>CM063174.1:144318995-146889828 GCA_031835075.1 Saguinus oedipus | reverse complement strand
TTCATTGTTCAGCTCCTACTTATAAGTGAGGACATGTGGTATTTGGTTTTCTGTTCCTACATTAGTTTGCTGAGGATAATGACTTCCAACTCCATTCATGTCCCTACAAAAGATAGGATCTTGTTCCTTTTTATGGCTGCATAGTATTCCATGGTTTATATGTACCATATTTTCTTTATCCAGTCTATGTTGATAGACATTTAGGTTGATTCCATGTCTTTGCTAATGTGAATAGTGCTAGTGTTGCAATGAATATACATGTCTATGTATCTTTATAACAGAATTACTTCTATTCCTTTGGGTATATACGTGGTAATAAAATTGCTGGCTAAAATGGTATTTCTGCCTCTAGATCTTTGAGGAATCACCACACTGTCTTCCACAATGGCTGAATTAATTTACACTCCCATCAATAGTGTAAAAGTGTTCCATTTTCTTCAGGACCTCACTAGCATCTGTTGTTTTTTTGACTTTTTATTAATAGCCATTTGGACTCGATTAGATGGTATGTCATTGTGATTTTGATTTGCATTTCTCTAGTGATTAGTGATGTTGAGTTTTTTGCATGTCTGTTGGTTGCATGTGTGTCTTCTTTGAGAATTGTCTGTTCAACTTATCCTTTATTGACTATGAATGTGTTTGTCCTTAGGTCCTTGGCTGGAGCATTTTACCAATTCCTCCATCCCTTTTACTGACAATGATAATGAACAATAATATATATTCACAGTGAATTACAGTATACCAGTATTTTTCTTCTGTGTATCACGCATTTTTCACAAAAGCCTACTGAGGCATTACTACTAAAGACTACGAGACATAGGTTATTTACCAAATCTGAAGTTACAGGGCTTATTGAGGTATTTTCAGAAATTGAAACCAAGTCTCCAAATTTCAAAATATTTTAATTCATTTTGAGTTTCTGAGAAAGAATAGTCACTTTTGTGTAGTTTATCAAGACAAAAGTGACACTCACTTTCTCCGGTAGGTAAAACTTAATTTTCCCACCAAAATAAATACTAAGGGTTGTCAGTAGGAAATTCTGATCAGGGTCGAATGTAGTAGGATCTGGAGAGAGAGCTGTGAGTAGTCAAATACATTTTATTCAATTCCATTGAGGCAGTACTGCTTTGGAAATAGCTTGCAATGTGAAATGAGACACATAGGACGTATTATAGCCAACCATTTGTTTATAGTGTGACTCTAAAAAAAATCACGTAACTTTTGTAATCCATGGTTCCTTTAATGGTATGGCACAGATAGTAATACTATTTTTGAGAGATTATTTTAAGAAGTAAATGGGATAATGTAAACTGCATGTGGCACACAAGAAAACTTTATAAATGGTAGTTAATGTTTATTGTTCTCTGTAGTATCATTCATTAATAACTCTGGAATAGGGCAAAAAATCCGAAGTATGTCTACTGAAATCAAACTAGCCTAGAGTTGAGAATACCTTGAAGGCAATTAGGTCTTTATTTTGTAGCCTGTGAGAAAGCTTGCTAATTTTCTATTTTTAGAAGCAAGATATGGGAAAGATAAATAGATATTAAATGTTTTCCTTGAATCTCTGTGTTCTTATTTTCTCAGAATTACTCTGATGTAATCTATGCAGTCATCATTTTAACTATTTCGTCATGAAACTAACCATTGGGATCGAAGCCCTGGAGCTACAATAAGAATCAGGAAAGCATCCATGTTAGGTCTCATTCTGCCACTATACTTTCTATATATTTATATACTTTTATGGTAATTTTTATTTTAAATTGTTGTGGATACATAGTAGGTATAATGGGTTACATGAGATATTTTGATACAGTCATGCAATGTGATGTACCCCACGTCAGGGTAAATAGGATGTCCATCACCTCAGTGTTTATCCCTTACATTTCACACAATGCACTAATACTCTTACTTTTAAAATACACAATTAAATTACTTTTTACTGTAGTCACCCTGTTGTGCTACCAAATACTGTGTCTTATTTTTCTCTTTAACTGTACTTTCATACTTTTGCATATGAATATCCAGATTTCAAAGCACCATTTTTGAAAAGACTGTTCTTTTTCCAATGTGTGTTCTTGGCAACTTTGTCAACAATAAATACACTGTAGACATGTGGATTTACTTCTGGGTTCTCTATTCTGTTCCACTGGTCTGTGTATCTGTTTTTATGTCAGTACCATGGTATTTCAGTTACTAAAGCTTTGTTGTATAATTTGAAGTCAGGTAATGTGATTTCTCCAATTTTATTTCTTTTCTTTGGCTCAGGATAGCTTTTGCTTCTGGGTCTTCTGTGGTTTCATGTAATTTTAGATTTCTTTTTCTATTTCTGTGAGAAATATCATTGGTATTTTGATAGATTACATTCAGTCTACCTACTTCTTTTGGTAGTGTAGACATTTTAACAAGATTGATTCTTTCAATCTATAGATACAAAACATCTTTGCATTTTTGGGTGTTCCCTTCAATTTCTTGCATCAATGTTTTATAGTTTACATTGTGGTGATCTTTTACTATTTGGTTAATTATTAGGTATTTTATATTATTTGTAGCTATTTTAAATAGGATTACTTTCTTGATTCCTTTTTCAGGTTGTTCAGTGTTGGCATATAAAAATGCTACTGATTTTTATAAGTTAATTTTGTATCCTGAAACTTTACTGAATTTGTTTTTAAATTCTTATAATTTTGTGTTTGGTGGGGGCAGGTGTGTGTGTGTGTGTGTGTTTGTGTGTGTGTGTGTGTGTAGTCTTTAGATTTTTTTCAAATGTAAGATCATGTAATCTGCAAAAAAGTATAATTTGACTTCTTCTTTTCCAATGTCCATGCTCTTTATTTCTTTCTCTTGTCCAATTGCTCTAGTTAGGACTTCTGGTATTATGTTACATAACAGTAATGAAAGTGAGCATTCTTGTCATGTTCCAGATCTTAGAGAAAAGGCTTCCAGTTTTTTCCCATTCAGTTAAATCCTAGCTGTGGGTCTGTCATATATGACTTTTATTATGTTTAGTTATGTTCTTTCTATACAGTTCTTGAGGAATTTTAGCATGAGAAGATGTTGAATTTTACCAAGTTTTTTTTAACATCAGTTGAACTAATCATATGGTTTTTGTCCTTCATTCTGTTGACATGAGGTATCACATTGATGTACTTGTGTATGTTAAACAATTCTTGCATCCCAGGGATAAATCTTACTTTATTCTGATGAATGGTCTTTTCAATGTGTTGAGGAATTTTATTTGCTCATATTTGGTTGAAGATTTTTGTATCAATATTCATCAGCAATATTGGCCTGAAGTTCTTATTTTATGTGCCTTTTGTTTTTGTATTAGGGTAATATTGACCTTGTAGAATGAGTTTCAAAGTATTCCCACCTCCTCTAGTTTTTGGAATAGTTTAAGTAGGATTGGTATTAGTACTTCTGTAATTGTTTGGTAGAATTCAGCAGTGAAGTCATCAGGGATTGGGATTTTCTTTGCTGAAAGACTTTTTATTATGGCTTTGATCTTGTTACTTGTTATTTCTCTGTTCAGGTTCTAGATTTTGTCCTAGTTCAATCTTGGTAGGTTGTATGTTTCTGGGAATTCCTCCATTTCTTCTAGATTTTCCAATTTACTGGCATGTAGTTGCTCATAGTATCACTAATGATGCTTTGAATTTCTGCAGTATCACTTGTAATGTCTCCTTTTTCATCTCTACTTTTATTTATTTGGGTCCTTTCTCCTTTTTCATAGTCCAGCTAAAGTTTTGTCAATTTTATTTAACTTTTAAAAAGACTAACTTTCATGTTTTGTATGTTACATTGACCTTTGTATTGTTTTGTTGATTTCATTTGTGTCTGCTCTGATTTTTATAATTTCTTTTCTTCTGCTAATTGTTGGCTTATCTTGCTCCTGCTTTTCAGTTCTTCAAGATATATTGTCAAGCTGTTCATCTAAAGTTTTTTTTAATTTTTGATTAGGAACTTATAATCTTCCTTCTTTGTACTGCTTTTACTGTATCCCATAAGTTTTGGTATATTGTGTTTCCATTATCATTTGTTTCAGGGAAGTTTTCAACTTCTTTCATAATTAATTATTTATCCTGAATTAATTTTGTATTCATTGACATACTGCTGGTCATTTAGGAGCATATTGTTTAATTTTCATATATTTATATTGTTTCCAAAATTTCTCCTGTTTTTGATTTTTAGTTTTATTTTATTGTGGTTACAGAAGATGCTTTATATTATTTCAGTTTTTTTTTTTTTTAACTGTCTTAAGACTTGATTTGTGAGTTAACATATGGTACATCCTTGAAAATGATCCATGAGACTGAGGGAAAAAAAGGATATATTCTGCAGCTATTGGATAAAATGATCTGTAAATATCTATTAGCTCTGTAGTTCAGATTAAGTTTCATGGTTCTTTGTTGATTTTCTGGTGAGAAGGTCTGTCTAATGCTGAATGTGGGATATTGAATTCTCCAGCTATTATTGACAGTTTCAGGAGGCAGATAAGGGAACCTGTACAGAGTTTTGCCTGGGCTTACCTGCGATGAACTGGGGACCTGCATCTGCACTGAGACGATTGGGTGGAGCCACCAGGAATTAATGCCTTATGCAGAGGGAGGAGCCTGGCCTCTTCAGCTCATGTATGGTGCCCTGGTTTTCAGAGACTTCTTTTTGTCTAATAAATGTACCAACCTCACCCTTTGATGTGTCCATGTGCCTAATTTTTCCTTGTCATGAGACAAGAACTGAATTTTAGCTAAACTAAGGAGCACAAAAATCCTGGATCATTATTGTGTTGGGGTATATCTCTTCAGTTCTAATAATATTTGCTTCATATATCTGGGTGCTCCAGTGTCAGAGGCATATATATTTACAATTACTGTATTCCCCTTGCTGAATTTAATCCTTGCTGAATTACAGTATACAGATTTTGTATTGAAATTTATTCTTTATGATATAGTTATAGCTACTTTTGCTACTTTTTGGTTTCCATTGGCATGGACTATCTCTATCTATTTATTTTTGGTCTATAAATGTCTTAAAAGGTTACTTTAAAAAAAAACACAAGGTCATTGAGTCTTATTTTTAAAATTCATTCATCTAATGTATGTCTTGTGAGTGGAGTGTTCAGTTGATTAATATGCAGTGCTATTATTGATAAATAAGGACTCACTCCTACCATTTTGTTATTTGTTTTTTTGTTTCCTTTTTTGTGATCTCTTCCTCTTTACTTTCTTTTTATTTTCTTTTTAATGAAGTTGAGTTTCTCTGGTGATATGACTTAATTTCTTACTTTTCATTTTTTTGTGTACCTGTTACATGTTTTTGATTTGAAGTTACCGTGAACTTTGAAAATAGTATCTTAGAACCCATTACTTTATGCTGATAACAACACTGTTAGCATAAACAAACAAGCAAAAGTAGATATCTCTACATTTTAAATTCATCTCCTCACTTTACAAATTTTTGTTGTTTCTATTTATATATTATTGTAATATGTATGCCATAAAATTATATTTATTATTTTTATTGGTTCATCATTTAGAATTTCTGCTTAAGATAATGTAGTTTGCACACCACAGTTACAGTGTTATAATATTCTGGGTTTTTCTTAGTACTCACTATTATCAGAGAGTTCATACCTTCAGATTATTTTATATTTCTCTTTCTTTTTTTTCTGATGGATGTACTCCTTTTAGTATTTATGGTAGGACAGGTTTTATGTTTATGAAATTCCTCAGCTTTTCTATGTCTGAGAATGTGTTTATTTCTCTTTTATATTTGAAGAATATTTTCACTGGATGTACTATTCCAGGTTAATTTTTTTTTTTTTTTTTTGGACTTTATGTCATGCCACTCTTCCTGGCCTCTAAGATTTCCACTGTAAAGTCTACTGCCACAGATATTGAAACTCCATTATACGTTTTATTTTATTTTTTTTCCTCTCTCTCTCCCTCTCTTTCCTCTTGCTCCTTTTAGGATCCTTTCTTCATTCTTAATTTTTGGGAGTTTATTAAATGTCTTGAGGTAGTCTTATTAGGGTTAAATCTGCTTGGCATTGTATAACTTTTTTGTATTTCGATATTGATAACTTTCTCTAGGTTTGGGATGTTCTGTGTTATTGTTTCTTTAAATAAACGTTCTACCCCTATCACTTTCTCTAACTGAACTTTAAGGCCAATAACTCTTAGATATGTTTTTTTGGGGTTATTTGCTAGATCTTGTAAGTGTGCTTTATTATTTTTTTTAATTCTCTTTTCTTTTGTCCCCTCTGACCATGTATTTTCAAATAGCCTGTCTTCAGGCTCACTGATTCCTTCATCTGCTTGATCAATTCTGCTATTAAGAGACTCTAATGTATTCTCTGTGTATCAGTTGAATTTTTATTCCTGGAATTTTTGTTTTATCCTTTTTAATAATTTGAATCTCTTTGTTGAATTTATCTGGTAGAATTTTGAATTCCTTCGCTGTAAGTTTAATTCCTTTTAGTTCCCTCCAAACAGCTATTTTGAATTATCTGTATAAAAGGTTGCATGTCTCTGATTCTCCAGAATTGGTCACTGGTTGCTTATTGATACAGTTTGGCTTCATATCCCTAACCAGATCTCATCTTGAGTTGTACTCCCATAATTCCCACATGTTGTGGGAGGGACCCAGTGGGAGATAATTGAATCACAGAAGCAGTTTCCTCCATACTGTTCTTGTGGTAGTGAATTAGTTCTCATAAGATCTGATGGTTTTATAAGCATCTGCCATTTCCCCTGCTGGTTTATTCTCTCTTTGCCTGTTGCCATCCATGTAAGATGTGACTTGCTCCTCCTTACCTTCTGCCATGATTGTGAGGTCTTCCCAGCCATGTGGAATTGTAAGTCTAGTAACCATTATTTTTTTTGTAAGTTGCCTAGTCTTGGGTATATCATTATCAGCAGCCTGAAAACAAACTAATACAGTAAATTGGTACCAGTAAAATGGAACATTGCTGAAAAGATACCTGAAAATGTTGAAGCAACTTTGGAATTAGTAAGAAGGAGAGGTTGGAACAGATTGGAGGGCTCAGAAGAAGACAGAAAACTGTGGGAAAGTTTAGAACTCCCTAGAGACTTGTTGAATGGCTTTGGCCAATATGCTGATAATGATATAGACAATGAAATCCAGGCTGAGGCTGTCTCAAATGGAGAGAAACTTGTTGAGAAGTGGGGCAAAGGCGACTCTTGTTATGCTTTAGCAGAGAGACTGGCAGCATTTTGTCCCTGCTCTAGAGATTTGTGGAACTTTGAACTTGAGAGAGATGGTTTAGGGTATCTGGTAGAAGAAATTTCTTAGCAGCAAAGTGGTGACTTGGGTGCTACTAAAGATAGTCAGTTTTATAAGGGAAGCAGAGCACAAAAGTTTGGAAAATTAGCAGACTGAAAATGCGATAGAAAAAAGAAAGTCACATTTTCTGAGCAGAATTTCAAATTGGCTGCAAAAATTTGCATAACTAATGAGGAGCCTAACGTTAATCCCCAAGACAATGGGGAACATGTCTCTAGGACATATCAGAGGTCTTCATGGCAGCCCCTCCCATTATTGGCCTGGAGGCATAGGAGGAAAAAGTCGTTTCCTGTGCTGATCCCAGGGTCCCCTTGCTGTGTTCAGCCTTGGGACTTGGTGCCCTGAGTCCTAGCCACTCCAGCCATGGCTGAAAGGGGCCAATGTAGGGCTCAGGCTGTGGCTTCAGAGAGTGTAAGCCCCAAGGGTTGGCAGCTTCCACATGGTGTTGAGCCTGCAGGTGCACAGAAATATAAAAAACAGGTATGGGAACCTCAACCTAGATTTCAGAAGATTCATGGAAATGCCTGGGTATCCCGACAGAAGTTTGCTACAGGTTCAGGGCTGTCATGGAGAACCTCTGCTTGGACAGCATGGAAGGGAAATGTGGGGTCGGAGCCCCCACACAGAGTCCTTACTGGGTCACCATTTAGTGGATCTGTGAGAAGTGGTCCATTGTCCTCCAGACCCCAGAATGGTAGATCTACTGACAGCTGGCACTGTTCACGTGGAAAAGCCACAGACACGATGCCAGCCTGTGAAAGCAGCCAGATAGGGAGCTATACTCTGCAAAGCCACAGGAGTGGAGCTACACAAGACTTTGGGAGCCTACCTCTTGCATCAGCATGGCCTGCATATGAAACATGGAGTCAAAGGAGATCATTTTGTAGCTTTAAGCTTTAAGATTTGAGTGCCTTGCTGGATTTCAGACTTGCATGGGGCCTGTAGCCCCTTTGTTTTGGCCAATTTCTTTCCTTTAGAATGGCTGTATTTGCCATGCCTGTATCTCCATTGTATCTACAAAGAAACTAACTTGCTTTTGATTTTACAGGCTCATAGGCAGAAAGGACTTGCCTTGTCTCAGATGAGACTTTGGACAGTGGACTTTTGAGTTAATGCTGAAATGAGTTAAGACTTTGGGAGACTATTGGGAAGGCATGATTGGTTTTGAAATGTGAAGACATGAGATTTTGGAGGGGTCAGGGGCAGAATGATATGGTTTGGCTCTGTGTCCTCCCTCAGATCTCATCTTGAATTGTACTCCCATAATTCCACATGTTGTGGGAGGGACCCAGTGGAAGATAATTGAATAATGGAGGCAGTTCCCCCATACAGTTCTTCTGATAGTGAGTGAGTACTCATAAGCATCTGGCATTTCTTCTCCTGATACATCCTGTCTTTGCTTGCTGCCATCCACTTAAGATGTGACTTGCTCCTTTCTCCCCTGATTGTGGGGTCTCCCCAGCCATGTGAAACTGTGAGTCCCATAAACCTCTTTCTTTTGTAAATTGCCCAGTCTCATTTATGTCTTTATCAGCAGGATAAAAGCAGACTACTACACTTATTTAGTCATTTTATGAGGTCATTTTCCTGTTATCTTGATACTTGTAGTTGTATGTGCCTGGGCATTGAAAAGTTAGATATTTATTGTAGTCTTTGTAGACTGAGCTTTTTTGTACTCTTCCTTGTTGGAAAAGCTTTTCAGATATTTGAAAGCCTTTGAGTGTTGTGATCTAAGTTGATCTACATTAGAAGATGCCCAAAGCCCAGTAACACTGTGGTTCATGCAGATTAGAGGTACCACCTTGATCGTCTTAGACAACATCTGGGAGAGTTCTCTGGATTACCTGGCAGAGACTATTATTCTGTTCATTTACTTTCTCTGGAACAAATGGAGTCTCTCTCTCTCTCTCCCTCTCTCTCTCTCTGTTCTGAGCCATCTTGATATGAAGGTGGAGTGACAAAAGAACCTCTGTGGCCATCATCACTAAGACTGTGCTAGGTCAGACCTGAGCCAGCACAGCACTGGGTCTCATTCAAGGCCTGCCATAACCACTTCCTGGCTACCACCTATATTGTCTCAAGGCCCTGCAGTTCTACAATCAGCAGATGGTGAAGCCAGTCAGGCTTGTTTCTTTCCCCTCAGAGTTGCAAGTTCTCCTAGGTTCTGGACAGTTTCAAAGTTACTGTCCAGGAGCCAGGAACTAGAGTCAGAAACCTTAGAAGTCTACCTTGTGTTCTATTGTACTGCAGTTGAGATGACAATAAAATCACAAGATGCAATTGTTCCCACTCTTCCCTCTTTCCAAAGGCCATAGCCTTATCCTGTGGCCACCACTGCCACAGGCCCACAGGGCGTTCTGCTAGGCTGTCTCTGATGTTCCTTTAAGGACAGTAGTTCTTCAGCTTGTATTGAATGGTGCCTGAGCTAGGACTCAATCATTAGGCCAGTGGGCTCCCTTTGGGCCCAGAGAAGGTCCAGAAATACTGTAAAGAGCCAAGTCTTGTAATCAGGGACCCTGAGAGTCTGCTTCGTGTTCTACCCCTGCTTTGGCTGAGCTGGTACCAAAGATACATATGACAAGGTCTCCTTTATTTTCTCTCCATTTTTATCAAGCAGAAGGAGTCTCTTCCTATAGCTACCATAGCTGGAAACATGCTGAGTCTTATCTGAAGCCAGCAAGTTTCAGTCTTATCCAAGGCTCAGAATGTACTACCTGGGTATCACCACTGATTATTCAGGGCCCAAAGGCTCTTCAGTTATCCAGAGATGAATTCTGCCAGTACTAGGCCCTTCCATTTAAGGCAGCAGTTTCCCTTCTGGTCCAAAGTGTGCTGGGAGCTAGGACGTGGGAAGGGAACTTCATGGCTATGACTAGTATCTTATTTCTGCTGTGGTTGAGTTGATTTCTTAGACGTAAAACAAAGGGCTCCCCACTCTTCCCTCTCCTCTCCTCAAGTGAAAGGATGGGGTTTCTTTTGAAGCTTTGAGCTGCGCAGCCTGGGATTAGGAGAGATGTAGTGTCAGCACTCCCCTAGCTTCCCCAGTTGATGTCTCAGTAGGTCACATGCCCCTGAAGTCTCCTGGCTCTGAGCTCAGTTCAGCACTAAAGTTGCATAGCTATTGCAGTCCTTGTGATCTATACTGCCTTTTAAGTTCATTTAGAGCCCCAGAGCACTTTGGCCCATGGTGGCAAAGCTGCAGAAATTCAGGTTCTTACTGCTGGGATAGCTGATTCCCCTCTGGCTAGCGCTGTTTTAAATGCTCCCTCCATGAGCAGGCATGAACTGAGTTCATTCCAGCTTAACTTTCTGCTATAACAGGGCAACACTGAGTTCAATATAATGTCTCACAATTATTATGCTCTCCCTCTCCCAAGTTTTCAGATTCTCTCTGTACCTCACCATCACTTCCAGGGATGGAGTAAGGGTAGCCTTAGCGTTTCAAGACTGTTTTCCCTACCTCTTCAGTGCCTCTTTCAGCGATAGGAAGTTAAAACCAAGTGGTTCTATTAAGGTGCTTTTTTTGTGTGTAGATAGTTGCTAAATGGGTATCCCTTGGTAAGGTTGTGGGGTAGAGATTGGAAGAGCCTTCTGTTCTTCCATCTTTCTCTGCCTTATCCTATATTGATGTTCACGACCAAGAATTATTGCTGAACTCAAATTTTGGATAACATATCAACAGCTTATATTTAAATAGTACCTGGTTTGAAAAAATCAAGGTTTCTTGTAGCCAGTATTTATTTTACTTAGTCTTCCAAATACCCTCTGAGTTATTTACAAACAACATAAAAGCAATATTATTATTCTAAAGTACATATAAGGAGACTAAGAATAAGAGAAAATGAATCAACTTATGAGACCGTATGTTGGGAAACACAGAACTGTGAGTGAAGCCTGCCTACTCTTCCATGGTTGACATAAGAGTGTGCTTTATGCCTGGAACATTTTCTTACATTCAGATAACTAGTCCTCACCACTTGTACTAGGCATACATCTTTGAAAATATCTTTCTTGTTCTGGGTTTATTTTGTACATGCTTGTTCTGCTTAAGCATGTGTATAATATGACACCTAGCCAACCACACTGCTATCTATAATCCAAGTGAGGAGGGAAATAGATCATTTATCTTCAGCATAAGGTGGGTAAGTATGGACCATTTCCCTGCATGAGGTAGATGCAGGCTGATACCTGCTTGCTGTGGGAAACCTATACTTACTATAGAAGCTGATCTTTCTCTGTGTCTTCTCTGAGTAAAGTCTTGTTCCATCCAGTGCCTGTGTGACAGCTAAGTGTGATATTGTTGTCTATGTTTTTCTTGGTGACTGTAACACTTTCAAATCATGCTATGAATTGGCACCATAGGACTGTTCCTGTTGGTGAGCACTGTTGTGCTCTAGGCTGTTCTCTTCACAATGGGACTCTTCCCCTGGCAGTGGCAAGAGGGATCACTTGCTGAACACTGTGATTGTGTGAATGGTCATGGTTGCCGACCTTGATGCTGCCATTGTTAACTTGGGTATGACCAATAATTTTTCTGTGGCCTTTTTCTCTCATGTACCTTGCAATCTACATATTGCTACTTATTGCTGGAGAGAAATGGCAGTTTTGTTGTTGTTGTTGGCATTGTTAATGTGTTGGTCTGTCTTTTCAAAGTACCATTCAGTTTGGTCAATATACCATGTATGTAAATGAGTTTTAGCATTCTTTCAGTTTCCTTACTTCTCTTTCATTAAAGTGGTTTTGATGACTGGTTTCTGTTTTTTTAAGCTAATAGTTTCTTTTTTTTTCATATCTTACAGTTTCTAGATAGTTTTCTATATATGTTAATATTTTGCAGAATGTAGCTATTGTTTCCAGTTTGAGAGATATTGCCTGAGTTCTGACTCCTCCATTTTTTAATTTGTCAATAGGCTTACGAAATTTTGATTAATTGTTGCATTTTATTTTATTTATTTTTTTTTTGGCTTCTAGCCTGAAGATCTTATACTTGTTACTGTATCATTTGCAACTACTGCAATTTAAGAAATTCTATGTTATACCCTTGAAATTTATTTAAGAGCAAAATTGGAAATGACATAAAATTAATTTGAGAAAAAATAAGAGATGTATTTACTTTCCATTTATAAATATCTTAAATTCTAAATCAGTGTTATTCAATAGAATTTTCTGTGATAGAAATATTCTGTAATTATGCTGACCAGTATGGTGAGACACATGTGGCTATTGAACATTTGAAATGTGCGTTCTGCTAATCAGGAATTAAATTTTAATTTTACCCAATTCTAAGTAACAATTTAAAATCTAAATAGCCACATGTGGGTAGTGTTTATCATAATTACAAGGCAGGTCTATATCTTATAATAAATGCATGTTTTATACAGTTTTCCAATATTACTGGCTTAGAAAATGCTTCATCTGAAGTTAAACGACTTATAAAAAAGAAACAAAAAAATCAATACTGTCATGGAAGCAACATAGAATTTGTAGTCATACAGAACTAAATCTACATGGAAGAAAGACTTTTAATCTTCTCTAGGTTCTCTGAAAAGAGTATTAGTGCCTGTTATTCTTATAAATGTGTGTTATGTAGAGTTAAATCAATGTGCATGTAAACTTCAGCAAAAGTAAGGGACTCCATCAAATTAGTTGCTTTAAATCTATCCTAATTTGAGTACCTACAGCTTTTATTACAGAGCATTTCCCACTGATCAGTTTAAGAGCCCTCCTCAAACAAGCATACGGATATTTGCGTGCTTTTTTGCAAGCACACATTAATGGTAGTATGTAACATGGTAACATGTAATATGGTAATATATAAATGGTAATATTTAGCAGTGTGTTAAGTATTTCACCTAATATTTATTTTGTAAATATGAACACGTTTATATTATGGCTTATTATTTATTTCATTATTTGCCTCTTGATTAGAGATTTATTTGTGGTCACACACACACACACACACACACACATATATATATATACATATATATATATATATATATATATATATATATATATATATATATGCTGCCACCTCTTCCCCCTCCTCCTCAGCCTACTCAATGTGATGAGGATGAACATAAAGACCTTTATAATGATCCACTTCCACTTAATCAATAGTAAATATATTTTCTCTCTTGTGATTTTCTTAACGACATTTTCTGCTTAAGAATCTGCTTACAATATAACATAGAAAAAATTTGTAGTCAACTATGTTACTGGTAAGATTCTAGTCAACAGTAGACTATTAGTAGTTAAGTTTTTAAGAAGTCAAAGTTAGAGGTAGATTTGCAACTACACTGGGATCGGCACCCTTAAACCCTCACATTGTTCATTGATGTATCTTTCTATATCTATCTCTCTATTATCAATCTATCTATAGAGAGAGTTGACTTTGTATATGTGTGTGTGTTTGTGTAGACAAATAGATACACTTTGGTTTTAACTATATATATAGTTAAGCTATATATATACATGGCTTTGACTTTAACAACAAATAACTGAATTAGTAAAATAATGGAACCGTCTGTTCCCCTTGTAAATTTGTTTCCTTATTAGTGGCCTGTCAGGAAAACCAAAGCCATGCTAGAGAAAACTGATTGTATGCATTGGAAGTGCTGAGAGAGGAAAGGAGGGAGTAACTTAACTAAGCTGTCAGTACGTGTAGTAAGCAGCAGCCACCGGCCCCTACTGCACAGCTGGGTGAATTAAAGTGAGGAATAGAAGCTTTCAAAGACAGGAGGGCCTACCTGGTCAGTACTAGAACTACAAGGGTTGAGCTTCCACTTTGCTGGGTCAGAAAAGTTGAGTCTTGTGAATAAAGTTAAAATTTCTTAAGAAATGGGCACATCTGGTAATGCTGCCAGATTCGAAAAGAGAGAAAGACAGTGGCTTCTCTCATTCTCATGCCGTCTGATCTCCTATCAGTGCCTCCTACTGGCAAAAACTGACAGGAAGCTAGCTGTCACAGGGCCTGGGAAATGTAATCTGCATACTCTCAGCCACAGCATTGAAGAGCAAATAATTTGAATATGGGGCTGAAAAATGAAGGGTTTATTGCAGGTCCATTTTTTGTCAAAGTGATGAAAGCTCACAAAAATTATATAATGGCTGACTTCCTTGGTGATTTCCAGGCTCCTTGGATTTGTGATTTGGTATCTGGCAGTAGTTTTAGAACATTCTTCTTCATTTTTTCAAATATATCTTCTGTCAATTTACCTCTTCTTATTTCTAATATTTCAATTAAGAACATATTAAACTGTTTGATATTGTACTATGGCTCTTGCATGCTTTTTAACTTTATTTTCTCTGTGTTTATGTTTGGTTAGTTTCTGTTTACATATTTATAAGTTAATCTACTCTAAATTCATCTGAATTGAGTCCATTGAGAAGCCTGTTAAAAGAATCAAATCAAGATAAAAAAGAAAAACCCATGCTGTGTTTTTCTTTTTTATTTTGATTTGATTCTTTCTTACAGTTTTAATAACTCTTCTAAAATTTCTTATTACTCTTGTTTTTAGAGCCTTTAAACTATTAATCATGGTTATTTTAAATTTTATGTCAGTCTCAACATCGGTGTAATATCTTGAGCTTGTTTAGTTGATTATTTTGTCTCTTGATAGTATTATTTTCTTTTCTTTTTTTTTTTGTGATTAGCTTTATAATCTTTATTTTTATCTAGACCTGTTGCATGGTACAAGAATGACTATGGTAAATTAATTTTATGCCTGAAAATGGGCATGACTCACTCTCTGTTTTGCCTTTAGTATAGGGGCTTGATTTAGTGTATTTAGGAGTCAGGTTGAGTTTGAAACTTGATTTTGCTATATTTACACTCAGGGCACTACAACCTTCAAGTATCTCCAGTGATACTTTCTGTGGGAGCTCTTTTGCCAGAAGCTTTCTTTCAATGTCTGCTCTTCCCTAATACATTGTCTCCCCTTTACACTGTCTCAGCACAGAGCTCCCTCCTGAAACTTTCCGAGTATTTCATTTCATTCATTCACTAATAATTAGTAAGTGCATGTTTTACATATGATTGGGCAAGAATCTCTAAACTTTATATTTCATCCTGGGGTATTTTTTTTTCTCATCCTGGGGTATTAACGTTTTTATTCTACCAACCTTTAGGGCTATTTTGCCTAGTTACCCAACTAGAAAAATACTTCTGTGAATTTGATTTCAGTTGAATTTTCTTTACAGATTAATTTTATGTAAACATAATTTGAAATAGTAAATAATTTGATCTAGAAAAAGAGGGTATTCCCTATTTTTAAAATTCATCTCTTGTCCCCTGGGTAGCATTTAATGCTAACACATAAATAGATTTATTGTTGAAAAAAATGTATTCCTGACTGGCTAGAGCCTTCCTCCTGCAAAAGGTCCTTTGAAAAGAACATCCTCTGAATAAAGAAGAATAAAAGTAACTAAATCCTTACTTATTTTGCCAATATGAGAGGCGCAAAACAGTTTAAATGACCAATAAATAAAATGAATGGTGATCTAAAATATCACCTGCTACTGTTAGAAGAAACTTAGTTTCTGCTTTTTCTCCCACATGAGCTTTTTAGTCTAGACTTAAGTAGACAAGAGATCAGTTCAAAAAATAGCCAAAATGTGTTAAAGTTTACAAGAGTATGACATTTATATGTTCTTTATAATATTTTAACTTAAACATACTAAAATATTGACTACTAAAATTAATACATATATTAACATTATTTAGAAATGTTTTCCAGTTTTTATTTTATTCTAATATGTTATTTAAATTTTATTTTAGATAATTTTTATTATTTAGAAATTTTATTCATGCTTTCAGCTCTAATTATTACCTCTGCCATATGATTTCTAACCCTTTTGGAATATACATATCTATATATACAGATATAGAGATAAATTAATGTATTTAAATCTATATTTACACCTACCTCAACATCAATGCCTGAACCTCTCATTTTTTCTGTATGTGGAGTTCCAGAAATCTGTAAGTTAAAGCTTAGATATCTCTTCTTGTTTCCAGCAGTGCATTTTGAACTACTGACCTGATAGTTTGTGATGTAAGATATGCTGGATATCTAAATTTAAAATGTCATAAACTTCTTTTTTTTCTCCCTATGGTCTGAAGACAAACATTTCTCCTGACTCTCTGTTTATACTAATAGTAGCATCAACCTCAACTCTTGGAGGTATATTTAATTCTCTTCCCGGTAGCCAAAATCTTTAACCTTTCTTTTCTGCAAATACCAAGGCTTTGACTAAATTTTGCTGTTCTCTGAATAAATCTTTACTGAATTTCTGTGTTAATGTATGACACAAAGATGCAGTTTCTGCTATATGTCATTCAATGGATATAATGAAACATCTACTTTATGAGAGACATTGAGAAACTGCAAAGGGACAGATTTGGTATGCACCCTGAGCTCAGAGATTATAGAGTCTATCTAAGAAACCAATATTAGTTATATTATAATTTATTGACACATGAGTTCTTAACATAATCCCACTTGCCCTCAAAAGAAGTTAAAATTTCACCTCCTTCCAAGGAACTTTTCTTAGCCCTTTTTCAGTCTCCATAGCCTGGTCATTTATACTGTATTTATAATGCCAATCTTTTATCCAATTTTAAACTACTTAATAGTATTTACTTCATTATATGCTCATCAAGGATATTCAACTCCAAATTTCACAGTTCCTAGAACTAATAAAAAACCAACAAATGTGGTGAGGGTTGAATACAGATTGAGCATTCCTAACAAAAAATTTGAAATCTGAAATGCTCCAAAATTCAAAACTCTTTGAACATCAGCATGATGCCACAAGAAAATTCTACACCTGCCTTCATTTGACAGTTTACAGTGATAACACACAGTAATTCAGCATCCCCATAGTAAAAAGACTATTTCAGCCCTTTCAGCTACAAAATATATTTTCCACACATGCACAGATTTCCCCACACAAGCATGTCCCAAAAATGGCACATGAAATGTCACATATGTAGACTTGATATGACAATGGCATGTTCCATGAAGTTCTCAAAGCCAATATCTTTGTGCATTAATCACTGTACATTGTTGTTGTTTACTTATTTTCTGCTCCATGGTATGAAGATATTGCTGAAGATGTAAAACAAAAGTTCTGCGTATACTCTATGGGTAACAGTGATAAGAAAGAGGAAATATTTATTTTTATCCACAGCACAGAAAGTTAACTCATTAGAGAAACCAAACAGTGTGAAATGTCTTACAGAAGACATTTCAATAATATAATGTAAGACAAAGTGAAATGTCTTACAGAAATGTGAATTGTCTTATTGAAGAGTTTGGTATTGGAATGACCACTATGTATGATTTGAAGAAACAGAAAGATAAACTATTGATGTTATATTCTGGAAGTAATTAACAGACATTAATTAAAAATTAAAAAAAAAAAAACAGTCCATAAAGCTAAAAATGAAGGTCTATCTTGTGTAATGGAAGAGTAGGTCCTTTCACAGTGAAAACATGCCAGTTATGGTATGCTGATCATGAAACAAGCAAATATCTATTAAGATGAACTGAAAATTGAAGAGAACTGTAAATATTTAACAGGCTGGTTGCAGAAATTTAATAAAAGATCTCTTTTCTAAGATTTGTTGTAATAAAACAACTACTGATCAAGAAATAGCAGAGAAGTTCATTAATGAGTTTGCCAAAGTCATTGCTCATGAAAATCTGATGCCAGGGAAGTCTATAATAATGCTGATAAAACATCACTGTTTTGGCCTTATTGCCCCCAAAAGACACTGACTACAGCTGATGAGACAGCCCCTATAGGAAGTAAGGACGTCAGGAACAAAATAACTGTGTTGGGATGTACTAATGGGACAGGCAGACTAAGTAAACTTGCTATGATAGGCAAAAGCTTGTGTCCTCACTGTTTTCATTGGATTAATTTCTTCACAGTTTATTACTGTGCTAAGAAAAAGGCATGAATCACCAGGACATCATTTCTGACTAGTTTCACAAATGTCTTGTACTAGCATTTTGTTCTCCACTGCAGAGAAGCTGGACTGGATGATGACTGCTTAATTTTTTTATTCCTTTACAACTGTTCTGCTCATCTTACAGCCAAAATTCTCATAAAAAAATAATGTTTATGCCATGCACTTTCCCCTAAAATGTGATTTTATTAATTTATCCATGTGTCATGATATCTTTAGATCAATGAAGAGTAAATACAAAAACACTTTCTTGAACAGCATGCTAGCAGCAGTGAACATAATTGGGGGCATGGAAAGTTTTCAAAAGGGGTTTAGTATGAAGGATGCTGTATATGCTGTTAATGCTTCGAAAACAGTTACTAAAATGAAAGTTGTGTACACCTGGCACAGCTCCTTGCCAGTGCTCGTGTTCAGTGATGATAATGAATAAGGTGATGACTTCAAAGGATTCTATATGTCAAGTGATAAAAAAATTGGTTTCCTTACATATGTAAAAAATATACCTTCAGAGTCGGTCAGTAAGCTGGAATAAGTGAAAATTGAAGCTTTATTATTGATAATGATGCTCCAAAGTTGTTCATGCATTGACTGATGGTGAAACAGCAAAAGGTTCTGAATCTAGATGGTTGTGATAATAGTGAGATCAAGATGCCAGCACTGCAGAAAGAGTGCCTAGAGATAACATGGTAAAAATGTGTGAAGGACTTATTGAAGAACTACAGCATGGTGCATTCATAACACAACAAGAAATCCTGTCAGTTTATAAAATTGGGGAGATATTTCTAAAACAAAATTCAGTGTTAAGGCAGATGGATCTGGAGGAAACATTTTAAAGAGCTGTCTAGCAGAATGCCTCCTTATCCCCAGATGATTCACTTCCTGGTTCCTCACCTGCTTCTGACATTTTCCCTACCAACCAAAATAAAATACAGTGTACAGTAAGCTTTAATCAAAACACAGCATCATAGGTGGAACCTGAAAGCTTGCCATTGTTCTTGGATGCTATGGTTCAACAGCTGATACAGGTATTCTGGTGATTCTACTGTGTTGTTTAACTATCTTGAACATTTTACTTTTTTTTTGAGATGGAGTCTTGCTCTGTTACCAGGCTGGAGTGCAGTGGCACAATCTCGGCTCACTGCAACCTCTGCCTCCCGGGTTCAAGCGATTCTTCCACCTCAGCCTCCCGAGCAGCTGGGACTACAGGAGCATGCCACCACACCCGGCTAATTTTTGTATTTTTAGTAGAGACGGGATTTCATCATGGCAAGGATGATCTCGATCTCTTGACCTCGTGATGCGCCTGCCTCCGCCTCCCAAAGTGCTGGGATTACAGGCATGAGCCACTGTGCCCGGCCCACATTTTACTTTTTTACTGCATTAGTGGTATGGCATATTTTTACTGTTAAGCACTTGTGTGTAAATACCTGTAAGAAACTGATTGCTTATTGGTAGCATATAAATTGTCCATAAGTTTTGCTGTGATAGTGCTACCTTTGTTTTCTGATGGCTCATGGTATACAAACTTTGTTTCATGAACAAATCATGAAAAGTTTTTATTAAATTACCTTTTGACTATTTTTATAAGATATATATGAAAAGTAAATAAGTTTTATGTTTAGACTTGTGTCTGTCATCAGATATTTCATTATATATATGCAAGTATTTCAAATATGAAAAAAATTGAAATTTGAATCACTTTTGGTCTCAAACATTTTGGGTAAGGGATTCTTGTGTAAAATCAAGTGTATAGGTTTTATCAAATGGACTGTTTTCAAATTCCTTTCTGCTCTGTTTTCCTGCTGTTTTTATTCTTCATTGCTAGGAAATTAGAGTTGTCAGTTACCTTAGTATTATTCACTAACATAATATTACACATGTTGGATTGTTTTATTGCATGGTATGATGATAACAATAAAGTGAAACTTGATGCAAGGTAAACAAATGAGCCCAGGAATTACTCCAAAGTAATTCTTCCTATCATCTTATGAATGCATGTAGTAGGTGAGAATATAGAATAAACAGAACCTGCCAATTGCATTCTGATGCCTTCCTTTGTTTTTGTTTTGTTTTGATTTTAAAACATGAAAAATAGTCAAATTATAAAGTAAATAATCACACAGCACACATTATGTCAATATATATTTTAAGAAAAGTAGAATTTTATTGGTTGACGATTTTATTAATCATACCAATGTGCAAATGTAATTTATTCCTTCAATCCAGATCTTCTCTAAAGAATGCAAATACACAACCACTGAAAATAACCTAAGAATGTGCCATATACTAAGTAAGGCTCTTGAAGTATAATTTTCTTTTGGCAACTTGATTTTAATAGACTGCTTTTTGCAGTTTCCATCTCCAAGCTACAAAAGGGTTAATTTTTATTATTGAACTGCTGGGTAAGGTTTTTAAGATTATTATTCTTAAAAGAAAGGGTGTATCATTGTAACAGATGAAGACATTTAGAAACCAGTTTAGTTTTAATGGTAGTCCTATTTATTTCCATGCTAAAACAGTGGTTGTTAGTGAAGAAAGTGGCATCTTTGGGAAGATGGCATTCTTATAGAATCAAGGTTAGACTGGCAAGGCAGTTGCTCAGTGAGATACAACCAGTAATTCTGTTTTATTTTTGGCTAATTGTTATTCTTTTGTTTTTCTAAATTCATTTAAAGAAAAAGTCAGATAGCACTTAATTTGACCTTGTTTTCACAAAGGTTTTTCATTATTTTGCATTTATTATCTTAATTAACATGTAATATTATACATATTTATGGGGTAGAGTGATATTTCGATACATGTATGCAATGTGTAATGATCAAATCAAAGTAATTAGCATACCCATCGCTTCAAACATTTATAATTTTTTTGTATTGGGAACATGCCAAGTCCTACGTAGGTGTACTTTTCTACCTATTAAAAAATATTTGGATATCCTTTTTCCTTTTATACATCTCTGTCTCTAGTAACCACCATTCTACTCTCTACTTCTATGAGATCAACTTTTTTTAGCTTCCACTTATGAGTGATAAAATGCAGTATATATTTTTCTGTGCCTGGCTTAATTTCACTTAACATAATGTGCTAGAAATTCATCCATTTTGCTACTAATAACATAGTTGTGTTCTTTTTTATGGCTGAGTAGTATTCCACTTTGCAAATAAACAGTTTTTTAAAAAATCTATTTTTTGGGGAGAGTGGGGGAAGATGGCCCTATAAAAGCAACTCAGGATTGCAGCTCTCAGTGAAGATGCAGAGGGTGAGTTCACGCTGCATTGCCAGACAGATCTTTGTTGCCCACAGAAAGGGGAAATTCCCAGGTGTAGGAGAGACATGGGACACCAGCACAGCTGTTTTGGCTGGAGCGGCTGTTTTGGCTGGTGCCACAGCACAGTGGCACTCCACACAAAACCCACTGGTCTGAGTGCCCTGTTAAACTGACAATTTGAGATTTGGGAGGGCAGATTAGCATATTCATCTGATTAAACAAGACTTGGACAGTGAGCCAGGCCAGAAGATTCCCAGGAAGTGAACTGTGAGCCAGGGCAGTGGGTCGCTGCATGGGAAATCACACAGATCCTGGTGCCCTTTCAGCAGGTGACTGAAACACCTGGGAGAGAGTCAACCTTTCAACTTAAAAAACAACCAAAAGGGCTCTGAGGCAGGGAGCCAGGTGATCAGGCTTGATAGACCCCACCCCCACAGGGACAAACAAAATGGTAGTTCAAAATGCTTGGGGTTGAGAGTTTCACGGCAGACACAGCTGAACCCAGGATGGTGCAGCTCAGTGGGGGAAGGGCATCCGCCATTACCGAAACATTCTGCCCCTACTGAGGTACTCTCCCATTGCTGGCGCAGCCTGCCATTGCTGAGGCAACCCGCCATAACAAAGAGACTCCGCCAACAGGGAGGAGCCCATGACAGCAGGGCGGAGGCCGTGGCAACAGGGCGGAGCCCACAGCAACAGGGAAGACCCCACGGCAGCAGGGTGGAGCCTTGGCAGGCAAATAATGACTAAACTGCCTCCTAACTGGACAGGACAGTGCAATGGATACTCATAAATAAAGCCCTAACTCCCCACGACAGAGCATATGAGGGAAAAAAGGGGTTTTATAAGTTCTGCTGCAGTAGACTTAAATGTACTTGCCTAGCAGCCCTGAATGAACAATGGAACTCAGAGATCAGCACTTGAGCTCCTATAAAGTACAGACTGTCTACTCAAGCAGCTCCCTCACCCCTGTATACCCAAAGAGTCATCTCAAAATGGACTGAGCAGACTGACATTTGGCGGGCATCATTCTGGGACAAAGATAGCAGAAGAAGAAACTGGTAGCATCCCTCACTGTTCCGCAGCTGCTACAGGTGTAACCCAGGCAAGCAGGGCCTGGAGTGGACCTCAGCAGTCATACAGCAGAGGGGCTAGACTCTTAGAAGGAAAACTAAGAAACAGAAATACTTCATCATCAACAATCTGGGCATCCACTCAGCGACCCAATCAAAAAATCAGCAACTACTCAGATGACAGGTGGATAAATCCACAAAGATGGGAAGAAACCAGCACAAAAAGGAGGAAAACACCCAAAACCAGAACACCTTGCCTCCTACAAAGGACCAAAACACCTCACAAGCAAGGGAACAAAGCTGGACGGAGAATGAGTGTGATAAAATGACAGAATTAGACTTCAGAAGGTGGGTAATGAGAAACTTCCGTGAGCTAAAATAACATGTTCTAAATCAAGGTGAAGAAACTAAGAACCTTGAAAAAAGATTTGAGGAAATGATAACAAGAATGGACAACTTATAGAGGAATATGAATGAATTGAAGGAGCTGAGAACCACAACACGAGAACTTCACGAAGCATGCACAAGTTTCAACAGCTGAATTGACGAAGCAGAAGAAAGGATATCAGAAGTTGAAGATCAACTCAATGAAATAAAATGAGAAGCCAAGATTAGAGAAAAAAGTGCAAAAAGGAATGAACAAAGTCTCCAAGAAATGTGGAACTATGTGAAGAGACCTAATCTACATTTGATAGGTGTACCAGAACGTGATGAAGAGAATGAATCCAAGCTGGAAAATACTCTTCAGGATATTATTCAGGAAAATTTCCCCAACCTAGCAAGGCAGGCCAATATCCAAGTCCAGGAAATATAGAGAACACCACAAAGATACTCCGCAAGAAGAGCAACCCCAAGGCACATAATCGTCAGATTCACGAGGGTTGAAATGAAGGGGAAAATACTAAGGGCAGCCAGAGAGAAAGGTCGGGTCACCCACAAAGGGAAGCCCATCAAACTCACAGCATATCTCTCAGCAGAAACTCTACAATTCAGAAGAGAGTGGGGGCCAATATTCAACGTGCTTAAAGAAAAGAACTTCCAACCCAGAATTTCATATCCAGCCAAACTGAGCTTCATAAGTGAAGGAAAAATAAAATTCTTTGCAAATAAGCAAGTACTCAGAGATTTTGTCACCACCAGACCTGCTTTACAAGAGCTCCTGAAGGAGGCACTACACATAGAAAGAAACAACCAGTACCAGTCATTCCAAAAACATACCAAATGTTAAAAAGCATCAACAAAATGAAGAATCTGCATCAACTAACTGGCAAAACAGCCAGCTAGCATCAAAATGGCAGTATCAAATTCACACATAACAATATTAACCCTAAATGTAAATGGGCTAAATGCACCAATCAAAAGACACAAACTGGCACACTGGTTAAAAAGCCAAAACCCATCAGTGTGCTGTATTCAGGAAACCCATCTCACATGTAAGGATACACAAAGGCTCAAAATAAAGGGATGGAGGAAGATTTACCAAGCAAATGGAGAGCAAAAAAATCAAGAGTTGCAATTCTCATCTTGGATAAAATAGAGTTTAAAGCAAGAAAGATTAAAAGAGACAAAGAATGACATTACATAATGGTAAAAGGATCGATATAGCAAGAAGAGCTAACAATTTTAAATATATATGGACCCAATACAGGAGCACCCAGATATATAAGGCAAGTTCTTATTAGAATGGCGATCATTAAAAAATCTGGAGACAGCAGATGCTGGAGAGGATGTGGAGAAATAGGAACACTCTTACACTGTTGGTGGGAATGTAAATTAGTTCAACCATTGTGGAAGACAGTGTGACGATTCCTCAGGGACCTAGAAATAGAAATTCCATTTGACCCAGCAATCCCATTACTGGGTATCTATCCAAAAGACTATAAATCGTTCTACTATAAGGACACATGCGCACGAATGTTCATTGCAGCACTGTTTACAATAGCAAAGACCTGGAACCAACCCAAATGCCCATCGATGATAGACTGGACTGGGAAAATGTGGCACATACACACCATGGAATATTATGCAGCAATCAAAAATGATGAGTTTGTGTCCTTTGTAAGGACATGGATGAATCTGGAGAACATCATTCTCAGCAAACTGACACAAGAACAGAAAAAGAAATACTGCATATACTCACTCATAGGTGGGTGAGAAAAATGAGAACACATGCACACAGAGAGGCGGTCTACTATACACTGGGGACTGTTGGGGGAAATGGGGGAGGGACAGTGGGGGGGGCTGGGGGGGATAGTCTGGGGATGAATACCAAGAGTGGGTGAATGGGAGGAAGGCAGCAAAACACACTGCCATGTGTGTACCTATGCAACTATCTTGCATGTTCTGCACATGTACCCCAAAACCTATAATGCAATAAAAATTAAAAAAAAAAAAGACTTACAAAGAGACTTAGACTCCCACACAATAATAGTGGAGACTTTAACACTCCACTGTCAATATTAGACAGATTAACCAGACAGAAAATTAACAAGAATACCCAGGGCTTGAACTCAGACCTGGAACAAGCAAACCTGATAGACATTTACAGAACTCTCCACTCCAAATCCATAGAATATACATTCTTCTCAGCACCACATCACACCTACTCTAAAATTGACCACATAATTGGAAGTAAAGCACTCCTCAGCAAATGCAAAACAACTGAAATCATAACAGTCTCTCAGACCATAGTGCAATCAAGTTAGAACTCAGAATTCAGACACTAACTCAGAACCACACAGCTTCATGGAAACTGAACAACTGGCTCTTGAATGTTGATTGGATAAACAATGAAATGAAGGCAGAAATAAAGCAGTTTTTTTAAACCAACAAGAATAAAGACACAACATACCAAAATTTCTGGGACATATTTAAAGCAGTATCTAGAGGAAAATATATAGCAATAAGTGCCCATATGAGAAGAGTAAAGAGATCCAAAATTGACACCCTAACGTCAAAATTGAAAGAGCTGGAGGAACAAGATGAAAAGAACTCAAAACCTAGCAGAAGACAAGAAATAACTAAGATCAGAGCAGAACTGAAGGAGATAGAGACACGAAAATCCCTTCAAAAAATCAATAAATCCAAGAGCTGGTTTTTCAAAAAGATCAACAAAGTAGACCACTAGCCAGACTGATAAAAAAGAAAAGAGAGAACAACCAAATAGATGCAATAAAAAATGATAAAGGGGAAATCACCACAGATTCCACAGAAATTCAAAACATCATCAGAGAATATTACAAACAACTCTATGCACATAAACTAGTAAACCTGGAAGAAATGGATAAATTCCTGGACACCTGTGTCCTCCCAAGCCTAAACCAAGAGGAAGCCAAAACTATGAATAGACCAATAACAAGGTCTGAAGTCGAGGCAGCAATTAAGAGTCTACCATACAAAAAAAGCCCAGGTTCAGATGGGTTCACAGCCGAATTCTACCAGACACACAAGGAGGAGCTGGTACCATTTCTTCTGAAACTATTCCAAATAAACCAAAAAGAGGGAATCCTTCCCAATTCATTTTATAAGACCAACATCATCCTAATACCAAAACCCGGCAGAGATTCAATAAGAAAAGAAAACTTCAGGCCAATATCCATGATGAACATAGATGCAAAAATCTTCAATAAAATACTGGCAAACCGATTGCAACAGCACATTAAAAAGCTTATCCATCATGATCAAGTAGGATTCATCCGGGGATGCAAGGCTGGTTCAACATACCCAAGTCTATCAACGTAATTCACCACATAAACAGAACCAAAAACAAAAACCACATGATTATCTCAATTGATGCAGAGAAGGCCTTTGACAAAATTCAACAGTCTTTTATGCTAAAAACCCTCAATAAACTTGGTATTGATGGGACATATGTCAAAATAATAAAAGCTATTTATGACAAACCAACAGCCAATATCATACTGAATGGGCAAAAGCTGGAAGCATTCCCTTAGAAATTCGGCACTAGACAAGGATGCCCTCTCTCACCACTTCTATTCACTATAGTACTGGAAGTTCTAGCCAGAGCAATCAGACAAGAAAAAAAAATAAAGGAAAGGAGAAAGCCAAATTGTCTCTATTTTCAGACGACACGATAGTATATCTAGAAGACCCCATTGCCTCAGCCCAAAAACTCCTAAAACTGATAAGCAACTTCAGCAAAGTCTCAGAATATAAAATCAATGTGCAAAAATCACAAGCATTCCTATACACCAATAACACTTAAAGAGAGCCAAATCAAGAACAAACTGCCATTCACAATTGCTACAAAGAGAAAAAAAATACCTAGGAATACACCTTACAAGGAACATAAGGGACCTCTTCAAGGAAAACTACAAAACACTGCTCAACAAAATAAGAAAGGACACAAACAGATGGAGAAACATTCCATGTTCATGGTTAGGAAGAATCAATATCGTGAAAATGGCTATACTGCCCAAAGTAATTTACAGAATCAATGCTATCCCCATCAAGCTACCATTGACTTTCTTCACAGAACTGGAAAAAACCACCATGAACTTCATATGGAACCAAAAGAGAGCCTGCATAGCCAAGTCAATTCTAAGCAAAAAGAACACAGTGGGAGGCATCACACTACCGAACTTCAAACTGTACTACAAATCAAAACAGCATGGTACTGGTACCAAAACAGAGACATCGACCAATGGAACAGAACAGAGGCATTGGAGGCAACACAGCATATCTACAACCATACAATCTTTGATAAACCAGACAAAAACAAGCAATGGGGAAAGGACTCCCTGTTTAATAAATGGTGTTGGGAAAACTGGATAGCCATATACAGAAAGCAGAAACTGGACCCTTTCCTGACATCTTACACTAAAATTAACTCCAGATGGATTAAAGACTTAAACATAAGACTCGGAACTATAAAAACCCTAGAAGAAAATCTAGGCAAAACCATTGAGGACATAGGAGTAGGCAAGGACTTCATGACTGAAACACCCAAAGCATTGGCAGCAAAAGCCAAAATAGACAAATGGGACCTAATCAAACTCCACAGCTTCTGCACAGCAAAAGAAACAGTCACTAGAGTGAATTGGCAACCAACAGAATGCAAAAAAATTTTTGCAGTTTACCCATCTGACAAAGGGCTGATATCCAGAATTTACGAAGAACTCAAACAGATTTACAAGAAAAAACAAACAAGCCCATCCAAAAATGGGCAAAGGATATGAACAGACACTTTACAAAAGAAGACATACATGAGGCCAACAAACATATGAAAAAATACTCATCATCACTGGTCATTGGAGAGATGCAAATCAAAATTACATTGAGACACCATCTCACGCCAGTTAGAATGGTGATCACTAAAAAATCTGGAAACAACAGATGCTGGAGAGGATGCGGAGAAATAGGAACACTTCTACACTGCTGGTGGGAGTGTAAATTAGTTCAACCATTGTGGAAGACAGTGTGGCGAGTCCTCAAGGACCTAGAAATGGAAATTTCACTTGACCCAGCAATCCCATTACTGGGTATATATCCAAAGGCCTATAAATCATTTTATTATAAGGACACATGCACACGAATGTTCATTGCAGCACTGTTTACAATAGCAAAGACCTGGAACCAACCCAAATGCCCATTGATGATAGACTGGACTGGAAAAATGTGGCACATATACACCATAGAATATTATGCAGCCATCAAAAACGATGAATTCGTGTCCTTTGTAGAGACATGGATGAATCTGGAGAACAGCATTCTCAGCAAACTGACACAAGAACAGAAAATGAAATACCACATATTCTCACTCATAGGTGGGTGATGAACAATGAGAATGCATGGACACAGGTAAGGGAGTACTACACATTGGGGTCTATTCGGGGGAATAGGGGAGGGACAGTGGTGGGGGATCAGGGGAGGGATAGCATGGGGAGAAATGCCAAATGTGGGTGAAGGGGCAGAAGGCAGCAAAACACACTGCCATGTGTATACCTATGCAACTATCTTGCATGTTCTGCACATGTACCCCAAAACCTAAAATGCAATAAAAAATAGAAAAAAAAAATTAAAAAAAGAGAAAAAAAATTATTTTTTTTTGTCTATGAACTATTGAGTATGTATCTTGAGTATTATAAATAGCCTGCACAAAACATGGGAGTGTGGATATCTTCTTGATATGTTGATTTCTTTTTGTCTCTTTACTCACTGTTGAGATTGTTGGGTCATATGTTAGTTCTATTTTTAGTTTTTTGAGACACGTCCATCCCGTTTTTCATAATGGCTGTACTAACTTACATTCCCACCAATAGTGTATAACAGTTCCCCTTTCTTCACATTCTCACCAACATTCATTTACTTATTTGACAGTAGCCATTCCAAGTGTAGTGAGGAAATATCTCATTATGGTTTTGATTTTTCATTTCCCTGATGATTAGTGATGTTGAGCATTTTTTAAAATATACTTGTTGACTACTTGTATTTCTTTTGAGACATATCTATTCAGCTCATGAATCCTTTTAAAAACTAATTTATGTTTTTGTTGTTGAGTTGTTTTAGTTTCTTGTATATTCTGGATATCTATTTTGCTGTGCAGAAGCTGTTTAGTTTTATGAAATTACATTCATCTAGTTTGCTCCTGTTATCTGTGTTTTTGAGGTATTTTCCATAAAATCTTAGCCTAGACCAATGTCTTCAAGCATTTCCACGTGTTTTATTCTAGTAGTTAAATAGTATTAGGTCTTACAGTTAAGTCATTAATCTATTTTGATTTTTGTATATGTTTGGATGTAGGGGTCTGGTTTTATTTTTTGGCATATTGCAAAAGTGGGCAAAGGACATGAGCAGACACTTTTCAAAGGAAGGCATATATGAGGCCAACAAACATATGAGAAAAATGCTCATCATTACTGGTCATTAGAGAAATGCAGATCAAAACCACATTGAGATACCATCTCATGCCAGTTAGAATGGCAATCATTAAAACATTTGGAAACAACAGATGCTTGAGAGGATGTTGAGAAATAGGAACACTTTTACACTGTTTCTGGGAGTGTAAATTAGTTCAACCTTTGTGGAAGACAGTGTGGCGATTCCTCAAGGACCTAGAAACAGAAATTTCATTTGACCCAGCAATCCCATTACTGGGTATATATCCAAAGGGTTATAAGTCATTCTATGGTAAAGACACATGCACATGTAAAAAGACACATTGTGGCACTATTTACAATTGTAAAGACCTGAAACCAACCCAAATGCCCATTGATGACAGACTGGACAGGGAAAATGTTGCACATATACACCATGAAATACTATGCAGCCATAAAAAATGATGAGTTTGTGTTTTTTGTAGGGACACGGATGAATCTGGAAACCATCATTCTCAGCAAACTGACACAAGAACAGAAAATGAAACACTGCATTTTCTCACTCATAGGTGGGTGTTGAACAATGACACATGGACACAGGGAGGAGAGCATCACACACTGGGGTCTGTTGAAGGGGAACAGGAGAGGGACAGCAGGTAGGGAGGTTGGGGAGGGATAACACAGGGAGAAATGTCAGATATAGGTGACGGGGGATGGAGGCATTAAGCCACATTGCTGTGTATATACCTAGGCAACAATCCTGCATGTTCTGCACATGTACCCCAGAACCTAAGTGTAATAATAATATATATATGTATATACACACATATATATATACACATATATATGTATATACACACATATATATACACATATATATGTATATACACATATATATGTATATACACACACGTATGTACATACCCACACACATAGATACATAGATACATATATATGTATATACACACATATACACATATACATATATACACATATATATGTGTTTGTGTGTGTACATATGTACGTATATAAATATTTGGTGTTCCAGCACTATTGAAGAGATTGTTCCTACTCCAATAAATGTTCTTGGCACCTTTGTTGAAAATCAGTTGACTTAAGCATGTGGATTTCTTTCTGGGTACTCTATTCTATTACATTGGCTTATGGGTCTGTTTTTATTCCAGTGCCATGCTGTTTTAGTTACTACAGCTTTGAGTATATTTTGAGCTCTTCAGGTGTGATGCTTCCAGCTTGTTTTTTTTTTTTTTTTTTTTTTTTTTTTTTTTTTTAACTCAGGATTGCTTTGACTATTCAGGATCTCTCCTGATTCCATACAAATTTTAGGATTTTTTTTCTAGTTCTGTAAAGAATATAATTGGTTGGTTGCTAAGAATTGCATTAAACTTTTAGATTGCTTTTGGTAGTAGGCTCTTTTTCAAAATATTCTTTCTATTTATAAACATGGGATTTTCAGGGTGTGTGTGTGTATATGTGTATATTTTCCTCATTGTCTTTCATTAGGGTTTTACAGTTGTTCTTACAGAGATTGTATGCTTCTTGTGTTAGTTTATTTCTAGGTATTTTATTTATTTATAGCTATTGAGATTCCGTTCTTAATTTTTTAAAAGTAGCTTATTCTTGGTATATAAGACACTGCTGATTTTTCATATGTTGATTTTGTATCTTGCAACTTCACTGAATTTGCTTATCATTTCTAATGCATTTTTGAAGAGGTTTTAGGGTATTCTGTGTATAAGATTATGCCAGATGGATATAGAGGCAAATTAACTTCATCATTGTTTTAATTTGGATGCTCTTTACTTTTTTTCTCTTGCCTAATTTTTCTGGCTAGGATTTCAAGCACTATGTTGAATAAAAGTGATAAAAGTAGGCATTTATATCTTATTCCAGATCTTAGAGAAAAAAGCTTTTAACTTTTTCTCATTATGATGTTGGCTATGGGTTTGTCATTTATGACCTTTATTGTGTTGAGGTGTTTTTTAAAAAATATACCCAAGTTTTTAAGAGTATTTATTATAAAGGAATGTTGTATTTTTTTTCAGATGCTTTTTCAGTTTTAATCGAGGTGATTGTATAGTTTTTGCCCTTTATTCTGTTGATTTGATATATCATGTTTATTAATTTGCCTATGTTAAACCATCCTTGTGTCTCTATGATAAATGCTACTTGATCATGATGAATGATCTTTTTAATGTGCTGCTGGATATGGTTTACTAGTATCTTATTTTTAATGTTTATATCTAAGTTTATCAAGGATATTGACCTACGGTTTTCTTTTTTTGTTGCATCCTTGTTTGGTTTTGATTTCAGGGTAATGCTGGCCTCATAGAATGAGTTTGAAAGAATTCCCTCCACTTTAATTTTCTAGAAGAGTTTGAGAAGAATTGATACTGGTTTCTCTTTAAATACTTGATAGAATTCTGCAATGAAACCATCAAGACCTGGGCTTTATTTTATTTTTTTGATGGGAAACATTTTTTTTTTGTTTTTTTGAAATGGAGTTTTGCTCTTGTTGCCCAGGCTGGAGTGCAATGGCATGATCTCGCTCACTGCAACATCCACCTCCCAGGTTCAAGTGATTCTCCTGTCTCAGTCTCCCGAGTAACTGGGATTACAGGTATGTGCCACCACACCTGGCTAATTTTGTGGGGTTTTTTTCAGTAAAGACGGGGTTTTACCATGTTGGTCATGCTGGTCTTGAACTCCTGACCTCAGATGATCCACTCACGGTTGGTTCAGTTTTGGTAGATTGTATGTGTCCAGGAATTTGTTCACATGTAGTTACTTGTAACGTCTCTAATGATCCTTTGTATTTTCTGTAATGTGGGTTATAATGTCTTTTTTTTGGATTCTGGTTTCAGTTTTGGGGGGGGTCTTGTTTTATTTTTTTCTTGGTTAGTCTAGCTAATGGTTTATCACTTTTTAAAATATTTTCTAAAAACAACTTTTCTTATTTAACTTTTTATCATTTTATGAGTCTCAATTTTGTTTATTTCTGTTCTGATCTTTATTATTCTTTTCTTCTACTAATTTTGAATTTGTTTTATTCCTGTTTTTCTAGTTCCTTGAGATGCATCATTATATTGTTTATTTGAAATCCTTCTACTTTTATGGTGTAGACATTTATTCCTATGAATTTCCCTCTTAATAGCATCTTTGCTGCAGTCCATCAGTTATATTTACATTTTTACTTGTTATAATTTATTCATTGATATTTTGGTAATTCAAGAGTGTATTGCTTAATGTAATATATTGGTACAATTTAAAATTTTCTCTTTATTAACTTCCAATTTTATTCCATTGTGGTCAGAAAAGATACATTATATAATTTAAAATCATTTAAATTTGTTGGGACTTGTTTCGTTGCCTAACATGTGGCCTGTCCTATGTAATGTTCCATTTGCTGATGAAAAGAATGTGTATTCTGTGATTCTTGGATAAATGTTACTTAACTGTCTGTTTGATCCATTTAATCTAAAGGACAGTTTAAATCTAATATTTCTTTGTTGATTTTGTGTCCGGATGACCTGTCTAATGCTGAAAGTGGGATACTGAAATCCCCAACTATTACAGTATTGGAGACTATTTATTGTTTTAGATCTAATAATATTTGTTTTATGTATCAGTCCACTTAAGTGTTCAGCGAATACATATTTACACTTGTTTTATCTTCTTGCTGATTTATTCCTTTATCATTGTGTAATTACAGATTTTTTATTTATAGTCTGTTTATCTAAGTATAGCTACACTTGCTCCATTTTGATTTCAGTTTGCATGGACTATATTTTTCTATTTCTTCTGTTTTCATTAATTTTTATATTTTTAGTGGAAGTAATTTTCTTGTAGGCAGCATATAATTCGGTCATTTAAAAAAATTCATTGAGCCAGTCAATCTTTTAAGTGGGGATAATTAATCCATTTACATTCAAGGTTATTATTGATAAGTGAATACTTACTCCTTCAATTTTATTAATAGTGTTTTGGTTGTTTTGTATGAATACAGGCCTTGTTCCTTTCTTCCTCTCTTATTGTTTATCATTGTGGTTTAGTGGTGTTCTGCTGTTATAGGGTGTAATTCTTTTGTCTTTCTTCTTCATGTATCTGTTCTACCAGTCATTTTATACTTTTCATGTATTCATAAATGTAACATTATAGGGTGACTGTAATTAATAACAATTTATTTTTTATTTTTAAATCACTAGCAAAGCAGATTTTTAGTGTTCTCGATACAAAGAAGTGACAAGTGTTTGAGGTGACGGATAAGGTAATTACCCAGATTTGATCATTAGACATTGTATACACATATCAAAATGTCACACTCTACCCCATAAATATGTGTGATTATTATGTGTCAGTTAAAAATGATAAAAGCAAAAGTAAAAAGCTGAAAAATTAAACAAAGTTTGCCATTAAGATAGCTTTTGGAATGATGTTATTATTTTCTGTTCCTATAATCAGTCTTGTCAATAACTGTGAACTTGAGAGAAATACATGATAACAATAACATAGGGATAAGTAAGTGTCTTTTCTCGGAGAATTGTCTGATCTATCCTGATCATATCAATGTCGTGTGGTCAAGGGGTGTCATGAAATTAACTTCCCCTTGTTTAAATGATGTAATCAGGCCATTTCAGCAGTAAAGTATTTCATAATGTATTAGAGTGTTTGAGTAGATGAGCACTCCAAAAAAACACACACACAGACAAATATAGGTAGAAGTCCCGGAAAATGCGTTAATTTCAGAGTTTGTCATATAAAACCACTCTGCATATACTATTATTTCACATACATATAACAGGTATTTGAATAAAGATTTGTTCAGTTTAGTAACACCAGGGAGGATATTGTAAATAATTATGACATATGTAGTTTGATGATTAAACAAAATGATAACATTTATAGTCCAAGAGAAAATGGATGCTAATTACTTGGAGGATAGTGAGTTTTATTTTGAATATAACCTCAATAATATAGAAACATGTTTGCAACTTGGGTATTATTTATATATCCCTTGTATTACCTACCATTTGTTCTTACACATATTTGCTTATTTCTTACACATATTTCCATGAGATTTAAATTATATTGTCAAGGAAACATTTGTAAATTCTTTTTGAATTGGGACTATGCACATATTAAAGTTTCTTTATATTAATAAAATGGCTGTGGTTTGATTTTCTTGTTTGCAATTTTTTTTTTTTCTGAAGGCTTGATTTGCTAGCCTGGCAAAAAATATTGAACATATTGCATATGGTCACCATTAATGTTCCAGTTGAGGATTTTGTGGGTGTGTGTGTGTGTGTGTGTGTGTGTGTGTGTGTGTGTGTGTGCTATTTTGTTTAGGTGAAGTTACTTCAGTCCCCTAAACCCAATGATGTGGTTAGCTTTAAGAAATTACCTTTTAATAATATAGAATATATGCCTTTTTCATATAAAAATTTACTTTATCCATTATAATTTTTGCATATGTATGTCACAAGAATATAGTAAGATTGGAAATGGAGTATCTGATTAGAATTTGAGGAAACAGCAAGAAGATATCATCTACTGAGATTGAAACTAATAGAACCAGTATTAGAGGAATTGAAATAGCCAGTCTTAGGTGTTGACTTCTTAGTTTCAAAACACAAGAATACTAACTATGAAGTAAATATTAAACCAGGTATATGATGTTAGAACAAAAAAGGATACAAAAGAAAGGTGGAGATATAAGAAATAAGTATATGTCATATTACTTTCTACATTTTGTAAGAAGTAGGATGCTCTTGGTAAGTAAAATCATTTGCAGTTTTAAATAAAGGTCTTACTCTTATCAATTGCTAGGGTGGACAATAAGGGGAAATGTGAGCAAACTCCCACAGGGTATCACAGGTTAGAGCCATGATACTGAATACGGAATGTGTCCTCAGGTTTCCTAACATTGATGAGACATAGAGACCACCAGAAGTGGTTTCAAGCACAGGACAAGAGAAAATAGATGTCAGGCTTGTCCTAGGAGAGCTGAGGGTCAAATTCTGCTGTCAACATTTTTTGAGCCAGGAAATATGAGACAGAGATATCAGGGCCATAAACCCCGTAGTCATAATTTAGTTGATCAGCAAGAGTGGAGGAGGATGGCTACATAACTTACAGGGCCTATTGCAAAACAAATGTGTGCAGCCCTTATTCATAATTACTTTCAAGATGGGGAAAAATGTTAAACCAGGTGTGAACCCTTCCAAGTTCCTAGCCCTGTGCAGTTGGACATACATAAATGTGGCCCTAGGAGAGTGAAGCAAAGCAGAAGTCACATCAAGGCATTATTTCATCTCTTAAAAAATGTTAAAAAAGACAATAAATGTTGGCAATCATGTTATTCGTATTGTTACATATAAGTGATTTTTCCCTGTAAGCTTTATAAATATTACAGTATTTTGCATCAAGGTAATTCACAGGCAACACTACTTTACATGACCAAGTAGAATGTTTTTAATGTTAATTATTGAGAACATGGTGCAAAATAGTAATTTTTGTGATACATTTAACTTTGTTTAAGATAAATTGTTTTATAATCTTAGCTTGTAGTCTGTTTTCATCCATAGACCAAGGAATAAAAGGATATTTTTATTATTCAAATTCAAGGACATTGCATGATACATTAAAAATTATATTTGGGTTGTTTCATTAACATAATATTTGAGACTGTCAGTGAATCAATTAAATTAAATTTATGTAAATTTTATATTATGACTGTATCAAGCTACCTGCAAGGTAATGCATGTTTACCTATTTGTAAATCAAGGGTTTATCTAAAGTTTATTTGATGCTAACTGTTATGGTTTGGCTTTGTGTTCCCACCCAGATCTCATCTTGGATTGTACTCCCATAATTCCCAAGTGTTGTGGGAGGAACCCAGTGGTAGATTATTTGAATCATGGGGGAAGTTTCCCCTATACTGTTCTTGTGGTAGCAAGTAAGTCTCACAAGATCTGATGGTTTTATCAGGGGTTTCCGCTTTTTCGTCTTCCTATTCTCTCTTTGCCTGGGGCCATCCATGTAAAATGGGACTTGCTCCTTCTTGCCTTCCTTCATGATTATGAGGCTTCCCCAGCCACATAGAACTGTAAGTCCAATTAAAACTCTTCCTTTTGTAAATTGCCCATATCGGATATGTCTTTATCAGCAGCACAAAAACTAATACACTAACTTTGATATGGGGTGTGTGTGTGTGTGTGTGTGTGTGTGTGGCTGTTGTGTATGTGTGTGTGTTCTGCATGTTTCAAAACATTTCACTTAGGGTGGGAAAAGCAAGCAATGAACCCGAGCATTGCAGTGTGTTCTAAGTGAAGGAGAAAAAGCCAATGATCTTTGAAGAACAATAGTAAAAAATAATCTAATTTTGTTATTTTCTAATTCGAGGGCCATTAAACAATTTCTAGCAGCTAGATATCTATGTATTTCTAAAGCTAATAAAGGTCTTTCATGAAGTTCATTAGAAAGAAATGAAGGTAGTATCTATTCTGATCACATCATAGTTGTTGTTTTTCTAACAACACACATTACATATTAGAGGGGACAGCTTGCTTCAGAATTGATGTAGGGTCTGGAGCCTTTTCTGAATATACTTTCTATGCCTGAGAAATGACTGTTACAAGCAATTTACTGATAAGTTTTGGACTTTAATACAAATACACATATTTTCTTCCTAAAGACATTTTAAAAGCCTCTGTTTTTGAAGGGCTGAAGCTGTATTTCAACCCTGGCTATCCATGAGAATTATATACAGAGGTTTTAAAAAGAACAGATGTTTAGTCTCCATTCCCAGATATTTGAATAACTGATAAGGATGTGACATAGTTGCTGTAGTTTTGTATTGTTTACATTCCCCAAGTTATCTCAGTGTTTAGAAAAACTTTGAAAACCACTGTTCTGAAACCAGATGTGTGTAATTTATATTGTCTAAAGGTAGGAGAAGGATATTTGTTGCTTTAATAGTGGCAGAACAAAGTACTCCAAACATCTAAGCCTTGGGGGATTCCTTTCCTTTGTGTAGTTTGATATCTTAGGTCTGATAATTTTGAAGATGAAGATCTGAACAGATGGATCACATTTATCCTGCTGTGGCAAAACCTAGAATGTGATATCTTTTGGGGGCTGAGGGTAGAGCCACAAGGTTCTGCACTTATGGAGCTTTGGTGAACATATACTAATTAGTCTAGTGGGAAGTAGAAATGGCATCGCTGAAAGGGTTCCTGAAAATGGCCAAGTGCCAGCCACTATTTGTGGCAGATAATGAGGAGTCAAAACTTTACATGGTGACTAAATCTGAGTTAGCTGAATAACTCAAACATGAGTTATTCATGTTTGCCAGGCAGCAAGCTTCTGTCTCCTGTGCATATGATTGGCCCTAGTAAGGAGGAAAGTTAGAAAACTTTCTATAATCGTGAATCTTTTAATGATAAAATCCACAAAATAACATTTCAGTTAGCAGATCCAAATCACTGCAGTAAACTGCACATGCAACTAAAGACTACCAAGTGGTTTTTATGATAGCATAGTCATAGTGGCGAACAGCATGGGGACCAGGAGCATAAGAGCCTGAGCCTAAATCATGGCCCCTCCTGCATGTGAGCTGTGGAACCCCAGGCAAGTTGTTTTGGCTTTCTAGGCTCAATTTCGTCACCTGTAAAATGGGAATATTAAAATTACCTAATTGAGGAGTTGTTTGGAGTCTTCATTAAATTAAGATGGGAATAGTGTTTGGTATGCAGTAAGTAGTCAATATATGTCAGTGATTTTAATTATTTTGCAGCAGTGCAACTCTGATACTCCAAAAGTGACTGAGAATATTCCCAGTAATTTAACACTTGCTATGCTAAATAGCTTATAACTCAGCTAGCAGGACACACCCACTATCAGGAGCTGTGAAGGGGGTGACTTACCACCAGGCGAACTTCCATCTGTTGCTGTTGATTAAACATGCCGTTGAAATTAAAGTTGTCACACGCTAATTATAAAGCTGGCTTGGCTAATTCATATGCCTTTGAAATATACTCCCAGAGTAGCAGGTAAACCGTGTTGGCAATTACAGCATCTCATTAATTCTGTAAAAAGTGATAATGTTAGTTTGAATTAGGTGGTTAATAGTCCTCTTTTCCAGAAAAAGTGAAAATGATGGAGGAGTTGAAAAGCTTCCAATCTGCTACCAGATGTAAAATTTAAGTGTAATGGAGAATCCTAGAATTTGAAATAAGGACGTTTTTCTTGGCAAGCAAACCGCATGCTAACTGAGTGTGGTTTGATGACTGAAATACCACTTCTATAACAGAGAAGCTCAGTTTCTTTTAGGTTCTAACAAAATTATTCCCCAGAGGGTCAGACAAATAGGAATATTTTTGCACCTCACATTCACTGTAGACGTCCTAGATTTCATTGGGCTAGTGCTACAAGTCAGCACCAATTAAAAGAATTCCAGGACTTCACAGGCTATTCAGGCCAGCTGTTCAGTGTGTGCCTTATTGTCTGGGTTATTAATGCACTAGTAAAGACTAGGAGAGGAAAAAATCGTCTGTCAACAAAAGGGACATGGAAGATTCTTTCCTTATTTATTTTATGTTAAATAGACTTTTCATGGTTCTGTTACAACAGAGAGCATTTAAAAATGTTTTTTGAACAGGCCACTTTTATTACATGTATACCTTTATGTTTATACCAGCATATCAGCGAAGTTTAGAACCTTCAGAGTTTTCAGGTGCTTTGTCACGTTCCCTTTTAAAGCTTTTTCTTTCTGGGAAAAGGAATATCCATTGATCCTTTAGAGTATCCATTGATCTACATTTATTTGCCTAAATGTAGATACGTAAATTAATGAACTCTAAAGATAAGATCTGTATGTTTCAAAATAAATCTTTTTATCACTCATTTTATTGTTACAAATTGCTTACGGCAAAATTTTGCTTTTAATTAACTTAGCCGACGGTAGTGTGTCTTGTTTGTTTGCTTTTAGTCAACATAATTCGATTAAAAGAAGGGGCATTTATTAAGTTCTGACTTCTATTTATTCTTTTAACTTACATTATTTTATTTAAAATTTATCCTTAATGTAGGTATTTTAAGTCCCATTTTAAGGACGAGAAAAGGGAACCTCTTAGAAGGTAAGTAGCCCAAGGTCACAGAAAAGCAGGTTGACTCCAAAATGAGGCTTACTACTACATATTTGTTATTTCAGGTCTCTCTTGTGTTCATATGTCAATACAAAAAAAAAAAAAAAAGAAACGTAAACAACAAACAAAAAGATAAAAAAGTTTAGAAGTATAAGATTTGGTGTGATCTCAGTGGCAGATTACAAGCTCAGTTGAACATCAAAATAAGGAACTTAAAATAATTTTTCTTTTTGGTTAGTTTTGTAGATACTATTTGTTAAAGTTTTTACTAGAGAATGCTAAATATATTTGCTGAAACTAATATTTTTCTTAGCCTAGGTGACATATTAGAATAAAAATCACTGAGATTATCTGAAAGTAATATGCTAAAATTAAAGAATTATTGAATGAGAAATAAGTCCAAGCTTAGTACTTTCTCTATAAAATGAGGAGAGTAACACCTAGATTGTCCAGTTCATTATGTTACATAGGAAATCTGGCTTTGAAGAAAGCATTAGGAAATCTGGCCTTGAAGAAAGTGTTATGTAAAAATGAAGTTTCAGCACATGTGTACTGGTTAGGAGTCTCCCAAATTGCTAGTTTAAATACTTCCTTGATCAGCATACCGTATAGTCTCTTGTCTATAATTTTAAATTTATTATTAATTTTCTTTTAAGATACTTTTGCCTTATTGGAAGAAGTTTCATAATAATTGCAGGCTCTCACCTATGGCAACTCAGTTATTTCCTTCAGATTTTGACCTCAAGAAATCCCAGGTAAACATATGACTAGTCTGACATGGCTTTCTTAACCCTGTATGTAGTCCATTAGAGATATTATTCCCATCTAGGATTTTAATTATAATGCAAGGACCAAACAGATCAAATAAAAAAATATTAAATGAAAAGCACATGCAAAATGTATAAAATAATAACAATAGAATTTTGGTCGACTTCTTAATAGAAATTAACATATGCAAATTGTACGAAACTGCAGGATAAATTATGTGGGTTCTTCACCAAATATTTTGTTTGCTGGAGGTAGGACAACAATGATAGCAGAACCTGAGGATTTAAAAAATATTTAAAATATTAGCTGAAACTAATGATAGGCAATAGACATTTAAAAAATCTAAATTTTGTATAGATAAAATAGATATATTTATATATTATTATTATTATTATTTTACTTTTTTCAAACAGTTTGAGGTTAATAGTGAAGTAAAGTGGAAAGTACAAGGAGTTTTCATGTAAGCTACCACCAGGTTTCTCCACTATCAACATTCTATACCACAGTGGTACATTTGGTACAATCAATGAACTTACATTGACTTATCTTTAAAATATATGTTTTTAACATTATTGTTTAATTTGTAATAGCATGTACATGCGTACGTGTGTGTGGTGTCCATGCATGTATAATTATTTTAATAGTGATATTTTGTCTGTTTGAACTGTATTCATTTTGCAAAGAAAGATGAATAAAAGATAGAAATGAATTTTGATAATTTATAAGGATATGCATATTCATAATTATATTTGAAGCAAACAAAATGATTGATTTGGGGGTTTTATTTTAATTGATATATAAGAATTATAAATATGTATGATGTATAGTGTGATATTTTGGTACATTTGTACCATCTGTAATAATCAAATCAAGGTGATTAGCAAATCACCTCAAACATTTATAATTTTTTTGTGATGGAAACATTTAAAAGCCTTTCTTCTGGATATTTTGAAAGATACAACACATTATTGTGAGCTGTAGTCACCTTACCGTGCAATAGAACACCAGAACTTATTTTTCTATGTAATTGTAACTTTGTACCAACTGACCAACCACTCCCCATTCTCCTCTCCACCCAAATCTTTGTAGCCTTTGGTAACCACTATTTTAATCTCTAATTCCATGAGATCAACTTTTTTAGAGTGACATCATGTGCTGTTTGTCTCTCCATGTCTGTATCTTTTCTGGGTTCATCCTTGTTGAAAATGAGAAGTTTTTTTTATATAGATTAATAGTATTTCATTATATGCATATATTTCATTGTGTGCATATGTACTTTGTTTATTCATCCATTAATGGACACTTCAGTTGATTCCATATCTTGGCTATTGTGGATAAGTACTTTGAATAAACATAGCAATGAAGACAAAGAAATGACCAATAGGTATATGACAAAATGTTCAAAATCACTAATCATTAGTGAAATGCAAATTAAAACACAATAAAATATCACCTCACTCCAGTTACAGGAGTTGTTATGAAAAAGACAAAATATAACAAATATTGATGAGGATGTGGAGAAAAGGAAACCCTTCAGCAGTGCTGGTGGCAACGTACACTGATACAGGTACTGTGGAAAACAGTATGGGGGTTCCACCAAAAATTAAAATAGAACTGCCTTATTACCCAGCATTCCCACTAATAGTATACTCAGTAATCTTTGGATATACATATCCAAAGTAAATGAAATCAGTATATTGAAGAGCTCTGGGAACATCCAATTAGGTAAAATAGTTGAGACAAAAAATTAAAAATGATAAATTAATATTATTTTTAAATAAGAAATTTAGATTCAGAAGGTGAGATACACAGGCCAGGATCAGTGCTTCCACCTATAATTCAAGCAGTTTAGGAGGCCACAGCAGGAGGATCACTTGAACATAGGAATTTGAGACCAGCCTGGGCAACATAGGGAGACTCTGTATCTACAAAATAAAAATTAAAAATTAACTGGGCAAGTTGGTGCACACCTGGGTTCCCAGCTACTTGGGAGGTTCACATAGCAGGATCACTTTAGCCCAGGAGGTCCAGGCTGCAGCAGTGAACTATGATTGTGAACTTCAACCTGTGTGACAGTATAAGATCCTTCTCAAAAAAAAAAAGAAAGAAAAGAAAAGTGAGATACACAGAAGACTTCCGTAGCTGGCCAAACTGGAGTTTGGATTTTTCATTAGTTGCTTACTATTTTTCAATTATTTTCTATAACTCCTTCCCAAACCCTGCATCGCATTTTCCTCAGTTTGCAATTGTGGTGGGTGAAAAGCTAGCAAAATACAGGCTTTGGAAATTAGTTCCTTGAAGCATCATGTGGGACTTAGAGAATCATAACAGTCTGAGTCCACGGAGGAGTTTGAGATTTCAACTGCCCATGCATATCTCTTGATCAAGCATAAAACTCTTGCCTATAAAAGACATTGCTTTCTCAGTAACACACTGCAAGTCCTGGAAGTGGATTGTAATCTGTTACTAAACTGTGCTGTCTGTCATGAGTCATTTGTGTCTATCGCCTTGCGATGTCCGCTTCGGAGCTCAGCAAGCATAAGCACTCCTCAAGAGACTGTAAGTTTCACCCACAGACTCCTTATTAGACCTCATAATAACCATCTAAATACTTCAGTTAATCATAATGACAAGAGGACCACATGGCAACTAGACTAATGTTAGAACTTTTACAGCAGTCTTCATAGATAAAGGGAAATCACCCACATTTTAGGGCTCATCAAACTCCACTAATGGAGTTATTTGCCCTTCTGATTGCAGAACTAGATAACTTCTATTACATTTCTTATTATTGCAATAATGTCTTCTGTAAGGTAAGTTTATCTCTACTTCTACCACAGTTGGAAGGAAGACTAGTGTTACATATCATAATCTCATTTGCTTTCTAAATGATTTATTTGATGACGTCTTAAGACTTAAAATACCTACCAATAACAGCAGTGTAGAGAGAACATCAAACATATTTATAAGCTACATCTGGCTTCAAATGTCTCCTGATACGCTGGTATAACGTTGCTCACATCACTTAATTATTCTTGGCCTTAGGTTGGAGAGATTGTGGTAATTATTTTAGGATAGAAATAAGCAAAAGTAATTTTTCAGTGTTTTAAAATAAGCCACACAACTCTAGTTCTAATCTGGTTTTTGTCATTCATAATCTATATTACCACAGCAATGCCATGTATCATTTTTAGATCTTGATCTTTGCTTTTATGCAGATCATGAGGTCAAGAGATTGAGACCATTCTAGCCAACATGGTGAAACCTTGTCTCTACTAAAAATAAAAAAAATTAGCTTGGCATGGTGATGTGCACCTGTAGTTCCAGCTACTTGGGAGGCTGAGGCAGGAGAATCCCTTGAACCTGGGTGGCGGAGGTTGCAGAAGCCTAGATTGTGCCACTGCACTCCACCCTGGGCGATAGAGCAAGACTCCATCTAGAAAAAAAAAGGAAACAAATATTGAACGCAGTGGATGCAAGACCCCTTCCAACTCTAAGAATCAAATATAGGAATGTTTAAGTTTGAGGCAGAGTTTCAAAAAATAAGAGTTTTGTTGTGATTCCTTCTGGTTTTGAAGTGATTGTATTTAACCAGAATATATGTATTTACCCTTATTGGATCTCTTAATGCTTTAAAGGAAAGAGAAGCTATCTACCATGGACTATTATGTTTGAAGTAGATTTAAACTCACAGAAGCAGAGTAGAATGGTGGTTACCAGGGCCTTGGCTGGGAGTTGATGGAGAGGAGAGACTGGGGAGACTTTGGTCAAGGGCTATAAAATTTCAGATAGATAGAGGAAAGTTGAGGAAATCTATTGTACAACTAGACAGGGTGTACATAGTGATAATAGATACTATAAAATACACTGTATACTTTAAAATGGCTTAGATAGTAGATTTTAAGTATTCTCACCACCAGAAAATGACAATTATGTGAGATAACAGAATATTAATTAGCTTGAGTTAGCCATTTCACAATGTATACAAATATAAATAAATATTGTACTCCATGGATATATAAATATATATATTTGTCAATTAAAAATTAATTTAAAAAGAAAAACAAATGAATTAATAATTGATTAGTTTCTGAAAAAGATTAGGCATTCCAAAATAAGGTAATGATTTTTAAAATTATGATTCCGTAAGTTCTGGGATACATGTGCAGAACATGCAGGTTTGTTACACGTGCTATGGTGGTTTCTGCACCCATCTACCTGTCATCTACATTGGGTATTTCTCCTAATGCTATCCTGCCCCTAGCCTCCCAACCCCTGGCAGGCTCCGGTTTGTGACATTCCCTTCCCTGTGTCCATGTATTCTCATTTTTTAAATCCCGCTTTTGAGTGTGAACATGTGGTGTTTGGTTTTCTGTTCCTGTGTTAGTTTGCTGAGAATGATGGTTTCCAGCTTTATCCATGTCCCTGTAAAGGACAAGAACTCATCCTTTTTATGGCTGCATAGTATTCCATGGTGTATATTTGCCACATTTTCTTTATCCAGTCTATCATTGATGGACATTTGGGTTTACTATTGTGAATACTGCTGCAGTAAACATATATGTGCTTGCGTCTTTATAGTAGAATGATTTATAATCCTTTGGGTATATACCCAGTAATGGGATTACTGGGTCAAATTGTATTTCTGGTTCTACATCCTTGAGGAATTGCCACACTGTCTTCCAAAATAATTGAACTAATTTGTACTCCCACCAGCATAGTAAAAGTGTTCCTATTTCTCCACATCCTCTCCAGCATCTGTTGTTTCCTGACTTTTTAATGACTTCCATTATAATTGGCATAAGGTGGTATCTCGTTGTGGTTTTGATTTGCATTTCTCTAATGACCAGAGATGATGAGATTCTTTTCATTTGTTTGTTGGTCACATAAATGTTTTCTTTTGAGAAGTGTCTGTTCATATCCTTTGCCAACTTTTTGATGGAGTTGTTTTTTTCTTGTAAATTTGTTTAAGTTCTTTGTAGATTCTGGATATTAGTGCTTTGTTAGATGGATAGATTGCAAAATTTTTCTCCCATTCTTTTGGTTTCCTCCTCATTCTGATGAGAGTTTCTTTTGCTGTGCAAAAGTCCTTAAGTTTAATTAGATTCCATTTGTCTATTTTGGCTTTTGTTGTCATTGCTTGTGGTGTTTTAGTCATCAAGTCTTTGCCCATGCCTATGTCCTGAATAGTATTGCCTAGGTTTTCTTCTAGGGTTTTATGGCTTTAAGTCTTATGTTTAAGTCTTTACTCCATCTTGAGTTAATTTTTGAGTAAGGTGTAAGGAAGGGGTCCAGTTTCAGTTTTCTTCAAATGGCTAGCCAGTTTTTCCTAGGGAATCCTTTCCCCATTGCTTGTTTTTGTTAGGTTTGCCAAAGATCAGATAGTTGTAGATGTATGGTATTATTTTTGAGGCCTCTGTTCTGTTCCATTGGTCTATATATCTCTTCTGGCACTTAGTACTATGCTGTTTAAGTTACTGTAGTCTTGTAGTATAGTTTGAAGTCAGGTAGTGTGATACCTCCAGGTTTGTTCTTTTTGCTTAGCATTGTCTTGCCTATATGGGATTTTTTTTTATTCCATGTGAAATTTAAAGAAGTTTTTTCTAATTCTGTGAAGAAAGCCAATGGTAGCTTGATGGGGAGAGCATTGAAGCTATAGATTAATTTGGGTAGTATGGCCATTTTCATGATATTGATTCTTCCTTTCCATGAGTATGGAATGTTTTTCCATTTGTTTGTATAACCTCTTATTTCATTGAGCAGCGGTTTATAGTTCTCCTTGAAGAGTTCCTTTTCCTCCCTTGTAAGTTGTATTTCTAGTTGTTTTGTTCTCTTTGTAGCAGAGGTTCATGATTCAGCTCTCTGTCTATTATTGGTGTATAAGAATGCTTGTGATTTTTTCACATTAATTTTGTATCTTGTGACTTTGCTGAAGTTGTTTATCAGCTTAAGAAGATGTTCAGTTGCGATGATGGCATTTTCTAAATATACAATTATGTCATGTGCAAAGAGAGACAATTTAACTTCCTTGCTTCCTATTTGAATACTCTTTATTTTGTTCTTTTGCCTGATTTCCCTGGCCAGAACTTCCAATAATATGTTGAATAAGAATGGTGAAAGAGGGCATCCTTGTCTTGTGCCAATTTTCAAAGTGGTACTTCAGGTTTTGCCCATTCAGTATATCGGTTGTGGGTTTGTGATAAATAGCTCTTATTATTTTGAGGTACATTCCATCAGTACTAAGTTTGTTGAGAGTTTTTAGCATAAAGCATGTTGAGTTTTGTTGAAGGCCTTTTCTGCATCTATTGAGATAATCATGTGGTTTTTGTCTTGGTTCTGTTTATGTGATGGATTATGTTTGTTGATTTACATATGTTGAACTAGACTTGCATCCCAGGGATGAAGCTGAATTCTACCAGAGGTACAAAGAGGAGCTCGTATCATTCCTTCCAAAACTATTCCAAACAATCCAAAAAGAGGGAATCTTTCCCAAATTATTTTATGAGACCAACATTATCTTGATACCAAAACCTAGCAGAGACTCAACAAAAAAAGAATATTTCAGGCCAGTATCCACGATGAACATCGATGTGAAAATCTTCAATAAAATACTGCAAACTGAATCCAAAAGCACATCAGAAAGCTTATCAATCACTATCAAATCGGCTTCATCCCTGGGATGCAAGACTGGTTCAACATATGCAAATCTATAAACTTAATCCATCACATAAACAGCACCAAAGACAAAAACCACATGATTATCTCAATACATGCAGAGAAGGCCTTTGACAAAATTCAACAGCAGTGTATGCTAAAAACTCTCAATAAACTAGGTATTGATGGAATGTATCTCAAAATAATAAAAGCTATTTACAGCAAACCCACAGGCAATATCATACTGAATGGACTGAATGGGCAAAAACTGGAAGCATTCACTTTGAAAACTGGCGCAAGACAAAGATGCCCTCTCTTAACACTCCTATTCAACATAGTTTTGGAAGTTCTGGCCAGGGCAATCAGGTAAGTAAAATAAATAAAGAGTATTCAGTTAGGAAAAGAGGAAGTCAAATTGTCTCTATTTTCAGATGACATGATTGTATATTTAGAAGACCCCATAATCTCAGCCCAAAATCTCCCTAAGCTGATAAGCAACTTCAGCAGGTCTCAGGATATAACATCAATGTGCAAAAATCACAAACATTCGTATACACCAATAACAGACAAACAGAGAGCCAAATCATGAGTGAACTCCCATTCACAATTGATACAAAGAGAATAAAATGCCTATGTAAGTGGGCTAAATGCCTCAATTACAGACACACACTGGAAAATTGGATATAGAGTCAAGATCCATTGTTGTGCTGTATTAAGGAGAGTCGACTCATGTGCAAAGACACACATAGACTCAAAATAATTAGATGGAGGAATATTTACCAAGCAAATGGGAAGCAATAAAAATGGCAGTTTTAGTCTCTGATGAAACGGACTTTAAACCAACAAAGATAAAAAAAAAAAAAGAAGAAGAAGAAGGACATTACATAATGGTTAAAGATCAATGCAACAAGAAGAGCTAACTATCCTAAATATATATGTATCCAATACAGGAGCACCCAGATTCATAAAGTAAGTTTTTTGAGACCTACAAAGAGACTTAGCATCCCACACAATAATAGTGAGAGGATTTAACACCCCACTGTCAATTTTAGACAGATCAGTAAGACAGAAAATTAATAAAGATATTCAGGACTTCAACTCAGCTTTAGACCAAGCAGACCTAATAAACATCTGCAGGACTCTCCACCTCATCAGCAGACTATACATTCTTCTCAGGACCACATTGCACTTATTCTAAAATTAACCACATAATTGGAAGTAAAACACTCCTCAGCAAATGCAAAAGAACAGAAATCATAACATAACAAACAGTCTCTCAGCCCACAGTGCAACCAAATTAGAACTCAGGATTAAGAAACTCACTCAGAACCTCACAACTACTTGGAAACTGAACAACCTGCTCCTGAGTGACTACTGGGTAAGTGACAAAATTCAGGTAGAAAAAAATAAGTTATTTGAAACTAATGAGATCAAAGACACAATGTACCAGAATCTCTGGCACACAGCTAAAGCAGTGTTTAGAGGAAAATTTATAGCACTTAAATGTTCACAGGAAAAAGTGGAAAAAATCTAAAATTGACACCCTAACATCACAATTAAAAGAACTAGAGAAGCAAGAGGAGACAAATTCAAAAGCTAGCCGAAGATAAGAAATAACGAATATCAGGGAGGAGGCAAGATGGCGTCGTAGAGGCGACTCAGGATTGCAGGTCTCAGTGAAGGCACAGAGGGTGAGTCCTAGCCGCATTCTCGGATGTTCCTTTTATGCCCACAGAGCGTTGAAAGTCCCAGGTGTGGGAGAGACACGGGACGCTAGCGCAGCCGGCTAACGCAGCCGGCTCTCTCCGCCTCTTCGGCCGGCACCGTAGCGGGACCCGGCGCGGAACTCACTGGTCTGGGTGCCCTGTTAAACCAGCAATCTGAGATTTGGAAGGGCAGAATGGCATGTTCATCTGATTGAACGGGACTTGGACAATGAGCCAGACCAGGAGTTTCCTGGGAAGCGTGATCTGAGCTGGGGTAGTGGGCAGCGGCACGAGAGATCACATGGATCCCAGTGCCCTATCAGCAGGCTACTGGGGCACCAGTGAGAGAGTCGACCTTCCAGCTTGGGGAGAGGAAGAGAGAGAGAGAGAGGACGGACTCTGAGGCAGGGAGCTGGGTGATCGGGCTCGGCGGGTCCCACGCTCACAGGGACAAGCAGGGTGGTGACTGGAGGTGCTTGGGGCTGAGAGTTTTGCTGCCGGCATCTAGGACGGTGCAGCCCGGTGAAGGAGGGGCATCCACCATTGCTGACACAGTCCACCCCCACTGAAGTACCGCCCAGGACTGACGCAGCCTGCCATTGCCAAGGCAACCTGCCATAAAAGAGAGACTCCTCCAGGAGCCGGGAGCGCTCCACAGCAGAAGGGATCCCAGCAGCAACAGGGCAGACCCGTGCTAGCAGGTCAGAGCCCCGGCAGGCAAATAGTGAATAGACTGCTGCCTAGTGGGGCAGGACAGTGCAACAGATACTCATAAAGAAAGCCCCAACTCCCTGAGACAGAGCATCTAAGGGGGGGGGGGGAAGGGTGGTGTTTTATGAGTTCTATTGCAGCAGACATAAACAACCTCCCAACAACCCTGAATGAACAACGGAGCTCACAGCTCAGCACTGGAGCTCCTATAAAGCACAGACTGTCTCCTCAAGCAGCTCCCTGACCCCTGTATATCCAAGGAGTCACCCCAGAAAAGGACTAATCAGACTGACATTTGGCAGGCATTATTCTGGAACAAGGACAGCAGAAGAAGAAACTGGTATTATCCCTCACTGTTCCACAGCTGCTGCGGGTATACCCCAGACAAGCAGGGCCTGGAGTGGACCTCAGCACTCATACAGCAGAGGGGATAGACCATTAGAGGGAAAACTAAGTAACAGAAATACTTCATCATCAACAATCTCAGCATCCACACAGAGACCCAATTGAAAAATCAGCAACTGCTAAGACGACAGGCGGATAAATCCATAAAGATGGGAAGAAACCAGCGCAAAAAGGAGGAAAGCACCCGAAACCAAAACACCTCACCTCCAAAAAAGGACCAAAACTCCTCACCAGCAAGGGAACAAAGCTGGACGGAGAATGAATGTGACGAAATGATGGAATCAGACTTTAGAAAGTGGATAATGAGAAACTTCAGTGAGCTAAAGGAACATGTACTAAACCAGTGCAAAGAAACTAAGAACCTTGAAAAAAGATTTGAAAAAAGATTCGAGGAATTGATAACAAGAATGGACAACTTAGAGAGGAATATGAATGAATTGAAGGAGCTGAAAAACACAACACGAGAACTTCGCGAAGAGTGCACAAGTTTCAACAGCCGAATTGACCAAGCAGAAGAAAGAATATCAGAAGTTGAAGATCAACTCAATGAAATAAAATGAGAAACCAAGATTAAAGAAAAAGTACAAAAAGGAATGAACAAAATCTCCAAGAAATGTGGGACTATGTGAAGAGACCCAACCTACATTTGATAGGTGTACCAGAATGTGATGAAGAGAATGAATCCAAGCTGGAAAACACTCTTCAGGATATTAGCCAGGAAAATTTCCCCAACCTAGCAAGACAGGTCAATACCCAACTCCAGGAAATACAGAGAACACCACAAAGATACTCCGCAAGAAGAGCAACTCCAAGACACGTAATCATCAGATTCATCAGGGTTGAAATGAAGGAGAAAATACTAAGGGCAGCCAGAGAGAAAGGTCGGGTCACCCACAAAGGGAAGCCCATCAGACTCACAGCAGATCTCTCGGCAGAGACTCTACAAGCCAGAAGAGAGTGGGGGCCAATATTCAACATCCTTAAAGAAAAGAGCTTTCAACCCAGAATTTCATATCCCGCCAAACTGAGCTTCATAAGTGAAGGAAAAATAAAATCCTTCACGAACAAGCAAGTACTCAGAGATTTTGTCACCACTAGGCCTGCTTTACAAGAGCTCCTGAAAGAGGCACTACACATAGAAAGAAACAACCAGTTCTAGCCATCCTAAAAGCATACCAAATGCTAAAGACCATCAACAAAATGAAGAATGTACATGAACCAACAGGCAAAACAGCCAGCTAGCATCAAAATGGCAGTATCAAATTCACACATAACAATATTAACCCTGAATGTAAATGGGCTAAATGCACCAATCAAAAGACACAGACTGGCAAATTGGATAAAAAACCAAAACCCATCAGTATGCTGTATCCAGGAAACCCACCTCACACGCAAAGATACACAAAGGCTCAAAATAAAAGGATGGAGGAAGATTTACCAAGCAAATGGAGAGCAAAAAAAAGTAGGATTTGCAATTCTCATCTCTGATAAAATAGACTTTAAAGCAACAAAGATCAAAAGGGACAAAAAAGGTCATTACATAATGGTAAAAGGATCGATACAACAAGAAGAGCTAATGATTCTAAATATATATGGACCCAATGTAGGAGCACCCAGACATATAAGGCAAGTTCTTAATGACTTACAAAGAGACTTAGACTCCCACACAATAATAGTGGGAGACTTTAACACTCCACTGTCAATAGCAGACAGATCAATCAGACAGAAAATTAACAAGGATATCCAGGACTTGAACTCAGACCTGGAACAAGCAAACCTGATAGACATTTACAGAACTCTCCACCCCAAATCCACAGAATATACATTCTTCTCAGCACCACATCACACTTACTCCAAAATTGACCACATAATTGGAAGTAAAGCACTCCTCAGCAAATGCAAAATAATGGAAATCATAACAAACAGTCTCTCGGACCATAGTGCAATCAAGCTGGAACTCAGAATTCAGAAAATAACTCAGAACCGCACAGCTTCATGGAAACTGAACAACTGGCTCTTGAATGTTGATTGGATAAACAATGAAATGAAGGCAGAAATAAAGAAGTTCTTTGAAACCAACGAGAATGATGACACAACGTACCAGAATCTCTGGGACACATTTAAAGCAGTCTGTAGAGGAAAATATATAGCAATAAGTGCTCACATGAGAAGAGTGGAGAGATCCAAAATTGACACCCTATCATCAAAATTGAAAGAGCTAGAGGAGCAAGATCAAAAAAGCTCGAAACCTAGCCGAAGACAAGAAATAACTAAGATCAGAGCAGAACTGAAGGAGATAGAGACAAGAAAAACCCTTCAAAAAATCAATAAATCTAAGAGTTGGTTTTTTGAAAAGATCAACAAAATAGACAGACCACTAGCCAGACTAATAAAAAAAGAAGAGAGAGAGAACAACCAAATAGATGCAATAAAAAACGATAAAGGGGAAATCACCACAGATTCCACAGAAATTCAAACCATCATCACAGAATACTACAAACAACTCTATGCACACAAACTAGTAAATCAGGAAGAAATGGATAAATTCCTGGACGCCTGTGTCCTCCCAAGCCTAAACCAGGAGGAAGCCGAAACTATGAATAGACCAATAACAAGGTCAGAAGTTGAGGCAGCAATTAAGAGCCTACCACACAAAAAAAGCCCAGGTCCCGATGAGTTCACAGCTGAATTCTACCAGACACACAAAGAGGATCTGGTACCATTCCTTCTGAAACTATTCCAAATAATCCAAAAAGAGGGAACCCTTCCCAAATCATTTTATGAGACCAAAATCATCCTGATACCAAAACCTGGCAGAGACTCAACAAGAAAAGAAAACTTCAGGCCAATATCCATGATGAACATAGACGCAAAAATCTTCAATAAAATACTGGCAAATCGATTGCAACAGCACATTAAAAAACTTACCCATCATGATCAAGTAGGGTTCATCCCAGGGATGCAAGGCTGGTTCAACATACGCAAGTCTATAAATGTAATTCACCACATAAACAGAAGCAAAAACAAAAACCACATGATTATCTCAGTTGACACAGAGAAGGCATTTGACAAAATTCAGCAGCCCTTTATGCTAAAAACCCTCAATAAACTTGGTATTGATGGAACATATCTCAAAGTAATAAAAGCTATTTACGACAAACCAACAGCCAATATCATACTTAATGGGCAAAAACTGGAAGCATTCCCTTTGAAATCCGGCACTGGACAAGGATGCCCTCTCTCACCACTTCTATTCAACATAGTACTGGAAGTTCTAGCCAGAGCAATCAGGCAAGAAAAAGAAATAAAGGGTATTCAAATAGGAAAGGTGGAAGCCAAATTGTCTCTATTTGCAGACGACATGATAGTATACCTAGAAGACCCCATCACCTCAGCCCAAAAGCTCCTGCAACTGATAAGCAACTTCAGCAAAGTCTCAGGATATAAAATCAATGTGCAAAAATCACAAGCATTCCTATACACCAATAACAGACTTAAAGAGAACCAAATTAAGAACGAAATGCCATTGACCATTGCTACAAAGAAAATAAAATACCTAGGAATACAACTCACTAGGAATGTAAGGGACCTCTTTAAGGAAAACTACAAACAACTGCTCAACGAAATAAGAGAGGACACAAACAGATGGAGAAACATTCCATGTTCGTGGTTAGGAAGAATCAATATTGTGAAAATGGCTATACTGCCCAAAGTAATTTACACAATCAATGCTATCCCCATCAAACTACCATTGAATTTCTTCACAGAACTGGAAAAAACTACCATGAATTTCATATGGAACCAAAAAAGAGCCCGCATAGCCAAGTCAATTCTAAGCAAAAAGAACACAGCGGGAGGCATCACGCTACCAGACTTCAAACTATACTACAAGGCTACAGTAATCAAAACAGCATGGTACTGGTACCAAAACAGAGATATAGACCAATGGAACAGAACAGAAGCATCGGAGGCAACACAACATATCTACAACCATATTATCTTTGATAAACCAGACAAAAACAGGCAATGGGGAAAGGATTCCCTATTTAATAAATGGTGTTGGGAAAACTGGCTAGCCATGTGCAGAAAGCAGAAACTGGACCCCTTCCTGACACCTTACACTAAAATTAACTCCAGATGGATTAAAGACTTAAACGTAAGACCTGACACCATAAAAACCCTAGAAGAAAATCTAGGCAAAACCATTCAGGACATAGGAGTAGGCAAGGACTTCATGAACAAAACACCAAAAGCATTGGCAACAAAAGCCAAAATAGACAAATGGGACCTAATCAAACTCCACAGCTTCTGCATGGCAAAAGAAACAGTCACTAGAGTGAATCGGCAACCATCAGAATGGGAAAAAATCTTTGCAGTTTACACATCTGACAAAGGGCTGATATCCAGAATTTACAGGGAACTCAAACAGATTTACAGAAAAAAAACAAACAAGCCCATTCAAATATGGGCAAAGGATATGAACAGAAACTTTACAAAAGAAGACATACATGAGGCCAACAAACATATGAAAAAGTGCTCATCATCATTGGTCATTAGAGAGATGCAAATCAAAACCACATTGAGATATCATCTCACACCAGTTAGAATGGTGATCATTAAAAAATCTGGAGACAGCAGATGCTGGAGAGGATATGGAGAAATAGGAACACTCTTACACTGTTGGTGGGAGTGTAAATTAGTTCAACCATTGTGGAAGACAGTGTGGCAATTCCTCAGGGACCTAGAAATAGAAATTCCATTTGACCCAGCAATCCCATTACTGGGTATCTATCCAAAAGAATATAAATCATTCTACTATAAGGACACATGCACACGAATGTTCATTTCAGCACTGTTTACAATAGCAAAGACCTGGAACCAACCCAAATGCCCATCGATGATAGACTGGACTGGGAAAATGTGGCACATATACAACATGGAATATTATGCAGCAATCAAAAATGATGAGTTTGTGTCCTTTGTAAGGACATGGATGAATCTGAAGAACATCATTCTCAGCAAACTGACACAAGAACAGAAAAAGAAATACTGCATATACTCACTCATAGGTGGGTGAGAAAAATGAGAACACATGGACACAGAGACGCAGTCTACTATACACTGGGGACTGTTGGGGGAAATGGGGGAGGGACAGCGGGGGGGCTGGCGGGGGATAGCCTGGGGATGAATACCAAGTGTGGGTGAAGGGGAGGAAGGTAGCAAAACACACTGCCATGTGTGTACCTATGCAACTATCTTGCACGTTCTGCACATGTACCCCAAAACCTATAATGCAATAAAAATTAAAAAAAAAAAAAAGAAAGAACGAATATCAGAGCAGAACTAAAGGAGATAGAGATATGAAAACCCTTTCAAAAAATCAATAAATCTAGAAGCTGATTTTTTGAAATGTTTAGCAAAATAAATAGACCACTAGCCAGACTAATAAAGAAGAAAAGAGAGAGTGGACGTCTTTCATTTATTCTTCGTCGTAGATAAAATAATTTCTGATTTTCACTTTTGAATATGATGTTAGCTGTGGCTTTACAATACATGACCTCTATTGAGTTGAGGTAGAGTATTTCTGTACCTAATTTATTGAGAGTTTTTATTATAAAAGGATTTTTAGCAATGTCAAATGCTTTTTCTGTATCTTTAGAGATGACCATGTTATGCTCCATTATGCTCTTGCAGTCTATCATATTTTTTATTAGTATATATTGAACTATCTTGGCATTCCAAGGATAAATCCCAGTTGATTGAGGCATATTATCTTTTTAATATGTTGTTAAATTTTATTTGCCTTAATTGGTAAACATTTTGTATCTATGTTCTTTGGGGATTTTGGCCTGCAATTTTCTGTTTTTTAGTGATATTGTCTGACTTTGGTATCAGAGTAATGTTGTCCTTGTAAAATTAGTTTAGTAGTGTTTCATCCTCTTCATATTTTTTGGTTAATGTTGAGATTATTGGTATTAACTCTTTAAATATTGGATACAATTGAGCACTGAAACAGAGGTCCTAGGCTTTCCTTTTATGAGGGACTTTTTACTTCATCAATCAGCTTACTTGGTATTTGCTGAGATATTCTATTGTTTCATGATTCATTCTCAATAGTTTTTATATTTTTAAGAGTTTATTCATTTTTTTCTTATCTATTATTTGCCATATAGTTGTTCATAGTAGTCTCTAATGATCTTTTGTATCTCCATGGTATCATTTATAATGTCTCTCCTCTCTCATTTTGATTTTATTATTTGAGATTTCTCTTTCTTTTTTTTGTAGTCTAGCTACAGGTTTGTCAATTTTGTTTTTCTTTTTTGAAAAGTCAATTCTTAGTTTTGTTAGTATTTTCCATTGCTTTTCTAGCCTCTCTTTCATTCAGCACTGATCTTTGTATTTTCTTCCTTCTAATAACTTTAAGCTTAGTTTATTGTTATTTCCTTATGGACTTGAGGTAAAACATTAAAGATTAAAGATTTTTTTTTTTAGAACATAGCCATTTATTGCTATAAACGTCACTCTTGGAACTGCTTTTGCTACATCTCTTAATTTTTGGTATGTTGTTTTCCCATTTTTATTAACCTCCAGCAGGTGCCCCTGTGGCTGTGTTGGTTATGGTATGCAAATGCTAATAGAGCAGCTGGGTACTGAATCATGGAAAGGTGGGGAGTGACAGTGGATAAAGGGCCTGAGGCATAGGATAGCTCACTGTGGTAGTGGCTCTGATATCTAAGGTGTGGGTCCTCCCAATACAGCCGTAGAAATGGTGCCCAGAGCACAGGTACGTGCAGAGAGACCACTGCTCCAATAACTGTGATATGAGCTAGCCCACAAATATGGAGATATAGTAGCTCTGGTGTCTGAGGTATAAACACATGTGCAGTGGAGGCACAGATCTGGAGTCTGGAATACAGGGGCACTGGCTCAGATGTGTAAAGAATAGGTACTCATGTAATGGTGGTGGAGCCACAGTGTGTGGTATTGGTGTGTGCAGAGCAACTGAGGCTCCAAGATAAGTTGCAGTCTTTGGTGGTGAAGGCTACTATGATCTTCCTAATCTATTTTTCTCCCACCAGGCAGACATGGCTGAGGTAATTCTATGGGATCTGAATCTGCCTTTTAGGCATTCTAAAGGTCTAAATGTCAGTGCCCTCAGTGTTTGAGGTGCAGGTGTGCAGTTTGGCTACAGAGCTGGCATATGGAATACTGACATGCATGGAACCTGCTGCACATAGATGTGAGTGTTATGTTGGTCCTGGTCCCAGGGTGCTAAAACAAAGGCTCACTCTTGTGGATGGTGAGTACAGCAGCATATCCCTCTACAAGGGGTCAGTAGTCTTAATAGCTTTTATTTATCTCAGTGGCAAAAGATACCAGTGTTCAAGGCAGAGCAAGTATCTATTTGCTGTCTTCTGTGAGGGGTTGAAGGCTGGTATCTTCTACTCTGTCATAACTGCTGACATCATCTGAGTATCATTGTAGATGTGAATTTCTCTTGAATGCACTTTATTATGTTAAGGAAGTTCCCTTCAATTCCTAATTTTTAGAGTTTTATTTTTTTAATAAAATGGTGTTAGATTTTCTTAAATGCTTTTCTGCGTTAACTAATATAATCATGTGGTGTTACCGTATTATTTCAGTTAATGTATTATATTGATTGATTTGCTTATGTGAAGCACTGTATTACTAGGATAAATCTCACTTGGCCATGGTGTATAATCTTTTAATATGCTGCTAGATTCAGTTCACTATTATTTTTATTGAGGATTTTTACATCTGTATTCAAAAGTCATCTTGTTCTGTACTTATGCATTTTCTTTCTACTTTAGTATAAGCCTCACTGAATTAGTAGTTTGTCTTACTCACTTTTTTTTTTTTTTGAGATGGAGTTTCGCTCTTGTTACACAGGCTGGAGTGCAATGGCGCAATCTCGGCTCACTGGAACCTCTGCCTCCTGGGTTCAGGCAATTCTCCTGCCTCAGCCTCCTGAGTACCTGGGATTACAGGCACATGCCACCATGCCCAGCTAATTTTTTGTATTTTTAGTAGAGACAGGGTTTCTGTTAATACTTCTCTAAATTTTTTGATCGGATTGCCTAGCAAAACCATCTATGTCTCAGCTCTTTTTGGTAAGATTTTTGATAACTAATACAACTTTATGACTTGTTATTTGGTTTGTTCAGATTTTCTGTTTCTTCTTGAATCACTTTTGGTAATTGGGTGCTTTTCAGAATTTGTCCCTTTCATCTAGCTTATCTAATTTGCTGATCTACAGCTGTTCATAGTATTCTCTTATAATCATTTTTACAATTACTGTAATGTTGATGTGATATTGCCACTTACATTTCTGATATGTTTCTTGTACTTTTTGTCATTTCTTTTAGTCAATCTAGGTAAACTTTTGCGAACTCTGAAATTTTTTTCAAAGAATTAACTTTTGTTATTTTATTCTTTCTATTGTTTTTATATTGTTTATTTTATTTATTCTTCCTCCAATCTTGATTATTTCCCTTCCTCTGCTAGGCTTTAGGTTTAATTTGCACTAGTTTTTATTACACTAGGTGAAACATTAATGTATTTATTTGATATACTTCTTTTGTAAAAAAAAAATACATGTTTTAAAGCTGTAAAATTTCCTCTTATCAATAATTTTGTTACATCTTATATGTTTTAGTATATTTTTATTTTATTCATCCCTAGTTATTATCTCATTTTCCTGTGATTTTTTTTATGTAATACTTTGCTTGTTCAGTAGTATGCTGGGTAATTTCCATTTATTTGGGTGTTTTTTAGTTTTTCTTCTGTTTTTTATTGGTGGCTTATTTAATTTAATCTGATAAGCTAATTTGTATTATTTCAGTTGTTTTAAATTCATTGAGACTTGTTATGTAGCTTAACATATGGTCTGTGCTGAGGGATATTTCATGTACACTTGAGCAGAATGTATATTAGGCTGTATCTTCTATTGCTGGGTGGAGTATTTTTTATATGTCTGTTAGGCCTAATTGGTTTATGATTTTTTCAGTTTCTTTATTTTTTATTGATTTTGTATTTGGTTGTTCTATTCATTATCAACAGTGGGGTATTAAGGTACTCCAGGTATTATTGTAGAACTCTGTATGTCTTCAATTCTGTCAATGTCTACTTTATAAATTTTGGGGTTATGTTTCTGGTGCATATAGGATTATAATTTTTATTTCTTTTTGATGAATTGACTGTTATATATGCTGTTCTTTTTCTATTGTAAATACTTGTTAGTTCAAGTGTATGTTGCCTGATATTAGCATATCCACTCCGTTTTTTACGGTGTATACATAGAATATCTTTTTCTGTCCTTTTGTATTTTATCTACTTATATCATTGGATCTAAAATAAGTCTCATAGATAGTACATTGTGGGATCAAGTGATTTTTTTTATGAATTCATTTTGCCAATCACTGCCTCTTTATATGACTATTTATTTAGATTTAAAGTAGTCACTGGTTAGAAAGAACTTACTTCTGATATTTTGCTACATGTGTTCTCTGTTATTAATTTCTTTCATAGCTGGCTTCTTTTATTTTTATTATTGGCAGTGTACTATTTTGATTTCCTTCTCATACACTTTTTAATGTGTATTTTTAAGTTCTTCTTAGTGGTTATCATAGAATTTAAGAAATGTTCTAAAGTTATAATCATGTAGTCTGAATTGATGCTAACTTAACTTTAACAGCATTCAAAACTCTGTTCCTATGTTGTTCCACCCCCCCCCTTACATTGTTATTGTCAGGAACTACATCTTTATTCATTGCATGTGTGTTACCATATATTTATAGTTATGTTTATACACTTAACTTTTAAAGCATATAGGAAATTTTAAGAGGTATTACAAACCAAAAATAAAATGATAATGTCTTCTATATTTACGTATGTAGTTACCTTTACTGGAGTTCTTCATTTTTTCATATAACTTCAACTCTTTGTCCAGGTAATTTACATTTCAGCCCAGAAAATTCCCCGTAATATGTCTTTTAGCACATGTTCAGTAGTGACAAATTTCCTTCCTCAGCTTTAAAGAAAATCTGAGGATGTGTTAATTTTTATTGTGTATATCAAAAATAGTTTTGCTGGACAAAATTATTGTTTGTCAAGAACGTTTTTTTTTTTTTAGAACTTAAAAAATTCCATCCCACTACCCTTTGTATTCCATGGCTTCTGATGAGAAATCTGCCATTGATCCTACTGAAGATGCCTTGTATGTAACAAGTTATCTCTCTCTTGCTTTGTTCAAAATGTTTTCTTTGACTGGCTTTCAACAATTTAGCTATGAGGTGTCTCAGCGTGTAGCTCTTTGTGTTTTCTCTTTACTGGAATCCACTATACTTTGTAAATATGTCGGTTAGTGTCATTTGTTAAATGTGAGAAGTTTTTGGCCATTATTTTTAACAATGTTTTCTGTATCTCTTTCATGCTTTACTATTCTTCAGTTCTCATAATACATAAGTTGGTGTGCTTGATGATACCCCATTGGTCTCATAGGCTCTATTAACTTTTCTTATTTATTTTGTTATTCTTATGATGAATAATTTAGATGAATCTTCTTCAGGTTGGTTTAGAATGTCTTCTGTCTACTTGAAGCTATTATATAAACTACCTTGTAATTTTCTTGACATTTCAGTTCCTGTGCTTATCAGCTACAGAACTTTTGGACTTCTTTCTTTTTGTATTTTGTATCTTTTTATTGTTTTTTTTTTTTTTTTTTTTTTTTTTTTTTTTTTTTCAATTCGTTTGTACATCATTCTCTTGGTTTCCTTTAGTACTTTTCCATGGTTTTCTTTAGATCTTTAAGGACATAGTTGACACTTTCTTTAAAGTTTGTATCTAGAAAATCTGATGTCTGTGCTTTCTCTATGGTTTCTATAAATTTCTTTTGTGAATGAATCATGCATTCATAATTTTTTCCATGCTTTCTAATTTTTTTATTTGAAATGGGGCATTTTGAACATTCAAATATGGTAACTCAGTGTCTGTATCTACCCCTCATAACATTTATTTTATTGCTGATTGTTTACTAAGGTTTAAAAACAATGTTTATAAAGTCTATTTTCTTTGTCTTGCATGTTTTCTGAAGTCTCTGTTATTTTATCTTATGTTTAGTTAGTGGTTTTTTTTGTTTGTTTGTTTTTTGTTTTTTGTTTTTTTTTGAGACAGAGTTTCGCTCTTGTTACCCAGGCTGGAGTGCAATGGCACAATCTCGGCTCACTGGAACCTCCGCCTCCTGGGTTCAGGCAATTCTCCTGCCTCAGCCTCCTGAGTAGCTGGGATTACTGGCATGCACCACCATGCCCAGCTAATTTTTTGTATCTTTAGTAGAGACAGGGTTTCACCATTTTGACCAGGATGGTCTTGATCTCTTGACCTCGTGATCCACCCGCCTCGGCCTCCCAAAGTGCTGGGATTACAGGCGTGAACCACCGCGCCCGGCCTAGTTAGTGTTTTAACATAGATTTACTTAAACACCAGGAGAGCAAGAAAGAAGCAGCAGCAGCAGCAGCAGCAGAACAACAAGAAAAAGGGAACGCTTACTATCTACATAGAGGAGTTCCATGCTGGGACCCTTTTTCAGTGTTTAGCCAGGCTTTTTACAACTCTGTCATACTTCTCATTCAGTGTTTGTGCTGATCCTCATGATCAGCCAGAAGGCAAAGCTCAGTCTTTTCAGATCTTTTTGAGCAGGCGTCTAGCTCTGGGTAAGTGCATTAAGTTCCAAAATTTCCAGTATTCACAAATGCTTTTAATGCCATGATTTCTCATAAAAACTCTCTCCAACTTTTTCTTTCATGGTTTCAGTGTTCTCTTGTATCTTACAATTCAGTAGATCTATTATATCTTTGAATTGTAATCTTTTGCTCCCAGTGGCTGTAAGTTGTGTATTTGCCTTACCATGTTTCTGAAGAATGCCTATGACATTCTTCTCTTGAGTTCCTAATTAGCTGAAACTAAAACATGCACCTTGGATCTGTACTTCAGGTTGACTTCAGACAAGTTAGAACAGACAAACACAATTCTTTCTTCATGAATATAATATTTTATGGTTTCTGCCTGGTAAGCTGTCAGAGCACTGACATCAAAAAGTGGTTGGTTTGCAGGTTTAGGGTAGTAAGAATTTACCTATGATATTATAGGTTTGAAAAAGAAAGTTTTATTAGATAGAAAGTATGAGTGCAGAGCAGTGGATTGTTCCCTATGCATATGGACCATAAAACCAGAGTTTAAGGTAATTTGGACAGTATTAGCCACATAAGTCATGATAAATGATTACATTGTAGACATTTTGGTGCCATGATGTCATTAAGGGTCACACAATGAGTTTTGACCTGCATACATTCTGGAAATATGTTGAAATTCTAGTTATAATTTGTTTTAAAAGACTGGTGCCATGGGAGTTGAACAGTGAGAACACATGGACACAGGGAGGGGAACATCACACACCAGGGACTGCTGGGGGGTAGGGCTAGGGGAGTGATAGCATTAGGAGAAATACCTAATATAGATGATGGGTTGATGGGTGTAGCAAACCACCAAGGCATGCGTATACCTATGTAACAAACCTGCACATTCTGCACATGTATCCCAGAACTTCAAGTATGATAATAACAATAAAAAAGCCTGGTACCAGATGCTGGCTTTAGATAATAGGGAATTCTGATTATTTCTAAATTCCCCAAATAAGGAGTTTTACCTATGGATAGTCTGCTTGATGCTCAGCAGGTGGCCTTTTTTTCTATTCATTATGTTTCTTTTTTTTTTTTTTTTCACTCTAGTTGCCCAGCCTGGACTGTAATGGTGCAATTTCAGCTCGAAGCAACCTCTGCTCCCCAGGTTCCAGAGGTTCTCCTGCCTCAGCCTCCCGAGTAGCTGGAATTACAGGCATGCACCACCGTGCCTGGCTAATTTTGTATTTTTAGTAGAGAAGTTTCTCCATGTTGCTCAGGCTGGTCTTGAACTCCCAACCTCAGGTGATCCGCCTGCCTCGGTCTCACAAAGTGCTGGGAGAACAGGCGTGAGCCACTGTGCCCGGCCTCTTTATTATATTTTTAAATATCTTGGATAAGGAATTTTGCCTCTGGATGTTCTGCTCGACAGTCCCCAAGTGATCTTTACTGTCCTCAGTGTTTCTCTCTGGAACCAAGGACCAGTAAGCAACACTGGGAATGCAGACTAACATCTTCAATATTGCCACCATGCTGAAAATGCAGTGAGAAAAGGGCAAGTACTAATTATTATTATTATTATTTCTACTTTTATGTTCCACATTTTTATTTAGGATTTCCTTTTTATTATTATTATTATACTTTAAGTTCTGGTGTCCATGTGCAGAACTTGCAGGTTTGTTACATAGGTATACACGCGCCATGGTGGTTTGCTGCCTCCATCAACCCATTATCTACATTAGGTATTTGTTCTAATGCTATCACTCCCCTAGTCCCTCTTCCCCTGACAGGCCCTGGTGTGTGATGTTTTCTTCCCTGTGTCCATGTATTCTCATTGTTCAACTCCCACTTATGAGTGAGAACATGCAGTGTTTGGTTTTCTGTTCTTGTATCAGTTTGCTGAGAATGATGGCTTCCAGCTTTATTCATGTCCCTGCAGAGGACATGAACTCATCATTTTTTATGGCTGCATAGTATTCCATGGTATATATGTGGCATGTTTTCTTTATCCAGTCTATCACTGATGGGGATTTGGTTGGTTCCAAGTCTTCTCTATTGTGAATGCTGATAGAGCAACATCAGTGAGATAATAAACATAACATGTGCATTTGTCTTTATAATAAATGATTTATAATCCTTTGGGTATATACCCAGTAATGGGATTGCTGGGTCAAGTGGTATTTTTAGTTCTAGGTCCTTGAAGTATTGACACACTGTCTTCCACAATGGTTGAACTAATTTACACTCCCGTGAACTTGATTCAATGTTTGTTTATTAATGCACACACTTGACTCTTTTCCTTTTCCTGAGTTCTGACAAAGTTGCTTCTGTCTTTCATGAGCTTTCATTGTTTTTCTGTAAATCCAGACCCTTGGAGTTACTTTTGTCACAGGCATCTCTCCCTGTTTTCACCTTTAAAAAGATAATAGAGGTTCAGATAGTTAATTTTGACACCTTTGTTCTCTCTAAGACTTCCCGACTCACAAAACAAAAGAAGATTCATCTCTGTATACATTTCAAAAGAGATTTTAAATAATTAAATTGGATTATTTTTCTTTTATTTCTGTGTCAAAAGAAATATCTGATTCCTCTGTTTATTGGGAGACTGTTTTAATCCCAGAAAATATTAAAAACACCTCAAAGAAAATAACTGCATTTCCTTCTGTGACACAATGTTAGAGTTTTTTTTTTTTAATTTTAATAAACATATTAAAACACATAAACATACATGAAATACAGTTTCTCCTGACCTGTAAAAATCTAACATTATGATGCTACTATGTATAGTGAGAAGAGGAGGAAAGGAAACTTTTGGAAGAGTGGATCTGGGCTAAGAGTTGCCCTGTAATTTGGAGGTGTGTGTTGTGGAGTTCACACAGCTTACGCTTTGTTCCATCTGCTACAGGAAGCCCAAGCTACATGGTGATATCCTCTTTGGGCTGTTTGGCTGGCAGTGTCAGCTGAGCCCAGACACTGAATGTGAGCCCAGACATTGTGGTTACAGGCGTAGGCCACCAAACTAGCTAGCTCGTATAGAGACACTCTACACATACCTGATGTCTGAGCGAAGAAGCATGCAGATGCTTTTTGCCCTCTAACATTTGAGTCACCTTAACTAAGGCATGGGCGGAGAGGCAAGTTACATCTACAGTCTAAAGTTCTGATCCACAGAATAAAGAGCATCATATAATGTGGTTACTTTATGCTATTAAAATGGGGTAGCTTGTTCTTCAGCAAGAGATAACTAGAACACAGGGCTGAAAATAAGAAATCACCTCGTAGAGATCTAAGAGATAAGTCAGAAAATGATTATAGAGAATCGGCAGTTTCTAACAGCTACTCAATAAGGTTAGGCCCTCCTCCATCATGTTCAGGCAGTTTGTTCACATTAATCCTACTTGACTTAGTGAGTATGTCTCTTAGCAGAATCCTACTTTATTTAGCAAATAAGAGACACAAGTCCTACGTCTCTCCAAACCCATCCATGCCTTCAAACATGGCTAGCATGTTGAAACTCTCTCCCTTTTATTTTTAAAAATAGGTTTAATATACTGAACAGCTTATACATACATAAAAAATTACCCAGAAACATCTGTGACACATTCTATTTATGAGCAAGCTGAGCGTGGTGGCCCACACCTGTAATCTCAGCACTTTTAGAGGCTGATATGGGAAGATTGCTTGAGTCCAGCAGTTTGAGACCGATCTGGGCAACACAGTGAGACCCTGTCTCTACAAAGAAATACAGAAATTAACCAGGCATGGTGGTGTACACCTTTAGGTCCAGTTACTTGAGGTAGGAGGGTCGCTTGAACAAAGGAAGTTGAAGCTCCACTGAGCTGTAATTAGGCCACTGCACTCCAGTCTGTACAACAAAGCAAGGCTCTGTCGCAAAAATTGAAATTAAAATAATATTTATTTTAGCAGGTCTATTGTGCTGAAAAGGCAAAAAAGAAATTCACCTCAGAGTAAATTCATCCATTACCACACTATATTAAATAGTAATAGTTTTATTTTAAGAGAAATGGTTGTCTCCTTTTGGAAAATAAACACATTTTTCTCATTTCATGCTTCCATTGAGAAAGAAAGGACTGTGATGATAATTTCATGTTTTACAGCAACTTAACTTTTCCTCAAGTGATTACAACATAGAGGGTCCACCAGAACATTTATTTGCAGTCCTTAATCATACACTTTATAGTAAGAAATAATATAATTTTTATAAGGCCTCAACTTTTATAGTCCTGTTAACATTTAATGTGAACATAAGAATTGAGATACAGATAAGTTTGAAATACATAGTTTTGTAAAGTTCATTTGGATATTACCAGTGAAAGAAAGCCCTCAAGAAAATAGGAGAATAAGTAATTGGGTCAAGAACATTCACTGGGAGCCTATAGTATTTCTCTCATTAACAAGACCCTGAGTGACAAAAGATATCCCATTAAAGTGAACCTATCGACTACATATTGCACCTGTCCTAGGTGTATTAGATGTGGTACAGTGAAAAGACATAAAATTAATCCATGTGTACTGATAATGTCTGAAAACTTTTAATCTCACTTTGGAATCAAGACAGATGAAGCAATTAAAATAAATTCAAGCTTAGCCTAAGAATAGGAAATAAAATGTGAGCTACTGCAGTCATGGTGTTAAAAGCTTTAGTGGGGAAAAAAGGAGCTAGCAATGTAGAAACAAGTAGCCAAGTAGAATTTATAATGAAGTTTGAATTGGATCTGCAGTTTGAAGGAAGAAATACACATATTCTAATCTTGGGTTTGAATGCAGGATATGATTCGAATGAAATATATGTAGATAAATTATGGCTAGTTCATTATTATTCTGTGAATTAAGAACTGCACTTATGTAAAGTATCTTACTTAGGATAAAATTCTTTACCTCCTCTGTATGTGTTTCTGAATTATCATAACACATGCACATATCTTAGAATTTTATTCTATTGAAATAATCTATTTTTGTGTCTTTTTCTTTCATTGCATCATGGACCATTTGAAAGCCAGGACCATACATACCTCATTCAGTTTTGTGCATCTCATGTTTTCCTTGGAATACAGTAATTTATAATAAAAAATGTATCTCCAATGGTTAAATCGCCAAAGATTGTACTTTTAGTAAAAAACAGAGTTATAAATTAAACCCACACTCCTTGGGACACTAAAGCCCATTGGGTTTACTAAAATGTGCTGTCAAAAATATATGTTAAAAATATATGAATAGTTAAAATTCTTATTCCTGAACCTCTTGCCAAATATGAACATACAGATCTTATGTATTTATCTGGAACACAACAAAAGGTAAGAGTTGAACTACCACCATACTGAAAAGCCATGAATTGTTGATTGAGTCAAGGAGTATGTGAATAGACAAAATGAGATCCCAGGAGTGTTTTGTCACCTTGCAAGAGGATGCTCACCAAAAACAATTATGAAAATTATAGAAGAGGAAAGCCTTATACTCTTTCTTAGTTGCAGAATGAGAGATCAAGATCACAGAAATAGTACAACAGATTGTAAAATGCATCTACTTTGATGAGTCAAGCACATACTGGTACCTGCGTTCAGACATTTCTGGCTCTGACAAAGTAATTTTCATTTTTTAAAAAAAGAAATATTTGAGTTTAATTTCTGTCAGGTATTTTCCCCTCCAACATCAGTGAGAGAATAACACTGGACTGTGCCTCCTACTGTATGGGTAATCCTTCAATGCTCCCTCCTTGGAATCAGCCTCATTTTTTTGGACAGTTTCCTGCTGCTTCTGTGAGCCAAATAATTAGTAGCATAAAACTGAGCTAGAAGAGGTCACATGGCATGTGTTATATGCTTGAAAATAATAAGTTCTGAGGTCCTATAGTTTAATATTGTAAATTAAGACACACAAGACAGACCCACAACATAAATATATATCAAAACCTCCTGTATCCCTCCTCTCCTCCATTACCTGTTGAAAAGAAAACAAAATTTGAAAAAGCAACAATAAAAATGAAAATGATAAACTGACTTCAGGCCTTCTTCTAAATCTGCTGAGTAATTTAGGAAAGCATATATTTATACTTGTTGCCTATACCATAGCCACAGTTTTCCCAAATCCACATTTGCTTATTGATTGACTTGTGTAGTGTGATATCTTTGGGTAGTTTAGTTTGAAAGATCTGTTATTTGAGGCTTTTAAAAGACCTAATTTGGTGCTCAGTAATTCAAGCAAATTCTCTTGGTATGAAAATGAATTTCCAGGCATTGAGAGTCAAAAGGATGAGAAGAGCGGGCCTCCCTCTGAAAATCTGCATTCATGTCTATGTGGCTGAGCCTGGGGACATATAGGCCCACATGCTGCTGTTTCTCAGTTAATCACAAGTACTTGGCTCGAATGCTTAATAACTATGACCAGAAAGCTGCAGTTTGTTGCCCTTCAATCAATATAGTCAAGCTTTAAGTCTAATTGCCATTGAATTAAAGTACATGGAGCATTTCAATGTAAAATGACACCCAGGTGTGACTGTTATTCAAAACAAGATTTTTATATTTGCCACCCTGAGTAGCGCTACATGACATATAAGAACATTTCTAGATGCATCTTATTCAAAGGAACCTAGAATTATTAGAGTCATAGATAAATCTAGAATGACTTTTCTTCTTTCACTTAAAAGACATTTATTGAGCACCTGTACTGTGCCAGACAGTGACCTATGCATTGGGGATAAAACCGTAAACAGTGTTCTCCCACTCCAGCAGGGTGAAGAAAAGACTAATGATATTAGTAAATAGATGGGTCAGATTATTTCAGTTAGCTACAAATTCTACCGGGAAAAGGAAAAGGATTTGTAGAATGCAGAGGAATGGGTAAGAGTGGATAATTCCAACTTTTATTAATGTAGAAATCATCTGCCATAGTCAAAGTTAAGCATGATCATTTTCCCTTTACTTGGACATGTTATACTCTGTGAAACTTTTTCTTGATGGTTATATCACTCCTACCTCATGTCCTCTGCCAAAGGATAATGCACATTGCCCACTTTGGGATCTCAGTATTTTCTATCATTAAATATAGAACTTGTTTGCAGTCATTTGTCTACATTTTTCTTATCCCAAAATCTGTGACATCTCTAAAGCAGAAATTGGCTGTACCTGATTCATTTCTATATCCTGTCTTCACAGCAAAGACAGTATAAAGTATGCAGTCCATACAAATATTTAAAGAATAAATAAACTAGGAAATGAGACATGAGCCAGCCATTCTATTTTATGTTCAACCTTATTTCTCAGGTTATTTGTCCCCCACTAAACTTCAAGTCTTCCCTTTATACTTTTGCCTGAGCTGCCTTTTACTCCCTAAGCAACAGATGAAGGAATCCCTTTAAAGATGTCAATATATCTTTCATGCTCTCCCATGCCCAATAATGGGTAATATTTTCAGGCTAAAGAAGCTCTATTGCTTTCCTCTGGTTATAATATTTAAATTTTTACCATTTTTGCCAACATACTCATAATTAACTCTAATTTTTCTTTTTTTTAAAATGAAAGATCTTAAAAATTATTAAATCAGCTTTGTTCTGAGCATTCCAAAGCCCTGTGGTATAATTACATTTTACTGTAACCAATAGTGAGTGTTTTTGATGCCAGATTAAGGACCTGAAGATAAGTCGATGTGTAGCTATGATATGACTTGGTATTGAAAATATATTTATTTACTTATATCAATTTTCTTCTTCCTCTGTTCTAATTATCATAGAAATGAAAATTTCTTTGAGACTCAATAAATTTATAAGCATCAAAGGAATACAGAATCTATACATTTTGTATTTGTGTTTATATGTACAATGTAATCTTGTATTCTGTTTCTCTTTTCCTGACTGATAGAAGGTATGCGGTGACTATAGTGCAATTATAGTGGGTAAAGTCAAATAGAAGCCTCCCTCTGAAACTGACCACAGCTTAGCCTAGATAGCATATTTTTAAAAGTGTGTGTGTGTGTGTGTGTGTGTGTGTGTGTGTGTGTACATATGTGTATAAAATACTTTTAGTGGAATGGCAGAAGTTAGTGATGACTAATAAAATAAAAGATGCATATGTAGTGTTTCTAATATTTTCATTTATATCGTCTAGTTCCTTTAAAAATTAAATGATTATGATAGATGATAGTGGGCTTTTGAAAACCTATCCTAGTAGTGGTCCCATTTGCACTTACTATGATATATATGATGTCTTTTTTAGAGCATATTGACGTGACCCAAGAAAATAATACATCTAGGCCAGGTGCAGTGGCTCATATATGTAATCCCAGTTCTTTGGGAAGCTGAGACGCGAAGATCACTTGAGGTCAGGAGTTTGAGATTAGCCTGGCCAACATGGTGAAATGCTGTTTCTACTAAAAATAAAAAAATTAGTCAGGCATGGTGGTGAATGCCTGGAATCCCAGCTACTCGGGAGGCTGAGGCATGAGAATAGCTTGAACCTAGAAGGTGGAGGTTGCAGGTTGCAGTGAGCCAAGATTGTGGCACTGCATTCCATCTTGGGTGACAGAAAAGAAACTAAAATAATAATAATAATTCGTCTAGTATCACAGCCAAGTATTTAGGAGGTCTCAAATCAACTACGTTAACTAGAGGTTCAGACCTGCACGTCATCTACAGCTTTTGCTCCAGTAGATCTTCCTCAGTTTACTTACATCTATGGCTTCAGCAGCCATATTGCAAGTTGAAGGAGAAGAGAAAACATGCTTGCTTAATGGATTTATCAGCTTGAATTTTGGATGCCGGTGAAAAGCACTCTTTAACTGCTCTAAAGACTCACTCAGAGATAACAGAAAGAAAGCAGTGAAGGATAAATTGGAATTTAGTCTGTGTACCTGGTCAGCCACATTGTATATAAAAAGCAGCCTGAAGGGTGTAGTATGTGTGTGTATACACATGCATGTTTACAGGCATACTTCATTCTATTGTGCTTTGTTTTATTGCACTTCTTAGATATTTCAATTTTTACAAATTGAACATTGTGAAAACCTTGTGTTTAGCAAGTGGATCAGTGCCATTTTTTTTTTCTAATAGCCTGTGCTCTCTTTGTGTCTCTGTATGACATTTTGGTAATTCTTACAATATTTCAAACTTTTTCACTATTATGTCTGTCATTGTGATCTGTGATCAGTGATATTTGATGTTACTATTGTAATTATTTTAAGGTGCCGTGAACCACGACTGTGTAAGATAGCAAATTTAATTAGTAAATGTGTGTGTTCTGACTGCTCCAAAAAGTGGCCATTCCCCTATCTCTCTCCTTTTAGTAGGGCCTCTCTATCCCCAGAATCGGCAATGTTAAAATTAGACCAGTTAATAACTGTATTAGTCCATTTTCACACTGCTGATAAAGACATACCCAAAACTTTAAAAAATAAATAAAAGAGATTTAATTGGACTTACAGCTCCATATGGCTGGGCAGGCCTCACAATTATGGCGGGAGGTGAAGGGCACTTTCTGCATGACAGTGGCAAGAGAAAATGAGGAAGATACAAATGTGGACATTCCTGATAAAATCATCAGCTCTCATGAGACTTATTCACTACCACAAGAACAGAATGGGGGAAACTGTCTCCGTGATTCAAATTATCTCCCACTGGGTCCCTCCCACAACACATGGGAATTATGGGAGTACAATGCAAGGTGATATTTGGGTGGGGATACAGCCAAAGCATATCATTCTACCCTTGGACCCTCCAAATCTCATGTCCTCATGTTTCAAAACCAGTCATGCCTTTCTCAGCTGTTTTCCAAAGTCTTAACTCATTTCATTATTAAACCAAAAGTCCACAGTCCAAAGTCTCATCTGAGACATGGCAAGTCCCTTCTGCCTACGAGCATGTAAAATAAAAAGCAGTCTAGTTACTTTCTAGATACACTGGGGTACAGGTATTGGCTAAATATAGCCATTCCAAATGGGAGAAATTTATCAAAGCCAAAGGGATTACAGGGCCCATGCAAGTCCCAAATCCAGCAGGGCAGTCAAATTTTAAAGCTCTGAAATGACCTCTTTTGACTCCAGGTCACACTGATGAGTTGGGTTCCCATAGACTTCAGCAGCTTTGCCCCTGTGGCTTTGCAGGGAACAGCCTCCCACCTGGCTGCTTTCACAGGCAGGTATTGAGTGTCTGTGGCTTTATTCTGGAATCTGGAGAATGTTGGCCCTCTTCTCACTGTTCCACTAGATGGTACCCCACTAGAGACTCTGTGTGTGGGCTCTGACCCCATATTTCCTTTCTACACTGCCACAGTAATGGTTCTCAATGAGAGCCCCACCCCTGCTGCAGACTTCTGCCTGGGCATCCAGGTGTTCTGAAATCTAGGTGGAGGTTCCCAAACCCCAAATCTTGACTTTCACATATCCACAGACTGAACACCGTGTGAGAGCTGCCAAGGCTTGGGGCTTGCACCCTCTAAAGCAATGGCGCAAGCTCTTTGTTGGCTTTTTTCAGCCACAGCTGGAGCAGCTGGGACACAGGGTACTAAGTCCCTAGGCGACATACAGCACAGGGATTCTGGGCCTGGCCCATGAAACCATTTGCTCCTAGGCCTCTGGGCCTGTGACCGGAGGGACTGCCATGAAGGCCTCAGACATTCCCTAGAGACATTTTCCCTATGGCCTTTGGGATTAACATTCCGCTCCTCATTACTTATGCAAATTTTTGCAGCCAGCTTGAATTTCTCCTCAGAAAATGCCTTTTTCTTTTCTATTACATTGTCAGGTTGCAAATTTTCTGAACCTTTATTCTTTGCTTCTCTTATGAAACTGAATGTCTTTAACAGCACCCAAGTTACCTCTTGAATGCTTTGCTGCTTAGACATTTCTTCCACCAATACCCTAAATCATCTTCAAATTCAAAGTTCCACAAATCTCTAGGGCAGGGGCAAAATGCCACCAGTCTCTGATAAAACATAACAAGAGTCACCTTTGCTCTACTTCCCAACGAGTTCCTCTGCAACATCTGAGACCACCTCTGCTTGGACCTGATTATCCATAGTGCTATAAGGCTTTTGGTCAAAGCCATTCAACAAGTCTCTAGGACTTTCCAAACTTTCTCACCTTTTCCTATCTTCTTCTAAGTCCTCCAAACTGTTTTAGCCTCTGCCTGTTACCCAGTTCTAAAGTTGCTTCCAATGTTTTGGTATTTTTTCAGCAATGCCTCACTCTGCTGGTACCAGTTTGCTGTATTAGTCCATTTGCATGCTGCTGGTAAAGACATACCTGAGATGGGGAAGAAAAATAGGTTTAATTGAACTTATACTTCCACGTGTCTGGGGAGGCCTCAGGATCATGGTGGGAGGTGAAAGGCACTTCTTACATGATGGCAAGAAGAGAAAATGAAGAAGATGCAAAAGAAGAAATTCCTGCTAAAACCATCAGATCTCGTGAGACTTACTACCACAAGAACAGGTTGGGGGAAACTGTCCCCATGATTCCAATTATCTCCCACCAGGTCCCTCTTAGAACATGTGGGAATTCTGGGAGTACACATTCAAGATGAGAATTGGGTGGGGATGCAAAACCAATTCATATCAATAACCGTATTTTGGCTTCTAAGTATTCAAGTGAAAGGAAGATCAATCTTTCATTAATTGAAGAGTCAATTAGTGCAGCAAACTTTGTTGTTTTACTTTAAAATATTGCCGCAGTCCCCCCGGCCCCACCGCCGCCACCCACAAGCTTCAGGAACCACCACCCTGTTCAGACCGCACCAATCAACATTGAGGCAAGACCCTCCACTAGCAAAAATATTTTAAGTCTCTTAAGGCTCAGATGGTTGCATTTATTAGTAATAAAGTATATTTCATTAAGTTATGTATTTTTTCAACATACATAAAGCTGTTGTATGTTGGGCAACATAAGCTGTTGCCCACTTAATAGACTACAGCACAGTGTAACATAACTTTTATATACTGGGAAATTAAAAGTTATATATTTCCAAGGTATGCCTGCACATACATATATACCCACATAAATACACACACATATAAGATTACAAGTAGTGGTGAATGGGTTTACTCATTAGTCATGGTGCAGAGAGGAACTAGAGAGAGAGCTTGAAAAATCAGAATGAAATTTCAGAGAGAGACTTGTAGTTGACTTAACCATGGGAATTTGGTATAAAACACACACCAAAAACAAATTACCTACAAATGAGAGTCTAAATAACCGAGTTAAAAAAAATAACTGCCAGTTGATGTCAGCTAATTGCTATTATTAGCCCTGTCATTAAAAAAAAGAAAAATGTGCATGAAGAAAGAAAACATGGTGGTGGGAATGGATGTTATGCATGGTCCAAACAGCCAGAGCTTTTATTCACCAAGGCTACTCTAGCTATTGTCACTGCCACCTGTCCAGTCCACAATCCACAAGCATCAGAGGTTCCTCAAGGACACCAGGTACCAGTTATTTGAAATCAAGTAGATTACGTTAGATTTCTTTCACCCTTGGTTCTGAGTCTCCTCGTTAGAATATCAAGTTGATGGAGAGGGTCATAAAAAATTGGAAGAAGAAAAGAACATGTTTAGTATCATCCAAAGACTAAAAAGCTCTGAAACTGTACTTCTCACCTTCAGACAAAATAGAAAATAAAATATCTATTGTAGTCAGAAGGGGCTATCAATTATTTAGTCTTTCTTTTGTGTTTTCCTATGAAAGGAAATTAACAAGATTCCTGAAGTAATAGTTCCTAAAATCCATCTTATTTGACTAATGGACCCAAGTGGAGTGAGGGCTAGATTATGGAGGATGCTTTTGGCAGACCACCCAGAAACTCTCCATTTGTAGCACTGCATTACTTGCATTCCACTGGCAGCTGGCATTGTTGATGATTTTCAGCTCTCAGCTTACCCCTTCTCTAAAAATTTTCCGCAACTGGTGAGCTACTTATTAATCTCCTTTCATAGGCACAGCTTGCAACTGATCGCAATGCTGGGACGTAATAGCCTTGCCCTTTTGCCTCATTGTAGCAAGACTCTGGTCATTTCCACTCCAGAGCTCTGTGGAATAACTTAAAATCCTTCTTGTAACTGTATTGCAATTTATTATGCCCTCTACCCAATCCTGTTTTCTCTTGTGGAAATAGGTGTTGGTTTTGAGAGTACTTTCCAGTAAATATTCTGCACACAAATCTGTGTCTCAGAGTTTGTTTCCCAAAAATGTACAACATTCTGCAAAGAATAGAAAAAGAATGAAGGAAAAAAAGTAAGAAATATGGTGCCTTGAAACAATGGATTCAAAAATCCTATCTGCCTATTGCAGATTGTCATCCCCAGAGCATACCCTGAGATGAAATTTAGCATTCATGGTATTTATTAGGGATGAACAGTTTAGTCACTTCACAGGAATGCCAGGAGCATATTTGGCCTGTCAGAATTGTCCCATTGTTGCTGGGATGACCTGTTCCTTGTAAACTTTATGCTTGCCTTAATTAATCACTGGATGTGAGCAGCTTCAGGATGAGTGTTTCCTTAGGCAAGGAAGCTCTGTTACTCTAAGACAAACTCTGAAGAAGTTGTCAGTGATCAGCTCTCTGCTGACCACACTCTCAGCACGTGGTACAACAAATCTTATCTATGAAAAGGGATGTGGGGAGGGCATCTCGATGTCTGCCACATTACATAATTATCAGAGCTCTAAAATGTATCAGCTTTTACCTTGGCAGATACTTAATCTCTTGAATTTTTTTTTTTAATATAAAGTAAGAAAAACAATAGCACCTATCTTTTTGGTAATTGTGTGAATAAAATTAAGTACCATATGGAAAGTAATTTCCATAGGCCTGTTTGGAAGGTGCTTAAAATTGGTTAGGCTGTTGTTGTGGTTATGATTACTGAATAATAAATATAACCTGATAGTTCACTAGTTAGAAAAGTTGAAAGAGAGATGAAGACCTTCCTTTCGGTTTTACAGAAATATTAACTTGTCAAGAGCATAACAGCCATTCAGATTAAGTTTAGGGGTTGCTGGGTGGTCACATGTTAGCACTAACTGGAGGGCTCTTTAAAATACAGTTTTGAAATTCATTCCACATAAATGCTAACACTTCAAGTCTGGGTAGGTATTTAGGAGATTTTACTTAAAAAAAAAAAAAAAAAAAACTTACCAAGTAATTTACCATGGTTAGATACTACCGTTTTACCTGAACAAATGTTCTATAACCAATTAAGTGTTTGATTTCCACCATTTTCCATGGGAACTGCATATTTAATGAACGAATTGAACACAGAACTCCTCAGATTCTCTTCTCACTTTACCGTTTGCTATTCCCATGTGTAAATCAATCCACAATTTCTTATCTTACTTACAAATGGGCATGGTAAGCATTGTTTTATATCTAAATGATGCTACATAGTTTTCCCAAACTCAAGCCAATCCCATGAAAAGGAAAATGTAATACTCTAAAGCCTGCTCTTTTCTAACTGTTAATCAATTTTCCACTTTCTGTTACTGTTTTCTTTGCCTCCACTCTCTTTGGGATCATCATTTAGGCAAGGATGACTGTAACCTTTTATCGGAGAATTAGAACTACAAGTTAAATATTCCCTATCCAAAATACTTGAGACCAGAAATGTTCTAGATTTATATCTTTATATACATAATGACATATCTTGGGAATGGAACCCATCTCTAAACACAAAATTTATTTGTTTCATATACACCTTAAACATATAGCCTGGAAGTAATTTTGTATAATATTTTAAATAATCTTATGCATGAAACAAAATTTTGACTATTTTGACTGCAACCCAGTGCATTAGGTCAGGTGTGGAATTTTCTGCTTGTGGCATCATCTAAGCACTCAAATAATTTTAGATTTAGGAGCATTTCGGATTTCAGATATTTATATTATACCTCAACCTGCAATAAATTTTGTATCTCAGGGCTGACTACACACTGTTTCTGCTATTCTGATGACCTAGCCTCACTGAGCCATAAATACTGTTTTTGTAAAACTACCTGACTATTGCATGAGCTACAAACAAACCCTTGTGAAGAATCTAGGTGAGATATGAACTAAGACAAAAGTTAAATTATCAAATGCCACCATTCCAGACTTCATCTAAATGTTTCATGAAAGCACTACTTTCTAATCCAGTCAACGAAACTCACTTTATTTGAACTCATTTTGAAGATCTTATTTTGGTATAGTCCCTTGAATATCTATGTGTAGAGAACAGAAGATAGGACTGTTATACAGAACAGGGGAAAAATAATCTGAATTATTTGTGTGGAAAGCTCTTTAAATACCATCCAGTTTGAAAAGAATATAAACTCAATTTCTGACTCTATCAATGGAAGCAAGACTGCCTTTTTGCCTACAAACAACTGCATATGAAAATTGAAAGAATATAAGAAACTTTAAATAATTTTAACACTTGCAAAAGGCATTTTTGAATATTCACACTGTATGCAAACTAATAAAAGTAAATATTTTGTTGCTATATTCTTAGTTTTCTTAATCAAGTAATATGTCTTCTATTCATTAGCTCTGCATTGATACATTTACTGTCACAAATTGTAAGGTATTTCTGAAGGGAGTCTTCAGTATATATTTTTTGATTCCCACATCACCCACAGATATTTTTAATACAAATTACTGCATACCTTAAATTTTATGTTCTGTTTTAATAGTCTAAAGTGCTTTAGTGTGATGCAGCAATTTTTGGTAATATTATGAGATGTTAGAGATAATTTTTATTTTCTAAATTGCCCTCTTATCATTTGCCAATTTCTCATGATGTCTTACAATGAGTCTGTCAATTTCAGGCAAATTGACACTACACTGGCACGCAAAACCATGCTTTGACAACACATGGTTACTTCTTTTTGTTTTGAAAAGAACCAGATTTTTATTTAATCATCTTTTTTCTCAGTCAGTTTTTATGTATAGTCACAAATGTGACTCATCTAATTTTATGAGAGGAAAATTGAAACACTGAAAGTAGTGGTTTAGAGTATCACTAACATTGTATGGATTCTGGTTTCAACATTAACTAGATGTGTTCAGTTTCTGCAGCTGTTAACCTCTGGAAGGTGTATCTTCGTCCTCAAATTGGGGTTGCTAATACACAACTAGTAGGTTGTGGTGATAATTAAATGAGAAGCATATAAAGTGCTTAGTGAAATTATTGTCAAACTTTAAGTTATGAAACTATTATGCAGGGTTCATTAGAAGTTTGTGGATGATAGACACCTGCAGGCAGCATTTAACACCACACCTTCATGTGAAGTAAGGCGAAACAACAAAAACTTTATCAAGGAAGAAACAAATATATTTATAAGTGGAAAGCTTTTAAGGAAAATTATATTGACTCATTACCTAGAAGTTAATGATCTAAGAGTCATTTACATGTTTTTGCATACATTGATTCACCCAGCAAAAATTATTATTGGCTAGAAAGAGAAAATAGAGCAGCAAGTGGATCTAGGCATAAGACTTAAAATGCCAAAACTTTTAATAACTAGGTACAGGGCATAAATCTTCAAAGTAAGAAAGGAGGAAAGAGGCAGGAAAAAAGGAGAGTACTTTTCAAGGAAAGGGTTTTATCAGAAAGAAGTGGAAAATAGTTTGAGGTGAGGGTTGGTGGAGTCAAATGACAACTGAAACGTATTATTCGTATGTAGTAACTGAAAAACCGTATTCTTGGTGAAGAAGAGGCATATATTAGAGTCTATTAAAATGTGAATATCAGTAGAGAATATGTATACAATGGCTAGGAAAGAATAAAGAAAGATAAGGGAAGAAATAGAAATGAGGACACTAGCTGGATTTTTAATTGAGAGGGAGATGTATACCCAGTACCAACCTATTCAGTTAATGAACAGTGTTCTGGAGCTGGTTGCATGACAGTAGGAGGCATATATAAGATAGCCAAAAATGTTGCTAGCTAATATTTATGCATAAGTTATTTTTATGTGAATATACTATGTTGGACATTTTATTATTTTCATCATGTATGGACTCTCTTACTGTCACAATAATTTTATAAAGCAGGCAATGGCAACTTTCCCCAAATCATACACCTAGAAAGTGATGAGTTTGAGTGAACCTGGGCAGCCTGACTGCAGTGTAACCATTCTTACAAGATGCCCAACTGCCAAGCCATCAGCATATTTTCAAAGGACAGGAGCTTTATGGGAGCAGAAGTGTTTTATTGTTGTTGTTGTTTTTGTTTTGTTTCTATTTTATTCGTTTTGAATTTGTTTGTCAAAAGTGAGTACATGCTGGGCGCAGTGGCTCATGCCTGTAATCCCAGCACTTTGGGAGGCCGAGGCGGGTGGATCACTAGGTCAAGAGATCGAGACCATCCTGGTCTACATGGTGAAACCCCGTCTCTACTAAAAATACAAAAAATTAGCTGGGCACGATGGCGCATGCCTGTAATCCCAGCTACTCAGGAGGCTGAGGCAGGAGAATTGCCTGAACCCAGGAGGCGGAGGTTGCGGTGAGCCGAGATCCCGCCATTGCACTCCAGCCTGGGTAACAAGCGAAACTCCGTCTCAAAAAAAGAAAAAGAATTAAAAGTCCCACTGTGTATCAAGTTGGGTAACAGTCTCATAGTTTCAAGCTACCTGGAGTGTGAAAAAAAGAAACAGCCTCATAAGGAGGGTGGTTTCAGGAGGAGCAGCAGCAAGGCAGCAGGAGGGCTTCCATTCTTTGCTTTCTTTCTCCTTCTGTGTTTCTAAATATTTTGCTTGCTATACCCTTACATGCTGTTGGTGGGAATGTAAATTAGTTCAGCCCTTGTGGAAATAAGTTTAGAGATTTTTCAAAGAACTTAAAACAGAATTACCATTAGACCCAGCAATCCCATTACTTGGTGTATAGCTCGAAGACAGTAAATCCTTCTACCAAAAAGATACATACACTCACATATTATTACAACACTATTCACCATGGCAAAGACATGGAATCCACCTAGGTGCTCATGAACAATGGACTGAATAAAGAAAATATGGCACATATACACTATGGAATACAATGTAGCCATAAAAAAGAATAAAATTATGTCCTTTGTGGCAACATGGATGCAGCTGAAGGACATCATCCAAAGTAAATTAACACAGAAACAGAAAACCAAATACTGCATATTCTCACTTACAAAAAATTGGGAGCTAAACATTGTGTATTTATGTATATAATTATGGCAAAAATAGACACTGAAGATTACCAGAGGAGGAAGTCAGGAAGTGAGGCAAGGGATGAAAAATGAACTATTGGGTACACTCAGTACCCAGGTGACATGATCATTTGTACTCCAAACCTCAGCATCACAAAATATGCCCAGTTAACAAATCTGAAGATGTACCACTTTAATCTATGATAAAAGTTGAAAAAATAATAAAAATCAATTTCCCCAAGTAAAAAAAAGGACAAAGGACTTGAATAGCAGACATTTCTTCAAAGAAGATATACTAATGGCCAAAAAGCACATGAAACAGTTCTCAAAATTATTTGCCATTAGAGAAAAGCAGTTTAAAATTTCAAGTATGTAGCACATCATCACACCCATTGTGATGACTACAATTAAAATGGAAAAAAAAAAGGGGCTGGGCGCAGTGGCTAATGCGTGTAATCCCAACACTTTGGGAGGTAAAAGAGGGTAGATCACCTGAAGTTAGGAGTTTGAGACCAGCCTGGCCAATATGGCAAAAGCCCATCTCTACTAAATATACAAAAATTAGCCGGGTGTGGTGGGCACCTGAATGCTACTCAGGAGACTGAGGCAGGAGAAATGAGTCTCTTGAACCTGGGAAGCAGAGATTGCAGTGAGCCAAGATCTCACCACTGCACCCCAGCCTGGGCAACAGAATGAGACTCTGTCACAAAAAGAGAGAGAGAGAGAGAGAGAGAGAGAGAGAGAGAGAGAGAGAGAGAGAGAGAGAATGGAATTTGTATATTGATAATGGAAATTTAAGGTGGTTTGGTTTAGGAGTGATAGGAAACAGTTTGGTTGTTCTTCAGAAGTTAAATGTGGAATTACTGTTGCACTCAGGAGTGCCAGTTCTCAAAGTATCATACCCCAAAGAATTAAAAACTAGAATTAAAAAAGACTTGTAGACACATGTTTATAGCAGAGCTATTCACAAGGGCCAAAAGATAGAAAGAGCTCCTATATCCATCAAGAGATGAAGAAGCCAATTATGGTACATAGATATAATGGAATATTATGCAGTCACAAAAAGAAATGAGGAATGATGCATATTTAAAAAATGAATGAACCTCAAAAATACTATACTAAGTAAATAAAGCCAGACACAAAAATTACATATTGTATGATTCCATTTATATGAAATATATGTGAAAGGTAAACCCACAGAAACAGAATGCAGATTGATGATTGACAGGAGCTTGGTGGAGGGGAGAATATGGAGCAACCACTTAATGGGTATAGGGTTTCCTTTTGGAGTGATAAAAGTGGGACTAGATAGAAGGGGTGTTTGTGCCTTTAATGACATGTCTTTAACAGTATGAAAATTATTTTATGTTACATGGGTTTCATCTCAATACAAAAATTAAAAGATAAATTGATTATTTTGGATTTAAGATTTCCTTTTTAGACATGGAAATTGGACAGATACAATATCAGATAGCCATTTACAACAATTTGACACTCAACTTACGTGATCTTACTGGATGGAATGAGTTTCATTAGGTTATAGGGACTTCAGCAAGAGGGATAAAATGTAACTTTTTAGTGTGAAACATGTTTAGAAAAAGTCATTGAGGGATGATGATAAAAAGAAAGACTAGGGCTGAGTTCAAATTTCTTCATAATTTTAGTGAGCTCCTAGTTGTAGGTAGAAAATTTTTTTTAAATTTATGTATGAGCTTTCCTTGGAAAGTTTTCCTGATAATCACTCTGTCCTCTACTGCAGCTTCCAGGGATATTTTTCCTCATTTCTCGGGCTTCCTCTCGTGTGTGTGTGTGTGTGTGTGTGTGTGAATAATTTTGAAAGATTTGTTGGCCTGCTTCACATGAAAGCTTGAGGGTAATGTATAATCAGGATCGAAGGGAGATTCAGTGGTTGGAAGGCGCTTGTGTGTGACGATTTCATTATCCATCTTCAAACAGCAGCATATTTTACATGATCTCCATTTACTGACATTAGTTCTCTGGTCCTAGTCTTCATTTTTCATTTCTATTATAGAATATAACTTTTTAATTGGGATTGTTTTTTGTTAGGTGGCTCAATCCATCAGGGAAAGAGTCTTCTCATTTATTTAAAAGAATGGAGTTTTATTAAAATACTTGTGGGGAAATGTTTTACATTTGAAGTATATCAATAAAATATATTTCAGTTTCTAAACAGATATTTCACACTGACTTTCACTGTGGGGCAAGGAAAGGGAGTGATTGTATCAGCACTGTTCCCATTAATAGCACAGGGATAAAGCCACTGTTTTTTATCTTTGTCACAAAATCAAACTTAAGGCAACAATTATTTTGAATGCCTCTTCTATTCTTATTTGAAGGCAAAGAAATGTCTCCAAGGTCTGCTAGGGAAAGAAAGTGCCAGATGCCAAAATCTAAATATATGACAGAATCCAAAGAAAAAAATTTTTTTCAACAGCATCCACTTAGACTCTTGATGAAAATATCTTTTGGTGGACAATCTTATTTGAAGCTGTATCAGTTTAGATTTAATGGAATTCTTTATTTTAATCAGTTGTGATAAATACATAAGCATAGTAATACAATTCCTGAATCTCAAGGAAAAATTCTATATTGTATTAATCTTGTATTTCTGGGCTCTAGACTAGCACTTAATTCATATCCATAGACTCATTGAATAGATACATTAATAAAATAATGAACTGAAAGTTTTGCTTTTATAGTATCACTCTCTCTAGAATACTTTCTCATCTGTATGTTAAATTTCACTCTCAGTCACTCCTCACCATCTTTTTTAATTGAAATACATTTTTTTGGGGGGACGAAGTCTTGCTCTGTCACCCAGTCTGGAGTGCAGTAGGGTGATCTTGGTTCACTGCAACCTCCGCCTCCCACACCTCCCACGTCTGAGATGTCTCCTGCCTCAGACACCTGAGTAGCTGGAATTACAGGTGTGCGCCACCACGACTGTCTAATTTTTGTATTTTTAGTAGAGACGGGGTATCACCATGTTGGTCAGGCTCTGGTCTCAAACTCCTGACCTCGTGATTCAGCCCGTTCTGCTTCCCAAACTGCTGGGATTACAGGCATGAGCCACCGCACCTGGCTCACTTGAAGTACATTTTAAGGGCAGATTATATCTGTTATAACTGGCCATCCACAATTTGATGTTCTTAAACAATCCAACTTGATTTGCTCCTACTCTTCATCTTGAACTTTGTCTTTTCTACTCAAGTCTTTTCAGTGCTTCTGAAAACAGGACTTGACTTCTTTTCAGAAAAGACTTCTGGTCTTAGTTTTCTGGTTCTTCTCATTCTGCTTATCCACTGCAGACATTTGTATAAAGGATAGAATATTCAGACCAAAAAAAGTTAATGTAAAAACTATAATGTAAACAGCTTGTCTGATAGAATGTTCTCTAGACAACAGGATTCTTGATTCTAAAAGTTAAGGTCTTCTCCAGTCCACTTATCATTATATAATTATAAATAAAAGCACAGTTTTCATTATTTTTATGTCAGTGTGCATGAATCAGTTTTGGTGTCTGTGTTGCAAAAGTGATCATCAGTTTCTTGTCCAAAAACACACATAGATTTGTGTGCAAAAAAGAGGCATAAAAGGGATGGTTTTAATTTCCATTAGGCTAGATTATAGAAAGCTAAACCTGTGCTCATGTCTTGTTGATGAATGACAGGAACTTAATAAAACACAACACTAACATCTCCCACTTGAAATCCCAACTACAGTAGATTTGGGGGTTATACTAAGTCTTGTTTTTACTTTGTTATAAATGGTATTTTAAAGTTATAGAAATTCAAGTACAAAAGATCCACATTTCTTTATTCAACTAATCAATTTTTAGAGGAAACATTTTTATTTTTATTTTTTGACCTCAGGACTGCTTTACATTCTTAAAAAATATTGAAAACTACAAAGGTTTTCTGTTCATGGAAGCTACATCTATCAGCATTTACCATTTTAAATATTAAGTATAAAATATAGATATCACTATTTTTAATATTGTCTGTTTATTAAAATAATAATGAACACATTTCATATTAACATAAAATAGTCTTATAGTCTTATTAAAGATTTTTTTTTTTTTTTTTTTTTTTTTTGCAGGGAGGGACACAGTCTCCATCTCATTGCCCAGACTGAAGTGCAGTGATGTGACCATAGCTCACTGTAGCCTCAACTTCTGGGTCTCAAGTGATTCTCCCATCTCATCCTCCTGAGTAGCTGAGACTATAGGCATGCACTACCATTCTGGCTAATTTTTTGTATTTTTACTAGAGACAAGGTTTTACCATGTTGACTAGGCTAGTTTGGAACTCCTAGGCACAAGCAATCTGCCAGCCTTGGCCTCCCAAAGTGCTGGAATTACAAGCATAAGCCATTGCACCCAGCTGAAAGAAAGAATACTTTTTAAGAAAATATTGGGAAGAGTGGCTTTTGAAAACAATATTTAGATATTCAATAGGTAGATTATTTTATCTGATTCTATGTTCTAGTTATTGTTGAACAAGTTGATATATATATATATATATTTATATCATATATATATTTATTTATATCATATATATTTATATATATGATATAAATAAAACACTACAAGGTATCACTAAAGTAGAAAGAAAAAAGAAGTTAAAACTCATTAAGAAAATATAAACAATGCTTCTCTGATACTGGAAAAGCTGGAAGATTTTCTTAATTTCAAATACATAATTTTGTGAAGCTTTTAAGGCTTAAGATTAATTTTCTTCCTTAATTTGCATTTTCCAACTTTTGCTTGTAATAGCTCTGTCAACCCAGACACCGTGTATAATTTTGTCTCATAGGTATATAGGACATCTGATTCTTACAGAATCCCAGATTACTAGATATCAGTTTTGAGTTTTACAAACCCCAGATAACTTAACTACATCATAATCCTTGTTTACTTTCTCCTGTCAACAAAGAACACACTTTATATTGCTAAGAAATATTTTTGTTCTTTATTGGCCGAAAGTTAATTTTCTATTTACTTCTTCTTTCTTTTGCTGTCACAATCTTCTGCTCAATTACTTGTATAAATTGAATAAAAAGTAATAAATTATTCATTTTGCCTTTTGTTTTTTATAATTTCAACTTTTATTTTAGATTCAGGGGTACATGTATAAGTTTGTGACATTTCAGTTTGGGGTACGAGTGATCCTGTCATCCAAGTAACAAGCCTAACACCCAACAGGTCGTTTTCCAGCACTTTCTCTCTCCTTTTCCCCTCTGGTAATTTCCAGTGTCTCTTCTTTTTATCTCTCTGTCAATGGGCACCCAATGCTTAGCTCCCACGTATAAGTGAGAACATGCAGTATTTGGTTTTTATAATGAATTAACACAGTCCTTCAGCTGCATTTATATTGCTGCAAAGGACATGATTTTGTTCTTTTTATTTTTTTATGGCTGATGGCTATGTGCAGTATTCTGTGGCGTATGTGTACATTTTCTTTATCCAGCCCACTATTCATGGGCACCGAGGTTGATTCCATGTCTTTGCTATTTGAACAGTGCTGCAATAAACATGTGAGTGCATGTGTCTTTTTGGTAGAACGATTTATTTTCTTTTGTATATGTACCCAGTAATTGGATTATTGAGTCAAATGGCAGTTCTGAGTTCTCTGAGAAATCTGCAAACTACTTTCCACAGTGGCTAAACTAATTTACAGCCCCACAAACAGTATATAAACATTCCCTTTTCTACAAAGCCTCACCCACATCTCTTGTTTTTTGACTTTTTATTAAGAGCCATTATGACTGGTGAGAGATGGCATTTCATTGTGGTTTTGATTTGCATTTCTCTGATGATTAGTGATCTTGAGCATTTTTCACATGTCTTTTGGCTACTTGTATGTCTTCTTTTGAGAAAAGCTTTTTCATGTCGGTTTTCTAATTTTGAATGAGGCTTTTTGTTTGTGCTTGTTGAATTGTTTAAATTTCTTATAGATTGTGGATGTTAGCCCTTTGTCAGATGAATAGTTTGTGAATACTTGCTCCTATTCCGTAGGCTGTCTTTTTGCTCTGTTGATAGTTTTCTTTGCTGTGCAGAAGCTCTTCAGTTTAATTAGGTCCCACTTGTCAATTTTTGTTTTTGTCACAGTTTCTCTTTAGGACTTTGTTATAAATTATTTGAGAAGGCCGATGTCCAGAATGATATTTTTTAGGTTTTCTTCTCAGATTCTTATAGTTTGAGGTCTTACTTTTAATACTTCTTTTAACTTGAGTCGCAAATCCCACACCTATATAGCAAATCTAAACAGACTGAAGAGAGAGTAAATGTGACAGAACATTCATATTCTGCAATTTACTTGTCTCTTTTTTGAAGTCCCAGCAAAACGTTTGTATCATTTTACTACCAGCTTAATTCTTATAATTGGTGGAGATAATAACAAAATTTAAAAGAATTTAATAAAAAATATTCCATACAATTCTAACAACTCTACATTCATTTCAAAGTACTTTTCTATTCATTTCTCACTTTTTTCTCACAATGTTCCTGTAAGGCAGGGAAGATGTCATTACCCTTTAAACAAGTGGAGTAACTGACTTAAAGATTGACAGAGAATTAGGTGTGTCACAGATGTATCACAGTATTCTGCTAAGCAAGGTAAGGAGCCTACATAAAATCACCAAAAGTTTGCTCTCCAGCCTCCTATAAAAATAAAAGCAAGTGAAACATGCTATGATTTGAATCTTTGTCCCCTCCAAAGGTCAAATTGAAACAGTCCTCAGCGTGGCAGTATTGAAAGGTAAGGTCTTTAAGAGATGATTGAGTCATGAGGGCTCTGCTCCCATGAATGGATTAATCATGCATGAATTAATGATTAATGAATTAATGGATTAATGGGTTATCATGGGAGAGAAACTGGTGGCTTTATTAGAAGAGGAAGAGAGATCTGAGCTATCTAATGACTAAATAAACAAAATAAATCTGTTTGTTTTTTGAGCCACATTCTGCCAGTTCTTGCTATGTGATCCCTGTACCACTTCATGACTCTGCAGAAAATCCCCATTAGCAAGAAACCCCTCACCAGATGCAGCCCCTGGGCCTTGGACTTCTCAGCTTTCATAACTGTGAGAAATGAATTTATTTTCTTTATAAATTGCCCAGTTTCAGATATTCTGTTATAAGCAACAGAAAGTGAACTGAATGTGACAGAGAAAAATCATATTTGTGGACTAGGAATCAGGAGACTTAGAATCTATGCGACTCAAGCAAGTCACTTTAATTCTTTATATTTTTTTAATCTGTAGTAAGGTAAGATGATGGTGATTACCTTGACTGTCACACAAGATATGTGAAAAGTGTTCCAAAAACCAATATAGTTATACCTCCTCACCCTCTTCTAAAAGAAACCCTGATTTGTGGCATTTGCTACTTTCAATAATATAAATAATATCCATTCATAGATACTATTGCAATATAATAAAATAATACAGGAGTGATGAATTTTGTGTTTATGTGTTTCTAATGCATTTTTATTGTACATTTATATAATTTAATCTTTACCAATGGCAGATTTAATGACCAGTTAGCAAAATTCCTAAAAATTTAATAGTCAGCTCTCACATTAACAGCAGCCAGTCTCACACTACTCCCTTCCAGGAGACTAGGACTGTCTCTGCTTGTATCTGCATTTCTAGAAGCTTCTTTCCTGAGTCTGTTCCCCTAAACAAAGATATAGTCTTCATAATTTCATTTTGTCTTGCTCTGTATGTAGGTGTCTACCATTAACCCTTTTGTCTTGGGTTTTTAGTCAACACTTTAGAGGTTATCCAGAATGCCAAGGGGGCCCAGCCAATCTCTCCAGGTCACTAACACTGCCTTTTCTTGTTGGACCATAGATAAACCTGGGCTCAAGTGACCTGCTGACAATCACACAACTTAGTAATGACAGATCTGAGGCCACATTTAAGTCTGGTAACTCCTATATCCTTAGGCTAGGGATGGCAGCTTGCAGCTGATTCAATGAGAGCCACAGCCCAGTGGGAGAATGAGACATAACTCTGTCACTCCTTTCCAATCTGTGGCCTTGCTTTCCTCAGGATGTCTCCTTTATCACCATTTTGGAGTTATTTCCAGTGTCCTGATAACTTTGAGGGCCAATAGTATCCTTTTTTGAGGTGAATAATCCATGTTAATGAATATTGATTTCCAGTGAGTTAGACCAAGATGAAGTGTGTTGCTCTAGATTAGCCACATGTGTCCCTGAATAGCTTGAGAAAAGGCTCTCAGAGCATCTAATAAATAAGCACCAGAGAGAAATAAAAAAAAAGGAACTGAATTGCTAGAATACCTGGGTGATCATTTGTTTTATTATGAAGTATGCAAGTGTAAAACAAAATGATAACAGCTACCGCTAAGTAATACAAAATTCTTGCTAAAAAGTGACAAAAAGAAAAAGACAACAGACAATCTTCAGAGAAAGAAGAATGTGCTTCTTGGTATACATCAAGTTTGATGAAATGCTTATTATTTTTATCTAGTATTTTAGAAAAACTAGCAGCATTCATGACACCCTGTAATTATAATAGCAGATGTGATCTTGGATAGAATTGCTCCATTGTTGTTTTCTTGCTCTTTGTGTATACTGAAGAGACAAAGAAGGCTTTTCCATGGCAATGGTCTACCAACTACCAGGGTTCATTTAGGTTGTGCCTACGGAAGGCCAGGGCCACTGATCAATTCAGTCAGCTCAACAGAAGAACAATAATCCATCAAACCTATTTTTGAAGCCTAGCAAACAGTTTGACTTAACAGTATGCTTTGCTACATTTTGATAATATAATCAAATAAAAATATTAAAAAATAGTCTTTAGAGACTCTAAATTATGACTGGAAGCATGAAAGTTATACACATAATAAAACTAAAGCTTTTCTGCAACAAGTCAAAATGTTGTTTGACACACTGACCAGTGAGTTACTCCAATCTTGACACTGGCATCTGGGAACCAGGGTATGATAGGTTAAGTAGTAACTAAGAAAAATCAGAATAGGGAAAAACTTAAAGGAAAAACCTTATCCATGAGAGCAGGCAGATTAAAAACAAAACTAGAATCAAATTCGTCCTCGTATCTAAAAGGTCATTCCAGGATTGTGTAACATATGATCAAGCTCAAAGTTCAAAACCGCTCAGTGGAGACATGGAGATGGAAGAGAAGTGCAACAAAAATAGTGAAGAATAGAACACCTTACTTTTCCTTTACACATAAATGAGTACACACATTTTTTTCTCAGTTTTCCAGTGGTCTGATTGGTATAGTAGATGAACTAGATCTAAAAACAAAAGAGAAATTCTTTTGGGAAAACAGAAACACTTATGGAGATGGCATCATTAGAAAAGAATGTACATCAAATACTAAATATTATATACAAATATTGAGGTATTGGAAAAAATGAAGGTCAGTTAAGGCTGGTCGTTCTAGGTTTTATAGGAACTGAAGTCTTGACTTGGGTTTTTTGATATTAAAAAGAATCTAGATTATTGCAGAGACTTTTCAGTTTTAAAACCACTGTTTTGTTGTGATAGAAAATTTCCAATACATAATAGTAACTGTATACGTTTTTCTTTCAAAGAAAATGGCAACCAAATCATAAACCCTTCACATCTTTCTCACCACTTTTTTCTTGAGACCTCAATCTTGATTTGAATGGACTGTAATAAATCCTGAGAGAAAAATTCTACTGCCAAACCCCTTTAGGCTTGCTCTTGCCAAGTGAATTATTAGTTTAGAGAAGGGCATAGAATTATTATTTTTTTCTTCTTCATTAATTCACAGAAAGCAGTATTCTACATTCTTGTCAGCCATGATTTTCTTTTTTATTTCCTGGATTGACCTAATAATGTCAATGTTCAACTATTCTTCTTAATGTCTTCACAAAGTATCAGGCATTTGGAAGGTGCACATTTTTACAAAAGAATATATTACAAGCTATGAGATCATGATGCAGATGACAAGTAAAAAAAAAATCAAGATAGTTTCCAGCTTTTAAATCTCGGTATCTCTCAAGTATGTTCTAGAATATAGCTTTAATATGAAAGGGAGTCTGGTCAAAATCTTATTGCCAGTGTTGTTACAATTTTTATTAGCCCAGCTCTACAGGATCAAGGATGGTTTATCTTTCTTGGCTCTTGATGTAGGAAGAAGCACTGATGTCTTCTTTTCTTAAAGTTCATTCCTCTTTAATAAATGTTTATGTAATATATATTGCTGTAATGCAATCTTTTTTTTCTTCTGCATTCCTTCTTCTTTGACTCTGTGCAATCCAACCTAACCTAACCTTGTATAGGAGTGGTAGCTTTAGGGTGAGAGAATCATGTAAATCTCCAGCATGTGGTTTTCACCTAATATTCCTTCATTCTCAGTAATATTACAACTTTCTAAGTGCAAATATTGTCACTTCTCTCATATTCTTCTCTAAGATCTTTTGCATACAGACCTCAGTCTTCAAACTATCCAATGATGTTATGAACTCTGTGTGCCCTGAAAAACCAATACTAGAGAGGTTTTGCAAAAGTGAGACATCCAATTTCAGTGACACAAGATGAAAACAAAGATTGAAGCTCAGTCTCTTATTACTTTGATTATCGGCTCAGGAGGCTCAAGAACACATACCAGGGAAAGCTTTCATAGAAGGTCTTCCTGCTTAAGACTTCATGGTATTAAATATATGCAACCCTGTGAAAGAATTTTAAAAGCTCAATTAGATAGATAGATAGATAGATAGATAGATAGATAGATAGATAGATAATAGATAGAGGAGCCTTCTTGAGTTCTAATTCACATAATTCTTATATATCAGGATAGTGCAACTTGTCACCACAATCAATTTTACACCATTTTTATCACCCATAGAGAAACCCCATACCATTTAGCTGCCTTCCCCCAAATCCTCCACATCCCCAACCCTAGAAAAACACTAATATACTTTCTGTCTCTTTAAGTTTTCCCACTCTGGACACTTTATCTAGATAGGCATATGTTCTAACAATATGTGGTCTTCTGTGACTGACTTCATTCATTTAGCGTAACATTTTCAAGGTTCATCTGTGTTGAGTAGATTCCTACTTACTGCCAGTCTCTCAACTTCATCCTCTAGATGTTGGTAAGGGGATATTTCTAAACTACAAATGTTTTCCTGTACACCTTTAGTGACTGTCTACTGACTAGAGAAAAAAATTCCAATTTGTTTGGCAGTGTATATCAGGTTCTTTTTAAAAAATCATATTAACTGTTTTAAGTGTACAGTTCAGCAATACATTCACATCATTGTGCAACCATTCTCTATATATTTTTTCATCTTATAAAACTGAAATTCCATGCTCATTAAACCACAACTCCCTATTCCCCCCCTCCTCATCTCCTAGCCACTGCCATTTTACTTTCTGTCTCTATTAATCTCTCGGTACTTTATGTAAGCAGAATAACATAGTAGAATAATGTAGTAGTTGTCTTTTGTGTGCCTGGCTTATATCACTTAGCTCAATGTCCTTATGGTTCATCTTTATCAGAAAACGTGTCAGAATTTCCTTTTTCTTAAGGTTGAATAGATTGCATTGCAAGGCATATACCACAATTTGTTTATTCTGCTCACCCATCAATAGACATTTTGATTGATTCTGCCTTTTAGCTACTATGAATGATGATGTTATAAACATGAGTGCACAGATATCTCTTTGAGACTTCATTTTTAATACTTCTGAGTATATATCCATAAATGAAATTTCTGGTTCTTATGGTAATTCTTTTTTTAAATTTCTTTTTTGAGAAACCTCCATACCATTTTTTATAGGAGGTATACCACTTTACATTTCTCTGAAAGAGAACAACTGATCCAATTTTCTCCTCATCCTAAACAATATTTTTTTCTGCAGAAGACACTTGACTTAGTTCATTTCCTGTTGCTATAACTGAATACCTGACAACTGGGTAATTTATAAAGAAAATGAATCTATTTCTTACATTTCTGGAGGCTGGGAATCCAAACTTGAGAGGATGTATCTGGTGAGGACCATGCTGCCGGTGAGAACTCTCTGCAGGGTCTTGAGGCAATGCAGACCACTGCATGGTGTGATACTTGCTCACTGAGGCCTCTCTCTTCTTATAAAGCCGCTAATGTTCTGACCTCATCATCTCGTCTAATCTTAATTACATTCCAAAGTTCCCACCTTCTCAAATACCATAGTCAGATTTTTCGACCTCTTAATATTGTTGCAATGATGATTAAGTTTCATCATGAATTTTGGAAGGGACAAATACTAAAACCATAGCATCATTCTAATGGATGCTGTGGTTTTGTGGTTTTGATTTGCATTTGATTTGATTTATTTTGAGACTCTTTTTCATGTTTTTATTAACAATTTGTATATTTCCTTTGGAGAAATGTCATTCAAATCCTTTGCCCATTTTGTAAACAGCTGGTTTTGTTGTTGTTGTAGAGTTATTTATATAGTCTATTAACTCCTTATCAGATGTAAGATTTGCAAACATTTCATCTCATTCCATGGGTTGCCTTTTCAGTCTGTTGATTTTCTCCTTTGATGCCAAGATCAATTATTTTTAAAAATTGATATTTATAATGCAGATAAAACAGCTTCATTGCATGTAAGTATTGTCCAATACATTCCACAAAGGAGTTTGGGCTCTTTCCCTTAATATTATTTCTTCTAGCCATGTCTCAGAGGAAATGTGTCATTGTCATCACCTCCCCCAGAGCCTATCCAGATACAATTTATATGTGGGAGGAAAGTCCCACTGATTAATGGTACATTAAGATTCCTCCTAGATGTATCAGTTCAGGGAGCTTCTCAGAGCAAGTTGGAGGCTAAGTCCCTCATTGGTTCACTAGCAACTTTGTAGTGACTCCGCTTTCACAGTCTGTACTTCACTTTCTCCGTCCGTCTTGGCTACTATTTTTCAGTGACTTCTGATTTGGATTCTGATTGTACATTATTTAACTTATGTCTCCTAACTCTATAAGGGATTATATCTGACACTGTATCTGCCACTTTTTCATAATCTACCTGACATACTAATATTTACTGTAGACATTGAAGCTTCTTCTTGGGTGCATTTCTTAATGTATAAATGAGCATCATCATCATAATGCTTCTCTCTTAAAGCTTTTTACTGTTATAAATATTAATGGATGTAATATATGTAAGGCCTTGCATAACTTCCTGTTTAAAGGCATATTCTCAATAAATGCTTATGACTGCTGTTGCCTATATAACACAATTCATGCCGTATCCCCTAGTTAGCTGCTTCTTTGAATGGCCGCATCACCACTTAATTGTCTGTTGCATTCCTGACATAATCTTGGAGGCCTTGGCTGAAGTAGGCCCAGAGATAGTGGACTGGGTAAGGGGCAAGTGACACACTGAGACATACTGAGACAGCCAGAGGAGGGCTGGCATTACCCCTTCCCTAACCCCAGGTTGCACAGTTCACAGATCCAAAGAGATCTCTTCCTTTTGCTTGAGGGAAGGAGAGAAAATCATGGGGAGGACTGTCTTGTCTCTTGGATATCCAGCCACAGCAGGATAGGTATCTGTCAGAGTCATGAGGCCCCTTATTTAGGCCATAGCTCCCAGGTTACATTTCCAGGTACAGCCTTGGCTGGAAGGGAACCCACTGCCTTACTGCTAACTGAAAAGCACTAGGGATCCTGCAACAATATCCAGGTACTACATCAAGAGCCTTAGTAAGCCTCTGAGACTTGGTGCCTCTGAGATTGAAATAATTTAATAGAGTCAGGCAGAAATTCTGGAGCTACATAATGTGATTGGCATAATGAAGAATCCATCAGAGTCCTTTAACAGCAGAGTGGATCAAGAAGAATAAATAGTCAGCTTAAAAATGTAGTCAGAGAATTTAAAAAAAGAATTAAAATAATGAAGCATGCCTATAAGCTCTAGAAAATACCTCAAAAGAGCAAATCTATGCTTTATTGGCCTTAATGAGAAGGTAGAGAAAGAGAGGGGTAGAAGGTTTATTCAAACGTGTAATGACAGAAGACATCCTAAACTAGAGAAAGATATCAACATCTAAGTACAGGAAGGTTGTAGAACACCAAGGAGATTTAACCCAGAGAAGACTGCTTTAAGGCATTTAGTAATCAGACTTTCAAAGGTTAGAGATAAAGAAAGGATCCTAAAAGCAGCAAGAGAAAAGAAAGAGAATAACATACAATAGAGCTCTAATACATCTGGCAGCAGGCTTTTCAGTGTAAACCTTACAGACCAGCAGAGGATGGCATGACATATTTAAAATGCTGAAGGTAAAAACGTTTTGCTCTAGAAAAGAATAAAAAGCTGAGGGATTTCATCAAAAGCAGACCTGTCCTACGATAAATGCCAAAGGGAGTACTTCAGTCAGAGAGAAAAAGACATATGAGCAATAAATAATCATCTGAAGGTTAAAAAAAAAAAAAAAAAAAAAAAAACCTTACTGTGTAATAGTAAGTACACAGAAAAACAGAGACTATCATAACACTGTAAAAGTGGTGTATAAACTACTTTGACTCTAAGTAGAAACACTAAATGATGAACTAATCACAAACAATAACTATAGCTTTTCAACACACAGTACAACAAATATACAGAAGCAGCAAAAAGTTAAAAAGTAGGGTGGCAAAGTGAAGACAAGTTTTTTTAACTTTCTTTTTTCTTTCTTGTTTGTTTACACAAATAGTATTAAGTTGTTATCAGATTAAAGCAATGGATAAAAAACAGTATTTGCAAACTTCCTGGTAACCTCAAACCAGAAAACATACAATGGATACACAAAAAATAAAAAGCAAGACTAAGTTAAATCACAAGAGAAAATAATCATAACTAGAGGAAGACAGAGATAAAATTAAGAAAGAAGTGAAGATCACAAGAAAACCAGAAAACAACAAATTGGCCAGAGTAAGTCCTTACTTATTAATAATAACATTGATGGAAATGCACTAACCTTTCTAATCAAAAGACATAGATTGGCTGAATAAATGAAAAAGTAAAAACCAGTGATCTGTTGCCTAAAAGGAACACACTTCACCTATAAAGATACACATAGACTGAAAATAAAGGGATGAAAAACAATTCCTTCATGATTTAGCTCTCTGATTGTCTATTGTTCATGGATGTTTGTGATTTTTGCACATTGATTTTCTATTCTGAGACTTTACTGAAGTTGCTTATCAGTTTGAGGATTTTTTTGGGCTGATACAGTGAGGTTTTCTAAATATAGGATCATATCATCTGCAGAGACAACTTGTCTTCCTCTTCCTATTTGAATATCCTTTATCTGATTGCCCTGGCAAGAACTTTCAATACTATGTTGAATAGCAGTGGTGAGAGAGGGCATCCTTGTCTTGTGCCAGTTTTCCAAGGGAATGCTTCCAGTTTTTGCCCATTCAGTATGATATTGGCTGTAGATTTGTGATAAATAGCTGTCTATTTTGAGATGCGTTCCATTAATACCTAGTTAAATGAGAGTTTTTTAACAGGGATGGATGTTGAATTTTATCAAAGGTCTTTCTGCATTTATGAAGATAATTATGTGGTTTTTGTGATTGGTTCTGTTTATATGATGGACAACATTTATTAATTTGGATATGCTGAAACAGCCTTGATCCCAGGGATAAAACTGACCCGATTGTGGTGGATAAGCTTTTTTAGATGTGCTGCAGAACTCCCATTTGCAATTGCTGCAAAGAGAATAAAATATCTAGGAATACAGCTAACAAGGGACATGAAATATCTCTTTGAAGAGAACTACAAACCACTACTCAAGGAAGTAAGAGAGGGCATGAATAGAAGCATATTCCATCCTCATGAATAGAAAAAAATTAATACCATGAAAATGATGATACTGACCAAAGTAATTTATAGATTCAATGCTATTTTCATCAAACTAACATTGATATTCTTCACAGAATTAGAAAAAAAGTACTTTAACATTTATGTGAGACCAAAAAAGAGCCTGCATATCCAAGAAAATCACAAGAAAAAAAAAGCTGGAGTCATTACACTACCTGATTTCAAACTATACTACAAGCCTACAGTAACCAAAACAGCATGGTACCAATGCCAAAACAAACATATAGAGACCTCAGAAATAAGACCACACATATACTATCATCTGATCTTCAACAAACCTGACAAAAACAAGCAATGGGAAAAGGATTCCCCATTTAATAAATGGTCCTGGGAAAACTGGCTAGCCATATGCAGAAAAGTGAAATTGGATACCTTCTTTACACTTTATACAAAAATTAGCTATAGATGCATTAAAGACTTAAATATAAAACCCCAAACCATAAAAACTGTAGAAGAAAACCTATGCAATACCATTCAAGGCATAGGCGAATATTTTATGGTGAAATTGCCTAAAGCAATTGCAACAAATGCTAAAATTGACAAGTGGGATTTAATTAAAGAGCTTCTGCAAAGCAAAAGAAACAATCATCAGAGTGAACAGGCAACCTACAGATGGAAGAAAGTTTTTGCAATGTGCCCATCTGACAAATGTCTAATATCCAGAATTTACAAGGAACTTAAGTTCACAAGAAAAAATAGGCCAGACACCATGGTGGCTCATGCCTGTAATCCCAGCACTTTGGGAGATGAGGCAGGCTTATTATGATGTCAAGAGTTCGAGACCAGCCTGGCCAATATTGTGAAACCCTGTCTCTACTAAAGATACAAAAAATTAGCAGAGTGTGGTTGTGCTTGCCTATAAGCTCAGTTACTCAGGAGGCTGAGGCAGGAGAATCGCTTGAACCCAGGAGGCGGAGGTTGCAGTGAGCTGAGATTGTGCCATTGCACTCCAGCCTCAATGACAGGGAGATACTTGGTCTCAAAATAAAATAAAATAAAATACACAGCCCCATCAAGAAGTGGCCAAAAGATATGAACAGACACTTCTGAAAAGTACACATTTATGCAGCCAACAAACATATGGAAAAAAGCTCAGTTTGGTGTGGTGGCTCATGCCTATAATTCTAGCACTTTGGGAGGCTGGGGTAGGTGGATCTCCTGAAGTCAGGAGTTCAAGACAAGCCTGGCCAATATGGTGAAACCCTATCTCTACTAAAAGTACAAAAATTGGCTGGATGTGTTGTTGCACACCTATAATCCCAGCTACTTCGGAGGCTAAGGTTGGAGTATCACTTGAACCTGAGGGGCAGAGACTGCAGTGAGCCAAAACTGTGCCATTGCACTCCAGCCTGGGCAACAAGAGCAGAACTCTGTCTCAAAAAAAAAAAAAAAAAGCTCCAAAACTCAACATCGCTGATAATTAGATAAATGCAAATCAAAATCAAAAGGAGATATTATCTCATGCCAGTCAGAATGGCAGTTATTAAAAATTCAAGAAACAACAGATGGTGGCAAGGCTGTGGAGAAGTATAAACACTTTTACATTGTCAGTGGGATGTAAATTAGTTCAACCATTTTGGAAAACAGTATGGCAATTCCTCAAGGATCTAGAACCAGAAATACCATTTGACCCAGCAATCCCATTAATGGATATATATCCAAATGAATATAAATAATTCTGTTATAAAGCTACACCCACATGTACGTTTATTGCAGCACTATTCACAAGAGCAAAGACATGGAACCAACTCAAATGCCCATCAATGATAGTCTTGTTAAAGAAAATGTGATACATATACAGCATGGAATAATGTGCTGCCGCAAAAATGAATGAGATCATGTATTTTGCAGAGACATGGATGAAGCTGGAAGCCAATATCCTCAGCAAACTAACACAGGAACAGAAAACCAAACATCTCAATCATAAGAGGGAGTTTAACAATGGGAACACATGGACACAGGGAGGGGAATAATACATGCTGGGGCCCGTCAAGAAGGGCAAAAGGAGGGAAAGCATCGGGACAAATACCTAATGCAGGAGGAGCTTAAAACCTAGGTGAGGGGCTGATAGGTGCAGCAAACCACTGTGGCACATGGATACCTATGTAACAAAACTGCATGTTCTGCACATGTATCCCAGAACTTAAAGTATGAAAAAGTTAAAAAAAAAAAAGGAAAAGAAATAAAATAAATAAAAAAAAAAGAAATTTAATGCCAATGGAAACCAAAACAAACCAAGAGTTGATACTTTTATAGCAGACAAATAGATCTGAAGAAAAAATACTTTAAGAAGAGACAAAGACGGTCACTATATAATGATGAAGGGGTCAATTCACCAAAAGGATACAACAAGTTTAAATATGCAGGCGCCAGACATGGGATCAGCCGAATATATAAAGGAAATATTATTAGAGGTAAAGAGAGAGATAGGCCCTGGTATAATAATAACTGGAGACTTCAACACCCCACTTTCAGCACTGGACAGATCTTCCAGACAAAAAATAAAGAAACAAGAGACTTAATCTGCACTGTAGGCCAAATGGACCTAATAGATATTAACAGAACATTTCATCTAATGGCTGTACAGTATACATTCTTTTTCTTGCCATATGAATCATTCTAAGGGACAGATCACAGGTTTTGTCAAAAAACAACTGTTAAAACATTTAAAAAAGCTGAAATAATCATCCATCATCTCAGACCACAATGGAATACAATTAGAAATTAATAACAAGACAAATTTTGGAAATTATACAAATACATGAAAATTAAACAATATGCTCCTGAATGACCAGTGGGCCAATGAGATATTAAGAAGAAAACTGAAAAAAAGATTCGAAACAAATGATTAAGATAACATAACATGCCAAAACCTATAGGATACAGCAGAAGTAGTACTAAGAGGAAAATTTATAGCTACAAGTGTCTACATCAAAGAGAGATAAAACCTTCAAATAAATAATCTAATAATATATCTCGAAGAACTAGAGAAGCAAGAGCAAACCAAACACAAAATTAGCAGAAGAAAATAAATAATAAAAATCAGAGTGGAATAAATAAAACTGAAGTAAAAAAGTTTAAAAATCAATGATAAAATTGTTGAGGTTTTTTAAAAACTTAAACAAAATTGATAAACCTTAAACCTGACTATGAAAAAGAGAAAGATCCAAATAAATAAAATCAGAAATGAAAAAGCAGACGTTACAAATGATAATGCAGAAATGTAAAGGGTGATTTCTTGCTACCATGAGCAACTATATCCAATAAATTGGAAAAACTAGAAGAAATGGATGAATTCATACAACCTAACATGATTGAACCAGGAAGAAATCCAAAACCTGAATAGACCAGTAACAAGTAACGAGTTTGAAGCTGTAATAAAAAATAAAAGCCTAAGACCTGATGACTTCAGTACTAAATTTCAGCAAACATTTAATGAAGAGCTAATACAAATTCTACTAAAAGTATTTTAAAAAATAGAGGAGGTGAGAATACTTCCAAATTCATTCTACAAGGAAAAGGTGATACCAAAGTAAAAGAAGAAAGAAAGCAAGAGAGGGAGGGAAGGAAGGAAGGAAGAAATGAAGGAGAGAAAGAGAAAGAAAACTACATTCCAATGTCTCTGGTAAATATTGATGCAAAATTCTAAGAAAATAATAGTAAACTGAATTAAATAATATATTACAAAGATAACTGATCATGACTAAGTGGAATTTATCCATGGGATGGAAGGATGGTTCAACATGTACTCACTCTGTGTAATACATTATATCAACAGAATAAAGGATAAAACCATATTATCATTTCAATTGATGCTGAAAAACATTTAATACAATTCAATGTCCCTTCATGTTAAAAAAATAAAAAAATCTAGGAATAGAAGGAACATACACCAGAACAATAAAAGCTGTATATAACAGACCCACGGTTAGTATCACACTGAATGGGGGAAAACTGAAAGCTCTTCCTTTAAGATCTGGAACAGAATAAGAATGCTCACTGTCACCACTGTTATTCAGCATATTACTGAGAGATCTAGCTAAAGCAGTAAGGCAAGAGAAAAATATAAAAAGCACTCAAATTGGAAAGGAAGTAGTCAAAGTATCCTGTTTACAGATGATATGATCTTATATTTTGAAAAACCTAAAGACTCCACAGGAAAACTATAAGAACTTATAAGCAAATTCAGTTATTTCAAGTTGCAAAATCAACTTACAAAAATCAGTAGCATTTCTATATGCCAACAGTGAACCATGTAAAAAAAATAAAAAGTAACACAGTTTACAGTAGCCACACATAAAATTAAATATCTAAGAATTAAACAAAAAAGTGAAAGACCTCTATAATTAAAACTGTAAAGCACTGATGAAAGAAATTGAGTAGGATACGAAATCATTGAAGAATATTCTAAGTTCATGGATTGAAGAATCAAAACTGTTAAAATGTCTATACCACCAAAGCATTCTACAGATTCAATGCAATCTCTATCAAAATACAAATGACATTCTTCACAGAAATAGAAAAAAATATCTTAAAACTTATATGAAACCAAGGCTGGGTGCGGTGGCTCAAGCCTGTAATCCCAGCACTTTGGGAGGCCGAGGCAGGTGGATCACAAGGTCAAGAGATTGAGGCCATCCTGGTCACCATGGTGAATCCCCGTCTCTACTAAAAATACAAAAAATTAGCTGGGCACGGTGGCGCGTGCCTATAGTCCCAGCTACTCAGGAGGCTGAGGCAAGAGAATTGCCTGAACCCAGGAGGCAAAGGTTGAGGTGAGCTGAGATCACGCCATTGCACTCCAGCCTGGGTAACAAGAGCAAAACTCCATCTCAAAAAAAAAAAAAAAAAAAAGAAAGAAAAGAAAAGAAAAAAAACTTATATGAAACCACAAAAGACCCAGAATTGCTAAAACTATTCCAAGCTAAAAATACAAAATTGGAGGAATCACATTACCGGGATTCAAATTATATTACAGAACTTTTGTAACCAAAACAGTATGGTACTGGCATAAACACAGACACACAGAACAGTGAAACAGAATAAAGAACCCATAAAACAGTTCACACATCTACAGTAACTCATTTTAGGTGCCAAGAACATAACAGTAGGGAAAAGAAAGTCTCTTCAATAAATTGTGCTGGGAAAACTCGGTGTCCACATGGCAAATAAGTGAAACTATACCCTTATTTCTCAACATAAGCACAATTGAAATAAAAAAATGGGTTAAAGGCTTACATCAAGATCTTCTATAAGTGACCATTGAGGAAAATCTATAGGGCATTGGTCTCGGCAAGAATTTATTGAGCGATATCCTATAAGCATAGACAACAAAAGTAAAAATGAACAACATGTTATCATGTCAAGTTAAAAGCAATATCGTGTCAAGTTCAAAGTGATATCAAGTTTATTGAGCAATATCCTATAAGCATAGACTACCAAAGTAAAAATGAACAACATGTTATCATGTCAAGTTAAAAAGCTTCTGCACATTAAAGCATACAATCAACAAAGTGAAGGACAACCCATAGAATGGAAGAAAATATTTGCAAACTACCTATCTAACAAGGGATTAATTTCCAGACTATAGAAGGAGCTCAGACATTCTATAGGAAAACATCTAATAATTTGATCAAAAGATGGGCAAAAGATTTGAATAGACTTTTCTTGAGAGATATAAATAGCAAACTGGCATATGAAAAGAAACTCAAAATCATTGAACAGAGAAATGCAAATCAAACATACAAGAGATATCATCTTACTCCTGTTAAAATGGCTTACATCAAAAAGACAAGCAATAGCAAATGTTAGTGATGTTGTGGAGAAAAGGGAACACTTGTACATGTTTAATGGGAATCTACTTAGCACAACCACCATGGAGAATAGTTTGGAGATTTCTCACAAAACCTAAAAATAGAGCTACCATATGATCAGGCAATCCTCCTGCTGGGCACAAAAGAAAGGAAATCAATATATAGAAGAAATATCTGCACTCCTATGTTTGTTGCAGCATTGTTTACAATAGCTAAGATTTGGAAACAATGTAAGTCTCCATGTACAGATGAATGGATAAAGAAAATATGGTACATATACACAATGGAGTACTATTCATCGATAAAATAGAATAAGATCCAATCATTTGCAACATGGATGGAACTGGAGATCATTATTTTAAGTGAAATGAACCAGGCACAGAAAGACAACATCAAATGTTCTCACTTATTTGTGGGATCTAAAAATCAAAACAATTGTACTTATGTACATGGAGAGTAGAAGGATGGTTACCAGAGACTGGAAAGTTTGGCAGAGGGGCTGGGTAGGAGGTAGGGATTGTTAATGGGTATAAAAAAGCTAGTTAGAAAGAATGAATATTGATGGCACAGAAAGGTGACTATAGTCAGTGGTAACTTAACTGTACATTTTAAAATAACTTAGCGAGTGTAATTGGATTTTTTGCGTCTCATTGGATAGGTGCTTTGGCCAATGGATGCCCTACTCTTTGAGATATTCTTGTTTCACATCACATTCCTATATCAGAACATGTTGTGTACCCATTATACATACACTCCTACTATGTACACAACAATTTTTTTTTAAATATAAAAAACTGTAAAAAGAAAAAAACAATTTCACATACATTATTTCATTAGACTATGAGAAAATTGGTGAAATGGAGGCAGTGCTGAACCTACATCACTAATATTATGTTTGGATTTTCACCCATCTTCTTACTACAAACCCTTGAACATGCCCTTACACATGTCTTTTTCAAGAGTGCATTTTGAGCCTATTTATTTTAGTTAAATGTTGCAGGAAACAGTGCAACTTAAATTAACTGTTCACTTGAATTATATTTAGAATAATTTTGATATTTTGAATTCTGACTCTCAGTCTTATTCTTAGGACTGTGTTGTATGCTTCCAAATGTTATGTATAATCTTCAGAAACACTCTGAAAACTTTCATCAATTCTAGAATATTTTAAAGGTTGCATAAAGTATCTTTAGGGTGGCTACTACAGTCAAATAGGCATGCAATACTTTTTGTTGAATGTAATAAAGATGAATCTAAAGTTGAAGCATTTAATTTGCTTCCTGTTTTTCATTTAACAGTATGATAACTAAGGAACAGGCAAGCTATTTAACGTGCCAGATTTTTCCCAGCTACTTCTCTGATACCCAATGTAAAGTCCTTCTTCTGCCAGTCATGGTGGCTCATGCTTATAATCCCAGCACTTTGGGAGGCCAAGATAGGAAGATCGCTTGAGGGCAGGAGTTCAAGATCAGCCTGGTCAACATAGTGAGATTCCATCTCTAAAAAAAAAAAAAGCAAATGATAAAAAATGAAATAAAGTTCTTCTTATTCAACCACAAAACTACATTTATTCATTATAATGTCCCTATGGCAAAAGTGAAAATGTAGCACTTTATTTTACCTTCATAAGCTTTCATGATAACCCTATCCTTTTTGGAAATATCTGTTCCTAAAATGTGTTCTTTTCTTTTGCCTTCTTTATTTTATTTTTTTTCTTCAATATAACTCTAACTTCAAGAGCAGGAAGCCTGAAAAAAATCGTTCCAGTATTCTCTGTATCACTGCAACATAAAATTAAATGAAGTAGGTTAGAGAAAATATTCCACAAGGCCTGCATGAGTTCCTTATGCAGTCTGCCACTTTCACCTCTTCCTCTTCTGGGATCCCGGGTAATTTATTTTGAGAGTAGAATTTTCCTGATGTCTTGGTCTTCATTCTTTGCCCCTTTTTTAAGCTTGAAATACTCTGAGACCTTTTATTAACTGAACTAAAAGTATTCCCCTTAGAGGCCTGTTTTGTAGCTTTATAAAAGTTTGCACTTTCCCCTGAAGTGTCACAAATGTTATCAGTGGAAGCTGTGAAAAGCTTGTAGTGCTGTTATGTCCTGTAAAAATTATGTTCCCCAAACAATTTCCTTGCTGCAAATAACTCTCAGTGAGTGCTCTGGTTTCTGAACATTGAAATTAGCAGTTTCCCAAATCGTAACGTCCATTGCTCCTTTTCCCCTTTGCCAGAGAAACTCACTACCGAAAGACCAACAAGAAGAGAAAGAACTGGGAGAAACATCTAATGTGTATTTCTCAGTTTCCAGTTTCTGGTGACTCCAATCCAACCAAGTCACACAAATAGCCAATGGAACCTATTATAAAGTCATGATATAACTTCATTTTTTACATGGAATTTACCACTGACTGGCTGTTACATTGTTGTCTAAGATCAGATGTTATTTATTTTATTCCCCAGTGCTTAATTACTCTATGGTAGGCTATAGGTGAAACTGAATGGTTATTTTAATATCAGAAAGATGACACAAGCTAATCTTAGTATTATTTTTAAGCAAATTCTAAATATGCTTCCCGTTTTAGTGTTTTGTTGTTGTTGAACACCTTAGACCAAAAAAAAGTTTATATTATAAAATTGTATCACCACCACCATTTTTAGTGTCAGAGAGACAATAAATCATCACCATTTTTAGTGTCAGAATTAGTTATTAGAAACTGTAATAAAAAGAGCTATGCTTGTGTGTCCCTTTCTATGGAATTGTGTAGTCCATCATTTCTACTTCTCTCCTGATATCTATTCAATGTTATCTCTCTGTAGATCAGTGATATTTCTTTCCAGGTACATGGGAGAAGATGTGTAGCAAAAGTTCACATATATCTCAGCTCACACTGTAAAGGCAGACTTATGAGGATCTCTAAATCTCAATTCCTAATTTCTGAGAAACTGCTTTCTAATAGTCGAATGTTTCAGTCAGCCTATCACTAGGAGATCAAGACATTGGGGCCCCAAAATAGTGTCCAGGGCCTATTCCAAATGTGTGTAATATTAATCTGATACATTTAACCATAAAGATACTCCCAAACAAATAGAAATATTATGAATTTAAAGTAAAATTGATGAAAAACGTCCATTAACACATTTTTTTTTTTTTTTTTTTTTTTTTTTTTTAGATGGAGTTTCGCTCTTGTTACCCAGGCTGGAGTGCAATGGCACAATCTCGGCTCACGGCAACCTCCGCCTCCTGGGTTCAGGCAATTCTCCTGCCCCAGCCTCCTGAGTACCTGGGATTACAGGCACGCGCTATCATGCCCAGCTAATTTTTTGTATTTTTAGTAGAGATGGGGTTTCACCATGTTGACCAGGATGGTCTCGATCTTTTGACCTCGTGATCCACCCGCCTCGGCCTCCCAAAGTGCTGGGATTACAGGCTTGAGCCACCGCGCCCGGCCCTCCCCAAGTTTCTTGACATGTGAATAGCATAAGTTCAGGTTGGGACCCTTCCTAGGAAGCTGGATTCATCTATGTTTCCCAGGCCATCTCAGCTACAAGCTCAGGTAAGTCCATACATCAGCCTTGTTATTTTGCCCCATTAAACACTTTAAGGCCTGTTGGTCTTTGGCTTTTAATCTCAAGTAATTATCACCTAGGAGTGTTGGATACCTCAGGACACCAGTCTTAATTAGTCTTGTAGAGGGCAATTTCCTGCAGCTAATGAAAACGAGAAGGGAGCCAAATGAGTAATAGAAATGTCTAAGATAGTACTTTTATTTTCACCTCTCTGTAACATAGTAAAATACAAACAGGCTTTAATTCTTCTTGGAAATACCCAACATTGGGTTATGCAAATTGAACAGCCAATCCAGTCAATAATGAATGCATATGTTAATATCACAGTCAAGAAATGAGCAGAGTTTGAAATTTATATTAATATTTGCAACAATTATTCTTAAAATGTTCTTAAAAGTGATGAGTGGTCAATATAATTGCTGATGTCAATATACATCATTATTAAAGACAGCATGGCCAACAATTATATTAGGTGTAAAAAGAAGCAGGGAAGTAAAGTCTCATTTTACTGATGTGTCTGCCTAGTCTAGGCTATGCTGCATTAACAACCAACCTCTATATCTCAAAGCCATAACACAGTAAACTTTAGTTTTTATTTTTTTGATCATCTGACAGTCATTAATGAGAACTATTATTAATGGCTCTTCACAAAAGGGTGACCAATTGACCCAGATAGCTTGTACTTTATTGTGAAATCATCTGAAATACATGGCTTCAGAGGTCTAGAAGGTTAAAAGTATTGAGTGGCTAAATTTTAAAGCCAGGAGTGGAAGTAGCTTACAATTAATTTTTTATTGCTAGAACTCAGCCATACAGCCTTCAACCTAAGTGCAGGAAGTACATTCTTCTTGCATGTTTCAGAAAGTGGTAGTTGTGGTGAACATGTTAACTCTCTCATCAATTGATTATATTGGATAATTGATCAAAAAATATATATTACTTTTTAAGAAACTAAGCAATGTGTTTATTTTTACCATTTAAAAATGAGCTCTTAGGTAGGTAAAATACAGAATCTAATATCTTCACTTTTAAAAAAGAAAATGAGAAAGACAGCTAGAATGTCAGTAAATTTCATAAAATCAAGGCTCTTATCTCTGCCTTGCTTATTATAGAATCCCTAGTACTTAAATACTGCCTTGTATATGATGCTTAACCAGTATTTTTAAAGTGAATAATGTAGATACCAAGTATATCCTATTTGGCATTATACTTTAGTTCTTAGAGTATGGTTGACTTTTAATATTTCTTGGTTGGGGGGCATAAAATTCTATATTGTCTTCTAATTTGGGGTTTTGTAAACTATATTTCATTGCAAGAGAAATAGGTGAATGGTTTTGGTAATCATTTTTGTTCCATGAGTATTACTATACTAAGAAATAATTGACATACACATGTACATGCATACAAACACAATCCCAGCTGAATCAGTTCCTCGTATGTGCTATTCGCTGTTCTGGATGCAGTGAACAACATAGAATATGTTCCCTTAAGGAGTTTATAATCTAAAGTGAAATACAGACAAATAAAAAATATGTTAGGTAATGTATTCTGTTGTATAATTACTCTCCAAAATTGGGAGGAACCCTCCACCTAAAATTTTGTTGGGATATTGAGATTAATGATGCTACAGGTGCACAAAGAGGATGTGAACAGATCTATTACATAGTTGAGATTCCTGGAGAGAGTAGGGCAGGACTCTTCCATCAGGTCTGAAAGGGCTTGAGTGGGCAAAGTGTTAGGAGTTTGAGTCAGGTGAGAGATTCTGAATGTGGGTGGGGCTTTCATAGATTAAATCTCCTGCTGGTGCCAAAGGAGGGCACAGCCAGGCTTTCTTATCAGCTTGCCCACATGTTGGGCACAAAGAAAAGCAGAAGGAGTGAGACGTAAAACCTGTCAGCAGTCAGACATCAAAAACTGGGGTCAGATTCCTCATTACATTTATGTTACAGTATGGTAAGTGTTAAGGATAAAAAACGTAGTAAGGCAGGAGAATCAATAGCTTTGACAAAGTTGCAATTTAGATAGGGTGACCAGGAAAGCCTTCACTAGTGCCTGGAAAGTGCCAATTCTTAGTTTTCTGAAAACATCATAATTCTTCATGCTCAATGTGAAACACTCAGAAATTACTGAAGCGGTATTTCAGGGACCAATTTAAATGCTGTTGTGGACCAAAAAGCAGTTGGGAATGACTGTTATTGCTGAGTTGCTTGAATCCTAATTTGAAACTGAATAGATTTTTATAAGGATCCAAATTTCTCAAGGAATCAAATTTTTGAGAAACCTCTAGAATTTTCAAAAATAGTCATGATAGCTTTCTCTAAGTTGGTTCACAGTTGTCTTTGGCTGGTAACTGAAGTTACTCAAAGCCCCCAAATATTTGCTTCTTCCAAGGTTAATAATTCTCTTTCTATTTTTGCATATCTTCTCAGAGAATTATGTCTTTGAGTTCATTATTGCTTCTGTGAGTAGCCAAATACCAGGACATAGAGCAGAGCTCAGAAATCAACCTGTACGATAAGCTACACATGTAAATAAAGAACCAAGAATTATAGGTATCATGTGGTTTTTCTAAATCAGTAATAATATAATCAGCAAAATAATAAGAATAAACACATACTGCATACCATATGTCGAACCATTAGTATTATATTGTTGCTGTAATAAGTTGCCATCGACTTGCAGGCTTAAAACAACATAAATTTATTACATTACAGTTTTAGAGGTCAGACTCCAAAATGGGTCTCACTGGACTACAATCATTTTGTTGGTAAGACTGTGCTCTCTTAGGAGGCTTTAGAAGAAGATCCATTTCTTCACTCAAACTGGTTATTGGCAGGATTTACTTTCTTGTGGTTGTAGAAATGAAGTCCTCATTTCCTTGCCCGCTGTCAGGTATAGCACATTCTTAGTTTCTAGAAACTGCTTTTAGTCCTTGGTTCATGGCTTCTTCCTGCAACTTTAAGCCAGCAATGGTGCGTTGAATACCTCTCATACTTTGGATCTCCTCTGTCTTTTCTTCTACTGTCACATTTCTCTGACCACTACTAGAAAAGGGTCTCTGTTTTTCTGGATTTTGTGATTAGATTAGGCCCATCTAGATAAACCATGATGATCTCCATATTTCAAGTATATAACCTTAATCACACATTAAAGGTCCCCTTTGCAATGTGAAAAACTGTATCCCCAGGCTACTTCATCAGATATTTTATAATTTACTATTATTATTATTGTTCAGAACATTGATGTCCAAAGTTTGAAAACAGAAATGCTGTCAGTATTTCTAGTAGCTAAAATAGGAAGAGAACTGAGATGAGATCTGTGGAAATACCACAACAAATTTCTAGATGAAGAAATAATATAATTATCATTTACAGAGAGCTCCATATTTAGATAATTTAAAATAATACCTTGTGATTTTTTTGCATATGCAGAAATTGCACTTAAAGAAAGAAATGAGTGTATGCTTCCAGACATAGTATCTTGACTTTAAAGCTGCTATCCTATGGATGGGTGACTATAAAGATAGTAATCTTCACTTGCATTTAAATTACTTTTATGCTTCGATACACCTTCACAAATATTGTCATATTTTCTTAAAAAAATAATATGTGAGACAAAGACAAGTATCTTCTAAAAATAGGTAGAAAATTTAAAATAATTATCTAAAGTTGCAAATCTTAATGACAGAGTGAGCTAATTGGTAATAAGAGCTTAAAATATTCAGTGCTTACTATATAACAGCACTGCTTGAAGGATTTTAAATCTATGAACTTACTTTAATTTGGAAGTGGGTGAATTATAACACTGTTTACCCATTTCATATATGAGGAACCTGAGGCAAAGAGAAATTAAATAACTCTGCTAAGATTATGTAGCTAGAAGGAGGCACAGCTAGAATTTGAATCCAAACAATTGGGTTTCTTCATTGGAATGCTGTACGCCAATTTCTAGTCAAGTGTTCATTCCAGAGAGCAACTGTTTCTGGTGTCCTTTATATCTGTCTTTCATTTGTTGACACATAAAGAGGGAAAGTGTATACATCAGTCATTCAATGGCCATCTATAGCTCACCAGGTTGCTGTTTTATGGGGCGTGTAAAGATAAGTAAGAATCAGTCTTATCACACTGGTTACATCTCTTCACTTTCCTTTAGCAGTTAACATCTTTATTTCAGGTTTCTTTCCCAAGCTGGAGGTGTGGAGTACCTGTATGAACGATATATATCTGACTTTGTAACCACTGTGGATTGACTGATAACAAATTTTAAGGGCCATATGGTGGTAAAATCCTTTGAAGTATACACAAACTGTAAAAACAGATTTAGGAGTGTATTCTTCCATCAATATGCCAGCCTTGACATGAATAACTGCCATTAACATTAAAAAGAATTTCCAGGTTAAATCTCCCAGGAGAAAAGATCCAAACCCTGTCATCTATCTCACAGACATACTAAATTATTTCTTATGGAGCATGCGGAATTGCCCAAATCAAACACCTAAATGGAAGCGGTAGAGTTTTAATGGTGACGGTTCTTAAGAAGGGGCGGAAGCTGTTCACAACCATTAAACAAATTAATGGTCCAATATAACCAGAATCTATTCCTTCTCTATAAACTAGAATAGTGTCAATTATTCTTTCAGTTGCATGCAAGGTAGTTGGAGGACATCTGAGTGCAAAGTCTGGATCATTATAGAGACATTTTAAGATTTATCAGATGCCACAAGTGGGAAGCACCTTATTTTGTAGAATATGCTGTTTTATTGTTCACATTTTTCTTAAATAAAGAATCCTAAACCTCAAATTTGTCCTTGTCTCTGCTATTTATCTTGTAGTCTACTTGACATGAATAAGGTACCGTAAGAGCCGGGCAGATGGCTGACACATTCAGAGTACAAATGCAGAGCTCTCATGAAAATACGGAAGTAGGTTGGCTTTCAAAATTTTTTTTCATGAATTTGATGTCCTCAGTGAAAGGGCAGTTGATGAAAGCATGGAATTATTATTATGAAAACTTAATCCATATAATTGACAATGTAATTTAGGCATGTTTGATATAAATTAGATTAAAAATTAATTATTTATCTCTAAGATCTCTATTCCCTAAGACCATGCCTTCTCCTGTCTAATTACATCATTTTTTCCCTCCTCTTTACTATTTACTTTTATTTGGTTATTACATCTTTTTCACAATAGCATGAGTTGGGTCTGCGCCATGACTACTTGCTCAGCACATCTCTCTCTGCCTGACAGAGGTCCTGCATAAGCACATAAGAATAATATTCAATGATACAATGCATTCAATGATTAGAAATCAATCCTCCTCTATCCCCATACCACTCTTAATATGGGTGTCCAACATTAATTCAATTCCCTGAATATTTTTGTGAAACTAAAATTACTAGAAACATTTCACCGACTTTATTAATTGGAAATGTTAGACTCAATGAAAATTAGATTTACAGTGGCTTACACAGTAGGCTACTTCTGTTGGCTTGATGATATCTGGGAAAGAATCTCTGCAGTCCTCCTCACCATGACATTATGGTTACAAGATGGCCGCTTTAATTCTAAGCATCATTTTCCTATCTACAGGAGATAGAAGGGAAAGATGGTAGAGATTTAACTGAATCTATCACTTTTACTCAAGAAAACAAAGAAGTATCTAGATAATTTTTACAGAGGACTTAATCATTTTCTCAAAGACCCACAATGAATTTCCAAGCTATGCAGAGCTACAAGGTAGGATAGGAAATTCAGAGTTTTAGATTTTAATCCCCTGTAATCAAAAGCAGCAGAGAAATGGGTTGGAAATACCTTTTGGGTCATCAATCTCAGTAGCTGCTTAAAAGTTTGCTGGCAGTATAACTTAATTTGGTTTATATTAAACATTTCTTTTAATAATTAAGAACTCATTCAAATATCCAGATACTTTAATACAATAACTCTGATTTTTACCATTAATAATTTTCTCACAGCTGCTTCTTCCAACTTTCTAAATTATTGGTCTTATTTTTGTTAGTTTGAGCTTAAAGATATACTGCCTCCTTTGTAATTGACCCCTCAACTCTCATACTCTTTTGAAGTACATCTACACATTGAGGATAGATTAGATAAAAGATGAATTCAGATCTATTTTTTCTTTGAAATAGCTCTATAAAACTGGCCTCAAACTTTATTCAATCCTCTCTCACACCTGAAATTATCAACTATTGGGGATTCACATGGTAGAGAATTTACACAATTTAGGCATAGAATGTATTATAAATAAGTTTACTCATTCATCCATCCAAGATTTAGAGATTTATTTTACTTCTTAACTTATGAAATAAGGATGTACAGTATTTTCAGCTTTCTTTCTTTCCTGACTTACCATCGACAGAATATTTTCTCCATTTTTCTGACTAACCTCTAGTTTTTGTATGTGGTAGTCAGAATAGTGCTCTCCCAACCAAAAACATGCCCATACCCTCATCCATGGAAGCTATAAATATGTTGCCTTACATGGCAAAAGGGACTTTGTAGCTGTGGTTAAGAATGAGGAAGGCAGCAAAACACACTGACATGTGTGTACCTATGCAACTATCTTGCACGTTCTGCACATGTACCCCAAAACCTATAATGCAATAAAAATTAAAAAAAAAAAAAAGAATGAGGAATTTGGTTGGGCACAGTGGCTCACGCCTATAATTCCAACACTTTAGGAGTTTGAGGTGGGCGGATCACATGAGGTCAGGAGTTTGAGACCAGCCTGGCCAACATGGCAGAACCCTATCTCTACTAAAAACAATAATTAATTGGGTGCAGTGGCAGGAACCTGTAATCCCAGCTACTCAGGAAGCTGAGGCAGAAGAATCACTTGAACCTGGGAGGTAGAAGTTGTAGTGAGCTGAGATCACACCATTGCACTCCAGCCTGGGTGACAGAGCAAGGCTTTTTCTAAAAAAAAAAAAAAAAAAAAAAATCAAAATCACAGCAACCTGTCCTAGCTGCACTGCGAAAGATGCAGACCGCAGAAGGGTCAGAGAGACTGCATTCTTACCAGCTTGGAGGATGAGAGATAAAGAGGCTTCAAAAATGTGGGTAGCATCTAGAAGATGGAAAAGGCAAAGCAACGGTTTCTCTTTTATGGCCTCCAGAAGAAAAGCAGCCCTGTTTACGCTTTGATTTTCACCTGGTGAGATGCATCTTGAATGTCTGACTTTTTCTGTTTGTTTGCTTTAAAGCATTAAGTTTGTGAAAATGTGTTACAGAAGCAATAGAAAGCAAATAAAGATTTTCATACCTGAAAGTGGAGTGCTGATGTAAAAAATACCTGAAATTACTGAATTGGAAGTTGTGCATTGGGAAGAGGCTGGAAGAATTTTGAGTAGCATGATGGAAAATAGGTAGATTGCCTTGTAAAAATTGTTAGCAGAAATATGAATGCGGACGATTCTGTCAGTGAGGACTCAGAAGGAAGCGAGAAGCATGATAGAAAACCATGTCCCCTTAGAGAACACCTAAATGTTTGTGAACAGACTATAAATAAAAATAGGGGCCTTAAAGTTGATGTTGATGGGGCTTAGGAGGAAGCGAAGAACATGTTATTGGAAAGTGGAGGGAAGGACATACTTGTTATATAGCGGCAGTAAGCTTAGTGCAATTGTGTCCTAAAATTAAGTGAAAAATAGAATTTGTAAATGCAAAATTGGACATTTAGATGAGGAGATTTTCAAGCAAAATGTTAGTGATGTGGTCTGGTTTCTTCATGTTGCTTATACTAAAATTGTAGAAAAAACTAGTAAATTGAGGGGGAAAACTATTAAGCACAAAGAAGTGGGACTTGATTTTAAAAAATTCCAGCCTATAAAGATGACAAAACCTTCTAAAATGAGGAGATTCCATGTCAGGCATCCTCTAAAGGTGAGACTGAGGATGTGGCTTTACAACCCTTTGCAAATATCTTAGAAGAAAACATCAGACTTTTCAATCACACAAAGATGCCATGAAGAGATTAAAAGTGTGGCACATAGATCGGATCCAGAGAACATCTGGAAAGCTTAAGAACTTGTTTTCTCAGCAATGTAACTAAAAGTCAAAAATAAAAAAGGATTTTACTATGAAAAATTAGTAAATGGGCCTGTAAAAGTAATGAAGTAAACGTAGGTTAACCTATACAGAAAACCCACATGGTTCTTGGGAATTTCACATAGCAAAACCAATGACAGTTTGGATCAAAAGGGGCAGAGAGAATACAAAACGAAAGACCTCAAAAATTATCCTGGCAGGAAACAGATAGGTCCAGCCACTCAGCTGAAAACACATATTTGCAGCATTTCTCTTCTCTTCTGAGACTAGAGATGCAAGTTGAGGGAGCAGAGCTGTGAGTCCACAGATAGGTACAGAAATCAAAGAGGATTATTCCCTGGAAAGCAAATGTAGTTTACTTAGCTGAAAGTTTAAATTGGTTGGTGTTGGTGACTGCTTTTTCCATTTCATTTTCTCCATTTTACAACTAGTATGTCTAAAATTATTTTTTCTTTCCTGTTCCATCGTTATTTTTTTGGAGCCAGTACCTTGTTTGTTAAGTTTCACGTGTTCACACCTAAAGAAGAATTGTGCCTGAGAGTGAATTAGATTCTCATTCATATCTAATGTAAATAATATTAGAAATTCTGAGCTGATAAAATTTAGAAGTGGTTTTGTTGATGCTTCATGGGTTGACGCTTTTGGGGCTCTTGGAATGTGGTGAATGTCTTCTGCCTGTGTGAAAGATGTGAATTTTGAAGGCCAGAAGGTATGGTAGGCAGAATAATTGACCTACAAAATTGTCCTTACCCTACCATCTCCAACTAGTTTCCTTTCATGCAGAATTGCCTTGACATTTGTGATTAAGATTAAAGAACCCAAGATAGGAACATTATGCATTATTTAGTAGAACCAATTTAAAAGTGGCTGAATTGGAGGCAAAACTGTAGCAATACACAACAGAACAGGTAAAATAGAATCCCAATTTTCTGTCCAGATGACTGAAATGGAATCTCCAGTAAACCATAAAAGACCAAGGAGGTCATGTAGAGGAAGGGACTAAGAAAGATACTTCAAAATTTTTTTATGAACTCCAGAGCTCTCCTCCAAGCTCTCTATGGCAACCACTTATTCTAATTAGCATGCCAATTCCTTTGAGAAATGAATTAAAAGATAGACCACTATCTAGATTCAAGAATGACCATTAGATGGGACATATCTTGGAAAAATTAGAAGATGACTACCTAAGTTTTGAAAATAGATACAATATTACAACCACAACCCTCAGGAAGCAGGATGAAACTAATGGCTTAACCTAATCAGTTCAATGACCTGCTAAAACAAAAATAATAACATTTCCATAGGATGATTTAACACCTAGAATTTTACAACATAATATGTAAAATGTGCAGGATAAAATTAAAAAATCATAAAATATTTAAGAAATAACATGAAAATTTTCACTCCAATGGGAGAAGATAATCAGCAACACCAAGATGACAGGGGTATTGAAAATATCTGATTGACATTAAAGCAGCTATTACAGAAATGCTCTAACTAGGAATTATAAATACTCTTGAAAAAAGTGTTGAAATAGCCTCACAAAAAGATAAATAAAAAAAAAACCAAAAGACATTTGTAGATATAAGAAATGCCATCAAAATAAATCCTTACTGGTGGGCTTAGTATCAGAACAGAGAAGAAAAATACAAGTTGTGTTCAGAAGGAAGTGGCATAATATTTTTAATGATGGAAAATAATCCTGAATCATATATTCAATCAATGATTGTATGCTCTTAGGAATGAAGATGAAATTACGGCACTTAGTAAAACAAACAAACAAACAAACAAAAACTAAGAAGTAGTTTACTGGAACAAACCACTTGGAAGTTAAGGAATAAAAGAGAACAATAAACTTGGAACTGAAGGAATAAAAAAGAACAACAGAATTGGAAAATATCCAGGTAAATGTTTTTCTGTTCTTTTGAATTATTAAAAATAGCATTCTGGCAATGCTGAAATAAAATCAGAGAGTATAACACTTCCCGATGAGGTTTTTACTGTGTGTAGATAAAATGTGTAAGACAAGTACATAGCATAAAAGAACAAGAGGACCTATATAGTGTTAATATTTCTATATTCCAAATAACATGATAAAATATTGATTCTGAATAGGCTTTAAGAGTAAGCATGAAAATAGTTAAATATACATATTATTATACCTAATTATAAGCATATGAATGATTACATTAAATGTAGTCTAAACATACTAATTAAAATATAGAATTTCAGATAGAATATATAATATAATCCAACTCCATGATGTCAACAAAAAGTTCATTTCAAGTAGAATTTAAAAAAAAAAAAAGAGAGTAGAAAAAGTTTTTCCATGCAAAAATGAAACAAAAGAAAGTTACAGTGGCTATATTCATATTGAACAAAAATATTACCAGGGAAAACAGAGATATTGATAAAAGGGATAATTCACTAAGAAAACTTAGAACTTCTACATATGTGCACCTAACAACAGAGCTTGAAAATGCATGCAACAAAATCTAACAAGACTAAAATAAGATAAAGTCCAAAATTATAATTAATTTCAATACTTCTTTCTGAGTAATATTATAGAACTAATGGGTAGAAAATAAATGAGGCTCTAGAAAAACTAAGACCACCATAAATTAAATAGATCTAATTGACTATAGAACACCCACCCAACGTACTTGTAATACTAACCAGATAAATCAAATCTGTCCTACAAATTAGACCTTAACAAATTTAAAAGATTTAAAACTGTACAGTGTATATTTTCAGAACTTATGAAATTAAATTAGAAATTACTAAAAGAGGTATATGAAGAAAATCTCTAAACACTGAAACATTAAACAATGCACATCAAAATAATATTTGAGGCAAAGTGGTAATTTTAACATAATTTAGAAAATAATTGAACTCAGCAAAGATGAAAAATTAGTGATATGCAGCTAGAACAATGCTTAGAGGGAAATTTATGCATTAAAATGCTTATATTAGCAAAGAAGAAATGTGTTAATAGAGCAAAATACTTCCACATAAAAAATTAGAAAAAGAATAGAGAAATAAACCAAAATCAAATGAAGCAAAGGAAAGAAAATAAGGATAATAATAGAAAACAGCAACAAAGAGAAAACACACAGAAAAACATAGAAAAATTAAAACAAAAGAGGTTTTATGAAAAGATTTAAAAAGTTGATAAAACTCTAGAAAGACTAAAGCAAAGGGAAATAGTTAATATTAGGAACTATTAGCCTCACAGTTAATGAGATGATAAGGAATATTATAACAGCTCTGTAGACATAATTACATAACTGTGGCAATTTAGAAGAAATTTTATAGACCTACTTCAGGCTCTTGCCAAATTAATCTCATTAATTTATATATTTTTCTTACTGGGCATTCTGATATTAAATCCACCTGATTCCCGCCACTTGCAGTATGTGATTAGCATAACCCTAAAGCTTATCTTGTAACTCCCATGCTTCATATTTTAAAATTTCTTTCAACTTATTAGAAAATAATTATTAACATAAAAGCTCTATTATTATATGATTTCTCCAATATCTCTGCACTCTTTTGTATGACTCATTCTTTGTTTTCAGAAATTATGTTACTTGTTTTTATCCTAATTCACAAATATTTCTCATGTACACCTAGAATGCTCTCCCACGATTTAGAGTAGCAAATTCCCGTATTTCTAGACATCTAATTTACTTTCTCTTTAAAGGTTTATCTTCTTTCTTTAGGTAAATTTGTATGCCATTTTCCACCTGCTCTTACTGCATTTGTTTATGTTTCAGTTACTGCACATATCTCATGTTTTTTGGCATTATTTGCAGATCTGCCTTCTATTAGAATGTAAAAATCTTACAGGCAGGGGTGAACCTCTCTGCATTTGTGTCTTCACTGACCTGCACACAGGATCTGGCACACTGTAGTCACTCTGTGTTTGTATACAGACAGGTGTATAAATGAAATGGTCAAAATCTCACAGACTGGTAGAAGAGTCCATATGCGTGGCCTAATTGAAAAATTGGTGTTGTACCTGTCAATTCATTTCAAAAATAGAAAAATGTTAAAAGTTAAATATCTGGAACATATTGTTCTTTAAATTTCCTAAAGCAATTACTTGAAGTTTATTTCATAAAATATATTATTCATGTAATATTAATTTGCTGAGTTTAACATTAAATGATCAGTTTGACATAGTCCATCATGTTCTACTTCATGCAGAATAAAATCTTGCTTAATTTATAAAAACATTTTGACATTAACGCCACATATACAATTAAGGCTTCTCATTACCTATTTGCTATGCATGAATGCACACAACATATGTTCACGTGGTATTCTTTTTCTGGAACAGGGGGTACAAAATACTGTTATATCATTATTAAACATGAAATATCATTAAAGGCACTGAAATGGTGGTACCAAAGGGATAAAACCATGCAATATTGCTCCATCATTTCAGAGACTGAAGCTCTTCCAGTGAGGCTGCTATAATTTATGATTTGCTTCCCACAACCTGCTTTATCAAATCTTGCTCCACTGGCAACATCTTTAAAAAAGGGCCTTCCCTCTTGATATTTGACATGTCTCTTCACCTTCATCTTGTGTCATCTTTACTCAGTCTCATTATACTCAGAGAAAACACTTTGGGAACTTGCAGCCACTTACCTTGTAAATGGGTTGATGTCACAATCAGTTTTAAAGAAGAGACATAAGTTTTTGAATTGGGGCACTCATCTGCTCTATTTGGTAATTCAATATGACAAAGTGACTCATTGGTTAACAGACTATTCAGGTTGAAGAGGGAAAAATAGGAAGTGACATTTTATTCTGGTAGCCTTTTTTTTCTTCGCTTATCTTACTAGGAATTAAACTAGTCAAAATAGCCCATGTGATTGAAATGTGTCCACTATTATTTGTACAGAAAAAAAAAAAATGAGTATCTTGAGCAGGATTTCTCCTAAAGGCAGCAGAGCCATTCCTTTTTGTGATTTTCTTGTGAAGAACTAGCTTTTCTCTGTAGGAACGAGGGTCTTGCTCTTGACTGGTTAGCCTGCATTGAATCAGGTCATCAGGGAGACCTCAGACAGGTTTGCACCGACCTATCTCCATGAAAAGGTTACAGCATTTGTTAGCCCACTGTCCTCAGGGCTTCCAGCAATGTGACAGCTCTGTCAAGAGAGGCGCTGAAGAGTAAAAGTGGTTGCTTGTTCACAGGCTTAACAATGGAATTGCTGCTGAAGTTGAGATTCACTGAAATGATGTCAATATGTTTGATAATTCCAGATCCATCAGGCTTGCAAAGAAATAGGCAACATCCAAGGTTTGGAGTGAAGAATTGTTTCAAAGAATGGGAGAGACACTAGAAGTCATTAATAATTTTATCAATTTAGTCTATGTCTTTGTCATCATAACCATATGGTCTGAGCTTCCTCACGTTGGTGAGGAAGCAGCTGAAGGAGTTGCCTGAGTAAACTGCCGGTGCTTCTCTGAGTCGGCATGGCCATGGCCATTTGAATGATGCCCAGGAACTTTATTTAGTGCACTATTCTGTTTTTCTCAGAAGAAAACATAGCCTTCTAAGAGGAGCCAGAATAGACAAAAGTCTAGAAATCACTTGCTGGCTAGTGTTTGTACATTTAACTTACATATGAAGGCTTAGCTGCTATCAATGCTTAGAAGACTTCATTTTAACTCTGCCTACAGGTTCTTTTCTTACTCATGGCTGGCCTGGCTTCTGGTTAGAACAAAGTTCTCTATGGCTGTTCTTTTACTTATTTGGATTCATCTTTCTCCTTACTGTCACAGCACTGTTAAACTCCTCAAAAATGCAGAGTCCTTCCAGAATGACACTGAGTCTAGTCTGTTCATGTTGCTACCTGCACCTTGACTACCGCTTCAATGTACCCCATATGGTAAACCATAAAGTCAGAGGATCATTCCTGTCCCATGGTTATATTCTCTCATAAAATATACTTGATACCAAGTTACATCTTTGTATTTTCCAAGTGGCAGAAGTGTTTCTGAAGAATTTCCTGAAGAAATAACTTAAGCGATCCAGATTCCTTGAAATTTAGTTGCAGCAATGGCTAATGAACTTATGAAAATTGCTCAACCTCATCGGTCATTTAGAAGAAGTATAATAAAAGCCTTATAAAATTAGGAAAAAAAATAGTAAAGTAAGATCTTATATGAGTCAAGATATAAAATAGGGACTCATTGCTAATGAGAATAAAAGATTTTATTTAACAAACTAGTTTATAAAAGCTTATTAAAATTAAAAAGTATATGCATTTTGACACACATTTTGAAAATATTATTTATAGGAAATTTTATCGTGGTATGGTTTATATTGGCAAAGCATTGGAGACAAACTGAATACAGGAAAAAAAATAAATTGATTTGAATCTAAATTCTGATATATTAAAAAGAATAAAATAAAATTGCATTGGGTAAACTAATAGCCAGGAGAAAAATCCATAAATATTGTTGAGGAAAACAAGTTACAGTAAAATGTGTATAATACAATCCATTAAAATAAACAACAACAACCAAAAAAACCCTTTATGTGTGCATGTGCATGCGTGTGTGTGTGTGTGTGTGTGTGTGTGCATGTGTATCAGCTATACTATAAGGCTTTTTTTGAGGTAGAGAAGTAATGGGTGGGGCTAGTTATATTTTTCTAAATAATTACTACTACACCATGTCACTAGTTTTATTGATCATGTGCAAATTAATATTGAAACGTGATATGGTTTGGCTCTGTATCCCCACACAAATCTCACCTCAAATTGTAATCCTCATAATCCCTATGTGTTGAGGGTGGGACCTGGTGGGAGATGATTGGACCTTGGGGTGATTTCCCCCATGCAGTTCTCATGATTTCTCATGAGATCTGATGGTTTTGTAAGTGTTTGACAGTTCCTCCTGCACACCTTCTTTCTCACCTGCTGCCATGTAAGATACACCTGCTTCCCCTTTTGCCATGATTTTAAGTTTCCTGAGGCCTCCCCAGCCAGGTAGAACTGTGGGTCACTTAAACTTCTTTTCTATATAAATTACTCAGTCATGGGTAGTTATTTATACCAGTGTTAAAATGGACTAACACAGTAAATTGGTACCACAGAGACTGGGATACTGCTATAAAGATACTTGAAAATTTGGAAGCCACTTTGGAACTGGGTAACAGGCAGGGGTTGTAACTGAAGGACTCAGAAAAAGAAATATGTGGGAAAGTTTCGAGCATATAGAAACTTGTTTAATGGTGTTGACCAAAATGCTGATAGTGATGTGAACAATGAAGTCCAGGCTAAGGTGGTCTCAGATGGAAATAAGGAATTTACTGGGAACTGGAGTAAAAGTCACTCTTGCTAAGCTTTAGCAAAAAGATTGGTGTTGTTGCCCCTACCCTAGATATTTGTGAAATTTCACACTGTAGATAAGTGATTTAGGGTATTTGGCAGAAGAAAATTCTAAGCAGCAAGCTTTCATGAGGAAGCAGAGTATAAAAGTTTGGAATATTTGCAGCCTAACCATGACGTACAACAGAAAAATGCATTTTCTGGGGAGAAAGCCAAGAGGACTGAAGGAATTTGTATAAGTAATGAGGAGCCAAATGTTAATAGTCAAGACAATGGTGCAGATGACTCAAGGCCATGTCAGAGACCTTCATAGCAACCCCTCTCATCACAGGCCCTGAGGTCTAGAAAGAAAAATTGGTTTTGTGGCCTGGGCCCTGGGCCCACTGATTTGTATAGCTTCAGGACATGGCACCATGTATTCCATCTGCTCCAGCTCTAGCCATGGCTAACAGGGGCCAAGGTACAGCTTGGACCATTGCTTCAGAGGGCACAAGTCCCAAGCTTGGCAGCTTCTACATGGTGTTGAGCCTTCAGGTGCATGGGATTCAAGAATGGAGGCTTGGGAACCACCTTCTAGATGTCAACAGATGTATGGAAACACCTGGTTGTACAGGCAGAAGTCTGCTTCAGGGTTGGAGCCCTCAGAGAGAATCTGCTAGGGCAATGTGGAAGGGAAATGTAGGATTGAAGCCCCAACACAGAGTCCCCACTGGGGCACTGCATAGTGGAGCTGTGAGAAGAGGGCCTCCATCCTTTAGATCCCCAAATGGTAGATCCACTGACAGCTTTTACCCTGTGCCTTGAAAAGCTACAGGCACTCAACATAAGCTTATTAAAGCAGCCATGGGGGCTTGTACCCTGCAAAACCACAGAGTTCGACCTGCCCAAGACCATGGGAGCCCACCTCTTGCATGTGTGCCCTAAATGTAAGACACGGAGTCAAAGTCTCCTTTCAGAGTTTTAAGATTTAATGGCTGTCTTTTGGGGTTTTAGACTTCATGGGCTTGTAGGGCCTTTGTTTTGGCCAATTTCTCCCATTTGGAATGGGAGTATTTATCCAATGCCTGTAACCGCCCCCGCCATTGTATCTTGGAAGTAACTAACTTGCTTTTGACTTTACAGACTCATAAGTGGAAGGGACTTATTGTGTCAGATGGGATTGTAGACTATTTTTTTGAGTTAATGCTGAAATGAGTTAAGACTTTGGGATACTGTCTGGAAGCCATGATTGGTTTTGAGATGCAAAAAGAACATGAAATTTGGGAGGGACTAGGAGTGAAATAATATGGGTTGGCTCTGTGTCTCCCACAAATATCATTTTGAATTGTAACCCTCATAATCCCCATGTGTTAAGAACAGAACCTAGTGGGAGGTGATTGCACCATGGGGGCAGTTTCCCCCCCATGCTATTTTTCCAATAGTGAGTGAGTTCTCATGAGATCTGATGGTTTATAAGTGTGTGACAGTTTCTCCTACCCATGCTCTCTCTCACCTGCCACCATGTAAGACACTCTTGCTTCCCCTTCTGCCGTAATTGTCAATTTCCTTATGCCTCCTCAGTCATGTAGAACTGTGAGTGAATTAAATCTATTTTCTTTATAAGTTATCCCATCTTGAGCAGTTTTTTATAGCAGTGTGGAAATAGAATAATACAACATGTACTTAACATTTCAAAAAGAAAGAGAAGAGTGGAGTTTGGGCAAGATAAGATAGCAAGATCCTCAGTTTCTCACCTATGTATTACAGTAGTAACTGTCTTTTCATTGTTCTGTTCTGATACCCACAGAGATTTTTCTGTTATTCTTTGCCTGACTAAAGAAGGTAAACTTAGAGAAATGTTATTTCACTGAACAAATGTATTCAAGTTACTGAGACTTACAAACTAAAAACAAAATAATTCCATGAGGAAGAATGTTTGAAATGGAAAAAAACAACAACACAGGAATCTGGGCTGAAAATTGGTGTCATGGCTTATTTTAAAGGCTGATAGTCAAGGAGAAGAGTACATAAAGAGAACAAAAAGATGATTATAGATTAACAATGTCCTACTCCAGCTCATGATCTAGCATCACAATGAGTCTGTTCTTAGACAAAAATTGTTCTTTTATACCTACTATTATTTTGCTACTAAACAATAATTGTATTAGCATTCTGCAAAGAAACAGAACCAGTGGTGTGTGTGTGTGTGAATATATATATATATATGTGCATGTGTGTGTATATATATCTATATACACATATATACACATATTCATGTATATGTATGTGTGTATATATGTGTATATATATGTGTTTGTATATTATATGTTTGTGTATATATCTATATACACATATGTACAGGTGTACATATATATGTATGTGTATACACTTGTACATATATATAGATATATATACACACACATACACATATAAAAACATATATATATATATATACCGAAGGATGACTGTGTGCATATATGTGTGTATACACATGTATGTATATCCATATATACATGTGTACATATATGTATGTATGCATATACATGTACTGTTTATATATGTGTGTATATATATATATATACACATGTATATAATACACACACATACACACACACACACACATATATATAGACATATATATATATATATATATATATATCCCAATCAGCCCAAAGGAACCTGCTGGTATGGAGACTTGTCTCTCCACATCTGTGAGTTCTGCATTCCTGGACTATTGTATTTTTTAATCTACAGTTGATTGAATCTGTGGATGTGGAAACCGCAGATATGGAGGGTCAAGAGACATGGAGAAATGGAGAAAAAAGATATAAAGCGAGAAAGACAAACAAAAAGAGAGAGATTTATTATAAAGAACCAGTTTACATGATTATAGATGCTGAGAACTGAGAAGTCCAATCTTCCATCTGCACTTGGAGATCCAGAAAAGCAGGATCATAATTCAGTGTGAGTCTGCAGACTTGAGAATCAGGGAAGTTAATGATGTAAATCCCAGTCCTGGGGCAGAATAGGAGAAGAGAGGTCCCAGGTCAAGCAGTGAGGCAGAAAAAATAGGTGAATTCATCCTTCTTTGTGTTTTTTTCCTATTCAGATTCCTCAGTCGATCAATGATGTTAACCCATGTTGGAAAGGGCCCCCAACTCTAATGCTAATATTATGTATATTCATTCTCACAGACACATCCAGAAAAGGTGTATAATCTAGACATCCAGGGGTCAGCCCAAATTGGCATATGAAATTATCCATGAAAATAGTATACATAAAACCATTTAAAAATTTAACAGATACAGCTAAGGTTTGAGTGCCTGCCATGTGCCAGTCACTACTCTAAGTGCTGGGGACACATTAGTGAACAAAATTGGCAAACATTGTATCCTGGCAAATTCTACATTTGACCACAGACAAAGAGTTTCACAGAGCAAGATTGTAGATTCCAGAGCTTACATTTACAAAGAGGAGTTCACTTCTAGGAAGCATCAAAGCTGTTACATTTAAGTATTGAAGCAAGCATCGATGTCTATTACATTCAATTCAATTTTTAAAAAGGCATGAAGTGCTGGGTCTCAGTGTTCAGTGTGCATATAGATGCCCTAGGAAATTTGAGATAATGCCATTTTTTATTCCAATCTGAAAAATCTTAGGAAGAGCCCAGGAATCTGCATTTCACAAAACATCTCTGATGACTTGGTGTTTTGGCATGACACTTTCAGAAACAGTGGACTAGAGAGTAGCTGGAATCTTCACCCATCACTCCTTAGCCAGGAATTTTTCACACCCCTGTTTACAGAGTGACAGATGTATACACCATATTAGAAATTATCAGAAATAATTTTAGTTGTTATAAATAACACCAAATTAGAAATTTTTCCCATCTCTACATAGTTTATTTGTTCAATATTGGTCAATATAGTTGCCCATCCTCTGACTATAATTTATTGGTCTAGGTAGAGGCATTTGAAACAAGTTAGATTGTTAATGGCGACAGTGTCTTCATGGAACTTGAGCTACTCCTTTCACCTTTTCTGCTATCTTGCTCTTTCTTCTGTCAGGAGCTCCGCAAGACGTCCAGCATTATTATTAGGCTAAATGCAACATTTCTTCTAAACTATTTTCGCTAATTTTTTGTCTCATGATCCAAGAATTCTTTCTAACAATCAAAAGCCACAGGCCTAGCTTAAAGCTACCAATAATAAGTAGCAAACATGGAAATGACTCTAAATCCTGCATTTTTTTCTGTCATCGCCTTTCCTCATATGCCCTAGGTTTGCCAAAAAAAATTACAGGCTCTATGGTTCTCTTTATCTGTTCTACACTAATCCACACCCTTTATTTAATGTGGTTCATCATTTACAAGGGACAAGCCAATTCTATTTCAGTTCTTGCAGGGATATCCATATAATTCCCAGTTAAAATTAGCATACATTTCTTTAGCAACATAGAAGGTGTGAATGTTCTGCAGTTATGGTGGGGATGGGGGAAAGGACTGTTTAGCACACCAGTTTGAACCTCTCCATTCCAGCTGCTGGTTAACTTTTGGGGGAGGAGAGATCTGCTATTGCTCTTTAGGGATTACCTTTACATTGAAGGTAAGGGGTTATTTTGCTTGTTGCATGAGGTTATAATTCCTTTGTATGTCTTTCTTTCTCTGTGGGAGAAAAGAGGCAGGATAAATATCAGTCTCGCTAAAAAAAAGTAATCTGTATGGTGCCAAATGTCTGCTTTGAGTGCCTTCAAAGCTGACCTGCTAGCTTATCTAATTTATTGTCCTTGGTGAGAAAGTTTATAGCTAGAAACAAAACTAACCTATTCTTAAATTCTTCAAAAGCAGCTCCCTTGCAGTTGTTTGGCAGGGGATTTGTTGATATGTTTTAGGTGTTAATATTTTTCAAGATAAAAATAGCAATAGAATACAAATATAAAATATGAAATGTCAATGAATAGTCCTTTATCCAGGAAAATTTTCATCCTTTTCTAACAATAAGAAAAAAATAATAAAAACATGAAAAGTATCACACATTGGAATGTTGTTCATTGCAAAACTAATCAGAAAAATACCATGGGGTGATTTTAAAGTTGCAGGAAACTTATATTCACAGAAACAAATAATGGGCATTTTAATGTCTGACAGAGAGAATACTTGGTTAGGAATCCCAAAACCTGGCATTGATCCTGATTTTACAGATTCACAATTCATTTTATACTTATGAAATAAAGAAAAATATAGTATCTACCAATTAAATTGTTTGACGATCAAAACTAATGATGTATGAAATGTGCATTGTAAATTATAAAAGGCTGAACAAACATTAGATTATCTTTTTATTGTGGTATAATTTACATAGAGTAAAAACTATTGTTTTCAATATGTAATTCTTTGAGTGTTGATACAGTCAGACAGTAATGTTACTATCAGCCATTATGATCTCCCAAAATATTCTTTATGCCTATGAATAGTCAAGTTCTCCTTATGACCACAGTCTTTATCAAACACTGATTTTTTTTGATTCACAGTTTTTCCTTGAATTTGTTTTATTTCACTTATCATAACACAGTTGAGCTTTGTTCATCCTGTTGTGTGTATCAGTAGTCGGTTTTCTTGTATTGCTGGAGAGCATATCATTGTATGAATTTATGACAGTTTGTTTACACATTTACCAGTTCAAGAACATCTGGATATTTTCCCTTTAGATGATTATGAGTAAGTCTGCTATAAATATAAGCATACAAATTATTGTATGAACATATTTTAATTTCCCTTGAATAAATACCTAGAAGTGAGGTTGCTAGGTCATAGGGTAAGAGTATAGCTAAATTTTGTACAAACTTTCTTCAAAGCAGCTGTGTAATATTATCCAAGTTCTGTATAAGGGTCTGGTTGCTCTGCATCTCACCAGCACATGGTATAAGCATATTTGTTTTATTTGTAGTGTTTGGTTTGGTTTGTAGCCATTATGATAGATGTGTAGGGGTGGCTCATAATCATTTTAAGTTAAATTTCCCTAATGAATAATGATATTAAGCATATTTTCATGTTTTTTAGCATATATATATTTTATTTGGTGAAGTATCTATTTACATCCTTTGCCCATATATCATGAAACTATCTTTCTTTATATTATTTCATTTTAATATTTATAATATTCTAATAAGTTAGGATTTATTTTACAAATGACAAAACTGAGACATAAATACCACATTATCTCATAGGTGGAATCTAAAAATGTCTAATTAATAGATGTAGAGAGTAAGATGGTGGTGACCAGAGGCTGGGTAAAAGGGGATGAAGGGGATGGAGGGAATGCAGCGTTGTTGTTCAAAGCTACAAAATTTCAGAGAAAAAGAATGCATTTTGGGATCTATTGCACAGCAGGTTGACTACAGTTAATAAAAATATATTGTACATTTCAAAATAATTAAGAGAATAACTTTCAAATGTTTCACCATAAAAAACAGTAGGCAAGCAATTTGATGGATATGCTAAATATCTTGATCTAATCATTATACTTTGTATATATTATATTAGTACATTGTAATAATTGCATAATGTATGCAATTTCAAAGTAATTGCATACATGTATGCAATTATAATTTGTCAAAAATAGTATTTAAAACAACAAGCAAATGTGTTTTTTAACAAGTTCTAGTGTGGCTTAAAAGCATATACAAAGATTAGGTTTCAGAACTGGAAACTCTTGATAATTTATTGTTGCTATACTTATTCCACAGAAGCCAGTGCATTTTCTAAAGTCTGTCAAGTTCTGGTTGTCTTTAGGAAAATGATGTGCATTGATGATTATCATTTTTCAGTTTTGAATTTGGTTTCAGCTGCCTTCTGTTTTCTAACATTTTTCAGAAATAACTGATGGTTATGCACTAGTTACATTGACTGAAAAGGTATAAAACAATTTCACTGCTTTGAATCAGGAAACAAATCTGTTGAAGGAAGCTGCAGGTGATTCATGGCTGAACATCAGGTAGATATAATTTTGGATCACCTCCCTGTTTGGTTTATTCATGTCTCTACCCTCTTTGGTTAGTCTAGTGAATAAAAATTATTTATTTCTTTATTTTTGCTCTATAGTTACAAAAGAGGCTTTTAATAAAATACATATTTATGAATTAGTATAAATATTCAGTCTGTATGGAAGAGGCCCTAAACAACAATCTTCCTGTATGGAAAATAAAAATTATAATAACTGCTACATAGGGTAATGTTAATTAAAGATGATGTATGTGACATGATTAATATAGAAAGTTAGTTAATGATAATCACTTTAAATAGTTAATGATAATCACTTTATAATAATATTACTTACTGTATGCTGAGATTGTGATAAATGCATTACAAAATTCTGACAACTCCATGAAGCAAATTTTACATGTGAGGTAATTGACATATTATGCAATTAAACAAATAGACAAATTACCTAAATAATGAAGATGGGATTTAAATTAGGTATATTTGACACCAAAGTCATACTCTTCACCCCTCTACTCAATTTATTATTTTAATGTTAACTATTTGAAATACTTAAAATGTCTGATGATCTTCCAGTTATTTATTAACTACTTTAATACGTATATAAGGCCTGACTGTTTTCTCAATATAAATTGGCTTTATTTTGTAGGCATTACTCCTAAATAATCAAGATTAACAACCTAATGCTTACTATTTTACCAATAAAATGCCCTTTGTATGTGTCCATAGTGGAGGCTGTAATCTTTGGAATCATAAACAAAACAAACAAATGGTAGCTAGCTGTAAATAGTAAGTAAAGAAAAATAGAAAATGTCTGTTTTTGTATTTGATCAGGGAAACAAATACAGAACTATTATAAATATTATAGAGTGATAACTTATGACAGAAACTAGACACAACTTAGTTGAGAGAGGTGTTTGGGAAGTTGGGGTCACAAGAGTAATTGGAGGATTGGGGAAAAGTCCTGACCAGTCTTCCTAAGCAGTGGTGCAGGTGGAAAATTCACAACTTGCAGGAAAGTCTGGTAAGCCGGGTAGGTCCAGGTGCTGTGTGTGACCACAAAGTAGAACTAATGGGGAAGTCCGTGGAAGGCTGTCGCCTCTACATCTGGAGGTAAGCTTGGCATTGTTGCTGGTTAACCAAGCCAGAAGTCAGGAATAAGAGCTGAACATGAAGTGGGATGAGCCAGCCTGAGCTGGAATTTACCAGAAACTATATAGTCTCACTGAACTTTACCTTCCCAGCGTATTGTCTGTCACTTCACTTCTACCCTTTACAACTCAGGCAAATGCCTCTTTTGGCCATCTCTAAAGCAGGAGGCATACTGAGGAAAGTAGATCCATCTTAGTCAAATTAACTTTTTTAAAAGGCATTCATTGCCTCTCTTTATTTTGTTCTGGAATTATTTAAAATCCATTGAGTTTCTGACCCCATAATGATGTGAACATTCTGAGGCAATCTGTAAGGAAAGGGAAATTTGTTTTGAGATATTTCTCTTCCTTTAGATCACTGTTCTGGCACCTGTTTATGTTTCTGGTGTGGAGAGAGACCATTTACTGACCTCATATTGTCAGAACTAATTTCCAGAATGCACTGCTGCATATTGACTGAACAGCTTGTATAATATTAAAGGGAAGACAACTGAATATGGAAAGGAAGGGATAATTTCCAGTAATTAATAATAACATGGAGGGTAAAGATTATTAGTAAAGGAAGATTGAGAGTGACTCTCATTTCAGAAACTAAGTACAGAGCAGCATATGTTCTTCCAACAAGATCAGCTAATAAAAAATTGATACATGAGAAGAATATGGGGCTAAGTTGGGTAGAGAGAAGAGTAACTAGATACACACAGGTATTAGAAAAGAGTGGAAAAGGTGTGAGCATCTGAAACAGATACAGTTCTCTCTGAAAATTTTATGACATGGTAAATTAGAACAAAAAGTGTGAATAAATTAGAGTAAACACATACTAGCCCATGGACCATTGAGGGGGTACAGAGAAGAATTCAAGTGTGTGTCTGTTGTGCTGAGGCAAATACAGAAATGTCAGGCACTCAACAGATAGAATCAAAAGGAGTTAGGAAGGCACATTGTTTTGTGATGGGGCTATTCTGAGCATGTAACTTTCTTGTGCTTTTATAGTTAACTGTAATTGCTATGTTTATTAAATCACTATTTTGTGTGTTGTTGTTTCTTGTTCTCACATTAATCTTAATCTTCCTCCCTAAAATGGAGAATAAAATATTCCTAAATTTACAGATGGGGAAACTGAGACTTAAGAATCTTGCAAAACATCGCATAGGTAGGAAGTAGAGCTTAGTATACCAAGTTGCTGTCACCTGCAAAACCCATGCACATTCCACTATACTGCACTCCTGCTTTTAAAGTCAGCAATGTGATTCAAATTCTAGGTGGCCATCCACTTTCTCAGAATTTATTAACTTGAAATTATAGGCACATAAAAATTTTATATAGAAATTTGTTCATCATACTTTTACTGAAAAATTACATTAAAAAATTCCTATCATCAACAAAAAGGAGAAAAGCTAAAATCAACTATGAAATATAAGTAAGATATATACTTATAAATCATGTTTTGCTAGTATATGAGCTTTTGTAAAAATGTACCCAATGTAATGTTAAATGATAAAAACTTTATATTTTAAAGCACTACATAGAGTATGATATTAATTTTGCTTCTTAAAAAAAGTGCTATTGGATATAAACCTCTGAAAGATAAGCAGCAACATTTTAATGACACGTATTTCTGGGTGATAGGGTTCTAGATTATTTGAATACTTTTTATAACTTACCATACATTTTAAAGGTTATAAATAATCAAAGGTAAGTTAGAGTTTGTTAAACAAATTATGCTTTAAATGCAATTTTCCTTTTATTATTAGTGAAAACAAACATAAAGATTACAGCTATAAACCATAGGAATTGAGATTCCTGTATGTTATGGCTGAAAATTGTATCCCTCCAAAATTCATATGTTAAAGCCATAACCTTCATGCTCAGAATGTGACTGCATTTGGAGATAGGGCTTTTAAAGAGGTGATTAGGTTAAATGAGGTCAGCAAAGTCATCTTTATAAGGAGGAAATTTGGACACACAAGGAAATACCAGGAATATGGTGCACAGAGGGAAGACCACATGAGGACACAACAGGAAAATGGCAATCTGCGAGCAAAAGAGACACCTGAGAGAAGATTCCCCCGTCCACAACTTGGTCTTGGACTTCTATCTTCTAGAAAATAAATTTTTGTTGTTAAAGTCATCCAGTCTTTGATGATTTAGATATTTTGTTATGGCAGCCCTAGCAAACAAATATACCATTCCAACTTTAATTAACTAATTTTTCTAGCCTTAGTAACTTGCTAATTTTCAAACTGCATTTTCATAGATTAGAAAAGCGTGAAACACTTCTTATTCTTTTAGTATTATAGAAATTTAGCTCTAATTTTCAGCTTTGGTGCTGACAGATAATTTATGTGATCCAAATGAGATATATCAACAATATTTAATACAATGCAAACATCGGCACTAGAGTTATGTAAGACCTTATTGTAGGATAGTAAAATAGATAATTAAATCAATATGAGTCAGTCCTTGAAGACTGATGATTTTACTTACAATAACTTTTTTGTTCTATGTTAATACATTTATAATTAATCTTCTCTTTCTCTCTTCATTTCTTTTTTCTTGTTCTTTTCTTCTTTTTCTCCTTCCTTCTTTACTTCTCTTTCATGTTTTCATTTATTTACATAAGTACATAATTCAGTTGATATTTTCTAATACCTAAAACATCTGTGTTGTAATACATACTGCTAAAATGAGGAATTAGGCTTTTGAAGCATTTTTATTTCTCAAACTGTTTTTTCCTACTCCTAAGATGGTAGCAGGAATGATTCTTTTTTTTTTTTTTTTTTTTTTTGTATCTTCTCCTTCTCTTACATACCAACAAATAAAGTCTTTTTATTTGTTGATATGTTGACATGAAACTTTGGTAATGATCAGTTTGCACTTATAATTTGGGGGATGTTTATTTTTAAGTCATTCATTTATAATATTTATTATTATTTTAATATAGAAACATGTCAAAAATGAATATTCCCAAATTCGTGTCCAAATTTGATCAATATTTTATAGAAAAATAAAACAAGACAAAAATGAAATAATGGTATAGACTCCAGATAAATTTCTCATATAATAGAAAAAAATGTGTAGCAGCTAGATAGATAATTAACTTCTTAGAACATTAGAATATGATTTTAATTCTCAAATATAAATGTACTATATTTGAGATTATGGTATTTTATTTTGGCTTATGTTTTTATATATGGATATATACATTAAAAAACATTATTATTTTGTGTCTAAGGAAACACTTTTAGAAAATACTGTGGAAAGAAATTATTTGTTTTACAAAGATTAAATGTTTATACCCTGGTGAGAAAAAAAAATTAAGTAAGTTGAATGAGAATACAGATAAAAATCTAAAAATATTTCTTAAATAGTTATGAATAGCTTTAGTATGTAATTTAATATTTATGATAGAAAAATTTATTTCTATAGTTTTTGAGCAACTTCGGATTATGCATCAACAGTTTGAAATGTTAATAATCTTGCATTTCTTGAAATATCACTTTTGAGAATATTTCTAAGGCAGAAGTTTTGATTTTGGGGGATACTTTTGAAGCAGGAAAACATTTAAAAAATAAGAAGCTGGTTAAAATAATGGTAGTGCTATTCAGCCAAAAAGTTACTCAACAATTAAAAATATTTAGAAAAGCATATTAAGGGTATTGGGAAATGCTCAAGATAAAAACTTGAAAAGAGTAGGTTAAAAGTTACTAATATGTGTGTTGCTTCAATTATGCCTCTTGGATAGTAATGGATCTCTAACTTCATCACTACTTTAAGTGTTTGCAATCACACATATATCTTGCTCATTTAGTCATGTGTGTAAATATTTCTCTGGTGCCACTACACCAGAGAAATTACTTTACTTCGCTCACAGTGACAAACATGTATTAGTCTGTTCACACAGTCCTGTAAAGACATACCTGAGAGTGCAAAATTTATAAAGAAAAATGTTTTGTGTCAAACAGCAAAGAGGAAGTTGACCCCCATGATCCAATTACCTCCCACCAGACCTCTCTTCTATCATTAAGGATTACAATTTAACAGGAGATTTGCATGGGAACGTAAAGCCAAACCATATCATTCTACCCTTTTCAAATCTCATGTTCTTCTCACATTTCAAAATACAGTCATGCCTTCCCAACAGTCTCCCAAAGTCTGAACTCATTCCAGCATTAATTCAAAAGTCCAAGTCCAAAATAACATCTGAGACAAGGCAAACTCCTTCCACCTATGAACCTCTAAAGGCAAGAACAATTGAGTTACTTCCAAGCTACAATAAGGGTATAGGCACTGGGTAAATGCTCCCATTCCAAGAGGAAAGAATTGGCCAAAGGAAAGGGACTACAGATTCATGTAATTCTGAAACCCAGCAGGACAGTCATTAAATTGTAAGGCTCCAAAAAGATCTCTTTTCACTCCATGTCTCATATCCAGGCCACAATGACACAAGGGGTAGGCTCCCAAGGACTTGGGTAGTTCAGCCCCTGTGGCTCTGTAATTTGCAGCCTTTCAACTGCTTTCATGAGTTGGTGTTGATTGCCTGTGGCTTTTTCAGGCATTCACTGCAAGCTGTCAGTGAATATACTATTCTGGGGTCTAGAGAATGGTGACCCATCTCTCACAGCTCCACTAGGCAGTGCCTCAGTAGGGACTCTGTGTGGGGGCTCCAAGCCCCCATTTCCTCTCTACTGCTTTAGTAAAAGTTACCTTGAGGGCTCTGCCTCTGCAGCAGACTTCTGTCTGGACATCCAAGCATTTCCATACATCCTCTAAAACCTAGGTGGAGGCTCCAACCCTCAACTCTTGCCCTCTGTGCACCTGCAGGCTTAAAACCACATGGAAGCCCCCAAGTCTTCCTTCTTTCACCCACTGGAGCGGTGGCCTGAGACTTATCTTGGGCCCTTTTAGCCAAGACTGGAGCTAGAGCAGCTGGGATGCAGGGAGCAGCATCCCAAGGTTGCACAGGATAGCAGGGCCCTGGTCCAGCCCACACAACCATTCTTTACTGCTAGGCCTCCCTGCCTATGATTTGAGGAGTTTCTGACAAGTCTCTGAAATGCCTTGGAGTCATTGCCCAATTGTCTTGGCCATTATCATTTGACTCCTCTTTAATCATGCAAATTTCTGAAGCAGGCTTGAATTCCTCTCCAGAAAATGGATTTTTTCTTTTTCTTTTTACCTTGTACTCAGGCTGCACATTTTCTAAATTTTTTGCTCTGCCTTCTATTAAGTATAAGTTCCAGTTTCAGATTATCTTTTGTGCACACATCTGACCATTTGCTGTCAGAAGAAACCAAGCCATATCTTGAGAGTTTTGCTGTTTAGAAATTTCTTCCACAAGATACCCTGAATCATCACTCTCAAGTTTAAAGTTCTGCAGATATCCAGAGCAAGAGCACAATGCAGCCAGTCTCTTTGCTAAAGCATAGCAAGAGTGACCTTGACTACAGTTCTCAAAAAATTTCTTATCTCCATCTGAGACCATGCCAGTCTAGACGTCATTGTTTATCACAACAATTTAGCAAGTCTCTAGGAAGTTCCAATCTTTTTCTCATCTTCTTGTCATTTTCTGAATTCTCCAAACTTACCAGAAAGGGGTCCTAATTAGACCCCAAAAGAGGGCTCCATGATCTCACAAAAGAAAGAATTTGAGGCAAATCTGTAAAGTGAAAGCAAGTTTTTTAAGTAAGTGAATGAATAAAATAATGGCTACTTCATAAGCAGAGCAGCCCTGAGGGCTGTTGGTTGCCCATTTGTGTGGTTATTTCTTGATTATATGCTAAATAAGGGGTAAATTATTCATACCTTCCATTTTTAGATCATATAGGGTAACTTCCTCATGTTGCCATGGCATTTTTCAACTGTCGTGGTGCTGCTGAGGGTGTAACAGTGAGGATAACTAGAGGTCACTCTTGTCACCGTATTGGTTTTGGTTGGATTTAGCCAGCTTCTTTGATGCAAACTTTTATCAGCAAGGTCTTTATGACATGTATCTTATGCCAATCTCCTGTCTCATCTTGTGACTAAGAATGCCTTAACTTACTGTGAACTAAGCCTCGCCAGTTTTACCCTTATGTTACCCAGCCCCTATTCAAGATGGAGTCATTCTGGTTCAAATGCCTCTGACAAAACTGTTCCAACCTCTGTCTGTTACCCAGTTCCAAAGTAATTTCCACATTTTCAGGTATCATTATAGCAATGCCCCAATTGTCTGGTACCAATTTTTTGTATTAGTTCACTCTCACACTGCTATAAAGACACACCTGAGACTGAGTAATTTATAGAGGAAAAAGATTTAATTGTGTTCATGATTCTGCAGACTGTACAGGCTTCTGCTTCTAGGAAGTCTCAGGAAACTTACAATGATTGCAGAAGGTGAAGGGGATGCAGCCACATAGTCACATGGCCAACAGAAGGGAGCGAGAGAAGGGAGAAGTGCTACACACTTTTAAATACCATATCTTGTGAGAACTCACTATCATGAGAACAGCAAGGGGGAAGTTCATGCCTATGATTCAGTCACCTCCCATCAGACCCTTCCTCCAACACTGAGGATTACAATTCAACATGAGATTTGGATAAAACAGACAGCAAAACCGTATCAAAATGTTAAGTGGAAAATGCTGATATTAGATGGGTATTTTTCATACTGTGACGTTTTCTCTTTTCCAGCTATTAAACCCTTACTTAGCCTTTGTTTACTCTCATCTTTCATACATCTCAGTCAGAATAAAATTATTCTTGCAATTGTCCTTTTATCCTTCTAACTCTTAGAGTTTACCTGGTTCTCAAACTATCTGTGGTTACAAAAGAGAAAATAGTGGACTTTTCAATTTTCAAGGCTGCACATGGATGTAGCCAATGATGAACTTGGCTAATTCTTCTCCAATTGACTTTATGCAGAAAAAAGACAGTAGCACCTATCTTAATAAACAATATGGGCATGACAGAGACAAAGTCATCAGGACTGTATAAATCTCTTCCTAGAAAGATTCTATTTTGAGATTCTCTGATATGATGCATCAGCCCATATGCCACCTCATTAATAGATAACAGTTAGTCTTCCTCTGAGCTGCATTTCAAGGGCGAGAACACTGTAATCATGGAATACATTATGCAACTGAAAGAACTTCTGAATATGGTCAAAATAGAAATGATGGCATGAATTACTATATTTTAATTTTTCATATAAGTTAACAAACTACATTTTTAAATGATAATTTCTGTATTTTTATCATTGAAAAGTAATGCGTGCTAACTTGTGACAACTTCAAACAATATAAAATCAATGTTAATATTTTGGTATGGAGTTAAAGGATCAAGGAAAGAAAAATACCTTGACATTCCTTTCTTTGGGAATCTACTGTCTCCTCAATTCTATATTAATTTTGCTTTGTCAAAGAGTTTTAGTTAGGACCAATGCCATCTTCCTAGACTAATGTTATCTCTCTAAGCCAAATAGAAAACACATAAACTAGACTTGGTTAATCATGTTACTCCTTCCCTTTTTTGCATAAAGATATTGATTGAAAATGGCCAAATGAATCCAGACAGGTAGTTTGGAATTATTTTTATGTTATGTTTTACAGACTTGTTGGTTGGAAAGGTATTTTCTTCCTACGTTGTTACCATATGCCACAAGAATTCTAAAATTTAGGTCAAGGTATGATGTCTGACATCACCATTTGACCCGGATTCAGTTGTCTCTGAAGTGAGACTTTACTCTAGATTTTATTCAATTAAGGCAGCCAATGGATTGTTATTGATTGCTTAAACTACTTTGAATTATATTGATTATAATAAAATATACTAACTACCACAAAAGCATAGTCAAACTATGATTAAGCTAATAGGAAAATATGTTTGTTTTAGAATATCTGCATAAGTTTTTCCCGTTTTTTATATGAGAGGATGTTTTATATCCCCAATCCCATAGACATCTGTTAATCACGTTTCCTATGCATCCATTCATTAATTAAATGTAATTAACTAATTAATGCAATTCCTGCATAAACGGGAACTGTTATATAACATGTCATCTCATCTGGCTCTAATTTAACAGAGAATTTAAATAAAAACAATAATAAAATTATTTCTAGTTGTCCACCTGAGAAAGCCCCTAAATATAGTAACTTTAAAATAGTTTAAAACTAGTTATGGTCAAAAAGGAAGTTTCATAATTTTTACTTAAATGTCAGACTTTGAAGAAAATAGCTAAGGAAATGGTAATTGATTGAAATCTAATCTGAAATTACCTGTGTTTAGATAAGGAATTACAATTCCTCAAGCTCCAACAACACAAATAAGCCCAGAGACCCATGTGGCTATGAAAAACTGCCTGGAAAAAAAATAGGAAAGAAGTAAAACCTCATTCTCATAACAAAATAAAAGGTTTTTCCATTATGTAAAAACATGATGAAACATGACACAATATATTCCAATACTAGATACAAGGAAAGTCTTAAAAGTAATTATATAACTTAAGAAAACAGCCTAGAGAATAAAGAAAAAGAAAACAGGGTTTTCAGGGCAGAAGAGGGCACACAGGAGAGAAAGTAATCTTTTGCTGATACAGTTAAGAATAGATGTAAGGAGGAAATTTTTATTGTCTTATAAAAAACAAAACAAAACAGTATGTCATCCAAACTGTAGTTTGTTGAATAGTGACCCCAGTCTGAATTCATGTCCCCCTTATTTGAATGTGGACTTTATTTGTTCAACATAAAATGTGACCTTATTTGAAAAATAGAGTTTTTTCTGATGTAATTGATGAAGGATCGTGTGATAGAAGCATATAGGATTTAGAATTCAAAACTGGTGTTTGTAAGAAGAGTAAAAGATACAGGGAGATGCAGGCATGAAGGCCATGTGATGACAAAGTCAGAGATTGGAGGAATGCAGCTACAAGCCAAGGAGCAGTGATAGCCAACAGCAACCAGAAGCAAGAGAGAAGCAGAAACCGTTGTTCCCGAGAGCCTTCAGAGACAACATGGCCCTGTGACACCTTGATTTCAGACTTCTAGATTCCAAAACTGTGATTTAATAAATTTCTGTTGCTTTAAGCTATTAAATTTGTGGTAAATTCCTAGATTTACTGCGACCTTAAGGAATGAATTAAAGCAGTTTGGTACTGCATTAATTTTGTGGGATTTGTTACTGCGGCCCTGGGAAATTAATGCACAATTTCATTCTACATGGCACACTCCCCACCCCACCTCCTTTCTGTTAAGGAGGATATGTTTTGATGTATTGACAGAAGAGGGCACTTTTGAACTAGAAATATTTTACAGCAAGTGTTGGCAAACTTCTCCATAAAGGGCTGGAGAATACTTTAGATTTTGCAAGCCAAAATTCAAAATTTAGGAAATTATATAACCTAAATTTTGTAATTATATGTAACCATTAGAAGATTACCATTTAAAATTTTAAAAATATTGTTAGCCTGAAAATGAGTTTTTTAAAAGTTGCTGGATAGATTTGGACCATGGACCATAATTTGCAAATCCCTATTTTTTAACACTTCTTAACATCAACCGCATCTATGAAATGTAGAGAACAAGCAATCTTTCTATACACAGAGCTACTATATATATATATATATATATATATATATATATATATATATATATATATAATATTTCCCTGCCTACAACCATTTGTAGCTATAAAAATTTGGAATTAAAAATATAAAGACTAATGACAAATATGTAGACTAGATAAGAAAAGTAAAATGAGAGTTGTTTGAACCAAGGAAAGAATTGGAGCCAAGAAAGAAATAGCTAAAAAGACATGTTTATAACGTAAAGAATAAATTACAAGGTATCCAAAGGAGTATACATTTATCTTTAAATAAGAAGCTTGAAGAAAAGAAGGAAAATAATCAATAGAAGGGAAAAATGGGGTAAATAAAACATAAGGAAGGTCAGAAAGTAAGTTGATGAAAAGAGATGAATTAAGATTCGAAGCACAAGAATACCTTAAAAAGCGAAACAATGAAATCTATCTCTCTCTATATAGCTTAACAAAGTAAGAAAATAACAGACTAAAGATGGGATCAAAAAGAGAATAAATATTAGAAAATAGTTGATAAGTGGACGACAAGCCAAGAAAATCCCCCATGATATAATTAAAGACCCTGAAAAGGAAAAGAGAAACAATGGTAGAGAACTTATTTTAAATTCATATCCAAGGAAAAAATGTGTACATATTAAATTACAAAATAGTAAACCAAAGCAGCAAAATAGAAACTAAAATACAAGTAATAGCAATAATGGTACAAAGAGTTAACACTTCTACAAAAGTAAACATCAGTTTATGTCAAAAAAATATGACTCAGTTATATGCTGTACAGAAGGAAAGCATCAAAAACAAAGTTAACTTACAAAGCTAAAATTAACAGATTGGTAAAAGTTTATTAGTCAGAGAAAAACATTTCTCATCTTTATAAAAAGAGCAAAATAGTGAAACAAGCAAAAACATGAGAAAGAAAATACTAAAGATAAAAATAAATTATTGAAATAGAAAATAATGGTTCCAATTACTAAATTTTAAAAAATTGACAACATGCTAGATAATTTACTCAAAAGAAAGAAGACACATGTATCTAAAAAATGACAAGTGTGAAACTTCCATGAAAGTAAAAGCGTTAAAAGTGATATAATTTAAAGACCTCTATGAAAATAAATTTGAAGATCTAGATAACTGGAATATTTACTAGTTAAATCATGTTTACGACAATTTGCCTAATTAGAAATAAAAATTTTAAAAAGTTCCATAGAAAAATAAAACAAGGAATCATCCCACTATCCAAGCAGTAGACCAAGACTTCTTCACATAGAGGCCCTGTTGAACCTTGAAAACCATTCTAGCTTCCCTTGAAAACTAAGGGAAACTTTTAAATTTTTTTTTTATGTGTCAAATACACCATCAATAGTTAAATTGATAAGTACAGTACAAAATTTAAAATACCAATACCATTCGTTCATGAATATTAATGAAAAAACTACTAGCAAACAGAATCCAAATTTCTTTTACTAAAATACTACCTAATGACCAGGTGGCAGATATTCAGAAAGACAAGGTCAGTTAACTACCAGGAAACCCACTGATACAATATACCATATTAATAAATAATAAATAAAATAACTGCACTGCACATATACTGACAGCTGATTTTTCTTTTTTTACAAAATTGCAGTGTGATTTAGTCCAAGCAGAAGTTTTGTTTTCAGAAATGATGGTGGGATATTTTGACATAAGAAAGGTCAGACATTTGATATCAATTTTGATGTTTCTTATATCAAACTTTTGATATAAATGTTTTTATATGTTTTGATATAAGAAAGGTCAGAAAGTAAGTTGATGAAAAGAAAGATGAGCTAGGATTTAAAGCACTAGAGTACCTTAAAAAGAAAAAAAAATGATTCATGTTTACATTATATTCACAAAAAAAAAATCTCAAAATAGATCATATACCCAAATGTGAATTCTAAAACCTGAAAACTTCTAGAAGGCAATATTGAAACACAATCTTTCTGGCTGTGAGATAGGAAAGTTTAATATAAAATAAAAAAAAATGATAAATTGGATTTTAAAGAATTAGAACTTTCAGAGTTTTAGAAGCCACATTTAAGAAAATGAAACAAAACAAAGAAAAACTGGCCACAACTTTGCTCTGCACCTGAATGAGGAGTGCTGAGTGGGGAGGAGCCAGGGAGTGGGAGCAGACACTTCAGAGCCTGCATAGGGGCAAGAGGCTACTCATGTCCTTGAGAGCGCAGGGATGCAGGGTCTGGAGCCACAGCAGAGTAGCTGTAGCTTCACCTGGGAGTCTGGGCTCCTGTCCCACCAACTTGGTAAAGCATGGGGCTCCCACTGGGACCTGCTCCGGACCCCCACTGGCACCACAGAGTGCATAGCCCCAGCTATGCCTCCCCTGCTGCAGCTGGTGTCCCTGCAGTAGCTACTCCAGATGGGCCATCAGGGCCGTCTTTTATCCACTACTTTTGCCAAGACTCAAAAACTTACCCATGATAAACAGCAATTTCTGATTTGATAAAATATCTTTGGTAATAAGAGACACAACTTAGCCAGTTTTAAAACTTTTTATTTTCTTCAGGCATTTCTCGAAATAATGAATGAGAAATCACATCATAAATGTTAGCTACTAGGGGCCCAAAGTGGCTCCGGCCGGATGTCGTGGCGCTTGCGAAGGCGAGGCCAAGAGTTCAAGGCCAACCAACCTCAGCAACCTTACAAGCTCTCAATGATTGGCAAAAAAAAAAAAAAAAAAAAAAAAAAAAAAAAAAAAAAAAATTGTTAGTTACTGAGAATTATACCCATAGAATCATAGAACATTCATGTCAAAAGGAAACATAGTGGTCTTCTATTCTAGTAGTTTCAATGTTTTATATTCTTTACATTATTATTCTAAAATAAAAATTTACTCATGTTTATGACTTTATAAAATGAGGACATTGAAATTTATATTGTCATTCCTTTTATTATCTTTTTGCAAAAGCAGAACATTATATTTCCCCAGAATTATAATGAAGCTGTCATTATGTCTTCAGAATTAAAAACAAAGAAAATTACTTTATAAAAATTTGTTATGTTGTTTTTGTTTGTTATCACTTCATTTTGAATAAATAAAATATAAGTCATGGACCAACATCTCTCTTCACATCTAAACCTACCTTTCCAGTTTACAGAACAAGAAAGCAAAGTCCATAGAATAAATATGACTTGCTCAGATTCCCATGACCATTGTGTCCAGGATCTGGAATTAAAGGCCAAGTCACTGACTCCCTGCCTAAAGATTCCGACGTCACAAAAGTAGTATAGAAGAGAAGAAAACACTTCTGCTGTCTTTACCAATCTTGTGTTTAATGACCACCTTGCTAGTTGTATTAGTTGCCCTTTTTTAGTTCAGCTATCTAACATCATAAGGAAATACATTTTTAAAAGAGAGACGTTGTCTTTGAATGCATCTCACAATGAACTTTGAAGAGAAAAGATCAGAATTACAGAGGTTGGAGATTAAGTATTCTGTGGAGTACACAGCCTGTAGTAAATGCACTACTTGTGTGGGTTTTATTTAAAGTTATATTTCTTTATGAAAAAACAGTTTCATTCTCTGAAGAGTGTTCTGTGAGAGCTAATCATTGTTTGTGTTTCTAAATGATAAAACATATATTCCTAATACGTTGAACTTGAAAGTGGATGGGATGAAATGAACATTCTTTCCTTGAAGGTTGTCTATAGAATTGTCAAGAAAAGGTATATAAATTTTAAGACAGCCATCCTTGTTATCTAGAAAAGTATTACACTACAGCAATGTTTATCAAATACCAAGTGGACTTTCTTAATTCTATTCTTGTTGCCTCTATTTTCCATTTGTAAAATAAGAATAATAAGACCTGTTAACATTTCTGAAATAATTAAATGATATATTAAGTACTTAGTAGGGAACAAATGTCAAATAATATATTGACAGGCTGGAGAGTCTAAAACGATATTTTTCCAATTATCTTTGAATTCTTCACAATTCATTTTCTGATCATCTTCTCTGATTCAAATAACCCTGATACCTGTTAATTACTCACATTTAGAATTAAAGTGCATTGGATTTGAGAAATTTATGGAGGATTCCTAGCTTGCCAGGATACTTTGCTAAGTAATTGCTGGAGAAATTTAGTGATGCTGACCTTCATTGGTCACCATGTGTAAATAATCCTAATGTGGGAGCATAAGCACTGTGTGGTGACCATGTTCTCTGCTTTAAATTTGTGATATTGCAAAATAAAACACCTGCCAGGGTACTGTGGAATGCAATCTTGGGAAGGCTGTTGCCAAAGTAATCCCATATGATAGAGGGAGAGTGGGGAAAATACTCCCTGATAGATATGTCCTATGTACCATCTATAAAACCACAAGTGTAATTTTTAATTTCTTCTAAAAAAAGATTATATAGACTGAGGGCTACTGTAGAACCCAAACAAATTTTTTATAAAAGGAAACAAGAAAGCATCCATTTATCTAAAGGTCTAGAAGGCAGAAGATTTCAAAGATAGTATTAAAAATTGATAAATCAGTTTTTAGTATTGAACCTCAAGTTGCAGGTACCACATTTGGAGAAATAATAGTTATAAGTGTGACAATCCACAAGAAGACATTTCCAAGAACAGTTCTACAACAAATCTGTCAAAGTGCTGGGTCAGGTGCTCCTCAGAAGATTCTCCAGCTCTGACCAGGTGGTCTATATGAACTATATATGCTGGTAGTTCTCTTTTACTCTCCCTCTGCCTTAGTCTTTTAAACTACTTTCACTCATCATTGCTTATGTTGGTTACAGTAACGGGAAATGTTGGGATATATGTCCTGTTATGAAGAAGAGTAGCTAAATCCTAATCTTAGGGTGTCGTAATAAAGGTTAGCTGACCACCACAGTGCTTCATATGTAATTCAAATTCTATACCACAGCTTGTCCTGGGAAGCTGCTGACAAGCCAGAGGGTCCCCTTCTCAATTGCCTTGTATGTAGAGACACGTGAATATTCCTGGCCAGTACATGTAAGAAAATGATTTACATATTTAATGTGGCTCCCCCAACTCATACCTTTCTATGATGACAGCAGTGTGTTGGATGTGTGACCACATTTACTCAGACTGTGATCTTATTTGGATTAATGATCTTTGTCCATGTAAGTAAGGTAAAAATCTTCAAATGAGATCACTTTGAACTAGGGTAGGCCCTAAATCCAATGATAAATCAATAGTAAGCTATAGGAGAAGAAAAGAGACAACACTGTGTCACACAGTGGGAAAGGGCACATGAAGATGAAGGCAAAGATTGGAGGGCAGCCACAAGCTAAGGAACACAAGGATTGCCAGTGGCAACTGGAAGCTAGGAGAGAAGCATGAAATGGCTTCTTCAGATTAGCACATCGATTTTGCACTCCTGGTCTCCAAAACTATGAAAAGAATAAATTTCTGCTATTTTAAGTATCAAATTTGTGGTAATTTTATATTGCACAAAAAATCCAGGCTTCTACAAGACTGACAACACCAAAGATTGCCAGAAAACCACTTGAAGCTACAGGACAGCCATTGCAGATACAATTGGTAAAATGTAGATGTGGTTATATTAGATTAAGGTGGGACCTTTATTCACTATGACGGGTGTCCTTATGAAAGGGAGAATGTGGATACCGAGACATACACACAGGATCATCCCAAATGAAGAAGGCATAGATCAAGATAATGCTCTTTCAAGTCTGAGAACACCAAAGATTGCCAGAAGAGGAGAGGCACTAAACAGATTCTTTTGCACAGCCCTCAGAAAAAAATAACCTTGCTGCCACCTTGATCTCAAACTTCTAGCCTCCAGACCCATGAAGCAATACATTTCTATTGTATAAGCAATTCAGTTTGTGGTACTTTGTTACAGCACCCCTAGTAAACTAATACGGGAAGGTTATTAGTTCAAATAACAAAGTAAGTTCAGAGGCAGGGTAGATTTCTAATAGGGTTTTATCTGATTTCTACTAATTCTCTAAGGTATTCTCTCTTTTATGGGTCACCTTTTGCTCTGGGTGGCTTTTCTCATGGTAGCAAATGGTTGCAGGATTTCCAGGCATCGCATTCACTTCTGTGCTTTCCAGAAAAAGTGAGAGTATCTTTGACCCAGCATTCTAAGTAAAAATTTAAATTCAGTTCGGACTGGACTAGACTATTGCTAACTAACTGTGGGGATTGATAATTAGAAGTGTTCACTGATCTAAGGGAATCTGGATGGACTTTCAGATTTGAAGGAAGATTAACATCCCTCAAAGCAAATGAGCAGCCTAGTAAGGGGAGTATGCCTGAGCAAAAATAAGATACCATGGGAAAATAAGAGTGGGAAAATGAAAGCTAAGTAAGTGGCAAATGGACCAGAGATACATATTTTAACATTGTTTTTGTCTTCCAGATAGTTTATATTTCTAACTTGTCAATTTTATCCTTTGTAATACCTGATTTAATGTGTTCTTCAAAAAGAAAATTCAGATTTCTTGTAGTTGTTCATTTTATGCACATTTTTTATAATTTTTAATAAATATTGAGAATTGCATTTTTTTACTTTAAAAATATATTTGTTAATGTATGTATATTCAACTGTTATAATGGCAAAAATAAATTTAGTGGCAACAACTTTTGAAACTCATGTACATATTCTTTAACACATTACTATTTTTTAAATGGCATTTAGAAAAATTTTCACTGGTTACCTATATTTACAAGGCAATGTTGCATGTTTTCCAAGAAATACATCATGTTTTTTTTACTGCTGGAAAAAGTAATCTATATTATTCTTATGAAAAGAAAAATTACAAGTGTATATTTAGTATCTTGATCAATAATTTTTCTTTGGGAAAAGACAACATTTAAAGGTCAATTTTATAGAATACTATTCTGCATGTTGTTTGTTTGTTTTAATCGCATGGACCTATACTGATTTTAATGGCTTACAAAAAACTTCTGATGTGGAGAAATGCCATCTAGTTTAAAAGTTTCAGAGTTCCCACTTTAACTAAAGGTACATTTTGCTAGGATAACTTCATAAAAGAAGCATTTGGTAAGCAGGTTTAGAAAACAGTGTCAGGGTATGATCTATAGAGAAATGTAATGAGAAAATATTGTGATGTGATCGAAAATTAAAATGAAAACTGCAATGGTATTTTTCTAGAATGATTACATTCTAAAGAGCACCTGGACTTCAGTGAAGTTTGCAGACTGATAAACTATGCAATTAACCAATATCCAATTTACTAGAGTAGCAAGTTAAGCAATCAGATGAGACTAGGTCAGAAACATACTGAAATACATTCCTATTTATGAGTTTTAAATGTATTTCAGAAATTAAATAAGAGCCTATTTATTACTTGATGTAAAAACACTTATAACTATTTTATTAATACTGTTTTTTAAAATTTAGACTATATTTCTCTGACTCTTTCCATTCAGTAGAAAATTTTCTGTGAAATTTTTGAATTCATTTCCTCCTTACACTCTAATTAACAGCAAGTAATATTGCATAAGACCTCAAACCTTAAGTATGCCAATGTAAAGATACTAAAATATTTATGACATTTATTCCTGTAGTGCTTCAGAACAAACACTTATTGTCAAAAAAAATTACCATTCTAAATTTATAATGATCCATATAATGTGATAATTTAATACTTTTGAAATAATTTTCAGTTTTTCTTTGTGTGGATTTCGCATTTTTCTTTAGCATTCTTATGTCTTACCTTTTTAAAACAATGAGTTCCTACTAGCTGATGAATTGTAAGAATATATTAATCTAAATTCTAAGAATGCAAAAATAAAAATGAGTAAGTCCTCATTCTTGTCCTCAAGACAAATTGAGAGGAATGGGGAAGACAGATGGAAAAGAAAGAATAAAGCAAGGGTAACTTTATATTGTAATAAGAAAAAGGAGCCTGGAGTGACATGCAGAGGAGAGGCACTTACTCCTGTAAGAGGTGACCTGAGAGATGCATTTTGAGGAAAAAGTTAGAGTTCACAAAATTAATAAAAGATAAGCAGAAGAGAATGAAACTGGGGACATAGGAGGATACCCAAGGGGAAGAAATAATGAGAAAAGTCATGTATGGAATTAACACTATAAAATTACTTTTAATACTAGCTTTGTTTAGGGCTTTTCTTGAGGCACACACGAAGCTCTTTAGATATGTCATTTCCTAACAGCCCTGAGAAGCAAGTACAATGACTACTTTCACACCACATAATGTGTGAGGGATAAAAGTGGCTCAGTAGTGGGTTGAATGTTTAGTGTAAAGCATAGGGTAATATGATTATGAAGCCGGAGATAGACAGGGAACAGTTTAAAGCAGAGTTTAAAATTTGTGTTAGCTTTTTTGTTTGCAGGTGATAAACACATCTGCAGAGTCTTCAACAGAGGAGTTATGATTCCTGACACTTGAAATAGGTTATTCTGGCCAATCAATAAAGGACGGATTCAAGGGCACACAATGAAGGTACAGAAACATGCTTGAAAGTTAAACTGCAAAGGCAAGGAATTCTGGGAACTAGAACCTGGAAGAGTGGGAGCAGGGGAAAGAGGATTCATTTTTACTTCCATTTAGAAGTTTGAAAATGATTCCCTTCTTCCACAAATCCAGCATTCAACTTACACAGACATATTTGACATAAGGAATTCTCTTAAAATAAAAACTTAAGGCATTTAAAACCCAGCAATTTTATGTAATGGCAAAGAATTAACAATTTTAAAAAATGGTATTTCTCTCTCCAATCCTGAAACAAATCAAATACTGAATTGCAAACAGTCTACAATGCACCTAGCTTTTCTGACATGCATCCAGTTTTATGGAGAAAATGTTAGACGTTAGATTTAGAGTGGGACTTGTTAATATGCCTGAGTGTTTAGAGGTAATTTATCCACTATTAGGTTTGGTGTCTCCATCAGGAAAAAAAAATAATAATAACAGAGAAACCTAAGTGCTCAGCAGCAAAAGAAATAGTTTATTTTTTGTTTTGTTTCTGCCAGTTTGGGTATCTGGATGATGCTGGCCTTATAGAATGAGTTGGGGAGGAATTCCTCCTCAATTTTTTGAAACAGTTTAAGTAGGAATGGTACCAGTTTTTTGTACCTCTGCTAGAATTCAGCTGTGAATCTGTCTGGCCCAGGGCTTTTTTTTTGGTAGATAGGCTACCTATTACTGATTCAGTTTTGGAGTTCACTGTTCTGTTCAGTCCAATATCCTTGAAGAACACTGAAACAAAAATCCTCAATGGAATACTAGCAAACTGAATCTAACAATACATCCAAAAGTTAATCCAGCATGATCAAGTAGGCTTTATTCCTGGGATGCAAGGATGGTTCAACATATGCAAATTAATAAATGTGATTCATCACATAAACATTACTAGAGACAAAAACCACAGGATCATCTCACAGAAAAGTCTTTTGATAAAATTTAACATCCCTTCATGTTAAAAACTCTCAATAAACTAGGTATTGAAGGAACATAACTCAAAATGGTAAAAGTCATCTATGACAGATTCACAGCCAGCATTATACCGAATCGGCAAAAGCTGGAAGCATTCCCCTTAAAAGCTAGCACGATACAAAGATGCATTTTCTAACCACCCCTATTCAACATAGTACTGGAAGTCCTAGCCAGAGCACTTAGGCAAAGGAAAGACATAAAGGACATCCAAATTGGAAGAAAGAAAGTCAAACTATCCCTGTTTGTAGACAACATGAATCTATATCTAGAAAACCTATAATGTCATCCTGGAAGCTCCTTCAAACTGATAAACAACTTCAGCAAAGTTTCAGGGCACAAAATCAATGTACAAATATTTCTAGCATTCCTATACATCAATAACAGCCAAACCAAGCGCCAAATCAGGAACACATTTCCATTCACAACTGCCAGAAAGAAAAATAAAATACCTAGGAATATAGCTAACAATGAAGGTAAAAAATAATCTCTGCAATGAGAATCATAAATTAATGCTTAAAGAAATCAGAGATGACAAATAGAAAAACAGTCCATTCACAGGGATAGGAAGAATCCATATCATTAAAATGGTCACACTGCCCAAAGCATTTAACAGATTAAATGTTATTTCTATCGAACTACAAATAACATTCTTCACAGACCAAGAAAAAACTATTTTAAAATTCATATGGAACCAAGAAGGAGACTGAATAGCCAAGGCAATTCTAAGCAAAAAGAGCAAAGCTGGAGGCATCATGTTACTGATTTCAAACTATACTATAGAGCTACAATAACCAAACCAGCATGGTACCAGTACAAAAACAAACACATAGATCAATGGAACAGAATACAGAGCCCAGAAATAAGGCTATACACCTACATCAATCTGATTTTTGACAAAGCTGACAAAAAATGAGGAAATGACATCCTATGCAAAAAAGTGGTGCCAGGATAACTGGATAACTATATGCAAAACTGTAAAATTAGACTCCTTCTTTACATCATATACAACAATTATCTCAAGATGGATTAAAGACTTAAATGTAAAATGTAAAACCCAAAACTATAAAAATTCTGGAAGATAACCTAGGCAACAACATTCTGAACATACAAACTAGCAAATATTTCATAATGAAGATGCCAAAAGCAATTTCAACAAAAGCAAGAATTTACAAATGGAATCTAATTAAACTAAAAAGCTTTTGCATAGCAAAATAAACTATCAACAGAGTAAACAGACAACCTACAGAATGGGAGAACATATTTGCAAAGCATGCATTTGACAAAGGGCTATTATCCAGCATCTAAAAGGAGCTTAAAGAAATTTACAAGAAAAAAACAATGCCATTAAAAAGTGGGCAAAGTATGTGAACAGAAACTTTTCAAAAGAAGATATACGTGTGGCGAATAAGCGCTTGAAAAAAAACGAAAAGCTCAATATCAATGATGATTAGAGCAATGCAAATCAAAACCAGGATGAGAAAACATTTCACACCAGTTAGAATGGCTATTGCTGAGAAGTCAAAAAATAACAGGTGCTGGCCAAGTTGTGGAGAAAAAAGAACACTTATACATTGCCCAATTGTAAATTTGTTCAACTATTTTGGAAAGCAGTGTCAGTTCCTTAAAGAGCTAAAAACAGAACTACCATTTGATTCAGAAATCCTATTACTAGGTGGATACTCAAAGAAATATAAATTGTTCTATCATTAGAAAGATGCACACATATGTTCTTTGCAACATTATTTGCATTAGCAAAGACATGGAATCAACCAATATGCCCATCAATGGAAGACTGGCTAAAGAAAATGTGGGACATATACACCATGAAATACTGTGCATTCATAAAAAAGAACAAGATCCTGTCCTTTGCAGGGACGTGGATCGAGCTGGAAGCCATTATTTTTAGTAAACTAACTCAGAAACAGAAAACCAAATACTGAATGTTACCCCTTACAAGTGGGAGCTAAATGATGTAAACACATGTACACAATGAGGGGGACAGCAGACACTGGGGCCTACCAGGGGTTGAAGGTTGAAAGGAGGAAGAGGAGCAGAAAAAATAGCTACTGGGCACTAGGCTTAGTACCTGGGTGATAAAATAATCTGTACATCAAAACCCCAGGACATGAGTTTACCTGTATAACAAACTTGCACATGTACTCTTGAACATAAACTTTTTTAAAAAATAAATAGTTTATAATTGTTTTACCTCAATAACTTAGCAGTTTCTTAGAAGCTGTTGTAAAATCTGCAGTGCCTTATCATACAAATGCCTCTTGCTTTAGCCCAGCAATTTCCAAAAATTAAGCATTTTATATGTGATTTGCTTTTTGATTGTAATATAATTATATTTAATGCTGCATGCTATAGTTTTAATTATGGAATAAAGGAAATACAATAATTTATTATAAAGTCAATAGGTGCTGGCGAGGTTGAAAAATATATGAATTAAAAGATACTTTCATAGAAGGAGTTGTGAAGTCTGCCAGTAATGCAAATCAGAAGTTATTTGTGATATCAAAGCAGGCAGAAGGAAAGTATTTGCATGGTAAATGGACCTGAAAGTCTCAAGGACAGAGATGATTCTGTCGCTAGAGGATGTTGTGAAACTAGGGGAAAAAATAATGGTATCTCACCAAGGTTTCAAGAGAGATGAAATGTCAGCTATGGATAAATGTTTTCAAATACGCTTCTACCAAAAAATGACCTGTTTGCATTCTCACCATTGTCTGAGAATTACCATTTAACTGTACCAATTAAAAGTGTACCTGAACAAGTTCCCTTGCTTTGAAATTTGTCCTGAAATAAAAATATCTACTACAGCTTTCTTTTGGTTATTATTAGCATAGTTGATTACTCTCCATTCATATACTTTTGATCTATATGTGTCTTTATATTTAAAGTGGGTTTTTTTCTAGGCAACATGTAGTTGGGTCTTGTTTTTGAACAATGGACATTTCTGAAACTCTCTGTCTTTTTATTGGAATATTTAGACCATTGACATTCAAAGTGATTATCGATATAGAATTAATATCTGTCATATTTGTTTCTGATTTCTGTTTGTTTCCCTTGTTCTTTCTTCCTGTTTTTGTCTTCCACTCTCCTTATGCCTGTTGTGATTTTAATTCAGCAATTTATATGGTTCGATTTTCTCTTCTTTTTTACTATAACAGTTTTACTACTTCTTTATTTTAAATTTTTTACTTCTTGTCCTAAAGTTTACTTTATACATTTACAACTAATCCAAGTCCACTTTCAACTAAGACTATACCGTAATAGATTCAGTTCAAGTACTTTATAGTGACAAAATAATTCTAATCCCTACCATTGTCAGCAGTTTCCCATTGCTGACATTCATTTCACTTAAACATAAGCATAAAAAAATAAACATATATACATATAAACATGAGCACACAAATCTAATCCATTTTTGCTATTAGTTTTGTACATGAACTGTTACCTGTTATTTGCTATATCAATTAAGAATAAGAAAGATAAAAATTATTATTTTACATCCACTTATTTCCTCTCTGATGCTCTTCTTTTCTTTATGTAGAGCTGAGTTTCTGAACTATATAATTTTCCTTAACTCTAAAAAACTTTTTTAACTTTTTATACATAGCCGGTCTAGTGGTGAGAAATTCACTCATGTTTGAGCTGTCTTTGAAACTGTATTTCTTCTTCAGTTTTGAAAAACAATTTCGTAGGGTACAAAATTTTAGGTTGGTGGTTTTATTTTCTCCAAATGTTTTAAATATTTTATTCCACTGTCTTCTTGCTTGCAGTTTCTCAGAAGTTGGACATCATTCTAATCTTTGCTCCCCTAGAGCTAAGGTGTTTCCCCTCTACCCTCCACCACACCCCACCCCCAGCTTCTTATAGGACGTTTTCTTCATCTTTAATTTTCTGTAGTTTAAAATGACGTTCTCAGATGTACGTTTTCTGCTATTTGTCTTGAGTGGTGTTCTTTGAGCTCAGTGTCTGATATTCATTTACAGATGATTCTGTCATTACTGTTTTAAATATCCTTCCTGTTCTTTCTCCTTTTATTCTACTTCTATAGTCATATTTTGTGTACATTATATCTTTAATCATTGTCCCACATTTCTCTGTTTTTTTTTCTCCTCTTTTTAGACTTCTATCTATTTTCTCTTCAGTTTTGGAGGTTCTACTGACAATTGGAGGTTCTACTGACATATTCTCAAGCTCAGATATTAGTTTCTCAGCTACATCAAGTCTAATAAAGCTCATAAAAGACATTTTTCATTTTTTTTCCAGTATTTTTTAATCTCTATTATTTCTCTTTGGTTCTTTCTTAAAATTTCATCTCTCTGCTTACTTTGTTCGTCTGTTCTTACATGCTGTTGACATTATTCGTTACGGACCTTAGCATATTAATCATAATTGTTTTAAATTTCTTGTCTGATAATTCCAGCATCCCTGCCATATTTGAGTCTACTGTTGAAAGTTGCTGTTTCTTCAAACTGTGTTTTTTGCCTTTTAGTATAAGTCTTTGTCCATTTTGTGCTGCTAAAAAGAAATACCTGAGACTGGGTAATTTCTAAAGAAATGATGTTTATTTGGCTCATGATTCTGCAGGTTATACAAGTAGCACAGCACCAGCATCTGCTTGTGGTGAGGGCATAAGGCTGCTACTACTCATGAAAGGTGGCAAAAAGGTGCTGGTGTGTACAGAGGTCACATGGCATAAGAGAAAGCCAAAAAGAATGGGAAGAGGTACCACGATTTTCAACAACCAGCTTTCACAGGAACTAATAGAATATATTCACTCACCTCTAAGGGAGGCCATTAATCTACTCAAGAAGGATCCAGCCCCATGTCCCAGACATTGTCCATTAGGCCCCACATTTCAAAATTACCACATGGGGGTTTAAATATCTAAATTTGATGAGGACAGATACCCGAGCTATAACTGTATGTCTTGTAATTTTTTCTTTAGCCAGACATGATGTACTAGGCAAAATAAACTGTTCTAAATAAGCTTTTAGTAATACAGTGATGGGGCGTGGAGGGAGGAGAAGTGTTCTATTGTCGTATAAGTGAGTTTCAGACTTTTAGTGACCCTGTAGCTCTGGACTGTTAATTTCACACTTGCTTCCCAGAACTACTCCCTGCTTTGGTTGGATTGCATTCCTAGAACTGGCTAGAGATGGATATTTCCCATCCCCCAAAAAGGTTACTCTCTGATAAAACCCCAGCAGGTTAGGCTCATGAAACAGTTGCTCCTGAAGGCAGACCTAGTTAAAAAGGGAAGAATGCTCTGCTGTATTTTAAAATGGTCCCTATACCCTCCTTTTGCTGAAAGCATAGGGAATTTTTCTCTGATATTCACTGAGAACATGGTCTCACTACTAGAGGCAAAATTCGCACAAGCATGGAGGCTCTTCTATGACTGTTTACCCTGCAATCTTTATCTCTTAAACTTGTCCACACTGAGCCTCTTGCACTTCAGTTCAAATTTTCTGCCCCAGCCTTGGGTCCTATAAAGGTTAAGGCTTGTGAATTTTTTGCTCTGGTAAATTGTGATTCTTTGTTACTGTCTGCCCCTTCAATGTTGTGAACAGCAGTTTGCTCTGTGACTTCACATATCTTATAGAACTAAGAAGAATTGTGGATATTTTATTTTGTTCTGCTTTCTGCTTGTTCTTACGTTGGAGTGGCAACTTCGTAAATTTTTGCATGTCAGACAGGATACTGGAAAGCTTAAAGCTATTTTAAAATGTCAAAGCCATGTCATCATCATTTCTATTGTATTTTATATGTCCCAATGTTTATAATATTGCTGACGTTGGTACCTTACTGTGATTTTTAAATATTTACAGACCCAAAATATGTACAATAAATTCTGAAGCTGAAAGTGATTACAGGTTCTGTATCATCAACCAATTGATTCTTTTGTTGGATCATTAGACCCAGTGGATTCCCTAAAGACAATTTTGACCAGTTTGATGTAATGTGTTCAACCATTGATATAACAAATAAAGTTTATGCATGAAAACAAAGCTGTTATTTCAAGCTTTGTTTAAATTTATAAACTTTACTTGTTACATCAATAATTTTCTTGATCTATTTTTTCATGTAAATTCATTTTTAACTTAGTTTTTTACTACAAAGTAGGAGCACTCTAATTTTTCTTAGTATTATATAATTCAATGTGTCATCTGTTCTGAAAGATAATTAAAAAGAAAAGGTGTTTATCTGTATCTAATTACAATTAATAGTTCTTACAAAAATTTTCTCATACTGGACGAAAGTTAGACTCTACATGGTAAAATCCTCTCTTTAGAACGTTCAGGTGATTCATCAGCCTGGAACACTGTTGAACCTTCTTGCTGCTCATATATTGCAACTGACTTTGGAGCTGGCTTTTTCCTCCTATTCTTGGTATAATCACGAACACCTCTAGGATTATTTGCATAAGCACCAACCCCTTCTCCTCGAATTCCCATTCATCATTCTCTACTAACTCTGTTAGAAGCAAATATATCTTAGTAGTTTATAATCAAACATACACTTAATAAAAAAAATTCATGCATAAACATTAACACTCTGCTACATTTATATTGTAATTAATATAATACATGTTACGTTAATTTTTCACTTTCAAATTTTATTTTGAAATCATGACCTTTTAAGAACTTAATTTATTTTTATTTTTATTAATTAGGAGTTTTTATGTCATTATTAATTTTAAATTATAACAATTTAGACACAGTAAGCTCTTTTAATATAGTTCCTTTGTGGTTTTTTTTGTTAATATTATCCACCCTGCTATAGACATGTTTGAAAGAATCACTGCCTTCTAGCAATAATAGTATGTTCTAATATGTTCTAATTCCATATGAAATTTTTTTCTTCATCAATCAGCCTCCAAAGAGGATAGCCATTTTTCCAATAGAGAACACATTGGAAAGCAAAATATCAGGAAAAAATGAGTATCATTGTTGAAAAAAATTGCTGTGTTTATCAGGCATTTTCATTGACATTTCCAGTTTAATATATTGGAGATGTAACTATTTTGTCAGATGCAACTTTATTAGTCACTAAGACTTGCTTTGATGCAGAAAAGCTGAAGTGAGTGTAGCATGCAGAATCAGTATACTGATTTTGGGCCTGAGGTTCTTTAACTTGCTTTATATTGCTTACTGGATAAATACACTCCAAAGCCAAGAGTCATTAATCATAACTAAGAGGAAGATTACTGAACTTGTCTCAGTGAGGGAGGCAAGAGGTCATTAGGATAATATAGTAGTATTAGAGGGACGTGAACTCAATAGTAGTAAGAGCATTGATAAGGGGCAGGGCCTTGACTGCATAGCTAGATAAATAGATCACACATTATGTGATCTCTACTAAGCATAATCAGTCTCTAAAAGTTCCCATTCCTGTGGGTTGTATTTCCTAACATACTTGGTTCACTTTCTTTTATTCATATAGGCAAAGAAAACAATTCTTTTCTATGCTGAAATAAATATTTTCAAAGGGGACTCCACAGAATGTTAATATTAATTCTGTAGGTTAATGATAAAAAAGAGGAACAATGTCCCATGCCTAAATATTTCTGCAATATTGAGTTAAAAATAAACTTATTTATTAATTGCAGAATTGCTCAGAGCCTTTAGTATCCTTATGTAGACAGTAACATACACAGTATCTCATACAATTTATTTGACCATCCAAACCTCTTTTTTAAGAAACACTGAGAATTAAATATTTCTAATATATCACTTGGATAGTACTTACCTAGAGGAATAATTGAGAATATAAACAATATTTAAAGTCTGGCTTAGAATAAAGTATATAAACAATTGTTAAACTAACCATGAAAATAAGTGCATTTTCACACATAATTATTAACAAGCAGAAAATAAACAAAAACTTTTAACCAAACGAGTTTATAATTAGTCATATGATGCACTGGCCTTGGAGATTTGGCTTTGCCTCTAAGGAGGGAGATTGGAGGCAAATATGTGCTATATGTAAATAAACTTGAGAAACTGACCTATTATTTTTGAGTATTTGGATGAGGAATAGCCCCTTAAAAGCTTTTACGTACATTGGTGCATTTTATTCATTTTATTTTTACTTTAGAAAGAGTCACCGAGTTTGCTTTACTAAACTGATTTACATGAGACTGGGAAACCTCTTTGTTTCCTATGACTTTATTCACCTTTCAAAATGAACAGTCATAGTAATTTTTAGAAAATTAGTTGGATTCTTATTGATGATACGTGCATAAAAGCTCTCCATTATGATGCAAGGGTAGGCCTTCAATAAAGTTGGTAAAAATAAATAGAATGAGACAGGTTATGGAGTATGATTGCAGCTGCTCTTAAATATACAGAACTGTGGAAGTCCTTACTCTATTATTAATCTTTTACTTTGGGTGATTTTTGATAGAATTTCAAAGTATTAATAACTAATTGTCTTTTTTTCTTTTTGCTATGTGCTGTGTTACTTCATCAACCTTGTAATGTTGCTCCTCAACCCATTCACAGATCTACGATAGGCCTTAAACATAATAGATTCTTTATATTCCTTATCAAAACTCTCAATTCTTTCAGTTAGGAGCCATAGGAAAAAACGTTTTAACGTTTTCCTTTCATTATTGGAAGAGTATATAGTAACTTGAAGGATTAAATTCAACGGTTGGATTCTAGGGATGAATATTTGGACACGTGCTACCAGAAGTCTTCAAAAGGTATCATGAATGTGTGATTTCCCAACATACAGATGTGCCTTCCCAAGACTTGAACACTACATTTTGGTCATGTAAAGGAAGGTATGAACTTTCTTTAAATAAAAAATAGACAGGATCTCACTCTGTTGCCCAGACTGGATTGTAGTGGTGCAATCATAGCTCACTGCAGCCCCAAATTCTTGGGTTCAAGGGATCCTCCCACCTCAGTCTCCTGAGTATCTGAGACTACAAGTGCACGCCACCAAGCCCAGATAATTTTAAAAACATTTTTTAGAGATAGGGTCTTGCTTTGTTGCTCAGGCTGGTCTCAAACTCCCGGCCTCTAACAATACTTGCACCTCAGCCTCCCAAAATGCTGGAACTATAGGCATGAGCCACCATGCCTGGCTGAGTTATGAGTCAGTCTCTATTATGTTTGTGTTTACATACTTCTTGCCAAGCTCCATGAGATACTGCACTTTTAGGAGAAATAGAAAATATCGTGTAAAAAATTATCTATATCTTCAAACAGTTTACATTATTTTTAGGAATATAATGTCCACATTTGAAATAATTACTTATAACCAGCATAAGCAAACTCTGTGCCAGCAAAATATGCCAATTACATCTCCTCTATTTGGATATTAGTTTTTGAATATTAGGTGTTCTAACGTTATACCTAATCAGTACTTTACTATATGTTCTCATTCATGGATCACTACTCACAAAGATATCAAACAAAAACGAGAAAAAAACTTCCTTTCACATCCAACTTCAGTGGTTCATTGCTTTCTTACAAAGAGATTTTCTCACAAGCAAAGAAAGATGATGCCCTTGTATTTTGAGAAGAGTAGCTTTTAAAATATTCAATGTTAATTCTTGGTGTTAGAAAACTGAGGACAGGCATGGTGGCTCATGCCTGTAATCCCAGCACTTTCGGAGACTGAGGCTGGCAGTTTACCTGAGGTCAGGAATTGGAAACCAGCCTGGCAACATGGCGAAACCCCATCTCTACTAAAAATACAAAAATTAGCTGTGTGTGGTGGCACATGCCTGTAATCCCAGCTACTGTGAAGGCTGAGGCAGGAGAATCGTTTGAACCTGGGAGGAGGTTGCAGTGAGCCCATATTGTGCCACTGCACTCCAGCCTGGGCCACAGAGCAAGACTGTGTCAAAAAAAAAAAAAAAAAAAAAAAAAAAAGAAAACTGGGCAGTGAGGGCATAACATATATATTATATCGTTTAATATATTATTTATTTATTTATATAAAATACATTATTATAAGTATGTGTGTGTGTGTATATTTAGTCTAGCCAAACTACAGTAGGCAAATGTCTCATAAGCTTCAGAATAGAAATAAATAGGAGATAGGAATAAGTGTCGTATTTATCAACGGGGAAGTCTTGTAGAATTAAGTAGAGAAAAGATAATCTATACTTGCTAACTTTTGACCAACACAAGATCTGGGAAAAGCTTTCATCCTTTCAGTGTGAAGGCACAAACAAATAAAAAAAACTACTGATGGACTTTTGGAAAAAAAATACAGGACTGATGGTTCAACATAGCTGATAAAATAACTGCACATATCTTCTCTTTTTACCAATATATTACAAAAATGGCAGCAGAAGCATAGAAAGGCACAAGCGCAAGAGTCAAAGAGAGGAACACCACAGGGCAGTCTACTCCCAAATTTGGACTCTGACCCACTGAAACTGAGACAATGTTTGTTTTTTTAAGCTACTAAGGTTTGGAATAATTTGTTAGGCAGTAGTAGACAACCACAGATCACTAAATTTTTGAGAACAGCAACTGACATGATAAAGAGAGGTACAAAATGCTAATAGAAAGGAGGAGCACTGGGAAAATTGAAATAATCTAATAGTAGTAAAAAATGCAAATGACATGGATAATATCAGAGATATAAAAAATTATTTCAAACTCGTATGCCAGGCAAGTTAAAGCCCCACTTTCTATTTGGATAGAAAGAAAAAGAAAACTATTAGCAATCCATATTCAGAAAACTAAAAGAGGCCTTCAAAACAAATAAACAAATAAAAATAAGAGAAAAAACAAGCAAAAAGAAAGCTGTAGGATAAAGTTGAGCAAATACCCCAGAAATCTAGGACCCATAAATTAAAAATCAGAGGAGAAAAACATAAAACATTTAGTAAAAAAAGTTTCAACTAAAAGATTTTTATAAGAGAAAATGAGAGAAATCATTAATAAAATATTACAGGAAATATTACCAGAACTGTAAAATGCTGGAAAATCAGCACTAAGTTTTTTTTTTTTTTTTCTAATTGGAAAAGAAGGAAAAAGAGGTTGAGAAAGAGTAAAACACAAAAACTCCACACCAAAAAATATCATCATAGAATTTCAGAACTCTGGTGACAAAAAATTAAAAGTATAAGATTTTTTATAGAAAAAACATTGGTCTCACATAAAATAGTGATGCAGTGATGTGTACGATATCAATCTATTACACAGCAACACTGCAGCTAGGGTACAATAATGCCTTTACTATCAATTAATTGTAAGAATAGAATAACTCTAACGTGTTACCTGCCAAATATCTTTCTCGAGATGTTTTAAATAAACAAATTGAAATGCAGGGGAAGCAGTAGGGTTCAACCGTAAGAGCAAAATAAAAGGAATGCCCAGATCACAGGAAGAAGATTAAGAACGACAGCTGTATTTTTGTTCTTTTTTTCTTTTTTTTCATGGCAAATTAGAAGCTTTTAGCCTGCCTCGGCCACTTGGAAACAGCAAGACAGTGCATAAAGATCAACTCTGTGAGATTTAATTCCAAAAGGAAAATGGGAGTCCACTGGAATTGTGAAGGACACAATATCATGGAGAGGAGAAAATGAGTGAAGCCCTTGTATGTGAAAGAGTCAGAGAGCCTCCCTCTGTGATTCACCTATCCACTGGGAATCCGAAAAACCAAGGCTAAGGGAGGGCATTTTATTTCTCCCAATCCCTGTACTGCAGCTTGGGAGAGGTTTGAAGATGCTGTGAAGGAAAGACATTGGGAAAAGCTTCAGGCATTTTTTCAGGTTCAGAACTGACAGCAGGAAGCTATTTTTAACCTGGGAGCATACTAAGTCAGCTGTTCTTTTGCGACCTGGCAACATGGATATGCAGGCATTTTTGTCTTGGGCCAGAGTTGGAGCTACTTGCTCTGCAGCAGGGTAAGAGTCTTTACAGCCAGAACTGAAGAATGTGTTGCAGCAGCAGGCCTGGGGTGGAAGAATTGAAGCTACAGAATCAGTTTTGACTGGGTGATGGGAGTTGCAGCCAAGGTCAGCTTGGCAGTCTAAAACCAGTTGGCATGTGTTGTTGCTGAGTTCCCTAGCCTGCTCCCCTGAGATCATGGTCTAGCAGGGCCCTCTCTGTCCCACCCACAGGTAAAAATTTAGATATTTGAAGCACCCACTTTCCTGGACCAGCAACCAGTGCTACCCCACCCTTCATAGACACAGAGTGTGGTGCAGCAGATTCCTCTTTACTACACACCCTGGCAGATCACCAAGTTTTTGGAGCATCCCATTGTCTGGATCAGCAGCCTGAGTACCCTACCCATTATAGACATACCTTGTGGTGTAGGAGGTCCCACTCCACTCCACATCCAGGCAGATTCACCAGGTTTTCAGAGCAACCCCTTGCCTGGATCAGTAGCCGGAGCCACCTCACCCTTCTTATTCAGAAATCTTCATTTAATAGGACCCTCTTCACTTATTCAGAAATCCTTGTTTAATAGGACCCTGTTCACTTCCCACATAGGCAGATATCCAGGCATTTAGAGCACTGACTTGCATGGACTAGCAGCCTACAGAAATCCTGGTGCAGGGGGTCCTCTCTGCTTAGTGCCTGGGTAGATCTCCCAGCATTTGTCACCTGTTCTGGATTAGAAGTTTAGGCTGCCCGTATCCCCATGTAGAGAACTTGGGGCTAAGAAGATTTCTCAGCTTCATGCCCAGGCATACCTCTGGGTCCTTGATGGCTGCCCACGAGATTCTTCCTGGTGCTGGTGCTTGTGTCTGCCACTGGGGGATTTGTAGGCAAACCTGCACAATGCATCCCCACCCATGTGACCTTCTTGGGGCTGAGCATGAGCTCAGACTATTGTGTACTCCATAGATCAGCTAATTGCCTTAGGCAGCAGAGAGTCTCTCTCAGCAAACAAAGATCAAGTGTATATACCCAACCTCTGCATGCAACTGGCTTTTGCCCAAAGATGCCATCTACTGGTTTGTAGGTCAAACTGCACAGCCCATTATAAAACCTACCAAAGGAAGTGTACATAGGGCTATAAAAGTGAAGGCAAAAGACCCTACTCAACATTCTCTATAGTCACAACTCCTATGGAAAGGGGGAAAGAGAAGGGGAAAGAAAACAAAACAATACTATAGAGAAAGAAAGAAAAAGAAAAAAAAAATCCTACTTATAAGAAAATAATTTGAAAAAATAAAAGTGCCAGCATTTCCAGATAAGAAAGAACCATTGCAAACAGTCTGCCACCATGAAAAATGAATGCAGTGACATCACCAAAATAACATACTAGCTCTCCAGAAATAATCCCTAACCAAAATGGAAATGCAGAAATGACAGATAAAAATAGAATTCAAAGCAGGGATTGCAGGGAGCTCAATGAGATTTAGTACAAGATTGAGAATCAATACTATGAAACTTCTAAATAAATCCAGGAAATAAAGGATGAGAATAACATTTTAAAAAGAAATCAAGCAAAGTTTCTGGAATTGAAAAACCCACTTAAGGAATTTCAAAATATAATTGAAAGCTTTATCAACATACTGGATCAAGCAGAGAAAGAATTTCAGAGTTTGAAGACCAGTTTTTCAAGTTAACTCAGTCACACAAAAATAAAGAAAAAATAATTGTTTTAAATGAACAAAATCTTCAAAAACTATGGGATTATGCAAAATGACCAAATCTACAAATTATAGGCATTCCTAAGAGAGAAGCAGAAAAAGTAAAAACCAAACAAAAAACCTGAAAACCATATTTATAAGAATAATTCAAAAAAATTTCCCTAATATTGCTACAGAGATAGACATACAGTTACAAGAAATCCAGAGAGCACCAGTGAGATACTATATAAGATGAATGTTACCAAGGCATATAGTTACCAGACTTTCCAAGGTCAACAATGAAGAAAAAACAATTTTTATTTGAGACAGAGTCTCACTCTGTTACCCAGGCTGAAGTGCAGTGGTGCGATCTTGGCTCATTATAACCTATAACCTCTACCTCCCAGGTTCAAGCAATTCTTTGCTTCAGCCTCTCGAGTAGCTGGGATTACAGGTGCCTATCACCACACCTGGCTAATTTTTGTATTTTTAGTAGAGATGGGGTTTCACTATCTTGGCTAGGCTGGTCTTGAACTCCTGACCTCGTGATCTGCCTGCCTCAGCCTCCCAAATTTCTGGATTACAGACATGAGCTACTGTACTCAACCTGAAAAAAAAACTCTTAAAGGCAGGTATAGAAAAAAGTGAGATTGGTATCAAGGGAACCCCATCAGGCTAACAGAGGACTTCTCAGCAGAAACTTTACTGTCCAGGAGAAGCTGGGGGCCTGTTTTCCGCATTTTTAAAGAAAATAAATCCCGGCCAAAAATTTCATTTAACTAAGCTTCATAAGTGAAGAAGAGGCTAGGCATGGTGGCTCACTCCTGTAATCTCAGCACTGTGGGATGCCAAGGCTGGCAGATTGTTTGAGCTTAGGAGTTCAAGACCAGCCTTGGTAACAGAGTGAAATCCCATCTCTACTAAAAATACAAAAACTAGCCAGGCATGATGGCCCAGACCTGTAATCTCAGCTACTCAGGTGACTGAGACAAGAGAATCAATTGAACCAAAGAGGTTGAGGCTGCGGTATGCCAAGATCATGCCATTGCATTTCAGCCTGGGTGACAGAGTGAGACTCTGTCTCTAAATAAATAAATAAGTGAAGGAGAAATAAAATATTTTTCAGAGGTGCAAGTGCTAATGGAACTTGCAATCACTAGACCCAGCTTACAAGAGACCCTAAAGGGAGTTCTCCCCATGAAACAAAAGAAAGATGCCTGCTACCATAGAAACACACTTAAGCATATCCCACAGACCCTATAAAGCAACAACACAATAGAAACTACAAAGCAACCAGCTAACAACCTCATGATAGGATTATAACCTCACAAATACATATAAACCTTGAATGTACATGATCTGAATGACCCACTTAAAAAGTCACAGAAACGCAAGTTGGATTTAAAAACAAGACCAGTTGATCCGTTGTCTTCAAGAAACTTATTTCACATTGGCTCAACATAAAGAGTTGGAGAAAGATCTCTCACACAAATGGAATACAAAAAAAGAACAGGGATTGCTATTCTTATATCAGAAAAAAGGAGATCTCAAACCAGTAACAGTAATGAAAGGGAAAGGAGGGCATTACATAATAATACAGGGTTCAATTCAACAGGAAAATATAACTTTTTAATATATACACATTCAATATTGGAGCACCCAGATTCAGAAAACAGGTACTTTGAGACCTACAAAAAGACCTAGACAGTCACACAGTTGAATAGGGAAGACTTTAACACTCCACTGAAAGCATTAGACATCACCGAGGCAAAAAACTAACAAAGAAATTCTGGACTTAAATTTGACACTTGCCCAGTTGAGCTGATACCTACAAAACACTCTACTCATCAACCATAGAATTTACATTCCTCTTATCCGCACAGGGAAATACTTCAAGAATAACCACGTTTGGCCATAAAGCAAGTCTCAATAAATTATTAAAAAAAACATACCAACCATACTTTCAGAACACAGTAGAATAAAAATAGAAATCAATACCAAGAAGATCACTGAAAACAACCAGTTACATGGAAATTAAACAACTAGCTCCTGAGTGATTTTGAAGAAAGCCACAAAAATAAGGCAAAAACATAAAATTATTTGAAATAAAAATAGTTATAAAATATACCAAAATATCTAGGATGCAGGATGCAAAAGTAATGTTAAGAGGAAAATTTCTGGCACTAAACATGTACCGGAAAAAGTAGTTTTCCAAAGAGGAGAAAAAATGGGATTTCATTACTGTTGAAGAGGAAATAGATGATAAACAGTCACAAATCTTCATATTACTATGAGCACTGTGAAACAATAATCCTTTTTTTTAAAATGTCCAATATATAAAAGTTAAAACTTATGTATCATCAGATTATAATTATATCCATTAGCAAAGGCCTTCCTACATGATTCCCTTAATGAACACTATTCCTCATTGTATTGTAATAACACTCCATTAACAAATATGACTTCCCAAACATTTTTCAGTTGCCCGTCATCACTATAGAAAAGAGTATATATCTCCACTGTGCTCGGGATCTTCAGCATCTCTTTTATCTTTGGTAGTATTGTATTATGTTACTCTGTTAAATATAGTTCAGTGAAAACTTAAGTTACCAATGAGACTGGTTATTTAGAAGAGTTTCTAAAGTTGAAAAGAAGCTAAGCTAGCCAAAGAGAAATCTAGGGTTCTCCCTACTTAATTAGGTTAGTGCTATTTATTGGTAGCAGAGGTTCTTTTGGAAATGCATTATTTCAAAATTGTGTACTTTGTCTTTTCTACATTTTCTTCAAAACCCGTTCTTAGCACTGCTGAGTACATTTTTTTCTTTTATTCTTTCTTTCTTCTTTATTTATTTTTATTTTCTGGTTTAGAAGGCACTTAGGAATATTTGGAGCACATTGGATGCAAATGTCTTTATGAGCATGCCGATTCTCATAGCAGCTTCTGTAGTTTTCTGTAATAAACATTATGGTTTCTTCTTAGAAGATGACTACAGAGTATAAATGTTCACATAAAATATATTAGAACATATATGGTGATATTTATTAAGAAAGAAACAGATTATAGTCATCTTCCAAAAAGACAAAGAGCTTGATTTAATCTTCCAAGAAGACATAGATCTCAGATCAGATGAGAAATCTTTTAGTAAATCAAACTAAAATAGCTCTTTCTAACAGCACCGTGTTTCGGTAGTAGATCAATGTTTCATTTACTCAAAATGAGGGTTTTTTTTGACAATAAAAAATGCTTCTTCTAGAAGATTAATTTCTTTAACTTGGGCAGATCAAATGAGGAAAGGAATATGAACATATATTGCTATAAACAAGAGAACTCTCAAAAGACTTTCCCAAATGTCTAATCTGACCCTTGTAATAGTTCTTTAAAGTAAATAGAAGGATAATATTATCTAATAAATAAGAAATTAATAATAGAGAAGTTGCTGCAGATGGTCCTTATGAGGGGATAACATCCCAATAAACACATTGTAAGTTGAAAATGTCATATGCCAAAACTGCATTTAATGCACCTAATCTACCAAACACTGTTGCTTAGACTAGCTTACCTTAATTGGGCTCAGAACAATTACATTAGTCTAGAGTTGGGCAAAGTTGTCTAACACAATGTGTATGCATTATCAAGTGTAAGTATCTCATGTCTTTTATTCCATACTAAAAGTGAAAACAGAATGGCTGTGTGGGTACTTGTACGGATTCTACTGAATGTATTTATCACTTTCACATTACTGTAAAGTTGAAAAACCCTAAGTGGAACCACAATAACTCATGGATCATACGTAGCTTGAAATTACCTACTCGCTGAGCATGATCAGTGATGCTTCATAAAATGTGAAAGCATATCCTGAGAGCTTACAAGTTTGTGAAACATTCCTGAAACAAGATTCATGGTAAAAGGGAAATTCAAGGAAGTAAGTCTGAGAAACTTTTTCCTTGGAGGATTAATTAATCAAGTAAAGGAAGTTCAATGGCTGGAACATATATCCAAGCTACTGACAGCCTTGCATTGCTTGGATGATAAAATGTATGTTGAATTCCTGAAAGGTACATCCTAGGATTAAAGATTAGTTGGAAATAGCTCAGCCTTTCCAGAGGTTGTAAACCAATTCACATCATTTTAAAACCTAAAATTGGACTAATTTATTTCACATTGCTAGTGTCTCCAGGCACTTTGCCTTAGAAAAAGTAAATTTTCTTTCCTGCAAAGAATTGCTACAAAAATATTTTAAACTAAATGTCTGCTATACAGTACAAAACAACAAGTCATGAGAAGGGGAAAGAAAAAATGATGAAAAATCAGTGGAAACAAATTTAAAAAGCCAAAAATGGTTGTGGAAGAAAAAATGTATCATGGAAAAAAATGTAGTTAACAAACTGAACAAAATTTACACATACAGAATGCAGCATCCCCAAATTGAGGAACACTGCTTTGCAAATACGAAGTACACATAGGACATTTACAAAAAAATGATTACCTAGGTTTATTTTTCCCTAAGAGAACTCACAAATCCCAGCAAACAGTTATACTCATTGTTATGACTTATTACTGTGAAAGGGCAGGGATGGGCTGAGTTGTGTCTCTCCACCCACCCAGATTTATATTTGGAAGTCTTAACCCCCTCTACTCAGAATGTTATTGTCTTTAGAGATAGAGTCATTGAAGAGGTGCTTAAGGGAAAATAAGGCTATGGAGGGACCCTAGTCTAATATTACTGATGTCTTTATAAAAAACAAAAAAGGTCACAAAAGAGACACATGGGACATGAATACACAGAGAAACAGTCACATAAGGACACAGAAAGAAGGTGGACATCTGTAAGCCAATGAGAGAGGCCTCAGGAGAAACTAGCCCCGTCAACAACTTAATCTCAGATTTCTAGCCTCCAGAATTATGAGGAAATAAATTTCTGTTGTTTAATCCACCCAGACTGTGGATATTTTCTTATGAAAGCTCTTATAAACAAATATAGGCACCAAGAAAAATCAGCAAATGGAAAAAGGCATATGAAGTAAAGTCCAGAGGAAACCAGATGAGAACTTCCAAGACTCCGCCTGCAAGGTCTACTCCTTGCCATCTGGAGTATTTACTGCAAAACTTCTAGCAGGAAGCTGGGATTACAGGTGTGAGCCACCGTGCCCAGCAAAAAGTCTATTTTTAAAAGTGAGGTGACTTCCTTCTTCAGCTCCTGAATGACTTCTTTTGTTTTTGTTTTATCCCTGGCTCAAGACAAGAATTCGGGCCAGCCTAACTCTGGCCAGTAAGTTGAAGCTGAAAAGAATGCCTTCCAAGACTGAAGCAGCATCATGATAGTAAGGATATATACACACACAAGAAACATAATCCCAAAGGGAACATGGTACCTCATAATGACAGAGTTTACAATTGTTAGGGTTCCTCCAGAGGGACCCATTAGGCAGTAAATTTAACAGGCCCCTATTGTGGTTTCTCACCATGGAGCCTATCACTCTAGGATTCTCAGTTCACTTCACTCAGTTTAGTCCTTGCTTTCAGAAGGACCACCTGGGGTAGTTAGTTCTAAACATTTCACTTGTCCCTGACACCAGTTCATTTTCCTTTCAGATGTGGAAGCATCTGGTGGTGTTCTGTGTGGAAAGTGCTGAGGTTACCCCCTGCTGTCTCAGAGTCAGGTGTGATCATAGGCTCAGTGGTAGATTAAATTCAAAATGCTCAGAGCAGCATGGAAAGTCAACACTGGGGAATTTTTTTTCTTTTTCCTTGGGAGTAGAGAAATCTTTCAGTAATAGTTTTAACAAACAAACATCATTGCCTTTCCACTTCTCCATGCCTGTACTGGTGCAAAGATTGTAATTTTCCTTGTTGTTATAAAGTCAGTCTCTTCTTTTTAGCAATTATAACTTCATGCATTTTCAATTAATTCCTAATCTCACTGAGATGTTTCATCTAGAAAACTTTCATATAAGAAGAGCAAAAGTATTTTCTTTGAAAAAAATATTTCTGTACAACCTAGAAAGTTGCGTCATGTTTAGGAATTGGTTAGATAAAATCTTCAAGTTACAAAAATAAAATTAGTTTACATAATATTCCCTCCCTTTTATTATAATCGTTTAACTAGTGAGCATTCTATAAACAATCACACTTTTCGGGGGACGGTTGTAGTTACTAGTAGAATTTCCTTACGGATGTGTGTGTACCTGGAGAAAGATGCAGAAAATAGACTGAAGCTATCAGTTCATTGCTGCAATCTACAACTGATCCAGAAATCCAAACACAACAAGTTAACAACAGTTAGTGAGGCACCTATCAGGAGGTCAAGATTCTCTGTGAAGTGTCTTTCTACCAACTTCCAGATTCTAGCCCAGATCAGAAATAAAAATACCAGCGGTGTCAGAAATATTGAGTTGACTAGGAGCTCAATTTCACATAGTCCCACCAGAGAACGAGCCCTTTTTGTGGGCATTTGTACACAGCAAAGATGGTCCTGTCAGCAACAAGGATGTTGTGATAGTTTATGTGCCCACAGAGAGCAATTTTAAATTTGCAACAGTCTTATAATTTGAGTTCTATTCATTAATCTGATGCTTGCTTTTGGTTCAACTTAGCCTATGCTGAGGCCGAAACAGCCTGTAACAGACAATACTAAGTTTCAGCTTGGAGTCAGATCCAGGAAATTAGGATATATAAATTCGGATTCTTAAAAAAGCGAATTTTCTTCAGCAGCAGTAAAGTTGAGATGCTATAGAGCCACACACTATGATTCACGTCTGAGTGACAAGCAGGGCTTTCTTGAGGTTTTCTTGTCTTGTTAGTCTGAGTCCAAATTGATCCACTCAAGAATATGAACATTACATTAGAAAATCATCAGCCTCTAAGGGTCAGATCACTGACTTATAAGGGCTCATTAGCAACTAAAATCTGTTTACGATGTCAGAAGTGCACCTCAATTTCAATATTGACTCTCTGTTAATGCTATGCTTGTTTATTCAGAGAGCCTAACATTAGGCAAAATCAGAGGCAAAAGCAGGTGTTACAAAGACATATTTTGTTTTAAATGCTTAACAAATTTAAATTCCAACCAACCCATCAGTGATAAAAAGCAAAGAAGTTATGTCCCACTGTCATTTCCCTTTGCAGCTTTCACTGATTGTGAAGATTCCCCTAAGAATGTTTAAAATTACAAGTATATATCATTTATAACAATTTTTAGCATACAAATAACTGCAAAATACAAAGCCAATTTAAAAAATTCATTTTCTAAGCTATCCCCAATTTATTCAAACTCCTGCCAACAAATTCCACATTTATAGGGTTAAGATGGAGAGATCTAGCTGTGATGCTGTTAGTGGAAAGGGGTCCTTATCCAGACCCAAAGGGAGAGTTCTTAGATATCTTGTGCAAGAAAGAATTCAGGGTGAGTCCACAGTGCAAAGCAAAAGCAAGTTTATTAAGAAAGTAAAGGAATAAAAGAATGGCTACTTTATAGAGCAGCCCCAAGAGCTACTGGTTACACATTTTTATGGCTGATTCTTTATTGTATTCTACACAAGGGGTGGATGAGTCAATACTCCCCTTTTTGGACCATATAGGATAACTTCCTGATGTTGCAATGGCATTTGTAAAGTGACATGGCGCTGACTTGAGTGTAGCAGTGAGGATGACCAGAGCTCACTCTCGTGGCCATCTTGATTTTGGTGGGTTTTGGCCAGCTCCTTTACGGCAACCTGTTTTATCAGCAAGGTCTTTATAACCTGCATCTTGTGCCAACCTCCTATCTCATATTGTGACTTAGAATACCTAACCATCTTGGAATCTCAGCCTTATTTTACCCAGCCCCTATTCAAGATGGAGTTGATCTCGTTCAAATATCCCATTCAAAGACAATGCAAGGGTGGGGCTGCTGCAGCAAAGGCAGTTAGGTTGAAGATGTGGCAAGATTGTGATTCCCTCTTCCCCATCCAATCCTTATCCTCAATTTATCTATCACTTTGTTCCAGCGCTGGAAATGGATTTATCTGTTTTTGTCCCACTTGGAGAAGAAAATATAGAAAATTTTTAGCATTTTTAGCCGAAATTCACATTTGTGACTATTTGGGCTATTTTTTTTTCCACTCAGAGGAGAAAGAAAGAAATCATCAACACTGCATGCTTTAATCTTCACTTTAGCCAGGATGGCCAAAAGCAAGTATACAATGCAGCAAGCCAAGCTCATAGAGATGCATCTGTCATTTTCGAATTCTAACTTTTAAATCTCTCAGTAGACAGCAATTTCAACCACTGTTTCATACCATGACTAACTCCATAGCCACTCAAGAAGTGAAGATTCACTGTTCCCTGCCCTTTGAGCTTTTCTCTTGCCAGTGTTTTCACCATATTTAAGTGAGTCAGGGTCATTCCAGCAAATTCCACTTCTGACACCTGCTGTCACTGGAAATAAAGTGTAGTCTTACTTATGGCTATAATTTATTACTGCAAAAGAAAAGCAAGTTAAATCAGCAAGGGAGAAAAGGTACATGGGTAAATTCCAAAAAAAACCGGACTTAAGACTATTTGAATCTTTTCCCAGTAGAGTCACATAGGACACACTCAATTCCTCCAGCTGAGTTGTAATGACACATTTGAAATGTCTACCAGGGGATCTTATTGTAGGCTTAATGCCCAGGGTTTTCATTGAGGGTTGATTGCATAGGCATCCTCTTCATCATACATACCAAAATTCTAGGCAGCCATAGTAAAGTAAGTCTTTAGCATAAACAACATAATTTGTACAAACATTTTAGGCACAGCAAGTTACTCTTGTCTGTCTTGAGTATGATAGGAACCCTGTTAATATCTAAGTTATCAGATGCCAGCTGAGGGCCAACTTTCAAACAGACTTTTCTGTAGTACTTTCATGCCTGCTATGCTATGCTAACTCTTTTCTATACATAGACCCATTAAGTCTTAACAAATATCAGAGATTAACTTCATGCAGTCTGTTCTCTTATCACAATTAATTAAGCTTGAATTAATAGCAAAATATTACAATTTAATCTCTAGATGTTTGAACAAGATACATGTTTAAATGTCACAGGGCCAAAGTCATACTCATAAATGGAAATAAAATATTTTGAATTGAATGCTATAATCCTCATTGGAAACCAGGGAAATGGAATGCTAAATCACAATATTATATCACTACAGCTTTACCAGTTTGGCTAAAACAGAAAAGAATAAAAATATTAAGATTTGATGAGCATATGGAACCATTAGAGTTCTTATTAAATATCCTCATAAATTTAAGTTGGTGCAACAAAACTGTGTAAATAACTTGTGTAGAATGGTAAATATATTTTATAATATTCCTATATTTGAATAATACATATGCAGAGAATGACTTACATTTATACACACATACATATACATGGGTGATTCTTATGCAAAATTGAATGATTACACACAAAACAATAGATGTTGTCTGATTCCATCTATATACAAATTAATATAAAAAACAAACTCATTTTTACAAATGTGTTCTTAGGTATAAAACAAATTCCAAATCAAGAAAGCAGTGACTGAAATTCATGAAATTGTAGGTAGGTAAATAATATTGATTGGGGCAGATGGCACAAAAGAGATTGTCAGTGTTCTCTTTTTTGAACTGTCTATAGATTAAGTAAGCAAATCCTTTTTGGCATTTTAATGAGCAGTATATTTTAGTTTGTGTATCTTTGTGAAAGTGTGTTATATTTTGAATTAGAAAAAGTTTGACTGAAAAAAGAAATATTTCTCACAAGAAGTAAATAAATCATATATTAACATATGTCTATTTATATTCTAGAAGCCAGCCCTGTTGAATGTCTAAATCAGGATCTTTGTACTACACTGTAAAACAAAGTAAATGGTATGGCAGTTCTTCAAAATGGAACTACATCCCCATGCAATCACTGAAACTAATAATACTGCTTCTATATGAAAGCAATAATTAGATATTTCCTGCACTCTAAAGCTACTACTTTCTTTGTGCCATTATTCTTAATCTCAGCACGCATAACTCTTTTTAATTCCCATAATATCCCACTTAACTTACATGTATTCATTATTTATGTACCTGTTCATTTACAAAGTAAGTATTTTTGTGAATGTGTACATTTCACATTATAATGAAAGGATTTGGAACCCCTTGACAAAAAAAATACTGTAAGTTATTTTAAAAATATAAGCATACACATAAACATGTTCACACAGACCTTTATCTACCTAATAACATACATATGTATATGCTTGTATAAATATATGTGTGCATATATACTCACATATACATTTCATAAAGGAAATTGAAAATAAAAATGAGGCCAAAAACTCTCTTAGATAAGAAATAAAATGTAGATATACAGCAATGAGGGAGGGTTAAAATGATAAGAAAACAACTAGATTTCTGGGTTAGAAACTGGAAGAGGAGGATTGGTGTTCATTTCATATGAAATTTTAGAGGACAAAGTCAGTGATTTTGGAGACCAGAGCATGGGTTTGGTTTCCTGGCCTATGTTTAAATGCTTAAAAATAAGTATTGTAATTAGGGTTATAGGAATTATAAAGCTGAGGCCTACAATGATATAAGGAACAGTAAAGCCATGTAGTCAAATCTGAAAAAGTTATGTATTAACTTGGAAATTTATTTCTGATTTTCTTTTTAAAAACAAAAAATCCTTTTAATTGTCAACATTAAATCTTATGGTGAAGAGGATTCTACCTATTTAATTTGAAGGCAACCATAAAACCACTAAATATGGAGGAGTGCATTTGGGGAGTATGAGAGAGAATTACCCATAGGAAGGGAAATACCACATGGCCAACAGTGGGAAAAGTAACGAAGAGGGTGAGGGGAAACAAACACACAACACCCTGTATTTTACGAGGCCAAAACACCTCTTAAAAATATCTCTTTGGCCTCTTAAAATACAACATGTTGTAGTATTTTTCTCCTCACCCTCTTCATTATTCTTTACAGTGAGCAAAAGGTATGTCACTGGGAACAGGGTTAGAAGGGTATGAGTGGCCACTAAGTAAGGTATGCTTTTTATTGTTTTAAAGCATGTGGGTTTTACGTGAACATAGTGGGGATTTTAAGTAGTAGAGCATCATAATATGATTTGTTTTACATTTGTCGTTCTGACTACTCTGAAGACAAATGATCTGATGGAAGAAGCATGAAAGAGAAATGTTAATAATAATGAGAGTATTTCAACCTTAAGGAAATAAATAATGGTAAGTTGAAAGTGACTAGCCCTCTGCAAACTGAAAATAGATGTATTTAAGACACAGTTTGAAAATAAAAGGCACTACATATCTAATGATGTTATATGTAAAAAGAGGAAAAACAGAAACCCAAGATGACCCTCTAATTTTCTGGTTTGAGAAATTGAGAGGAAAGCTATACATTGAAAATTACTAACATACAGATGTCATATATTGCTGCTAGAATGGATGAGATTGCCTAAGAAGAGTACAAAGCAATCTATGATTAAATAACACTTACATTTTTTGACTATTAACTAGATTCCAGGAAAAGTACTCAGCACTTCACATGACTTACCTTGTTTAATCTTTGTTAAAAAGCTGAGAAATAGGTAGTGCTTCTGTACTCATTTAGATAAGCAAAATTATAATCTTAAAGGGCCAGGTAACTTTCTCATGGCCACACAGTAAATGATGGAGGCAAAGTTTAAATTTATATAGTCTGAATTTAGAACCCACAAGTTTCACCAGTATTATTGCTGCCTTGGGGAAAAGAAGCATGCTTTGAACCATACCCTAAAAATGTCCATTTATAAAGCATGTGGTAAAGAAGCAGTCTACAAAAGAGATTGGAAGACAAAAATATGTTCTTATATTAGGAAGACCAAGAGAATCATGAGGGGAGTTTGTTTCAAGGTGAAGGATCTGGTCACTCTTGAATGCTGCTGTAAAAACAATTATGAATAACAATTAAATTTGATATTTATAGTCTTTACAGGAACAGCTTTTCTAGAGTCTTGAGTGTAGGATTAAAATTGGAGCTCTATGTGGCATCAAAAAATATATGATGTCCAATCTTATGTATATGATTTAATGAGAATGATTGAGAGGAGACAGAGAAGAGGGAGAGGAACAGAGTGATAGTGAGGAGGGAAATATTAGATAAATGATGCATAAGGTGGGGGAGAGAAAAGAATCAAAGTCTGGAGATGTAAAAGGAAAAAGTGCTGCTCTTTAATGTTGGAAGTAGTCCAGTGTACTCAATCTGCCATCAGGTAATTGGCTGATCTTGCTAAGAAATAATGTCAGGGGCTCAGCATTGGTCTTAGCTTTTGGCAAGTTAGGTGCACAGCAGTAGAAATTGCCAGATTATCTTCTAATCACCTAGCTAGAAGAAACTCCTCATGAGGCCATAAATGTGGATTAAGATTGAGAAGACAATGAGGCAGGAGTAGGAGCCATAGACATCCAAGCCACTTGGCCGTGGAACTATTTACTTAAGGATTTATTTGATCCCTCTATTTATATACTACTTCCATTTAATAATGAAGTCCTATTGCAGTCAACCAAATATATAGCTTGGTCTGTTACACAAGTTTCAGATAATGAGTGTAATTGGGTGGTCAGTGGAAAAGCATTAATTCAGCCTCTATTAAGGACTGTATCAATCCAGAAACTTTCTCAAAGGGAACATAGTTAAATGCTGAGGATGGGCTGGCTTCACTCCAAAGTTCTAAAGGACTGTGCCCATGATCCATTTATAAGTGTCTGTCACTGTTCCATACAGCATTCTATCTGTCACACATACTGTGAGCACTTTTTAATCTATTTAGCTATATAAGCCAAATAGCAGAGTAGCCTGCAGAGTATCCTGGACCTGTTGCAAAGCATTTATTTTCTAGGTTCCATTAAAAACTGGAAAACTTTTGGAATATTCGGCAGAGTTTTTGATAGCACAATCTGACAAAAAAAGTATATTCTTCTGAAGAGCATCACAAGACATTGTGCCTGTCTTAATTGTAAGAATGGCAGATGCAGCAATTCATCCTTTACCTTGGAAAGGATGACTGAACATACCCTAAATCATAGGACAGACAGTTACCTGCATTTTTATAGGATTTGTTTCCCACTTTGTGCCATATATGTGTTGTATTAACATGTTTAGTAATGTTTAGTTTATTAGTTCCACTTAACATGATATCCTCAGCATAATGGATCAAGGTGATATACTGTGTTTTTAAGAGATGTTTGATTCTGGAGAGTTGATATTTCCATATGGAAAGCAACTAAGATGTACTGTGGCCCTTATCCGCTTAATGCAAACTTTTTCTAGATGGTCTTTATTAATAAGTAAAGAGAAAAAGTCATTTTTTTCATGCTCAGCTGTTTCATGGTGACTAGAAAATATGTTAAGTTGCTTCCAATCGTAGTGTCACAAAACAACAATTTTACTAAACTAATGAATTCACTAGGATAAGAATTTAGGCAGAGTACTGAAAGGATGGCTTTTTCTGTTTCATCATATTTATTGCTTCATCTTGGAAGACTTGATTGAGAGTGACTCAACTGGGTAGGCAAAGGAATCACATGGAGGCTTCTTCAGCCCTATGTCTGGTGCCTGCCTAGGATAGCTTGTATGTTAAGACTTGCCTTTTGATTAAGAACCTACAGATGGATTGCGTTGCCTCAGAGGGTGAGGGGTAGTCAGAATTCAAACATGATGACTCAGCACTCTAAGGGCAGCAATTTTAATGTGAAAGGAGGAAGCTATGGAACTTCTTTTGGTCTGATAACCTTGGAGGTTACACAGCATCACTTCTCTTGTCTTAAATTTGCTAAAAGAAAGCCACAGATTGTGTTAGTCATCTGTAGCTGTGTAACAAATAATGCAAAACCCAATGGCTTAGAACAAACAAACAAAAAAGCCGCTTATTATCTCACAGTTTCTGTCAGTCATGATTCTGAGCGCAGCTTAGCTGTCTGATTCTTTTTCAAGATTTTCCACAGGAATGATGTTAAGGTGTTAGCCAGAGTCATTGTCTCTCCAGAAACCTCAACTAAGGGAGAGTTTACTTCCAAGATCAGTCCTGTGATTGATAGCAACATTCAGTTCCTCACTGTTGTTGGCCTCAGGGTCTCAGTCTCTCCTTGGCTGCAGACCAGAAGTTCCCTCCGTTCCTTGCCATATGGTTTTCCACTGGGCAACATGCAGCATGTCAGTTGGCTTCCATCAGAATGAACAAGTGAGATAAAGCAAAAGAGAAAAAAAAGGAGAAAGAACATTTTTTAAATAAGCCAATCTCAAAAGGGATTGGGCATATTCTACTCATTAGAAGAAAGTTCCTAGGCTGTCACAAAATGAAGAGAAAGGGATTACACAAGGTTCTAATACCACACCAGGAGAATAGAATTATTGCGGCCATCTAAGAAGACATTTCCTTAATCTGTACTCTGATGCCAATAATTTATATTCCTCCCACATTAAAAATGCATTTATATCCACTCACATTTCCCCCAAATTCCATAACATTACATCATCGGCTTAAAGGTCATAATCTCACCACCTAACTTATTTCCAGGTGTGTTGACTCTCCTCAAATAATAGTGCCACAAGTGCAGCTTAAGTCCAGTTCCCATCAATCTGTTGATTTATCAAACTAGAGAGATACATTCTGTTCCTTGCATAATCAACATACAGTAAAGGGAGAAGTACAGGGTAACTCCTGAAGGTAATACTGTTTAAAACGGGGGAAATGAGAAGCAAAATGAGTCACTGATAGAAACTCTGAAATCTAGCCAGGCAAATGTTGACAGCTTCTTGATTAGGTCTTAAGGCCTGAAAATAATTCTCCACAGCTCTCTTCTCCTCCCTCTGAGCTTTTTACTGTACCCTTTGAGTCATACTTAACTTTTGGTAAATGTGTTTGAAGCCAAGTACTGTTCTCAGCCTGCTTTTTGCCTATAGGATTTCAAAGTTCAAAAAGCATCTTGTTCTTTCATTCTATTTCTGGAATGTTTTTGCTGATATAATTCACTCAAAAACTTCGTAGCCTTCCTCTGAATATCACTGCAGTTTACTTAATTAGGCAGATATAAAAGCCACAAATTTATTTGGTGTAGATTTTTTTCTACTTTTGTTCCTGTGGAGATAGGGAAGGGGCAAGGCCATTTAGCTTCCATATTAGTCTGCAAGTGCTGCCATAACAAAATACAACAGTGAACATTATTGCTCAGTTTCTGTATTTTTTGAGTGATGACAAATGTTTCACATCTATCATTTATGATAATTCAGGTAAATAAGGAATTTTGCAAGCTATTAAGGCTAGAGGACATTAATACCACTTAAAATTTGTATGGCATATTAGTGTGTCAGGAATGCCATAACAAAATATCACAGACCGGGTGCCTTAAACCACAGAAACTTGTTGCCACAGTTCTGGAGGCAGGAAAATTAAGGTGTCAGCAGTTTGGGTGTCTTCTGGGTCCGAATTTTCTCTTCACATAAGGACATCAGTCATATTGATTATGGCCCCATTTTAACTTAATGATTCCTTCTTAACTAAAAACCTAATTTTAACTCAATCCCCTCTTTCAAAGACCTGTTTCTAAGTGGATTCACATTCTGAGGTGCTGGGGGTTAGGACTTAAGTATATAAATTTTGGGGGTATGCAATTCTGAGCATAACAGTTTTCTGTGGACAGTTTGATATTTAAGATAATTTGTAGTGCCCACCTCATTCTTAAATTTTGTAAAAGGACATTTGTGTGATTAAATCATACTCTGAGATACCATCTTTCCTATTTCTGACGTTTTTTAACAGTTTTTATAGTCAAGCCTTTGCTTCATCTTTAGATAATATTTTCCTAGAGGTGACCTAGATTTAAACTTTGATTAAAAGTAATTTCTTAATTTCAGCATCTGTGTTAATGAGGGTTTTCCAGAGAAACAGAACCAATAGAATATAAACTATATATGTAACATATATATATATGTATATGTGTATATATATATGTGTATATATATGTGTATATATATATAATGTTATTGATAGTCTACAGAACATATATTCTATATTTTATATAAATATATTTCCTCTCTCTGTATATATCTCTAAATTCATTGCTTGATTGGATAATAAGAGGAATGTCTGGGGAAAGAGGCTGACTGGCAGCTGCAAAATGGGTCATGTTATTCACTTGGTTATTAATATATAATTTATTATCAGGAGTTGGCTCACATAATTATGAAAGCTAAGAATTCCTACAATTAAACCAGCTGTTTCACGATAGTAGGAAACATGTTAAGAATGGTGAATATTATTATCATGAGCTCTTTGCCATACTTTTTTGGCTGTGACATGAGTCCTTTAGTCAGTGCAGTGTTGTATGGAATTATAATCCTCCCTTCCACTAACAGTTAATATTTTAATGGTGAATAAGGTATTCTGTGGGTTTCCAAATGATAGTTTTGATAGAAGCATTACATGCAGGGAAGGCAAATCCATATCCAAAGTAAGTATCTATTCTGGTGAGAAAAAAATGCTACCTCTTTCGTAAGTGATCCAGTGTAGTCAACTTGCTACCAGGTAGCTGCTGATCATCCCAGGTAATCATGCCATTTCACTGCTCCAGTATTGGTCTCCACTACTGGTAGATTTGACAGTCAGTGGTGGCTGAACTTTTTAAAGAAAAAAAGTTCATGTTGCTGAGTTAATGCATAACCTCCATCCCTACTACCATGACCACTTTGTTCATGAGCTCATTGGGTGATGAAATGGGTGACTGAAAAAAAGAGATTGATGCTATCCATAAAATAAGTTGCCCTATCTACTTGATTATTAAAATGCTTCTCTACTAAAGTCACCCTTTGGTGAGAATGCCCATGCAACATAAATATCTTTATACTGCTTATTCAAAGAAGTCTTTTCACATAGCTCTTTCCTAAATTTGTTTCTCACTAATTTTTCTTTTTTGTTTTTTATTGGTTTTTGTGCCCCCACCCCTAATCTCACTAATTTTTCAATCACATTTCCTCGAATTACCTGACCATCCAGCCAAACCACATGTTACATCCCATCAACTGGTGTATAATCACACATATGGCTATTTATTCTTCCAAGAAAAGTGCATAACCAGGTAGACTGTCCAAAGTTTTGCCCACTGGGAAGATTTGCCTTTCTTGCTGTCCTGCAGGGATGCCTGAAAATGGGGCTGTAGTGCCACAGCTATCCACTTTTGGATGATGCTTAACTATCAAAGCCATCTGTTAAACCAGGTGTGAGCCTTCCCTTCTCTGTCAACTTATCATAGGAAACTGTTACAATGAGGCTATACACACTAGCAGGGAGAGAGAAAGCAGTGTTGCAGGAGGGTGGATCAAAGGCATTGTGTCACTTCTTTGTATAACTTGTGCCTTCAGGGCATGCTTGGCCTTAAATACATACCTACTGCTCCATATAATGGTGGAGTAGTGCTGTGCACACCCAACTTTATGGCTTGGTGAGTCAGAGAGCACCCAGCTAATGATACTCAGCTCAGGTTGTAGGATTACTTGGTGGTCCATGGTCAATCATTCAGTTATTACAAAGGACCAGTAGCAGGCTACTTTCAAAGTGATGTTATTTCTAGATAATTGCAGGAACATCTTCCAAAATCCAAAAGGCCTACACTGTGATTCACATATGGAAACCTGCAAAAAGCTCCAAACAGCATCTCTGTATATCTGCTTCTGCTTCTTCACAAACTACTTGATCTGCTGGATCATATAGTTCAAATAGCAGAGCAGCTTGCATAGCAGCTTGGACCTTTTGCAGAACCTTCTCTTGCTCTGGGCTACACTCAAAACCAGCAGCTTTTCAGGTCACTCATTAAGTGAGTTGGAGTAACACACCCAAATGAAGCATATGTTGCTTTCACAATCCAAATAGACCCACTAGACTTTATGCCTCTTTCTTGGTTGTAGGAGAAACCTAGATACAACAAGTTATTCTTCACCTTAGAAGAGGTATCTAACATACCCCATACTGAAATGGCTATGTAGTCTGGGGTATACACCCTGAAGTTTGTTGTCTTGTGCCTAGAAAGAATTAGGGACTCAGACACATGTGAATGAGTTAATGGGTGGAAAGTTTAATAGACAGAAGAAAGGAGAGAGGAGAACAGCTCCTTGCGAGAGAGAGAGGGAGAGAGAGAGAGATCCAAAAAAAGGGAGGCAGTGAACCATAGCAGATTTTATAGGCAGGCAAGAGAAGGTGGTGTCTGTTTTACATAGGGCTCACAGATTGGTTCAATTAGGTATAATGTTTACATAGCATACGAGGAAGGATGGTTGCCCCACCCTAATCTTATGCATATGGGCTTTCCAGTTTATTGGCACCATCTTATCTCCTCTTTATTGTACACATGGCTGACAAAAAGAAGGAATGGAGCCACCATCTTGAATATGTCTAGTCCCTACTTCTTAACCTTTCCTATATTATTCCTCTCTCTGGAGTTGTAATCCTAACTGCTGTTAAACGTTGTTGGATGATGACTCTTTCTGTCTACTTCCTGCTAAAAAGGGGTGTTGTGTGGGGAACAGTGGCTAGGGTTCTTCCTGTGGCCTCAGAAGAAAGGCGTGTCCATGCATGGTTCTTTCTGCAGCACTGTTTGGAGTTTGAGTGCTGTCAGCCGTTTCAATGAGTTGTAACACCGGTTGCCTCCACCAGATGTTGCTGAAATGTTCATATAAAAGTAACATTTTTTTTTAGGATAAGTGGCATTGGAGTTGAGTGGCTAGAGTAACATTGTTAATCTTGGCTAAATCTTTCCTGAAATTATTAATCTCTTTACCTCCATAGACCACCATATGCTTAAACTTTCCAACTTGTCCTAAACATCCTTCTTTTAAAACAACTAACTATTTTTTTTTTAGGACAAGTATTTACCATCCTTATAATCCTTTAATGCTTCTTTTTTGTTGCTAACTATAATCCCTGCTATAATGATAACAATGAAGCAAAATACTACAGCAATGGAAACTCTCCCTCTGATATCCCAGTTAGAAGGTGCTTCTGTGTATAGCCCTACTGCAAATAGTAGAGTGAGTTTGGCAATTTCTGCAAGTGTGGTGTCAGATAATTTCCATCTAGAATCTTACTGGCCAAGATATAGAATTTCCCTTTGAGAGACTATGAAGTTCCTTTGTTTTCCTTTCTAAACAAAGAAACTCAAGGTTAATCCCAGTACTTTGGGAGGCCAAGGCAGGTGGATCATGAGGTCAAGAGATCGAGACCATCCTGGTCAACATGGTGAAACCCTATGTCTACTAAAAATACAAAAAGTAGCTTGACATGGTGGCACATGCCTGTAATCCCAGCCACTCGGGAGTCTGAGGCAGGAGAATTGCTTGAACCCAGGAGGCAGAGGTTGCAGTGAGCCATTAAACTCCAGCCTGGGTAACAAGAGCAAAACTCCATCTAAAAAAAAACAAAATAATTCTCCAGGTTATGGGCACCCTATTCACTTTCACTACCTGGCAGGATTTGCTCAGAACTAGCATGTTTACCCAGATTTTTATGTTACCCATTCATTTTTGTTTCTTCCAAGCTGCAGGAGATGACCACTTGATTCACAGGAATAAGCAGAGTTAGTCTAAAATGTAGCCAAAAATAAACTTAAAAAAAAAAATGAATGAGACTAGGACTTAATGACAAATGTGTAATAACCTTTGGAGCATAATTTTTCTCTCTTGATTTCTCATTTTCAGTAAAAACAAATTATGATAGGCCTGTGTTTTTTGTAGAATAAAATTTAGTCTTATACTTGGCCTGATTATTTGCATAAAGTGGAGCAAAAATGGTTATTTCTACATAGGCCTTTTGGATTGGCTTTGGTGGAACTCTGTTCCACAAGGAATCTTAGATAATACCTTTGAAAGCTGAGCCCAGCCATGGGATGCATCCTTAAAAACCTGTGAGTTGGGTGATTGTCTTCTCTTAAGGTCCCAAAATAAACTGAGAGCTTCTGGATGTCTTAGACAGTGACAATCTTTACTGACCACAGGACAGGAACCCTGTTTGGGGATAGTGTAGATGAGGTATGAGGCCAGTCTTCTCCAAGGGGCTTTTATTGGCTCTGCAAGTTGAGATAGACTTCTTAAAGGGAAGCATACCTTGCCAATGATACCCTTGATAAAATAACCAATTTTTCTAATTGTACCTTTTTACCAAAGAAAAATGGATTTTTATTGACTGATGTAAACAACTCTGTTGCCATAATTTAAGAATACTCACAAAAAGTTTCCAAATTCTAGCAGAACTAGGTAGAGAGAAACAAACATGCTACAAATTTTGTTCACACAAGTATATCTTACTCAATTATTAAAGGTTATAAATAGTTCAAAATAAGTTGTCTTGACTCTGAAAAACAAAACAAGGATCAGCAATATCCCAAGCAAAAGTCAAAAAGGTTGCTTTAGCTTTCTGAGTCCATTTAGTTAACTCTTGTTTTGCTTGACTTTCATAAATATATCAGTTCTTCATGAGTCCCATGCATTCTTTCTGTATTCCAGTGTTACAATCTTCAAAGTTATTAAAAACCTGCATTTGAGAACATTCGTTAAAGTCCTTGGTATAGTTTGATTATAAGCCATCTTTTGAGGAGGAACAAAGCAAGACAACAATTGTCTGCAAATGACCAAATTTCCAGGTAATTACAGTTAAAACATGACTGTGAAAGAAGTTTAGTAATGTCCATGGTTTACAGTAACTTTACCTTTAATTATGATTTATAGCATATACTCAGACATTAGAATTTCAGAAATCTCATACAATTTTGAAACATATATTAGTATTATTCACAAAAATATAACTTAAAGAAGATTAGACATCATTTTTGTAATCCCATGTGAGTAAACATGTTAAATAATCATGTTAAACTCTTTTCTGAATGTTTCAGGGGCCACCTGAACCATCCAGAAATCCAGGCATCAGGAAAGACAATTTTGGAACTTGAAGTTTGATTTTGGGATGCCTGTTAACTGTTAGAGGTTTAAAACACTTGACATTTTGAAATAGAATTCTAGATTACTGTAAATTATTTATTTTGCCAAAATGATGACTCAAAAAGCTAAAACCTTTCATTAGCCTTTAATATTGCATGAAAATCCTGTTCAAAAAAAATCAAACACTGAATGTTCTCACACATAGGTGAGTGATGAACAATGAGAAGACATGGACACAGGGAGGGGAGCATCACACACTGGGGTCTGTTGTGGGGGTGAGGTGGGGACAGTGGTAGGGTGGGGAGGTTGGGGAGGGATAACATGGGGAGAAATGCCAGATGTAGGTGACAGGGGATGGAGGCAGCAAAGCACACTGCCATGTGTGTTACTATGCAACAATCCTGCACAATCTGTACAGGTACCCCAGAACCTAAAGTACAATCAAATAAATAAATAAATAAACAAATCTCACAACAGCCCTAAAAAAGAAAAAGAAAAAGAAAATTCTGTTCAAAGCCACATTTTACCATTGCATTAGTTTATTAATGTAAACCTCAATTTTTCATGAAACCTCACGGATGATTTCATCTAATCGTAGCCAAATTGACCATGAGGTGAAATCTTTACAAACCTTTTATAACCTTTTTTGCTAAAGGGCAGATTAGTGTCTTAAGGGAACCTTGTTGTGCTTCTATTTTAATGCTCAATTTATGAAAAGACCATATAATACCATTTTGAATCTAGTTAATGTTTACATGTTTTTTGCAAAATTAGTTTTTACAGTCTTTTCACAACTTAAACTTTAAGTTTTTCATATCAAATTTACAGTAATCCCCCATTTCGGTGCAAAATTCTTATTTCCATGCTTTTTTACAATCTTTTACTAAAAAGATACATTTATTGTTTTTAATCTCAAATACATGTTGCACTGTTAACTCTTAGCAACTTTTACTTTTTGTGAAAAACATGTTCAGTAAGCAATTTCAATCATGCACCAGGTGTAAAGCCTGGGACCCAGACAGAAGTGCAAATAAGGTCTGACTCTTACCAGAGTCTAACTCCATGTGTTGATAACTTGCTTATCTATAAAGCAGGCAGTATGCAACCTTGGGACATTTAGCAAACCTGGTTTCTGACTTGTATAATTTAGACCACTTTTGCATTTTGACAACACCTGCAGTTTACCAATAATCCTTAAGACCATTTTTATTTCTTACAGATTTTAGTCATATGAACCACAAAACATTTGATGTAAGTGCTTATTCTCCTTTAAGCCAATCAAAGAGTTTTTTAAATAGACATTAGACACAACACACACATATATATATATATATATATATATATATATATATATATATATATATATATATACAGACAAACGACAGATTTAGCACTGGACAGATTTTTCATTTGCCAGTTTCTTAATTGAATTACTGGTTTTGGGGTTAAGCCCTTGGAGAAATAGTCAGGAAGGCATGCATTTGTAAGACATAGTAAGCTGGCACAGCTGAAGGCAAAGTCAGATCCCCAAAATTAAGGGTGCCATTTTATATTGGATCTTGGATCCCCTAAAGGAGGAAGATACTATGGCAGAAGACAGTGCATTGCTTCTACTATACATTTTGTTGCAAAGCAACTCAAAGCCAGTCAATCAGTAAATTTTGTAATCAGCCCATCCTCTATGGAAATCTCATCTTTCAGAGGGGTTTGGGGAAGTTTCCATGTCTTTCAGTTCACCAGGAGCATGCTTCTCTGATTCAAACATTCAAAGTTAAGTCTCCCTCCATAACTAATATTAGCCATTCCTTAAAGTGAAATATTTCCTTTCTCGTTATTGCACACTAAAGTGCTCTCATAATGTGAAGTAATTTCTGATACCCTCAAAACTCAAAACTGTCAAATCACACAATGCAAAACAGAACAGAGCCTTTGATTTTGAGAGGGAACTATCCACTTTTAATTCCTACAGTTTCATGAGAAAAACAGAGATTTTTTTTTTTTTTTTTTTTTTCCCAAACAGGGTTTGTGGCACACTCTCTGTTTTCCCCAACGAGTCCCATGCACCAGAATTTATCTTAGGGCCTCTCATGCATGCATTAAGAGTGGCAACATGAAAAAAATGGAGAAAAATAATTAAGTTAACTGAGAAAAAAAGAATTGTTTTTTATAAAAATTCGAGTACCATGAGAAGAAAACCCTAAAGGCCCTTTAAAGATACCTGTAACTTGAGTATCCACTTTTTAATAAGCTGAATACTCTTTAACAAAATCCTTTTAAATTCCTTGTTACTTGACTTTAGCCGTTCTAAGCAATTAGAATTTACAGCTTTTGAACTTTACAAAAATTAACCTCACAGAAAGACTTCATTAGGTTATGACTTAACCACCACCAGTGTACAAGGTATTTTCAGAGGGGTGATAGCAGCTTTTGAGACCATCATTGAATAATTGTGACTGAAATAGTGAAAGAGATCCAACCCAAACAATTCTATTTTGTTTCCAACCCCAAGTTGTCCTTGCCCATCTTGGGTATAGGTCAAACCAACTTTGGGAGGAGTCTGGTTTAGAGCTTATAGTCTAAAACAAGGATGATAACAGCTCCTTTATAAGATACATTTCCCTCTGGCCTGGGGACCGGACCACAAAACTAGCTACGAGGTTAAAAACCATGGCCACAAAACCACACAGTTGTAGGCTACAAGATTTTGACCCTACCTAAACTGTTCTCAAAACCTGGGCTTAAGATATTTTGTAAACCCTGCCCTTGATTCATCAGCTGGAACCACCCAGATTGATAAGTGGGCTTATCTGATTTTGTGGCCTTCACCCAAAAACTGACTTAGCACAAGAAGACAGTTACCAATGCAAAATGGTGGAGACTGTAAGTATCGACATGTGGTTACAGTTCATGTTCCCAAAGACATGAAACAAGATGGAGAACTGTAGCCAAGTTTGTTACTGACAATTTTGTTGAGCTGGCTTGAATAGGAGGCTTATGGGGTCCTGGGTCTGCATCCTAACTTAAGGTACTCCTTCCTTTGACAGAACCATATAGAAAGACACACAAAGCACATCAGATTCGCTACAGCTTAAAACTAGCATCATGAATCCTCTTCCATTGATTGCAACTTTACAGAGATTAAACAATGATGTTTGTTATTCTTTTACTGGTTTGCACAGGGAGAGAGAAGTCAAAGTCTGACTGGTGAAAAGTCTTTTGCCCTTTTGCCAGCTTGGCAGGCTTCTGGGTTCCCTTCCCCTCAGATCAACTCTAAGCCAAGCATTTTAAGGTTTGGAAAATTAACTTTTCCCAGGCTGGAAAAATACTATGAAAGAAGATAGGAGTCATTTTAAACCATGAAAGATGGAAAAACACTATAGAAAAATCTGGGGCTTCCATTTAGTATTGTCAAGAGGTACTGCCTCTCTTCCTATTAGGAATTGTGTTTCCAATATTTCTTCACCTTCCCTATTTTCTCTTTTCCTTTTAGGCCTGCTATAGGAGACATATTGCTCATCTCCAAATTTCTCTGCTGCTCGCAGAGCTGCAATTAGAGTTTGGCTTAGGAACAGCCTAACATCCCTTTATGAGAAGTCAGACATCTGAAGTAAATTCTGGAAAGCTTCTATATACCTTTCAGAGTCATCACAGCATTGGCCTAAGTCTCCTTATACTTGACTGAGGTCTTGCAATGAGAAGGGAACTTGAACCTTAGTAGCATTACCTCACTTGGGAATTTCCTGTAGGAGTGAGAGTGAAGGTGGGGTAGTGGGAAATTTTGAAGATGGTGGAAGTGGAAGAGCTGGTGGCATGGTTGAAGTTAGCACCAGATAAGAGGGACTTGAAGGGCTGGGATTTCCAATAGCTGCCTCAGATGGTTCCCCTGGAAGTTGCTGTTCTTGTCTTGGGGATCATTCACCTGCCTGAAGTTATTGCTAAAAGCCCTGAGTTGATTTTGTAACACCTGCAAAGTTCTAGTAAGAAGGCCATGGCCTTGTGCAAAAAAGAATGAGCTGCTTTTTCTTTAAAGTCTCAGGGTCAAAGGAGTCCTTGTGCTTCAGAATGTACTCCAGAGAAGTACAGGTCAAAGATGATAAAGAGAAGAGAGCAAAAGCTGTCCCTATAGTCTCCATTCTTTTAGTGTGACCCAGAGAGAAGAGGAAGACAGTGGGGGTGTGCCTTCTGCTGTTTTCCCTCCATGGTTCACGTGTCTCAGCACCCTGTTGAATGTGCTTACCACCCATGGTTGCAGATGTGATCACCAGCCATGAAACCAGAGGAACTAAAGGATTTGTGTTAGTCAGTCTCACCCAAGTGGCTCTAGTTCTCTGCCTGTGATTTTCCTTTGACTTTTTGGACTTGTGTGACCTGCCTGGCAGCCTAAAAAATTAATCTTGGGAGAGACTATGTGACAGTTGCATTTAGGCAACTGTTGCACTTCCCTCCTTAATGGAGGAAGTGTGCTTGTTTGAACTCTATATCCTGTTATTATGGCCTATACTAAAGCATTTACCCTTGGAGTATGGTTCTAGTTAACTTCCAAACTTAAAATCTCCTTACTAAGTATCATTCTAATTAAAGGAAGAATAGGCATCTTAAAGAAAAACATAGGGGCCAATGACTGTTTTCCTGCTGATTGGACAGTATTGAGACTAAAATTTGTCTTTGAAAGATATTTTGCTCCAAATTGTTGAAGACAGAATTTCCTCTTCACAGAAGCATCATAAAGCTGGGTTTCTCGTAGAGAGGTGCAAAGAGGGAAGAGGATTGGGAATCTGGGGTATTTTGGTAAAGATTCCATGTGACTCATGGAGAGAATCTTTAGGTCAATAGCACCACTTAGTGCCATGTGCTCTCTCCACCAAGGGCAGAGAATGACCTGGAAGTGCCATGTGCTCTTCAGTTCCAAGACTACAGTGGCCTAGAAATGCCATGTGCTCTCCAGTCCAAGAACAGAGAGAGATTGTCACTATGGGATTGGAGGCCCTCTGTTCCTAAAAAATCACGAAGATTCCTTCCCTTGAGCTATATCCCTAGTTACTATGACATTCTCTGATCTTGCCAAACAAGATTATTTCCCTGAACTGTAAAACTTCCCACACATTGTATACAAAGAGAGAGATGATGGTTGCAAACAGGAAAGGAGGAAATTCCTATGGGAAAGTTGGAGATCCTGTTGCTGACACTTAATTGGGACAGTCAGGTGCTGCAGTCAGTCCAGAAGCCTTTGGAAAACACTGGGGATTACCCATGACCAGAAACCCTCAGTTGCCCCAGGACTTCTTCCAGCTCCATGTGATGGCTAAGTCCTCCATGAAAGAAAGCTAGTTCAAACATGGCCATTATGTCCAGCATCCCATGGGTAATGGGGGATTCTCCATGTTCTCTCCAGCAAGCCTATTCCCCAAGTCTTGTGAAGCTGGCAGCCACATGAATCATTTTTAAATGGCTAAAGAGGGCCCAGTATTTGGTTTGATTTGGAGGCTGAGAGCCTTGAAATAAAAGGACAGAGTTTTAGTCTGTTCCTCAGCTCACCATTTCGATGAATGTTGTACCTTGGCATCCTAAATGAGTTCCCTTAGATTGACCCCAGGAGGATCACTAGCTGCTGTTCTCTACACAATGCCCCTTTTCAGCAGGAAGTAAGCAGAAAGACTCATCGTTCAACAACTTCTAATGTCAGTTAGGGTTACCATTCCAGAGGGGAAAATAATATAGGAGTTAAGAATAAATTACTTATGCAGACAGCAAGGGTATGGGAGTCCTCAGTAAAGCTTTTTTCCTTAATGAAAAGCAGCCCCAAATTATTTTACTTTCTAACAAAGAGCAGCCTGTAAAATCAAGCGGCAGGCATAGATACTGGCAGGTGTGCCAATTATGTTCAAGGTGGCACCTCCAACTTCTATTCTCTTTGTCAGCTACATGAGCAGTAAGGAGTAGACAAGATGGGGCTAATGAACTGGGAAGCCCATTTGCATAATAAGATTAGGGTGGGGAGAACAGCCTTTCCTGTGCACTTTGTAAACATTATACGTGATTGAACGATTGAACCAATCTGTGAGCCCTATGTATATCAGATACCACCTCCTCCAACCGGACTGTAAAATATGGTGCATTTGCTACTAGCTGGACCTTTCTGCTCAGAGGCCCCTTTCTCTATAGAGAGAGCTTTTTCTCTTTCTCTCACTTCTGCCTATTAAACCTCTACTCCTAAACTCCTCGTGTGGGTTCATGTGCTGAATTTCCTGGCAAGCAACAATGAACTCCAGAGTATATACCTTAGACAATGTAGCTACTTCAGTACCACTGGACCTATGGCCTTAGAAATTTCATTGAAATAGAAGGTACTTAAATTGTAGTCAGATTTATTTTCTACTCTTTGGCACACATATGTACTACCAATAAATCTAGAGTAGTCTCTACCTTTTTCTCACTAGATCCAGTAAGCATAATGCCATCAATGTAATAAATCAGTGTGATATCTTGTTGAAGGGCAAGACTATCAATATTTCTACAAACTAAATCCTGACATAGTTCAGGATAGTTGATGTACCCCTGAGATAGAGAGGAAAGGTGTATCGGTTGCCTGAGAGAAAACTGCTTCTTGTGAGTTTTGTTGAAAAGAATTGAGAAAAACAAAAACAAAATGACAGACCACTAGTTACATACCAGGTACCAGGAGATATGTTAATATGCCCATACAATAAAGACAATTTGGTACAGAAGCTACAGTTGGAGTCACCATCTTTAAACTTACAAGAACCCACCAACATTTCCCAAAATCTACGGATTGGCAAATTAGAAGAGCTGAATGGGCTTGTGGTTGGAATCACCACTCTTTGATCCTTCAAGCCTTTGACAGTCACATCACTCTCTACAACGTCTCACATATCTGGCCGTTTCTCCTTCCAAGCAAAGTCTACAACTGGGTGAACTGCCTGAAGTTCTGCCCAAAGTTCTGCCCACTGGGAAGATTTACTTTCACCTTTATCCTTCAGGGATGTCCCAAAATAAAACTGTAAAGCTACAGTTATCCACTTTGGATCTATTATAATTACGCATTCTAGAGCTGGAAAAAGAAAGCACAGGATGGATTTGGGCACCCAAAGGGCCCCCAGAGAGGTAAACTTCAGCTAAAATTTAGTTTGTCACATGACCTCCATAAGGCTCTACTATGATTGGAGGGCTCTAGTGACATTTTGGGTCTCCTGGAATTACTGTCAGTTCAGGGCCAGTGTTCAGTGGTCCAGTAGTCCTTGAAATGTGTGATTTTCTTTTTTTCCTCAGTGCACAGTTACCTTAGTAAAAGGCCATAGGTCCCTTTGGAGAAGACTGAATAATTAATATTGTAATTTTTCAGTAACGTACTATTAGAAATGATGTGATTAGCATATTTAAATCTAATCAGATTAGATATCAATTCCAGGAACCCCAGAATCAATTCAGAAAGTCCATCCATTACATTCTGTTTCCCTAGAACCACTCTCACTACCAAAATCTGTGCTAGACAGGGTACTACACATTTGTTATGAGAAATTGGCTCACACCATTTTGGAGGTTTGTTTTTTTCATAAATGACATCTTATATGGTATCCTTACATAGTAGAAGGGGTAAGGTAACTCTCTGGGGCCTCCTTTATGAGGGCACTAATCCCATTCTTGAGGGCACCACACTTATTCTCTAATTATCCCAAAGACCCCAACTCCTAATATTATCAATTAAGTAACTAAGTCTTAATATATGAATTTTGGAGAAACACAAACATTCAGATCATAGTACCATCAAAGAAGTAACATGAATGTACCTTAACTGGTGATAACGTTTGGCTGTGTCTCCACCCAAATCTCATCTTAAATTCCCACATGTTGTGGGAGGGACCTGGTGGGAGGTAATTGAATCATGGGGGCAGGTCTCTCTTGTGCTGATCTCACGATAGCAAATAAGTCTCTTGAGACCTGATGGCTTTATAAGAAGTTTTCCTGCACAAACGCTCTTCTGTTTTCTGCCACCATGTGAGATGTGCCTTTTACCTTCCACCATGATTGTGAGGCCTTCCCAGCCACGTGGAACTGTAAGTCTATTAAACCTCTTTCTTTGTAAATTGCCCAGTCATGGATATGTCTTTATTAACAGTGTGAAAATAGACTAATAAAATTGGTAAATCAATCAATAAATTGTGGTTTCAATAAAACAGCCATAACATACAAACTGCTTTTCATTAAAAAAACACCTTACATATAAACACAAATATTAAGAAGGTAAAGCAATAGAAAAAATATGCTATGCCAACACAAACTACTATAAATATAGAAAATTAATATTACATTTAGTTGACTTTATGTCAAGTAATAATACAAAGAATTTAAAAAGTTTATTTCATGATAGTGAAGTTGTCAATTTATCAAAGGGGCCTAATAATATCAAGTGTTTATGCACATAATAAATAAGCTTTAAAATATAATGCACAAAACTGGTAGCTCTGCAAGATTAGACTAATTTAATTATAGTAAAGTATTTCAAATTTCTTTTTCTCTCTCCCACTAAAAATTGATTAAAAAAAGAAAATAGAAGATTAGTAAAGATACAGAAAATTAAAGCATTATTAATCAACTTAACCTAATCGTAATTTTTATAAAATATTACCTAAAAATAGCAGAATAAATATAAACATAAAATTATATATATATATTTAATTACACTAGAGCACAGTGCATGACTATCTGATACAGTAGAATCTATTCTAACCACAAAGTAAGTGTGAGTAGATTAAAAATAAATAAAATCTTACAAAAATAATATTGTTTGGCCATGATGTAATTCAGAAATAAATAACAAAAATACATGTTAAAAAAATTCTAAGTATTTGAAAACTACATAAGTTCCTGCTGAATTACTCATATGTAAAAGAAAAAAAAGTAAAAATTATTTTAGATACATGAAAATAAAAATGTGTGGCATATAGTAAAGCAAGACGTTGAGAAAAAAATTATAACAAAATGTCTATAATAGCAATAAAGAAAAATATTAAATAGTTGAATCTCTGTTCTAATCTTTATTATTTTATTCTTTCTACTGTCTCTGGGCTTAGTTTGTGCTTTTTCTAGTTACTTGAGGTGTAAAGTTGGGTTCTTTAGTTGAGGTCTTCCATTTTTCTTCATGGAGGTGTTTATCACTATAAGCTCTCTTTTTAGTATGGCTTTTGCTTCATCTCATAAGTTTTGATATGTTGTATTTTCATTTTCATGTCTCTCAAAACATTTTCTATCTATCTTTTAATTTTTTTATTGTCTTGAGTGTGTTATTATTTCCAAATTTTTTTTTAATTTTCTAGATTTCTTTCTGTTACTGATTTTTACTTTCACTCCATTGGGGTCCAAAAGATATTAGATCTACTTTTAATTCTCTTAAATTTGTTAAGACTTGCTTTGTGATTCAAGGTGGAATCCATTCTGAAGAATGTTCCTTCCACATGTGCTTCCAGAGAATGTGTATTCTGCTGTTGCTGACTGGAAGATTCTGTATAAGATAAAGCAATAATGTTACCTTTTACCTTAGAAACTAGATTACAAAGAGCAAATAAAAACCCAAATATGCAAACAAAATAAGAACCTGTGGCATGGAAGTCAGTGAAACACAATATAGAAAAACCATAAAGAAAATCATTAAGATAAAATTTAAATATTTAAGAATATAAATCAAATTTATGTACCTCTAGTCAAACTGATTAAGACAAATAATCACCAAGTATACCAATTACCAATATTAGGAACTGGAGAGATGACAGAAAAAAATTCTATGGAAACTAAAAGACACTAAAAAGTGTTATGAACAACTCAAATTAAACAACTGAGATGAAATGAACAAGTTGATTTTAAAGACACAAATTAATAAAAACTCATTTAATAAGAAATAGGTAAAATTAATAGGTCTACATGTACTAAAAAATGAATTTGTAGTTAAAAATAAACTTCCAACAATAATTTCTAACAACTGCTCACAAATGACTTCACTGATAAAATCTGTGGAATATCTCAAAATAAACCATTCTAATTCTATGCAAACTCTCATAGAAATTAGGAAGTGTTAAATAACTAATTTTTTAAGGTTTGTAATAATCTACTAACAAAACTAGGCAAACACTTTACAAGTAAATACTCCAATAGAAAATTATATTCAAAACAGATTTGAACATATACATACACACACGTGTGTGTATTCATAAACATATAGTATATAAAATTTCTTAATTAAATTTTAACAAACCATACCCAAAAATATGAAATGGATTAGACATAATGACAAAGTAGGTTTCACCCAAGGAATGGAAAGTTGGTTTAATATTTGAACATCAGTCATTGCAATAGGTATATTAACAAAAAATCCCTCCATATATTTAAAAAATTTTTATTGATACATAATATTTATACAAATTTCTAGGGTACATGTCATATTTTGTTGCATACATTGAATGGATAGTAATCAAGTAAGGGTATTTTTAACACCTTAAATATTTGTCATTTCTATGTGTTGAAAACATTATTTCCTCTCTTCTAGTTATTTTAAAATACACAATACATTGTTAATTATGATTAGCTTAGTCTATTATAAAACAAAACATTTATTTTATCTAACTGTACATTTCTATTCATTAACCAGCCTTTCTTCACCTCCCTTCTTCCACCCACACACTCTTCCTAGACATTGATGTCTCTTATTCTACTCTCTAACTTCACAAAAAATCTACTTTTTATCCCCCAAATATGTGACAATATGCAACATTTTTATTTCCATGCCTAGCTTAGTTAACATAATCACTTATGATTCCAACCATATAACTTAGTGACATTATTTAATGTTTTAATGGCTGTATATGTTCCATTGTTTATATTTACCATATAGTACTTATTCAGTCATTCATTGATGGACACGGGTTGATTCCATATCTTTCTTGTGAAAAGTGCTGCAATAAACATACAGTTGCCAGTATTCATTGATATAATTATTTTGTTTTCTGTGGATACTCAGTAGTGAGATTGTTGGATTTTATGGTAGCTCTATTCTTAGTTTTTTGAGAAATCGCCATTATGTTTTTCATAGTGGTTGTATTAATTTACATTCCCAACAACAGTGTGTAAAGGTCCTCTTCACATCCTTGCCAGTATCTGTTACTTTTTCCCTTTTAGTAATAGTTGTAACTCATGTAAAATAGTATCTCATTGTGGTTTTGATTTTTATATCCTTGATAATTAGTGATATTAAGCATTTTTTTCATATACCCATTGTGTATTTGTATGTGTTCTTTTAAGAAATGTCTATTTATGTCATTTACACACTTTTTAACTATATTATTTGTTCCCTCACTGTTGAGATTTTTCAGTTGCTTGTATATCCTGAATCACTTAGCATATGAATAGTTTAAAAATATTTTCTGCCATTTAACAGGTTGTCTCTTCACTCCATTGATTCTTTCATTTGCTGCGAAGAAGCTTTTTAGTTTAACATAACTCTATTTGCCTATTTTTGTTACCTTTGCTTTTGAGGCCTTAGCCATAAAAGTCTGTGCTTAGACACATGTCTTATAGTGTTTCCTAAATGTTTCTTTAACTAGGTTTATTTTTTCAGATCTTACACTTAAGCCATTTTCAGTTTATTTTTGTCTATAAGGAGAGACAGGTGTCCATTTTCATTCTGTAATGTGTCATGGAGGAGACCTTTTTGAATTGTGTATGTTTAGGAACATCTGAACTTCCTATATCTGGATGTCTGAATCCTTTGCTAGAATTGGGAAGTTTTGAGCTATAATTTCATTAAATAGGTTTTTTATTTCTTTGGTTTTCTCTTCGTCTTTTGGGGCATTGGAAATTCAAGTATTTGGTTGCTCTATGTCATTCTATACGTCATTTAGGCTTCCTTTTTTTAAATTCTGTTTTCTTTATTTTTGTCTTACTGCCTTATTTCAAAATGTCTGTCTTCATATTCTGAAATTCTTTTTTCCGCTTGATCTAGTCTATTGTTGAATTCTCATATGTATTTTTAATTGTATTCAATGAAATTTCGGTTCCAGGATTTTTTAAAAAATGGTAGTTATTTCCTCTTTGGATTTCTCATTCACATCATACATTGTTTTTCTAATTTGTTTGTATTGTTTATTTGCGTTATCTCCCATCTTAATGAGTTTTTAAAATATTATTTTTAGTTCTTTTCTCAATATTTCATAAATTTATTTTTCATTGGAATCTGTTGCTAGAGAATTATTGTGTTCCTTTGGAAGTGCCATATTTCCTTGTTTTTTCATGTTTCTTATGTCCTCACATTAATTTCTATACATCTGATGTAACAACTGCTTCTTCCAATTTTTTGAATTTCTTTTCATAGGAGAGGACTTTTTCATAAAGTTGTACCTATAGTGTTATTTGGGTAAGACATTTTGGCTTTTATTCTGGATACATACAGTAGTGCAGTCTCCATATAATTTCTTCTAATGTAAACAGTGCCAGTGGTGTCTGTGATTTCCTCGGTTGCTCAGGGTGCATTTCTTTATGGAGGCTGTGGTGAAGTTGTTGCTTGGGATGGGGATGCCAAGTGGACCAGTCCACAGGCCCCAGCAGTGGCAGCAGTGGACCAAGCATGCCTATCCTTGGGCTTAAGGATGGCATATGTTGGCACTGCTGGTGGGTTCAGGTGGGTCAATTATTGGGCCTCCAAGTGACTTGCTTGGCTGTTAGCAGTGGCAGTAGTGGGCCAGGAAGTTGCATAAGTCCTGGGATCCCTGGGAAGCAGGCATGGTGTGGACAATAGCTGTAGCAGTAGTGAGACAACTCTCTGGGTCCTAAGCAGTCCACGTTGATGTTGTTACTGGCGGTGATGAACTGGGCAGACCAGTGCCTGGGCCCACAGATTGCATATGCAAGTGGATGCCAGCTGTGGTGGTAGCATCAGGCTGCCTGAGCTCCCAGGAAGAGTGCATAAGTGCCAAAAATAGTGAATGGTTCAGGGTGATCCCCAAGCACACAGTTGTGTGCTTGGGTACTGGTGGGGGCAAAGCGAGGCCAGGCAAACCTGTCCTCAGGCTTGCCTGGTGGTGCATATAGGTGCTGGCTTTGGTCATCTGGTCTGGGGCGATGCTCAGGTCCTCGTTATGGAGGTCTTGGGTGTGGCCCTGCTGCTGGGGAGGGCAGGTTTTTGCTTGCAGTGACAGCAGCTGTAGGCAGGCAGCTGGGGAGTATGTAAGTCAGCCTCAGGTGGTAGGTGCAGACTATGTAGTTTATCCTCAGGGTACCTCTTAATTAGCAGTAACTCCCCTGCTTGCCTGCTTGGTGAGGGATGATCACTGCAAGTGGCTCATGCTTTGGTCCAAGTGGCAGCAGTCTGCAGCAGTGGTAGCTGCATGTGGAGGATGTCATTTTGGCTCTAGGGATGTGATGCATAGTTTGTTGAGTCTCAAGGCAGCCTGTAGTTTGGTGGGAGCTGGACTCTTGAAATGGCACTATGCTGTAGCTGCTTAATGTTAATAAACATCTCAGGAGATGTGTGGAACCCACTGTGAGCATCCTTTCTTTACTAACACTGTTAGGCAGTCTGCAGGCAGTTCCCTGTGTTAGTCTCAGGGCCCACAAGAGTTGAATGGATACCTTTTGGCTAGGATTCAAAGAGTTCATGGTAGAAATGTGAAGTGCTAGGAATTTTTCAGTTGACTCCTTCCCCACGTTGGGGAGGTTTTCTGGGCCTCCAGCTGATCCAGGCTGGGCAGGCTGACTCACTTCCCTGTCCTTTGTGCTTTAGGTGTTTCCTGTCACTCTGCTGTTGAATTCCAGTGTTCCCTCTTAGATGATCTATTCAAAGTGTGAATATCTACTCACTTTTTTGGGGGTAGGAGGTGACTGCCAGATGCCTTTAGTCAGCCACCTTGAAGCAGAAGATGTATAATCATCTAAACAATAACAGAAAATGTAATTGAAAAAAGAAGAAAGTCAATTTCTGATAAAAACTCTGTAATCTGAGAATGGTAGAACATTTCCTAAGCCATCAGGTTTAGGATATATAGCACAAATGAAAAATGCCTGTAAAACATTATGATATAGGGCAAATATGAAAAATGTACATCTCATATTATATTTAGTTATCATAGTCTAAATTATTTTATTTTTAGACTGAGAACAAGGAAAGTATGTCTACTCCTACCCATTCACCATTGTACTAGTAATTTTAGCCATTGCGGAAAAAAGAGAAAGAAAGAAAATGCTAAAATAAAACTGTCTCATTATAGATGACATGATCATCTATGTGTAAAATACAACAGAGTATACAAAAGAAGCTGGAAGAACTAATAAGGGAGAATGGCAAGGTTATAAAATAGATCAATAAAAATGGTATTTCTATATGCTAGTAATGAGTATATAATATAGCATGTAATAAAATTCATATCACTTACAATAGAATTACATGCAATATTTATAGTTAAATTTGACAATATGACAAAAGATGCGTGAAACACACAGAACAAAACCTACCCAACATTCCTGAAAGTTATTTACAAAGACCTAAATAAATGCAGAGATATACTGTGTTCATGCTTCAAGAGACTCGACATTTCTAAGATATCAATTTGAAAATTAATCTATAGATTCAATGCAATGTCCATCAAATTACTAGCAGGATTTTCTTTGTGTCAAAATTGCTGAGTTGGTTCTAAAGTTTTTATACAAATGCAAAGGATCAGTAGAGCCTAAAATATCTTCAGAAAAAAACACATTTGTCTGGCTTACTTGTCTGATTTTCAAATTTATTATTATGCTATCATTAACAAGATAGAATAGTATTGGACTAAAGATAGTCAAATTGATTAATGGAAGATAATAGTTTCTAGAAGTAAATCCTCTCATATATAATCAAATAATTTTAAGAAATATTGAAAGGCAAGTCAGTGGATAAAGGAAAGAGTTTTTTATATATAAATGAAACAACTGGTTAGTTACACAAAAAATGAACTTTTATCCATAACTCATAGCATATTTCAAAAATTATCTCAATATAAACCATAGGCCTAGGTATAAAATACAAAATTATAAAACTTCTAGAGAAAGGCATAGGTGAAAATATTTATGCCTTGGGCTACAATGATGTAAGAAGTAATGTTGAAAAACAAGCCAAACAAAATTATTGTGATGAAGATGAAGAAAATGTAGAATGCATTAAGAATCCATAAGAAAACAGAAAACAAAACTTATTTGAAAAATTGGCAAAAAATGTGAATAGTCATTTTGAAATACAGGAAATCCAAATACTAATGGAAATCTAGACAAATCATTCATTAACGAAGAATTGCAAACTAAATAATAGATAGTACACTTGAATACTGATTAAATTAGTAAAAAGTTAGAAAGCCAGAAAACTTCAAGTTTTAGTAAGAATATAGAATAAAGAGAACTAACATATACTCTACTGAGAATGCAAATTGGTACATCCATCATTGAAAATAATTTAGTAGTATCTGATGAAGTTGACCATATACTGAATACTCCTTCAGTCTTAATAACTTTTATCCTTACATGAATAGCCTAAGGTATTTTTGTACATACTTGCATCAGAATAGAATTACCAGAATGTTTATTGAACGCTAGCTTAATGTTTTTGTAATAGCTACAAAACTGGACACAATCTAACAAGGCATCAAAAATAGGATACATAAGTAAATAATTATGTAATATTCACATAATTTTCTAAAATGCATAATTAAATGATTATGGATTATTCACATAAAATACTATTACTAAAGATACTAAATATATATTACTAAATACACTAAAATATATTATAAAATACTAATAAATGAATTTCATTCCTATAAAGTGAGATTAGTAAACTGTTTTCTGCAGCTTGACTGCCTCTTTTTGTAGATAAAGTACTGTGTTACTGAAATACAGGCATGGGTGTTTATTTGCATATTGTCCTTGGCTATTCTCAGGCCACCAAAAGCAACGTTGAATAGGTGTGATAGAGAACTATGCTGATTAATTTTAAAATACTTTCTGACCCTTCTGAACACAGTTTGCCTATCTTAAAGTAAAATACAAAAGCAGGCAAAATTATACCATATTTTTAGAGATACAAACATATTTAGTAAAATTATCAATAAAATAAGGGAATTATAACAAAAATTTAAGAGGATGAAAAGAGGTTGTGGGTGGCAAAAAACTCAATACGTGATTCTACTATTGAAGTTAAAATTCAGAGCTAGTGATATTCAATCTCTTAACCTATGTTTTACTTACAATTACTTGTAAAACATTCCCTGTATGTTTTGACATACTTTTTAAAATATATGATAATTTTGGGGAAGAATATTTTACTCTGTTCTGTTATCTTTATTTATACATTCTATTACTTGAGAATTATATCCCCTTTGAAATTTTGAAGAACGTCCAAGAATGTGTGTGTACTACTCACTCAATTCCTTTAGTAGTAGCGGCTCTATCATATTTTCCATTTATTTAGATTTGTTTCAGTTACGTTTTAAAAGGAATTTGTCTATATACATATAAATATATTTATTAGCATAAAATTTCTCATAGAATTCTATGGATATTTTTATAATCTGAAATCTTTTGTTAAATCAATGTCTATAAATTTATTTATTATAACAGTTTATGATAGATACACAGCAGAGACTAGCATAAGTATCATGTTTCCTATCAATCTACTTAGAAAATACAATATTATTCATATCTTTGAGGCATCATGTACTCCATTATTGTTGTAACAGTCTTTATTTAACCCTCAAATAACCAATATTCTGAATTTTATATTCATCACTTTTCATACTTCATTATTCTTGCTCAATTTTTTTTTTACCATAAGTGTTTCTTTACCCAAGAATATATTAGTTGGTTTTACTTACAATAAAGATTTACATAAACAGAAACATATTCTTTGTATATCACCATGACTTGATATTTTCTCAGTTATATCTGAAACCTACTGATACAAATAGCTGTAATTCATGTTTTTTCTCTGACCCAGTGTGAACAATTTTGTGAATATATCACACTTTACTTATTCTGGTATGTATGGCCAATTTTGTTAGTAAGACTATAATTATTTTCAGCACTGTTATAAACATCCCTCAGTGCACAAATATAAGAGGTTTTTTTGTACAGTATTTTTCCAGAAGGTTAAAATTCATTAGCAGTCTGTGGAATTAACTTAGTGAATTACAACCATTATTTTAAAATAAAACAGAATAGAATAGAATAAACTAGAAAAGAGTATAATTTAAAAGAATATGGGGGCTTTCCGGCAAGATGGCGTCGTAGAAACGACTCAGGATTGCAGCTCTCAGTGACGGAGCAGAGGGTGAGTCCTAGCCGCATTCTCGGATGGACTTTTCTAGCCCACAGAGCGTTGAAAGTCCCACAGGACGCTAGTAAAGTAAAACCGGCTAATGCAACCCTCTGGCGCGGCCGCTTTGGCCGGCGCCGCAGCAGGACCCGGCACGGAACTCACTGGTCTGGGCGCCCTGTTAAACTGGCAATCTGAGAGTTTGAAGGGCAGATTGGCGCGTCCATTTGATTGAACGGGACTTGGACAGTGAGCCAGACCAGGAGTTTCCTGGGAGTTTCCTGGGAAGCGTGATCTGAGCCGGTGAAGTGGGCAGCGGCACGGGAGATCGCACTGATCCCAGTGCCCTATCGGCAGGCTCCTGGGGCGCCAGTGAGAGAGTCGAACTTTAAGCTCGCGGAGAGGGAGGGAGAGAGAGAGAGGACGGACTCTGAGGCAGGGAGCTGGGTAATCGGGCTCAGCGGGTCCCACCCTCACAGGGACAAGCAGGGCAATGACTGGAGACGCTCGGCGCTGAGAGTTTTGCTGCCGGCATCTAGGACGGTGCAGCCCGGTGAGGGAGGGGCGTCAACCACCGCTGACACAATCCGCCCCTATTGAAGTACCGCCCAGGGCCGAAGCAGCCTGCCGTTGCCGAGGCAACCTGCCATAACAGAGAGACTCCCAGGAGACGGGAGCTCTCCACAGCAGAAGGGAGCCCAGCAGCAACAGGGCAGAACCACACTAGTAGGTCAAAGCCCCGGCAGGCAAATAGTGAAGAGACTGCCACCTAGTGGGGCAGGACAGTGCAACAGATACTCATAAAGAAAGCCCCAACTCCCTGAAACAGTGCATATAAGGGGGGGAAATAAAAGGGTGGTGTTTTATGAGTTCTATTGCAGCAGACATAAACAACCTCCCAACAACCCTGAATGAACAACGGAGCTCACAGCTCAGCACTGGAGCTACTATAAAGCACAAACCGTCTCCTTAAGCAGCTCCCTGACCCCTGTATATCCAAAGAGTCACCGCAAAAAAAAGGACTAATCAGACTGACATTTGGCGGGCATCATTCTGGAACAAAGACAGCAGAAGAAGAAACTGGTATCATCCCTCACTCTCCCACAGCTGCTACAGGTATACTCCAGACAAACAGGGCCTGGAGTGGACCTCAGCACTCATACAGCAGAGGGGCTAGACCACTAGAAGGAAAACTAAGTAACAGAAATACTTCATCATCAACAATATCAGCACCCACACAGAGACCCAATTGAAAAATCAGCAACTACAAAGACAACAGGCGGATAAATCCATAAAGATGGGAAGAAACCAGCGCAAAAAGGAGGAAAACACCCGAAACCAAAACACCTCACCTCCTACAAAGGACCAAAACTCCTCACCAGCAAGGGAACAAAGCTGGACGGAGAATGAGTGTGATGAAATGACGGAATCAGACTTCAGAAAGTGGATAATGAGAAACTTCATTGAGCTAAAAGAACTTGTTCTAAATCAGTGCAAAGAAACTAAGAACCTTGAAAAAAGATTTGAAAAAAAATTCGAGGAATTGATAACAAGAATGGAAAACTTAGAGAGGAATATGAATGAATTGAAGGAGCTGAAAAACACAACACGAGAACTTCGTGAAGCATGCACAAGTTTCAACAGCCGAATTGACCAAGCAGAAGAAAGAATATCAGAAATTGAAGATCAACTCAATGAAATAAAACGTGAAACCAAGATTAAAGAAAAAAGCACAAAAAGGAATGAACAAAATCTCCAAGAAATGTGGGACTATGTGAAGAGACCCAACCTACGTTTGATAGGTGTACCAGAATGTGATCAAGAGAATGAATCCAAGCTGGAAAACACTCTTTAGGATATTATCCAGGAAAATTTCCCCAACCTAGCAAGACAGGTCAATACTGAACTCCAGGAAATACAGAGAACACCACAAAGATACTCCGCAAGAAGAGCAACCCCAAGGCACATAATCGTCAGATTCACCAGGGTTGAAACGAAGGAGAAAATACTTAGGGCAGCCAGAGAGAAAGGTCAGGTCACCCACAAAGGGAAGCCCATCAGACTCACAGCAGATCTCTCGGCAGAGACTCTACAAGCCAGAAGAGAGTGGGGGCCAATATTCAACATCCTTAAAGAAAAGAGCTTTCAACCCAGAATTTCATATCCAGCGAAACTGAGCTTCATAAGTGAAGGAAAAATAAAATCCTTCACGAACAAGCAAGTACTCAGAGATTTTGTCACCACTAGGCCTGCTTTACAAGAGCTCCTGAAAGAGGCACTACACATAGAAAGAAACAACCAGTTCCAGCCATCCTAAAAGCATACCAAATGCTAAAGACCATCAACAAAATGAAGAATGTACATGAACCAATGGGCAAAACAGCCAGATAGCATCAAAATGGCAGTATCAAATTCACACATAACAATATTAACCCTGAATGTAAATGGGCTAAATGCACCAATCAAAAGACACAGACTGGCAAATTGGATAAAAAACCAAAACCCATCAGTGTGCTGTATCCAGGAAACCCACCTCACACACAAAGATACACAAAGGCTCAAAATAAAAGGATGGAGGAAGATTTACCAAGCAAATGGAGAGCAAAAAAAAGCAGGAGTTGCAATTCTCATCTCTGATAAAACAGACTTTAAAGCAACAAAGATCAAAAGGGACAAAGAAGGTCACTACATAATGGTAAAAGGATCGATACAACAAGAAGAGCTAACGATTCTAAATATATATGGACCCAATACAGGAGCACCCAGATATATAAGGCAAGTTCTTAATGACTTACAAAGAGACTTAGACTCCCACACAATAATAGTGGGAGACTTTAACACTCCACTGTCAATAGCAGACAGATCAACCAGACAGAAAATTAACAAGGATATCCAGGACTTGAACTCAGACCTGGAACAAGCAAACCTGATAGACATTTACAGAACTCTCCACCCCAAATCCACAGAATATACATTCTTCTCAGCACCACATCACACCTACTCCAAAATTGACCACATAATTGGAAGTAAAGCACTCCTCAGCAAATGCAAAACAACGGAAATCATAACAAACAGTCTCTCAGACCATAGTGCAATCAAGTTGGAACTCAGTATTCAGAAAATAACTCAGAACCGCACAGCTTCATGGAAACTGAACAACTGGCTCTTGAATGTTGATTGGATAAACAATGAAATGAAGGCAGAAATAAAGAAGTTCTTTGAAACCAACGAGAATGAAGACAAAACGTACCAGAATCTCTGGGACACACTTAAAGCAGTCTGTAGAGGAAAATATATAGCAATAAGTGCCCACATGAGAAAAGTGGAGAGATCCAAAATTGACACCCTATCGTCAAAACTGAAAGAGCTAGAGGAGCAAAATCAAAAAAGCTCAAAACCTAGCCGAAGACAAGAAATAACTAAGATCAGAGCAGAACTGAAGGAGATAGAGACAAGAAAAACCCTTCAAAAAATCAACAAATCTAAGAGCTGGTTTTTTGAAAAGATCAACAAAATAGACAGACCACTAGCCAGACTGATAAAAAAGAAAAGAGAGAACAACCAAATAGATGCAATAAAAAACGATAAAGGGGAAATCACCACAGATTCCACAGAAATTCAAACCATCATCAGAGAATACTACAAACAACTCTATGCACACAAACTAGTAAATCAGGAAGAAATGGATAAATTCCTGGATGCCTGTGTCCTCCCAAGCCTAAACCAGGAGGAAGCCAAAACTATGAACAGACCAATAACAAGGTCAGAAGTTGAGGCAGCAATTAAGAGCCTACCACACAAAAAAAGCCCAGGTCCAGATGGGTTCACAGCTGAATTCTACCAGACACACAAAGAGGATCTGGTACCATTCCTTCTGAAACTATTCCAAATAATCCAAAAAGAGGGATCCCTTCCCAAATCATTTTATGAGACCAACATCATCCTGATACCAAAACCTGGCAGAGACTCAACAAGAAAAGAAAACTTCAGGCCAATATCCATGATGAACATAGATGCAAAAATCTTCAATAAAATACTGGCAAATCGATTGCAACAGCACATTAAAAAACTTATCCATCATGATCAAGTAGGATTCATCCTGGGCATGCAAGGCTGGTTCAACATACGCAAGTCTATAAATGTAATTCACCACATAAACAGAAGCAAAAACAAAAACCACATGATTATCTCAATTGACGCAGAGAAGGCATTTGACAAAATTCAACAGCCCTTTATGCTAAAAACCCTCAATAAACTTGGTATTGATGGAACATATCTCAAAGTAATAAAAGCTATTTACGACAAACCAACAGCCAATATCATACTTAATGGGCAAAAACTGGAAGCATTCCGTTTGAAATCTGGCACTAGACAAGGATGCCCTCTCTCACCACTTCTATTCAACATAGTACTGGAAGTTCTAGCCAGAGCAATCAGGCAAGAAAAAGAAATAAAGGGTATTCAAATAGGAAAGGTGGAAGCCAAATTGTCTCTATTTGCATTCGACATGATAGTATACCTAGAAGACCCCATCACCTCAGCCCAAAAGCTCCTGCAACTGATAAGCAACTTCAGCAAAGTCTCAGGATATAAAATCAATGTTCAAAAATCACAAGCATTCCTATACACCAATAACAGACTTAAAGAGAACCAAATTAAGAACAAACTGCCATTCACAATCGCTACAAAGAAAATAAAATACCTAGGAATACAACTCACTAGGAATGTAAGGGACCTCTTTAAGGAAAACTACAAACAACTGCTCAATGAAATAAGAGAGGACATAAACAGATGGAGAAACATTCCATGTTCGTGGTTAGGAAGAATCAATATTGTGAAAATGGCTATACTGCCCAAAGTAATTTACACATTCAATGCTATCCCCATCAAACTACCATTGAATTTCTTCATAGAACTGGAAAAAACCACCATGAATTTCATATGGAACCAAAAAAGGGCCCGCATAGCCAAGTCAATTCTAAGCAAAAAGAACACAGCGGGAGGCATCACGCTACCAGACTTCAAACTATACTACAAGGCTACAGTAATCAAAACAGCATGGTACTGGTACCAAAACAGAGATATAGACCAATGGAACAGAACAGAAACATCGGAGGCAACACAACATATCTACAACCATATCATCTTTGATAAACCAGACAAAAACAGGCAATGGGGAAAGGATTCCCTATTTAATAAATGGTGTTGGGAAAACTGGCTAGCCATGTGCAGAAAGCAGAAACTGGACCCCTTCCTGACACCTTACACTAAAATTAACTCCAGATGGATTAAAGACTTAAATGTAAGACCTGACACCATAAAAACCCTAGAAGAAAATCTAGGCAAAACCGTTCAGGACATAGGAGTAGGCAAGGACTTCATGAACAAAACACCAAAAGCATTGGCAACAAAAGCCAAAATAGACAAATGGGACCTAATCAAACTCCACAGCTTCTGCACGGCAAAAGAAACAGTCACTAGAGTGAATCGACAACCATCAGAATGGGAAAAAATCTTTGCTGTTTACGCATCGGACAAAGGGCTGATATCCAGAATTTACAAAGAACTCAAACAGATTTACAGAAAAAAAACAAACAAGCCCATTCAAAAATGGGCAAAGGATATGAACAGAAACTTTACAAAAGAAGACATACATGAGGCCAACAAACATATGAAAAAGTGCTCATCATCATTGGTCATTAGAGAGATGCAAATCAAAACCACATTGAGATATCATCTCACACCAGTTAGAATGGCGATCATTAAAAAATCTGGAGACAGCAGATGCTGGAGAGGATGTGGAGAAATAGGAACACTCTTACACTGTTGGTGGGAGTATAAATTAGTTCAACCATTGTGGAAGACAGTGTGGCGATTCCTCAGGGACCTAGAAATAGAAATTCCATTTGACCCAGCAATCCCATTACTGGGTATCTATCCAAAAGACTGTGAATCGTACTACTATAAGGACACATGCACACGAATGTTCATTGCAGCACTGTTTACAATAGCAAAGACCTGGAACCAACCCAAATGCCCATCGATGATAGACTGGACTGGGAAAATGTGGCACATATACACCATGGAATATTATGCAGCAATCAGAAATGATGAGTTTGTGTCCTTTGTAGGGACATGGATGAATCTGGAGAACATCATTCTCAGCAAACTGACACAAGAACAGAAAAAGAAATACCGCATATACTCACTCATAGGCGGGTGAGAAAAATGAGAACACATGGACACAGAGAGGCGGTCTACTATACACTGGGGACTGTTGGGGGAAATGGGGGAGGGACAGCGGGGGGGGGGCTGGGGGGGATAGCCTGGGGATGAATACCAAGTGTGGGTAAGGGGGAGGAAGGCAGCAAAACACACTGCCATGTGTGTACCTATGCAATTATCTTGCACGTTCTGCACATGTACCCCAAAACCTATAATGCAATAAAAATTAAAAAAAAAAAAAAAAAAAAAAAAAGAATATGGTACATTGCAATAGTAAGTATTCAAATGTGTACATGTGCACTTATACATTGTATATGTATGTCATTGTATATGTACATATATGTGTGCTGGCTCAGATTTTAAAATGTATTTTCTACTGAGGATTACTGTAGAATCCTGCAGTCAAAAAGTGTTTTTGTTTGTTTGTTTTATAAGAAGCCACCCTTCATCATAGGAGCAAAGTGTGTCCAAAGAAGTATGCTGGGCCACCAGGAATCCTCCTGAAAATTTTTTTCAGGGACCACCCCCACAGAGTCTCCTTCCAAAAATTTCTTGCAACCCTGGAAAAGTTTTAAGGAACTTGTCTAGAATTATATTACTGTGTTCTGATAATGGCGTAACTGAGTGTCCCAATAAACATTGTCCATGAGCTCCTCCCCTAAAGCACCTAAGGTCCAGTTTCCTGACTGCAGACAGAAAAGTATTCCACAGGAGCACAGGTCACAGTGTCAATAGCTGTGGCTGTTATTAAAGCCATTTAGTCTACCCACAGACCTGTTACACTGTTTTCATACTCAGATAAGGCTGGGCCTATCCAACATATTTCCCATGCTGCAAAACTGGGGTCAAATGAAGTCCTAAATAAATTATCCAATGAGAATGTTCATATGCCATGCTTTAAGAATGTAAGGGGACATCTCTGTCCAGAAATCAAATACAAACAATGGGATTTGGTAGCTCCATGTATGAGTCAGATGAGGCATACATGATACTCCACTCTTTGGGGGAGTCTTTGGATACTCAGATGTGCAGATACAGATATTTGAAACATTATGAACTGTCTGTATCAGAGGATCATAATGGTCTAGAACAGATGAGGTTCGGGATGACATATCCAATACCAAAATAAGTTAACAGAAGAAGCTAGAGTTTGGGAAATCCATAACAATGAACTGTCCGTCCTTAAAAAAGAAGAAATCAAGCCAATCATGACCCAAACCACAAAGACCCAATTTATTTTGCTTTTCTGTTAGTAGGAAACTCAAGCAACTTGAAGCAGCAATTCAAGATATTCCAGTAGCCAAAGCTTTTATTTTCCCCTTCAAGTTTATAGGGACAAGTTTTACTTGAGTGTGATGGATTCAAAATTCTCTTCTGGCTAGCAGGGCTGACAAGTGGGCTGTCAGGGACCAGTCTGTCGGGGGATGAGTTGATTCTTTGGCCTGCACTTTGTCTACCATTTGAGGAGGACCTGGTCACCCACTTTAAAGTGATGGCAGGGCACATCTGTTGGGATCACTAGGCTGTTAGAAGCAAGCTCATAAACAAAGGTTAGAACTCCATTTAAGATTTTTAAATACTGTTTAATTGCTATCTGCTTTCATTATGCCAGGCACCTTTCCTTTAGCAAGGCCAGAAATGGTTTCCCGTGCATCATTTTAAAGCAGCTCCGTTGGAGCCTACTTTGGGGCACTACCCAGATTCACATCAGGGACGAGCATAACTCCTTATTTAAGGTTCAACTGGTTTCTTGACAGAGTTTTGTAATCATTTTCTTCCAGGTGTGATTTATCTCTTCATGCTTTCCAGTGGACTCTGCTCATCATAGGGCAGTTCTCAATTTATGAAAACATTTGACACTTCTTAAGTTACCTTGGAAGTAAAGGTGGTCACATTATCACTCTGAATTGTCACAGAAAGTCCATACGTAAGGATTATTTCTTTAAGTAGAGCTTTAGCCACTTCTGTGGCCTTACTTGTTCTGCAGGGAATGGCTTCAACCCACCCAGTGAAGGCATGGACAAACACCAAAAGGGACCTGATGTTTCCATATGCTCAGAGCATCACAGTGAAGTTCGCCTGAAAGTCCTTGGAAGGGGCTAGTTTCTTTTGTTGGAATCCCTTTAGAGGGAACGGCCCCACCAGAGGGCTCTTTTCAACACAAATTACACACTGTTGAATTATCTTTTGGACAGTCTGTTGTAAAGTAGGGCTAATTAAATATTTTTAAATCGACTGCAAGGTGGCATTCCTCCCATAATCACTGCCTTAATGAATTTGATTTATGATTTCCTTTAAGAGGACCTCAGGCACCCGAATGATCACTTCTGAACTGTATTAGCAGCCAAGATTTACTGGCGTGGAAAACTCAAAAACCAATTCTTTGGCTGTTACTAAATCCTCTTGGTTATACTGAAGCTAAAAATTGACGAAGACTATTTGGGAAATTAAGGGTTCCAGAAGGGCTTCAGATCTTGAGTCTTTCCTGCAGCCTTAGCTGCTTGATCTGCAGCTTCGTTGGTTTCTTTTTGCTGTTACAGAATTTCGCTTCTGGTGCCTGGAACAGTGCGCAACAGCTACTTCCTTAGGGTTGTTCCTTAGGTTTTTTTTTTTTACAATCATGTAATCTTTAATCTTATTAATAAGCCTCAGGTTAAGAAGCATGGGACTGAAGTGATATTGGAGAAGAGGTGACCCTAAGGGGAGATGGTCTAAGTCCTCTGTCCCGCCCGCATAAGGGCTGCTGGAGGATGCCTCGGCTGTGCGACACTGTCAGCACTGGGAAAGCGCCTGCTGTTTAGCCAGCTAGGGAAGGAGACCTCCAAGATGGCTGAGACATCTCCTTCCTCGGGGAAGTGAGAAGAAAACTCCGCTCCTCCAAGCTCTTGTGGCAGGCCTGATGGCTGTCAGGGACACCCACAGACATCCAGGGACCTGTCTCTCTGTGGTGCTGTGCTTCAACGGTCACGCTCCAGGGCTAAAGTTCTGCTTCTGCACCTGGTTCCTCTTTCCAAAATGTCTCACACGTATTTGGTGTCTTTATTTTCAGTTGTTAAAAGTCCTCTTCCTTTACATATGGCCCTGTGTACATGCATCACTGAGAAAGCATATTTTGAGACTGTGTAAATGTTGACAGCCTTGTCCTTACCTATTAGGAAAGGTCTGGTAAGGACCTTTCTTCAGGTCTCTGAGCTGAGGTGTCTGGAGGCAAAGCCTTGGTTTCTAAGGTGACCTGCGAGGTGACAACTGCATAAACTTCTCAACAATCCTTGGCCCATGAAGCTACTTCCATCAGTACATATTTCCAATTCTGGTTGCTTCTATGATTAGTCAAGTTATGGTGGCTAGGAAATATGTGTTCAATAATCTGAACATTCAGTATAGCAAGTAAATCTTAACCCAGGAAGAAAACAGGACATTCAGGCATCAATAAAAAAACTATGCTTCAGGCTCGTGTCTCCAAGATGACAATCTAAAGATTGCAGGAAGGGGCAAGCCACAGTTCCCCTGACATTCCTATAACCACCATAGGAATCAGGGAATAGGTGGGTGTTAACTACAAATGATGTGGCCCCTGCATTAATAAGAAAGTCAATCAGTTTGTTCCCCACTGTCAATTACAATGAGGGCTCTTGTGTGGATATGACACTGATGGTTTCAGATCTAATGGAGCCCTAGGGCCTCTTCATTCTTCAGCTCTATAGCTCTCCTTCACTTCCACTATCTGAGCAAAGGGAATCCTACCTTTCTTAGTTGACTTCACCAGTTTGGAATAATTCTTTATCAAGTATTCTTCTTTGTAATACACACATTGATTCTTTTCCCAAGGAGGGGGCTTTCCTCTTATCTTCCATCATCCTTCTTTTAATCCCTTTCCTATGTTCCTATAAGCTCAACAGTTGAGTGCTGCTGCCAGCACGGTATCTTGTTTCTTCATCTTTCTTTTTCTCTCACTTAACCTTTATTGTTGTAAACATTAGAAATAAGCTCCAGCAAATGTGAGATTGACAGCTCAAGGATGTCATCTACCTTCTGCAACTTCCTTTTGATATCCGGGGAACTTCAGCTGATGAGGGTCACAGTTACCATTCTCTGATTCTCAGAGGCCTTGATATTGACATCAGTCTATCTTCTATATGCCTAACATAATTATTTTAGAAACTGAGAGGGACTCCCTGGGGGTTGTTGCTCAACCTCCTAAACTTTACTGAAGCTTTTTAATTGTAGGAATCCTTTTCCTAATCTTTCCAGAATACGGTTTATATAGTGCTCAAGCTAGTACAGCTCCCCATTGTTCAAGTCCCAGCTTAAATCAACCATAGAAACAGCATCAGAAGATTCAGGGCAGTTGTTCCCATCTTCAAGATGAAGTCAGTGGACTTCTGCTCTTGCTTTTCAACAACTATATGGTGTTTTCCAGCCATAAGCAAAACATTCATTAATCCCTATCAGCTCAGGTAGGGTAGTATGTCAGAAAGGTTGAGGAAAGCAACTTGGCTATGAATCTAGGGTTATGCCAATAAAATGTTTATTTTTTTAAATTAAATAAATCCAGGTGGGAAATGGGCAGTGTATCTACATTATACCTATAGGCTGTCCATTGGAATTTAGCCCTCAAACTGGGAATTGGCAAAGTGGAAACTGCCTTGCCTGAGGAGCTCCAGCTGTCAGGCCAAACTGGATACCCTGTCACGTACAGAGTGGTGAGAGGGTGGTGAGATTATATCCTTCCTTCATGACTTTCTTCCACCAGGGAACTTGTTCCATTCTGTACTCCAACCCCATATCAAGCCTGGGTCTACCGGAAAAGGAGGCAGCGGTTCAGGTGTAGATGAAATTGGCATCAGCTGTGCGGGTAATTCTGGCCCCAATGGTGATTCAGTGACATGGCAGGAGGGTTCAAAGCACTGATCAAGACATTATTCTCCTTATCTAGTTTCTGAGATTCTGATACTTTTGACTTGAGCTTCTTAGGCCCTTGCACCATCAAATTGAACATTGTATGGACTCATTATGAAGCAGTAACATGAAAGCCTGCATATATGGAATTTCTTCCCATTTTCTTTTCCTATTATGAAACAGTTCTAAATCACATAATAATAACATAGTTAAAAGATCCATTAATGGTCCATGGTTACCAATAACTTAAAAATCAGCTTGTTTATTCAAGATTTATTTAAGTCATGTGAATGTGGAAAGCATTGGGGCTTATTTAATTTATGAGCACTCCTTTAATAATAAACCAATGTGATACCATATAGACCAATATATAGGACAATATATGTACATACACATATAAACATGTAAACACATATTCACACACATGTAAACAACGATCCAATAGCTTTTACCTCAGAACGCTAGTTACGAGGTATCAGCACAGTATCCCCAGTTTACAAAAATTCACTAGATCCAAATAATTTCTGATGAAATTAGAACCTGTTCACATGTCTAAACTTTATTTGCCCTCATAGATAAACAATTGAAGGCTATGAGACCAAAATTTGGGCAAAACAGTAACCTAATTTACCCTTTTTTACCCTTTCAGTTTCAAATGAATTCCAGTGTTTACATTGTAGGAAGAACTGGCTGAATTGAATAAGAGAAACAGAATCTCAAAGTGATCTTGAATTAGTAGTATCATAAAACTGAGTTTTATCTTAGTGCCAGTAGCTAGTAACAGCAGAATTGAAGCAGGCAGAAAAATAAAGATACAGGGAGCTTTGGAAGACTACAGTTTAACACTACAGTTGCAAGTTGACCTTTTGAACTCTGAATTTTCTTTTGCTGTAATTTGCCTATCTATTTAATATATGCAGAAGCATGGGCCATAATATGTAACCAGCTGGAGCTGTAGAAGACCTGGCACGCCTTTGAACTTTCCCATAGCTCAAACATGTAAGCCAAAAGATTTCCTGTGATTAGTGAGTAAGTTACCCATTGCTCTAACCTGATGAAGATGGCTTTTCCAGTACTGTTAGTGTGAGCATCCCCATGAAACGTATGCACCAGTTGAGTCTTACCTGAATCTAGGTAATATTGTGGCAAAATGTTATTGTAAAAGAAAAGTAACTTCTTATGCTTCATTGGTTTCTAACTGAAAGCAATACAGTTCTGGAAAATGTACTCCAAAGGGCTGCATTTGAGGATCAAATTTGAGTTTCCCATAGTTGCACACTAACATACAAATAATACAAATGTTTACACAAAGGTTAAAATAAAATTCCTGCAGGACAAAAGGATGGAGTCCAACAGTTTCCTCAACTCTCCCAAATAAGGGTCCCTCTTTTCAGCAACTAAGAAAATGCAAATGGAGAGACACAGAATCACAGCTGTTCATGTCAAAGTGACTCACCCAGCAAAGGCAAAACTGAAAGCAGACTGAAGTCTGGCATGTATCTCCACTCCAAGTGATTGCTGTCTTGAAGGTCGTTGGCCCCAGCAAGAAGGGAAGTGATGAGAAGTGTTTCCCAGGCAAAACTCCAGAACAGCAGCAGGGATGCCCTGTGTGCTCAGATCCTGCTTGGGCTGCTCTCCTATGAGCACACTATTCTGCTGTGGTCCCCAGAAATGTTGAAGAACCCAAAATATAGGCTTTTGTATCCAATGCACAGCTAATACTAAACACTGACACACAGTGCTTGAAGATAAAGGTTCAATTTGGCCAAAGCAGAAGAGCAAGATCTCTCAAATCCATCTTAACAAAATGAAGCAGCAGGAAGTTTATATGTAGCTAGACTGTGAAAAGAGGGGAGGTTTAGGGATTCCTCAGGGAAAAGTCTGTCCTTTTCCAACTCAGATATCACCTTGAGGAACCAAACTTATAGGCATCAGTAGCTGCCTCCAATGTTCTTAAAGGCATTCATTCCTTCTGCAAAAATATTATGTGACCTTTACATTATCTCCTTCTACTTAAAAAGACAATACATCAGCAGTTTATAAGAAGGGATGTTGGGGCTTTCGTGCAAGCAAGCAAGAGCCTGATCAAATTTTCATTATTTCAACCCCAACTAAAAATGTTGGGGTACTGAAATCTCAGAAGTCTCAGTTACAGTAACAGTTTAGTAAAATAGAGTGGCCCCTATTGCTTACTCAAATCTTTGGGCACAAGTGCTTCATTCCAGGGTAGTCCTGGATAAACTAATTTTTCCTGCCTCTTTTTTAAAGCCAATCATTTAGAATGTAAACTGTAGCTTTACAACAAGTCCAATTCATTTATTTACAGTAATAACCCATATTTCCCATACTCATCAAAATCTACAGAATTATTTTCTGACTGCATAATATTTCCTTGATTTAAAACACCATACTTGATTTGCTTCTCTTCAGCATTGTATACCTAGATTGATTTTAATTTTTTTATAAAGTATTATTTTAATGTTAATTATATAAGCATGTCAGTAGTTGGCCAGGCACAGCCACTCATGCCTGTAATCCCATCACATTGCAAAGCCAAGGTGGGTGGATCACCTGAGGTCAGGAGTTCAAGACCAGCCTGACCAACATAGTGAAACCCCGGTCTCTACTAAAAATATAAAAATTAGCCAGGTGTGGTGGCACATGCCTGTAATCGCAGTTACTAGGAAGTCTGAAGCAGGAGAATGTCTTGAACCAAGGAGGCAGAGGATGCAGTGAGCCAAGATCATGCCATTGCACTTCAGACTAGACAACAAGAATGAAACTCCATCTCAAAAAAAAAAAAAAAAGTCAGTAGTTGGAATAACTTTTACATAAATTGATGAGTCAAAGCAAATGGATATTTTTAGGCTTATGTGTTATCAAGATGTCTTTCAGAAAGGACCACCAAAAATCATCTTCATCAACAATGAATCAGAATACATTTTCACTTTTTAAAATAGTAGACATTTATCAATATTATTAATCTTTGTGAACCTTATAAAATAGGTTTTTGTTATTTTTGTTTTCCATATATTTGAATAATTATGTATTTGAATCAATATTATTTGACTAGTTTTTGTTCTGCACGTCAATTGACAGTCTATTTTCCCTTTTGCAAATTGTTTTTGCTCAGGATATTAAAATTTTAATTTTTTTCTTATTTATTTAGAATAGTTCTTCACATAGTAGATTGTAATCCTCTTTCTTATAAGAATTTTTATGCACTTTTATAAAGGGCTCTTTCTACTGAATATATTGAATTATTTAATAAACATCTGTTTAAACAATTACTACTGTAATTAAAAATGAAGTCTTTGGGATCAGAGATTTTGAGATTCAAATCTTGGCTCTACTATTTATTAGTAGTATGAGACCAAGAAACTTGCTTAATCTGGGTTTGCCTGATTTCATTTGTCAAATAAAAGAGAATGATTTCTAAATCACTATTGTTTTCAAAATTAAAATGAGGTAATATATGTAAAGTGTATTCCAGTATCTAGAACGCTGTAAGTAATGAATAAATATTAGCTGTTGCAATCCTAAATAAATCACTTAGAAGTATTTAAATACACATTACAATTGATCCACCTGAGCCTAGTCAACTTTCTCCTTGTTAGCTTCTCTCTTCTTTTACTTGAGTATCAGCTGTGAGAGAATAGTGTTGACACTGAATCTCGCTCCATGGACTCTCTACACAGCAGAATTTGGTGATCCTTTTTAGCTGTGTGGTACTAAACACAGATTCCATACTATATAGTAAATAGACATTATCTGGGATGTAACTTTTCAGATATAGACATAAATTAATCAGAAACTCTGATCTCAGAAAAGTTATTGTCTAATTTTCTATCTCTTTATTTTGTTTTAGCAATATTTTATTAAGAGTTTAATAAAATTAAACTTGGTACTGAATTTTGGTAATTGTTCAGTACATTTTTGGGGTGAGCCTTTTTGTAAATTATAGTTATAAATTGAAGAAGATACTAAAACGGCTACAGCAATAATGATATGGTTTGAATATGTGTCCCTTCCAAATCTTGTGTTGAAATGTGATCCCCAGTGCTCAAAGTAGAGCCTGGCAGGAAGTGTTTGGATGGAGGAAGGAGATCCCTCGTGAATGCTTTGGTGCCCTCTCTGAGATAATGAGCGAGTTCTCGCTCTATGAGCTCATGCTAGAGCTGTTTTTTTTTAAAGAGCCTGGCACCTCCTCCTCCCCCTTTTGCTCCTTCTCTTGCCATGTAACCCTCCTGTTCCCCCTTCCCCTTCCACCATGATTATAAGCCTCCTGAGTTCTCACCAGGAGTAAATTCTGGTACCATGCATCTCACAGAGCCTGTGGAACCAGGAGTCAAAATAATTATCTTTTCTGTATATATTTCACAGTCTCAGATACTCGTTTATAGAAACACAAGTGGACTCACACATATAATAACATCAATTTGACAACCTTGGAAAGAGTCACAAAGCAGATAGAAATTGGAGGAAATTTTACTCCTGAAAGATTGTGTTCATTTAGATAAATATCATGAGTTTGTTGCTGCTTTGCTTGTGGTCACTACTCAACACCTCATATCTTCAGCTGAAAATAATTGCAGCCTAACTGGCTAGAAAAGGAGAGGAACGAGATCACGGGGGGCGGGCAGAGAAGCTGAAAATTTGTAGATTGTATTCAAGAAGCAAGAGAGCCACAGAAGGAAGGTGGACCCCAAAATCTGGATGTAATCGCTGGGTGACTTCTAAACAAACACATCCATGGGGGAGTCTCCCAGCGGCTCAGTGAAAAAGGAAAGAAATCAGCAAAGAAGCCACAATTTAAAGAAAGAAGCACACTGCTGAGATTTGTGAGTTTGGTCTATTTTCATCATGTGATTCTTTAACCTGTCAACAAATCAGGCAATAGAAAACACATTAGGCCGGGTGGAGGGTGTGGCTCACTCCTGTAATCCCAGAGCTTTGGAAGGCTGAGGGGGACAGATTACGAGGTCAGGAGTTCAAGACCAGCCTTGCCAACATGGTGAAACCCTGCCTTTACTAAAAATTAGCCAGGTGTGGTGGAGGGCGCCTGTAATCCCAGCTGCTTGGGAGGTTGAGGCAGGAAAATGGCTTAGAAACTGGGAGGCAGAGGTTGCAGGGAACTGAAGTCATACCATTGCACTTCAGCCTGGGTGACAAGAAAAAAAAAGAAAAAGGAAAATAAAAACCACACATTACTGGGATGAAACTTGCTTAAGTTACTTAAGAAAGTTGCTTAATCTGGGTTTGCCTGAGTTTATTTGTTAAAAAAAGAAAAGAATGATTTCTAAATCACTATTGTTTTCAAATTACAACGAGGTAATATATGTAAAGTGTACTACAGTGTCTAGCACACTGTAAGTACTGAATAAATATTAGTTGTTGCAATCCTAAATAAATCACTCAGAAGCATTTAAATACACATTACAATTAATCCACCTGAACCTAGTCAACTTTCTCCTTCTCAGCTTCTCTCTTCTTTAACTTGAATATCAGCTGTGAGAGAACAGTGATGACACTGACTCTCACCATGGACTCTCTACACCGCAGAATTTGGTGATCCTTTTTAGCTGTGTGGTACTAAACACAGATTCTATACTATATAGTGAATAGACATTATCCAGGATGTAACTTTTCAGATATAGACATAAATTAATCAGGAACTCTGATCTCAGAAAAGTTAGTGTCTAATTTTCTATGTCATAAGTTTTAGCAATATGTTATTAAGAGTTTTTCTTGGTACTGAATTTTGGTAATTGATCAGTATATTTTTGGGGTGAGCCTTTTTGTAAATTATAGTTATTAATTGAAGAAGATACTAAAACGGCTACAGCAATAATGATATGGTTTGAATATGTGTCCCTTCCAAATCTTGTGTTGAAATGTGATCTCCATTGCTCAAAGTTGAGCCTGGAAGGAAGTGTTTGGATGGAGGAAGTAGAATAGAGCTTGTACCTGCCAGAGCAGCTGGAAAGGTAGAGGTCAGGGCTTGAAGACAATGAAATCACAGAGAAAAGGTGTTCCTAAAGGTGAATATCATCTTCTCAAATGTTTAGCTAACCACCAAACTGTACAGGTTCAGGGGAGATGAGAGGGCAGGGAGGTGAGGGGAGCAGGCAAGAAAAAAACACAGTAGCTGGAAACCGAAAGAAATGAGGAAGGTTATTAGCTGCTGAACAAGGCAGAAACAAGTTTGCTCTGTGAATGTAGGCTAGTTAAAATACTGCTAGGAGAAAAAAAAGTCTTCATAAGAACACAACTGAATGCAGAATAACTAGCTGTATCATTTATTATCCACAATGTACCAAATTCAATCAAAATCATAGAAGTCAAAAAATTACAGAAAAGTTTGTAGCCTGGTGGTGTAGGGATGGATTGATAAACCTAATGTGAAAACTTTTAGAGAGGGGTAGAATTGCTAACTTGATTGAGGTGGTGGTTACATGGATGTAAAATTGGTCTAAACTTATCCACAGGTATAAATAAAATAGGTAAATTTTAATGTAGAGACTATACTTAGCAAAAATGAAAAAAGGCACATTAAAAAAAAAGTTTTCCCCCAATTCCATAGACAAGCAAATAGAATCTATAGAAGAAGAAAAAGAGGAAAGAAGTGGTTGAACTTTGTTATAATGCATTAACAACATATAGATCCTGGTATCTTTTGTTATTGTTACTTTCTGATTATCTGACCCTTGGACAAAAAACAAATGATGGTTTTTTTAACACCGCACTATTTCCATTCTCCTTTTGGGCATATTTTTCTCTATTAAACTACGGTTTCTTTGATTATTTTATTTATAATTGGTTTCTAATACTGTTGAATAATGCCTGGGCAGAGTTAGAGCTTGATAACTATGTTGTTGTTTGTTTGTATGAAAGAATTATGAATGAAAAACTAAAAAGAACAATTGCTCTCCTTCTTAGAATGTACCTCATTCAAATTCTTCTTATCATCATTTAGGTCTTTAAATTTTTTAAGTGAACATACAATAATTGTATATATTTATATAGTATATAGTGATATGATACATGTAATGTATAGTGATCAGATCAGGTGATTATCATATCTGCCATTTCAAAGCTTTATCACTTCTTTGTTTTAGGAACATTCAATATCATCTTTCTAGCTATTTGAAACTGCATACTATTGTTAACTACAGTCATCCTATTGTGCTATAGAACACTATGATTTATTTTTTCTTTGTAGCTGTAACTTTGACTCTTTTAACAAACTTCTCCCTATCCTTTCTCTTTCCCCTTCTCTTCCAAGCCTCTAGTGTCTTCTGTTACAGTTTTTCCTTTTATGAGATTAACTTTTTAAAGATTCCATATATGAGTGAGAATATACAGAGTTTAGCTTTCTGTTCCTGACTTATTTCACTAAACATAATGTCCTCCAGCTCTATCTATGTTGCCTCAAATGATAGAAATTCATTCATTTTTATGGATGAATAGTACTCTATTGTTGAAGACCTAGCTCAATTATATATTGTGGTTATTGTGAATAGTGCTGCAATAAAATGGGGTGCAAATGTTTCTTTGATACACCAGTTTATTTTTCTTTGGATAAATAATCAGTAGTGGGATTGCTGCATCACACAGTAATTTTATTTGTAGTTTTTTTGAGGAACCTTTATAGTGGCTATACATGTTTCCATTGTCACCAACAGTGTATGAGTTCCCTTTCCCAGCATCCTCATCAGCAGTTTTTATTTTTGTCTTTAGTGACAGGAATTCTGCTGTGTAAAATGGTACCTCATTGTGGTTTTGATCTGTATCTCTTTAATTATTAGTGTTGTTGAACATTATTTCATATGTTTACTGGTCATTTGTATGTTTTCTTCTGATACATGTCTGATCAGATCATTTGTCCATTTTGTAATTGGATTATTTGTTTTTTGATATTGTGAAGTTTGAGTTCATATGTATACATGATATGTATATAAGTATATACATATATTTACATATATAAGTTTATATATATAATTATATATACACAGTATATATACATATATGTATATATATATACACAGTATATATACATATATGTATATATATATACACACACACATATATACACACATATATATCATGTATATATGAACTCAAACTTCACATCAAAAAACAATATATGTATATTTATATATAAATATATATTTTAATGTGTGTGTGTGTGTGTGTATATATATATATATATATTATATATATATATATATAATATATGTATATATCTAAAACCCCTGGTTAGATGAATAGTTTGCAGTATTTTCTCTTATTATTTAGATTGCCTTTCACTCCATTTATTTTTTTTTTTCCCTTTTGCTGTGAAGAAGCTATTTAGGTTGATATAATTCCATTTATTTACTTGTGCCTTTGTTACCTCTGCTTTTAAGGTCTCATTCATAAAATTATTTCTGAGACCAATGTCCTGAAGAATTTCCCATAAGTTTTCTTCTAATAGTTTTTTAGCTTCAAGTCTTACATTTAGGCCTTTGACCCATGCTGAGTTCAGTTTTATTTTATTTTTTGAGAGTGAGTCTCGCTTTGTCTCCCAGGCTGGAGTTCAGTGGCATGATCTCAGCTCACTGCAACCTCCACTTCCTAGGTTCAAGTGATTCTGATGCCTCAACTTCCCAAGTAGCTGGGGATCATGGGAATTAATCACCATATCCAGCTATTTTTTTTTCTATTTTTAGTAGAGAACGAGTTTCACTATCATGGCCAGGTTGATCTTGAACTCCTAGCCTCAAGTGATCCAGCCGCCTAGGCCTCCCAAAGTGCTGGGATTACAGGTGTGAGCAACTACGCCGGGTCTGAGTTGATTTTTTTTTAATCGACTGAGAGGTTTGGATCCAGTTTCATATTTCTGCACATAGATATCCAATTTTTCTAGCACCATTTGTTGAAGAGATCTTCTTTTCCTTAATGTATGTTTTTTGAAACTTTTGCCAAAAATTGGTTGGCTATAGATATGTGAGTTTCTGCATTTTTCGTTCTGTTCTTTGTTTCTGTTTTTATGTGAGGACAGTGCTATTCTGGTCGCTATAGTTTTGTCGTATATTTTGAAGTCTGGTAGTTGACATGTCCCACATTGTTCAGTTTGCTCAAGATTGCTTTGGCTGTTTGGGGTCTTTTGTGATTCCATACAAATTTTAAAACTGTTTTTCCAATTATGTGAGAAATGTCATTAGTATGTTGATAGGAATTGCATTGAATCAGTAGATTGTTTGGGGTAATATGGTCATTTTAACAATATTAATTCTTCTGATCCATGAGCATGGGATGTTTTTATATTTGTTTATATCTTCAATTTTTCATTGGTGTTTTGCAGTTTTTCTTGTAGAAGTCTTTCATTTTCTTGGTTAAATTTATTCCTAGGGTTTTAAAAACATTTATTTAATTTTTCTTTTGTAGCTGTTGTAAATGAGACTGTCTTCTTGATTTCTTTTTCAGATACTTTGTTGTAAGAAGCACTACTGATTTTATTTGTTGATTTTGTATCCTGCAGTTTTACTGATTTAAAAGTTGTTAATCTGAATTTTTCTTTTTCATGTCAGACTTTGTTTATAGATTGCTCCATTTATTAAAATACATATATGCTCTAAAGGCACAGCTTTTTATTTAGTCATGGTTGTGTTCCAAATCCTAGGATACTACATGGCATACAGTAGGTGCTTAAATTCTTGACTAACGAAAGATTGAAAAAGAGATCCATCTGGATTATTTACTGGCCCTCTTTTTCCTTCGCATAATCAGTTTGGGGTGTAGGATTCATTCCAGCTTGGCATCAGTGAGTAATTTTCTTCTTACAATTCTCTGAACCTCATACATATTTTCTTTCAGTACAGTTGAAAGAGAACTGGATTTCTGCCACTCAGCAGGGAGTGATGAAATGCAGCTGGGTTTAGAGCCTCTCAGTGATACATTTTACTTAATTTTACTCTATGGAGTCTCTGTAATCTTCATGAGTATGCCATTTGTAAATTTTTGGAAGCAAGTGAACTGTGTACATAACACCTGATTTTTCTGTTTTTTTTTTTTTTAATTTTTATTTTTTTTTTTATTTTGTTTTTATAGTACAAGATCCTTAATGGAAACTAATCTACTTATTACAAGTCCCAGTGATTTTCCCCAGATAAACAGAAAACAGTTATCTCTCTCCCAATAATTGTTCTGAATTTCAATTTATAAATTTTGCAAAATGAATTTAATGCTTCCATGATGTGTTATTAACATAAAGTGATTTTTCTGAATGTTTTCTGAACATCTTCATGACTTTAAATCAGGATCATTTTTCTCTGCTGGATCTCAATAGGTTATAAGCACTTTTCTCATATAGCATAGTTCTTTTGGAAAGCTTATATTATCTATAAACCTTTTTATTTATTTTTAGCTTACAGCGATGTCTATTCTTTAGTCTGACAGCTTTTATTCTCTGTATGATAAACTTTCACATTTGATTTCATCCTTTTTATACTGGTCTATAACCTTCATTGCTGTTAATTGTAAAGTAAAAGTTAAGGAGAATTCATTTTATTTTTCTTGAACCCTTAATAGTATCTAGCAGAGTTCTGGATGCATACTCACTGACTGACCTATGAGGAGATGTAACTTTAATTCTACTGCTATGGAAAATGCTTCAGAGTTAATTGGCATAGAAATTTTAGATTTTAATATATGTTTGGCTGGCCTAAATGTCAATACAAATTTAAAAAATTCTGCTGAATATCTGTGTGTCACAACATACATGTTTTGCCTTGTGATTGGAGAAGGCTGAATAGAGTGGAAACTGCATGTCAGTAACTCCAGGATCTCACTTCTCTCAGAGTGGGTGCTTCCTTCCCAAGCTGCAAGTCATCTCACCGACCTGTGAGGCTGATGTGTGTGGAAAGGGTTTCTCAACACTGTGATTTTTAGGGTTGGTTTAACTTATCACCATACATAGGTGATTAATTCATGAGTTTTTAAATAAATGCTCACTTTTTACCAGGTTCTGTGCAAATAGTTATGTAGGAGTGTCCCTCATAAAATATCATCTAATTCTTTAAATGTCTTCTCACAAGATGTTTCTTCCACTGCGAATATCCTCCCTTCACTTACTCTAACTTTATCTTTTTCACTCAACATTCAGCTCAAGTATATATGTCTTTGTCTTTCTGATCTCCTAGTCTGAGTTATGTGTTCTCTTTTTCATCCTCCTCATCCCTCCTGTGATTACGTATTATTTGCCATATTCCTTTATCTATTTTCTGCCACAAGATTGAGAATTAGACTGAAGAGTAACTGGTAAAGGATAGCTGCTACATTGTATTCCTTCACCTAACTTAATTCAAAGGTGTTTATATATAAGCGAGCATCTAAAATAAAATAATTAAAGAAAATATTTTAACAGGAGTCTTAACACTGTATTTGCTCATGCTTGAAACTTTATGTAGCTCACACAGGCAAAATCATGTGAAATTTAAATCAGTATTTTTTCTGAAAATGGAAATATATAGTTTATATTTTTATTTAGTAGACCCATTTCAAAGATGTTTCTTCAATGAATTAACAATCATAAAGAAAATTTAGAGCAACTGAAAAATATTATATTTATAATACAATGATTGTAAACCAGATGATTTATGCTGATTCCTTCTACAAATATGCTAATACACCTATATGGACATTATTGCTGTGGTAAAGATTACTTTTACTTCTATAATTAAAAAAATGGGATATAATAAAACGTTCATGAGTTTGTATGTAGTGCTGAAAAAGTAAAAAATTACACTGTGGACAATCAGACTGTGACAGTCCTTCCAAATTAAACAAGGAAACTTTAAGACCACAAAAATGACTAACTTCTTTTTCTTTTCCTTCCTTGCCGATTAAAACTCTAGTACTGCTTAAAACTTCTACCTCCTAGTTAAAAATGTTAAAATATCCAAATCTTGAATTTTTTCCAATTTCTTAAAGTCAGCCAATCAAAAATTGGTGTTCATGGGTTATTTTTTGTTTCATCATGGCAGACTAGAGGCACTGCCAGCATACCTCTCCCGCTTGAAAGGACAAAATGGTTTTAGAAATTCGTGCCACAAACACTTCTTTTCAATAAGTGATGCAGGGATTAAAAAGGAAAACTGAAAGAATCAACAGGCCCTTTCAAGGAAATACCAGGCTGCAGCCTACACCATGATTTAGGCAAAGAACTGCCAGTTCCCAGAGTGTGAGAGGGAGGGAGGCTGTCTCCAGGATACACTCTCACCCAGGATCTTGAAAGTTTATACCACAGAGGGTGGCATTAACCCTACGCAGCACAGGAACTGACTTGGGGAGGGTTGTGGGATATAAAAGTAGGAACGACATAGAGAAGACGTCTGCCTGAACTCCCAGTCTGGAGCTGGATGCTCAAGATCAAAGGATGCCATTCCATATTGTTTGTCACAGAGGACCCTGCAGAGGTTAGCCAGAGAGTGCTGGCAGTTGTCTCAGGGTGAAAAAAGCCCTCAACTGCGATTTGTTATAATACAAGCTTGGGCGGAGACAAACTTTCACAAACTTTACAGTGAAAAGCAGGCTGTAACCACAAGGAAAGGGGCCAGTCACTTGCCTTTGTGGGTAGACAGGGAGGGGTGTATCCTGGAAGTCACAGTTGCTCTCTTCACAGGGAAAGCTTATGATCTGAGGCATTTATGAATTCTGAGTGCAAGCTGCCTGAAACTTAGCTCACTGCTGTTAGTGACACACTGAGGGAGTGGGGTCTACTGTGCCAAGTGTGTGGGATCTGTGTGGGGCTTACTGCTATCTGCTATTCCCCATTACCCATGCAAACTCTTCCTTGCAGCAGAGGCAGCAAATATCTTCTCTGGAATGTCAACCCAGTGACCTGAGAACCGCCCCACACCGCCACACCCACAGGGGCTGATGCTTTCCCTGCACATAGAGATTCAGAGTGCAAACAGCCCCCACCTGGCTTTGCCCCACCACCTGCCCTGATAGCTTAACACAAAGGATAGAAACTTTTAAAAATCCCGCTGTTGCTACCACAGAGTGTGCTCCTTTGCAAGTGTCACCTCCTGGCTGGAGGCCAACCAACAATCCATTATAGCACTTCCTGGTAGAAAACCACTGCACCAGGAAGAAGAAAACAGCTTTGCAACCTCAGTTATCACCACTACCTACACCACTCTGGCTAACTAGGAGGTCGTAAGTCTGTCCATGTGATCAGTTCCTTACTACTCTAACTGGCATTTGAGAAAGCCAGCAAACTAATGCTACCTATAACCAAGAAATCTCTGTCACTACCCTACCACCCCCATTAGAGCTGGTGCTGCTACTCACTGCTGGCAGGCTTTAGGACAGGTCACAATGCTGGATCCCTTAAAGACATAATCTCTCTAAATGAGACGGAACCAAAAAAGTAACTCTGATAACACAACGAAACAGGGTTTTATAGCAACCCCAGAGGATCACACTGGATCCTCAGCAATGGACTCAAACCAAGAAGAAATCTTTGAAATACAAGATATAGTATTTAGGAGGCTGATTATTAAGCTACTCAAGAAAATTCCAGAGAAAGGCGAAGACCATCATAAAGAAATTAAAGAGAAGTTCAAGATACGAATGAATGAAAAATTTTCTAGAGAGACAGATATAAAACAAACCAATCAGAACTTCTGCAAATGAAAGATACATGTAGGGAATTTATGAAATGCAGTGGAAATTTTTAACAATAGAACAAATGAAAGAATTTTAGAACTTGTTTTATTAGGCCAATCAGATGAAAATAAGAAGAAGTAATAAGAAATGAACAAAGTCTCAAAGAATATGGAATTATGTAAAATAGACAAACTTAAGAATAATTGGTGTTTCTGAGGGAGAAGAGAAAATGCCTGAAAAATTTATTTGAGAGTATAATTCAGGAAAACTTCCCTGGCCTGGCTAGAGATTTAGAGATCCAAATCCAGGAAGCTCAAAAAACTCTTGGGAAATTTATTGCCAAAAGATCTTCACCAAGGTACATAGTCATCATGCTACCTAACATCAACATGAAGGAAAGAATTCTAAGAGTAATGAGACAAAAGCATCAGGTGACCTATAGAGGAAAATCTATCAACTACCATCATACTTCTCAGCAGAAACCTTACAGGCCAGAGAAGACTGGGGTCCTATCTTCAATCTCCTTAAAAAGAAAAAGCCAAGATACTTAAATTCTAGATTCATTTCTTTTTCTTCACAGTTCTGGAACCTGATTTTTGTACTGGAACTTGAGTGTTAATGTCCCCTATATGACTGGATTGAAGTGTTTTCAGTCATTCTTTAACCGAGTGAAAGAAAGAAACAGGTTTAGCTTCTATTTATTGCTTCTAGGATTAACTTTAACTACATGTTATACAGTCATTATGAACTACTGGGGAAAAAAATCAATTAAATAAATAATATTTTTTTCCAGCAAAATCTTAAGAGCTGGTGTTAATTGTGAGATGCGAATATTTCTTTTGTTTTAGGTCATTCCACCATCTCCTTTTGAGATTTGTCACATTATAAGCCTAGAAATGCCCATAAACAGCAAAGAAATGAGGTGTGTTGTAATATCTTAGCAATTAGATTATTCTCATTTTCTAGCCTCAATGGTTAAGTAGGAAATATTTGAGAATACATAGATCCTACATAATAAGTGGGCATGAAATGAACATTAAGAAGGCTATTTCATAGATGATGGAATGCAGGCTGACAAACCAGGGGACCATATCATGAGCGTTTCCATTTCCAGATCTTGTTGCTTAATAGTAAGCTTTCTACCCTCCCACAGTTCCGTTAAAGACATTCTAACAGTGTAAACAAGCAGGACAGAAAAATCATTTCTGCAGAAGTTGTGATTATATTAATAGGCACCATCACATCTAATTACCTGATTAGAGAACCCTAATCTTCTTTCAAGTGTTGACTTCAGTAATGGGAAGCAGTGAAGTCTAGATATGAGTAACAGAAGTTGATTTCACCACCTGAAATGAAAACACGTTTCTCAATGAAATTATTCTGCCTCTGCCTTGTAATATTGGAGCTGATATATGGTAAGACACTTCTGCTCTTATATATTACCACTGATGATGCAATACATATTTTCTTTTAACTTTGTCATTTTTTCTAGAAGGGGAAATAAAATACAAATGTGAAGTTGGGGGTAAAACTGTAGAGACTGACATAATTTATTACATTATTTCAAACAGACACACTTATCTGGCAAGTTTCATCTGGTATGTTTCATCTGATTTGCATATCTGTATTTGGGGCTTGTTAAAAATGAATAATTGAATAAATACTTCCCAATAGGAGGGCACTCTTCAATTTGCTCCTTTGGATTTCTTTTTGGCATACAAATATGACTTTAGTGCCCTATGCCTAGTGACATCAGGAGAATTCAATGAAGAATTACAGCTCAGTTTTTGATGTCATCCTTAGAGTATTCAATTGAAACTTAAAAATAAAAGCAGTATAGACTTTTTGGAGAACAGTATGTCAAAAATTGGCACAATACTTTCATGAAAAATTGCTGTGCTCAGTATCTGCTTATTGCTACAATCAGAATCAGAATTTCCACAGAAAATCCATTCTAAGCAATAAATGCATCTCGTTGGCTGTCATGAATGAGCACTTACAACTTGACATGATGCAGGAGTTGTTTCTCCCACTACCTCACTAAGGAGACAGGCGGCAAATGGTTGGGTGGAGGGGTAGTGTGTGTGTTGGAGGATTATTTTCACAACCTTGCATTTCTCCTACATGAAAGAAGTACATAGACCAACTGGTAAAAGCTGAGAGAGTTAACTGTTAGCTGCTGATGCAAAATGCCTTTTTTTGCCTCACTTCTTTCTCCACCAAAATTCCATTTCACTAGATCTTTCAGGCTAAGTGCAATAAAATTTGATGATGGAAGGGTCTCTTTGAAGATAGGCACTGGATGTTATTCAACTCTGAGCCACATCTAGCTCAGTATATATTTAGTTAATTCATTTACTGGAGTAAACTAGATCTATATGATTATTATAAAAAGGTAAATGTGTCCTAGAGATAACATTAATTCCTTTGAACTGCTCAAACTGCTCATGGTGGAATAATTTGTTTTAACTTAATCAACCAAACACTGAAGAGAAGAAAAAATAACTTTATTTTTATGGAACACTTGTACACACATATGGACTTATGAATCATCAGAAACCTGAGTGTAACTGTAAAGAAATCCCACTATAGAAATAAGGCAAACTTATACGATTTCTAGCTGCTGCCACTTAGCACAAGAGACCTTTGAATGGTACAGGTATGCATAATGAATAAATTAATCATGTCATTTTGAATATTACAAGCAGTTCAGATTTACATACTTAACAACCAATGTGTTAATGAAATTATTTGTATTGTAATTGATCAGCTTAGCAATTTTTTACAGAAGATTGAACATTTTGTAGCCACTCACCTATTATAGTATTAATTTTTTATTAATAATTTAGGCTGATAAAACAAGGAGAGAATTCCAAGATGACTGATCGCTAACAGCTCGGGATTGTAGCTCCCCGTGAAAGCCCAGAAAACGAGAGGATGCCACACTTTCAGACAAATTTTCGTCACTCACGGACCAGATTTCCAGTGGAGGAGCCCCACGGGTCACCAGCACGACTCTTGTGGCCGGCGCAGCAGTTTTGCCAGTGCCTTGGCGCGGCAGCTCTTCCTGCAGAGTAAACGGGACTGGTTCCCCTACTGACTGGTGTTTGGAGCTCTGGGAAGGCAGAGCCGCTTGTTACGGACTCAAGAAGGAAGCCAGACCAGAGATTCCCAGGCAGAAGAGCACCATCAGTCTTATCGCTGCTGTTTTGGCCGGCACAATGGGTTGCTCAGATTCCAGCACTGGGAATCAATAAATTGGACATCCACTCAGAAACCTAATTAGAAAGGCAGTAATTGTAAAGACAACAGATGGATAAATTCATAATAAAGGGAGAAAACCAGCCTAAAAAGGCCGAGAATACCCAAAATCAGAATCCCTCTCCCTCTACAGGGGATTGCACTTCCTCATCAGCAACGGAACAAGCCCTGATGGAAAAGGACTGTGTTCCATTATCTGAAGTAGGCTTCATAAGGTGGATTATAAGAAACTTTTGGGATTTGAAAGAACTTGTTCTAACCCAATGTAAAGAAACTAAGAACTTTGAAAAAAGGTTTGACGAAATGCTAAAAAGAATGGACAATATAGAGAGGAATATAAATGAACTAACGGAGTTGAAAAATACAACACAAGAGCTTAGCGAAATATGCACAAGTTTGAATAGCCGAATTGATCAAGCAGAATAAAGGATATCAGAGGTCGAAGACCAACTTAATGAAATAAAACGAGAAGACAAGAATAGAGAAAAAAGGATAAAAAGGAATGAGCAAAGTCTCTAAGAAATATGGGACTATGTGAAAAGACCTAATCTACATTTGATAGGTGTACCTGAATGTGATGGAGAGAATGAATCCAAGCTGGAAAATACTCTTCAGGATATTATCCAGGAGAATTTTCACAATCTAGCAAAGCAGGACACTATTCAACCCCAGGTAATACAGAGAACACCACAAAGACATTCCTCAAGAAGAGCAACTCCAAGGCACATAATCGTTAGATTCACCAGGGTTGAAACGAAGGAGAAAATACTAAGGGCAGCCAGAGAGAAAGGTCAGGTTACCAACAAAGGGAAGCCTTTTAGACTTACAGCAGATCTCTCAACAGAAACCCTAAAAGCAAGAAGAGAGTGGGGGCCGATATTCAACATCCTTAAAGAACAGAACTCTCAGCCCAGAATTTCATATCCTGCCAAACTAAGCTTCACAATTGAAGAAAAAATAAAATCTTTTATGAACAAGCAAGTACTCAGAGATTTTATTACCACCAGGCCTGCTTTACAAAAACTTCTGAAAGAAGTATTACACACAGAAAGGAACAACCAGTATTAGCCTTTCTAAAAATATACCAAAAAGCAAAGAGCATCAACATAAAGAAGAATTTACATCAACGAATGGATAAAATAGCCAGTTAACATCAAATGGCAGTAACCCTAAATTTAAATCGACTAAATCCCCCAATCAAAAGATACAGCCAAAACTTAACAGTATGCTACATCCAGACCCATTTTATATCCAAAGATACACAAAGACTCAAAACAAAGTGTTGGAGATTTACCAACCAAATGGAGAGCAAAAATAAATAAATAAACAAAAAGCAGGAGTTGTAATTCACGCATTTGATAAAACAGATTTCAAAGCAACAAAGATACAGTGGTAAAAGGATCAATGTAATAATAAGAGCTAAGGATCCTAATACCTAGATACATAAGACCCATAAAGAGATTTAGACTCAACGAGATAGAAAATTAATAAGGATATCCAGAACTTGAACTCAGATCCGGAACAAGTAAACTTAATAAGTATTTATAGAGCTCTCCACTTTAAATACACAAAATATACACTCTCCACTTTAAATACACAAAATATTGATCAGCCATTATTAATACCCATTTTTAGAATAAATCAATATTCCTGTTCTCTCTCCCTCTTTTTCTTCCTCTTTCTTCCTCTCCTTCTCTCCAAAAAAAAAAAAAAAAAAAAAAAAAAAAAAAAAAAAAACATAAAACAAGATGGTCAAGTAAAAGCATTAACTAACAATATTCATTGCAAAGGTAGCCCAGGCTGCCAAACACTGCTAATGAAATCCTAACTGTGCTTATGGGGCTCATTATAAATTCATGTTATTTTGTCTTGAAATTTAATTGTTCCTTTGTTAGTCCTATATAATCTCCTACCTCTTTAACTATTACGTTTTTCCTCCCTAGCTTCTTTTCCTTATCCTATTCAATAATAATAATAATAATAATTATTATTATTATTTAGGCTATGAGCAAAAGTATGCAGCCAAAGATTTTTTTATCTTCTCCAAAATTATTTTCAATTTTAAGCTTTATAATTTCTCTGATGATACAACTGCCATGTAATTCCACTAAGAGCATTCCAGTTTTTGAACTGTCACCCCTGAAAATTAGGATGCTAAGCTTTTTTTTGAGTCTGTTTTAACCTGCTATTTAACCAAAGGTTATCTTTTTGTCCAGTCAATATGAGAAAGTTGCATGTCTTATTTTGTTTTTAAACTTAGAAGTAGGACAACTTAGGGTAGATACCAATTAGTTGTATCTCTGTATGATGCCTTGTTTTGATAATAGTGCAAATGATTTCATCAGTCAGAACTTGGACGTATTACATCTAAAATGTAGCCCTTGAAATATTACCCCCTCTAACACTCAGTCCAACAAATATACTCATTTAGTTATCTTCTCAGAAAAGAAATCCCAATCATTATTTGCACTGGAAAATTAGCAGTTGAATTTGTTCCTTCATTTTCATTACCCCAGATACAATCAATAAGTGCCACAATGTACCTTCAAAATAGTTTCCAAATAACCCCATTGTCCCTATCTCACTTTTTTTTTTTTTTTTTTTTTTTTTTTTTGAGACGGAGTTTCGCTCTTGTTACCCAGGCTAGAGTGCAATGGCGCGATCTCGGCCCACCGCAACCTCCGCCTCCTGGGTTCAGGCAATTCTCCTGCCTCAGTCTCCCGAGTAGCTGGGATTACAGGCTCGCGCCACCATGCCCAGCTAATTTTTTGTATTTTTAGTAGAGACGGGGTTTCACCATGTTGACCAGGATGGTCTTGATCTCTTGACCTCGTGTTCCACCTGCCTCGGCCTCCCAAAGTTCTGGGATTACAGGCTTGAGCCACAGCGCCTGACCCCCATCTCACTTTTTTAACAACACCCTGTTCAAACTGCTATCTTCATTTATTTCCACGATTGGAATTGCCTCCTTCTGAAATCTCCACTATGATTAGATTCTAAGTATTTTTATTGACAGCAACTGAAGAGATATGCTTTTTAACACACATCATTATTATATTGACATCTTGCTTGAAATGATGTAAGAGGTGGGTAAATCTTTCCTATTGAATACATAAATTTATCTCTTTTCTTTCTAAAATGGCATTAAATGACCATAACAGGTAAAGAAATATAACAGGTATCAAAATGACAGAGATAGGGTTTAACAATTTCAAAAATCAATTAAATGAGGAGTAACTGACTTGACATATCTCAGAAAACTGTCATGAAGCATATAAAGAAAAACCACAGGAAGCAGGTTATTTCTGTTGGAATTCTTAGAAACACTAGGTGTATACAAGCAGAGTTTAGAGTTAGACGAAATCAGAAGGGATAATGGAAAGTTTCTATAAAAAGTTATATAATACCAGATACTTTTCCCTATTCTAAGAGATCTTTAAAAACAGCAACACAAGGAAAGGACAAAATAGAGAATTATTTTAAAACACTAGTTTCTTTATTTTTTTTTTTTGAGTTATAGCACATTACATGTATATACACTATGCTCTTTTCATTCTACTTTATTTCATAGAGATCTTCATTCATTCTCACAGATTTTTCAAACATCTTATGTATGAGCTTATAGTTTATTCTTCCCAATAATTGCCATTATAAATGATGCCAAAAAAAAGTAAAACTTTTTTCTGGGAAGGTAATTTTCTGGAATATGTCTCAGAATGAATTCTTAGAAGTAAAGCTGGGAGATCAAAGTGTAAAAAAGGACAATGTAGTTTTAGTTAGATATTGCTAAATTTACCTCCTGAGGGGATGTACAGCTTTGTGCCTATTTTAACACAGCTTCTTAAATAGAGTGAGTGGTCAAACTTTTTTATTTTTTAAAAATTGAATAAGCAAGAATTGATATTGTCATATAGTATCTTTAAACATTTAAGAATAGTTTTAATTTATGGAAAATTATGCAGTACAAAGACTTCCCATACACCCAGGATTTCTCCTATTACTACCTTCTTGTACTGATATAGCACTTTTGTCACAATTAGTAAACCAATATTGATACATTATTATTAACTAAAGTCTATATTAAGATCCCCATCACTACCTTCTTAACTTGACATAGCACTTTTGTCACAATTAATAAATCAATATTGACACATTATGAACTGAAGTGTATACTTTATTAAAATTTCTAACTCTAATCTATTTTTTTAATTTTATAATTGAATTGAAGATATCATTTTGTACATTTAGTCATGAGGGCTCTTTAGGCTACTCTTGGCCATGACAATTTGTCAGACCTTCTTTGTTTTATAGAATGTCCCTCATCTGCGCCCTGTCTTCAGTGTTTCTCATTTATTAAACTGGGGCATGTGTTTTCACAAGGAAAATATAAAAGTGAAGCATCATTTTCATCACATTCCAAGGGTCAAGGCTTGTCACTATTGAGGTGAAACTTGATCACCAGGCCAAGATAGTATTTCTCGGTTTTTTTTCATTGTAAACTTTCTCTTTTCCTTTTTGTTTTTCAATGCACTCTTTGGAAGAAAATCACTGTGTACAGCCCATATTTAACGAGGGAATTATGCTTTATTTTCTTGAAAATGAAATCTGGGTAAATTATCTAGAATTCTTCTGCATGAGAGATTTGTTTATTCTTTATATATTTATTCAATAATTATATCAGTATGGACTCATGAATATTAATTCCTGTGTCCCTTTGGAAGGAAGTTTTTCCTGTATAGCCTGCTAAACCATGAGTCAATTAAACCTCTTCATCAATTACCCAGTCACAGGTAGTTTTTTATAACAGCATGTAAACAAACTTAACACTATGTATGTGTGTATATGTGTGTGTATATTTAATACTTTATTAATTTCTGTTGTACAAAATGCTCCCTGTTCATCTTGTGTATATTCTGTCCCAGATCTAGAATAAGTCATTTCTCTTAGCCTTCCTGGTTCCTTTTACTAGATAATGGTATTTGAAAGTAAGATCTGGCTCAAGGTTTACTTCTTTTAAATGAGAGTGTTGTAGCTTGCAGGCCCTTGGCTGACAGGAAAATATGTGTTTGGATATTATGCAGATTATATATACATATATACATATTTCTGTATGAAACTATGTGTATCTGTGTTAAGCACAACATGAATTCAGTAATTTCTCTAAGTCAAATTAGAGGGTGCCACATGGATTGTTCCACCCTCACCTTTTTCTTCTATGAGACTTCACATTCAATTGTCAGAAATTTGGCTTCTACTATCCACCATCAATTTACCTAAAAAGTAAATTCTTTTATACATATATTGTGGTTTCAGATTTGTTAACTCATTTTCCTGTGCACATGACTTCTTCATCTAGAGCACAGTGCTTAGGGTCAGCTTATTTTGCCTTTAGTCTTAGAGACTCTACTTATTTCTAAATATGCTTAGTTTTCTGCCTTTTCTCTTTAACCCTTACTACAAGTTTTTTCACACATATAATGCAGTGAGGTTCTATTGTCTCCTTTTGCATTTTATCATGAGATTCACCAAGATCCTAAATGTTTGTTTACTTAATTTGCACACATTAAGGTTAATTTTTTTTTTGTCTGTAGGTTTTGATAAACATATTATATCATGTATCCACTATCACAATATCATATGAAATTAGCATCACTGTCCTGTGCTTTACCTATTCAATCCCTTCCCTTCTCATTTATGACAGGCACTAACATGTTTATCATCTCAATAGTTTGGCCTTTTCCAGAATGTTATTTAATTGAAGCAAGCCTTTTCAGACTGGCTTTTTTCACTTAGCAATATGCATTTTAGATTCATTTGTATCTTAATATTTCCTTTTATCTTATTACTTTGAAACTGTTGCTGCAGTTTGGATGTGTCTTCTCCAATATTTAAGTGTTGCCAATATGATGGTATTGAGGTGTGGGGCCTTTAAAAAATGATTAGGTCATGAGAGATACTTTCTCATTAATGGGATTAAGGCTCTTATAAAAGAGGCTTCTTGAAGTATTCAGCTGTCTTGCTAGCTTGCAACTTCTCCTTCTGCTAAATACGGATACAGCAAGAAGGTCTCACTAGATGTCAGCACCTTGATTTTGGGCTTCCCAGCCTCCAAAACTGAAAGAAATAAATGTCTATTTTTTACAGATTACTCAGTCTCAGGTATTTTGTTGTAGCAACACAAAATAGACTAAGACAATTCTGAATTGTATTTCATTATATGGGTAAACCTTAGCTTGTTTATCCATTTACCTGTTGAAGGATGTGTTAAGCCATTCTTTCACTACTATAAAAAAATACCTTTGGCTAGGTAATTTATGAAGAAAAAACATGTAATGGTTCTATAGGATTTACAGGAAGCATGGTGTTGGCATCTGCTTCCAGTGAGGCTTCAGGAAGCTTACAATCATGACAGAGGTCAACAGGGAGCCAGCATGTCAACATGGTGAGAACAAAAGCCAGAGAGTGGTGTGAGGAGGTACTAAACTTTTAAACAACCAGACCTTGTGTGAACAAACTGAGCAAAAACTCACTTATTACATAAGGGAATGATGCTAAACCATTCATCAGTAATCCATCCCCTTGATGGAATGACCTCCTACCAGACCCCACCTCCATTTGGAATCACATTTTCAACATGAGATTTGGAGGGACAAACATCCCTATCATATCAAAAGATTTTTTTTTCCACTTTTTGGTAATAATACAGAAAACTATTACAAACATTTATACATAGGCAATTGTATACTTATATCTTAAAGTTAACCAGGTAAAAAAACCTAACAACAAGACTTCTGGGGTGATATGGTAATACTACATCTTGCTCTGTAAGAAACTCCCAAACTGTCTTCAAAAGTGGCTATACTATTTTGCATTTTTTACCAAGAATAGATGAGTTCTGGTTGTTAGGCATCCTCACCAGAAGTCAGTATTGCCAGGGTTCTTAGATTTTTAGCCAGTTTACAGAAATAGCAACAAACAGAAAACAAGACAACACCAAATAAATAGAAACAGTACAGAGATCAAAAGATTATTTAAAAATTAGTACCTCCAGAGAAATAAGACAATATATTGAAACCATGGAATAGAAACGTTATGCTATAAAAGGGCATCCATAAAGCAAAAGTTTTCAAAGTAAAAATATGGTAGCAGAAAATAAACATTCAACAGAACAATTTAAAATTGGATCGTATTTGTGAAGAAATGGAGGAGAGATAGAATCAAGAATATATAAACCAAAAGAGAAAGGAAAAGAGAATTAAGTCATTTTGATTGTAACATCAAATGAATAGATTGAGCAAATTGAAAGTAATGATATTTTCACAGAAATAATCGTCAAAATTCCTAAACATGAAAAAAATAGTGTTCCAAAGAAAATAGAACAAGTACAATAGGAGAAAGAATACCCATGTTAAGACAAGTTTTTGCAAAATTTCAAGTACTGGGAATAAAGGGATAATATTACAATCTTTAAGGGAGGGAAAAATGAAAACCACAGAAGTAAACTATGAAAAGAATCAAAGTGAATGACATTGGTCTTCTAAGATGATGCCAGAAAGTGGAAAATCAAATATACCTAGAATCTAATACCCAGTTGTGCTTATTCTTTATCAGTGAACTACTGTAGGGAACCAGCCCCATACCCCACCCATGGGTACCCCAAGTTTGGTGATGACAAAGAAATAAGAAAAAGATTAAGAATGCATATAGTGGGATGAGTAGGACAGTGCATAAGTGAGGGTGCAAAGTTCCCTAGCTCTGATCTTCCACAGTAGTTATTGGTTACAGTAACTTTGATCTATAGGGTAGGCAGTGGAGTGATAGTGGGGAGAGGGTGAGTGCTGGTGGGGTGAATCGGTGAGCCGGAACTCAATCAGTGAGCCAGAATTGGTGTGGCATTCTAAAGACTGGTAACAGTGGTGGTTTGGGAGTTTCACAAAACAAGAACATGTGGTTATCTTTTGCCTATTATCTATGTGCAACTGGCGGAACATAAAGGGCCTTAAAAGGAGCCCACAAGTCTGGTTACAATTTAGTGCTATGAAGGGGTTTTACATCCTTGAATACAATGTGTATGATAACAGAGTCTAGGTCACACTGCACTGGAACATGAGGCATGGAGAATTTTGCCTCCCCAGAGGCCTACTGCAGTTTGCCATTTCCAGTTTATATATTACTCATAACCAATTTATGTAGGCACCTTGTAAGTCCTTTCTCCTTTGCTGCTTCCCACAACAAAACACATTATTGTTGTATTGTGCTTATTCTTTATCAATGAACAGCATTTCTTAAAACTATTCCACATTAAATTAGTTACTTCAAATCGTAGTACTGTCAAGTTCTCCTTCTGCCGTTACACAATTAATCCAAGTTCATTTCTTTCACCATAAACATTGATCTTTATATGCATCAAATTTGTTATTTCTTTTCTGTCTGGTTTTTGTGTCTCTGTGTTTGAAGCTCTGTTGTAAAAATCTGCTCATTTCTATACGTCTGATGCATAGAATAGTGCCCCATTAAAAGATACACTTAATGAATTCACAAATATTATACTGATACAGAACTATAGCTTTCCTGTATTTTGCCCTTATAGTGAGAATTCAATGTTTGAATTTTCTCTTTATCTGAAACCAGGCTATCTTTTCAAGGAAGAACAGAAAGTACATCTTCTAACCTCATCATCATCTTAAAATTACATCACCATTATTTTAAAGATATTACTTTTGTGTTTACTGTGTAATGATACTATACATATTGTCGTTACCAAAGATCCATGTAATTCTAGTACAGATTTTCATGTTCTGGAGCAGGCTTCACTTTTTAACTGTTCATGCTCATCACATACAACTTACTCATCATTTTTCCTCCAGATTTCTCGGCATCACTTGATGTACACTTGGATCACAGACTCCAGGATCATAAAATCCATGAAAAATTTGCAAGTTATCTCTTATTCTTGGAAATTTTCTGAAGAGCATAGTCTGACTTTAAAATTATACATCTGAGTATACAAATGCAGCTGTTTTGACAAAGAAGTGGTTTTGTGGAAGAGAAGCATAGACAGGAGGGTATTTCTCAGTTTTGTAGAAAGTCAATGCAGAGCAATAGTGTCATTTTATGTTTTCCTACAAACATAATGACATAAAATTCAGCCTCAATAAACTATTTCCAGATTGAAAGCCAATGTTGTGAAGAAACGAGATATCATGGGGTTGGCAGTACAGGTAGAAATGGAGTTGCTTCACTTTTTCTTTAATTTGGGACATGTATTTTTTTTTCTTTATAGCAATATAATGCGAAGGAGATTAACACTTCTTCCTCTCTCCAACTTTATTTTGGTGTTATAAATAAACAAAGTCACTTTTTTTCTATGCATGTCTGGGAATTTCTCTGGGCTTTGTAGTCATTTTCTCTCGGCCAGTCACAAAGTGGTGTCTTTATATAAAAGTCTTGCCTCAGTTTCTTCTTTCATTTTAGCTTCCATCTTGAATTTTAACCCTTTTAGGTGCCAGGAAAGTTAGTGATTGTTAGTTCCTGCTTTCTGTATTTTTTTTTTTAATTATTATTATTCTATTAGGAAAGAAAAGGAGAGAAACAATGAAGTGTTTTTGTCAAAAGGCTCATTCTCAGGATTTTCTCATATACTACTCTCTGTCAAATCTGCTTCAAATAATCTCATATTTACCCCCACCCAATCTACCTTATAAATGGGTTTGAAGGAATAAGTGAAAATATGTATACAAAAATACTTCATAAACTTTAAAAGTTTATTGGATTAACTGGTGGATTGATTTTTATGTACATAGTTATGTTATCTGAGTATTGTTGAGAAAGTCTTCTAAAGCAAAAATAGTCTTTTTACAAAAATAGAGGAAATATAGAAAGTTGTCATCATTTGGAAAAATCTACCAGTACTTTTCTTAATACATAAGATTTAATGTATAAAAAGACAGATTGAAAATTGTTTCATAATGTATCTTGAATGTAAGTCTGAAGAGTTTCATGCTTATCCTTGTAAAGATACATCATTGTGAAAGTATTTAGTAAAATTAGTCCTGCAGTTTCTTGCAGGTTGGATTTGCATGGCACAGCTGGAAGTACAGATTAGTAAAATCTCACATAGTTCATGGTTATGGTCGTAAGAAATTGACTAAGGCATTCCTTGATTGGACCATCTCATGTAAAGACTTTACTTGACATGCATGAAGTTTGATGTAAATAGTGTTTTAGATTAAAATATTCAGTACGCAAAAGGACATTTCTAATTGTAGCTTCTTGATAACTAATGAGCAAGTTATTATATTTGTATCTTCCAAATGACTTTAAAAAACTTTCTTCGTCTCTATTCACTGGGAATGATTTAAGTTATCATTCTTAGAACTTTAGAATTCAATAAAAGAAGCTAATCAGGCAAGTATTTCCCCAGATTCAATTAGACTTTCCATAGATTTTTGAGTGCCTACTGTTTCCTCTTGAAACACTTGATGGCTTTTGTGTGAGTCTTCTTCCCAGAATAATTTACATCATAATCTAACCCTGGAATGAGAGAAATCAGAAATTTTCATAGTGTGATTCATGGGCGAATACATAAAATATCTACTCGAATGAAATCATTGCTAGTTTTCACACGGCTAGAATTCTCAAGTTATGAATAAGGTATTAAATATTTAAAAGCTTCATGTGGTACAAATTTTCATATTAGAAAAGAAGAGCAATATTCACACCAGTAGGCACATATATAATATCTATAGTTGGTTTTTATTTTATTAGAGCTATGTAGACTATTTTGTCTGATGCTTTATTAATATCTTCCAGTTGAACATTCTGCATATCTACTACTGAGTGTTAAATATAAATATTAGTTTGCAAGAATATAAAAAATTATCATAAAAATAATTAAATGTATCCTATGCATTTGAGTCTGTCCAGGGTTTGCTTATCTTCAAACCCATTCTTTATTATTCCCATATATTGCCAGGTGTTCCAGGTGGGATGACCTCTGGAAGCAGTTTTCCACGTTATTTTTCTCAGCTGCTGCTGGTTACGTTTCCCAGTGGGAGACACTGGTAGGAGATTTCAGAGCATGAAACAGAGGAGAGAAGAAAAGGGAAAAGCTAGGGCATATGTACTCCAGTCTCTATCTACGCAGTACCTATGACACTATTGTATCTTGTCTACACCACCAATCCTTCCTGTGATTATTCCAGTTTCTGCCAGGTGACTTCACCCCCTGAAATCTAGTAATAGCATAGTAATACCTCTCTCTCATTCTTGTTTTATTTTTCCTGTTGCTCCTAATGCAGTAGTGGGTTTCTATAGTTGGAGATCTCTGAGTTGTCTCCTTTTCTCTAATGGCTCCCTTGTACTTCCAGCAACTGTGTAACAAAATCTCTGTACTAAATTATCTGTAATATGCTTAAAATACTTGCTATTTTCTTGAGTTGGACCATGAATGCCAGTGTAGTGTTAAGTGTATTTAGTTGTTAATTTGTCACATATCAAACTATATAAAGAATCAATCACTTGGCAGAAAATGCAAGCAGTAGAGGTCTCCTCTACTTGTTTCCTCTACCTGATTCCCTTCTTAATTCATAAGTAATATGAATACTTTTGTGTTTCCTGTAGGGTACTTCTTTATATATTTGCACATACACATGCACAAACATAACTTTAAAACTTGTTTCTATTTACTTAAAAATGTCTCTATCAGTTCATATAGATCTGCCTAATTTTTTAAACTGCTAAATTGTGACATAATATAGGTATTCTGTAATTACACATCATTGTGTAGGTAGATGTTTAGGATATAAATTCCTATCAGATATTGCTATGTATTATACTACACTCTTACAAATGTGTAAGTACATTAAACTTTTTAATGTTTGCCAAAATGTTAAGTGGTAACTATCTCATTTTCATTACACTTAATTACTAAAAATTAAGAATATTTTTATGTACATTTTGCTCATTTATGTTAGTTATGTCATTTCTAGTTCATATTTTTCCTTTTTTCTTAATATAACTTGATATATATAATGTTGCATTCAATCATAAATAGGTTAGTCCAATAACCATATTCCACATTAGCTTTTCTTTTTTAATTTTATTTTTTTGAGACAGAGTATTGCTCTATTGCCGAGGCTGAAGTGCAATGGTGCAGTCTTGGCTCACTGAAACCTCTGCTTCCCTGGGTCAAGCAATTCTCTTGCCTCAGCCTCCCAAGTAGCTGGGATTAGAGGCATGTGTTACTATGCCTAGCTAATTTTTGCATTTTTAGTAGAGATAGGGTTTCATCATGATGGCCAGGCTGGTTTTGAACTCCTGACTTTAGGTGATCCACCTGAATTACCAGTGTGAACCATTGCACCTGGCCCCACATTATCTTTTATATAACATTTTCTTAAATGGTATTCTTTGAGTATATGATCATATAATTTTTGAACAACAGTTTTCCACCATTCTTCTAAAATTAAACATCTTAACATTTTATCTAGTTTTATTCACAAGAATCTTTGGTAAAATGATTTACACTTGCAAAGACAGTAGTCAGGCTTTTCCAGTTATAGAATTTTCTAACATATCAGCATTATAATGGTTGCTGGAAATTCCTTTTTAAAGATTACCATATATTCCTTAATGTTGGCATTTTCTTTTGAGTATAACAACTTTTTTTTGGTCTAATCTCAGAAACATGTGTTGAAGTTATATACAAATCTTTTTGTGTCTATGTGAAAATATTACTTAAATTCTCTATGCCATGAATTTTATTAATAAAATCCTGAATATCAAAATATTTTACACATCCTTGTAAGCCATGTTTAGTGTGTTATTTTTTTCAACTATGTTATTCATGTGCTTGGATGATAGTTTTTCTTTCTCTTCATCTTCTTTTCTTTTCCCTACTGCATCTGCTTGCCTTTTTCCTTTACCTCTCATTCTGTTAACTATGTTAGGTTTTAATATCACAATCATTCTATAAAATATCCTTTTAGAATACAACAGGATGCTAGCCAGCTTTTCCTGGGCTTTAGAACAAGTTACATAAATGGTATTAAACCATCCCTTAAAGTATGTAGGATTTACATCTTAACCATATGGAACTGGTGTTTTAGCCACAGCTGTAGCTGAAGCAGCTGGAACACAGAACACCATGTCCTGAAGCTTCATAGAGCAGGGGAGGCCCTGAGCCTGGCCCAGGAATCCATTTTTCCCTTTCAGCTTCCAGACTTGTGACGGGAGGGACTGATGTCAAGGTCTCTGACAAGTCCTGGAGACATTTTTTTTCATTGTCTTGGTGATTCACATTTGGCTTCTCCTTACTTTCTTCAGCTTTCTTTAATTTCTTCCCAGAAAATAGGGTTTTCTTTTCTATCGTATGGTCAGGCTGCACATTTTCCAAACTTTAGTGCTCCCCTTCTTGAAGGATTTGCTACTTAGGAATTTCTTCTGGCAGATATCAGAATTTACTAAATGACATGGTTTGTCTTTGTCTCCACCCAAATCTCATCTTGAATTGTAACTTCCACAATTCCCTTGTGTGGTGGGAGGTACCTGATGAGAGGTGATTGAATTATGGGGGGTGGGTCTTTCCTGCATTGTTCTCATTGTCGTGAATGAATCTCACAAAATTAGATTGTTTTAAAAACCATTTTTCTGCTCATTCTCTGGTTTTGCCTGCTGCCATCTATGTAAGATCTTACTGGCTCCTCCTTGCTTTCCACAATGATTTTGTGGCACCCCCAGCCATGTGAAACTATACATTCATTAAACTTCTTTCTTTTGTAAATTGCTCAATCTCAGGTATGTATTTATCAGCAGCATGAAAACAGACTAATCTGCTAAATTGCTACTAAGAATGAAATGCTGCTGAAAAGATAACTGATAAGGTGGAAGCAACTTTGGAATTGGGTAATGGGCAGAGGCTGTAACAGTTGGAGGGCTCAGAAGACAGGAAAATGTGGGAACTCTTGAAACTTCCTAGAGACTTGTTGAATGGTTTTGTCCAAAATGCTGATAGTGATATGGATAATAAAGTCCAGGCTGAGGTGGTCTCAGTTGGAGATGAGGAACTTGTTGGGAAATGGAGCAACGTTCACTCTTGTTATGTTTTAGCAAAGAGACTAGCAGCATTTTGCACCACCCTAGATATTTGTGAAAATTTGAACTTGAGAGAGATGATGTAGGGTATCTGGTGGGAGAAATTTCAAAGCAGCAAAGCATTTAAGAGGTGGGTACTGTTAAAAGCACTTAGTTTTATAAGGAAAACAGAGCATAAAAGTTCAAAAATTTGCAGCCTGACAATGCAGTAGAAATAAAAATCCCATTTTCTGAGGAAAAAAATTAAACTAACTGCTGAAATTTGCATGAGTAATGAGAAGCTGAATGCTAATCCCCATGACAATGGGGAAGATGTCTCCAGGACCTGTGAGAGACCTTTTCAGCAACCCCTCCCATCACAGACCTGGAGGTTTACAAGGAAAAAATGGTTTACTTGAGTCCCTCTGCTGGGTGCAGTCTAGGGACATGATAACCTGCATCCCAGATTTTCCAGCCATGACTAAAAGAGGCCAAGGAACATCTCAGGCCACAGCTTCAGAGGGTTCAAGCCCCAAGCCTTGGCATCTTGCATGTAGTGTTGAGCCTATAGGTGCACAGAAGTCAATAATTGATGTTTGGGAACCCCTGCCTAGATTTCAGAGGATGTATGGAAATGTCTTGATGCCCAGGCAGCAGTTTTCTGTGGGGGCAGTGCTCTCATGGAGAACCCCTTCTAGGGCAGTGCAGAGGGAAATGTGGGGTCAGAGTGCTCACACAGAGGCCCCCATGGGCCACTGTTTGGTGGAGCTCTGAGACGAGGGCCAAAATTCTCCAGACCCCAGAATGGTAGATCCACCAACAGCTTGCACCGTGTGCCTGGAAAAGCTGCAGACACCCACTGCCAGCCCATGAATGCAGCCAGGAGGGAGGCTGTATCCTACAAAGCCACAGGGGTGGAGCTGTCCAAGACCATGAGAAACTAACTCTTGCTTTAGTGTGACCTGGATGTTAGCCATGGAGTCAAAAGAGATAATTTTAGAACTTTAAGATTTGATTGCCCCACTAAATTTCAGACTTGCATGGGGCATGTAGCCCTTTTGTTTTGGCAAATTTCTCCCATTTGGAAGGGCTATATTTACTCAATGCCTTTACCCCCATTGTATCTAGGAAGTAACTAACTTGCTTTTGATTTTACAGGCTCATAGGTGGAAGAGACTTGGCTTGTCTCAGATGAGACATGGGACTGTGGACTTTTGAGTTAATGCTGAAATGAGTTTAGATTTTGGAGGACTGTTTGGAAGGCATGATTGGTTTTGAAATGTGATGAAATGAGATTTGAGGGGGCAGGGGTGAATGATATGATTTGGCTGTGTCCCCACCCAAATCTCATCTGGAATTGTAACTGGCACAATTCTCACATGTCCTGGGAGGGACCAGGTGGGAGGTGATTGAATTTTGAGTATGAGTTTTTCCTGTACTGTTCTTGTGAGAGAGAATGCATCTTATGAAATCAGACTGTTTTAAAAATGGGAATTCCCCTATGTATTCTCTTTTTTTGCCTCCTGCCATTCATGTAAGATGTGACTTGCTCCTCTTGCCTTCTGCCATGATTCTGAGGCACCCCCATCCTTGTGCAACTGTAAGTCCATTAAACCTCTTTCTTTTGTAAATTGCCTAGTCCCATGTATGTCTTTATCAGCAACATGAAAATAGTCTAATACACTAAGCTATTTGGTTTTATATATCATTCCTCTTTATTATGCATTTATGAATATAGGAAGTTATTTTGAATTTCTTTTAATAGTCACAAAATTGTGGAATAATATCCAGACATAGGACTTGGTCATTTTTAGATATTTCTAGTGATGCAAGCTCATTCAAGCAACCATAATGTTTGCTCATTCAAGCAAACATGAATTATTGCTATGGGCTCCCAATGGGTTCTTATCATTCCATCCTTACTTATATTTAATTTTATTTACCCCACCAAATTACAGTCATACAATTTTATATAAACCAGATTATGTCTTCGTTCTAGTCAAAATCTCTTATTAACTTTAACTCTTACTCTTCCTTTGAGCATTTACTCAATGTCTTACTCTTTGTAAAGACTTCCCTAATGAATCCAAGTGAAACTACAATCTGCTCACCGACCCAGGCAGACTTTCCTCATTCTCTTTAAATACATACTAACTTGTCATATGTGGTGTACTTAATTTATTTTTTCAATTGTCTGTCTTTCCCTTTAAAAATGAGAAGGTAAAATCTTTATATCTCGTTTTTTTTTTTTCTTTTTGTTGGTGTCCCAATCAAGAACACTTAAAAGAGTAACTGTCACACAGTGAGTACTCAAAAACATTTGTTGAATAGATTGCTAAACTACTTTTATTGTGTCATTCAAATCCTCTGCCTTATTTATTATTTTGTACCTTGGCTTATTTCTGAAAATTCTATGTTAAATTCTACCAGTGTGTTTCTACAATTGGCAATTTCTCACTTTCTGCTCCTGCTTTATATATTGGAAGCTTTACTTTTATATGATTAATGTTTAATGATTTATATTTTCTTAGTGTTATATTTTGTTAATATGGAATTTCATGATGGAATTAAATTCCGTTTGGAATTTCATCAACATTTTAAAATTAGCTTTCTTTTCATTGCACTTGCTGGCATATATATTTCTCATATTTTTTATTTTTTTAATTTTATATTAGATGAGTCTCTTTAAAGAATCTTTTCTTTAATAGTTTGATAATCAGTGAATTTTATTAAGAAAATTAAAATTTTTAGTATGTAACATTTTGTAGTGGTTAATTTCTCAAACATGTATTTTTTATAACATATTTTTATGAACCACCAGTATAAATAAATTATTCCTTCTTCCTCTCATTCTTCACCTCATTTTCCTTGTGATAACAGATAACCAAGCATGCTGTCCTTTCCTTCTGACCCCACATTTCCCACATTGAGCTCATCTGGGATTGTTTTTTTTTTTTTTTTTTTTGAGATGGAGTTTCGCTCTTGGTACCCAGGCTGAAGTGCCATGGTGCTATCTCGGCTCACTGCAACCTCCATCTCCTGGGTTCAAGCAATTCTCCTGCCTCAGCCTCCCGAGTAGCTGGGACTACAGGCATTCGCCACCATGACCAGCTAATGTTTGTATTTTTAGTGGATGGGGTTTCACCATGTTGATCAGGATGGTCTTGATCTCTTGACCTCATGATCCACCTGTCTTGGCCTCCCAAAGTGCTGTGATTACAGGCGTGAGCCACCGCGCCCAGCCTGTGGGATTGTTTTGTTGCAATTAATAATAATTTGTTTTTTTATTTATGTATAAATGCTTATTTATATTTTATCATTACACAATTACATTTTATAAGTACAAAAGATACACATTATGAATATATTATTTATACTTTTAAATTATTAAACATATTAGTGAGTTCTATAATCTTACTATTTTTAAAAGTTATATTTTATTACATTATTTTCTTTGGCTGCAGTATATTATTGCAGTGCTAATTCTTTCAGAGAGAGCTTATGGGTTTTAGATTTCTTATTTTAAATTTCTTATTTTTTGCAGGTTTTGAAATTTTTTTATGTCTTTAAAATTAACAGTTGATATGTTCTGTTCACATTTCAAATAATGGATTGACTGGCTTCAAAATAATTTTCCTTAAATCTCTGTGAATATTGCAGCGTCATCTTTCACCATGTAATTTTGCTATTGAAATGTAGACATAATTTTCCTTCTTTGGTTTTTTAGATGAGTTTTTGCTCTGAAAGTTTTTAGTATTTTCATATTTGTTGTAAAGCATGAAGCTTCAGGTTCAAATCCTTGCTCTACTACTTACCTACTGCTTACTGGCACTTCTCTTAAAAAGGTATTAGCCCTTTTAGGTTAATCTTTCGTATCTCTTAAATTTTTAGCACATTTTAAAAAATTGCTGTCCATAATTTCCTTGTCTTGGTATTCTAATTTTCTATTTGAGTTTTACTTATTTGATCTTATTTTCAGTCTTAGGTCAATTATTTTTAATTTAGGCAATATTTATCCATTTGTCCATAATTCTTTCTGATTGCTTAATTTTCTTAATCCTTACAGTTGCTCTCTGGATTCAGTAATCTCTCAAATTTCTCATAACTAGCATATAGATTTTATTAAAATCTCCTTTATTACCTGCATTTCCTTTTAGCACCTTTTCCTGGCACCTTGGCTGATTTCTTTATTTTTTTTTCTTTAACATTATTTGTTTTCCTCAAGTGGCTTATGATTCTTAGTGATTGGTTTAGATTGCTGATATGAGTTTGTTGTAAGTAGAAGGGATAATCAAATTCTATGTGTAAAAGGTCAAAAATGGTTTTGTAAGTTCACTCAGGGTTTATTAGTATGAGGCTTGCAGCAATGCCTAGGACACCCTCTAGTAGCTAAAATAAGGAATAATTTCTTCCGTCACTTAAAACATAAGTAAATTTCTTCCATTAATGAAATGGCTTCTCCCCTAGCTCCTCACTCCATTGCTCAACCTGTTCAGACTTTCCTGAAGCTCTCTCCTTCTTTCTCACTATTCTGTTTGTGAACTAAGCCTGACCTCAAGCAAGTAGTTCACATCATTTAGGATATAGCTTTTGGTTTTTAGATTGCCATTTGGTATCAGAGGTTGTGGACAGAAAGTAGTTGGACTCATTTGACAGCTGGTTAGATTTATTTCTTTAATTAATTACTATGATTGCTGACTTAGTACTCTCTCTAATGCTTTGTGGATCTCTACTCTTCACTCGTCATATTTGGGCTATAGTTTTTCTGTTATTTATCAGATATTAAAAACTTTGTATCTTTTCTACATTTTAAATAAACTTTGGAATTCCTGTTTCTTTCCATAATATTAGTAATTAATCTTGTGTGTTTAAATGTATGCATAAACACACAAACTTGTGTATGTGTGTAAAATATGCACATACATAGAGTCATCATAAGAGACCACATAGAAGCGGAAAAATTAAGTGTATATGCTCAGACTGTTTAATTAGTCCATCTTTACTATGTTTTAGAATTTTATTTGTTTAGCAGGATATTTGACAGGTTTGTGATTGCACAGCCAGAATGTTACTTTATGGAATGAAACAAGGAGTTTTCTATTGCATAAAAAAAAATTGTCACATCTATTCTGTCATCAATGAAATCCTATGAGAATAGCTAGGTCTTTTAAAAGCTAGGATGTCCAAACTGCTCCTCTGTAGCAAGAGTTCCCAGCCTTGGCAACCTGCCCTGATTCAACTTTAAGTAGAGATATGTGACAAATATTCTTTTAATATTTTTCTTTTTTTTTAGAGACAGGGTTTTGCTCTGTCATCCAGGCTGGAGTGCAGTGGTGCAATCATAGCTCACTGCACCTTTAACTCCTGAGCTGAACTGATCCTCCCACCTCAGCATTTGAGTAGCTAGGACTACAGGCATATCATATGCCACCGAACCCAGATAATTTTTTAAATTATTTTTTTAGATATGGGGTCTCACAGGCTATGTAAAAAGTATTCCCTTAAGACGTTCACATTATTCTTTCAACATCAAAATGAAAAACGAAACAAAACAAAAAGTATACCACCTGATGTCACTTTCAAAAATTCTAAAGAGTACATCTGCATGTGATCTTGAGAGTTGTCTGTTTTAGAACCTCTTGAAGAGGCAATATGACAACCTTTACTAAGTTAAAACATACAAAGCTCCTCTTATCCCTTTATTAATTTGAGCAAAGTAAGTTAATACTTACAAAGCACCTACTATGTGAAATACACTATCCTCAGCATCGAGATATATGTGTAGAGAAGACAACAGATCAAATTTCTTCTCTTAAGAACTTAGCTTCTAAAGGAGTATCTCAAATATTTTCTTCTTTCATTCACAGTAGAACTAAAGCTAATGGTAAAAGGCCTAATGTTTTAGAAATCTCCAGTTTAAGTCATTTGCAGAAAATTTGATAACTGTAAAATAGTTTGGAAGATAGAGGATAATAATTAAAATTCTTCTATATTAATACTTTATGGTTTCAGCAGTTAACAAGATATAAAATGATTAAAGTGTGTACTTTTACATTAAGGAGCATTTAACATGGTTTGTCTATAAATTTTTGACAGTTTCTCTTATTTTTGCAAATTAGCAGACTAATAACACAGCAATTCAAAAAACATCTGATTTTAATATATGCCAATCATTCTAAAATAAGATTCTAGTTCAGAAAAAGGGCTTTTTCAGAGGAAGGCTGGGTCGACAATCTGCCAGAGTTTCTGTTGAGAAATGAAAATGTCAGTCACTCATGTTTCACAATATCTGGATAGTTGACACTGTATAGATAGACGAATCAATGGGTGAGGGAGCTGAATTTTTATAAGATATTTCTTTGTTCCATCAGGATATACTGAGGTAATGCAGTCACAGAGGAACTCACTCAGCTCAGATTAGTTTCAACATGATTCAAGAAAATTAAGAATAGTTTAAGCCTCCATAGCAAGAGGTTCCAGGATATGTCAGCCTATTCTGATGCAACTCCATGGACATTATAGTACAGTTATTTCTTTAACTCTTTATCATTCTTTCCTCAACCTCCATGTAAAAAGAAATCCAACTAATTCATGCTACTTGTATAAATTAATATTTATTGTCATCTTAGGACAAAGTATTTTTTTCTCTCCTCAGATACCATACCACAGTGAGCTGACTGTCCTCAAAGTAGTTATAAACAATCAGCCTAAGCCTGAAACAGAAGAATTTCCCAGATATTCTCATTTAAACCTAAGAATAAATAATATACATAAATCATATGGTTTTATATATGACATATATATTCATATATGTCACATATATAATCTTATATATTTAATATATCTATATAATGTTGCAGTGGTAGGAGAAGTATGTGGTAGTAAAAATCAGTTATATTGCAAATAGCTATTGCTATCCTTGACAGAGTCCCTATTTTAGAAATTTTACTAAAAATAATTCACTTTTTAATAACTTTTTATGGTTATCATGCAGTATTTTCTCTAAATTCTTACATGAGGCTCAAATTGAAGATATAGAAGTTCAGATAAATACGGCAGCATTGCTATATGTAAGCCACCTCTTATGCCACTGATTTTATTTTACTTCATGTTATGTTTGTTCATAGAGTACTGCCTTCCCATATAGCATCAGTGTCTCTAAGACTCCTTTCTACTTTTACACTATTTAATGAACTCATCTCAGACAGTGGAGATTAAGCCACAAAGCAGGCTAGGAAGATGCTCCAGAATACAGTGACTCTCCTCATCTCCAAAACATATACAAAAGGGAAAACTACCTCACAGGTCATCAAAAACATGATAATCTGTTTCCTGGGTAAATTTAAACCTAACTAAAAACACTTAAAACTTTGAAAATGCCTATCTCTGATCTATATCCTTGCTCTCCTACTCCTTACCATTTCTACCCCCATTAATATGGGATTGAAAAAGTTCAGCACCTACCTATTAATACCTTGAAAGGATTTTGCTTTCTTCATCATTCTTCCTGTTCTCCAGACATTATAGTAAGAAATTACTGTCTTAGAGGAGCTCTTGAATTTAATCTACTATGAGGGATTTAATTAATTTTTTTCATTGCAATTTCTTCTGTTTGTATGCCCTTGGGAGAGTTTAATAAATATTTCTTTCTTATTCCTTGCTTTAAATTGGTCTCTGGGAAATATTTAGGAGATTATACATATTCTTCACAGTTTTTTACTTTGTTTCCCTAATATAAAGTAACAATTGATTTTTAGCTGACTATTCAATTTATTAACAATTTCAAATTTTTTTGCTGTTGTATCCATTATTTTATTAGTTTAATTACAACTGAAAATTTTATTCTGATTACACATTTCCTTTACCTTTCTTAACACAAACAGAAAACATAATACAGAATACAATTTTTTCATATGGAACTTTTCAAATAAGTGCCCCAATCAAGTCAAGATATACATTTAAAGAGAATTAAGATAGTAAAGTTATACTTTTTTTATATCCCTAGCTAGTCATGCAACATGAGAAAAATTCCCAGACTTCCTTGTTCTTTAATCTTTTCATTGATAAATACAGAGGATCATATAAGATTATTCTGAAGGCTTCCTCCACAGGTATAATGACCCATTATTCTGAAGTATAGTCAATGTATCTTCTTAGACATTTATTATTTTATTCTACATTTGGCTGGGCATTCTTTGAAAATCTTCACAATAGCAAATTACCTTTTTAGTTTGTCTGTATGGGAGATTGACTTTTATAATCTTGGAGACAGGACTTAAACTTGTAGAACCTAGAGTTGTGAAAAAGGAAATCACAATGCTTCAATTAGGTCACAGTGAATTCTACTTAGGTCTTGGCCTTATATACTCTACTGTAGACACAATAATGTACAATCATGATTGAGAGTGCACACTGAATCCTGGCCGAAAGTGTCTCATTCTTACAGGGCATCATTTTGTAGCTGGTGTCATAGCTATACCTTCATTTGATTATTCCAGCATCATATGAGGTGATTAGCTTCCAGATAGTGCCAGAATATGATACAACTTTCTTGCTGTAGAGTGGATCCATTGGTTATGTGGGATCCTACGTAAGGGATCACATATTTTGTGAGCTCTAGGATATCAGTGCTGATTTAGGTCTTGTGGACAGTGCTGATTTGGGTCTTGTGATTAAGTGAAATTCATATCAAGATACATTTGTATTCTATTCTAGCTGGGCACGGTGGCCCATGCCTGTAATCACAGCACATTGGGAGGCCTAGATGAGCAGATCACTTGAGGCCAGGAGTTTGAGACCAGACTGAGCAACATAGTGAAACTCTCTCTCTACTAAAAATGCAAAAATTAGCCAGGTGTGGTGTCACACACCTGCAATCTCAGCTGCCTGGGAGGGTGAGGCACGAGAATCACTTGAGCCCTGGAGACCCAAGTTGCAGTGAGTTGAGATCATGCCACTGCACTCCAGCCTGACTGACAGAGTGAGACTCTCTCTCTCTCTGTCTCTCTCTCTGTCTCTCTCTCTGTCTCTCTCTGTCTCTCTGTCTCTGTCTCTGTCTCTCTCTCTCTCTCTCTCTCTCTCTCTCTCTCTCTCTCTCTCTCACACACACACACACACACACACACACACACACACACACAAAGAATATAATTGTATTCCACTTTAGACGATTGTTATCTATCTTAGGATGAAAGGGTTTAATGTAGTAAACTTACCAAATGTCTGTGTTCTCTTTGAGGGATGGTAACGTATAAAGGACTTAGTCTTTATCTATTTCTTGCAATTAGGCAGCAGCAATAGATAAATCAGCTTTGGGAACAGAGAACCCTTGCTTTGGCATTTTTGCGTAATAGTCTTCTCGGCCGATGTAGCTACTTTGTATTAGCATAGGTGTGGCCAATGCAGAGGCTGGCTGCTGTATACCAACTGAGATATTTTGTTTACCTGATTGATTGTAGCTTCAACTTTGATATATGCTCTCTGGAGAATATTAACATGTGATACGGATCTTCACACTAATCATTCTCTATAGTTCCATCCATATGTTTCTTTACCCAATCTTACAATATCTCTTTCTAGTTCTATTCAGCAATGAGCCTGTGAATCCATATAAATTCTAACCTCAGGACCTGGGCCGATAGGCATCATAGGAATAGTTTTTTTGAATGGTGTTTAGTTCTCTGCTTCCAATGTCACTAACTTACTCTGGAACAATAGATGTCTATACTGCGATTCTTCTTTAGGCCTTGTCATAAAATTTACATGGTATCTTCTCCCAACACAGATATCTGTAAAACCTTGAGTCTCACTGGATTATATATTCTAAATGGCAAAACCTCCAGACAAAGTAGAAGACCAGGCATAACACCTGAAAATCTGCAGTCCTGGAGGATTTCCTCTCATCACTGTCTCTGTCATTTCTAAATAGGGCTATAGTACAACTGTTACCCATTTTCAATGTGCATAAGCTGCTGATTTTATTCATCCATGTACCAATATTTGACTTCTTCCTTCTTTGTCAAGGGACTCCCATGTAGCTTTTTATGTGATCTGAGGCAATAAAGCCAGGAGAAAAGTGGTAGATAATGTGGGGGATCTAGGCCACTTCCTGTACAGATATTTTGTGTCCTATGGTTGTGTTTAGGAACAAATGCAGTACTTACATCTTGCAACTGATTCCTGCTGAGCCAATTCAGCGTATGACTTGACGGGTCTGATCAAAGCCAGCTTATAGAAGTTCTTTCTACAAGGTAGTTTGTGTCCCATCATCAGGCAGTCTCTCTGTGCAAGTACAAATTTGTATAGTAGGAACTGTTTTTTGAAAGGTGTTTAGTTCTCTTTTTCCAATGTAACTTGTTCCAGAACAGTACAGGTCTATATTGTCATTCTCCACTGGGTCATATACTCCAAATGACAGGACCTCTTAGATCTTAACCTGGACTTGCTGCAAAGCCTATGCTTACTCTTGGCTCCACTCAAAGCTGAGTATGATGTGTCATCAAATGTATGTGGTCAGCAGGATTCCTAAGTGCAGAATATGCTGCCTCAGGAAACCAAAGGAGGCTTACAATTTGCCATGCTTTCTTCTTAGTAGTGAGAGGTACAAGATAGAATCATTTGTTTTTAGTTTTGAAGGTAACACCATATGCTATTAACTATCTCCACAATTCTGAGTCCCTAGCTTCCTCTCTGACTTAGTTTTTACAGCAATAAACAATTTAGCCTCTATCCTTTCAGGAACCCACCTTCCCCACTGCTCTCATGTAACCTAGTTCTGTAACTGTATTTCCTACCATCAGCTATGGACTTCAGAGAATATATACCCAGGACTTCCCAGTGATGCTGGTGCCTCTCTCATTAATATGTTTTTTATTGTTTTGGTAAAGGAAGTGTCTACCAGGAACACATCTTCTGAGTATCCCTATGTTCCATACTATATCCACTTTAGCATATCTAGTTCTCAGAACCTTTTAATCCCTATTTAACTCTGTCATAGTGGTTCAAGTACTTCTATTTTACATACTGTATTCCACTGGTTTTTCCACACTTCCATTAACCATATGATCACTAGTTAGTGCAATCCCCAAGGATCTTTTCTGTAGTATTAAATCCTATGAACTGGAAGAGGAACCCCACATGAATAAACTTACTTTTATCCAACTTCACATTTCATTGCCTCCCACCTTGATTTAACAGTGTTGAAATTTATTTCCATACATAACACTCCCAATTCTTGCCCATACAAGGTGGCTAGTTCTGCAGGCCATTCAGGGTGCAGCTTTTTTCTTTTATTCAAGGCCTAGAACTTCTCCAACTCCATTATCTTGTGATTTAGACTTACTGGTGTTGTAGCCAGAAGGTAGTTGGGGGAAGATTAAGAACAGTCTCTGCCTTTAAGCATGTGGACAGCCCTAGCTTTCAACAGGGAGAAGTGGGATATTTCTGCAGCCGCAGAGATTGAAGATTTTCAAGTGTATCACCCAGATGTTCCTAACTTTATGTCTCAGAGCACCTTTCCTTCCCAATTGGAGTCTTGACATTAAGGTAGCAGGCGTGATGAGACTAAGAGTTCAACCTTCTCTAGAGGTTTGCTGCAATTCTGATTATAGCTTTGAACTGCCAGAGCTTTTTCTGTCTTCCCAGGGCAGGAAGTGAGTATCCTTCTGTACTGCCAAGAAACACTGGTGATTTTTCTAAGTAACATTTAATTGCTGATTATCACACCTAGCATCTTATTAATAAAATTATTAGTAAATGCCCTTGATTATTAATATAAATTAAATAAATATGTGCTAACTATGAAATTAACAAATTATATGGTGTCAATTGCTCCCATCAACAGCTATCCAGTCGTATTGCTTTATAATTATTATTTTCTTCATTGACATAAATACCCAGTGGATTAGTCCTTTACTGATACAACCTAGGCCTAGAGAAAACTTGAGAAGGTCATGAGATGAGCTTTTAAGTGTGAGAGTTTGGGTAGATATACTGGTCTCAGTTCTGCTGCCCCATTGATTCCATATCTCTCTAGAGAAAAAATTCGGAAACTAATATTTTTGTTCTTATCCAAAATGCCTTCAATCCTCAATTATCCTCAATAGGTTGATAGTAACATGGCTGTTTCACTTCAATTAAAACCTTCTGGATATCTTTGCATACAACAATTTTAATATGCAGAATATGCACTTAGCTTAATAATTCCTATTGTCACTTAATGAAATAGGCTTAAAATGAGGGGAGTACGAGCAACAGGAGAATTGACCAGTTTGTTATTTATGTAATTCTAGAATGTACTTTAAACCATTTTAAATGTTTAAACAAAAATTAAATTGTAATGTGGGAAACATTTATCATGAGCTGTTTTCTGTCTTGCTTTAGGAATTTTTCCTACTCCTTGGGTGAATGTGCACCTTCAAATTCTACATTTTGATATATGGAATGATACTATCAATTTAGGCATTATATTAAAAAGTGAGCATTTTAGATAGTTTCTTTTATTCATTTTTTCCAAACCATAAACTTAACAAACCAACAAAAATAACCAAAAATTGCAAACAAAATTTAAAACAAAGGAACAATAATAAAGGGAAAAAATCTGTTGTTCAGCTATTGTCCCATAGTAAAGCACTGAAAAAGTCGGTAACATACAAGCATGTAGAAATATCATGCTAATAGGCCTCTGGTCAGCTGGAGCAGATCTGTATAAAGCTGCAGGTCTGTGAACCAATGAGAATGGCTCTGCTTCATGCTTTTCTAGGACTGGTGCACTTCCTGGAAATAGGGTAGGAAACAAGATATGTAGAATACAACCTGATTGATGATTTGAGATACAAACCAGAAATGCAAATTATATTGCCTTTAAAATATTTTGGAAAGTTAAAATAATAAAAACTATTTTCATTACTTAATGTATTTAAAAATATTGATTTAGCATTTACATATCATGTGCCAAGCATTGTGGTAAATTCTAGAGATGCAAAGTTGCCCAGGCTGGAGTACAATGGCATGATCTCAGCTCATCTCAACATCCATCTCCTGGGTTCAAGTGATTCTCCTGACTCAGCCTCCCAAGTAGCTGGGATTACAGGCTCCTGCCACCACGCCTGGTTAATTTTTTGTATTTTTAGTAGAGATGGAGTTTCACCATATTGGCCAGGCTGGTCTCAAACTCCTGATCTCAGGTGATCCTCCCACCTCAGCCTCCCAAAGTGCTAGGATTATAGGCATGAGCCACCATGCCCATGCTAAAATTAATCTGAATCTGTCACTCATTTGCTATGTAATTTCAAAAAACTCACTTTGTCCAGTATTCTTTGTCCAGTATTCTCATATATAATATAAAGTAAATATGACTGATAATCTTGATTCTCTTAGCTCACTTGATTTTTTTAGTCATTTTCTTTATCTATTTTACCACTGATGGGCATTTAGTTTGATTCCATGACTTTGCTACTGTGAATAGTACTACAATAAGCATGCACATGCATGTTTCTTTATGGTAGAATGATTTCCATTTCTCTCTCTCTATATATATATAAATATATATATATATATATATAAATATATATATATAGTGTGTGTGTGTGTGTGTGTGTGTGTGTGTGTGTGTGATATATATATGGTTACATGAATCACATACTTATAAGTTCTTTGAGAAGTTGCCAGACTGCTTTCCACAATAGCTGAACTAATTTACATTCCCAATGGCAGTGCATAAACAATCCCTTTTCTCTGCAATGTTGACAGCATATGTTATTTTTTTAACTTTTTAATAATAGCCATTCTGGCTAGTGTAAGACGGTATCTCATGGTTTTGGGTTGCACATCTGTAATGATTAGTGATGTTAAGCATTTTTCATATACTACTTCTTGGCCCTGTGTATGTTGTCTTGAAAAAAAGGGTCCATATCCTTTGCCCACTTTTTAATAGAGTTATTTGTGTTTTGCATGTTAATTTATCGAAGTTTCTTCTAGATTCTAGATATTACAACTTTCTTGGTTACATAGTTTGGAATATCTTCCCCCACTCTGTAGGTTGTGTGTTCAGTCTGTGTATAGTTTATTTTGCTTTGCAGATGTTCTTTAGTTTAATTAGGCCTATTTCTTGACTTATATTTTTGTTGCAATTGCCTTTGGCATCCTCATGAAATATTTGTCCATTCCTATGTCCAGAATGGTATTTATTTCCTAGGTTATCTTCCAGCGCTTTCATAGTTTTAAGTTTTACATTTAAGTCTTTAATTCATCGTGAGGTCATTTCTGTATATGGTGTTTGTAAGTGACAGGAGAGAGAAAGAAATTATTTAGGCATTCAGTGAAGGTAAAAGAGTCCTTGACAAAGCTTCCCTTCTAATAAAAAGCAGTCCCCCAAATTATTTTTTTCTAACACAGAGCAGCTTGCAAAATCGAACTTCAAATGTAGATAAGCAAGCTAGAAGCTTGCATGGGTGAATGACAACAGCTGTGCCAATGGAAAAGAGCTAACTGGGAGCCAGGCGTATCCAGCATGGAGGCTCCATCATCCCTTTTTTAATTATCATGTGAACAATAAAGAAACAGGCAACATAGTGTTGGCCAGGCAGAGAGCCCATCTGTGTAATAAAAGATTAGGGTGAGGCAGCTGGCTTTTCATGCCCTATGCAAATGGCACACCTGGTCAAACCAATCTTTGTACCCTGTGTAAATCAGACACCACCTCCTCAAGCTCATCTATAAACTCCCCTGCATTTCACTTAGCACAGGAAACCTCTTTTGGAACCCTCTCTCTGCAGGACACTCTTCTCTTTCTTTCTCCTGTTAAACCTCTGCTCTTAGCCTCACTTCTTGTGTTTCCATGCCCTTGATTTCCTTGTCATGAGAAAATGAACCTTGGGTATCATCCCATTCAAGGCTGCTTCAGAAGGGGTCCAGATTCAACTTCTGCATATGGCTAGCCAGTTATTATTTCCCTATTGCTTTGACAGCTTTATCAAAGGACAGATAGTTGTAGGTGTATGACTTTGTTTCTGGGTTCTCTCAACTGTTCTATTAATCTATGTGTCTACTTGTATATCACTACCATGCTGTTTTGGTTACTGTAGCCCTGTAGTATAGTGTGATGCCTCTAGTTTTGTTTTTCTTGCCTTGGCTATTCAGGCTCTTTTTAGGTTTCATATGAATTTTAAAATAGGTTTTTGTTTTGTTTTTTAGTTTTGTGAAGAATGACATGGGTAGTTTGATAGGAATAGCGTTGAATCTCTAAATTGCTTTTGGCGGTATGGACATTTTCACAAAACTTTTTCTTCCTATCCATGGGTATGTAATCTTTTTCCATGTCTTTGTATCATCTCTGATTTATTTCGGTGTTCTGTAATTTTCATTGTAGAGATCTTTCACATCCCTGATTAGCTAGATTCCTAAGTAGTTTATTTTTTCTGTGGCTATTGTGAATTGGATTGCATTCTGGATTTGGCTCTCATCTTGGATGTTGGTGGTGAATAGAAATGCTACTAATTTTTATACAGTGATTTTGTATCCTTATACTTTGCAGAAGTTGTTTATCAGATCTAGGAGCTATTAGGCAGTGACTATGGTGTTTTCTCGATACAGAATTATATAATCTATATGCAGAGGTAGTTCAACTTCTTCTCTTCCTATTTGGATGCCTTGTGTTTCTTTCTATTGCCTGATTGTTCTGGCTGGGACTCCCATTACTATGCTGTATGGGTGGTAGGATTGGGCATCCTTGTCTTCTTCTGGTACTCCAGGGGAATGCTTCTAGCTTCTGCTGTCTAATATGATGTTTGATATGTGTTGGTCATAGAAGGCTCATTAATTTGAGGTATGTTCTTTAAAAGCCTGGTTTGTTAAGGATTTTTAATATGAAGGGATGTTGAATTATATCAAAAGTTTTATTGAGCAGATGATGTAGCTTTTTTTAGTTCTGTTTATCAGATGAATCACATTTATTGATTTTTGTATGTTGAACTACCATCCCATCCCAGGGATAAAGCCTGCATGATAGTGGTGGATTAGCTTTTTGATGTGGTGCTGGATTTGGCTTGCTAGTATTTTATTTAGGATTTTTGTATCTATGTTCATCAAGAATATTGCCCAGAGGTTTTAAGTTTTATATTTTTGCTGTGTTTCTGCCAGGTTTTGGTATCAGAATGACACTGGCCTCACAGAATGATTTAGGGAGAAGTACCTCCTCCTGAATTATTTGGAATAGTTTCAGTAGGAATGATCTCAGCCGTTTCTTATATATTTGGAGGAATTTGCCTGTGATTCCAGCTTGTCTTGGTCTTTTTTCTGGTTGGTAGCCTTTTTATTAGTGATTCACTTTTGGAACTCATTGTTTTTTTTCTTCAGAGCTTTAATTTCTTCCTGGTTCAACTTTGGGATAAATATATTTCCAGGATAAGTATATTTCTAGGAATTTATTCATTTCTTCTAGGTTTTCTAGTTTGAATGCATATAATTTCTTCTAATAGTGTCTGAGCGTTTTCCATATTTCTGAGGGATCAGTTGTAAAGTCCATTTTGTCATTTATGATTCTGTGCATGTCTTCTCTTTTTTATTGGTGTAAACAGAAGTCTATCAGTCTTATTTATTCTGTCAAATAACCAATTAATAAGTGTGTTAATCTTTTCTATGGTTTTTCACCTCCCAGTTTCATTCTGTTCAACTCTGTTTTGCATTATTTAATATTTTTCTGCTAGCTTTGGGGTTGGTTTCTTCTTTCTCAATTCCTCTAGTTGCGATAATGGTTCTTATTTTGAGATGTTTAATTTTTTGATGTGGATGTTTAACACTGTAAACTTCATTTTTATCAATGTTTTTGCTGTGTTCCAGAGATTCTCATATGTTATATCCTTGTTCTTATTAGCTTTAAAGGATTTTTTTTTATTTCTCTCTTAATTTCATTGTTTACCCAAAAGTTATTCAGTAAGAAGTTTGTTTAATTTCCATGTAATTATATGGTTTTGAGTGTTTTTTTTTAGCATTAATTTCTACTTGTATTACACTGTGGTCTAAGAGTGTGGTTGGTATAATGTGCCATGTGCAGATGAGAAGAGTGACTATTCTCTTGTTTGCAGTGAAGAGTTCTGTAGATGTCTGTTAGATCCATTTGGTCAAGTGTCAAGTTCCAGCCCCAAATATTTTTGTTAGTTTTCTGCCTTAACAATCTAATGTGTGATGTTGAAGTTTCTCACCATTATTGTGTGGTTGGTCAAGTTTCTTCAGTGAGCTCTAAGAACTTGGTTTTTTGAATCTGAGTGCTCTTTTTCTTGGTAAATACATATTTAGGATTGTTAGATTTTCTTGTTGAATTGACCTCTTTACTATTGTGTAATGCCCTTCTTTGTCTTTTTTTTTAAAAAATCTTTATTGTTTTAAAGTCTGCTTTTTTGTTTTTCTGAAATTCAAATAGCAATACATGCTCTTTTTTGTTTTTCATTATGCTGGTAGATTTTTCTCCATTACTTTATTTGAGCCTATGGGTGTCACTGATTGTGAGATGGATCTCTTGAAGACAGCATAGAGTTGGGTCCTAATTCTTTATCCAACTTGCCACTCTGTGTCTTTTAAGTGTGTACTTCATCCGTTTATTTACACGGTTGATGTTAATATGTGTGGATTTTATTCTGTCATCATATTGTTAGTTGGTTATTATACATACTTAATTATGTGCTTGCTTTATAGTGTCAATGATTCAGGTAATTATGTGTGTTTTTGTGGAAGCTGCTAATGGTCTTTCTTTTCCATATTTATTATGCACTTCAGGACCTCTTGTAAGTCAGGTCTTGTAGGTCTAGTAGGTCTTTGAATTCATTTAGCATTTACTTGTCTGAAAAGGATCTTATGTCTCTTTTGCTTATGGAGCTTAGTTTGGCTGGACATGAGATTCTTGGTTGAAGAGTGCTGAATATAGGCCCCCAGTCTCTTTGACTTGTACGCTTTCTGCTGAGTGGTCTGCTGTTTGTTAGCCTGATAAATGGGGTGCTCTTTATAGGTGATCTGCCCCTTCCCTGTCTTTTTCTTTCATTTTGATATTGGAGAATTGTATGAATATTTGTCTTAGGAATGGTCATCTTGTGCAACATCTCAAAGAGGTTTCCTGCATTTCCTGAATTTGAATGTTGGCTTCTGTAGCAAGTTAGAGAATTTTCATAAATGATTTCCTTAAATATGTTCTTCAAGTTGCTTGGTTTCTTTTCTTCTCTTTTGGGAATGTCAGTGAGTCATAGATTTGATTTCTTTATATAATTCCATATTTTTTGGAGGTTTTGTTCATTCTTTATTAATATTTCTCTATTTTTGTTTGATGGAGTTATTTTGGAGAACCAGGCTTCAAGATCTGATATTCTTCCCACGGTTTGGTTGATTACTCTGTTAATACTTGCAGTCTTATTCTGAAATCCTTGAAATGATTACTTTCACCTGCATCAGACCAGTTTGGTTCTTTCTCAAAAATGCCAATTTAATCTTTCAGCTCCTGTATAATTTTAATGTATTCTTTAGATTCATTGGATTATGTTTCAACTTTCTTCTGAATCTTGATGATCTTTGCTTCTATCCATATTCAAAATTCTGTCTCTGTCATTTCAGCCATTTTAGACTGGTTAATAACCACACATCCTTAAGAAGTAAGAAGACACTTTTTTTTCTGAGCTGCTAGAGTGCTTGTGCTATTTTTTTCTCATCTGTATGCCGACGTTCCTTCAGTCTTTGAAGTTTCTGTCCCTTGGATAGGAATTTTGCTTTTGTCTCCTTTGATGCCCTTTGGGGTTTGATTGTGGTATAAGGTGTGTTCAGTTTACTGGCTTTGTTTCTGAAAGATTTCAGGAGGCCGAGGCTCAGCTCAGCACTCCTGGTCTACATGGTTTAACCCTGCAGGGGCTGGTACCCTGCCTTTCAGTTTTTTCTGTGGCCCCTTAAGGTTAGAAACATGCTGTGCCTGAAGGCCTGAGGTGATTCTCCTGGCCACAACACTCTAATGGGTGGTGCCAGCCAAAATGCTTTCTAGGGGTGGTGGCAGTGGGATCCATGCTCGCCTGTGCCTGCCAGGGGTCACAGTAGCATGGCAGAGTCTAGGTACTTTGCCTAGGGTAGGGTACTGGCAGGAGTGGATTTTGGCATTCCTGTGTGTGCTCGTGCTAGCAGGAGCAATGATATTTTGATATTGGAGAATTGTATGAATATTTGTGGCACAGGGCCACCATTGTTCCTGTGCACATTAACACTGGCAGTGGCAGCTGCACCAGCGGCAGGGCTTAGGGTTGAAGATGCTGGACTCTGAGTGAGCATTCACATAGGTAATGATGATGTGGCCAGGTGCCTGCACATAATCAGGCAATGAGCAGGGCATTAGTTGTCCTTCCACCTGCAGCAGTGTTTGGTGGGGTCTATGCATAGATGAAGGCTGGCAGAGTGTGGGGAGTAAGCCCCCCTGTGTGTGCCAGCAGAGCAATGTGGGGATGGCTGTGGGCAAATGTGAATGGCAAAGTAGTGGGGGAAGGCTGCAAAGGGAGAAGGGTAGGTTACGGGAGGCTGCAGGTAGGCTGGCACAAGTTGGCAGTGGCTGGTCTACTGAAGCTCTCTGATGATCACGTGTCATATTCTGGTAAAACAACTATAATGAGAGCACTGAGAAGCAAACTGATTGGTCATCCAAAGCTATGCTGCAAGTGGACAGTGCCAGGCTGGGGCTGCAGGAGAAGCAAGTGGACAGGAGAACACTCAGATCAGATTGGCCCTATCTCACAGGCAAGACCACTCTGCTTGTTCTAAATCCAATAGTCACTTATGGCTAACATCTCCTATAGGAGCATGTCAAGCCTTAGGGGATGGACATCCTTGCCTGTACTGCACTCCTGACATTCCAACATTAAGCTCTGTGGACTACATACAGGCCAGACTCCCACCCCTATAACCTCTCTAAGCAGCTCTCCCTGCCATCTCATGTGTCTGTGAGGGTCATCTGGTCTCCTGCAGCTAAGATTCTAGAAGTGTGTGGTAAGAATGTTCCATTCCATGCCTTTTCAGCTTACCTTCACTAGGAGTTGCTGGAGGCTAGGAATCAGTCCTGGTGCTCACTAGCCCCATGCAGGGTTTCCAGCTTTCTCCCTTTGCAGCTCAGCATCCATGTCCTCCCTCTACGCACTCTCAATGCCTTCCCTTAAAAGACCTGCTCAGAGTGTGCCAGTCTTCCCAGTATTCCTCCTGGCTTTGTCTAATTGGCTACCTTGGCTTTCTCCCCTTCTCCTTTAAATCTAGATTGGCCTGTGAGTGCTTCACCAATAAAATGCAGTGGAAGTGATGTTGTGGCAACTTCCAGGCAACTCTTGAAAAGGACTGGCAAAATTGGCTTCAACTCTATTGGAAAGCTACTTCTTGTGATACTGGCTCTCAGAACCCAGATGCCATTTCATGAGAAGCACAAGTCACATTCAGAGGCCATGAAGACAAGCTAAGATTATGGTCTAGAGTCATAGCTACGTGCTCAGTGATTGCCAGTACAAATTGACAGTCATGTGAATGAGTAATTTTGGTTGTCCAGCTTGTCAAGGACTCAGATGACTCCAGCCTTCTCTAGCATGTAATTCAAACCACATGAGGGGCCCTAAGCTAATACTTACTAGTTGATCCTATCCAACTCCAGAGATGTAAAACATAATAGGAAAATTTAATTTGTAAATTTGGACAATAATTTAATATGTAGGAAAACATAACTAGGATGGGTATCTTTAAAGCTACTTACTTTCATGGGTGTCTTCTCAGGACTCCATATTTAATTTTATATTAAAAACTTTGTATTGTTCGCCATGAGGAGGTCCCTTCCAATTATATAAGCTTCAGAAACCCAGGATTTGCCCACTCTCTTACTTTCTCTAACCTCCCTTCTCTCCTACTTTCTATTCTGCTTTTTTCATTCTCTCTTTACCCAACCCTGTACCCACCTTTTGAATAGGCCTTGCTAATTTAGAAAAAGGAAAGCAGCAAAGCACACTGCCATGTGTGTACCTATGCAACTATCTTGCTCGTTCTGCACATGTACCCCCAAACCTATAATGCAATAAAAATAAAAAAAAAAAAAAAAAAAAAAAAAAAAGAAAATGCCATTACTTTGTTGTTTTTAAATATGCATCCCAATGAAGTTATTTACTTTAACCTTGTGATCTCTTTGTTGGTTGCTTACTGGAACTGAATTCTAATTCGCTGTCTTCAGAGAAAACAACATGTTCCCATATGTTTGTAGAACAGATTAGAAAAGAAATTCCATGTATATTACTTAACACGTGGTCTTGTTTGTAATTTACAATACATACTCATTAAACATTTACTTCTATTTTCTCGGTTCTATCTTCAATATTGTCTCAATTGATGACTGCCTTGCAGAGTGGCATTGATGCCTAAAATTTACCCTCTTCTCTCCCCTAGCTTAACTCAGCCACATTGGCCCTGGTTACTGAAAAAAAAATCTTCACTTGATTGTTGTTCTTGGAGCTCATTAAGCTTAAGCCTTCCAAGGACCAGAATTTGATTATCGCATTAAAAATGAATTCTCTGGTGGTTGTTTTAAGATGTTACTTCTAAACAATAGCGTGTTTAATTAACACAATTTATATCAAGTCACACAGATACTTTATACATTCTCACACTGTGTGGCATATTTACCCAAAATAGACAACCTAATTACTTAAAAAAATTGGCTGTATTTGCAGAACTGGAGCATTATAGGAAAAATGAAATGCAATTATAAAACAGAGAAGGATGGGAAAATGCCAAATTCTTGCTATATTTTGTTTTAAAATATGTTAATTAAGTTATAGAGTTCACAAGTACTGTAGAGTTTAGCACAAGTGAATGAATAAGTCTTCTAACATGGATAAATGGAAAGATTCATCTTTTACTGCTTATTTATCTTAAATTCATAAATTCTAAGAAATGGTTGCTGAGTAGTCAGAACCCAGTAACAAAGGCAGCACTTTGTCTCATTCACACAGAGAAGCTGGGTGCTCAATAAAGACCCTGCCTTTACTAAAAATGCAAAAAAATTAGCTGGGCATAGTGGTGCATGCCTGTAATCCCAGCTACTCAGGAGGCTGAGGCAGGAGAATTGCCTGAACCCAGGAGGTGGAGGTTGCTGTGAGCTGAGATCGCACCATTGCACTCCAGCCTGGGTAACAAGAGCGAAACTCCATCTCAAAAAAAAAAAAAAAAAAAAAAGACAGTAAACTTGTTGGGAAGTCATTTAATAAATTTGGAAAATACATGATTAATTTAATTATTATCAACAGAAATTTCTTAGAATTAAATAAGAGGATAGTATTAAAGTGAACTTCTCTCTCTGGTGGCCTTTGTGATTCTACTTTTCTAAAGCAAAGTCCTTAGGGAAAAAAGAAGTAAAGGAATGGAAGAAAAGGCTTTATAAATGTAAAGTTAACCATATTTTCCCACAGAGGTCAACCAATGAAATGATAATTTTAAAATTCCTTTTTTTTTTTTTTTTACTTGAAGCTTTTGTGCTGGATAAAGATCTTTTATTAATTCAGACCAAGTAGTGACCAGAGGGCAAGTAAGAACAACATAAGAAGCAAATATGAAAATCTTTTATATTCTCAGAAATATTTCTTATTTTTTGCAGTGCACTATGCTTGTTATTAAGAAAGTTACAATGAAGAAATAATTCGTTTCTCTCTTTATAAACTTGTTTGTGTACTAGTACACAGATATATTAATGAATGGTATGATAATGGAGTAAATGTTACAACAAAATAGACATGTGTTCAAAATGCCATAAGAATATAGTGGAAAAACATCAAATCTAATCGGGTAAGGAAGTCATGATGACTGAAATGGCAATTGACTGAATCTGGCCATTTCTATATATGGTGCCCCAACCAATTATTGACAAATAGTGAGTACTCAGTAAGTTTGTATTAAATCAACAAATGCAATGATAAGAAGATTTTAAAGAGGAGAATAACATGGAAGGATGATGCAGTAACACAAAAGGTTGAGTTGTCTGTTCAGATGCATATAAATTAGAGATCACATTCAGTGTTAAGTTTTAGCAGTAACTTCAAGGACAAAGCTAATCACACATTATGGAGCAGCCACACTTCTTTTCAAGTTCCTCTTCACCATATTAGTTGTGCCCTGAACCAAATTCAACATGCAAGTGGAACATCATCACACAATTTTGGGTTAAAATCCCTAATTTATACTTTAATAATTGTATAGCTTAAATGATACTTTTTGACTTATAAAACTATACATTTCAGTTTAACTTATTTGACTTAAGCAATCAGAATGGTCCTGGTACATCATGTAAATGCATTTTATAGATAAGGACATTCACGATGGTGAAGACTAACAGGATATGGAGGCTTCCTTTGTATGGAATCTGTTCGTAGCACGTTAACGAAGGAAGTTGGCAAAGTTATCTTACTTTTCTGGTTAGATTAGGGATGAAATAGACTGCAGGTTGATATAAACACTCTCTTTTTTAAATGGGAAAATCAAAGAGATAGATTAGGATGGTTTATTAATGTCTTTATTTATTTTTTTGTCATATTTATTTTAGGAATTGTCTCTGAAATGAGAGCCACACGAATGCAAATCCTGACTTCACAATCTTGGGTAAGTTATTTAAACTTTCTCAGTAACCATTTTCCAATTTCTAAATTGCAGGAAATGAAAAAACATAAAACTCACAGCATTGTGATGACAAATAAATAAGGTAGCAAACACTGAGCCTGATGCCAATCATATATTAGATGCTCAATAAATACTTTTCTCACTTCACATTTCCCCCTGGATTTCTACTTCTCTCACCCCCAGGTAGTGGATAAACCATGAGGGTGCTCATTCAATAAATCCACTGTTTCATAGTGTGGTCCTTTCAAGGTATGTTTTCTTTTCCATACTTCAATGTTCCACATATCACCCAACTCATTAGTCATATTTAAATTTGAAAGTTTTGATTCTTAAACCAGATTAAGAGCTTTATGAATACTGAGCCATGCCCAAGGTGTCCTTTATTTCTCCAAATTTGTGGTGTAATAGCATAGGCACAAATATTGCCAATTTAATACTGCCTGATTAATTGTTGATGGGTAAGTTGTAACTCAATAATTAAAGTTAATATGTAGTTCAACCCAGCTCTGGTAAAATGGACATTTATTAATGATAAAGAAAATTAGTCTTTATTTTCTCTATACCATACATTATAACCTTTTGTATTACAAAATTTGAAACTTATTGAGAAGTTGAAAGGATAGTACAAAAAACTTTGAATGTTTTGAGGATAGAGGTACCATTCCCTAAAAACAAGGGCCTTCTCTACCAAAACTACAAGAGAATAATCAAAACCAGGATATTTATCATTGATACGATGCTGGTCCATATTCATTTTTTAAAAATTTCCCAATAGTACTTTCAGTCATGTCTCTCATCACCACTGTCATCTTGGCCATAGCGCAATCTGAGAATTTCCTGAAATTAGCATCACATTAGCCACTTCAGTCGAATGGAACATACCCTTAGCACTTTTATAGCTTTTGTAGCTTTGAAAAACATAAGCCATATAGAATATCCATTAATCTAGGTGTGTCTGATATTTCCTAATGATTATATTTAGGTTAGAGACTTTTGGGACAAATACCACAGAGACATTGATATCCTTTAGTGGACCATCAGTACAAATAGAATGTCATTCTGTTATTTGTCCATTTTCATGCTGCTAAGAAAGACATACCCAAGACTGGTCAATTTATAAAAGAAAGAGGTTTAATGGACTTACAGTTCCACATGGCTGGGGAGGCCTCAAAATCATGGTGAAAGGCAAGGAGGAGCAAGTCATATCTTACGTGGATGGTAGCAGGCAAAGAGAGAGAAGTTGTGCAGGGAAATTCCCCTTTATATAACTGTCAGATCTCATGAGACTTATTCATTGTCATGGGAACAGCATGGAAAAGACCTGCCCCACATAATTAAATTACCTCCTACTGGGTCCCTTCCACAATACATGGGAATTCAAGATGGGATTTGAGTGGAAACATACCCAAACCATATCATTCCACCCCTGGCCCCTCACAAAGTTCATTTCCTCACATTTCAAAATCCATCACACCTTCCCAACAGTCCCCCAAAGTCCTAAATCATTTCAGCATTAACTGAAAAGTCCACAGTCCAAAGTCTGATCTGAGACAGGGCAAGTCCCTTCCGCATATGAGCCTAGAAAATCAAAAGCCAAGTAAGTTACTTCCTAGATACAATGGGGGTACAGGCATTGGGTAAATACAGCCCTTCTAAATGGGAGAAATTGACAAAAACAGAGTGGCTACAGGCCTCATGCAAATCCAAGATCCAGCAGTCAAATCTTCAAGCTCCAAAATAATCTCCTTTGACTTCATGTCTCACATCCAGGTCACAGTGATGCAAGAAGTAGGTTCCCATAGTCTTGGGCAGCTCTGCCCCTGTGGCTTTGAGGTTACAGCCTCCCTTCTGCTGCTTTCATGGTCTGGAATTGAGTTACTATAACTTTTCTAGGTGCATGGTCCAACCTGTCAGTGGATCTATCATTCTGGGATCTTGGGGACAGTGGCCCTCTTCTCACAGCTCCACTAGGCAGAGTCCCAGTGGGGACTCTGTGTGGGGGCTTCAACCCCACATTTCCCTATTGCACTGCTGTAGCAGAGGTTCTCCATGAGAGCCCCGCCCCTGCAGCAAACTTCTGCCTGGACATCTAGCTGTTTCCATTTATATTCTGAAATCTAGACAGAGGTTTCCAACCCCCCCACTTGACTTCTGTGCACTTGCAGGCTTGAGAATACATGGAAGCCACTGAGGCTTGGGGTTTGTACCCTCTGAAATGGCCTGTGTTCTACATTGGCCCCTTTTAGCCATGGCTGGAGTGGCTGGGATGTAGGGAACCAAGTTCATGGGCTGTACACAGCAGAAGGACCTCGGGTCCAGCTCACAAAACCACTTTTTCCTGTTAGGCCTTTGGGCCTGTGATGGGAGTACTGCCGTGAAGACCTCTGATATGCTCTGGAAATATTTTCCTTACTGTCTTGGGGTTTAACATTGGGATCCTCATTACTTATGCAGATTTCTGCAGCTAGCTTGAATTTCTCCTCAGAAAATGGAAATTTCTTTTGTATTGCATTGTCAAGCTGCAAATTTTCTGAACTTTTATGCTCTGTTCCCTTATATAACTGAATGTATAACCTTATAACCTTTATATAACAGTACTCAAGTCACCTTCTAATGTTTTGCTCCTTGGAAATTTTTACTGCTAGTTACCCTAAATCACCTCTCTCAAGTTCAAAGTTCCACAGATCTCTAGGGCAGGGGCAAAATGCTGCCAGTTTCTTTGCTAAAACATAACAAGGGTCACATTTGCTCCAGTTCCCAACAAGTTTCTCATTTCCACCTAAGACCACCTTAGCCTGGATTTCATTGTCTATATCATTATCAGCATTTTGGTCACAGCCATTCCATAAATCTCTAGGGAATGCTAAACTTTCCTACATTTTCCTGTCTTCTTCTGAGCCCTCCAAATGGTTCCAACCTCTGCCTGTTACTTAGTTCTAAAATCAGTTCCACATTTTCTGGTATTTTTTCAGCAATGCCCTGCTCTAATGGTACAAATTAACTGTATTATTTCATTTTCACACTGCTAATAATTACATACCCAATACTGACCAATTTATAAAAGAAGAATGTTTATCGGACTGACAGTTCCACATTACTGGAGAGACCTCACATTCAGGGTAAAAGGCAAGGAGGAGGAAGACACATCTTACGTGGATGGCAGCAGGCAAAGAGAGAGAGAGCTTGTGCAGATTTCACTCTTATAAAACCATCAGATCTCATGAGACTTCTTCACTATCATGAGAACAGCACAGGAAAGACCTGCCTCCATGACTCAATTGCCTCCAGCTTGGTCCCTCCTACAACATGGGGGAATTCAAGATGAGATTTGATGGAGACACAGCCAAACCATATAGCAGTCTTTGTCCAATATTGATGTTATTGATTTTGATAACTTAGTTAACATAGTGTCTACCAGAACTTCCACCATAAAGTTAGTATCTTACTTTTTAAAATGAACATATAATGTTGTGAAAACATTCTTGTTCTTCATTTATGTAAAGTTTCTATTATTCATCAAACCTCCACTAGGTTTAATGTTTATTAATTACTTTTTCATTCTATAATTCCTTCTGTAATTACATTATAATATAAAGAGGAACCTTTTTTTCTCTCTCATTTTTTCTTATATCAGCATGGACTTATGCATTTTTTTCCTTAAATTTAGTGGGTGATAATTCTTCACTAACATCATTAATATACTTAAATTCTTCCCTATTTTTTCAGTGGAAATACATTCATTTTGATTATTGTCTTCTCTTGATAGGCCTCATTTATTCTTTGAGAACTTCTTTGCTATTTTGCATATCAGACTCTTCTAGAATCATGTTATGTTTTCCGTTTGTTAGCCCTGGAATTAAATTTCTACAAAATGGGTACTAAGTGTAATCCATTGCTGCTGGTGTGTCATGTTTTTATACCCTGTCAGTACTCAAAGCTAGGAACCTAAATTATCTAATTTCTTATATTTAATATAAGTACTCTTTTACCCAAACTTAGAACACACAAAGAAATGGTTTGAGAATTACTAACCTGTAGCAATATGAATAGCATGCAAATTAACTGAAATTCAGTATGTGCTTTGTATTTTTGTTTTTCACATGGAGGGAGTATAAAATATGCACTTGGCTTCATGGATTCCCCAACTGCTACTCTCCTGCTCTAGGACTAGGAGAGGACAGATCTCCTAGTTCTCTTCTAGCACTTTGTGGCTAATCCATGGACTTAACATTTAAACTTTAATTAAGGGTTATTAATTAAGACAGGGACACTCTGAAATAAACCACATTAATCCTGAGGTCTAAGAAGCCATGGACTGTCTCTCAGCATGTACGTTACCTTACCTGCCAGTATCTTCATATTTCAATGTGCAAGCTTAAATAATTTCCTTGTATATTTGGCGGTATATTTTCTCATGTTGTTTACAGTACATTTTGAGAGAGAACATTGAAGCAAACATACTTCCCCTTGGTCATCATTATTTGTACATCAACTAAGTAATAATTAAGTGCTAAAACTTGCCGATACTCTTGATTACCAAGATTTGCATTTTATTTAAATGATTTATTTATTGAATTTTAAATCTATATTGTTTATATTTGAAATATTTGTTAATACTAGATATATATATCAATATTCATAAACATTTATTTATAAGTCTTCCTGTTACCATAGATGATACTAAGGTAAAAAACTGTAGCCATTAACTAAAGCTGCCTTGCTAAATTTAGGAAAAACAGGGTCTGGGAACGAGATTCTCCTGATTTTTAGTGGTCAGTTTCACTAGTAAATACCTGACTCCACTCAGTTATCTAGCCAGTCAGAGGTTTCAGGTGAGGAAGACGAGAGAATGTTGGAAAAGATGCTATTTATCTTATTGCTAGTGACAAATATATCCTCTTTGATTATTGCCATAGACTGTAAAAAAAAGTATTGTATGATCTCTCATTTTCTCTTTCTATAAATGTAATACTCTATTGGTAATAAAAAAAAAAAAATAATGGAAGTTTATAAACCTATCCTTTTTTGTTTTATGACCAGATTCAGTGGCATCAGAAACATATACCTGAAAAAAGTATTTTATTTTTCAGTGTTTTAGAGTTTCTCAGGCGACAGGAAGATTGTCAGGATTGTTAGCAGTGCCATGATAATTTTTAAATACTAGTTTCTGTTTAATTCCAAAGATGATTGTGATATAAAATTCAATTATTTTGTTTAGATCCAAATGGTTATAATAAAATGCTAGTTTATCTCTTTGAAGATAATTAACACTTTATCTCAGTTAGATTGCCCTTTGCTGAAGTGATGTTATCTAATTTATCGTAAATGTTTAAACCTTATAGCTTAACTAATTGCCATTAATATTCAGTGTTCTAAAATATTTTTTAAAATCAAGAGTATAGTCTTTAAAGTATGCTAATTAGTTTCAATATACATGAATTTAATTTTATTTCTATTTAAATTAATTTGAATAATTGAATTTGATGTTGTGTTCCAGATTATTGGGGAAATGTTTATGATCTAAATCTTCATGAACAGTGTAGACTTGTCACTATAAAAATAGCAGTCAAAAAGTCAATGATCTCATAAAGTGTCAGTAAAAATTAAAATTAAAATATAAAATCTAACAGTCAGAAAATAGTATCATAAAATAAAAATTGAAATCACTAAACCCACTATTCAAAAATGATATGAAATGTTTATAAAGGAGAATAAATGTGTATATGGATAAAAGTAGAGTGAGGCCGGGCGCGGTGGCTCAAGCCTGTAATCCTAGCAGTTTGGGAGGCCGAGGCAGGTGGATCACGAGGTCAAGAGATTGAGACCTCCTGGTCAACATGGTGAAACCCCATCTCTACTAAAAATACAAAAAATTAGCTGGGCATGGTGGCACGTGACTGTAATCCCAGCTACTCAGGAGGCTGAGGCAGGAGAATTGCCTGGACCCAGGAGACGGAGGTTGAGGTGAGCCAAGATTGCGCCATTGCACTCCAGCCTGGGTAACAAGAGTGAAACTCCATCTCAAAAAAAAAAAAAAAAAAAAATAGAATGCATAAATACCAGAAGAGTAATCAGTTGACAGGAAAATTAAAATATATGTGAAAAGAATCCAACTAATGTAACAGAATGAGGATCTCTAAACCAATGATGTTGAAATAATTGGATATTCACTTAGAAAAGAGTTACATTTAGTCTCTCCTTTACAAAGTCATATAAACCATTTTCATCTAAAAAATTTTTAAAGCAGAAACTGTAAAATAACTGATAGATATATTTAATTTCATTAAAATTAAAAGCAAATATATACATACGCAAGTTAGCAAATAACAAAAATCTGTTAACCTAAACCACCATGAAGGAAATGAAGAAAATTTAGAGTCTGAAAGAAAAATCTACAGTTTATACAATAAATTATTAATATTAATATATTTGTAAACTATTTGTACAACAATAATTTTAAGTATCTATATTAAAAATGTCAAAAATATGAATAGACAATTGAGATAAAGATATATATGTATGGCTAACAAACATAGAAAAAGCTTCAGGGGCCAATTATTAAATAGTACAAGTTAAAATCATAATTAAATCCTGTTTTAGATCATTCAGATTGACAAAGCAATCTGTTGGATGTGGCATAGGGCCAGCACAGTGGCTCATACCCATGATCCCAGCATTTTTGGAGGCTGAGGCTGGTGGCTCACTTGAAGTCAGGGGTTCGAGACCAGCCTGGTCAACATGGTGAAATACCTACTAAAAATATAGAAATTAGCTGGGCATCATGGCAGGCACTTGTAATCCCAATTACTCTGAAAGCTGATGAAGGAGAATTGCTTGAACCTGAGAGGTGGAGGTAGCCATGAGCCTTGATTGTGCCATTGCACTCCAGCCTGGGTGACAAGAGTGAAACTCCACCTCAAAAAAAAAAAAAAAAAAAAAAAAAAAATAGTTAAGGGTGTGGTACATAAGTACTCTTAGACAGGTAATGAAACAATATGCTTAGTAGAAATAATTTGGGCAATTATTTTCATAAACTGCACTGAGATACATGATATAAAGGTATCCATTGCAACATAAAAATAATCTCTTCTTCTATAATTCAGAACGGAAGTTTTATCTGGACAGAAAGAAAAAATATATATGATAGGAGAGAAATACACAGGACTAGTTTAAACTATACTGATCATTTTCTGTAAAGTTATATTTGTGTGATACTAAATTAATAACTTGAGAGATGTTTTAGATTCTATTCTTTATGTCACAATATCTCCACCTCTAAACAGACAGACATTTCAGAAAAATCTGCATAGGAAAACTGAAGGGAAAGAAAATACAAAACCAATCACATAAACACAACTGATCATCAATCAGATTCTAGAAAGAAGTCAAAGTAAGCTAAATCAGAAAGAAAACACTAATCAGCTTTGGTTGGGCATTGCCTTTAATTGTTTGTAATACATGTCCTTTAACCTCAGTTAACTTCTTAAGATCAACTGCAAAATGGCTGAGCAGGTATTTGCAAATTTATATTTTTTTTCAGTAAGTTTTTTAAATTTCATTATTTTAATTCAAAAATAATAATTGTGCATATTCATGGAATATACAGTGGTTTACTTTATATATATATATATTTTTAATTGCCCTTGAGGTTCTGGGGTACATGAGCAGAACATGCAGGATTGTTGCATAGGTACATACGACTCAATGTGGTTTGCTGCCTCCAACCCCAGTCACCTATTTCTGGCATTCCTCCCCATGTTAACCCTCCCCAGCATTGTTTTTTCATTTCTAAAAAATGTTTCCTGCTCAAGATAAAGTCAGATTCTGTTTTCTAAATAGTTGCAGTAAGAGAAAAATCACATACCTATAACTCAACTCCCACATTCAGATCTGCTCTCAGCTCTCCTGTGTAAGTAAAAGACGTCTGATCAAAGCATTGAACTTGGCTTTGCCACTTATTCTGAGAATGGGATTTAATATTCTGGGCCCAAGGTGACTTCTCTCAAAAATGAGGAAGCTAAAGAGAGAAGTCCAGATACAAATTACTGTCCTACTATTCATCAACTGTGTGATCCTTAGCAAATCATTTAGCTTCTCTTTATTCATTTCCTTACTTGTAAGTCAAAATTACTAATTTCTCACTCTCAAGGTCACTTTAAGGATTATATGGCAATGTTTGTGTCAATATATATAATGGCTAACACATGACAGATAACCACTTCTTCAAAGACCATTATATGGCTGTATCTGCATAATAGGCTTGTCCTGCCTTTGAAGATATTTCTATCTTTTAAAGGCAAAAGTATCCAACAATTATGAATTCATCACTTTTGTATGAGAATGCTTTCTGAAATTGAGTGAGGTTGCATCTTGTCTTACAATGGACAAGCTTTTGTAATACATGTGGAAACAACAAAACATAAGAGGCTAATTAGGGGAATGGTCATCTTTTCATTTTTTGTCTGTTTGTTTCTTTAGCATGGGCTTTATAACCAGTAGAAGTCAAAGAAATAAAAGTAATCCAGGACTTTTAACAATCTGTCAAAAAATATTACCAATCTAACTTTAATTCATTGGAATAATTTTATATTTGTACACCAGGGATAAGAAACCTCAACAATTCTAGTTAGATGTGACTATGTATTTGTTACCTTTCAGAGAGTGGAATTTAAGATTCCCATACAGCTGTTTCAGTATGTCAAGGTAAGCTGATTCAGTCTTCTACTATTCAGCTTTTGCTTAATCAAGCACAGTGAGCTAAAAAAGAGTGGCTTTGATAGACATTCTTTAGAGGGAGGTGAACTTTTTTTCAGTTTATGCTGCATAGGGATTTATTCTCCTATTTATGTAGTTGTTTCTGCCCTGTTAAAAAATAAATACTTTCTTTCTTGTGTTTCCCATTATCATTTATTGTGCCGTTGGAAGAAATGCCTGCCTCTCTCTTCAGCCCGATGAATCCTATTCTTTTGGCAAGGTGCTCTTCTTTAAATCCTCCTTAGACTTTCCCTAAAATAATTGGGCCATTCCTTCCTTTTTCCCACTGCAGTGTTTACGTTATGCCTGTATTTTAGATTTTAATAGTTATTATACCCCATACAGTATTACAAGAATTTTTGAACATGTTTTTATATAGGCATATATATTTATCATATATATGTATATTATGCTGGATTAAATATCTTTTAAAAATATGATAAATTAGTCAAGATGATAGGTCAAGGCACGACTGAAGTTTGTAATAAAATGGAAACTATGAAGTAGCACATATTTGCTAGATTTGAAATGTATAAATATGACTTCAACCTTCATGGTAATGAAAGCCAAGTGGGAAGGGTAATCAGTTACATTAGGTTCTGAATAAATATGATGAAACCAAACCAAATTTTTAAAATGCATAAAATTTCCTGATACAAATAATTTTTCCGACGGCCCTGAAGAAGAGGATATTATGCAATGTCATGATCTTTCTCAACAGCATCATTTTAGGGCTCATAGCAATGATATATTTGGCATCACTTTTGTAATAGCCCTCGGTGCAGTTAATGACATCTTAGCAAAATGCAATTCAGTGAAAGGGGTTCTACTGGATATCTTCGAATATTGTTTACCTATTATCCTTATCTTAGCTTATGTTAAGCAAGGGATCCATTTTAGATTGCTGAGAGAAAGTATGAATTGATAGATTTTAGAAAATCCTTCATAAATTTCCTTTCTCATAGCTGAACTTTCATGCAGTAGATTGGTGGAATGTTCAAGATGAAGTAAAGCTACAATCTTTAAATTCAGAGCTGTATTTATCAATTGATCCTGCTGAGAATATGTGTGAGATTCTCTTATGACATTAGAGAGTCAGTATAGGGTAGGATCTATATAGTAATCATGCCTAGACAAGGTAAATACTTCTCATGACAACCACTACAAGAGCAAAAAAAACGTAAAAAAGTTATGAGGTTATAACTAAGGAGTGGGAATAGAAGGTAGGGGGAGTCAACACAGAATAAATCTGTTGTTATTTATTACTAAATTTATTCATAAATTTAATTTTCAAATTAAAATATTTATCAAAATATGATTATTTCCAGGATGCAGTTTTAGGTTTCCTGTAATAAACAGACAAATGAATTTCTGGGGAATAAGCCTTAAAACATGGCCACTTTTACCTTATTGGAATTAATTACAAGGCCATTACCCATTAAGGTCACTGATTGTTCATAATAATTAAGTAGTAGTATCTATTTGTAGGGACAGATTTTTTTTTCATTGTATATGTTGAGAATACACACACACACACACACACACATACATATATATGTACATGACATTCCATTTTTACAAATGTGGTATTATTTAATTAACAAACAGATTAAAATTGAATAGGGGCAGCTTTGACATGTAAAGAGCTTTGAAGTTGTCATTCCCATTTTTACAAGAGAAAAGCTGAATAAATTGAAAATCAGTGACTTTTCTTGAACTAATCAGATGAAGGGGGATCACACAATGTATCACCACTGGGAAATCTAGAGATATAGGCTATTTCAAGTTGAGATCTGCTTACCTGAAGCCATAGACTTTTAGGAACATATAAATGGTAATTGGAATGAATTACTGGAGGCTGATTTGATTGTGGAAAAGCTTAAGAGTGAGTGACTCCTGGGAGCCTCAATCATAGAGGTGGGAGCAGGTCCTAAATTAATGGATTTTTAGCATTGGGAACTTCATCAGATACCAGTGATAGTCAAGAAAGGTTTACATATGGACTGGCATAGGGAATAGAAAGGTAACCCTATAAAATATGCCCAGAGCATTATCCATAACAAAGGCCTATTCTCCATTATAACATTAAATTCCTATATTAGAAAAAAAGAAAGCTCTAAAATCAATAATCCAAGTGTCTACCTTAGAAAGCTAGGGAGAGAGAACAACTTAAGCCAAAAGCAAGCAGAATAAAATAAATAATTAGAATTAGAGCAGAAAGCAATGAACTTGAAAAACAGGAAAACAATAGAGAAAATTAGCCTAAAGTTTTCTTTTTCTTTTCTTTTCTTTTTTTTTTTTTTTTTTTTTTGTATTTGTGCCAGGTTTCAGGTTTTGGAATCATGACGATGCTGCCTCATAAAATGAGATAGAGAGGAGTCTCTTCTTTCAATTGTTTGGAATAGTGTCAGTAAAAATGGGACCAGCTCTTCTTTGTACCTCTGGTAGAAATCAGGTGTAAATTCATCTGGTCCTGGGCTTTCTTCGGTTGGTAGGCTATTACTGCCTCAAATTCAGAACTCGTTATTGGTCTATTCAGAAATTCAGTTTCTTCCTGGTTTCTTCAGTCTTGGGAGAGTGTATGTGTTCAGAAATGTATCCATTTCTTCTAGATTTTCTGTTATAGCTCATGTGCATAGAGGTGTTTGTAGCATTCTCTGATGGTTATTTGTATTTCTGTGGGGACAGTGGTGATAGATTCCTTATCATTGAGTCTATATGATTGTATTTTTGATTGTGTCTATATGATTTGCCTTACTTTTCTTTATTATTCTAGCTAGTAATCTATTTTATTAATTTTTTTTTTTTCAAAAAGCCATCTCCTGGATTTGTAGATTTTCTGAAGGGCTTTTGTGTCTCCCTCTCCTTTAGTTCTGCTTTGATCTTGGTTATTTATTGTCTTCTGTGAGCTTCAGGATGTATTTACTCTTGGTTCTCTAGTTCTTATAGTTCTGATGTTAGGTTTTTGACTTGAGATCTTTTCGCCTTTTTGATGAGGGCATAAATATCTCTCTTAACACTGCTTTAGCTGCATCCCAGAGATTCTGGAATGTTGTTTCTGTTCTCTTTAGTTTCAAATACCTTAGTGATTTCTGCCTTCATTTCATTATTTACCCAGGAGTCACACAGGAGCAGGTTGTTTAACTTCCCTGTAGTTGTGTGGTTTTGAGTGAGTTTCTTAGCCTTGAGTTCTAATTTAATTTTGCTGTGATCTGAGAGACTGTTTGTTATGATTTCAATTGTTTTGCATTTGTGGAGGCGTGTTTTACTTCAGATTATGTGATCAATTTTTGAGTAAGTACTATGTGTTGATGAGAATGTACCTTCTGTTGTTTTAGGGTGGAGAGTTCTGTATATATCTGGTCCACTTGATCCCTCACTGAGTTCAGGTCCGGAATATCTTTGGCAATTTTCTGTCTTGATGATCTGTGTAATATTGTCAGTGGGGTGATCAAATCTCTCACTATTACTGTGTGGAAGTCTAAGTCTCTTTGAAGGTCTGTAAGACTTTCTTTATGATTCTGGGTGCTCCTGTACTGGGTGTATATATACTGAGGATAATTAGTTTTCTTGTTGAATTGAACTCTTTATCATTATATAATGCCATTCTTTGTCTTTTTTTTTTTTTTTTTTTGGATCGTTGTTGGTTTAAAGTCTATTTTGTCAGAAACTAGGGTTGCAACTCCTGCTTTTTTCTCATTTCCATTTGCTTGGTAAATTTTCCTCCATCCCTTTATTTTGAGTCTGTGTTTCTCTTTGCACATGAGATGGGGCTCTTTGAGACAGCATACCAATGGAGTTTCACTCTCTTCAGCTTGCCATGCTGTGACTTTTAATTGGGCAATTTAGCCCATTTACATTTAAGATTAATATTGTTATGCAAGAATTTGATCCTGTCATCATATTAGCTAGCTATTTTGCAGAGTTGTTTATGTGGCTGCTTTGTAGTGTCACTGGTCTGTGTACTTCAATGTGTTTTCGTAGTGAGTGGTAATGGTTTTTCTTTTCCATATTTAGTGCTTCCTTCAGAAGTTCTTGCAAGGCAGACCTGGTGGTGACTTATTCCTTCAGCATTTTCTTGTCTGAAAAGGATCTTATTTCTTCTTTGCTTATGAGGCTTAGTTTGGGCAGATACAAAATTCTGGTTTGAAAATTCTTTTCTTTAACAATGCCAAATATTGGCCCCCAATTGCTTCTCTCTTGTAGGGTTTCTGCTGAGAGGATTGACTGTTAGTCTAAGGGACTTACCTTTGTAGGTAACCTGGCCTTTCTCCCTGGCTCAAAAGACAGTTTATTGAAAAGATTAGTAAAATATATCCCTAACCCTGTTAACCACAGTTAAAAGACGGAAGATAAAATGATCAATTTCAAAAATAGCACATACAAAAAGACAAAAGAGAGCCCATCACTACTGATTATATTAAAATGCTAATAAAGAAATGCTATAAACAATTCTAGCCCCACAAATTTGTATTTGATATCTTAGATGAAATAGAATGACTCCTTGAAAGATAAAAACTGCCAAATTGCCAAAACTAAATAGCAAAGACACATCAGTTCCTCCTATTTTATTATGAAGACATATATTTGTGTATATGTGTGTGTGTGTGTGTGTGTGTATAGACACACAAATATATGTGTGTGTATATATATATACACACAAATATATGTGTGTGTCTATACACACACACACACACACACACACACACACACATATATATATATATATATATATATATATATATATATAAACACACCTATACATATATATTTCTAATGCCTTTCTCAGTGTTCATATAGTGATTGGGACTGGGTAAAAATTATTAAAAATGAATAATCCACTTCTAGTAACTATGCTTAAAACCTCTGGACTTTTACCTTGCATTTCAGAAGACTTACCAGTCTGATCATCTAAAAAAAAGAACGTACTCTAGCCCTTTCCCTTGTTCTCCAGTATCCAAATGTGTGGACAATTGCCCCCACTATTTTTATATATACAACCTCACTTATGATAACAAATTCTCTTCCAAAAGAAAGAATAGATAAAGTTCATCTCTTCTATAGATTAAGAAAATGTATGTTACTTTTTACCTGTTTTAAGGGAGTGGTAACTTAAGCCAGGAAACATAGTAAAATAAATGATTACTATTTGAGGTGACAGGTGGTAGTAAAATGAGGTAGGAATTATGAATACTATAATTCCTTCACTAACTTATCACTCCCCAAAATCTGCTCCCAAACAAAACAGGGAAGGGGAAGAATTTTTACTTTTCAAACATTACAGTCCATTTTGTTTAATGATAATCATGGATTTCTCATCTATGCTTTTGAACTTTTGTTTCTTTTCTACAAAACATATTAGTGGTTAAAAAATAAGCATAATAATATAAATTCAACACTAATTATGGGTTTCTATGTATGTTAAATGAACTAAAATATAAAAACATTTTTGAGTGAACTCTTAAGAATGAACCAGTTATCTCATGTCATTTTGCTATAAGTGCATAGTCTTTGAAATTGAGATATTTTTCCTGAAGTTACTTCAGGTGATTATGTGCCAGTGGGAACACCATATATAAAGAGCAAATTGAGTGTGCTAATATGTCTTGGAATGGTTTCAGTATGCAGGCAGATCCCTAATTTAAAATACTGTGTTCCTTATTAGTTATATTATTCCACCGTGATATATTCTATTCACCAGTATTCAAAAGTGACTAGTGAGTCTTTAAGTTCTATATTTATTCTGATAAAAATATTCTGATCAATTTTATTTACTTATCATCAGTTTTGAAGTGAACAATCTACCTTCATTAATTTTTCATTGCTATTCCTGCTGATGAAGATAAAGTGAATGTGTGAAGAACTTACCCTGAATTGTTGCCATTTGTGAATGTTAGAAGCTTTATTTATCATATTTCAGTGGAACCTTTATTTATCTAAAATAATAAAGAGATATATATTGATAGAGTAATAGAAATACAGAAATGTTTTTTATGCAGTACATCTTAATCAAAGTTTTGATGTAGATGACAGAATGTATCGCAGAGTATGAGAAGGGAGAAGTAGATAGTAAAAGTTTAACATGAAATCTGTGAAGGATAATAATTATTCCCCAAAAGTGCTTTTAGGTGAAAAATATCAACAGGCGATAGAAACGTCCTGCAAATGTTACCTATATTATTAACCGAATCGAGATATGAGGAATATTATGACTTTTTGAAGATTAAGTTAATATTTATAGAGTAAGTTCTCAGAGAGACCATCTGTGTGGCTTCACTTAGTATATTCTTTACATTATATGTGCCTATAATTCAGTCGAGTTCCTTTATAATTAATATTTTTTCATTAAAATTTGTTAATATGAATCTCAAGGAGCTCCTATATTCACTGCTTTTCTCTATTAAAAATAAGCTGGTAGGCTTTTTTCCCCAAAGCATTTAAGAGGTAGGATAAGAGAGCTTATTAGTCTAACAGAATTTTGTTGTTGTTGTTGTTGTTGTTGTTTTTTGTTTGTTTTGTTTTAGACGGAGTTTCGCTCTTGTTACCCAGGCTGGAGTGCAATGGCGCGATCTCGGCTCACCGCAACCTCCGCCTCCTGGTTTCAGGCAATTCTCCTGCCTCAGCCTCCTGAGTAGCTGGGATTACAGGCACGTGCCACCGTGCCCAGCTAATTTTTTGTATCTTTAGTAGAGACGGGGTTTCACCATGTTGACCAGGATGGTCTCGATATCTTGACCTCGTGATCCACCCGCCTCGGCCTCCCAAAGTGCGGGGATTACAGGCTTGAGCCACCGCGCCCGGCCTCAGAATTGTTAAGTTTGTGACAAAAATAACTGGAGTCCTTTGGGTACTGAGAAATGAAAAACTGTAGAATTAAGTATTATAGAAAGAAGGAACTTAAACATCTAATTTCTGCTACCAGCATCATGTATGGCTGTATGTTCTGAAGGACACTATAGCGTAGAACAATTATACCATGCATATGATAGTCTTTCTGTGAAGCCAGTTATTTCAAATGATGCTGATAAATATTGCCAGGGCGGTCCTCCAACAAATATGATCAGTGCACACATAAGGTAATCATAAAAAGGAGGTTAGCCTGAGGATATATGGAATTGGCATTACTGATTCTTGAGCAAGAAAGTCTTAACAACAGAACTCAAATTGTTTAAGAGGTCTGATGTGGTAGCAGGTCAGTGCCACTCCTTGCCTTATGTCTTAAAAATGGTAACAGCAAGTCCTGTAAGCAGGAACATTGTTGAAATTCCCCACTTATGTCTTAGGAGTTCCACAGTTAAAAACAATGTTAAAAAATGAAGGCACAATCAAAGATGAGGAATATACAAAAAGGCAAGCCACTTTGATGAATTTACATGTGATAAAATACTGATTTAGACAACCCAAGACTAAAAGTGTTAGAGTTACTGTATCAATAAAATTTTCAAAAACTATTTGTGAAACTGTTTCAGAACATAAGGGATCAAGTCACAAAAATGGACAATTTTAAGATATTTTTATAAATGAATATATCAGAAAGATAAGATAAACTAAAATGACTAAACCTAGTAAACTTATAAATTTAAATAAACATATCCAAAAATTTAAACAGTAGATTAAACACTCCTCAAGAGAAAGATAACATACAAGAAAATAAATAAGTATAAAATATATAGAATGAAGTAGAAAGTAAAAGAGATTGGAAAGAGGAAAGGGATATTCAGAGATAGGAAGGATAGAATTAGAGAGTCTAATGTGTATAACTGGAGTACAAGAAGGAGTGAATTAAAAAAAGGTTTTTTCTCATTTTCAAACATTAGAAAACAGCATAAATTCACATATTTTTTTTTCTCTCTCTTTTTTTGCAGAGACTCCAATTAAATGTATATTCAATGCTAAAATATCCCTCGCCTCCACACACAAAATGTCAGGAGTTCTCTTAAGTCACTGAAACATCCAAAATCTTTCTGATACATTTCCAAATGCATTCTATACTTCAGATGAGAACGTGAGAATTTGACATATTGTGATCAGGAATCCATATTTCAGAAATAGCAATGTGAGCCCTTAACATAACTCAAAATGAATATTTGAATTGTGAAATTTAATTTAAATTAGTGACATTCATGATATTTAAGAAATATAGTTAGAAATAATGCATACTGCTTCAGCACAAATACGGTATGAAATTCCATTAACTTCAGAGATTCAAATCAGTGCTATAATTATTTAGTTTTGTATCTCCCCCTTGTGACACTGCACTGCCTGATAATCTTAGAAGATTGGCTTATGATGCTGTAAAAATATTGTTGTATATACCATATATGAACCTTTCCGTCAACAGGCCTGTTGGAATGCCAGAGGACAGAGCATAGAGTGAGGCTCTCCTGAACGTTGAGAAACAGATTCTATAGTTATTTTTGTTCTTGCTTGTCAATAAATATTCATAAGTTTGGAAAAGCCTAGTATAAAACTTTTGAAATTGTAACATGTTTTTGGTAGTAGGGCTCTTCGTGAGGAATTACAAAGGTTTTCTCCATCCGTAATTATCAGAGCCTACAGATATTTACTAAAAGAACACAATAATTGCTGAATGAAAAAAATTGGTCCAGGTCAGTTTACACATTCACACACATGCATATGTAAATATATATAATCAAGCATATATAAAAAGTAGGTTATTAATACTGTAATCTCCTGTTTTTACATAGAAAAGGCATTGGGATTGCCTCAGAGAAGAATTGGTAGCAAATAGTCATTTTCCAAATAAAAAGTAATGAAATACCAATGAATATGTCCTATTACTCTGCATTAGAAAATGTAGGTTTTTAAAGTTAGAAGAATGACTTTTTAAACATGTGTTTAAGAGTGCTTGCAACAAAATTATTGTCTTTGATGTGACTACTTGATAGAGTTCAATAATTAGTGTCTAAACTTTTTTGAAAATCTTTTTTCCTTATATGCACAAAAATGCTTGAAACAATAGCAAAATGAGTCTTACGTTTTTATTTTATTAAAATGCTCTTTTCTTAAACTCCAACAGTATTACCCAAATTGATTACTTGCATTGTTCATTGAAATGCCATCAGGTATGTTTTATATTTATCCTCTCAGGACAGAAATCAGTCATTACTAAAAGTTATTAAATCAATATTATCCAAATACCTATCTATACACCCTATCTAAATCCATAACCATACCTACCTCATTTCTATACATGGAAACACTGTTGGAATAATTAGCTGCTTGAAAAGATCATACTCTATGGATATATAGAGAATAAATAAGTAGAATTGTATCTTTAATAGCTCATAGCATATTCTTTTTATTTACACTAATACAGTTTTTATTATAGATGACATGCTTTTTTGTTGACTACCAGACTATAAATCTATTATCTCTCCTTAAAACACTTGGAACAAGTTTTAGTGCAGATTTCAAAATTTCTCAGAATAAGGAAGATACATAATATATGATTAACAATTCATAGGAAGGGCAGGGCCACTGATATTTCTTCAGCAGAACATGTGAAAACCCACATTGATTGATATACATAAAGATTCTAGATTGCCTTAGTGGGCTGTGCAAAAGAAAATTCTCGGACATTGGAATTCAAAATTCTAGACAAATAATTGTGGACATATGTTTGTTTCAACAAGCTTTCTTTCAATTCACAATGAAGCCTCATTGTGAAGTTTCACATTTCACCCACATGAAGTTTCAAAGGAAGACTCTGATCCTGTATAGTTTTTAATATCACTATATTTGCTATATATTTTTATATATTTTCACCTTTGATTACAGTCAATACCACAGGAATACTTTTGTAATTTCACATTTGCTCCTTTGATACAGGAACTAACTTTCTTGTTGTGTGACATTTTCAACCATGTCTTGTATTCTCAAGCCTATAAGCTTCTTCTACAAATTACCTCAAATAGAATAAAATTAAATTTGTGTTTTATAAACAATAGTGAATGTCAATAATCAATAATATTTTCAGTGACTTTGAGTTCAAAGATAAGATCATTGCTAACAAAAGTCGAAAGTAGATTTTCTTAACTCTTTTTTTTTATTTTATAAGAAATATTAAAAAAAAAAAAAGACAAAAATCATGATACTTCCTAGAGTGGAAATTGTAATAATTCTATAAGACTACTCTGGGTAATTTGTTTATCTTTCTGTTATAGTCCATGTTAAATTTTTCATACTTTTCTTCATTTGATTAGTTCAACCGTTAGATTCAAGTTGGCTATTGAGATTGTCTAGCCATTTGGTAGGCACAAAATGATTATTGCACATTCAATATCTCTGACTGTGGGGGCTCTAAGTTCTTCTTGCATGTAAATTCTTAATAATTGCAATACAAATGAGTGAATGTAGGTAATTTAATTATCATTTGTGAGTCTTTATCTCTTTGACATTCTGGAACTGTCACCATCAAAATGAAGTGCTGATTCTCGGTTGTCTTCATTTGAAATTATTACTCATTATCTGATACTAACTGTTCAATTCACAATGGTTGCTTCAGTGATATAAATTGCTATACACATAATTATTTGTATACGAATTTGTATTACTAAGGAATATACTATCTAGATAAGGCAGGGTTTTGTTTAACATAAATAAAATAATTATATAACAATAATGTTTTCTTGGCAATCATAATCTCTATGATTTTTCCCAGGATGATGATTCTGACTTGTGTTGTGACCCTTCGTTATTTCTGGGAAATATTATTTCTGCCAATGTGTGAATGGCACTGAACATTAAATCCTGTTTGAATAAACGAGACCTTGAATTTATTAAACTCTGTTTCTTGCACTGCAGTATATTTGTAATCATTCCAGTTCTTCCAGTACCCAAATTACTTGAATGGCATTGAAAAATTTAGACTAAACCAAACAAATCAGAGCTCCAGAGATGCAGAAGGTCAGTGTCAGTGGAGCAGTGGAGGAGAGGAAAAGGAGAGATTTGCATACTGTTAGGACTGGAATGGGTGGTTTATGCTCTGGAGTAAAATGGAAGAACTAAGAAAACAGATAGAGTAGGCCCTTTTTTCTTTTCAGGCAGTGAACCTTATGTGTATTTTGTATCAGTCAAGGTAAAAGAACAAAGACAGGGTGAATTAAAAAGAAAAGAAATATATAAAAATTATATGAAGTTAAAAAAATACTTACAACCAGATAGAGTAAGTTGGATATTATAAATGAAATGAAGAATAACACAAAATTGTGTGCAATCACTTTGTGTTTTCCAGAACAAACTATATGGTCAGACTTTAAAATATTATGAAAATATTAATGCAATCAATGCTATAAAAATCTGAGTGCACATTATTGAAGTGAGAAATATGAAAGCTGAAAAATAAAAATCAAAAGTGTATTAGGTGGTGTATCAGTAGATGAGGTTAAAATAACCCAGCTAAATTCAGTCAGTTAGTAAGCTGGGATATTGGTAAGTGAATTCTACAATACATTACACAAGTGTGTGTGAGTGTGTGTGTGTGTGTGTGTATGTGTGTATGTGTATAAGACAGAGAGAGGGACAAAGAAGGGGAGATGAAGGCAAGGAGAGAAAATAAAATTTAATACACAAAAAGAATACATCAAATTCCATCTTCCATCAGTACTTGCATACAAAAGTAAAAATGGAGTGGGGAGAGTAGGTAGGAAGATATTCAAAACACAGTTTTTATAAGTTATTTTAAAAGCTCTGAAAAGAAAACACAAGTCCTTAGGTTTTTATTGTCTACCTAAAATAAGAAAGTAAATTTAAAATGACCAATACATTGTCATATCAGAAAGAAATTTCAGAATAGCAATGGTAACTCTATTGGAAGTTCTATGGAATGGGATGAAAGTAGAGGCGGCTGTGAAATGAATAACAGCAGATAGACCTCTGAGTTTTCATTAGTAATAGTAAGTGCAAGACTCTGAACGATTATCTGTCTAAATGTAAGTATGAATATTTAACTAGAACTTTCAATTTAACAAAACGAACATTCAACTCAGAGCACAAATGAAAACTCTGAAAGCATGCCTAAACACACAATGTTTCCCAACCATCCACCGCGTCTGGAAGAATTACTAGAGGATATATTTGGAAAAAAAGTAACAATAAGTTTGAGAAAGAGATTGTATAAGAAATAGAGAAGAGATCGGGACCATCCTGGTCAACATGGTGAAACCCCGTCTCTACTAAAAATACAAAAAATTAGCTGGACATGGTGGCGCGTGCCTATAATCCCAGCTACTCAGGAGGCGGAGGCAGGAGAATTGCCTGAACCCGGGAGGCGGAGGTTGCGGTGAGCCGAGATCGCGCCATTGCACTCCAGCCTTGGTAACAAGAGCAAAACTCCATCTCAAAAAAAAAGAAAAAGAAAAAGAAAAAAAAAAGAAATAGCGAAGAACAATAAAACCAGTGTAATTTATTCTTAGGCATAAATAAAGGTGATTTTTGAAGAAAACAATGACTATTTTTATTTTAGAATAGGTTTTTCAATGTGCTGATATAGAAGATGGCAGGAGGTAGAAGGAAGAGCAAAGTAATGACTCAGATTCTAGATTCGTATGAGAAAATATAAAGAAAATGATTAACGAGGCATTACATGGAAGTAGAAAAGCTTAAATACACTTTAAAATTTCAAGGGCAACCATTTGAAAAATATTAATGAGATATCAAACTTTCAAACCATTAGAGAAAAATAAATGTAAAATAACTGCAAGAATTCATCAAAAGACAAGAATAATATTTTTTTAAAGCAGTGAAAGTGGAAAACATAAAATTAGTTGTTAGAAAATGATTTAAACATCTCAGTAATCACAAATCGAATCAATACCTAAAATGTTACGATTTAAATGCTTAGTTTCAAACTCGATTTAAAATAGTTATTTTCTTTTGTTTAAAAGAGTTTTAAACATTTAAGCTTAAAAAAGTAAAAGAGAGTGACTCATAAATAGAGGTAGCAAAGAAATAAAAGAATAGCAGACATATGTCAAAAAAACAGGTGTGTTAATATTGATGTTACGACAAAGAAAATATTAATTGAATTTTAAGAGGACATCTTAAATATCCTTTTAAAGAGGATATCTTTAAAATCTATCACACTAAGAATCTAGTTTGTGCTAAGTCTATTTTGGCCTTTACAAAGAAGGAGGTAACAGATACAATTTCACAGGTTTATAAAATAAAGATTGCAGTTGCGTTAAACTGAGATGGCAAAGATTATAAGAAGTAGTGGTGGTAATGATGGCACATTAAGAGTCTGAGAGCTAAGCTCGGGGTATGATTGTTTTGAGTTGCATATTAGAAAACCAAGTATAGATATCAAGTAGAAAGTTGACTATAAAAGTCTTTGAATCAGAGTTAAATCTAGTTACAAGATATAAATTTAAAAAATTGTAATATGAAAACTGCACTTAAAAATATATGACAATAATATTTAGTAAGTGTATACATGTAAATTTTTCAAACTTAAGCAATCCAAGGACTAAGCTTTTGGGAATTTTGATATTTTTAGAGTAGGAAATGAGAGAAAACAGTGAAGAAAATGCAACTGAGAGTATACAAGGAAATTCAGGAGAGTGGTGACAGTCTGGAATACTAGTTAAAAATTGTGTTGAAAAGATGAGAATGGCAAATACTGCAGATAGATCAAGCAAGATGAAGACTAAGAATTCGCTATTGTATTCAGTGATTAAGAAATCATTGCTGACCTTGTATTAGAAGTTCTGTTACAGTGACAAGAGAAATAGGCCTGCCTGGAATCGACTCAAAGGGTAATATAAAAAGAAGCATTAAAATAAATGAGGAAAGTGAATCTTGTAGGGAGTTTTGTTTTAAAGAAAAAAAATCAGGTTTGTATATAAACCAGGGGGAGAAGCAGGATCAGCAGTGAGATGAGCAGTTTTTAAAATTTGTTTTAAGAGAAAATGCTACAACTTTCACACATATGTGAAAGATCATGTGCTTTCCTAAAAATAAATAAAACAGAGTCAAAAATTGAAGAAATGTGTACTTTAGGAAAATAGTGATAATAGAATCTATTATACAACTGAAGGTGTCATCTTTAGATAGAAGCATGAATAATTTATTTCTAATGAAACAGGAAAAATTTATATGTTTTCATAAAAACTATTATGGGGCTATAATAGTGGTGGAAGCTTCTAGAGGTATTTTGGCTGCTACACTTTCTTTCCTGAAGCAAGAGCTGAGCTCCTCAAATAAGAGTGTAGATTTTGGAGTTTTATGAGGAAAGGACAATGTCTGAAATGTTCTTCTGTGAAACTGAGAGGTTGAATGGAGAATGGAAACATCTAATACAATTGTTGAGCAGTAGTAGAAGTATGAAAGAAGCTGGTGTATGCTAACAATCAGCACGATGGTGTGTTTTATCCCACTAAACTCAAGTCGGTATATAAAGTTTCAAGGTATGCAGATAATGTGAAACAGGGTTGTAGTGTTATCAAGAGAGTTGAAGATATAGGCAAGGGATTGATTATAATGTTTTACCATGGAATTTCAGCTCTATAAAGATATAAAAGAATCAGAGGGTAATAATGTAACACAAGAGGGACAGTAAATCTTATGTTCTGGTTATTGGTGTTGGGATCTTAAAGCATGTAATCTAGGAAAGGGGTGGAATTAGAAAGCATTTATCTTGAAACTGAGATTATGGAAAGTTTGTGCTTAGTAGTAATGGTAAGTTCTAGGGTACAAATATGATTGTTGGGAGAGTTATCTATATCAATATTTAAAGCATCAAGAGTTATGAAAGTAGTCATGTTGGACAGACAGCTGGTACGCTGGGAGGTAAAATTCTGTGGGATGTGAGACAAAGCCTAAGTGGCTATGATATTTGTAAGAAGGAGGATGATATCAAATTTAAATCTGTTATTCCTAGGGATGAAGCAAGAACATCATTAAAGCTACATGTTTTGAAAGAAAAGGGAAGAAAAGAGATTGGATTTGACATGGAGGGTATCTTTTCCATCTCCATAGTATTAAGAGGAGTTAGGAAAGTGAAACAATGACCATTTGAGAATCTTACAGGAGAAACAGTATTCTTGTGTGTAGGAAGTTTAATAAAAGCAAAAAATAAAAGTAAATAAAATGTTTAAAAAAGTGATTCAGGTGATTTTATCAATTATTTATTTCTGTTTAATAAACCACCTAAATCTTAGGATTTAAAGTAGCAACCACTTTTTTTCTTCTCATAAATCATCACAACAGCCAAGCGATTCCATTGATTTGGGTCAGTATTGCTGATCAGAATTGGGCTTGCTCAGGTGTTTGCTCAGGTGTTTCCATTCAGTTAGTGAATTGGCCAGGGGGAGCTGGTTACTATGCTTTTCCTGGAAAGCCTGAGTTCTGCTCCATATGTTTCTCATATCACTCCCATTGTCATTCCCTCTACCCACGGCAATTGCAGAAGATTTGAATCAACAATTTAGAAAGAAAGTATCAATGGCTAATAAATATATTATAAGAAGGTCTCTCTTGTTACTAATCAGTAAACACAAATTAAAACAATTAAAAGATAACATTTTATACAACATGTTAAGAAAGTTTTATAAAATACATTGATGGTGAGGGGGATGGAAAAATATATGCTTTCATTTAGTTTTGGAGACATAATAAATTGTTACTCCATCTCTGGAAGGACTTTCAGCCATGTGTATTAATTTTTAAATTGAAGCTACTTTTTGAACCCAAAACTATTCTTCCAGGTATCAACTATAAAAGAATATTCATTATAAAGGGATACTCACAGTACTTATAGAGGAAGATGTTTAAAGATGTTCATTCTACCATTTTATAAAATAGCAAACACTGGAGGCAATTATAAATGTGTAAGTAAGGATTAAATATAGCAATTCCTCATGAATCAAGCAAAGACTTAGATGAAAACAAGCTGCACACTCAAATTAAGTAACTGAACATATTTTAATAAAGGCATTGTTCACAATGATATGGGTGCAAGTTTAGGAAAGTCAGAAAGGGAGACGCAGTATTCTGGGGTTCTAACACCAGAAAACTCTCAGTATCTCTTGGCCTAATGGGAAACTTGTGACATCTGTGTGTGGAAGGGCAACCTGAGAAAAGGCTTGCCCTTTCGTGGGGGAAGATGGGAAACAAATAGAAAACAAGTATGAAGGAAGGTGGGAAATAAGTGCTTCAACTTTGCTTGTTTTTTTTTGTTTGTTTGTTTGTTTTTTTCTTTCTGTATCTCCTGCCAGTGGCGCAGTCAGAAGCCACAGGGTGAGGAAGCTGTTGGAGATCAGGAGCTCTTTCAGATAGTCATTTTAGTTCAGTTTCTCAGAACACAGAGCAGGGTGGAGAAGAATGTTGACTGGATCCGGAGAGACAAATGGAAATCCTCCAGCACAACACTCGAGGCAGTATTAAACAGAAAAGAGGTCTGGGTAAGTTCACACCTACTTACATAGAGTCTCTCCAAAAGGGGTAAATGAAAACAAATTTGATTTAATACCTGAAATCTACCATTTGTAATATAAAATATACAATGTGACCATATACTTCTAAATCTACATATGTGCTTATTTTAGTGAAAATATATAACTTAAATTGATAACAATAGTTATCATTCCTATAGATAGTGGATATGAGAGAGAAGAGGAGATTTTATTCATCTGGATTTTAAAGTTTACAATGACCATGCATTTATGTACCAAATTTATTTAACTGAAATTTAAAATTTTTACATCAATAAAATTATTGCTAAAATTCTATAGAGCCATTGGGCAAGGGTAGAAACAGAATTTATATTATGATAAACAGTACATCCACTAATATATGTAATATAGGAATCAGAATGAGGAAATCTCAATGGAAGCCTGCTTTTTTGAATAATTATTGAATTATGAATTATGAGTTGAATTCAATTATGAATTTAGTTATGAATTGAATTCAATTATGAATTATGAATTGAATAGCAAGGAAAAGGAAATGGGAGTGGCTGTCCAGTCTGATTCTGAGGTTTGAAAGTTGTGCAGTGGAAAACAGTATATAATGGTGTTTCAGTAAATAATGCTGTTTACTTGTGTTTAATTTCTTCTATTTTTTAAAAAAATGTCTGCTAAGTTTTTAGCAAATAAATATGTAAGTTATTTGGACTTAAGTGCTTAGTGAACAGGATTCATTTCTATTAACTTAGTACCCTACATAAATATTTCTAAATACAAGTCTTACATATAAGCATGTTAACTGTAAACTTATTCTAACTGTACTCTAGATTATCAAATGGCACTTCACTCTTTTACTGTTTGATTTTTTTAAATAATTTTTTTCAGGTGGGCAATTCATTTACATGGACTCCTCTTTCATGTAATTTGTATCTAGATGAAATACTTTGGGACTTACCATTGAGTGTACATAGAAAGAACTAATGGAAATAATACCTTTCTCCCTTCATCCACTAAGTTTATTTCCCTAACATTTGCTAATCACTTGTGACTCATTTGGCAAAGAAAATACACTAATATGCATAGTCTAGCAGAAAGCAGGTGTTAAGCATTGTACTGTGAAATTACACTAGGTGATACCATGCACAGGAACATGAACAGAAATATCAAAAGGGGAAATGCATCACCTTGTAATGTAGTACTCAAAACTAGGAATTGGAACAGTCTGTGCCCCGAACTAGCTACATTACCATGGGCAATCATTTAGTGTTCTGAGCCTCAGTTTTGATTTCACAAAGAAACAAATCAATCTAACAGTAATTGACCAGTTTCTAGTGTATTTTGAGGAACTTAAAGATGAGGGTAAAATAATATGTAGTTGCAATTACTACATAATCTATTAGGTCAAATTAGATATACAGTTAGACATATGCATAGTCACTTATTTTAGAAACACTTGAAGATTCTAGAAAAATTTCAAACTCCTTAATTTGACACACTTGGCCTGGCCTAGCATTCTGTGAATCAGTCATGACTTATTTTTGCAATTCTGACTTCTACCACAAACCACCCCAGATTATTACTGATTTCTATTATAATGTTACGTGGTTTCATTTTTCCATTCTTTGGCTTTAATAGTGATTTCAAATATATTAATAAGTGAAGAAAATTTACATAAACTCGAATAATGACTGATGGAATGTATTAGAAATGTGGGGGAATCAAAATGTGCTATAGGAATTCGGAAAAAGGGGAAATTAATTTCTATGAGAAATTAGTTTCATTTTAAAAATGGTATCTGAACTAAACGACAGATATGGGTAAAAGCTACAGCAGCAGAGAATATATGAGGGCTTTATAAATAAAGGAATACCCTATGTATGGAATAACTCAGGCATAGGCCTGCTTTCAAGAGTTGTTATTTTTTTTTTATTTTTTTCTTTCTAACTATGTGTTTTCTAATGTAGCTTATAATCTATTCACTTCAAAACTATGAACGTTTGCTAAATATAAATGAGGTCGTCTTCAGCTCACAGGAATTCTTCTGTTTTGGGAATTTACTCATGGTAGCCAGGTTTCTTTTCCCTGGTATTCTCGTTATCCTCCTATGACCCTAGCTGATTGTTGCTGTTATTACCAACAAGTGTTGGTCGTAACAATTACAGCTGTGCTGGACACTTTTATTTACTAGATTCAACCTTTGCCCTTCTCCAGCCTGCTATTTACCAGTAAGATGGCCAAGAGGGAATCATAGTAGATCAGTCAGAAGAAATGAGAGGGTGAATGTATGTATGTATGTATGTATGTATGTATGTATGTATGTATGTATTAATTTGCCCGAGACGGACTCTTGCTCTGTAGCCCAGCCTGGTGTGCAGTGGCGCTATTTTGCTCACTGCAACCTCCACCTCCCAGGTTCAAGTGATTCTCCTGCCTCAGCCTCCTGAGTAGCTGCGATTACAGGCTTCCCGGAACGTGCCTGGATATTTTTGTATTTTTAACAGAGACAGGGTTTTCACTTTGTTGGCCAGGCTGGTCTGGAACTCCTGACCTCAACTTACCTGCCCACCTCAGCCTCACAACATACTGGGATTTAAGATGTGAGCCACCACACCTGGCCCTGGAGTTTTATTTACTTCCTTACTAAGTGGTTCACTTAAACCTTGCTCTCTTACCAAAAAAAAAAAGTAGCTCTTGTCAAGAGCGAATTCATTATATAACTTTCTCTCCTTGGAGTCTTTGCTTGCTTTCATCCCTTTAAGTAGATGGGTGGTAATAGCTCTGTTCTTATTACTGCTGCTTTTTTATGTTTTTCCTTGTGGTACCATTCAATTACTTAACATTAGAAGAAAATTGAAAGACTCACAGTTTTAGTTTTCACATGTAGAGAGGTTGGGAGTTTTTTACCTTTATTTTGGCAAGAAGAAAACAGCATTCCAAAAATTGGAAATGTTTTCTTGGACAAAAGAACTGAGGTTTTAGAGCAACTCAAAATGTGGAGAGACAGGTGAATCCAGAGAGTCATAGTCAACACCTGCTTACCTAGAATAGGAGTCGCTGGAGTAAAAACTGGTAGGAAAAATTAGATAGTAATGTTGAACAATTGTTGGAGGCTGAGTGTGGACTAGTGAGAAACTGTAAGAGCTGTAGTCTTACTGCTCTTCATACTTTTGTAAGTTTCACATCTTTGAACCCCACTGAGTTCTCATGGTGAGGATATGAGAAACCTACCATTTTGGCTCCAGGAGGGGAAAGGGAAGAGCAGTTTTATTTTATTTTGTAATGCCCAGAGCATTTTCCATAACAAGCACCCACTTTCCTGAGTAAAAGACTTTATCGGAGATTTTCCTGAATAGGGAAAGTCATTTCTTCCCATGCCAGCCCCCTATTACCTTTCTATTTCATCATATGAGGGGCAAGGGGGAAGGTGGGATGTTTTTTTGCAGGGTGTGTTAAGGAGGACTATACCACTGGTGAAGATTACAGTCCTAAAATACAGGCCCACTAAAAGACTAAGATTTAATAATGAGATTATAGAATGCTTCTCTTCCTCACCCATACACATATTACTTTCACATCATTAGGGGTCTAGTTTAATAATAGTGTATTACAGTTAAATGTGCGGCAAGATAGAGACTCTCTCCGAAATTTTTCTTCAGGGACCAGATCTATGCAAACCTACCCCCAAAGGCCTAAGAAGCTAAGGGTCAGAATAAAGAGGCTGTCAAATCCAGTTTCACAGAAAGAAACATTCATTAATAGTAGACACTTACAAACAGAAGCCGGGTCTTGGGCAGCCAAGGGACAAGATGGTGAATCCCTGTGCCCAGACCCAGGGCTTATATACCATACACAATTTGCCTAAAGCCAGTATTTATGTTAAGTAAATGTTTAGAATAATATCAAGGTTGTTTTGACCTAAGAGCAGAATTTATGGTAAGTATGTGAAAGTAGAAATCTTAGATACATTCTCAGAACTCATGTTAATCAGTAGTCAACATAATGGATGGGTGTCCAGGATGAAATTTCTTCAGCCTTCACAAAGGTGAAGTTTCTAGGGAAGCCAAAGTGAATGGCAAAGAATAAAAATAAAAGTCAGAAGAGTTTGAGGCTCTGGCAACTAGAGCTATATAAAATATTAAACATGGTTCAACTCCTAGCCAAATTAGTATAAATACTCATACGAAAGGCCTACTTACCTCAGTTCTTATTACTATGTACATTATATCTGACTTGCAACAACAAAACATTACAAAGCATGTTAAACAGTAAAAAAAAAAAAAAAAAAAAAAAATCAAGATTTAAAAAAAATGATTATATGAAGAGATAAAGTCATCATGTGTATTAAACTCAGATATTATACAAGTTTTCAAATTATCAGCAGGGAATTTAATCAAATGTTAAGATTTCTAATAAAAAAGTAAACAGGCAAAATTATGTGGGTAATATAAGCAGGGAGATAGAAATTGCACAAATCAAAATCATAGACAGTTTTTTTTAAAAAAACTAAAATACAAATTAATTCTTTAGAGCTCAAAGGTAAACTGGATATGCCAGAGACACACATTAGTAACTTTGTAGATAGTTCAACAGGAACATCCCAAGAGCTGTGGAAGAATTTCAAAAGGTATAACATACACGTAATTAAAACAACAGGGAAGAAGAAAATAAGCAGAAGAAATATTTAAAGTAATAATGGCAAATAGTTTTTCAAATTTAATTACAGACACCAAACCACGGATCTAGGATGATCAGACAACAAGCAGTATAAATACTAAAAGGAAAAAAAAAAATCTGGACCTCTATATTTAGCGAAGTTATAAGTGAAGGAAAGATAAACTCATTATCTGACCCTAGGGGAATCTGGAGAATTCATCACCCCCAGAACTTGCCTGTGATGAAATACGAACAGAGTTTCTTCAGGCAGAAGAAAAATGATAGAAGGCAGAAATTGAGGTCTACAAAAAGAAAAGTGTCAGAGGGAGAATAAAGATAAAATAAATATTTTAATTTTAATTTCCTTAATTGACCTAAAAGATAACTTTAAAGTATTGATGTATGCATTCGATAATTACAGCATCTACTTAAGTAAAATTAATGACAGCAGGTCATTAGAAGGGAGGAATTGGGACTTCTTGTTATAAAGTACCTCCATTACATGTGAAGCAACATTGTATCATTTGAAGGTTGATTTAGGTGAGTGGAAAACATGCATGTTGGGAACGCTAGGGCAACCAACAGAAAACTTTCTAAAAAGAAATATAATGGATATGCTAAGAAAGGAGATGAAATGAAACCATATAAAATGACCAGTTGTAACACAACAAGGCATAAAGTGATGGAGGGAGAGGGGAAGAAGAAACAAATATGCAGCAAATATGTTGGTACAAGCAAGGTAGATATTAAATCAGTTGTATCAATAACCACAAAACTCAAAGAGAAATAATCGGAAAAGGCCTATACTAAACAATTTGAACCAATAGTTTAAAAACTTCCAAAGGAAAAGTTACCAGGCCCATATAGTTCCACTGGTAAATTCTACCAAACATGTAAGGAAGAAATAATGTTAATTCTCTATAGTCTCTTACAGAAAAATAGAAACAGAATACTTCCTACTTCATTCTATGTGCCCAGAATTACCTAATCATCAAAACTCAACAAAGGCATTGTAAGAGAAACTAGCTCAATGTCTGTCATGAATATAGATGCAAAAATCCTCAATAAAATATTGTCAAATTGAATTCAACAATGTATAAAAAGTATCATACACCAAAATTATGTGGGATTTATTACAGGTATGCAAGGCTGGCTCAGTATTCAAAGATTCATCACAGAACCAGGCTAAAAGGAAAAATCATACTAATTGATGCAGAAAATGTATTGGGAAAACTCCAAAACTAATTTATAATTAAAACAACAAAATCTCAGAAAACTACAAATATAGGACAACTTTCTTAACTGGATAAAGAACACCTACAGAAAACCTACAGTTAATTTCACACTTAGTGATTAGAAACTGAACACTTTCTCATAAGATCTAGAACAAGTAAGGATTTTTCTTTTTACAACTTCTATTTAATATTGTCCTGGAACTTAATGCATTAGGACATGAAAATGAAACCAAGTTATGCACATTGAGGTCCTGTCATTTGCAACAACATGAATGAAACTGGGGGTCATTGTGCTAAGTGAGCCAGACACAGAAAGACAAACATCACATGTTCTCACTTATTTGTAGGATTTAAAAATCAAAACAATTGAACTCATGGAAATTGAGAGTAGAACGATGGTTACTAGGTGCTGGGAATAGTAGTAGTGAGATAGGGGCAAAAACAGAAGCCTAAGCACTGCCATCTTATAGAGAAGCCACCTGGGCCCTGGACAGAGGTGTCATTCTCGGAACTGTTACTGTACTGCAGTTCTCAGAGGTGTTAAGGGTAAAAATTTCCACTGCTACCTCTCTCCCCTTGCAGCAAACCGCTAACTTTAGCTTCTGCACAGACAGCTTGCCTTGCGCACCCCTGGGACCCCCTGAATAAGGATGTGGTTTTGCAGCTTAAATGCCTTGCTCCCCCTGAGCTCAGGGCCATGGGTTGGAGAGACTTTAGTCCTCAGTGGCCACCGGCAATAAAGACCCTGCAATTGACATACTTTTGTCTTGGTGTTGATTTTCTGCTCACTCTGGTGCTACAGTAGGGTGAGGTGGGGTTGGTTAATAGGTGCAAAAACATAGAAAGAATAAAACCTCGTATTTGATAACAGAATGGCCATATTTATTAATAATTTACTTGTACATTTAAAAATAACTAAGAATATAAGAGAATTGTTTGTAACAAAAAAGATAAATGCTTCATGGGATGTATACCCCATTTTCCATGACGTGATTATGACACATTGCACACCTGAATGAAAACATCTCACGTACCCAATAAGTATATATATATATACCTCCCATCTATCCACAAAAACTAAAAATGGTATAAAATTATGTTTATTCATAATATGATTGTAGAAATCCTAATGAATCAATGACAAAAACCCCTGTTGGAACTAATGGTTAATATAATTAGGTCACGCAAGGTGACAGCAATATCATACAATACAAAGTTGATATAGAAAAATCAGCTGCTTGCCTACATACCAGCAATTAACAATTAAATTAAAAATATCTTGAACAAAATCAAAATCCAAGGCTCAGATATAAATCTAACAAAATATGATATGTGGAAAACTACAAAAGTCTGATGAAAGAAACCAAAGATGATCTAGATAAGAGTTATACTGTAAAAAATGTCAGTTCTCCCCAAATTGATACACAGCCTTTAGCAAAATTTCTTTTGAAAGCTCAGTAAGATTTTTGTATTTACATAAAAGATTATTCAGAAATTTATATGAAAAGGCAAAGAAATGAGAAATCGCTAAAGCAATTTTTAAGAGTAAAACAGGAAGATCAAGACTTTATTATATACCTAAAATAATAAAGACTGGTAACAGTGAAAGAATAGCTAGATAAGTCATTGGAATAGATAGATATCTTTGCCAATTTTGTCTATCTGGAGAGGTAAGAAAATACTTAGAGATATATGAAGGATTCTATGGAAAAAACAATTGACAAATAAGAGATGTGTAATAGAGAGGATGGATAACAAAATCTGGCAAGCATTTTACCCTGTTTTTCACTTTTAGAATCACTTCTGACCTAGGGCTAGAAAAAGTTGCCATCAGATCTGATGTAATTAAACATCTATCTGTTACTGACTTTGCCATGTGTCAGGCATTGTAAGTTTATTTAATTTTCACACCATCATAAAGTGGATTATTTTTGTCCCATTTTAAACACAGAGATAAAATTATAGAGGTGGGATGCAAACCCAGACAGTCTCACTCTATAGTCTGATTTTTTTAACCATAAGTAACATTGCCTCTCAGATTAAAAAGTTTTATGAATTTTCAGTATGTATGCTTGCAGCCTCCAATTTTAGTTGCTTCGCTTTATTTACCTCACATTTTCTAGCTCTACTACCTCAGTTTTAACTCTCCTGGCAGGTCTATAGTATTTGGGATCACAGCTGAGAAGTGTGTTACAGCATTTTACCTCAGTGATACTTACATGATCAATTACCGATGCCTTCCGTGAATAAAAGAGGGCAAGACAAAGACTTACAGAATTCAACGCTAATTTCTCTTCTAGATCCTTTTAAGACCAAAGGTGGCTTGATAAATGGCTTCCAACCTCAGTTTCATTTCCAAGTTTATGGATACCTTTATTTATCCATTTATGCTGGGATGTTTATACCACAGCCTCCTGAAGATTGCTGTGAAACCTCTGTCCTGTGCTTAGCCTCTGCTCTGGAGAAAGAAAAATAAGTACTTATTGAAGCTATCACTCTTAACACTTCCAGCTTCCTCTTGTCTAGTCGCTAGTCCTAGCCTTTCACTTAGGAGGGTGCAAACCCCACAAGAAGCAAGTTGGATTTGAGTAACAGAGAAACCCAAATAGCAGTTTAGAGGAAGTGTACGTTGCCTGTATTCCACATGCAATGTAGAATAATTAAATGCTTCTGGGCAATAAGGTGCTATATCTTTCTTCTATTTCTTAATGGAACAGATCATCCAATGTATATCAAATATAAAAGACCTGACCATTGGAATATTTAGCTAAATTTTAATTATATTTGTATTCCAATTTAGATTATTTGAATACAAGCACATCTCCTGGGTAATCCAATCCATTGCTGATGCAAGCTAAGCAGGAGTGATTTCGGCAGTGGCTATCTGGGAGAAAAAAAAAATTATAGTAAATGCAGTATGCATTACAAATGAGATAGAGCTATTGAAATTATTCCAAACATCTTTACAAAGAATATCTCTGATGAGTGTTTTTCTTTTCTCTATTGCTTTTGTGTTTTACCCTCTCAAAACTGCTTTTATAATGGTATTAGTTTCTAGGCAGGAGAAACAGGAGTGTATATATAGGAGGTAGCTTGTGCTAAAAATTGAAGCTTCAAAATGATTTAAAAAAAAAGACCAACTTAAACTTCAAAAACAGAACTTTTAAAGCTGTGTTTATTGCTTAAACTCCAAAGTGAGATGTTATTTTTTATTTTGAATTGACTTAAGGCCAATGAGATTGAATTCTTTAATTTCCTATTTCAGTATCAAATGTGAAATTGTGCAGACAATGTAGTCTAATTAAAAAGAGTAACATTTATTTTACAGGGAAACTTTCCAGAGAATAACTTCATAGGTTATTGTGATTAGCATTTACTTCAAATGTAAAATTAAATTATATAGATTTTACTGTTCTCTTGTTGGAAGAAAAGATAATGACATCAACTACTTTTATGCAGCTACTGTTAAATTTTCAATAAACATAATAGCTGAAAATGTGAAATTATGCCACTTTGATATTTATTTTTCTAATTATTCTAGTATTTTTAACAAATAGTGGCAAGAATATGAATGCATACCACCCTGTTCCATACAGTTATATACAATAGAAAGAAGAAGTGGAAAAGTAGATCCCATAGAATAGCCTTCATGTAGGGTTCATGTTTTTAGTTCTGTGAAATTGGAAAAGAGGCTTATTTGTTTGAGCCTAAGTTTTATTTTATGTCACATGAGTGGAAAGAGTCTACTTCTAAATTTGTTTGAAGAGCAAAATGCCCATGCTTATGTGATGGGCTCCACATGGATCCCATAATATGATAAGAATCAATATTTTTACTTTCTGTCCACATAAAGATTTTTTGTTGAGTGTTTATCAATAGATTATGAAAAATTTTGGTGTTACTAGGACTTAAAAGATTGCAATAAAGTCTGTGCCATTATTAATGAAGATACTAAAGTATTAAACTGATTTTTCCAGTTTCCTAAGGTTCAGAGACAAATGTATATTTTGTTCCCCCAAAACCTCAGGTCTCCTATCCCTGGGAATTAGGTGCTTAATTAATTACACCTCCTTTCCAGGAAGATGTATCAAGGCCAAGGTCCATCCACAGATGAATTTCAGGACTACTTTACATACCTCCAAATCCCAGTGCTTCAGTTTTGTATGACAGTATTTGAAAAATATTCCCTAAGTGAAACAGCATCGAGGTGCCACCTTGGGATAGAAGGCAATTTGTACATCAGCCTGTGTTGGGACAAAGAATAGGTAGCCAATATATATTATTATGATTGAATAATTATGATGTTAAGCAGTAAGCATTTATCTTCATAGTAGGCAATTGCCACTGTGCTATGGGCATGAAAAAGAATTATGAGACCGTCACTGCCTGCAGAGAGCTTATAACCACATGAGAGAAGTTTCACAAACATGAAATAGAATAGGTCCTACTTGACTTCATTTTTTTTTGTTGTTGTTACAAGTACTGTTGCTATTTGGAGAAAGGGTGGAATATCTGCTGACTGTGATACACAAAAATGCTTCTTTTTTCTTTATTGTACTTTAGGTTCTGGGGTACATGTGCAGATCATGCAGGATTGTTACATAGGTACATACATGGCAAGGTGGTTTGCTGCCTTAATCTCCCCATCACCTCTATCTGGTATTTCTCCCCTTGTTATCCCTTCTGACCCGCCACTGTCTCTCCCCTAGGCCCCCCGGCAACTGACTGCAGTATGTGATGCTCCACTCCCTGTGTCCACTTTTTTTTTTTTTTTTTTTGAGAGCGAGTTTTGCTCGTTACCCAGGCTGGAGTGCAATGGCACAATCTCCACTCACCGCAACCTCCACCTCCTGGGTTCAAGCAATTCTCCTGCCTCGGCCTCCTGTGTGCCTGGGACTACAAGCGTGCGTCACCATGCCCAGCTAATTTTTGAATTTTTAGTAGAGACAGGGTTTCACCATGCTGACCAGGTTTGCCTCCATCTCTTGACCTCGTGATCCACCTGCCTCGGCCTCCCAAAGTGCTGGGATTATAGGTGTGAGACACCGTGCCCCGCCCACATGTTCTTATTGTTCAACACCGCCTGTGAGTGATAACATGCGGTGTTTGGTTTTCTGTTCTTATGTCAGTTTTTGAGAATGGTGGTTTCCAGATTCATCCATGTCCCTACAAAGAATACAAACTCATCGTTTTTATGGCTGCTAATATTCCATGGTGTATATGTGCCACATTTTCTTTATCCAGTCTATCGTTGATGGACATTTTGGTTGGTGCTAGGTGTTTGCTATTGTAAACAGTGCCACAGTGAACATACGTGTGCATGTGTCTTTATAATAGAACAATTTATAATTCTTTGTGTATATACCCAGTAATGGGATTGCTGGGCCAAATGGTATTTTTGTGTCCTTGAGGAATCACCACACTGTCTTCCACAATGGTTGCATTAATTTGCACTCCCACCAACAGTGTAAAAGTGTTCCTAGTTCTCCACATCCTTTCCAGCATCTGTTGTCTCCAGATTTTTTTTAATGATCACCATTCTAACTGGTGAGAGATGACATCTCAATGTGGTTTTGATTTGTAATTCTCTAATGACCAGTGATGAGCATTCTTTCATATGTTTTTTGGCCTCATAGAAATCTTCTTTTGTAAAGTGTCTGTTCATATCCTTCACCCACTTTTGAATGGGTTTGTTTTTTTTTTTTTTTGTAAATCTATTTTAGTTCTTTGTAGATTTCGGATATTAGCCCTTTGTTAGATGGGTATATTGCAGAATTTATTTCCCATTCTGTTGGTTGCCAGTTCACTCTAATGATTGTTTCCTTTGCTATACAGAAGCTCTGCAGTTTAATTAGATCCCGTTTGTCTATTTTGGCTTTTGTTGCCAATGCTACAAGCATTTCTATACACCAATAACAGAAAAACAGCCAAATCAAAAGTGAACTCCCATTCACAATTGCTACAAAGAGAATAAAATACATAGGAATACAACTAACAGAGGATGTAAAGGACCTCTTCAAGGAGAACTACAAACCACTGCTCAATGAAATAAGAGAGGACACAAACAGATGGAAAAAGACTCCTTAAAGAGGCAGAATGGCTACAACAATAATGATTTGAGGGAAAAACAAAAGAAAATTGTACATATGAGGAACAGCACCTGTATAAACTTTTCCAGTGCTTTTCCATTTATTCAGGATAACTTACTCATGTTCTTTTCATCTCTTCTAACAACTCTTTATATCTTTTCTTTGTTACTAATTATTTCACAAAGGGGGAATACTATAAAATACACCTGGACTGCTTTATTGAAAACTTATGGCTCATTTCCACAGTAATTTACAGAGTATGTGGCTATCTTTGATCCATTCCCAACATATTAAGTGTGCTTTTTGCGCCCTACAATTTTCCTACTTATTTTTCCCTACAGCTGTGTGTTCAACTAAGCCATAACACTTTGGCACATATTTTCCCAAATCTTGATGTATAGTTTCATATCTTGACACAAAATCTCAGAGATGCAGTACAGGGACATAAAGTCTGTAATTTACAAGGCTCAACTAATTACAAATGTGTATACATTCCCAAGTTCATTTTGAATTGTATCTCCTTGCAAAATGGAATGTCAAAGAGTACTTAAATATTAAAACATAATTCTGATTTGATATGTGACTTAAAAAAAATCTAGGCAAGTAAGAAAATATATAAACAAAGAAGTATAACTCCCATTAAAATTAAAATGTACTCTGGTGGCCCAGTTTTAAATTTATTTTTCTGGAAGTGGAAGAACTGAATAAAATTGCAGCCATTCAGCAGATCTGTAGACAGGATTTTGTATGGAAAGATCCTGAGGCCAGGGGAACTCAGATGATGTAACATGCATTTAACCTAACCTCTGGATTCAATGGTTGACTGTTACAGAAAGTCTAAGATATTTGCCATGCACCTAGAAAGTGGCTAAGAGTGGTTATAGTCCATTTTATCTTACAATTTAACCACTTTTATGAGTCATTTAATTGTGAAAACATCAAAAGTAAAAGCAGTTTACTTTGTTTCTATAACATAAGTCATTCAGAGTTATGGCCATGTGGTGCTTGAAATAGATGGAAGCACAGTGATTTTATATTAATAATAACACTGGTGTTAAATAATAAAATATTTGAACATTAAATAAACTAAAATAAATTGAAGAGTATATTATTTTATACAGGAAATCTTTTTCGTTTAGTAATCTGAGATGCAGATGACATTTCCAAAGTTTATTCACAAAACATTTGTTGGAATTCTATATGGGTCAGGCATAGTCAGAATTCTTCACATAAGTGTCGGGAGTGACTTTATTCAGAGCATCTGTTGAAATGTCACCTTCAAATGTAGACCAGTGAGAGACATGCATTCATAATACAATTCTTTCTGATAAATATTTCTTTAGCACTATGTGCTAGATACTATTGGTAGTGAATGAAATGGGCAAGTTTTCCACTCTCATGGAGCTTATACCCTAGTAGGGGAGAGACAGATGTTAAATGGATAACTGATAATGAAATGATGAAGCAGGAATCTTGGTGGAGCAAACTGAATGCATGTGAGTGCAGGAGGCACGACTTAAGGGTGATTTTTTATAGGATGAGAAGGGATCTATCTGCAGGAATGAGGTTCAAACTGGAAGTTAGAGAATGAGAATGATTCTGCCATGGGGGAGAATCCAGAGGAGTGATGTCCCAGGCAGAGAATAGTAAGCATAGAGGGCTCAAGGTAAGGAAGATGCGATGTGTTAAAAAAAATTAAGAGGATATTTTAAAAGGTATAGGGTTAATCTGAGGAGAATGGCTTCAAATGAGAATGATGGATCAAAAGGAGTGAGATGATTCAAAATGAGAAGTTTAGGATTTTGTAAAAGTAAAATGAGAATGTATGAAGGGCTTTAAAGAAAAAGTTTTATTGACACACAATTAATGTGTTATAAAATTCACATACTTAAAATGTACAGCTCAATGATTTTAGTAAAGAGTTGTGCAACCTTCAGTATAATCTAATTTTTATTGTAAAATATACATAAAATCTAGTATTTTAACTGTTTTAAAGTGTATAATTTTATGGCGTTAACTACAATCATAATGTTTTCAAATATCTCCATTATCTAATTTCAGAACTTTTTTGTTATTCTTAATGGAAATCTCATACTCATTAAGCAGTAACTCTTATTATTCCTCTTCCATACCCCTGTAAACCACAAATCTGCTTTTCTCACTATAGATTTGTCTATTCTGGATATTTTGTATAAATTGTATCCTATAACATGTGGCCATTTGTGTATGGCCTTTTTCAATTAGCATAACATACACTAATGTTCATAGAAGCTCTGTTTACAATACCCAAAGGGTGAGAGTAACACAAATGTGCATCAAAAAAAAATGAAATGATAAACAAAATTTGGCATATCTCTACAATGGAATACTATTTACCCATAGAATAATGTTATGATTCATACTAAATAAGAATGAACCTTAAAACATTAGAGTTATAGAACTATTGGTATGCAGGATTTATAAACAGTATGTCAAATAATACAATTTACTTTTGAAAACATCTCAAAATACCCCATTGATTGCTGTATGAAGACTGGATTGAAGGGAGCAAAAAAGAAGGAAATAATAGTTAGGAAGTGACTGCAGTCGACCAAGTGAGATAATGGGTTTGTTTAGTGTAGGACGTTTGCAACAGAGGCCGAAAAAAAGATACATTTGAAATATATTTAGAAATAGAATAATCATGCATTGTGATTCACTGAATTTAGTGACTGAAACAGAGAAATCAGTGCAGACACATAGGTATGGAATGCAGCTGTGTCACTTACTGTAATATGAAAGAAATATTTTGGGGAGAAAGGATGTGATGGGATTAAGTTCAACTTTATGTGTTGCTGAGGATCTGGGCAAACTAGAACTCTCTTAATGGTGGCATATATTTCTATAAATGGTGTTTTACATGGAAATAGATACGATTTATACTACTTTGGAAATCTGTTGAGCATTATCTTTAAAAACAAATATGCAAATGAAATATACATCAGTAATTTTATAATACATACCCAATAAAGATAAGCACATATATTTACAAAAAATGTATATGTTTAAATGCAAGATTATTCATAACATTCCAAAACCGGAATCTATCAAAATTCCCATTGACAGTGGAATGATTGAATAAGTTGTGACACCATCATACAAAAGAACACTGTAAAACAAGAAACAAGCTCCAGCCTCATGCAACAACATAGATCTTGAAAATATGTGGATCAACAGCAGCCTGACACAGATGATCACATATGGTATGATTGTAATCATTATAAAGTTTTAAAAGAACCGTTCAGTCTCTAAGCATTGAGGGTAAGGTATCCTGGGATAGGCAGGGGGAAAGGTTTCATCAGGAAGATGGCATGAAGATTTCTAGGGTTCTACCCTTCCTAACCACTCCTGTTTTAGTGGCTCCACAACTCTTGCATATTGTAAACAATTTTTTCATGTGTTTATCTTTGCATGAGTAAGCATATGTTCTAGATATGTCTATAGGTCTGTTTCCCTTATTAGACTTTGAGCTCCTTGTAGTAATAGAGACTGTATCCTATTCAGCTTGGAACCTGACACATAGTTAAATCACAGTAAATGTTGAATGAATGAATGAATGAATGAATGAATGAATGAATGAATACCAGGGCATTAGGAAACAAGAGGTTATGGATCATTGTATCAAAGCCAGTACCTAAAAGAAGCATAAGCTATGCATATGCTATCAGGTGTACAATGGAAGTGGGTACAAACTCAGAGGTCCATACAGAAAACAAATTTGGCAATTTTCAGTCATATTAGAGTGAATTAGAAGTGATAATTACTCAATTTTTGGGGATGACTTAAAACCTTATTCTTTGTAATAAGACTCTTTTTCAATTGGAAGCAATGTATCCAGAAAAGGATGGCCTTTTCTAATTTCTGTGACTACTAGGAAGGTAAATGAGAAGTAAGCAAAATATTATTGGATAGTACTGTTGGAGAATTTCATGAAGAGGAGTGCAGATATTTGGCATGTCCCCTTCGTATCCTCTTTCCCTACCAGTGCACACATTTTTAGCCCCTTGCCTGGAATGTGTATGTGATAACTGGAGCCATTATGAATCTGAAGTAGCCTTAAGAACAGCAGACATCTACTAAATTAAGCAGAGATAAGACACAAGTTTTCTATGACTTTTTGGAGTCTTCATACCTACCTTGGACTGTCTCCTCATGCTTACTTTAGAGGGAAGAATAAACCCATTTGTGTTCAGTCGTCAAAGTTTAGTTTCTGTTTGTGGCAGCAATTTATGGTCTCTAACTGACAGAGAAACTGATCTATGTGAAGGAAAGAAATGTCTCCCATATTACACAGCAAGTAAATGGTCGAGCTGACTTTAAATCTGTCAGTGTGCCAAAATACAACATATCACGGAATGCTCCCCCACTTTTAATGCTTTCTGCTCTCTTTTTAACTTGCAGTTAGAAAACTGTAGCCAGACAGGCAGTCAGAAGATTGTGTCTGAAACCTACGAATCAGGACAGAGGTTTTAAGATTACCAGAAAATTATCATATGGGGAAAATCTAAATGATTGCAATACATCACCATGATTTCCCCATGGTACCTGTGCCATACAATGGCAACGAAAGTGTTGTTATCAAATGAAAGAATATTTTGCATAGCACCATCTTTCTGATATATCACAGTGGCTGTCAATTGTTCAATCATGCTGAACACTGTGAAAAGAATTAAAAGTACAGGGTCTTAGCATTTACCCCTGTCAGACAAGCAGTTGAAATAAATACACAACTACTTAGGAAAATTGAAACCAGTGTGCCTCCTTAAGGACTTCTACATCCTTCCCAAAACAAAACAAAACAAACAAAAAATCAAAACTCAGAGCTCCAGAGTTCATTAAGGGTTCTGAAAGAGGTGGTGTTAAGAAAATGAAAATGGTGCAGTCCACATATTACAACAGGTCATCAAGAACCACTCCAGAAATTTTCCCTGTTCCATGCTATCTTAATGGGGAGCAATAGGCCGTTTATACCACAGGGTGACCTGCTAGTTAATGGTTCATCTGTGTTACCCACAACCAGAGACTTCCCAGAATTTGATTTTCCCTCTTTCTGGTCTCTCCCAGAAACCCATCCTGTTTTCTGCCAGGAAACCAATTTTTTCACTAAAGTCGGTCCAGCTTTCACTGTACATGCCCTGTCACCCTATTGGGTTTCATGGATGGTGAAATTTTTCTATAAACCAAAGTAGAGATTGTCTTTCTCATTAGATTTCTGTGTTTAGTAGATGTAGAGAAGATTTATGACCTCATGGATTATTCCTTCCTGGAGCTTCTTTCCATCTTTCCAGAGCAAGGTTTATAAGATGTCAGCAAGTTTGTCCATACATCTTTCCAGTAGTTTTAGGCAGTTAAATAAACGGGAATAGCTATCTTTTCTTTTTCACTGTGACCTTCTTGGTATATTTTAATTTACCATTACACATAACATGTAATATTCCATTTGATATATTTTAATTTACCATTTCACTTTGAGGATAATACAGTGTATTCATTTCCTAGAGCTACTGTAACAAATTACCACAAACTGTGTGGCTTAAAGTAAAATAAACCTAATTGCTCACAATCCTAAAGGCCAGAAGTCAGAAGTCAAGATGTCAGCGGGGCTACACTCCTTCCCAAGGCTCCAGAGAGTCCATTCCATGCTTTTCTTTTGGTGGCTGCTGGTAATCCTCACAATTCCTTGGCTTGTGGTTCCTTTTGTCTTCATATTGCTGCCTCCTGTGCCATCTGTGTCTTCTTTATTCTACAGAATAACATTTGTCATTAGACTTAGGACCTGCCCAGGTAATCCAGGATGATCATATCTCAAGATTTGGATTTTGTTGTATCTGCAAAAACCCTTTTCTCCATTAGGCTAACATTCACAGATATTAGGGATTTGGGCATATCTTTCTAGGGTCTACCATTCAACCTACTACATACATGGTAAGATCAAAATGGGATATGTGAACCAGAGTGTAACACATGCCTTTCCAAACTAGTTTCTAGGTTTTTTTTTTTTTTTTTTTTTTTTTTTTTGTGTGTGTGTGTGTGTGTGTGTGTTTTAGTTCTGGTTGCCTAGTTACTGTCTATTTTACCTGGGCTAAGATAGTGTATAATATTTTCTGCTCTTTTCAGCAAAAGTCCGAGTCTATCTATAGTTCAGCTCAGTATTGCTATGCTGGTGTCCTCCAAGATTGACGTATACAGAAACATGTATAACCAATATTGTTGCTTTTAAAAAATATTCTTTAAGTTAATATTCTTCAGAAAAATAATACTGAGATACAATCTGATTTCATTGTTATAGATTTATCTTCTAGATATTTTGCCTGATAATCAGCAATATTGGAAGATCAGAAATCTACCTTCATCTACATATGTACCCAATATGATTTATCATCTAATTCAGAAAAGATCTTTACTTTTAATCTGATGACAAGGGTAGAAAATACATAAAGACATTTGAGTGAGTTCTGACCTCACCTGCATTGTAACCCTAAATCTTTGGTTACATCATTGACTGATAAATATTTGTACCTTTCATTTAATTCTCTTTTTCCCAATGGAAAGCTTAATGGCTTCCAGAAATATTTATTTCCCTTACTGTGGAAAACTTGACCTAATGAGAACAGTACAGTTTATAATTTTAGCCACAATAATAATGATTATTCATCAGAAACAGTTACTTTAATTTCCTTCTCAAAGCCAGTGACTGCCAAGCACAACCCATAAAGCTAATTAATTAAGGCAATTGTATCATATGGCACTTGAAAATAGGTGCTTACATAAATTGCTGGGAGAAATGCTTCTATATGTAGTTTGGCAGAATACATTTATACTTTCAACTTGTATTCTTCCATATTCCACCAGATGAGTAATTTTCCTTCTGGAGAAAGAAACCAATATAGAACAAGACATTCTCCAAAGTCCCATGATAGTCCAGCCTAAGCCTGTCATACAAATAGATTAATGATCCACAATATTCTGTGCATTAATATATTTGTCACAAAAATGAATGTAAACTTTCTCCCCCTTCACACTGTGCCCTCATTATAGTCTTTGTCAAAGGAAATTATTATTATTTTTTTGAAAAATGTTCTGTTCTTGGAAGTATAATCTCTATCATTAGAATGATAAAGAAAAATATAACAATACTTTTAGATATAATTCTCTGAAAAATAGTTTTCATGACAGACTATAATAGAACATACAATAATACAAAAATAGTCCTTATTACACCGTGGAACATGTCAGAGTATATTAGTTTAGAAAACTAAGCCCACTGCTAAAATTATATTGTCTATTTATTTCTGCTTTAGGTTTCTGCTTTATTTTTCTCTAAATTCTTTAGATTTAGATACGCTGCTAAGCCTGTCACACATCATGTCTATTCTATGATACAATTAAAGAGGGCTCAGTTGGAAAATTCTCTTCATCTAAATAGCTCCAGAAAGCACTTTCAGTGGCCTGTTTCTTTCATGGCAAAGTGTAGAAGAAAGAGCTTTTACCATTTTCCTCCTTTGTTTCTTGGGTTCACATGATTGGTAACTGATTCTGCGAACAGAATTAATCTATTAAAAGAGAACTAGAGTTGGATACAAATTGCGATTTTTCATTCATGTGCTAAATTGTAGCTATTTCTGCCTCATGTAGCAATCCTAGCTTGTCATATTAGCAGAATGATTCTTGTGGCCCCAAATCAAAGTGGGATGCAAATATATCTAGTAACATAAAAAAGAGATAGAAACTATTTTTATACATTTTATAAGTAATTATAAAATGTATTTGTTCTTTTTATACATTTTTTTGTAAAAACTGGCATTAATATTGTTTACATATCATTAAAATGTCTTTATATCCCTGTGAGGGTCTTAACAGATCTATCTACATTCTTTACTTACATAATACCAGTTAAAATATATTCAGTTAAAATATTAAATGAATATCCTAAGTTTTATTCAAAATTTCAACTACATTTTAAGTTCCTTGAGAGGTGTTATGCCTTTTGTCTTTTCATCTGTTTTCAGTGTATTTCAGTGATGGGTATGTCAACCAAAAGTAAGATGTCCAGTAGGCATCAGCTGTTGCACTCTATCCTTGCAGCAGTACTTGGCATTTCTCCACATTCTTTTATTAAAAAAAAAAAAAACTCTTCAAAATAATTAAAGTGCAATCTGAGATTTACTGAAAATTTACTCTAGATGGTGCAAAAAAAGTATTTTCATACCACCATCAACTCCAGGAGACAATCAGACTTTCATTAAAGCTCCTGTTCATTCTTTCTAACAACCAGGGTCTATCCACTCCCTTAACCTTGCCCCATGACATTGCTCAGCTTTTAGTTTCCTCCCTCTTTTATTTATTGGGCTAGGTGTCTTTCTCCTTCTGATTTAACACCCTTGCAGGATTCTGCCCCTTATCATACTTATCAAAGCCATTTTCTCTACAAAGTCACTTGTTCTACAAAGAAGCTTTCAGACCAATTACTTGGAAGATTGCATTTGCTTGGAAGAGAGCAATACAACTATATTAATGTGTGCTTTAATTAAAAGAGAAACATGATGTTCCAACAAGGGTTCTAAGAATCAGAGCTTCCTGTAAGTTCTGGTTTTATCACTTGTAGAATATGTGATAAATTACTTACCTTCTCCAAATCTTAGTATGATCCAAATCAATGATAAAACTCTTACTGGTTTTTAAAATTGGCTAGCTATATGCAGAAAACTGAAACCGGATCCCCTCCCTTATACCTTACACAAAAATTAACTCAAGATGGATAAAACACTTAAACATAAGACCTACAATCATAAAAACCCTAGAAGAAAACCTAGGCAAATAGCATTCAGGACATAGGCATGGGCAAGACTTCATGACTAAAACACCAAAAGCAATGGCAATAAAAGCCAAAACTGACAAATGGGATCTAATTAAACTAACAAGCTTTGGCACAGCAAAAGAAACTATCACCAGAATGAATAGGGAACCTACAGAATGGGAGAAAATTTTTGCAATCTACCCATCTGACAAAGGGCTAATATCCAGAATCTACAGAGAGCTTAAACAAATTTGCAAGAAAAAAAAAATCAAAAAGTGGGCAAAGGAAATAAGGAAATGAACAGACACTTCTCAAAAGAAGATATATATGTGGCCAACTAACATGTGAAGAAAAGCTCATCATCACTGGTCATTAGAATAATGCAAGTCAAAACCACAGTAAGATACCATCTCACGTCTATTAGAATGATGATCATTTAAAAAGTCAGGAAATAACAGATGCTGGAGAGGATGTGGAGAAATAGGAATATTTTTATACTGTTGGTGAAAGTGTAAATTAGTTCAACCATTGTGGAAGACAGCGTGATGATTCCTCTAGGATCTAGAACCAGAAATATCATTTGACCAGCAATCCCATTACTGAGTATATACCCAAAGGATTGTAAATCATTCTATAAAGACAAATGTACATGTATGTTTACTGCAGTTCTGTTCACAATAGCAAAGACTTGGAACCAACCCAAATGTTCATCAGTGATATACTGGATAAAGAAAATGTGGCACATATATACCATAGAATACTATGCCACCATACAAAAGGATGAGTTCATGTTCTTTGTAGGGACATGGATGAAGCTAGAAATCATTCTCAGCAAACACAGGAACAGAACACCAAACACCACATATTCTCACTCATAAGTGGGAGTTGAACAATCAGAACACATGGACACAGGGAGGGGAACATCACACACTGGGGCCTGTCAGGGGAGGAGATAGGTGGGGGTAGGGGAGAACTAGTATTAGGAGAAATACCTAATGTAGATGATGAGTTGATGGGTGCAGTAAACCACCATGGCAAGTGTATACCTATGTAACCTGCATTTTCTGAACATGCATCCCAGAACTTAGTATAATTTTTAAAAAATATAGTATTACACATACCATATTATGTTTGTCTGATTACTTAGCAATGTTATTTGGGAAGTGCTTTATCTTGTGGAAGGTAAAACTACAGACTCAGAATGTTTAAGGAGCCTTTGTCGGGGCCCAAAGTGGCTCCGGCCGGATGTCGTGGCGCTTGCGAAGGTGAGGCCAAGAGTTCAAGGCCAACCAGCAACCTTACAAGCTCTCATTGATTGGCAAAAAAAAAAAAAAAAAAAAAAAAAAAAAAAAAAAAAAAAAAAAGCCTTTGTTCTTTATTTTAGGAAAAAAGTAGATGAATAAATACCAGCCAGTCGCTGGGTGACTACAACATCTGTGTTTCATAATACAGCAAAATTGTGATTTATACATGAACAAAACCTAAGATCCTCAAGAAATTGTCTCCTAGAGAGCAAGGAAAGAGATTTTTGGACACTAGGAAAGGAGAAGAGACCATGACATACTTAACAACAAAAAGAAAAGTATTTGCAGACGAAAGAACAGCTACTTAATGAGATGTTGATACCAAGCAGTTGAAAAAAAAAGTGATAAATTTAGGATCTATGAAGGAGTCTCAGAATTTGTCCAACAGGGTAAAACACTGTAGATATATAATTGGGTTGTGTTGTGTGTTCTGCATCACAAAATGTGAAGTCATTTGTATTTGAGATTTTAACTTTCCAACAAGGGATAAACTGTTTACTGCAGAGACTAATTTCTTCCTCATTGATACAGTGTGAGCACTTAATAAATAGCATAAATGTACATTCTGTATTGAATTTTAATCTGTGTAAGAAAATGATTGGTTTGCCCAAGCATTTAATAGATTTGACACCTTGTTTTCATTTTATAAAAACCTTTTAGACCATGTCTCAATAGATATCTTTATTAATAAAAGAAAACATAAAGAAGGTTAATTTCAACTCCAGGAATACCTTGTCACACCTGTCAAATAAAAATGGGAAAACAAGAAGCTTTTTATTAAAATGAGATTATTGACATTATATAGACATCTCTGCACATGTTACGCTCATTCTTACATCGCCTGTTGAGGAAAAAGAGAAACTCAAGAGAATGCCTCATGGCTTCGGGGAATGGAAATGAGATCAGAGTAATGAGATATTGGTTAAAGGAAGCTATGTTAAACAAGCATTTAATTAGCCTTAGATGATGTTAGCTTTCTGACTGTGCTGAATTCGAATGTTTTTTGTTTCATTTTCTTGTTTTCTTTTGGTTTGTTTTTTTGTTTATTTTTTTCCTTTCAGACTGGTTTCCTTCTGGCAAAAAGGAAACAACATAATTGATAATGCCAGCCACATCTGACTATGTAAGCTTCCAGGTGGCTGTGTGATGGTACGTGTGGCTATCTAAGCTTAAACACATGAAAAGCTCTTTTTTAAAATTATATTTCAAAAATTCCATTTTAAATGTTGGTCAGAATATAGCAATCAAATCCGAAGAGTCACCATCCAATTAGTAATGGGAAAGGTGAAAAAGTTCAGTAGTTGACATTTGAAATCAGGCCTAGCTAAAAAAATGTAAACTTATATTTTCCTTTACCTCCTGATCAAAATTTCAATTTTAGCTTCTACTGATAGAACATCAATCCTATGCCCATGTCACATTAAGTGCATGTGTGTCTATGTATAAAGAGAGAGCATTATACATTACATACATAGAGAATATTTGTTAAATGTGGATATTTTCTATTAAATCAGTGATATGCGTGTATATACATTTAATATATATGTATCATTTTACAGTTACTGAAACTGAGTCTCAAAGATGTTAAGAAATAGTTTCAATCTTATACATTAAGGGAACAACATAAATAGTTCCCACTCATTTCAGCTATTTCTCAACAACCTAACACTGTTGAAAAAGGAAGTGGACACCCCCCAAAAATTTGCACATATTTTGTGGTTATCTTTTTTAATTAATTTTTTTTTGAGATGGGGCTCGCTACGTTGCTCAGGCATGGGCCAAATTTCTAAGCATATGAGATCCTCCTGCCTCAGCCTCTTCAGTAGTTGTACTATGGGTGTGCACCACTGCGCCAAACTAGTTAACATTTTAAATATAGCTTTTTTTAAAAAAAATAAATCTTAGACCTGAGTCCCACTTATCTTGATAAATTAGGCTCATGTATTCACATCCATTATGTAAAACCGAGAATAATTACATATTTTTTTGAACTCTGCATTTTATTTCTTATAGCCCCTTTGGCAAGCTGGCAATTAGTTATTAGTTGCTGCTATTGTCAGTGTTTGCCCTCTGTTCTAATTTTATTTCTCTCCAGGACTGGGAACTAAATGGCTACAGCAGAATTGAAAATCAAGTAGTAATGTACAGGGTCTGAGTATGGCTCAACATAAACATCGGCAGAAACAGTATCAGTCACACATAAAGTAAAGCCTATCTAAAGCCATCTACATTGGATTTATATGTACATAATATTTACATCATCAGAAATTTGTAATTGCAGGATACTCCAAGCTTTTACTCCTATTCTCACTACATTTTGATCACATAATTGAAAAAACTCAATCTTCTCACCATCGGTTATATATTTAGGCTTCCTTTTTTATCTGACACTTCTTATCTACTATATAATTCATTTTTGTCCTTGGGTTTTGTTCCGATCTCACCCATTGATCTCAACAAAGTGTCACTTCTAAAAGTTTGGTAAATCTCTTTATCACAATCCTGCCTAGTTTATTCTCTAGTCTCGCTAATCACCTCTTTATCCAGTTCAGCTGTAAATGACTAGTATCTCTAATGTGAAAGTCTTGTTGCTCATAAGAGTAAAAAGCTGAAGCAGATCTCAAAACTTCAAAGTCACTGATTAAGAGATTTATTTACTAGTATATCTGTATTTGTTGAGAGTGACCAGGTTTGGTATATCTGCAGAAGAAAAGGATGCTGTTTCTTTTTCCATCAACCTATAATCTTAGGAAAATGCTGCCTTCTACATAAAGCTCAGTTGCTGACATGCCAATGTCTATAATATCTCAATTTCAAAAGGCAATAGTGATATGCCCATCACTGATAGACTGGATAAAGAACATGTCATACATTATATCATGGAAAACTATGCAGCTGTAAAAAGGAAGGAAATTATATCTCTTGTAGGGACATGGAAGCTGGAAGTCATTATCCTCAGCAAACATTATCCTGCAGGAACAGAATACCAAACACTGCATGTTCTCATTTAAGCGTGAGCTGAACAATGAGAACACATGGACACAGGGAGGGGAACAACACACACTGGGGGCTGTTGCTGGTGGGAGGGAGAACATTAGGAAAAATAGCTAATGCATGCTGGTCTTAATACTGAGGCAATGGTTTGATATTAGTAATAAACCACATGGCACACATTTACCTGTGTAACAAGCCTGCACATCCTGCACATGTACCCTGGAACTTAGAATAAAATTTTTTTAATAAATAAACACCAGCAGATTATATTTATGTGGGTCTATTTCTGGGCTTTTTATTCTGTTCTGTTAATCTATTTAATCTTTCACCAGTATCACAGTGTCTTGATTACTGCAATTTTACAGTAAATCTTGAAGTCAAGATCATGTAATTCCTTCAACTCTGTACGTTTTCAATATGAATTGACTATTCTGGCTTCTTTGCCTCACCATATAGAGTTTGGACTCAGTTTGTCATGTACAAACTAACTTGCTAGAATTTCCATTAAAACTGCATTGAATTTATAGACAAATTTGGTAAAAACTGACCTGGACAACACTGAATCTTCCTATGCATGAACATGAAATAACTCTTCATTTATTTAGTTATCCTTTGATTTCTTTTATCAGAATTTTATAGTTTTTCTCAAATAGATCTTATACATATTTTGTTATGTTTATAACTAAATATTTCATTTTTTAATATTAATTGTATTGTGTTTTCAATTTTTAATTCCACTTCTTTATTGCTGGCATATAGGAAATAAGTTGATTTTCATATTTTAACCTTTCTATAAAGCTTATTAGTTTGCTGATTCTTTCAGATTTTCAATATTGTTTAGACTCATCTGTAAATCAAGACAGTTTTATTTCATTCTTCCCAATAACTGTACTTTTTTATTTTTTTCTCTTACGATACTAGCCAGGACTGCTAGTAAAATATTGAAAAGGAGTGGTGAGAGGACTCATACTTGTCTTGTTTCTCATCTTAGTGGAAATGCTTCTAGTTTCTTACCATTAATTATGGTGCGAGCTGTGGGTTTTCTGTAGTGTCAAGTGGAGGAAGTCCCCCTCATTCATAGTTCACTGGGAGTTTTTTTTTTTAAAACACAAATAGTTACTGGATTTTGTCAAAGATTTTTTCTGTATTTATTAATGGGATTATGTTACTTTTTTTCTTTAGTCTATTCTTATGACGGATTCTGCTAATTGATTTTTGAATGCTGAATGATTCTTACATCGGTGGGATGCCCCTCTTGTTGATGGTATGTAATTCTTTTTATACATTGCTGTATTCAAGTTGCTAAAATTTTGCTGAGGATTTTTGCATCTGCATTCATGACAGTTCTTGATCTGCGGTTTTACTTTTGTGTAATGCTTTTGTCTGATTTTGGAATTAGCATGGTGCTGGCCTCACAGAATGAATTATAAAGTATTACCTTTGCCTCTATCTTCTAAAAGAAATTTTAGAGAACTTGGTATAATCTCTTCCTCAAATCTTTGGTAGAATTTACTAGTGAATCAATTTGGTTTTGGTGCTTTCTGTTTGGAAGGTTATTAATTTTTTATTTAGTTTTTTAATAGATATAAGCCTATTCAAATTCTCTATTTCTTCTTGTGTGAATTCTGGCAGATTGCTTTCCCCGCCAATGAATTGACCTATTTCATCTAGATTATCAAATGTGTTGGCTATGGGCATGGTGGCTCACCCCCATAATCCTAGCACTTTGGGAAGCCAAGGCAGTTAAATAACCTGAGGTCAGGAGTTCAAGACCAGACTGGTCCACACAGTGAGACACCATCTTCACTAAAAATACCAAAAAAAAAAAAAAAAAATTAGCCAAGAGTGGTGGTACATGTCTGTCATTCCAGCTACTTAGGAGACTGAGGCAGGAGAACAGCTTGAAGCCAGGAGGCAGAGACTGAAGTGAGCTGAGATTGCACCACTGCACTCTAGCCTGGGCAACAGGGCAAGCCACCATCTCAAAAAACAAAACAAGAATGTGGACCTAAAGTTATTCATGGTTTTTCTTTTTATCCTTTCATGTCCATGAGATCTGTAATGATGTACCCTCTTTCATTGCTGACATTAGTTTTTGTTCTTTCTTCTTTTCTAATATATGAATTCAATGCTTTAAATTTCCTCTAATTATTGCTTTTGCTGAATCCTAATATTTTTGTAGATTTACAATAGTTGCACATTTTGGGGGTATGTGTGATACTTTGTTACATGTATATAATGTGTAAGAATCCTAATATTTTTATTGATTTACAATAGTTGCACATATTTTGAGGGTACGTGTGATTATTTGATACATGTATACAATGTGTAATAATCAAATCAGGATAATTTTGACAAGTCGTGTTTCCATTTTTATTTAGTCAAAAGTGTTTAATTTTTATTGAGACTTCTTCAGCTCATATTTTATTTAGAAGTGTATTATTTAATCTCTCTGTGTGTCAGAATTTTCCAGTTATCTATTATTGATTCCCGTTTAACTCCATGTTGTATGAAAGAAGACATTTCATGATTTTTATTCTTTTAAATATGTTAGAGTATGTTTTATGGCCCAGAATGTGGCCTATCTTGATAAATGTTTCATGTTAGCTTCAGAAGAGTTCATATTCTGCTGCTATTGGATGAAATTGTCTATAGGTATCAATTGTATTCAGTTGATTGATGGTTTCACTATATTAACCTGTTCCTTACTGATTTTCTGTCTGCTGGATCTATTTCTGATAGAGTTGATATATAATACTGAGTTTAGCCAGTTCTCATAGTTTTAATAGTTTTTGCTTCACATATTCTGATGCTTTATTTAGACACATACACATTAAGGATGGCCAATTCTTCTTGGAGAATTCACTCCTTTATTATGTAATATGACTTTTTATGCATTTTAATTTTTATAATTGCTTGGACATCTGCTTGGTCTGAAATTAATGTAGCCATGCTGATTTTCCAAAATTAGTGTTAGCATGGTATATCTTTCTTCATCCATTTGTTTTTCATCTGTATGAGTCTTTATATTTTAAGCGGGTTTTTTATAGACAATACACATTTGGGTCTTTTATCTATTCTGACAATTTCTGTATTTTCATTGGAACATCTAGACCATGGGTTTTCAAAGTGATTATTCATAGTTAAATTAATATCTACCATGTTTGTTACTGTTTTCTATTTTTCTTTGTTCTTTTTCCTATTTTATCTTATTTTTTTTAAACTTTTGTGATTTTAATTAAGCAGTTCATACAATTGTATTTTCTCTTATTTCTTAACATACAAAATATCCTTTTTAAAACAGTTTTGGTGGCTTCCTATAGTTTGCAATATATGTTAACAACTAATCCAAGCCCCATTTCACAAAACACTATAATAATCAGTGGAAAGTATGTACTTTGAAATAACGAAGTAATCCTAATTCCTCCCTCCCATCCCTTGTATCATTGCTTTCATTTTACTTACATATAAGCATATGTAAGCAAACCTATATACTCTGTGTGTGTGTGTGTGTGTGTGTGTGTGTGTGTGTGTGTGTGTGTGTGAATATTTAATTGAATACATTGTTTACTTAACTCTTGGGCTTTCCCACATTGAGCCTCCAGCAGTACATCAATTACAGTTGAGATGTTTTCGTTACCCTGATGTTAGTTTGTCCCCCAACTTCCCAAAGAAGATTTAGCTGTGAGTTTTTGCTTCAGTGAGTTATGACTTAATAAATTTTGATTTGAGTATTCTACCTACATTCATTGAGACTTAATTCTCTTATCTGTAAAGTTTGGACAGTAACAGACTGGGTTTTTTGTGGGGGTAAATTAAACATATATGTGGAAAGCGTAACCTTTATAATGACTACAGTAGAGCTGCATCTCATTTTGGGGTAAATTATAAATTCAGCACTGAGTCAGGAAAACAGCCTTCTGATATACTTTTATGTTTCTCTACACTTTTAAAATTAATCCTTATTTCTTTTCCCTTTATGTATTTCTTCTCGATACCAATGACAGCATTACCAGCAGGTCTGCTAGCAAGATTTTCAGTTGTTAATGAATGGTAAATATTATATGTTTCTTCCTCAGGTTTTACCAATATGAAACATTACTTTATGTTTCATTACTTCATTTAATTCTGAATTTCAGTTCATTTTCTGGCAAGAATAAACATGCATTTTTACACACACACACTCACACACACACTCTCTCTCTCTCCCCTTGATGTAGAGCAAAGAGAAATATATGCATATGTACATATATGTCAAAACATATAGATAAGAATGTGTATCACAATGCTTTTAATAACAAGCCCAAATTGGAAACAAATGAAATGTTCATAAACAATATGTACATACATGTGGAATATTCAATTACTAAGATATTTTTCAGCAATGATAATAAACTACTACCACATATAACATAGAAAATATGGATACATCTCAGAGAATAAAAAGCAAAATAATACATAATGTGCAATTTCATGCCTGTTATCTGCAAATAAAGACATAAAATACTACATAAGTATACTCCCATGTATGCACATTGCAAAAAAAGAAAATATGAATCCAACATGTCAGATATCAGGATAGTAGTTTTTTTGAGAGGAGAGAAAAGTAAAGATTGGGGAGGGTCACAAGGGCAGTTTCTGGGATGTTGATAATTTCCTACTCATTTACAAATGTGTATTTTGGATGGCATGTAGATATGAATGCTTATGATTTGTACACTACACTACATACGATACATCAGTAAAAATGAGAAGTTATTTTTTGTCTTCTTTAAATTATAGAAATTTGATTTCTATAAGTTAAATGCACTAATAACGTATATTTAATAAATGAGAGCATACCTGTTTTTAGAAACACAGCAGGTTCTTAATAGAAATTAGCTTTTCTTTATTGATAATACTGCATCAACTGTACCTGGTGCTGAGATGTAACGTTGGACTCATTGTTATCAGGTCATTGACAGCATGCACCCACACATGAGGGACTCCAGGCTGCTAAAGAAATTTTACAGCATAAACCTAGGGAAGTTACTTTCTTTAAAATTAAAATATAATTTTAGCTACAACTGTTTGGTAAATAATAAATTGATATTAAAATGCATGTTTAACAATAAAAAGATGCTTAGTGTTAAATTAACTATTAGCAGGAATTTGCAACTTTGATTATTATAATTCCTTGTATTCATCAATTTATTTCCATTTTTGTTCACACTTCTGGGGTTAATTGAAAGATCCTGTTTGATATGTTTCTTCCTTTAGCAATTATGCTTTGAGCTTTTGTTTGCCACATTCTGTGCTAGATTCAAAGACATAATAATAAAAGATATTGCCCCTATCTTGAAAAAGCTTTTCATATAGAATCTTACAGATAAGTTAGGCAATGAATATAACATATTGCAATTTGTCTGTTCTGATAGTTGTGCTGTGGAAGTAAGAAACAGTGGTTTCTAACTCTGAAGGGATCGAAACAAGGTAGAGCTTTTCTTGCTAGAAGGTGACAAATTCTAGTTGGTCAGTGAATGAAGAAGAGCATGCTCAAGGTACTTTGATTGTATAGTTTATTCTATTAAATATTAGTTATTTATTTAGTAGCCATCCTTCAATAAAATAGTTGAAGGGATAAAGTTGGATTCATCTTTAATCACCAATAGCTGTCATTTTTTGAGAGACAAAATAGGACAGATCCTTAAATAATGGGACAATCAAATTTAATGTAGCCATTAAAATAGAGTACTCCTAACAAACAAGGTCTCCACAAAGCCAGTAAATCACTGCTAAAATGGATTCCAGACAATAACACTATCTAGATTTGAGACCAACTTAACTCTGGCAGAAAAGCCTTGACCTTGTGTTGATCCCAGCTGCCTCTAAATCTTTATTGTTAACAGAACCCATATTCTATTTGGTGGGGACTTTAAATATTTTACTAAGGGATCAGGTAACTCAGAAGCCATAAATGAAAGTATCAGAAGAAAGAGACAGGGCACTTAAAATATAGAAGAGAAGGGCATGAGTAGAGAGAGTTATTACTGTTCTGTAAAACATATTTTCATTTGGTTATGTATTTTTGTGACTGTGGGAAATTTTCTTGTGCTGAATTATTGTCCTAATCTGCAAAATTGAGATTTTTATCTTTGTGACTTCACTACCATTACCTGAGAAACCATGACTTTTTATAAATCCTGTGTTGTCACCAAAACGATTCTACATGCATTTAGTTTTATTAATGTACAAGACAAAAGCAAAATAAATTTATATTTGTATGTTTTTAGGAAGAATTCTCAATGATATATTATTTATGGAGAAGAAAATCTTTTGTTCAGTTAAATATCTAAAAATAATGTGATATTATAAATAAAAGAACCAGTATAAAACACCCAAGTGGGAATAATCAGTTATTAGAAAATGTCTATCTAAAGTGCAGATGGACAGTTGGTATCCAGGAGTTAAACAGAAATTAAGAGGCAGGTCTATCAAGGAAAATATATCGTAGTGCCAAATAGACTGTGAAATGATGTTTGCTTCATTTATTCCACTCACTTAACCCATATATGTTGTCTGCTTTGTGTAAGACAATGTTCTAGGTGCTTGAACACAATGATGATAATTCTGTAAGGATCTCTCCCCTTGAAGAACTGATATTCCAGTGGTAATAGATAATTCCCAATAATACCTAGCTTTCAATCTAAATTCAGCTATAAGAGATAGAGTGACAAAGTAGCTTTATTGCTAATGTACTTTGTTCTTCCATCTATTATTCATCAGCAAACAATTGTTGGACACCTATTTGAAAATGGTCTTCTGCCAAATGCTAGAAAGATACAATGAGACATGATTTGCCTACAAGCTGTTTATTATCCTGGAGGCCAGAGATAGCTATATGTTCGAAGTTTTTGGCTTCTCTGGAACCGCTGCTCTCTTGGACAGCTGGGTTTTGAGGACATACTCTTCATAGTGAAATAAAGCAAGGGTTTCTTTTCTATTGATTGGAAAACATGAATGTGTAATACAACTCTTCCATTGTTAGTCAGGTTTAATTATATAATTTCATATATGTAAAAATATTTGTATAGGGCCAAATATGAGAATTTGAATTACTAGGTTAAAAGGTACTTTGAATTTATATATCTAAGAGATATAGTCAAATTTTTCTTTTTGATAATTTCATAAATTTATATTCCCAATGGCAATATTGCTACATAACCTCAATAACACAGTGTTACTGGACTTACATATTTTGGTCATGGGGATTGATGAAAACTAAATATAATCATATGACTTTTATTTTCTTAGTAAATCGAGGTCGAGCATGCTGCCATATATTTAAGAGGTATTTATGTTTCCATTTCTTTGAATTAGCTGTTTATACCCTGTGTTCATTTCTTATTGATATGTTAATCTTTTTCTTAGTTATCTCTGGAAGTTCTTAATCCTTTGAAATATACACTGCAAATGTTCTTCTAAGCTTTTCATTTGTTCTTGGGCTTAGGTTATGGTATTTCATCATTTATGTGATATTTTTAATATTGTTTACTTTATCCTAAAAAAAATCATTCAGAGCTTCTACATTTTGAATCACAGAAAGGCCTCAGCACCTGGGAGATATAAAGTAATTCTTCTGTGTTTTCTAATGTATTTTTATGATTTTATTTTTTTAATGTCCACGTATGTGATGCAGTTGGAATTCATTGTGATATTACATAAAAAGAAGAATGGCTCCACCTTCAAATCTTTTCAGATAACCCCCAGTGTTCCCAATACCATTGACTGAATGATTCAATGAATTATTCATTGGACTTGAGACAACCCTGTAAATTATATTCAATCTTTATGTGCATTTGGGTTTATTTTTGAACTTCTTTTTCTGCTTATTAATCTGTCAAGAAAAAGACAGTATCATTTTATGTCAATAAAAGTTATGTCAATCCTGCATAGTCATTGTGAAATATGTTTTAATATCTATTATGGCTGGCCATTGCTTTTCTTTGTTTCAAATTTCTTGGGTATTTGCATCTGTTTGTATCGTTTTCTAAGTAAACGAACAGAGTATTTTACCTAATCCATTTTCTACCTCAAAGGATGTGAGAAAAACTACTGGTGTTATTATTTGCATCACGCTAAATTTAACAACTTAAAGAGAGTTGGCATCATTTCATTATTTAGCCTTCCTCTCCAAGAACATCATTCAAGTCTTTCTTTGAGACCTTTAGAAGGATTTTAAAGTTTTCTTTACATAGATATTGCAGATTTCTTGTTAGGTTTATTCCTATCTATTTTATCTTTGTAAATCAATGTCAGTTTTGCCTGTGTCCCTTTATAAGCCTATCTGGACTTGGTCTTTTCCCGACTTTAAATGCAATTGCAGGCATGTCACACATCTCTGTCCCTTGCTGTCCTGAGCACATTCTTACAGGTTAATATGTATGTCCATTGTAAAATTAAAAGAAAACAGTTCTCTGTGCTTCAGTAATTGTTAACAGTTTTAACCACCACCACCACTCTCACCCTGCTAACCTTGGACATGCTTCAGTCTTAGAATGCTGAAGTGTAGGATGGGTGTGGTCTGTTTTATCCTATCACCTGTTTATCCTCTCCTCAGCACCAGGAGAAGGAGCATGTTATGTGCCTGCCTTTATAATCTGGCAATTATTTATTCTGCAGAAGGTGCAAGCACATAATTGTTGTTTCTTTTTTTCTAGTGTTTTAATTTTGTTTATTTGTTTTCAGAGATTATTGTTACGTTTGTTTTCCTCTTCTTTGGCTAAGCATTTAAGACTCCCCTCCCTCAGCAAGCCCTAGGCTTCCAGAAGTTACCATATATTCCCACCCCACATCCCCATGCTCTCTCAATATTTGTCTCTTCTTCCCTGGCCATCTTTTTTTGGCAGGGTCTCTATTAGAAAGTCCAGCCTGACTCTTTCCCACTAATAATGCTGATCTTTGGAGTACCACATGTTTTCCTCACCTTTACTTAAGTGTAACTAGGAAATTCAATTCAATCTTCTTTCTCTATAGTGCTATTTAGGTGCAGCTCCAGAATGATTTTCATCTTTACAGAGTTTGTGGTGAGAGCTAAACACTAATTGTTAGAACTCTAAAGGGTGAACAGGAGCCCAAACAGTTTTTTAGTTGTTGTTTGCTTGTTTGTTTTGAGTGGGAAAGGCCTTTCTCGCTTCCCCCATGGAGAGGATGGCAAGTTAGGGAGTTTGGAAAATGCATAGAATTCCAATTTTGCTATCTAAAGGGACTCTCTCTCTATGGAGTCTTCACACCTCACCATTTTACAGTTGGGGTGAATGACCCTTAATGCTGGCAGAAGCAGGTTTTGTTGCCTCAATTTGAACTACATGTGTTGTCTAGCAGCTTGCTTTAGGATGTGGGGGTTCTAAGTACCTATTCTCCTCTTTCTTTTTGTAGTCTCAGATGAGCTGAAACAGAATGAGCTCCATTTTAACCCTCAAATACATTAAAAAGATGGCATTGCAGAAACTTTAACACTCAAATACATTAAAAATACAGTATTGCAGAAACTTGTGTTTCATTTAGACTGTGGTTCCCTTATATTATATAATACACTGACATTTCTCAGAGGAATAAGTTATTTGTAAATCTTTACTCACTTAGGTTCACCAGAACTTGAGTGAAAAATATATATAGGTGGATCAAATCTAATAAGATAAATTTATATTTTCCCTTTTATATTGCTCAGCATGATAAAGCTCTGCCATTTTTCTTCAGGTCATTTTTCTAGTTTCTTTCACATTTTACCTTTGTTTTTATCTCTTTCATTTCTGGAGAATATTACTTTCATTTGGATAGAGCAGTCACCAGCCTTCTAAGAACATCTCAGAGTTGACATTTCTGTGTACTTCGTCATTTATTTAATACCAAATGGCTATGTCTATTTAGTGTTAGTGTAATAGCATGAACAAAAACATAAAAAAGCAAGATATATAGTTACATATCTATTTAGTATTAATATTATTCTAACACTAAATAGACAACTTTCTTCCCACTCTCCTTTGACTGACCATCATCTACTCACTCTTTAGGATTTAGTCAGGCATATATTGAAAAATATCCTCAAAAACAAAGTTTATCTGAGAATGCTATTGTCAAGGATATACAAAATAGCAAATATTAAATTTGATGACTTTCTTCATTATAGAATAGATATAGAATATTTTGTTCAAATGCTGTTTAATTCAGATTAATAAACATGCATACATATATGTGCATGTGTATATATTAATATACATATATGTGCATGTGTATATACACACATGAACACATATGTATGTACATACGTATACTTTCCCCAATTAGCTTTTAGGATAAAAATGTCGGCTGGGTGCGGTGGCTCAAGCCTGTAATCCCAGCACTTTGGGAGGCCAAGGTGGGTAGATCACAAGGTCAAGAGATCGAGACCATCCTGGTCAACATGGTGAAACCCCGTCTCTACTAAAAATACAAAAAAATTAGCTGGGCATGGTGGCACGTGCCTGTAATCCCAGCTACTCAGGAGGCTGAGGCAGGAGAATTGCTTGAACCCAGGAGGCGGAGGTTGCGGTGAGCCGAGATCATGCCATTGCACTCCAGCCTGGGTAACGAGCGAAACTCTGTATCAAAAAAAAAAAAAAAAAAAAAAAGTCAATATATGAACTGTTTTTCATTTACTTTTATATTTTCTCTTTGTATGATTGGCATGTAAAAGAACTAAGGTGCCTATACTCTAGGCATGTCACAGAAAATTAGTACTATAGCGTCTCAGTATTTGAAGAACTTCTAAAACTTATCTAGATAAAATTTCTACTGAATCTGAGAACTTGCTCTAGTATGTACCAATACAATCCATACTGTATTGACAGATTGTCACAGCTATTTGCTTGAATATTTAGGGTGAAGAGCTGTAGCCTTTCAAAGAAGAGTCCTTTGGGGTAATTTCTGTAGGTGCTTTGTAACTCTAAAGGGTGAAACTAAAACCAGTTTCTGAATGTCACTGAGTAATTCATTTCAGTTCATAATTCAAAAGTCATGCTTATTGCCTCTTCCTCAATATAGAAAATACTGCTTCACCTAAAGTAAAAGTAGAATATCAAAAATGACTGAATATTTGTTTTGAGACAATAAAAGGAATTTTTCATGCTGTGCTCTTTAAAAGGAGGCAAGTAGGATAAAAGGAAGAGCATCATGAGACTAGATTCTAAATTAGCCATATGGTGACTATGGCAATAACAAATTCATGTCAGTCTTGAAAAACACAAAATAAACAATTACCCTCTCCCAAAGAGAAGACTAATTTGTACATGTGTTAGGAAAAGATTAATATAAATAGAAAATATTCTATAGAGGAAGGCCTTTTTTGAAATAAAATCCACTATAAAGGGATTTCTTTAGACTACTATGGAGCAACAGAGATTGAAAATACCCACCTTTGTGAAATAAAACATTATACAAAATATACAAGACAATGGTTTTCAAGATATTGGACATCAAAATATGAATGACAGTGATGACTGCAAGGTGGGAAACAAATGAAGTGAGCCTTATGATTACCTAAATTAGCTACCTGAGAAGTTCTTAGACCATGACACATGATGAGGAACCCAGCTGGAGTCTGGTGTTCTCCAAAAGTTAATGAGATGAAGCTGAGAGTCCAGGAAGACCATGAGGACAAGAGTAAGCAAAGCAGAGTAATGGGAAAAAGCTACATGTAGAATTCTGGAGAAATGCACAGGGTCATAGCAAATCTTAAGGCAAAGAACTAAGTTCCTCATGACTACCAGTGCAGTCATGAAGAAACTAACTAAGGGAGAGGAAATAACCATCTAAAAGAATAAGAAGGAAAAAATCTAGTGCTGACATAAAGGTGTGAATAATTTTGTTTTTATTAGCCAGAATAAAATATCTCATAATTCAAGAAGCATTGGGGAAAGTCGTGATAAGGATTCTGCCTTAGTATTGAGTGAAAAATTAGTTTTAGGCAACATGCTGCTCTGGTTCCACCTAATAAATTTTAGCAAGACAAAGTAGATCAAACTGTTTCCTAGCAGTTAATTATAACATAGATTAGAGTTCAAAAATATGAATAGAAATACAAAAATGTCCAGAAGCCAGTAAGATAAAGGTCAAAATGCCAAGCATATAGTCAAAAAGTATGAGTCGTAATGAGGAAAACCCAGAATTATAAAAACAGCAACACAACAACAAAATAAAAAATAAAAATAAAAATACTTCTCCCCAACTGGGAGAGAAGTGAGAGAAAAAAGAACGACTTGGGCAAGTCCAGCATGGCGAGGACATGAGTTTCTTAAGATTTATACATGTGGTACTCCTGGATAGAAACAGGACAGCTATAGAGATTTGTGCTGCCTCTTATCTCTAAGCTACTTTTAAGCTGATTATCCGGCTATTTGCCTACTATGTTTAAATAATGAGACTGTTTTTCTTGGCAGGTTCTCATATACAATTTGGGATCTCAAGAATTCTTCAGTTAAAATTTAATTATCGGAAATTTTAAAAAGTATTGATTGTGATTAACAGCACATTAGATATTGCAGAAGAAAAGTTTTGGGAACTTGAATAGAAATTACCCAAAGTAAAACACAAAAAGAAAAAAGAATGGAAAAAAATAGTAAACAAAAACTTCTGGGAGCTAATGAAAACCTTGCAGCTGGTAAATGTGTAATTAAAGTTCTAGGAGAAAATGGGGTGGAATAATATTTTAAGTGTCTCAAGGACAGTGTCATGCTCATGATAAGCAAGTCAAAGAAACCCATGAACTCATTTTTCTCTTTTCATCATAGTCATTCATTTTCTTCCACTCAGATTTCTTCAAATGTAGCAATCTTCATTGAAAAGAAGCTCAGTAATTAAGTAGAATCAAACAACACTGGTTTAAGGGCGTGATCAAACTCTAACAATATTGTATTTGAAACTGAGGGCAATGATCCAAAATCTAGGGCAAATAAAAGAGATTGAGTTTGGACTCTCAATGGATGATTTAGAAGAGATGCTCAGAGAACATAGCAAGATAAGGCGAGCATAAAAACTTGTTACAATAGTTAAAAAGATAGGACTGGCACTCAGAATTTATAGTGATCCAGCAGATAGCAGAAATGTGACCACATCCATACCTTAGTATACAAAAGAATAAAATTGAAATATTCATGTGGGGATTTAGGGGAAAAAAACAAAGCCTGATTAAAATGGAGATGGACCCAGGGGAGCATCTCGGAATCGTGAATATGAATGTAATTGTAATTCTAACACTTTTGTACATCTACGATTGTCTCGCTGTCAAGAAACTGTGCCTTTATTATAAGAAGGTTCATGGTATAGTCTATTAAGAACTCGGAAAAAAAGAAGGGCTGCTCCCAGAAATAAGATAGGATTCTGTGAATGTAGAAAATTATGATATCATATGAAACTCAAAAATAGAAAATGTTTAATTACATTCTGTTTGAGGAATTGCCAACACAGTAGGCTTTTACTTCAATTGAAAGAGGATATTGTGTTACAATAATAAAGATATTTCTATAGAATTCTATGTTATATAGACAACTAAAGATCTCCCCATTCTGGAGAGCAAATTAAAATGTGCCCATCAACTTCAGCATATTAGAAAAAAGCAATTAATATGTCATAGCCTTGGGCCTTTGCCAAAATTAAATTTGGATGTGTTTAGAATTTTGTCATGATTCTGACAGTTTAATAGCACAGACATGACGAGTAAAATGTGGACATTGTCCACGTACAATGTTATACATTTTGTTGACATTAAAATATGTGACTTTGTCAGCTTAGTGGCAGAGTAGCCAGAGAATGTCTTACCCATTCCTTGAATTTGCCCATTTTTTTGAGCTACTTAAACTAATTTTTAAAGTCACATCATTATCGTCTCTGATTCAAAATGATTGGGTTCCAATGAATTTTTTTTATATTAGAAAAACATCTAACACACAGAGGATCAGGCTGTTTGTAGCCATACTTAAAAGTTCTAATTACTAATGGGTTGGAGAATCTCATTGTCAGATAATGTTTCCCTTATGGACCCCCAAAATATTACCCATGTTAATTGCTTCTACTTTTATCATGCCCCTGCTTTTCCTTGAACTGATTCTCACACCGTCTATCACAATGAAAATTAATTTACCTCTCTTATCTCTGGGAAGTTGTTCGGTCCAGGACTGAGTTGTTGTGTATTTTTGTATCTTCTGTACATTGCACATTGCTGAGCACCTCATAATCATCCAGTTTCATTTTCTTGAACTGAATTGATGGAATGAGAGTGGTATTCCAGAATAAACCATTTAAATGACCTCTATCTAGGTAGAAATGACTACTCATTGACCCTTTGACTGATTGGGCCTTTTGCATCCATTTCACATTTGGAAGGGTAATGGCAAATCTATAATTACTCTGATCAATATCACACAGTTCCTGAAACCCTGCAAAAGTAGTAAGAGATATCCTTATTGACATACTGTTTCTGTGAGCAATTATGCTTCCTTTTCAGTTCTCACTGGCTGCAGTGAGCAGACAATAAGTAAAAGTCAGATGGTCCTAGAAAGAGAGTTTGGATACTTTATTGTCTTGCTAATAAACAGGCTGTCTCCTCTAGAATCATAACATTTTGTTAACTATTTTGTTGTTCATTTTAAGTGAATACAAGGGTTACAGAAGAATAATGCTGAAACAGTGAACTGAAATGGAGAAATGTTAGCCTACTTTGTGGATGGGACACCTCAGGTTTGGAACTTAGAAAATATTTCAAATAAATGAATTTTGAAAATAATTTAGTAATTCCTTGATAATATCTCCCCTTCTTTAATTAAAAAAACAGCTATTATATAGCTTATCTATGTAACTCATTTTGATAAATTTTTCACCTTATTAAATTACAAATGGTCTTTAAAGAAATATTATATTGATTGTGTAGATATATACTGTTTAAGTTACATAATATTTCCACCAAAACTATCTGTCATATCAATAACAGATCTAGAAATTAATATTATCTCCATTTAGATGTACAAATAGAGGTACAAATATTCTAAATAAATAGGATCACATAATTACAAGTCTGAAATACAGAAGTTCAGTTTACTTACTTCCCTTTTTCCTCTATACTATTTTATCTCTTTGAGAAGAGAATCTTAGAGAGATCAAGAAAATATCATATATAAAGTGGTTATTTAACTGATAAAGAAATTATCACCATAGAATATGTCCCTCTTTCTTCACACTCAGAAAAAGGGAATGCTAGTTATGCTTGTCAGTATTTAGTAAACAAAAACCATACTAAAACCATTTTTTTCCCAAGAAAATATACTACAGGCCCTTGTCAAATCTATAACAGTGTAGATTTATAAGTATACGTGTATATATACATATATATGTATATACATGTATATATATACGTGTGTATATACATATATGTATATACACATGAAACATACATATACATATGTATATATACACACATATACATGTATATCTATACATACATGCACATATATGTATATATACATACATGAGTATATATATATACATACATATACGTATATATACTTATATGTATATATGTATATGTTTTGTCTTGTTTTCAAAAATAAGCACAATAAATGGGCCAGACACACAGCTGTTTTTCTATTTGAATAAAAGTGTGTGGGAAAAAGGGATGAAAGTAATAAAAGGCATTAATTTAATTATAAATCGATTTGAAAATTATTCAATCTACCATATATTGTCAAAGTCTTAAATTGAAAATGTCATTGAGAAAAAAATGATTTTTCATTTCCCTTTTAACCCAAAATTTGGACATTGTCCTTTGGGGTGGCCTGCCAAAAAAAATACTAATAGTCTCATAGGATAATTTTTAGAATTCTCTATTTTTCATTGAGGATTCTGATTTCCAGCTGCATTGAAAGTATTGGGCTTCTTTTTCTACCAAAAAAGGAAAATTACGTGTGTGTGTGTGCGCGCGTGCACGCACGCGCATATATATATATATATATATATATGAATGAGCATAAACATAAAATGCAACATATTATATATATCTGTTTCTGAATGAGCTAAACAAAACCTCAAATAGTTAGATTATAAACATTTCCTGGCTTCCCCTTCATCTTCATCTTTTAAAAAGGAAAAAGTTTTTTATCATTGAGCAAATTCTCCAGCTTTGCTCTCCATGCAAGGAAGGAAGAATGCAGAGGATAAAAGCAGGCAAGTTGTTTCATGTGAGAAGAGACGTTGGGGAAATAGACGTTGCTGTTTATGATGTGTTTTGATAAACAGCAGAAGAGTGAAGAAGAGGAGGATTTGGAATATAAGAGAAGGATTATTATATGAGCCATCATATGAAGATGGAAGAATGAATGAAAAATTTTAAGAAAGCATTCAGTATATTTTGTTAATAACTTTTTCATATATACTTTTAATGACTGAATAGTTGATGTATCTTTCAAATTTAATTTCTGAGTCTGCGTTTTTCTTTGTTTAAATACGGCATTGATTTAATGTGCATTATCTAGCTTTCTGGCACCAAAATACCTTTTTTTTCCTCAAAGCAGTTGTACTATTTATTTATTTATTTTTAATTATACTTTAAGTTCTGGGATACATGTACAGAACGTGCAGGTTTGTTATGTAGGTAGATATGTGCTGTGGTGGTTTGTTGCACCTATCAACCCATCGTTCTACATTAGATATTTCTCCTAATGCTGTCCCTCCCTTAGCTCACCACCCCCAGTGATGATGAGCTTTTTTCATATATTTGTTGGTCACATAAATATCTTTTGAAAAGTGTTCATTCATACCTTTTCAATATAACCACAAGATGATTGTGTTTAAGGCTCAAGGGAAGCAACTAAAAATAACCCACGTTTATTTTAATCTACCTCAGCATGAGTAAAAGTGACACAAACCACTCTGTCAATTAAAATTTGGAGATGGTATAAGTGAGCATAAGTAGTTGTATGTGTAGAATGTGGTACCAGATGTACACAGCATTGGGTTAGGCTTCCTGGGTAAAAAAACATCTAAAATATTTCTTAGCATTTCAGCATTAGTTCCGGGTTTCATGAAGAGATTATTTAAGACATTAAAATCATTCCAAGAGGGGAAGAAGGGAAAACTTTGGTAGACCTGGTTGGATTCAGACCAGATTGAGTACGGGGTCATTATAGGGCTTTATCAGATGTAAGCGGCTTTGTTGGATATTAAGCTTCTATGGTAGGTAAAAGATCCAGCTAGCTTGGTAGCCGTAGATAAGAGTCCACTCAAATGTGGAGAAAATCATCCCAGATTTGGAGAAAATTATGGGGTTCTTCCCTCAATTAGACAAGAGATAAAGGAAGCCTAGTGTTAACTAGCATAATGGGAAAACACAAGAGAAAGTGAGACAGAATCTACAGGGGTAGAATATGAAAAATGGGAGACAGGGTGTGGGCCGCATTTATTCTCTGTTTCTTGACTTGAGAGGCAAGGTGTATTTTGGCACATAAACCAAGATAGAAAATACAGGGATAAAAACCAGTTTAAGATAGTGCTGCCAGAACTAGGATAAATGTAACAATAGTGGACTCTGCTTTGTGCATATAGTATTTGATACGTCCGTAAAACATTTACAAGGGTTTTCTGTTAGGCAGAGTATATGATGTGTATCGAAAATCTTGCAACTGATGGAATGTTTTATAAAGGATAAGGGTCGAAACAATCCACTAAGAAAAATAGGGTGCAATATGACCTTTTTAGCTGAGTAATACCTTAAAGACTATCATGAAGTAGAAGTTCTTTAATGTACATCTAAATGTTAGATACCTGACATTTTAGGAAACCAGTATAAATCTCTCATAGTTGCTCATACCTTTTGCTTGGTTCAAATCCTGTCAGCAAAGTATCGTGTGCCCTTGTATAAGAAACTTAACCTCTGAACTACAGTTTCTTCACTCATAAAGGAGGGTATAAATAGGTAACCATTAAAATTACAGTATTGTAATTATTCTGTAATAAAGTATGTAAAACAGCTACAACAGTGCCTGGAACCAATAATGAGCTGCTGTTTCTACTTCTTCACCTTCCCTCCTTCTCATTATTTTTATGATTGTTTTTCTGGTTGCTTTTGACATTACCTCTGGTGGTACAATTAAATTCTATCTACCTACCAATTCTTTAAAATTCACTATACTTTATCTCCAGTAAATTAAAATCACCACTGTGGTTCAGAGTAACCTAGGTATGAGTTCTATTTTGGAGCAGCAGCTGTCTCATCTTCAGTAAGTTATTTAATATTTATTAGCTTCAATTTCTGTAACTCATCCCAGTATTTACTTCAGTGAAACCTAGCTGCTAAGATGGAATCATTCCTCAGGGATTAGTAGGCACAACCCTTCATGTAGTTATGGCTAGCTTGGTTTATTTGGAATAAGTTTATTTGTGTCAGAAAACACTTGCATAGCTGCACTGACCAATGCATAGTGATATGACTTTGGCTCCACACAACATACTCCATCAGAGCATAGCAAACCTAAACAATCCCTCTAATTATTATTTTTTCTTTTAAATCATACATCAGCCAACTTCAGTCAACAGATTGATTTTAATGGTGTTTTTGGAGAATAGACTCCAATATTGACATAGAGAGAATGTTTTTCAGTGGTTTCCTAGTTTTTTTTTTTTTATTGTTGTCATGGCCTTTGATTTTTATTACTCTAACAGAAGAAATAATATACTACTTGGAGCACATGTTTTAATGGTTTGGAAATAAATATTTTAATATCTTCATATATATATATATAAAGAAAAGATTATCTTCAGGAATTTATACATTATAAAAAATAATTACTAAACAGTTATTTATAACAGTTTGCAAGATTCAGTTTATGGAGAGATGAGTTATATTCTTCAAAATCGTTACTGAGAAGTTTATTGGACTGAGACAATGAGGAAAGAGCATTTTTTGTGCCCTAATTTGAAAGAAGCAAGTGTGTACTCTGGATGGGGATAGCATGATTAGGGTATTTCTAATGTGTAGGACTAGGGTGGGTTCTGGAGAACAGAAAATGATTATGGAATCAGTAGAGACAAAATAGTTGTCCATAGACTGGTAGAGCTTATAGACATTTGAATCACAGTATCAATTAATTGAAAACGCTGATTTTAATATGGGAAGAATGTAAAGTGAAGTGCTGGTCTGGAACAACAGAGCTGAAAAGACAATTCCTAAGGTGATTTCTACAGATATAATAATTTTAGTTCTCTGTCCCTCCTCAACTTCCATTTCTAGCAAGGATAATTCATTGCACTCACCTCCCTCTAACATCATCTTCTCACATGCAAAGCCCACCCTGCATCTTGTATGAGCTAAGGACAGTTAAGAATTCACCAGCAGATCAATGTCAATAAGAACATCTTTTTGTAGTTCTTCAGGGTTTTTGGAGAAATGTGATAGTGAACACAGTCAATATAGATTTTTTTCTCCTTAATATGAGATAGATTAAGGAAAAAGGAGTATACACATTGCACAGTCAAAAATGTTTTATTTTTTTATTGATTAGCTCAAGAATTTCTGCTCTGTGTGTGCAAGTGCACTCACACACATTTCAGTCATCTTCTAAGATAGTAAATTAGCCAGATAAGTAACTTCAGGATACAAAAGTTGATATGGGGTTTAATTTTTTGGAGGTTGGAAACCATTTTGTCTAGAGAACATAAAGCAGTAGGTCTATTGTTATTACTGCAGGTTACAAGAAAGGCTAACAGGGAAATAGAATTTCCAAGATTCTAATTTGTCAGTCTGACCATTCTAGAATCCATAAGCTCATGTGTTTGCCCTTGACCAAGTCATTACGCAGTGACGCAGTGCTGGAATCCATGAGCTTAAGGCCTTGAAAAGACACTTGCTAAGCTAATAAGCGAAATTCATGATGAAGTGACTATGGGCATAATAAGTCAATAGGGTTCCTCTTCTAAAACAGAATATTCCATTTTTAATAAGGGCCTTCCCAGGGTAATATGCCTAACAAATCCAGTGTCTTAATTTCAGGTCCAAACCAATAAAATAATTCTTGTTAGTCAATCGTTTTACTGCCTGAGTTTGGCAGTGGCAGAAGCCATACAAAAGCATAAAGTTTTCCAAAATGTCCCAGGATGGAATCAAAGGCCAGGGAGGGAGAGAATGGAACGAAACAAACAGCAAGTGAAAGAAACTATCTCCAAACATCTGTGCTGTATTCTTCCAAATAAGTATTCTGACTTCAGGTGGCGTCACGCCACATGATCCTGCAAATCTTCAGAGATTAAAATGTTTTTATTATGTAGTCCCATACCAAAAGCAGTACAAACCAAGTATTTTAATATGTCGGGATGTTAATGTTATCTTTCTGTTGCAGTAGAAGAATGTACATGAATAGGTATTGATTTCCTGACTGGGTGTTACTTAGCATTTTTACTTGGTGTTAGTAACTGATAAGCCTTGCATGGGATTTCATTATGGAGATTCTGTTTCTCCCAAGCCTTGTGCAGACTCTGATGCCAGACCTTTTCATTGATGCATGTAATCTGATGGACTTCAAATTAAAAGCAATGAAAATCACATTAGTCTGTCTACTAGATGAGATGTTATTAAAAGTAATAGAGTAATGCTATCAGAGCTTCATGTCTTAATGTTTGGTTCTTAAAACCCAAACTTTCAGACAAATAAAGCCTGTCATGAGTTATTACTCACTGTCACACATAAATAGTGATATATTTATCACTGTTGGCTAAAGGAGTGCCATCTTTAAGATAATTATTTTCCAGGAGAGTGGACATAAAAAAGAAGAAGAAAGGTCATAAATAAAATTAGGAAGCCCACACAAAGGTAGCCTGGGTGTGACTACATTGAAGAACAGTGTAGTGCCCCAAAGGATGATGATAGTGTCATATTAACAATATGTCTATATAAATATGTTTTATCATATTTGCTGAAATACAGTTGTTATCACTATGTATCTTATGGTAAAATTATAAAACACAATAAAATCAGATACTATATGTAAAACCATAAAGTTGGAACCATATATTCAAGAGTATCCTTACGTGTAAAGCTTATATATACTGTATATGACCTCTCAACATGCTGGGATTATAGACATGAGCCCCCACACCCAGCTATGGGTCTTCTGATTTCTAATTGACTTTTCTTTCTACTGCAAGATACTGGCTTCTCATGCAGTTTATCCCTTAGAACTCTAAAGAGTCTTTTTACTCATTAAGTGTCCATAGTGTCAATATGTAATTTGATTACTTACCTTACTTGTGTTATTAAACTCTGACTGGATATGAATAATTTGCAAACAGAAGACTGATAAATTCATCTCCCTTTACAAATGTCTATTAGTTTCATGTTTATGATCCTAAACTTAAGCCATGAGCACAAAGTAAGTGATGTAAGGAAATGTTCCAAACTACAAGAGTCAGATTAAACATGGAAGCATGGCTCAGAATTATTCTGACCATGGATACATAGTCACAATTTTTCTTTCTCTATTAAAAACCGTAATACTTGTCCAGTGTGTTTTGTGAAAGAAGGAATTGTGGGCCATTTGTACATTAATAGGTCTAATTGCCCAAGATTTATTTGTTAACTAATGAATTGTGTTTGATGGAGGGCATGAAAGAGCACTGAGAGTGTAGCAGCATTGTTTAACTTTATTTTAAACTCTGAGGACTCTAAAATTATATACTTTTTGTATTGACTTATCTTTTCCAGCGTCTCTTCATTTTAAGCAAGGACAAAACTAACAAATATTGGAGAAAATTACACAGGGTTCTCTATGAAATAAGTAGAATATTCTCTAATCCAGTTATCTTCTTTACTCTTCATTGAAAATGAGCATCAACAAAATCATTTGCAGCAATTTGAACCCATCACAAGAAGGCATCTTCTTGTAGTGGTATATTTTGTGCACATTACTAACATTACCTTTTACAAGTGCCTTTGTGAATTTTCCCCTTCTTTATCATTTCTGTGAGTTAAAAATAGATAAAATAACTTGCTGAAGCAGCTAACATTGAAAAAGTATATTTGACCTAAATAAAAAGAGGTAAGAAGAATAATCAAATAAAATTTGAGAGACACATGATTCAGGGCAGGGTATGAATAAAGCAAAGCAGAATAAAAAAGGAAGCAAGTATAATAGTCACAGCTAAAAAGTCAATATGCACAAGCAGTTCTCAGATTGCTGGGTGTGACTCAGTTGGTCTAAAATTCAGGCTGAGAATTAGATTCCTAAAAAATTCCCAGGTGATGCTATTGGTCCATGGACCATACTCTGAACAGCATAGGTGCATATGCATTGACCCTCTTAGCCCTGAAGATTGGCATGAAGGTACAAGATGAAATTAACCTTGCTAAATGAAAAATTGTAGGGAGGGGCAAAGAATGAATGTAAATTAATTAAATTGTGCAGCGGTAAGAAGCAAAAATGTTGTCTGCAAGAACCCTGAACCCCATGTAGTCATTTAAACACTTTGTGACATTAGGCAACATTGTCATGAACATACATCTATAACTAGATATCCTTATTTCTCATTTAGCACAGCACAGTGAATATTTATTCCATGCCTGGGATTGTGCTACATGGAAATACAGAAGCAAAAGTCCTTTTTTCCCTTGTTATGTGCCTCCAAGAGTCTCAGGTTTATAAATAGGAAAGATATGGATACATAAATACAAATGCAAATGATTATATGTAATTAATGTGTTCCATTCCTTTACAATATGGTTTCAAATCTCACGCTCCATCCCAGTCATGTTGGAAAGATTTTTTTATTTGATCCTATCTCCCTATGTTAAATAAAAGGCCATAAAGTTTTACTAAGTCCAAGATTGTTTAGCAAAAAGCGGGATATTTTAATCCATCTATCAGAGAGCCCTTTCATGTGGCACTGCTGTGCAAAAGGCACCACCTTGGGCATTTTATGCCACTGCTGACCTAGCAGTTGTTTCCAGAAGTTGAAGGTAGAGGAGGAGCATCTTTCAAGGGTTACTGCCTCGCCATGTAGTTGTGGGTTCTAAATGTCATGATACTTTAAATAGAACAGAGACACAGCTCTTTGGTGTAAATACTTTTCAGGCACAGCTCAAAATTTTCTCAAGGATTCACAAATATGGCAAGTCTCGTGGGTGTAGCCCCATAATACCTGACTTGTATAGTTTGAAATCATCTGTGGTATTTTTTGTGTGTGTTCTCTCTGCAATGTTAACTTTCAAATGAAACGCTAAACAATTCCGCTCCCACTCTGAGTCTCATCCCCATCTGCTCTGCTCTTCAGGCTTCCTCCACATGGCTTTTGCTGTCTCCCCAAAATAGTCAGCACAACTCTGCTTTGTACTTTCTGTTTTCTTTCCTGCAGTGTTGTTCACCCAGATAACTAGCTGCGGGGCCCACTCACTCATGTTTTCAGGCCTTCATTTAAGCCTCACTTTCTCTATGAACATTACATCATTACCTTGTTTAAAATGAAAACAACTTTTCCAACTCTTTCTGAATTCTGGGTTTTATTTTCCTTCATAGAGTTTACTGTCAACTAATTATCATCTATCAGTTCTCATTTTTTTCTACTAGGATGTAATTCTTAGACAGCATGAATTATTTAATCTGCTTTGTTAAGTATCTCTAATGCCTAGAACTTTGCTTCCTACAAAGCAGGCCTTCAGTGATGGAGTAAGTGAATTAATAAAAACATGAAGAATATCTACCATATTTTCAAATGAAATATTTTAAAGAATTTTCTTTGTTTAAAACCCACCAGGAGATTTAAGAAATAAATGTGACAATAGCAACCTAATGAAATAAAAAATTGTAGCTGTTTATCTCTTTTGAATATACATATATACACACACATAGTATATTCATCATGCATTTATTCTCCTGTTGATACTATAATTGTTTTACCTAGAAAAATTGTGATATAAAATATATTGCTTGATGTAATTGACAAGAATAATAATTTTTCTCTTTAAAATTCTTCGCTTTAGAATGTTAGTGATGTCTGTTTGCATTAGTAAATGTAATTAACATTTTACCTCATTATCCACTCTATAAACAACTATTTAAAAACCATAAATTATACACAATTTTTGTAAGAAAACTGCAAAATATGAATGGCAGTACTGTGAAAAGCAACTAGAGATTAGTGTCTCATCAGTTCTAAGACCATGTGAGAGAACATGAACAAATATGAAGCAAATTATCTTTATCTACTACTACATTCGAATGAGAAACGAGGTAATAGTACGTTTTTCCATACAGATGGGAGAACATGCAATGACAATTACTTTAAAAAAATAAAAATAAAACCCAGAAACCCACTAAGATAGTTTTTAGTAATTCATCCCCTTTCTACATACCCAAATATGTAAATATTCTTCAATTCAAATTTCTATCCTTCATGAATAGATGTTTTAATAATTACCCCTACTGCTATTTTTTTAATAAATCACAGTATTGTTTGTTTTTTCCCCTTAAAATTATATTTGAGTATATGAAAGATTCTAGTCGCTGTGTTAAAGGGAACCCTTTAAAGTCATTTGCCAAGGATATCAAGTGATTTAAATTTGACTTACATTTCAGAATAATGACAGGATAACAAACCACTGGAGTTTTAATTTCTAGTTAATAGTGTAGGGTTATGGCTATTGAGACAATTTATCAGGCACTTAATAGAAACAGTAAATGTTACTGTTGGAAGAAAACATAATGTTAATTTAAATGCTGTATAACCGAAAGGGTAAGGCATGTGGAATGAAGAGATTTAAATGAAGTTCTGGCTTCAGCCCCATTTTAATTGGGTGTCTGTGGAGAAGCCATTTAATGATGGTTAAATCATAAGCAGAAAGTAATAATAATTTTAGGTCTACTCAGCTCCCAGAGGTGTTTATAGGATCAAATCAAGTGCTCTGAGTAAACAAGTTTAGGTAAAACCCTGAACCATATAAGGACCCTGCATCTTACATAGATTGAGAGCAAATATATAATTAGTGGATGTCTGTTGATTCCCAAACTAGAGTGCTTATGAAAAGCACTGTCATGGTCAAGAGAATCAAGAAGATGTCACCAATTATGTATTAATCTTTTCATGATACAAGTATACAAAATAGATATATTGGCTTAGTCAAATTATCTAAGAGTGACTCCAAGTATAGATCCTGGACCAGCAACATCAGCATACTCTAGGATCTTGCTAGAAATGCAATTCTTGGGCCCCAGCCCAAACCTATTGAATCAGAAACTCTGCGTATATGACCAGAAATTTGTATTTCTAAATTTGTATTTTAATTCCTGCAGATGGTTCTGATGCAACTTAAGGGTGGAGAACTACATCCACTTTTGATAATTGTTTAATGTCTCTAGTGTGGAGAGAGATGGCACAGAGTTCACTTAGGTAACTTTGCCCATAACAAAAGGTACATAACCCCGAAAGGTTTGATCACTTCGTAATTCTCAGCCTCATCTCACCAAGAGCCCCCTTGCTTTCAGAGGCTCTCTCACACTGTCTTTCTTTCAGTTCCTTGCATGTCATATGGCCTCAAGGCCTTTATGGGAATATTTTTCTCCTTGCTCTTAAACTTTCTTCTTTTTTTCCTAAGTACACTTCAACTCTTAATTCAAGCATTGTTTTATCATGAAAATCTTTTCCAATCCCCATGTGTCAAGGGCAGGACCAGGTGAAGGTAATTGAATTCTCCCATGCTGTTCTCAGAATAGTGTGTGAGTTCTCATGAGATCTGATTACGGTATTATAAGGGGCTCTTTCCCCTTCACTAAGCACTTCTCTCTCCTGTCTCCTTATAAAGAAGGATATGTTAGCTTCCCTTTCCACCATGATTGTGAGTTTCCTGAGGCCTCCCCAACTATGTGGAACTGTGAGCCAATTAAATCTCTTTTCTTTATAAATTACCCAATCTTGGGAAGCTCCTTATAGCAGTATGAGAATGGACTAATACAGGCTCTGATTACATGCAGCATGCATTCTTGTAGGTGACAAACACATTTATCAGATAATAACAAAACCATATCTTTTTTTTTTTTTTTTTTTGAGACAGAGTCTCACTCCATCACCAGGCACCAGGCTGGAGTGCAGTGGCACGACCTCGGCTCACTGCAGCCTCGGGTTCAAGCAATCCTTCTGCCTCAGCCTCCCGAGTAGCTGGGACTACAGGCACATGCCACCACACCCAGCTAATTTTTTTGTATTTTTTTTTAGTAGAGATGGAGTTTCACCATGTTGGCCAGGATGGTCTCGATCTCTTGACCTCGTGATCCGCCTGCCTTGGCCTCCCAAAGTGCTGGGATTACAGGCATGAGCCACTGCTCCCGGCCAACCATATCTTTATAAACTGTGATAAGTACTATAAAGGAAAAATAGTGTCATAAGAGTTATAGTGAGGTATGTGACCTACAGTACAATGATTTAATTGTATGTCTATGGGAAAAACATTTTGACCATGATACATCTCTAAACATCTACATAAAGATTGAGTGCACAATGGAATACTATTCAGCTCTTTAATAAAGGAATTTTGTCCTTTGCAACAACATGGATGGGATTGGAGAAAAGTACACTAAGTGAAATAAGCCAGGCACAGAAATACAAATACCACATGCTCTCATTAATTTTTGTGAGATTTAAAACTATAAATCAAACCTGAAGAAGAAGACAGTAGAATAGTGGTTACAAGAGGCTGCTCTCAGAGGATGGGAAGATGATAGTATAAGAAAACAAAGTCTCAATTGGGCAATAAGTGTAACAGGCTTTTTTTCTTTTAGACATATTGCACGTCATGGTGAATATAGAAAATAACATCTATTTCAAAATTGTTGAGAAAAAAACTTGACTGTTTTCACTATGAAAAAGTATTTGAGGTGATGGAAATGTTAATTAGCTTGATTAATTATTCCCACATCGTATTCATATATTTTAACATAACTTTGACCCCATAAAAATGTAAAACTGTAATTATCGACTTACAAGTAATAAATTGTTTTTAAACATTGAAGGCAGACTATGAAGGAGTAATGTATGGCACTCAATAACTCTTAAGAAGTTAGGGGATATGAATGACTCTATCTTTGTGTATATCATATGTATATATTTCCCCTGGTATTTATCATCAGTCCTTCAAAGCTTGGGGAAAAGCTGAAGTGTTTACAAATTTAGCAGTGCTTCAAGACAGACGATTATGAAAAGCAACCCCTTTTATCATTTGTATATCATCATAATATACAAAAAACCTCCACTGCTCTTTCCCCACAGAATAGTAAGTATTGTATTAACAGGAGTAATGGAGAAATTCAGTATAGATAAAATATATGCTTACTTAGTGTAGTTAATTGATATCTTCACTTAATTAACATTTGCATGAAAACTGTAACATAAAGTCAATTATCTGGATGTCTAGACTAAACTATTTCAGGATAATTATAAACATTTAGATGACTGAACAACTAAATGCTTATTTTAGACAAAGATAAATACACACATTTACTCTTATAACACCTCTTTATAGAATTTAGAATTTCAATTCTTTTTTTTCCTATGGTATTTTTCTGTTTATAAATTTTTATTTTTATTTTTTATTGTACTTTAGATTCTAGGGTACATGTACAGATCATGCAAGATTGTTGCATAGGTACATTCATGGCAAGGTGGTTTGCTGCCTCCATCCCCCCATCACCTATACCTGATATTTCTTCCCACCCTCCCTCCCACTGTCCCTGCCACAGCCCTCCCAGTGGACCCCAGTGTATGCTCCCCTTTCTGCATCCATGTGTTCTCATTGTTCCACACCTGCCTATGAGTGAGAACATGCAGTGTTTAATTTTCTGCCTATGAGTGAGAGCATGCGGTGTTCTTGTGTCAGTTTGCTGAGAGTGATGGTTTCCAGGTTTATCCATGTCCCTACAAAGGAAGGAGAACTACAAACCACTGCTCAAGTAAATTAGAGGAGACACAAACAGATTGAAAAACATTCCATGCTCATGGTTAGGAAGAATCAGTATTGTAAAAATGGCCATACTGCCCAAAGTAATTTATAGATTCAACACTATCCCCATCAAACTATCAATGACCTCCTTCACAGAACTGAAAAAAACACTTTAAAATTCATGTGGAACCAAAAAAAAGCCCGCATAGCCAAAACAATCCTAAGCAAAAAGAACAAAGCTGGAAGCATCATGCTACCTGACTTCAAACTATACTACAAGGCTACAGTAAGCAAAACAGCATGGTACTGGTTCCAAAACAGAGACATAGACCAATGGAACAGAACAGAGGCCTCAGAAGCAACACCACACATCTACAATCATCTGATCTTTGACAAACCTGAGAAAAGCTATGGAGAAAAGATTCCATGTTTAGTAAATGGTGTTGGGAAACCTGGCTAGCAATGTGCAGAAAACTGGAACTAGACCCCTTCCTGACACCTTAGACTAAAATTAACTCCAGATGGATTAAGGACTTAAATATAAGAATTTCAATTCTTTGTCTAATAATAATTTCATATATGCCTTTTTTTTGAGAGATAGTCTTGCTCCATCACCAGGCTGGAGTGTGGTGGCATGATCTCAGCTCACTGCAACCTCTGACATCTGGTTTCAAGTGATTCTCCTGCCTCAGCCTCCTGAGTAGCTAGGATTACAGGAATGTGCCACCATGCCTGGGTGATGTTTTTGTATTTTTAGTAGAGACAGGGTTTCATCATGTTGGCCAGGCTGGTCTTGAACTCCTAACCTCAGCTGATTGATCCACCAGCCTCAGTCTCCCAAAGTGCTAGGATTATATGTGTAAGCCACTGTGCCTGGCCCATATATGTTTTTTAAATTTCATTTGCCCACAGGACTACACAGGTTAAGATACTGAAGCTAAACATCATAACGCTAGTGAGAGTTGTCATGGAGAGTCTAAGAAAATACCTACCTGTAATATCTTTTACTTTATTCAGTTGCTTATGAGTGGATTTCTTATAGAGTTTATCTCTTGGTATCCATGGGGTATTGGTTCCAGCATCTCCCACAGATATGAAAATCCAAGGATGCTTAAGTTTCTCATATAATATGACAGGGTGTTTGCATCCAACCTACACACATCCCCTCATACACTTTAAGTCATCTCTAGATTACTTACAATACTTAGCATAGTCGCTGGGTAAAGCTGTTATATTGTATTTTTAAAATTTGTATTCTTTTTTGCAATATTTTATTTTGTATTTTTTTTCTAAATATTTTCTAACCACGATGGTTAAACTCACAGATGCAGAGCCTGCAGATGTGGAGGGTTAAATGTGCTCCTTAAGTTTTAAAATCTGAACTGCACACATACACACACAAATTGATATCTACTTGTTGCTTTGTGGGCAGGATCACTTTATTATTCACTTTTTTAAAAGTTCACAATTGAAGTGTAGTGCTGAGTGCTTAACTACTTAATAAGAAGTGTCTGACTCATGACTTGGTGTGTTTATTCAACAAACATTCATCCAAGTCTAAATCTCAACTATGTTTCAATAACTCACAAGTACCTGTTTTCACCAGGCTTCTTCCATGAATGAGTTCAACACTCATATCTACAATTGTATATTAAATAGCAATGATGTAAATATTGTACAGAATACCAACTGTAATGTGTTTCAAACCAAACTTATACTTTCCCTCTGAATTTGTCTCGTTTTCCTTCCTTCTCTACTGCAGTAGACTAAGTACCTGGCTTTCCATGCCAAGACCCCAAGGATATGTTTTATCCTTTCCTATATATGTGAGGCTTCTTCACTTAACCATGTTTGTTCATTTGGTCATTTTGTTGTTTCTTAATCATATTTCATAGTTTTACTCCAACTGTCCAGTTTTAAGTCATTTTCTATAATTTCTCACTTACATTTTCTGAAATTGGTATTTAGTTGCAATTTCTGTTGCCAGTCTTGCACCCTGAGGCCCTCATACCTGCCTATTACTGACTGATTAAAAGACACATTTAACCACATTATTCTCTTATAAATGACACCCATTGCCTTTAAACTTTTCATTACTGCCTTTCTATACTCCTCTCCATTCTTTCCTTATGTACTCTGAACTGCAGTTATCTTCAACAACTATAGTTCTTGGTATATGGTGTGTGCCCCCATCCACATATGCCTTTGCTTAAGCTCCGCCTTCTCTACCCTCTTTTTCCAGCCTTCATATCATTGAATTTACTGCTTGAATATTTTTATTTTCCTAAAGAGTCATCTCAAATATAATCTCCTTTAATATCAGTTTCCGATTCTTCCAAGGACATGTTATATCCTTTCCTATGTAAGAACACTCCCAGAATACTTATATTTTCTGGATTGATGCCTGTCAATTTAGCATCTGAAGGATTTCTTCTTTTAATGAGTTTCATCATTGCAAGAGACAAGTCAGGAATTTATTTTCCAGAATCTCCTCCTCTTAATGGTTCTGGCTTTGAGTTGTTCCAATAAAAGACACTCTGGAAATTTAGAAGGTAGCAGAGAAGGAATAGCCATTATTCTCTTAGAATAGGTGTAGTTTGATGTGTGAGGCAGACAGAAGGTTCAGTGGCTTCCCAATGAGCTTCTGAGAACCACTCACATTGCTTCTGCAAACAGAGTGTTGATAAGAATTTCTCAGAGAGTCCTGAGAATTTAGCAGCTTTGCTATGAACTTTTGAGAATGACCTGCTTCAGTGCTTCAAGGTGAGGTTTTTACTGACCTTTATGTAGTTTCCATTTGATGGCTTGATTCTGTGTCAGCTAATCAGGAATTGTCTTTCACAGAATTTTCTCTCCTATTTGGTTCTAAGAGGAGATTGACCTCAAGAGAAATTCATGGAGATTTGATTTTCTATTTGGACCCAAATTCCTCTTCATAAGTCAGTCATTTCCCCTCTTCCATTCTCTCCATTTCATTGGTTCTGCAGCTCTGGTTTCCCTATGCTGACCACAGCTATTCACAGCTATTCAGGCTAAGCCTGTCATATCCAGCACTCCAAACACTAGTTATTATAAAGCAGCACAGTGAGTAAAAATGGAGCAGGCTTATCCCTCAGGGTTCTCCCCTAAGCTGGTTATCAAATTAATTATCTCAACAAAGCAGGTATTTATCCCAAAGCATTACATATATTGCTATTTCTGTTAAACTGCATGAATAATGAAAAGAATAGGATATAATTGGAATATACTCTACTTGGGTCAATAAACCACATCAATTTTAGTCCATTATCAACCCATAATTTTGATCGGATAGATCAAATGAATGAAGAAGAAGATTAATGCTCTTCTCTGATCTTCAGCTATATAGCTATTTTATGTGCCTGTGCATAGTACCCATTTCCAAAGATCATAGGACATGCACATACACAAATCAAACGTGACATTTTTGTCTCTTGTTAATATACATGCTAATTAATATGAAAAGGGGAAACAACTCATCTCATACCCAAAGATTATTTGTGTATATGTTATATAAATAATTCAATTAAAAATCAATAATATAATCCACTCAGTTCCCAAAATTATGAATTTGTTTCAAGAAACCACAATTGTTAGTATTTTATATATAACACAAAACAGCTACAATAAAGAGAAAACATTTAAGCAAGTGTGCTATTTCCTTAGGAACCATTTAGTTGTAAATATTCCCCTAAAGTTTATAGCAATTTATCTGCTACCACGGCAGCCTGAAAACCAAGTGAGAATTTTCAATATTCTGTCCATATTTTTGCATCCTGAAGGGAATATATGCAAATCTAACTGAATTTTTCTGATTCCACTGAGATATTGAGTGCATAACAACATATAATTTATGTGTATGTATTTTCTTAGATGTCTACATAAAATCTCATGGGAAAGTTTCAATAAGCTAAATTGTAGCAAACATTTATTCCTTAGACTTTAGGAATTTAAAATACAGGAGACTTTACAAGTTAAATTTCACAATAATCTCTATTTCATTCCCTATAACATATTAACTGAACTTCATGTTTAGTAACCCTACTTTTCTCCCCAATGTACACATAGTTTTGTTGATTTTTAAACCAATTCTCTTGGAGGAAGGTGCTCATTTTAGCTTTCATTGTGAAACTACTTTGTCTTTTAAAGTGTTGTAGTTATTGTTCTCAAGTCATTCTCAGCCATGCAACAATGTTATAGTTTATTTTTTTCTTTTATCTTAATATGATAAAATCACCATTATGTCACTGGATGCTCTGCAATTTCAAAAGAGTTTGATGGCATAAATAAGGAACAAACCCTCCTCATTTATTATTTAACATTCAAAAGTTTTAAGCTTACTGAACTTTAAAGCAAATTTTGCAGAGACTTCTAGCACAAGCTCATGTATTTGGCTCATGAAAGCCAATCAATTATGTGTTTTTTTATTTGTTTGTTTTGAGACAGAGTCTCACTTGGCCCAGGCTGGAGTGCAGTGGCATGATCTCAGCTCTCTGCAACCTCTGCCTCAGCCTCCTGAGTAGCTGAGATTACAGGAGACCGCCACCACACCTGGCTAACTTTTGTATTTTTAGCACAGAAGGGGTTTCACCATCTTGACCAGGCTGGTCTTGAACTCCTGACATTGTGATCCACATGCCTTGGCCTCCCAAAGTGCTGGGATTACAGATGTGAGCCACTGCACCCGGCCAAATTTGTTTACAGACGGGAAAATGTCATCTAGCACTATAAGTCTATCACATTGTCAGTTTCCTTAAAGCACTCCTACTGTATTTTTCCTTTTCCTTCTCCTAAACCAAACACCTTTCTATTTTTGGTTTAGTGACAATAGAGTATATTCTCATAGCCCTATTCAGCAGCCTTAATTTCTCCCCCAGGGTTTACACTTAGGCTATTTTTCAGGCCCCTCTATATTAGAATATATTTTATTCTCCTCTTCTTAAAGTTCACATATGTTTCAATACTTAGGTTCAACTTACTTGCCTTAGTTAAACTGATGTATGCACACTTTCTTACATATTTGGCTACTACAAAGTATATAGGACCATAGTTAATGATGGCAAGCAGCTTGCAATAGGTGCTATTTGTATGGTTGCTGGCCACTTAGATTTGTCTTTTTACTCAATTATATTGATTTCTTCTTGGATTGTCTTTTTATGTACAACATTGTACAGGCAGTTGAAACTGGTTTTTAAATTATTATTTTCACTGACATTTTATTTAAACAATAACATAATCAATTACCTTGCTTTCTTCCAGGAAACTGAATGCAACATAATCAAAGATGCTAGACCTATACATATGGAACATATTGACCTAGCCTGAATCTTTTTAAAGCATATCATATAATGATTTTTATGTCTTTTTCTACATCTTTTAAACAAAAAACAAGAATATAGATTTAGCAACCATATAAAGAATTACTTATGTAAGGGTTATTCTTGTGAGATTTATTGCCGAGTTTAAAATGAGGAAATTGAGGCCAGCTTAAGAAAATTAAATGCCAACTTATTTAACTCCTGGATGAGGTTCTGTGGTTCCAGGGAAAGGGGCCAGGGAAGTTGTGCTCTACTTCTCTGGGCCTGAGGTTTTATAGCGAGTGAAGGCGTCCTGATTGGCTGTGGAGAAACAGGACATGAACGGGGCAAGCTGCTATTGGTAGGTAGGTGGGATTTCTGGTGAGCGGGCTGGACGGAGCAAAATGCTATTGGGCAGGTTTTGGCAGGGCTTCTTTTAAATTTTGGCGGGTTTTCCAACGGCTGGCTAGGTGCCTAGTGCAGAGTTTAGTGTTAAGTGCAGATTCTGGTGACGTAATTTTCAGGCATGGAGAGGGATGGGTGTGTCCGAGCTCCTGGCAAGGCAACGGGCCTTACAAGTTATATTAAATTTATGTGTAAATATCGTGCTGTTAAATGTCACTTAAATTGTAAAATGTCAAGTTAAAATTAACTAAAAAGGAAATAAAGATCTTAGGTGTTGTGAATGTGGAAACCTTTTTCAAATTCTTCCTTTTCTTTTTTCTTTTTTGAAAATACTAAGAATAATACCTCCACAAAGAAGATACTCCTGTACAATAATTTCACTTCATTTTCATCTGTTGTTGCTTATTTTACCCTTAAAGTCTGAAATGAGTTACAGCTGTTGGATTAGTAATGATGGGGAGTTGATGGGTTCTGTTCCCTTATTCCTTTAGTTTTTCATCATAGCATAAGCTACCTTTATCAGTATTTTTACTTAAATATTCTTGTCTTCTGTTTTCATAAATAATCACTATTCTTTATCTTTTTCTGTTCACGTTGTACACTTTTGTCCTTTCTATGCTTTTATTTCTAATCTTAATCAGATCTCTTTCTATTATGTTCTTTATTCATCTTCTTTCCCTTTTTCATAGTACATAGACAAATAAGTGGGCTGTGAGTCTCATGTTAATAAATGAATGAAAGATTTGGGATGATGATTAATAAAATTAAAAGAGAAATACGGTCATGTGGGTTGCTGTGAGTCACTTCTAGTGAAACACATGTTATGTATAATGTGTATGAGTATATGTTATAGATAATGTATGTATTTGTGTATGTTATATAAAATGTGTGTCAATGTGTATATGTTATCTATAACATATGAAGTCTCCTGTGGGGAGATACATATATATATCTGACATTTTATTTAAACACTGTATATATATATATATATATATATATATATATATATATATATATACACACACACACACACACACACACACACACACACACACACACACACACACATATATACATATATATGTGGGGGAGGACTGAGAAGAGGGAGTAGATCTCCCAACAGGAGAGTTTACTTCTTCAAATAATAACATTAAACAATAGTGTGTGAACAGTACTTATGGTAAGAAAATCTATAGAGAAATGAAGAAGGTAGTCAACATTTGTTGTATCTTTTATTTATCAGGTACCTTTGTAAGAAACTAGAGGATACAGATATATACAATGATATACAATGTAAGATTCTACAACTCAAAATCTATGCTCATTTTTATTCTGTCACCAATACTGTTTCTACACAATATCACTCTAATAACCCTAGGTATCTTCTTTATCAGCTTCTCTCTATATATATTGATCTCTCTCTTACAGCTCTCTCTCAATATACATCTTGACTTATGGTATTTACACACACAGACACACATGCATGCATGCATGCACACCATTAATCATAAATACTCTTAAACTTTTGCTACCAAAACTCTCATTTTGAGTCATAATAATCCTCTTTCTCATTTTTCCTCTTCAGCTAAGTAAATAAGCTTTTTATTCTCTTATCAATGTTTGTCTCTAAGTGATTTGGTTCCTATTCCCTATCATCTGTTAACAAACTTGGTAATATCAGTTATGCTTGCTTTCTTCTTAATATTTAGCATTTCTTAAAAAACATATAAAATTACCATAATAACATCATGCTCTCTGATTTTAATTTTTTTTTAAGTCTAAATTTCCCTGGATCTCATATTCTTCTAAAATTTTTTCTCTCTCACAGCCAAACAATTATGAAGGTTATTAATGCCTGCCGTCCCTGCTTCCTCATTTAAAAGGCTCTCCTTACTCCACTCCTGTCTGAATTTTGCTGGATGTTTCATTCTATGTCTGCCCTACGTCTCTGATAGGAATGTTTCCAATACAGAACTCAATGCTTTCACTGTCCTTGAAGCCAATGATTATTTTTTTATCTCCCATAGGACCTCTACCCTAAGCCTGTTCTTTGAGATTCAGAAGCAAAATTTTAGAGGCTTACTTGATATTTTCTTTTAAATGTCTAAGTCAACTATTTAATATTATATCCAGAAAGAAGCTCACAATCTTCCTGCTCCAAATCTTCCTGCCCCCCCCCAAAAAAAACAAATGAATAAGCTTGGGTATTGAAGGAGTCCATTGTTGGAAACCAACAAGAAAATAAATACTAAATTAGTATATAATATGTACTATTATAATGATGATCATGATGAAAAATATATACATAATGCAAAAGAAAAAAATGCCAAACATATATTCAAACTAAGATAACAATGTCATAGAATTTTATACCTAGAAGGTTGGCAAAAATTCAGAAGTATGACTATATCAATCATTAAGTGTTGTAAGAATTTAGAGGAAAATACCAAAACAGGATACTTAATAAATGCTTTATGAATAGGAATTTTAGGACCTCCTGACAAGATAAGATAGCCCTTTAACTGTGTTTTGCTTAATAAGCAGGTCTAATAGGATTAAGAAGGGAGAATAAATATTATTGGGAAAGGCAGAGGGATACAAAAGCAATACATAGGAGTGTTCAGAAAAATTGCAAGTGGAAGAGCCTAAAGAAGAAAAACCACAAAGGCATAAAGAAATAATATAATGTCAGCCCAGCTCAAGAAATTGGAGAGGAATTATTTTATTTGACATTACATTGCATATAATCTGAGTTAGAAATATAACAGAAATGTTTTCAACTTGACTCCACAATACTTCAAACTTAGTTCATGATTGTTGTTTGCTCATTTTGTCAGATAGTCAGTACATTCAAGAGATCCATACTGTAAGTAATTTTTTTTTATATATTTTTATAAATCCAAAGTTTATACATTTGATTTTTTATCATTTGAATTATGGCAGCCTTCTGACCAAATTGGCCTGAAAGGAAAACCTTGAAAAAAAAGTCACAGAAGGATTTGTACTTGCGATTTAATTCACAGTTTTTTTTTTTTTTCTATTTTCTAACTCATGCAAGCCATTTTTTTTCTTTAAATATCTGAAGGTAGGAAGTAAGAAACAATAAAAATGAGACATGGTTGGCCATTGGTTAGTAGCTGTTGAAGTTAGGTGATAATGTGCATGGAAGTTCATTATCCTATTCTATCTACTATTATATATGTTTCAAATTCACCACAATAAAATGTCAAAAATTAGACAAATCTCAGGCTCAGCAGGCAGACAGCTATAGTTGAACTCTAGCTCTTTCATTTCAGCTCTTTCAACGTGTGGCTGTTTCATTTGTGCTTTCCAAGTCTCTAATGCAGATGTATAATTGAAGTTTCACTTCCAGAAGGCAAGTCAGGAATTGCCATTACTGGTTGCTTAGGTCTACCACAAGAACCCTCTTGTGTTGGCACTGTTGACATTGGAAAATTTATCAGACTTCTGAGTGTGGTCCTCAGACTTGAAGGTTTAGAAATCTAGTCTTGTTTTTCCTTGTAAAAGTGATATGTCTTTCAGAGAAAAAAGTTATATTACACAAGCCACGTATTCTCCCCTTGTAGGTGGCTTTAAGTTAAAAGCCAATTCATTATTATTGTTCTTATTATTTTCAAACATATATAGAGTTCTTGCTATGTGTCAGACACTCTTCTAAGCACTTTATAAATATTATCCCATTTTGTCCTTGTAACAATATCTTTACAGATGGGGAATAGCTGCAACAGACATGTCAGATTAGTTTCCAAAATTCATACAGCTCAGAATACCAGGGCTTGGATTTGAATCCAACCAATCTGGATTTAAATCTGTGCTCCTAACCATGTACCATTTCGTATTCATCCAGAAAGAACTAAATGAGTCAACATAATTACAGTAAGAGTTCTTGAACTCTTGTTGAAGATTCACAGAACCATAATACTCAAAATTAAACAGCAGTAGGTTCTATCCCCCTCTTCAAAAGGTGAGGTGAATGCTTCTAAAAGAAATGTCTCTGACATTTGGTTTTCTGTATCTCAGAAGCTGCCCAACTGTTACTGTGATCTATGTATTATGACAAGATACTTCAGAATCTTCATTCTAAATTTTCTCTGACTGAAGGGCCATTTTAATTTTTGATGACAAACTTTCGTAGCTTTTATCTGTTTGTATTTTGTAGTAAATTTCAAGTTACTATAATTCCTGATTTCTTTCTTTCTTGTTGTTTTATTCTATTTTTTTAACTGTACTTTAGGTTCTGGGGTACATATGCAGATCATGCAGAATTGTTGCATAGGTACACACATGGCAATGTGGTTTGCTGCCTCCATCCCCCCATCACCTACATCTGGCATTTCTCCCCATGTTATCCCTCCCTCGCCCCACCCCCAGCAGACCCCAGTGTGTGATGTTTCCCTCTCTGTGTCTGTGTGTTCTCATTGTTCAACACCCGCCTATGAGTGAGAACATGTGGTGTTTGATAATTCCTAATTTCAACTAAAAGCACTGAGGTCTGAAGAAGTTAAATAACTGACTTTATGGAAAAGCTGGGAGAGCTAATGACTCAGTTCCTAATGGAGAGCAATTTACATGTTATTGCAACCGTCCTAAATTAAACAGCACTTCAATATCAAATAAGGTGGTATAGGAGAAGGTTTTAGAGATACCACACTTCATCAACTTTTAAACTTATACCAATATATTGTTTTTTTCCCTGTCAGTATTGAACAAAGAATCATTTTCCAATTCCATTTTGTTTATGTAAGTCATGACCCTGATTGAATTCTATTTTAATAAACAGAATTTTGAAAGACTGTCCTTTTCTCAATGTGTATTCTCGATGTCTTTGTTGAAAATCACTTGGCTGTTACTGCATGGATTTATTTCTGACTTCTCTATTCTGTTACATTAATCTGTATTTCTATTTTTATATGAGTAATATGCTGTTTTGGTTGCTATCGTTTTGTAGAGTATTTTGAAGTGAGGTAGTGTGATGCCTCCAGGTTTGCTGTTAATGCCCAATTTTTTTTTTTTTTTTGTCTATTTCTTTTTGTCTTTTTTGTCTTCCTTTTTGTTGTTTTTTTTTGTCTTTTTCCTTTCCATATGAATTTTATAATATTTTTCTATTTCTATGAAAAATATAATTGGTAATTTGATGGGAATTGAAATCAATCTGTATATTGTTTTGAGTACTACACACATTTTAACAATATTAATTTTTAAAATTTGTGAACACAGGATCTCTTTTCATTTCCTTGTGTCCTCTTCAATTACTTTCATCATTATTATTATTATTATTATTATTATTATTATTATTATTGTGTGTGAGACAGAATTTCGCTCTTGTTGCTCAGGCTGGAGTGCAATGGCTCAATCTCAGCTCGCTGCAACCTCAGCCTCCTGGGTTCAAGTGATTCTCCTGTCTCAACCTCCCAAGTAGCTGGGATTACAGGCATATGCCACCACTCCTGGCTAATTTTGTATTTTGAGTAGAGACGTACTTTCTCCATGTTGGTCATGCTGGTCTCAAATTCCCGACCTCAGGTGATCTGCCCACCTTGGCCTCCCAAAGTGCTGGGGTTACAGGCATGAGCCACACTGTGCCTGGCCCATTATGATTTTATAGTTTTTTGTTTTTGTTTTTGTTTTTGTTTTGAGATGGAGTTTCGCTCTTGTTACCCAGGCTGGAGTGCAATGGCGCGATCTCGGCTCACCGCAACCTCCACCTCCTGGGTTCAGACAATTCTCCTGCCTCAGCCTCCTGAGTAGCTGAGATTACAGGCACATGCCACCATGCCCAGCTAATTTTTTTTTTTTTTGTATTTTTAGTAGAGACGGGGTTTCACCATGTTGACCAGGATGTTCTCGATCTCTTGACCTCATGATCCACCCCCGCCTCGGCCTCCCAAAGTGCTGGGATGGGACCTGCTATGTTCTTGGTTAGGTTTATTCCTAGGTATATATTTTTTGTAGCTATTATAAAGGAAATTGCTCTCTTGATTTCTTTTTTATATAATTCACTATTGGTGTATAGAAATACTACTGATTTTTATATGTTGGTTTTGTATATATGTTATATATACAACATATGTTTCTATGTTTATATGTTCTGCAAGCTAACTAAACTTGTTTATTCTAACAGTTTTTTTTTTTTTTTTTTTTTTTTTTTTTTTTTGCTGGAATGTTTAGGGTGTTCTATATGTACAATTATGTCATATAAAACAGACAATTTGACTTCCTCTTTTCCACTTCCCATGCACTTTTTTCTTTATTTTGCCAAATTACCCTGGTTAAAGCTTCTAGTACTGTGTTGAATAAAGGTAATGAAAGTGGGCATCCTTGTCCTATTCTAGATCTCAGAAAAAATTTTCAACCCTTACCCATTCAGTGAGCTGTGGCTTGTCATATATAGCCTTTATTGTGCTGAGGTATTGTCCGTTCTTTACCTAGTTTGTTCAGGGTTTTTATCATAAAGAGATACAAAATTTTATCAAATGATTTTTCACCATGCACTGAAATAATGATGTAATTTTTTACCTTAATTCTGTTAATGTAGTAAATGGTGTTGGGAAAACTGGATATCTACATGCAGAAAAATAAAAGTAGATCCCCATTTCTTGTTATATAAAAAATCAACTTTAAATGTACTAACAACTTAAATGTAAGACAAAAAAGTATAAAACATTTTTTTAAAAATATCGAAGAAATTTTTCATGAATTAGAGTGGGTGAGGAATTTTTGAATATGACTCAAAATACAGACAACCAAGCAAAAATAGACAAATGGAATTACATCACACTGAAAAGCTTATGCACAGCAAAGGAAACAATAAAGTGAAGAGAAAACCTACAGAAAGGGAGAAAGTATTTGCAAACTATGCATCTGACAAGGAGCTAATGTCCAGAAGATATAAGGAACTCAACTCGATAGCATACAAACAACAATGATTAAAAAAAAATCCAATTTTAAAATGGACAGAAGACCCAAATTGACTTTTCTCAAAAGAAGACATACAAATAGCCAACAGGTATATGAAAAAATGTTCAACATTACTAATCATGGGAGAAATGTAAACAAAAACTAAAATGAGATATCACCTAGCCCTTGTTAGAATAGCTATTATCAAATAGATTTTAAAAATGTAACAAATGCTGGTGATGATGTGGAGAAAAGGGACTTTTATACACTGTTGGTGAGCATGTAAATTAGTATAACAATTGTGGAAACCAGTATAATTTATTCAAAAAAATTAAACATAGAACTACTGTATGATCCAGCAATCCCATTACTGGGTATCTCTCCAACAGAAAAGAAAAAAATAGCAAAGACATGTGCATGCCCATGGTAATTGCAAGCTGTTCACAAAAGCCAAGGTTCAGAATCAACCTAAATGCCAATCTAATGAAGAATGGGTAAAGAAAACATGGCTATAAACATAATGGAATACTACATAGTCATAAAACAGAATGAAATTCTGTCATTTGCAGCAATGTGAATGAACCTGGGGAACATTATGTTAAGTGAAATAAGCCAGACACAGACAAATACTGTATGATCTCATTCCTATGTGAAATCTGGAAAGAAAGTTGATTTCATGGAACTAGAGTGTAGAATATTGGTTACCAGAGACTGGGGATAGAAGAAAGGGAATGGGAAAAATTGGTCAATAGATACAAAGTTGCAGATAGTAAGAATACACTTTAGTGTTTTAGGATGACTATAGCAAATAACAATGTGCCATTTAAGATACCAGGAAAAGATTTTGAATGTTGTCATTACAAATAAATGTTAAAAGTGATGTATATGATGGTTACCCTGATGTAATCATTATACTGTACATACACTGAGACATTACATTGCACATCAGAAATATGTACAATTATGTGTCACCTATAAGTAAAACAACAAATTTAGAAATGAAGTATCAGACCTCTATGATTTGCTATTATTTTCCTTGATGAAAAAATACTTACCTTTGAATTTTCAACCACCATCCAAGCATTGTTTCTGTAATGTCTTCTATCATATTTCTGCTTTGCTTCAGTCTATATACATTTGTTCAAAATTTAGGAGGCTTTGAACCCAGTATTAATAATCTATAGGGACAAGATAAATTAATTATTCTGAATAATTAATTTTTTATTTTAATGAATCTAGTTTCTTAATATTACACAGAGATATTTTGCAACAACATTTTACTGGAATTTGTTTTTAATAGTATTTTATTTTGCATTTATAAGAGTTTTGCTATAAATTAATTTTTTAGTCAACTCAAATGTTAAGAAAATAATCAATTATGTAACTTCATTAACCAAGTCATCAGTCTGCTCAAATACAAACAAGTTGTTCTAATGCTCAATATTCTTTTATGTTAAAACTTTAAATTGTAGACTCATTGTTCATACAATTTCCATCACTTCAGTAGTCATATTTGGTATTGCAGGTATTAAGAAGTAATATGTAATTTATGAGAGAGAGTGTGTGTTAACTGCCACTCCATCATAAAGTATTCTGTCACTGTTGATTTAGCTCTATTGATAAATAAATTATAGGAAAGGCATTATCTCTTTTTTTTTTCTTGTGTGCACTTTTTGTGTTTTTTAATTTTGTTTTGTCACCTAATATTCTTGGTGATTTTTTATTTATTGCCAAATATAGCACACTAAAATGTAGAGATAATTTGAGATTCTCTATGATAGTTATCTTTTTTTTTTTTTTTTTTTTGAAAAAAAGGGAGAGAAGGAGAGGAAGAAAGGAAGAAAAAGAGGGAGAGAGAACAGGAATATTGCTTTATTCTATGAATGGGTATTAATAATGGCCGATCAATATTTTGTGTCTTTAAAGTGGAGAATGTATATTTTGTGTATTTAAAGTGGAGAGCTCTTTAATAAACATAAATATATAAATACTTATTAAGTTTACTTGTTCCGGATCTGAGTTCAAGTTCTGGATATCCTTATTAATTTTCTGTCTCGTTGAGTCTAAATCTCTTTATGGGTCTTATGTATCTGGGTGTTAGGATTGTTAGCTCTTATTATTGCATTGATCCTTTTACCACTGTATCTTTGTTGCTTTGAAATCTGTTTTATCAAATGCATGAATTGCAACTCCTGCTTTTTGTTTATTTATTTATTTTTGCTCTCCATTTGGTTGGTAAATCTTTCTCCAACCCTTTGTTTTGAGTCTTTGTGTATCTTTGGATATAAAATGAGTCTGGATATAGTATACCATTAGGTTTTGGCTCTATCTTTTGGTTTAGTTGATTTAAATTTAGGGTTACTGCCATTTGATGACTTTTTATATTTCATGTTGAAATTTAAATTTTTTTGTTGTTGTTCTAACTATCAACTGCAGTAGATATAAAAACAGAGACAGGAGAACATAGTAAGTATTTTAAAATTATTTTGAAGTCAAACTGTGGCTATAATCAGAAACTATATTTTAGTTGCATTTTTAAATAAAATATATGAAATTTTCTGAGTGACTTTCGGGAGATGGTAGCAAAATATTTTTCTCTGTTTATATTATAAAAGCTGTTATATTAGTATAGTCATATAGCATATATTAATACTAGTAATTTTAGGTATGATTAATATTAGAATGTAATTGAGACAAATGCAAAATCTATAAAACAGCAAACAATTTATTTGTTCAAATATTAATGATCAATAAAAATTATATCCTAAGCAATATTTTTACAAAAGTAGCAATCATTGACAAAAACATATCATTCAAATTGGCACAAATAGCATAAAATATTTTTGAATCAGCAAAAACATGTTTATTTTACATAGTTTACTCTGAGAAGTTGCTTATGAAATAATGCAAAAATGCATCTTTTTGTAGAATTTTGAAAGAAGGACAGTCAGTAATTTGAGTGACCTATTCTTGTTATATTTCCCTTCACTATCTGCTGTCTTTCATTTTTATTTACTTATTTTTGAGATAGAGTCTTGCTTGTTACTATCTTGGCTATCTGGCTATCTTGGCTCACTGCAACCTCCACCTCCCTGGTTCAAGCGATTCTCTTGCCTTAGCCTCCCGAGTAGCTGTGATTGTAGGTGTGCACAACCACACTTAACTAATTTTTGTATTTTTAGTAGAGATGGGGTTTCGCTATGTAGGCCAGGCTGGTCTTGATCTCCTGACCTCAGGTGATCCACCCACCTCGGCCTCCCAAAGTGCTGGGATTACAGGTGTGAGCCACCATGCCCAGCTTTGTCTTTTAGTTATAAACTTTAAGAAAATAAAATATCTTTTAAAAAATAAAATCTTTTATGAATAAACAAGTACTCAGAGATTTTATTACCATCAGGCCTGCTTTACAAAAACTTCTGAAAGAAGCATTACACACAGAATAGGAACAACCAGTATTAGCCTTTCTAAAAATATACCAAAAAGTAAAGAGCATCAACATAAAGAAGAATTTACATCAACGAATGGATAAAATAGCCAGTTAACATCAAATGGCAGTAAATTTTAAGATCAGCATGTTTCACAGGAATAAGAGAGACAGGGAAGATGCAAATTCTCATTATGAATACAATATGTAATTGTAGGTCTGCATTCATCATGTTTCATCAACAAATATCTTTGCCATCCTCAAAATCATTTGTATTCACTATACATTCTGCCTTGATTTATTACATTTCTACTCTTTGAGCACCCCCACAAAAATATGGACTTACAGTTTATGCCAGTAAAATATATATTATTTAAAATATCCAAGTCATGTTCATTGTCAAAGCTATGGAAACGTAAAAATATGTTTAGTTTCACATCTCACAAATAACTATTATTATTATTCTTCCAAGTGGTGTATGTGTTTTGCAGGTTGGAGTAAAGTGGCTTTGTCTGTGTGTGTGAAGAGAAAGTTAAGTTTATTTGAAAACAGTTTTGTGTGTTTATTTTTTTTAGACAGAGTTTTACTCATGTCGCCCAGGCCAGAGTGCAATGGCATGATCTCAGCTCACTGTAACCTCCATTTCCAGGGTTCAAGTAATTCTCCTGCTCCACCTCCCAAGAAGCTGGGATTACAGGCACCTGCTACCATGGCCGGCTAATTTTTTGTATTTTTAGTAGAGATGGGGTTTCACCATGTTGGCCAGGCTGATCTCCAACTTCTGACCTCAGGTAATCCCCTCAACTCAGCCTCCCAAAGTGCTGGGATTAGAGGCATGAGCCACCATGCCCAGCCTGAGTACAGTGTTTTAACTGTATTCGCCTCTAAGTTTTATTGGTGGAGATGGATTTACAAATGCTTCAGACAATTGAAGAATAGAAGTAGATTTTCTACACTGATACTAGCCCATTTCAGTGGGCAAAAAAGTGTTCACTAAGTCAATCAATGGAAGTGGGAAAAGTAATTCTAACTTGTGAGGAATTCAGATGAAGCTAAATGACAGTGAGAATCCAACTGAATGTAGGAAATGAAGAAATGAAAGGCAGTATACAATTAGGAGAGCCATAAATTTTCTAAACTTTAAAATAGAAACACTAAAATATTTCATCTATACTTGTCAGGCCATCAAGATTCATTCCTCTAGGCCATGTAACAATTTCTGTTTGGTAGATGTTGTCGGATGTTACTGTCCATCTGTTGAAGCATCTGTAATACTGACACCTAAATACATTTTACCCCAAAACTTCTTCAAAGTAAATCTGTTATTTCAGTGATTTCTAAGTACCATTACGAAGACAGCCTAGAAATCTTATGTGTGTGTATATATGTTATGTGTGTTTGTATAAATACACATATATGGTATATGTATATAAAATATAAAATATAACATTTTAGTTATAAAAATGTAGAAATAATATATAAATACTAGTTTTGGTAAACTTTTCCTATCCTTCGATTTACATTCTGTTGCCTGGCTAAGATGGATTTCTCCCAAGCATTTTGTTGCCAAGCATTTTACCTGCAACATCTTATCTGTGCCCAAACAGAATCCTGTCAATTACATGTTGTTATTCCATCTTACAGATCAGAGGTAATTGTCTGAATCCACACAGTGAACAAGTAGCAGAAAGAGGATACTATTTCTGTCTCCTTTTAGAATGTTGGGCTTAACACACAGACATGTCTCTAATGAGAATTCCAGACTCCACAGTATCCATTAGTGTTTATAATTTGAATCCCATGTGTCCTAAGCTTGGCTGCCTCATTCCCATCACATAAGTAAAGAAAACTGCAGCCAGGAAACATCTTCCTGCATTTGGTTGGAGATGTATTACAAGTACTGCAGAATTGTGCATGAGACAAAAATAAATATATATTTTTGTATCTCACAAAATCAGCCTGTTCTTCTTAATCACTATCTTTTTGTTCATTCGTTTCCATACACAAATAGAACAACCTAGCACACATTACTGCAGCACCAAAATGTAGAATATAAATTGCAGAGATTTTTACATTTTGTCTTCCATTCTTGTTACTCTATCAGAATCAGAGAAAGCTATGTTAAATTTCAAACTTGTTAGACCCAAGGTAAAAAAAAAAAAAGCAAAAAAGCATGCCATTCCTACCCCAAAAAGTGTTTCTGAAAAATAATTAAAACTTGCTATAATCAGAAACTATAATTTCTGATCATACAGTACAATTAGTACAAATACAAATCTGTAAGCATCATGTGAAATGCCCAATATAATTTTTTTTACATAAAAAAGAAGTGGAAAATTATAATTTACCAATTATTTTTTAATCTTGGATTTATGTTTGAAGAGACTTTCATTAAAATAGCATATACTGCTTTTCGACCAACTTTAATGTGAGCATCCTTTGGAAGGACTGATAACTATTTTTGGGCTATGAAGCTAAATGAACACATGAGCCTTCCTTCCTCTTTCCAATATTACACATTTTGCTTCTGAGGCATGACTTTTTTGCCCTTCTTCATATAAATTAAATGTAAGTTGCTTTGCAAATAAGGTATTGTGGCTTATTTTTCACAAAAATAAAATGACCTATGTTATATCTGTTCAATGTATTCTATGGACAGTACCCTCCAATGGTCTCTCATTTGCATTGTGATAAAATCCACTGGATGATTTTAACATCTAGTGATATGACCAGATGTTTACTTTGTCAAATATAGCACCTTCAGGAGTTTTACAGATTCTTTAAATAATAACATTTTAATATTCAGATTTCAAGTTATGTATTGTTGTTCCACTGAAAATTTCTCTTAACTCTTTCCTGAGTCATGAGCCCATTATATATATTCACATAATACTATTTATTTTCCCTTGTAAAACATTACATTATTTATAATTATTAATGTATTTTTAGATTATTTGATTAATGCATTGATTAACCCAGTTTCACAAAGACAGAGACCTTGTCTAATTATTTTCTCAATTGAATCTCTAAAGGTCTGTCCTGGAATATATTAAGCAGTTAATAAACAATGTATTTCAAAAAGGCACACTGACAAGTGTGTGAATATAAAAAGAGATTCACCACAAAGTTAATATTAGACATCCTATGTAGTATCAGTATAAATTATTTGATTTAATCTTAACTTTACATGTTTTCTAATATATATTAATTTTATAATTGCAGTATTTTAAAAGCAAAACAATATAAATGTTTATATCAATTAGTACCACACAGGCAAAATTCTAATTATCATCTCTTGGTTTGGATATCACTTCTGTTATTCTTGTTTTTAAGATACAATTTTATTCCCTTGGAATGTGCCCCATCTATAAATTGATGTTTTTTAATCAAAATTTATTTCTTATCTTGAAAACAAGACATAATTTTTCTTCTGTATTGATGACTTGATTATAGTTATTTCACAAAAGCTGCAGCAATCCATTTGTGTTGATTTATTTAGGACCTATATGTTATTTAAGTTGGTTCTACAGCCATAAAGGTGGTAAAGATGGATTTCTTGCCATAGAGAAGCATTTAGAAAAGAAGTAATTGTAAAAGACACATTGGAGTAACTGCTTATAGAGTCTAATTCTTGATGTGATTTGAAGCCTGAGGCAAAAGTTGTGAACTATTCTAACGAGTATGTAAGGTAAGGGATTAATCTAATCAGCTTCCAGAAAGATTTAAAATTGAGAAGAGCCTTGGAGGAAGAGTAACCACTCTTCCTCAAGAATAAAGTGAGAGGAGAATGGATTCCTGGCAAAGGAAACAGCACAGGCAGTGAAGTGGAGACATGAAAGTGAATGCTGTCTTTAGAAAGTAGTACCAAGGAGGGCATGGTGCGTCTCTATGGTACTCAGGGGAAGTGTTCGGAGACAAAACTATGAAGAGAATTAGGAGCCAGATAATGAAGCAAATCTTATGCCTTGCTGAGAAACTTGGCTTGCTTGATGAACAAGACATTTTACTGTGGTAGAAAGCAGAATGGATTCTAAATACTGAAACCATGAACTTATCTAGGTGGTTACCTCAAGAATATAATGGAATTATAAAGATATAGAATAAAGTCATGTGCTTTCTAGCCCATTATTCTCTCTCTGAGTCATTAATTTTAATGTAAAAACAAAATTTCACTAGTAAAAAAATGCTTTAGTTGCAATGATCATATGAATAGACATTTTCCACATCATTCCTTTTGGAAAAACAGATGGCTTTTAATTACCCTTTTTAATAATATATGTTCATATTAAAGCATGTTAGCCTATGTTTTCCCCTAGAAAATAAATTTGGATATTTATTAAATGAACTTTCTAATAAAAAATTCAGATTTGATGGGTAGTATTTTACTACTTTTCAGTTTCTTATTTTTGAGCTCTTACTATTAGAGACCCTTTGAAATCAGATAAACGATTTGAATTCCAGCTCTGGAACCCATGTTCTATACTGTCTGTATAATGTTCATTACTGTGAATTTCCCTCAGTCTCTATTACCACCTGAGTAATGTGGCAATAATAATATCTGACTGGCAACATTAAATATTGCTTCAGTAAATATATTTCATGAATCATCAATCTTACCCTCTTGATCAAACTTTATGCATACCTTGCCTACAAAGAGTTGAGGTTCAGACTAGGTCTCTGGAGTGAGCAGGCTCTAGGTTACTGAGAAACTGAGCTATACCCTTGAAACACCATTTAACCCATCAATGTTTATTTGATTTGCATAAGTCCAAAACACTTTTAGGGGAAAGAAAACAAATATTGCCTTGAATTATTTTATTTTTATATTACTTGAACATACAAATGTAAGTTTCTCATTACAAAAACCTTCATAAGACTAAAAATTCAAGTAAAATCCTTAAATTTTTAATCACTAAGAATAATTCGATATAACTGATGGTGCTGAAATTTCCACCTAAAGGGAGCTCAATAAAGTATTTTGTAAATGCATACAAGAACATCAACCTGACTGCTGATATTCAAATTGTGTTGTGTTTGGCATTCCAGTACAATCATTGGCCACCCATTTACAGTTCAATTTTCCCACTATTTTCTTCTCTATGATGCTATAGTTTAATACTTTTGTGGTGTTCCTGTTGTATTGTTTTCCATTAAACCAACTTAAGTATATTATGTCTACATTAAATCTATTTTGTCTATCTACATTAAATCTATGTCTACATTAAATTTATTTTTATTAGTGATAAAGTAACACTTTTTTTAAATTTTTATGTATTTACACTTATGTTTCAGGTTGTATTGATGGATAAAAGTGTTACTTTGTCACTTTCATCCAGATGGATGAATCTGAATAAAGTAACACTTTTATCCATCAATACAACCTGAAACATAAGTGTAAATACCAATATTGGAAATTGCCCAGAAATGCTTATCAATATAGTTTATAGCCAAATGATTGCATTATGATTTTATTAAGATTCCATTTTAGTATAACAGTATACAATTAAACATATGGATTATTCAAGGACACTAAAAATACCTTAGATATTCATTAAGGTTTCAGGGAAATTCAGTGTAAGAAAGAGTGGCCTAAAGTAATTAAGGTAATATGATGCTTAGGAGAAAAAGGATTTCTAAGAAATATTTGATAGCTTCAAATAGTATTTGACTGTTAATAGCACCTTCATATTTTTAAATATTTTATTTCAATTTTTATTATGTATTATTTTTATATAGGATCTCGTTCTTTCACCCAGGCTGGAGTGCAATTTTTAAAAAAATTTTAACTGATACATAACAGATGTACATATTTTGTGGGTAATGATACATTCATATGATGTTAATGATCAAATTAGCTTAATTAGAATATCCATCACCTTAAATATTTATCTTTATGCTAGGAACATGTAAATCAGTCTCTTCTAGCTATTTTGAAATGTACAATAGATTAACACTGTAGTCACCCTACTGAACTATTGAACACTGGGCCTTATATCTTCTAACTGTATATTTGTACCCATTAATCTCCCTTCATTGTTGACTACCTCTTTTGGTGTCTGGTAACTACAAATCTACTGGCTTCATGGGCTCCACCATTTTAGCTCCCACATATGAATGAGAACATGCAATATTTATCTTTCTGTGCTTGGCTTATTTTGCTTAATTTCAGTTCTATTCATATTGCTGTAAATGACAGGATTTTATTATTTTTTGCTGAATTATATGCCATTGTGTTGTATATATCAATTTTCTTTAATCCATTTAACAATTGATGGGGACTTAAGTTGATTCCATAGTTTGTTCTTATGAATAGTTCTGCAAAACACAGGGGAGTGCAGACAGCTATTTGATATGTTAATTTCCTTTTTTGGATATATGCCCCAAAGTAGAACTGCTAGATCATATAATAGTTGCAATAAAATCCTCAACAAACTCGATATAGAAGGAACATACCTGAAGAAAAGAAAGTCACCTCAATAATGTTTCCTATAGTGGCTGTACTAATTTTCACTCCCACCAACAGAGTACAAAAGTTTCTTTTCTCTACATTCTCACCAGAATTCATTATTCTCTTTTTGATAAAAACCATATTCACTATGGTGGGATAATATCTCATTGTGGTTTTGATTTGCATTCGTTGGATGATTAATGACATTCAGCATTTTTATATACCTATTGCCCATTTTTATATCTTGAGAAATGTCTTTTTAGACTTTTGCTGATTTTTAAATAAAATTATTTGGTATTTTTGCTGTTGAGTTGTTTGAACTCCTTTTATATTCTGGTTATTAATCCCTTGATAATAGAGAGTTTGCAAATAGTTTCTTTTATTCTATAGGTTGTCTCTTTTTTATATATCTTTTGCTGTGCAGAAGCCTTTTCTTTTGATATAACTTCATTTGTCTATGTTTTCTTTTGTTCCCTTTAGCTTTCTTGTATTAGTTTTATAATTTCAAGCCTTATATTTAAGATTTTAATCTATTTTGATTTTATTTTTGTATATGGTGAGAAGACAGATATAGTTTTATTCTTCCACATATTAAATTTCACCACCAGTATTTATTTAAAAGATTGTTGTTTCCCATTGGATGCTCTCGGCAACTTTGTCAAAACTGAATTGGCTGGAAATGTGTAGATTTATATCTGGGTTCTCTATTATGTTCCGTTGCTCTATGTGTCTGTTTTTATGCCAGTACCATGATGATTTGGCTACTATAGCCTTGTAGTATATTTTGAAATCAGGTATTGTAACACCTTTCCTTTTGTCCTTTATGTTCAGGATTGCTTTGGTTGTTTGGACTCTGTTGTGGATCCACATAACTTTTAGGCTTTTTTTTCTCTATTTCCCTGAAGAATGTCATTGGTATTTTGATAGGGATGTCATTGAATCTGTAAATTGTTTTAAATAATATTTTAATTTTAACAGTATTAATTTTTCTAATAATTAGCATATACTATCACTTTTTTTTTGCCTCTTCAATTTATTTCATTATTGTTTTATAGTACTTTTGTATAGTTCTTTCACATCTTTGATTAAATTGAATCCTAGGTATATTATATTATTTGTAGCTATTGTAAACAGGAATTGCTTTCTTGATTTCTTTTCAGATCGTTTGCTTTTGGAGTATATAAATGCTACTGATTTCTGCATCCTGCAATTTTATTGAAATGAGCAGTTTCAACAGATTTTGATAGACTCTTCAGTTTCTTATAAACATAAGATCATGTCATAGACAACAAGGTTAATTTGACTTGTTCCATTCCAATTTAAATTTTATTTATTTCTTTTATATGATTGCTCTGGTGAGGAATTCCAGTATGATGTTGAATAAAATTGGTGAAAGCAAAATTTTCTTCTTTCAGAGCTTAAAGGCTTTCAGTTTTTCTCAGTTCAGCAGGACACTGGCTGTGGCTTTGTCACATACGGCTTTTATTATTTTGAGCTACTTTCCTTCTAAACCCAGTTTTTTGAGGGTTTTTTTAAATCATGAAAGGATATTGAGTTTTACAAAATTATTTTTAGGATATATATATATATTTTTAAATTTTTATTGCATTATAGGTTTTGGGGTACATGTGCAAAACGTGCAAGATAGTTGCATAGGAACACACATGGCAGTGTGTTTTGCTGCCTTCCTCCCCTTCACCCACACTTGGCATTTCTCCCCAAGCAATCCCTCCCCAGCCCCCCCCGCTGTCCCTCCCCCATTCCCTGCAATAGACCCCAGTATGTAGTAGACCCCCTCCCTGTGTCCATGTGTTCTCATTTTTCTCACCCGCCTATGAGTGAGAATATGTGGTATTTCCTTTTCTGTTCTTGTGTCAGGTTGCTGAGAATAATGTTCTCCAGATTCATCCATGTCCTTACAAAGGACAAAAACTCATCATTTTTGATTGCTACATAATATTCCATGGTGTATATGTGCCACATTTTCCCAGTCCAGTCTATCATCGTTGGGCATTTGGGTTGGTTCCAGGTCTTTGCTATTGTAAACAGTGCTGCAATGAACATTTGTGTGCATGTGTCCTTATAGTAGAACGATTTATATTCCTTTGGATACCCAGTAATGGGATTGCTGGGTCAAATGGAATTTCTATTTCTAGGTCCTTCAGGAATTGCCACACTGTCTTCCACAATGGTTGAACTAATTTACACTCCCACCAACAGTGTAAGAGTGTTCCTATTTCTCCACATCCTCTCCAGCATCTGCTGTCTCCAGATTTTTTAATGATCGCCATTCTAACTGGCGTGAGATGGTATCTCAATGTGGTTTTGATTTGCATCTCTCTAATGACCAGAGATGATGAGCATATTTTCATGTGTTTGTTGGCCTCATGTATGTCTTCTTTTGTAAAGTGTCTGTTCATATCCTTTGCCCATTTTTGAATGGGCTTGCTTGTTTTTTTTCCTGTAAATCTGTTTGAGTTCTTTGTAAATTCTGGATATCAGCCCTTTGTCAGATGCATAAATTGAAAAGATTTTTTTCCCATTCTGATGGTTGTGGATTCACTCTAGTGACTGTTTCTTTTGCCGTGCAGAAGCTGTGGAATTTGATTAGGTCCCATTTGTCTATTTTGGCTTTTGTTGCCAATGCTTTTGGTGTTTTGGTCATGAAGTCCTTGCCTACTCCTATGTCCTGAATGGTTTTGCCTAGATTTTCTTCTAGGGTTTTTATAGTGCCAGGTCTTATGATTAAGTCTTCAATCCATCTGGAGTTAATTTTAGTGTAGGGTGTCAGGAAGGGGTACAGTTTCTGCTTTCTGCACATGGCTAGCCAGTTTTCCAAACATCATTTATTAAACAGGGAATCCTTTCCCCATTGCTTGTTTCTGTCTGGCTTATCAAAAATTATATGATTGTAGATATGCTGTGTTGCCTCCAATGCCTCTGTTCTGTTCCATTGGTCTATATCTCTGTTTGGGTACCAGTACCATGCTGTTTTGATTACTATAGCCTTGTAGTATAGTTTGAAGTCTGGTAGTGTGATGCCTCCCGCTGTGTTCTTTTTGCTTAGAATTGACTTGGCTATGGGGGCTCTCTTTAGGTTCCATATGAAGTTCATGGTGGTTTTTTCCAGTTCTGTGAAGAAATTCAATGGTAGTTTGATGGGGATAGCATTGATTGTGTAAATTACTTTGGGGAGTATGCCATTTTCATAATATTGATTCTTCCTAACCAGGAACATAGAATGTTTCTCGATCTGTTTGTGTCCTCTCTTATTTCGTTGAGCAGTGGTTTGTAGTTTTCCTTGAAGAGGTCCCTGATGTTCCTTGTGAGTTGTATTCCTAGGTATTTTATTTTCTTTGTAGCAATTGTGAATGGCAGTTCATTCTTGATTTGGTTCTCTTTAAGTCTGTTATTGGTGTATTGGAATGCTTGTGGTTTTTGCACATTGATTTTATATCCTGAGACTTTACTGAAGTTGCTTATCAGTTTCAGGAGTTTTGGGGCTGAGACGATGGGGTCTTCTAGGTGTACTATCATGTCGTCTGCAAATAGAGACAATTTGGCTTCCACCTTTCCTATTTGAGTACCCTTTATTTCTTTTTCTTGCCTGATTGCTCTGGCTAGAACTTCCAGTACTATGTTGAATAGGAGTGGTGGGAGAGGGCATCCTTGTCTAGTGCCGGATTTCAAAGGGAATGCTTCCAGTTTTTGCCCATTAAGTATGATATTGGCTGTTGGTTTGTCGTAAATAGCTTTTATTACTTTGAGATATGTTCCATCAATACCAAGTTTATTGAGGGTTTTTAGCATGAAGGACTGTTGAATTTTGTCAAATGCCTTCTCTGTGTCAATTGAGATAATCATGTGGTTATTGTTTTTGCTTCTGTTTATGTGGTAAATTACATTTATAGACTTGTGTATGTTGAACCACCCTTGCATCCCTGGGATGAATCCTACTTGATCATGATGGATAAGTTTTTTAATTTGCTGTTGCAATCAGTTTGCCAGTATTTTATTGAAGATTGTTGCATCTATGTTCATCATGGATATTGGCCTGAAGTTTTCTTTTCTTGTTGAGTCTCTGCTGGGTTTTGGTATCAGGATGATGTTGGTCTCATAAAATGATTTGGGAAGGGTTCCCTCTTTTTGAATTATTTGGAATAGTTTCAGAAGGAATGGTACCAGATCCTCTTTGTGTGTCTGGTAGAATTGGGCTGTGAACCCATCTGGACCTGGGCTTTTTTTTTTGTGGTAAGCTCTTAATTGCTGCCTCAGCTTCAGACCTTGTTATTGGTCTATTCATAGTTTCATCTTCCTCCTGGTTTAGGCTTGGGAGGACACAGGTGTCCAGGAATTTATCCATTTCTTCCTGGTTTACTAGTTTATGTGAATAGAGTTGTTTGTAGTATTCTCTGATGATGGTTTGAATTTCTGTGGAATCTGGTGATTTCCCCTTTATCATTTTTTATTGCATCTATTTTGTTGTTCTCTCTTTTCTTTTTTATCAGTCTGGCTAGTGGTCTATTTTGTTGATCTTTTCAAAAAACAAGCTCTTGGATTTATTGATTTTCTGAAGGTTTTTTCTTGTCTCTATCTCCTTCAGTTCTGCTCTGATCTTACTTATTTTTTGTCTTCAGCTAGGTTTTGAGCTTTTTTGATCTTGCTCCTCTAGCTCTTACAATTTTGACAATAGGGTGTCAATTTTGGATCTCTCCACTCTTCTCATGTGGGCACTTATTGCTATATATTTTCCTCTACAGACTGCTTTAAATGTGTCCCAGAGATTCTGGTATGTTGTGTCTTTGTTCTCATTGGTTTCGAACAACTTCTTTATTTCTGCCTTCATTTCATTGTTTAGCTAATCAACATTCAAGAGCCAGTTGTTCAGTTTCCATGAAGCTGTGCAGTTCTGAGCTATTTTCTGAATTCTGAGTTGTAACTTGATTGCACTGTGGTCTGAGAGACTGTTTGTTATGATTTCAGTTGTTTTACATTTGCTGAGGAGTGCTTTATGTCCAATTATGTGGTCAATTTTGGAGTAGGTGTGATGTGGTGCTGAGAAGAATGTATATTCTGTGGATTTGGGGTGGAGAGTTCTGTAAATGTCTATCAGGTTTGCTTGTTCCAGGTCTGAGTTCAAGTCCTAGATATTTTTGTTAATTTTCTGTCTGGTTGATCTGTCTGATATTGACAGTGGAGTGTTAAAGTCTCCCACTATTATTGTGTGGGAGTCTAAGTCTCTTTGTAAGTCATTAAGAACTTGCCTTATATATCTGGGTGCTCCTGCATTGGGTCCATATATATTTAGAATCATTAGCTCGTCTTGTTTTATCAATCCTTTTACCATTATGTAATGGCCTTCTTTGTCTCTTTTGATGTTTGTTGCTTTAAAGTCTATTTTATCAGAGATGAGAATTGCAACTCCTGCTTTTTTTTGCTCTCCATTTGCTTGGTGAATCTTCCTCCATCCCTTTATTTTGAGCCTTTGTGTATCCTTGCATGTGAGATGGGGTTTCTGGATACAGAACACCGATGGGTTTTGATTTTTTATCCAATTTGCCAGTCTGTGTCTTTTGATTGTTGCATTTAGCCCATTTACATTTAGGGTTAATATTGTTATGTGTGAATTTGATACTGCCATTTTGATGCTAGCTGGCTGTTTTGCCCATTGGTTCATGTAGATTCTTCATTATGTTGATGGTCTTTAGCATTTGGTATGCTTTTAGGATGGCTGGTACTGGTTGTTTCTTTCTATGTGTAGTGCCTCTTTTAGGAGCTCTTGTAAATCAGCCTAGTGGTGACAAAATCTCTGAGTACTTGGTTGTTCGTGAAGGATTTTATTTTTCCTTCACTTATGAAGCTCAGTTTGGCTGAATATGAAATTCTGGGTTGAAAGTTCTTTTCTTTAAGGATGTTGAATATTGGCCCCCACTCTCTTCTGGCTTGTAGAGTCTCTGCCGAGAGATCTTCTGTGAGTCTGATGGGCTTCCCTTTGTGCATGACCCGACCTTTCTCTCTGGCTGCCCTTAGTATTTTCTCCTTCATTTCAACCCTGGTGAATCTGACAATTATGTGCCTCGGGGTTGCTCTTCTTGCGGAGTATCTTTGTGGTGTTCTCTGTATTTCCTGGAGTTGAGTATTGGCCTGCCTTGCTAGGTTGGGAAAATTTTCCTGGATAATATCCTGAAGAGTATTTTCCAGCTTGGATTCATTCTCTTCATCACATTCTGGTACACCTATCAAACGTAGGTTGGGTCTCTTCACATAGTCCCACATTTCTTGGAGATTTTGTTCATTCCTTTTTGCACTTTTTTCTCTAATCTTGGTTTCTTGTTTTATTTCATTGAGTTGATCTTCGACTTCTGATATTCTTTCTTCTGCTTGGTCAATTCGGCTGTTGAAACTTGTGCATGCTTCACGAAGTTCTCGTGTTGTGTTTTTCAGCTCCTTCAATTCATTCATATTCCTCTCTAAGTTGTCCATTCTTGTTATCATTTCCTCGAATCTTTTTTCAAATCTTTTTTCAAGGTTCTTAGTTTCTTTGCATTGATTTAGAACATGTTCTTTTAGCTCACTGAAGTTTCTCATTATCCACTTTCCGAAGTCTGATTCCGTCATTTCGTCACACTCATTCTCCGTCCAGCTCTGTTCCCTTGCTGGTGAGGAGTTTTGGTCCTTTGTCGGAGGTGATGTGTTTTGGTTTCGGGTGTTTTCCTCCTTTTTGTGCTGGTTTCTTCCCATCTTTGTGTATTTATCCACCTTTCGTCTTAGTAGTTGTTGATTTTTCAATTGGGTCTCTGAGTGGATGCCCAGATTGTTGATGATGAAGTATTTCTGTTACTTAGTTTTCCTTCTAATGGTCTAGCCCCTCTGCTGTGCAAGTGCTGAGGACCACTCCAGGCCCTGCTTGTCTGGGGTATACTTGTAGCAGCTGCGGAACAGTGAGGGATGCTACCAGTCTTTTCTTCTGCTATCTTTGTTTCAGAATGATGCCCGCCAAATGTCAGTCTGATTAGTCCGTTTTTGAGGTGACTCTTTGGATATACAGGGTTCAGGGAGCTGCTTGAGGAGATGGTCTGTGCTTTATAGGAGCTTCAGTGCTGAGCTGTGAGCTTCGTTGTTCATTCAGGGTTGTTGGGAGGATGTGTTTATGTCTGCTGCAGCAGAACTCATAACTCCCCCATTTTTTCCCCCCTTAGATGCTCTGTCTCAGGGAGTTGGGGCTTTCTTTATGAGTATCTGTTGCACTGTCCTACCCAGCTAGGAGGGAGTCTATTCTCTATTTGTCTGCCAAGGCTCCTCCCTGCTAGCGCAGGTCTGCCCTGCTGCTGTGGGGCTCCAGTTTGCTGTGGTGCACTCCACCCTGCTGGCGGAGTCTCTCTGTTATGGCGGGTTGCCTCGGCAATGGCAGGCTGTGTCAGCACTGGGCGGTACTTCAGTAGGGGTGGATTGTGTCTGTAGTGGTGGACATCCCTCCCCCACCGGGCTGCACCGTCCTAAATTCAGCTGTGCCGGCAGCAAAACTCAACCCCGAGCACCTCCAATCGCCGCCCTGCTTGTCCCCGTGAGGGTGGGACCTGCCGAGCCCAATCACCTGGCTCCCTGCCTCAGAGTCTGTCCTCTCTCTCTCTTTTTCTCCCTAATTTGAACAGCTGACTCTCTCACTGACACCCCAGTAGCCTGCTGATAGGGCACTGGGATCCGTGCGATCTCCCATGCCACTGCCCACTGCACCGGCTCAAATCATGCTTCCCAGGAATCTCCTGGTCTGGCTCATTGTCCAAGTTCTGTTTAATCAGATGGACATGTCAATCTGCCCTTCCAAATCTCAGATTGCTGGTTTAACAGGGCACCCAGACCAGTGAGTTTTGTGCCCAGTGCTGCTGTGCTGCGGCACCTGCTGAACCGACTGCATGAGCCGGCTGCACTGGCGTCCCATGTCTCTCCTACACCTGGGACTTTCAACTTTCTGTGGGCAAAAAAGGTCCATCCAAGAATGCGGCTAGGACTCACCCTCTGCACCTTCACTGAGAGCTGCAATCCTGAGTTGTTTCTACAGCGCCATCTTGGAAGATCCCTTTTAGGATATATTTGAAATGATCATATTGTTTTGTTCTTGTTTCTGTTAAAATGTTTTATCTTGTATATTGAATTGCAATTTTATTGCATTGTAATCAGTAATAGTGTAATTATTGATTTAATTGAGCCATTCTTGAATTCCTAGGATGAATCCCACTTAATCCTGTTGAATAATCTTTCTAATATGTTTTTAAATTGAATTTCCTACTGTTTTTGTTGAGGATTTTTATATCTATGTTAATTGGTGATATTGGCCTGTGGCTTTTTAATTAATTAATTTTGTTGTTTTTGTTGTTGTTGTATCCTAACCTGGTATTTGTCATCAAAGAAGTGTTGACTTTGTAGAATGAGTTTAGAAGTATTCTCTCCCTGACATTTTTTTTTGAAGAGTTTGAGTAGAATTGGTATTCATATTAAATGTTTGGTATAATTCAGTATTGAAGCCATCAGATCTTGGACTTCTATTTGATGGGGGACATTTTATTGTAGCTTCAATCTTGTTGCTTTTTATTGATTTATAGATTATTTTCTTCATATTTCAGTCTTGATGGGTTGTATGTGTCCAGTAATTTATGAATTTCTTCTAAGTTTTCCAATTTGTTGGCATAAAGTTTTTCCCAATAGTCTCTAATGATTTTTTGTATTTCTGTAGTTTCACTTTTATGTTATCTATTTTATTTCTGATTTTATTTGGGTCTTCTCTTTTTTCATGATTAAGTTTTTCTAATTTTACTTATTTTTTCAAGAAAAAATCTTTTTATTTATATGGTTTTCTGTATCTTTTAGTCTCAATTTTATTTATTTCTGCTCTAATTTTTATTATTTCTTTCTTCCACTTGGTTTGGATTTGGTTTGTTCTCGATTTTCTAGTTCCTTGAGAGATGTCATTAGATTGTTTATTTAGAGTCTTTCTATTTTTTGATGCCAATATGTTTTGCTATAAACCTCATGCTTAGTACTACTTTTGCTGTATCTCAGAATTTTTTTTATGTTGTCTTTTAAGAAATTTTAAAACTTTCCTTTTTTATTTATTCATTGACCCATTGGTTGTTCAGGAGCATGTTGTTTAATTTTGATGTGTTTGTGTAGTTGTTGAGTTTTCTCTTATTATGTATTTCTAGTTGTATTAAAATGTGTTCAGAAAAATACTTAATATTATTTCTGTTTTTTGTTTTTTAATTTATTGAAATTTGTTTTGTGGCCTAAGGTATAGTCTGTTCTGAAAATTTTTCCATGTGTTGTTGAAAAGAATGTGTATTCTGTTGTCATTGGGTAAAATAGTCTGTAAATTCCAGTTATTCCTATTTGATCTACTGTGCAGTTTAACTCTGATGTTTCCTTGTTGATATTTTGTTTTGGTGATCAGTCTATTATTGTAAGTGGGGTGTTGAAGTTTTCAACAGTTATTAAAGTCTGTAGCTCCATTTGGATTAATTAGTGTTTCTTTTATATACGCAGGTGTTTCATGTTGTGTGCATTAGTATTTATAGTGGATATATCCTCTTGCTGAATTGATATATTTATCATTATGTAGTGACATTCTTCTCTTTTACAGTCTTTGACTTCTAGTCTGTTTTATCTAGGTATGGCTACTCCTAATTTTTCAGTATTCACTAGAATGGAATATCTTTTACTTTGCATCCCTTCACTTGCAGTCTATGTATGTCTTTACAGGTGAAATGGTTTTCTTGTAGATAGTACAGCTGTATCTTGTTTCTTTATTCAATCAGCTACTCTTTTTTTATATAAGTGGGAAATTACATTAATTTACATTCAATGATGTTAGTAATAATAAAAAAGAACTTACTACTGCCATTTTGTTGCTTGTTTTATACTTCATTTGAAACTCCTTTTTTTCCCTTTTATCATTTCTTATTGTATTTCTTTGTGATTAAGTGATTTTCTCAGGTAGTATGTTTTAATTCATTGCTTTTTATTTCTAACATACCTATTCCAGGTTTATGCATTGTGGCTAACATGAGGCTTACAAAAACTTATTGTAGATGTAGAAAGTCATTTTAAAGAGATGACAACTTATGTCATAAAAAAAGAGAGAAAGAAAAACATGTTTCAAACTAACTACATATTAACTCCATTCCCCTCTAACATTTTGACATTTTTGGTCTCAATTTACATATTTTAATATTGCCTGTTTCTGAACAGCTTTCTCTAACTATTTTTGGTTTTAATATATTTGTCTTTTAGGCTTCATACTAGAGATAGGAGTGGATTGCATTTCACAAAACACAGCATTAAAGTATTATAAGGTGGTCTATTTAGTTAACCTTTTCTGTGGGTTTTATACCTCTAATTTTTTTCTTTTTGCATATTAGTGTTTTTTGTTATTTATTTATTTTTTTTTTTCAGATTGAAGCACACTTGCTAGTATTTCTTGGAAGATGTGTCTGCTGGTGATAAACTCTCTTAACTATTTGGCTTCAAGAGTTTATCTCTCCTTTATATTTGAAGGCTAGCTTTGCTGGATACAATATTTTTGAATGGTAGTGTTTTTTCTTTCTTTCAGTCTTCAGTTATCCCATTATCTGCCTGTATGGTTTCCATTGAGACATCTGTTGCCACATGAATTGGGGCTCCTTTATAGGTTATTTGCTTCTTTTGTCTTGCTACCTTTCAGATCCTTTCTTTGTCCTGGACTTTCAAGGGTTTGATTATTAGTCTAAGGCATCTGCCTTGGGGTAGTCTTATTTAGGATGACTGGTATTCTCTTGTCTTGTACTTGAATATTTAAATCATTCTCAAGTTTGGAAAGGTTGTTTTTATTTCTTTTAATAACCTTTCTTTTCCTTCCTCTTGCTAAATTCCCTCTTGAGTATTAATTACTCTTACTTAGTTCTGGCCTTTTTGAGGTATTTCTTCTATATTCTATAGCCAATCTTTCTACTGTTTTCCTTATTTTTGTCCTTTTTTTAATATGTGTTTTCAGATATCCTAGTTTTGAGCTCACTGATTCTTTTTTCTTTTTTCTTTTTTCTTTTTTTTTTTTTGAGACAGAGTTTCTCTCTTGTTACTCAGGCTGGAGTGCAATGGTGCGATTTTGGCTCACTGCAACCTCCGCCTCCTGGGTTCAGGCAATTCTCCTGCCTCAGCCTCCTGAGTAGTTGGGATTACAGGAACGTGCCACTATGCTCAGTTAATTTTTTTGTATTTTTAGTAGAGATGGGGTTTCACCATGCTGACCAGGATGGTCTCAATCTCTTGACTTCGTGATCCACCCACCTTGGCCTCCCTGATTCTTTTTAATTCATTTTGATATTGCAGGCTTTTAATATATTTTTAAGTCTAGCAATTGTATTAGTTTGTTCTAAGAATTCTGCTTGATATTTTAAAATTATTATTATTATTATTATTATTTTCTTCGGGAGCTCTGCCTGGTGGTGGGGGGTAGTGCCAGCAGGGAAGGCATTTGGAGGGGCTGGGGCTGGTGGCAGGTCAGGAGGCTGCACACAGACCTGATGCCAAGGCACAGATTTATTTTTAGTTGTCAGATGTTTCTTTCTGTGTGTGATTAATAAGGAAAAGCACAGGATTTCCTCTACATGGCCAGCGATGTTATTTCCATGTACACCTGACAGCCTCAGAAGCAGGCATCCCTTACTTTATGCAACTTGTGTAGTAACCAGCAGCTATCAATAAAATCACTTCACACATGTGCTGGAAGATAATTTATTTAAAGGAATATGATTATTCTTTTTTTTTTCTTCCCAGTAAGAACCTTGAACTGAGTTTGGGTGCCAAAAATGTGACAGAGGGACAGAGTTTCCAAGTAGCCAATCCACTGTTATCTATTAAAAGAAATTGACTACGTTTGATTTGTCTGTTTATAAAGACCACTGGGTTCCACTGGAAGCAGATCTCAAGGATTTGAGTGCTTGTAATTTCTATTTTCTTAAGGTAAAGGCTTTTGGGCTTGGAAGAGAAGGATTGGAAAAGTGCAGTGATTTGGGGAGTGGAGGAGGGAAAGTGATGGAAGGTGCTGGAGGGCTGGGGTGTAAGTTGGGGACAGATTATGAGATGACCACACATTTTTTTTTTTTTTTTTGAAGGAAAGGATAGAAGGAGAGGAAGAAAGAGGAAGAAAAAGAGGGAGAGAGAACAGGAATATTGCTTTATTCTATGAATGGGTATTAATAATGGCTGATCAATATTTTGTATATTTAAAGTGGAGAATGTATATTTTGTGTATTTAAAGTGAAGAGCTCTATAAATACTTATTAAGTTTATTTGTTCCGGATCTGAGTTCAAGTTCTGAATGTCCTTAATTTTCTGTCTCATTGAGTCTAAATCTCTTTATGGGTCTTATGTATCTGGGTGTTAGGATCCTTAGCTCTTATTATTGCATTGATCCTTTTACCACTGTATCTTTGTTGCTTTGAAATCTGTTTTATCAAATACATTAATTGCAACTCCTGCTTTTTGTTTATTTATTTATTTTTGCTCTCCATTTGGTTTGTAAATCTTTCTCCCTTTGTTTTGAGTCTTTGTGTATCTTTGGATATAAAATGGGTCTGGATGTAGTATACTGTTAGGTTTTGGCTGTATCTTTTGATTGGGGGATTTAGTCAATTTAAATTTAGGGTTACTGCTGTTTGATGTTAACTGGCTATTTTATCCATTCGTTGATGTAAATTCTTCTTTATGTTGATGCTCTTTACTTTTTGGTATATTTTTAGAAAAGCTAATACTGGTTGTTCCATTCTGTGTGTAATGCTTCTTTCAGAAGATTTTTTAAGCAGGCCTGGTGGTAATAAAATTTCTGAGTACTTGCTTGTTCATAAAGATTTTATTTTTCCTTTAATTATGAAGCTTAGTTTGGCAGGATATGAAATTCTGGACTGAAAGTTCTGTTCTTTAAGGATGTTAAATATCGGCCCCCACTCTCTTCTGGCTTCTAGGGTTTCTGCTGAGAGATCTGCTGTAAGTCTGATAGGCTTCCCTTTGTGGGTAACCTGACCTTTCTCTCTGGCTGCCCTTAGTATTTTCTCCTTCATTTCAACCCTGGTGAATCTAACAATTATGTTCCTTGGGGTTGCTCTTCTTAAAGAATATCTTTGTGGTGGTCTCTGTATTACCTAGGGTTGAATAGTGTCCTGCTTTGCTAAATTGGGAAAATTTTCCTGGATAATATCCTGAAGAGTATTTTCCAGATTGGATTCATTCTCTCCATCACATTCAGGTACACCTATCAAATGTAGATTAGGTGTTTTCACATAGTCCCATATTTCTCGGAGACTTTGCTCATTCCTTTTTATCCTTTTTTCTCTATTCTTGTCTTCTCATTTTATTTCATTAAGTTGGTCTTCAACCTCTGTTATCCTTTCTTCTGCTTGATCAATTCAGCTATTCAAACTTGTGCATATTTCACTAAGTTCTCGTGTTGTATTTTTCAAGTCCATTAGTTTATTTATATTCCTCTCTATATTGTCCATTCTTTTTAGCATTTTGTCAAACCTTTTTTCAAAGTTCTTAGTTTCTTTACATTGGGTTAGAACAAGTTCTTTCAACTCCCAAAAGTTTTTTATCATCCACCTTCTGAAGGCTACTTCAGATAATGGAACACATTCCTTTTCCATCAGGGCTTGTTCTGTTGCTGATGAGGAATTGCAATCCCCTGTGGAGGGAGAGAGATTCTGATTTTGGGTATTCTCAGCCTTTTTAGGCTGTTTTTTTCCATCTATTATGAATTTATCCATCTGTTGTCTTTACAATTACTGCCTTTCTAATTAGGTTTCTGAGTGGACGTCCAATTTATTGATTCCCAGTGCTGGAATCTGAGCAACCCACTGTGCTAGCCAAAACAGCAGCGAGAAGACTGCTGGTGCTCTTCTGCCTGGGAATCTTCAGTCTGGCTTACCTCTTGAGTCTGCAACAAGCGGCTCCACCTTCCCAGAGCTCCAAACACCAGTCAGTAGGGGAACCAGTCCCGTTTGCTCTGCACAAAGAGCTGCCATGCTGAGGTGCCAGCCACAAGAGTCATGCTGGCGACCCACAGGGCTCCTCCATTGCAAATCTTCTGGTCTGTGAGCAATGAAAAATCATCTGAAAATGTGGCATCCTCTCATTTTCTGGGCTTTCACTGGAAGCTACAATCCTGAGCTGTTAGCAATCAGCCATCTTGGAGTCTTTTAAAATTATTTTAATATCCTTGTTAAATTTCTCTGATAAATGTATAAATTGCTTTTCTGTGTTAACTTGGGGATCACTGAGTTTCCTTAAAATTGCTACTTTGAATATTTGGTCAGAGAGCTCATATATCACAGTTTCACTAGGGTCAGCCACTGGCTCCTTGCTTTATTAATTTGAGGAGATCTTCCTGTCTGGTTTGAGTTTTACTTGGATATGTTTGCATAGAGAGTTTTTGTAATTTACCAGTTGAGTTTCTTTCTTTCCCCCCCTGCCAGGTCTCTGTCTCCTTTTTGGCACTAGATGTATGTTTCACCCAGGTTTGTCTTGGCTCTAGTACCTGATCAGAGTACTCACTGTTTTGAATGATAGAAGTCCCTAAGAAGATACCCCAGTAGTGTGGGAAAGCTGGCGAAGGGTTCATTTCCAGGGAATCTAAAGAATGTGCTTTCTACAACACAGTGAAGATGAAAAGACTATTTAATTTGGTGTGTCCTTTGCCTATGGATAGAGCAAAGTTTCCAGGGATGAGGATAGTAGTGTCACTCTCTGTCTTGTCTCTATCTGTCCAAATGGATATTTTGCACTTCAGATATTTGTGATACTTCTTGTGGATGTGGCAGGAAAAGGTTTCCTGCCAGGTAACCAAAATGGCTAGAAAGCTGGTTGTCATTAGAGTTTTACATTTTGTAGTGTAAAAATTGTGAGTCAGGGGAAAATGCCTGCATACTTGATGACAAGCAGATTGGAGGAGTGATACCATGAATATGAAAATCCAATTATTTTACTGTCTACTTGGAGACTTTTTACTTCTCTGTGGCTATGAGAACTGTCTCATTCTCATATTTCAGATTTGGTATATTACTCTTGATAGCATTAGGGCTGTATGTTTGTTTTTGTTGATCTGTGCTGGGGAATAAAGCCAGTTTGCATATATTCTGCTATTTTGTAACTTGAAAATTCCAGTATCTTCATAAAATAAAATGATATAAATGTTTTGAGAAAACTCCCACATTATCTTTTAGATAACATTCAGAAGATGTTTGGGATTTGAAATAATTCTGTTCTTTTTTGTGCCATAGAAAATCATTTTTACCTTTTCTATAAGCTCTGAGAAACATTTCATAAGAGCAATTTGTTTTGTTTTGAACAATGAATTCATGAAACATGTTTTGTCATTTCAATGGCTAAAAGTTATTTGCTATAGAACATCCGAATTGATGTTTGACAAAGAACATTTTATCTTATTTATTTCTCATAATGTGAGTTAAAGATCACAATCTTGTTTTGATTATGTAGCAACTAAGGCTAAAAAGAGTTGAAGTAATTCACTAAAGTCCCACATGATCAAAGGATATAATCAGTAGCCAAATCCAGGCTCATGTTACTCCCTGACCCCTTATCCTCCGCTCTAGCAATAGGTGTGTCCACTTTTTCAGGACTATTTTAATAAGATGCTTATCTCTAATATGTTACATCTGGTGTATTAACTATAACATTTTTCTACTTATTTTAATAAAATACACATAAACACACACACACACACACACACACACACACACACACACACACACACAGAGGGAAAAAACTCTGTGGAATCAATTATAGTATCAAAACTTCTAACAGCATCTTTGCATCCAGATATGTTAACTATTTTATATGCTAATCTAAATAAAAGGAATATGAAACTCTATTCAACTGAAATCTTTCATGGTCAAGAATAAAAGAAAGCATTTTTGGTGCTTACCATGAATTCCCAAATCTCCTAGAGATATGAAAGCATCTTCAAGACATCTCACAAACCTCCCATTATCTGTTAAAGATGAAATAAAAAATTTGTATCTTTGGGTTATTTTTACAGTGACATTTTCTAAACATATAAGCAGATGTGCAGGTACCTTAGGGAGGAAATAAACTCCACTCATAATTACCTATCTACTGCTAAGCCAGAGTACACCTGTGAAATCTTTGCAGAACCAAGTTTATAAGCAGGAAATGTTCAAATTTAGAATGAATTCATACACACACACACACACACACACACACACACACACACACACACACATATACGTTTTATCTTTTCTAAATATTAGGTGACAAATTAAGCACTGAATTATTTCTATATTAGTATAAATGTTGCTTAAAAATTATTTGTAAATAAGATATTAGATAGCTAGTGCCAGTCCTCATTTCCCTACAGAGGTACCAGCATAAAAATAACATATGGAGCAAAATACCTTTGAGAACACCAAAACCCAATTAATAAGTTGCAGTACCCAAAGTGTAGTGTAAAGCTACAAACAGCCACATTGAAATAGGTAAGAAAAGACAATTTGATTTACCTGCAATTACCATACCCCCAAACTGGCATGGCTGAATTTCATCAGGATAGAAGCCCAGTATGCAGCTTCTTCAAGGGGAGGGGAAAGAAAACTGAAAGGTGTATTCTGGCTTTTTGGAAGGCTGACCTTGTGACCAGTTTCTGCCTTAACTGACTCAGAAAATTTATGGAATTATGAGAGTTTGGGTGGGAACACCGAAAACAAGGGAGAGTGGGGGTGGTATAGTGCAGAACCAAAGAAATTGGAGTGCTTTTATAAACAGACTAGGACAGCTCAGCACAACTGGGAGGATGTACCCAATTTGAGGTTTCTCCCTCAGGAGGGAGAAGGATGAGTGGAACATGTGTCTGGCCTTCTGGTTTTCCAAAGGGCTGTCTAGAGAACTGGTTTCTGTCTTGCCTGACTTAGAGTATTGACAAGGAGCCAGCTTACTTTGAATGTCTTAGACCACTGAGAATACAAGAGTACAGGGAGACTTGTTGCTGCAGCACCACAGAACCTGCAGTACTGCCGGCAAATGCCAGAAATAGCAAGAGATTACCAGCTCCTGAAAAGAAAACCGGAAACTCCCTTTTATTAGGGTTGTATGCACAGGCCCAGAGAAGTTACAACCACCACCAAAAGGTTTTATTGGTCCCCAGAATCTCTAACCAGATTACCTGTTGAAGGTATTACCAAGTATGAAGCCAACCCATAAGAACTTGCAGAAGAATATATTCTTCTAATGCATAAATCTAAGCAACCAAAAGAATAAGGCAAATGAGAAAAATCAGTGACAACAACAAACAAAACAGAGAAACACAGCCTAGCAAAAAAAAAAAAAAAAAAAAAAAAAAAACAAGGAACAACAAAAGTCTCTGAGAACTAAACCCCCCAAAATGGAGATCTCTGAATTACTTGACAATTAAAAATATTTATCTTTAAAAATATTTTATAATATATAAGAGAGTACAGAAGAGCAATTAAACAAAATCAGGAAAATAATTTAAAACTAAAATAAGATTATTAACAAGAAAATGGAATATATGCAGAAGAACCAAACAAATTCTGAAGTTTAAGAATACAATAAATGAATTGAAAATTTTACTAGTAGGGTTCAACAGCAGATAGGCAGAAATCAGTAAACTTGGAGATAATTCATCTAAAATTATGAAATCAGGGAAGAATAAAAAGGATAAAGTAAAGAAAGCCTAAAGAATTTTTGATCATCAAGCCAACCAATAAATCAATTATGAAAATTTCAGAAAAGTGAAATGAACAGAATGGTTATTTTAAGAAATAATAGAAACTTCAGAAAGAAATGGACATTCAAGGGCTTGTATGTTGTGAGTTTTATGCTTAAATCTAATCAATCTGGAGTTAATATCAGTGTAAGGTGTAAGGAAGGGGTCCAGTTTCAGCTTTTAAACTAGCAGCCACAGAATGGGAAAACATCTTTGCAATCTACCCATCTGACAAAGCCTAATATCCAGAATTTACAAAGAAAAAAGCAGATTTACAAGAAAAAAAAAAGCTGTTCAAAAGTGGGTGAAACATATGAACAGACACTTTTCAAAAGAAGACATATACGAGGCCAACAAACACGTGAAAAAATGTTCATCATCACTAGTCATCAGAGAAATTATACCACATTGAGATACCATCTCATGCCAGTTAGAATGGCAATCATTAAAAAATTGGGAGACAACAGATGCTGGAGAGGATGTGGAGAAAAAGGAACACTTATACACTGTTGGTGAGAGTGCAAATTAGTTCAACCATTATGGAAGACAGTGTGGTGATACCTCAAGGATCTAGAAATAGAAACTCCATTTGACCCAGCAATCAAATTCCTGGGTATATACCCAAAGGATTATAAATCATTCTATTATAAAGACACATGCACACATATGTTCACTGCGGCACTGTTTACAATAGGAAAGACCTGAAACCAACCCAAATGCCCATCAATGATAGAATGGACAAAGAAATTGTGGCACATATGTATCATGGAATACTACACAACCATAAAAAAGGATGAGTTCATGACCTTTGCAGGGACATGGATGAATCTGGAAACAATCATTCTCAGCAAACTTACACAAGAACAGAAAACCAAATACTGCATGTTCTCACTCATAGGTGAGTGTTAAGCAATGAGAACACACAGACACTTGGAGGGGAGAATTACACACTGGGGTCAGTGGGGGAGGGCTAATAGAAGGACAGCAGGGAGGGTGGAGAGGCTAAGAAGGATAAAATGGGGAGAAATGCCAGTTACGGGTGACGGGGGCGGGTGGAGGAAGCAAACCACCTTGCCAAGTACACACCTATGCAACAATCATGCATGATCAGCACATGCACCCCAGAACCTAAAGTACAATCAAACAGAAAAGAAATGGACATTCAAATTCAGTAATCTTAAAGAATTATGAATACCATGAATACACAGAGAGTCATACCTAGAAACATTATAATCAAATTCACAAATTCAAAAGACAAATGGCATCTGAAAGCAACAAGAGAAGTGACTCATAACCTAAAAGAGAACTTCTATATAAGTAATACAAGATTTCCCAGCTGAATAATTTCATGCTAGAGGAATTGAAATAAACATTCAAAGTGCTGAAAGAAAAAAATAAATTTTCTACTAAAAATAATATATCCAACAAAACTGTCATTCAGAAAAAAAGGGGGAAATAAATACTTTATTAGGTTAGTAATACCTGAGAGAGTTCATCACCAACTACTACACTTGGTATTATAAGAAATGCCAAAGGCAATCTTACAATTTGAGGCAGAAGGGAACTAGATAACAACTTACAATCTCATGAAAATATAAACCTCACTACTACAGGTAAATATGTAGATAAATAGAGAATACTTCATTATTACCATAGTGGTTCATAACATATTTTTAATTTTTATATAGAATTTGAAACACAAAGGCATAAAAATAATTTACTCTAAATATGTAATTAGAAGTACTACATATATAGATATAATTTGTGGTATCAATAAAATGGGAGTGAAGATACATGAAAGGGAAGATGTTTTTGTGTATGATGGAATTATTTCTGCTGAAAATAATTATATCTTTAAAATGTTTTATGTATTCTCCATGGTAGATCCAAAAACAGTATCTATAGATGTTAACTCAAAAAGAAATGATAAAGAAATCAAAACATGAAAACACAGAAAAATCAGTATAGCATAAAAAATGCAGCAGGAGAACCAAAGAAGAACAAAAGAAATAGAAAAAATTTTAATGTAGTAGTAGTTTCTTTCTTACAATCAGTAATTATATTAAGTGTAAATCAACTAAACTCCCCCATCAAAAGAAATAGAGTGGCTGAATAAATTTTAAAAGAAGAAGATGCATTATATGTATAAGAAACTCAATCTTAAACATAATACATGGAAACTAAAAAGAGTTGGGAAAAGTTCCTGTAAATCATAACCAAAAGAGATCAGGGATGGTTATGCTTATAACATAAAAATAAATGTTATCTAAAAAACAATCACAAGGGACAAAGAGTGATATTATATAATGAGAAAATAATAAAGATACTAGAAAATATAACAATTATAAATGTATCTCTATTTACAATTCAAGCAACTGAAATTTAAGAGCATGTATTGACAGAATATAAGAATAGAAGAGATAGTAACACAATAATAATAAGTTAATTGAGTATCTTGCTTTCAATAATGGCTAGAACAACCTGATAGAAGACAAATAAAGAAATGGAAGATGAGAACAATATAGACAAAATGGACCCAACAGTCATTTACAAAATCTTCCACTCAACAATATCAGAATATACATTCTTCTCAAGTACACATGAAACATTCTTAGAGATGGACCTCGTTAGAACACCAAAGCATTTTAACAAATTTAAGAATTTTGAATAGTATCTAATCTGACTTCAGTGGAACCAAACTAGAATTCAGTTGCTATTGTAAAACTAGAAATTTACAGGTAATAGAAAGTTAAACAATGCCCTCTTAAATAATCAATGAATCAAAGAAAAAAAAACACAATTAGAAAATATCTTCAGACAAGTAAAAATAAAAACACAATAAACCAAAACTTAATGGTTTAAGAAAGAAGTAGTACTAAGAAGGGAAGTGTATTACAATAAATACTTATATTGCAAAAGAGCAATTTCTTTTTTATTTATCTTTATTATACTTTAAGTGCTGGGGTATGTGTGGAGAACATGTAGTTTTGTTACATGGGTATACACATGCCATGGTGGTTTGCTACACCCACCAACCAGTCATCTGCATTAGCTGTTTCTCCTAATGCTATTCTCTCCTAGTCTCCCATCCCCTGACAGGCCTTGGTGTGCAATGTTCTCCTCCCTGTGTCCATGTGTTTTCATTGTTTAAATCCCACTTATGAATGGCAACATGCAGTTTTTGGTTTTCTGTTCTTGTGTTAGTTTGCTGAGAATGATGGTTATCAGCTTCATCCACGTCCCTGCAAAGGACATGAAGTCATCCTTTTTATGGCTGTATAGTATTCCATTGTGTATATGTGCCACATTTTCTTTATCCAGTCTTTCATTGATGGGCATTTGGGTTGGTTCCAGGTCTTTGCTGTTGTAAACAGTGTCTCAATAAACATATGTGTACGTGTGTCTATAACAGAATGATTTATAATCCTCTGGGTATATACGCAGTAATGGGATTGCTGGGTCAAATGATATTTCTGGTTGCAAATCCTTGAGGAATCACCACACTGTCTTCCACAATGGATCAACTAATTTACACTCCTACCAACTTTGTAAAAGTGTTTCTATTTCTCCACATCCTTTCCAGCATCTGTTGTATCCTGATTTTTTAATGATCGCCACTGCAAATGGCATGAGATGATATCTCAATGTGGTTTTGATTTGGATTTTTCTAATAACCAGTGATGATGAGCTTTTTTTAAATATGTTTGTTGGTTGCATAAATGTATTCTTTTGAGAAGTGTCTGTTTACATCCTTCACCCACTTTTAATGGGGTTGTCTTATTTTTCTTGTAAATTTGTTTACGTTCTTTGTAGATTCTAGATATTAGCCCTTTGTCAGATGGGTAGATTGCAAAAATTATTTCCCATTCTGTTGATTGCTGGGCCACTCTAGTGATAGTTTCTTTTTCTGTACAGAAGCTCCTTAGTTTAATTAGATCCCATTTGTCAATTTTGCCTTTTGTTGTCATTGCTTCTGGTGTTTCAGTCATGAAGTCCTTGCCTATGCCTATGTCCTGAATGATATTGCTTAGGTTTTCTTCTAGGGTTTTTATGGTGTTAAGTCTTACATTTAAATCTTTAATTCATCTGGAGGTAATTTTAATGTAAGGTGTCAGGAAAGGGTCCAGTTTCAGCCTTCGCCATATGGCTAGCCAGTTTTTCCAACTCCATTTATTAAATAGGGAATTCTTTCCCCATTGCTTGTTTTCGTCAGGTTTGTCAAAGATCAGATTGTTGTAGTTGTGTGGAGTTATTTCTGAGGCCTCTGTTCTGTTCCATTGGTCTGTATTTCTGTTTTGGTAACAGTAGTACTTCACACCTCAATAAAGTATGAAAAGAATAGCAATCTATACTTATAGTTACAAGAAGGGAAACAAATATGAGGACAGATATAAATGAAAGAATGAAAAAAATGAAACAGGTTTTTTTTTAAATTTTTATTGCATTTTAGGTTTTGGGTTACATGTGCAGAACGTGCAAGATAGTTGCATAGGTACACACATGGCAGTGTGTTTTGCTGCCTCCACTCTTACACTGTTGGTGGAAACAGTTTTTTTTTTAATTCAGTTATTAGATTCAGGGTTACATGTGCATTTGTTACATGGGTGTATTGTGTAATGCTAAGGTAAATGAATGATTCTGCAATCCAGAGCATAGTAACTCACAGTTAGTTATACCACCCTTGCCTTGCTTCCTCCATCCTAACTTTGGTGGTCCAAAGTGTCTATTGTTACCATCTGTGTCTATGAGTGCCCAATCTTTAGTTCCCACTTATAAGTGAGAACATGTGGTAATTGTTTTTCTATTTCTTCATTAATTTAGTTAGAGTAATGGCCTCCAGCTGCATCTGTATTGCTGTAAGTGACATAATTTTGTTCTTTTCAGTGGCTTCCCAGTATTTTACTGTGTATATGTACCACATTTTCTTTATTCAGTCCACCATTGATGGGCACCTAGATTGATCCACGTGTTTGTTATTGTGAATAATGCTGTGATGAACATGCAAGTGCAGTGCAGTGTCTCTTTGGTAGAATGATTTATTTTCCTTTGGATACATATCTAGCAATTGGATTGCTGGGTCATATGGTAGTTCAATTTTAAGTTGTTTGAGAAATTCCCAAACTAGTTTCTATAATGGTTGAACTACATTGTCACTAGCAGTGTATAAGCATTCCCTTTATCTGCAATTTCATCAGCATCTGTTATTTATTTATTGTCTTTACTAATAGGTGGTATCTCACTGTGGTTTTGCCTTGCCTTTCTCTGATGATTGTGATGTGGGGGATTTTTTTTTTAAGTTTGTCAGCCATTTGTATGTCTTCTTTTCAAAAGTGTCTGTTACACCTTTTGTCTATTTTTTATTGGGGTTATTTTTTAAGTTTTTATTTTTTATTGCATTTTAGGTTTTGGGGTACATGTGCAAAAAATACAAGATAGTTGCATAGGTACACACATGGCAGTGTGTTTTGCTGCCTTTCACCCCTTCACCCACATTTGGCATTTCTCCCCATGCTATCACTCCCCAGCTCCCCGCTCCGCTGTCCCTCCCCTATTCCCCTGATAGATCCCAGTGTGTAGTACTCCCCTCCCTGCGTCCATGTGTTCTCACTGTTCATCACCCGCCTATGAGTAAGAATATGCAGTATTTCATTTTCTGTTCTTGTGTCAGCTTGCTGAGAATGATGTTCTCCAGATTCATCCATGTCCCTACGAAGGACACGAACTCATCATTTTTGATTGCTGCATAATATTCCATGGTGTATATGTGCCACATTTCCCCTGTCTAGTCTATCATCGATGGGCATTTGGGTTGGTTCCAGGTCTTTGCTATTGTAAACAGTGCTGCAATGAACATTTGTGTGCATGTGTCCTTATAATAGGACGATTTATAGTCCTTTGGATATATACCCAGTAATGGGATTGCTGGGTCAAATGGAATTTCTATTTCTAGGTCCTTGAGGACTCACCACACTGTCTTCCACAATGGTTGAACTAATTTACACTCCCTGGTTTTAATTTTTTGTTGTTGGATTCATAGTTTGCCAATATTTTCTCCCATTCTCTAGGTTATCTACTTACTCTGTTGACAGTTTCTTTAGCTGTATAAAAGCTCTTTAATTAGATCCAACTTGTCAATTTTAGTTTTTGTTGCAATGATTTTTGAGGACTTTGTCATTAATTCTTTTCCAAGGCCAATGTCCACAATGGTATTTCCTATGTTTTCATCTAGGATTCTTATGGTTTGGCGTCTTACATTTAAATATTTAATCCATCTTGATTTAATTTTTGTAGATGATTAATGGTAGGCTTCCAATTTCATACTTTTGCTTGCTATCCCAGCACAATGTATTGAATAGGGAGTCTATTCCCCATTGCTTATTTTTGTTGAGTTCAGCACAGTGTCTAAAGCTCAAATGGCTGTAGGTGTGCAGCTTTTTTTCTGGGTTCTCTGTTCTGTTAGTTTATGTGTCTCTTTTTGTACTAGTACTATACTATTTTGGTTACCATAGTCTTATAGTATAGTTTGAAGTTGGGTAATGTGATTCCTCTGGCTTTCTTCCTTTTGCTTAGGATTCATTTTGTCATTTGGGCTTTTTGTAGTCCCATATTAATTTTAGAATTTTTTTTTGTAATTCTGTTGAAAAATAACATTTGTGATTTTTGTAGTCCCATATTAATTTTAGAATAGATTTTTTTTGTAACCCTATTGAAAAAATAACATTGATAGTTTGATAGAAACAGTGCTAAATTTGTAGACTGCTTTGGGTAGTGTGACAATTTTCAGGATACTGATTTTTCCAATCAGTGAACCTGGAACATTTTTCCGTTTATTTATGAAATCTATGACATCTTTTAGCAGTGTTTTAGAGTTCTCCTTGCAGAGATCTTTCACCTTCTTGGTTAGATGTATTTTTAGGTATTTTGCTTTTTTATGGATTTTGTATATGGGATTGCATTCTTGACTCACAGTTTCAAAATTATTAGTGTATAGAAATGCTGCTGAATCTTTTACATTGATTTTGTACCCTGATTTTTTACTAAAGTCATTTTCAAATTTCAGGAGTTATTTGATAGAGTGTTTAGGATTTTCTAGGGAATCATTTCATCTGTGAAGAGAGGTATTTTGGTTTCTTCTTTTTCTATTTGAATGCCTTTTATCTGATTTTCTTCACTGATTGTTCTGGCAAAGACTTCCTGTAGTATACTTTATAGGAGTGATGAGAGTGGGCATCCTTGTCTTTTCCATTTCTTAAGAGGAATGTTTCCGGCTTTTGTCCGTTTAGTTAGTACAATGTTGGCTTTGGATTTGTCATACATAGCTCTCATTTTTTTGGAGGTATGTTCCTTCAGTGTTGGTTGATGATTCTTATCATGTAAGGATGCTGGGTTTTATCAAAGGCTTTTTCTGCATCTACTGAGATGATCCTATGGGTTTTATTTTTAATTCTTTTTATGTGATAAATAACATTTATTGATTGGTATATGTTGAACCAACTTAGTATTCCAGGAATGAGCCTACTTGATCCCGAAAAATTAACTTTTTGATGTGCTACTAGATTCAGTTGGCTAGTATTTGTTTATGATTTTTGTGTATATGTTCATCAGGGACACTGGCTTGGCCTATAATTTTCTCTTTTCATTGTATTTTTGCCAATTTTAGTGATGTTGGCTTCATAGAATGAGTTAAGGAGGCATGTCTCCTCCTTGAATTTTTGAAATAGTTTTGTTAGACTTGGTACCAGCTCTCCAACTGAATTGGTATAATTCAGCTATGAATTCATCTAGTCTTGGGCTTTTTTGTTGCTGTTGTAGGTTTTTTTAAATGGAGTTTTTACTTTATTGAGAAATGTAAGACTTGGGTACATCAAATAAAACCAATTTCTGGGGTGGGGGGGAATCAAAATCCACAATAGAAAAAACAAATTAACACTATCTTAGCCACAGCAGAACCCAGAGAACATATTCATATAATTGAAAAAAATTCTAGACGCTTCATAATTGACCTTTTGATACAAAATGACATATTAAATTTGCAATTTTTAGTTCTTGGTGTTGAGATCCACCAACACCAAGGACAAGCTCGGAGTCTTCAAATTCCATGAGGCACTATTTGGCGTTTGAATCAGTTTTTCCTTGTCTAAGAGGTAGCAGCAACAACAGCACCCACCTTCTGGACAGCTTCTTTCTTGGCCTGATGAGCCTGTAGAACTCATCAGGTTCAGCTTCAGCTTCATCTGTCTTGGGGCAGAGACTCAGCAGCAGCTCAGAGTTGTCCATCTCTAGCAGCATTCCCGTGATCTTCCCAGCCACGTTTTGTTTTTGTTTGTTTGTTTTTGTTGTTGTTGTTGTTGTTGTTTGTTTGTTTGTTTTGCCTTTTAATTTTAGAAATGTTTATATGTGTGATCTGTTTTTGGGTGGTAAAGGGAAGGAAGGAAGGGCAAAGCAGTCGCTCTCAGCTCTGCACTGTCCTAGCCAGGTCCTTTGCAGAGCAGGCAGCAGGGCTCACGCTGTCGTGGATGCACATATTTAAGTCAAAGTTTCTGCAAAACTCTTTGCCGCAAGTGGCGCATGTGAAAGGCTTCTTGTCGTTGTGGGTGTGCATATGGAAGGTTAGGTTGTAGACCTACCTGGTGGAAGGCCTTGTTGCAGATGGTGCATTTGTACTGCTTCTCGCCGCTGTGGGTCAGCTTGTGGTTCTTGCGGTTCCCTTTGTTGGTGAAAGCCTTTGCTGCCAAATTCGCAGATGAAGGGCTTGTAGCCCATGGGGATGTGGATATGCGTGGTGAGCGGTGAGCTGCGGTTGAACCCTTTGCCGCACTGGTTGCATTTATGCAGCTTTTCCTGCTTGTGAATCATTTTGTACCTGCAGAGCGCGCTGGCCTAGCGAAAGCCTTTGCTACAGACTTTGCATACTAACGATCTGGCTCTGATGTGGAGCGGCATGTGTCGGGTGAGGTTATAATGAACGTTAAACACCTGGCCGCATACCTCTCAGGTGAAGTTTTTGGGTTTGCCATCTGCGGAGCCCCCTGGCAGCTTGCTGTAGCCCTTGACGCCTCCGCGCTCTGCAGTCAGGGCCAAATTCTCCTTCAATACCTGCTCCAGTGGCGCTGGCAAGTGCTCCTTACTGGGATAGGGAGCCGGGTCGGGGAACTTGTCCATAGCCAGGCAAGTTATTACTGATTCAAATTCAGAACTCAATATTTATTTGCTCATGGTTTCAATTTCTTCCTGATTCAATATGGCAGTTTATGTGTGGCCAGAATTTTTCTATTTATTTCTAGATTTTCTAGTTAGTGTACATAGAAGTATTCATATTTATCTCTGAAATACTTTTCTATTTATGTGGAATTGGTTGTAATACCACTTTTGTCATTCCAAATTTTGCTTATTTGTATCTTATCTTTTTTGTTATTAATCTAGCTATGGTTCTGTTGATCTTGTCTTGTCTTTGGAAGAAACAACCTTTGGTTCCATCCATTTCTTTTCTGAATGTTTTTGTCTCAATTTTGTTTAATTCCGCTCTAATTTAGTTATTTCATTTATCCTGCTAGTTTTGGAGTTGATTTGTTCTTGTTTTTCTAGTTCATCTAGGTGTGATGTTAGATCACTAAGATATTTCTAACTTTTAGAGATAGTTGTGTAGACTATAAACTTTTAACACTGATTTTGCTGCATCCCAGAAATTTGGGTATGTTGTATCTTTGTTTTCATTTATTTGAATAAATTTTTATTTCTGCCTTCATTTTGTTTTTTACCCAAAAGTGATTCAGTAGCAGATTGTTTAATTTCCATGTAATTTTGTGGTTGCGGGAGTTCTTCCTGGTATTGATTTCTATTTTTCTGCCACTGTGGTCTGAGGGTATGGTTACTATTATATATTTTAAAAATATTTATTGAAACTTGCTTAATTGCTGAGCATGTTATTAGTCTTAGGTATGTTCCATATTCAGAAGATAATATGTTAAACGATTGATAGGTGGAGTGTTCTGTAGCTATTAGTTCAGTTAGTCAAGTGTCAAATTTAAATTTAAATTCAGAATTTCTTTATTAGGTTTTACCCTGAGATCTGTCCAACATTGTCAGTGGTTTGTTTAAAACTCCTCACTATTATTGCCTGCTGTCTAAGTCTTCTTGTACATGTAAAAGTAGTTATTTTATGAATCTGGTGTTCCAATGTTCATATACATTTAGAATAGTTAAGCCTTTTTTGTTGAATTAAACCCATTATCATTATGTAATGTTCTTTTTCATTTTACACTTGGTGGTTTAAAGTCTCTTTTATCTGATGTAAGAATATTGACCTCTGCTTTTTTTCTTGTTTTTCATTTGTGTGACATTCCTCCATCCCTTTACTTTGAGCCTATGGGTATGTTGATACATGTCAGATGAGTTTCTTGAAGATAGCAGATTGACTTGTCTTGTTTCTGTTTGTTTGTTTTTTTATTCAACTTGCTATACTATGCCTTTTAAATGGGGGGCATTTAAACCATTTACATTCAAGGTTTATGTATATGTGAGGTTTTAATAGTATAATAAGTGTATTAGCTTGCCACTTTGTAGTTTCTATTGTCCAGTTTCTTCATAAGGTCTGTGGGCTATGTACTTAAAGGTGTTTCTATAGTAGCAGGTATCTTGCTTTTGTTTCCATGTTTAGAACTCCCAAGTATCTCTTGTAAGGCTGGCCCAGTGGTAACAAATTAGCTTAGTGCTTTCTTGTTTGGAAAAGTCTTTGTTTCTCTGTTTCTGAAGCTTAATTTGGTACCTTATAAAATTCATGGTTGAAATTTCTTTTTTTATGAATGCTGAAAATAGGCCCCAACCTCCTGCTTTATAAGGTTGCTACTGAAAAGTTAGCTGCTAGCCAGATCATGTTCCCTTTATTCTAATCTCACTTTTTCTCTGGCTACCTTTAAGATTTTTCTTCATCATTGACCTTAGACAGTCTGGTGACTACATGGCTTGGTGATATTCATTTTGTGCAGTATGGCACGGGTGTTCTTTTTTCTGTTTCCTTGTATCTGGATGTCTATTTTTCTAGCAAAACTAGGAAATTTTCTTGAATTATTCCCTCAGTTATGTTTTTCAGGTTGTTTACTTTTTCTCTTCTCTCAGGAATGCCAGTAAGTCATAGGTTTAGTCACTTTACATAATCCTACATTTTTCCAAATATCTTGTTCATTTTAAAATTCTTTTCTCTTTAATTTTATCTGTCTAGGTTAATTTGAATGACTGTTCTTAAACATCTGAAATTACTTCCTCTGCTTGGTCATCTATTTATAAAGCTTTCAGTTGCATCTTGAAATTTCTTATGTGAGTTTTTCAATTCCAGAAGCTCTGATTTACTTACTTTTAACATGCTTATCTCTTTCTTCATTTCCTGGATTCATTTAGAAGTTTTTTTGTGTGTGTGTCGATTTTCACATTTGTCTTGAAGCTCATTAACCTTCCTTATAATCCATGCTTTGAATTCTTTATCTCTCACTTTTGCCTTTTCATTTTGGTTAGGGACTATGGCTGGAGAGCTCATGTGATCCCTTGGTAGTGTCACTATAGTCGGAATTTTTATGATGCTGAATTTCTTGAACTGATTGCTTCTTATCTAGAGCGCTGACACTTAATTTTTGTAATTATTTTCCTGAGGGTAGGGCTTTTTTTCTTTCTGTCTTTATAATCATTTTTCTTTTCATTTCTTTTTTCCTTCTCCATTAGGACTATGATTATAAAAAATATTGGGTAGAGTCTTTTGTCTTCGCTTCTAAATACTTATGTATTTCATTCAGCAAGTTTTACATAGAGATGTGCAGTTTAACCTAAAAGCCAGTAGATGGGATTTACAGATAAGAGCTGACTGCAGGCAATATGACTGGACAAAGTTCTTTTCCCCAGTCTATGTTGCTTGAATTCCCAGTAGAAAGGTGAGTCACAGAGGTAGGCGCTCTGCCTCTCTCATGTACTAGAGTTTCACTCACTCATTTCAGCCAGATGTTGTCACAGGGGCTCTTGGCCAGCATTCTCTTCCCCAGGATCTGTGGTGCTCCTCATGATTCTGGTTGATGCTCATTTTCATTCATTGATTAAAGCTCAGATAATTAATCTTTATGCATTATCTTGCTATTTCCATGCAGCAGAGGCACACTGAAAGCCTCTAATTCTTCATCCTGGAAAATAACAACAACAAAGAGTTGTTTTATTTAACGGATCAACAAAACTTACAAATACTTAGCTAGATGAAGAAATGAGATGACTCAAATAATTAAAATCAGAAATGAAAGAGGAGACATTACAACTGATGCCACAGATATAGAAATGATTTTGAGAGTACTACAAACAATATATGCCAACAAATTGGATAATTTAGAAGAAAATATATTCCTAGTAACATACAGTCTGCTAGAATAAATCATAAATGGAAAAATTGAACATACCAATAACAAGTAAGGAGATTAACTTAATTATCAAAACTTCCAACAAAGGAAACATTAGGACCAAATAGCTTTGCTGGAGAATTCTACCAAACATTTAAATAAGAATTATCCCAAATCCTCTTGAAACCCTTTCAAATAAATGAATAGAAGGGAACATTTTTAAAATTAATTCTATGAGTCCAACATTACCCTGATACTTAAGCCAGACAAAGATACTATTTAAAAATCCAGACTAAACCCTGATGAATATTGATGCAAAAACTTCAAAAGAATAGAAACAAACCAAATCCAATAGCACATTAAAAGCATTATACACTATGTCAAAATGGGATTTACCAATGAGATGCAAGGATGTTTCAGCATATTAATATCAACAAGTGTAATTTATTACATTAACAAAACAAAGAACAAAACTGACTATTCAGAAAACACATTTTTCAAAATTCAATACTCTTTTATGAGAAAAACACTAAGCAAGCTAGAAATATAAGAAAATTACTTCAAAATAATAAAAGTTATATGTGAAAAGCTTTTACCTAACATCATACCAAATAGTAAAAATGATAAATAAAAGCTTTTCTTTAAGACCAAGAATAAGAAAACGATGCACATTCTTGCCTCTTGTATTTATCATTGTACTTCCTTTTCAATTTGGCTAAGAGTATACTTAGCCAAATTGAAAAGAAAGAATTAAAATTTACATATTCTTACAAATGACATAATTTTGTATGTAGAACACCCACAGTATTTCATGCAAAAATACTATCAGAAATAATAATTTTAGCAAAGTTGTGCCATATAAAATCAACATCCAAAATTCAATTACATTTACATACAGCAAAGAGCAATCTGAAAGTAATTTTAAAAATTCATTTAGAATAACACCAAAAATAACAAAATACTGAGGAATAAATTTGAGCAGATAAAAGATTTGTGTACTGGAAATTGTAAAACAATGTTGAAAGAAATTTAAAAATGCAAAAAAGGAATAAAAAGATATGCTGTGTTTATGGATTAAAATAAATAATACTGTTAAAATGTCCATATTATCAAAAGCAATCTACAGATTCAGTGCAGTCCATATTAAAATCCCAATGCAGTTTTGGCAGAAATAGGACAAACACCCAAAAATTTATATGGAATCTTTGGGAAATCTACATAGTCATAACAGTTTTGAGAAAGAGTAAAGCATCGGGCCCCGCTGAAGTTTAGACAGTGTTTAAACTTCCTGGTTTAAAACATATTCCAAAGTGATATCCATTATAACAGTATGATGCTGACATAAAGACCATCCATCAATGGAACAGATTAGAGAGCCCAAAACGTAACCTTCACTCATAACGGTCAAATGACAAAGGTGCCAATATGACACAACGAGGAAAGGACAGTCTGTTCAACAATTAGTGTTGGGAAAACTATATACACACAGTGGAAAAGAAGGCAGAGGTACCTTTGTCTTATTCTGTACATACAAATTAACTAAAAATGAATGAAAGACCTAAATGTAAGACTTGAACTATAAAACTCCTAAAATATAACAAAGGGAAAGTTATTTATGACATTGGAATGGGTGATTATTTTTTTTGGATATGATACCGAAAGCTTAGACAACAAAAGCAAAAGTAGACAAATTTGACTTTATCAAATTTTAAAACTCCTGCACAGCAAAGGAAACTAGAGAGTTAAAAGAACAATCATGAAATAGAAAATATTTGCAAACCATATATCAGATAAAGCATTAAATCTATTATATATAAGAAACACCTGCAAATCATTAACAAAAACCCTCAAAAATTAATAGACACTTATTTAAAGAAGATAAACAGCCAACAGGCATATGAAAAGTTGTGCAATATCACTAATCATTATAAAAATGCCAATCAAAACCACCAGGAGACACCATCTCATGTTATTAGGATGCCCTCTATCACAAAAAAGGGAAAAAAAGTAAGTATGGCAAAGGTTTGGAAAGTTTGGATCCCTTGTGCACTGTTGATATGATTGTAAAATGGTGTAGTTACTATGCAAAAAGGGTATGGAGATTCCTTAGTAGACTACCATATTGAGAGAACTACCATATTATTCAGCAATCCTATTTCTGGGTATACCTTCAAAATAATTGAATACAGAATCCCTAAGAAATATTTGCATGGCCACATTCATTGCAGTGTTATTCATAATAGCCAAGATTTAGAAACCGAATGTCCATCTGAGAATAATGAAAATGCAGCATATACATTCAATGGAATATTACTTAACTCGATAAAAAGAAGGAATACTTATCAATGATACAACATGGAAGATACTTGAATACATTATGATAAGTGAAATAAACCAATGACCCAACGACAAATATTGCAGGATTCTACTTATATGAGATATCTAAGATAATTAAACTCAAAGAAATAGGAAATAGAATGTTGATTGACAGGAGTGTGTAGGAGGGGGAAATGGGGAGCTGTCCAATGGATATAGAATTTCAGTCATGCAAGATGAAAGAGTCCTAGACATCTGTTTCAACAATAAGTGTACATTTAACAATACTACAGTGTACATTTAACATTTTTTTTTCATTTGATAAGTTTTATTAGCTTGTGGTTTTTATTTTATTTTATTTTATTTTATTTTATTTTATTTTTTTAATTTGTATTGCATTATAGGTTTTGGGGTACATATGCAGAACATGCAAGGTAGTTGCATAGGTACACACATGGCAGTGTGTTTTGCTGCCTTCCTCCCCTTCACCCACACTTGGCATTTCTCCCCAGGCTATCCCTCCCCAGCCCCCCCCACTGTCCCTCCCCCATTCCCCCCCCAATAGACCCCAGTCTGTAGTAGACCCCCTCCCTGTGTCCATATGTTCTCATTTTTCTCACCCGCCTATGAGTGAGAATATACATTTAACATTTTAAAGAGGTAAAGTTATATATTTTTACCACAATAAAATTGTATGTATGTTTGTGTATATATACACACATACACACACACACACACACACACACATATTAATACATAACTGTATGGGTTTATAATATATAATGTGTTTATATATGATATATAAATGTATATGACATGATAGATATACACATATTGATCCATATTCCTATATGTGTTATATAAATACATGCCATATATATAATACAATATAATATATATCATGATATGTATGATACATATGTAATATATATCACATATATTAATATATGATAACTATAATTATGAAGTTCTAGTCTGTGAACATTGGATACTTACCCACAATTTCAATCTTGGGCTATGGTTTTATTCCATAATGGAAGAAAATCTGCTCTGAAAAATTTTCTCTTACCCAAGCTCAAACCAGCTTTGCATTTTTGTTACAATATTTAGTAAAATCAGAAATAGAACAATTTACTTTTTTATTTATAGTATATATACTATACTTATATATACATTCTCCTGTTATTTGTTACTTATTTAAAAGTAATGTTTTAAAATCATTTTAAACTTTTAAATGATTTTATTTTTATTTTCTAATGAATTAACATCTCATTTAAACTTTAATTTATTTTTCTTCTTTCCTTCATTTTCTTTTCTTTTCTTTCTTTCTTTCTTTCTTTTTTTTTTTTTTTTTTTTGAGACGCGATCTCGGCTCACCGAAACCTCCGCCTCCTGGGTTCAGGCAATTCTCCTGCCTCAGCCTCCCAAGTAGCTGGGACTACAGGCACGCTCCACCATGCCCAGCTAAATTTTTGTATTTTTATTAGAGACGGGGTTTCACCATGTTGACCAGGATGGTCTCGATCTCTTGACCTCGTGATCCACCTGCCTCGGCCTCCCAAAGTGCTGGGATTACAGGCGTGAGCCACCGCAATTGTGAATTAATACTGCACTTTTTCTATTTAATAATGTACAGCTCTGAATTTTACAGACAGGTACCACTCTATCATTTGATATGTAATTCTGAAATCATTCATATGTTCTAAGGAGGATATAATCAGAGCTTTGGCCCAAGTGAGTGAGGGCAACATTTATCAATTGTCAATTATCAACAGTATTTGTTATGCTATATAAGGTTGTATCATTTATATTGTATTAATTCTGCGTTTTGAACTTTGCTAAAAATTTCTTTATGTTCTCCTCATGCCACCAGGCAGAAAGGAGGACAAATAAATATTTTCAGTTGTACATATCCCAAGAACTACATTCACATTTTTCTCTAGAAATTTTGTCAAGAATGATTGTTTTCTCTTTCACGTTTATTTATTTGCTTATTTCTTTATCTTAAGTAGTAAATTTAACGAGATGAGAGTGACCCAGTAGCTGCAAAGGGTTGATATATTGCAGAAAGGAACAGGGTCACTAAGGAGGTATGAAGAAAAGTAAGAGTCCAATAAATGGATAACTTGGACAGAGGCTAAGACATGTCTCGTTGCATAAAATGAAATAGTACATTATGGTGTTGAAAACAGATATTTGTTGGTATTGTTGTTTTTGTTGTTATTAGCAAGAAGTCAATAGCATTTCTGTATAATAGTTGCTGGTTTTACAGAAAGTACAACTTAAATTCTGGAATTAAAATATTTGTCTATGAAAGTTTTTCATTGGACATATTAAATCAAAATTTCTTACAGTAGTTGTCACAAGTCTATATTTTTTACTTGTTCTTTGTTTTCAGCTCTCATTAACTATTTAATGACATACATTCTCTGGTTCAGTTACAAAGCACACTTTTTAAGTTGGGAATGTGATGTGGTTACATCTTCATACCTTAGAATATGCTCTTTCTTCTGCTAGAAATACTTTCTTATATCTTCAAAAGGTTAACTCCTGTTCACACTTCAAGACAGAACTCAATTGGCCCCTTCTATAGCATTCCCAAGCAAAGTTTTATTTTGTCATATTATGCTTTCATAATGCATTGTATTTGCCTCTATTGCAACATTTTTAGGTAGGTTTAGTTTTATTCTTTTTCTTTCTTTCTTTCTTTTTATTCTTCTGGTTTTATATTAAATACAAATTCTTCCAAGTCATAGTCATCAAAGAATTTTAATCTCTAGTGTCAAATATAAGGTCAATATCCAATGAATATTTGTCAAATAAGTAAATCAGTAGATTATTAATCTGTACCTAAGGCTGAATTAGAATGTAGTTAACATACCTGCATAAAGGTATATATGAATCAAAAAGAAATCAGAGAATAAATCAAAGTGATTACAGAATATATATGCTCATAGACTAAAAATGTTATTATTTTAGAGTAATAAATATGAAAATTTAAATAGGATTTGTGTGAAGTCTCATCTCATAAAATAAATAAAGTGAATATGAGCCTAAACTTGTTCACTAAGTCTCGGCACACAAAACTAGCAACCTAGTCTCTGCCAACACTCACACGTGAACACTTGAGAAGTTTGAAGGAGACACTTTTTGGAAAAGATAAATTTGTCAATTAGTTTATGGTACTAATTAACCCTAGAGTTTCATAGAGATGATATACAGGTAGTTGAAGTAAGGGTTAGGAAAAGCAATGACTGCTCCCTGGAACTATGAACAATATTGTAACAGTGATTGTTAATAGTAATTTATAACCACAATAATGATAATAGAGTGAATTTCAAGACTAATTCTAAAGATAACTATTTTAATCATTAAATACACAGCAAAAAGAAGTTCACAAAATGAAAGTTTGAAGAGTCAGTGTCTGGAAACCTGAATCTCGTGTATGAAGATATGACTGTGGGAATCTCACTATTTCCTCCAGGTCTAATTAATTTGACAATTAACCAACAAATTCTTCCAAGATCAAATGGTCTTTGCCTTGAAAGACTACTAATAATATAATTAGTTATCCATATGACTTTCTCTAAGCAAATTACTCTGAGTAAATTTCTTATATTATGGTTAAGATCATTAGCAAACAAAACTCTTGGGGGAATCCCATCAAAATATTTATGAAAACAGAATCAACTTACCATTTTATTATTGCCAGAGCTTGCCACTCTGAAATGCAGTATCTAGGATCAAATCTATAGATAAAGGATATTGGACAATTTTGTTCACTGCTTATCTCTACGGTATGAAGGATAACTGGCACATATCAGGCACATTTTTTCTGTTTGATACAGGGTCCCTCTCTGTTGCCCAGGTTGGATGTAATGGCACAATTGCAGCTCAGCTCACTACAGCCTTGATCTCCGAGGCTCAAAATATCCTCCCACTTAAGCTTCCCAACCAACTAACTGGGACTATAGGCCCCTACTACCACACCCATCTTTTTTTTTTTTTTTTTTTTTTTTTTTTGTAGAGACAGGGACCTGCTATGTTGCCCAGGCTGGCCTTGAATCCCTGGGCTCAAGTGATCCTCCTGCCTTAGGCTCCCAAAGGGCTGGGATTACAAGTGTGAGCCACTGTGCCTGGCCTTCATATCAAGCACGTCATATGAAGTGCATTGTGATGTTAAAGTCAGAACAAATATCTGAATATGAAATTTTGTCAAGAAAAACGCTTCAGTGGGGCTGAGAGCTATATGCTAAGAAATAGTTACAAAGTTACATATGTAGTAAGAAATATTGCAATCAGAGAAATTAGGTGCACAAATACCTTGAAGGAAGAAAGTACTTGGAAACTTCATGTAATTAAATAAAAACATGTATAGCTGTATTAGAGACACCAAGAACACATTGGGCTGAAGAGGTATCCTGGAGTCTTATCCTGGAGGGTCTTTTGAATCATAATGACAATTTTGTGTTTCACTCTGTGAGTTTGGGAAATTTTCAATGATCTTATTCAAGAATGGCATTATGTTAGAAGCAGAAAGTGCTCAAGGGTACAATTTTGAAATTCAACAATTATATTACAAAGTTTAAAAATATGTTTGGAATGGAAATATTATAGCTAAAACACACTAATTTAACTTAATGTGTAATTTTAGTTAATGTAAAATATATTGAAGATATCAAATCATAAATGCAGACTTCTGGAATATGAATTATCTGATGACTTTGAGTCAGAGTTAAAATTTAAATTTGAAGTATCTCTATAGAACTTTACTTACTGCAAAGTTTGCCAAAATAAGAGATAATTTATATTATAATTCATAGTATAAATGAATACTATATCAAAACCAGAAAATCAAATATAAATTAAATAGTAGCTATTCCACCTCTTTGTGAATTAAGTCCTAGCAACTTAAGAGTTATTTTCCCCCATATTCCATCTACTTTTATAATTACTGTTTCTTTTTATGAGGTGCATTTTTTTGTTGACTTTTAAAAAAACAAAATACCTATATTTAAACAGAATCACAACAACATTAAACAGAGTAAATTTCTTGCCATTACTCTAGCTTTTAGCAAACCATTATAAGCATTTAATAAAATTTTCCTGCTATGAAACACAGTCAAATTTGCTCAGAAAAACTGTTAAGCAGTGTGTCTAATTTTGGTCTAGGATTGAAGGGTCTCAAATGGAAGTCTACCCACTTTTAAATTAAATCACATCATTTCATTACAGACCTCCTCATGAAGCAGAGCAGCCAATGTCACAAGCTTCAACATTAAGCTGACTGGGATTTAAATGTTGATATGGTCATTGAATACCTGTGTAGCTTCAAGGATGTCACTTAATCTCTGAGTCTGTTTTTTCCTCTATAAAATAGTCAGTAATATTTCCATCATAGGCTTTTTGTGTCTCAATAAGATAATTGTTAAATATTTTTAATACATAATTTATTACTTTAAAGTACTTAATAAATGGTCAGTGTTAGAAAAAATATTTGACTTCTTAATCTTTTTTAACATTTCTTTAAAATTCCATAAATTATAGAAAAGTATACTCAAATTCTGTTCATACTGAGTGTCCTTTTATATTTTTTCAATTCATATTTATACTCTTTTGTTTATGATTTCCATGTGTAAACATCTAGCTTTCCTACCGAAACAATGAACTTGTCAAAGGAAAGGTTGCTTTTACTTAACAATAAGAACAGAGAAATTTTGTTTTAAAAACACTTTCTAATATTAGGAATCACAGTTAACAGCATGCAGTGTGTCCAGAAATATATAGTTTACAAAAAAATACAAAGTATAATGTTGCTATTAAATATGCCTTTTTGTCTTGTTTTTCAACTTTAAACTGAAGTTGTAATTATAATTATTTTTTCAGCAATTATTTTAAATTGGTTGATTAAATTTTCTAATAATTTCAAATATTTTATACAATTATCTGATCAGCAAACCCAACATTTGAAATAAAGGAGCAGCCAATGTCAACTATTTTATAAAGAGAAGAGTCAGTTTAAATATTTATAACTGGCCTATGTTCAAACAGCTGGTAATGTGTCATAGTCATATTTTTTAACCTACAAGTCAAATGTGTTATGAAAATGCCATATTATCTTACATGTCAAATTAATATACTAATAAGTTAATATAAATGTAAACTGGATACCAAAGCTAAAAAAGAGGTTCCATTGAGATACTTGGAGAAGAAGTTTAAATCACTAATGTAGCAAATGAGGTATTTCATCACTGATCCAAGTTAAAAATGAGGAATTATCTAAATCTTTTTTTGGCTATCTCCAAACATTTTGAGAAGTGAAAATCTATCATCTTATAGTCTAGTGAAAGCTCCTACTCTTTTCTTGACCAGAATAAGACAGGATTGAAGGCCACAGACCTGAGATTATTTAAAAAATAATTCTTAGAGGAAGAAAGGAAAACACTAAGCATCTGATGATATATGGCAGCAAGTCTTTTGGACAAGGAGGGATTTCAGGTGATGGAAATTGAAGAAGCCAAGATAGAAGAGTGGACATTGAGTGGGATTTGACTCAAATGAGAAGATTTCCACAGAACATGAGAAGACAAATTTATATCTCAATTTAGAATGTTCGTCTCTAATTTACTGTATGAAAATATTCGGTGCTTGTGTCAAATAGAATAACATTCCCCCCAAAATGTCCATGTCTTAATCGCTAGAACCTGTGAATTAATACTTGTTTAATAATTAATAATATTTAATATTTAATAATCATTACATGGTAAAAAGTAGGCCAAAACTTAATCACATGATTAAGCAGAGAACTTTGCCAGACCAGGTCTAAGAGGGAGACATGACTATATTGAAGATGGGTCAGAGAGATGCAATATTACTGGTTGTAAGGATGGGGGAAGAGGCCATAGGCCAAAAATCTGGATGGCCTTTACTTGTTGTTAGAAGAAAGGAAAGAGATTGCCTCTAGGATGCTCTGCAGCCCATGAACATTATATTTTTAGCACGGTGAGAACTATGTTAGTCTTGTAACCTGCAGAACTATAAGATAGTAAATTTGTGTTGTTTAAGACAACAAGATTTGTTAATTTTTTAGGACACCAATAGGAAACTAATACAAGCCAGTCTCCCTTCATTCAGACTTCATTTTAGACTCTCATTATTAGCAGTGGAGGGTCTTGACTGAGTGGTCCCCGTCTTGGCCTTTTGAACAAAGAATTGGACAAAATGCACAGAAAAGCAATGAAAGAATGAAACAAGCACAGACTTATGAAAATGAAAGTACACTCCAGAGAGTGAGAGTGGGGTTGAGCAAGTGGCTCAAGACCACTGGTTATAGAATAATCTGGGATTTAAATACCTCCTAGAGGTTTTCCATTGGTTACTTAGTTATACCCTATCTAAATGAGGGAGTGGCCAACAACCAGTCTGATTGCTTGCAGGAGGTGACCAATCAGAGACTGAAGTGAAGTTACAAATTTAAGCATGAAGACTTGGCCCACGACCAGTCTGTTTGGTTGTGGGAGGGTACCAATCAGAGGTACTCTTCATTTTTCCATATGCAACGCAGTGCAAAGGGGGTTACTGCTGATCCTTTTCCTACTTGAGTGTGGAGAGGTGGAGTTTTCCTTTTGATTCAGTTCCAGAAAGTCAGCATGTGGGTCTTAGGTTCCCTGCCTCCAGACCTTATTCTCCTGCCTCAGCACCCAAAGCAGTGGTTCGTAACCACTTTCAGGTTACTCTCCCCTAGCATAATGTGAAGAAAGTTCCAGACTCAAAATGGTATCCATTACTTTAAGAAGAATACAGATGCCAGCACAAGAATCCTGTCCTATCATGAAAGACAGACTGAACTGTGTTAGAAGATACTCAAATGAAGGTCAGAGAAGAGATATATAACACCAATGAAAAGAATATATACAATAAAAATTGACAAAATATTTGTCAATTAGCACTGGGGCAAATTGTCAAAAGGACCATACAAAGACATTACATTATGTAAGCCTTAAAAAGAGAAACACAGGTTATTTGAAAAGGTAAAGTACTTTTGGCAATTTAATCTACTCATCACATGAAAATGCCAAATGTGGGTACTTATTACAACTATCTTGCACGTTCCGCACATGTACCCCAAAACCTAAAATGCAATAAAAATTTTTTTTTAAAAAAGGAAATGTCTTCATAATGAATTTCAAAAGCAAATTACTCTAGACTACTAACCTGAGAGTCAGCTTCCAAAGTACACATGATTTTTCACATGTATATTATAATCTGTATACCACAATGAGTTGTCTTAATTATGGTTCTGCACTGTCATTAAGAACTTTGATAACATAGAACTATAGATCCTACATCAGACGTATGTGTGTTTTACTTCTCTTGAAGTCCAGAAAAGATGGACTTTAGTTGATAATAGGTCTAAGCACTTTCAACAAGATTAAAGAAAAATTGTTCTATCAATAGAAATAGAAATATTAAAATACAAAAAATAAACTGTTCTGACATTTCAAATGTCATTAGTGCTTAATTTACCAAAAGTCATTCTTTATACTTCTTATAACCATTTATGAATCTGTAGATACTTATATTTGTACTGTTTTTACTTAGAACAAAAACTAATTTTAAATTGCATTTTTCCATTTTTACATGTAAATAGATAATTTCCACAGAATGTTTGTTGTCTGCTGAGATATACCTCTTCTGTAAGTTAGTAGCTTAAAATTTATGCTTTGAAATCATTTCCCCTGGTTTTATTTTCTACAAATGAATGTATATTCTTTGCTAAATCATTTATTTTCATTTCCTAACATTAACATAAATCTTTTCAAAAGTATGTTGAAGAAACAAGTAGCTTCTCATGAAAATTATGAAATCAGCAAAGCAAAAATATACATTAAACATTTTTGAATTAGTCAATTTGCAATATATTTGAATATTATTTCAGATAATGGTACCTCATATTTTATTTCACATTACAAAGTAGTCCTTGAGTATACTTAAGGAATGCTAGAAAGTAAAAATCACTCATACAAGTATCATTTTGCTTAAGTTTACTATAAAAGTCACTGAACTTAGAATAGTAGAAAAACTGGCAATAAGATATCTTTGATGTGATAATATAATATTGGGACAAAAACATTTCCCTGATTAGATTTTTCAGAGATTGGAAAGTTAAGAAATATTTAAATTTCATATACTAATTGGTTTAGAAAATCTGGAGAAACAATGTCTTTCATGTTTAAATTATAATTTTAAATTAACAAAGTGTTTCATGTGAAGATGAAGGTAATTGGAGAATTTCTGCCTGTGCTCTTGAAACTCAGACAATATTTCTGTTGCCATTTGATGATATTTTAAACAATTTCATTGGAATATTGGTATATTTTCACTGGAATTGGTGATTTTTGTTGTAATTTTTCAACAGATTTGATGTTAGAAGCAAAAAGATTACTGTTCTACATAAAAATAGATAAAAATAACTGGCAATTTTTATACTATTTTGTTGAAACTATTACTTAGAGAAGTAACCTAATTTTTTGACTCTTTTTTTTTCTCGTCTTTCTAATCTCAGTCAGCAAAGATGTGTTTGACAGAGATGTATGAGGGCAGGAGTCTTCTTTTGAGTGGTTTAAGTATTTTTTACCCCCAGGAAAGTTTGTGTATCAGCTTTAGTGAGCGATTCCTAAGTAGATAACTATTTACTAACAGATACACACAAAGATAGTATAATGAAATTTATGTTTATTTCTTTGGGTGGCACACCCAATGCAATCTAATGACAGAACAGAAATATTTAATATTAAGAAAAACTCATGGACTTCTCTTTATAGGAATAGTCAACTTCTCTATTTTTATCACTCTGAGCAAATAAACAATAATGCCTTTGTCCCTTTCCTTCAGGTATGTTAGAAACATTAGCCTACATCAGCTTTGATGTCCATACTTCTAGCTACCTTCTAAGACAGGATCTCGTGTTTTATGAGTGAAGAATAGATGAGACTGGTAAAGACCTGCTTTTGCAGAGTGAGTAGATAGGTCCCACTACATTCCCAAGAGAAGGCACCATGGGGAATCCTGAGTGCCTGAGATTAACGAGAGGTAATTAACTTCCAGAAAATTTTACTGAGTGAGTAAAAACTATCCAAATTGATTGCATTCTGTGTAATTCCATTTATACAACATTTTTTGGAAAATGACAAGATTATAGAACTGAAGAACAATTGCCTGGGAGAACTACATAGAGGTGTACCTGAGATTGAAGTGGATGTGGCTATAAAAGGGCCACATGAGGGATATGCAAAAAAGAAAAAGAAAAGAAGAAAATATACTTGAGTGTTTCAAATAGGCCAATTTGAAACAGGAGGAAAAAGACAGAAACTGTTAGTGGTCATGAATGGAGTTAGGTATATTTTCAAACTAAAGTCAGTAGCAGTTTACCTGAGTCTTTAAGAGTTCAAACCCTTAATATTTGGTATGTGTTGTTACATGATCTAAAAGTTACTTTTAAATTATATTATTGGCTTTGAGATAATTGTAGATTTATATACTGCTATTAGATAACAATACAGTAAGATCCTATGTAACATTTACTAGTTGTTTAAAGGACAGTAACTTGCAAGACTATAGTACAACATTTTCATTTATTTTCCATATTCCAACATTCACAGAATATTTGTTACCACAGGGATTCCTCTTGTGGTCCTTTGATAGCCACACCAACTTCGATCTCACCTATAATTCAAACGCAGTAACCCCAGGCAATTGTTCTTTATATCTATAATTTTGTCATTTCAGAAGTGTTGTGTAAGTGGCATGGTACAGTGCAAAATCTTTTAGAATTGGTTTATTATTTACTCAGCATAACTCTCTAGAGGCTTATCCAAGTTGTTGCCTGTATCAATGATTAATTTCTTTTCTGGTAGTAGTATTCCATGGTGTGGATAGGATATACCATACTTTGTTTAGCAATTCACCTGTTAAAGGACATCTGGATTGTTTCTGTTTTTTGGCTATTACAAAAAAGAAGCTGCTATCAATATTCATATATAGGTTTTGTGTAAACACAAACTCTCACTACTCTGGGATGAATATTTAGGAGTACAATTGGTAGTGGATATCATAGTCCAAGGTTTACACTTTTAAGAAACTGTCAAAATGTTTTGCAGAGTGGCTATATCATTTTGCATTCCTACCAACAATGTATGTGTGATTCAGTTGCCCACATGCTCACCAGTATTTGGTGTAGTCACTATTTTTTACTTTAGCTATTCTGATAGATGTGTAGTGATATGGCCTGATAGTTTTAATTTGCATTCCACTAATGGCTACTGATGTTGAATACCTTTTCATGTGCTTATTTCCCACATATATAGCCTCTTTGTAAAAATGTCATTATACTCTTTGCTCATTTTCTAATCAGATTATTTCTTTATTATTAGAATTCTTACTTCTTTCTATATTCTAGCCACTAACTTTTTGTCATATATGTTATTTGCGATTATTTCACTGTAATCTGTACCTTGTATTTTCTTAACAGTGTCCTGGGAAGAGAAAAAGTTTTAATGTAATGAAATCAAATATAACAAGTTTGCTTTCTAAGAATTATACTTTTGATTATGAAACCCAAGAACACTTTGCCTGGCATTAGCTCTTAAAAATTTTCTCCTTTTTTTCCAAAAGTCTTATGGTACTTTATTTTTCCTTCATTTATGAAAAGGCTAACTTTCCTACATTGATTGTTTTTTGTGCCTTTGTAAGAAATCCACTAGATATATTTCTGTGAGTGTTTCTCTGGGTCAGTTTTACTGAATTTTCCAAAGAAATTAGTTTAATTTTATTTTTGGTTTACCCACTTTTTCTTTATTGTTGGTGCATATATATATATGAATGATTGTATTATTATACTTTAAGTTCTGGGATACATGTGCAGAATGTGCAGATTTGTTACATAGGTACACATGTGCCACGGTGGTTTGCTGACCCATCAACCTGTCATCCACATTAGACATTTCTCCTAATGCTATCCCTCCTCTAACCTCAACCCCCACCAGGCCTTGGTGTGTGATGTTCCCCTCCCTGTGCCCGTATGTTCTTCCTGTTCAACTCTCACTTGTGAGTGAGAATATGCAGTGTATGGTTTTCTGTTCCTGTGTTAGTTTGCTGAGAATGATGGTTTCTAGCTTTATCCATGTCCTTGCAAAAGACATGAACTCGTTATTTTTTTATGGCTTCAGAGTTTTCCATTCTGTATATGTGTCACATTTCCTTAAGGCTAACATTGATGGTCATTTGGGTTGGTTCCAAGTCTTTAACTACAGGGAATAGTGCTGCAATAAACATATGTGTGCATGTGTCTTAATAGTAGAATGATTTATATTCCTTTGGGTATATACTCAGTAACGGGATGGCTGGGTCAAATGGTATTTCTAGTTCTAGATCCTTGAGGAATTGTCATACTGTCTTCCATAATGGTTGAACTAATTTACACTCCCAACAACAGTGTAAAAGTGTTCCTATGTCTCCACATCCTCTCCAGCATCTGTGATTTCTTGACTTTTAAATGATCACCATTCGAAGTGGCATGGGATGGTATCTCATTGTGGTTCTAATTTGCATTTCTCTAATGACCAGTGATAATGAGTTTTTTTTTCATGCTTTTTGGCTGCATAAGTATCTTCTTTTGAAAAGTATCTGTTCATATCCTTTGCCCACTTTTTGATATGGTTGTTTTTTTCTTGTAAATTTAAGTTCCTTGTAGATTCTGGGTATTAGCCTATTTTCAGATGGATAGATTGCAAAAATTTTCTCCCATTCTGTTGGTTGCAGGTTCACTCAGATGATTGTTTCTTTTGCTGTGCAGAAGCTCTTTAGTTTAATTAGATCCCATTTGTCAATTTTGGCTTTTGTTGCAATTGCCTTTGGTGCTTTAATCACAAGCATTCCTATACACCAATAATAGACAAACAGAGACCCAAATCATGAATAAAATCCCATTCACAATTGCTACAAAAAATAAAATACCAAGGAATACAGCTTACAAGGGATGTGAAGAACCTCTTCAAAGAGAACTACAAACCACTGCTCAAGGAAATGAGAGGACACAAATAAATGGAAAAACGTTCTATGCTCATGGATAGGAAGAATCAATAACCTGAAAATGCCCATACTGCCCAAAGGAATTTATAGATTCAATGCTATTCTCATCAAGTTACCATTGATTTTCTTCACAGAATTAGAAAAACTACTTTAAATTTCATATGGAATCCAAAAAGAACCTGTATAGCCAATACAATATTAAGGGAAAGAACAAAGCGGGAGGCATTACCCTACCCAACCTCAAACTATTCTGCAAGGCTACTATAACCAAAACAGCATGGTAGTTGTACCAAAACAGATATATAGACCAATGGAATAGAACAGAGGCCTCCGAAATAATACCACACATCTACAACCATCTGATTTTGACAAACCTCACAAAAACAAGCAATGGGGAAATGATTCTATTTCATAAATGATGTTGGAAAAATTGGCTGGCCATATGCAGAAAACTAAAACTGGACCTCTTCCTTATACCTTATACAAAAATTAACTCATGATAGATTAACTATTAAAATGTAAGATGTAAACCATAAAAATCCTTGAAGAAAACCAGGCAGTACCATTTAGAATATACACATGGGCAAAGGCCTTATTTCACTATCTTTTAATCTATTATTTTTGTATTTTTCAATTTTATTCATTTCTGCCCTTTGATATTTTCTTCTTCATGCTTGCTTTGGGTTTTTTTACTTAGTTTTCAAGTTTCTTAAAGGGGTTGCTTAAATAATTGAGAGTTTTAATCTTATATTTGCAGATAGTACCATAAATACATCTCTTAACACTGCCTTAATTGCTTTCTATACATTTTATATATTGTATTTTTATGTTCATTTATTTCTATATATATTTATTTCTTTTTTGTTTTTCTCTTTGACCTACAGATTATTTAGGAGTGTTGTGTAATTTTAAGTGTTTCAAGATTTCCCTGCTATTGATTTTTAGTTTGATTTCTTTGTAGTCATGGAATGCACTCTATATGATTTGATATCCTTTAAATTTATTGAGATTTGTTTTATGGCTCAGGGTATAGTTTCTTGTTGTTGTTTTTGGTGTATGTTTGGTGGGACCTTGAAAATGATTATCTTTTTGCCATTTTTGGTGAATATTCTATAGATGTTCATTAGATACTGATATACCCTAGCTTGGCTGTGATGAATACATTTTAAACAATCCTGCCAACTCTATTTTACCCACTCTGAGCTATGTAGGGCATTCTGTTCCAAGAATTTGTAGCCTGAGATACCTGGCATCTTCGTAACCAATTTTCTGAGAAACAGGGCCCACTGGCCCATACATCCTGTGCCTGCAACTGTGTAACTACCTACCCCATAACCAGAGTGAAAAACAACTTTAAGTAGAATTTTGTTATTAGGCACCCCCCCTTCCCCTAACCTGCTCCTTCTACTTCCGCAATAATCTGCTTACTGCCCTCGACCCTAAACCAATATAAAAATGTTAACCGCCCTTTGTTCTGGGCTGAGAGGTTTGTGCTCCAGCTGACTCTTGGACACCAGCCGATAAAGCAGACTCTCAACAAACTCAGAGCATGGTGCTTCTGTGTAAACTCACTTGGGTATAACAATACTTGTCATTGATGGTGTTCTTGACTCCTTTTCTGTCCTGGCTGACTTTCTCTCTAGTTAATCTATCAATTGCTGAAAGAAAGGTATTGAAATCCCAGCTACTATTGTGAATTTGTCTATCAAGTTTCATCTATTTTTGTGTCATATATTTTGCAACATTGTTGTTTGTTACATACATGTATAAGGTTACTGTATGCTCCTGATAGGTTGGTACTTTTACTTTTATGATATATCCCTCTCTGATAATTTTTTCTTCTGTAGTCTTCTTTATCTGATGTTAATACAGTTTCTCTTGCTTTCTTTTGATTAATGTTTCCATGGCATGTCTTGTATCCTTTAACTTCCAACCTATCTCTTTTTATTTGAAGTGAGATTTTTTTTTAGGCAAAATGATATTAGAATGAATGAACTCATAATTGTAGTTCATTCTCCTTATTTCTGTCTTTTTAGTTAGCTTATTTGGCCTATTTACATTTAATGTAATTATTGATCTGTTTGGTCTAAGTCCACCATTCTATTTTGGCATTTGTTTGTTTACTCTGGTTTTTGTTTCTCTATTTTGTTTGTTGGTTTTTCTTCTTGTATGTTACCTGAACCAAGCTTCACAATTTCATTTTGATATGTCTATTGCGTTTTGGAATATTTTTTTCTGACGGCTATTTTAAAATATTTCTAACATTTCTGTCATCTCAGTTTTGACATGTTTTGATTATCTTTCTACACTCATCTTGACATCTTCTTGCTTCTTGGTGTGGCGAATACTTTTCTATTGAAACCTGAACATTTTATGCACTATGAGACTTGGATCGCATATAAACCTTCTGTGTTACCTGAGTTTTTTCTGTTGCTGCCTGACAAAGGAAAGAAGTGTGTTACTTTCTTACTGCCAAGTGAGGGTACAAGTCCAGGCTTCCTGCTTCATTCCTATTATCAATGAGGTCTGTAGCTCCTATTCTCTGCTAAGTGGATGTAGGAGTGCTGGTTCCCACTAGGTCTTACTGATACACCCCTGGCTTGGAGGGTAAGAGTTGTGGCTTCTTACTAGCTCCCATGTTGCCTTCACTAACAGCACAGGGGAATGGGAGTGAATCAGTCTATTTTCATGCTGCTCATACAGACATACCTGAGACTGGGCAATTTATAAAATAAAAAGATTTATTGGACGTACAGTTCCACATGGCTGGGGAGGCCTCACAATCATGGCTGAAGGCAAGGAGGAGCAAGTCACAGCAGGCAAAGAGAAAGCTTGTGCAGAGAAACTCCTGTCTTTGAAGTTATCACATCTCATATCCATTCACTATCATGAGAACAGCATGGGAAAGACACTCCCCTATGGTCTGTCATCTCCAATCCCATCAATCCCACAACATGTGGGAATTATGGGAGCTACAAATGAGATTTGGGTGGGGACAAAGAGCCAAACCATATTAGGTAGAGACCTCATCACTGTTAAAATGAGGTGAAAGTCTGACCTGTCAATTCAGCCTCCTCTTACAGCATGCAGCAGGAAGAGAAAGAGGCATCTATGTTACTGCCTGGTGAAAGTGGAAATGCAGTTTCCTCATGTGGTTTCTGATGACACAGCAGGGTGGGACCTCATTACTGCTCAGCAGGAATGAAAGTCCATGCTCCCCATACAGTCTTCACTGATACACCATGACAACAGGTATTTTGGTGCCTTTTTACAGACTTGTGAGGGTGGAAATTTAGTCTCTCTAGTCAGCATTTGCTGTTGGGGTAGCAATGGGACCACTGTTTGTTTGTTTTTTCCATAGTGTTTAGCTGGTTTAAGGCCATTATTTCTAAGTGTTTTCTGCCCTCTTAGGCTACTCCCTTCCTGGTCTTTTGGCAAGAGAGAATAGGGTTTCTGTATTTGTGTATATGTGTGCACAAGCACACGTGTGCCCAAAGGTGTTTTCTGATTATTGGCTTATCTGGGACTAAATCTGGGTCGTATGAGGCAAAGAGAAAACCTAGAAAACTCACCACCATTATTTCTTGGGTTCTGGGATAACTAGGCAGTCTTTACTTTTCATCTTCATCTCAGCATTCTTATATATTGTTTTATATATAATGTCCAGGATTTCTAGTTGTAGTTACCTGGAAGTATGGAAAAATTATGATTGCTTTATCTTTCTGTAAGCAAAAGTCTATAGAATTTAAATGCACTAACAAAGACATTGAAATACTCTGTAATTGTTAGCTAGATTAAACAATATGCTCAGGTTAATTAGTTTCTCTAATTAGTAATTTATACTCCAAAAGTAGTATTTTATATTTTATAAAAAGAGCACATTATAAGGGTAGCTACTGTAAGTACTTCAGCCATCATTATCTCTGGCAAAGACAACTTCTCAATTTATTCATGAACATGCTTCCTAAGGTTGGGGGAGCCCACCTCTTGCATTAATATGACATGGCTGTGATACATGGAGTCAAAGGAGATCCTTGCATGAGGCTTATAGCATCTTTGTTTTGGCCAATTTCTCCCACTTGGAATGGGTGCATTTATTTAATCCCTGCATCTCTATTTTATTTTGAAAGTAACTAATTTGCATTTGACTTTACAGGCTTTTAGGCAGAAGGGAATTACCTTGTCTCAGATAAGAATATGGATTTGAACTTTTGAGTTAATGCTCAAATGAGTTAAGACTTTGGGGAACTGTTGGGAATGCAGAATTGTGTTTTGAAATATAAGAAAGATGAGATTTGGAAAAGGCTACAGGTGAAATAATATGGTCTGGCCCTGTGTCACCACCCAAATCTCATCTTGAATTGTAATCTAAATTGTTTTCACCATACAAGAAGAAACCCTGTGGGAGGTGATTAGAGCATGGTGGCAGTTTCCAATGCTGTTCTTATGATAGTGAGTGAGTTCTCATGGGATCTGGGGATTTTTTAACAGGGCTTTTCCCAGTTCTTTCTGCACTTATCTCTTCTGCTGCCTTGTGAAGAAGGATTCCTGCTTCCCCTTTGCCTTCTGCCATGATGGTAAGTTTCCTGAGGCCTTCTCATCCATACTGAACTGTGAGTCAATTAAACCTCTTTCCTTTATAAATTACCCACTCTCAGGTATTTTTTATAGCAATTTAGGAAGAGCCTAATACAATAAATCGGCACCAAGGTAATGGGGCATTGCTGTAAGATACCTGAGAATGTGAAAATGGCTTTGGAACTAGGTAATGAGCTGAGATTGAAACAGTTTTTAGGACTCAGAAAAAGACAGGAAGATGTGAAAAAGATTGGAACTTCCTAGAAACTTCTTGAATGGCTTCAACCAAAGTGCCAATAATGATATGGGTGTGAGCATCATGGAGTCAAATGAAGTCCAGGCTGAGGTGGTCTCAGATGCAGGTAATAAGCTTCTTGGGAACTGGAATAAAGCTGTTTCTTGCTATGCTTTGGCAAAAGACTGGGAACATTTTGCTTCGACCCTGGAGATCTGTGGAATGTTGAACTTGAGAGAGATGATTTAGGGTATCTGGCAGAAGAAATTTGTAAGCAGTGAAGCATTCAAGAGGTGACAGAGCATACAAGATTGAAAAAATTGCAGCCTGACAATGCAGTAGAAAAGAAAACCCATTTTTCTGGGGAGAATTTCAAGCCAGCTGCCTAAATTTGCATACATAATGAGGAGTCAAATATGAATCCCCAAGACAATGAGGAAAATGTCTCCAAGGCATTTCAGGTCTTTGCGGCAGTCCCTCAGATCACAGGCCTGGAGGCCTAGGAGGAAAAAATATTTCACGGGCCAGGTCCAGGTTTCCCTGCTGTATGCAGCCTGGGACTTCATGTCCTATGTCCCACTTCAGTTATGGCTAAAAGGGATCATGGTACAGCTTTGGTCATAGCTTCACAGGTGCAAATTTGGCAGCTTCCTCCTGGGTTTGGTCCTTTGGGTTCACAGAAGACAAGAATTGAGGTTTGGAAACCTAGGCCTAGATTTCAGAGGATATATGGAAATGCCTGGATACTACCTTTGAATGAACAAAACATGAGTCCCATAGCCACTTCAATGTTGACTACTTAGCTTGATTGATCAACAGTTCTGTGCTGAGGCACTCATTTGGAGAATTTCTTAGTTGCTCAACTTGACTAATAGTGAGCTCAGTCCTGCCATTAAAAAACTGTCACATTTGCCTCAGGCTAATCTTCCATGCAGAGTGACTTGGATGAGCCTGAATGTTGCTATGTTTACAAAAGGAATGGCTACACTGTTTTTGCCTATTGTAAGTGTCTGTATGCTTAGTAGAGTTTGGTTCAACAGTTGCTTTGGTTAGAATCTATAAAGGAACTTACAGGAGACACATGAATGTCCACACACCTCTACATATTAGTTTTCACCTATATTTAACAAAACGTATACAATGATTGTGAATTTCAATTTGTCTCTTTCATTTTGCAAGAGAATACATGTCATAGCATATCTCTGTTTAATTAAAGATAGTAATATAATTTTGCTTAGGGAGCTCATCTAAAATATCAGATTTTCTAAGAGTTTTGAGAACCAGGGAACTATGTCACCTAGCAATATTTCATGATTCTAATTAACTGGGAGGAATCTCTTTAAGAAATGTATTTTCTATCATATCTGTTTAATGGATTTTAGTGTTTCAGATTTTTTTTTAATGTGTGCTTTATTTAAGAAACAATTTATAGTGTCAACTTTCTTACCTACTCTGACATTTTATACTTTATAATTACTTGTAAAATTTCCAGTTGTGATCTTCTGGAATATTTTTAGTGTACTCCCAACACTACAAATTTGCCTTTAGATAGCATGCAGGATTGAACAACTACCCTCTACATATGTCCAAATAAAAGGAAGAGTATTAAAACTGCTGACCAGATGTGGTGGCTCCCGCCTATAATCCTAGCACTTTGAGAGGCCCAGGAAGGTAGATCACCTGCGGTTGGGAGTTTGAGACCAGCCTGACCAACATGGAGAAACCCCATCTCCACTAAAAATACAAAATTAGCTGGGTGTGGTGGCACATGTCTGTAATCCCAGCTACTCAGGAGGCTGAGGCAGGAGAATCACTTGAACCCAGGAGGCAGAGGTTGCAGTGAGCCAAGATCATGCCATTGCCCTTCAGCCTGGGCAACAAGAGTGAAACTCTGTCTCAAAAACAAAACAAAACAAAAACTGCTAAACTTTTTTAACTTATTTTTCCAAGTATAAGCTTGAATATTTAAAAACCTCAAATTATTTCCCAATATGTAAATTATTGCCTTTGTAACCTGTTACATTTGATTCATGTTGATTATATAATAGGTCAATTTTATTTATTTTAATGCATGTCTGTATACAGCATTATAACTAAATGTCTTTCAAAATTTAGCTTAACCCTAGTAGCACTAGGCATTTCCAAGGGACTTTCAGCAGTAATTTTATATGTGCTTTCCTAATAACTGTTTTCAGAAACCATTAAGGTCCAAAAAGAGTTACGCATAGATGCAAACTATCATTACATCGCATTGTAAATACTCATCAGAAACAAAAGCCAAACCCTGTTGCTGGGTTTCTCCCCCTGGGCAATACATTGTTTAATAAAACTATAAAGAAACCTATCTTACATAAGCCTTAAAATCTCTGACCAAACTACAAATTTATGGAAGAGTGACCGTGTTTAAACTTAGTTTGAAAATACAATCCATTTTTATGTAACCAGCATTATTACTAATCACTGCCAATCCTAATCTGATATTGAGAAGTAATATCAAGAAATGTGAATTATAACTGGGACTGAAGACACTGAAAAATAACAGCAGGATGCAAATTTCAGAAGTTCCAAATGGTATCTATTTCAAATATTTTTCACGGATGCCTGACTTGGTGATGAGCATGGATAATTTTAGTCACAACCTAACTAAGCAATAGAACAAAACAACATGTAAAACTAATTCATGCATATAAAGTCCAGGAATAAAGCAGCTCTGGAGTTGGTTAATTAATTGGTAAAATGAGGTAATCAAAAACCTAGCTGTTTGCTATGATTTTGTTCCGCCATGCTTAGTATGTTGGATTTCTCCATGAGAAATCACAGTTGTGTTTATAGGCATCATTTGCAAATTTGAAATATTAAATGAAAAAATCTGTTTTTGCCAAGGTGGGCTTTCTTTAAAAGTTAGTAAACCTTTCTTAGAAACCTCTAAAACCCTTTATTACATTTCATAAGCCATAACTGTGTCACATACCCACCATTAAAATAAACATTAACAAAGGATTTCTATGATTGATTTAAATTTCTCTAAGAGGAAGTTATCTCAACACAATTAGGGTTTCGGTAACAAGGAATAGGGGAAAATTTTTGCACAGGCAACAATGGGTATCTTCTGTAAACTTAGTAAATATTTGGTCAGTCATTCAGCATGTACCCGTATACCAGGAATCCTCAATACACTAGGAAATTTGCAAGGGTTTATGTAAGATTTTAAATAAAGAAAAAATAATTTCTATACTAATAATATTTTCCCCTTGAGTGTCTTTGTCATACAAATGTCTTACTGAGAGATATAGCCTCTTAAAAAAAAAAACTCTACAAGTTATACAAGTTAGCTGTAAAACCTGGTAGACACAAATCCTTTTCAATTATCAATTGCTTCTGTAGTCCTAACAAATCATTATATGTGTTAATTGTTGCATATTTTTAGCTTGTGAATGGTATTTATATGTTTAGCCAGATAACACTAAACACTATAAATATTTTTTTTAATAAGTAGAGAGGAATTGGTAGAAGGATATAATTTTCTGGTTTAGGTAGTTGCTATTGTTGTTTTCTACTCAGATTTTCTGTATTACCAATTTTTTATTTTCAGTATAATTGTTTAATTCTATATTATATGAGGGGACGTTGAATAAGGATAGAAAAATGGGTGGAAGGTAATGACAAGGAGGAGGGTAAAGCAGTCAAATGTTTTGAGGTAAACAGATGGTTTTAGGTTAGCAAATCTTTCATTTCAGTCATTCTGCATAGTGTGTGACCCTCCCAGTGTGGTGTGGCCCCTAGTACTGACCTTCGAATTTTCAAGCGTCAACAAGGAGACAAGGACAGAAATTGAGAGTGACCCTTGAGAAGCACATTGCATCAACATCCAAATGAGGCTTCTTGATACAGACTCGCTCAGGTGTGGTTGAACTTATGTGCTAAATTATGTGGAATGTTAACAGCATTTATAGGCTGACAATGAATTAGAAACTTAAAAGATTAAAAACAAAAACTTGTCTTCCACTACAAAGAGCTCAAGAAGTATTGTTGTGTAAAATTTAAAAAGACAAAGGCTCTCTTTAGTCTTTAATAAATGACCCAGAAAAATGTGTACATGAATGAACAAGTTATGTAGTCATTGTAAGTGTAAGGCATAAAATGGCACAGAGCATTTGTAATTAATGAGTATGGTCACAGAAATATCAAAGAAGCTATCAATCTCATATTTTCAAAAGTTATATGACTAGGTTCTATCTCTAAAGCCATTGTTTCAGTAGTTTAGGAAGTAGGTTCTATCTGTGGGACTGAAACATCAACAAAAAACAATAATACTTTTCTGTTTGTTTTTCTGGAGACCAAAGCTTGAGACTCTGTCCACTAAGCCCTAAAGAGTCAAGTTTATCCAACGGAGATGTAAGTAAGACCCTAGAGGTTCACGATTAGCATCAGCCGGAATTGAGTTCCTGAGACCAGTCCAAGATAATCTCAATATGCCAGGAAGAATCCACAAAGTTTGAGTGCAGATTTCTGTGTAACTGAGATGGTTGACTTGTGAAGAAAGGAAGTTCAGTTTTAGAGAATAAAAAACAAAAGAAGAAGCAAAGATAAAAATGTATTTAATGAAGCTGGTAGTCTTGTAATAGTGGAAAAAATAAATCATTTACAGGAAATATATTTTCGTAATAAATAATATGTATTCTATAATTATTTCAGTGCTATTATCAATTTTCACATTATTTATCTTTTTTCTGCTTCTATTTCTTGGTGTTTGGCATATATTCTAACTTTTAAAACAAGTATATTTAGAAATATATGGAATTAAAATAACACAAAAGGCAGAAATAATATTCATTGTTATAAAGTGGTATACAGGCAAAAATATTTTTTAGGGTGCAGGAAATTCAAACTTTCATACATTTTAAATTGAGATTTATGAACTCTTAAAATTTGGACAATAATATGGTAACATTAATAGAAGTATTCATTTTTACTCATCCTGATTATTTGGAAGTCTCTTGTTTTTTTTTTTATTAAAGAAGTACTAGTTTTAGGTGTATATAGACATATAAATATATATGCATAAATTATATATATGTACACACACATAAACACAACATTAATATTTATTGCAGCATTGTGAGAGTGGAAAATGGTTAGCAAATTTCAAACAGCTAAAGAAATGGTTGGATAATGAGTGGATCATATACTCTGATATTAAGCAACTAGGGAGGCAAAGAAGCTATTTTATATGGTAGTAAGCAGGACATTTTTATATATTATCCACATTCCAGAGTAACATGCAATTATTTGTGAAAACAAAAATATTACATGTATGCATTCATGAGAACATCTGTGTGTATCTTTGGATGAACATATCATAAGGATGCAACTTTTCTGCTTACATTTACTGTCTCAGGAAAAGAATAGAGGAAGATGGTTAGAATTTAAAATTTTTTTTCATACATTTTTGGAGGATTTCATTTGTTACAAAAAAGATCACATTGCTATTCCAATTTGAAAGGTTTGGTTAATTTTTGTTTATTTTGAGAAAATTTTAAAAATTGGCAAGAATGGCATGAATAGCTCCTATGTACCATGGTTCAACGGTTGTTAATATTTTGACACAATGCATGCTTCCTCTCACTCTACACCTTCCATACACTATTTTCCAAGAGCATGCTTTTTATATAACTGTAAATATCAAAATAAAATTTAACATTGATAATGCTATTATGAATGCACAGTCCATCTTCAAAATTCACCAAATTTTCCAGTATTGTCTTTCAGAGAATGTTTTTCTATACAGGATGTAATTGAGAACCTGAGAGATACACTGTCATTTTTCTATAGTCTCTTTTAATATGAAACACTTATAGTCTCTCGTCTTTCAAGACACTTGTATTTTTACACAGATCAGTTTTGCAGAATGTTCCCAACTTTGGATTTATCTGATGTTTCCTCATGACTAGATTTAAGTTATGCATTTTTTGTCAAGGACATCATAAAGACTCATTATTCATGGTGTTATCTTTGATCACTTGGTTAAAGAGGTATCTGCCAGGTTTCTTCACTATACAGTTACTATTTTTTCTTTTATTATTAATAGATAATTTGTGATGAGATATTTTTATGTTATGTGAATATCTTATTCCTCATTCAGTGCCCACTTCTTCTTTTTTTTTTTTTTTTTTTTTTGCCAATCAATGAGAGCTTGTAAGGTTGCTGAGGTTGGCCTCGAACTCTTGGCCTCGCCTTCACAAGCGCCATGACATCCGGCCGGAGCCACTTTGAGCCCCCCACTTCTTAATTTTAACATTCACTGGTAATTCTTGCCTAAATTAACTATTATAATAGTTATAACATATTTATTTTTAACTTTATAATTTCTTCCACAGGTATTCGTGTCCTACTTTAAACTTTTCTAAAAAAATGGTGATAGAGAAAATAACAAGTGAAATTCATATGCTCAAAGCTGTTAAGGACTAACCAGGCATAAAGCTGGACAAGGACCATGGTCGACAAGTCCTAGCTCTTGTGAGGATACGTAAAATATATCTCTTAATCATCCCATGCCTTTGTTCCATCCCTAACAAAATGAAATAAGTATTTTGATTCTACAAGATTTTCAGAATTATGATTCTACAAGATCTCCTGGAATTGATTCATTTCCAGCAATTTTTGCACTGAAAAATGTAGCTTAAATTTAAGAGCTTTAGATGAACAAAGACCAAGGCAATTTGCCTCCTTGCTATGCTTCAGTGGCCACGACTCCTCACATGACACAGTGAACAAAGGAGTGGGATTCTGAGTAACTACACTACAGTATAATTTTTCTGACAATCGATCAAAGTATACGTTTTGAAGCAGGCTAAAACAGTAATTTGAAGAGACAGGAGCAATCTGAACATTTAAATATTTGTTTTAAAATATTGCAATGATGTTCCCCCCCGTTTCTCCATGCTTCTGAAAAATTGAATTGCATATAAAGGAAGCATTTACTGTGAAAAATAAACCTCCTCTCCATGGAAAGGATAATAAAGTGTAAGTGAAATCACACCTCAAAGGAACATGTCTTTTTCACAATAAAGTTTAAATTTTCTTTGTAGAAAAGAGAAAGCAGATGCTCCACATAATTATACAGCTGATAGGAATCTCAGACACTATGAGGTCTATGATGTCTGGGGTCCAAGTAAGTGCTATGGGGTCTTCATTTCACAGCAGATGAATTGAGGCCAGTGAGATGAACTGTTGAGGGTCATGGATGTGAATGCAGGTCCTGGGTTGTCTTGTCATGTCAGTTCTCATGATCCGTTCTTCCTTTCCCAACTAAAGCTTAGTCATTATAGTGTTCCAGAAATAACATTTCAGGATAAATGTATGAAGCCATTTCCTGGGCAGTGTGACATTTAAAAATATAGAAAATAAAACTCTATTTCCATATTATTTCCCACCCAGATGACATTTTATTTTTCTGAAATTTTCACTTTACAGTTTTGTTTTTGAAAATTCGTTTTACAGCAGCTCCCACCTTTTCCACAATCTCCTTCCCCAGTTTCAGTTACCTGCATTCAACTGTAGCCTGAAAATACCAAATGGGAAATTCCAAAAATAAATAGTTTATGAGGATTTTTTGTTTTATTATTTAAATGTATTTTTATTTTTTAAATAATTTGTAAGTTTTAAATTGTGTGCTATTCTGAGTGATAAAATGTCACATCAGCCTGCTCCATCCCACCCAGGGATGAATCATCCCCTGGTCCAGCATCTCCACAATGTATGTGCTCCTCTCCCATTAGTCATTTAGTAGACTCCTGGGTGATCAGCGGTCACAGTATCTTCATGTAGATAAATAAAATAGGGTTGCTTCTTTTATTTAGCAATGGCCTCAAAGCACAGGAGTAGTGATGCTGAAAATTCAGATGTAATAAAGAAAAGCCAAACATGCTTTCTTCAAATGAAAAGGCACAAGTTCTTGACTCAATAAGGAAGGAAAATAATCATAGGCTGAGGTTGCCAAGATCTCTGGTAAAAATGAATCTTTTATTGGCGCAATTGTGAAGGAGAAAAAACTTTGTGCAGACTCCATATAGGGTTCAGTGCTATTGTGCCATATTCCATCTTGCTTACTCATGATTTTCAGCCATATTGCCTTTCTGGATGTTTCAAGAACACACTCAACCTGCTTGCATCTCAGAGTATTTGAACTTGTCCCCACTGCTTGAATCATTCTTATTCCAGAGACACAAAGGCTTGTTTTCTCACTTCCTTCAGTGTTTAACTTATGCATCCTCTAGGCTTTTTCTCGACAACTTGTATCAGGCTTGCTCTATGCTCCTTACCCTGCTTTACTTCTCTTTGTTGGACTCACTGTCATTTGATACATATTTTCTCATTTATTTACCTTTTTTTTCTCCCATTAGAATGTAAATTCCTTTAGAGCAATAGGTTTTGTGCAAAGATGTATCCTCAAGTATTCTTTATTTACTGCTGCAAGTGTTAGTTCCTATTGTTGCTGTAATATATAACCACAAACGTAGCAGCTTAAAGCAACAATAAAATATTTTATTACAGTAGTGAGGGGCAGAAGTCCAATATCATTTTCACTCACCTAATATCCCAGTGTTTGCAGGCCTGCCTTCGTTCTAGAGAGTCCAAGGAGTAATCCCTTTCTTTGCTTTTTAAGCTCCTAGAGTCTGCCAACATCTCTTGGTCCATGGGGCTTCCTCCATCTTCAAAGTCGTTAATAGCCAGTCAAGTCCTTCACTTGCTTCCTTATCCTAACACTTCTTGTATAATCAAATCTCCTACTACTCACTCTGATCCTCTGCTTCCTTCCCTAGTATAAAGATCCTTGTAATTACGTTGAACTCATGCATATAATTCAGGATTGTCTCCCCATTTAAAATCTTTAACTTCACCTGTAATCACAGCACTTTGGGAGGCCAAGGTGGGTGGATCAGATGAGGTCAGGAGTTTAAGAGCAGCATGGCCAACATGGTGAAATCCAGTCACTACTACAAATACCAATATATATATATATATATATATATATATATATATATATATATATTAGCTGATCTTGGTGGTGGGTGCCTTTAATCCCAGCTACTCAGGAGGCTAAGGCAGGAGAATTGCCTGAAATAAGGCGGAGGTTGTAGTAAGCCAAGATCCTGCAATTGCACTCCAGCCTGGGCAGCAAGAGTGAAACTCCATCTCAAAAATAAATAAATAAATAAAATCTTAATTGCACCTGCAAATTTCACATAAAATAACATATTCACAGGTTCCAGAGATTAGAACTTGGACATCTTTGAGTGGGGAAATTATTCATCTCTCAACACTTTATAACAAGTTATGTGAAAACTTAGTAGCTTAAAACAAAACTATTCACTATCACACACTTTTTCTAATGGTCAGGAATCTAGACGAAGCTCTCTGTGTAGATCTGGCACAGCATCTCATGAATGTGCAGTCAAGCTGTCAGCCAAGGTTGCCTGCATCCATAACTTTACTAAGGATGGGGAATCCACTTCCAAACTCTGACACAGTTGTTGGCAGGCATCCGTTTCTCCCCATAGGGCAGGGCATAGCTCTGTGTACAACATGACAGCTGGCTTCCCCTCAAGTGATTGATTGAAGAGAAAGGATGACTTTGCAGAAGAGTTAACATAGCAGTTCTTTCACTGCAATTCTTAGAAAGGCCTGCTTGGAAGTTTGGCCCATGGCTGGCATTTGGCAATTTGACTGCTAATCAGTTCTTCACACTAAACTGACTTTTTACCTAATTGATAAGTACCAGTAGCTCATTGGACCTAAAACTATTTGTGTAAACAATATGGTTTATGCTGAACACCTGCTTTCCTTCTGGGTGTCAGGAAGTTTGGTGCTAGTCAGAGATTGCCTCTGTCCTTAACCTACAATAAAAAACCTGGGGTATTGGATCTTTCCTCCTAGTGAACGCTCATGTGTTGTCACAATTCATTGCAGAAAGAGTTAAGTGTGTCCTGCGTGACTCTACTAGGAGACCACTCTTGACAGTTTCTACCTGGTTTCCTTAAGCTTCCATCCCATGGCTTCTTTTCTTTACTAACTTTGCTGCATATCATTTTGCTTTGATAAATCTTAGCCATGAATACAACTATATACAACTCCTGTGAGTTCTTCTAGGGAATAACCAAATCTGGGGCTGGCTCTAGAGACCTCTGACACAGTAACAATAATGGAAGCAGCAGTATCTTATATAACCTGATCCTGAAAGTGACACACCAAGACTTCTGCCCTATACTATTGGTTGTACAGATCGATTCTGATACTTGGAGGGACAGGAGTGTGAATAACAGGTGGCAGGGATCACTGGGGACCATCTGGGAGGCGGCTATGAGAAATGCAGCCTTTTGTTTAGCAAATTTTAAGTAAAGCATTGGTAAGGTTACTATACATACAAGTTTACTGCAGTAGTCCTGGTTTACAAATATTTTCTTCCATTCATGATACTGTCCTATAAAACCTCCATGAAAAAATTATAAAGTCCAATTTATCTATTTAAAAAAATTTTTTTGCTGTGCTTTTTGGTGTCATATATAAGAATCCATTGCCAATTCTGAAGTCATGAATTACTTTGTTTTCTTCTAATAATTGTATAGTTTATACTCATATTTAGGTCTTTAATCCACTTGGAGTACATTTTTATACATGGTGTGAGGTAAGAGCCTGATTTCTTTCTTTGATATATGGCTATCTAGTTGTCCCAGTCCCATTAATTGGAAAGGCACTTTTTCCCCATTAAATGTTCTTGATTATAAAAATACGTGCTTATTTCTGGACTCTAAATTGTTTCAGTGATCTGTATGTCTATCCTTGTGCTTGTTACCACACCCTATTATTATTGCCTGGTGGTACTTTTAAAAAGGGGAACCTATGTGTCCCCCAACTTGGTTTTGTTTTTAGGGTATACCCTTATACTTCCTTTATTAAATTTATTTTTCAAAAGTGTTTTATCTTTTTGATATTATTGAAAATGAATTTTAAAAGTTTCTTTTTGTATTGTTCATTGCAATTATATGAAAACAATTATTTTTGTATGTTAATTTTGTGTCCTTCAAACCTGATGACCATGTCTCACTTTGTGTGCATGTGCTGCTCTTGTTGTGCATTCACCTGTATAAAGGCATGTTCTTGGTAAAAAACAAAAAACATTCAGCAACCATTTTATCAAATATAGGAGTAGGTATTTGATTTTATTTCGTTAATGTTATCAATGTTTAATATAACATTATACTGTTGTAATGTTTTAAAATTTTGTTTCCCTATGTTTTCTAATGGCAATACAGGAATAGTATAAATTTGGGGATACTGATTTAGTATGCTACAAACTTGCTAAACTTCCTTATTGGTTCCATTAATTTCTTTGTATATTATTTTGAATTTTCTACTTACCCAGTCATATCATCTGTGAGAAAACAATTTTATTTTTTCCATTACAATTTTCTCTATTGAACTCACTTCCAGTAAAATATTAAATAGAAGTAGTAGAAACAACTATATTTGTCTCATTTCCAGCTTTAGAGACAAAGCATTACGTGTTACAACACATCGTATGATGTTAGCTATGGAGTTCTTTGCAATTATTCCTTATGAGGATATTTCCTATTTCTAGTTTACTGAGAGTTTTGTCATGAGTAGGTGATAAACTTTGTAAAATACAATTTCTCTACCACTTCTAAGATAATCATATGTTTTCTTCTAAAATATGTTAATTGATGATAATATGGATAATATGGATTTTTATTAGTTAAACCAATCACTTTGTAATGCTGAATAATCTTTTTAGTATAGATATCCATTGTAATTCATTTGATAATACTTTTGTTAAAAATTTTTACATAATGGGATTTTTATTATTTTTTTTATCTTACATTTAACGGGTTTGGTTTAATGTCACCCTAACCTCAAAATACAAGTCAGGATGTTTTACATTTTTTGTCATTTTGGAAAATAATACTTTCTGTATTTCCTAATATATTCCCATATATGAATATATATATGTATGGAATATGTATATATAAAATATATATATATGTATGGAATATATATATATATGAAATACATATATGTATTGAATATATATATGAAATATATGTATGGAATATATATATGAAATATATATATGTATGGAGTATATACATGGAATATATATATGTAAGGAGTATATATATATATGGAAAATATATATATGGAAAATATATATATGGAAAATATATATATGGAATATATATATATATATATATATACACACACACACACACATACATACGTGCACACACATACACTTTCACATCATCCTATCTATGCAAACCTTTTCCCTGGACGTTCTTGAAGATATAATCTCACAATAGAAAATATCCTTAAAAACTTTGAAACTTCTCCTCCGCTTCTTGTACCTGAAAACTGTTTCTATCATGAGGATATTTTTTACTGAAGTTTTCTCCAGTGCTGATTATTTTTATAACCATATCCCTCATATCAGTGTTGCTTAAGGAAGTATAATTGTTTCTTATTTCTAATTTGAGCATTGTCCTTCCATAGCTCCTCCCTAGTAAAGAAAAAAAAATCTAGGAACATGAAAAATTTCTTGGATCAGCATTAAAGCTCAGGTTGTCAGATTATTACTCCTTCTGTTCCTCTTGTTGAAACAACATAAAACACATAAATATAACAAAATTCATTATGTCACAACTTTCCTCGTAATCTTTGCATGAATTCCACTTGCCTATAGAAAGTTCTACACAATTTTCAATCATAGATTTCATGTTCCTCATAATTTGGCCCTAACTCAACCTGTTAATATTCATACCTCAATAATAACTTAAAGCAGGTTTATTTTATTGCTCTAAACACATAAAGCAGTAATATATTCTTATGCCATTTACTAGGGTTCCAGATAGAGCATGTTAGCCAATTAAAGTTATGAACAAGTTTTAAAGAGAAATTAAGCAATTTTGTTAAACTCTAAGTATGTTATGTGAACCAAAAAAATTAAAAATACATATGTATACATAGAAGTTTACATATATATACATGTATACATAAATGTGTGTGTGTGTATACACACACACACACACACACACGGTGGGGGAAGAGAAAAGAAATTTTACAATTTGGATTCAATATAGGGATACCTGTTTGTTTATAGGCTTATAATTTATTGACTTACCTAAACAGATAAGAATATCGATATGCTCTTATGTAGTAAGCAAGAAAATTAACAGCAAAAAGACTGTGAAGAAAATCTTTCATTCAAGTACCTTAATTATTTCAATACAAAATTCAGGTTTAAAAAACTTTGACTTAAGTGCAGCAGTCCCCAAATACTGGCAATTTTGCTTCCTGTGGTTTCAGATATTAGCAGTCAACCATAGTCCAAAATTATTAAATGAAATATTCCAGAAATAATTTATAAATTTTAAATCACATGAGACTCTATTATAATTGTTTTATTTTATTATATTGTGGTTATTAATCTCTTACTGTGCCTAATTTATAAATTAAGCTCTATCAAATAGGTATGTATGTATAGGACAATACATTGCATATATTGAGTTCAGTACTTTCCATGGTTTTTGGTATCTACTGGAGGTCGTGGATCATAGCCCAAATGAACAACGGGGGATTACTGTATGTGTATAATTAAAGAGATTGTTTGAAAACTGAAAATCATGTCACAAATATAAATGCAATTATTTTTAACTGATAATTTTGTGCATATGTATTCAACTTTTACAAATCTTATTTTCATTGAATTGAAAATATGCATAAAAGAAATAGTGATTCATTTTAACTGAAAATATTAGAATTTGTGACTATTTTATAAGCTTTTAACTTTGTCACCCAATAAATCTGGGAACACATTTTTAAGCTTTAAACAGCTAATTTATTAAATTAGCTTCTTTTCCTTTAAAATCATTTATACTGAATACTATTGAAGAAGCCAGTAACATGTTTTCCAATTTTTTTTTACTTCTTTGGTGATGCTTACCTTTTCTTCCAAAATTATTACTTTGCAGTGAATATTTTGAGAATAGCATGTATATGTATATCTTATTTTGTTTTATTCATCTCAATATATAAAGATGTGTGGTATTTCAACACTGGATATTCTGTACTGGGTAAAAATCCTTTTATCTCAGTATTAGTTTTTTCCAACTATTCAGTTTTGCACGTGATACTTACCTTTACTAGGCTTCCATCTCCTCATCTGCAAATTGAAGACAGCACACATGGTAGATGTAACTGTTCTAAAAATTAAGTGAGATAATATATACACAGACTTACTACAGTTTTGGCTGGCACAATGAAGACCCCATATCATAAAATAAAATCTTTTTCTTATAATCACTATTATTTTTACTCATTTTTTATAGTTTACCAGTAAAATGATTCCAATTGCACTTGACCAATTATTGCACTTTATTCTGCATATTGCTTCAAATCAAATGTATAATGACATATGGAATAAGATAAACTGGTTCAATTAAGTCACAAACAATACACACATATGTTCCTATCTGTTACTACAGAAACCCTTTATTAAACAGCAAACTTCAAATAAAAATCCAGCTCTTTTAAAATAATAAGACTATATTTTTGTTTCATTAACTTCTTGTAAAACAAGGCTGAGTAAATGGCATTAATTTTGTAACATTATAAACTCTGCTGTTTTTTCTCTTATATGCCTTTGTATGAATCCTTGGTGGCTAAGTGCAGAATATGCACAGGCAAAGCGGTTAGAAATTAGTTTTATTTCAGCTATTTGCATCACCATTTCCTCCACTGACAGATAATAGAAGCTGACCATTTTATGACATTTATCTGATTCTATTATCACCTAATACTTTCAAATATAACTGAATATCATTTTGTTGGCAGCAATAATATCTGATAGAGCATCCTTTCCATCGATTTTGTGTCTCTATTTTTCATATTTTATATTACAGCAAAGCTGAATTGTGTCATCTTTCCTGCATTTCAATAACTTGAAAATTATTATTAATGATCTTGATATTCACAATATTTTTACCTACTGCTTCATAGGGGACAGAGATGGATATGTTTGTATTGTCATCAATTTCAGAAGGAGGGTCCCATCTGACTGCAGTAATTCTGGCAATATTATAAAACTGTGCTTTTTGAAATTACATAGAATTCAAGCTTGTTCTTTTCCAATGCACAGCTACATGTATGGCATGAGAAGGTTTTACTTGCTGCTGCAGTAAAATATTTCTTGCTCCTTAGGACAATATTTGCTTGCTGAAATATCTATCCTTTATGCTAAAATTACAGTTTTTACCCATTGAGCTTTTCCTTTCCATGTTCAGCTCTGCGCTTTGAATCTTGGGCCCTACATATCCTTGACTTACAAATGGTGGAGTGATCATAAAATTTGCTCTAGAGTAAAATCTGGTAATGTTACATGTACCCTTTATGTTTCAGAATTACTTTCTAATAGAATAAAACTAGTTGTTAATTTGCTTTCCATCATCTGTTTTTTTCAGTGAACTAATCTATACCAGTCCCTCATTCTTAAATCTTGTCTTAATGTTGCTCTTTTTGCTTAAGTCTTGAATACAGTCATACCTCAAAAATATCATTCATTTCCAGACTCCTGCAATAAAGTAACTTACACAAATTTTTGGTTTCTTAGTGCATATAAAAGTTACCTTTACACTTGTAGTATAGTCTATTAAGTGTGCAATAGCATTTTTAATACAACAATATATATGCTTAAATTAGAAATATTTTGTTGCTAAAAGTACTAATAATAGTCTGAGCCTTCAGCGAGTTATCTGGTGGAGGATCTTGCATCAGTACTGGTAGCTGCTAACTGTGGTGAGCATAGTGATGGTTTCTGAAAATTCAGGTAGCTGTGGCAGTTTCTTAAAATAAGACAGAATGGAGTTTTGCCACCTCAGTTGACCCTTTAATGAGATATTTGCCTATGGCATGCAATTCTGTTTGATAACATTTACCCACAGTAGAACTTCTATCAAAATTGGATTCAATTCTTTCCAACCCTACCACTGCTTGATCAACTAAGTTTACATAATATTCAAAATCCTTTGTTGTCTTTAACTGTGCTATTTTGATCTCCCAAAGATCGTGAATGATCTTAATGGCACCTACAATGATGAATTCTTTTCAGAAGGTTTTCAGCTTCCTTTTTCTAGATCCATTAATCATCATCTATGGCAGCTAAAGTCTTATGAAATAAATTTATTAAATAAGAAGACTTGGAAATTGAAATTACTCTTTGATCCAAAATAAATATTAAGCATGAAATAAATATTAGTTTCAAATTTTTTTTCTTTTTAAATTTATGTCTTAATTTCATTGTTTATCCTAAGTCATTCAGGAGAAGCATATTTAATTTCTATGTAATTATATGGTTATGAGACACCTTCTTGGTATTGATTTATTTTTGCTGCTCTGTGATCCAAGAGTGTGGTCGGTATGATTTCAGTTGTTTTGAATTTGTTGAGAATTGCTTTATGGCCAAGCATGTTGTTGATTTTAGAGTATGTGCCATAAATAGATGAGAATATCAACTTGTGGTTGATGGGTGGTTGTTCTGTAGATGTCTGCTAGGATCACTTGGTCAAGTGTTGAGTTTAGGTTCCAGATTTTCTTCTTTCTCTCCCTCAATGATCTGTCAAATAATGCCCCTGATTCAGGTTCAGGATTCCCATATTATTGTGTGGTTATCTAAGGCTCTTCACGGGTTTCTGAGAATTTGTTTTATGAATCTAGGTGCTCCTGTGTTGGGTACATATATATTTAGGATAGTTAAGTCTTCTTTTTGAATAAACCTCCCCATGTTAATATAGCATGAGGAGAAATGCCAGATATAGGTGATGGGGAGGAGGGCAGCGTATCATACTGCCATATGTGTACCTATGCAGCAATCTTGCATGTTCTTCACATGTACCCCAAAACCTAAAATGCAATAAAAAAATTAGGTAATATTCTTTGTCCTTTCTGATCATTGTTGTTATAAAATCTGTTTTGTATGAAATGAGAAGAGCAGCTTCTGCTCTTTTTATTCTACTTGCTTGATAGAGAAAATCACTCTTTCCCTGTAAAAATGGTGCATGTTTATTACAAGACCTTCATAACATGTAGGAGGAAAAATAGACAAACTGCATTTCATCACCAACTACAAATAACTACAAATTTCAAACATATTTTTTTCTGTGCAGATAGAGTATTAAATTAAAATTTATTTGAATTTCTCTTAAGTTAAACATTATCCTCCATTACATCAAACCTGGGCTATTACAATGTCCATGAAAGTGGTTTTAAGCTTTCCACAGTTCCCACACAGCCACAATAGTAATATTTTTCAAAAGGAATTGGGTATTTTTATCTTACATAAAATATGTCTCAGGTTTCTCATCACTATTATCATAAACTTCAAAACACTTCCTTGGCCCATGAGGCCCTATAAATCTGGCCCTCCCTATCTTTGACTTTTCCTTTTCCATCTCCTACTATACTCTAGAATCACTAAACACTTTTTTTTCCTCTGTTTTAAATTTATTTTTATGGATGCATAATACATGTACATAGTTTTTGGGTACATGTAATAATTTTAATAATTTAATATATTTGTACAATTTGAAAGATAATAGTGAAAGATCACCTTAAACATCAATCTTTATCCTAGAAACATTAAAATTATTCCTCTTTGGCTATTTTGAAATGTGCAGTAGATAGCTAGATAAATTAGACTCGATTTATCTAACAATGGGTCTTATTTCTTCTGCCAAACCATATATTTGTACCTTTGATCAACTTCTATTCAATGTTCTCCCTCCCCACTACCCTTTCTGGCTTGTGGTAACCACCCATCTACTCTCTATCTTCATGTGATCTACCTTTTTAGCTTACACCTATGAGTGAAAACACGTCACATTTGTCTGTGTACATTTCATTTTCTGTGTGTCTTTGGGTCTTTGCGGTTTGTTTTTCCTAAGCCTCCCATCTATTGCTCTGCATATTTACCTGTCTCCTTAAGTCTCAGCATAAATATTTCCCCAAAATAGCCCCTTTTTAACCACCTTATCAACAGAATTATGTCTAAAATAACACTTTATTGCAGTCCTCTGTTTCTTGTTTAAATAAGTATAACTATTTGAAAATTTTTTTTAGTAATATAATCATTTTTGTCTTTACCTTTTCCTGTTCCAATACCATTTAAGCTTTATAAAAGGAGAGACAGTTGTTGCTCTTACTACTGTATCTAGAGTACCAGCACAGTTTCTGGTGTATCGCAATTATTTTAATCTATATTTGGAGAAGATAAACATATCCAAATAGAGGAAAAGAGCTATAATCCAATCATATAATTGGGTGAATGTTGCCTAAAAACATGTGATTACATAGATCAGTAGATAAATGCTGAGTGCTAAAATTGTTTTGACCCTTGTTGAGATTTAATTTCTCTAGTATTATTTAATTGGTTGCCCTTTAAAAAATTGTTAATTGAGGTTCTAATTATATTTTACTATAATTGTCAGTGTATTACCTGTAACTTACCTCAAATCCTCTGTGAACTATACAGTGAAAAAGGAATTAAGGTTGACTGGAAAGAATGGAAACTATATAACTATCAATAAATGGCTTTCTCAGTCATCCATTATTGTTGTCTTTAGAAAAAAAAACATTTTTTTGTAATTAAAGATATCAGTTTAAAATACATTGTTATAACTTTAAGATGTTTTATGCAATTGCAATTGTAACAGAAAAGAAAATTATATATAGAATATATACAAAGTGAAGTGATAAAGGAATCAAAACGTCACTACAAAAAACACCAACAAAATATAAAAGAAGGCAATGGGGTCGGGCGCGTGGCTCACTCCTGTAATCCCAGAACTTTGGGAGGCTGTGGCGTGTGGATAACAAGGTCAAGAGATCGAGACCATCCTGGTCAACATGGTGAAACCCCGTCTCTACTAAAAACACAAAAAATTAGCTGGGCATGGTGGTGCGTGCCTGTAATCCCAGCTACTCAAGAGGCTGAGGCAGGAGAATTGCCTGAACCCAGGAGGCGGAGGTTGCCGTGAACCGAGATCACGCCATTGCACTCCAGCCTGGGTAACAAGAGCGAAACTCCGTCTTAAAAAAAAAAAAAAAAAAAAAAAAAAAAAAAGGCGGCGGCTATGATAGAGGAAAGGAAGAACAAAAAAGTGACAACACATACAGAAAACAATTAACAAAATAACAATAGCCCTTGATTATCAGTAATTACTGTAAATAAAAATTCAAGTTTGTTTAAAAATCTTATTAAAACACATTCTAACATTGCTAAAATGAGCCAAAAATATGCATAAGTAGAAAGCGATTCTGTGTTTAGAAGACTTTATGTTGTTAAAATGTCTGTACTACCTAATTAACTACAGATGCAATTGCTATCAAAATCTCAATGACAATTTTTTTAAGAAATAGGAAGTAGCACCAAAACTTACAGGAAATTTCAAGAGACCCTGCATAGCCAAAATAGTACTAAAAAATATTAACAAATTTGGAGTTCTTACATTTCCTAATTTCAAAACATACTACACACAATGGAACTCAAGACAGTGTTGCACTGGCATATAGGCTAATATATAGATCTATGGAACAAAAATGGAGCACCTAGAAATAAACCCTTATACTTATAGCCAAAGTATCTTTGACAAGAGACCAAGACTACATAATGGGAACTGTCATTCCTTTTGTGAAAAAAAAAAATGGTTTTGAGAAAATTGGATCTCCATATGAAAAAGAATAAATTTAGACCCTTACCTAATACCATATGCAAAAATTCACTGAAAATGAATTAAAAACCTAAACATAAGACCAAAAACTATTGAACTCCTAGGAGAAAACAGGGGAAACATCACATCATTGGATTTGGCAGTGATTTCTTGGGTAAGGTACCAAAAGCACAGGCAGCCAAAACAAAGATAGACAAATAGTGCTACATCAAACTTAAAAACTCTATCACATGAAATAGTAAATAAGGTCAAAAGGCAATCTATGGAATCGGAGAAAATATTTGCAAATTCTGTGTATAATAAAGGATCAATATTCAGAGTACATAAGTAATTCTACAACTCAACAGCAACAATAAAAATAACACAATTATAAAATGAGCAAAAGACTTCAATACACAGTTGCCCAGAGAAGATATACAAATAACCAACAAGCATATGAAAAAATGTTCAATATCACTCGTCATAAAGTAAAAGCAAATCAAAACCACAATGAGATATTATCTCAGCTCCATTAGGATGGCCACTATCAAAACAACGGAAAACAAAAAGTATTGGTGTGGAAATTGTAATATTTGTGCATTTTAGAAAACAATAGTGAGGTTCCTTAAAAACTTAAATACAGAATTATCATATAACCTAAGAGTCCTGCTTCTTAGTATATATACAAATTAAAAGCATGATCTAGAAAAAATATTTTCATACTCATGTTTGCTGCAACATTATTCACAATAAGAGGTATAAGCAACCCAAATGTTGATCATCAAATAAGTGGATAATGGAAATATATATGTACATGTGATAGAATATTACAGAACCTTAAAGAAGGAAACCCTGTCACCTACTACAAAGTGAATGAACCTCAAGAACATTATGCTAAGTGAAATAAGCCATTTACAAAAGGACAGGTAAGGTAATAACTGATAGGCCAGATATTACTACTACCCTTTTGTTAATTTTATTCAATATGTTTTGTAGCTTTATTCTTTCTTCTTGTTGCCTTCCTTTATATTGTGTTGACTTTCATAGTGATGTATTTTGATTCCCTTCTCATTTATCTTTGTGTTTACTCTATATTTTCTTGTGGTCACCATTGCAATGGCATAAAATATCTTAAAGTCATAACAGTATATTTTAAACTGATACTTTATGTTCCATCACAAAAAGATAACTTTTTTTGAAAGGACAATCATGCATGTCTGAGAAAGTCATTTATTGATAATAGCTTCCATTTCTTCTAGGTTGTCAATTGTGTCCTTAATCTTTTATTCTTCTGCCTTCATTCACAAAGGATGTCAGATGGCTTACATGTAATTAATGGAATACTACAGTAAAATATAAATAGAATGTCACTTAACTCACCACTGTGCATTTATCTACTGATTTACACAGTCACATTTTCAGGCAACATTCACACAATCATATGATTGGGTTATAGCTCTTTTCCTCTACTTTGTCATTTTAATCTTCCTCAGGATATCAGCTATGTTTTAGGCCTGGAGCTTGTATCCATGGTGGTCAGCCTAAAACCAGGGTCACAGGAGCTGGCCTGGCACCTGGGTCCCCTGGCATGGGCCTGAACCATTGTTCTGCTAGAACAGTCATAGACCTGGGTCCTCTGGAGCTTGGGCTATGGGGACAGGCCTGGAACCTGGGGCCCCCCAGGCACTGGGGGTGGCATAAAGCCTGGGTCCACAGTCTGGAGCCTAGGATTTCAAGCACTGGCTTAAAGTCTTGGAGACCAACCTTGGAGACTAATCTGGGGTGTGCTGGAGCCTGGAAACTTTCGAAGAAGTATAATTTATCTATTTTCCCTTTGTTACCCAGACATTTGGTTTCACATATAAAAGGTTATGAAGTTATCCCTATGTTTTATCTAAGACTTTAATAGTTTTTGATATTATATCTAAGTGATTAATCCACATTGAGTAACTTTTATATATGGTGTGATGTAGTCCAACCTCATTCTTTTACATGCTGGATATCCAGATGTCACAATACCATTTTTAGAAAAGACCGTTCTGTCTCTTAGTCAATAGTCTTGGCACCTTTACCAAATATCAAGTGGCCATACATATATAATTTTTGTGCATTTTAGAAAATACTGAGGTTCCTTAAAATATTAAATATAGAATTACCATATAATCTAACAGTCCCACTTCTTAGTATAAATACAAATTAAAAGCATGATCTAGGAAGAATATTTTCACACTCATGTTCCCTGCAACATTATTCACAAGAACTAAGAGGTATAAGCAACCCAAATGTTGATCATCAAATAACTGGATAAAGAAAATGTGTTGTTAGCTAGTTCAATTTATGAAGACAGAATGTGTTTATGTATTCTTTCAGCAATGTTTTGTAGTCTTCAGCATATAAACATTTACTTTCAATGTTAAAATTTATTTCTAGCTATTTTATTCTTTTGAGTACTACTTTGAATAGATTATTTTTTCTTAATTTCATCCTTTGGATTGTTCATAGCTTATTATAGAATCACAATTGATTTTTATATATTGGCTTTGTACCTTCAAAGTTTTCTAAATCAATTTATTAGCTTTAGTAGTTTCTGAATTTATGTGCATGTATTGTATATATGTGTATATTCTTTAGCATTCTCTACATTTAGGATGTTGTCATCTGCAAGTGGAGGTAGTTCTTTCCTTCCAATTGGATTGCCTTTGAATTCCTTTTCTTGCCTAAGTGCTCTGGCTAGAATATTCCTGTACAATGTCAAACACAGAAGTGGTGAAAATCGACATCCTTGTCTTGTTTCTGATTTTAGTATTAAAAACTTCTGATCTTCTCCCACTGACTATGATGTTAGCTGCTGGCTTTCTATATATAGCCTTTGTTTTGAAGAATTTCCTTTAATTTTTGTATATTGAGTATTTATCATGAATTGATGTTGGATTTTGTCGTGCTTTTTTTAGATCAAAGGCAATAATCTATTAATGTAGTATATTAAATTGATTATCACATACTGACCTACCCTTGCATTCCTGGGATAAATCACATTTGCTCATCATGTATAATTCTTTTAATATGCTCTGATTTGCTATTATGTGTGATGGTGTGATGAAATTTGCATACACACACGCCCTCCATATTTCCATGAGAGATATTAGTCTTCAATTTTTCTTGCTTGTGATGTTTTTTATTCCTCCCTCCCATCCCCTGGCTTCACTAGCAGGCTAATCCTGGCTTCACAGGAAGTACTCCCTTCTCTTCTTTGAACATTTTTGAGAATTGGTTTTAACAAATGTTTGGTAGAATTTTACCAACAAAGCCATCAATCCCATAAATTTTGTTGTTGTGAGAGTTTTTAAATACTGGTTCAATCTGCTGACTGTAGTTCTGTTCAGATTTTCTATATTTTCTTGAATCAGTTTTGTAATTTGTGTGTTTCTATGTATTTGTTTCATTCATCTAAATAATCTAATTTGTAGGCCTACAGTTGATCACAGCTTCCCATTATAATCCTTTTGTATCTGTAAGGTCAGCAGTTATGTACCTGCATTCAGCTCTGATTTTACTTAAGGTAAAGGTTTGCCATTTTATTGATCCTTTTAAAGAAATAACTTTTATTTTCATTGATTCTATTGTTGTTTCTCATCTTTATTTTACTTGTCTCTACTCTGATCCATTATTTCCTTCCTTCAATTACCTCTGGGTCTAGTTTCTGCTTCTTATTCTTTATTAATGTAGTTTCTTCTTTATTTATTTACGTGCTTACAGCTATATATGCCCTCTCGGCACCTGTTCTACTGCACCTAATAGTTTTGGTATGCTGTGATTTTGTTTGTATGGGCTTTATATAGTTTTTTAAATTCCTTTGTGATTTCTACTTCAATACGTGTTTAAAAATGTGTTTTTAAATTTCTCTGCATTTGTGAATTTCCCAAGTTCTTCTTCTTACTAAGTTTTAGCGTTATTCCCTTCTAGGCTGATAATATATTTTGTAAAATTCTATTTTAAATTTTGAGACATGTTTAGTGGCCCAATATATGATCTATTCCATATTCCAGAAAACATCTCATGTGCCTTAAGAAGAATGAAAATTAGGGTTTTTTTAGTAGGTTGTTCAGTATATGTCTGTTAGGTCTTCCTGATACATTGTGTTGCTTAAGTTCTCAATTTTCTATTGATCTATTTAGATGGTCTTTCCACTTTTTCATTTCTTATTTTCTTCATTAAACATACTTCTTTGTGTGTTCATTTTTTTGTTTTCTCTTTTTTTTTTTTTTGCATTGTACCCTTTTTATTCATTCTCATCTCTTTTGTATTCCTTCTTTAGATATTTTCTTGGTTGTTACCATGTGGATTACAATCAACATCCAAATTTATAACAATCTAGTTTGAATTGATACCCATTTATCATCTCTAACATATTAAAACTTTGCTCCTATTTAGCCTCATCCTGTCTTTAAGTTACTATTTCATAATTTTATCTTCATACACTATTTGCCAATTAATGTGGATTTATATTTTTGTGCATTTATTTTTTATATCATGCAGAAAATAACAGGAGTTACAAAAAAATATAATTCTGGCACTTATATTTGTTGCTACAATTATCTTTCTAGCATTCTTTCCCTTTCCATACTGTAGAGCTTGAATTCATCTTGAAGGATTCCCTTAACCATTTTTGTAGAGGAGGTCTACCACAAAATCATTTCCTCAACTTTTGTGTATTTGGGATGTACTTGGAGTGGTTTTACTGATCATAGGATTTTTGGTTGACTTTATTGTTTTCCTTTTAATACTTTAAATATGTTGTTCTAAAGTTACTGATTAGAAATTAGTTGTTAATCCTTTGAGGATCCCTTGTATGTAAAACTTGCTACCCGCTTGTTTTCAAGATTTTATCTTTTTTTTTAATTTTATTAAGGTTTATGTCTGTGATCTTTATAAGTTGAAACTATTTGGAGTATCTATTAATAATTTATTTTTGAGAAGAAGTCTCATTCTGTCACCCAAGCTGGAATGCAGTGATGCAATCTCGGCTCACTACAACCTTCCCGTCCTGGGTTCAAGCAATTCTCCTGCCTCAGCCTCCTGAGTAGCTGGGACTACAGGTGCATGCCACCATGCCTGGTTACTTTTTATATTTATTTATTTATTTATTTATTTTGAGGTGGAGTTTCGCTCTTGTTACCCAGGCTGGAGTGCAATGGCACGATCTCGGCTCACCGCAACCTCCGCCTCCTGGGTTCAAGCAATTCTCCTGCCTCAGCCTCCTGAGTAGCTGGGATTACAGGCACGCGCCACCATGCCCAGCTAATTTTTTGTATTTTTAGTAGAGACGGGGTTTCACCATGTTGACCAGGATGGTCTCGATCTGTTGACCTCGTGATCCACCCGCCTTGGCCTCCCAAAGTGCTGGGATTACAGGCTTGAGCCACCGCGCCCGGCCTAATTTTTATATTTTTAGTAGAGATGAGGTTTCACTATGTTGGCCAGTCTGGTCTTGTGATCTGCCTGCCTCAGCCTCCAAAAGGGCTGAGATTACAGGTGTAAGCCACTGTTCCCGGCCTATTTGGAGTACTTTTTAAGCTCCTGATTATGTAGCTTATACCCTCCATTAAACTTGGAAAATTTTCAGTCACTATTTCTTCAAAATTTTTTGTTTCATTATCTCTCTTTTCTTCATTTTAGGCTCCCATAATGTGCTCAATGTTGTCCCAAAGCTTTTAGCTTCTCTTCATTTTTACTTTTTTCTGTCTGTCCTTCTGACTTAATAATTCTAATTCTTATTGTACTGTTTCCAGATTTGCTAGTTCTTTCTTCTGCCTTTGGAAAGCTGCTGTTGAATTCTTTTACTAACTTCCTTTAAAATTTAAACTATTTTACTTTTTGGCACTAGAATTTAGTATTTCTTTATTAATATTTTACTTCTTTAGACATTATTTTCCCACTTTAGTTCTTTGGCCATGACTTCCTTTAGACTTTTAAGCATTTTTAAGATAGTTAATTTAATGGTTTATCTACTAATTCCAATGTCTGTGCTTCCTTACAACCTGCTAATGTCTTTTTTATTTTTTTCCATATGAATAGACCATACTTTCCTTTTTCTTTTTATGCCTTGTGATTTTAAAAAAACACAACTATGCAGTTTTTATATTTAAATGTAATAACTCTAGAAATTAGATTGTCCTCATAGTAAAACTGTGCATAAATGCGGTAACTCTGGAAATTCAATTCTCCTATTCCCTGGGTTTGCTGGTGTTAATTTTAGGGCTATACTTGTCTAGTTGGTGAGTTTTCCAAACTGTTTTTGCAAAGATTGTATTCCTTATGCTGTATGTTTACTGAAGTCTACGTTCCATTATCTCAGCAGTAAGGAAGTGACCTGATAGGGATTTTTAAAATACATTTGGAGTTAAAAATAACAGAAAATCCTACTCTATTAATTTGTGCAGATTAGCTCTGAGCTTGTTACTTCAGTACTAAGCCAGACTACCCGGAACTGTGCCTTAACCTTAATATTTTGCTTTTGTAGAGCTCACGGTTTTCCCAAAGGTGCATGCCTTGGGTTCACCCAGGTCTATTCAGAGCCCCTTTTTAGTCCTGGTAATGCATATTATACACCCTGTTAATAAAATGAAGCTTCTATGTTTTTATTTCTTCAAGGAATTTCCTTCTGAGCTTCATCTTTCCCAGGCTTTAGAGTTGTCTGATGCTTGCCCTATCTACTGTCCCCTCCTTCAGGCAGGTACAGTGTATGTCTTTAAATATTTTGAAAGATGCAGTCACTGTGTAGAAGATCACTCCAGCTTTATTGTTGGGGAGAGAGAAATAAATGTCAGCCTCTACACTCTGTTTAGAGAACAACCCAATAGGTCAAAACACACAACTACAGTATTTTAAAAACAGTTTCCATCAGCGCTAACACCAGCAAAGTTCACCAGGAACGTGGTTTGCCATTCCCATGGATGCCATCCCTGCCATGTTGGGGAATGAGATGGTTACCAGATGAGTGAAAATACCTAATGCTTTTTAACCAAATTTCAGCTACCTTTTCCTTCATTAAGTCATCCTCTGGTTATAAATTCTGAATTATATTAGGTTCTAGGGTTCCTAAAACAGAGCTGATTCTGTCAGTATTTGCCAGGTTATGGTAGTTTCAATAAGTGGACCTCAAATTCAAGCACCTTACTCTGCCATTCCTAAGATATCACTGTCTATCTGATTATGTCAAGGTCTAAGGCCTGACACTTACCTCTTTGATGCATGAGACTCTGCATGTGGGAAAGAGATTATACATAACTTAGTATAATTTATCATCAAAACTAGATAAAACAATTTGATATAATGGCTAATTCACAGATCAGCAGTAGCATTTCCATATAGTAAGAAAAATTAAAGTATGACCTAGAAATACTATTCACACTCACAGCCAGAGCAATTTCTTTGCATTATTCTAGTTAAGTTTAATTTGTCAGATGTAGAGTTGCCCGGAAATAGGTATTTGGTAACTGGTATAATTATTTAATATATCATTATTATATTTTAATTTCTATTTTATAACATCTTGATATCCATTATGTCTTATGTTTTTGAGAGTCACAGAATGGTTAAAAAGAAGTAAATATTTATACTACCATATTTGAAAATAACTTCACATATATATTTATGTATTTAATAAGGCACCTGGGTTCTAGATCTATTATAGCCATGATTTTTCTTTTTCTATATTTTAATTTTTTTTATCATGTAGCATATTGCTTCTCAAAGAGAGATTAAAATAAAAAATAAATTGAAAGAAGGCATAGAGGATCTTTTATAAGGCAAATTACAAGCAAATAGCAAGGTCAATTTTATCCTTCTACTATAGTAATATAAATGATTTGCACCAAATGGACCTCTGTAGGATTACATATTAACCTCACCATAGATACAGAAAACAGGCTTCAGAAAATGAAAATTGTTGTGTATATCTACCCTGAAAATTTTGAGGCAATGTGTATTCCCCAAGTTAGAGAGAGTACTGGCAACTTTCATCTCTCCACTAGAAATGTCTGACTTTTGTCCAAGTGTGAAGAGTTAATCTAAATAATATAAGAATTTTTAAAAAATTAAATGTGGCATATATACAAAATGGTTGTATACCATGTAAATTTTAACAAATAATAAATATCTGTGCCATAGCTTGGAGGAAACAATAAAATTTATATTTACTTTTAAAATAAGAATATTTAGAGGATGTTATAAATTAACTTAGAGGATGTTATAAATTAACTTCTCAGTCTTGAGAAAAATTACATCTTTATTTTTACAGCCTCTAAACAAAACTTAGTATTTTCTTTTTTTTTATTGTACTTTAGGTTCTGGGGTACATGTGCAGATCATGCAGGATTGTTGCATAGGTACATACATGGCAATGTGGTTTGCTGCCTTCCTCCCCCATCACCTATATCTGGTATTTCTCCCCATGTTATCCCTCGCCACCCTCACTGTCCCTCCCCTAGTCCCTGCCAACTGACTGCGGTGTGTGATGCTACCCTCCCTGTGTCCACATGTTCTAATTGTTCAACACACATCTATGAGTGATACCATGTGGTGTTTGATCTTCTGTTCTTGCATCAGTTTGCTGAAAATGATGGTTTCCAAATTCATCCATGTCCCTATGCAGGACACGAACTCATCGTTTTTTTTATGGCTGCATAGTATTCCATGGTGTATATGTGCCACATTTTCTTTATCCAGTCTATTGCTGATGGACATTTGGGTTGTTTCCAGGTCTTTGCTATTGTAAACAGTGCCACAGTGAACATACGTGTGCATGTGTCTTTATAATAGAACAATTTATAATTATTTGGGTATATACCCAGTAATGGAATTGCTGGGCCAAATGGTATTTCTAGGTCCTTGAGGAATTGCCACACTGTCTTCCACAATGGTTGCACTAATTTGCACTCCCACTAACAGTGTAAAAGTGTTCCTAGTTCTCCACATCCTCTCTAGCATCTGCTGTCTCCAGATTTTTTAATGATTGCCATTCTAACTGGCGTGAGATGGTATCTCAATGTGGTTTTGATTTGCATTTCTCTAATGACGAGTGATGATGAGTATTTTTTTATGTTTCTTGGCCTCATAGATGTCTTCTTTTGAAAAGTGTATGTTCATATTTTTTGCCCACTTTTGACGGGGTTTGTTTTTTACTTGTAAATCTGTTTTAGTTCTTTGTAGATTCTGGATATTAGCCCTTTGTCAGATGGGTATATTGCAAAAATATTTTCCCATTCTGTTCGTTGCCAGTTTGTTCTAATGATGGTTTCCTTTGCTGTACAGAAGCTCTAGAGTTTAATTAGATCCCATTTATCTATTTTGGCTTTTGTTTCCATTGCTTTTGGTGTTTTAGCTATGAAGTCCATGCCTATGCCTACATCCTGAATGGTTTTGCCTAGATTTTCTTCTAGGGTTTTTTTGTTTGTTTGTTTGTTTGGGTTTTTTTTTTTTTTTTTTTTTTTTTTTTTTTTTTTTTTTGAGATGGAGTTTCGCTCTTGTTACCTGGGCTGGAGTGCCATGGCGCAATCTTGGCTCACCGCAACCTCCACCTCCTGGGTTCAGGCAATTCTCCTGCCTCAGCCTCCTGAGTAGCTGGGATTACAGGCACATGCCACCATGCCCACCTAATTTTTTATATTTTTTAGTAGTGACGGGGTTTCACCATGTTGACCAGGATGGTCTCGATCTCTTGACCTCGTGATCCACCCACCTCGGCCTCCCAAAGTGCTGGGATTACAGGCTTGATCTTCTAGGGTTTTTATAGTGTTAGGCCTTATGTTTAAGTCTTTAAGCCATCTGGCATTAATTTTAGTGTAAGGTGTCAGGAAGGAGTCCAGTTTCTGCTTTCTGCACATTGCTAGCCAGGTTTCCCAACACCATTTACTAAAAATGGAATCTTTTCTCCATAGCTTTTCTCAGGTTTGTCAAATATCAGATGATTATAGATGTGTGGTGTTGCTTCTGAGGCATCTGTTCTGTTCCATTGGTCTGTGTCTCTGTTTTGGTACCAGTACCATGCTGTATTGATTACTGTGGCATTGTAGTATAGTTTGATGTCAGGCATCATGATGCCTCCAACTTTGTTCTTTGTGCTTAGGATTATTTTGGCTAAGGATTGTTTTGGCTATGTGGGCTCTCTTTTGGTTCCATATGAAGTTTAAGGTGTTTTTTATTTCCAGATCTGTGAAGAAAATCATTGGATGCTTAATGGGGATAGCGTTGAATCTATAAATTACTTTGGGCAATATGGCCATTTTCACAATGTTGATTATTCCCAACCATGAGCATGGAATGTTTATCCATCTATTTCTGTCCTGTCTTATTTCATTGAGCACTGGTTTGTAGTTCTCCTTGAAGAGATCCTTTACATCCTTTGTTAGTTGTATCCCTAGGTATTTTATTCTCTTTGTAGCAGTTCTGAATGGGAGTTTACTTTTGATTTGGCTCTGTTTGTTATTGGTAGATAGAAATGCTTGTGATTTCTGCACATTGATTTTGTATTCTGAGACTGCTGAATTTGCTTATCTGTTTCAGGACATTTTGGGCTGAGACAATGGGGTCTTCCAAATATACAATCATGTCACCTGCAAATAGAGGCAATTTGGCTTTCTCTTTTCCTCATTGAATACCTTTATTTCTTTTTCTTGCTGATTTCTCTGGCTAGAACTTCAAATACTATATTGAATAGGAGAGGTCAGAGAGGGCATCCTTGTTTTGTGCCAGATTTCAAAGGAAATACTTTGTTTTTGCCTGTTCAGTATGATATTGGCTGTGGGTTTGTCATAAATAGCTCTTATTATTTTGAGATATGATCCATTGATGCCTAGTCTATTGAAAGTTTTTAGCATAAAGGGCTATTGAATTTTGATGAAGGCCTTCTCTGCATCTATTGAGATAATCATGTGGTTTTTGTCTTTGGTTCTGTTTATGTAGTGGATTACATTTATAGACTTGCGTATGTTGAACCAGCCTTGCATCCCTGGGATGAAGCCTACTCCATCATGTTGAATAAGCTTTTTGATTTGCTATTGCATTCTCTTTGCCAGTATTTTATTGAAGATTTTTGCATCAAGGTTCATCACGGATGTTCTCCTGAAGTTTTCTTTTTAGTTGCGTCTCTGTCTGGTTTTGGTATTAGGATGATGTTGGTCTCATAAAATGAGTTGGGGAGCATTCCCTCTTTTTGTATTGTTTGGAATAGTTTCAGAAGGAATGGTACCAGCTCCTCTTTGTACATCTGGTAGAATTTACCTGTAAACCCGTCTGGACCTGGGCTTTTTTTAGTTGGTAGTCTATTTATTGCTGCCTCAACTTCATCTCTTGTTATTGGTCGATTCAGGGTTTTGACTTCTTCCTGGTTTAATCTTGGAAGACTGCAAGTGTCCAGGAATTTATCCATTTCTTCCAGGTTTACTGGTTTGTGTGCATAGAGTTGTTTGTAGTAATCTCTGATGGTAGTTTATATTTCTGTGGAATCGTGGTGATGTCCCCTTTATTGTTTTTTATTGCAGCTATTTGATTCTTCTCTCTTTTCTTTTTTATTAGTCCTGCTAGTGGTAATTTTGTTGATCTTTTAAAAAAAACCAGATCTCGGATTTGTTGATTTTTTGAAATGTTTTTGTGTCTCTATCTCCTTCAGTTCTGCTCTGATCTTAGTTATTTCTTGTCTTCTGCTAGCTTTTGAGTTTTTTTGACCTTTCTCCTCTAACTCTTTCAATTTTGATGATAGGGTATCGATTTTAGACCTTTCATTGCTCCTCATGTGGGCATTCATTGCTATAAATTTCCCTCTAGACACTGCTTTAAATGTGTCCCAGATATTCTGGTATGATGTGTCTGCATTAGTTTCGAAGAACATTTTTTTTTTTTAATTTTTATTGCATTATAGGTTTTGGGGTATATGTGCAGAACGTGCAAGATAGTTGCATAGGTACACACATGGCAGTGTGTTTTGCTGCCTTCCTCCCCTTCACCCACACTTGGCATTCATCCCAGGCTATCCCTCCCCAGCCCCCCCAACTATCCCTCCCCTATTCCCCCCAATAGACCCCAGTGTGTAGTACACCCCCTCCCTGTATCCATGTGTTCTCATTTTTCTCACCCGCCTATGAGTGAGAATATGCGGTATTTCTTTTTCTGTTCTTGTGTCAGTTTGCTGAGAATGATGTTCTCCAGATTCATCCATGTCCTTATAAAGCACACAAACTCATCATTTTTGATTGCTGCATAATATTCCATGGTGTATATGTGCCACATTTTCCCAGTCCAGTCTATCATTGATGGGCATTTGGGTTGGTTTCAGGTCTTTGCTATTGTAAACACTGCTGCAATGAACATTTGTGTGCATGTGTCCTTATAGTAGAACGATTTATAGTCCTTTGGATATATACCCAGTAATGGGATTGATGGGTCAAATGGAATTTCTCTTTCTAGGTCCCTGAGGAATCACCACTGTCTTCCAAAATGGTTGAACTAATTTACACTCCCACCAACAGTGTAACAGTGTTCCTATATCTCCACATCCGCTCCAGCATCTGCTGTCTCCAGATTTTTTAATGATCGCCATTCTAACTGGCATGAGATGGTATCTCAATGTGGTTTTGATTTGCATCTCTCTAATGACCAGTGATGATGAGCATTTTTTCATGTGTTTTTTTGGCCTCATGTATGTCTTCTTTTGTAAAGTGTCTGTTCATATCCTTTGCCCATTTTTTGAATGGGCTTGTTTGTTTTTTTTTTCCTGTAAATCTGTTTGAGTTCTTTGTAAATTCTGGATATCAGCCCTTTGTCAGATGTGTAAACTGCAAAGATTTTTTCCCATTCTGATGGTTGCCGATTCACTCTAGTGACTGTTTTTTTTTTGCCATGCAGAAGCTGTGGAATTTGATTAGGTCCCATTTGTCTATTTTGGCTTTTGTTGCCAATGCTTTTGGTGTTTTGGTCATGAAGTCCTTGCCTACTCCTATGTCCTGAATGGTTTCCTATGTCCTGAATGGTTTTGCCTAGATTTTCTTCTAGGGTTTTTATGGTGCCAGGTCTTATGTTTAAGTCTTTAATTCATCTGGAGTTAATTTTAGTGTAAGGTGTCAGGAAGGGGTCCAGTTTCTGCTTTTGCACATGGCTAGTCAGTTTTCCCAACACCATTTATTAAACAGAAAATCCTTTCCCATTGCTTGTTTTTGTCTCGTTTATCAAAGAGTATATGGTTGTAGATATGTTGTGTTGCCTCCAATGCCTCTGTTCTGTTCCATTGTTCTATATCTCTGTTTTGGTACCAGTACCATGCTGTTTTGATTACTGTAGCCTTGTAGTATAGTTTGAAGTCTGGTAGTCTGATGCCTCCGGCTGTGTTCTTTTTGCTTAGAATTGACTTGGCTATGCGGGCTCTCTTTTGGTTTCATATGAAGTTCATGGTTGTTTTTTCCAGTTCTGTGAAGAAATTCAATGGTAGTTTGATGGGGATAGCATTGATTGTGTAAATTATTTGGGCAGTATAGCCATTTTCACGATATTGATTCTTCCTAACCACGAACATAAAATGTTTCTCCATCTGTTTGTGTCCTCTCTTATTTCGTTGAGCAGTGGTTTGTAGTTTTCCTGAAAGAGGTCCCTTATGTTCCTTGTGAGTTGTATTCCTAGGTATTTTATTTTCTTTGTAGCAATTGTGAATGGCAGTTCGTTTTTGATTTGGTTCTCTTTAAGTCTGTTATTAATGTATATGAATGCTTGTGATTTTTGAACATTGATTTTATATCCTAAGACTTTACTGAAGTTGCTTATCAGTTTCAGGAGCTTTTGGGCTGAGGTGATGGGGTCTTCTAGGTATACTATAATGTCGTCTGCAAATAGAGACAATTTGGTTTCCACCTTTCCTATTTGAATACCCTTTATTTCTTTTTCTTGCCTGATTGCTCTGGCTAGAACTTCCAGTACTATGTTGAATAGGAGTGGTGAGAGAGGGCATCCTTGTCTAGTGCTGGAAGGGAATGCTTCCAGTTTTTGCCCATTAAGTATAATATTGGCTGTTGGTTTGTCATAAATAGCTTTTATTATTTTGAGATATGTTCCATCAATACCAAGTTTATTGAGGGTTTTTAGCATAAAGTGCTGTTGAATTTTGTCAAATGCCTTCTCTGCATCAATTGAGATAATCATGTGGTTTTTGTTTTTGGTTCTGTTTATGTGGTGAATTACATTTATAGACTTGCATATGTTCAACCAGCCTTGCATGCCCGGGATGAATCCTAATTGATTATGATGGATAAGTTTTTTAATGTGCTGTTGCAATCGGTTTGCCAGTATTTTATTGAAGATTTTTGCATTTATATTCATCATGGATATTGGCCTGAAGTTTTCTTTTCTTGTTGAGTCTCTGCTGGGTTTTGGTATCAGGATGATGTTGGTCTCATAAAATGATTTGGGAAGGGTTCCCTCTTTTTGAATTATTTGGAATAGTTTCAGAAGGAATGGTACCAGCTCCTCGTTGTGTGTCTGGTAGAATTGGGCTGTGAACCCATCTGGACCTGGGCCTTTTTTTTTGTGGTAGGCTCTTAATTGCTGCCTCAACTTCAGACCTTGTTATTGGTCTGTTCATAGTTTCGGCTTCCTCCTGGTTTAGGCTTGGGAGGACACAGGCGTCCAGGAATTAATCCGTTTCTTCCTGGTTTACTAGTTTATGTGCATAGAGTTGTTTGTAGTATTCTCTGATGATGGTTTGAGTTTCTGTGGAATCTGTGATGATTTCCCCATTATCATTTTTTATTGCATCTATTTGGTTGTTCTATCTCTTCTTTTTTATCAGTCTGGCTAGTGGTCTGTCTATTTTGTTGATCTTTTCAAAAAACCAGCTCTTGGATTTATTGATTTTTTGAAGGGTTTTTCTTGTCTCTATCTCTTTCGGTTCTGCTGTGATCTTAGTTATTTCTTGTCTTCGGCTAGGTTTTGAGTTTTTTTGATCTTGCTCCTCTAGCTCTTTCAATTTTGACGATATGGTGTCAATTTTCGATCTCTCCACTCTTCTCATGTGGGCACTTATTGCTATATATTTTCCTCTACAGACTGCTTTGAATGTGTCCCAGAGATTCTGGTACGTTGTGTCATCATTCTCATTGGTTTTGAAGAACTTCTTTATTTCTGCCTTCATTTCATTGTTTATCCAATCAACATTCAAGAGCCACTTGTTCAGTTTCCATGAAGCTGTCTGGTTCTGAGTTAGTTTCTGAATTCTGAGTTCCAACTTGATTGCACTATGGTCTGAGAGACTGTTATGATTTCCGTTGTTTTGCATTTGCTGAGGAGTGCTTTACTTCCAATTATGTGGTCAATTTGAAGTATGTGTGATGTGGTGCTGAGAAGAATGTATATTCTGTGAATTTGGGGTGGAGAGTTCTGTAAATGTCTATCAGGTTTGCTTGTTTCAGGTCTGAGTTCAAGTCCTGGATATCCTTGTTAATCTTCTGTCTGGTTGATCTGTCTGATATTGACAATAGAGTGTTAAAGTCTCCCACTATTGTTGTGTGGGAGTCTAAGTCTCTTTGTAAGTCATTAAGAACTTGCCTTATATATCTGGGTGCTCCTGCATTGGGTCCATATATATTTAGAATCGTTAGCTCTTCTTGTTGTATCGATCCTTTTACCATTATGTAATGACCTTCTTTGTCCCTTTTGATCTTTGTTGCTTTAAAGTCTATTTTATCAGAGACGAGAATTGCAACTCCTGCTTTTTTTTTTGCTCTCCATTTGCTTGCTAAATCTTCCTCCATCCCTTTATTTTGAGCCTTTGTGTATCCTTGTGTGTGAGGTGGGTTTCCTGGATACAGCACACCGATGGGTTTTGGTTTTTTATCCAATTTGCCAGTCTGTGTCTTTTGATTGGTGCATTTAGCCCATTTACATTTAGGGTTAATATTGTTATGTGTGAATTTGATACTGCCATTTTGATGCTAGCTGGCTGTTTTGCCCATTGATTCATGTAGATTCTTCATTTTGTTGATGGTCTTTAGCATTTGGTATGCTTTTAGAATGGCTGGTACTGGCTGTTTTTTTCTATGTGTAGTGCCTCTTTCAGGAGCTCTTGTAAAGCAGGCCTAGTGGTGACAAAATCTCTGAGTTCTTGCTTGTTCATGAAGGATTTTATTTTTCCTTCACTTATGAAGCTCAGTTTGGCTGGATATGAAATTCTGGGTTGAAAGTTCTTTGCTTTAAGGATGTTGAATATTGGCCACCACTCTCTTGTGGCTTGTAGAGTCTCTGCCGAGAGATCTGCTGTGAGTCTGATGGGCTTCCCTTTGTGGGTGACCTGACCTTTCTCTCTGGCTGCCCTTAGTATTTTCTCCTTCATTTCAACCCTGGTGAATCTGACGATTATGTGCCTTGGGGTTGCTCTTCTTGTGGAGTATCTTTGTGGTGTTCTCTGTATTTCCTGGAATTGAGTATCGACCTGTCTTGCTAGGTTGGGGAAATTTTCTTGGATAATATCCTGAAGAGTGTTTTCCAGCTTGGATTCATTCTCTTCATCACATTCTGGTACACCTATCAAACGTACGTTTCATGTCTTCACATAGTCCCACATTTCATGGAGATTTTGTTCATTCCTTTTTGAGCTTTTTCCTTTAATCTTGGTTTCTCATTTTATTTCATTGAGTTGATCTTCAACTTCTGATATTCTTTCTTCTGCTTGGTCAATTCGGCTGTTGAAACTTGTGCATGCTTCGCAAAGTTCTCATGTTGTTTTTCAGCTCCTTCAATTCATTCTTATTCCTCTCTAAGTTGTCCATTCTTGTTATCAATTCCTCGAATCTTTTTTTCAAATCTTTTTTCAAGGTTCTTAGTTTCTTTGCACTGATTTAGAACATGTTCTTTTAGCTCACTGAAGTTTCTCATTATCCACTTTCTGAAGTCTGATTCCATCATTTCGTCACACTCATTCTCCGTCCAGCTTTGTTCCCTTGCGGGTGAGGAGTTTTTGTCCTTTATAGGAGGTGATGTGTTTTGGTTTTGGGTGTTTTCCTCCTTTTTGTGCTGGTGTCTTCCCATCTTTATGGATTTATCCACCTGTCATCTTAGTAGTTGCTGATTTTTCAATTGGGTCTCTGTGTGGACACCCAGGTTGTTGATGATGAGGTATTTCTGTTATTTAGTTTTCCTTCTAATGGTCTAGCCCCTCTGCTGTATGAGTGCTGAGGTCCACTCCAGGCCCTGCTTGTCTGGGGTACACCTGTAGCAGCTGCAGAACAGTGAGGGATGCTACCAGTTTCTTCTTCTGCTATCTTTGTTCCAGAATGATGCCCGCCAAATGTCAGTCTGATTGGTCCTTTTTTGGGGTGACTCTTTGGATATACAGGGCTCAGGGAGCTTCTTGAGGAGATGGTCTGTGCTTTATAGGAGTTCCAGTGCTGAGCTGTGTGCTCCATTGTTCATTCAGGGTTGTTGGGAGGATGTGTTTATGTCTGCTGCAACAGAACTCATAACCCCCCCCTTTTTTCCCCCTTAGATGCTCTGCCTCAGGGAGTTGGGGCTTTCTTTATGAGTATCTGTTGCACTGTTCTGCCCAGGTAGGAGGCAGTCTATTCACTATTTTCCTGCTGGGGCTCCACCCTGCTAGTGTGGGTCCGCCCTGTTGCCATGGGGCTCAGTTCTGCTGTGGCGTGCTCCACCCTGCTGGTGGAGTCTCTCTGTTATGGCAGGTTGCCTCGGCAACAGCAGGCTGCATCAGCCCTGGGCAGTTCTTCAGTAGGGGCAGATCGCTTTCATAGTGGCAGATGCCCCTCCCCCACTGGGCTGCACCGTCCTAAATGCCAGCAGCAAAACTCTCAGCCCTGAGTGCCTCTAATAGCCACCCTGCATGTCCCCGTGAGGGTGGGACCCACCGGGCCTGATCATCCAGCTCCCTGCCTCAGAGTTCGTCCTCTCTCTCTCTTCCTCTCCCCAAGCTGAATGGTTGACTCTCTCACTGGCGCCCCAGTAGCCTGCTGATAGGGCACTGGGATCCATGTGATCTCCCATGCTGCTGCCCACTGCATCGGCTCAGATCACATTTCCCAGGAATCTCCTGGTCTGGTTCATTGTCCAAGTCCCATTCAATCAGATGGACATGTCAATCTGCCCTTCCAAATCTCAGATTGCTGGTTTAACAGGGCACCCAGACCAGTGAGTTTTGTGCCCAGTGCCGCTGTGCTGTGGTGCCTGCCGAACCGGCCACATTAGCCAATTGCACTAGCATCCCATGTCTCTCCCACACCTGGGACTTCCAACATTCTGTGGGCAAAAAAGGTACATCTGAGAATGCGGCTAGGACTCACCCTCTGCACCTTCACTGAGAGCTGCAATCCTGAGTTGCCTCTATGATGCCATCTTGGAACAGAAGAACATCTTTATTTCTGCCTTCATTTCATTGTATAACCAGTCAACATTCAGAAGCCAGTTCAGTTTCCCTGAAGCTGTGCAGTTCTGAGTTATTTTCTTAATTCTGAGCTCTAATTTGATTGCCCTGTGGTCTGAAAGACTGTTTGGTATGATTTCCATTCTTTTTCATTTGCTGAGGAGTGATTTACTTCCAATTATGTGGTCAATTTTAGAGTAAGGGCAATGTGGTGCTGAAAAGAATATATATTCTGTGGATTTGGGGTTGAGAGTTCTGTAAATGCCTATTAAGTTTGCTTGGTCCAGATCTGTGTTCAAGTCCCAAATTTCTTTGTTGATTTTCTCTCTCATTGATCTATCCAATATTGACAGTGTGGTGTTAAAGTCTCCCACTAATATTATGTGGGAGTCTAAAAGTCTCTTTGTAGGTCATTAAGGACTTGCTTTATAATTGGGTTTCCTGTATTAGGCGCATATATATTCAGGATAGTTTTTTTTCATTGTATTGATCCTTTCACCATTATGTAATACCTCTCTTTGGACCTTTGTTGGTTTAAAGTCCATTTTATCAGAGATGAGGATTGTCACCCCTGCTTTTTTTGCTCTCCATTTGCTTGGTAAGTCTTCTTCTATCCCTTTATTTTGAGTCTATGTGTGTCTTTGCACATGAGATGGGTCTCCTGAATACAGCACACTGATGGTTCTTGGCTTTTTATCCAATTTGCCAGTCTGTGTCTTTTGATTGGGGCATTTAGTCCATTTACATTTAATCTTAATATATTGTTATGTTTGAGTTTGATCCTGCCATGTTATTACTGGTTGGCTGTTTTGCCCTTTGGTTGGCATAATTTCTTCATTGTATCTTTGGTCTTTACCATTTTTTTTTTTTTTTTTTGCAGTGGCTGGTACTGATTTTTTCTTTCTGTGTTTAGTGTGTCCCTCAGAAGCTCTTGTAGAGTAGGTCCAATAGTGACAGAGTCTCTCAGCAATTGCTTGTCCTTAAAGGATTTTATTTCTCCATCACTTATAAAGCTTAGTTTGGCTGGATGTGAAATTCTGGGTTGAAAGTTCTTTTCTTTAAGGAAGTTGAATATTGGCCCCTACTGTCCTCTGGCTTGTAGGATTTCTGCCAAGAGATCTGCTGTGTGTCTGATGGGCTTCCCTTTGTGAGTGACCTGACCTTTCTCTCTGGCTGCCCTCAGTATTTTTTCTTTGTTTCAATCCTAGTGAATTTGATGATTATGTGCCTTGGGGTTGCTCTTCTAGAGGAGTGTTGTTATGGTGTTCTCTGTATTTCCTGTATTTGAGTGTTGGCCTGCTTTGCGAGGTTGGGGAAGTTCTCCTGGATAATATCTTGAAGAGTGTTTTCCAGCTTGGATTCATTCTCCCCATCATCCTCTGGTATACCAATAACACATAGATTAGGTCTTTGCACATAATCCCATATATCTTGAAGGCTTTGTTCATTTCTTTTCACTCTCTGTTCTCTTTTCTTGCCTTCTTGTTTTATTTCATTAAGTTGATCTTCAATCTCTGATAACCTTTCTTCTGCTTGATCTATTTGTGTATTCTGCTATTGAAACTTGTGTATGCTTCATGAAGTTCTTCTGCTGTATTTTTCAGCTCCATCAAGTTGTTTATGTTCTTCTTTAAGCTGGTTATTCTAGTTAGCATTTCATCTCACCTTTTTTCAAGGTTTTAATTGTTTGCATTGGGTAAGAACATGTTCCTTTAACTCAGAGAAGTTTGTCATTATCCACCTTCTGAAGCCTGCTTCTGTCAGTTCGTCAAATTGGTTCTCAGTCCAGCTTTGTTCCATTGTTGGTGAGGAGTTCTGAACTTGTGGTGGGGACAAAGCATTCTGTTTTTTTCCCATCTCATTGGATTTATGTAGTTTTGATCTCAGGGAGATGCTTGGGGAGGCGGCCTTTCCTTTGCCTGCCTGCAGAGGCACTGCTGGGCTGCCATGGGTTCAGTGGAACTGCTGCATGTTTTATTTACTCAGGAAAGTTAGGCTGGCTTCTGCAATGGTGGCTGTCCCTCCCCCCGCAGAGCTGGAGCATTCCTGGTTGTTCTCTAGGTGCAAAACTTTGGCATGGGAGGTTTTTTTCAGTCTGCTGGGCTTTGTCGAGGTGAGGGTGACCCATCCTTCCTTATGGGCTATTTCCCTGTTTTCAGTTCCCCTTCCCTCTGGGATCCATCCAGTTGGCTTTCTGGCTCTCATGCCTGTCAGTGCTTCTGCCTAGATCTATGCCCTGGCACTGGCTGAAGTTGCTGTTTTGCCTGGTGAAGATCTCCTGTTCTGTGGGTTATAGAGGGCTTGGGTGGAGCACTGTAACCAAATCGAAGTCCCAGAGGGGTAGATACCCAGTCCTCCAATGGGTTCACCCACCTCCTGGGTGGGCCTATGCCCCACCTTGCCTCAACTTGCCCTATTGGTTTATACCCACTATCCAACCAGACCCACAAAATGAACCTGGTACCTCTTTTAGAATTGTGGAGACCACTCAGTTTCTGCATCTCTCTCACTGGGAGCTGCTTCTTATTTGGCCATCTTGGGATCCATAGTATTTTCTTCAATTATAAATTTAAGAAGGTTAAAAATAAAAATGATCATTAACAATACCTATAACTAATCACTAATAGAAACTAAAAATATTTTTATAGTCAATTGAAGTTTTTCTATTGACTTACTAAATAACTTCTATCAAAGTTATTTAAAACTTCATTTATATTCATGACTTCCACAAAATGGCAGTAGTTATTATAGCCTGGGCCAAAAGGCAGGTCATCAGAATCATTTAATCCTGCTCTTATGCAAATAGGCACCTCAAAGTCATTAGTCACCATTAAGGTAAAGTTGCATGTCTTCATATTGGTGATTCAGACACCTAAGCTTAGTTCAGTATTTTCTGTTTACAATTATGTGATCAGTAACTGTAAAGACATGAGGGTTTTCTTAATATTTAAGTTTTGTAAAGTAGGACAGTTCAAATGAGAACTCTAAATCTTCCAAGGGGACACTTTCACAATTATGGCCTTCACTTCTTAATGCACTGCCCAAACTGGAAGCATTCCCTTTGAAAACTGGCATTAGACAAGGGTGCCCTCTCTCACCACTCCTATTCAACATAGGAGCCAGAGTAACCAGGCAAAAGAAAGAAAGGATATTCAGTTAGGAAAAGAAGAAGTCAAATTGTTTCTCTTTGCAGATGACATGACTGTATATTTAGAAAACCCCATTATCTCAACCCAAAATCTCCTTAAGATGATAAGCAACGTCAGGAAAGTATCAAGATACAAAATCAACGTGCAAAAATTACAAGCATTCCTATACACTAATAACAGAGAAACAGAAAGTCAAATCATGAGTGAACTTCCTTTCACAATTGCTACAAAGAGAAAATAAAATACCTAGGAATACAACTAACAAGGGACAGGAAGGACCTCTTGAAGGAGAACTGCTCAAGGAAATAAGAGAAGATACAAACAGAAGAAAAAATATTCCATGCTCATGGTTACAAAGAATGAGTATCCTGAAAATGTCCATACTGCCCCAAGTAATTTATAGGTTCAATGCTATTCCATTGATCTTCTTCACAGAACTGGAAAAACCACCTTAAACTTCATATGGAACCAAAAAAAGAGCCCACATAGCCAAGATAATCCTAAGCAGAAAAGAACAAAGCTGAAGGCATCACTCTGCCTGACTTCAAACTATTCTACAAGGCTACAGTAATCAAAACAGCATGCTACTGGTACCAAAACAGAGATGTAGACCAATGGAACAGAATAGAGGCCTCAGAATTAACGCCACACATCTACAACCATCTGATCTTTGACAAACCTGACAAAAGCAATGGGGAAAGGATTCTTTGTTTAATAAATCATGTTGGGAAAACTGGATAGCCAGATGCAGGAAGCTGAAACTGGACCCCTTCCTGACACCTTATACAAAAATTAACTCCAGATGGATTAAAGATTTAAACATAAGAACTAACACCATTTAGGACATAGGCACAGGCAACAACTTCATGACTAAAGTACCAAAAGCATTGGCAACAAAAGCCAAAATAGACCATTGGGATCTAATTAAACTTAAGAGCTTCTGCACAGCAAAAGAAACAATAGAGTGAATTGACAACTAACAGCATGGGAACATTTTTTGCAATCTACCCATCTGACAAAGGGCTAATATCCAGAATCTACATAGAACTAAAACAAATTTACAAGAAAAAAACAACCCCATCAAAAAGTGGGTGAAGAATATGAACAGACAGTTTTCAAAAGAAGATACTTATGTGGCCAACAAACATATGAAAAAATGCTCATCATCACTGGTCATTAGAGAAATGCAAATCAAAACCACACTGAGATAACTTCTCATGCCAGTTAGAATGGTGATCATTAAAATATCTGGATTCAACAGATGCTGAAGAGGATGTGGAGAAATAGGAACACCTTTACACTGTAAATAATAATATTTTCCTGATGCATTCTATAAAGCTTCTTACCAGATTGCCAAAGAAAATAAATCTCACTCTCCTGGGATGAAGGGTTGTAGGAGCATCTGATTCACTGTCATGTGGGTCTTCCCTGGGAGCCTGCTTTTCTTTGGATCCTGCCCCTGCTGTCCTTCCCAGCTACAACTCAGAGTCCTAAGGGAGAATCCTGGCCACTGACTGGTTTCCTTCAGCTCAGAGACAGAGGACGAGAAGCTGCTACAGGTATACCCCAGACAAGCAGAACCTGGAGTGGACCTCAGCACTCATACAGCAGAGGGGCTAGACAATTAGAAGGAAAACTAAGTAACAGAAATACTTCATCATCAACAATCTCAGCATCCACACAGAGACCCAATTGAAAAATCAGCAACGACTAAGATGACAGGTGGATAAATCCATAAAGATGGGAAGAAACCAGCGCAAAAAGGAGGAAAACACCCGAAACCAAAACACCTCACCTCCTACAAAGGACCAAAACTCCTCACCAGCAAGGGAACAAAGCTGGATGGAGAATGAGTGTGACGAAATGACGGAATCAGACTTCAGAAAGTGGATAATAAGAAACTTCAGTGAGCTAAAAGAACATGTTCTAAATCAGTGCAAAGAAACTAAGAACCTTGAAAAAAGATTTGAAAAAAGATTCGAGGAATTGATAACAATAATGGACAACTTAGGAATATGAATGAATTGAAGGAGCTGAAAAACACAACACGAGAACTTCGTGAAGCATGCACAAGTTTCAACAGCCAAATTGACCAAGCAGAAGAAAGAATATCAGAAGTTGAAGATCAACTCAATGAAATAAAACAAGAAACCAAGAATAAAAAAAAAAATACAAAAAGGAATGAACAAAATCTCCATGAAATGTGGGACTATGTGAAGAGACCCAACCTACGTTTGAGAGGTGTACCAGAATATGATGAAGAGTATAAATCCAAGCTGGAAAACACTCTTCAGGATATTATCCAAGAAAATTTCCCCAACCTAGCAAGACAGGTCAATACTCAACTCCAGGAAATACAGAGAACACCACAAAGACACTCTGCAAGAAGAGCAACCCCAAGGCACATAATCGTCAGATTCAACAGGGTTAAAATGAAGGAGAAAATGCTAAGGGCAGCCAGAGAAAAAGGTCGGGTCACCCACAAAGGGAAGCCCATCAGACTCACAGCAGATCTCTCAGCAGAGACTCTACAAGCCAGAAGAGAGTGGCGGCCAATATTCAACATCCTTAAAGCAAAGAACTTTCAACCCAGAATTTCATATCCAGCCAAACTGAGCTTCATAGTGAAGGAAAAATAATATCCTTCATGAACAAGCAAGAACTCAGAGATTTTGTCACCACTAGGCCTGCTTTACAAGAGCTCCTGAAAGAGGCACTACACATAGAAAGAAACAACCAGTACCAGCCATCCTAAAAGCATACCAAATGCTAAAGACCATCAACAAAATGAAGAATCTACATGAACCAACAGGCAAAACAGCCAGCTAGCATCAAAATGGCAGTATCAAATTTACACATAACAATATTAACCCTAAATGTAAATGGGATAAATGCACCAATCAAAAGACACAGACTAGCAAATTGGATAAAAAACCAAAACCCATCGGTGTGCTGTATCCAGGAAACCCACCTCACACGCAAAGATACACAAAGGCCCAAAATAAAAGGATGGAGGAAGATTTACCAAGCAAATGGAGAGCAAAAAAAAAGCAGGAGTTGCAATTCTCATCTCTGATAAAATAGACTTTAAAGCAACAAAAATCAAAAGGGACAAGGAAGGTCATTACATAATGGTAAAAGGATCGATACAACAAGAAGAGCTAATGATTCTAAATATATATGGACCCAATGTAGGAGCACCCAGATATATAAGGCAAGTTCTTAATGACTTACAAAGAGACTTAGACTCCCACACAATAATAGTGGGAGACTTTAACACTCCACTGTCAATAGCAGACAGATCAACCAGACAGAAAATTAACAAGGATATCCAGGACTTGAACTCAGACCTGAAACAAGCAAACCTGATAGACATTTACAGAACTCTCCACCCCAAATCCACAGAATATACATTCTTCTCAGCACAACATCACACCTACTCCAAAATTGACCACATAATTGGAAGTAAAGCACTGCTCCGCAAATGCAAAACAACGGAAATCATAACAAACAGTCTCTCAGACCATAGTGCAATCAAGTTGGAGCTCAGAATTCAGAAAATAACTCAGAACCGCAGCACCTCATGGAAACTGAACAACTGGCCCTTGAATGTTGATTGGATAAACAATGAAATGAAGGCAGAAATAAAGAAGTTCTTTGAAACCAATGAAAATGAAGATACAACATACGAGAATCTCTGGGACACATTTAAAGCAGTCTGTAGAGGAAAATATATAGCAATAAGTGCCCACATGAGAAGAGTGGAGAGATTCAAAATTGATACCCTATCATCAAAATTGAAAGAGCTAGAGGAGCAAGATCAAAAAAACTCAAAACCTAGCCGAAGACAAGAAATAACTAAGATCACAGCAGAACTGAAGGAGATCGAGACAAGAAAAACCCTTCAAAAAATCAATAAATCTAAGAGCTGGTTTTTTTGAAAAGATCAACAAAATAGACCACTAGCCAGACAGATAAAAAAGAAAAGAGAGAACAACCAAATAGATGCAATAAAAAATGATAATGGGGAAATCACCACAGATTTCACAGAAATTCAAACCATCATCAGAGAATACTACAAACAACTCTATGCACATAAACTAGTAAATCAGGAAGAAATGGATAAATTCCTGGACGCCTGTGTCCTCCCAAGCCTAAACCAGGAGGAAGCTGAAACTATGAATAGACCAATAACAAGGTCTGAAGTTGAGGCAGCAATTAAGAGCCTACCACACAAAAAAAACCCAGGTCCAGATGGGTTCACAGCTGAATTCTACCAGACACACAAACAGGATCTGGTACAATTCCTTCTGAAACTATTCCAAATAATCCAAAAAGAGGAAACCCTTCCCAAATAATTTTATGAGACCAACATCATCTTGATACCAAAACCCAGGAGAGACTCAACAAGAAAAGAAAACTTCAGGCCAATATCCATGATGAACATGGATGCAAAAATCTTCAATAAAATACTGGCAAACCAATTGCAACAGCACATTATAAAACTTATCCATCATGATCAAGTAGGATTCATCCCACGGATGCAAGGCTGGTTCAACATACACAAGTCTATAAATGTAATTCACCACATAAACAGAACAAAAAATAAAAACCACATGATTATCTCAATTGATGCAGAGAAGGCATTTGACAAAATTCAACAGCCCTTTATGCTAAAAACCCTCAATAAACTTGGTATTGATGGAACATATCTCAAAGTAATAAAAGCTATTTATGACAAACCAACAGCCAATATCATACTTAATGGGCAAAAACTGGAAGCATTCCCTTTGAAATCTGGCACTAGACAAGGATGCCCTCTCTCACCACTCCTATTCAACATAGTACTGGAAGTTCTAGCCAGAGCAATCAGGCAAGAAAAAGAAATAAAAGGTATTCAAATAGGAAAGCTGGAAGCCAAATTGTCTCTATTTGCAGACGACATGATAGTATACCTAGAAGACCCCATTACCTCAGCCCAAAAGCTCCTGAAACTGATAAGCAACTTCAGCAAAGTCTCAGGATATAAAATCAATGTGCAAAAATCACAAGCATTCCTATACACCAATAACAGACTTAAAGAGAACCAAATCAAGAATGAACTGCCATTCACAATTGCTACAAAGAAAATAAAATACCTAGGAATACAACTTACAAGGAATGTAAGGGACCTCTTTAAGGAAAACTACAAACTACTGCTCAATGAAATAAGAGAGGACACAAACAGATGGAGGAACATTCCATGTTCGTGGTTAGGAAGAATCAATATCGTGAAAATGGCTATACTGCCCAAAGTAATTTACACAATCAATGCTATCCCCATCAAACTACCATTGAATTTCTTCACAGAACTGGAAAATACCACCATGAATTTCATATGGAACCAAAAGAGAGCCCGCATAGCCAAGTCAATTCTAAGCAAAAAGAACACAGTGGGAGGCGTCACACTACCAGACTTCAAACTATACTACAATGCTACAGTAGTCAAAACAGCATGGTACTGGTACCAAAACAGGGATATAGACCAATAGAACAGAACAGAAGCATCGGAGGCAAATCAACATATCTACAACCATATAATCTTTGATAAACCAGACAAAAACAAGCAATGGGGAAAGGATTCCCTGTTAAATAAATGGTGTTGGGAAAACTGGCTAGCCACGTGCAGAAAGCAGAAACTGGACCCCTTCCTGACACCTTACACTAAAATTAACTCCAGATGGATTAAAGACTTAAATGTAAGACCTGACACCATAAAAACCCTAGAAGAAAATCTAGGCAAAACCATTCAGGACATAGGAGTAGGCAAGGTCTTCATGAATAAAACACCAAAAGCATTGGCAACAAAAGCCAAAATAGACAAATGGGACCTAATCAAACTCCACAGCTTCTGCATGGCAAAAGAAACAGTCACTAGAGTGAATCAGCAACCATCAGAATGGGAAAAAATCTTTGCAGTTTACACATCTGACAAAGGGCTGATATCCAGAATTTACAAAGAACTCAAACAGATTTACAGGAAAAAAACAAACAAGCCCATTCAAAAATGGGCAAAGGATATGAACAGACACTTTACAAAAGTAGACATACATGAGGCCAACAAACATATGAAAAAATGCTCATCATCACTGGTCATTAGAGAGATGCAAATCAAAACTACATTGAGATACCATCTCATGCCAGTTAGAATGGCAATCATTAAAAAATCTGGAGACAGCAGATGCTGGAGAGGATGTGGAGAAATAGGAACACTCTTACACTGTTGGTGGGAGTGTAAATTAGTTCAACCATTGTGGAAGACAGTGTGGCGATTCCTCAGGGACCTAGAAATAGAAATTCCATTTGACCCAGCAATCCCATTACTGGGTATATATCCAAAGTACTATAAATCGTTCTACTATAAGGACACATGCACACGAATATTCATTGCAGCACTGTTTACAATAGCAAAGAACTGGAACCAACCCAAATGCCCAATGATGATAGACCGGACTGGGAAAATGTGGCACATATACACCATGGAATATTATGCAGCAATCAAAAATAATGAGTTTCTGTCCTTTTTAAGGACATGGATGAATCTGGAGAACATCATTCTCAGCAAACTGACACAAGAACAGAAAAAGAAATACCGCATATACTCACTCATAGGTGGGTGAGAAAAATGAGAACACATGGACACAGAGAGGCGGTCTACTATACACTGGGGTCTATTGGGGGGAATGGGGGAGGGATAGCGGGGGGGTGCTGGGGAGGGATAGCCTGGGGATGAATGCCAAGTGTGGGTGCAGGGGAGGAAGGCAGCAAAGCACACTGCCATGTGTATACCTATGCAACTATCTTGCACGTTCTGCACATGTACCCCAAAACCTATAATGCAATAAAAATTTTTTAAAAAAAAGAAAATAAATCTCAAAGCATTGGAAAGACATGTGTCCTGCAAAAATTTTCAAACTGGTTGATCACCTGGAAAATAAATCATTTTTCAGATGATGCTCTATGTTCCCACTGATATACTGCCATGTGTATTCTCTACCTCTAAGTTTTGTGTATTTTCTGTATTTTTGTATAGTTATCAATATGTTTTATATGTAGCTAACTCTGAAATTGCTCATTAAGGGACTGAAGTTTACTACTACCCCTTCTATGGTAACCATCTCTTTTAGAAAACATTATTGTAAAGTAAGTTAGAGAAAAGTATTTATTATTAAATGGAAGTTGATCATCATAAAGGTCTTCATTGTTGTCATATTCATATTGAGAAGGTGGAAGAGGAGGAGGAGGTATTGGTCTTGCTGTTTCATGGGTGACAGATGGAGAATAAAATATATATATAGTGGACCCACACAGTTCAAACCTGGATTGTGTAAGAGTCAAGTTGATTTATATTAAAACATACATAGATTATACATATACTTTTCATTATATGTGCATTCATATTCATTCTTATATGTATTATCATGTTAATTATAACTTTTATCTTATAGAACTCTGTCCTAATAAAGTGACTTGCACCACAAATGACAGAACAAAAGTATTTAGCTATCAGAATTTTTCAATAACTTTTAAATATAATAGAAACCCATTCAGAATACTATATTTGATGTATTTATTTGTTCAAAGTGAAATCTGCAGTTCTATTCCTGACAGCAATTCATTCATCTGAATTGATTTTTAAAACCACACCCTTGGCTTTGCCTTCTTTGAGCTATGTGGATGATTCCATTGCGTTTCCTTCCCAATTTGGAGCTTCTATACTCATCTGGCCATGGGTGGTGTTTGCATCAGAATGAGATCAAGCCATGTGTTCATGACATTCTGGAGAAAGGTGAAGAGTATCAGAAAAGTTTGAGGCAGCCCTGGCTCCTATGCATTGTGAGACACTCACCTCAATTTTGAGTTTCCTAGAATTAATAGCCTCTGTTTTAGGGAAAGAAAGATTGGGCCTCAATCTTCTTGACAAATCTCTACATTGTGGGTATGGACATTTTGACTTGTAATAAAAGTTGAAAAAGAAACATACATTTGGGAGAATATCCAGCAGCTATTGACAAAAAAAAAAAATTACTATCTTTGTTTTGCAGGGTAAATGACTAGGTGTTGTATTTTTTTTTTTTTTTTTTTTTTTTACTGTGTGTATCTATGTATGTGTTTTGAAAACATTTCTGTATTGCGAGTTTGTATTGTTATGGATCATTTTATGATTTTGCTTCTGGTTTTTCTTTTCTTGGTATCACAGCACTTTTAACATAACAGCATTTCACACCGATCACTTTGAAACTGAAGACTCTAATTCCAACTTGTCAAGGACAAAGAGATGAAATGTGAAAATTGCCTGACAAGAGGCAGATATTTGTGCACCAAGAAATTATATTCACTACTCACTTTGTGAATCAGATGTATAAAATTACGGCTTCCATGGCAGTTGATGGGCATTTGAGGCAATTTGTCTACAAAAGAACCTCAGATAAGCATCTTTAATAAAACTCATGTCTCCCCTGTTGGCCTGCACCTCATTATACTGTAATCCTAAGATCCAAATTTATACAAATGCATATATATCTAAACTCAAGTTTTTATAATGGTCTCCAATTTCTATGTATTACAACATTACCATATGTATAGCCTTACAACTATAATTTAAATATCAAGGCAGTGTATCTACTATAAAATCTTTTCCATATAACTGCACAGAGTTAAAGACTTGAAAGGGTCTGACAAGAATCACGTGCTTTATCAACTTGATTTTGTAGATGTACTTTCTTCATTTGTGACATAGTATTAGAAGAGTATCCTTTAAATACAAAATATATCTTAAATAAACAGCACATAATTATTTTACTATTCTTCTTCAGGGACTGCATGATGGTTAACATTGTGTCAACTTGACTGGGCCACCAGCTGTTTAGATATTTTGTCAAATGTCACCAACATTTGTCTGTTATAATAACATTATAGATCATCTTTAAAACTTATCATATATTCCTTATTTTTAATACTCCATCACTGTGAGCTGAGACTTTCTGTGAGTGTTTATGGTAGATTTACAACATAAATATATAGCTAAAATTTGAGAAGCATTTTTCTTGATTTGATATTTCTCCTCACACGTAGTCATGTTAATCCAAAAAATCTCAGTTTTAAAAACAGTATTAACTTTGTTAGTTTTTCAACATTTTTTGAGAACATACTAAAAGCAATGGGGAAAGAATTCCCTATTTAATAAATGGTGTTGGGAAAACTGGCTAGCCATGAGTAGAAAGCAGAAACTGGACCCCTTCCTGACACCTTACACTAAAATTAACTCCAGATGGATTAAAGACTTAAACGTAAGACCTGACACCATAAAAACCCTAGAAGAAAATCTAGGCAAAACCATTCAGGACATAGGAGTAGGCAAGGACTTCATGAATAAAACACCAAAAGCATTGGCAACAAAAGCCAAAATAGACAAATGGGACCTAATCAAACTCCACAGCTTCTGCACGGCAAAAGAAACAGTCACTAGAGTGAATCGGCAACCATCAGAATGGGAAAAAATCTTTGCAGTTTACACATCTGACAAAGGGCTGATATCCAGAATTTACAAAGAACTCAAACAGATTTACAGGAAAAAGCAAACAAGCCCATTCAAAAATGGGCAAAGGATATGAACAGACACTTTACAAAAGAAGACATACATGAGGCCAACAAACATATGAAAAAATGCTCATCATCACTGGTCATTAGAGAGATGCAAATCAAAACCACATTGAGATACCATCTCACACCAGTTAGAATGGTGATCATTAAAAAATCTGGAGACAGCAGATGCTGGAGAGGATGTGGAGAAATAGGAACACTCTTACACTGTTGGTGGGAGTGTAAATTAGTTCAACCATTGTGGAAGACAGTGTGGCGATTCCTCAGGGACCTAGAAATAGAAATTCCATTTGACCCAGCAATCCCATTACTGGGTATATATCCAAAGGACTATAAATCGTTCTACTATAAGGACACATGCACACGAATGTTCATTGCAGCACTGTTTACAATAGCAAAGAACTGGAACCAACCCAAATGCCCAACGATGATAGACTGGACTGGGAAAATGTGGCACATATACACCATGGAATATTATGCAGCAATCAAAAATGATGAGTTTCTGTCCTTTGTAAGGACATGGATGAATCTGGAGAACATCATTCTCAGCAAACTGACACAAGAACAGAAAAAGAAATACCGCATATACTCACTCATAGGTGGGTGAGAAAAATGAGAACACATGGACACAGGGAGGGGGTCTACTACACACTGGGGTCTATTGGGGGGAATGGGGGAGGGACAGCGGGGGGGGGGCTGGGGAGGGATAGCCTGGGGATGAATGCCAAGTGTGAGTGAAGGGGAGGAAGGCAGCAAAACACACTGCCATGTGTGTACCTATGCAACTATCTTGCACGTTCTGCACATGTACCCCAAAACCTACAATGCAATAAAAATTAAAAAAAAAAAGATAATTCATTTTCTGTGATTTCTAATTTTCATGTAAACCAAAAACTTAAATTTAGAATACAGTCAAATCTGAGTAATGCTGAATAACTTGGGGAGAGATTTATCTTTAAAAATTCAAATTAAAAATAATCAATGTGTCAATTATTTTTCTTGTTGTTTTAACAAGAACAACACTGTTCTTGTTGGGATATGTGTGAATATATTCCTCAAGTAAACAGTGAACATGTAACATGATACATTGCTTTCTGAGCCATAAAACATGTCTCAGTATTTTAAATTTATGTATATAAGATTTATTATCTGACTTCAGTCGGATTCAATTAGAAATTAATAACACAGAGATATTTGAAATAGTCTAATGTAGAAAGTAACATACTTCTAAATAACATAGCATCAAATAAAAAAATCAATGTGTCAATTTCTAATCTTCGACTAAAGCAGTGCTATGAGAAAAAATAGATGTGACCACTTCCATTTTAAAAAATAGAGCTCATATTAACAATTAGAAATCTATTACAATTAATAAAAATAAATGTAAGTGCAAAAAACAATGAAATAAGAAACAGAAGAATGCAAAGATCAGTAAAGTTGATAAGCCCCAAGCCAAGCTGATTAAAAAATGTAAGGAAAAATGACAAATTATAAATGTCAGGAAAAAGGAAGATGACATCACTGCAGTTCTTATAAGTGTTAACAGTTTAATAGGGAAATACAATTAAGATCCCTGCCAATAAATTCAAAATTTTAGATGAACTGACAACTATCTTAAATGACAGAAACTAGTCAACTCACTTAAAAAGATAATAACCTAAATAGCTCTGTATCAAAGTAAACAGGGAACATGTGATGGAAGAAATTGGAATTTTAGATAAAACATTCATAAAAAGAAAACTCTAGTTTCAGATGATATCCCTTGAAAATTTCAGCAAACATTGAAGGAAGGAACATTTCCAATTTTACAACTTTTTCAGAAAATAGAATTGTAGAAACATTTTCAAACTCATTATATGAGACAAACATTATCCTGATACTTAAACCAAAGATATTATAAGAAAAGTACACAGCAACGTGTTTCATAAAAATAAATACAAGTATCTTTTAAGAAAATTCAATTATATATATATACATATATATACATTTATATATATATTAATATATATATAATATATTAATTAATTTATTTATATATATTAATATACATAATACATTAATTAATTTATATATGTATATATGTATGTGTATATATATATATATATATATATATATATATATATAAATTAATGCATCATGAATAAGTGCAAGAATGCAAGGCTAATTAAAAATTAATACCATTGGCCGGGCGCAGTGGCTCAAGCCTGTAATCCCAGCACTTTGGGAGGCCGAGGCAGGTGGATCACAAGGTCAAGAGATCAAGACCATCCTAGTCAACATGGTGAAACCCATATCTAGTAAAAATACAAAAAAAAAAAATAGCTGGGCATGGTGGCGTGTGCCCATAATCCCAGCTACTCAGGAGGCTGAGGCTGGAGAATTGCCTGAACCCAGGAGGCGGAGGTTGCAGTAAGCCGAGATCACACCATTGCACTCCAGCCTGGGTAACAAGAGCAACACTCCGTCTCAAAAAAAAAAAAAAAAAAAAAAAAAAAAAAATTAATACCATTAAATTAACAATGAAAAATGCATAACAGTAATTTCAAGCATTTCAAATAACTAAATCTCCATTTATGGTAAAACTCTCAGCAAAATCATTTTAAACATAATTTCTCAACCTGATAAACACCATATATGATAAAACTGTAGATAATATATGTAATGATTAAAATGAAATGCTTTTCCTCTAAGATCAGAAATGCAGAAAGAATGTCTGTTCTTACCTCATCTATTAAACATTATATGGGAGATTTTAGCTATGCAATAAAGTAGGAAAAAAATCACGAATTAGAAAGTAAAGATTAAATCTATATTTATAGGTGATATTGTCTATGCAGAAAGTCTTAGAAATCTACAAAAAAATAACTAGGTCTAGCAAGTTTGGAAGTTATGGAGTATTTGTATATATTAGCAACAAATAATTGGAATTAGAATACACAATATTTAGCAATAAATTTAACAAAAGATGTAAAAGCACTAAACTGAAGAAAACAAAATTAAGATTTCTATGAATATAGAGCTATACAAAGCTGATAGATCAAAAGATGTGGCATTATGTTACTTGTTCCTAAAATATCTACAGATTCAATGCATTTTTAATTAGTATTTCATCAGGGTTTTGTATTGAAATTATCAAGATTATTTTAAAATTTAAAAGGAATTTCAAAAGGCCTAGACTAGAAAAAACTACCTTGAAAGATAAGAAAAATTTTGGAGAATTCTTGTTTTACCTAATTGAATTATTGATACATGTAAGAACATGGATAAATCTCAAAATAGCTATGCTATGTGAACAAAAGTATATGCACTGTAAATACCATTTATATAAGCTTCTAGAAAATGAAAACTAAACTATATGAAATGAAGCAGATCAGCAACTGTCTGAATAAGACAAAGATGAAGGATGGGCCGGGCATAGTGGCTCACATCTGTAATCCAAGCACTTTGGAAGACTGAGGCAGGTGGATCACAAGGTCAGGAGTTCGAGACCAGCCTGGCCAATGTGGTGAAACCCCATCTCCACTAAAAATACAAAAAAATTAGCTGGGTGTGGTGGCACGTGTCTGTAATCCCAGCTACTCAGGAGGCTGAGGCAGGAGAATCACTTGACTCAGGACGTGGAGGTTGCAGTGTGCAAAGATCGTGCCATTGTACTCCAGCTAGGGTGACAGAGTAAAACTCTGTCTCAAAAATAAAAATAAAGGATGGGCACTGGCATATAAGAAAACTTTGAGGGATGAGTAGATATGTTCATTATCTTGATTGTGCAGATGTTCTTATCATTGCATGGGCAATGCAGAAGTATTGTTTTATGAAGCTTTCTTAGCTGGAGGAAAGTCATAACCTAAAAGAGGAAATACTGTAGACTGAGGCCAGTGTGATTAAACAGGTAGACTAGCCACAGGCAAATGGTAAGGAAGGGGTACAACTGCTACAGGGGAAAAATGTAGTTTGGAAGAAACAGGCTTCCGTTGTAGCCTTGGTGGTAATGAGAAAGAAAGAAGTGACTGATCAAAGTTAAGTTTTCTATATAAACAGGAGATTGTCATTATAAAATCAATTTTCTCTACCAATAAAGCAACAATAAGTTAAAGAAGCATCATTCTAACAGAAGACACTTTAACACAAAAGCCGGTCAAAACTTTAACCCTTTCTTATGTTGCAACAGCTACTACTGAAAAAGCTGGGCACGGTGTCTCAACGCTTGTAATCCTAGCACTTTGGGAGGCTGAGGTGGGTGGATCATTTGAGATCAGGAGTTTGAGACCATCCTGGCCAACATGGTGAAATCACATTACTACTAAAAATATAAAAATTAGCTGGGCATGGTGCAAGCACTGGTAATCCTGGTTACTTGGGTGGCTGAGGCAGGAGAACTGCTTGAACCTGGGAGGCCTTGGAGATTGCGGTGAGCTGAGACCACGCCATTGCACTCCAGCCTGAGTTACAAGGGTGAAACTCCGTCTCAGGGGGAAAAAAAAAGGAAAAAGGAAACAGCTGCCACTGCAGTCTAAAAAAGAAAAAAAATAAATAAAACTAAATATGGTAAGTAACATATAAGTAAAATTACTGCACAGAAACATTAGAAAATAACACATTTCAAATGAGAGAAACAATCACCTCTAAAACACAAAGCAAAAAAAAAAGCATATAAAACAAATATGAAATTAATATCATAAAAGGAGTATTTTGTAGATATAAATCACAATTCAAAATCTGTTTCTCCTGAGAAAAACAAGAAGATATAAAATTGAGTAAAGTGAGAAAAACAATTAAGAAAAATATTTTCCTTTTTGTAATATAAGTTTTCTACAGTTAAGTTTAGTAGATATTTGCTGTGTAAAACCCTTTTACTGAATATAGTAAAAATACCCACAATCCAGTCCATAGGCATGACTTAGATATGCCATTTTTTAGTATTATATGAATTATAATTCCTTTTGTGATGGATATTTGCACTTGTATTCAGATTCAAGAAAAGATATTAATCACCTGTGTACCATACACTCTTCTTCACTTAATATGTTGCCTTCATTAATTTCATAAATTCTTGTGGTAGGTATTTTACTTTCTACTTTGTAGGTGAAATTTTGAGAAACAGCAAAGTTAGGATATGTGCTCAAGGTCACAGAGACAATAAATGTCGAAGCCAGATTTAAATCCACTTCTCTCTGTCTCTGTGTCCAGTGTTATTTCCATTTTTCTCCTGAGAAACTCAAACAGTCTATTATACTCTGTAAACTGTAGGTTTCATTGGTATTCATGTGTAAATAACTACTTTTTAAAAATTTAACTGAGTTTCACATGCATTAAATGCCAGAAAATGTCATAAACATAACATGAAAAAGTTAGATTTAAAAAGGAGGTTATCATAACAACCTCTGAAACTGAGTTCCAGGTTGAGTAGATGGGGACACAGCTAAAAATAAAAATAAATAGAATTTTAGCTTGTGCTTAGGATGGAGAAACTTGTAAGAAACATAAATTATATCCTAAAAAGAGCAGGACAGAAAACTGAGAAATTATAGTCTTTTTTTTTTTTTTTTGGTCAGTTTTTTTTTTTTTTTTAAATGTCTATCAGAGAGCTGAGGTGGCAAAAAGAAATAATGAAATAAATTCATTAAATAACAAAATTTTCTCAGGAGATAAGAGATTCATGGCTGATGTCATCCTTAGCACAACATTGGAAGATGAAAACAAACAGCCAGAGATAAGTAGGTAAAAAGATCAGATAAAATGTAAATACACTTTTAAGTCTAACTTAGGTGTTGGCACAGTGGTTTAGGATTCCCAGGAGCCCCAAACAAAAGAATGCAGTATTTCCTGCCAGGTTTGGTCTTTTCCTTGAACCTGTACTGTGTGCTCATGAGACAGACTGTAGGCAGGTTAGAGAAGCTGAGAGAGATTTCTTTTGAGGCATAGGCAAATCAAGCCAGTTGAAGGAAGGAAAGAACTGAAGAGAACTTAACTACTTAAATCTTATACTGATTTTGAGTCTTTTGTCATCTGTGGCTAGGTTGAAGGACTGAGAAAACACTGCTTCTTTTAAACACACAAACGGAGCCCAGTGAAGTCTAAAGTCAGGGTAAAATACTTTGAGAAATCCTGCAGGTACACATTGGACCTTATTCTGAGTACAATGAAGCAGCCAACTTTATTATGGTAGTCAGGAGACCTGAAAGAGTTGCACCAATTCAAGAATATGTAGTTGGTTGATGGCTGAGAATAAGGCATAGAACTGAGACAAATATACCAGGTAATATTACTTTCAGTAGTCTACCTATACATAAAATACATAAGTGTAACCAAAAATTGGCACTACAAACTAGAAATCATTGCTGAAAAATAATAGAGATGACCCATTAGATAGATATACCACATCTATTAAGTAAATGACCCAATATTGTTAAGATATCAATCTTCCTCTGGTTGCTTTATAACTCAATGTTATTATAATGAGAATACTGTAAGGTATTTTTGTAATATACAAATATATTATAAAATTTATGCAAAACTCCAAATGATATAGGATATCCAAAATAATATTAAAAAGAAAGACTGGGGCCCAAAGTGGCTCCAGCCGGATGTCATGGTGCTTGCGAAGGCGAGGCCAAGAGTTCAAGGCCAACCAACCTCAGCAACCTTACAAGCTCTCATCGACTGGCCAAAAAAAAAAAAAAAAAAAAAAGAAAGACTACATATTAAAGATTTATTGCCAGATTATAGCACTACAGTAACTGAGACATAAAATACATAAAAATAAGTGTAATAAAAAATTGACAGTACAAACTAGAAATTGTTGCTGAAAAATAATGAGATGACCCATTAAATGGATAGATATCACATCTATTGAGCAGATGACCCAATACTGTTAAGATGTCAATCTTCCACAAGTTGCTTTATACTTCAATATTATAATAGAAATACTTTAAGGTATTTTGTAACAATAGATAAATATACAATTCATATAAAACTGCAAATGATATAGTATATACAAAATAATATTAAAAAGGAAGAATATATATTGAAGACTTATATTACCAAATTATAGAGCTACAGTAACTGAGAAGCATAGTATTGGCTAAAGGACACATAAAGAGTTCTGTGGAAAGAGAAGCAAGAATCTCACCCAGATTGAATGAATGAAGAATGCCAAAGCAATGTAATGAGTAAAGGAATGATATATTAGAAGTGATTCTAAAACAACTTACTCACTACATAAAAATTTACCTCAAAATAATACCATACACATTCCACAGACATAAAAGTCACAATTAAAACAATGAATTTATGGAAGAAAATTGTATGGAAGATTTGGACCCTAAAGTCAAGCAAAAATTTTTTAGAAGAGGCTCAGATTATTAAAATAATAAATTAGACTTTATTATTATTAAACCCTTTACTCATCCAAAGTGTAGTAAATGAATACACTATCCAAAGTTTATGAAAATAAATGTGTAAAGACACACCTAACAACTCATAAATGTAATACATAAACAACTCATAAAATTCATTAATAGACTATTAATAGAAACTAAAATGGTCAAATGACTTGAAATACACTTTACAAAAGAATATGTAGAAATGGTTAAAATACTCAACATCATCAGTCAGCACTGCAACGAAAACTAAACCTAAATTAGATAGTCCAACACCTTCAGCAGAATGATTAAAATACAAAAAGCTGGGCAGAGGACCCAAGATGGCTGACACCTTCCACTGAGAGTCCTCTCCCACCAAGAGACTGGGATATTGAGAATACTGGCAGTCTTTGAGCAGATCTTTGGAGAACAGAAATTGAGAGTGGATAAAGAAAGAATGCAGATGCTGAGCTGAAATTAGAGGTAGCAAGGAACTCTGTATGGGACTACTGAGCATCAGAACTCCTTCCTGATCCTTAGAAACCCCTGTGGAAGGGGTGAGTTGAACAAGTGAGGAGTGTCCGAGTCTTGCCATGTACCTCTAGAATCCTGGCATCAGCAGATCCCATGAACACCATGGAAAGTTGAGCTGGTAGAGAGAGCTGCTGAGAGAGGCAGTAGGGGCAGTACTCCAGCCTATGCAGAGCCCAGAGGGTTTGGGGTAGAAATGTCTGCAGTGGAGCATGGCCAGAGATGCCCATCTCCCAAGGCATACAGTGTTCTTCTAAAAGACTTTAGCCTTGGTATGACTATCAGACCTAGACAGAATAGGATAGTCTTGTCCACGAGATGGGGTCAGTCCAGTCTGAGCCCCACCCTGTCTGCTGGTCTCTCCAAGGGCGTCAGCATGGCCATGCCCATTTGTAGCACAGCCTCAGGTGCCCAAGCAGGGTGCTTTCTGAAGGCCGTAATCCTCATAAATCACTCACCAGCAGATGGCAACCGATTATGAGAGATCTCCAGCTGACTGGACCCACTAAATGCGGACCAGTTCTTCTGCACCCTTCTCTTAGTACAGCACCTCCCACTTCATCCCTGTTTTACTTGCAAGCACTCACCCATGGCCACACCTCTGCTGATTTGCCACATACATGTGGACTTCACTTCCCCTCCCTTGCTGGCATGCACGTGTAGGCACAGCCCTCTGTGCCACTGCACCTGCTGCAAGCACACCCCACTGTCACTATGCCCTCTTACTGATGCACAGGCACCTAGTTGCTCTGCCATTGCTGGTGCTACCATGTGCAAAAATGCTGGCAGCCCTGCCCTATCCAGTGCCCCACTGATGCCAAGCTGTGGTTGCCACTGGAGCAAACACACACAGGAACATTGCAGCCCCACTGCCACCAGTACCCAGCCCCAGCCAATGAGCATGCAACCTGCTGTGCTTCGGTAACTGCTGGCATGTTTGAACAAGTATAGATCCCACTACAAGTGCCCCAATTAAGTTCTTTGCCTGGCAACACCCATTGGCGTCTCATGGCAAGCAGACAAGGAACACCTCAGCCCCTCAAGTACAACAGGTTCCTAACCATGAGAGGCCAAAGAACAAAACCAGGGTTCTCGTACCAGCCTCAGAATTAGAGCACACTGCACAGGAGTGCCAAGCTCAGCCTTGACCCCCTAAAATCTTTCAGAAACAAAGCCAGTTGACTTAACCCATAATATACCACAATCAAACCCTCCAGGGTATCAAAGAAGATAAAAACTAAAAACAATATCCATAGGACAGCAATATCAAAGAATGAAGGAACATCATCCTGCACGTGAGAGAACCAGTATAAAAACTTTATCAACTCAAAAAGCCAGACTTGCCACCAAACAACCACACTACTTCCCTAGCAGTGGTTCTTAACCAGGCAAAACAACAGACATAAATTCAGAATATGTACATGAACAAAGATCATTGAGATTCAGGAAACAGTTGAAATTCAATCTAAGGAATACAGAAAAACAATTCAGGAGCTGAAAGACAAAATGTCCATTTTTAAGAAAACATCTAACTCTACTAACTATACTGATATAGCTGAAAAGCTTACTTCAAGAATTCCATAATAGAATTGCAAGTATTAAACAGCAGAACTGGGCTGAGGAAGGAATCTCAGAACTCAAAACTGTTTCTCAAAAATAACTCAGTCAAAAAAATTTTAAAAGCAATAAAAAGAATGAATAGAACTTCTGAGAAATATGAAATTATGTAAAGAGATAAAAACTATGACCTGTTGGCATTTCTGAAGGAGGGAGAGAAAGCAAGCAACTTGAAAAACATATTTAAGGATATTATCCATGAAAACTACCCCAGCCTCATTAGAGAAGCCAATATTCAAATTCAGGAAATGTAAAGTTCCTCTGTGAGATGCTATACAAGATGATCATCACTAAGACAAGACACATAGTCATCAGAGTCTTTCAGGTAGAAATGAAAGAAAAATGTTAAAGGCAGATAGAAGGGGCAGGCAACCTAGAAAGGGAACCCCACTGGACTAATAGAAGACCTGTCAGCAGAAAACCTGCAAACCAGAGGTGATTGGGGTCGTATGTTCAATATTCTTAAAGAAAAGAAATGCCAACAATGAATTTTATATCCAGTCAAACTAAGCTTTATGAGCAAAGCAAAAGTGAGATCCTTTTCAGTCAAGCAAATGCTAAAGGAATTCATTACCACCAGACCTGTCTTACAAGAGGTCCCTAAGGAGTGCTAAATATGGAAAGGTGGCTAAATATTTCCAGTCACCATAAAAAACACACTTAAATATATAGACCATTGACATTATAAAGGAACTAACGACACAATTAAGTCTGTGTAATAGCCAGTGAACACTTCAATGGCAAGATCAAATTTGCACACATCAATATAAACTTTGAATGTAAATGAGATAACTGCTTCAATTAAATGGTACAGAGTGGCAAGTCTGATAAAGAAGCAAGACATAACTGTGTGCTGTCTTCAACAGACATATCTCAAATGCAAGGACACCCATGGTTCAATGTAAAGTGATGGAGAAAAATCTACCAAATCAAATGGAAAACTAAAAAAGTCAAGGATTGCTATTCTCATTTCATACTAAAGTGACTAAATAAACATGCACACACACACACAAAAAAAATTACATAATGATAAAGGATTCAATTCAACAAGAAGACCTATTTTAATTAAAAATGTACCCAACACAGGGGACCAATATTTATAACACACGTCCTTAACATCCTAGAGAGACATAGATAGCCACATAATGGTGGAATTCAACATCTACTGGTATAAGACAGATTGTCAAGGCAGAAAATTAACACAGATATTTGAGGCCTAAACTCAACACATAATCAAATGGCCCCAATAAACATCTACAAAAATTTCCACAGAAGCAGAAAAACAAGAGAATATATATTCTTCTCCTCTACATATGCACATTCTCTAAAATTTATCACACAATCAGCCTTTAAACAATTATCAGCAAATTTAAAAAATGAATTTATACCAACCACACTCTTGGACCATAGCACAATAAAAATGGAAACCAATACTAAGAAAAGTGCTCAAAACCATAAATCACATGGAAATTAAACATGCTGCTCCTGAATGACATTTGTATAAACAAAAAAATTAAGGCAGAAATTAATAAATTCTTTGAAACTAATGAGAACAAAGAGACAACATACCAGAATATCTGGGACACAGATAAAACAATACTAAAAGAAAAGAGTACAGCACTAAATGCCTCTATCTGAAACTAAGAGAGATCTCAAATTACCAACCTAATATCACACCTAGAAGAACTAGAGATACAAGAGCAAACTAACCCCAGTTCCAGTAGAAGGAAAGAAATAACCAAAATCACAGCATACCTGAAGGAGATGTAAAAAACAGTAAGATCAACAAATCCTAGCACTGGATTTTTTTTTTTTTTTTTTTTTTAGAAGAAATAAAAGGTCTGTGGAGACTATGCTTTCGCTCCACATGTAGAGAACTGTAAGTTGCCACTTTACCCAAACAACAAGTAAAAGGCTGAAGAGACTAAAATATATACTATCAATGAACAAACTTGGATCCACAGGAAAGTGAGGTCACACAGAGAACTGCTGCCCCCAACTGTACAGATAGACAGGCAAAATACAGGAAGTCTGGACTTACTGGAGCAGCCTCAATAGTGAAAAGAACTGTGGGAACAAGTGTTGAGGTAGAAAATCCTGAACTATAATTCAAAAATTTCTGGACACTCAGTGTGGACAAGTCTGAGAGTGAAAAATTTTCATCATGGGAGCCCTGTATTTTGTGAGTTGCACCTTGAAAAACACAAATAAATTCTCAGTAAAGATCACAGGAAAATTGTCCTATCATTCTAATGGGGGTAAAAAGGAATCATTTGAAATGTGCCATAGCATTCTGTTCTTCAGAAGGTCTACTCTCAAAAGAAAAGAAAATTAAAAACCACCACCAAAACACCAACAAAACAAAACAAAAAAACCCTATTTTTAAAATGTATTAACTGCTGGTGAACTGGGGAAAAGACAAAACTCCATCCCACTGTAGCCAACATTTCTACCTAAAATGGAGAAATAAGAGCAGGATACCCATTCTTCTCAAGCTGACATGGAACTTATACAAATAGGGACCACATTCTGGGTGAAAAAATATACCTTGCCAAATTTAAGAATAGAAATCATGTAATGTCTGCTTTCAAATTACAATGAAATAAAACTAGAATCAATAACAAAAAAAAATGGAAAATCCCAATATATGTGAATATTAAACAACAGAGTTCTACATAATACATGGTCAAAAAAATCTCAAAAGTATTTAAAAATCATTTTAACTATATAAAAAGGAAAACAACTTATAAAACGTGGGATGCAGGAAAAGTACTGCTTGAAGAAAATTGTACAACATATTTAAATGCACATATTATAAAATTAGAATGATCTAAAATTAATTACCTAAGCTTCCACCTTAGAAAAAAAGGAAAATTAAAGTATGTCAAGAATTAGAACAAAGATTGATAAAATTAAATAAGAAATAGCAATCAATGAAATCTAAAGCTGTTTCTCTGAAAAGACAAAAAAATTAATAAGCCTACAATAATGCTTACTAAGGTACAAGACAGCAGATAGAAATTACTCATATTGGAAATAAAAGAAGTTATATTATTGCAGATCCTATGCATCTTAAAAGGATAATAAATATGAATAATCTGAGGGCCAGAAGTTTGATAACCTAGATAAAATGGACCAATTCTTTGAAAGCCATAATCTCCTGAAACTCAATCAAGAAAAAATAGTCACTTTGAACAGATATATAACTGTTAAAAATTAAATTAATTATTAATAATCTCCTAAAGCAAAAAGCACCAGGCCCATATAGGTTCATTGGTGAATATTACTGAACATTATGAAGAGATTAAACCAATTATCTATAAGCGCTTTCAGAACATAAAAACAGGGAGAATACCTTATTAACTCAGTCTATGAAGCCATCATTATCTTAATACCCAAACCAAAGACAGTACAAAAAAAGAAAAAATACATACCAATATCTCTTATGAACCTAGATGCAAACATTTTCAATTAAATATTTTTAAAAATTCAGTGTTAAAATACACAAAAATAATTATATACCACAACCAAGTTCAGTTTTACTCGGGTATGCAAAGGTGATTCGACATTTGAAAATCAATATAATCAATCAACAAGCTGAAATAGAAAAAATTACATGATCTCATAGTAGATAGACCAAAAAAATTGACAAATCAAAAACATTTTTATAACAAAAATTTTCAGTAAACTTGGAATAAAGAAGAAAATTCTACAACTTCATTAAAAAGAACTACAAAGAAATTACAGCTGACATCACAGTTCATGGTGAGAAGCTAGAAGTTTTTCTAATAAGAACAAGTCAAGAATATTTCTTCTTACCACTGATTTTTTTACAGTTTTTGGGAGTACTAGGAAATAGGACTTCCTAGGGAAGGGAGATGATGAAATTTTAAATTTATGGATTAGAAACAAAGAAATAAAAATTTCATTTTTTTTTTTTTTGCAGAACACATCCTCTATATATAAAATTCAAAATAATCAACAAAATATTTAGGATCTATTATGTGATTATAGCAAGGTTTCAGAATACTAAGTTAATATCAAAAAGTTCATTGCTTTCATATATACTAGCAATGAACAAATGGAATTTGAAATTAAAAAACACAAAACATACTACCATTTACATTAGCACCTCATAAAATGAAATACTTAGGAGTTTACCTGAAAAATATGTATATCTAAAAGGAAAACCATAAAATCGAATGAAATAAATAAGGAATACATGGATAGAGAACTATTCCATGTTAATGGGTAGGAAGAATCAGTACTGTCAAGTTGTCAGTTCTCCCCAACTTGATCTATAGATTCAATGCAATCCCAGGCAAAATTACAGAAAGTTATATTGTCAGTATTGACCAACATTGTACATTTTGTATGGAAAGATGGAAGACCCAGAATTGACAACAAAATTCTAAAGAACAGAATTGGAGAACTGACACTACCTGGCTTTAAATCTTTCTATAAAGCTATAATAATAAAGTCAGTGTGTTATTGATGAAAGACTAGACAAATAGATCAATGGGGCAGAATAAAGAACCTTGAAATAGATCTACATAAATATAGTCAACTGTTCTTTTCAAAGGACAAAAGGCAATCCAATAGAAAAGTGATAATCTACTCAAAACATGGTGCTGGATGAACTAGACATTACATGCAAATTGTGTGTGTGTGTATGTGTGTATACACACATTTGCATGTGATGTCTAGTAAACAACACACACACATTATGTACATATATTTATCTTGAGACCTTATATCCTTCCAGAAATTAAATCATAGATGTAAGTGTGAAATGCAAAATTATAAAACTCCTAGAAGGTAATACAGAAGGAAATTTAGATGATGGGGGTATAGTACTGACTTTGCATCTACAACATCAAATGTACAATCAGTGAAATAAATAATAAACTGAACTATATTAAAATTAAAAACTGCTGCTCTATGAAAGGTAATGTCAAGAAAACTTTTCCACAAACTGTGAGGAAAGTATTTGCCAACACATATAATAAGAACTCTTAAAAATCAGCAATAATAAAACAAACAACCTGATTAAAAATTGAGCCAAAGACTTTAACAGACTCCTTACCAAAGAGACATGCAGAAGACAAACCAGCATAAGAAAAGAGGCTTCACATCACACATCATCATGAAAATGCAAATTAAAACAATGAGATACCACAGCACATTTACTAGAATGGCCAAAACCCATCACATAAAAACTACACATGGATATTTACAGCACCTTTATTTATAATTGCCAAATCTTGGAGGCAGCCATGTTGTCCTTTAGTAAGTGAATAGATTGATAAACTCTGGTGCCTCTGGGAAAGGTAAAATTTTTGTTATTCAAAACAATTAATCCATGAGAAGACATGGAAGAACCATTAATGCGTATTACTAAGTGAAAGAAGCCAATCTGAAAAGACTACATAGTCTATGACTCCAACTGCATGACCTTCTGGCAAAGGCAAAACTATGGAGACAAAAAGATCAGTGGTTTTCAGGGGTTAGAGGTAAGATGGGATGAATAGGAGAAACACCATTTTTTAGGGTAGTAACACTACACTGTGTGTCTCTATCATGATGAATACATGTCACCATACTTTCTTCCAAACCCAAGAATGTGAAATCTAATTTAAACTGTGGACTTCGAGTGATAATGGTGTATCAATGTAGGTTCACCAGTTATAACAAATTTACCACTCTAGTGACAGATGTTGATAATGGTAAAGACTGTGCATTATATTGTCCTTTTGATTTTGCTGTGAATTGAAAACTAATGTAAAAAATTCATAAAAAAGACTTCCATAATAGTTTTACAACAGTTTTATTCATAAAACCCCCAAAAGATACACTCTAATACACATCCACCTAAGGACGGACAAACAAGAAAGAAGTGGAGCAAGACAGTGGAAGAAAAAGCTCCACAAATCATACCCTTTGCAAGGACATCAAGTTAACAACTCCCTACACACACACATGCAGCGTGCGCACGAACGCACACACACGAACGCACACACACATACCCCTTCGTGAGAACCAAAACTCAGGCGAGAACTTATAGTACCTGGTTTGAACTTCATATTGCTGAAAGAGGCAGTGAAGAGAAAAAACGTCCTGAATTAGTGAAGTCACCCCTCCTCCATCCTCAGCAGCAGCCTTAGAGGGTGAAGAGACCCTCTGGATGCTGGGGAAGGTGAATACAGAAATTGTGAAGATTGAACTCAGTGCTGTCCTTTTAGAAAAAAAAAAACCAGAACAAACTCAGCTGATGCCCACACACAGAGGGAATATTCCCCTAGCCAGAGGGGAATCATTGGTCTCAGAGGTCAAAACTCCAGTGCCCACAAACCTTGCCACCAAGGGCCAAAGTGTTCTCAGTCTCTATGTAAACTTGGAAGGCAGTCTAGGCAATAAGGATCACAACTCTCAGGCAAGTCCTTGGGCTGAACTAGGAGCAGAGACAGTGTTTAGACATGCCCTGGGCCAGAAGGAAACATGCTGCCTTAAAGTAATGGACCCATCTGCTAGCATTTATTACCCACTAACTGAAAAGCCCTTCAGTTCTGGATAACCAGAAGCAGTACTCAGGTACTACATCAAGGGCCTCTGTGAGTCTCTGATGACTTGCTGGCTTCAGATATCAACACTCCCACAGTTGGGTAGAGAAGCAAGCAAGTTCTTGGGGTCCCCAATTTCAGGAATTGAACATTTGACAGAATTCTGGACATTCCTTGGGCCAGAAGGGAGCCCACAGCCCTGAACGGTGAGTCCTAGGACATGTAGCATTCACCCCAGACTCAAGGACCTTGGGATTTAAGGAAACATTGGCAGTGGTCTGGCAATACTTCTTGTGGTCAGGGTTGGTGGTGACTATAGGGTGTGGCTCCTCTGCCTTTGACAAGGAGAAGGAAGAGTGGGAAGGATGGCATCTTGTAGTATTGAGTGTCAGCTCAGCTACAATACAATAGAATGCCAGGTAGATGGCTAAGGATTTTGACACTAGTTGCTGACTCCAAGATGGCACTTCTGGATCCATGCAGGGCCTGGGGGACTTCACCATCCTGGGGCAAAAGACATAGGCGTGGCCTGGCTGACTTTGCCATTGTAGAGCCTTGGGTCCTTGAGTGAACATAGGCAGTAGCCAGGGAGTGGTTACAGCAGACTGTGGGTGAGACCCAGTGCTGTGCTGGCTTCAGGTCTGACCAGTGTAGTCACAGTGGTGGTAGCCACAGGGTGCTTGTGTCCCTTCATGATACAGTTAGGCTTTGTGTTTCCACTAAAATCTCTTCTTCAATTGTAATCCGCAGTGTTAAGGGAGAGGCCTGGTGGGAGATGATTGGATCACGGGGGTGGTTTTCCCAATGGATTCTCATGATAGTGAGGGAGTTCTCACAAGATCTGATGGTTTTATAAGGGAATTTTTGCCACTTTGCTTTTCACACATGCTTCTCTGACCTGGCACCATGTAAGACACGCCTTTGCTTCTTGTTCACCTTCTGCCATGATTGTGAGTTTCTTGAGGCCTCCCCTGTGATTTGGAACTGTGATTCAATTGAACCTCCTTCCTTTATAAATTACCCAGTCTTGGATATTTCTTTATAGCATTGTGAAAACAAATTAATACAGCAAATTGTTACCAATGTAGTGAGGACACTGCTATAAAGATACTTAAAAATGTGGAAGTGACTTTGGAACTGGGTTACAGGCAGATATTGGAACAGTTTGGAGGGCTCAGAAGGAGACAGGAAGATGTGGGAAAGCTTGGAACTTTCTAGAGACTTGTTGAATGGTTTTGACCAAATTGCTGATAGTGATGTTGAAAATGAAGTCCAGGCTGAGGTGGTCTCAGATGGAGATGAGAAACTTACTGAGAACTGAAGCAAAGGTCACTCTTGCTATGCTTCAGCAAAGAGACTGGAAGCACTTTGCCCCTGCTCTAGAGATCTGTGGAACTTGAACTTGAAAGAGATCATCTAAAATTGGAACTTATGTTTAAACAGAAAGAAGAACATAGAAGTTTGGAAAATTTGCAGCTTGATGATGCAGTGGAAAAGAAAAAACCATTTTCCTCAGAGAAATTCAAGCCCACTGCAGAAATTTGCATAAGAAATGAGGAGCAAGATGTTAATTGCTAAGACAATATAAAAATTGTTTCCAGTGCATGTCAGAGGTTCTTCACAGCAGCCCCTCCTAACACAGGCCCAAAGCCTAGGAGGAAAAAATTGTTTCCTGGGCCAATCCTAGGGCCTTTGTGCTTCATGCAGTGTAGGGACTTGGTCCCTTAAGTCCTAGCCATGACTAAAAGGGGCCAAGGTACAGCTTAGGCCATTGCTTCACAGGGTGCAAGCCTCAAGGCTTGGCAGCTTCCACATGGTGTTGGGGCTACAGGTGCACCAAAGTCAAGAATTAAGCTTTGGGAACCTCTGCCTAGACTTCAGAGGATGTATGGAAACAGCTGGATGTTCAGGTAAAAATCTGTGGCAGAGATAAAGCTCCCATGGAGAATGTCTGCTAGGGCAATACAAAGGGGAAATGTGGAGTTGGAGCCCCGCCACAGGGTCCCAACTAGGGCACTGCCAAGTGGAGCTGTAAGAAGAGGACCACCATCATCCAGACCCCAGAATGGTAGATCCACTGACAGCTTGAACCCTGCATCAGGAAAAGTCACAGACAATGCATTATGAAAGCAGCTGGTGAGGGTTCTATACCCTCCAAAGCCGTGGTGGTAGAGCTGCCCAAGGCTGTGGAGGCTCACCTCTTGCATCTGTGTGACCTAGATGTGAGACACAGAATCAAAGGAGATTGTTTTGGAGCTTTAAGATTTAATGACTTCCCTGTTGGATTATGGACTTGCATGGAGCCTGTAGCCCCTTTCTTTTAGCCAGTTTATCCCATTTAAAATGAGAGTAGTTATCCAATACCTATACCCCATTGTATCTTGGAGGTAACTGACTTGCTATTTTACAGGCTTCTAGACAGAAGAAAGTTGCCACTTGTCACAGATGAGACTTTGGACTTAGACTTTTGAGTTAATGCTGAAATAAGTGAAGATTTTCATGAACCGTTGGGAAGGAATGATTGCATTTGAAATGTGAGAAAATGAGATTTTGAGGGGAGGCCACAGGCAGAGTAATATGGTTAGGCTGTGTGTCCCCACTCAAGTAGCATCTTGAATTGTAACCCCAAGGTGTTGAAGGAGAGACCCTGTGGGAGGTGACTGGATCATGGGAGAGATTTTCCTCATGCTTTTCTTGTGATAGTAAGTGAGTTCTCACAAGATGTGATGGTTTTATAAGGGGTTTATCCCTCTTTGCTTTCCACACGTGCTTTTCTTGCCTTCCACCATGTCAGATGTGCCTTGGCTTCTCTTTCACTTTCTACCATAATTGTGAGTTTCATAAGGCCTCCCCAGGAACTGTGAGTCACAATTAAACCTCCTTCATCAATTGCCCATTCTCAGGTATTTGTTTATAGCAGTGTGAAAATGAACTAATACGCTCCACCTCCAGCTTTAGGCAGCTCAGTACAGAGACAGAGACTCTGTTGGGGAGAAAGTAAGGGAAGGGAACAAGAGTCTGTGCCTAGTAATCCAGAGAATTCTCCCAGAACATGTCCAGGATAATTAAGACAGTCCATCTATGGGTCTGCAAGAGTTACCGAATTACTTGGCTATGTTGCCTCCCAAGGTAAAAACTGTTTACATCACGACAGTCAAGTCCTTCCAAATATCTAGAAAGGCTAACCTAAAAAGAAAACTATAAATAAGCCCAGAGAGTGAAGACTACAATAAATACCTAATTATTCAACACTCAGGTACCAAAGAACATCTACTAGCATCATGATCATCCAGAAAAGCATGACCTTCCCAAATGAACTAAGTAAGGCACAAAGGAGCGATCCTGGTGAATCAGGAATATGTGATCCTTCAGACAAACAATTCAAAAAAGCTGTGTTAAGGAAACTCAAATAAATTCAAAATAACACAGAGAAGAAACTCGGAACTATATCAGAAAAATTTAACAAAGAGATTGAAATAATTAAAAAGAATCAGCATAAATTTTGGAGCTGAATAATGCAGTTGGCATACTGAAGAATGCATCAGAGTCCTTTAATAGCAGAATGGATCAAGGAGAAGAAATAATTAGTGAGCTTAAAGGCAGGCTATTTTAAAATACACAATCAGAGGAGACAAAAAAGGAAACATGTTTAGAGGATGTAGAAAATATCTTCAAATAGGCAAATATAACAGTTATGGTCTTAATGAGTATACAGAGAAAGTGATATGAATAGAAAGATTTTTCAAAGGTATAAAAAACAGAGAACTTCCCAATTCTAGAGAAAGATATAAATATTAAAGTTCAAGAAGGGAATAGAAAACCAAGCAGATTTAACCTAAAGAGGTTAAATCATTTAATAATCATTTAATAAATCATTTAATAATCAAACTCCTAAAGGTCAAGGATAAAGAAAGGATTCTAAAAGCAGCAAAAGAAACAAGCAAATAACATAAAATGGAGCTACGATATGTCTTTCAGTACACATTTTAATGAAAACCTTACAGGCATGACATGTTTAAAGTGCTGAAGGAAAATAACTTTTACCTTAGAAGAGTGTATCTGGCAAAAATATTATTCAAGCCTGAAGGAGAAATAAGACAAACAAAATATGGGGAAGTTTAACAGTACCAGACCTTTCCTACAAGAAATGCTAAAGGCAGTACTTCAATCAGAAGGAAAAGAACATTAATGAATAATAAGTAATCATCTGAAGTTATAAAACTTACTGGTAATAGTAAGCACATAAAAAAAACACCTATAACAATGTAACTGTGGTGTGTAACCTACTCTTATCCTAAGTAGAAAGACTAAGCAATGAACCAATCAAAAATAATAACTACAAATATATTTTAGCACATAGTATAAAAATATGTAAATAGAAACAATAAAAAGTTTAAAACTTAGAAGGTAAGATGAGTTTTAATTTGTTTTTATTTTGCTTACTTGTTTATTTATGCAGATAGTGTTATCAGGTTAAAATAATAAGTATAAGACAGAATTTGCAAGCCTCATGATAACCTCAAACTAAAAACATACGATATACAAAAAATAAAAAGAAAGAAACTAAATTATATCAATAGAGTAAATCTTCTTCACTAGATGAAGATAAGAATAAAAGAAAGAAGAAAAAGAAGACCACAAAACAACCAGAAAATAAGTAACAACATGTCAGGAGTAATTCCTTACTTGTCCATAATATGTTGCATGTAAATGGATGAAACTCTCGAATCAAAAGACATAGACTGGCTGAATTAATGAGAAAGAAGACTTATTTATTCATTTCTGACAAGCAACATACTTCACCTAGAAATACACATATACACTGAAAATAAAGGGATAGAAAAAGACATTTCATGCCAATAGAAGCCAAAACAAGCAGAAGTCACTATACATATACAGACAAAACAGATTTCAAGAGAAAAAATGTAAGAGACAAAAAAGGTTGTTATAAAATGATAAAGCAGTCAATTCAGCAAAAGGATTAATAATTTTATATGTACCCAACACACAAACACTCAGATATATAAAGAAAATATTATTAGAGTTAAAAAAGCGAGATAGGCCTCAATATAATATAGCTAGAGACTTCAATCTCCAAATAAAAGATAATAAAGACCAGAGCAGACTGAAATTAAAAAACACTATAAAAATATCAATGAAACAAAAAATGATATTTTGAAAACTTAAACAAAACTGACAAACCTTTAGCCAAACTGAGAAAAAATGAGAAAAAGGTAAAAAAAATAAAATTGCATTTTCTGATAGAAATAAGAAAGGAAATATTACATCAGATACTGCAGAAATTCAAAATATCATTAGTGGCTAGTATGAGCAATTACATGCCAATAAATTGGAAAAATCTAGAAAAAAATGGACAAATTTCTACATACATACAACCTACCAAGATTAAAACAGGAAGAAATCCAAAACCTGCACAGACCAACAAGTGACAAGATAAAATCCAAAATAAAAAGCCTTTCAGTAATGAAAAGCTCAGGACCTGATGGCTTTACTGCTGAATTACACCAATTGTACTAAAAAGCTAATATCAATCCTACTCCAAGTATTTGGAAAAATAGAGGAGGAGGAAATATACTTCCAAATTCACTCTGTGAGGCCAAAATTACCCTGACACAAAAACTAGACAAAGACATATCAAAAATTGAAAACTACAGGTCAATATCTCTGATGAATATTAGTGTAAATATCCTAAACAAAATATTGGCAATCCAAATTCAGCAACACATTTTAAAGGTCATGTATTATGACCAAATGGGACTTATTACTAGGATGTAAGGAGGATTCAACATATGCAAATCAATTAGTGTGATACATCATCCCAACAGAATGAAAGATAAAAACCATATGATCATTTCAATTGATGCCAAATATGCATTTGATAAAATTCAACATCCCTTAAGGATAAAAAAAATAATCTTCAACAAACTGGGTATAGAAGGAACATAACTCTACATAATAAAAGCATGTCAGACAGACTCATAGCTAGTATCATATAGAATGGGGAACAACTAAAAGCCTTTCCCCTTAAAATCTGGCAAATGACAAGAATGCCATTGTCACCACTGTTATTCAACATAATACTGAAAATCCTAGCTAGAACAATTAGACAAGAGAAAGATATAAAGGGCATCCACATCAAAATGGAACAAGTCAAAATATCCTTGTTTGCAGATTATCTGATCTTACTTTTGGATAAACCTAAAGACTCCACAGGTAAACTATTAGAACTGATAAAAAATAAAGTGGCAATATACAAAATCAGCATACAAAAATCAGTAGCATTTCTCTATGTCAACAGTGAACAATCTGAAAAAAAAAAAAGAAATAAATCAAAAAGCTAATCTCACAATAGCCACATTTAAAATTAAATATCTAGGAATTAAAGTGAAAGATCTCTGTAATAAAAACTTTAGTAACACTGATGAAATAAATTGAAGAGGACATCAAAAAATGAAAATATATTCCATGTTCATTAATTGGAAGAATCAATATTGTTAAAATTTCATAATATCCAAAGCATAATCTATAGATTCAATGATTCTCTGTCAAAATGCCAATGATGTTCTTCACAGAAATGGAAAAAGTATTCCTAATATTTGTATGGAACCACAGGAAAACCAATAGTCAAAGCTAAAAATAAAAAAAAATTAAAAATTTTAAAAACTGGAGAAATGACATTACCAGACTTCCTATTATACTACAGAGCTATAGTAACCAAAATAGCATTGCACTGGCATAAAAACAGATCCATAGAACAATGAAACTAAATAGAGAACTCAGAAACAAATTCACACACTTACAGTGAAGTCATTTTGACAAAGGTGCCAGAACATATACTGAGGAAAAAACAGTCTCTCCAATAAAGGTGCTAGGAAAACTGGATGTCCATAAGCAGAAGAAACTTGGCTCCTATCTCTTGGCATGTAAAAATAATATCAAACTGGATTAAAGGCTTAAATCTAATATCTCAAACCATGAAACTACTACAAGAAAACTGGGGAAAATTTCCACAATGATGGTGTAGGCAAAGATTTCTTGAGCAATACTCCACAAACACATTCAACCAAAGCAAACATGGACAAACGGGATCACTTCAAGTTAAAAAGACTTCTAAACAGTAAAGTATATTATCAACAAAGTGAAAAGACAACCCACACAATAGGAAAAAATATTTGCAAAATACCACTCTGATAAGTCTATATAAGGAGCACAAGCAACTCTATAAGAAAAAAAATCTAACAATCCAATAAAATTGGCAAAAAAGTTGAACAGATATTTTTCAAAAGAAGACATACAAATGGTAAACAGGCATATCAAAAGGTGCTCAACATCACTGATCATCAGATAAATGCAAATCAAAACTACAATTAGATATCCTTTTCCCCTATTAAAATGGCTTATATCCAAAAGATAATAGCAAATGCTAGAAAGGATGGGGAGAAGAGGGAACCGTCATACACTGTTGGTGGGGATTTAATTAGTACAACCACTATAGGAAACACTGTGGAGGCTCCTCAAAAAACTAAATGTAAAGATACCATATGATCCAGTAATCTCACTGCTAGGTATATACCTGAAAGAATATATCAAATATCTCAAATATCAAGAAGATATCTCAGTATATCAAAGAGATATCTGCACTCCTACATTTGTTGTAGCGCTATTTACAGTAGCTAAGATTTGGAAGCAATCTATGTGTCCATCAACAGTAAATGGAAAAAGAAAATGTAATATATATACACAGTGGAATACTATTCAGCCATAAAAAGAGAATGAGATTCAATCATCTGCAATAACATGGATGGAACTGGGATCATTATGTTAAGTGAAATAAGCCAGAGACAGAAATAAAATCATTTCATATTCTCACTTATTTGTTGAATCTAAAAATAAAAATCAATTGAACTCATGGATATAAAAAGCAGAAGGATGGTTACCAGAGGCTGGGAAGGCTAGTGTTGGTTGGGGGTAGAAGGTAGGGATGGTTGGCGGGTAAAAATAAATAAATAAATAAAATAACATAGAATTAATAAGACTTACTATTTGAAGGCACAATATGTGACTATAGTCAAAAATATTTTGATTGCAGTAAAAAATAACAATTATATATTTTAAAATAACTAAAGAATGCAATCCTTGTTTAAAAGTTAAAAGATAAATGCTTGAGGGCATGAATATACCATTCTTTATGATGTGCTTATTTAACACTGCATATCTGTATCAAAACATCTCAGGTTCCCCATAAATATATATACCTACTATGTATCCACAAGAATTTCAGTATCTTTTTCTTTTAAAAAAAAGTGGATAAACAATTTATAACCATATAATGAAATATTATTTATATGCATACTATTGATTTGCATAATGATGTGGATGAACCTCAAACATGTTAAGTGAAAGAAGCAGGATACTAAATAATACACTGTATTATTCCATTTATATAAGTTTTAGAAGAGCAAAATTCATCAATGATAAAATAAAGTCAGTGATTTCAAAGTGTATGTGTTGAGTGAGCATAACATCAAAGTTTCTGGGATGACAGAAATGTTTTATAATGATGTGAATTATATGGATGCATGTATTTTTTTTCAAATCTGTTTGGACTACATAGACATATATTTTACTGAATATAAATTGAACCAAAATAGATATCTATGTGTAATATAACAGAAATTATAAATATGTGTACATTTAAGTAATCTTCTAATAACAATATATTTCAAAGCTATTTCACAGCTTAAAGAAATATACCAACTTTATCAAACTGGAAAAATAGAACATTTTTGCTAAATGATATTTTTTATTGTGATAAGATATAAATTTTAAAAACTTACTTTTTTAAGTATACAATTCAGTGGCATCAAATGCATTTGCAATGTTTTACAACTATTCACTAGTCATTTCCAGAACGTACAGCAAACAGAAACTCTGTACCTATTAAGTAATAATTCCTCATTCCCACTACACCAAGCCTACCTTGGTTCTACATTCTGTCTCTACAAGTTTAGCTATGCTATTACCTCATATAATATTTATCCTTTTGTGTCTGGTTTATTTAACTTAGCATAATACCTTTAACTTTATTCATGTAAATGTATCAGAATTTTATTCTTTTTAAGGCTAAATAATGTTCCATTGTATGTATATCACATTTTGTTTATCTACTGAAAGCTATTTGGATTGTTTCCATCTTTTAGCTGCTGTGAATAATACTGCCATGAATGTTAGTGTGCAAATATGTGTTTGAGTCTCTGCAGTTCATTCTTTAGAATATATACCTAGAAATCAAATGAATGGATCATAGATAATTCTATATTTATTTTTTTGAGAAACATGTAAATTATTTTCTATAGCAATTGCATCATTTTACGCTCCCAAAAACAAAGCACAAAAGTTTTAATTTCTCCACATCTTCACCAACACCTGTTATTTTCTGTTGTTAATAATAGCCAACCTATTTTGTGTGAGAGCCATCTCATTGGAGTTTAGATTTGCATTTCCAAATGACTAGTGAGGTTGAGTATCTTTTCATGTGCTTATTAGCCATCTGCATATCTTCTTTGGAGCAATAACTATTCAAGTCTTTTTTTTTTTTTTTTTTTGTATTGGCCTGTCTGGGGATTTTTTTGTTGAGTTGAGGGACTTCATTTTATATTCTGGATATTAACCTCCTATTAGATAAATAATTTGCAATCTTTTTTTTTTTTCCTATTTAGCAGATTTTCATTCACTTAATAGTGCTATTCCATGCACAGAAACTTTTAATGGTGATGAAGTCAAATTTATTTTTTGTTTTGTTGCCCATGCTTTTTTCCCCTTCATTGTTAACAACCAACCAGCTTTAGTTTTCTTAGTTATTTTTATTTTCAATTTTATTAATTTCTGCTATTTGTTACTTTCTTTTTCTTGCTAGCTTTGTGTTTTATTTGTTCTTCCTTTACTAGTTTCTTAAGGGAGGAAGCTCAGGATACTGTTTTGAGGATATTTTTATTTTCTAAATAGAAGTACGTAATGCTATAAATTTTTCTCTGAGCAATGCTTTTCGCTGCATTAACAAATTTTAATATGGTTCATTTTCATTCCATTTAAGTTCCATTTGGATTTAATGTTCAATTCACATGTTATTTATTTTTGGTTTAATTTTGTTATGGTCTAAGAATTCTGGAGAAAAATGTGTGTTCTATTTTGGGGTGTTTAACAAATTTTAAATTAGGTCAAATCGAATGGCAATTTGGGTCACATATTCAACATCTTTACTGTTTTTCTGCCTACTTTTTCTATCAATTATTGTATAGGAGCATTGAAGGCTCCTGTTATGATTGTGGATTTATCAATTTCTTCTTTTAGTCTATGCATTTTGAAACTCTATTAAGTACATGTGCATTTAGAATTTTTTTGTCTTAGAAACCTTTTATAATTAAACGATGTTTCATTTTATTCTTTACTGTTTTTAGAACTTTTCTGATACTAATATTGCTACTTTTGCTTTATTTATTTTGGCTATTGTTACCATAATGTTTTATAACTGTTTATCTTTAACTTACTTGTGTCCTTATGTTTAAAGTGAGATTTTGTAGAGAGAACATATTTGATCTTGATTTTTAATGTAATTTTACCATCTCTTCTTTTAAGTAGTCTTTATGCCATTCATGGAGTGCTTATTAATATCACTGAATTAAAATCCGCCATGTCTCCCTCTAGTTTTCTACCTATTACTTATTCATCATCCTCTTTTTTTCCTGCCTTTCATGCTTAATTAAGAAAATTTTTTAGACTTTAAAAATCTACTTTATTGGTTTATTAAGTCTATCTTTTACAGTATTTATAGTGGTTGCTAAAATGTTTAAATTATGCCTCCAAATAATACTATGCTGCTTCATGAATAGAACAACATAAAAGTACATCTGTACATTCCCAAATTTATTCATCTTCTGCATCACTTGTGTAATGTAATCATTGCTATTATTTTTGTCTTAGTTTACCTTTAAAAAATAAAATTCTGGCAAGATGGCCAAATAGGAACAGCTCTGGTCGCAGTTCCCAGTGAGACAGATGCAGAAGGCAGGTGATTTCTGAATTTCCAACTGAGGTACCTGTTTCATCTCATTGGGACTGGTTGGACAGTGGGTGCAGCCCAAGGAAGGTGAGCTGAAGAAGGGTGGGGCATTGCCTTACCAGGAAAGTGCAAGGGGTTGGGGAACTCTCTCTTCTAGCCAAGGGAAGCTGTTAGGGACTGTACCGTGCATGCTGACCCAGACACTGTGCTTTCCCCATGGTCTTCAACACCCACAGATAAGAAGATTCCCTCTGGTGCCTAAGCCACCAGGGCCCTGGGTTTCCAGCACAACATTGAGTGGCCATTTGGGCAAATGCCAAGCTAGCTACAGTAGTTTATTTTTTTCAGATCCCAGTGGCATCTGGAACACCAGGGAGACAGAAATGTTCACTCCCCTGTAAAGGGGGCTGAAGCGAGGGAGCCAAGTGGGCTGGCTCAATGGGTTCTCTGCCCTGCTCAAGAGTCCAGCAAGCTAAGATCCACTGGTTTGTAATTCTGGCTGCCAGCACAGCAGTCTGAGCTCAACCTGGGATGCTCGAGCTTCATGGGAGGAGGGGTATCCACCATTGCTGAGACTTGTGTAGGTGATTTTACCCTCACAGTGTTAACAAAGCTGGGGAAAGTTCAAACTGGGCAGAGTCCACCACCACTTAGCAAGGCCACTGTGTACAGACTCCTCTCTGGGCAGGGCATCTCTGAAGAAAAGGCAGAAACCCCAGGCAGGGACTTATAGATAAAACTCCCACTGTCCTGGGACAGAGCACCTGGGTGTAAGGGTGGTTGTGGGTGCAGCTTCAGCAGACTTACAAGTGCCTGCCTGGCAGCTCTGAAGAGAGCAGTGGATCTCCTAGCAGAGCATTTGAGCTCTGAAAAGTGACAGACTGCCTCTTCAAGTGATTCCCTGACCCCCTTGTATCCTGACTGGGAAACACCTCCCTGTAGAGGCTGACAGACACCACATATAGAGAGCTGGCATCTGGTGGGTGCCCCTCTGGGACAAAGCTTCCAGAGGAAGGAAAGGCAGCAATCTTTGCTGTTCTGTAGCCTCCATTGGTGATACCCAAGCAAATAGGTTCTGGAGTGGACCTCCAGCAAACTCCAGCAGAACTGCAGCAGAGGGGTCTGACTGTTAGAAGAAAAACTAACAAACAGAAAGAAACAGTATCAACATCAATTTAAAAAAAGTCCACCCAGAGACACCCTCTGAAGGTCATCACCTTCAAAGACCAAAGGTTTATAAATCCACAAAGATGGGAAGAAATTAGTACAAAAAGGCTGAAAATTCCAAAACAAGAATGCCTCTTCTCCTCCAAAGGATCACAACTCACCAGCAAGGGAATAAAACTGAACAGAGAGTGAGTTCAATGAATTGAGAGAAGTAGGCTTCATAAGGTGGGTAATAAACTACTTCAGGTTAAGGGAGCATGTTCTATCTAATGCAAGGAAGCTGTGAACCTTGAAGAAAGGTTAGATAAATTGCAACCTAGACTAACCAATTTAGAGAAGAATATAAATTACCTTCTAGAGCTGAAAAACACAGCACAATAACTTCTTAAAGCATATACAAGTTTCAATAGCCAAAACAATCAAGCAGAAGAAAGGATATCAGAGATTGAAGATCAACTCAATTAAGTAAACCGAGATGACACGATTAGAGAAAAAAAAAGTAAAAAGAAACAAAGCCTCCAAGAAATATGGGACTATGACGGGGGCATGGCAACATATTCAAGCTTATGTACAAGGCATTTGAGGTCGGGTTATGGAAAAATTCTGAGACACTATGTGTATGTTATTTGTGCATGAGAATGAAACTCCTTGACCCTGAAAACAGGAAAGGGAATGGAGTGTGTGGTGTGATAAGGAACAACGAAAACAGCCTCTTGAGAATGCAGTTTAAGTGTGTACAAGATCGCAGGTGTCTCAGTAAACCACCTCAAATGCCCATCTAGTGGATGTTTGTAGTTAATACAAGCCCTTTCAATAAATACTTGGCAGACAGATGGTGGGGCGGACTCTTCTCAGAAGAGCTACCCCAACCCTGCTCAGCTGGAATTGTCTGAGTACTTCATTCTTGGCATTCACTGCAAGCTACAAGCTCTGCATGGGACTATGTGAAAAGACCAAATCTATGTTTGATTGGTGTACCTGAAAGTGACAGGGAGAATGGAACCAAGTTGGAAAACACTCTTTAGGTTACAATCCAGGAAAACTCCCAATTTAACAAGGCAGGCCAACATTCAAATTCAGGAAATACAGAAAACACCACAAAGATACTCGTCAAGAAGAGCATCCCCAACACAATTGTCAAATTTACCAGGGTTGAAATTAAGAAAAAAATACTGGATGGGGTGGTTGGGGAGGGATAACATGGGGATATAGGTGATAGGGGTATGGAGGCAGCAAACCACATTGCCAGGTATGTACCTGTGCAACAATCCTGCACGATCTGCACATGTACCCCATAACCTAAAGTGTAATAATAATAAAACAAATACTAAGGGCAGCCAGAGATAAAGGTCGGGTTATCCAGAAACGGAAGCTCATCAGACTCACTGCAAATCTCTCGTTAGAAACCCTACAAGCCAGAAAAGAGTGGGAGCCAATATTCAACATTCGTAAATAATTTTCAACCCAGAATTTCATATCCAGCCAAACCAAGATTCAGAAGCAAAGAAGAAATAAATTCCTTTGCAGACAAGCAGCTGCTGAGAGACCTTGTTACCACCAGGTCTGCCTTACAAGGGCTCCTGAAGAAGCACTAAACATGGAAAGGAACAACCAGTACCAGCCACTGCAAAAACATTTAAAAATGTAAAGACTGTTGATGCTACGAAGAAACTGCATCAACTAACAGGCAAAATAACCAGCTAGCATCATAATGGCAAGATCAAATTCTCACGTAACAATATTAACCTTAAATGTAAGTGAGCGAATGCCCCAATTAAAAGACACAGACTGGCAAATTGGATAAAGAGTGAAGACCCAGTGTTCTGTATTCCGGAAACCCATCTCACATGTAAAGACACAAATAGACTCAAATTAAAGGGATGGAGGAATATTTACCAAGCCAAAAAAAAAAAAAAAAAAAAACCCAGCAGGGGTTGCAATTCTAGTCTCTGATAAAACAGACTGTAAATCAACAAAGATCAAAAGAGACAAAAAGGACATAACACAATGGTAAAAACATTAATGCAACAAGAAGAGCTAACTATTCTACATATATATGCACCCAATGCAGGAGCACCCAGATTCATAATGCAAGTTCTTAGAGACCCACAAAGAGACTTAGACTCCCACACAATAATAGTTAGAGACTTTAATACCCCACTGTCAATATTATATCAACAAGAAAGATGGTTAACAAGCATATCCAGGACTTGAACTAAGCTCTGGACTAAGCAGACCTAATAGAAATCTATGAAACTCTTCACCCCAAATCAACAGAATATACGTTCTTCTCAGCACAACATTGCACTTATTCTAAAATTGACCATATAATTGGAAGTGAAACACTCCTCAGCAAATGGAAAAGAATGTAAATTATAACAAACAGTCTCTCAGACCACAATGCAATCAAATTAGAACTCAGGATTAAGAAACTCACTCAAAACTATACAAGTACATGGAAACTGAACAACCTGCTCCTGAATGACTACTGGGTAAATAACAAAATTAAGGTAGAAATAAAGATGTTCTTTGAAACCGATGAGAACAAAGACACAAAGTACCAAAATCTCTGGGATATATTTAAAGCAGTGTGTAGAGGGAAATTTATAACACTAAATGCCCACAAGGGAAAGCAGGAAAGATTTTAAATCAACACCCTAACATCACAACTAAAATAACTAGAGAAGCAAGAGGAAACAAATTCAAAAGCTAGCAGAAGACAAGAAATACCTAAGATCAGAACAGAACCGAAGAAGACAGAGACATGAAAAACCTTTCAAAAAATCAATGAATCCAGGAGGGGGTTGTTTGAAAAGATCAACAAAATAGATAGGCCATTATCCAGACTAATAAAGAAGAAAAGAGAGAAGAATCAAATAGATGCAATAAAAAATGATAAAGGGGATATCACCACTGATACTACAGAAATACAAATTACCATCAGAGAATACTATAAACACCTCTATGCAAATAAACTAGAAAATCTAAAACAAATGGATAAATTTCTGGACACGTACACACTCCCAAGACAAAACCACGAAGAAATTGAATCCCTGAATAGACGAATAACAAGTTCTGAAATTGAGGCAGCATTCAATAGCCTACCAACCAAATAAAGTCCAGAATCAGATATATTCACAGCCAAATTCTACCAGAGTTACAAAGAGGAGATGGTACTATTTCTTCTGAAACTATTCCTAACAATAGAAAAACAGAGAATCCTCCCTAACTCACGTTATGAGGCCAGCATCATCCTGATACCAAAAAATGGCAAAGACACACACACACACACACACACACACACACACACACACACACACACGCAAAGAAAATTTCAGGCCAATGTCACTGATAAACATCAATGCAAAAATCACCAATGAAATACTGGCAAACAGAATCCAGCAGTACATCAAAAAGCTTATCCACCACGACCAAGTCAGCTTCATCCCTGGGATGCAAGGCTGATTTAACATATACAGATCAATAAACGTAATCCATCACATAAACAGAATAAATGATAAAAACTACACGATTATCTCAATAGATGTTGTAAAGGCCTTTGACAAAATTTAGCAGCTCTTCATGCTAAAATCTCCCAATAAACTAGGTATCAATGGAACGTATCTCAAAATAATAGAAGCTTTTTATGACAGACCCACAGCCAATATCATACTGAATGGGCAAAAACTGGAAGCATTCCTTTGAAAACTGACCCAAGACAAGGATGCCCTCTTTCATCATTCCTATTCAACATAGTATTGGAAGTTCTGGCCAGGGCCATCAGGCAAGAGAAAGAAATAAAGAGTATTCAAATAGGAAGAGAGGAAATCAAATTTTCTCTGTTTGCAGATGACATGATTGTATATTTTGAAAACCCCATGTCTCAGCCCCAAATCTCCTTAAGCTGATAAGCAACTTCATCAGAGTCTTAGGATACAAAATCAATGTGCAAAAAATCACAAGCATTCCTACATACCAATAATAACAGAGGGCCAAATTATGAGTGAATTCCAATTTACAGTTGCAAAAAAGAGAATAAAATACCTAGGAATTCAACTTATAAGGGATTTGAAGGACCTCTTTAAGGAGAACTACAAACCACTGCTCAAGGAAATAAGAGAGGAGACAAACAAATGAAAAAACATTCCATGCTCATGGATAGGAGCAATCAATATTGTGAAAATGGCCACACTTCCCAAAGTAATATATAGATTCAATGCTATCCCCATCAAGTGGCCATTGACTTTCTCTACAGAACTGGAAACAAAACTACTTTAAATTTTACATGAAACTAAGAAAGAGTCTGCATATACAAGACAATCCTAAGCAAAAAGAACAATGTTGGAGGCATCACACTACCTAACTTCAAACTATACTACAAGGCTACAGTAACAAAAACAGCATGGTACTTGTACCAAAACAAAGAAACAGACCAATGGAACAGAACAGGGCCTCAGAAATAACATCCCACATCTATGATCATCTGATCTTTGACAAACCTGACCAAAAAAAAAAAAAAAAAAATGGGGAAAGGATTCCCTACTTAATAAATGGTGTTGGGAAAACTGGCTAGCCATATAGAGAAAGCTTAAGCATGATCCCTTCCATACACCTTATACAAAAGTTAAATGAAGATGGATTAAGGACTTGAATGTAAGACCTAAAACCATAAAAACCCTATAAGAAAACCTAGGCAATACTATTCAGGACATAGGCATGGGCAAAGACTTCATGACCTAAACACCAAAGCAATGGCAACAAAAGCCAAAATTGACAAACGGGGCCTAATTAAACTAACGGGCTCGTGCACAGCAAAAGCAACTATCATCAAAGTGCACAGGCAACCTACAGAATGAGAGAAAAATTTTGCAATCTATCCAGCTGACAAAGGCCTAATAACCAGAATCTATGAAACTCTGAAACAGTTTAAAGAAAAAAACAGCCCCATCAAAAAGTGGACAAAGGAGTGAACAGACACTTCTCAAAAGAAGACATTTATACAGTCAACAAACATGAAAAACAGCTCATTATCACTGGTCATTAGAGAAATGCAAATCAAAACCAGAAGAAGATACCATCTCACTCCCGTTAGAGTGACGATCATTAAAAAGTCAGGAAACAACAGATGCTGGAAAGGATGTGGAGAAATAGGAATGCTTTTATACTGTTGGGGGTAGGTGTAAATTAGTTCAACAATTGTGGAAGACAGTGCGGTGATTCCTCAAGGATCTAGAACCAAAGATACCATTTGACCCAGCAATAGCATTACTGGGTATATACCCGAAGGATTATAAATCATTCTACTGTAAAGACACAGGCACACATATTTTTATTGGGGCAATGTTCACAATAGCAAAGACCTGGAACCAAGCCAAATGCCCATCAATGACAGACTGGATAATGAAATTGTGGCACATATACACCATGGAATAGTATGCAGCTGTAAAAAAAGATGAGTTCATGTCCTTTGCAGGGACACAGATGAAGCTGGAAACCATAATTCTCAGCAAACTAATACAAGAACAGACAATCAAACACCACATGTTCTCACTCATAAGTAAGAGTTTAACAATGAGGATACATGGACAAATGGAGGGAAACATTGCACACCAGGGCCTGTTGGGGGTTTGGAGTCTAGGGGAGGGATAGCTGTAGGAGAAATACTAATGTAGGTGATGGGTTGATGGGTGCAGCAAACCCCCATGGCACGTGTATACCTATGTAACAAACCTTCATGTTGTGCACATGTACCCCAGACTTAAAGTATAATAAAAAAATGATTCTTGCAGATCCAAGTTACAGTGTTATATTCCTTTGCCTGAAGAATTTCTAAATTTTGCAGGTTTAAACATTTATTGTTGGTCTTCTGAGAAGAAATTGTCTTTGGTTTAGTTTGGATAGGAAAAGTTTTTTTATTCTTTAAAAGATAGTTTTGCTTTTTATGGAATTACGGGTTGGTAGTTGGGTTTTCAAACTTTTGTCTTTTAGTATTTTAAAATGATATTTTATTTTTATTGCTGGCATGATTTCTGAAAAGAAATTTATAATTGTCATCTATGTTTTTACATCTGTTATTTTTTTCCCATTTTCTGCTTTCAAATATGTTGTTGCTCTTGATTGGTTTGTCATTTTTGTTATATTCTCCTTGGTGTCCTCTGACATTCTTAGAACTTTGTTTTTGCATTTGTTTTTAATTTTGAAAAATTCTTAGTTATCATTTCTTCAAGTATTTTTTCCTCATTTTTCCAGCTTCTCCTTCAGATTTTCTGTCACATATTTGTTACTGTTTAACAATGGCCGGGAAAATTGTGATGCTATCTTTTTTGTTTGATAACTTTCTTATACTTTTAAAGTTTGACTTTCAATAATTTCTAGGAACCTATCTTTAAGTTCACGTATTTATTATCTTTTTACATCCAGTCTACTGATGAGCACATAAAGGCATGTTTTTCTGTTACTGTCTTTCCATTTCCTGTATTACTAGCTGATTCTTTCTCAGTTTCCTTTTTTTTTCTAAAATTTCATCTGATTTTGAATGTTGTTCAGCTTCCCATTAGAACCTTTAACTTAATCATCATGATTATGTTGATCCCATTTCACGTAGCTCAACATCTTTGTCGTGTCTGCATCTGTTTTTGTTTCTGGCTCTGCACTTCATGAGAGTCTGCCTTTTGCAGCTAGTTGTTTAATTTACTGCTTGTTACCCTAGACATGGTCAGGGAAAAAAGAGGACAGTTATGTGCTGCCCTGATTATGCTTCAAACATAGGAAGGCATCGTTTCTCAGGATATTAGGGGTGTAGCTTTGTCAGTACTCCTGCCCCTGCCCTAACTATAGTTGTTTGAACAACATATATTTCTACCCTTTTTTAGTGGTAGAGGGGGATTTTTCCATTTACTCCTGTAGCTGCAACGGGCTTTCTCCAGTATGCTAATGGCCTTTTTTCCCCACAGATTCTGCTTTTATTCTGTAAGAGAGGAGAATAATTCTATTGGAGTTTTGCCTTTCCTGCAGTGGCAGTTCTTTTTCTTTCTGATTTTGTCATCTCAAGGAAAATTATCTCAAGACTCTCCCAAGATTGTCAGTGAGTGCCCAGTGGGCTTTATTGAACAAAAGCTAACAAGAGTGTGTAGGCTTCCCCTATATTTTTGGAACCCAGTAGTTTCACTCTCTTTCCATCAATTCACCAGTGTCCCAAATTCAAATGTTCTAAACCTTGTCCTGCTGCCTTTATTTTTCCAGATAAAAGTGCTCATGTCTGCCACTGATCTCCCTGGTGGCTGTTAGTGTCTCCTTAGCTTTGGTGCCAGTTGTTGTCTACTGACCGTGTCACTCAAATGTGTTGAAAAAAAGTCATGGACTTGTTATTTGTCCAACTTTTCTCTTTCATTGTCATTTTGAAAGCAATGCAATTTCCAGCTCTATAATTTCTTGAGTAGATTCCAGAAACATAAAGTATTATTTTAACATGCCAAATTTGTCATCTTTTGTTCACAGCATTTGTGTGTGGTAATGTCAGGATGTGAAATAATATGGATCTGTCAAAATAGTGATTTGGACAACAGAACATAGACCAAATATACACATTGTTTTGCTTCCAAGGGATTTAAACTTAAGCTTCATGTATGACCTACTTTCAGTTCAGAAAGCTTTGTGTCTTAAGATAAAAATCATAAACAGGATGTCTGTTTCCTTGTTACCCCCGCAGGCTCTAGCAATTTTCATCTGTAGTCCAGAAAGAAAAAAAAAAAAAGTGTTTCGTTGTTTGATTTCCAAGGACTAGATAAACTTTTCTTTTGAGACAGAGTCTAGCTCTGTCACTCAGACTAGAGTGCAGTGGCATGATCTTGGCTCACTGCAACCTCCGCCTCCCAGGTTCAAGCAATTTTGTGCCTTAGCATCCCAAGTAGCTGGGATTACAGGCAGCCCCAACACACACAGCTAATTTTTGTATTTTTAGTAGAGACGGGGTTTCATCATGTTGCTTGGGCTGTTTTCAAACTTCTGACCTCAGGTTGTCCACCAGCTTTGGCCTCCCCAAATGCTGGGATTACTGTACTGTGAGGACTAGATTTAAAAAAAAAAAAAAAAAAAAAAAAAAAAAAGCAGACAGAAACCCTCTTTTTTGTAACTCTCTAGTTAATTTTTTTTTAAGTCCCTGCCCTGCTGATTCACTTTCAATGAATCCATTCTCCATTCAAATTTACTAGGTATTGGCACTCCATAAATGATTCAAAATGTATATATATTTTTTGAATGGGAACAGATGTTCTGATATACCTAAGAGAAAAATCAAAAAAATCAAAATGTCTACTGACCATGTCACTCAGTTCATGCCTGGACTGGAGTTATCTTAATCAATGTCCTTGATATTTAAATAATGTTTTAACTAAATAATTCTGTGATAACATTTTATCAGTTTATTTTATGCCAATTTTTGTGTTTATGCTTTTGATCTGTAGTAATGAGTTCATTATAAAATGTGAAATATTTGATTACATATAAGAATTTTATTTTCTTCATTAATACTAAATTGCTAAAGCTGTATGTAAATGTGACAAAAAACACAGGATGTCAATTGCAATTACAATGTGTTGTAGCTGTAAACACTTGCATCATGTAGAACATGGTTTTACAGGGCATAATCCAAAAACCATATGAATCTACAAGAGTTTCTACCTTTTTTCCTGGTTTGGTTTAATATTTCTCTGTTAATATATTGCAAAATTAGTTGAACCTATTTTATATGTTGTAGTTGAATTTTGCAACATTTTTATTTGCTTGAATCATTTTTAAACCCAGGAATTAATAAGGTTATAGATGTTTATACTTAGTAAATGATGTCTGAGAAACTCAATTTTTACATCAGTCATGCACATAATTTATGTGGAAATACTAATAAGGATGAAAAAACTGAATTTTGACCCATGAGAGAAAAAATTAGTTCAGGCAAAATTAAAAGAGCCTAAATCAATATGCTCTTATTAAGATATTGGATACTAGCTTGATTCTCTGAAGAAAGGTAAAGCTGTAACTGGTATTAGGTTAAGAATGCTAATTGGAATTACTTAGATTTGTGTATTATTGTCTTTGTTATAACAAGAGATGGCATAACTTTTTAAACTGATGAAGGATTGTTGTATATAATAAATAATTATACCTCGAAAAAGAACAATACCTATTTTAAGGCTGTAATATGAAGATACAATTTGTTAGAAATAAAATAAACGGCAAAAAATACTTAGATTTTTATACTACTAAAATTTAAATAACAGGCGGCATAATATATTAATTCATTCATAAATCTCTCTCATACACTGCTTCTCTTATACACACATATACATGCACAAAGGAAGAGACACAGAGATCTCACTGAAGATTGTTAGATACAAGAAAATGAGAGTCATTCAAGTCTCAAAGTGAACAAGTAGAGTGAACCTTCTTCTCTTACCCAGGGGCTGTCTCCACCAGGTAAAAACTAGGAACTAAGAGACTCTACTTTCCAGAAAGAGAGCTGTGGAAGGTCAGTGCCTCAGAAGAGAAAAGAACTGAAATCAAGTGAACCAAACTATTCATCAGACACTTACTTATCTAGTCTCTCGTGTAGAATAAAATAATTTGAATAAAAATCCAATGTGTTAAACACCGTTTAAACACAAGGAAGTACACAGAAAGGGCTACATTCTATTCTGTAGTTATATTTTGGTATAAATATCTTGTTTTGAAACTAATATCTAGCATTTTAATTAAAGAATATAATTATACAGTTTGTTAGCAACCACTACTTTCAGAACAAAAAGGAAAGAAAAATAAAATCCAATATTTAAATAGAAAAAAATATATTGCTGAAACTAAACAGAAATGATCAATATGACTTTATGAGAGTAAAAGTAACACATTTCCACTAGCTTTTTCCCATTGAAATGGCTCACAAATACTGTTATTCCACAGTTTCTCCCAGTGCCTAGATTCATTTTTTTCTCAAATATTTTTTACCAATAACCTCCAGTTTATCAGATAAATATTTATTCTCTTTATTTCATATTTGAGGCAGGAGAACATGGAGGAGAGTTTGGTACAAACTGATGTTCCAGAAACCAAGAAATTTTCAAAGATAATCCAAATCATGGCAAAGGGACACAAGAACCAATCTAAAACGAACTTTCACTGACCAAAATTGAGATAATTTAACATAAAAAATACAGCAATTGCTATAGCTAATTAACACGTGTATAATCTGAAAACCCATGAGCCCATAATTAACACATGTAGTTTTAACAGGATAAATCATCCTACGTAAAGTAATGACTAATGCCATGGGGTCTTAAGGTCTTTAAGGTATATTTTAACACTCATCAAATTTATAGTTTTCCCCATTAAAAGAAGGAAACATTTTATACACCTTGAGTCCTCAGTTGAGTGAGAATTGGAGACTTTTTAATGATAACTGACCATTCTAAGAACCACAGTGTTACCTCAGGATAATAAAACCAAGAGGATCTCTTTGCTAATTGAGATTTTTAACTTTTAGAATTCATGAAAAGTGTGTGTGTGTGTGTGTGTGTGTGTGTGTGTGTGTGTGTGTGTGCTGACTGATTTCCTCATTTACATTCACTCTGTGAATGTAAACATCATACACCCACACACACACATGAGACACACATATATATCTCCCATGTATTTGTAACACAGTATAAACATTGCTTCTCAAGGGTTTCTATTCTTTCCTCTCAACATCATAGACCCTTGTGGAGAGTTATAAAAGGCAGAACTTTTCTATGATAGCAAATTCCTATAAGCAAGAATGAGCTAACATGAGCTCAAAAGACACTGTTCTTCTCATGTTTTGTCAATATGGCATTTGAACTGTACCACTCACCTCCCAATGCAGTCCTATATGGTACTTCTCTGAGTTGTGGTTTACATTATCAGAGAGTGCATAAATGTGACTCTGCTAGATTAAAGAAATATACACATCAAATATTTGGTGTGTGTGGTGCAGACATTTAGGGCCACAAAAGGTAAGGAGAAGTGTAGATCTTGGAGATCCTGGATTATGAAAAATATGTTCAAAGCAGAGTTGAAATATGAGGAAGAGCTTGATGGGTGGATATACTTGGGCTGAGCTGAAAGGGCTGGAGGGCACTTGACATTGTAGAAAGAGAGTAAATAAGGAGTCAGAACTTATGGTGTAAGTGTGGTCAATCTGTGGGACGGTAAAGAGGTCAACCTGGCCAAAAGGAAAAATATATGGTTTGAGGAAATAAAGTCTACCTAAGTGGGAACACACAGCTTATAACACTTGTGTTTGGCAGAATTTAAATCCTATCAAGGAAAATGAAAATGTTATAATTTAAAAAGGATAGGTTTCAGTGAAGTTCCGATGAGAGATTGTCAGCATGTAGAAACCGGAGGTGACCTAGAGATAAATAGGACACCTTATGTTTATTTGGGAAGCATACTTGGTTCTTTCTGGTTGGTTCTTAGTTGCAGTAGAGCCTAAAAACTTGGAAAGTGTTGGGTTTTGACAAGTCCTGATGGTTTTAGGCTGACAGCTGCAGAGGCTGTGATTTTCCTTTCTGAGCTTCTTATGTGAATCAGAGTTCTATTGCCATAAATCACCTGACTAGTGTTTGTGTGTATATATTCAGTCTCTCTGTTGTGAATTATTGAAAAATTAATTTGAATAGAAAGGAAGTGACTTGAGAATCAAGGGATCTAACTCTGATAAAGAAAATGTGATAAATATACACCACGAATACTACTTAAATTTACACCAGGAATACTACGCAGCTATAAAAGGAATAAAATCCTGTTCTTTGCATGGACATGGGATCTGGAGGCCATTATCCTAAGCAAACTAACACAGGAATAAAAAACCAAATACCACATGTTCTCACTTGGACACACAGAGGGGAGCAACACACATTGGGGCCTATTGGAGAGTGGAGGTTGGGAGAAGGGAGAGGATCAAGAAAAATAACCAGTGAGTACTAGGCTTAATACCTGGGTGATGAAATAATCTGCACTACAATCCCTCATGTCACAAGTTTACCTAGATAACAAATCTATACTTGTACCTCTGTACTTAAAATAACATTTAAAAATAAGTAAATAAAATAGTTGTTTTGTTTAATCCCTTAAAACAAAATGAATTAACTCTCATGCTTTCATACTGGCCATACTGTTATTATGTAAACAAAGGGATTTTGCTTTTTAGAACATCAAAATAATCAGATGGTGCTTTGGATTGTGAGAACAGGATGGGAAAAGACTAGAATAGCTTTATAATAAAAATAATTCAAGAAGAATTCTTCCATAACATTTCTTTAGTCTAAAGGCATAGAGTTCTTCTACCTATTCTGCATCATTCTAACTATACTGTTTAATATGCAGTCAAACATGAATATTTGCTTCTGAACACATTTTTTTTTACTCTTTAAGCATCAGTCTTGTCCTCTGAAGACTGTCAGACTCTTCTTCCAATTCTCACGAAAAGGTTTCAGTCATCACAAACAAAGTACAGTTGATCAGTTACATTGGAATTGGTTTTATCTTTGGATGATTCAAAGCAGCCCTCGTTCTCCTTCTGTTTTCTTGTGGCTGCTAGACTTTTGAGAATTTCTACTTCTATGTCTCCACAAGACATAAAAGGAAAATAAGAAGCTTTAGTGGAATGTTTCATGGGGAATGAAATTTAAGCTACTGGGAGAAGCCAATGTCTAGATTCTCTAAAAATTTTATTTTTCAAAGAATTATATTTCTCACTACTATAGCTAATCATTCCCATCCCACATCAAAAAGAAACTTTTCAAAAAGGTTGATATAAGAAAGGTAGGTAGTATATAATATCTATATGCATATTTTTCCTGCCATAGTAGACATGATCATATTAAAATTCTGAAAATTTTTTTTATCCTGATTTGTTTCTTGAAAGAGATAAAATCCTAAGAAAACTACCTTTAGAAAACTCATAGGATGTTTTTTTTTTCATTTTATATATATATATATATATATTAATTTTTATTGCATTTTAGGTTTTGGGGTACATGTGCAGAATGTGCAAGATAGTTGCATAGGTACACACATGGCAGTGTGTTTTGCTGCCTTCCTCCCCTTCACCCACACTTGGCATTTCTCCCCAGGCTATCCCTCCCCAGCTTCCCCCCTGCTGTCCCTCCCCCATTCCCCCAATAGACCCCAGTGTGTAGTAGACACCGTCCCTGTGTCCATGTGTTCTCATTTTTCTCACCCGCCTATGAGTGAGAATATGCGATATTTCCTTTTCTGATCTTGTGTCAGTTTGCAGAGAATGATGTTCTCCAGATGTTTTTAGAGACACAGTCTCTCTTTGTTGCCCCGGGTGGAGTGTGATCACAGGTCACTATAACCCCGTGATCCTAGAATCAAGTCATCCTACTGCCTCAGCCTCACAGAAGACAGTCAGGTATATGTCACCAGGTTTAGCTAATTTTTCTATTTTCTTCTATAGAGTCCAAGTCTCACTAAGTTGCTCATGCTGATCTTGAACTCGTGGCCTTAACTGATCTTTCCCCAACTCAGCCTCCCAAAATTCTAGGATTATAGTTGTGAACCCCTGTACTAGGCCAGGTTTTAGTTTTCAAATCCAGATATTACTGAGTTATTTTTCTTGACAGCTTTATGTTTGCCAAAAAGAGAATATTTATCGTTATGTCTTAATTAAAAATAATTGCATCTCATTTATTACTGAGGAGGACTAGACATGAGGTTGGCTGCAAACAGAGTCTGGAAAACTAAGGCAACTACAGAAAATCAAAAGCCAGAAAAGAAAATCAGGATATATAGAACTCATTCTTAAAAGTAATAGACATTTAGTTGTGGTTCCATTCAACAGGAGGTAATGGTGGTGGGAGAGAACACACTAATCTTGCAGACAAAACCCAGAAGTTTATGATGTCCTAGAATTGAACATATTCTAAATTAAACCGGACAAACATCAAGGTGCCAGGTAGTCTGGTAAAGTAAATCAAAGCCTTAGCTATTGCTAATGTGAATAAAGGTAGATCTCAAGAAAGAAAGGCAGAAATAACCTGCAGAGTTTTTTGTTTTGCTTTGCTTTTAGTTTTAGAAACAACAACAACGACAACGATTTAAAATAGCATTTGCTAAATACCACCTGGGAATCAAACTGGAATGGAAATGGCAAGTACCACTCAGGACACTTCTGCCCCTGCACAGCAAGCTAGGATTAGGGGTGGATCTTCAAGCCTAGTGGCAAACTTGAGTACTAGATGGAGGATCCAGATCTAAAATCCAGTTCTCCAAATGTGGCTTCCAGTGTACAAATAGTACATATTGGGTTTAGAGTGTTTCCAGTGCATATCAAGAGGAGGATTTGGGAGATATCTGCTCTGGGCACAGACAATAAAAAAAGTATATAGTTTGATAAATCATTTCATTATGATTTACATAAAAAGAATAACAAAACTGAAATTCAGTCTGATTTTATAATCACCATAAATTAGCAATAATATCAGCCAATACTCCTCCTTGCTCAGGCTAACAGCTCCTATTGCCAACTCACCGTACCCACCACCTTTGCACACTGCATGGTCCAAGGGTAGCTAGAATACATTCCATAGTTGATAGTAGATCCTGGATCTATAGGCAGAAATAATTAAAATCCCAAATGGTTTGAAATATCAGGACTGAAATTCTTTATATTTTCTAATTTGTCATGCTTTGCTTCACATTTAAGAAGAATACAGCTTTCAGTGCCTCTAGCTATAAGAAGTTACAAAATGACCATGACATTCCTTTAAAGCTTAAAAGGAAACCAGGAAAACCTATCTCCCAGTGACTTTTTTTTTAACTGAGTGAGAAATAAACATTACTTACATCAAGTCACTGAGATTTGAAAATTGTTTGTTACAAAAGCAAATAATTTCAACCTCGATCAATACATTCCTGAGTATTGTGTTTGAAAGTCCCTTTGCCAAAAATAGATACTCTTTTTCTCTGCCTTGTGTGTCACTGTATGTATGTGCATGCATATGAGAATAAATGAGGAATACATAGGGAAAACTTGAGACATGTTACCAAACTTCAGCAACAATAACCCAAAAATGCCCAGAAGTTCCTTCTCTCTCCATTTATTTTTGTCAGGATAGAGGGAAGAGGTGGGATGGACTCAATTTTTAAGATACCACATAGAATAGCCACTGAAAGCACACATTTTGAAAATGGTCTGCCTATAGTTGAATCCTGGCTGAGACAGCATGCAAGCTCAGTGTTGTCTACACTCAAGAGTCACCCTTTCTACACTGCTTCTCCTTTCAAATATAAAACTCTTGTCAGTAGACTTGCAGGGATGCTTGAAGCTAAAGTAAACACTCATTTCTTCAGCAGAGGGACAATGAGAGAAACCGATTATAAATAGTAACTTCTCCTGAAAAAACTAGGCTTTTTTTATATTGCTCAGGCTCAGTGGGTACTGCAAATAAAATCAGCTGAAATGTGATGATTCTTAGCTGTAGGACTGCCATAAACACTTTAGTTTCACAATTTACTGTTAAAACTCATCAAATTTTCATCTCAAAGCTGATGCAAACACAGAGCTGAATGAATCAGTCAGTTGTTCCTCACTGTGGAATTCAATAGCACATATGCAATTATATCAATACAATTTTTTCTGAAAAATGATGTTTTTCCTTAGGAAAGTCCAGACTATTTTGGTGGTTTCTTAATATTTACATAAACATGTGCATCTATATGTGCACTGATATGTCCACTAAAAATTTCAAACTTTTTATTTTTAAAAATTGTCATTGTATATTAATGAAAAAAGGATGAATTGACATCATTTTTTCTGATCAGTTGTAAATTATCTGGCAGGAAGCATCTGAAGTATGGAAAGATCAACATACTTCATATTCTTTTGGTATATTTTATATTTTTCTGTTATTCAAAGATTGTCAATACTAGTGAATACATTAGGAAAGATCTAATAGATCTTTAAGCCATACATTTTGGGCCATCAAATCTAATAACATTAATTTCTATAATTCCTTTGTATCGTAATTTCAATAACATATTGGAATTGTTATAGCATTATCCTAACACTGTCACAGCAAAGTAAGCCCAAATACCACCCCCACGTCCCCGTTCTCCCCTGCTAAGCCAAGCTCATAACAAGAACAGCATCAAGCCTTATAAACAGGACACCTAGGTTCCAGGATGTGGTTATACCTGGCTCTTGAACCCAGGATGCTGACCCAATTAAGCAGAATGTAGCCTCTGAGAACCAAGATGCAGTTTTTCTTAGAATAGCACCTGGCTACCTTCAAACTCCCTATATAACCCCCAAAGTCTGTAAGCCAGGCTGCTGCCTTCACTGCTTGTGGTGAGGCGGACAGCCTAGCAGGTTGAAATAAACTTGCTAAACCCGACCCTGGGTCTGCCTCTCCATCCTTTTGGTTAACCTCACATTTTTGGTGCCAAAACCCAGAGCAGGAGTAGGTGCTGGCTGCTCTTTCTCTCTGTCCCTGCTCCCGTGACTAGCTCCCCCATCCCAAACCCCTTTCCAGACCCAGGAGGGAAACCCCACACCTCCATTCCCTTCCCAGTTTCTTTCTGTCTTATAAAGGCCCACCAAAAATATACCCATGGTAATCCTACCCTCAAAAGGGCACCATAGTTCTTAATACCCATTTTATTTCCCAGTCTGCTCCAAAAATCTGGCACAAACTTAAAAAGGCTGAAGATAGCCCTCAAACCCCACAAAAAGACCTCCTTAACCTGGCCTTCAAGGTCTTCAATATAGCAAAAATGTAAAATAGACAAGGCCCAAAGAGATCACGCTAAATACCAGCTTCTGGCAGCAGCCATTCACCAACCTAAACAGCCTAGCTATGGCATCCAAGAGAACAAAAGACCCACTAGCAGTGTACCTCTGGGGGTATGTTTCAAGTGTAGCAAGGAAGGCCACTGGGCACAGACATGTCCCAATCCACAGGTGCCAAAGAACTTTTGCCCTATCTGCCAGCAGACAGGCCACTAGAAGTCATTCTGTCCTCTCAACTGGCAAACAGAAAAGCCTGTATCTCCAACCCACAACCCCTTCCCCAAGACAAAAGGTGAAGAATCACTTGCACACTCCCATAGCTCCTTCACTTAGCCACAGAAAACTGATGGGGCCCAGAGCCCCCGGCCCCATCCACCAGGCCTCATCTGCCATCACTGTATCAAGAGCCCAGAGTGACTCTGTTAGTACCAGGTAAGCCAATCTCTTTTTTAATCAGTACCAAAGCCACCTACTCGGCTTTACCTGGATTTTCAGGAACAACTCATCCCTCACCGGTCTCAGTTGTGGAGGTTGGTGGATTTATCTCACACCCACGTGCCACCAAATCCCTCACTTGTTCCCTATGTAACATTTCTCACACTTTCCTTATCATGTCTCGCTGTCCTACTCCCATTCCAGGCAGGAACCCCCATCACTAATGGTTCCCTTATTTACCAGCTCCTCTAAGCTGCACAATTCCCAACTAAGGAGGAGTTACACACTGCCAAGGACACCAAACAAAATCAGATAAAATCTCAAGAGGGAACAGAAATGCCGAGGAGGTAACAAAAAAGCCTCCCTTTCCTCTGTCCCTGCCCCTCTCCTCCTCATCACCCCCACAACCCAACCCCACTATTCACCTACCAAGAAACCTTCATCATTACAAGGAGCCTCCTTCCAAGGAAACTGGATAGTCATAAATAAAAAAACTCATCCTCCCTGAAAAACAGACCAAGGAAATTCTAACATCTCTTCACCAATCCTTCCATATCAGTGCATGCCCCCGTACCTTCTCCTTCGCCCTTACTTCTCTTCCCCCACCTATTTACCACACTAAAAAACACAACCTCAGACTGTCATGTGTGCTCTGTCACTTCCTCTCAAGGGGACCTCCACTCTCCTCCTATCCCTACACATCAGCTAAAAGGAACAACCTCTCCCATAGCACACCACATATTAAAAGCCCTCTCCTCTCTCCCCATTCCCACATGAAAAACATGGTCCTAACTTACCTATTCCTTGCTCATCTGCAAGGAGAGTTTGATTATCCATAGGAACTCTATCAGCCTTCATAAAGCCTCTAAAAGAGGCCACCTCCCCATTCAACCCCCATCAACTCCTTCCCCTAGATACAGACTCCAATTCTTCCTCAAGTTCCTAACTCTTCAAATAGTCAGCCCCACTGCCTCTACTCTCTCAAAGTCCCTTCTGACTTCTGCAAGACTCAGTCTCTCAATCTCTCTCACTCTCTCAATCTCTCTCACTCTCCTTGTTGTTGCACTCCAACTCTACAGTTGCTTCCCATTGCTCGACCTGTTTTTCCCTTCCTCTACTGCCTACTCAGCCCTAGGACCATATCCCAATTTCTCAGCCCTAGGACCATATTCCCATTCACTTCTTACACTGTCCAAAAAGGCTTTGCCTTTGTAGACAGAGCCCTCACTCTCACTAAAAACTATCCCACTGTCCTTGATAACAGAGCTACCAAACTTCTCTCCACATATACTGCCAATTATGACCACATAAAACTCCTTTACCCTGCCATCCAAAGTCCCATAACCCTCCATACTTCAAAACTTGGCCAGCCGCCTTATGTATCACCTCTTCCAACAAATACATCCACGTAGGCATCATCCCTCCCTCCACCTGTGGCTCAGCTCAAACCATCTCCCATTTCTCTTCTCATACCTCACTCCAAGTAAATTATTCAGTTTACCCTGAAGCTAATGACTTCTTTACCCAGGCCCTCTGGATTACCTCCTTCTCCTGCCTCAAACATGGAAACCCTTTCCCCAAACAGGAGTTCTCAAAGGGGTCTCTCTGTCTCCTCCTCACTGAAAGTTACTAAAGCTAGACCAAGTCCCTCCAAACAAGGAACCTACACACTCCAACGCCTATTCTCAGCCCACTTGTTTGTTTACATCAACACCACAGACATCTTCCTCTACAGATCCATAACCTACTTCTCTCTCCCTACCAACTGGACAGGTACCTGTACCCTGGTCTACCTTACCCCCAATATTAACCTTGTCGCTCTGAACCAAGAACACCCTGTCCCTGCAGCACTACATGTTGACCCACAAACAACAATACAGTCCATTCCCTTATTAGTAGCCCTTAGAGTCACAACTAGTGTCAAGTTAGAAGCAGGAAGCCTAAAAACCTCATTATCACGTTTCCAGTTCCTCTCCCAAAACTTCCAATTGTCACTAAAAATAAAATAGCAAACTCTATCACTCACCTCCAAAACCAACTAGACTCTTCAATAGCAGTCACCCTACAAAAACTCCAGCGGCCTAGACCTCCTCACTGCTGGGGGAAAAAAAAAAAGTCTGTGCCTCTTTTTAAATAAACAATGCTGTTTCTACCTTGATAAATCTAGGAATCTAGGTTAGTACAAAATACTATCAAAAGGCTCAAAGACCAAACCCAGAAAACAAAACAAAACACAATTCTTCTGCCTAGCCCTCCTGGCCCAGTTGATCTTTCAGCTCCTGGGCCCCGTGGCTGCTTCCCCTCCTCAGCCCTGTTATACCTCTCCTCCTCCTCTTGGTCTTTGGCCCTTGCCTCCTATGCCTTTTCACCCAGGTTTTGCAGAATCGATTACAAGCTTTTGCCTGTAGCACAACAGAAGACATGATAGCGTTCCAGGACTACCAACCTGCAAGCCAACATCACCCCAACCAGCATCCCTACTCAGCATAAAGCAGCAAGAAATGAATGGTACCCCTTTTCCCTTTCTTTTATAACAAAAGACCGGAATGTTAGAGTCACAGCAAGGAAAGCCCATAGACCCCTCCCTGTTCTCCCTTGCTAAGCCAAGCTCATAACAAGAACAGCCTCAAGCCTTGTAAACAGGGCACCCAGGTTCCAGAATGTGGTCGTACCTTGCTCTCAAACCCAGAATGGTGACCTAGTTAAGCAGAATGACAGCCCCTGAGAACCAAGATGCAGTTTTTCTTAGAATAGCACCCAGCTACCTGCAGACCCCCTATATAACCCACATAGTCTGTAAGCCAGGCTGTTGCCTTCACTGCCTGTGGTGAGGCAACCAGCCTGGCAGGTTGAAATAAATTTGCTAAACCTGACCCTGGGTCTGCCTCTCCATCATTTTGGTCAACCTCACAAACACCAAATCAACCAGTAGCATTTGAATGCTTGATACGATATTCATTATAAAAAATAGAATAAAATATTTTGACTAAGACATAACTCCTTTACCCTTTCATAAAGAATGTCTCTGTTAATTTTCAATCAAAGTGTTAATGGAGAGGCATGTTTTCCTAGACTGTTTGCCTATTACCAATACCAAAACAGAAGTAGTATTTATTTCTCTCCACTGTCTCTGACTTTATGACCTCAAAATCTTTTGTTATTACTTAAAAGGACTAACCAATAAACCAGGATGAATTGCTTCTTCGTGTTGTTCAAAATTCAAATGCTGAACCAACCCTTTGGGCAACTGGATGAAAAGTGATGACGGAAACCAAAATATTTTATTGCAAAATAGATTTCTTTGACACAGTTCAAGATGGCTACTTAGAATAGCTTGATATGCAAGAATAGCTAAAAAGCTGGGGGTTTTTCTTGGTGAGGGGGGATGTTTGCATCTGTAGAAAATCTACATTGATACAGTCAGACTTTCTCTGAGGCATTTCCTTATCCAATCTAGGAAAGATGAACTGAGAGTTTAACACCGCCTGTATTAGTCTATTTACATGCTGTTGATGAAGACATATCCAATACTGGGAAGAAAAAGAGGTTTAATTGGGCTTACAGTTACACATGGCTGGGGAGGCCTCAGAATCATGGTGGGAGGTGAAAGGCACTTCCTACATGGCAGCAGCAAGAGAAAACTGGGAAGAAGCAAAAACAGAAACCCCTGATAAAACTATCAGATCTCTTGAGGCTTATTCACTATGATGAGAATAGCACAGGAAGGACTGAACACCATGATTCAATTACCTCCCACTGGTTCCCTCCCACAACATGGAGGTATTCTGGGAGATAGAATTCAAGCTGAGATTTGGGTGAGAAAACAGCCAAACCATATCATTCTGCCTCTGGCCTTTCCAAATCTTAGTATATGTGCTGCCGAAGCGAGCACTAACCTTTCCAAATCTTATGTCCTCACACTTCAAAACCAATCATGCCTTCCCAACAATACCTCAAAGTCTTATCTCAGTATTAACCCAAAAGTCCACAGTCCAAAGTCTCATCTGAGAAAAGGCAAGTCCCCTCCACCTATTAGCCTGTAAAATCAGAAGCAAGCTGGTGACTTCCTAGATACAATGGAGGTACAGGTATTGGAAAAATACAGCCATTCCAAATGGAAGAGATAGGCCAAAACCAAGGAGTTACGGGGCCCATGCAAGTCTGAAATCCACTGGGGCAGCCAAATTTTAAAGCTCCAAAATAATCTCCTTTGACTCCAGATTTCATATGCAGGTCATGCTGATGCATTCCCATGGTCTTGGGCAGCTCTGCTCCTGTGGCTTTGCAGGGTACAGCCTCCCTCCCAACTGCTTTCACACGCTGGTATTGAGTATCTCCAGATCTTCCAGGAACACGGTGTAAGCTGTTGGTAGATCTACCATTCTAGTATCTGGAGGACAGTAGTCCTCTTCTCGTAGCTCCACTAAACAGTGCCCCAGTAGGGACTCTGTGTGGGGGCTCTGACCCCATGTTTCCCTTCTACACTGTCCTAGAAGAGATTCTCCATGAGGGCCTCACCCCTGCAGCAATCCTTTGCTTGGGCATCCAGGCATTTCCATACATCTTCTGAAATCTAGATGGAGGTTCCCAACCCTCAATACTTGACTTCTATGCACCTATGGGCTGCACACCACGTGGGAGCTGCCAAGGCTTGGGGCTTCCACCCTCTGAAGCCACAGTCCGAGCTCTATGTTGGCTCTTTTCAGCCATGGCTGGGGTGGCTGGGACACAACACATGAAGTCCCTAGACTGCACACAGCACAGGGAACCTGGGCCTGGTGCACGAGACCACTTTTTCCTCCAGGGTGTCTGGGCCTGTGATGTGAGGGGCTGCCATGAACACCTCTCACATGGCCTGGAGACATTTTCCCCATGGTCTTGGGGATTAACATTAGGGTCCTTGCTACTTATGCAAATTTATGCAGCTGGCTTTAATTTCTCCCCAGAAAAATAGTTTTTCTTTTCCTTTGCATAGTCAGACTGCAAAATTTCCAAACTTTTATGCTCTGATTCACTTATAAAACTGAGTGTCTTTAACAGAATACAAGTCACCTCTTGAATGCTTTGCTACTTAGAAGTTTCTTCTGTCAGAATCCTTAAATCATCATTCTTAAGTTAAAAGTTCCACAAATCTCTAGGATAGGGACAAAATGCTACTAGTCTCTTTGCTAAAACATAGCAAGCAACACCTTTGCTCCAGTTCCCATCTGGAGGAAACCAACAAGTTCCTCATCTCTATCTGAGATCACCTGAGCCTGGATTTTATTGTCCATCTTGCTATCAGCCTTTTGGGCAAAGCCATTCAACAAGTGTCTAGGAAGTTCTGACTGCCCCATTTTCCCTGTCTTCTTCTGAGCCCTCCAAACTGTTCCTAACTCTGCATGTTCCAAAGTTGCTTTCACATTTTCAGTTATCTTTTCATCAACACCCCACTTCTGGTACCAATTTACTGTTAGTATGTTTACATGTTGTTGATAAAGACATACTTGAGACTGGGAAGAAAAAAAGGTTTAATTGGCCTTACAGTTCCACATGGTTGGGGAGGCTCCAGAATCACAACTGGAGGTGAAAGGCCCTTCTCATATGGCAGTGGCAAGAGAAAATGAGGAAGAAGCAAAAGCAGAGAGGCCTGATAAACCCATCAGATCTGGTGAGACTTATTCATATCACAAGAATAGTATGCATTGAGTCCCTCCTACAACATGGGAAAATTCTGGGAGATACAATTCAAGTTGAAACTTGGACAGGGACACAGCTAAACTATATAACCTCTAAAGATCTGAAAGAAACATTCACCATCTACTTTCTCTGAAGGCTGCTACCTGTGAGGTTTCATCTATGTAACAAAACCACCTTTGCTAATCAGGCCTCCTCTACTCCCTGGCCCATAACCTGCTTTGCTATCATCGTCTGTTTTGCCATGATCCAAGCCCTCATTTTCTCTGTAACTGCAAGATGATAGGTAAGCTTCTCTACCTTACTGGGAATTTGGAGTAACTGCTCTGTGGTTCTGAGACAGAAATAATACAAGGAGATAACATTAGAATAGAAAATTTCAGACAGAAGTTTTACACAACTAGTAAAAATAAACTATTGAAATAGCATAAGCTAGGGGGTGATAAGACCAAGAAAACCAGGGTGTGGGCTGAACTGGCTAAGACCCACTGGATCCAGAATGAGGCTGGGTTCGACTTAGGTTTCCCCTAGGACATCATTATTTGCTCATTAACAAGCTAAATCACACATCCACCAGTGGCATGACAGTTCTGGGAACACCCATATTGGTGAGGAAATTAGTGGCAACACAATTCCAAATATATTCTTTTCTAGTAATCTTTATAAATATTTTACTCTTGGTTAAAGAAACTCACAAACCAAATATAAATGCAGGAACAGAAAGCCAAATATTTACCAACAGGCTACCTGCTTGCATAATTTCAATAAGCCCACTGTTCAAACCCTCTGGAATTTTATCAAAGGATACTTATGAAGTGTGACATGGTAGGCATCCTTTGATAGGTAGAAGCCCCAAATCCCCTTGTGCATGTCTCCTTCAACTGAGTAAACCCATGTTTCCCATTCTTAAGTGTTTGCTTTTACTTTGCAATAAATCTTCATACTTTCAAGATTTTCCCATTCATCCTTGAATTGCTTCTTGCTATAGTGTCAAGAGCCTGGACACTAGACAGCTATGGTTGAGGTATCATCACATTTGGGGATCTCCCTAGCCCATTGGTATTCTTTTTGTCATGATCCAGCCAGGAGTATCATCACCCCCATTTTAGAACCACTGGCAGTTGGTAAGTCTCACTCCAATCTTAGAGTATTCTCACTCTCTAGAGTTACTGTTAGTTTCTAGGAACAAGGAAGAAAGTAACGACAGCCTGACTCCTCTCAGCCACAGCACCTCTGCTCCTTCCAGCTGGAAAATCCAGTTCACACTTACAGACAACAAGCAAAGGTGGGAAGATTTCTGAAGGGCCAGGGTTCTCCCTGAGGGAAGGCTAATGAGGATAGTAGGATAAAGTCCCATATCATGCAATGGTTAAAAGCTTTTAAGGAGTACTATAACTTTTTCCTGGGAAATGTCTTTCATTTTCCCAAGGGATCAGCTGTGCCAAGACACTGATCCTGGTTGGAAACTGTTTTCTCTTTGATGTCTTTCTTTAAACCCTGCTTTTGCACTTTTCTTTTCTCATGGTTCTTCCTCATATTTCACACGAAAGTTTAGTAAACTCTCTGGGCCCAGCAAGATAGGCCACTTAGATGCTGTCCTCTGGAATGCCCAATGTAGGCCTATGGTTCTAAAAGAGTCTCTTCACAGCCCTTGTTTATTGGCCATGCTGAATCATTTCTAATCTCAAGTTTTACTTGATGATAAACATTCAGACACATATCGACATGCTTGCCCCTTTCAAAATAGACTCACAACTCATCCTACTCAACCCTGACGGACTTTCTGTTTTCAAAACCCCAGGGGCCATGGATACCTAGGCAACACTGGATATCTGGGAATGCCTGGATGCCAAGGCAATCAGCCGAAGAAACAGGGACACATTTCCCTCTGGCCTGGCCATGGAGTAGGCCAATTGTAAGGGCCATGCTCATGCACCTGGATAAAAAAATGCCAAGACCAGTGCCTCCATGAGGGAAACATCCTGTTATTTCCCCCTTCTTTTTTCTTTCATGTTGACCCAAAAACAAGCCAAGGCCATGGGCAACTCTCTGGGTTCAATCAATGGCCAAAGAACAGGACCCTAAATTTTAATGCAATCTTACAATTAGAACTGTTTTGTAAACTTCAGAAGAAATGAAGTGAAATACCATGTGTACAGGCCTTCATGGCACTTTATCAGAATCCTGACCTTCGTGGGAACTGTTGCCTTCGATACGCTCATACCCCTTTAGGGGAACCAAAAGGGGAAACAGTGACCCTAGATGTTCCCCTCTTGGGAAATGCACCTCCCCAAAGCCTTCTCCCACCTCTTAACCCAGACTCAATTCCAGCACCCTCAGCTCCTCTCTCTTACTCAACTCCACTTTGAGTCCCCATTCTTTTGCTAGTTTCACCATCTCCAGGCCCCAGAGTCCTGCTGTTCATCTCCTTACCAACCTATTATACCCTTGCCTACCAAGGGAACAGAGCCAGGCTGAGGTCAACTGCAGCACGTTTTCTATGTTCCTGTAATTCTAAGTTATGCCCACTTGGGGAGGTGGCCAATGGGGATACTAGGACCTTTTATAGTGTCTGACTTAGCACAACGCAGACAGAGGTTGGGCCAATTTTTAGATGACCCAACTAAATTTATGGAGAAATGTCAGGCACTCTCCTGAGTTAACTTGGGGAGATATGCATATTATCTTGGGGAGTTAACTCACTCTGAGTTAACTCACTCTGAGTTGGGGAGATATGCATATTATCTTGTACAAGTGTTGCACTTGTGAAGCAAAGCAAGGTGTTCTGGTGGAGGCACAGGCTTATGCTGACAACTTGTCAGCTGGGGACCCTGAACAATCGGCTGTAGGGACCACGTCTGTGCCTAACAATGACCCTAATTGGAACTATCAACAGGGCCAACCTGACCTAAGAACAAGAAATCATATGGTGACTTGTTTAGTGTAGGGAATAAAAAAATTACTCCACTAAGCATGTGAACTTTGATAAAATAAGGTAAATAACTCAAGGAAAGGATGAAAATTCAGCTTTATTTCATGAGTGGCTTGTGGAGGCCCTAAGAGATTATGCCAGTAGTACTGAACTCAGTATTGATGTTGGCCAAATTTTACTAGGCACACACTTTGTTTGCCAGTCAGTGCCTGAATATCAGAAGAAAATTACAGAAATTGGCTTTGTGATTCCAAATTCCTATTAATAAAATGTTTGCTGTAGCTTTCAGGTATTCACTAATCGAGACAGAGCTGAAAAGGCTGAAAGAACCCAGTGGGATAGACAGCAGGCCCAAATGACAACAGTCACTATAAGCAGTGCCCTGCAATCTCAGGGTCACCAAGAGGGACATCTCACCCACAGACCGAACAGGCCTAATAGCAAACCTGCAAGTAATAATTTCAGCTTCAAATGTGAAAAGCCGGAACACTGGATCAAGAACTCTCCCCGCCATGGGAGCCCACTCACTGTCCTCACTGCAACTAGGGGACCATTAGAAAAGACATTGTTCTCAGTTTCAAAGGGAGAAGAGGACACTGCAAGCCATAATGGTCATAACTGAGGAATGATGGGGTCCAAGGTTGCTGGCGGCTCCCATGAAAGACGTTGCCATCACAAGTGCGGAGCCCCTTGGTGACTCCTGACAAGACAGATGAGGATATTAATTTCTTAATCTACACAAGAGTTAGTTACTGTGTCTAAAAGGCCACTCTGGGCCCTTATTCTCCAAAAGCTGTACTGCCACTGGTATTGATGGCACCCCAAAACCAAAAACATAATTTTGCCCCCGGGCTGTAGGCTAGAAAATTGTGTTGTAACTCAGGAGCTTCTACATTTACTGAGTGCCCCTCTCCTTTTAAAACAGGACCACCTAGCCACCCTGGATATTTATCAGGCCCTGGGGAAACCCCTTCATTGGCAAACTTTGTTTTATTCTAACCCAGCCTCAGAAAAACAAAAGAGCCTCACAAAATAAAGTATCAGTTAGACCTACAAGCATGGCACCAAGAAATCCCTGGCAAAGCAATACATGCTAAGCCCGTGATCATCTCTTTAACATTCAAAAACAATTTGCCACACAAGCATCAACATTCCCTCAAGCCAGAAGCCAGGCAAAGACTCCAATCTCTAACTGAGAAGTTTTTAAAACACGGATTCCTGATTCTGTGTCAGTCTCTTGGTAATACTCCTATCCTCCCTATCTAAAAATCAAATGGAGAATATAAGATATTAAGTTGGTATAAAAGTAGCTGTGATTTCTGCTATAAAAGTTATGCTAAAACCTGCAATTACTTTTCAACTAGCCTAAGAATTCAAGACTTATGAGCTATTCATGAGGCTAAAATGACCTTACATCCTATACTGCCAAATCTTTATACAATATTTACCCAAATACTGTAAGACACCAATTGGTTTATGGTATTAGATGTTAATGATGCTTTTTTGTGTCCTTTGCACCCTGACCCTTAGTATTTGATTTCTTTTGAGTGAACTAATGGTAGAACTAATATTTCCCAGCAGTATATCTGGACAGTACTGACTCTGGGCTTCAGGGATAGCCCTCACTTGTACAGAAAATCCTTGTCGTGAGAATTAAGGGAGCTAGAGCTAGAAAGGGGAGTCATAGTCCAGTACATGAATGACATCCTTATATGCAGTTCCTCTAAACGGGACTCAGATAAGAATTTTATTCAACTCCTAAGCTTTGTGAGAGAACGTGGGTATTGAGTCTCTCCATCAAAGGCCCAGTTTTCTAAACCAGAAGTAAGATATCTCAGCCTGGTGTGGTGGCTCACACCTGTAATCCCAGAACTTTGGGAGGCCAAGGCGGGTGGATCACGAGGTCAGGCGATCAAGACCATCCCAGCCTTCATGGTGAAACATTGTCTCTACTAAAAATACAAAAATTAGCTGGGTATGGTGGCACCTACCTGTAATCCCAGCTACTGGGGAGGCTGAGGCAAAAGAATTATTTGAACTCAGGAGGCAAAGATTGCAGTGAGCTGAGATTGTGCCACTGCACTCCAGCCTAGAGTCAGAGTGAGGCTGTCTCAAACAAAGAGAAAAAAAATCTGGAGTACATGTTAAGCACAGGTAACCAGTCTCTTTCCTGGGTATGGCAGGAGTTTGCAGGATTTGAAGCTCAGTATTTAACTGAGCCATTGTATGATGCCCTAACAAAACTAGAGAATGAACTGTTTGAATGGTCAGGAAAGCAACATGAGGCCTTATTGTCTAGCTGAACATGGAGGGTTTTCCACAGTAATAAACAACAGCTGTTTTTATATTAGCAATTCAGGATTAGTTGAACTGCAAGTTCAAAGGGTTTATCAGCAGGCTACCTGGTTACATAATTTCAACAACACTACTGTTCAAACCATCCGGGATTCTATCAGAGCATACTTCCCATGTCATACTTGGTAGATATCCTTTGATAGAATCCCGGATGGTTTGATCTACCTTTCCTAGGACATTTAATAGCTATCTTATACTACGAATCTTTGGTCCTTGCTTGTTTAACCTCAGTGTAAAGCTTTTTTATCTTTGAGGTTTCAGTGGTTCCATGTCAAAATGATGGTGATACAAGGATTCCAACTAATCCTTGCCTCAGGTTCAGACTCTTCTAAATACCCACCCTTGGGACCCTTAGACCAGGCAGCCAGAGATTTCTATGCTGTTGCTAGGCAGCATATCAACCAACCCTTAAGAATAAGAAATGGAAATCTTTGGAGGGCAGTGAGGATGAGACAGGAATAATTATCCTATGACAGGGTGGGCACAGGAGAGTAAAAAATTCAAGGCAGCAAAGTTTCATGACTAGTTAAAAGGAAATTATTGAAATAACCACATAAGCCAGGGGCTAGTAAGCTCCTGAAAAAAGGGGTATTGGCCAAGCTGGCTAAGATCAACTGGACCCAACATGATGTAAAATCCTAGATTTGATCTAGGTTTCACCTAGGCCCTCATTATATGCTCCTTAAAATATTAAATCATATACCCTTCAGTGCCATGACAGTTCCAGCAACATCCATATTTGGTGTAAAAAAGAGAGGCGTCACAGTTCTGAGAAATCTCTACCTTTTCCCAGGAATCTTCATGAATATGCCACCCCTCAGTTAAATAAACCCATAAAGGTAGAAGCCCCAGAACCCCTGTGGCTTGAGTATGCCCACACTTCCCTTTCTTGAGTGTGCACTTTCGCTTTGCAATAAATCTCCATACTTTCACTATTTTCCAACTCATCCTTGAATTTATTCTTATGACAGTGTCAATATACTGGACCCTGGCTGGGGCCAAAGTCCCACTGCCATTTTGGGACCTCCCCTAGCTCACCAGTATCAGTTCTACCCTATACACATTAAGAAACATGTGTGGCATTTCTCCTATTAATCTGCCTTTTATCAACTGTTTTTTCTGTGAACCCTTAGCAGGCAAAAGAAAAGATTTCCCTTGTTCCCTGCAATGGCAATAAGAAAGTTCCAAACAAAAGTTGTTAATTCTGACCTGGGCTGGTATATTATGCACAATAGGCATAGTGATTAGAGCCTATGATAATTATATGGGACCCACAGAAATGACTTAATTTTAATTTCTCTTAAGATCAGAAGGGAACATCAATAGTATAATACTAATGAATATATAATAATAATTTGAGCCCTGATTATTTTCACCTCTTTACCGATATAATTGCAAAATATTAATTTATATATATCTATAAATTTATATACAAATTTATAGATCTATATATTTATATATAAACTTATATATAAATTTATATATATTTATATACAAATTTTTATATATATATATTTATATACAAATTTATATATCTATTTATATATATATTTATATTTACATATATATTTAATTTTATTTTTCTATTGCGTTTTAGGTTTTGGGGTACATGTGAAGAACATACAAGATAGTTGCATAGGTACACACATGGGAGTGTGTTTTGCTGCCTTCCGCCCCTTCACCCACATTTGGCATTTCTCCCCATGTTATCCCTCCCTAGCTCCCCACCACCACTGTCCCTCCCCTATTCCCACCAATAGACCCCAGTGTGTAGTACTCCCTTCCCTGTGTCCATGTGATCTCGTTGTTCATCACCCGCCTATGAGTGAGAATGTTCAGTGTTTCATTTTCTGTTCTTGTGTCAGTTTGCTGAGAATGATGTTCTCCAGATTCATCCATGTCCCTACAAAGGACACGAACTCATCACTTTTGATTGCTGCATAATATTCCATGGTTTATATATGCCACATTTTCCCAGACCAGTCTATCATCGATGGGCATTTGGGTTGGTTCCAGGTCTTTGCTATTGTAAAAAGTGCTGCAATGAACATTCGTGTGCATGTGTCCTTATAGTAGAACGATTTATAGTCCTTTGGATATATACCCAGTAACGGGATTGCTGGGTCAGATGGAATTTCTATTCCTAAGTCTTTGAGGAATCGCCACACTGTCTTCCATGATGGTTGAACTAATTTACACTCCCACCAGCAGTGTAAAACTGTTTCTATTTCTCCATATCCTCTCCAGCATCTGTTGTCTCCAGATTTTTTAATGATCGCCATTCTAACTGGTATGAGATGGTATCTCAATGTGGTTTTGATTTGCATCTCTCTAATGACCAGTGATTATGAGCATTTTTTCATATGTTTGTTGGCCTCATGTATGTCTTCTTTTGTAAAGTGTCTGTTCATATCCTTTGCCCATTTTTGGATGGGCTTGTTTGTTTTTTTCTTGTAAACTTGTTTGAGTTCTTTGTAAATTCTGGATATCAGCCCTTTGTCAGATGGGCAAACTGCAAAGATTTTTTTCCATTCTGTTGGTCGCCGATTCACTCTAGTGACTGTTTCTTTTGCCGTGCAGAAGCTGTGGAGTTGATTAGGTCCCATTTGTCTATTTTGGCTTTTGTTGACAATGCTTTTGGTGTTTTGGTCATGAAGTCCTTTTCTACTCCTACGTCCTGAATGGTTTTGCCTAGATTTTCTTCTAGGGTTTTTATGGTGCCAGGTTTATGTTTAAGTCTTTAATCCATCTGGAGTTAATTTTAGTATAAGGTGTCAGGAAGGGGTCCAGTTTCTGCTTTCTGCACATGGCTAGCCAGTTTTCCCAACATCATTTATTAAACAGGGAATCCTTTCCCCATTACTTTTTTTTGTCTGGATTATCAAAGATTATATGGTTGTAGATATGTTGTGTTGCCTTTGATGCCTCTGTTCTGTTCCATTGGTCTATATCTCTGTTTTGGTACCAGTACCATGCTGTTTTGATTAATGTAGCCTTGTAGTATAGTTTGAAGTCCGGTAGTGTGATGCCTACTGCTGTGTTCTTTTTGCTTAGAATTGACTTGCCTATGCAGGCTCTCTTTTGGTTCCATATGAAGTTCAAGGTGGTTTTTTTCCAGTTCTGTGAAGAAAGTCAATGGTACCTTGATGGGGATAGCATTGATTCTGTAAATTACTTTGGGTATTATAGCCATTTTCACGATATTGATTCTTCCTAACCATGAACATGGAATGTTTCTCCATCTGTTTCTGTCCTCTCTTATTTTGTTGAGCAGTGGTTTGTAGTTTTCCTTGAAGAGGTCCCTTACATTCCTTGTAAGTTGTATTCCTAGGTATTTTATTCTCTTTGTAGCTATTGTGAATGGCAGTTTGTTCCTGATTTGGCTCTCTTTAAGTCTGTTATTGGTGTATAGGAATGCTTGTGATTTTTGCACATTGATTTTATATCCTGAGACTTTGCTGAAGTTGCTTATCAGTTTCAGGAGCTTTTGGGCTGAGGCAATGGGGTCTTCTAGATATACTATCATGTCGTCTGCAAATAGAGACAATTTGACTTTCTCCTTTCCTATTTGCAAACCCTTTATTTCTTTTTCTTGCCTGATTGCTCTGGCTAGAACTTCCAGTACTACATTGAATAGGAGTGGTAAGAGAGGGCATCCTTGTCTAGTGCCGGATTTCAAAGGGAATGCTTCCAGTTTTTGCCCACTCAGTATGGTATTGGCTATTGGTTTGTCATAAATAGCTTTTTTTGTTTTGAGATACGTTCCATCAATACCACATTTATTGAGGGTTTTTAGCATAAAGGGCTGTTGAATTTTCTCAAATGCCTTCTCTGCATCAATTGAGATATTCATGTGGTTTTTGTTTTTGGTTCTGTTTATGTGGTGAATTACATTTATAGACTGGAGTATGTTGAACCAGACTTGCATCCCTGGAATGAATCCTACTTGATCATGATGGATAAGCTTTTTGATGTGCTGTTGCAATTGGCTTGCCAATATTTTATTGAAGATTTTTGCATCTATGTTCATCATGGATATTGTCCTGAAGTTTTCTTTTCTTGTTGAGTCTCTGCTGGGTTTTGGTATCAGGATGATGTCAGTCTCCTAAAATGAATTGGGAAGGATTCCCTCTTTTTGGATTATTTAGAATAGTTTCAGAAGGAATGGTACCAGCTCCTCTTTGTGTGTCTGGTAGAATTCAGCTGTGAACCCCTCTGGACCTGGGCTTTTTTTGGGTGGTAGGCTCTTAATTGCTGCCTCAACTTCAGACCTTGTTATTGGTCTATTCATAGTTTGGCCTCCTCCTGGTTTAGGCTTGGGAGGACACAGGTGTCCAGGAATTTATCCATTTCTTCCAGGTTTCATAGTTTATGTGCACAGAGTTGTTTGTAATATTCTCTGATGATGGTTTGAATTTCTGTGGAATCTGTGGTGACTTCCCCTTTATCGTTTTTTATTGTGTCTATTTGGTTCTTTTTTTTTTTCTTTTTTATCAGTCTGGCTAGTGGTCTATTTTATTGATCTTTTCAAAAAATCGGCTCTTGGATTTATTGATTTTTTGAAGGGGTTTTCATATCTCTTATCTCCTTCAGTTCTGCTCTGATCTTAGTTTTTTCTTGTCTTCTGCTAGGTTTTGTTCTGCTCTAATCTTAGTTATTTCTTGTCTTCTGCTAGGTTTTGAGTCTTTTTGATCTTGCTCCTCTAGCTCTTTCAATTTTGACAATAGGGTGTCCATTTTGGATCTCTCCACTCTTCTCATGTGGGCACTTATTGCTATATATTTTCCTCTAGAGACTGCTTTAAATGTGTCCCAGAGATTCTGGCATGTTGTGTCTTCGTTCTTGTTGGTTTCAAAGAACTTCTTTATTTCTGCCTTCATTTCATTTGTTTATCCAATCATCATTCAAGAGCCAGTTGTTCAGTTTCCATGCAGCTGTCTGGTTCTGAGTTAGTTTCTGAATTCTGAGTTCTAAATTGATTGCACTATGGTCTGAGAGACTGTTATGATTTTAGTTGTTTTGCATTTGCTGAGGAGTGCTTTACTTTCAATTATGTGGTCAGTTTTAGAGTAGGTGTGATGTGGTGCTGAGAAGAATGTATATTCTGTGGATTTGGGGTGGAGAGTTCTGTAAATGTCTATCAGGTTTGCTTGTTTCAGGTCTGAGTTCAAGCCCTGGGTATTCTTGTTATTTTTCTGTCTGGTTAATCTGTCTAATATTGACAGTGGAGTGTTAAAGTCTCTACTATTATTGTGTGGGAGTCTAAGTCTCTTTATAAGTCGTTAAGAACTTGCCTTATATATCTGGGTGCTTCTGTATTGGGTCCATATATATTTAGAATCGTTATCTCTTCTTGTTGTATAGATCCTTTTACCATTATGTAATGTCCTTCTTTGTCTCTTTTGATTTTTGTTGCTTTAAAGTCTATTTTATTGGAGACAAGAATTGCAACTCCTGTTTTTTATTTGCTCTCCATTTGCTTGGTAAATCTTCCTCCATCCCTTTATTTTGAGCCTTTGTGTATCCTTGCTTGTGAGATGGGTTTCCTGGAAACAGCACACCGATGGGTTTTGGCCTTTTATCCAAGTTGCCAGTCTGTGTCTTTTGATTGGTGCATTTAGCCCATTTACATTTAGGGTTAATATTGTTATGTGTGAATTTGATACTGCCATTTTGATGCTAGCTGGCTGTTTTGCCCATTAGTTGATGCAGATTCTTCATTTTGTTGATGCTCTTTAGCATTTGGTATGTTTTTAGAATGGCTGGTACTGGTTGTTTCTTTCTATGTGTAGTGCCTCTTTCAGAAGCTCTTGTAAAGCAGGCCTGGTGGTGACAAAATCTCTGAGTTCTTGCTTGTTCATGAAGGATTTTATTTTTCCTTCACTTATGAAGCTCAGTTTGGCTGGATATGAAATTCTGGGTTGAAAGTTCTTTGCTTTAAGGATGTTGAATATTGGCCCCACTCTCTTATGACTTGTAGAGTTTCTGCCAAGAGATCTGCTGTGAGTCTGATGGGCTTCCCTTTATGGGTGACCCCACCTTTCTCTGTGGCTGCCCTTATCATTTTCTCCTTCATTTCAACCCTCGTGAATCTGACGATTATGTGCCTTGGGGTTGCTCTTCTTGCGGAATATCTTTGTGGTGTTCTCTGTATTTCCTGGACTTGGATATTGGCCTGCCTTGCTAGGTGGGAAAATTTTCCTGGATAATATCCTGAAGAGTATTTTCCAGCTTGGATTCATTCTCTTCCTCACATTCTGGTACACCTATCAAATGTAGATTAGGTCTCTTCACATAGTCCCACATTTCTTGGAGACTTTGTTCATTCCTTTTTGCGCTTTTTTCTCTAATCTTGGCTCTTGTTTTATTTCATTGAGTTGATCTTCGACTTCTGATATGTTTTCTTCTGCTTGGTCAATTCGGCTGTTGAAACTTGTGCATGCTTCGGGAAGTTCTTGTGTTGTGTTTTTCAGCTCCTTCAATTTATTCATATTCCTCTCTAAGTTGTCCATTCTTGTTACCATTTCCTCAAATCTTTTTTCAGACCTTTTTTTCAAGTTTCTTAATTTCTTTGCATTGATTTAGAACATGTTCTTTTAGCTCATGGAAGTTTCTCATTACCCACCTTCTGAAGTCTGATTCCGTCATTTCATCACACTCATTCTCTGTCCAGCTTTGTTCGCTTGCTGGTGAGGAGTTTTGGTCCTTTGTAGGAGGAGAGGTGTTCTGGTTTTGGGTGTTTTTCTCCTTTTTGCGCTGGTTTCTTCCCATCTTTGTGGATTTATCCACCGTCGTCTGAGTAGTTGCTGATTTTTCGATTGGGTCTCTGAGTGGATGCCCAGATTGTTGATGATGAAGTATTTCTGTTTCTTAGTTTTCCTTCTAACAGTCTAGCCCCTCTGCTGTAAGACTGCTGAGGTCCACTCCAGGCCCTGCTTGCCTGGAGTACACCTGTAGCAGCTGCAGAACAGTGAGGGATGCTACCAGTTTCTTCTTCTGCTATCTTTGTCCCAGAATGATGCCCGCCAAATGTCAGTATGATCAGTTTTTTTGAGGTGACTCTTTGGGTATATAGGGGTCAAGGAGCTGCTTGATGTGATTGTCTGTACTTTAGAGGAACTCAAGTGCTGAGCTGTGAGCTCCATTGTTCATTCAGGGCTACTAGGCAGGTACATTTAAGTCTGCTACAGCAGAACTCATAAAACCCCCCTTTTCCCTCAGATGCTCTGTCTCGGGGAGTTAGGGCTCTATTTATGAGTATCCATTGCACTGTCCTGCCCAGCTAGGCAGCAGTTTATTCACTATTTGCCTGCCGAGGCTCTGCCCTGCTGCTGTGGGGTCTGCCCTGTTGCTGTGGGCTCCACCCTGCTGCCGTGGGCTCCACCGTATTGCTGTGGGCTCTGCCTTGCTGCTGAGTGTAATTCCCTGCAGTCCTGCTTATATGGGTGTGGTTGGAACTGCTGTGGTGACGGTGGCCCATCTCTGTATTGGCGGAGTCTCTCTGTTATGGCGGGTCGCCTCGGCAACAGCAGGTTGCATCAGCAATGGGAGAGTACCTCAGTAGGGGTGGAATGTCTCGGTAATGGCAGACACCCCTCCCCCACTGAGCTGCACCATCCTGGGTTCAGCTGTGCCCCCTGTGAAACTCTCAACCGCAAGCGTTTCGAATCGCCGTTTTGTTTGTCCCTGTGGGGGTGGGACCCACCGAGCCTAATCACCTGGCTCCCTGCCTCAGAGCCCTTTTTTTTTTTTTGAGTTGAACGATTGACTCTCTCCCAGGTGTTTCAGTTGCCTGCTGAAAGGGCACCGGGATCTGTGTGATTTCCCGTGCAGCAACCCACTACGCTGGCTCACACTTCACTTCCCGGGAATCTCCTGTCCTGGCTCACTGTCCAAGTCCCGTTTAATCAGATGAATATGCTAATCTGCCCTCCCAAATCTCAAATTGCCAGTTTAACAGGGCACCCAGACCAGTGTGTTTTGTGCAGAGTGCCACTGCACTGCGGCACTGGCCAAAAAGGCCGTGCCAACCAAAACAACTGTGTTGGTGTCCTGTGTCTTTCCTACACCTGGGAATTTCTCCATTCTGTGGGCAACAAAGATGTGTCTGGAAATGCGGCGTGAACTCACCCTTTGCGCCTTCACTGAGAGCTGCAATCCTGAGTTGCTTCTACAGTGCCATCTTCCCCAGCTCCCTAATTTATATTTCTTTAAGAGAAAGGGGCTATCCAGACAATAGTGCCAAGGCTTCATGATAGTCACAGTGCAACCCTCCTACTAGCTATAAATCTAACAAAAATTGACAAATGGAAACTAATTAAGCGAAAATGCTTCTGCATGGTAAAAGAAACCATAAACAAATTATGTAGACAACCTATAGAATGTGAGAACTCATTTGCATACTATGCATTTGACAAAGGTCTAATAGCTAGCATCTATAAGAAACTTTAATTTTCAAGAAAAAACAACCTCATTAAAAGTGGAAAAAGGACATAAACAGACATTTTTCAAAAGAAGACATATACACAGCCAACAAGCATACAAAATAATGCTGAACATCACTATCATTAGAGAAATTTAAAACAAAACCACAGTGAGATGTCACCTCATACCAGTCTGAATGTCTACTGTTAAACATCAAAAAAATTACAGATGCTGCAAGGTTGTGGAGAAAAGAGAATGCCTGTGCACTGCTGGTGGGAGTGTAAACTAGTTCAACCATGGTGGAAAGCAATTTGGAAATTTCTCCAAGAACTTAAAACAGAATTATCATTTGACCCAGCAATCCTGTTATTTGGTATATACCCAAAGGAATATAAATTATTCTACCATAGGAAAACATGCACAAATATGTTCACTGTGGCACTATTCACAATAGCAAAGACATGGAATTGACCAAAATGCACACCAATGGTAGACTGAATAAAGAAAATGAGATACAGCTGGGCGTGGTGGCTCAAGCCTGTAATCCCAGCACTTTGGGAGGCCGAGGTGGGTGGATCACGAGGTCAAGAGATCGAGACCATCCTGGTCAACATGGTGAAACCCTGTCTCTACTAAAAATATGAAAAATTAGCTGGGCATGGTGGTGCATGCCTGTAATACCACCTACTCAGGAGGCTGAGGCAGGAGAATTGGTTGAACCCAGGAGGCAGAGCTTGCTGTGAGCTGAGATCGCGCCATTGCACTCCAGCCTGGGTAACAAGAGCGAAACTCCATTTCAAAAAAAAAAAAAAGAAAAGAAAAGAAAAGAAAAGAAAAGAAAAGAAAAATGAGATACATCTACACCATGGAATACTATGCAGCCATAATAGAGAATGAGATTGTGACCCTTGCAGCAATGTTTATGAAGCTTGAAACTATTATCCTAAGCAAATTAATGCAGGAACATAAAACCAAACACTGCATGTTCACACTTACAATTTAATCTAAACATTGTGTACATATGGACACAAAGGAACCACTGGCACTGGTATATACTTGAGGTTGGAGGGTAGAAAATGGGTAAGGGTGGGAAAACTACTTATTAGGTCCTGTGTTCATTATCTGGTGATAAAGTAATTTGTACCCCAAATCCCTTTAATATGCAATTTACCTATATAGGAAACCTGAACATGTACCACTGAATTGAAAATAAAAGTTTAAAAAGTAATAAATAAATAAAAGAAATAATTAATTTAAATAAATTTGTGCTGTCTATATAAAGAAGTCAGTTGCCATTTCTGGGCTATAAAAATTTAACTATCTCAAGATCTCCTTTACACTAGTCAGCTTTATATAAATTAGTCTTCATAATTGTACTAAAGGAAACTAAATTCACTTAAAATGGTATGAAAAAGTCCTGATCTTGTTTATGTCTATCTTGAAATACAATTCTAGGCAGTGTATTTTGTCATCAGAAAAGCCAACAGCAAATAAACTTAAATACTGCTAAACACAGCATTGTATTTTTAATTTAAGCCCCCCAAACTTATGACTGTGCAAAGAAATTTAGAACATAATAATGAAATGTTTCAGTCTATTTCAAAAAACTTTTTAGTGCAATATTAATAAATAAATATTAAATTGCATGCATGGATTAACTGCAGTAAATGGTCATACATAAAAGTGTGGCAGAAGTAGGAAAGAAATAATTCAGGGAGATTTAGACAGCCATCTTAAAACACACACACACACACACACATATATGTATATGTATATGTATATACATGTGTGTGTGTGTGTGTATATATATATATATATTTAGTGCATTCTAGAGCAAAACTTTAGCAGCCAAATATTCATTCAACATCATTTCTTAAAATAGTATATACTGGTTAACTACAATTCCAACTAAAGCACAAAAATACTTTCTGGTAATTTTCTGTAGTGATTATTTCAAATTGTCTCTTGTCTTTCTACTCTCTCTCTTATAATCTACCTCCACTCTATTAAATATACATGTAAACAATGTATTTCTGAAGGGAGGATTTTTATAAGAAAACTAGCGTGGGTACGTATGCATACATAGAGTTAAAATATAAAATATATTTTTATAAATAAATTTTAAATATATAAAATATATATATAATTACTCAGAAACATGGAGGGCACATAATAAGTGTCATATAAATATTTAAAATTTCATTGTACTCATCAGCAGGTGAAACCATCTCAATATTTTATCCCTCTACCTCCGTCTATAATCATGTTTCCTGTCTTTCCACTCACAAAGGAAAATGTTGAATAAAACATTTGTCTAATGCTCTAATAAGAGATGTCTTATTTCTCTCTTGGAAGAGGCTGTTACATATAATCAAGCCTTCACATTTTCCAGTAAACTTGGAAAAAATTATTTTCAAATTGTCAAATTTTAGAGTTTCCATTCTACAAATTCCAATATTTTAAATCAATAAATATTGAAGTTTAGAAAATTGCCAAATTAGATAACTACAATTTCCTTTTTCTCATTATAAACTCACTATCAAATTTACCATCTACAATATAACATTAGACCTATGAGTACAATGATCTTATTGTGATTAATAAATGAGATGATTTAGTTTTAGCTCTGGGAACATACGCCATTGTATTATAGGTCCATTCTAGCTCAAAAATGTAATTTTACAAGTAATTGCTGTTTACTAACAATTCAATTGCTTTGTATGCTTGGTTATTTTATTTCTACCAATACATTTGAAGATTTAAACATGAGTAAGAAAAACTTAGTGCAAGTAAATGCAGTTGAAATAAACTACTTGAACTCTTACCATATCACAGAGTCTTAACATATGCTTATACTATTGTCATGTTTGTATTTCCAAAAGGTAATTGTAGAGTAATGGTTTGTAGCAAATAAAGACTGAAGTCTTGAAGACTGTATTGAACATAGTAATGGAGAGTAAAGTAAACATGACAGCAATTTTTGAGATATAATTTAAAAATTCATTGAATAAATTGATTGGATTTGGGGAGGTATAAAAGGAGTAGTCAAGGTAGACTAGTAAGTTTTTGACTTGTCTAAAATTGGTTGTGCTCCTAACACAGTAATTACAGAAGTATATACATTTTAGATGGGAGAGCAAGGCATGATAAAACAGTCATATTTTGAATGTGATATACATGCAGTTATAGGTACCTATACCAGTCTAGAGCAAACTCAAAGAAAGAAATATCAGAGCAAAAGGAATACATAGTTTGTACAAACAGATGTGAATAAAACTACACATATGGAGATGAGAATTAAGGGGATCACCAACATCTGGAAGAAACAGACTAAGAGGTACCAATAAATGACATCATCAATGTGCTGCTGAGGAGCTGTGTGCAAAAAGAAGAGATTGTGATGCCTTCAGAAAATGAATTTTCAGAAGGATAAAATCCTTAGAAGTTAGAAAAACAAAAGATACCCATAGAATTTTATAAGAAAATGAACATGGATGACATTTGCCCCAGCAGTTTAATGAAGTGTTAGAGCACAAACCAGATTAGAGAGATTGAAAATATTTATGGAAAAAGAGAAAGTAGAAACACAAATATCAAAAAGGTTTTAACAAAGCTTGTCTCCTTTAGAGCCCTTGAAATGGAAGAAAATATGTTATATGACCAAAGGTTTATGGTTGAAGAGAAGACTATGAGAGAACAAAATATGTTTAAATACTAGTGGAGAAGAGTGATTGCAAAGGCAAGACTGGAAGTAGAGTGAAAATCAATTAGTTTACATGAAGTGATAGATATGGGTTCAGAATAGAAAAGAGATTATCTTAGATAAACATTTTATTCAACATTTTCCTTTGTGAGTGGGAAAAGACAGGAAACATGATTATAGACGGAGGTAGACTGATAAAATATTGAGGTGGTTTCATCTGCTAATGAGTACAATAAAATTTTAAATATTTATATGGCACTTATTATGTGCCCCCCATGTTTCTGAGTAATTATAAATATATTTTATATATTAACTCTATATATGTACATGTACACACACTAGTTTTTTAATAAAAATCCTCTTCAGAATTATGTTATTTACTTGTATATTTAATAGAGTGGAGGTAGATTATAAGAGAATAGAAAGACAAGAGACAATTTGAAATAATCACTACAGAAAATTACCACTTCCACAGGAAATGGGCAACAGGAATATGGAAGGGCATGAACTTCAGTGATCAGGTTTTATTTGGCCTTTCTCAGGAGCTCCTGTGCAAAAGGAAAAAAGGTTGAGTGTGAGAACTATCTCGTGTTGAAGTTTTCCAGGCAGATGTGACATAAGAATTAGAAGGCAAAAGGAAATAAAGCCTGAAGTGTCTTGAAAGGCATCTACATTATAAAAGAAGAAGTTAAATTGCTGCTGGTTGCTGATGACATGATTTTATATACAGAAAACTTTAAGGACTTTGCCAAAATAACTGTTAGAACTGATAAAAAAAAGGCCAAGCATGGTGGCTCACGCCTGTAATCCCAGCACTTTGAGAGGCTGAAGGCAGATCACAAGGTTGAAGTTTGAGACCACTTCTGGCCAACATAGTGAAACCATGTTCCTAATAAAAATACAAGAAAAAAAAATTAGCAGGGTGTGATGGTGTGCATCTGTAATCCCAGCTACTTGGGAGGCCAAGGCAGAAGAATCATATAAACCCAGGAGGTGGAGGTTGCAGTGAGCCAAGATCATGCCACTGCACTCCAGCCTGGGTGACAGTGCAACACTCAGTCTCAAAAAAAAAAAAAATTAAAAAAGGTGGGACTGATAAGAAAATTTAATAAACTTGAAGGGTATAAATCATATACAAAAATTGGTAGCATTTCTATACACTAACAATGAACTATCAAAAAAAAAATTAGAAAAAAAAACTTAGCTGGAAAAAAGTTTAGAAATAAATTTAACTAAAAGGTGCAAGATCTGTACATTGAAAACTATAAAATAGTAAAATAAATGAAAGAAAACACAATAGAAAGATATTTCATGTTCATGGATTGAATTAATATTGTTAAAATGTCCATACTCACAGTGATCTACAGATCAGTATAATCCTTGACAAAATTCCAATGACATTTTTATAGATATGTAAAAACAATCCTAACATTTGTACAGAAACATAAAAGATCCAGAATAGCCAAAGCAATCTTGAGAGGAAACAACAAAGCTGGAAACATCACGCTACCTGGCCTCAAAATATACCACAAAGTTATAACAATCAAAACAGCATGGTACTAGTATACAAACGAACACATAGACCAATGAAACAGAATAAAGAGCCAGAAATAAAGCAACACATTTACAGTCAATTGATTTTTAAGAAAGGTATCAAGAATACAAAATGAAGAAAGGGCAGTTTCTTCAATAAATGATGCCAGGACAACTCAATGTCCACATGCAGAATAATGAAACTGGACCTTTATGCTATGTACAACAATAACTCAAAATGGATTAAAGACCTGAATGTTGGGCCTAAAACTGTAAAATTCCTGGAAGACAACACACAGGAAAAATTCCATCATACTAATCTGGAAAATATTATTTTTTGGATATGAACCTAAACCCACAGGCAACAAAAGCAAAAGTAGAAAAATGGGATTAAATCAGACTGAACACTTCTGTACATCCAAGAAAACAATACAGAGTAAAGAAACAACCTACAGAATTGAATAAATATTTGCAAAGCAGATATCTTATATTCAAAGTTTTATAACCAAAACTTATATCTTGGTTTATATCCAAAATATATACAGAACTAAATAACTCAGTAAGTAAACACATAAACTTATTAATAAATGGGCAAAGGAATAAAATAGGCAGTTCTCAAAAGAAGACACAAAAATGATCAGCAGTTCTATTTAAAAATGCACACCATCATTCACGATCAAAGAAATTCAAATTAAACCACAATAAGATATCACCTCATGTACTTTAAAATGGGCATTATCAAAAAGACAGAAGATGAAAGTGCCCAAGATGTAGAGAAAAGGGAATCTTTGCACACTGTTGGAAGGAATGTATGTAAACAGTCATTTTGAAGATTCCTCAAAAAATTAAGAACTACCATATGATCTAGCAATCCCACTATTGGGTATATCCATATATTCAAAGAAAATTATATAAATACGTCAAACAGATGTTTGTTTGCTTCCATGTTTATTGCAGCATTTTTTGCAATTGCTGAGTTATGAATACAACCTAAGTGTCCAATATCAGATGAATGGATAAAGAAAATATGGTACATATACACAGTGGAATGTTATCCAGCCTAAAAAAAGAAAAAAACCTTTCATTTATGACATGAATGAACCTGGAAAATATTATATTAAGTAAAATGACCAAGGCACAGAAGGATAAATACAGCGTGATCTCACTTATGTGTAGTGTGCACAAAATGCTGAACTAATAAAAGTAAAGAGTTGAATAGTGGTTAGTTACCAGAAGCTGGGGCAAAAAGATGGTTGGTCATATGATACAAAATTTTAATAAGACTCGAAGGAACAAGTTCAAGAGATCTTTTTTATAACATGGTGACTATAGTTAATAGCAATTCATTGTATTCTTGAAAATGTAGAAGAGAGTAGATTTTGAGTGTTCTCATCACAGAGAAAAATAGGTGAGTTAATGTATATGTCAATTAGATTGATTCAGCCATTCCACAATGCACACCTAGTTAAAAGCAAGATGTTTTACAAATTACATATATACAATTGTTGTCAATTAAAAATTTAATTTTTAAAAAAGTGACTTTGCAGAATGGAAGGAAGGATGGTTCTCACTGAGGTCAAGGACAAGATAAACTGGTAAAAGCAAAGGAAAACTGGGAGAATATGAGATATCTCAACTGAGGTATTTAATGTAAGATTTCAGTTTTAAAGACGTTCATGATGACAAAGATGCAACTATGATGGTTACTATTAGATGTCAACTTGACTAGATTGAGGGATGTCTAGGTGACTGGTGAAGTGTTGTTTCTGGGTGTGTCTGTGAGGGTGTTTCCAGAAGAGATTTACATGTGAGTCAGTGGAATGGGAGGGGAAGACCTGCCTGAAATGTGGGCAGGAACCATCCAGTCAGCTGCTAGTACCACTAGAAAAAAAGTCGATGGGAAAAGGGAGCAATCATTTTGCTTGCTCCCTTCTCTTGCTCTCTCCCTCTCCTGGAGCAGTACCTTTTCCTCCTCTCGCTTTTGGACATCAGACACTAGGTTCTGCAGCCTTGGGACTGGGACTTGCACCAGAGTAACACCCCCACCCCCACACATACACAGCACCCTGGTAGTTCTCAGGCCTTTGGCCTCAGACTGGACCCACACTATCAGCTTCCCTGGTTTTGAGGCTTTCAGACTTGAATTGAGTCAGGCCACCACCCTACCTGGGAGCCATATTAACAGCATTCTTTAGGTTGCAGGCAGCTTCTCGTGGGACTCTACCTTCATAATCATGTGAGACAATTCTCTCTAATGAACCCCCTTAATATTTATATATAGGAATATATCTCCTATTAGTTCCATCCCTCTGGAGAACCCTAAAACAAATTGTAAAGTAGAGCTAAAATGTTAAAATGTAGGTAATTGGAGCTCAGGAGATCACAAAGGTAAACTAAAACATACTCTAAAATTGAAACCACCCCAGATAATACAACACCATGGAGTCCAGGAAAGACTACCAGTAAGATTCTGTAAATGGGTTTATGAAGTATTAGAGCAGATAGAGCAGAAGCCTTAGTGCTCCAATGAACAAAATTAAGTCATGGCTCAAGATGGTCAAATTAATCTACCAATATTTGTGCTCAGAAACAAACAAAAACACCTTTGTTCTTATGTTCCTCGCAGAAAAAGCTGTTTATTCATTACTTCTTTTATTTTGCATTGTCTAATTTATAATGAAAAAGTCTTTGCCCTGCTGTCTTCTCCTTCCAGCAAGAGTCAGCAATGCATAGAATAATAATGTAGTAATAAAAGCAAAAATAAGAGGTACTCTGTTTTCAGCACATTCTAAGAGTTTTACCTATATTAACTCAATGATATTTCACTGTACCTTATGAAGTAGATTATATCCTTAATCCTCACTTGCTAATGAAAAATGGAGGATTTATATAACTTGCCTTTAGTTGCTCAGTTAATAGTAGATCTCTGGTTTGAACAAGCATGCAAACTGCATTTAGCATCAGCATGGGTTCTCATCATGTGTATCTAATAAGAGGTGAGTGTTCCCCAGAAGGCTTTTCTTCATCAGTCAGATTTAGTTTTGCTCTCTGAAGTAATCACAAAAAATTACCCCTTCCTCTGTCATGAGATATCAGTCATAAGTTTGCCTCAGTTTCCTAGTATTTAACTTCCACCTTTTGGGCAAGAGTAACCTGTGTGTGCCCTAAATGGCACTGGACTTTGCCTGCATAGTTTATCCCAGCATTCTATCCCCAGAGTTTACTTATTATTCCAAATTCAGTTGAAATTCTGAGTATGGTTGTGACTTAAGCAGATTGCTCTCTAGGAACAATGACAATATGCACTCCCTGAAATCTCCACTGCCTCAATCTAACCAGTGAATCGGAGTGTGAATTATTGTAATAATGACAGGCCACATTATAGGCTGCTGGCAACATCCTTCATAGAGATCTACTGTAGACAAAAACCCTCAAATTGTATCATACTGGTTTTAATTATTATAATCAAAAAGCATATTTTAAACAAGTCTCCCATTTGCACCGGTTTTGTTAGGATTTTTTTTTAACTTTCTTATCTTTATATTGGAGTCATCCTTCAATCTAAATACCTCAAAGTCACCCTATTTGTCCACCACAAACTGCAAAGCAAGCAAGAAGGCAAGCCACATTAAGAGTGATATCCTATTGTTAGATAAGCAATAGAATATATTTTACAAAGAAAGAACAATATCAAAGGGACCAGTAAGTGGCAGATTGCAAAATGAAATTAAAGATCTAAGAAAATAGATGTTTTTTTCTTTCTCTTTGGTGAGACACCAGCCTTTTCATATTAAATGTTAAAGGTTATATAAACAATGAAACAGAAAGCAAATGGAAGATAGTATTACTTCCTGCTTTTTAACAAAGATTAATGAACTGGGTTATATTAACATTAAAATAGTTTTAATAAAAATACGTCTTACCCATGGGAAATTAGAAAAGACATTATAGTGATTCTGTGCTTTGTGATATTTGTCGTGATCAAAAAGGTAAGCCAACAACTTAGAATGAAAAAAGATTATCAACTGTCTAGGTCAAATAAGACATTCACTTAACACATTGCTTTATTTATCGATTTTCTCAAAGATAAGCAAGAAAGTGTTCATCAGATTTTAATTTTAACAGGATTAGTATGTTTGTTCCTCAGCTCATCAGCTTCCAGGAATGGACTAACTTGATATTTTCCCTGTTACCTTATCTGCTGAGTATATAAAATGCCATAAACCTCTAATGACACCTTCAGATAATTTGCAGAAAGATAAAGGACAACAAATCAGATATGGCTAGCCAGAGGACCAAGTCCCAAAGGGCATCTCTCCTTTGCTAAAACAGATTTTGGATAGGTAAACATAAATTTATGTTAAAGTTTACCACAGTATTCTGTCACACTACCATCTGGGGTAGGTATAAGCCTCTTTACTATTCACTTAAGAAAAGAGTTTTATAGTTTATAAGGAAAAAATTAACGTACCTCACCATTCTAATAGATCCCTAATATGATTTATTTCTGCATTTGAAAAGGTTAGAAATAAAAAAATCTTAGAATGATGTGATATCCCAAATATGAACCATATGTTTTTAAATAACTACAGTCATTAAGACTAAGTGAGCTCATGAGTTAGCATCTTTTAATTCAACAACAAATATAAATACCAAAAATGAAATAATAATGACACCTTCTACTGCAACTGCCCAACAGAATCAAAGTGTTGTTCAAGATATAGCAATTTAAACATGTAGTATTACAAAGGAATTAATGACACATATAAGGAGTTGATTGACTAAGGTAGAGTTGAGGACAGTTAACTTCATATGATCATTAATCCCTTGGAATTATTTTTGTTATTGCCTCTAAATAAAGAAATGGAGAAATAATGCGGTGATATGAGTTATTTTATAGTAAAATTGGTAGTTATAACAGTAATTATCAAATTCCTAGTGGAGGTTTACCTATGTTAACTTTCTTAAGTGGGTTAATTAACAAGCCTTTTTCATGTTAGTCATACAAAATATACAAAATATGTATGGCTGTGTGTGCAAGAAAATAACAAAAAATGAATTAGACATCAGGTTCACTGCACATTTTATAAACTATAGAGTAACCCAAGATTATATGTAAACTTTGACAATTCTCAGTTGTTTGACCTCAGAAACATTACACCTTGAATTGTTTCCTCAATCATGTAATAAGATAAATCCCCAAAATAACATAGGAATTATTGCACAGATTAACTAGGCCAACATGTATACAGTCCTTAATATATACATTGTACATACTCAGGACTCAGTAAATGTTATCTCAGTCTGTTTAGTATCCTGATTAACCTTGAACTTCATTGTGTACCTGATTTACATTGAGTATAATGACAGTTAATATGTTCAATGTATTCAAGAAGTCCTCAATATTTATCAAATATGCTCCATGGAAAAATAGTGTCTTCAAGTGTTAGGCCAAAGGGAAAAAATTTATGAAGCATGATGTGGCCAAGGAAGTTTATGAATTAGATGGTAATAGAGAAATCTAGATGTAGATTTATCAGTTCCCCATCTTATATATTCATGATGCTCAGTGGCATATTAAAGAATCTGATAAATCTTGAGATTAAAAAGTCTGTTGTAATTATAGAGTGGGTTTTTGACCCTATAAAAACACTTAACATTATTTTGAGGCATTTTCAAGTAGCAGATATTGAGGAGTACAAGCTTACAACTTGTTGAAGAGCAGATTGTATGTATTCTATTAATAAAAATCACCTTAAATTGCACAAGGTTTAAAGCCTGCTTGTGCACAATATTACATTCAATAGACACTGACATATTAAAAGATGATTTGGGATTGAATTGTAACAGCAATGGAAAGTCTGAGCTGCTAGAGAAGGGTTTATGAAGGAGACAGAATTGGAGCTAGGTCTGGAAGTCCACAAAGCATTTAAAAAAGTTAGCAAGAATCATCTCTGGAGGCAATATAAAGACAAAGCTGCAGGTGTAAGGTGGATTAAGTCTTTAGAAAGGTATATTGGAAGCAGAATCTGCTAGTCAACCCTTCACTCTGGCTTCGATGGAGGGCTGCACCTTACTCTAGAAATATCTTAAATATGACATGTTCTCAGCTCTGTTGGGCAAAATAAAACTTGCTTTGACATATAGCTACATATACTGTGTCATTTCCAGACGAAACATTATTCAAAAAATATAAGTGATTTTGGGGAGAGTCTTACATCTTTTGCTCTGAGACTACTACCTTTCACTGAGGATGCTACTCACACAAGACGGCTGCTAACCTGGTAAAACTTATAAACACTTCACAGTAGAAATTTAGGACTTTGAATATCAAAAACTTGCACTATGACTCTTTCCATCTTAGGTTTATCAACAACTCTCTACCCCCACCCTTATATACATGCACTGCATTAATTCTTGGGTGGTCATAAGTTATTGGGAGTAAGTTGATAGAATATGTTATGGCCCAATCCCAGGTATACTTTTAAAAAAATAAAAATAATAAATTATTTAACAGTCACAGGTAATACTCTATATTATTTGTCTTACGAGATACATATGATGGCACAAGGGTCTTGGTGAAGCAAAGAAATTATCTAAAGGTCACTGGAATAATTCCTTGCAGGATTTCTGGCAAGTTCTTTAAAAGACTCTGCAAAACATAAAAATGGTTAAGCAACAGAGTCATCTACCTCATCTGGGCTGAGATTCAGTCAATAGTTTACAATATCACTTTTTGGATTTTGCATAGAACCTAGGTTCATGCAAGACAATCCTCATCTATTGTTTCAGAAAGAAATGGATAACACATGGATTGCACATGGAGAAATAGTAGCTTATTCATTCCTTCTACTCAACCAGGACATTTAATTAAAAGGCTTTTTTTGTACTGGCCCAGTGTGTTTCCAGCATGCCTTCATTTACTTGCTTATTTAAACAAATAGAGTTTGATTAATGGAGCATGTATTTGTAACAGGCACTATTCTGGGTGCTATGTAAAGGTGATCTTCAAGTTGCTTGCAGTTTAGGGAGGGAGACATGGTAGCATATTATTATTTACTGTGGTAACTGCTATGATGGGAGACAGGCCATGAAGTATGAACAAGAGACACACTAAAGAAGTACGCCTGGATGGGCGCAGTGGTTCATGCCTGTAATCCCAGCATTTTGGGAGGCCGAGGCAGGTGGATCACGAGGTCAAGAGATCGAGACCATCCTGGTCACCATTGTGAAACCCCATCTCTACTAAAAATACAAAAAATTAGCTGGGCATGGTGGTGTGTGCCTGTAATCCCAGCTACTCAGGAGGCTGAGGCAGGATAATTGCCTGAACCCAGGAGGCAGAGGTTGCAGTGAGCCAAGATCGTGCCGTTGCACTCCAGCCTGGGTAACAAGAGCGAAACTCCATCTCAAAAAAAAAAAAGAAGTATGCCTTACATAATTGCAGTGGTAACTAGTTTTCTATCCAACAACAATTTAATGCAACCACGCAAGTTCAACTTTGTTACCTAAATAGAATGAAAAAAATAAATAAATTCAGTGTTTACAATTTAGCTAGCTCTGTCACTTTTCTAGAAATTTCTAAAGCAAATTATTAAAATGTAAAACGAGAAATATTGTAAGAAGAAAAAATTCCGTTGGTTTCTTTGTGATGGAAATATAGAGTAGCTTGACCAAGATGTCCATTTTTTTAAATGTCATGTTCATTTCCAAACTAAATCTTGTACATAACTGTTGAAAACTGTTGTTCAAGTTGTTTAATGTATCTTGGTAGATTCTGGCATCTCCAGAAACTTTAAATATCATCTTGGATGAATAGATAAAATACCAAATTACTCCAGTGCAAGTCCCGGGATTCTAGGCACAATGCTTGGATGGTCTGTCTCCCTATAATTGTTAGTGTCATTTTCTGGGTGACCTCTGTTGCTCTGGGCATATATTTTCAAGATTCCATGTTCTAGTAGAAATATTTTGAACACTAAATTCCTCTTGTTCCACAGGATATAACTGCATAAAATATGCAACTAGATGAGAACCTTTGCTTCTGATAAAGATGAGGACCTTACTGTTCCACTTGGAAAAAAATGAGTATTCCATGTCCAGTATCTTATTGCCTGTGGTCCTCTGTGCCCATACCAAGTAGAATCTTCAATTCAGATGATACAATATATAGAACAATAACATAAATACATTTGTTTATAATGCCCAGTTTTGAAATAACACTCTAAAGAGGCCTCAGATTTTGGGGCCTCCAAGAAACTTCCTTGATTTGCAGGATGTAAATTGACCCTGTTTTGCAAACTGCAAGAACTGCCAGCTCAAAATGACTTCATCCAAAACCCAGCTGTAAGAGACTTCACCAAGCTTTAGCAGGGCTTCTATCACCCTTAGACCATTCATTGTGTCATTTTTACCACCTAGCTTTCTTCTGAATTCCTACCTAAAAAAGCCTAGGGCTGTCAAAAGAATTTACTGTTTATTTTAGCCAGCACCTGATTCATAGGCACCTAACCTTCTTATTTAGATCCTTTGCTAAACTTAGTTTAACAGTGTAAAATCAGTTTTACATTTAAAAGGAAGGATAGGGCCTCTGCCTCCCAGTCTCTGTGGGAGGATAGAATCTGAACTGTGATCATTGCCAGCTAACAGACACAGCTAGACTAATTACATTTACATTGACCAGTCTTTGTAATTTTTCACTTCCCCTACACTATTTGAGTGCCTGCTTGCTCCCCTTCCACTCCATCTCTCTCTCTCTCTCTTGAAAATGCACCATTGAGGTTCCAAGATGGTGCCATAAAAACAACTCAGGATTGCAGCTCTCAGTGAAGGCGCAGAGGGTGAGTCCTAGCCGCATTTTCAAACGGACCTTTGTTGCCCACAGAATGGTGAAATTCCAAGGTGTAGGAGAGACACAGGAGAGCAGCGCAACCCTTTAGGCTTGTGTGGCCGTTCGGCCAGCGCCACGGCACAGCAGCAGCCCACACAAAGCTCACTGGTCTGGGTGCCCTGTTAAACTGGTAATCGGAGTTTGGGGAGGGCAGACTGACATGTCCATTTGAATGAACGGGACTTGGATGGTGAGCCAGACCAGGAGATTCCTGGGAAGAGCGATTTGAGCTGGTGCAGTGGGCAGCGGCACGGGAGATCGCACGGATCCCAGTGGCCAATCAGCAGGCGACTGGGGCGCCTGTGAGAGAGTCAACCATTCAATTTGGAAAAAAAATAAAATAAAAAGAGAGAAGGGACTCTGAGGCAGGGAGCCAGGTGATCACGCTCGGCGGGTCACACCCTCACAGGAACAAGCAGCACAGCAATTTGAGGTGCTTGGGGTTGAGAGTTTTGCTGCGGGGTCAGCTGAATCCAGGACGGTGCAGCTCGGTGGGGAAGGGGCGTCCGCCACTACTGACGCAATCCACCCCTACTGAGGTACTGCCCACTGCTGATGCAGCCTGCCATTGCCAAGGCAACCAGCCATAACAGAGAGATGCTGCCAACAGGGCAGAGTGCACCACAGTAGAACGAAACCCTGTGGCAGCAGGGCAGACCCGCGCTAGCAGGGCAGAGCCCTGGCAGGCAAATAGTGAATAGACTGCCTCCTAGCTGGGCAGGACAGTGCAACAGATACTCATAAAGAAAGCCCCAACTCCCTGAGACAGAGCATCTGAGGGAAAAAAAAGGGGGGGCTTATAAGTTCTGCTGCAGCAGACACAAAAACATTTGCCCAGCAACCCTGAATGAACAACAGAGCTCACAGCTCAGCACTGGAGCTCCTATAAAGTATAGACTGTCTCTTCAAGCAGCTCCCTGATCCCTCTATATTCAAAGAGCCACCTCAAAAAAGGACTAATCAGACTGACATTTGGTGGGCATCATTCTGGGACAAAGATAGCAGAAGAAAACCTGGTAGCATCCCTCACTGTTCCACAGTTGCTACAGGTGTACCTCAGACAAGCAGGGCCTGGAGTGGACCTCAGCACTCGTACAGCAGAGGGGCTAGACCATTAGAAGGAAAACTAAGTAACAGAAATACTTCATCATCAACAATCTGGGCGTCCTCTCAGAGACCCAATTGAAAAATCAGCAACTACTAAGACAACAGGTGGATAAATCCACAAAGATGGGAAGAAACCAGCACAAAAAGGAGGAAAATACCCGAAACCAAAACACCTCACCTCATACAAAGGACCAAAACTCCTCACCAGCAAGGGAACAAAGCTGGACGGAGAATGACTGTGATGAAATGACGGAATAAGACTTCAGAAGGTGGATAATGAGAAACTTCAGTGAGCTAAAAGAACATGTTCTAAATCAATGCAAAGAAGCTAACAACCTTGAAAAAAAGATTCAAGGAAATGATAACAAGAATGGACAACTTAGAGAGGAATAAGAATGAATTGAAGGAGCTGAAAAACACAACACGAGAACGTCACAAAGCATGCACAAGTTTCAACAGCCGAATTGACGAAGCAGAAGAAAGAATATCAGAAGTCAAAGATCAACTCAATGAAATAAAAAGAGAAACCAAGATTAGAGAAGAAAGCACAAAGAGGAATAAACAAAATCTCCAAAAAATGTGGGACTATGTGAAAAGACCTAATCTACGTTTCATAGGTGTACCAGAATGTGACGAAGAGAATGAATCCAAGCTGGAAAACACTCTTCAGGATATTATCCACGAAAATTTCCCCAACCTAGCAAGGCAGGCCAATACTTAACTCCAGGAAATACAGAGAACACCACAAAGATATTCTGCAAGAAGAGCAACCCCAAGGCACATAATCGTCAGATTCGCCAGGGTTGAAATGAAGGAGAAAATACTAAGGGCAGCCAGAGAGAAGGGTCGGGTTACTCACAAAGGGAAGCCCATCAAACTCACAGCAGATCTCTCCACAGACTCTACAAGCCAGAAGAGAGTGGGGGCCAATATTCAACATCCTTAAAGACAAGAACTTTCAACCCAGAATTTTATATCCAGCCAAACTGAGCTTCATAAGTGAAGGAAGAATAAAATCTTTTGCCAACAAGCAAGTACTCAGAGATTTTGTCACCACCAGGCCTGCTTTACAAGAGCTCCTGAAAGAGGCACTACACATAGAAAGGAACAACCAGTACCAGCCATTCTAAAAACATACCAAATGCTAAAGTGCATCAACAAAATGAAGAATCTGTATCAACCAATAGACAAAACAGCCAGCTAGCATCAAAATGGCAGTATCAAATTCACACATAACAATATTAACCCTAAATGTAAATGGGCTAAATGCACCAATCAAAAGACACAGACTGGCAAATTGGATAAAAAACCAAAACCCATCAGTGTGCTGTATCCAGGAAACCCATCACACATGCAAAGATTCACAAAGGCTCAAAATAAAGGGATGGAGGAAGATTTACCAAGCAAATGGAGAGCAAAAAAATGCAGGAGTTGCAATTCTCTTCTCCGATAAAATAGACTTTAAAGCAACAAAGATCAAAAGAGACAAAGAAGGTGATTACATAATGGTAAAAGGATCAATACAACAAGAAGAGATAACGATCCTAAATATATATGGACCCAATACAGGAGCACCCAGATATGTAAGGCAAGTTCTTAATGACTTACTAAGAGACTTAGACTCCCACACAATAATAGTGGGAGACTTTAACACTCCACTGTCAGTATCAGACAGATCAACCAGACAGAAAATTAACAAGGATATCCAGGACTTGAACTCAGACCTGGAACAAGCAAACCTGATAGACATTTACAGAACTCTCCACCCCAAATCCACAGAATATACATTCTTCTCAGCACCACATCACACCTACTCCAAAATTGACCACATAATTGGAAGGAAAGCACTCCTCAGCAAATGCAAAACAACTGAAATCATAACAAACAGTCTCTCAGACCATAGTGCAATCAAGTTAGAACTCAGAATTCAGAAACTAACTCAGAAATGCACAGCTTCATGAAAACTGAACAACTGGCTCTTGAATGTTGATTGGATAAACAATGAAATGAAGGCAGAAATAAAGAAGTTATTTGAAACCAACGAGAACGAAGACACAACATACCAGAATCTCTGGGACACATTTAAAGCAGTCAGTAGAGGAAAATATATAGCAATAAGTGCCCACATGAGAAGAGTGGAGAGATCCAAAATTGACACCCTATCGTCAAAATTGGAAGAGCTAGAGGAGCAAAATCAAAAAAATTCAAAACCTAGCCGAAGACAATAAATAACTAAGATCAGAGCAGAACTGAAGAAGATAGAGACACGAAAAACCCTTCAAAAAAGTCAATAAATCCAAGAGCTGGTTTTTCGAAAAGATCAAAAAATAGACAGACCACTAGCCAGACTGATAAAAAAGAAGAGAGAGAACAACCAAATAGATGCAATAAAAAACGATAAAGGAAAAATCACCACAGATTCCACAGAAATTCAAACCATCATCAGAGAATACTACAAACAACTCTATGCCCATAAACTAGTAAACCAGAAAGAAATGGATAAATTCCTGGACACCTGTGTCCTCCCAAGCCTAAACCACAAGGAAGCCACAACTATGAATAGACCAATAACAAGGTCTGAAGTCAAGGGAGCAATTAAGAGCCTACCACCCCAAAAAAAGCCCTGGTCCAGATGGGTTCACAGCCGAATTCTACCAGACACACAAAGAGGAGCTGGTACCATTCCTTCTGAATCTATTCCAAATAATCCAAAAAGAGGGAACTCTTCCCAAATCACTTTATGAAACCAACATCACCCTGATACAAAAACCTGGCAGAGACTCAATAAGAAAAGAAAACTTCAGGCCAATATCCATGATGAACATAGATGCAAAAATCTTCAATAAAATACTGGCAAACCGATTGCAACAGCACATTACAAAACTTATCCATCATGATCAAGTAGGATTCATCCCAGGCATGCAAGACTGGTTCAACATACTCAAGTCTATAAATGTAATTCACCACATAAACAGAACCAAAAACAAAAACCACATGATTATCTCAATTGATGCAGAGAAGGCATTTGACAAAATTCAACAGCACTTTATGCTAAAAACTCTCAATAAACTCGGTAGTGATGGAACATATCTCAAAGTAATAAAAGCTATTTACGACAAACCAACAGCCAATATCATACTTAATGGGCAAAAACTGGAAGCATTCCCTTTGAAATCTGGCACTAGACAAGGATGCCCTCTCTCACCACTTCTATTCAACATAGTACTGGAAGTTCTAGCCAGAACAATCAGGCAAGAAAAAGAAATAAAGGGTATTCAAATAGGAAAGGAGGAAGCCAAATTGTCTCTATTCGCAGACGACATGATAGTGTACCTAGAAGACCCCATCACCTCAGCCCAAAAACTCCTGAAACTGGTAAGCAACTTCAGCAAAGTCTCAGGATATAAAATCAATGTGCAAAAATCACAAGCATTCCTATACACCAATAATAGACTTAACGAGAACCAAATCAAGAACGAACTGCCATTCACAATTGCTACAAAGAGAATAAAATACCTAGGAATACAACTTAAAAGGAACGTAAGGGACCTCTTCAAGGAAAACTACAAACCACTGCTCAATAAAATAAGAGAGGACACAAACAGATGGAGAAACATTCCATGTTCATGGTTAGGAAGAATCAATATTGTGAAAATGGCTATACTGCCCAAAGTAATTTACATAATCAATGCTATCCCCATCAAGCTACCATTGAATTTCCTCACAGAACTGGAAAAAACCGCCATGAACTTCATATGGAACCAAAAGAAAACTGGTTAGCCATGTGCAGAAAGCAGAAACTGGACCCCTTCCTGACACCTTACCCTAAAATTAACTCCAGATGGATTAAAGACTTAAACATAAGACCTGCCACCATCAAAACCCTAGAAGAAAATCTAGGCAAAACCATTCAGGACATAGGAGTAGGCAAGGACTTCATGACCAAAACACCAAAAGCATTGGCAACAAAAGCCAAAATAGACAAATGGGACCTAATCAAACTCCACAGCTTTTGCACGGCAAAAGAAACAGTCACTAGAGTGAATCAGCAACCAACAGATTGGGAAAAATTCTTTGCAGTTTACCCATCTGACAAAGGGCTGATATCCAGAATTTACAAAGAACTCAAACAGATTTACAGGAAAAAAACAAGCCCATTCAAAAATGGGCAAAGGACATGAACAGACACTTTACAAAAGAAGACATACATGAGGCCAACAAACACATGAAAAAATGCTCATCATCACTGGTCATTAGAGAGATGCAAATCAAAACCACATTGAGATACCATCTCACGCCGGTTAGAATGGCGATCATTAAAAAAGCTGGAGACAACAGATGCTGGAGAGGATGTGGAGAAATAGGAACACTCTTACACTGTTGGTGGGAGTGTAAATTAGTTCAACCATTGTGGAAGACAGTGTGGCGATTCCTCAAGGACCTAGAAATAGAAATTCCATTTGACCCAACAATCCCATTACTGGGTATATATCCAAAGGAATATAATCGTTCTACTATAAGGACACATGCACACGAATGTTCATTGCAGCATTGTTTACAATAGCAAAGACCTGGAACCAACCCAAATGCCCATCAATGATAGACTGGACTGGGAAAATGTGGCACATATACACCATGGAATATTACGCAGCAATCAAAAATGACGAGTTTATGTCCTTTGTAAGGACATGGATGAATCTGGAGAACATCATTCTCAGCAAACTGACACAAGAACAGAAAAGGAAATACCACATATTCTCACTCATAGGCCGGTGAGAAAAATGAGAACAGATGGACACAGGGAGGGGGGTACTACACACTGGGGTCAATTGGGGGTAATAGGGGAGAGACGGGGGGGAGGAGCTAGGGAGCAATAGCCTGGGGAGAAATGCCAAATGTGGGTTAAGGGGTGGAAGGCAGCAAAACACACTGCCATGTGTATACCTATGCAACTATCTTGCATGTTCTGCACATGTACCCCAAAACCTAAAATGCAATAAAAATTAAAAAAAAAATGAAAATGAAAACAAAACAAACAAAAAAAAAAAGAAAATGCACCATTAATTCTATGCAAATCGGAAGGCAACTCTGCTCTTTCCCTGTCAGTAGTTAAAATTAACATCTGTTTTCACCATTGTAACTAACGTCTGGTTTTATCTATCGTCAACAGGCCCACCACAGTGTGGAAAATTTCATGAAAACATATAGTCAACTCTTGTACCATGAACTGTCCATGGAAATCAGAATGCTTAGAGATAGCATTGACAATCCTAGAATTAAGGCCTATGCTGTTTCATTAGTTTCCTAAAAGACTTGTTTTGGTGGCAGCAAAGACCCTCTTTGAAGCCAAGTTTTTAATGTAGCAAGAAGGGCCTCGTGATCATACTGAAAACACTGTTGCTTGACTTCCTGGACTTACCAATACTCCCTGGGCTGTTTAAAAGGTCTCAAGATGACACTTGTTTATTTTCAACAATACACATTTCCTCTGGGTACCTAGCTTAGTGAATTAGAGAATGAACCACTAGTTTCTGAGAACAGTGTGCAACTCCATGAAAAAGTGAAACTAGCTTTCCATCTGCAAGCAACTTAACTCCATCTGCACATTCATTCAAAACATGCCTTTTCCTGGACATTTACCACCCGTATCAATACCTACCATCATTCTCGTGATTCGTAACTAACTTTCAAATTCTACAGCACAAGGCTGAACTCAGGAACTCACACACTGGGCAAGCTCCAGGATCGCAAGTTATTGATATTCCAAAGAAGGGCTCCTGCTTTCAAAGAACTTTCTATAACTTTATCTGTCATTTTAATCAACCATTCTTTAAGAAACCACGTAGCATTTACATGGGGTCTATTCACTAACATCTATAAAAGTGATCTTATGACTTGGAGAAATGTTCATTTATGAAATAAATTAATCTAGGAAAAAAGTATTGGCTGCCTCAAAAGTTTGTATATACCTTGAAATTATTATCTCATTTAATGGGAAATACCTGTATTCATCTAGTATTCATCTAGCATGTACCTTGAAATTATCTCATTTAATATGGGAGTAGGGGAAAAGAGATGAATTGTTGTTGAAATGGAAAAGAACACCGCTTCACAAACCAATTATACAGTTCACTCACCTAATGTCAAAGGGAGTTAGTCACAAAAAGTATTTAATGGGTAAATTATCATCTGCATAGATTAAATCTTAGAGCCAATCTCAGAGAATTCCTGCAGTGCTTGCTCCATTGGCCCCTTGATTGCTGCACTCCTCTATTTGTCTTTAATATTTTCATTCTCAGTACTGCACCCCAGGTATAGTCTGATCACCAGATTTCATATTTGGCCCTACGCTCAGTCTCTTCCTTTTGCCCACTTTTCACATAATCCCTATAAACTTTTCTTTTTTGTTTTCAGATTCCACATTCTACAGATACATTTTTACTATTGTTTTTTGCTATTTGTTTTGAAAATTAGGACTCCAATTTTGTCCCCCTCTTCTCATTCTGACTGAATCATATCAGTCAGAAAACAACATGACTCAGAGATTAAGGACTTGAGGACATCTACAATCATGAGAAAACACGACAATCAGGTAAATCATTTCTGGTCAATTACATACGTTAGTAGATATATGTAAATGAAACAGTTACTTCAAACTAGAAGAACATTTGACTTATATTAATTGGCATAGCATGTAGACTTGGTCTCATATGCTGTGAAAGGGAAGAGTAAATTTGTAAAATATCTAGACAGGGCTTTTTTTTTTTTTTAATGGGGTCTTACTCTGTCTTGCCCAGACTGGAGTGTAGTGGCCCTATCTCTGCTCACTGCAACCTTCACCTCTTGGGTTCCCCTGCTGCAACCTCCTGAGTAGCTGAGATTATAGGCACATGCCACCACTCCCCGCTAATTTTTTATGTTTTTTAGTAGAGACAGGGTTTTGCCATATTGGCCAGGCTGATCTCGAATTCCTAACTTCAGGTGATCCACTAACCTCAGCCTCCCAAAATGCTGGGATTACAAGCATGAGCCACCACACCTGGCCCTGACAGAGCTCGTCGAGTATAATTATGTCTGCTACTACGTTAATGTTCCTTAGCTTCAATCCCACCATTCTAGTCTGCTTTGGGGTGCTAGGGATGAGATGCCACAAACAGTATCCTTTGTCCACTGATTGCCTGTTGGAGTCAGTGAAGAGGAGGTATGAGAGAATGACTGGGAAGCTCTTTTTCATGCTTTCCTCTTACTTGTTTTGGAAGTGTTAAGTGTCACTCAAAGACCCAAGCAGGTTGGGTCATCAAGTAGCTGCAGCTGACTCTAATAAGCAGTCTTTGCAGCACTTGCAGACCCCGGACCACTGTGCCCTCTGAGAGATACCAGCACCATCAGCGGATGTTTCCTCCTCAGAGCCTGGGCCTCGGTCCCATGAGGACTCCCCTTCAAGCTCAGCAACTCCAGCCCCAACTGAATGCTGTCTCCTAGTTTTTGTCTTTTCACTTTCTGAATACCTAGTAAACATTATTTTATTAAAGTCTGTCCTGGCTGATGGCTCCTTTTACAGGAGGCTGAGGCAGGCAGATCACCTGAGGTCAGGTGTTCAAGACCAGCCTGTCCAACATGGTGAAACCCTCTCTCTACAAAAATAAAGAAATTAGCTAGGTGTGGTGGTGTGTACCTGTAATCCCAGCTACTTGGGAGGTGGAGGTAGGAGAATCACTTGAACCCTTGAGGAGGTTGAGCTGAGGTCATGCCATTGCACTCCAGCCTGGGTGACAAGAGTGAAACTCCTATTTCCTAATAATAATAATAATAATAATAATAATAATAATAAAATGTGTCCTAACTGGACACAGACAGATGTAATGATTCATAGAAAAATATCTTTTATATATTGCTATAGAGTATAATATGCATGCACGCATATAAAAAGTTAAAACAAGTGTTTTCTGAAATAATATTAACCATAATTATGTATAATCCACTCTATTTTCTATTTTTATTCTTTTTGGGTTTTTTGAAATTTCTGGTAGCAATCTAGTATATTTATTTTATAACATTCTATTATTTATTAACCTGAAAATACTGATGTAGGTGAAACATAAATATGTAGTCTAGCACTATCATTCCTTTGCCCACATAATGGTTTTAATCAGTTATTTGATTTGTATATATACGATCTTCTAAAAATTTTCTAAATATATTCAAATATTGGGAATAAAAATTAGCAAGAAACATTAAAAAGATAATAAAAAGTAAAATGCAAAATCCAGCTAAATATAAAAACCCAAAGTATACAAGGTAATTCTATTGGAGTGGTCTGGATCCACAGTCAAAATCTTGCAATAGACATGCTGGAAAATACTCAGAACGAAAAGATGATACAGACACACCTACACATACACAAATTACAGTAGTAATAATTTTTCTGGTTTCATTAAATCCTTCTGTAGTTATACTGAAAGAGAATCAGTTCCCATATATTTATAGATATGGAGAGAGAGTGTGTGTGTATCTGTGTATATGTGTGTGTGTGTGAGAGAGAGAGAGTATGAGAGAGCAAGCATGTGTGTGTATGTGTGTGTGTGAGAGAGAGATAGAGGGAGAGGGGGAGAGGGGGAGAGGGGGGGAGGGGGAGAGGGGGAGAGGGGGAGAGGGGGAGAGGGAGAGAGGGAGAGAGGGAGAGAGGGAGAGAGGGAGAGAGGGAGAGAGGGAGAGAGGGGGAGAGGGGGAGAGAGAGAGAGAGAGAGAGAGAGAGAGAGAGAGAGAGAGAGAGAGAGAGAGAGAGAGAGAGAGAGAGAAAGGTCTTCAAGATCTCACTATGTTGACTAGGCTGGTCATAGACTCCTGGCCTCAAGTAATCCCCTTTTGCCTCAGCCTCCCAAAGCACTGAAAGTACAGGCATAAGACACTGTACCCAGCTGAGAATCTGTTCTTAGTCAGAGAAAATATAATAAATAAGTCAGTCAAGAGATGTGAAAAGATTTTCAGATAATACAATAAAATCTCATCATTTGTCTATTCTAAAACCTCAATAAATTAATGATAGCTCATATCCTTAGTAAAATGGAAAAAAAATCATTTTCAGAGTCTACTGTGTTTTCCTATCTATAGAAGGTGTTTTCCAGTAAGCTCATCATCCCTTACTGGGCCTCACTTTCTCTATTTGAAAATGAGAGTCTAGAAACTAACGTCTAACCCTCTATCAAGTTATGCTATTTCTTTATACTACAGTAAGACATGAAGTTTCTAATTGCCAACACACATGAAGGTCACTGGAAACTGCCTCAGAAGCCAGCAAAACATTAAACCCACTGCTGCCTGCTCTCACCCTTCTGCTACCATCGAGATCATTTGTCTTCTTTCCCTCATGGGAGTCATGAGAAGATAAGTGTCTTCTCTCACTCATCTCCTATTCATCATTAAGCAAAGAATATGTTAAAATATAGTCTGTTCTTGACTCAGTGCAGAGGCTCGCACCTATAATCCCTGCATTTTGGGAGGCCGAGGTGGGTGGATCACCTGAGGTCAGGAGTTTGAGACCACCCTGGCCAACATGGTGAAACCATATCTTTACTAAACATACAAAATTAGCCGGTGTGGTGACACATGTGTGTAGTCCCAGCTACTCCAGAGGCTGAGACAGGAGAATCGCTTGAACCTGGGAGGCAGAGGCTGCAGTGAGCTGAGATCATGCCACTGCACTCTAGCCTAGGTGAGACAGAGTGAGACTCCATCTCAAAATAAAATAAAATTGTATATATATAAATATAATTTTATTTTACACACACACATACAGAGAGAGAGAGAGAGGGAGAGAGAGTTCTCTGTCAGTTCTCATTATTCACCATAGTTATATGGTTTATAGTCACCGAACACTGAATTAGCAAATCCACAACCATTGCTCCTAGAGGAAATATAGGATTAGGGTTTCATGAGCCTCTGACCATGATACCTTTTTCAACCAATCAATACGTGTCCTTATTTTGGGTATGTTTCAGTATAAAGGTACCTCATTTAATGTGTACTGTTGAGTCATTAATATTGAACTCACAGCCAACAGCACTATTAACTCATACCTGAATAAGTTGATCTAACGTACATATTTTCCTCATATGGCATATTGCAGACTTCTAGTGCATAGAAACACCAGATGGAACCTCAGCAGTATATGTGGGGGCCATTTTAGACAGCAAATCATCAAGAGGAAACACAAAAAATGTGAAAAACATAGCCATAAATAGCCTGCAAAAAGGACACATGCCTACAGTTGAGAGCTGAAATAAGAAGGCTGGGGGTCACTTTGATCTACCTCAGATGGAAGGTGAGTTTCACTCAACTCGGATCTTTTGCCATTTTGCAGATGTCCATAAATGACCATGATTGAACCAGGAGTATTAATTTTGGGGTTCTAAATACATTTTGGCAAGAATGTGAACTCATAAATACAAAAATTATAATAGGAAGCATCAGTTGTATGTTGCACTAGTTCTCAAAGAGAATGGTTTATAATCAGTTTTGGATGAATCAATACAATCTTGACAATAGCTGCTTAGGAGTTTGTAAGGCTATCCCCTACACTCAAAATAAACACAGTCCATTTTATGTCAAGTAGCACTTCAAAATAAGCCAACTGATGAAAAAATTAATTTCTTCAGAATGGAAAAAACAATGAGATTTTAATTTCTTGTCTTATCTCACTCCTAAAAAAATTCTAGTAAAAATCTTAATAGAACTAGTTTTATTCATGAATCTGTTTTAAAGTTATGAATTAAATTTACTTTGAAATATGGTTATAATTTAAGACCTACATTATTCTAGATGAATCTTCAATCAATCCTGTAATGACCAGAAATTACTGGTACCTTCTATGACTTATAATAGCAGTTATTGTTAATGTATTGTCTGGTTTAAATTATATTAAATTTTAGAAGAAACACCCATGCAAATTTAGTTTCATAAAGTAATTCACTATCCTTAGCACTTAAAATATAATATTAGAATAAAAACTATTTTAAACAAATGGCTATTGAAAGCCAATATTACCTTTCTACTTAAAATACATCATGCTTTCCTCCTCATTTCCTGTAAATTTTAACCCTTTAGATCAATATGACCTGGTCTCTACATATTTCTCTACCACATCTGCCACCACACTCTGCCTTATAGCAAAGTGCTAGCCACTCTCTGCTTCCTCACTCTCACTACCCACACACATGCACATGATACATGCAGGGACAGAACAGTGACATGATTTTGAATTCATATGCTGAGTCAGACTGTGTGGATTTACATAAATTCAAACCCAACCACTGAGAGCTTATTTCTTGGGGATATTACTTAATCTCAAGGTTCAGTTTTTTAAAATGCATAGGAGTACTAATGCACCTACTTTCAGCAGATGATGGGATTTAAAAATTTGTTATACCTCTACTATGGAATACTACTTATCCATAAAAAGAATGAGATCGTACATTTTGCAGCAACATAAATGTAACTGGAGGGATTTTTGTTTTTGTTTGTTTGGGATGAAGTTTCACTCTGTCACCCAGGCTGGAGTACAGTAGCGAGGGGTCACTGCAACCTCTGCCTCCCAAGTTCCAAGGATGCTCAAGCCTTACCTTCCTGAGTAGCTGGGACTACAGGAGTGAGCCACCACACCTGGCTAATTTTTGTATTTTTAGTAGAAACAGAGTTTCACCATTTACCTAGGGATGTCTCTAGGTATTGAACTCCTGGCCTCAAGTGATCCACCAGCCTCGGCCTCCCAAATTGCTGAGATTACAGGTGTGAGCCACCATGCCTGACTGAACTGGAAGTTTTAAGTAAAATTACTCAAAACAGAATATGAAATACTGCATTCTTACTTATAAGTGGGGTGTAAATTATGTATATACATGGACATAAAGTGTGGAATAACAGACATTGGAGACTCAGGAAGGATGAGAGGGTGGGAGGGTGGGATGAGATGTGGGATCAAAAATTACAAAATTACAATGTACACCAATCCCAACTAAAAGCCCAGACTTCACCACTGCTACATCCATGTAACAAAACTATAATTGTACCTCCCAAATCTATTTTAAAAATTAAAAAGAAAATTAAAATGATGCTTATAAAATATTTGCCAAGTCCTAAATACCATTATTAGTATTAGCATTATTATTTCTAGGATGGAGACTTTGATGATGATAAGGAGGCAGTGGTAGGATGTCTGTTTGTAGCACTGCCTCTGCCTCTGGCATTACTTCTGCCTCCAGTGCCCATCCACCTTCATTCATATTTGTCCTTCAGATTCAGCTCAGAGATCATGTTTTTTAGAAACCATTTTCCAATGTTCTGGGTTGAGTGAAATAAAGTGCTCCCATAGTACATATAATTTTATGCACATACATCATTGATTTTCTTGGACTTCCCTAGTTTTGCTTTCTTGACTTCTTCACTAGGCTGTGAGTCCCTCAAGGGCAGAAAGGCTACCATACTCATTAGGATGTTACCATTATCTAGCCCATTATCTTCCTCATCACATGTGTTCAATATTTTCACCATAGAACTGAGTCCCTCAAGACAAATAATCAAAAATTTTACTTGTCAGTGTTGCTACTACCATGCCTTCAGAATAGAACTCAAAGAGTGAAATAAATGTAACTAAATTGATCTATCACACCTACTTTCTTTCCTTTATGATTTTTCTTAAAATATCCCAGGCATATGGCCCTTGGGAAAACTAGCTCAACACCCTCGTCCCTCGGGCCCTCGCCCTCTGGCCCAGTGGTCCCATCTCACACACACAGTGTTCTCCCTTGCTATGGTGTGCAGTGAACAGCCAGCATTGTGATGACACACCACTGACTGCTTCCAGCGTGCCTCCTGACAGCTATCTTCACAAATAAAATGTAAATTGAAAGTATTCCAAAAAACATCCATGACCTCAAGAAGATTTATCAGCTCTCCTGGTGTATGCAGTAAATGAAATGTTATTATTCTCTCTTCACACAAATTCTGTCTGACAGATGGTGTTTTGTTATTTTAGGAAAGTAGCAGTCTACAGAGTCTTTTAGGGTCCCATTGCACCATTTCCACAAATCTTCTGCCTCTGTCTAAGAGATCACATACAATAAATTCTTCCATAAAATAACTTCAGAGAAATTGGCATCTCCTAGGGTTAGGAAGACGAGATTAAGTAAGAAAATGTATATGAAAGAACTCTGTAACCATCAGTGCTTTATAAATATGTGTGCAAAAATGGAAACCTGTTTTCCAAATAAGTTTCTGTAGGACTACTTCTTTATAATATCTCCATGGAACTAGCCAGTTAAACTTGTTCTTGTCATTCAATCATCTCTGCTTTCCCAATGTGATATTCTCCTTGCGTTTTTCAAATGCTATCTGATAAAACTGGGTTTTAAAATTATTGTTATTCTTAATTTTACATGAAGACAAACTGAGATAGAATTAACCTCACTCGGGCTGGTGCAGTGGCACATGCCTATAATTCCAGCACTCTGGGAGGCCAAGCTGTGTGGATCACCTGATGTCAGGAGTTCAATACCATTCTGGCCAACTTGGTGAAACCCCGTCTCTACTAAAAATACAAAATTAGCCAAGTATGGTGGCTCACGTCTGTAATCCCAGCTTTGTGAGGCTGAGGCAGGAGAAACCACTCAAACCCGGGAGGCAGATGTTGCAGCGAGCCAAGATGGCACCATCACACTTCAATCTGGGCAGCAAAGTGAGACTTTGTCTTAAAAAAAAAAAAAAAAAGAAAAAAAAAAGAAAGAAAAAATAATTAACCTCACCTAGGGAACTAAAGGTCCCTCTGAAACTCTGAACAGAAGAGATGATATTGTTCTATTAATGAATCCCAGGAGACAGCAATTATGTGTCATTGTTAATACATATTATAAGAACCAGACTATCTAACCCCAAATTAGAGATGATTACAAATGAGGTTTAGCATTAAAGTTATTATAAAGTGACAGTCATCAAGCAAAGGGAAAAAAAAAACTTTTGCAAAACCAAAACATGTGCCAGCAGAAGAAATTTTTACTTATAGGAAAAGAAGCATTTTTTTCTTTGATTTGTTGAATTTGTGCTGCCCAGTTTGTCATTTTAAATAGATTAAGAGATTTTATTACACTGAATTAAAACAGATTGAAATTAGTAATTTTGCATTGAGCACATTTAAATGTGTTAAATATGTTTTTAAAAGAATAAACAAGCTTGACTGTCTTAATATATTTTATACACATTCATATCCTAAGCTAACATCTGTGGTCTTTTAAAATTGGGAGTTTAAATGGATGCAACACTTTTGGTGGGTATTTTGTTGATACTGCTCACACTAAGTTCTAAAAAGTATACATACATTTTGTATCCTACAATTCCACTGCTAAAAGTTAGCTTGAACCTGTTGCTACAATGTAATACTTCCAAAATAATTATCATATTGTGATTGTAGCATGGCAAAAAAAATTCAATAGCACTAAACTAAAGAAACAGTGGCTGTATATGCAACAGTGATCAAGATGCTTAGTCACGGAGGTGATCCAAGATGGCTGATTAGAAGCAGTTCAGGATTGCAGCTCCCAGTAAAAGTGCTGAGGGTGAGTGGATGCTGCATTTCCAGATGGAATTTTATTGCCCACAGACCAGGAGATTCCCAGGTGGAGGAGCCCCATGGGTTACCAGCGCGGCTGGTTTGAACAGCGTGGCTGTTGTGGCTGGCATGGCTGTTTTTGCTGACACAGCTGTTTTGGCCAGTGCAGCTGTTTTGCTGGTGCCCCAGTGCAGCAGTTCTCTGTACAAAATACACAGGTCCAGGCACCATTTTAGCTGGCAATTGGAGCTCTGGGAAGGCAGAGTCGCCCATTCATCTGATTAAAAAGGGGACTGAAACAGGCAGCCAGGCCAGGAGATTCCGGGGAACAGTGCCATGAAGCTCAGTGCTGCTGTTTCAGCTGGTGCAGTGGGTTGCCACACAGAAAATCACACAGATCCTGCTGCCTTTTCAACAGGTGACTGGAACACCTGGGAGATAGTCAACCATTCAACAACAACAACAAAAAGGCTCGGAGGCAGGGAGCCAGATGATCAGGCTCGGCTGGTCCCACCCCACAAAAAAACAGCAATCAGAAATGCTCTGGATTGAGAGTTTCTCAGCAAGTACAGCTGAACCTGGGACAGTCCAGCTCTGTGGGGGAGAGGCATCTGCCACTACAGAGGCAGTCCACCACTATGGAGGTAGTTTGCCATTGCTGAGGCAGCCCGCCATTGGCAAGGCAGCCTGCATTACAGAGAGAGTCCGCCATTACAGAGGTGGGCCACCACTGCTGAGGCAGCCCTAACTACACCTGTATAAACAGGACTGCAGGGAAGTTCACATAGCAGCTGGGTGGAGTGCACAGCAGCTCAGCAAAGCCTCTGCAGGCAGATAGTGACTAGGCTGCCTCATCACTGGGCAGGGCAGCCCCCAAAAGAGGTAGCAGCACAAGAGAAACTCACTAATAAAGCCCTAACTCCCCAGGACAGAGCACCTGGAGGAAAAAAAATGAGGGTGGTCATGAGGTCTGTTGCAGCAGACTTAAACGTACCTGCCCAGCAGCTCTGAATGAACAACAGAGCTCACAGCTCAGCACCTGAGCTCCTATAAAGAACAGACTCTCCTCAAGCAGCTCCCTGACCCCTGTATATCCAAATATTTACCTCATAAAGGAGAGCTCAGACTGACATCTGGCGGGTATCCTACTGGGACAAAGACAGTAGAAGAAGAAACTGGCAGCAACCCTTACTGTTCTGCAGCTGCTGCAGGTGATCCCCAGGCAAGCAGGGACTGGAGTGGACTTGAGCAGTCCTATAGCAGAGGGGCCAGACTGTTGGAAGGAAAACTGAGAAACAGAAAGAAATAACTTCATCATCAACAAACTGGCCATCCACTCAGAGACCCAATCTGAAAGTCAACAACTACAAAGATGACAGGTGGATATATTCACAAAGATGGGAAGAAACCAGTGCAAATAGGATGAAAACCTGAAACCAGAACACCTCTCCTCCTACAGGGGATCACAACTCCTCATCAGTAAGGGAACAAGGCTGGATAGAGAATAAGTGTGATGAATTGACAGAATCAGGCTTCAGAAGGTGGGTAATAAGAAACTTCTGTGAGCTAAAAGAACATGTTTTAACCCAATGCAAAGAAACTAACAACTTTGAAAAAAAGATTTGACAAAATGCTAATGAGAATCAACAACCTAGAGAGGAATATAAGTGAACTGATGGAGCTGAAAAACACAACATGAGAACTTCATGAAGCATACACAAGTTTCAACAGCCAAATTTACCAAGCAGAAGAAAGGATATCAGAGGTCGAAGATCAACTCAATGAAATAAAATGAGAAGGCAAGATTAGAGAAAAAAGAATAAAAAGGAATGAACAAGTCTCCAAGAAATATGGGACTATGTGAAAAGACCTAATCTACGTTTGATAGGTGTACCTGAATGTGACAGAGAGAATGAATACAAGCTGGAAAATACTCTCCAGGATATTATCCAGGAAAACTTCCCCAACCTAGCAAGGTGGGCCAATATTCAACTCCAGAAAATACAGAGAACACCACAAAGATATTCCTCAAGAAGAGCAACCCCAAGGCACATAATCATCATATTCACCAGGGTTGAAATGAAGGAGAAAATACTAAGAGCAGCCAGAGAAAAAGGTCAGTTTACCCACAAAGGGAAGCCCATCAGACTCACAGCAGATCTCTCAGCAGAAACCCTACAAGCCAGAAGACAGTGGAGGCCAATATTCAACATCCTTAAAGAAAAGAACGTTTAGCCCAGAATTTCATATCCAGCCAAAATAAGCTTCATAAGTGAAGGAAAAATAAAATTCTTTATGTATGTAAGCAAGTACTCACAGACTTCATCACCACCAGGCCTGCTTTACAGGAGCTCCTGAAAGAGGCACTAAACATGGAAAGGAACAACCAGTACCAGCCACTCCAAAAACATACCAAATGGTAAAGAGCATCAACACAATGAAAGAACTGCTTTAACTAATGGGCAAAACAGAGAGCTAGCATCAAAGTGGCATGATCAAATTCACACATAACAATATTAACCCTAAATGTAAATGGGCTAAATGCCCCAATCAAAATACACAGACTGGCAAATTGGATAAAAAGCCAAAACCCATCAATGTGCTGTATCCTGGAAACCCATCACACATGCAAGGATAACAAAGGCTTAAATTAAAGGGATGGAGGAAGATTTACCAAGCAAATGGAGAGGAAAAAAAAAAAAAGCAGGTGTTTCAATTCTCATCTCTGATAAAATAGACTTTAAACCAACAAAGATCTGCACATGTAACCCAAAACTAAAATACAATAAAAATAAATAAGAGACAAAAAAAAATTACATAAAGGTAAAAGAATCAATGCAACAAGAAGAGCTAATGATCCTAAATATATATACACACACAGGAGCACCCAGACACATAAGGCAAGTTCTTAATGAATTACAAAGAGACAGAAAATTAACAAGGATATCCAGGACTTGAACTCAGACCTGGAACAAGCAAACCTAATAGACATTTACAGAACTCTCCACCCCAAATTCACAGAATATACATTCTTCTCAGCACCACATTGCACCTACTCTAAAATTGACCACATAGTTGGAAGTAAACCACTCCTCAGCAAATGCAAAGAATGGAAACCATAACAGTCTCTCAGATCACAGTGCAATCAAGTTAGAACTCAGAATTCAGAAACTAACTCAGAACCACACATTTTCATGGAAACTGAACAACTGGTTCTTGAATCCTGTGTGGATAAACAATGAAATGAAGGAAGAAATAAAGATTTTCTTTGAAACGAACAAGAACGAAGACACAACATACCAGAATCTCTGGGACACATTTAAAGCAATCTCTAGAAAAAAAATATATAGCAATAAATGCCCACATGTGAAGCAAGGAGAGATATAAAATTGACACCCTATCATCAAAATTAAAAGAGCTAGAGGAGCAAGACGCAAAAAACTCACAATCTAGCAGCAGACAAGAAACAACTAAGATCAGAGCAGAATTAATTGAAGGAGCTAGAGACACAAAAACCCTTCAAAAAATCAATAAATCAAGGAGCTAGTTTTTTGAAAAGATCAACAACATAGACCACTAGCCAGATAAATAAAAAAGAAAAGAGAATAATCAAATAGATGCAATAAAAAATGATAAAGGGGATATCATCACAGATTCCACAGAAATTTAAACTATCATCAGAGATTATTACAAACAACTCTTTGGGCATAAACTAGTAAACCTGGAGGAAATGGATAAATTCCTGAACACTTGTGTCCGCCAAAGCCTAAACCAGGAAGAAGTAGAAATCATGAATAGACCAATAACAAGATCTGAAGTGGAGGCAGCAATTAAGAGCCTACCACCCAAAAAAAAGTCTAGGTCCAGATGGGTTCACAACCAAATTCTACCAGACATACAAAGAGGAGCTGGTACCATTTCTTCTGAAACTATTCCAAACAATCGAAAAAGAGGGAATACTTCCCAAATTATTTTATGAGACCATCATCCTGATACCAAAACCCAGCAGAGACTCAGCAAGAAAAGAAAACTTCAGGCCAATATTCATGATGAACATAGATGCAATAATCTTCAATAAAATACTGGCAAACTGATTGCAACAGCACATCAAAAAGCTTATCCACCATGATTAAGTTGGATTCATCCTGGAGATGCAAGGCTGGTTTAACATACACAAATCTATAAACATAATTCACCACATAAACAGAACCAAAGACAAAACCAACATGATTATCTCAACTGATGCAGAGAAGGCCTTTGACAAAATTCAGCAGCCCTTTATGCTAAAAACCCTCAATAAACTAGGTATTGATGGAACATATCTCAAAATAATAAAAGCTACAAACCAACAGCCAATATCATACTGAATAGGAAAAACTGGAAACATTCCCTTTGAAATCTGGCACTAGACAAGGATGCCCTCTCTCACCACTCCTATTCAATATAGTATTGGAAGTTCTAGCCAAGGCAATCAGGCAAGAAAAAGAAATAAAGGGTATTCAAATAGGAAAGGAGGAAGTCAAATTGTCTCTATTTGCATATGACATGATTGTATATCTAGAAGACCCCATCCTCTCAGCCCAAAATCTCCTGAAACTGATAAGCAATTTCACTAAAATCTCAGCACACAACATCAATGTGGAAAAATCACAAGTATTCCTATACACCAATAACAGACTTAAAGAGAGCCAAATCAGGAATGAACTGCCATTCACAATTGCTACAAAGAGAATAAAATACCCAGGAATACAACTAACAAGGAACGTAAAGGACCTCTTCAAGGAGAACTACAAACCACTGCTCAATGAAATAAGAGAGGACACAAACAGATGGAGAAACATTCCATGTTCATGGTTAGGAAGAATCAATATCGTGAAAATGGCCATATTGCCCATAGTAATTTACAGATTCAATGCTATTCCCATCAAACTTCCAATGACCTTCTTCACAGAACTGGAAAAAAACACCTTAAACTTCATATGGAACCAAAAGAGAGCCCGCATAACAAAGTCAATTCTAAGCAAAAAGAACAAAGTGGAAGGCATCACAGTACCAGACTTCAATCAATACTACAAGGCTACAGTAATCAAAACAGCATGGTAGTGGTACCAAAACAGAGATATAGACCAATGGAACAGAACAGAGGCCTTGGAGGCAACACAACATATCTACAACCATCTGATCTTTGACAAACCTGACAAAAACAAGCAATGGGGAAAGGATTCCCTGTTTAATGGTGTTGGGAAAATTGGCTAGCCATGTGCAGAAAGCAGAAACTGGATCCGTTCCTGACACCTTACACTAAAATTAACTCCAGATGGATTAAAGACTTAAACATAAGACCTGGCACCATAAAAACCCTAGAAGAAAATCTAGGCAAAACCATTCAGGACATAGGCATAGGCAAGGACTTCATGACCAAAACACCAAAAGCATAGGCAACAAAAGCCAAAACAGACAAATCAAACCTAATGAAACGCCACAGCTTCTGCATAGCAAAGGAAACAATCGTTAGAGTGAATCAGCAACCAACAGAATGGGAAAAATTTTTTGCAGTCTATGCATCTGACAAAAGGCTGATATCCAGAATCTACAAAGAATTAAAACAGATTTAAAAGAAAAAAACAAGCCCATTCGAAAGTGAGCGAAGGATATGAACAGAAACTTTACAAAAGAAGACATATATGAGGCCAACAAGCATATGATAAAATGCTCATCATCACTGGTAATTGGAGAAATGCAAATCAAAACTACATTGAGATACCATCTCATGCCAGTTAGAATGGCGATCATTAAAAAATCTGGAGACAGCAGATGCTGGAGGGGATGTGGAGTAATAGGAACACTTTTACCCTGTTGGTGGGAGTGTAAATTAGTTCAACCATTGTGGAAGAAAGTGTGGCAATTCCTCAAGGACCCAGACATAGAAATTCCATTTGACCCAGCAATCCCATTAGTGGGTATATATCCAAAGGATTATAAATTGTTCTACTATAAGGACACATGCACACAAATGTTCATTGCAGCAGTTTACAATAGCAAAGACCTGGAACCAACCCCAAATACCCATCGATGATAGACTGGACAGGGAAAATGTGGCACATATACACCATGGAATATTATGCAGCCATCAAAAATGATGTGTTCATGTCCTTTGTAGGGACATGGATGAGCCTGGAAACCATCATTCTCAGCAAACTGACACAAGAATAGAAAAATCAACCGCATGTTCTCACTCATAGGCGGGTGTTGAACAATGAGAACACATGGACACGGAGGGGAGCATCACACTGGTGTCTGTTGGGGGGAAATAGGGGAGGAACAGTGGGGGTTGAGGAGTTTGGGAGAGATAGCATGGGGAGAAATGCCAGATATAGTTGATGGGGAGGAAGGCAGCAAATCACACTGCCATGTATGTACCTATGTAACAATCTTGCGTGTTCTTCACATGTTCCCCAAAACCTAAAATGCATTAAAAAGTATATATATATATAATTTTTTTATTATTATTAAGTAAAATCTCTTTAGAATTAAAAAAAAAAATGCTTAGTCACTTAAACAGGTTTATTTTCCCTCCCAGGAGATTCTAAACAAGCTAGTCTTTCTGACTTTTTCCATTGAACTGATTACATCTCTAAGCCATTTTGATATCATATAAATGTCAACGTTTATACAGTGTAAATTCAATTTTTAAAATGTACAGTCATGCTTTATTCTTTTATAAAATTATTTCTAAAATATTTTTCATAATTATTCTGTACACCTTTGAGGACTGTTACGAACTTTATTTATATTTACATTTACTTATTTAGCTTATCACATGGTGGTAATTATGTCTGGTGTAATATCCACTTATTATTTTTTTCTTTTTTTTTGTGACAGAGTCCCTCTGTCACCCAGGCTGGAGTGCAATGGTGCTATCTTGGCTCAGGTAACCTCTGCCTCCGGGTTTCAAGTTACTCTACCACGTCAGTCTTCTGAGTAGCTGGGATTACAGGAATATGCTTATATTTTTAATCAACTTTTATTTTGGAAATTTTCAGGTTTACCAAGTAATTGCAAAGATAGAACAGTGGATTTCTATGCACCTAGTGCCCAGTTTTAGTTTCCAATAATGCTATCATCTTCTGTGACCCATGTATGTTTGTGAAAATCAACAAAGAAAAAACAGTGACCTATTATTATTAACCAAATCCCAGTCTTTTTTTTTTAAGACGGAGTTTCGCACTTGTTACCCAGGCTAGAGTGCAATGGCACAATCTCGGCTCACCACAACCTCCGCCTCCTGGGTTCAGGCAATTCTCCTGCCTCAGCCTCCTGAGTAGCTGGGATTACAGGCACGCGCCACCATGCCCAGCTAATTTTTTGTATCTTTAGTAGAGACGGGGTTTCACCATTTTGACCAGGATGGTCTCGATCTCTTGACCTCGTGATCCACCCGCCTCGGCCTCCCAAAGTGCTGGGATTACAGGCTTGAGCCACCGTGCCCAGCCCCAAACCTCAGTCTTAATTGAGATTTCACCAGTTTTACCAATGATGTCATTTTTCTGTTCTGGAGTTTCATCCAGAGAACCACATTACATTTAAGTCTCATATACCCTTTAGTCTTCACCATACTGTCTTTGTTTCTCCATGTTTCCATGGTTTTCATGAAAGCTTAAAGGAGTACTGCTCAGTATTTTGTAGTTTGTCCCTCAACTTGGATTTGACTGAGGTTTTCATTATAATTAGTCTGAGGATATGGGGTTTTAGGAAGACTACAGTGATTCAGTGTCCTCATCACCCCAAATCTATGGTCTCTTTAATGGTCAGAAGGAATAAGGAGAGTTCATAGCCTAAAGTATTTTAGATTGTAGGACTTTATTACAGGCGGTATTCTGGAAATTTATGGGGCCAATATTGATTGACACCAAGTTTGAGGTCAATATATGGAATCAAATGGGTGTCAGGCATTCTAGATGCTGTGCAATGCACAGGACTCTTCCGTACAAAAATGAAATGCTACATTTTACATAAATGTGAATATCTCAACAGATGTTCTTATAAAAATATATATGTATACACATATATTTATAAATTTCAGAGTCAATAACATAACTGTTGTATAAGTAAACACACATATTCTTATAAATTTAATTTATATGAAAATGTCTAAGACTGTAACCACCATGAATGTTAAGGTAATATTATTCATTATATTTAAGGACATAATATTTTATTAATTTGGAAAATTATGTCACTGAATGTAGCAACACTCATATTTGAATTTTCAATACAACAAACCTATAATAGACACTATATCTTTTATGTGATTCTTTGTATAAAAACAAATGCATTTATTTGGCCTTTATTTTTTAAATGTCAAAGAAAAAGTGATAATAATATTAAGTTTTAAATATTATGTCACATTTCTTAAATCCAAATTCATTTTTTCTAAGTTATTGCCAACACCTGGATTCTTAGTGTAGCTAGTCTAAGTATTTACTTACTGGATTATATTTTATTTTATTATACATTACTCCTTATTTTATCAAACTAAGGGTACTACATTGTTTGTTTTTTTTTTTCAAAGTAGTGTGCATGGCTTGCTTACAGTTTTATCAATATCAAGGTCATAAAATATTAAAATACAATGGTAATGGCATAGAATGCATCTTCCACAGTGTGATCTTAGCAGATTCTGGGATAACAAAGGCAGCAAAAGACTGAAGACTATTTTGTTTATTCCACATTTGTTTTCTGACACTTTTAAGCTAGATATTAGAGATAGAGGACAAAGATGCGATCCCTGAATACACAGAACTTAGAGTTTAATATGAATAATCATGTCTATTTGGATAAATGTCATTCATTTACTCATTCTCTTAATGTCCTTCAACCAATGCCTCTAGGAACACAAAGAATTGAACAATGGGAAATGATGAGGTATCATAAAGTGTTAACAGGACTTAGAAGAGGAATCAGGCTTGTGTTCAGCGATTTTGATGAGGACTCAGTGAAATAGGGCTTGACGTGGATGGGATGCTGTCAGAATATGGGTTATTTTATGCTGAGTGTCTTAAATTTTTTTTTTTACTAGAAAGCGAGAAGAAAAAAGAAGCTAAAGCTGTGATTGTAAAGGAAACACTAATCACTCAAATCAGCCAGGATGGGGGATATTGGACCATTTTTGTGTTTAAGCAATGTTATGTTTTTATCTTGATTCATCAGAGTCACTGAGTGCTCTTCTCTGATGTTGGTGTTCTGTGGAATCATATCCAATGGGAACACAACATAATCTGTGAATGCCAGGCCTGCCCTGGGCTGTCATGGGCTACTTTTCTCTTTCTTATGTCATTTATTGAACAAACATTCATTAAACATCAAATAAGTTTATGGCCCTAAAATCACAAGTATATATTTGGTAGCCCCAGCTCTCAAGAAAGAATTGAAGTTCACTGTTACAGTCTAGAAATAAAAATTACGTATTTGAGGATGGTCCAAATAAAGACATTTTCAGGGTTGTGAGAACATTTCATAAAGGCACCACAGAGAATTGGTGGTATTTAACCGGGTGTTGACAGATGCATAATTTCTGCCAGTTTTAGAATGAGAGCATTGTGAATACATGTGTCCACTGGGAAAGTCACATTATGTGAGGAGCACTATAAGCTCCATGGAGAGTTAACTCATTTTGGTGCTGTTTTGACCAGAGGCCACTATAGAAGTATTTCTTACAAAGGAAGTGGAAGATCAAGTAGTTGCTTGGCTGAGTAGTTTGTAGAATGGGATTTAAAACACGTTAGAGTATGTTTTGAGAACAAAATAAATGCATGCCAAAAGAGCCTAGTACTGAGACTGGCAAATGTTTGCTGCATAGGCAATGGTCCTGCCTTATGGGTTTCCCATGCTCCTCCCAGTGAGTATGCTAATTCCTTGGGAAGCAAGAGTTGCTGAATGAGAGGACGCTTTCTTCATAGAAGGAATACTGTTCTTAAGGAGACATAAATCTTTCAGTCTTTATAGTAATTTCACTTGATTTTAAAGAAGGATAAAAACAATTCAGAGATTATGTTTCAGTGCTAAGAGTGTTCTCTGCTTTCCAAAATCAGTCAGTCTTTCAAAATGTCTTTCTCCAGGCTACAATTAAATACAGAATTAAAATATTCTGTCAGCAAAACATTATTAAGTGTTAAAAAGTGCCAGCTAAAGAAGACATGGCAAGTTCTCAAAAGGTCTAAAATGGGATGGATTCTAATATTTCTTGGATAGTTTAAGAGGCATCTGTGTGATGATAAGGAAATGAAGTAGATGACCTCCCAATGTCCTTTCTAGACTAGAAATTACATGACAATGTATTCTAATAAGTCTTCGTAGTTAACAAAATTAGAGGGCTTGTTTTTAAACTCTACATTTTTAAAATTATTTTTTTCTCTGTAAAATTAAGGGTAGTTTAAAGTTAAATTGGGTGTGAAATTGTTTCTAAGGTATTTTAAGCAAAAAGTTGCATATTATTTTTTTATTTCACAAGTAATACATAGTATTTTAGAAAACTTGAAAAATACAAAAATGTTGAAGGATGATAAAAATCGCTCATAATATGTTCACCCATATATGTTTATGTTTAATAATTTGGCCTCTATTTATAAACTATGTTTAGTACATGAAATCACTAGAAGCAACATTTCATTCTTAGCCCTTCCTGGGTTCAACTCACCATCTAAACACCAACCTGAATTCCCACTCTTTCATATTTCACTCTTGCTTTTCTTTCTCATCACATCTGCCGTCGCCTGTCATCATAAATAAATCACGTCTCTCAGGTCATTTTATATTTCTGTCCACCATATCTACATGGAAAAACAGAGTTGAAGATGGACAGCATCAATTTATATTTTATCAAACGACTTTCTCCTTTACTTCTCTCCTCCCCTAGAGCTTCATTTACTATTAAATATAGTGTGTTGAAAACTGTCCACAGAGATTTTTGAGAAATAAAATGGTACAAATAATTCAGGGAAATCACTCAGCTGTCTAATACGAAGACAGAAGTGGTAGATGGCCTCTAAATATAATGGGCACAAAGTAAAGAGGGAAGTCTTCAATATCTAATTCGGTGCAAAATAATGCACTTTGCTCTATTATTTTAGTGACAGCACAAATTTCATTAAAGGAGTTAATATTGGTACAAACATTTCAAAATCCATATTACTTGTATGTCTTTCAATAAATAAATCAGAGACAGTGTTGAAAGCCACACAGTTTCTAATACTAGGCAGGCCAGGTCCAATATGTGTCTGTAATTATCACAATAATTAATATATAAAAGGTATAATAACATCTCTATTAAGAGTTTATCTTTTGGTTACTAAAAAGAAACTGTTTAAAAGGAGGCACCTCACCATACCTCCCAAATGTGTTTAGGTAGGATTCTAGGGAGTAGCCATGAGCTCTGGGGTGATGTTGGTTTTCTGCTAATGGATCTATTCTAATTCCTTTTTTTTTCCCTATTACTCAGCATATTTGGGGTGGAAGGTAATCATTACACATATTATGTGGTTCTAAGTGATTTCCCTGACAGTGAAGATTTACCAGGCAACGTCTCATTTAATCTACATTATAAACTCAAGGTAAGTACTATTTGTATATAGATTTTGCATCTGAGGAAACAGATTCTGAGAGAGTAACTTGCATACATCATACTGCTTGTGAATGTCCCCAGTCTATCATCAGAGCCATCATAGTATCATAGTTAATGCTTGCACAGAGACCTAACCTGTTTTTCTTCCTGTTATTTTATTCTGGAAATAATATCTGCCACTAGCATATTTCATGGGTGTGTGTGTGTGTGTGTGTGTGTGTGTGTAAAACATAATGTTTTAGCTTTTGAGGGTTGATATGGTTTGGCTCTATGTCCCCAACTAAATCTCATGTTGAATTGTAATTCCCAAATTGGGGAAGAGATCTGGTGGGAGATGATTAAATAATGGGGCCAAATTTCCCCATTGTTCTTGTGATAGTGAGTTAAGAGTGTGTAGCACATCCCCCTTCACTCACTCATTCTTGCTTTGCCATATGAATATTGTGCCTGCTTCCCCTACCCCTTCCACCATAATTTTAAGTTTTCTGAGGCTTCCCCAGCCATGCCTCCTGTTCGGCTCACAGAACTGTGAGTCCATTAAACCTCTTTTCTCTATATATTACCCAGTCTCAGGTATGTCTTTACAGCAATGTGAGAGCAGACTAATACAACAGTGGTCACTATATTCATTATCTTGGTTGTGGTGGTGGTTTTGGACGTATATGTGAAATGTACTGCATTTCAATTATACCTCAATCATCTTGTTAAAAAGTAAACTATATATTTTTATATTAAGAGTGAGAATAAAATAAAATTTTACAAAAGAGAGACAATATCTTGTAAGGGAAATACAAAGAGTATCAACCATATTGAAATGAATACATTAATGGAAACTTTTCTTGGAGCCAGAAGGTGCTAATGCAGCATAAGGACCAATTCTGATAAGTAGAAAGATTCAATTAAGATGTTATTATCATTATTAGTAGTAGCAGAAGTAGATGAGTCATATGGGAACCTGGAAGTGGAAGGGAAAAAAAGAAAGAAAATAGCTACTTATTTTAGGTACTTGCTTACTTTAGACATCGTTTTAAACACTTTGAGGAAGATGGATGAATGGTGATGGTAAATATATTAGCTTTTATCCATGCAACAAACATAAATATTCAGTCTGCACTAGATGCTAGGGAAACAAGATATACAAACACAATTTTTGCTGTTACGGAGCTCCTTTGTAGAGGAATACAGTGTACTAAAAATCACAAAGGAAAGTTACCTATCCAGTTAATGATAGAGTTGAGTCGAGGGGTACGAGAGTTTCCTAAAGGAGATGTCTTCTTAAAACCTTGGTAAAGAATGGTTTGATTATGATGATGAGAAGGTGTGTTTCTATAATGCATTGCTATAAAGAGAACAGTGTGTGCTAAGACATGCATTTGACAGGGTAGCAAGTCTGGGAAATTCCAAGCATTTCAGTGTGACTTCTACATGACCAGGATGAGATAATCAGGGAGCAATCAGTAGGGACAAACATGGTCCTAAGTGATCACATAGAATTCTATATCTAATTTTAAGTCATTTAGATAATGAGACAGTGTACAAAATTTAAGACTAGTCTCAATTTGTATAATCCACTTCAGTAACTTCTACATAATATTTTTCTATATCTTCATAGTCTTTCAAATTTATGAAATAAACTGTACAAAGAAAATCTATTTTAAAAGAGTTACAAAACAGACAAAAACTAGTTTAAAGGCAGAAGTTGTAAACAACCTTCTCTGTGAGCTCTACAGTCTTGTTTCAACATTTAGAAACAGCTGAAAGGGTGAATCATTCTGAGTGTCTATTGTATTAAAATTTTCTTATTAGAATAGCAGTAACTAAAATTTACTGGCATCTTAAAATCATGAAATAATAAAACACCAGATCTAGATATTTTTTAAAAAGTCTGAAATCATCTACTCCCGTTATAGAAAATAAAACAAGATCAGAGAGAGAAGTGAATTATCCCACTGTCAGTAGCCAAGAAAGCAAGGTCTAAAACAAACAACTGCTATGTTATACTCCTGATTCTGTAATGTTCACCAGGCTGCCTAATGTTTTACTTTTTCAATATCCATTACTGTGAGTGAATGGAAAAATTCTATTGATGGTCTTTTGAAAATTATCTTCTGTAATTTTCAACATATAAAATAATATGAAACTGTTTTAAAAACAGCTCAAAACAAGACTATCTGACAAAAATATATGGTAGCTTTCCTAAGTTCCTCGTCACAAAGTTACAACAAAATCTACAATGAAAATCTTTTCAAATTTACAACAAATTGAAGCATTCAGAAGATGCATACAGGCTTCTGATTCAGGGAGGTAAAATTATCACTCTCAAAACTCTATTAAAGTAATAGTAAAGAAATTCAATAATAATAATCATAGTGCTTATCAGAAGTTTTAGGGACAGACATCAGACCACATCAGTAGACTGATAATATTGACAGGCTTCTTAAAACAGAACTCATTTGAGATCTTATTGATAGACAACCCAGAGAAGAGAAAATTACACCTAAAAACATCTGCTGAAAAATACGGCATATGTAGTGGGAAAGTCACCATCTCCTCCTGAATCAAGCCTCAGAGTGTCTGAAGTGAGGCAAACATGAACTGTCTTTCAGATGATATTAATTAGAAAAACATTTGATTTAGAGAAAAGTGTGCCAGATAATTCCTCCAAACTTCCCCCACCTCATTATACTCTAAAAATATAGAGTGACAATAACAGTGATATTCAGCTGTAAGAACAATCCTAGAAAACTACTCTCTAATTCACTCATACTTATCAAGGGCCACTGAAATAAGTGTGAGAAACTCAGAGCATGTTTTTTATTTAAGTATTGAGGCTTAGCTTTTCACGTTGAGTTGCTTAGCACCCACTCAAGCAAGGATAAATCTTGTAGTGACATGTCCTACCCACTTACATGGAAGTCAGAATCTACTCTCCAATTCTGGAAAAATAGAGAACTATTGTGTAAAGAGGTTTATATAACAAGAGGGTAAACTCACAGCAGCTCTATTAATTACCAACCTAGTACATAATTTAATAGAGATAATAATAACAAATAAAAGACTGACTATGTGAATTATAGGGAAGATTATGCTGAATAAACAACTCATATTTTAAATGACAACAAGGCATATTAAATCTAGCTTGTTATTATGGCAGAAGATGAAATGGCTCATGCACCAACAATTAAATGCTTTACCTAGAAGTGACAGACATTGCTTCCCCTCAGATTACACAGACTAGTACTAATTGCATGGTCCTACTCACAAACAGGACAGGAAATACATCAAGTCTCAAAGCTATTGGTAGTATTCATTAAATTGCTTAATTAAATAAAAAATTTCTAGCAAGTGCCCAACTGGTAGAGAACTTGAATTATTTGGTGAGCATCAATATTGGCCCCAGATAAAATAAAAGCTTTAGAGGACAAGAACATTTTTTACATTTAATTATTCTTTTTAGCAAGGTTAGTTATGATGTATCCCTGCAACTATTTTCAGGTGCTATGATGATAGAGCTGTAAAGGAATAAAACAAATTTTATTTTTTTAAAGTTATCATCAAAAGTACAGATATAAAAGCCATAAGAAATGGAAGATAAATTTGAGCAAATCCTGCAAATAGCTTGTGTATGTGTGCACACGTGTGTGAAAGAGGATGAATTACTCAAGAGCAAAAAGAACAACCCAGATATTCCAAAATCCATCCAATGGGAGATTCACAGGAATAAAAAAAAAAAAAGAATAAGGGAAAGAATGAATGCATAAATAATGAAACTAGCTAATTAAATAATTATTGTTTTTAAAATTTCAAGCTGAAAATATTCATAATACAAGGACCTATTAAGTACTGAGTAGGAAGAATAGTAAAATACGTACATCTAGGGACACCTTTCTAGAATTTAAGAACATTAATAATTAAAAGAGAATCCCTTTAGGACTTTTTGTTGGTTGGTTGGCCATGAGGACTAAGCTCTGATGTTTTTATCTTGCCCAATTTCCTATCTTTGGGGTCTGTGAGTTTGTGCCCTACAAACCACAAATTCTCATCAGATGGGTTTTATTTGACGCCACATATTATGACTTACTTTTCAGTTTGACTCAGGGGTAACATTATGAGACAATAAAGAAATATATATAACCCCAACATATATATATATATATATATATATATATATATTTCTGCCATACTTGAAAGTGCCCTGCAGTCTCTTGCGGAAGAAATCCACATTCTATAAAGAATCCTCTCCCGCTTTGTTTTCCCTCCTTCCTTCCCAGATCCAGGAGATAATCAACTAAGAGCCAGGCACCACTTTAAGTATGATTAAAAAACAATTTACAACTTGCTCTCTCTAAAGTCTACTAAGAGCTTCCTCTGCATAATAAAACTTGGTCTCCACAATCCTTTATCTTTAACCTGAACATTCCTTTCTATGGATCCCAGGTCTTTAGACAAACTCAACCAATTGCCAACCAGAAAATGTTTAAATTTACCTATAGCCTGGAAGCCCCCCACTTTGAGTTGTCCCACCTTTCTATACCAATGTATTTCTTAAGTGTATCTGATCAATGTCTCATGCCTTGCTAAATATATCAAACCAAGCTGTACCCCAACCACCTTGAGCACATATTCTCAGGATCTCCTGAGTGCTGTGTCATGAGCCATGGTCACTCATATTTGGCTCAGAATAAACATCTTCAAATATTTTATAAAGTTTGACTCTTTTTGTGAAGAGTTGCTTTTACTTTTTATTGTCCCTACTAAAAGATTTGAATTATGTCTGTATTTTCTCGACTAAAACATGTTTGTACATTTTCTACTGAAAGACATACATTTTTTGTCTGAGCTTCACATTTGCACTGCTGGATATTAGAAGACAGTAGAATATCATGTTCAAAGTTTAAAGAAATATGCTGTTGAATTTATTATTCCATACCCTTACAAACTATTAATCAAATGTAATAATATGATGATTGCAAATCTGATTATTGCAAAAGTAAATATTGTATAATACAAATGCTTTAGGATACTTGAATTTAAACAATCTATTTGGTATGGAAGTATACCAATAAAAAGAAAGACATCTAAGAAATAAGAAAGAATAGAATCAAATAAATAAGAATGATATCGTAAGTTTAGTCATCCAAGGGTGAGAAATGAGTTATAATGCTAGAATGCATAAGGCCCATAAAAAAAATTCTTCTAGAATAGAGTGAATTCTAGGATACACATTCCATGAATGAGAAACTAGAAATTCTACACTAATTAATAAAGCACTTATTTGTCCTCAAAAGAACCAGAAGAAAAGCTATTTATAAAGTTCAAGAAAGTCCAGAAAAAGTTGTAAGAAAACTATGCTCTATGTTTAAAAAATAACCACTATAAATAAAACCTGTACTTTAAATTCATGACATTTGAAGTTTCTGTTGCACTGCTTTTGTTAAACTGTGTCCTTCAACAGGTACATCTTATCTAAAGGAAAGCAATGTTCAGACAAACATAATCTTATCTAAGAACACAATAGTATCTAAATAACCATTATAAATACTACTTATTGGTTGTCCTTTTTATAAAAAAAATGCAGAAACACAGAAGACTAAACACTTGTATGATAAGTAAATGTCATAAACTTTAACAGTCCATATTGTATTTTTTAAATAATTTTACATCATAGAAATTTAAGATAATCTGGCTAAACATAATGGAAAAAGAGTTTCTTATTTAAATGGTATACCAGTTAAAAAAAAAAAATTAACTGACTTATACTTGGTAGACACAGAGGGTTTGAATAACTTAAGATAATAAAACTTTCTGTTTTAATTTCATGGTAACAATTACTATGAAAAAAGGCTTGAGATTTTCTAAAGAAGAGGCCAAGTAAAAATTTTATTTATAAAGACCTGATTTTTATTCCTCCTATTTTCCCAAAATATACTACCTTAGCTAGGTATATTTTAGTAATCTGATGCTATTATTTTTTTATTTGCTCACTATTAAACTAAAGATATATGTGGCTTTAAACTAAGTACATGTATCTTTGTTGTCAAAATATTTTAGTCTAAGAAAATAAATGGTAAACTACCTATTTTCCTTAAAGTGATGCTGACTCAGTAAAAGCAGCTTACCTTTGAAGGAATTCTGAAGATTGTATCTCTAGATACTAAACCTACAGGTGTGCAAAAGGAAGCACAAAGACTCGGAGAGAAAACTCAGACCAAAATCGTTAACTCAGATCCCCTGCTTTCCATGCCAGTTCTAGGGGCTGCTCGTGGTCTCCATTTCTGTGTCTAGAGTCCTCTAATCTAAGTCCTTGGCAGCTTCCTCTTCTTTACTCTTCATATATAAATACGTCACGGAACTCTTTCAGTTTTATTTTTGAAATGTATCTCAAATCCACTCACTTTCTCCATCTTAATTACAACAACACTAGTCCGTTAGTCCACCATTATTTATAATGTTTCTACTACCTTCCAGGTGCAGTTCCACTTGCTGTACCATTAATTAAAGGAGAGATGAAGAGTCCCTATATTCAACATGGTTACCTCACAATGAGGGTTTGTTACAATGAGAGTAACAAATATGAAAAAAAAAATAGACTAAACGAATCAGATGACAGAGAGATAAACAATATGAAGAAAACAAAAATCACAACTTAGATAATCACATTGTTAGTAATTCTTAGGGGGTGTCATGGTTAGACGTCCCATGAGTTCCATGCATCTCTTTGACAAAATTCCTTACTCTTTGCCATCATAGTAGCTTGTTACTGCAAACACTCCCAAGTAGGAAAGAGGTGAGTATATGCAGATATCTGACATCATATGGAGATTCCATGTCTGGATTGGCACTGTCAGGAGCTTTGCTAATTTGCCAGGAAAATAACCACAACTAGAGAACGTCATAACAAAACAAAGCAACTTTTTAAAGTCTCTAGAAAATGTCTCTAGAGTACACAGCTGATGAAGAAACATTTATTTAAGAAAATATGCTACATCTCAGTAAGAACTGTCTGAATTTGCAGCTCTTCTGTGGTACCATGCTCTCTTTCTTCTCTTCACCCCCAGTTCAGCATAACAAAAGTTCTACTCTGGGTTGGTTTTACCAAGAAAACCATGATCCTTTTCCCACATCTCTCAATTAAAGACTACATAAGCTCCTTCACAGGGACGGGTGCTAATATTTTTCTTCCTGCTCTGTGTTAAGGAGGCAAAATTCCAGGTGTCCCAACTTGCAGTACAAAGGCTTTAACCTACCTGTGACAGAACATGTCTTGGAAAAGTGTTCACCATGGATACCTCACAGAGAAATATATTTCTTTCCATATTTCCCTCTTCATTGACTATAGTGACCATATAGTGACCATATAGTGACTATGTTATTTATTTTCATACTTTTTCATTTTAAGTGGAATAAGGAAGGCATTCAAATACTTGTTGAAAATTTAATGATATAAAAACTCTTATATTTCCAGTTATATCAACTGTGTCTACCAAAACTAGGTAGAGCAGTGTTCCCCAGGAGTAAAGTTATTCCCTAAACCTGAGAATATGTTCCCAACCTATGGAAACAGGGTTGGTTCTTAACCAAATATGACTGGTGTCGTTATAAGAATAGGAGAAGGGACATAAGACAGAAACAAGTGGCAACAGAAATTGGAATTAATCCTACCCAAAACCAAGGTACTAAGGAATGCCAGTAACCACTGGAAGCTAGAAAAGAGGCACAGGGCAGATTCTGCCTCTGATCTGCCAAGAAGAATTCCACCTTGCAAATGCCTTGATTTCAGGCTTTTAGCCTAAACTGTGAGAAAATACATTTTGGTTGTTTTAAGGCTCCAGTTCTGTGGTACTTCGTTACAGTAGCCCTAGGAAATTATTACATCATCTTCTTAGATTCAGCTCAAATGCCCTTTCATCCTGAAATCTTCCTTGATTCCAATTACAAATTGAAGACCTACAGAGGAAAAGTGATATCTTGTTTTTATTTGCACCCTCACTGACTAGCCAAAGAGGTACATAATAGGAGATTTTGTGCCTTATTTTTGAAAAGATAAGGTTTCTTCCTTCTGGAAGCAATCCTTTCCTCTCCTGAATGCTTACAGCACTTAATATAGAAAGAAAAAGAGGATTCAGGTTAACGTGTCTGAAAGAGATAGTGACTCCAATGAAAAGATCTGCAGTACATAACAACCAATAACTATAAATGAAATTGATACAAATGCCCTAAACCAGCAAATTGTCAATATACTGTTTTTCATGGTTCATAGGAACTGGGGCAGGCTCCTCAGTTTTTTTCCTAGGAAAACTTTTTTTTTTTTTTTTCTCTCCAAGAACTCTGGAGACCTATAGTGAAATAAAGAGGATCTCGTGCTGAAAGTATGCTCCCTTCTTGCTTCAAGAGATTGAAGTTGTTGACAGGAAGGATGAGCCTGAATTTTCTCCTGTGCTGTTCTTTCTCAGAAGAAACCCAGCTTGGATTCCTTATCACCATCTAACAACCTACATCTGGAAGTAAAAACAATAGGCACGAGTGTTGTCATGGGCTGTAGGGATGCACCTCTTCTAGTAGCCAAGAAGAGCCATATAAAATACCAGAGGAGAGTAGAAAGCTTGACATTTTATTTGCGTTTTCAGAAAACACCCTAGAGACTAAGAAAAAGATAACCTCTTATTTCTAGCAAGCAATTTATAGCAAAGTACAATCGTAGAAAATCTTATTTCTTTCCCTGGATTTTGTTTTATTTTGTGGCTTTTGGCAAGCTTATTATGACGATACAGACATAGAGAATGGCTGACATTCTCATGACAAACACAAACCTTAATGATACATTTTATGGTGTGTGATTTGAGATGCTCATTCTTGAGTGTGCATAACACTCTGAATCATCATTGTTTTGGCATCATGGTATGATTGATATTAGATGTTACATGTAGTATTTTGTCACCTCCAAGATGCAACTTTTAAAATTGAATTCTCTCAAACATTTACCAACTGCATATTATCTCTGAGGAATGAATATTTAGATAATTGGGAACTCTGAAACATTGATGTAGGGATTTATGATTTGGATAAAATTGCCTTCTGCAACATGAATTTTTGAGCCACTGGAAAAATTCTTATATCCCACAAATACTCAGAACTTATGAAGTGTATCAAGATATATTCAGATTCATACTGAGTCTTCATTGAATTTTTCGTCTAACAGATTTTGCTTCCTTTGATCTTTGATCGCAAAAGACTCAACTCAGCATACTACCATATCACACTGAAACGTGTATTTTCATGCTCAGTGAAATGCAACTTTTCCAAACTGAACAGTGTTTCACAAAATGTCTCATGTGAACTTAGATGATTTTCATATAAGAACACTTTAAAAGTTATTTCTACATTTTGAACTTCATTGCTCAATATATTGAGTGTTTACAATTTACAGATAAACACCATTCCTATCTTAACCTACAACTATAGCCCAGGATGCAGGTACCAGAAAAATACCTGTTCAGTTACGAGTTCAGCTTTGTAACTGTTACAATACATTCTTATCACTTCACTTTAACAATAAGCATGTCTTTATCAAACATCTAGGATTCATTCACCTGATTATTTGTCATGATTCAGATAATATTGCTGAGTTCAAAACAGACCTAGGTATAAGCAAAAAAAGGTAAAATTTCTCATACAGAAGCAACTTTTTCAATCATGATGCTCTCACACCTTTTCTTCCAACAAAGGCAGGTATTGATTGAGCTCATTTTATATATGAAACCTTATGCTAAATTCTAGGCAGAATTCAAATAAGAAAGAGGCACAATCCCTAATATCAAGAAATTTTAAGAAGCACTTTGCTTTATAAATCAATGTTGAGTCATCCTCAGCATGGTGACTCAATAATTGTAAAAAGGAATCATAGGCAATATTATCTGAATCATGCTTTCTGTGGTTTCAATTATCCTGAGGTCAACTATAGTCCAAAAATATTAAATGAAAAATTCCAAAAATAAACAACTTATAAGTTTTACATTGTGTATTATTCTGACTAGTGGGATCGAATGTCATGTTATTTCCCCATTTTACCTGGGACACAAGTCATCCCTTTGTCTGACATATCCAGGTAGTATTTTATATGCCTGACAGTCATTTTGTAACCATCTGGGTTATCAAATCAACTGTCAATTTATTGCAGTAGTTGTATTCAATTAACCCTTATTTGACTTAATAATGGCTCCAAAGTCCAAGAGTACTGATGCTGGCATATTGTTAAACTGTCCTATTTTATTATTTGTTAATGTTGTTAGTCCCTTATTGTGCATAATTTATAAATTGAACTTTATCATAGGTACATATGTAGAGAAAAAATATAGCATATATTGGGTTCGGTACTATTCACAGTTTCAGGCATTCACTGGGGGTCTTGGAAAGTATCCTCCATGGATAAGGGTGGATTACTGTATATATGTATAGGCAAGACTACAGGATGAGTCAGTTTAAGAAAGCCTAACCTAAAATAAGTACATTGCTATAATCAGCTATTTAGATATTATAAATGCAAATGTTTTAGAAAACAAATTTATAAAATACTTTCAAAATAAATATTGCTAAAATGCTTATCAGTGGATATTTTGATAATATTTACAATGCAAGGAAAAATGTATTACTATATAAAGGTATCTTAAGATGTGTCTGATGCCTTATAAAATTCTGTTTATTAATAATTAGAACATATGGGGTAGTTAAGTGTAGTTCCAGCTTACATTTTACCATACATTTCAAATATGATGCAAGATTGCTACAGAGAATATATTTCCAGTTTGTTAGCATTTGATATAAATGCAATGCAAGTAAAAACATAAGACAATGTCACCATGCAAAAAATTAAGATAAACTTCAGGAAAATTCTAGATCAAATAATCTCTTCATTATTTTGCAAATGATGTCATTTCATATGTCAGAAACTTGTAAACCATTAAAAGAACCTATGAACATTACTTGCTGCAAAGCACAGAATAACTTTAGCTTAACTAATAGAATGCACATGGCCTTTATAGTCAGAGAAAATTAATTATAAATTTGAGCTCTGTCTGTACCTCTCTGAATCTCTATTCCCTTTTATGTTTACTGGAGATAGTAATACCTATTAACATCAGGTGATTTTAAAAAATGAGAAAATACACAAGGACTTTTATAAAAAGTTCTTACCACAAGATACTTTTTACACACTGAAAATTTGTATTCCCCCAATACTGATATACTGAAAGTGCACTTTTCGTGTAATGGTATGGAGAGATGGGGCTTTTGAAAGGTGATCAGGTTATAAGGATGAAGTTCTCATGAATGGGATTAGTGTCCTTACAAGCGTCACCAAAGAGTGTGCTTCTCTTGTCCATGTGAGGGCAGAAAAAGAAGACAGTCATCTACAAACCAAGAAGCCAGCCAGACACCAGACATGCTGGCACTTCGATCTTGGAGTTCGTAGCCTGCGGAGTTATGAGAAATAAGTGTCTGTTGTTTATAAGCCACCCAGTTCATGGTATTTTATTATTGCAGCCTGATCTGACTAAAACAATACTGTAAACCAATATTAGATCCACTTACATGCTAATAGTAGTACCATAACCAGAATCAATAGTGGTAATAACAGTAATGGTAGAAGCTGTAAATTACTAAAAGTGAAAAAGGCAGATAAAAACACTACATCATTTATTTTCCTTTCCAGTATTCCGCACAAAGACGAAAATGGAATGTATAAAATGGCATTAACCCTTAACAGAGCACAGCAGAGAATGAACTGCGGACAAAAAAATGTCAAGAATTCTTGGAAGATGGAAACGGTCTGAAGTACTATGGAAAGGTTCAGCCCCAGCCTTGGGCATGTATACTGGGGCAATAGTCACAGAGGATGTTCAGCTGCAAGCAGAGCTTCGGAGACAGTTTACATCCAGAAATCTTAGCTACAGTGTGGGCCAGAGTGAGCATCCCAGCTTAAATTGTGGGCCTAAATAAATACACATCCATGGGAGTAGAGTAGTTCAGTTCATGTAACACACAAAGCAACTTATGGTCAGAAATCTAGGGCTAGACAAAATGTTCCTCTGGACAAACATGTATTTAACGTCTGTGTAGAATAAAGGCCCTGCTGAGGAGAGCCCCCCCTAATCTGACATGAAAGGCTCCCCCAGCACAGCTGCCAGCTCCACCCTGGAGAACAAGGACACGGAGCCTCTCTGTCAACAGCCTGTCTACAAACTGAGCAAGTTGGCTTCTCTGCTGCTCCCACACATAAATGCAAATCCAACATGAATGATCCATAGAATTTGGAAGAAATGCTGAAACAATGAAAGGACTGATAATTAAAAGAAAAAGAACTTCAAAAATAGGTGCAGGAAAATGTATACATTTTATGTAGGGATAACAGCAGGATATTACAAAACAGAAGAATTATAAAACCTGATATTAAAACATCACCTTCAAAATAAATAATAAATGATGCAGAAGAGGAAGATAAAGACATGTCTCAGAGGATGTAACAAAATATGACACAGAAAACGAAAGAGATGAGCAACAAAGGGAATCTACTATAGAGAAGTTTCAGAAAGAGAGACTAGAAAAAATATGATGGGGAAAATTTATTCAGTAATTAAGCAATTAATTTATGAAAATGTCTGATGTCTGGAGGAATACATGGTCCAATTAAAGGCAAGATGCATTAAATTAAAAAGTTATATGTATTAATTTTAAATTGCAGAATGCTAAGTATAAAGTACAGGCCTTAAAATTCTCAAAAGAGAAAAAAAAAGAGTCATTTATGAAGATACGAAAAACAGAACAATCTCAGCCTCTTCCTTAACAACAATGAATATAGGAAGACAATGAAAAAGTACCTTCAGAATTGTGAGAGGAAAATATTTTCAACCTAGACAGTACCTTCTACTGTCAAGGTACAATAAAATGAGAAGACAGGATAAAGATATTTTCATCATGAGAACACAATTACCTTCTTTGTACATGTAGGAAATTACTTGAGTCTATAGTTTCATAAAATAGGAGATTCATTTAATTAAAAGTAAGATGTGAATTCAATAGAGCAGGAAAAGCAAGTCCTATGCTGATAGTGAGGTGGCCTGGAGAGTTCAAATAAGAGGTGACGAAAGAGTCTAGAAGGGATTTCCCTTGAAGATAAAAAGATTCTAGGAATGCAGATCTTGACAGTTTTCAAGAGGTGAAAAGATAATGGTCTAGGAAGTTGTAGAGGTGACCAAATAAAAACAATAATTAAAAAGCAAAGCAAAAACACAAAGCTTTTGGGAGGATGGGGATGGAGGCTTTCCATGGGGAGATTACATGTGAGCTGTTTCCTAGAATCTCCTAGGAAGTGAGCAGTATAAACATCTGATATATGAAGTAAGAGCAGTACGTTGTTTAGTGATGTGGAACAAAATGCCATAGAGTTAAACCATGTAAAAATGACACCCATTCTGTCCAGGATGAAAGAATGAAAAGGGAGGATTGGTGGTCACTGTTGCTTTACCATGAGCCTCTTGTATTATTGTGGTCTTTATATGAGAATTGATTTTGATGAAATAAACAATAATTATAAAGGGGTCAGTTTATGTTTTCAACATAGGTTTTGAATAAGCAGATTGTAATATGTGTTTTCATGTGCAAAATTTTATTACTGAAATGTTCCTTGGAGAAACCAGTAGCAAGACTGCATGAGGAGGACAAGGAAGGAGAAGGAGCCATGAAACAGGGTGATTTTGGAGGAAGATCTTGGCTTCATCCTGATCTTCTAAGACCTTGTCTTTATTAAAAGTGGGAGCTGGGCTCTTACAGTTCACTCCAAGTTTCATCCAGTCTCTGAAAAAGGCCATACTGAAGAAAGAGGAGGAGAACATAACCTTCCAGGCCTTGTTCCCCACTCTCTCCGAGAGGCAGGTACAGGCTTTTAAAAACCACAAGCACAGACAGTGTGGCAGTTCCTCAAGAAACAGAAATTCCATTTGACCCAGCAATCCCATTACTGGATGTATACCCAAAGGATTATAAACCTTTCTATTACAAAGACACATGCACACGTATGTTCATTGCAGCACTATTTACAACAGCAAAGACCTGGAACCAACCCAAATGCCCGTTCATGACAGACTGGACAAAGAAAATGTGGCACATATACACCATGGAATACTATGCAGCCATAAATATCATGAATTCATGTACTTTGCAGGGACATGAATGGATCTGGAAACAATCATTCTCAGAAAACTGACACAAGAACAGAAAACCAAACACTGCATGTTCTCACTCATAAGTGGGTGTTGAACAATGAGAACACATGAGCACAGGGAGGGAAGCATCACACACTGGGGTCTGTTGGGAGATGGGGGGCTAGGGGAGGGACAGCAGAGGATGGGGAGGTTGGAGAGGGATCACACTGGGAGAAATGGCTGATGTAGGTGATGGGGGGATAGAGACAGCAAACTACCATGGCATGTGTGTACCTGTGCAACAATCCTACAAGATCTGCACATGTACCTCAGAATTAGAGTACAATCAAAAAAGAAAAGAAAAGAAACACAACCTCAGCAAACAAGGGGAGAGTGACAATGAAAAGAAAAATGAATATAAACAGATCCAAGTGGAGCACTCACAGTGTCCACTATAAAGTGTTGGCCAAGATCATTGAATCTGATAGTCCAGCCAGCCTGAGCCAGTTATAGTAGCAATAGCTCCTTCTCCCAACATCCCCAAACACATTTAATACACATCTATTTCCCACCCTTACAATGTTGTTCATTAAATCATACACCAATTATTAAATGTTACCATAAAAGTATGCATTGAGAAAGGCATGGGGCCCAGGTAATTTGATTTTATCATGGTTTGGAAAGTGGGTAGGATAGTGTTCCAAGAAACCTATGAGAAGTTGATGCTTGCGTTGAAGCATAAATAAGCCTTGGTCAAGCAAATCAGGAAGAAAAGTTCTAAGAAGTTACATATGTGAGCCATATGCAGAGGGGGAGACATGACTGAGTTTGGCACATTTTGGGAACTGTATTTCAGTGTGGAGGTTAAGTATCTACTCATCAACCACTTTTAAGAGACTATTTGCTAATGATAAAAAGTTTGTTAGATCTAATAATGAAAGTGGACCTAGTAAATCTCCAATGCATTAATATTTCCACATTATTTTGATTTTTTATATATCTTTCAAAGCAATGCAATGTTGTAATAAATGCCTTCATTGATTGCCTTTATACCCAAAAGCAGGTTGTCCTTTAAAAGCAAGTTCCAGCTCTACTTCTCACAAAACATACACACTAAATTCATTTATTCACCACATACAGCAAGGTAGAGCAGAGATGAGAAAGCACATCTCAACCTAGCATTAGCATTCTTATTCGCTTTGGGTATGTAACTATTATTAATGACTCTTGCTAATTCCAAAAGTTTCCTATGCTCACTACCTAAGTACCATATCATATTGGGCAAATTATTTCACCTTTCAGAGACCTATATCTTCCAGCAATAAAATAAGGATGTTCATTGTCAATTCTAGGTTATTATGTACATTGAAAAAAAAATGTCACAGGCACAATGCAAATAACTGTGTGCCTAGCTCACACTAGCTGTGAGAGTTCACTGCATCTTTCCTTTTCCAGATGTTTGCCCCACTTGCCTACTATAATTTCAAAAAACTATTATTTCTTGATTGAGTTATATGTTCCAGAAACCCTGGTTATGCTATGCTTTGGAAAAAACACTTGAGGCAGGTATCATAATTATTGTATTTTACACATTATAAAGTAAAGGAACAAAAAGATTAAGTATCTTTCCCAATGTCACATGCTGGATAAGAAGATAAAACTCAGGATTTAACTCTGCTGATTTTGACTAATAACTTGAGTTATTATTTCCACTAATATATTTTAAATATATATATATAAGCATCTGAGGTAAGCCAGAATCAACCATAAGTAAAACTCATGCTTGAATGTAGAAATTTATTTTAAGTGTTCTCAAGAAGTTATGTTAAAGGTCAGAGAAAAGAAAATAAGAGCATGTTTGGGCATTGACAATGCTGCCCATCTTGCTAGTTTATGTAAACATTATAACCTGCACACTTTAAAAGAACATAATGCTCCCATTCTGATACAGACTAAGTCATCCTAAATTGTAAAAGATGTAGGGAGTATTTTAGAGAATGTATTTTAGAGAATATATTTTAGATGTATTTTAGAGAAATGTTACATTATTTCCAAACTAAACACAGACACAAGATGTATGACATTGTAACAGGAAGAACAATTTCCTAAGAGTCAAAATTACCTTATTCTGAATCATTAACTGCCTCTGGAAAATTAAAAAAAAAAAAAAATGTCTTTAGTTGTATGTCAGATGGTTCCTACAGAAAATGACACTAAGATGGAGTTAGGAGGGTGAAGCTTAAGGGCGATCACATCTGTGAAAGCAGAAAAGATGAACGGGATTAGGCGTGCCGTGTAGAGAGCCTGTGATGCAAACATGACAAAATCTTTTCAAGCCCAGTGGGGATTAGGGCAAAAATTAGCATAGTTCTGCAGTGAGTAGACATTGCTAGACCCTGTATCACGGTCTTGCCCAGTCATTGACTAAGGCCATCAGCAGGAGCACATGACTTCAACTCAGAAGGTAAAGCACACCTCAAGTTAACAGTGGCAAGCTGCCAGCTGACCACACTCTTCATAGTTGAAAAGCAGGTCCTTACTTGAAAGGGAATTTGAATTCTCTCTCTGTGTGTCTGCCTTATCCATCCCTTGTGCCCTACAGATTCACTTCATCCATATTATTTGGGGAATAGCTACTCCTGGGAGGAAATTTAGGAACAAAAAAATTAGTGACTAAAATTGCATACTCCTTTTTATTTCTTGTTTCAGGCTTGCAACTGTTCTTGCCCACCTCTTTCCTCCTCTATCCATTCAAACTCCCATTTCCCTTATTTAGCATATCTGCTTGTCTTGTTGGATAGAATACCTGATGCTGTGTTCAGAACCCTCATTCTTGAGGGATCTGAGTTCTTGTTAAACCTATTCTTCTCAGCCTAGTTTTCAGCACTTACTATTATTGCTATTAGGTTGGAGCAAAAGTAATTGTGGTATTTGCCATTACTTTAATTAATGCCATTAATTTATTTAATTTTAATTTTAATTTTCACCATTAAAGTAATAGCAAAAACTGCCGTTAGTTTGCACCAACCTAACACAACTGGTCAAGAGAGTACCCAGTTGTACTCAATGGATAGCCTGTATTCCACACATATTTCTACCTCCTCTATTGCATAAGAGCTGCTCTATCTTCTTTTACTAATTATGTTCAGTGGTCTGATAAAATGATCACTTCTTTTATGGCCTTCTGCTCCTTAGACATGGGTATCTAAAGTGCCAGGTGATGGCTATAGCTTTTAGTTCAGTAAAATTGTTACTGTGTCTACTGGTAACAGTGTACCCCTTTGGAGTATCATAATCTCTAAACTTGAAAAGCCAGGAATTTCAGGAATGAGAAGCACACCATTTCCCAGGAAGTCATTAAGAATGCTAGTACATGGGCCACTCCTGCTTCAACACCTTGATTCCTTATGAAGATATATGTATTTTTCCTATTGGAGATACAGTGCCATAGAAAGGTTTCTAATTCCCGGTAAATGGAACCCCAGGCTCACAGAGTGTTGCCTCCTAACTAGTACTTTAGTGTCAGGCAGGTTCCACTGATTGGTGTGTATAAAACGACCAGTGGATCTCATGGTCATGGGACTACTCCTGCTCTTTCTTTGCTATACGCAAGTCTCCTTGTCAGAAGCTGCATTAGATGGGACTGTATGCCTCCATATTAGGCTCCGTGGGATCCTCTGAATAGTGGTGCTAACTGAGGCTCTGCAGGAAGGAACGGCAAACCAATATCTGCAATAAGTATCTATAAGAACAAAAAGTGTTCCTATAAGAATAAATAAGTGCCACCAAATGCCTCACTAGTCTTGAATAGTGGCAACATGGGGGACAAATTGTCTCTGTTGCTGGTAAGTTGGACATTCAGACATAGCAGTAACTATTTAGGCCCTGGTTTGCGGGAGTGTCCGCTTTTGGGCTGTTGCATAGTCTCCATCTCTAACTTCATGGCCAGTTCATTAGTGAGTCATTGAGCAAGCACTGAGACGGCTGCTGACTTCAACTGGCTGCATCATTATTGTACTTGGTTGGCAGCGTGTCTGCAGTCTGTTCTCTGCTGGGTACTAATATGTGCTGCAGTGATCTTCACACGTTGTTTCTACTCTTATTTGTTTATACTTTCGTCTCTACCTTAGAACTTTTTGTCTTTAATCTTCCAATTATTCTCTTCTAGAGGCCTGACAAACCAGCCAGTTACTGGCAACTTTATGTGAGTCTATATGTATTCTAATCCTGAACCACTTTTCTTTCCGCACAGAGGATGCCTGAAGATTTTCCCTTGCTACTGTCAGTCATGGCCACTTCTGAGTGACCAGCACTTAAGAGCTGAGGTGGGCCTCGAGGTATTAGCAGCTCCCACACTTCCCAGAGCTGGGCAATTAGCAATTTCTTGAAGGAGATGCTGAGCTTCATGTCTTCATGTCTGCCACAAGCAGCCATTTATTATTCTTATATACTCAACATTCTTGCCCCATTCTTTTGTAACAGTGTCTCCCTGTTCTTTAATGAAAAACTCCCCTCTTTCATGAAGTCCTGGTAAGACTTTTTATTTTTTTATTTTATTTTTTTGAGACGGAGTTTCGCTCTTGTTACCCAGGCTGGAGTGCAATGGCACGATCTCGGCTCACTGCAACCTCCAACTCCTGGGTTCAGGCAATTCTCCTGCCTCAGCCTCCTGAGTAGCTGGGATTACAGGCACGTGCCACCACGCCCAGCTAATTTTTTGCATTTTTGGTAGAGATGGGGTTTCACCATATTGACCAGGATGGTCTCGATCTCTTGGCTTCGTGATCCACCCGCCTCGGCCTCCCAAAGTGCTGGGATTACAGGCTTGAGCCACCGCGCCCGGCCCTGGTAAGACTTTTAATAAAGCAGAGCTTCTCCTCTGATCATGTTCCTCTGCTCATCCTCTTTGGCCAGAGGATGAACACAGGATCAAACTGGGCTAATTGTAATCTCCCCAGATAAGTTATAACTGTACAACTACAGTTACGACAAAAGAAGAGAAATGTCAGCTCTTGGCAAATTCTGCTTTTCCTGCTGCTGATATTGCAGTGCTACACTGGTGTCATTCTGAACAATTCTCTAAGCTACTCCAGTATCTTAAAACAAATGCCTTTTCTGTGCTATAAGTTAACCAGAGTAAATTTTTATTGTTTGCCATAAAATCCCTAACTGATATGGAACTCTGAAAAATTGTAAAACTAGACCTAAAACTCTAAGAGAGGGTATTTATTCAAACTAAAAAAGGTATCTCATTCTAGACAGATGCAAATATATGTATGCACAGCTTGGTGAGCATATGGGCCCTTTGTGCTAATGAGGAAAAGATGCCCCTTGAAGTGGCCTTCTTGGTGACACCCTTGTGCAGGATTCAACCTTGAATACCTTTGCTGGAGGCAATTCACTGTCTCTCTCTTATCAGACAACAGAAAGAGAAGGAAAATAACAGAGGGAAGAAATATTTTTGAAATAGATAAATACAATGTTTGTTAGAATACACAACTAACTGGGACACAGAACTAATATTGACTTTGAGCTGAGGATATGGGGTAACAAAAATGAAACAAGAATCACTAATTTCCTCAGATTTCCTGGTACAGAGATTACAAAGGAGTAGGAAAAAAATCACATTCAGAAAAGCTTTGCTTTTGAAAAAAGTATACACTTTATCCTGGTAGCTCTAATTTAGAAGTAGAAAAGTTAACCAAAGTAATTATTCCAATTTCATCACAGAAAGAACCATTAAAAGAGAAGAAAGAATCTATTTCAGAAGGACACAACTTTAACATAAACTTTCAAAGGAGTTTATTCCTACTTTTATTTAAAAAGCCTTCTTAAATGCATAACCTTATAAAATTGGGAGCTTTATACAATTCTTAGAAGAATCTATTCGATAAAAGAAAACTTGGTTGAATTAAAAGTTTGCAACTTAATATAAAAACTTGCCAGGAGAAACTACAGAAAACAATTTTTCTTACATTAATGGATAATCTAAATAGTAATATTCATGCCCCTGAATGGACAAAAGGGACTTTAAAGGTCATCCATTTAATTTTTCTAGTCCAAGTCTTGTCTATCTCCATGTAGATCAGATATTTCTTTCCAATGAGCATAAAAGAAAATTCCATAGCCTCCCTAAAAGCCACTTCAGGACACGAACACACTAGAGAGATTATCTAGCACAGCTTGAACCTGTGTAAACACTAGAAACAAAGTGAGTGGCAATTATGTCTCACGTAGCTTAACGTGAAAGTCAACTGACAGCTTAAACTCTGAAAATGTACTATCTCCTTATTGGAAAATACTGTTATTTAGTACCCAGTCCACTGGATGGCAATTTGTTGTCTGTATAATTTTATTGGAAACTTACGTTGTTTTAAGGGAGTAGAATTCACCCCAGGTTCTGGAAATGGAGCAGGTAACAAGGCTAACCCCAACAGTGCCTTCTGCTATACTAGCCATAAATTTTCATTTGGGATGGGCAATTGACCTAAATTTTTCTACTTTTGAAAATCAGAATATTTGATGGGAGAATTGAGAAAATAATTACATGCCACTCTGTTGCTTTGGGCAATATAAAGCCTAGTACTTCTGCCTGGCACTGTTCAGTGCTGGGCCTGCAACACTGGGGAGATGAGTGTCCACAGAATAGCAGAGAAATGGAGCTGAAGTCTTGATATGTCTGAAGCTTGCCTACATATTAATCTCTTTCAGTTACTTAAGACAATAAAATTATCTTTATAGCTTAATTCAGTTTGAATTTTGTTTTTACATAAAAGCAAAACCACTCCACTTAGTAAGATCTTTCTTTCTTTCAAAAAAAAATCAGTAAGATTGGGAATGGTGTGTTGTTAATAGACTGTCCTCAATTATGTTATGCAGGAGAAGAGTGTAGAATTTTGTACCTCAAGTGAGAAATTGATGATTTTTCTACATTAGTGATACAAGTGTTAGTGAGTATCTCTGGAAAGTTATGTCATAAATGTGTTTAATGCAGTTGCTGCCTCAGCATCCATTTTAGTTGTCTGAACACCTATTGTCCCTGTCATCTTTGGCCTTGCTAAAAATTTCCCTTCCCTGTTGTTGCCTGCAATATAGCCCACTTGTTTCTCATCTCACTAACCCCAAACTCAACACATCCTACAACTACTGATCACAAAAGAAACTTATTTATTAATACCAGAGTCATGTAAGTAAGTTTCCCCCTTTCTGATGTGTTTCCTTTAAATTAGCCCATCCACAAACCACACAGGAAAGCCAAAAAGGTAATTCCAATGCACCTGAAGAAAGGCATAGTCTTCCAGGTCCTCTCATGCTGGTGGAGCCCCCTACAGTCTCTGGACTTCCCATTAGCCATATTAATGCATCTCTGAGATCTCCAAGTAATCCATTTCTTCTGTTTCATGCATTTTTTTTCACTTCCTCATGTTTCTCAGTTGACACATACACCTGAAATTAACTTCTCCTGTCAGAGTTCTTATAAAGAGTAGATATCTTAGCTTATGGCCACTGTCAATAAACAGACCAGAAGACCAAATTAGGAAAAGATCACAAGATGGAGTGAATAGGTTAAAGATGGCTGACTACAGGCATTTGACACTTACCTCCTCCAGAAAGAACTGAAATTATGAATGGATAATCACTCTCACAAAGAATTTATAAGACAGAACACTGGAATTCTGCAGAAAAGAGACAGAAAATATCTGAGGCACAGAAGGAGAGGAAAGAGAGTTAGCTAGCTTAGCCAGGATCAGCTGGAATCCTGAAGACCATGCCCAACACCCTCACGCAAGAAATGGATAAGTGAGAGGTCCTCAGCAATCCACATTCCAACTGAGGACTCCTGCAATTCTAGGCACAGGAGAGCCCCTCGACCCACAATAAGCCCCTTAGATTAGAATAAGCAGTTGCCTGGAGATCCCACAAGGGCACTGCTCCAGAGAGGGAGTTCATACTAGGTCACACACACTGCTGGAGACTTAAGAAATGGCAGCACAATGCCGTTTTGAGAGTCCAGTCTCCACCAGACTGCATCCTGCCTTGGTGATCAACAGCTCCTGCATCTCTACATTTTGGGAGTCCCCACTGAAATTCCCCCATGTCCACTTGAAAATTCCCCCATGTTGGGGGAATTGGATAAAAAGCCAAAACCCATTGGTATGCTGCATCCAGACCCATCTCACATGCAAGGATACACAAAGACTTAAAACAAAGGGATGGAGGAAGATTTACCTACCAAATGGAGAGCACAAATAAATAAATAAATAAAAAGCAGGAGTTGCAATTTTTGCCTCTGATAAAATAGACTTTAAAGCAACAAAGATCAAAAGAGGCAAAGAAGGACATTACATAATGGTAAAAGGATCAATGCAACAAGAAGAGCTAACGATCCTAAATATATAGGCACCCAATACAGGAGCACCCAGATATATAAGACAAGTTCTTAATGACTTATAAAGAGACTTAGACTCCCACACAATGATAGTGGGAGACTTTAACATCACATTGTCAATATTAGATCAACGAAACAGAAAATTAACAAGGATATCCAGGACTTGAACTCAGACCCAGAACAAGTAAACTTAACAAACATTTATAGAACTCAAAAAACATACATTCTTATCAGTACCACATCACACCTATTCTAAAAGTGGCTACATAATTGGAAGTAAATCACTCCTCAGTAATTGCATAGCATTTCACGTGTTTAAATGAAATATTGGTTGGCTGCCTGTTTGTTATTTTCCTCCCTTATTCCTTCCTGTCTTCATTGTTAAGCCCAATTATTGGCATAAAAGAGGTTTTCAATACTCTTTTTTAGACTGCATTCTAGCCTGGGCAATAAAGCAAGACTTCCGTTCTCTCTCCCTCTTTTCTCTTTCTCTTCCTTTCTCTCTTTCACTCTTTTCTTCTTTTTTGTATCTTTTTCTTTTCTTCTTTTTTCCAAAAAAAAAAAAAAAGAATCAAAATGGCAGTGGAGTTCTCCACTAGCAACTCTGGAAGCTAAAAGGTAATGAAGCTGTTTTAGGCTGGACATGATGGCTTGGTTCACGCTGTAATACCAGCACTTTGGGAGCCAACGTTGGCAGACAGCTTGAGCCAGGAGTTTGAGGTCTCAGCCTGGAAAACATAGCAAGATCTCATCTCTATAAAAATATAAAAAAATCAACCAGGCAAGGTGGGTGTACACCTGTAGTCCCAGCTACTAAGGAGGCTGAGGCAGGAGGATTGCTTGAGCCCAGGATGTCGAGGCTGCAGTGAGCTATAATCGCATCTCTGCACTCCAGCCTAGATGACAGAGTAAGACTTTATCTCAGATAAAAAACAAAAAACCACACACACACACACAAAGTGCCTTTAATATTCCTAGGGGAAACAATTGCCAATCTATAATTCATAGTCTATCTAATGTGAGAATAAAGAATTTGGCCAAGCACCATGGCTCACACCTGTAATTCCAGCATGTTGGAAAGCTGAGACAAGAAGATCACTTGAGCCCAGGAATTCCAGGCTGCAGTGAGCCATGATAGCACCACTGCACTCCAGCCTGGGCAACAGAACAAGACCCTGACTCAAAAAAAATAAAATAAGAAAGAGACAGACATGGTGTGAGAAAACAGGGATTAGTATCAGACAGTGTAAGGAAAACAAAGTCAAGTCCCAGAAGGATGGTGATGGTGAGGGGGGTGGGGCACAGGTCCCAAGTTGACAGCAGGCAGCAGCCCCAACAGCAGCCTGCCCAGTGAGAATCTTCAGGGAGGAAGCCCCTGGAGGGACACCCCCAGGAAACAGTGAAGCCAATGTCTTCCTGATCAGATTGACCAGGTGGAAAGTTAAGTTGGGAACTATTTATAGAGCCAAAGGATGTGGGAAGGCTTATTAAAAGACTCTAGGCCAGGCATGGTGGCTCAGGCCTGTAATCCCAGCACTCTGAGAGGCTGAGGTAGGCAGATGACAAGGTCAGGAGTTCGAGACCAGCCTGGCCAACATGGTAAAACCCGTCTCTAATAAAAATACAAAAAAATTAGCTGGGCGTGGTGGTACGTGCCTGTAATCCCAGATACTTGGGAGGCTGAGGGAGGAGAATCATTTGAACCCTAGAGGCAAGGTTGCAGTGAGCTGAGATCGGGCCATTGCACTCCAGCCTGGGCAACGGAATGAAAAAAAAAAACAATTCCCCCATGTCATGTCCACCAGGTGGACCCCACAATGTGGCAGGGTCCCTAGCACTGTAGGCCACACAGAGTTCTTTGCCCCAGGGAAAGGGTAGCACAGCACACCAGGGAGGCTGCCCATAGGACAAAGGAAACCTAAGCTGTGGAAACTCCCCAGGGTTAAGAGCTGCTTTCCTGGGGCTGCTGACAGCAACTGCTTCCCTACCAGCAGCAGTCTCTGTGCTCTAGCTTGAGCTCCAAGGATGAGCTCCTCCTGCACATCACCATGGCTGTGGCTGCTGCCAGAAGCCAAAGTGAGCAACTCTCAGAGCCTGAAAGCTGCCTATATGGGCCTACTGCCAACAAGCAGCATGGTTTCTGTGCTCTAATATATGCCCTAAGTATATCCTAAGTACAGGATATCCTTGATAACAACCACAGCTGCTGCTGCCGCTGGAGAGCCAAAGTATACACTCCCTCCCCAGGATCTGAAGCCTGCTTGTCTGCCTGCCTGAGTCTGCTCCTACTGACAGCAACCCATTGCCTCCCAGCAGCAGGACTGCTGCACTGTTTCACACTGTAAGGACAGGCTTTCTCTATCACCACTGCAAACTGTCCTACCCTACCTACTGTAGCCTATACCCATGTGCACCACCAGTGGGCATGAGTTCAGGCCTGCTTGGCCTGGCATCACCCCCAACCAGTGCCTGAGCATGCCACTTATGGTCCTGGGGAACACCCTGGCTGGTCTACCTCTGCTAGGACCTATGCACTCCTCCTGGGGACCTGAAGATAGGCCCACACAACCTGCCACCACCACCACTGCTAGCACTTACCTGCATGCACCAACTGGGTCCAGGAAACTGGAATGCCTAGTCCATCATGGCCCCATTAACAAGTGCCACCCATGAGCCTAAGAATTGCCACAAGTGCTACTACCATTGTTCAGGCCACACATGCTATTCAATGGCCTATGAACCCACCCACCCATCTGACCCACCAACTACATAAACCACCTAGGTGCCCAAAGAAAGAAATATTTGGCCAGCAGCTGCCACTACTGGGGTTCAAGGATTGGCCTACCTGGCGTCTTTATTCCTAGCAAAGGCTCACCACAGCTTCCAATAGCAATTATACCCAAGCCACTAAGGAGTTCACACATACTACTGATGCTATTCACAAATGAATAAATAATTATTGGTACATGCAGTGATGCAGTCTTTGAATTAAAAGTACCATACTCAATCAACATAGACACATATTCAGTAAAAGTCTTCCCCTATGAAAGATAATCCAAAGAATGAAATAAGTGACTTTTTACCAGATGTGCAGACATCAATGTAAAGATGCCACAAATGTGAAAAAACAGGAAAACTGGACATATCAAAAGGATCATAATAATTCACTAACAAAAAAAATCAGGAAAAAAGTGATGAAATGTCAGAAATTGAATACAAATAAAAAATCTCAGTGAAATTAATTGAACACATAAACAATATAGAGAAATCAGGAAAAAAAATTCAGGATATGAATGAGAAATTTACTAAAGATATACATACCACTAAAAACAAAAGAAAATCCCAGAACTCAATAATACATGAAATTTAAAAATGCATTCCAGAGTTTCAACAACAGACTAGATTAAGCAGCAGAAGAAATAATAGTGGATATCTCAGGAAAAACAAACAAAAAACCGTACAGGCCACAGGAGATAAGGATGATATATTCAAAGTGCTGAAAGAAAAATCACTCAATCAAGAACAATATACCTACGAAAGTTATCCTTTATAAATGAATGAGGAATCAATATTTCCCAGATAAGCCAAAACTGAGAAAAAATTTTATCACTAGATCGACCCTACGAGAAATGCTTTAGAGAGTCCCAAACCTGGAAATGAAAAGATGATATATACTATGGTGGAAATATATGAAAGTATAAAACTCTTTGGTAGAGCAAACACACAAATGAGGAAGAGAAAACTCAAATGTTTCCATTTTAGAAAACCACCAAACCACAATGATAAACAACAGAGAAAGGATATACAATATTACCAGAAAACAATTAGCAATATGACAGGAATAAAACCTTACATATCAATAATGACCTGGCATGTGAAGAGATTAAATTTTCTACTTTAAAGATGTATACTGGCTGAACGTAGCTTTGTTTTAATGATGCAACTGCATGCTGCCTATAAGAAACTTGCTTTATCTGTAAAGATATATAGGAAGTGAAAGTAAAGGAATAGAAAAAGCTATTCCATAGAAATCTAAATCAAGCAGGAATAGCTATACTTACATCAGATAAATGCGCTTTAAGTCAAAAACAATAAAAAGAGAGAAATAAGGTCATTACATAATGATAAAGGGAGAATCCACCAAGAGAATGTAACAATTCTAAACACACACACACACACACACACACACACACACACACACACACTCACACACTCAAAGCTGGAACACCCAGATATATAAACCAAATATTACTAGATCTAAAGGGAGAGATAGACTCCAATACAATAATAGTGGGGGAGTTCAACACCTTATTCTTGACATTAAACAGATCATCTAGACAGAAATTCAACCAGAAAACATTAGATTTAAACTGGATTTTAAACCAGATGGACGTAACAGAAATTTACCTACAAAACATTGTTCACAACCCGTGCATTATTCGGATCAGCACATGGAACATTCTATGGAATGTGCCATACATTAGGCCAAAAACCAAGTCTCGATGAATTTTTAAATGTTAAAATTATTTAAAATATCTTCTGAGATAACATGAAATAAAACAAGAAATTAATACCAAGAGGAGCTTCTGAAGCTATATAAATATATAGAAAGCAAACAACATTGAAAGTGATATCACATAAATACAGAAGATCATCAGACACTATCATGAATTACTATACAGTGACAAACTGGAAAAACTGCATACAGTTTTGGACATAAGCAACTGACCGAGACTGACTCAAGATGAAATAGGGTGGCTTCACTGCTGAATTCTATCAAAAATATTAAGAACTAACACCAATTCTCCTCAAACTCTTCCATAAAATTGAAGAAGAGGGAATTCTCTCTAACCCATTCTGTAAGTTCCCATTATCCTGATATCGACACCAGACAAACACACATAAAAAATATAGGTCAATATCTCTGATGAACCCAGACACAAATATCTTCAAGAAAATACTGGAAAACTGAGCCCAACAGCACATAAAAAATATAATACATCATGATCAGATGGGATTTATTCCAGGGATGCAAGGATTATTCACTATACACAAATCCATAAACGTGAATATTACATCCACAGAATAAAGGACAAATAGCATATGATCATTTTTATACATGCAGAATAAGCATTTGATAAAATACATCATCCCCTTGATACAAAAATAACTTTGAATAAACTAGGTATAGAAGAAACATACCTCAACATAATAAAAGGCATATATAACAAAACCAAATAAAGAACATGGAAAAGCTAAAAGACTTTTCTTTAAGAAATGAAACTAGACAATAATATACACTTTTTCCACTCTTACTCAAGATAGTACTGGAGATTGCTAGGACAAGTCCTAACGTGTGATGGATTATACTGTTTGCTAAGATTGACGGCAAGGAAAACTGAGCCAGCCCCCCAAGCAGAAAACTGCTCACAGAGTTCTAAAATAGTAAACAGTATATGTGTATCATACACCAGTTAAACTAGCTCTTTAAACACGGGATATGTGACCCTGCCCCCGTTGCTCCCTCATGGAGAATGCTTTTTGATCAGTGGTAAGCATGCACCAGCTGCCTGCCTCGTTTAATATTTGCTCTATGAGAAAACAAAGAGCACCTGCTTGTTAATAATAATCACCTGTTCAGAGAGAATAACCACGTGGGTCTGAGTCTGCTCAAGGCACTCAGCTGGGAAGACCATTAAGCTCCCTGATCCCACTTTGCTATTCTATCTTTGTGTCTGTTTCTTCATTCCTTCAGTGCCACGGAGTTGGGGTCTCCACAACCAAGCTGGTCTTGGGAGGAGATTATAGCCAGAGTGATCAGGCAAGAGAAAAAAAAAAATCAGGTAAATAGGAAAAAGGTAGTCAAACTGTCTCTTTGCAGAGGATATGATCTTATATCAAGGAGAACCTAAAGCCTACACCACAAAACTTAGATCTGATAAATGCAGTACAGCTGCAGTATACAAAATTAACATCAACACTAAAAGTGTCATTAGTGTTTCTACACATGAATCATAAACTAGCTGAGAAAGAAATCAAGAAGGCAATTCCACTTATAATAGTTACGAATAAAATACTCAAATAAATTTAACCAGGAGGCTGAAATATTTTACAAGAAAAAAATTAAACTAATGAAAGAAATTCAAGAGAATACAAACAAATGGAAAATCATCTTGCTCATGAATCAGCATAGCTAATATTATTAAAAATGACTATACTTTCTAAGTAATCTATAGATTCAATGGAATTCCTGTCAAACTATTTACATCTTCTTTCACTCAAATAGAAAAAAAAAGTCTGAAAGCTCATATGAAACAAAAATGGAGCCCAAATACCTAAAGCTGAGAAAAAGAAAATACTGAGAAAAACAAAGCTAGAACAATTATACTACCTGACTTCAAAGTATATTACAAGGCTATAGTAACAAAAATAGCATGGGATTGTTATGAAAACAGACATATAAGCTAAAGGAACAGAATATAGGCACCTAGAATATACACTGGAGAAAGGATACTGTCTTCAATAAATAATGCTGAGTAAACTGGATTTCCATATGCGAAAGTGTGAAACTCAACCCCTCTTTTCCTATACAAAAATCAACTCAAGTTTGATTAAAGACTTAACATAAGACCCCAAACTACAACGTTACTAGAATATGAATAGGAGAATCATTTCAGGACATTGGTCTAGGCAAAAATCTTATGGTTAAGACTTAAAAAAAAAAATAGACAAATGGGACTATATTAAAGGCTCTTGCATAGCAAAGAAAATAATCAATAGAGCTAAGAGAAAACCTGTAGAATGAATGTAGGAAAATATTTGCAAACCATCATCAGACAAGGGACTAATATGCAGAATATACAAGCAACTCATTTCAACAGTAAAAAATAAAAAACGCAGGCAAAGGACATAAACAGACATTTCTCAAAATAAGTCTTACAAATGGCCAACGGGTATATAAAGCAATGTTCAGCATCAAGGAAATGCACATCAAGGAAATGCAGAGGAACACCATAATGAGATATCATCTTACCCCAACTAGAATGGTTATTATTAAAATAAATAAATAAATAAAAATAACATGCTGATGACAAAAAGGAAAGGGAACTTTTATAATTGTTGGTAGGCACGTCAATTAGTTCAGCCACTGTGGAAAACAGTATGCAGATTTCTCAAATAACTAAAAATAGAACCAATCCCACTACCTGGGTGTTTATTCACAGGAAAGGAAATCAGTGTATCAAAGGGACACCTGCAGCCTTATGTTTATCGTAACACTATTAATAATAGCAAGATATTGAATTGACCTAAGTATCCATCAACAGATGAATCGATAAAGAAAATGGGGTATACTGACACAACAAAATACTATTCAGCAATTAAAAAGAATGCAATCCTGTCATTTGCAGCAAGATGAATGGAATTGAAGGTGATCATGTTAAGTGAAATCAGCCAGGCACAAAAAGACAACTATCACATATTCTCACTCACATAGGGGAGCTAAAAAAGTGGATCTTCTGAAAACAGGAAATAAAAAATGGATACGAGAGACTGAAAAAGATGTGTGTGAGGTGTGGGGAAGATAAAAGAGAGGTTGGTTAATGGGTACAAACACACAATTAGAAGGAATATATTCTAATATTTCGTAGAGTAGGATGATTATAGTGAACAAAGTATATTTCAAAACATTTGGAGGAGAGGACTTGAAATGCTTCCAACACGTAGGTGATGAACACCCTAAATATTGTAACTTGATCATTACATTCTATGCATGTAACAATTTATCACATGAACCCCACAAATATGTAAAATATGTATCAAGAAAAAATAAATAAGTTTGGACGTAGATGTTGTGCTTAGTAAGGACACAGCATTAGGGGACATGGCTCAAAAATCAGGATAGTGTCACTTGATTGCTATTTTTGGTACCTTCAGTAAGTTCATTCATCCAGAGATAAGCTGCTTTGAAATTGTTCTTCGGGGAAGCAGGGGAAGATCCGCAGCTTTACAAAGAGAGGCCTTTCTGCCTGTGGCCTGCAATCCATATTGATGACACTCAACATTTTGAAACATCTAAGATTTAAGAACTAGATTTTCTACCTCAAATCTCTTCTAGTGGAAATAGTTAAGTTAAAATTATGATGGGTTTAAGATGGGGATACAGCAAAAGCAGGATACCCAAAGCCTCCTCGCACAACTCCAGCAGAATAATCTGTTCGTTGCAGGAAATAATACACTTCGGTATTAGAAAAAGCTGGGAAGCAGCCTGAGTTGAAAGGGCAATTTACCTTTACCTTGTTTCCCTAGGCCCACCTTGTCCAGTGTGCCCCAAAACACATTTAAGTGGAAGATTGGAAAGATAGAAACACTGTTCAGAATGGACAGAAAACTTCGAACTCATTAGTAGCTGCAAATATTGGCCAGATAAGAGTCTATGACCTTTAGTACATGAAAAACATTAGCGGTGAATATAAAACATGTAGATAAAAAGTCTGGCTACTTTTTTAAGAAAAACTATTTGATAGCTGACATCTTTTAAACCTTATTCTTACCTCTCCTCCTTGTGGCTGACTTCTCGGCAAGCTGATAAGAAAGCCTGGCTGCTGCCTCTTTTGAAGCCAGCAGAGATTTAAACCATGCAAGCCGAGGCTCACCTGTGAAAACACTTGCCAGAGCTGCAACCCCTAAGCATAATAAATGACCTCAGCCAGCCTCTTTCTCAGCCCTTTTTCGTTTCTTTCTTTTTTTCTTTTCGAGACAGAGTTTCACTCTTGTTGCCCAGGCTGGAGTGCAATGGCACAATCTCGGCTCACTGCAACCTCTGCCTCCCAGGTTCAAGCAAGTCTCCTGCCTCAGCCTCCTGAGTAGCTGGGCTTGCAGGCATGCACCACCACACCCAGTTAATTTTTGTGTTTTTGGTAGAGATGAAGTTTCACCATGTTGTTCAGGCTGGTCTCTAACTCCTGACATTGTGATCCATCCACCTCGGCCTCCCAAAGTGCTGGGATTACAGAATAAGCCACCGCACCCAGCCTCTCGGCCCTTTTAAAGTCATGTTAGGAGCAGCTTGAGAAGGCTGCCCTTCCATTCCCTTCCCACAAAAGCCCCAGTGTAAAAGAATTCTTTTTGTACCTTCTTGGTGTGTGTATGTGTGGCAACATCAGTCTCAACATTCAAACTAACCTGTGAGTGGGGTGCTTCCTGCCTTTGTAGGGCAACCAAAGTAGACCTGAACCCTACTGAATATTTAAGGGCAGTGTATCACCAATAATAAAGATTGACTTCCAATGGCTTACAGTTTTTCAAGGCCTCCGTATAATAATCACACGGAGATGGACTGCTTTTTCAGATTTCTTAAAGGAAAAGCCTCCCCGAAGTGCAGTACCTGTGACCATGGAGAAGATTAAAATGTACAGGAAATTTCTTCCTGCAGAGCAGAACAAGGGCTCAGTCAGTGGGCTGAGGAACTCATTCCGACAATACAGAGAGGCTTTGTTACTATTGTCCATAGGATATCCTGTGTGTGTGTATATGTTACAGTCAAACTTACCACTGTTTCTTGTTTCTAACCACTCCTTCTCGAAGAGGCAAATTTTTATGAGAATTTATATATTGGACTAGATCAACTTTTATTTACCCATAAATACTGAACTGTGAGAAGCTGTCTGTGAGCCTAATGAAGAAGACAGGTCATCCAGTGAGCCTAAAGATCAGAGATAGATGTTATAACTGGATGAAATATTTCTTTAAAACACTGTTTTTCTTGAGGGGGCGGTAGAGAAAATGAGCAAGTCCCAGATTGATAAAAGCATATTGGAAAAGGCACACATTACAGAAATTTGTGCGTGGATGTTTATCTGCCCACAAATGTTGTTAGGAGTAGCTGTTGGTGGCTTCTCTAATATTCTTTTTCATTTTTCAAATAACCCCCTGTGTATAGTATAATCTGTGTGGCTTTGAGCAAGTTGATTCTATTCTTAGCTTCTGGAGTGGCACATGTGTTCTAAGGCTAAGATAGTCATTCTCAGGACTCTTTTTTGAAGTTTTATGGTAGATGCTTTGGATGACATGGTGTTCAGATAATTAACTTTGGTACTGCTATAGGCCTTTTCTTCCATAAAGAATACCAACCTGAGTCTCAAGACAAAACAGAAAGGAGTTGAGGAAGCTTCAGGAAAATGGAGCTGGAGCACTGGCCAAAAGGCAACTGAAGCCCACCCTACCTCTGCACTTATGCATTTCCACAGGTAAAATATTTTCTTTTTATGTTAGAGTTGGGTTTTTGGTTATTTGCAATTATAAGCATTCAAGGCATTGTGGATCAAGAAAACGTAAAGGCTGAGTAATAACATCATTTCTGACAAGGAGTTTGAATAGTTCTCTTTTTGGTAATACTGTAAGAAAAAATTCCATCAATTGTGAAAAGGGCCATGATTATTGTCTATTACTTCTCAGATGAAATGAAGGAAAATGAACTGAAACTCAGTTAGACCTAAATATCTAATGTGCAACTAGACATCTTAACTTTTTAAAATTAAAATTATTATTCATCATAACTAAATTGTGAATCTTCATCTGAAATCTGCTCTTATTCTCATGATACTAACAAATGTCACCACTAATCTTAAGGCCAGAAGTAGTGACACCACCCTTAACCCCTTGCTTTTCTTCAGGCCCCATATATAATCTATCAATGTTGATTGTAGATTTGCCACCTGAATAACTCTCACTTGTTTTCCCCCACTTGTTCAAGCTATAATTACCTTCTTCCTGACCTGACTTTCCAGGTCAACAGTTGCTTCTTCTAATCTGGCTTCTCCAGCGCAGGCACAGCAATCTTCCCATTTCTCAAATATCTTCCTCTCAGTCCCGCTTTAGACCCTCCAATGCCTTCTCTTTTCTCTACAGGTAAGCACAAAGCTTTCCAACATAAGCGAGCATGATACAGAATAGAAAGCCGGAACAAGCCACTTGTTTCTCTTGTCTCCTTTTGCATCAGGGGCCTCTTGTAGGCAGCACTCCAACCTGTTTGCAGTCTCCAGTGCTGACCCAAGCTTCCAGAAGGTCTCTGGTTCTCATGTTGTGGCCTCTGCTTGGAGGTGCCTCACTTTCCTTTTCCTCCTGGAAGAAACCTTTCCATACTCTACCGAAAAGTCCAGTTCCTCCTATTTGCCCTAAAAGTCTATTGATTTAACCTTTATCATGATTTACAATTATGAATTTTTTACTTATGTGATTATTTGATTAATATGTCTTCTCCACTATGCTTTAAGCTTCCTGGAGATAGATATCTGTGTATCCATTTTCAGAGTATTGTCTGAGGTAAAGGGGATGCTAATAAATAATTTCTGAACAAATTAATAAATATATTCCAGGGTAATAAGTGCATTTGTTCATTTGATTAAGCAACAAAAATTAACCCTGTTTGAACTTCCTTACAATAACATTATAAATTCTACCACAAACTTAAAAGACAAGCACCTATGGGTTGACTGTATGCAATGAATCCTGGCAAAAGCCCAACAAAATTGAATATAGCCTAAAGGAAGAATATGTTACATGTGACAGAAGAAAGACTGCTAATTTAAAATTCAGAATAGCAAAGTTCCAGGTGTCCTGTTGTACCACACATTAGCTATGTAGCTGTCCTGGTCAGCTCAAGCTGCTACAACAAAAACAGGATAAACTGTGTGGTTTATAAACAATAAGCTATTATTTCTCACAGTTTTGGAGGGTAAAAATTCAAAATCAAGGCACCAGCAGATGGTGTGTCTGGTGCAGGCCCAGTTTTTGGTTCAGAGACTGTAGCTTCTTGTTGTATTCTCCTATGGTGGAAGGAATAGGGCAGCTCTCTGGGTTTCTTTTTTGGTTGTTCTGACGGAGTTTCACTCTTGTTGCCCAAGCTAGAGTGCAATGATGCAATCTTTACTCACCGCAACCTCCACCTCCCAGTTCAAGCAATTCTCCTGCTTCGGCCTCCCGAGTTAGCTGGGATTAAAGGCATGCGCCACCATGCCTTTAATCTGGTCTCTGCCCGGCTATCTGGGTCTCTTTTTTAAGGACACTAATTCTGTCCATAAGGACTTCCCCCTTATGAGCTAATTACCTCCCAAAGGCCTTATTGCATAATACCATTACCTTGGGTTGGAATTTGAACATATAAACTTTGGGGAGGACACAAACATTCGGAATATATCAGTAGCTTAGAAAAAAGCATAGTTCTTCAATGCCTCTGTTTCTTCTTTAATAAAGTGAACATAAGAACCCATCAAACTCAACCATTGGGGTTAAAAGGACATAGAATGTGTTCACCATAAAAAAAAATCTAGGCATTTTTACATATAGACTTCAGGTGTCTCATTTTCTTTAAGCAAAGATGGACATCCCAATCATGGGTGAAAACACTTTTTTTGAAACCTGTTGTTTTTATTTCTGCTATGGTATTTTTTTCCATTAGGCCTGTTAGAGCCACAGACTCTCTTCCTGGAATACTCTTATAAATTCCTTCTCCTGAAGGTTGACTTATATGCAAGTCAACCAATATATTATAAATCCCTTGAGCACAAAGGGATTTATAACACCTTATATGAATACTAAAGAATCTCGGGTGTTTAAGAAAGAGACATGCACTTTGGAGGAATGCAGCTGAACTTCACATACTGCTTCTACCGGACTATCTGTGACCTTCAAAAATCATAATTCTCAACTACATGGAAATTCGGTAAAGATAAGAAATAATGGTTCTAAAACCCAGTAGAGTTTCAGTATGCAGTATGTGAAAAAAAAAAAAAAAAGCTAACCAAAGCTATTCTGTTATCATAGATATTGCTGGGATATGTCACCTTCCTCACATTCATGATATAGAAAAATTTAGAAATAATAAGTTTGTGGTATAACCATGTAGTATACTTCTTTATTAATAATTGTATATGGTATTTAGCAACTCATTTAAAATTTAATAAGGACTTCTGCTTTATATGGATTATGTGTTTTTGTTTCTCATAACAAACTTCAGAGAAAGATACTTTGTAATTTCTCTTCACCTAGGAGGACACATTTGTCCAATTTAATACAAAGTAAGAATGGGACTAGGCTTTAAACTCAAGCGATATGATTATAGAATACCTTGACTATTATTCTTATGATTTCACGATCCTTGATGTGTATTCCTATACAAGCAGCAGTCCTGATTCTATGTATTCATATGTCATGTGATTCTCAAAGATGAATGGCATAGGTGCAACTTTTTGCTTTAAAGACGAATATAATACAGTCCCTGTTACCAATACTCTTCTAAATAAAACATGACACACCACATTGTATTATTCGTTTTTATGTGTGGTGATGCATGTATACCCAAAGAGGAAAACCCCACATTTCATCATTGGTTACTGGAGAGATCTGATGGTGTGGCCTGTAAATTTCTGGTTCAACAAGTTCCCTCAGTGATTCTTTTTTTAAATCAGCAGACCCCTGGATAACAGTTTGACAAGCAGTATGCATGACAAGCAGTATGCCTTGCATGTATTAGGAATTCTATAAACAATTAGTGGATTTGATTGCCATTGATATGTAATAATAGCATTATATAATAGAAACTATTTTTATCTATATTAACACACAGGTAGGTTGAAGCATTTATGAATAAGGTCAATTTAAGGTATAGTGGAATGAAGTAATTATAAAATGGTGATCAGTGCAAAGTAGATATTAATAAATGCAGCAACCAGAACAGTGAAAGTTTTAATGTCTTAAGGACAAAATTCAAATATCAATGTTTGACCTATAAGAGAGGTGATAAAGAAACCTTGAAAAATATCACCAGGTTTTCTAGTTATAAGTGAAATTTGATATAAATAACCACTGGCTTCAAGAAAGGTATCATTTTAGTATATCAAAAAATTTTGCGAAAAAGAAAGCAAGAGTGGGAATGAGAGAGAATAGGACAGAGAAGAGAGGAAGGTGGGGTTTTACAGTAAATTGAATTGTGTTCCTCCAAAAGATATATCCACTGGAGTCTAAGAAAATAGTATTATTTGTTAAAGCGTATTTGTGGATGTAAATTATTTAATGTAAAGTATCTCAAGATGACATCTTCCTGGATTTATAGTGGGCCCTAAATACATTAATAGACATCTTTATAGAATTGGAGAGACACCGAGGAGAAAGCCATGTAAAGACAGAGACAGAGATTGAGGATATGCGGCTGTAAGCCAAATAAACTAAATGGGGCTTATAGAAACTTCCAGATTTGTAGCCATGTCGGAGAGAAATCAGGTATCCTTGGGATGCTTTCTTGTGGCTGGCATCTGAAGTAAGAGCAGTCCTGTTAAGGACCCTGTCCTTTAACTTATAGGATATGATGCTATTTCTGAGTAGTTAACATTGGAATGAAATAGTTAATCCTTAACTTGTGGGGTCTGCACTAATTCCAGGTAGTTAGTGTAAGAATTGAATTGAATTGTAGAACACCCAACTGATATCAGAGAATTGGTGTCAAAATATAAGAGAGATTCACCATTCAGAAAGCGTGTTCTGGAGAGTTCAAGTGTGTGGCTCAACAATCTTCAGCTAAAGACTCCAAGGGTAGGACTCATGCATCTAGTCAAATATCTCAGCAGAAGCCAGAAATAGAAATGAGTTTATCCATGAAAGATGGTAGAGAACTAGTGTCTGATATCTTATACCACAAGACATACACAAGAGACCAACAAGGTTTTTAAGAATGTTATATCAGCAGAAACTCTGCCATCTTGGCCTGAAAGAGACAGAAACAGGAAACAATGACGAAAGACTTTTGAACCTCTAAAATTCTACAGGCAGAAAATAGGGTCATAGAGCTACTTAGCTGCATATGTATTACCCTAGAAGAAAAAGGAAGAATAACTCTGAGGGTGACCCAGATGTCTGCAGGACAACCTGCAGCCCAGAGGACAGAACATCAAGCTACAGAGGATGATCTCAGGATTTGAAATCCAATAATTTTTTTCTTGCTGGATTTTGAACTTGCTTGTGACTGGTGACCACCATGTTCCTTCTATTATGGAATAAAAATGTCTGTTCTACACCTGGGCTACTATTGTATTTTGGAAGCAGATGATTTGTTGTACAGTTCTACAAGTTCACAGATGAAGAATTCTGCTCCCAAAAGGATCATACTCAGAGTCTCACTCATATATAACTTAGATAAGATTTGGGATTTTTTTACTTGATATTTAGATGAGATTTTGGACTTAGAGTTCATGTTATAATTGGTTGGGCTATCAATGATGTTTAGAGGTGGTAAATGTAGTTTACACTTAAAACAAATTGAATTTTTGGAGAGCAGAAGGTGGATTTTAATAGTTTGAATTATGCCCAATAGACATTTCTACCTGGAAGTTGGGAGTGTGACTTTCTCTGGGTAAGAAAACCAAAACAAAAACAAAGAAAAGTCTTTGCAAATGTGATTAAGACAAGAATCTAAAGATGGGGTCATCCTTGATTTAGTTCGAGCCCTAAATCCAAACACAGGGGTTCCCTATAGAGCAGGTAAAGTACAGAGACACAGAGAAGACCATGTGAAGGCAGAGGCAGAAGTCATGTAGCTACAATCACAGCAACACTAAAAATTGCCAGCAGTTACTAGAAGCTGGGAGAGAGGCATGAAACAGATCATTCTTCAGAGCCCCCAGGAAGAATCAATCCTGTTAACACTTTGATTTCAGCTCCTGTTTTCCTGAATTGTGGGAGTATATATGCCTGTTATTTTATGCCACCGAGTTTGCGATAATTGATTATAGTAGCCCTTTTTGTTTGGAGACAAAAAGAAAAACTCGATATTTTCATTACTAGTGCATTATACACTATAAAGGCAAGATGACTGTTGCACATTTATGTTCTCAGCAAAGTGATTCAAAACAAATATCCAAGCAGAGCTCTGACCCACCTGTTACATCTCCAGTGTCTTGCCATCATTGACAGAAATAGCTCTGTTTACTGCCTTTGCACAATTGAAATTTTATGTTTGTGTCTTCATTTCACACTAAATCAACTTGGATACCTTAACAGGGCACAACATTATTTATTGGAAAGGACAAAATCAATGTTATTACTACTGACATGATATGAATTTTCACTTGCATGTCTATAAATGGAACACTGACAAAAAGAACAGAAAAGGTAGAACAAAATGAGCAAAAACTGTGTTTGTGCCTTCATTTCATACTAAATAATCAACTTGGATACCTTCAGAGGACACAACATTATTTATTGGAAAGGACAAAATCGGTGTTATTACTGACGTGATATGAATTTTCACTTGCATGTTTATAAATGGAATATTGACGAAAAGAACAGAAAAGATAGAACAAAATGACCAAAAACTACATAAGAAAGGTTTGAAACCCAACAACATAAAATAGAAACATTAAAACATTATTAGTAATAAATTTAGAGAAAAAAATCCTTTTTCTACCAAAATTCATAGCATACATAAATTCAGAGTAGCAATGTAAAAGATTACCCTTTGACAGAATCAGATTCTAATCTGAAATATGGTATCTTAATTTTCAATTGCATATGCATTTTTCTATAACAGACATTAAGCACAGAAAAAATTTTTAAAAGTATAAAATGAATTGAATTTAGGTAATTCAAAAAATATACATACCACAAAACCCAGACACCATTGTTGTGACTATAACTAATGTGTGTGTGTGTGTGTGTGTGTGTGTGTGTGTGTGTATCCATCAAGGGTAATAAATGTTGCAAAGTAAGTTGAATAATAATTTCACTGTCTAGTTGCTTTCTACATGAGAGACATACGTGGGGTTTGAAAGCAAGTCAGTATTTATAATGCAATACAGAATGTAAGTCACAGTCCAAGATGGGATTTCTGAAATGTCACAAACACATAAATTTACTGCTATTTTCAGAAGAAAAAAAAGCATGGAATACAACCAATGCAGTCTGAATGTTAACAGACTATCTCAATTGCAAACCATATTTTTTTCCTTTAAATTTTACATTCCTTTAAGGACAGCTTCAGAGGTTTTGAAAGAAAAGTTAAAAAAAAAGGAAGAAATAATATTCACTGTTTACTTAGAAGAATGCTATTTGACATATTTATAACTGGATCAGAAATTGATGACTTTAGATATGCTTCAATCTATAAAGTTTTTTTCTTTTTGTCAAAAGCCCTATAAAAGAGAACTGTTTTGTCAAATCCTAAACTATATCTTGTTTGTCAGAAAAATAATGGTTGGAGGTAGATGCCAATCGCTTTTATAAACATGAGCCAACAAATCTAAGATGGAAAGGAATTTTCAAGCCAACAAGAATTAAATGGATTTCAAGAGTTATAGCATCAGAAATTCAATTTCAAAGACATGTGTCGATCTGAAAGAATGCCACATTTAAGTAATGGCTCCGTACATTTTATTTATGCTAATATGTAATGTGTTTGCTTCTTTAGTGAAACTGGGTGATGGTAGTTGATGTGGGAGGAAGAGATGAAGCAGTGTGAAAGAAAGCAGTATTTGATACTGCCAGATATTCCTTCTAATGATATTTTACTGTCAGATGAGTGGAATGTTGCCACTCATTATTTGAGTAGATGGTATGAACAAAATAACTTTTCTTCTTTTTCCATGTTAAAGACAATGAAAAAAAAAGGGACCATGATAATACTATGTCACAATAAGTTTAAATAAGGTCATAGTTATGCTGGCTATGTGTGGTGGCTAATGCCTGTAATCCCAGCACTTTGGGAGGTTTAGACTGGAATATTCCTTCAGGCAAGGAGTTTGAGACCAGCCTGGAAAACATGGCAAGACCCTGTCTCTACAAAAATTTTAAAAATTAGCTGGTGTGGTAATGCATGCATATAATCCTAGCTACCTGGAAGGCTCAGGCTGGAAAATTGCTTGAGCCCAGGAGTATGAGGCTGCAGTGAGCTGTGATTACACTGCTTCACTCCAGCCTACTCTCAGCAACAGAGCCACACCCTATCTCTAAATAAAAAAGTGGTTATGCTCATACTTACTTAATATTATTAACAAATTCTGCTAATACTAAAGTAAGCAGATCAAAATAACATATATAATATCTCTACACCTTGCTTTGTGCAAAGCCAGATACAACAAGGCAATGTGCTTTTCACAATATAGAAAACAGTTGATATATGGTTGCAGTGGTTTGAATGTCTCCCATAAAAGCATGTGTTGAAAACTTAACTCCCAGTGCAACAGTGGTGGGAGGTGGGACCTATTGGGTAGTTTTTAGGTCATGAGAGCTCCATTCTCATGAATAGATTAATGCTGATTATAAAAAAGTTTGAGGCTGAGATTTCAATCTTTTGCTTTCTCTCATCCTCACTTTGCCCTTCCATCATGGAACAATGCTACAAGAAGACCCGTACTAGATGTTTGACCCTCAACTTTGGACTTCCCAGCCTCCAAAACTGGGAGCCAATAAATTTCTGTTCATCTTAAAGTACTCAGTTTCAGATATAATTTTATAGTAGTACGAAACAGACTAAAGCATTGTGATGATATAGATTTGGGATTTTGCAATTATATTGTGTGTGTGTGTGCATACCCTATTGGGGAAAAGGAAATATGAAACTAGAACTAATTACTATGATTGATTTCATGAATTTTCAAGTGGTATTAAATAATTTTAAGTGTCAGTTTTTTTGGATTTGGTTCACTAGGTTGATTGGGAAAGAGTCATGTGTTATGGTGAAGTGATGCTTTATAAAAGGTAATTAGACTTTCCTGGCTCCTGCTATACAAACTGTCCTAAGAAATACAGACATGCTTTATGAGATGATAAATTTCATGTCCCCTTGACTGAGCTAGAGGATGCCTAAATAGTGATATAACATTATTCTGGGCATTTCTGTGAGGGTATTTTTGAATGAGTATAACATTTAAGTTGGCAGACTGAATAAAGTAGATTTCCCTCCCTAATGTAGGTGAGCCTGAATAAAACAAAAAGCTGACCCTCCACTGAGTAAGAGGGAATTCCTTCTGCATGCCAGACTTTTAGCTGGTACCTTGATTTTTTTTTTTCAGACTAGAACTACACCATAAGCTTTCCTGGGTCTCCAGTTTGCCATCTGGAGATCTTGAGACTTGTCAGGCTTCATAAATATATGGAGTGTGTGTGTGTGTGTGTATTGAAACATATATGCATATATGTGGTTGTGTGTGTGTGTGTGTGTGTGTGTGTGTGTGTGTGTGTGTGTGTCCTATGGTACCGTTTCTCTGGAGAACTCTGTGGTAATTATCCATGTTTGACATGTATTTTAAGGTCAACTATGCTGTTGACCTTAAACGATTTTGAAGACTTTAGTCTTGTTATTCTACTTTGTATAGAAAGCCTGGTTTTATTATTTTCTGGAAGTGCCTGTTTAATAGTTACTATAACCAGTTTCACTGTCCTGATTGGGCCTAAGACAGAATACATTTGATTTCTCTAAATACTTACATCACTAATTTTTTAACTATACCTTTTATTTTCTATCCATTAAGTCAGTAGTAGATAAACTGTAGCCCCAAGGCCAAAGTCAATCTGTCACCTATATTTTTGATAAAGTTTATTGGAACACAGCCATGCCCATTACTTATGTACCTACAGTCCATGGCTAGTTTTGCCCTACAAGGATAAGTCTTAACAGTTGCAACAAAGACTATGCCCCCAAAAGCCAAAAATATTTAAAATCTGGTCCTGAATAGACAAATGTTTCCTCATTCCCAAGTTAAATCGATCTCTAGATGGATCATTTATGTCCCTGGAGATATACTATGTACTAAGTGATGAAAATGACCTCATCTTCCACATATCCTGTGCTTCCATTAGCCATTAGTGGACTTCATGGCATGGCAGATGATTAAATATGATAGTACCTGAAGATGAAACAGAAGGAAGTAGGGAGGAGAAACAGAGCTGGGATATTTACGAAGTGTAATATATTTTCCTGGGTGCTAAGAAGCTTCTGTGTTGTACTGTAGTATCTTCTATATTCTTCCAAAAAACACTAAATAATATGCTTTTTTAGAGCAGAAGCAATGTTTTTATTTTTTAAATTACTAACAGCAACCACAGCTTATGCTTAGAGTAGATGTACAAGAAACGCGTTTATTGAATAAATAAAAATGAGTAAACTAAGCAAATGTTCTAAGGCCAGAAACAGTATGGTGGAGAGCTCACTGCTATGCAAAAGGAAAAAGAGGGAATGGTGAGAAATTAGGTCAGAATACTAAGCATAAGTCATAGTATGAAAGACCTACAAAGCTAAATTAAAGACTTGGATTTTATTATTTAGGTGATGGAGTAACCATTGGAGAATATTAATTAGATGAGTACTATGGGTTGAACTGTTTATATAGAACACCTTAAAAAGTCAATATTAGAATATTAGAATAAATGTATAGAATAAGAAATAGAGATATAGATAAATATTATGTACCTCTTAAGGCAAATAAAAATATATTAAATATTTGACAAACAAGTAAATACAAAAGTTAAAAGTATATTTTAAATTCATTGGTAGGTTTATTAATAGAACTAAATAAATCACCCACATAGAAAAACATGTAGAGGAAGTAGAATCACTTCATTAGAACTTTTGGAAATGCTTATGTAATTCACAATAACTGCATGTCTATGTATCCTCTAACAACAGCTTACACTTTATTCACGTAAGTTGCATCTTGCTGAAAACATGTTCCCCTACAAAGTTTTATTGAATTCCACTTTATAAGGCAGATAGAAAGTAAATCTCCAAATTAGTAGAGTATATTGATAAAATTTTGTTTTATGTCCCAATTTTCTAAAGGTCAGTTTGATACCTTAACAATGGCAATACTGATATCATATTAAATGTGTAAAAGCTAGAAGCATTCCCCTTAAACACTGGCACAAGGATGCTCTCTCTCATCACTCTTATTCAACATAGTGTTGGAAGTTCCAGCCAGAGCAATCAGGGAAGAAAAAAACATAAATGGAATTCAAATAGAAAGAGAGGAAGTCAAATTGTCTTTGTTTGCATTTACAGGATCCTATATCTAGAAAACCCTATCAACTCAGCCCAAAAGTTTCTTAAGCTGATAAGCAACTGAGCAAATTCTCTGGATACAAAATGAATGTGTAGAAATCACAAGCATTCCTATACACCAACAATAGACAAACAAAACCAAATCATGAATGAACTCCCATTCTCCAATGTCACAAAGAGAATCAAACACCTAGGAATACAGCGAACAAGGGACGTGAAGGACCTCTTCAGGGAGAACTACAAACAACTGCTTGAGGAAATCAGAGAAGACACAAACTGATAGAAAAACATTTCATGTTCGTGGCTTATGAATAAGAAGAATCAATATCATGAAAATGGCATTACTGCCCCAAACAATTTATAGATTCAATGCTATTCTCATTAAACTACGATTGACTTTTTTCACCAAATTGAAAAAAACTATTTCAAAATTCCCATGGAACCAAAAAAGAGCTTGTGTAGTATACAGGGCAATCACAAACAGAAAGAATAAATGTGGAGGCATCATACTACTTGACTTCAAACTGTACTACAAGGCTACAGTAACCAAAACAGCACAGTACTGGTACAAAAACAGGCACATAGACCAATGGAACAAAATAAAGAACTCAGAAATAAAACCACACATCTACAATTGTCTCATCTTTGACAAACCCAACAATAACAAGCAATGGGAAAAAGATTCCCTATTTAATAAATAGTGCTGGGAAAACTGGCCAGCCATATGCAGAAAATTCAAACTGTACCCCTTCCTTACATCTTATAAAAAAATTAACCAAAGATGAATTAAAGACTTAAATGTAAACCCCAAAACTATAAAAATCCTAGAAGAAAATCTAGGCAATACCATCCTCGACATAGGCAGGGGCAAAAGATTTTATGATGAAATCACCAAAAGCAATTGCAGCAAAAGCAAAACTTGGCAAATGGGATCTAATTAAACTAAAGAGCTGCACAGCAGAAGGAACTATCATCATCAGAATGAACAGGCAACCTACAGAATGGGAGAAATTTTTGCTATCTATCCATCTGACAAAGGTCTAACATCCAGAATCTACAAGGAACTTACACAAATTTGCAAAAAAAAAAAAAAAAATTGAAAAGTAGGCAAAGGACATGAACAGACACTGCTCAAAAAAAAGATCTATGTGCACCCAACAAACATGGAAAAAACGTTCTACATCACTGATCCTTAGAGAAATGCAAATCAAAACCACAATGAGATACCATCTCATGCCTGTCAGAATGTTGATTATTAAAAAGTCAAGAAACAATAAATGGTGGCAAGATTGCAGAAAAATAGGAACATTTTTACACTGTTGGTGGAAATGTAAATTAGTTCAACCACTGTGGAAGACAGTGTGAAAATTCCTTAAAGATTTTGAACCAGAAAAACCATTTAACCCAGCAATTCCATTACTGGGTATATAACCAAAGAAATATAAATCATTCTATTATAAAGAAATATGCATACATACATTCATTTCAGCACTATTCCCAATAGCATAGACATGGAGTCTTTGTCTTCAGGGGTATTGATTGTCTTGATGGGCAACCCAAATGCCCATCAATGACAGAATGGATAAAGAAAATGGGGTGCATATACAACATGGAATATTATGCATCCATAAAAGGAATTGTTCAGCTCCCACTTATAAGTGAGAACATGTGTTTCGTTTTCTGTTCCTGGAGGGACAATACATACTGGGGCCTGTCAGGGGGAGGGTGTGGTGGAGGAGAGCATTGGGAAAAATAGTTAATGCATGCTGGGCTTAATACCTATGTGATGGGTTGACAGGTGCAGCAAACCACCATGGCACACATTTACTTATGTAACCAACCTGCACATCCTACAAATGTACCCTGAAACTTAAACTGAAATACAACAGCAGTGCAACAGAAAAGTATAATATTAAATGATTGAGTTAAAATTGAGAATCTCTTTAGAACATTTTTACTTAGAAAGTTATTACTTAGAAAAATGATGGATTTTTCCCAATTATTCCTATTTTACTTGCATGAAAATATGTTTAAACATAAATAGCATTTATATAGGAAATAAGCATAATATAGTAAAAAAGAGAAGGGGCTTTGGAATTGGAGAGCTGGATATAATTTCCACTACCATCAAGCTCAATGTGTGTGATCTTTGGCAAATCAGATACTTTCCTGTGCCTCAGTTTTGTCATCTGTGAAAGAATGGCATAATACTTTCTCAGTTATGTTCTTATATGTATATTATAGATACTCTGTAAAACCAGTTGTAACTAAACCAGAAAGTTCTATATAGATCACTTGAACATTTATAATTTATTCAGCTAAGTTTATGTACACATCAAAGTTATAATTTTCATTTGTAATAGAAAATATGCATCTATATAATACACTGATAAATCAGTTTCCAGAAAAGTTACCCCATGTATGTTTCAATAAGAAAAATAAAAATTCTCAGTGATATCAGATGCCATTTGCCTTTTTATTTCCAAAGACTCTGAGGTTTTTACCAACTTTTTCTGTTATTATATTGTGCATAAGGGAGAAAATGTTGATGATGTTTGAAAAATTATTGCATACTTTTTATTTGAAACAAAATATGTGTTCTCTGAAAGTTATTGACATATCCTGATTTTACTTTTTATGTTCACCCTACCCCAAAAAACTACCATTACTCATGATGCATGATGAGTGCTGTGTGGGATTTCAGCTTTTGTAATACATTTACTGAGACCTGTTAGAATTCCTATACACTCTTGCATAGTATTTCTTCCAATTAGTTTTATTTGTGGCTTTTGGGACCTCCCTTTACATTGCAGATCTTAAGTAAAGTAATCAGGAATTGTTTTCACGTAAATTACTGAGAGAACACTGTACCACCTTTTTCAAAGAAAAATGAAGGACTGAACTTTACATTATGATCTCATTTAAAATTTCAAATATCCCCATATGAATAAAACCCACCAAAGTGTTACTTACTGCTACTAAAAAGTCACTTTCTAATTATTAATTAATTAATTAATTAATTTAGAGACCGAGTCTCACCCTGTCACCCAGGCCATAGTGCAATGGCATGATCATGGCTCACTGCAACTTCCACCTCCGAGGTTCAAGCAACTCTCCTGCCTGAGCCCTGAATAGTTGAGATTGCAGGTGTGTGCCACCACACCTACCTGATTTTTGTATCTTTAGCAGAGATGGGGTTTCACCATGTTGGCTAGGTTTGTCTTGAACTCTTGACCTATTATCCTCCCACCTTGGCCTCCCAAAGTGCTGGGATTACAATCGTGAGCCACTGTTCCCGGCCTCTAATTGTTGTTATATTTTGTCTGTGGCCAATTAGCTGTTTCTTGAATCAACAGGCTAATAATGAGTTCTGATTATCTGTTCAATCCTTGTCTAGACCTGCTAAACTTAGTTCAATCTGGCAATAATCCACATCACTATCCCCAACTGACTGCTGTCCAAAGAAGTGACAGTAATACATTTTCCTATTATAGGAAAAAATAAAAATTAAAGAAAAAATATCATCATGGTATTTTGATTTACGTAATGAACTGGCTAAACATATATCTACTTACATGTATACATTCTTTTTTTTTTTTTTTTTTTTTTTTTTTTGAGACAGAGTTTCGCTCTTGTTACCCAGGCTGGAGTTCAATGGAGCGATCTCAGCTCACCACAACCTCCACCTCCTGGGTTCAGCCAATTCTCCTGCCTCAGCCTCCTGAATAGCTGGGATTACAGGCACGCGCCACCATGCCCAGCTAATTTTTTTGTATTTTTTAGTAGAAACGGGGTTTCACCATATTGACCAGGATGGTCTCGATCTCTTGACCTCGTAATCCACCTGCCTCGGCCTCCCAAAGTGCTGGGATTACAGGCGTGAGCCACCGCGCCCAGACTACATGTAAACATTCTATTAAATAATGTAAACATGAATCAAAACGATGTATCTAATCTTTTCCCAAATAGCATTGAAAGTAAAGCAGTTGTAGCAAAGCAATGTGGTACTTGTACTTTTAAGAATGTTGACACCCTATGACACTACTATATTTAAACTTGTGATTTGGGAAGTAGATGTTTTATTTTGTGGAGAGAAGAGATTACAAAGTAGGAAGTGAGAAGATACCATACTGACACACACAGACATAACTGTGCACTCTTTAAAACATTGGTAAAAACAGAATTTCTTTTTAATTGCAACCATATTTTTTTATTTGTAAGTACTGTATAGCTTTTGGGACATATATTCGAGTGGATGTCAGATGGTAAGAGAAGCTGGTACTATCTGAAAGGGCTGTCCACTTTCTTGGCTCTTGTTATACAATATTGATTTCGGAACACTAATTTTCCTTGCCATGTATACACTGGTAGTTATCCACCGTTGATGCTTGTGAAGGACTATCATATCATTCACATAACAGTCTCTATCTAAGCTTAAGTCTTTATTATATTTTATTTTGGTTAGAATGTCTCCATCAAGCTGCTCTGCCTTTTGGAATGTTTCTTCTGTGGTTAGCATTGTGCTTCATATAGGCCACTTTTACAGCTCAATATTAAAATGAATTTAAGAGAACATAAAATAAAAATACAATGACAGCTACATAGGGACTTTTTAGTTTTTCTAGTATCCATATTAGAAAGTAAAATGAAGAAAGTGAAATTAATTCTAATATAGTTTTTAGAAATATTGTCATTTCAATACAAAATCTAAATAAAAATATTAATGAAATATGTCATATTCTTTCTTATATATTAAAACTTCAAACCCACTGTATAATGTATGCTTCCAGGTAATAGAAATTTGGATCTAACAGATAGCAATTATTCAGTAGGAATATATGGCTACTGGCAATTTACATTAGAGAGTCAGAACTAAATGCTCACCCTAATAACCCCAAAGAAGATTATAGCCCCATCAGATAAACTGTGTATAGAACGAGATAAATGCAATGTGCTAGGCAAAATTGGTGACTCTTGATAACTTACTGAGTGAGTGAGAACGGAGAATCAAAGCACTTTCCTCATTTGTTGACTTCTAGGAAATATTATTGGAAAAGAAAAGGAGAATCAGTAGAAAAATATCAAGGTTTTGAAGACAAGAAAAAACATACTAGATATTCCACACAAGCAACTACCATATCTTATAGAAAAAGAAATCACCCATATATGTAGAAGACATATGGGAAAAATAGATTTCTTTTAATGGTAATTTGAAAAATGATTTCTTAACATAGAATAATCAAATATCTCTGTAACCTTTATCTAAAGATTACATTTCATTCATATCAATTACTACTTTTGGAAAACATGTCTCCTTGGAGAGCTTTATATAACTGGCATTTTTTTTTCACAATAGCAGACTAAGTCATAAATCATCCAATTAGCAGTTTACATTGATCTAGTTTCATGTAGCAAATTTCATCAAGAGAAGCCAGTCCCATAACAGCTTCAATGAAACAAAATAACACAAAATGCCAAATAGCCAAGTTGAAAAATATTTTTCTTCATTTAATATTTTTAAATAGATTTTTTAAATTGTATACATTTTGCTTTTATGAAAAGTTAGTTATGAAACAACAGCAGTGAAAAATATTGTGACAATCTATTATAGTAGAAAGGGAATGGTTTTTGGAATCAAAGTGAGCTGGGTTTAAATTCAGCATTATCACAATCTACCTGGGTGGCTTTGGGCATGTTATTTAACTTTCTGTGTTTACATTTCTCCATCTGCAAAATGATACATGTCTATTCAGAAGGATTCTTGCATAAATTAGAGATAATACATGTAGATTATCTAATGTATGTAAAACGAGTGAATATACACTATACTTAATGAGCTTTCAAAATATTATAATAGTTATATTCATGGATAATAAGTTCTGATTCAGTGTAGCTTTGTAACCTCCAAAGAAAAACTTAATGAACCTTCTCATAGATAATTTGAGGGTTTTATTCATCTCTTCAACTAAATTCAAAAGTACATTAGTGTTACTGTTTTCATTAGTACTAAACAAATACACATCTTGGCATTATGGGGAAGAATCAATTTTTATACAAGTCACCCTTGGAATAATTTCAGTGAGATGGAAAAATATTGCAATGCAATCAGCTGTAATCTGTATCTTTTCTTCTAAAGAACCAAAGTTCTTCACCACCATTATTGGCAAAGTCATTATGCAAAAATGAGAAAAAATTGAAGGTGCTCTTTTAAATCCTACTCATTTTCTGTTTTTTGTTTTTTGTTTTTTTTTTTTTTCTTCTTTCCTTTAGGTTCTCAAAGAAATACAATGAAGTTTCTCTGTGCAATAGTCTGAAAGTTTTCTATTCTTTTTCTTTCCCCTGAAATGTTCATATAACTGTTTCTATAGCTTTATTTTATTTTATTTTATTTTTTGAGACAGAGTTTCGCTCTTGTTACCCAGGCTGAAGTGCAATGGCGAGATCTCGGCTCACCTCAACCTCCGCCTCCTGGGTTCAGGCAATTCTCCTGCCTCAGCCTCCTGAGTAGCTGGGATTACAGGCACACACCACCATGCCCAGCTAATTTTTGTATCTTTAGTAGAGATGGGGTTTCACCATGTTGACCAGGATGGTCTCGATCTCTTGACCTCGTGATCCACCTGCCTCAGCCTCCCAATTCTATAGCTATTGAACTCTGAATCCATTACTATTCTTTATGGGGCCACACCTGAAGTATTTGTAACTATCTTACTAAACCCACTAGATCACCATTAATCAAACTATTTATGATAAACAACTGCTTCTAAAAATCCCAGTTCATCACAGCCCAAAACATTTTTAAAAGTTAAATGAATTACTAGAAAAAGTAAACAATAAAAATCTATGTAATAAAGCCCAAGATTTTTCATTTCTTAAATCCAACAAGGCATATTAAATGGTAATATAATCACAACCAACATTACATAGGAAAATAATTAAATAGCTATATAAGTCATTTATTGCAAGTGTAAGTAGTCAATTAACATAAAAAATATATACAACGTTTTGTCATTATACAGTTGAAACCAAATAAAAATTTATGAGGGATATGATGATTCTCCACATTAAAAGCCTGCAAACACTCTCTGAGTAAATATTAACAGCAAATATTATTGAGACAAATAAACTCACTTATTAATTTATTTAATCTAGTTTGCATTGGCAGTAGTGCTACCCACAGAAAATAATGTATATCTAAATTGTTTTTGTTTTGATAACACTCAGTAAAAAAGCAGTCTCACAGTCCTGTGTTAAAAATAGAAACTGTTTTAAAGCAATTTCAATAAGCACATATGAATCTCTTCAACTTTTATTCAAAATGTAGCAAGTGATGCTCTGTTTCTAAAATTCATTTTCAGTATTTTATCACGTTATATTTTCAACAATTTACCTTGTCAAATTAAAATTTTTTAATGAAATAAACAGATTTTATTATAAAATTTCTATACATAAATCTCTTGGTAAAAATGAAACTCAAAATAATCTATCAATTTTTATGCATTTGGTGATATCTTTTCACAGATATGCAATGTCAGGATCACCTACATAATTAATAATTATTCTTTGTTTTTGAACTTTTCAGGTTCAGGGATATATATGCTTCTTTGTTATATGGGTAAACTCGTGTCCCAGAAGTTTGTTGTACAGATTATTTAATCATCCAAGTACTAAGCCTAGTATATAAGTTATTTTTTTCTGATTCTCTCCCTTCTCTTACCCTTCACCCTCAAATAGGCCCCAGTGTCTATTATTCCCATCTTTGCGTTCATGAGTTCTCATTATTTAGCTTCCACTCATAAGTGAGAAAATGCAGTATTTGGTTTTCTGTTTCTGCATTAGTTTTCTAGGGATAATAGCCTCCAGCTTCATCCACATTCCCTCAAAAGACATGAGCTCATTCTTTCTAATAGTTGTATAGTATTCCATGGTGTGTATATACCACATTTTCTTAATCCAATCTGTCATTTATGGGCATTTATGTTGATTCTACATCTTTACTATTGTGAATTAATGCTGCAGTGAACATTAGGGTGCATGTGTCTTTATGGTAGACTGATTTATATTCCTCTGGGTATATACCCAGTAATGGGTTGCTGGGTGGAATGGTAGTTCTGTTTTTAGCTCTTTGTGGAATTTCTATACTGCTATCCACAAAGGTCGAACTAATTTAAACTCCCACCAACAGGGTGATAAGTATTCCCTTTTCTCCACAACATCGCCTTTTTTTTTTTTTTTTTTTTTTTTTTTTTTACTTTTTAAGTTTTTTACTGTTTAAGTTACCAGTCACACTCCGACTGGTGTGAGCTGATATGTCATTATGGTTTTGATTTGGATTTTTCTAACAGTAAGTCATGTTGAGGCTTTTTTCACACTTCTTTCAATAAATGTCTGTTCATGTCTTTTGCCCCCTTTTAATGGGGTTGCTTTTCACTTGTAAATTTATTTATGTTCCTTAGAGATGTTGGATATACTCAAAAGAAAGGAAGTCAGTATTCTGAAGAGATATCTGCACTCCCATGTTTATTACAGCACTATTCGCAATACCTAAGATTTGGAAACAACCTATGTGTCTGTCAACAGACAAATGGATAAAGAAAATGTGTCACCTATAGACAATGGAGAACCATTCAGCCTTAGAGAAAAATGAGATCTTGTCATTTGTGACAACATGGATGGAACTGGAGGTCATTATGCTAAGTGAAATGGGCCAGGCACAGAAAGACACATTGCATGTCCCCACTTATTTGTGGGAACTAAAACTTACAACAATTGAACTCATGAAGAGAATATAAGCATGGTTACCAGAGGTTACGAAGGGTAGTTGTGGAGGAAGATGGTTAATGGGTAGAAAAATATAATTAGATAAAATCAGTAAGATCTAGTATTTTGACAGAACAGGGTGACTACAGTCAACAATAATTTATGTATATTTCGAAATAACTAAGAGTATAATTAGATTGTTTATAACACAAATAATGAATAATGCTTGAGGTGATGGATACCCCATATACCCTGATGTGATTTATTTTTTTGAGACAGAGTTTCGCTCTTGTTACCCAGGCAGGAGTGCAATGGTACAATCTAGGCTCACTGCAACCTCCTCTTCCTGGGTTCAAGCCATTCTACTACCTCAGCCTCCTCAGTAGCTGAGATTACAGGTGCCCACCACCATGCCCAGCTAATTTTGTATTTTTAGTAGAGATGGGGTTTCACTGTGTTGGCAAGGCTGGTCTTGAACTCCTTACCTCAGGTGATCTGCCCACCTCAGCCTCCCAAATGCTGGGATTACAAAGGCAAGCCAATATGCTCTACCCCTGAAGTGATTATTATGTATTGCATGCTTGGACCAAAGTATCTCATGTGCCCCATAAATATATACACTTACTATATACTTGTAAAAATTAAAAGTAACCTTTTTTTCAAAAATTTATACTAATTATTTTTTTCCAAATTTTATTTTAGATTCACTGAGTACATGTGCAGGTTTGTTACCTGGGTATATTGCATGATGCTAAGGTTTGAAGTACAAATAATCCTGTCACCCAGATACTGAGTAAAGTAACCAACAGGTTTTCAAACTTTTCCCTCTAGTGGCCCAAATGTCTATTGTTGCCATCTTTAGGTCCATGAGTACTCAATATTTAGCTTCCACTTTTAAGTGAAAGTATGTGGTATTTAATTTTTATTCCTGCATTAATTCACTCAGGGTAATGGCCTCCAGCTTCTTCCACATTGCTGAAAAGGACATAATCTTCTTCTTTTCTATGGCTGCATAGTATTCCATGGTGTTTATGTACCACATTTTCTTTGTCCAATCCACCATTGATGGATACCTAGGTTGATTCCAGACTTCTGTTGTTGTGGATAGTGCTGCAATAAACATATGGGTGCATGTGTCTTTTTGGTAGAGTAATTTATTTTCTTTTGGATATAAACCCAGTAATAGGATAGCTGGATAAAATGGTAGTTCTAAGTTGTTTGAGAAATCTCCAAACTGCTTTCCAGAGTATATAAACTAATTTATTAATTCTTGACAAAAGAATAAAGTGCTCTTTTTTCACCATATAAAAATTAGGGTGAAATAATAAGTAATATAAATACTTTCCTAAATTATGAATACTATAAAACTATAAATGTTAAAAAGATTTCATAAAAATGTGTATAAAAACAATTTGTGCACAAAATTAAATGCTTAAGCTATTTTATAGTTTTGAGTTTCATTCAACAGATTAACTTTAAACTATCATATGAGTAGTTAGTTATGTAACATATAATGTACCATGCAGGATGGACAATATTTACACTGATCTGTTTCATATTCAGTGAGAAAAGTTTCCTGATTATGCACTTTGAAGGTTGTAGTTAGACTTACTACAAAAGTTTTTAAAACACTTTCAATTTTTCTGTCATCTTGTCATGGCCCAGTAACAAACTGTTCATAGACTTGCACCAAACCACAGACCACAGTAAAGGTCCTACATGATCTGTGGATAGCCTTTTTTTTTTTTTTTTGCATTTGACTTCATTTGTGTGAAAGATAACCCTAGGTAGTATTTGATGTAGTAAAATAAACATAACTCACATGTATATTTTTAGATTTAGATAAATTCATTCCCTATTAGGTTAAAAGTATGTAGGAAATTGACATTTGCTTCTGTATTTCTTTTTTTTTTTTAATTATACTTTAGGTTCTGGGGTACATGTGCAAATCATGCCGGATTGTTGCATAGGTACACACATGGCAATGTAGTTTTCTGCCTCCATCCCTCCATCACCAACATCTGGCATTTCTCCCCATGTTATCCCTCCCCGACCTCACCAACCCCCGCTGTCCCTCCTTTGGCCCACTGCAACAGACCGCAGTGTAAGATGCTCCCCTCCCTGTGTCCATGTGTTTTCATTTTTCATCACCCACCTATGAGTGAGAACATGCAGTGTTTGATTTTCTGTTCTTGTGTCAGTTTGCTGAGAATTATGGTTTCCAGATTCATCCCTGTCCCTACAAAGGACACAAACACATCATTTTTTTGGCTGCATAGTATTCAATGGTGTATATGTGCCACATTTTCCTTGTCCAGTCTATCTTCAATGGGAATTTGGGTTGGATCCAGGTCTTTGCTGTTGTAAACAGTGCTGCTATGAACATACGTGTGCATGTGTCTTTATAATAGAATGATTTATAATCTGTTGTGTATATACCCAGTAATGGCATTGCTGGGTCAAATGGAATTTCTATTTCTAGGTCCTTGAGGAAGCACCACACTGTTTTCCACAATGGTTGAACTAATTTACACTCCCACCAACAGTGTAAAAGTGTTTCTATTTCTCCACATCCTCTCCAGCATCTGTTGTCTCCATATTTTTTAATGATTGCCATTCTAACTGGTGTGAGGCAATATCTCAATGTGGTTTTGATTTGCATTTCTCTAATAATCAGTGATTATGAACAATTTTTCATATATTTTTTGGCTTCATATATGTCTGCTTTTGAAAATTGTCTGTTCATATCCTTGGCCCACTTTTGGATGGGTTTGTTTGGTGTTTTTCTTGTAAATCTGTTTTAGTTCTTTGTAGACTCTAGATATTAGCCCTTTGTCAGATGGGTAGATTGCAAAAAAATGATTCCCACTCTGTTGGTTACCAATTCACTCTAATGAATTTTTCTTTTGCTGTGCAGAAGCTCTGGAGTTTAATTAGGTCCCATTTGTCTATTTTGGCTTTTGTTGATATTGCTTTCATTGTTTTAGTCATGAAGTCCTTGCCTATGCCTCTGTCCTGAATGGTTTTGCCGAGGTTTTCTTCTAGGGTTTTTATGGTGTTAGGTCTTATGTTTAAGTCTTTAATTCATCTGGTGTTAACTTTAGTGTAAGGTGTCAGGAAGGGGTCCAGTTTCTGCTTTCTGCACATGGCTAGCCAGTTTTCCCAACAACATTTATTAAACAGGGAATCATTTCCCCATTGCTTGTTTTTGTCAGGTTTGTCAAAGATCAGATGGTTGTAGATGTAAGGGTTGCCTTCAGGGCCTCTGTTCTGTTCCATTGGTCTATATCTCTGTTTTGGTACCAGTACCATGCTGTTTTGATTACTGTAGCCTTGTAGTATAGTTTGAAATCAGGGAGCAGGATGCCTCCATCTTTGTTCTTCTTGCCTAGGATTGTCTTGGCTATGCAGGTTCTCTTTTGATTCCATATTAAGTTTAAAGTGGTTTTTCCCAGTACTGTGAAGAAGGTCATCAGTAGCTTGATGGGAATAGCATTGAATCTATGAATTATTGTGGGCAGTATGGCCATTTTCATGATACTGATTCTTCCTATGAGCATGGAATGTTTCTCCATTTTTTTATTTCCTCTCTTATTTCCTTGGGCAGTGGTTTGTAGTTTTCCTTGAAGAGATCCTTTACATCTTTTGTTGGTTGTATTCCTAGGTATTTTATTCTCTTTTTAGCAATCATGAATGGGAGTTTGCTCATGATTTGGCTCTCTGTTAGTCTGTTTTTGGGGTACATGAATGCTTGTGATTTCTCCACATTGATTTTGTATCCTGAAACTTTGCTGAAATTGCTTATCAGTTTAAGGAGAATTTGGGATGAGATGATAGAGTCTTCTAAATATACAATCATGTCATCTGCAAATAGAGACAATTTGGCTTCCTCTTTCTCTAATCGAATACCATTTTTTTTTTTTTTTTTTTTTTTTCCTAATTGCTCTGGCTAGAACTTCCAATACTATATTGAATAGGAGTGGTGAGAGAGGCAATCCTTGTCTAGTGCTAGATTTCAAAGAGAATGCTTCTAGTTTTTGCTCATTCAGTATGATATTGACTGTAGGTGTGTCATAAATAGCTTTTATTATTTTCAGATATGTTCCTTCCACACCTAGTTTATTGAGAGTTTTTAGCATAAAGGGCTGTTGAATTTTGTTAAAGCCCTTCTCTGCATCTATTGAGATAATCATGTGGTTTTTGTCTTTGGTTCTGTTTATGTGGTGGATTACATTTATAGACTTGCATATGTTGAACCAGCCTTGCATCCCTGGAATGAAGCCTACTTGGTCACGATGGATAAGCTTTTTGATGTGCTGTTGCAATCAGTTTGCCAGTATTTTATTGAAGATTTTTGCATCTATGTTCCTCATGGATATTGGCCTGAAGTATTTTTTTTTTTATTGAGTCTCTGCTGGGTTTTGGTGTCAGGGTGATGTTGGTCTCATAAAATGATTTGGGAAGGATTCCCTCTTTTTGGATTGTTTGGAATAGTTTCAGAAGGAATGGTATCAGCTCCTCTTTGTAAGTATGGTAGAATTTGGCTGTGAACCCATCTGGACCTGGACTTTTTTTGGTTGGTAGGCTATTAATTGCTGCCTCAACTTCTGCCCTTGTTACTGGTCTATTCAAAGGTTTCAACTTCTTCCTGTTTTAGGCTTGGGAAGGTGCAAGTGTCCACGAATTTATGCATTTCTTCCAGGTTTATGGTATGTGCACAGAGTTGTTTGGAGTAATCTCTGATTATAGTTTGTATTACTGTGGAATCAGTGGTGATATCCCCTTTATCATTTTTTATTACATCTATTTGATTCTTCTCCTTTTTCTATTAATCTGGCTAGTAGTCTATTTTGTTGATTCTTTCAAAAAAACAGCTCCTGGGTTTATTGATTTTTTGAAAGGTTTCTTGTTTCTCTATCTCCTTCAGTTCTGCTCTGATCTTAGTTATTTCTTGTCTTCTGCTAGCTTTTGAGTTGTTTTGATCTTACTCCTCTAGCTCTTTCAATTTCAATGATAGGGTGTCTATTTTAGATCTTTCCTCACTTCTCTGGTGGGCATTTATTGCTATAAATTTCACTCTAGATGCTGCTTTAAATGTGTTCCAAAGATTCTGGTATGTTGTGTCTTCATTCTCGTTGGTTTAAAAAAAAATCTTTATTTCTGGCTTCATTTCATTGTTTATCCAGTTGACATTCAGGAGCCAGTTCAATTTCCATAAAGCTGTGCAGTTCTGAGTTAGTTTTTTATTTCTCAGTTCTAATTTGATTGCCCTGTGGTCTGATAGACTGTTTGTTATGATTTCTGTTCTTTTGCATTTGCTGAGGAGTGATTTACTTTCAATTATGTGGTCAATTTTAGAGTAGGTGCAATGCCGTGCTGAGAAGATATATTCTGTGGATCTGGGATGGAGATTTCTGTAGATGTCTATTGGGTTCCCTTAGTCCAGATCTGATATCTTGGATATCCTTGTTAATTTTCTGTCATGTTGATCTGTCTAATACTGTTAGTGGAGTGTTAAAGTATCCCACTATTATTGTGTGGGAGTCTAAGTCTCTTTGTAGGTCATTAAGAACCTGCTTTATATACCTGCTTGCTTCTGCATTGGGTGCATATATATTTAGGATGGTTAGCTCTTCTTGTTTCACTGATCCTTTTACCATTATGTAATGCCCTTCTTTGTCTCTTTTGATCTTTGTTGGTTTAAAGTCCATTTATCAGAGACTAGGATTGCAACTTCTGCTTTTTTTTTGCTCTTCATTTGCTTGATAAATCTTCCTCCATCCCTTTATTTTGAGCCTATGTGTGTCCTTGCACATGAGATGGGTTTCCTGGATACCACACACTGATGGGTCTTGACTTTTTATCCAATTTGCCAGTCTGTGTCTTTTGATGGGGGCATTTAGCCCATTTACATTTAAGGTTAATATTGTTATGTGTAAATTTGATTCTGCCATTTTGATGCTAGCTGGATGTTTTGCCTGTTAGTTGATGCATTTTTTTCATTGTGTCAATGGTCTTTACCATTTGGTACATTTTTGGAGTGGCTGGTACTGGTTGTTTCTTTCCTTGTTTAATGCTTCTTTCAGGAGCTCTCGTAAAGCAGGCCTGGTGGTGATGAAATCTCTCAGCAATTGCTTGTCCATAAGGAGATTTTCTTTCTCCCTTGCTTATGAAGCTTAGTTTGACTGAATACGAAATTCCAGGTTAAAAGTTCCTTTCTTTAAGGATGTTGAATATTGGCCCCCACTCGCTTCTGGCTTGTAGGGTTTCTGCTGAGATATCTGCTGTGAGTCTGATGGGCTTCTCTTTGGGGGTAATCCGACCATATTCTCTGGCTGCCCTTAGCCCTTTTTGCTTTATTTCAACCTTGGTGAATCTGACGATTATGTGCCTTGGGTATGCTCTTCTTGAGGAATATGTTCGTGGTGTTCTCCGTATTTCCTGGACTTGAACGGTGACCTGGCTTGCTAGGCTGGGGAAGTTCTCCTTGGTAATATCCTGAAGAGTGTCTTCCAGCTTGGATACATTCTCTCCATCACATTCAGGTACACCTATCAAATGTAGATTAGGTCATTTCACATAATCCCATATTTCTTGAAGGCTTTGTTCATTTCTTTTCACTCTTTCTTCTCTATTCTTGCCTTCTCATTTTATTTCATTGAGTTGATCTTCAGTCTCTGATATCCTTTCTTCCACTTGGTCGATTCTGCTATTGAAACTTGTGTCTGCTTCATGAAGTTCTTGTGCTGTTTTTCAGCTCCAACAAGTAGTTTATATTCTTCTCTAAGCTGTTTATTCTAGTTAACATCTCATCTAACCTTTTTGGAGGTCCCTAGTTTCTTTGCATTGGGTTAACACATGTTCTTTTAGTTCTGAGAAGTTTGTTATACCAACATTCTGAATCAGCCTGTTTCTATCAATTTATCAGATCCATTCCCCATCCATCTTTGATCCATTGCTGGTGAGGAGTTATGATCCTTTGCAGGAGGAGAGGTGTTCTGGTTTTTGGTGTTTTCATTCTTTTTGCACTGGTTTCTTCCCAACTTAGTGGCTTTATCTACTTGTGGTCTTCATAGTTGGTGACCTTTGAATGGGGTCTCTGATTGGACATCCTTTTTGTTGACAATGAAGCTATTTCTTAGTTTTCCTTCTAACAGTCAGGCCCCTCTGCTGCAGGATTGCAGGAGGTCTACTCCAGACCCTGCTTGCCTGGGGATCACCCACAGGGGCTGCAGAACAGTATAACTGCTGCCAGTTTCCTCTTCTGTTATCTTTGTCCCAGAAGGGTACCTGCCAGATGTTAGCCTGAGCTCTTCTTTGTGAGGTGTCTCTTTGGGTATTCAGGGGTCGGGAGCTGCTTGAGGAGACAGTCTGTCCCTTATAGGAGCTCAAGTACTGTGCTGAGAGCTCCATTGTTCCATGCAGATATGTTGAACAGGTACTTTTAAGTCTGCTGCAGTGGAACTCATAACCGTGTCTTTTCCCAGGTGCTCTGTTCTAGGAAGGTCGGCTTTATTTATAAGTTCCTGTCATGCTGCTGCCAGTAGTCTAGTCACAGTCTGCCAGGAGAGGTGTTGCTGAGCTGCCACAGGCTCTGCCCAGAGTTTGTGTGAACTGCCTCAGTAGTGGTGGACTACTTCCGTAGTGGTGGTCACCCTTCCCCCCACTGAGTTGGACCGTCCTGGGTCCAACTGTGCTTGCTGTGAAACTCTCAATCCAGAGCATTACAGATTGCTTGTTTTGTGGGAGTAGTACCCACTGAGCCAAATCACCTGGCTCCCTGTCTCTGCCCCCTTCCTTTCAGTTGAATGGGTGGCTCTGTATCCCAGGTGTTCCAGGTGCCAGTTGAAATGACCACCCAAATTTGTGTGAGTTTCTGTGTGCCAAGCTGGCACCGGCTGAAACTGCTGTGCTCAAAACTCGTGGTGCTTTTCAGTCTGGGAATCTCCTGGTCTGTGGGCAGTGAAAATTTGTTTGGAAATGAGGTAGGCACTCACCCTCTGCCTTGTTTTTGCTGGGAACTGCACTCCAGAGCTGTTCCTATTTGGCCATCTTGGATCCTCCCTGCTCCATTCCTTTTAAGATTCTTTTTGCATGTGATGGCACATCCGAGTTTGCTGGACCACTCTGTTAACATGCCAACTTATTTTTGCAACTCATGTTCATTTTCTTTTATTCAGAATATTACTTTTTAAATACACATTTATAAGCATTCTGATATCCCAATCCTGCATTTTGTTCTTTCTGTTATTTGCTCTTTCTGCTGACTCTCTCACATGCTGTATTGATTTCTCAATTGACCAGTAATTTTTGTTTGTGAGCCCTATTCAGCTGATCTTATTCAATGAAAATCCCAAAGTACCTAGGTTGAACTTGAGCTCTGTAGATAATATTTACATGTGCTTCTTTCAGGCTTCCAAGGTAGTGCTCTCTTAGTTTTTAATGTTTACAGTAGCAGGATAAAAGCCCGTCCATCCCCCAAATATGCCCATGTCTCACTTTCTAGAACCTGTGTATATGTTACTCTATATGGCAAAGGGAAATTGCAGGTGGGGTTATAAGAATCTTGGCTTATCCAGGTAGGACCAATATAATCAAAAGGTCCTTTATACAGGGAGGCAGGAATGTTATAGTGAGTACACTCCTGCCTCAGATATCATTGTGGAAATAGGGTAAAAGAGAGAGAAAGTTTTAAACTGTTACATACTGATCTTGAAGATGGAGGAGAATCTATAAGCCAAAGAATGTAAAGAGCCTTCAGAAGCTAGAAAAGGTAAGGAGGCAGATTCTTCCCTATAGCTTCCAGGGGAAAAAAAAATCTTCACCTTTTGACACCTTGACTTTAAGACTTCTGGTCTTCAATAAGATAGTATTTAGTGTTTTATTCTGCTAAGTTTGTGGTTATAACACATTGTTCGACTAAGTTCATTACAGCAGCAGTAGAAAACTAGGGCAATATGCATGCAAATCACCTTGGATCTTGTTTAAAAATATAATTTGATAGTATGCCTGGAGAAGAGTGACAGGGTCTGTATTTCTAACAAGCTCTTGATTGGTACAGATGCTGCTACATGTTTGTGGATCCAACTCTCAGCATCAGAAAATAGGATAATATTATCTTGAGAATACATTAAATAAAATTTGCTACTTGTGTTTTCACAAAATATACAGGTCATTAAAATTCAAATCTCAAAGCCCATGTGAAGACATTTTTTTAAAGCACTATTCATGTAGATGAGCTCCCTAACTTTATGAAGGGTTCTTATCTCAATTCTCTCCTGGTATAAACTGAATGATTTGCCTTTGCCTTCTGAAGAGAACTTAAAACTCAAGGCACTAAGTTTATGTATAAGCAAGTACAATGCCGTGCATATACTATGAGTATCTCCTCTATGATATCTGTATGCTTTTTGGCAATTCTTGCCAGTATGAACAATTAATTGCTAATTTAAACTTTTGTGTCCAAAATAACAGTAATAATTTTGAAAAGTAAAAACAATATCAAAGAGGTTAAAGGGTTGATATAATGTGTATATGGACTTCTTTATATGTTTGAATTAAAGAAAGGAAGTCAGGGATAAATAGTAAAACCTACATTTTCCATTAATTTCAGTCTCTATTTTAAGTCTCTTGTAGATGCCCTAATCCATGAACCATATATACACATTATTATATTTAGTTATATTATTAATATATTATTTAATATTATTTAATGTGTTTATATATTAATCACTATCCTTGATAAAACTTATGTGTATATATATATTAATTAGTTCATTTAATCTTGCAAACAACTTTATGGAGTAAGAATTAGCTTAATTTTAGAGATTAGAAAACTCAGACTCAGAAAGACACACATACATACACACAGCAAAAAACTGCTACAGAGTCCTCCTAGATATATAGTAGAAATTTATACATTTAAGAATAACTTTAATATTTATTACCTGGTTGAGCCAAGTAAAGAAGAAAACAAAACCCTACAGCTTGAAAGAGGAAGAGTTAGGGATGTAATCCTGGACTTTCTTATTACCATGCCTGTGCTCTTTCCTTTATTCTATGTTGATTCTAAAGTTATCTAAAGATAGAGATTTGCAATTGACTTTTAGTACTGTGTAGAATTCTACTACAAGATTACTTATGCAATGAGAGAGTCTCTTTCGTCTACTCCCAGTTAAAAAGCCAATTGGGGAAAACATTTATGCAAACAATTTGGCAAAAACAAAGCCATATTACTGATGTACATGAGCAAATAAGTACTGATTGGAAACATATAGACACATAAATAGTAACACAAGCACATATCTACACATGCCATTGCTGATTGTTCTCATTACATATTGTTGAATCACACATTTCTAACCTAAGCTCCTCAACATACTCTATTTCTAATTCCTCCAAAGAGCCTTACCTTTCTCCTGCCTTCATCAATCTCAGCAGATCACTTTACATTGAGAAGATTTAAATCACCAAGCATAAAATTATTCAATTTCTACTATCCCATATTACATACTTTTACATCAAAAACATTGCCGTGCCTCCAATTTCAAAGGATTAGTTATCGCATCTTTTCAAAGCCCAACCTTTCACTTGTGCTTTTAACCCCACCTTCTGTTCCCCAGAGATTGAGTTCTATTGATTACTACTGTATCCCTTTTATCTGAAATTTCTCCTCTGACTACTTTTCCTTTGTTAACCTGCTTACAGCTCTCTCACCCTAAAAATTAAATCTTCCTTGTCCTTCTATGCCATGTGGCCTGTAAGATAATGTTTTATCTCTTTCTCTTTTCATTTAAACTTTACAAAGAACAACGTACCATAGAGGTCTCTGTCATCTCACCTGATATTTTCTTACCAATTCATAATAGTTTAGTTCCTATTCTTGAAAAGGAACTAAAAATGTGTTAATAGAATTGAATCGCCAAATTCACTGGAAGTTTCTTCATACTTCATATTAATACAGTGTTCTTTAATATTTGGCATCACTGATCACTCCATACTTGAGGAAATATCTAACTTCCTATTATGGCTACTTCTACATTTTTCTTAGAAATTATTAAATATTAGTGTCCCTGGATTTCTGTCCTTGAGTTTATGCTTTTATCATTCATCATACTTTGTTTAGTAATCACTTCCATTCTCATAATTTTGACTTGCTCTTGAATGCTGATGACACAGTGATTTATATCTCCTATCTGTATTCTCTCCATCAAACTTTAGTTATGTTATCTCATGCCTGATGGCCAATTACCTCTGAATGCTCTACAAGTGTTTCCTTTCATGTATTATATCAGTCAATGAGTTTATAAATAATAAGTCATTCTGCAAGACTTCTAGGAAGACTCAGAATTCCCATTTAGATAGGTCATTTCACTGAATCTGTGGAACACATATTCTAAATTGGGATGGTGGTGAAGGTTTAAAGATGACAATGATGGAGGAAAGGGAATTTATATACAAATTCAAGACATGCTTAATATAATATGTATTTGACAGCTATTTACACTTACAGAGGTATTAACCTCTCAGGTCCAAATTTATTGCCTATTACCTGCTCTGTGATAATAAAAATGGACACTGTAAAACATTTCTTCTTTACAGCTGGAATACATCTTTTGTTACAGAAAGGAAAATATTTTTCCTCCTGGTTTGGGTGTGTTTCTTCTACCGTTTTCTTCCTCCTGCTTTACTGATACAACCCATATCATGCAGTTCCTTGATGACATATATAAATGGGAATTCTAAGTCATCCTAAAAGTCTTTCAAAATGACTTACTATTTATAAACTCCAAAATTATTCATCAAATAAGTTGGGCTTTGTCTAATTTTCTAACCTAATTTCTTAGCACTCATTGGGTAGAGTTGTCAAAAACAATGCAAAAAAGAAATTAAAATCTCAGTGGGATATAATAATAATGACTATTTCCCCTTGAGTTTTGTTGGTTGGCTGCTGGGGTTTACTCTAGGGTAGGCAACATAAGTGGCTTTAAACAGCTGTTTGGAGCAAGTTCTACTCTAAAAGTGTATTTCAACAGCAGGCTACAGAGTGTACATTTTCCTCATGTTAAGTGCAAAGATGCAAGGAAAACATCAAACTGTATAAACTCATTTTTAAGACCCTGTCCATCTTCTGGCATCCCTGACCTAAGCAGTTCACATGCTGAATCTAAAATCAAAGGGCTGGATAGTATAGGCCTTCCATGAATGTGGTAGGGAGAAGGATAACATATTTTTGAAAGGTATACTACCTCTTACATTACTTCCTGCCATCACTAGCCTATTAAAATGTTAGGTAAGCTAACCAATGGCAAGGCATTCCCATACCATACTTATGTGCCTCTAAATAAAGCAAAAAAACTTGGGATTATAGTTGGTGTACATACACTTGTCATAGCTAAGTGTATAATTTGTTAGGAGTTCTGAAGTGGTGAAAATACCAGAAGTACCTTACAGAGCTTTTAATCATTTCAAGTTCTCTATTGAACTCAGGTCAAGGTCTTCTGTTATAGAAAGTATCAGTCGCCGGGCGCGGTGGCTCAAGCCTGTAATCCCAGCACTTTGGGAGGCCGAGGCGGGTGGATCACGAAGTCAAGAGATCGAGACCATCCTGGTCAACATGGTGAAACCCCGTCTCTACTAAAAATACAAAACATTAGCTGGGCACAGTGGCGCGTGCCTGTAATCCCAGCTACTCAGGAGGCTGAGGCAGAAGAATTGCCTGAACCCAGGAGGCGGAGGTTGCGGTGAGCCGAGATCATGCCATTGCACTCCAGCCTGGGTAACAAGAGCGAAACTCCATCTCAAAAAAGAAAAAAAAAAAAAAAAAAAAAAAAAGAAAGTATCAGTCAAGTTTATTCTTTCACAGAATCCTGTTGTTGATTGGAGAAAATATTTTTCTTATGACTTTACTTCTGTTTGTGTGTTTCTCATGTTCATCACACCAACTAAATGTCATGTTCAGACTTTATCTTTTTGTTTCTGTCTCAAGCTTCCCAGTAATGCCCTCGGAATCAGGTATTTATACTACAGTTCTTTGTCGCTCTTTCCTCTCCATTTGTCTGCTGTTAGTAGTGGGTCCATGTGCTTCGTAGTCCACCTCAAACATTTTGAACACTTACACATTCATATTTTAAGACTAAGATCAGGGACTTAATTATCACGAAATATTCATACCAAGTGTGCTACCTTCTGGCTAATTACTGCTTATTAATAGCTACTGAAAAGAACTGTCCTTACATAAGAAACTCAGAAGAACAGATGCTTAAAATATTAAAGAGGACTTGACATGTTGGATGAAATATTAATTGGCCATTTTGCACAAAATATAATTTAGCCAGAAAAGATGAAGAGGAGCAAATGGAAAGATTAAAAAGCCTGAAATAGAGTACACTATCCTGACCCCTACTATGTCAGAACAAAGAAAGACACTTTCTGAAGTAGGAGTACACAGATAAAAGATGAACACTTATTACTAGACAAGTGTTCACTTGTCAAGAATCCTCTTTGGTGACAGAAATCTATATTACTTTGTCTTTCAGCCAGCTACAATTCGTTCTAAGGAGTTCCCATTCTATGTTCTCATGGATCTCTTCTCTGAAAAAAGAATTCTTTCTATTTTGGTCTGGCTCCAAGAAAACTGCAACAGTGTTAAATGGCAGTTCCTCAAAACTGGTAGGGAGACTAATTCAAACTCTAGTTCCTAGGGCCAGAACAGACATTGGATAAATGGGAACAATGAAGATTTATAATAATTCCCTCTGTTTAGCTGTATCTCTTAGCACCTGCTTTATAAAGAGAAATGAAAGGGAAATAACATCCTCATTTAATGTTTAGATTCCATTTTTGCACATGTACTGCAGAACTTAAAGTATAATCTATCTATCTATATGTACACATGCACATATATACATTGATATATTGATATATATGTATATGTATATAAATATATGTGTGTGTGTATATATATATATATGAAGAGTTCTCACTGGGTCTTAATCGTTTTATGAAATGTGCCCTTTTTCTCTGCTATACTCAGTGGACAGAAATACCAGGAAGGCTTCAGAACTAGTCAACCCACTCAATCTTCCCTTCAACTCATCTAGTAGTTTAGGGTCTTAGAAGTCAAAGACCCCCACAGAACTGTCCCAATGCATTTTATTCTTAGGTGAATTCTGCATAATAACAATGTTTGCTTGGATCCTTTACAACCACAGATATTTAAAAAATAGAACGATGTATCAAAATACATAGAGTTAATTTATACAGCAACAAATTTCCTTCTACAATTCATAATATAATTGTAAGTTGCATGAGAATAGGAGAAATAAAACTCAATCTGCTGTATAATGCAATTGCAGGATATATATATATATGTGTGTGTGTGTGTGTGTGTGTGTGTGTGTGTGTGTGTGTGTGTATCTTTTAAATGTAAACATTATGTAGAAATATATAGTCATAATTTAATTTAAAAGGGTTTCTTTGTGTTAGCTATTTTCTATTTCTTAAATATTTCATTAGCAGACATTGAGCAGTTTTGTAATGTAACAAAATAAGTTTCATTTAACTAAAATCATACACTCTCAGTACGATCTGGGTATAAAGGAGTGTCATAATGAATACTGAGTACCTAAGTCCCATCAAGATTTTAAAAAATGACAAGATCATTGAAATATTGAGTCCACTGAGTAAAATAAATGTATTATTTTTGGGACAGTGGGAAGGTGTCTATCACAATCCAAATAATACCGGTAAATTCTAATATTTGTTCCAGGTACCTATGGTATTTATATCCTTCAATAAAAAATATTTATTGACAAATTAACTTACAGATTTTTATTAAATATGTATTAAGAAAGTGAATAAAATATATAGACTAGTATGTTAAACAACCCCAACCACATTTAAGCAAGACAGAAATTTGGTTGTTTTATTTGCAATTTTTACATCTCAGTTTTATAAATTTGTCTTCTTGCTAGGAACTCTCCTTGAATTATAGAAAAGGATGACTTGGGGTACAAAGCCTCCAAGCAAATTATTTAGGACTTGTTAATACCCTAAGAAATAAGCGGGAACAATAGATATGCCTGTGAGAAATCCATGTGGCTACTGATTAACTCTGATGAATCAAAGCATGTCCTTAAGAAAAGATAGCCTCTAACCTGAGATGCCAGACATCCTCATTCTTCTGACTACAATCTTCACACATAAAACACATTAAATTGCCAAGTTTATTTGAGAAAAGTATATAAAACTTCAAGATACAATTAAAAAATGTATATGATAAGCACAAATCTTTTCACTGTAACTTGAAAAGGTTAAATTAAAATAGATACAAAATGGTTAGCCAAACCACCAATGCTTATTGTGCTTCTGTTTATCCAACACTAAGATGTGAAAACATACCAAATAAATTATATCTAAAAACAATCTTGACTCTCAAGAAGTTTAAAATCTGGTAGGAGAAGCCTGCAGTAATAAGCACAACGACATCGATTAACTACTGCAGCTTTACATGTACCTTCACCAGGTCCTGCTTCCGGCTGAGTATAGAAGATCAAAAAGTAAATCCTGCAATCTGAAAAGATGAATGTACTAAGACTTAGTGGGATTTGTATCAGAAATTCAAAGGTTGCTTCAACATTAAAAATCAGTCCCTGTAATTCACCACTTGAACAAAACTGCAGGACAAAGATGTAGAAAAAGAAATAAAAGGAGGCTTTCTTAATCTGACACAGTACATCTACCAATCCAACTACCCTGCAGTTAACAAACTTGATAGTGAAATATTGAAAAGTACCTGCCCCAGGCCTCTCTTTTATTATGCCAGTTTCACAGAAGTATCTGTCTCAGGTTCAGCTTCTACAAAATTCAGCCTCTCACAGAAATAAATAAATCAATTTAGAATTTTTCTTAAAATATTAAAAAATAACATAATCATAATTATGTAAGACATACAAACTAAAAATAAATATTAAAATGAATTGAATAAAAAGGAATAAATATGTGAAGATATACATAAATTCAAACTAGTCTTTAGGAAAGATTAAAGAATGGTCTTCATGAACCCAGTTAATTTAAAGAGATTTAAAAAAAGATTATGAATGAAAACTATTTTTATTTCTCTTATATGTTGTTATACATAATATCAATAAAAACAAACAAAAATACCACCTGCAAATCTATGACAAAAAATTAAATCTAGAGTAAATTATTTATGAGCAAAATTAAAAACGTTTTAATAATCTTAGAATAATTAAATATTTCCACATAGGAATGGTTGCAAAGGTGATGCAACTATTTAAAACATAATCAGAATCAGATAGTTGTACAGTTATGTTAAAGAGCCGATAAGTCTCTAGGTCTGTTATTATTTAAATTTTTCTAGAAAATGTGTATTCTATAAATAACATTTCAATATTGGAAATAATACTTTAAGAATATTCTAGAAAAAGATGGAAACCTCTTCTATTAGGCTAACATACATTTATTACCAAATTCTGTTACAAGTATTACAAAAACTAAATAGACCAATCTCTTATATTATTATAAAATCTAGACTTTCAAGTCTGTCCTTGATGTCTTTTAGCCTCATGGGGTCCCCAAAGGCCTGATCTTGAGTTTTTCTGCTCTACCCAGATAGGACTCCCACCCAGCTGGAAACATGCCTCCTCGGACCAGCTTTTTTATCAGCCACACCAGTTGCAATCTCTTGATTTTCACTTCTTTGCCAGCCCATGAAAATTTTCCAACAAACCAGTCTCATAGCTTTGATGAAACCAGGGGCTTCCTGACCCTCTTGTTACTACAAAGCCTGCCTCCAGAGTCCCTGTTGGTTACCTTGACCCGCCCTCCACCACCCAAGTACAACCATTTCATGGCCCTGCATTGTGTGGTATTCCCTTCCCCTGTGCTGTGAGTATTTGTCACTAGTGAACTGTCACCCAAGCTCATTTGTCTAGTATTTGGCATCATGTACCAGTCATCTCCTACTATTTGGAAAAGGGAATTCCCTCTTCATTAACTGGATCAATCAGCGGTATGTAGAACACTTATGAATATTGTTGCAAAATATGTAAGAAAAATTCAGCAATGGCATTCAGTAAAGTGTTAAATAACAAGACATGATGACCAGTGTAGATGTATTCCAATAATGCAAGGGAGTTATAGTGTAAGGAAATCCATTAATCCCTTAGAGTATCTAAACATAGAACAAGAAACATCAGAGGTATATCATTGGATACTAGTAAGATATTTCATATATGAACTGGTAAGATTTAATATGTTTTAAGAATTCAAGGTAGCTAAACAAATACAATAAAAATTATTTTCCAAAGCCAAACATACATTTATAATAGAAAAGCATAAATATCATTACAATTAAAATCTGAACTTTTGTAAAAAATTATATATTTAACTATGTAAGCATTGGCAATCCCATGTAGAAAATGCATCAAGATAAAATCAAACGACAGACTGGAGAAGATTCTTGGCAATATATTTATATCAAAGGTCTCATAATACACAAAAAGTGTTATTGTAAGTCAATAAGAAAAAAATACAACCAAGTAGGCTTTATCCCTGGCATTTAAGGTAGGTCCAATATATGCAAATCAATAAATGTGACTCATCACATAAACAGAGCTAAGGGCAAAATCTGCAGGATTATCTCAATAGATGCAGAAAAGGCTTTTCATAAAATTCAACATCCCTTCATGCTAAAAACTCTTAATAAGATAGGTACTAAAGGAACATACCTCAAAATAATAAAAACAATCTATTACAAACCCACAGCCAGCATCATACTGAATGGGCAAAAGCTGGAAGCAGTCCTTTTGAAAACCAGCATAAAACAAGGATGCCTTCTGATACCACTCTATTCAACATTGGAAGTTTTGGCTGGATCACTAAGGCAAGAGAAAGAAATAAAGGGCATTCAATTAGAAAGAGAGGACATCCAACTATTCCTGTTAGCAGATAATATGATTCTATATCTAGAAAACCACAGTCTCAGCCCAAAAGCTCCTTAAGCTGATAAACAACTTCAGTGAATTCTCAGAATATAAAATCAACATATAAAACTCATTAACATATCTACTCAACAACAGTCAAGCCGAGAGCCAAATCAGAAAATCATCTTTATTCATAATTGCCACAAGAAGAATAAAATATCTAGGAATACAGCTAATCAGGGAGGTGAAAGATCTCTTACAATGAGAACTACAAAACAACACTCAAAATCAGAGATAACATAAATGGAAAAACATGCCACGTTCATAGAAAGAAGAGTCAATATAGTTAAAATGGCCAAATTGCTCAAAGCAATTTACAGATTCAATGTTATTTCCATCAAACTACCAATGACATTCTTCACAGAACTAGAAAAAACTATTTTAAAATTCATGTGGAAACAAAATGAGCCCAAATATCCAAGACAATCTTAAGAAAAAAAGAACAAAGCTGGAGGCCTCATACTACCTGAATTCAAACTGTGCTACATAGCTACAGTAACCCAAACAACATGGCAGTGTTACAAAAACAGACATATAGACCAATGGAACAGAAATAGAGAGCCAAGAAATAAGGCCACACACCTATGACCATCTATCTGATGGTCATACATCTATCTGATCTTCAACAAAGCCAACAGAAAAAAGCAAGGGGGAAAGGATTTCCTATTCAGCAAATGATGCTGGAAGAACTGGCTAGCCATATGCAGAAAATTGAAATTCGATCCCTTTCTTACAACATATACAAAAATCAACTCCAGATGGATAAATAACTTAAATGCAGAACCCCAAAATAAAAAACCCTGGAAGACAACTTAGACAATACCAGTCTGGACATAGGAAAGGGAAAAGATTTCATGAATAAAATACCAAAAGCAATTACAACAAAAGGAAAAACTGACAAGTGGGATCTAATTAAAGAATTTCTGCACAGCAAAAGAAATTATCAAGTAGGGAAACAGACGACCTACAGAATGGGAGAATATTTTTGCAAACTATGAATCTGACAAAGGTCTAATACCCAGAATCTTTAAAAAAAACTTAAATTTACAAAAAAACAAAATAACCCTATTAAAAAGTGGGCAAAAGATATGAAAGGACACTTTTTGAAAAAAGACATACATGCGGCTAACAAGCATATGAAAAAAAGCTCAACGTCACTGATTCTTAGAGAAATGCAAATCAAAACCACAATGAGATACCATCTCACACCAGTTAAAATGGCTATTTTTAAAAAGTCAAAAAATAACAGATGCTAGTGAGGTTACAGAGTTTTTTCTGTAACATTTTATACTGCTGGTAGAAGTGTAAATTAGTCCAACCATTGTAAAAAAGAGTGTGGCGATTCCACGAAGACCTAAAAACAGAACTACCATTTAACCCAGCAATCACATTACTGGATATACCCAGCAGAATATAAATTGTTTTATTGTAAAGACATATTCATGTGTATGTTTACTGCAGCACTATTCACAATAGGAAAGACATGGAATCAACCTAAATGTCCATCAATGGTAGACTGAATAACAAAAATGTGGTACATATACACCATGGAATACTATGAACCCATAAAACAGAACAATATATGGTCTTTGCATGAACATGGATGGAGCTGGAGGCCATTACCCTTAGCAAACTCATGCAGGAACAGAAAACTAAATACCACATGTTCTCACTTATAAGTGGGAACATAATAATGAGAACGAGGGACACACAGAGGAACAACAGACACTGGGGCCTACTGGAAGGTGAAGGATAGAAGGAGGGAGAGAATCAAGAAAATAACTAATGAGTACGAGGTTTAATACATGGGTAACATAATAATCTGTACAATAAAACCCCATGATATGAGTTTACCTCTATAACAAACCTCCACATATACACCTGAACTTAAAATCTTAAAAAAGAAAATAGACATGGGCAAAGAAAAACATTTCATGAAGAAGATTGAGGAGGAGGAGATGAAAGACACGTGCATGTGAGAGTGTTTTCCTGGAAGATCAGATAGGAAATGATTACACAGATGGGATGCCCAATTATGGTTTCCTTGGAAATACATGTTATGGGTACACTAAAAGTATGTCATATACTATAGGGTTCTGACTAGTAAAATTAACTAATATTTTTAATTTTTTTAAAAAAGAAAATGTGGGCAAAAGATATAAATAGGCAGATAAGAGTAAATGTTAAAACCTAACCAAATATTGTAGGGCTAATTTTGTGCTAGTTATTCTCTAGTGCTTTACATTTGTCCTCACTACTACTTCTTTAGCTAGGTACTAACTTCCTCTCTATTTTACAGTTGGGAAACCAAGGAAAAAACTGGTTACATTTTATAGACTTTCTCTGCTAGAAAGCAAAGAAGCTAGAATTAAAACTGATGTAATCTGGTCAGAGTCTGTGCATTTATTCACCATATACACAGCCTTCTAAATAGGCATGTAAAAAGTTCTTCAAATGACATCAGAAAAATGCAAATAAAAAATTTAATAACTGTAAAGGTGCGGAGAAACTGACACTTTTATATATTACCATTGAAGTTTAAAATTGTAATGTTTTTGGGGAGTATGGGTTAATATTATCTATCAAACCTAATAATATGCTTGCAGAACATGTAAACATTTGTTATTAAAACTGATGTGGTATAAGTATACACCATGAAAACTGATATGTGCGTGTGTGTATTTATATATATATATATATATATATATATATATATATATATATATATCAGTTTTCAATAATGTAATATTGTAATCAACTTAAAAATATATAATGGTAGAAAAAAACAAGTATTCTATACATACAGTATGAAAAGCAGTGTAGTCATTTACTGTGAATTTTTTTTAATTGTACTTTAAGTCCTGGGGTACATGTGCAGATCTTGCAGGATTGTTGCATAGGTACACACATGACATGGTGGTTTGCTGTCTCCATCCTCCCGTCACCTACATCAGTCATTTTTCACAGTGTTATCCCTCCCCAACCTCCCCACAGTCTGCTGTACTGCAAATGTTTATATATACAACAACACAAACACAAACATATACTATCACATACTATCAAGATATTTTGTTAAATAAAAGCAAGTCATTTAAAAACATACATCAAATGATCTCCTTTATGTATTATAATAATCAGATACATGCACACACAAATAGCCAAGTGTCACAGGAAGTTGTTACCTACTAATGATTTTGGAATATAAATGGTGACTTTCATATATCATATTACTTTATGTACATATTTGTTGTTTAATATAATACTTTATATTACCATTTTCTAATACAACTAGTACTTTATTATATTACAATGTAATATTTTTTACTTATCAAATTGGAAAATAATTGTAAATATTGGCAAAATTGTGAGCATGAACTTTCATATTCTCTTACCGAGAGAATTTACCAGATTGCATTCTTTTACTTGAAAAAAGTTGGAAATATATTTCAAAATCACTAAATATATTCATATTATTTAATTCAGAAATTCTACCCTTGAGAATTTTTTCTATTGAAATAATTAACATTTTTAAGACATGCAAACAGATACAACAACGTTGTCCTAGGGATATATGTTTTTAACAATGAAAACTACTAAAAAGTAATCCAGAAATTTAATAATTAGCACTGCATTAATTGATTTTGTCCAATCTTTTAAAGTAATATCTTAAAAATTATTTTTAGGAATGTGAAAGCACTTAAAAATTATCTTTAGGAATGTAAAATATTCATGGGGTAAACAAGTAGCATGATATGCATAGTAACATTTCTGATTCTTAAACTTCTTGCAGTCTCAGAAGATATGTTTTTTATTATTTTATTATAACATTTATTTTAGGTTCAGAGGCACATGGGAAGTTTTGTTATGTAAACTGTCCATCACAGGGATTTGGTATATAGATTCTTTTGTCACCCAGGCAATAAGCCTTGTGCCCAATAGGCATTTTTTCTGGTCCTATCCTTCCTCCCACCCTCCACACTCAAGTTGACCCAGGTGTCTGTTGTTCCCCTCTTTGTGTCCATGTGTTCTCCTTGTTTAGTTTCCATTTATAAGTGAGAACATGAGGTATTTCGTTTTCTGTTCCTATGTTAATTTGCTTAGGATAATGGCCTCTAGCTCCATCCATGTTTCCACAAAGAACATGATTGAATTCCTTTTTATAGCTGTGTAGTATTCCATTATGTGTGTGTGTGCATTTATATATATAATATATATGTGTGCATTTATTTATATATATATCTTATATATAATTATATAATATATATATCATATTATATATAATATATATCATAAATATATATATTTTAAAATTGTGTGTGTGCATTTATTATATATAACATATATTATAATGTAATATATAATATACATTATAATATATATTATGTTATATATATAATTATTATATTATATTATAATAAATATATATATTACATTATAATATATGTTATATATATTATATATTATATATTATATATATATAATAAACACACACACACACATTTTCTTTATCTGGTTAACCATTGATGGGTATTTAGATCGATCTCATGTCTTGGCTACTATGAACAGTACTGCAATGAAAATACACGTGCAATGTTTCTTTGTGATAGAGTGATTTATATTCTTTTGGGTATAGATTTCTCTAAAGAGAAGATGCTGAGCATTTCTTACATACTTGCTGGTTTCATGTATGTCTATTTTGAAAAGTGTCTACTCATTTTCTTTGGCTTTTGCTTGTTAATTTGCTTAAGTTTCTTATTGATTCTGTATATTAGACATTTGATGGATGCATAGTCTACAAATATTTTCTCCCATTCTGTAGGTTATCTGATTACTCATTTTTTTTTTCTGTGCAGAAATTCTTTAGTTTAATTAGATCCCTTTTGTCAATTTTTTATTTTGTTTCAGTTGCTTTTGGCATCTTCGTCATAAAATATTTGTTCGTTCCTATGTTTGGAACAATATTACCTAGATTACCTTCCAGGTTTTTATATTTTTAGGTTTTACATTTAAGTCTTTTAACCATCTTCTGCTGATTTTTGTAAATGGTGAAGGAAGGGGTCCAGTTTCAATCTTCTGCACATGGCTAGCCAGTCATGCTAGTACCATTTACTGAATAGGTAGTCCTTTCTTCATCACTTGTTTTTGTCAGCTTTTCAAAAATCACATAGTTGTAGGTGTGTGGCCTTACTTCTGGGCTCTCTATTCTGTTTCATCGGTCTGTGTGTCTGTTTTTGTACCAGGACCGTGCTGTTTCCGTTACTGCAGTAACTATACTAACTACACTAACTTTCAGTTACTATTATGTGAAGTTCAGTAATGGAATGCCCCCAGCTTTCTTCTCAGAAGATATTAACACCACATTATGAACAATGTTTTGCTTAGAATGGTGAGGTTTATGAATAATATATTTTATAATTCTTGCCGAGAAAAGTTTTTTTAACACAATTAACTACACAAAGTACTTTATATTTCATTACATCACTAACATCTATGTGCCCTTATTAGCTATTTTTAATTAATATATTTGTATTTTAGCAATATTTTTAGCAATTTGCTTTATTTATATTAATTTTTGTACATGAACAAAATTCCTATAAAGTATTATGCTTATTCTATATATGAGAAAGCTTAGTTTTACATAAGTAAAACTGGCCTCATCAGGCCAGCGGGAGTGGAAACTAAGCTCACCTCTGGATCTAGGTGATACCAGTATCTTTGCTCTTCCTGCTACAGTTAATGTAGCAGAGATATAAATGCTACCAATATTTATATTCAAGGAGGACCTGCCCTTTCACGTGACTCTGTCAGTCTTCCCTATTAGGTGAACCCTGCAGTGAAGCCGCTGCCATTACTGCTTAACAGAATTATGTTTCTGAGGTAAAGGCTTCCGGCAGGCCATTGTTGAAGACCATAATTTTGAATACTATAAAATTTAATCCTGCAAAAATCCCTAAGAAATAAGGGACTATTTATTCCACATAGACTTAGAGGAACGATGGTCTTGGAGCTGAAACTAGGTTGTGTTTGTCAATTTTAAAAATGACTATTTTCAAGACAATAAGGATTGTTGGCCTAACTCTTGTACATCTGAGTCAGAAAGTCTTTTTAGGATCTTTTTGCAAACCCAATACCTAAAAACAGATGAAATTATGTGTCTATGAAGACAGATTAAATTATATGTTATATTTTTGAGATTAAAGTAAATACTGATTTTAATTACTAATTAAAACAACTATATTTCATGCACTTTCCCAATAAATAGAATATTTTTATATCACAAGAGTCAACAAAGCCTTGTACTATAAAATTGGTTTTCTAGTCTACATTGTTAAAAACTCCTGTTATCCATTTTATTGTTCTTCATTCTTCACAAAAAAAAAAAAAAAAAACATATTAGGGAACTGCCTAGACATGTTTTTCATATAGCAAGTAGTTATTGAAGATACCATGTGCCAGGCACTTGATCCAGACCTGGGAATACGGCAGCAAAAAAACACAAAAAAATTGCAATTCTTGCCCCAGAAGAAATTATATTCTGGTAAAAAGAGACAGAAAAAAAAAAGAATTAAATGACACATTAAAAATAACTTTTATCAAGGAAAATATAGTAGATAAAAGGATAATGTGAAAAGTGTGTGTGCATGTGATGCAGTTTTAACAGTGGTATTACACAATGTCTCAATATATAAATGTCATATAAACAGAAACCTAAAAGAGAGAAAGGAATTAGCTTATGTATAGGTATGTGGAAAGCATTCTGGACAGAGAGATTAGCAAATGCTAGGACCACAGAAATGCCTTTCTGCATATCATTAGCAAGAAAGGCAAACTGAGCTAGACAGGGAGTAGAAGGTGTTAAGATCAGAGAGCTGACAGGGCTTGCCAGCTAATGATAGAATGAATGATGGCTTTTACCTGGAGATAGGAACTCCACTGGAGACCTCTGAAAGAAAGGTTGTAATGTCATGACCTATGCTTCTCCAATATTACATGTCATGGTGTTGTGTTAATGCCATCTTTTGAGGCCCTTCAGGAAACCTACTAGAACCCATGAGAAGAATCATGCTGACTAGAAGAGCAAGGAAGATTACTTTGTCTGACTAAGCCATCATGGAGTTAGCAGTAAGCAAGCAAGAAGGGCATATAAGCAGTACATTGGGGCAGTACTAGAGAGAATTCTTTATTAGCCTGGCACAGAGATAGAACAGGAGTACCACAGTAGATGCAGTTTTTAATATATATGCTCATGACAATCAACAGGCTCTCACACGTATTAAAATAGCACACAAGTGGTATCTTAAATTCGGGAGCATGAATGTAGAATGAAGACAGAAGAGAATGGACTGTCAGTACTCAGTGAAAGTTCTGCCACAGTCTGAGGAGTCCACAAATACTCAGTGTGAGAGAGGGAATAAGAAAAATCAAGAGGATATCCCTGTGCTGATTTTTGCCTTTTCAATTTTTTTTTATTCATGGGTAGTATAAGCAACATTCACCAACATGAGAAGATACACCTGAACGCATTTAACTAATAAGATTATAATCAACATTGACACTACATTTGAACCATTTTACATTTACAGCTTCAGACAGTAGATTCTCATAGGTAGCTTAGAAAAGCCACAAGCAAATGTTTTCTCTATGGCAACAGTGCCTAGGCGAGCTCTCCTGCTAAGGGCACGTATGGCTCACAGCCATGGTGAACATTGGCTTCAGGGTGTAAACAAAAACATTTATGTTTTTTTATGCAACTACTTCTAAGTACAGTTGTAGTTTACCATCCAGCATCGTAGATGTGTAACTTTGCCAGAACTGTTGCGAGGATGGGGACTTCCCAGAAAATTAGCAGAGTCAAATATAGGCTGAAGGGGTTGCCAATAGGAGAATTAAATTTGTATCCCACATATATAACCTTCACGACCTTGAATGAAGAATGTAAATGCTCTGAGGTTCGTTTTCTTCATTTTTAAAATAAGTACAATAATTTCTATTTCCCTTCAATGTTAAGAAGCTACATTAAATATCATAAAAAGATAATAATGGTCTTCAATGTAATAGATACATGTAAGATATTAGTTGCAATTATGATATTATTAATAACAACTGTCTTTCAACCATACAGTAATTCATCCACATCCCTCTTAATATATCAAACTAAAATTCCATTGGGAACTCTAACCATATAGAAAAGTAAAGGGTTTTTCCTTCTTATTTTTTTTATAACCAATACCAGCCCCCAATCTCATTTGAAATCATTATTTATGTTTTATAAGCTAGACACACAAGCTTGTTTTTTAAAGGCAAGAGTATAATTAAAATATACCACTTAGCATTAAAACATTTACAGATTTAACAGAATCACATATTTATTTCCTTTTAATAAGAAAAAAAATCATGCTGAAAAGAATTGAATTACTGTTTCAAAACTCTTGACTCTTCAAATATTGCCCACAGAATGATTGAGCAGAGATATTAATTACTCTATATCTCAGAGAGCTCTGTTAGGAGTTAGACAGTTTCACTTTTTTAGAGTAAGTGAAGAAGTAGCTTTTTGCCTGTTTAAGCTGAAACATTTTTATTTCAATTGACATTATCCTTTGGCATTTTAGAGTTTTCAGCACAGCTCTCACAGGAAAGTAGTTCCTTAATTGAATTCTCTTGTTTTTAAATTTGTGTACTAGACTAGACAATATGCTGGAAGCATAGCATTGATGGTGATTATTTGATTATTTTAGGCTGCTGTAAAGAAAAGCCTATATCATGGAAGTATATGGTACTGAACCACAAAGAAGAGACATATACAGTCATCTCCTAACATAATAAGTCACTGATTGGCGGATTTAATGATCCAGAACTATATGCTGCTGGATGGCCACCCTTCTTCCCCTCTGAATCCATTTACAGGATAAAGAAGAAAATTGTCAGAAACAAGCCCATTTTGGACACTTGTAGGACATCAGTCCTACAGACACTTGTGTGAAAGCTGGTCATTAGAAGCCATCTGACATGTCTACAGGATTATCCCTGTCTTCTAAACTACCAGCTATAAGAACTGAAAGGCATCTTAGATGACACCTATCCCTACACTTTCATCTCACAGATGGAGGAATTGAGTCTCAAGAGGTAGGCCAATTTACCAAGGATTCTAGAAAAAGCTAGTGGCAGAGTCATGGCCCCAAACCCGGTCCCCAATTTGTACTGTACACTGACCTCTTTCAGTGTTTTCCATGATCACTAACATGTGGCGAACACACATTTCTTTAAGATTCCACAGTCAGCAGAGAGAAATTGTGCTGAGATTATAATCGTTCAGTTGATTTCTTATGGCTCCCTCACCTTATACAATCTTCTTTCTTCATGCCCATCCCCTCCATGAAGCCACTAATCCCTAAAACCGGCCGCTTAGCATAATCATCTGAGATTAGTTAAAATGATGATAGATATCAGGGCTCTACTTAAACCTAGTACATAAGAACTCTTAGGAGAAGGCTCAGTTGTGTTTAATTTTAACAAAGCTATTCTGATGCATGATAACTGAGGACTTTGTTTCATAAGATACAGCTCCTAGACAGTTCGGATACATTCTTCTTTTTACAACCTAATGTCCATTATGAGGTAGACCTCAATAAGCATTTTTTGTATTAATAATTGAATGATTTGGCCTCAAATCATGTAATAGCAAGCAGCAAGAAAGATTTAAACATTTGAAATAAAAAGACAGAGAAATAAAACATAGAACTCTAAAGATGGAGGGAATGTTAAAGCCCATTTAGTCCAATACTTACAGTTGAGATATTGAGGAAAACAAGACCTAGGAAATTAAGCACTTCTCCCGTAACCGCATAGGTAATCAGACAACTGTGAGAAAAACTCAGGAGACTGGATTTTTAGCTCTTGAGGAAAGACTGCAATTGAAATGTAGTAGGGTATGCCAATGGTTGCCAAGGTTCATCAACCTCCAGCTGATTCTGAAGCATACTTAAGTTTGAGGACCACTGATATGGGCAAACAAATCTTCCTCATCCTCATATTTAAAAAGTCATTCTTATATTCTTATATGTTTTATTTAAATGTGCTGTTACAAAAGTTCATTCTCAATTATATTTTAGAAGTAACCCAAGGTAATGTATCTTTGGGGGTAGGTGAGCAGAAATTACTTGGAAGCAAATATTCTATTTTATTGTACCTTTCCTCATTTAAAGTTTATTTCTTCTTTTGGGACCTCCATTTACGTGTCTATGAGATTCTCATAAATCCCACAATTGTGTTTTATTGTTTCTCATTGTATTATTCAAATGATAATCAAGTTCAAATTTCCATAAATAGTTATCTATTGACTAGGTTACAATAATTTTCTCTGTATAACCTCAACTTTTCCATTTTATTCTTATTGTTCAAGTCCTTTATTGTGATTATGTTAAAACAAATTATGAGAGGCCATTGTTTTAGACCCAGCTCCTGTACTGGAATCTCATAGATTAAACTGATACAGAATAGAGTCAATTGTGTTAGATGCCATGTCATCAAGCTGAACTGAGAGACAGTCCAGTTTTCCAAAACAAGAGATTCGCAGTAGCCAATCATAAGGGGTTCCGTTGATTTGAATCTACAAGTTAATAAAGTTCCGACTGTTTTAACCTTATAAGGAAAGTAACCTGATGTTAACCAATCCACCTGCTGCACTGTGCTATTCCCCTGTTCCTATTCAATCTACCTTACAGAAACCAACTGTTCTGCCACACACAACAGAGTATCTTTCTATTTCTTAGATGGAACGCTGTTTAATTCATGAATCACTAATTAAAGATAATTACAAATTATTAAACTCTGTTGAATTTTTGGTTGGCAGTTCATAGCATATACTTTAAAAGTAAAACGTTTTGAGTTTAAATTCTAGCCATAACATTAATTAGCTATGTGACCTGGACAATTACTTAATCATTAAATATCTATTAAAATATTTAAAATAATATTTAATATCAGATTATTTTAAAATGATATGTCTATCTCCAATATTTGACATATAGTAAAATTTAGAATATTTTAGCTGGTTCAGCTATAGAAAATCTAAAATTTTCATTATTATAAACATAATTATCTTTTGATTTATTATACTTTCTTTTGTCAAAGAATGCCCACCCTACCCCTGTAATATACAAATACACTTTCTTATGGGGTATCTCAGTTACGTATCTCCCAGCCTTCAATTATATTCATCAATGATATCCTTCTGTCCTTGGCTGGATACAGTGGCTCATGCCTGTAATCCTAGCATTTTGGGAGGCTGAGGTGGGTGTATCTCCTGAAGTCAGGAGTTCACTACCAGCCTGGTTAACATGGTGAAACCCTATCTCTACTAAAAACACAAAAATTAGCCGGGCATGATGGTGTGTGCCTAAAATGCCAGCTACCTGGGAGGCTGAAGCAGAAGGATCACTGGAACCTGGGAGCTGAAGGCTTCAGTGAGCTGAGATCACGCCACTGCACTCCAGCCTGGGCAACAAAGTGAGACTAGATCTCAAAACAAAATAAAACAAAACAAAAATTCATATTCGTCTGTCTTTAAGTTCTCATTGTTTGCATCTCTACCACTGAAGTGAAACCTTAATTCTTTTTTTAAATATTTTTATGACCACATTATTTTATTTTTCCAGTGATGCCTGAAACAATCTTTATAAGTATTATTTTAAAACTAAAAGAATACTTCTATATTGGTTAATTTAGTACCTGTTGAATACACAGTTAAAACTTATAATATTTAAAATACTATATCTAAATTAGAGCTGTGTGGATATGGTCTTTGTAGTCTTTAAGTTAAATAAATTTTTAGTCTTTTTATGACAATCTAAAAATAATACTATGGAGTTTTATCCCAGATATGCAAAATGGGGTCAACATTTAAAAATGAATCATTACAATTCACAATATTAACAAGCTAAAAACAAACTATCTGATTCCATCAAAAGGGACAGAGAAAGCTATTCACAAAATTCAACATCTATTCATGACAAAACCATCAAAAAGTAGCAACAGAAAGGAACTTTCTCAAGCTGATATAAAGACATTTACACAGAAGCTACAGTTAACATCAAACTTAAAAGAAAAAAAGACTGAATACCTTTTCTTAAGAATGTGTAACAAGGCAACTTTGTACCAAGAATCTAGCTAAAGACTGAATACCTTTTCTTAAGAATGTGTAACAAGGCAACTTTGTACCAAGAATCTAGCTAAGACAATCAGGCAAGAAAAAATAAAAGTTATCCAGTTTGGGAAAAAAGAAGTAAAATTTTTGTTATTTGCAAACTTGATCATTGATTTGGAAAATCCCAAATAATTTACCAAAGTTATGGAAACTAATATGATTTCAGGGAGGTTACAGAATACAAGGTCAATATATACAATCAATTAATTGTATTTCTACATACTAATGGTAAAAAATGACTCATCGCATTTGTTGAAGAATGGTAAGGCAGACTTTATTCAGAAGCATCAGGATGGGTATAGGGAGCACTGCAATGGGGTTTTGCAGTGGGAGGAATGAGATTCTGCTCAACTCTAAATACAACAGAGAAAAGTGAAATTTTATAGTCAAGAAGGGTAGAAAATTATTAAGAGAAAACATAAGGGCATGGGGGATTCTGATTAGATCAATTGTTGCTGAAATAGGCCAGGGTAATCAGCAGATATTACCTGGGAGATGGTGGCAGATGAAGAACTGGATACCAAGCATGATGAGATATTGAGTATGGGGAATCTGACTAAACTAAGTCAGTAGGATTCTTCCTAAAATTGGACAAGGAAAAGACAAATACAGAGGCTCAAATGTTAGGGCCTAGTTGAGACAAGAGGGCAGGGGAGCCTGAGTAGAGTTTGGTCAAGGAAAGAATCTCTGTCACTAGTAATGAAAAACTGAAAGTAGTATTTGAAAAGATTCATTTATTGTTGCACCATAACTGAACGAACAGTTTGGTATAATTCTTAGAAGACTTGTGCAAGACATACACAGTGAGGGCTACAAAACACTGATGAAAGAAAAAAAAATCTACATTGTGAGCTATATCATGTTCATAGTTTGGAAGACTCAGCGTTGTTAGTTAGAATTTTTCCCCAGAATCGATCTATAGATTCAGTGCAATTTTAATCAAAATTTCACCAAAATTTTTCTAAGATTTTTTTTGTGTGTTTAGAAATTGTCAAGCTCATTTTAAAATTTATATGACAAAAACAAAGTTTAGAAAAATAAATTTGAGAGTATATTGACTGAAGACCCAGACTCCCTTACTATAAAACTGTCAGTGTAGCTTTATAATAAAATTGCAAGTAAATCAATAAAACAAACTGAAATATACACTAATCATTGATTATCAGTGAAATAAAGATAGCAAGGCAAATGGAAACAGAAAAGATGGTCTTTTCAATGAATAGGGCCCTAAATAAGAAAACAAAAAAGATTTTTTAAAAACAAAAAAATATGTTTCTATTTCACACAACATACAAAAAAAAAAAAAGACTTAAAATTAAGCATAGACCTACATGTGAAACCTATAATTCTAACACTTCAAGGATTAAACATAAGAAAAAAACCTTTGTTACCTTATTAAGGAAAGGTTTAGGTCTTACTGAAAAAGCATGGTCCATGCTTTTTAGGACTTTTGTCAATTTGCATTTCATTTTGGGTTTTTCAATTGATGTTGCTTTAAGTTCACCAGTCTTTTCTTTTACATTGTCAAATCTGCTATCAATTCCATTCATTCTTCATCTCAGACATGAAAGTTTTTCATTTTTAAAAGTTTGATTTGAGTATTTTTATAACTTTTATTGAACCTCTTCTATATTCTACTTCTTGAACATGTGGAATACAATTATTAAAATAAATTATTTTAATGTATTTGCCTCATAATTCCACAATTTTTTTATATCGACTGACTTCTCATTGTGGGTCAAATTTCCCTGCTTTTTTACATGACTGATTCAATTTTGAGAATTTTAGTTTGTTGGATTTTGGACATTTTTTATTTTCTGTAAATATACTTGTCCATTGTTCTATGATGCAGTTTAATTACTTGGAAACAGTTTTAATTCTTCCAAAGCTTCCTTTAACCTCTGTTAAGCAGGACACAAATACCTTTTGGTCTAAGGCTAATTTTATCCATGTTGAATATACTTCCAAGTAATTATATCCTACTAATTATGAGATTTTTCTACTCTGATCATTGGAAAAAGACATTTTCTTCCCTTGTATAGTGCTAATAATTATTTTGTCTACAAAATTTAACTCAAAATGGATCAGGGATATAAACATGAAAACTAAAACCATAAAACTCTTAGAAGCAGACATAGGGATAAATTTGTATTACCTTGGGTTTGACAATGGAATCTTAGATAGGACACTAAAAGCATGAGCAACGAAAGGAAAAATAGGTGAGTTGTACTTCATCAAAATTAAAAACATTTGTGCATAATGTAAAAAGATAACCTACAGAGTGGTAGAGAATATTTGCAAATCATACATCTGGTAAGGATCTAGTACCTAGAATATGTAAATAATGTTTACAATTTAAAACAAAATGACTACCAAATCAAAAATAGGCAAAATAACTGAGTAAAATGTTCTTCAAAGGATATATGCAAATAGTCAATAGGCACACAAATAAAATTGCTCAACATTATTAGTCATTAAGGAAATGTAAGTCAAAACCACAAGAGGAATCATTTTATACCCACTAGATGGCCATTAAGAAAGAGACACAGTGCATGCATGTGTGAGAGAGACAGACAGACAGACCAAAAGACAGGAAGGAAGGAAGACTGCTGACAAGGATGTGGAGAAACTGACACACTAGTACTTTACTGGTGGGAATGTAAAATCGTTTAGCCACTATAGATAACATTTTGCAGCCCTCAAAAAGTAAAACATAGGTCAGGCATGGTGGCTCATGCCTGTAATCCCAATGCTTTGGGAGGCCAAGGTAGGAGGATTGCCTGAGGCCAGGAGTTTGAGACTAGACTGAGCAGCATAGTGAGACCCTGTCTCTATAAAACACTTTTAAAAAATTAGCTGGGTGTGGTGACATGTATTTGCAGTTCAAGCTACTCTGCAGGCTGAGGTGGGAGGGTTGCTTGAGCCCAAGAGTTAGAGGTTACAGTGAGTTATGATTGCCCCTCTGCACTTCAGCATGCTGACAGTGACATTACTGAATGATCCAACAATTATAGCAAAATAATAATAATAATAATTGAAAAGAGGTACTTACACAAGTACATGTCTACATACATTGATATCAGTATTATTTACAATAGCCGGAAGGTGAAAACAGCCCATATATTCATTTGCAGATGAACAGATAAACAAAAGTTGGTATATATATCCAACAGAATATAATTTAGCCATAAAAAGGAGTGAAGTACTGATACAAGCTACAATGTGACTGAACCTTAAAAAAATTATAGTAAGTAAAAGAAGCCAGACACAAAAGGCCACATATTATTGGATTCCATTTATATGAAATATCTAGAATAGGAAAATTTGTGGGAACAGAAAGCATATTGGTAGCTGCCAGGAGTTGGGATTGGAAAGGCAAATTGGGAACTAACAATTTAATGGGTACAAAGTTTTTTAGGGGGTTATAAAAATATTTTGGAACCAAATAGGGATGGTGATTGTGCAACACTGTGAATGTCATAAATGCCACAGAATTATTCACTCTAAAATGGTGAATTTTATGTGAATTTCACCTCAATAATAATAATAAATTATTCCCTCTAAACTTTTTGGAGTGGGGTCTTTTCTCAACTTGAGTGATTATCTTACCTGCATGCACTGATCAGTATTCAGGTGAAGACTGAATGGTTATCCTCTGCAGATCCCTTTTCTCTTGCGCTGCTGTAATCTCTACCTGCTGTGCCACACTTTAGATTCCTTCTCTGTCTTTATTTATTTAATTTTTATGGGAGGCTGGAGTTTTATTATTACTCAAATCAGTCTCTCCAAGCATTCTGCTTTTAAGGATAACTTGGTGGGTTGGGGAAAGCCAGTGAGCTGGGAGTGCTGATTGGTTAGGGATGAAACCATAGGGAGTTGGAGCTGTCTTCTTGTGCTGAGTCAGTTCCTGGGTGGGGGCCACAAGATCAGATGATCCATTTTATTTATCTGGGTAGTGCCAGCTGATCCATCAAGAGAAGGGTCTGCAAAATATCTCAAGCACTGATCATAGGAGCAGTTTAGGGAGGGTCATAATCTTGTAGTGTCCAGCTGCATGACTCCTAAACCATAATTTCTAATCTTGTGGCTAATGTTAGCCCTAAAAAGGCAATCTAGTATCATCTTTAAATAAGGAATATCTCTGACCTCCACCTGGTATCCTAACACTTACACTTTTGTTTGCAAACTGGAAAATCATTGGCTCACCTCATTGATCTCCTCTGTTAAAAATATCATTGTCCTGCATTGCTCAGTGTCCAAAATCTAAAAACCATTGTAATATGTGTATTGTCCAGTGTTAGTCTTTTTGTGATGGTAAATCCAGTGTCTGTTATCCTATAGTGGCCAGAAACAGAAGTCAGAAATTGCTTTTTAATGAAGTGTTCTCAACTTAGGTTTTACATATTTTTGTCAGGTCTGAAATTTATAAGCATATATATATATATATGTACTTAGGCACCCGCGTGCACGCGCACACACACACACTCACGTACGGATATATTTTACCCTTCAGAAGATATCATGTACCACTTAAGCATAAGAAAAACTGATCTAAATCTTCCTGAAGAGAAGTGTACATCCATATAACCACTATGGCATTTCAAATTTTGTTTTATTCACTGCAGGAACAGGAATTTCCAGCACCATAAGGCTTTTATCCCAGTGAGTACCATCCTGAAGCTCTTCTCAGAGCACAAATGTTGCTGTCTAATTAGATACCAAAGCCAAGAGTGGAAGAAAATAGGAGATACACCTGTCCATGCAAACTATTAATGATGCTTAGCCTTTAATTCTAATTGGTAGATGATTTCCATGGGTTCTCTGATATTCCAAGGGGGTTAGACTGCCAAGAATAAAATTTTTCTAATGATATATCTTGAGAAGGAACAACCACTGACAGCAAAGGAATCCCATTTATCTAGGGAAAGAATACCATTTAAAAAAAAAGAAGAAGAATATTCACTGGGCAAAACAAATTTGATTAGCTGTTTCTGCTCATTGTGTGGATGAAATAGAGAGCCATGCATTCTAAGCTAAAGGGTCACATGTCCCTATATTCTATCTTTTTTTAAGTGACTGATTTTAAGCAATTTATTTTAAAGGATTGCTTTTAAAATGAAGAATGGCATGTCAGTCCTGAAAGTATGTTTTGTAGTGGTGTTATTCTTGTTCTTAAAATTATTTGCTTAGTAATCTCAGCTCATTTTTTATGTTCCTGGAGTAATTCATAGGAAAAATAGTTATCAATCAACTGGTTTCAGAGTAGAATGTCAAAATAAAACTTTTATTAATATGTCCCATGCTGGCATCCCCCTCTGTGTCATCTTTCTACCACTGCTCCACTGTGATCAGGGAACAAGGTCACTGAAGCTCAGGAGTCAGCTGTGGCTTATTTCTCCTAGCTTCCTGTGTTCTTTCATTATTCTGCTACTTTGTAATTGTTGTGCTCCCACCTGGAAGACCTTCCATACATTCTCCATCCTAAGCAAATTTATGCACCTTTCAAGACCTGTTGTCAGTGGCATCTTTTAAGGTAATCTTTCCCAACATCCCTAGTAAGTTAATCCTTAAAGCACTCCACCATAGAGTTTATTTCATTCCAGATCAGATTTAACACCAGAGTTGGTGCCCCCCAATTACCTCCTGAACTGCTGTAAAGTCTGACCCTTGCTTAAACCACTTTCAGATGTTCTGCCCTCATTGCATAATAAACCTTTAATATAATTACTGGGGAAAAAAGGAAGGAAGAAGGCACAGAGCATGGTAGATAAAGAAAAGCTAAATGAGTGAATACTTTATTGTAGGCAATGGGCAGAACAAAGATAAGAGACTATCCCTATTCTGACATTTGCAGACAACCCAAATCATCAAAATTTGGCCATAACATCTAAATTAACATGATCTTGATAAACTCATGTACTTTGGAAGATCCAGAACTTTAAACAACAGGGGAAATCCTAACACAAGACAATGCGATCATGACTTTAAATAAATACCATGAAACCTGAATATACAGAATAAATATATAATAAAATTTTTATTATGTGACATATAAGCTAAAGACTTACAAACATTAATACTTACGACATATCCATTTATTAATCTATGTTGGCTGTTTTTTTAATGTTAAATAAATAGGCAGAGTTCCCTCACTAGATCCCAAGAAGAAATGGTAAGATAGCAGGACACAGTGTAACTACTTTACAGTTTAGTGGAGGTGATAAAACATATTTTGAAAAAAAAGATTTTGAATAAATTTTCACTTTCAGGTGGAGGACAGAAAGCAGTATTTTATTTCCAGTCTTGACTATTCAGTTACTAGCTTGGTAAATGATGAAAAAATCACCCTCTATGGGACTCATTGAAAATATGAAAACTTAAGAAACCTCCAGCTAGAATATTCATACACAAGAAAATAGATTCATGATTGAATTTTTTTTTTTTTTTTTTTTTTGAGACGGAGTTTCGCTCTTGTTACCCAGGCTGGAGTGCAATGGCGCGATCTCGGCTCACCGCAACCTCCGCCTCCTGGGTTCAGGCAATTCTCCCGCCTCAGCCTCCTGAGTAGCTGGGATTACAGGCACGCGCTACCATGCCCAGCTAATTTTTTGTATTTTTAGTAGAGACGGGGTTTCACCATGTTGACCAGGATGGTCTCGATCTTTTGACCTCGTGATCCACCCGCCTCAGCCTCCCAAAGTGCTGGGATTACAGGCTTGAGCCACCGCGCCCGGCCTATGCAAAAATATTTAGAGAATGTTAGTAAGGAAGAAACTGAGTTATCGGGTCTAAATTAATAAAGAAACCCCAAAGGGATAGATGAAATATAAAAACACAAATACAAAGGTCATGGTTGTGACTGCATTCTACTAGTTAGCCATTGCTAGGCATACTGGTTATTTCAAAATAAATTTTAAAAGTTTGTGTACCCATGAAAGAGGCTACCAGACTAAAGTATATACAAAATATTAAGAAAAGCTGCCAAGTACATAAAAATGACCATTCGTCAGATGATAGCTTTCTTTGTGTTATTAAGTTGGGCTATATTTGAAGTTAGAGTGAAATTTTCTTTTGCCATGACTGTGCCCTCAAATATTTATATAAATACTTTCTACACTTTAAGAAATACTTGTCATCATATATGAAAACATGTTAGTATTTTTCAGAGCAATCCCAATCCATATATGAATTCTGCAATGAGCTGTGTAATACCTTGGTTGCTGTTATTATTTTCTTCTCAAGAATATTGGACTTTCAGGGGCCAGGCGCAGTGGCTCAAGCCTGTAATCCCAGAACTTTGGGAGGCCGAGGTGGGTGGATCACGAGGTCAAGAGATCAAGACCATCCTGGTCAACATGGGGAAACGCCGTCTCTACTAAAAATACAAAAAATTAGCTGGGCATGGTGGCACGTGCCTGTAATCCCAGCTACTCAGGAGGCTGAGGCAGGAGAATTGCCTGAACCCAGGAGGTGGAGGTTACAGTGAGCCAAGATCGTGCCATTGCACTCCAGCCTGGGTAACAAGAGGGAAACTCCATCTCAAAAAAACAAAAAACAAACAAACAAAAAAAGAATATTGGACTTTCAAAGCAATGATGGCCCCTTGGGACACAGATTTAGATGATTTTGTTTAAAAGGAAGTTGATATCTACTGTCTATCTCACTAAACATTAAATTACTTCCTGTTACAGATATGAAATAATCTGTTTTTGATCAGCTTCCAACAAAGAATATCGTTAACTAGCAGGATCCCATGTGCTATTTTGAGTCCACTGTGTCATAAATTTTCAAGTTTTTCAATCAGGTGTCTTAGTTCAGGCTGCTATAAAAAAGAACATCATGGACTGTGTGGGCTTAAAAAGCAAATAAGTATTTCTTAGAGTTCTGTAGGTTTTGAAGTCCAAGCCAGTATATTTGGTGTGTGAAAAAGGTTGCCTTCTTGATGTATCTTCACAATTCATGTGAACACTACCCTCATGATTTAATCACCTCTCGGAGACCCGGCTCCTAAATACCATCACATTGGGGAGTAGACCTCAATTTTGGAGGAACACAGGTATCTAGCCCATAACAGCAGCAGTGTATACTTTGGTGAAAATCAAAATAAAATAAAATCTAGATATTTCAATATCAAAAGTTACATAACAGATTTAAAGTGGCTGTGTATGCATCTGTTGCTCACAAAATAATTATATTTATTCAATCTAAATTAAACATTTGCTAGTAAAATCTTAACTACAATTATGCATTCCCCCCTGCCCACCCCTTTTCTTAAGTATTTTCATTTTTGAAAAAAATGCACTTTTTAGAATCCTGATCTTTTCTGAACTCATAAGCAAAATAAGAAGGCTAATTGCAGAAATTTACCACTGCCTTTTTTTAACCTTTTATTGTGACAGAATAATAGCATACTACAAGCGAGCCACACTTAAGTGAAAAAATTATAGCAATTATTTGAATCATTCTTTCCTGGAGAATTAGCAGACCTATGAAAAAGTAATTTTTGAACACTTAAATATTTCAAGGAAAGTGTTAAATAGTTCTTCCTTAGCCTAGTATTCTAAAAGTTTCTTCTAGTTTAATGTAATCCAATTTTCTACACAAAGAAAGAAAGCTTTTATTGAAAGAGAGAGCTCAATTTTTACCAAATTGTACATAGTCTGTAACTAGGATCAGTAAAAAAAAAAATTGCTATAATTCAAAAATTAATGATTTAAATCTATAAAATACATTACTATCTCTACATAAATCAGCCATTAGCAAATGAGGATCACATAGTCTAGTTACAGGGTGAAGGGCTATGCCATCCTTGAATACCTGTTTCTATGACTACAATGACCGAATATATGACTCTGATCTGAGCATTCTGTTTCATTTTGCAGAGTTGTTTTCTGGCCAGGCTCTTTAATCAGCAAATGAAATCAATTATGATTTCTATAGTGGAATGTTCCAACTGGAGTCTAAGAAATTCAGATATTTCTAGCCTTTATTTGACATTATTGAGCTATTCTGAGAGTAATTTCTTACAATGGCACTAAAAAGCAAATTGAAAGAACACCTATCCTGAGCCAAGAGATTGAAATGGTTTATTCATCAGAGGGAAAATGAAATGATGACTGCATCATTGTTTTTGTCAATAGTGAATATTTTGTAATCTAGGTATTATAAGATTTATACCCACTGAGTGGACAGGGTCTGCTTTTTGTCACATTCAAGCCCGAGCGTCTCTGCTTTGCAATTTCTCTGACAGAGTACATTACACGAGGAAGAAACTGAATATTTCCAATGCCGTATTTTGTAAAAGTATGAAATTCTAATTGTTTAGAAGTCTTCAAACATCTCATAAATATTTTGCGTGGAAGAAAGTCTCATGAACAGTTATAAAACATTATGAGAATATCACATGCTTAGAAAAGCACTGACAACTATAAGGAGGGGAGTTGCTGGGGCCTTTATTGGAAAGAGAACCACGCTTGATCCCAAGGTAAATGTATCAACAACTTCAGGGATATCATTTGAATTAAGAGCTATGTAAATGACATTCCCTATGCTCATGTGAAATTCCCATTGAGAACTCCTCAGATTCCCTGATGAAAGAACGTAGCTATGCAGAGGTGGGGAGTTTCTGTGAGTGCCCATGGAAATTATAAAAGAAATACATTCCACTTATGCTTTAAATAGCAGGTGTTTCCCGCAGCATCTTTATCTTATTAACTTCAGAAACCTTTCCTTAGCAGTTCATTTTGTATTTTCAAATGACTGAGGACAAATATAGAGGCAAGGGGCAAAGCAAAACTCCTAGGCTGTATTTCTAATACATTCAGATTTTCTAAATAGAGCAGAAAGGGTCTGAGGCTGAGGTTGACACAAAAATTCCGAGTTTCATTTCTAGCATTTGTCATGAATTCCTGATTATCACTGTTAAATTCTTAAAACCATAACTCTGCATCCATTTCCTTTTTGTCTCTAGAACATTGGAACTACCTCAAAGTGTCAATGTAAAACACTTAAGAGATAGTAAATACAAGTCACATTAAGCATTATAACATGTCATAAAATGAATGCCCTTTTCATTTGAAAGCTCCACTTCTCAGCCACTGGTTTGGATGTTATGAATGCATTAATTTGTGTCAATATTTCTGTCCTATCACTTGTGGACAAGATAAATGTGTTAGAATTCATTCAAAGGGATGTTAGGAGTAATTTTTATTTCCACAGTCTTCAATACAATGTTTCTCCCTAATTGTGGATTTTATCAATATCTGCTAATTCAAGTAGAATTTTTTCTTTCTTTGAATTAAGCAGGCATTCATAAGGTTACACGCAAAATTGTATTCTGTTACAACAGCTAAGATTGTTGGATCTTTAATTTTCCTCTAACAAATAATCTGATAAAATTTGAACCATGGAAGTTCAGCTTTCTTTCAAACCTGTAGAATGTAAAGTGCTTGGATCAAAAGTTCTAAGACTAGAATTCTAATTCCCGGTCCACATAAGTCTTGCTTTGTGATCATAGGAAATGGTTACTTTCTCTTCATTATTTATTTCTTCTGTGTTTCAAATAAGCGCTATAATGTTTGCCACACACATTTAAAAAATGCACTCTCATGTTCGATTATGACAATAAAACTGAAGATTAAGAGATTAATTCTACCAGTGAGAAAAATGATAAAGGATTAATAAAATACATTAAGCCACTGTGTGGAGGCATAAGAAGAGCAGGCACGAGAAGGGAAGAATACCAAGGTGAGCCTCTATTCGCTTGCTTTTGCCTCGGAAACTTTGCAGTTCACATTATAAGTATCTGGAGGCCATGGGGGCCTAAAGACTCGGGTACTCAAACTGGGCTGGGGAGACGCAGTCTGGAGTTGAAGGCTCCCAGGTTGACAGACTCAGGGGCAAAATATCAGATGCAAGTGCCAAAAATAAATGAGTCTAAAATGTATAGGTGGTTTCTCCCTTTAGGCATTGCCCAGTCCTTAAACTTTCTATGTGCAAGGGAAGATTTCTAGAAAGTAAAAAGCAATACCTGAGGGGCTACAAAGCTGAGAAGATATTTTGGCAGCCTTGGCACAAAGAAGTTAGAAATCCGGACTTGGCAAGGTGGTAAAAAGAAAGAAAGACAGGCCAGGCATGGTGGCTCACGCCTGTAATCCAGCACTTTTGGAGGCTGAGGCGGGCAGATCATTTGAGGTCAGGAATTCGAGAACAGCGTGGCCAACATGGTGAAACCCTTTTCTACCAAAAAATACAAAACTTAGCCAACCGTGGTGGCACCTGTAATCCCAGCTACTCAGATGGCACCACTGCACTCCAGCCAGGGCAACAGAGCAAGACTCTATATCAACAAACAAACAAACAAGCAAAAAAAAAAAAAAAAAAAAAAAAAAAACAGAAAAAAAAAGAAAGAAGGAAAAAAGGAAGGACAGAGAGAAGGCGGAAAGGAAAGTAGAAAGAAAGGAGAGAAGAATTTCAAGTGAGATCCCAAAATATACTGTATGAGTGGGAACTCCACCCTAGCAAGAAGGGTAACCTACAATAGACCAGCCCAGGGATAACTGGAAGCACAGACTCCACTAGAATACACTAGAATACAATGTTTTGCTTGTACTTTATCTACCTTCTAGAGTAAAATTTAACCCTCTCTGGAGTAAAAGAGCATCACCCAAAGCATAGAATATCTGGTGTTTAGTGAAAGATTAATAGGCAAGCCAACAAACAGAAACAAATGACTAAAAACATCCAAGGTAAATAATAAAGATCTAACAGTGATCTAAATACTGGAGCTATGACAAATAAAGTTTACAACGACAATGCTTAATATGTTCAGAAAATACAAAAAGAATAATTTCTGGAAACTGAAAGAATTCCAGGAACTGAAGGAAATTCTGGACATTTTAGAAATGAAAATAAAATTCACAGAATTTAAGCATTCAAGAGATAGGTTATATAAAATAATATAAAAGGATGCTGCTCATATAACTTATATTAGGGAAATTAAGCAAACAAGATATCATTATGCACATATTTAATTTAAAAATATTTTTATAATGCACTGATAGTAGGATAATAGTATGACTGTTGGCACTGGTGGTGAGCTTATAAAATTAGCACTACAATTTTAACTCTGGAAAATTTTTGGTAGTAACCACTAAAAGTAAACACATGCAATTTTACTTCATGTAAGGAATCTATTCATATATTTTTAAAATTTATGTACACGAGCATTGATAAAGGCATTGATAAAGGCATTGTTAATAGTTTCAAACTAACAACAAGCCAATTGCTTATCAAGGGTAGGATGAATAGTGTTTTATTCATTAGTAGAATATAAGCCAGCAATAAAAATTTAAAAGTTTTGTACACAGTAAATATGATTATATTGGATGAGCATAATGTAAAGAAAAACAGATGAAAAGCAGCACATACCATATAACTTTTAATGTGAAGCACACAAAAATACATTATTAATTTATGATGTTGAAAGTCTCAATAGAGATCACTTTTAAGAGATAGGAGTTTACCAGAAGAAAGTACAAGGAAAGCTTCTGTTGTGCTAATGTTCTTACTTTTATCTGAGTGTTCATTACAGATGTTTATATATTTTAAAAACTCATACACAAGGTTAGTACACTTTATATTGCAGCTCACTTTAAAAGTTTTAACAATTAAAAAAATTTTTTTTCATCACATAGGAGTTAAAAGTTAAAAAAAAACACATGATTTTTTTTTTTGCCAGCTGGCTATTTCTGATTCTCAATTTCACATTTAAGAAACCAAAATAAATATGTATTCTTTTTGACTAAAAAGCAAGATATCTCCAAGGACAAACTGATCTCTGATCTTTCAAGCATAAGGTGCTCCCAAGTAGTACACTGTCAATATTGAATTTACTAAAACTAATTTTAAATTTTAAAATGTCATTTCAATTTACTTTCTATCAACTCAAAATTATGTGCAGAAAAATACATTTTCTTTGCCTAAGGAGCAGGTTGTTCGAAACTGGGAAGGTCCCTTTGAAGGGTAAAAAATCTTTTTATATCTCAGGAATCCAATATTTATTTGAGGCTGCAGAATAGTCTGAGGCGTAACAATATTTTGATCAAATGGTGTCAAATAAGGAAGAGAAAGAGCATACACATAAATGCCAATCTGTTTGCACTTTTTATTTAAGGATGTAGAATTAATAACTAGTTCTTTATTAATTACAGATTTTTTTTCCTATGTCCACAGTCTCTTGGTATAACATTAAGCCACATGAACTCATGTGCTTCAACAAACATTTTTAGAGACATTTTGCCTAAATCTTTGGTGCAGAAACCCATTTTTAATGTATAAATGTGGAAATTGCCAATATAATAAATTATATTCGCTCTAAATAATTTTATGAATAGAAGTTACCTTAGAAATCTCCTTGTCCCATTCCCTCATTTTGTAAATTCAAAAAATTAAATGAGATAAGTGAGCTCAATTGGTGAAAATCACACAGCTTTCTCAATCTAAAATTAGAACCAGATTTTAAAATTATTTTTTTCTTCTTTTTCCAATGGGCTTTGAAATAGTTACAGCACTGTTTACAATAGCAAAGATCTGGAACCAAACCAAATGCCCATCGATGACAGACTGGACAAAGAATATGTGGTACATATACACCATGGAATACTATGTAGCCATAAAAATCGATGAGTTTGTGTCCTTTGTAGGGACATGGATGAATCTGGAAAGCACTATTCTTAGCAAACTGACACAAACACAGAAAATCAAACACTGCATGTTCTCGCTCATAGGCGGGTGTTGAACAATGAGAACACATGGACCCAGGGAGGGAAGCATCACACAGTGGGGTCTGTCGAGGGGAATAAGGGAGAGATATCATGGGGTAGGGGGGTTGGGGAGGGATAACATGGGGAGAAATGCCAGATATAGGTGACAGGGTGATGGAGGCAGCACACCACATTACCATGTATGTACCTATGCAACAGTCCTGCATGTTCTTCCCATGTACCCCAGAATCTAAAGTGCAATAAAACGTGTGTGTGTGTGTGTGTGTGTGTGTGTGTGTGTGTGTGTATTCCAGTCTTATTCATCTTACAAAACTATTAAAATGAAAAAAAATTTGTCAATCTAATGCTTAATAAGCAACATTTAAATACAAACATAATTACTTTTATTATTAAGAAAAATAATGGCCGGGCACGGTGGCTCACACCTGTAATCCCAGCACTTTGGGAGGCCGAGGCAGGTGGATCACGAGGTCAAGAGATCGAGACCACCCTGGTCAACATGGTGAAACCCTGTCTCTACTAAAAATCCAAAAAATTAGCTGGGCATGGTGGCATGTGCCTGTAATCCCAGCTACTCAGGAGGCTGAGGCAGGAGAATTGCCTGAACCCAGGAAGCGGAGGTTGCGGTGAGCTGAGATCGCACCATTGCACTCCAGCCTGGGTAACAAGAGCGAAACTCCATCTCAAAATAAATAAATAAGTAAATAAATAAATAATAATAAAAAAATAAACAGCATTAAGGTAGAATTCAAGTCTACTCCCATGGCTCCCATTCTTCCAGAGCAATCCTACCACATTTAAGTTTCACACTAATTTTTGGTAGTAAGAGTTACAACAACAACAAAATAGTCCCTGTGTTAACAGAAACTCTAAAACTCATTGATATGTGTAAGAACTGACAGATTCTAGAATAGAGAGTTTGTGTATGGCTCATAAGAGTTAGGGGTGGCTTGATGTAACAGAAGTTAGGGATTGGTGAAATTTGAGATGGAAAAGTTTTTTAAAGCTAGACTTAGCAGGTCTTAATGCTGGGTGAAATTACCTGCAGATTTTTGTATATGTACAGAATCTTTGCTTTTATAAGTCATGACAAAAGGAAATATTTCTTTGAGTATCTCCAACACTTTGGTGGGGTCTGAGTTAGTGGCTTAGGGGCAGTTTCTTTATCAATATAGCAACTCAAAGAATTCTAATAGTAAATTGCCTGATGGAAGTCTATTTCAACCAAAACTTAAAGCATTGTCTTGCTTGTTTCCTGGGATGTAGCTGGCTGTTTAGTAGCCCACTAACTTTCTCCACATTTATGACCACAAATATTATGTGAAAAGTCAGTACAGAGTGATTGGTAGCCAATATTACCAACTTGGAGAGCACAACTAGGGTGGACAGCTTCAACATCACACTCTTCTATATTTCTACATTTGTTTTTGCTCTCTCTGAAAGTAGGATGTGGAGAAATAGGAACACTTTTTACACTGTTGGTGGGAGTGTAAATTAGTTCAACCATTGTGAAAGACAGTGTGGCGATTCCTCAAGGATCTAGAAATAGAAATTCCATTTGACCCAGCAATCCAATTACTGGGTATATACCCAAAGGACTATAAATTGTTCTATTATAAGGACACACACACAGGAATGTTCATTGTGGCACTGTTTATAATAGCAAAGACTTGGAACCAACCCAAATGCCCATCAATGATAGACTGGACAGAGAAAATGTGACACATATACACCATGGAATACTATGCAGCCATAAAAAACGATGAGTTCATGTCCTTTGTAGGGACATGGATGAACTTGGAAACCATCATTCTCAGCAAACTGACACAAGAACAGAAAATCAAACACCACACGTTCTCACTCATAGGAGGGTGATGAACAATGAGAACACATGGACACAGGGAGGGGAGGGAGCATCACACACTGGGGTCTGTAGGGATGAAATAGGGGATGGACAGTGGGGGTGGGGAGTTGGGAAGGGATAACATGGGGAGAAATGCTATATATAGGTGACGGGGAGGAAGGCAGCAAACCACATTGCCATTTATGTACCTATGTAACAATCTTGCATGTTCTTCCATGTACTCCAGAACCTAAAATCCAGTAAAATATATATTTAAAGAATCACACACACACACACACACACACACACACACACACACACACACCCCTGTATAAATAAGGCAAATCTCCACTTTAACTTATTATTCACTTTGCCCTATCCCCAACTCATCACTCTGCTCTTTATCCACAGATTTTGTTTTATACGTGTCATATATCTTGCAGGTGAGTGACCCTAATGATGAAGCTGAACACAACAGGTCATTGGATATGAATAGATGGATATAACACCCTTTTTTTTTTTTTTTTTTTTTTTTTTGAGTGCCAATGCTATTCTATGCACAACTGTGCTAAATTCTGGAGAGATAAGAAAGATCTGGTTCCTGACACTGGGCAGTTAGAGCAAGGAGAACATCAGCAGGAAACACAGATGAGCCTTCTGTGTTCAAAGAAATAGCAAATGGTAATGTTTGGATTCAGCACAGAAGCTGAAAGAGTAGATGAAAAAGAAGAACCTGATTACAATTGCTTTTTCTAAATGAGAATTCTTATCTCCAAAAGATTAAATAATTCAACAAAGGCCATCTAACATATAAGTGGCAGAAGCATCTCTCAAACTTCTCCTCTCAGTCCAAGTCCTATCCTCTTTAGAACTGCCACATCAATTTTATTCATCTATATTCAACCTCTTCCTAACTTTGCTTTCAATCTTGTTTCTTCCATTTACCTTTGATAATCTTAAAGTTCTATTGACAGTTTCATTGCTACAACCTCAAGCTCCTAGGTTTGCCTTTTCTTGTTATGGACTACATGATGCTAAATTATCTTAAAAATCTAAAACAAAAGGCACTTAATCAGCATGCATTTTATATTTTACATCCATACATCTGTTTTTTATTTTTCTAGGCATTCTTTCTTCAAGTTGGAGCTCACTGGTTAGTCGTATCCACATAGCTGATAAATGCAGAAGCCCTCCAACTGAGGGGGAAGGGGTAGGTTCCCTTATTCATCCACTCACCGACGATATTATCTGTTTGCTCCCTAAATAGTCCATTTATTTGGGAATTACTACTGGAAATGACAGTGTGAAGCTTACATCTTTGTAATCATTGTACATCTCTGTAATGAATTACAACCCTGGATCCAAATTTGCCCAAGATTTCAAAAGAGAAAATGATGCTGAAGAAATTTGAACTCAAAACCTGACTTCCAGTGATGTGCTCTTATAACTGTACCACAAAATTTAAAGTTTAGTGTTTCATCCTTTCTTCTAGCCTACTTTCCTGTTGCAAAACATCTTTAAATCTATGTCTGAGGAGGGTAAAAGGGGTGATTTAAACTTTTTGTTTCCACCTGCAGATACAAAAAAATGGAAAGAACACTACTTCCAAACTTTCAATAAATAGCCAGGCAAACCACATGTTCACAACTTTTCTTGAACATACTGAGGTTGCAGAGCAACCAACTAACCCAGAGTTAGAAGGGAGTTGGGTGTATTTAGGGACAGAAGAGACAGGTGCCTTGGTTTACCTGGGAAAGATGCAGGTCAGAAGTAATTACCTAGGTATTTGGTGACTTGGGAGAGGCCAGCTGATTTTTCTCCAAGACAGGGTAAAGTCCCTGGGAGATAAAAATATCAGGGAGTCTATATCCTCTTGCAGATTCGTGTTTCCCTGCAAACACCATAAGGTATTCCCAGAAAAGATCAGGAGAGTCATCAGACATTCTCTCTGACGTTTCAAAACTGGAGGAGGAAATAAAAGCTGATTAATGAGAGGGAGAAAACTAAGATAGGACCCTCAACTTATGTTTCCTGTATGAAACAAAGTATGAATCTTTGGAGGGAGAAAGTAAACTCTGTGAAGCTGGGGCTATCAGTTTATAACTATTGCAGCTGGGGAAAGGACCAGGAAACGTTTCTATGATCCTGGGGGAAAACTTAAAATAGCTTCTGACTCAGAGCTGTAAGGGAGGGAAGACTGAAAAGACTCTGTCCTTGAGACTCACAGATATGGTGCTTATTTAGGACTGAGACTGTGGTCAGAATAACAGAAAATTTCCTCACAGTACCCTCCAAATCCTTAGCCACGCTAGCAAACACCTCACAGGGAATGACCGGAGACAGGCCCTTGCTTAGGGGCAGCATGAAGGAGAGCCCTAAAGCGGAGGGTAAAGAGGAAATTAAAAAAAACAAATGAAAAAAATACTAAACACAAACCGTCCTCTAGATAATTTAATACCTGTGACAGACAGAGATCTGTCACAGTAACAACAGACTTCAAACCCAGCTCAGTTTCTAATTATATTAACTCAAAACAGGGCCCTAAAGGCCTAGCAGAAGAGTTTCCATCCTAGGTGTCAAATCTATTTGCCTAAGTCTCAACTGAGCTACCCAAGCTATCTGCGTTTTGTAATAAAACTAAAGAACACATAGTAAGAGAAAACAATGGACCTATGAGACACAAAACAATCATCACCACCAGATCCATATATATGAAACGGAGTAGCAAATATCTGTTAGGTAATTTAAGTTAACTCTGATGCATATAAGAGCGATAAATAGCAATAAGAAACTGACATCATGCATCATTGGATATTGTACATTAGAAATGGCACATCACCAAAAATGTATGGCCTCAGTCTAATTATGAGAAAACATCAGACACACACAAATCAAGAGATATTCTACAAAATATCTGAAAAGTATTCTTCAAAATGTCAAGGTTTTGAAAGACAAGAAAATACTCATCAACTATCACCAGCTCCTTAGAAGAATAAGAATACATACAATAATTAATGCAATGTGGTTTCCTGGACTGGATTCTGAATTGAGAAAAAGAAGATTAATAGAAATTTGGTAAAATGTGAATGAAGTTTATAGTTAATAGTGCACCAATGCTCATTTCTCAGTTTTGACAATTGTACTGTGTAAGATGTTAACATTAGCATAAGCTAAGTAAAGAATTCTTCAGAATGCTCTGTATTATTTTCACAATTCTTTTTTAAGTCTAAAATATCTATTAAAAAGTCTCTGTTTGTCTGCTAATGTAGTCAACAAATATTTATTGGATGCTTGGTATGTCCTGGGCATTCTAGGAGGCATTGAAAAAATATTTCATGGCTTCATGGTATTTATAGTCTATGGGAGACAAATAATACCCAAGCGAGCTAATAAGTATTTTGTTACAAATCTTGAATGAAAGCTAGGCTATAGCATAAGAAACTATCAAATGGGACATTACCTGAGAGCAATGATGTCCTACAATAAATTATCATGCAAGCAACCCTAAAGGTCAGAACAGAAAGGCTCCCAGAGAAGTTAAAATTCTTGAATGACATGGTGTTTTAAAATCTACTTAAAGAACACAAGGATAAGCAGCATGGAAGAGATAGGTGAGTGAATATACTTAGGGATAGGTTATAGGTGGGTTGGGAGGGCCACACACTACTTGAATCCTGTGTTTTCAATAGTCCTATGTTCTATCTGTCACTCAGCCACATCACCTTTCCCACTGATGACATTTGTATCAGACCAGAGTTGAGGTTTAAGAAAAGGAAACTATACATAGAAGATGGCCAGAACCAATAACACTCTTGCTCTATCATAGAGGGACAGGAACAAGTGTGCTTGAACACAGCTGTAGCTTGATAAACAGCCAAGATTTTGTTCTTCTGCTTGGACAGAGGATATATGAGTCCAGAATAGGTGTCACCACTAAGTGACCAAATTAAGGCCTCATAAATTTGAGTGCTTCATAGATATCATTTATAGTTGGAATATTCTGAACACTGATTGTCTCTTGTCTACATAGTATCTAGTATATATCATGAATACTTAATATCCAAGTCCTTCATGGATATTAGGTATCTTTCAGTCCTTCTATTTGCACTCCTCATAAATCTTTCCTCAGTATACTGCATTTGGCTTTTTCAAAATTAAAGAAGAGGTAGAGAGGGGAGGTAAGTTTAAAAATGATTTCACTGGTAGAGCTGTAACGTGGAATTGATATAATCAGGATAGCAAGTGGTTCCAATGCTTTCACTCACGGGAACTTATTGTGGGATCTTCAATCCTCCTACCATTACTAAGAAGTTATTATTTCTTGCGGTAACCTGACATGAGTCATGCCCACTTCAGGTGATGGTTTATGACAACCCCTTAGACACAGGCTCAAGGAACTCTCTGTTGGGGAAAATTCACTCCTCCACATAATCCTCTTGAGTCCATTGACTTCTAAGATAAAACCCTTTTATTGGGACAGTGCTCAAACCAGCAAAAACAGGATGCTAGCACATATCTTCAGAGAACAGACTGACATCAATCTGGCTCATTTCTTCCTTGGTGTAATCAGGGGCTATTTCAGGAGGGAGTCAAATAAAAGCCACAATCTAACTGGCTAGAATTGAAAAGAAAGGAACTCCAGCCCCATCTTCCCTGGAAGTGCACAGCATATTGACTCTACTTTCCAAAGATTTTCTCACTGCTGGAAATTATCTAGAAGCAGAATGGAATAAGAGTTGCAAAGCTGGCTTGACAATCTCTTGATCACCTTTTCATTAGAGATCTGGCCTTTGCCAATAGTCTTAAGAAAAAGTCTATGCCTATGCCCTGAATGGTATTGCCTAGGTTTTTACAGTGTTAGGTCTTATGTTTAAATCTTTAATTTGTTAGGTCTTATGTTTAAATCTTTAATTCATCTGGAGTTAATTTTAGTGTAAGGTGTAAGAAAGGGGTCCAGTTTCATCTTTCTGCTCATGGCTAGCCAATTTTCCCAACACCATTCATTAAACAGGGAATCCTTTCGTCAAAGATCAGATGGTTATAGATGTGTGACATTACTTCTGAGTTCTCTGTTCTGTTCCATTGGTCTACATCTCTGTTTTGGTACCAGTACCATGCTGTTTTGATTACTGTAGCCTTGTAGTATATTTTGAAGTAAGGTAGTGTGATGCCTCCAGCTTTTTTTTTTTTTTTTTTTTTTTTTTTTTGCTTAGAATTTTCTTGGCTATGCAGGCTCTCTTTTGGTGCCATATGAAGTTTCAGGTAGTTTTTCCAGTTCTGTGAAGAAGGTAAATGGTAGCTTGATGGGGATAGCATTGAATCTATAAATTACTTTGGGCAGTATGGCCATTTTCATGATATTAATTCTTCGGTTTGTGTCCTCTCTTATTTCCTTGAGCAGTGGTTTGTAATTCTCCTTGAAGAGGTCCTTCACATCCTTTGTTAGTTGTATTCCAAGGTATTTTATTCTCTTTGTAGCAATTGTGAATGGAAATTCGCTCATGATTTGGTTCTCTGTTTGTCTGTTATTGGTGTATAGGAATGCTTGTGATTTCTGCACATTAATTTTGTATCTTGAGACTTGGCTGAATTTACTTATCAGCTTAAGGACATTTTGGGCTGAGACAATGGGGTCTTCTAAATGTACAATCATGTCACCTGCAAATAGAGGTAATTTGACTTCCTCTTTTCCTAATTGAATACCCTTTATTTCTTTTTCTTGCCTGAGTGCTCTGGCTAGAACTTCCAATACTATAATGAATAGGAGTGGTGAGAGAGGGCCTCCTTATCTAGTACCAGTTTTCAGAGGGAATGCTTCCAGTTTTTGCCCATTCAGTATTATATTGGCTGTGGGTTTGTATAAATAGCTTTTATGATTTTAAGTACGTTCCATCAATAACTAGTTTATTGAGAATTTTTAGCATACAGGGCTGTTGAATTTTGTCAAGGGCCTTCTCTGCATCTATTATGATGATTATGTGGGTTTTTTCTTTGGTTCTGTTTATGTGAAGGATTATGTTTATATATTTGCCTATGCTGAACCAGCCTTGCATCCCTGGGATGAAGCCTATTTGATCATATGAATAAGCTTTTTAATGTGCTATTGCATTCGGTTTGCAAGTATTTTATTAAAGATTATTGCATTGATGTTCATCATGGATACTGGCCTGAAATTTCTTTTTTAGTTGTGTCTCTGCCAGGCATAGACAAGGACTTCATGACTAAAACACCAAAAGCAATGGCAACAAAAGCCGAAATAGACAAATGGGACCTAATTAATCACAAGAGTTTTTGCATAGCAAAAGAAACAATCACTAGAGGCAATCAGCAACCAACAGAATGGGAAAAAGTTTTTGCAATCTACCCATCTGACAAAGGGCTAACATCCAGAATCTACAAAGAACTAAAGCAGATTTACAAGAAAAAAACAAACAAACCCATTCAAATGTGGGAAAAAGATATGAACAGACACTTTACAAAAGAAGACATTTATGAGGCCAATAAACACATGAAAAAAAATGCTCATCATCACTGGTCATTAGAGAAATGCAAATCAAAACCACATTGAGATACCATCCCACCCCAGTTAGAATGGCAATTATTAAAAAATCTGGAGACAACAGATGCTGGAGAGGATGTGGAGAAACAGGAACACTTTTACACTGTTGGTGGGAGTGCAAATTAGTTTAACCATTGTGGAAGACAGTGTGGCAATTCCTCAAGGATCTAGAAATAGAAATACCATTTGACACAGCAATTCCATTACTGGGTGCATATCCAAAGGACTATAAATCATTCTATTATAAAGACACATGCACATGTATGTTCCTTGTGGCACTGTTTACAATAGCAAAGACCTGGAACCAACCCAAACGCCCATCGACGATAGACTGGACAAAGAAAATGTGGCACATTTACATGATAGAATACCATGCAGCCATTAAAAAGGATGAGTTCATGTCCTTTGTAAGGACATGGATCAATCTGGAAACCATAATTCTCAGCAAACTGACACAGGAACAGAAAACCAAACACTACATGTTTTTACTAATCGGCAGGTGATGAACAATGAGAACACCTGAGCACAGGGAGGGGAACATCACACACAGGGGAAGCCAGTGCGGAGGGGCAGGGGCTCTGAGAGGGACAGTAGGGGACAGGGAAGTTGGGAGAGATAACACCAGGAGAAATGCTTGATGTAGGCAATGGGGGAATGGAGAAAGCAAACCACCATGGCATGTGTGTACCCAGGCAACAATCCCGAAGGATGTGCACATGGACCCCAGAGTTTAAAGTACAATAAAAAAAGAAAAAGAAAAGCATCAAATTTAATACTTTATTCCTTTTTAAAATGTAACATGTGGCTGAGCATGGTGGCTCACTCCTGTAATCCCAGCAATTTGGGAGACCAAGGAGAGTGAATCATGAGGTCAGGAGATCAAGACCATCCTGGACAACATGGTAAAACCCCATCTCTACTAAAAAATAAAAAAATTAGATGGGCATGGTGACACACGTCTGTAGTCCCAGTTCCTCGGGAGGCTGAGGTTGCAGTGAGCCGAGATCGTTCCACTGCACTACAGCCTGGCAAGAGAATGAGACTCTGTCTCCAAAAAAAAAAAAAAAAAAAAAAAAGAAGAGTTGGACAGAAGTGCTGTTGCCCACCTGTTATTCCAGCTACTTGGGAGACCGAGGTAGGTGGATTACCTGAGGCTGGGAGTTCAAGACAGCCTGGCCAACAAGTGAAACCCTGTCTCTACTAAAATCATAAAAATTAGCCAGGTGTGGTAGTGCATGCCTGTAATCTCAGCTACTAGGGAGGATGAGGCAAGAAAATCACTTGAACCTGGGAGAAAGAGGCATGTTTCACTGCCTGATCTGATCTCACTGAACCTGAGATCGCATCAGTGCACTCCAGCCTGAGTGACAGAGCAAGACTCCATCTCAATAACTAACTAAATCAAGAAATAAAATATAACACACAATTACTATTTTTTAATTGCTGTTAATCTATACACTGACTAACTTGCCACTTACCTAATTGATAGATAGTTGTTTTTACAAGTTGACAATTTAAAAGAAAAGTGCATTCTTAGGAAAACAAATAGTTATTTTTATTTTTATTTAAAAGTATTCTATTTGTTTGAATATGCTGTATAGTAATGATTTATAACCTTTTTAGATCATTTTAATACTCTGAAAAAATTCTAAATTTATTCATATTTTATACTTTCACAAAGATATTTCCAGAAACTTAGCAACAATGCTCCGAATAAACGATTTAGTTTTTATTTTAATGGAATTTTTCATGCTAGACACACCTTGGAATATTATTTATGATAACTTTTCAGCGATGAAGCGTTCTGTGCCTCCATAGATACAAAGCCAGGAGGTAATATGACAATGCAATTTTACCCAATTATGGTCTAAAAGTTAAGCCCATTAAATTGAAAAGATGACCCAAACTCTGCTTAGTGCTTTTAATTGATGTTTTTAAAGTATTATATACCTCAGTGAGAGTAAGTTTTTATAGAAAGGGAATAGAGCAAGTGAACATATCCTTAGGAAAAGCCTACAAATTGGCAACTTTGCTGTCACTCTTTTTTCAGCCTTCTTGATGATAGAATATAGAACAATCCATCAAGTTGCAAAAGGTTGATGTGATTCCGTCACAGCCAGCTGGGGGGAAATTCAACTGAAAAATGGCCAATTTAAAGGCACTGTGAAAACCAAACAAGCTCACTTCCCCAGGGTCCAACAGATGAGGAAAGCAATGAAGTGGCAAACAGGAAAAGAAGAGGGAAGGATGGGCTCAGCCTCCGCATCACTGAGGCTGGGCATGCATTGCTTCAGTGCATGCAGAGCACAAATGCAGGCACTGATGTGATCATTCATAATTAACATAATGATCTAATTTTGTCTACTTAGGTACTATCAGGACCTTTTAAGTGAGTGCTTCTTCACTTCTTCAATCTGAATATCTCTTAACATTCTGATCATAAATTCCACACCACAGTTCTGGTTAAGCTGGCATTAAAAGTTATAATCTGAGGCAATTCTTCTTCACTGAAAATATAGTAATAAGAGATAAAAGACACATTTTAAAAGATCTGCCAGTATAATACAAAATATCTGACAACTAGTAAACAAAACAGCAGAATTGAAGCCATTATCCCTCTCTGGTCTCTAGATTCCTTTTTACTTTTTTTAAATTTTACTATACTAAGTTCTGGGCTACATGTGCATAATGTGCTGGTTTATTACATAGGTATATATGTGCCATGGTGGTTTGCTGCACCCATCAACGGGTCATCTAGGTTTTAAGCCCCACATGCGTTAAGTATTTGCCTTAATGCACTCCCTCCCTTTTCCCCACACCCTCTCCCCCAACAGGCCCCAGTGTGTGATGTTTTCCTCCCTGTGTTCCTATGTTCTCATAGTTCAACTCCCACTTATGAGTGAGAACATGTGGTGTTTGGTTTTCTCTTCCTGTGTTCATTTACTGAGAATGATGGCTTCAAGCTCCATCCACATCTCTGCAAAGGACATGATTTCATTCGGTTTTATGGCTGCATGGTATTCCATGGTGTATGTTCCACAGTTTCTTTATCCAGTCTGTCATTGACGGGCATTTGGTTTGGTTTCAAGTCTTTGCTATTGTAAATGCTGCAATAAACATAGTGTGCATGTGTCTTTATAGAAGAATGATTATTTCTAATCCTTTGGATACATACCCAGTAATGGGATTATCGGGTCAAATGGTATTTCTGGTTGTAGATCCTTGAGGAATTGCCACAATGTCTTCCACAATGCTGGCAAGGCTGTGGATAAGTGGGCTCTAGATTTTTAAGCAGGCAGAAGCAATTGAGAATTTGACTCAGATGGCATTAGAAGGAAAAAGTTCCCCATAAAAGGTGAAGAAAAATGAAGACAGGATTACTGTATTAAAAGCAAGACATGATAAAGGACATTTTCTCTTCAAGATAAAGCTGAAAAATGTTTCTGCCAACCACTGCATGGCAACCTGCCTGCCTTCCTCAGAAGTAGCAGGACAGAGACGTAAGTGCAGGCCTGGCCACTGTAACAGCAGCAGCGCCAACGTGGAGTAGGAACTGAGCCATCTACATGAGGCCCTGTTCGCAACTGGGAGCTGTGGGAGGCTAGGTAGAAACAACTGCAAAACCCTAAAAACGTGAAAAGCAGATAGAGAAAGAGAGTGAGCCTTCCCTCAAAGGCCAGTAAAACGAAACTCAGGATATATAAAACATGATAGAAACATAAAAGTTACCCATAAAATCAGCACTAGGTAGATGAATTCCCTTCTATAAAATGAAAGTGAAATAACAATGACACACACAAAAAAATCAACATAATTGTACTCAGAGTTCCCTAAATATTTATCAAATAAATAACATTCATAAAAAACAATTACTTAAATGGAAATTTATGAAAATGAAGTTTGAATATGTGTAAATATTCTACCATTCAGTATACCTCTGCTACATGGATAATTCAGAGAAATTAAAGTGATTTTAGCAAAATGTTAAAATTATTAAACTCTATACATCTCATGTTATTTTACAAGAGTTATATTGTTAAAATCTTTGAAATTTTTAAAGCAATGTCACATCCTGTTAAAATTTATGGATACCAAATGTTTCATAGGGCAGATGTTATTTCTTTATTGCTGGAGATGTATTGAGTTAGAGAATTTTAATCAATGATCCATAGTCAGCAACAGAGTCTCACTCAAACTTAGGTTTTCTGATGCAAAAGCCCTTTAATATGGCTCCAAAGCTTATTAACTTGTTTTCTATGCTGTCTTAATTTCTTCACTTGGAATTTATTAGTATGGTAGAAAAATGAAATGTCATATTTAAAGCACCAAATGAGTTCTCTGTAAATGTTACCATCTCTTCTTTTGCTCTTTCCAACAACTTTTTGCTTTTCTTAGTGTTTGTTACTTGACTTATCTGTGAATAAATTGAACATTCTCTGAAGCTGGAACCAAGTTTAAGATTTCTATTTCTTTATCCACCTCATTAATCATCACCAGGTATATATTTCTGCTATCTATTATAATAACATCTTGGTTCCTCATAGCTAACATGTAAAGTAGGTAAAAAATGTACTCATTTTAAAAAAAAAATTTTAGTTAAAAAAAATCTGAAGCTCAGGGTTACATGATTCACCCAAGTTCACATAACTAAGAGGAAATTGAGCTACAATTTAAAATATGGTTTTCTGATTCCAAATTCATAATTTTCCTGGAAATGTGAGGTTTTCAATTATCTACCAACAAAAACTAATTTTGTATATTAATTATTATTTTCAGAACTTCTTACTCAAACAAAATTACTGGTAGAAGTTCAGTTGAGTTTCAAATAAATTATAGTGAATCTTCTGTTGCTACGAGCTCATGGGGGAGGGGACTGTCATAAAGGCAAGGCTAGAGCCCTGAAGGTTCTGATTGAATAGGTTAGGATGAGGGTCCAGGGACTTCTATTTTAACAAGTTCCCAGGGGATGCTGATACTGTTGGTCTGGAGACACACTTAGAAAATCACTGTTCTAACTAACCCCTGTGTATAGTCTGCAAACAGCAGCTTTGGCCTCACCTGGGAATTTATTAGAAATTCAGAATCTCAGACCCCACTGTAGATCCACTGAATTAGGATGTGTATTTTACTAAGATATGTATGTACATAAATGAGAAAGCTCTGGTTTAATATGCTGGGTCTCAGCCCTGTGCACATTAGCATAACTTGGTACAATATCAACAAATACATGGTTGGTTCTCTCCCAAAAACAGTTTAGTTGATCTAGGGTATAACCAGGCATGGGTATTTTTAAAAAATATTTTTCAGGTAATTCAAAAGTGCAACCAGGTATGTGAGCCACAGACCTAGAATGCATTATTTCCCATACTTACCTTATACTAAAAAAAAAATCTGACAACTTAATAAAACAGCAAATTTTTAGGCACCTTTTATACAAAAATTCAGTAGATCAAGAAAAGCCAAGCATATACAATTTCAATATGATTCTAAGTCATTCTTATTGTCAGGTTAAGTTTGGAAAATTACACTCTAATCCCTAAAAATAAATGGATTGTATTCTGGTAACATTTTTATCTGTTGTATCATTTTAAAAGTGCTTCAAACAACACATAGAATTTCATAATTTCTTAGCATAATTTAGAGACATACTTTAAAATATATTTATACTTTAAAAATATATACATATACATACACAGATATAGATAGATAGATAGATAGATAGATAGATAGATAGATAGATAGATAGACAGACAGATAAAGAGACATTCAGAGATAGGCATTATTTTAATAGAAAATTAAGTTTGACAGTTGAGAAATCATTCTAGTCCCGGCTTTTTCTTTAATTACATGTATCAATGTTGACGACTCTGTTAACATCCTCCATGTCAATTTCCTCATTCATATAAAGAAAAGAGCACATCAAAAGACTCTAAAAAGTATTGTCATTTAACTAAAGTTGATGACCTGCAGCAGCCATCAGGACGTTACTGCCAACCTTGATTTTAACATCAGGTTCCTTCTGACATATCTCCCACTATGTTTTTATTGATATAACTGTCACCTCCCCAGAGACCTCCAGCAAAATTTTTATTCAAGCAAAATTATGCCATAGAAGAGACCATCACCTTGACCAATTCTCAATAATATCTCAAAATAAGATAATTGGGAACTGGATTTTAGAAACTGGTTGAGGTTAAGGAGACAGAGTATATGACCTGGTAACTTTGAATTAATTGTTGCAGTGAAATGAGGTTCTTGCAAGTGATTCTTGATGAGGAAAACTATTAATTTGGATAAGTAAGTTGTTTAGTTGGTTCACAGGAACAAGAATTTCTTGGAACAAGCAGCTAAATTATTTTTGCCTGATCCAGACTACTTTAGCACAAAAGTATGAAAATACGCTTCCTCCTAGAATTGGTTATCATGATAACAGAAAAGATGTTGACTTCAGTTCTCCATACTTAATGAAAATATGTTTACAGGGTTTTTGTGTTGTTACAATAATCATTTGCATATTCTGAAATAGTTTGTGGTTAATCTCAGCCTCTTTCTTAATTAGTACTCATTATTTGGGCCAGTACATTTCTTCTTGGACCCCTTGGACTTCTCTAGCTAGATAGCCCCTAAATTTAAGATCATTTGCCTTCATCCACTAGGAGGATAGTCATCAGATTTGTACATAGCTGTTTTCAGGATTACGGCTACCACAAGTCATTTGCAAAGGACAATATTAAATCCCAACTGTCATCTACCCATTCAACATGGGTCACAGTCAATTCTGATCTAATACTTACACTAACAGCCACAGGGGCTCACTCCTGCAGTATCTATGGTTCTGACCTCAGGAATTCTTTGTTCATTATCATTTGTACAGAGTACAGAGGGTGTCCGCTGTGAAGTTGCCTGGTGTGGCATGAACTTTAGTTTGGAAAATAAAAATTCAAAAGTATTTCAAATAAAGACAACTGCTGGGATAGAAAATGGAAAGCGAGCATGTCAGCAAGCACTCTAAGTTAAGAAAAAGGTCAGAATAGCATGGGGCAGTAAAGAGCACAGACTAGGCATATGTAACGGAACTAACAAATATGATGCGAAAGCTATGATTCCAAAAATATGATGAGTCCTTTCTACTCAAACTTCGTTCAGTGATACTGTGAGATACATATTATTATCTCCATGTTATACAAGTGGGGGAACCTAAGATCAGAGGAAATAACAGATTTGTCCCAAGTCAGCAGTAATATAGGACAGACCAGGTTGTGAGCATAACTTTAATGCTACTCTTTTTTACCTGTTAACCTGTGTCTTTCTGCAACAGGATTTATTATTTCTCAGAGCTTTAATATTTTTCTCAGAGAAGCTTGCAACTTCATCTGTAACAAGACTTCATTTTTCTTGGGAACTGTCTCATTCTACAGGTCTCCAAGTGGCTTGGATAACATTGGAGTCGCAATAGTTGCATGAGGGTTCCACCACATTAACACAGCAATTATAGCAGCAGTGACCACATGACCACCCTCGTTCAGTGATAATCATGACTAGGACTTTTGCTAACGTAACTAGAAAAAAAAAAGTTTTATTTCTATTAGTATTTTTAGAGTAGGATGTAAGTGTGGAACTGATAGTTTCTAACTAGTAGAGAATGTCTGAGAATACGTCATTTTTAAAAAAGCAGAAATAAGAAATAAAGAGTACTTCTATCATTATCAGATACTTTGGGGGATTTTCTTTGCTTGTTTGTTTTGTTTGTTTTGAGAAAGAGTCTCACGCCTACCTGCAGTGATCTCAAATCACTGAAGCTTCAACTTCTTGGGCTCAGGTCCTTGTCCCACCTCAGCCACCTGAGTAGCTGGGACCACAAGCACTCACCACCTCACCTAGCTAATTTTTGTATTTCTTTCTTTTTTTTTTTTTTGATATAAGAGTTTAATTTATTTTTGGATGAGTATACTTCAATTGTATACTCAATTGTATACTCATTGTTTTCAATGAGTAAACTATAATATAATACGTTTATATTATATTTTATCTTAAGTATTTCTACCTCCAGAGTCATATCTGTGGTCTATTCTATTTCCTATTGGGTTTCTGGCATTTTACTTGCCAATTCCAAATTTCTCTTTATGTGTTTCTCAGTTTGACTTTAGTACTTTGACTTACTTCTGGTATTTCTTTTTTCATGCATACATTTAAAATGTTTATATAATCACAAATCTATACACTGTCTTTTTTAAAAATTCTGGAATTTTTCATAAAGAAAAACCACTTTCTACTCCAAGATTATATATTAAATTCCTCCATGTTGTCCTCTAGATTTTTTTGAGAGTGTGATATAATAAATATTATCAAGGTCTAGCATTATTTTATTTTTATTTGGGTTTCAGTTGTCTAATTACTGTTTGTTAATTCATAGCTTTCTCATTAATTTTAAATGGCAGCTTTATTTTAATAAATTTTATTAAATCTTTACCTGTTTCATATATCTGCTGGCTGACACTGTGCCAAAATCAAAAGGTTTTATTACTATACATTTGTAATGTGTTTTAACAGAAATAGAAATAGTATCCCAGGCTAGCATCCTGGAGGATAAGAGACCATAGAGTTAGCTAGAAGAAACCAACACCACATGGAGCAGAGTTGAGCTGCTCCAGCTGAGCAGGAACCAAACTACCAAAAAACAAAAACAGGAGGAAATATGCTATTGTTTTATTAAGCCATTAAGTTTTGCGTTGGTTAGTTACACAGTAATGAACAATTGATGGGTGTTAAGGGTTATTTTTTCTCTAGGTCTCTTATTTCTGTAATTTATTTACATGTGTTTACTATTATAAATATAGAGATTTCTATTTCTGAGAGGTCTTTATAAATAAGAAAGCTAAGTATAATAATTTTGTACCTATTCATATGAGTTTATTTAGTCCCTGATAGTGTTAAATTGAAACACTTGGTTATTCCAGTTATATGATCTCATCATTTTTAAAATGAGAATTTGGCCTCTTCCTTAACAAAAAGGTTTTACACATATAAATATAGATTTCTGTGTATTTACATTGACTAGTACTTCTATAAAAAGGTTAAATAATAGTAATGATGGCAATAGACCTGCTTTAAGTTTTCTCAATGCAGTGATAAATTTTTCAGTGTTCTATTATTAAGTACTACAGTATAAACAATTACCCTATTTTTTTTCTTTTTCTTTCTTTGCCTTTCCTTCCTCTTTGGTGCTTGATTCTTGTTAACAATAAGATAGTATTTTATATGTTCTTTCTTACCACTAGGTACCCATTCGCACAATGTTTTCCTTATTTAATTATGTGTTTGCATAGAAGTTTCAGACACTAAATCTTGAACAATCCAGGCAGCAATGGAATTTTCCTACATCTAAAGATTGCTCATAACCAAGATGGCACCAGCCTATTCACCATATGGGGCAATAACTGAAGATAAGTCATCAGAACAAGCCATGTAGACTAGTACCTCCTCACTACTCTTGCATGCCCTTCATACCATGCTTCCCCTTTTTAAATACCTACACTCAACCCAGAATTCTTAAATGGGTTCTTTAAGACAGGAGCATGGACCATTCCCCCACTGCTAGCTTTGGTAAATTAAGTCAATTTCTTTCATGGTGCTTCTTTGTCATTGGCATTGCAAGTGGTGAGCAGATGAGCCTGTGCTTGGTAACACAATTGAAGCATCCATCAATTATTAGGTTGGCACAAAAGTAATTGTGGTTTCTGCCATTACTTTTTGTGATTAAAAATAAATTATATTTGCATCAACTGAATACTATTTTATTTAACATTAAGTGATTATAATAAAAAATTTTAACACCATTAAAAAGTGGGCAAAGGGCATGAGCAGACACTTTTCAAAGGAAGATGTACATGTGGCCAAGAAGCACATGAAAAAAAGCTCCGTATCACTGATCATTAGAACAATACAAGTAAAACCACAATGAGGTACCATCTCACACTAGTGAGAATGGGTATTATTAAAAAGGCAAGAACATACACTGTGGATGATACCTATAATACCAGTACCTTGGGAGGTAAAAACAGACACATCTGTTGAGCTAAGGAGTTCAAGACCAGCCCGCACAACATAGGGAAACCCAATCTCCCCCAAAAATACAAAATTAGCCAGTCGTGGTGGAATACGCTGGTAGTCCCAGCTACTTGTAAGGCTAAGATGGGAGGCTTGCTTGGGCCTAGGAGGTTGAGGCTGCAGTGAAGCAAGATTACACTGCTGCACTTCAGCCTGGGCAACAGAGCAAGACCCTGTCTCAAAAAAAAAAATCTGTTAATAAATTCTGGCAAGGTTGTGGAGAAAAGGAAACATTATATACACTGTTGGTGGGAGTGTAAATTAGTTCAACAATTATGGAAGGCAGTATGGTGATTCTTTAAAGAGCTAAAAGTGGAACTGTCATTCAGTCCAGCAATCCCAAACTGGGTATATACTCAGAGGAATATAAATCATTTTACCATCAAGATGCATGCATGTGAGTGTTCATTGCAGCACTACTCATAATAGAAAAGACATTAAATGAACCTAAATGCCCATCAGTGACAAACTGGATAAGAAAAATTGTGGCACATATACACCATGAAATACTATGTGACCACAAAAAGAATGAGATCATGTCTTTTGCAGGAGCAGAAGGCCATTATCCTTAGCAAACTAATGCAGGAACAGAAATATCACATGTTCTCACTACAAGTGGTAGCTAAGTGATGAAAACTCATGAACACAAAGAAAGGGAGAAAAGACACTGAGATCTACCTGAGGGTGGAGAATGGGAGGAGGGAGAGGAACAGAAAAGATAACTATTGAGTACTGGGCTTGATACCTGGGTGATGAAATAATCTGTACAACAAACACCCATGACACAAGTTCACCTTTGTAACAAAATTTCACATGTACCCCTGAACCTAAAAGTTGAAAAAAATATTTTCCAACATGCCTTTTGACCATCAATCTAGCTTTGCTATATGTTTTCATAGTTTTATGTATACATATTGTTAGTGTTTGTCTTACAATGTAATATAGGTTATATGCACATATTTCTTAATATTAAATCATTCTTTTTTTCTAGAAACAAACCCCAGTTTTCTACTGCATTTCCTAATTGTTGTGTTTTCTTTTTTTTTTTTTTTTTTTTTTTTTTTTTTTTGCTGGGGTTCATTTCTTGGTAACACTTTAAAATAAATATTTTAAAATTACTTTTCTTTCTTTGTACTAATATGTCTGCTATTGATATCAAAGACATGTTAAGATTTTTGAAATAGTTTAGAACATTTCCTTTGCTCTCAGTGCTATTAACCAGTTTAAATAGCAACATCAGGATCAACTCCTTGAAATATTCATAAGACTTACCTGTAAAAACCTCTGGTTTGTGTCCCTTTGCCCAATATTAGAGATGAAGTAGTGAAGAGGAGGTGGTTTTCTTTTTGAACGTATTTGTCTCATGCAAATGATCCATTTATGTCTTCTGTTACTTCATCTGTTGAATTTAGCAATTTGCATTTTCTTGGAATCTCATCGATTATATTCAGCTTTTGAATTGATTTGGAGAAAGTGGTGAATTGTTTAATTTTTAAATTTTCTCTGTATCTGTGGCACTTTTTCATTTCCTCCCTAATATTTTGTTTCTGTGCTTTCTTCCTGGTCTTCTCCTAATTAGTCTAGATTTTATTGTTTTCAAGTAGACCACAATTTGATTTATATTATTATCATTTTGTTTCAAATGTGGCATGATCTTTATAAATTAATTCTATTATTTCACTTTCTTTACACTTTATGATTTATTTTTCAAAAATTTTAAATGTTTAAATCATTTCACTCTTTTTCTTCAAGTTTTCTTTTCCTCCCTCTCTTCCTCCCTTCCTCATTCTTCCATTCCCTTCATTTTCATCTGGTCTGCTTGTTCTGAAATTTTTACTGCCTTTCTGGTATAATAGTCTTATGCCAAAATGAAAAAAAAAAAAATTACATGATTTTGAAAGAGTACTCTTAAAGTGACATCTTTCACATACTAAACCACCATAATTTACATACTCACATCATTTCATACACCTTAAATAAATGTACATACTGTATACATAAGTCTAAAATGGGTTTTTCTTATCAATGATCCAGAAAGCCTCACACAGCATATTCAATAAATGGTTAAAAATGGTAATATTTAATTAATTAAAATGAAGCCTACATATTCAAAACATTAAGAAAGCTCTAATTCTAGCTATTTATTTTTTCTTATTTTATATACAAAACCACCTTATACCTTGGTGAAAAAATAACAAATTTAACACAGAAGATAACCATCCTAAATAATGAAATACTGGAAAGAGAAATAACTATACTTTCTATCATTTTGTATTTTCCTGTCATCAAACTAACATGTTTCAGTTTTATCTGTCTCTGGCTGGAGAACTGTTCACAATAAACACAGGCAATGCACATGGGTATTTATTTCTTAAAGATATACAAAACAAAATCATCATTCCGAAATGATGAGAACAATAGTAAACTAAAAATAAGTGAAGTCTCATGACACAGGTTTGAAGAAGGATTTCTTATTCCAAAGTTAAACAGAGAAAAGGCAGTAATAGCCTGCTGGTCTTCAATTAACTCTCCATTCGTTCATGTGGGGATGGTACAGAAAACCTTTCCTTGGTTTTGTCTAACATTGCAGAACACGTCATCAATAGAAATAATTGTATGTACATACAGATGAAAAAATATAATCTCCTTAGATTCAGTTTTTGGTTATTGGAAAGGCCATTTGTAAATTTCTTATTTATTCAATTTCCTGAGTCATTTTCAGGCTTGATGCAATTCCCTATATTAAATTTTCTACTTAGCTTGTAAGCGTCTTAAAACTTACTCTGTTCATACATTCCATCACTCACATTTTAGATGTACTTAGGCATAAATTTCTACCCAGTGAGTCTCAGATAAAATTTCAACTTTATTTCCCAAAGATTCTCTCCCTCTATTTCTCCCCAAATGAAAAGGCAGAATAAAGGATGGGCAGATTCCTAAATTAGGTTTATCCTATTTTAACAAGTCAGGGAGATACTAAAATAATCTTTCAACTGTTACCTGCAGTTCCTACCAAAACTTACACACTTCATCTTGTAAAACTTGCTCAGTTTGTGAATATCCTAATAGTTTGACATCTCATTGTAAGGGTGATAATATAATATTCAAATGGGAATGTTTTGTGAATAAAAATAATTTTTATTGATATTTATGTTGGGACTATAACAAATGTAGCTTCATACATTCTTCTCCTCTAAATATATGCTTTTGTCCCCTCCAAAATTCATATATTTGAAATGTAATTACCAATTCAACAGTGTTTAGAGGTGGGACCCAATTGGAGGTGTTTAGATCACAAAGCCTCTGCCTTCATGAATGGATTAACACCATTAAAAGAAAAGCTTGTGAAATATTTGCTCTCTTGCCCTTCTGCCTTCCACAATGGTAAGATGTAGCAAAAAGGCCCTCATCAAATGCTGGAACTATAATCTTGGACTTTCCAGTCTCCAAAACAGTGGCAAATAAATTTTTGTTCTTCATCAATTACCTAGTATAGTTATTCTGTTAGAGTTATTTGTCATATAGTAGCACAAATGGATTAAGACAGGAATATACACTGTGTATCAGTGGTTTGCCAACTTTTGTATGCATCAGAATCATTTGGAAACCTTGACAAAAGACAGGCTGCTAGACTCCATCAGCAGAGCTTCTGGTTCTGTATGTGTAGACAACTAAAGAGGAGGAAATTTTGGACTTCAAATGACACTACAGGGCTACAGTAACCAAACAGCATGGTACTGGCACACACAAAAAAATAGGCACATAGACCAATGAAACACAAGAGAGTCCTCAAAAATAACACCACACATCTACAACTATCTGCCCTTTGACAAATCTGACAAAAACAAGCAATGGGGAAAGGATTCCCTATTTAATAAATGGTGTTGGGAAAACTGGCTAGCTATATGCAGAAAGCTAAAACTGGATCACTTCCTCACATCTTATATAAAAATTGGCTCAAGATGGATTAAAGACATAAACGTTAGACATAAAATCATAAAAACCCTAGAAGAAAACCTATGCAATACCATTCAGGACATAGGCATGGCCAAAGACTTGATAACTAAAACACCAAAAGCACTGGCAACAAAATCCAAAATTGACAAATGGGATTTAATTAAAGCTTCTACACAGCAAAAGAAACTATCATCAGAAAGAACAAGCAACCTACAGAATGGGAGAAAATTTCTGCAATCTATCCATCTGACAAAGGGCTAATATCCAGAATCTATGAAGAACTTGAACAGAATTGCAAAACAAACAAACAAACAACCCCATCAAAAAGTAGGCAAAGGATATGAACAAACACTTCTCAAAAGAAGACATTTATGCAGAAGACTTGGAACCAACCCAAATGCCCATCAATAATAGACTGGATAAAGAAAATGTGGCACATATACAAAATGGAAGACTATGCAGCCATAAAAAAGATGAGTTCACATCCTTTGCAGTGACATGAATGAGGCTGTAAACCATCATTCTCAGCAAACTAACACAAGAACAGAAAACCAAACACCACATATTCTCACTCATAAGTGGGAGTTAAACAATACGAACACACAAGAGAGATTCAAGATGGCGGATCCTTAGCAGCTCGGGATTGTGGCTCCCAGTGAAACTGCAGAAAACAAGAGGATGCCACAGTTTTAGGTGAATTTTTGTTGCTCATGGACCAGGAGATTCCCAGCAGAGGAGCCCCACGGGTCACCATCACAACTCTTGTGGCCAGTGCAGTGGTTTTGCTGGCGCCTTGGCACAGCAGTTTTTGGTGCAGAGTCAGAAAAGCACCAACAAACTTAACACCGCTGTTTTAGCCAGCACAGTGGGTTGCTCAGATTCTGGTGCTGGGAATCAATAAATTGGACGTCCACTCAGAAATCTAATTAGAAAGGCAGTAATTAGAAACACGACAGATGGATAACTTTATAATGAAGGGAAGAAACCAGTCTAAAAAGGCTGAGAATACCCAAAATCAGAATGCCTCTCCCTCTACAGGGGATTACAGTTCCTCATCAGCAACAAAACAAGACCTGATGGAGAAAGACTGTGTTCCATTAGTAGAGGCAGGCTTCAGAAGGTGGATGATAAGAAACTTCTGGGAGTTGAAGGAACTTGTTCTAACCCAATGTAAAGAAACTAAGAACTTTGAAAAAAGGTTTGATGAAATGCTAACAAGAATAGATAATATAGAGAGGAATATAAGTGAATTAACAGAGTTGAAAAATACAACACGAGAACTTCGTGAAGTATGCACAAGTTTTAACGGCCGAATTGATCAAGCAGAAGGAAGGATATCAGAGGTCCAAGACCAACTTAATGAAATAAAATGAGAAGACAAGAATAGAGTAAAAAAGATAAAAAGGAATGAGCAAAGTCTCCAAGAAATATGGGACTATGTGAAAAAGACCTAATCTACATTTCATAGGTGTACCTGAATGCGACAAAGAGAATGAATCCAAGCTGGAAAACACTCTTCATGATATTATTCAGGAAAACTTTCCTAACCTAGCAAGGCAGGACAATATTCAACTCCAGGTAATACAGAGAACACCACAAAGATATTCCTCAAGAAGAGCAAACCCAAGGCACATAATCGTTAGATTCACCAGGGTTGAAATGAAGGAGAAAATACTAAGGGCAGCCAGAGAGAAAGGTCAGGTTACCCACAAAGGGAAGCCTATCAGACTCACAGCAGATCTCTCAGCAGAAACCCTACAAGCCAGAAGAGAGTGGGGGCTGATATTCAACATCCTTAAAGACAAGAACTTTCAACCCAGAATTTCACATCCAGCCAAACTAAGCTTTACAATTGAAGGAAAAATAAAATCTTTTGTGAATAAGCAAGTACTTAGAGATATCATTACCATGAGGCCTGCTTTACAGGAGCTTCTGAAAGAAGCATTACACATAAAAAGGAACAACCAGTATGAGGCTTTCTAAAAATATACCAAAAAGTAAAGAGTATCAACGTAATGAAGAATTTATATCAACTAATGGGCAAAATAGCCAGCTAATATCAAATGGCAATAATCTTAAATTTAAATTGACCAAATCCCCCAATCAAAAGATATAGCCAAAACCTATCAGTATGCTGCACCCAGACCCATCTTACATGCAAGGATACATAAAGAGTCAAAACAAAGGGATGGAGAAAGATTTGTCAACCAAATGGAGAGCAAAAATAAATAAATAAAAAGAAGAGGTTGCAATTCTCGCCTCTGATGGAAGGGATTTTAAAGCAACAAAGATCAAAAGAGGACATAATGGTAAAAGGATCAACACAACAAGAAGAGCTGACGATCCTGAATGTGTACCCACCCAACACAGGATACATAAGACTTGGAAAGAGACTTGGACTCCCACACAGTAGTTGTGGGAGACTTCAACATCAATATTAGATAGATCAATGAGATAGAAAATTAACAAGGATATCCAGGACTTGAACTCAGATCCAGAACAAGTAAACTTAATAAACATTTATAGAACTCTCCACTTAAAACACACAAGATATGCACTCTTATCAGTAACACATCATACCTACTCAAAGGTTTAAATGAAATACTGGTTGGCCATTATTAAGCACGATTGATGGTATAAGGGAGGTTTTCAATACCCATTTTTAGACTGCATTCTAGCCTGGGCAACTAAACAACACTCCCATTCTCTCTCCCTCCTTCTCTTCCTCTTTTATCCTCTTGTTCATTCCTTTTTTTTCTCTTTCTCTCAAAAAAAAAAAAAGAAGAAGAAGAAGAAAAGAACACACAGACACAGGGAGGCAAACATCATACACTGGGACCTCTCAGGGGGTAGGAGGTAGGGGAAGGAAAGCATTAAGAGAAATATCTAATGTAGATGACAGGTTGATGAGTGCAGAAAACCAACATGGCCTGTATATACCTATTAACAAACCTGCATGTTCTGCACATGTACCCCAGAACTTAAAGTATAATTAAAAAAAAAAAAAAAGAAAGGGGTCACAGGTCCCATGCAAATATGAAACTGAGCAGGGCAGTCATTAAATTTCAAAATTCCAAAACAGTCTCCTTTGACTCCATGTCTCACATCCAGGGCATGGTGGTTTAAAAACTGGGCTCCTACGGCCTTGGGCACTTCCACTCCTGTGGCTTCACAAAGCTGAGTCCCTGTGACTCAGGCTGCTGACTGCCTGCAGCTTTTCCAGGTACAGGGTTCAACCCGCAAGTGAATCTGCCATTCTGGGACCTGGAGGAGAGTGGCCCCCTTCTCACAGCTCCACTAGGCAGTGCCCACTGAGGATTCTGGCTGTGGGCTCCAACTCCACATTCCCTTTGGCACTACCCTGGCAGAGGTTCTCTATGATGGCTCTGCCCCTGTAGAAAGCTTCTGCGTGCGCACACAGGCTTTCTCATAGATCTTCTGAAATCTAGGCAGATGTTCCTCAACCTTCTTTATTCTTGCATTCTGTGTGCCTACAGGCATACGATCACATAGAAGCTGCCAAAAGCCTTATGGCCTGCATTCTCCAAAGTGTCAGGTTGAGCTATATACTGGGCCTCTTTGAGCTGAGGCTAGAGCTGGAGTTGTCAGAATATGGGGAGCATTGTCCCAAGGCTGCACAGGGCAACAGGGCCTTGGGGTGGCCCAGGGAACCTCCTTTCTTCCTAGCCTTCCAGGCCTGTGGTGGGAGGAGTTTTGTGAAGGTTTCTAAATTGCCTTCAAAGCCCTTTTCCCATTGCCTTAGATATTAGCACTTGGCTCTCTTTTAGCTATGCAAAGATCTCTAGCAAGTAGTTGTTACACAGCCCACTTGAATTCCTCTTCTGAGAAAGCTTTTTCTTTCTCAGCCACGTGGTAAGTTTGCAAATTTTACAAACTTTTACACTCTACTTTCATTTTAAATTTATATTCCAAGTTTAAGATAGTTCTTTACCCCCACATCTAAGCGTAGGTTGTTAGAAGCAGTCAGATCACTTCTTGAATATTTTGTTGCTTAGAAACATTATACCCAGTACGCTAAATCATCACTCTTAAGTTCAAATTTCCACAGATCCATAGGGCATAAATGCCATACAGCCAAGATCATTACTAAGGCCTAACATATGTGACCTTTGCTCCAGTTCTCAATAAGCTCCTCATTTCCATATGAGGCCCTGGCAGCCTGGTCTTCACTGATTAAATGACTGTAACCAAAATGTCTGATAATCAGACATTTAATCAGTCTCTGTAAAGACAACAGATGCTGGAGAGGATGTGGAGAAATAGGAACACTTTTACACTGCTGGTGGGAGTGTAAATTAGTTCAATCATTGTGGAAGACAGTGTGGCGATTCCTCAAAGACCTAGAAATAGAAATTCCATTTGACCCAGCAATCCCATTACTGCGTATGTATCCAAAGGACTATAAATCATTCTACTATAAGGACACATGCACACGAATGTTCATTGCAGCACTGTTTACAATAGCAAAGACATGGAACCAACCCAAATGCCCATCAATGATAGACTGGTCTAGGAAAATGTGGCACATATACACCATGGAATATTATGCAGCAATCAAAAATGATGAGTTCATGTCCTTTGTAGGGACATGGATGAATCTGGAGAACATCATTCTCAGCAAACTGAAACAAGAACAGAAAATGAAACACCACATATTCTCACTCATAAGCAGGTGATGAACAATGAGAACACATGGACACAGGGAAGGGAGTACTACACACTGTGGTCTATTGGGGGGAATAGGGGAGGGACAGCAGGGTGGGGCAGCTGGGGAGGGATAGCATGGGAAGAAATGCCAAATGTGGGTGAAGGGGTGGAAGGCAGCAAAACACACTGCCATGTGTGTACCTATGCAACTATCTTGCATGTTCTGCACATGTACCCCAAAACCTAAAACGCAATTAAAAAAAACTTTAAAAACAATCCGAACTTTCCCTCATCTCCCTATCTTCTTCTGAGCCCTAAAAACTCTTCCAACCTCTGCTTATCACCCAGGACCAAATTTTCAGGCGTCTTTATAGCAATACCTGACTCCATGGTACCAATTTTCTTAAACTGCTATAAAGCATTCTTTTCTAATTTTTTTTTTTTTTTTGAGACGGAGTTTTGCTCTTGTTACCCAGGCTAGAGTGCAATGGCATGATCTTGGCTCACCACAACCTCCACCTCCTGGGTTCAGGCAATTCTCCTGCCTCAGCCTCCTGAGTAGCTGGGATTACAGGCACGTGTCACCATTCCCAGCTAATTCTTTGTATTTTTAGTAGAGACGGGGTTTCACCACGTTGACCAGGATGGTCTCAATCACTTGACCTCGTGATCCACCTGCCTCGGCCTCCCAAAGTTCTGGGATTACAGGCGTGAGCCACCGCACCGGGCCCTAAAGCATTCTTGAATTGCCATAAAGAAATACCTGAGACTGGTTAATTTATAAGAACAGTGGCTTAATTGGCTCATCCTTCTGCATGCTATACCATAACATCTGCTTTTAGGGAGGTTTTAGGGAGCTTTTAAGCAAGACAGAGTGGAGGCAAAGTACCACACACTTTTAAATAACCAGATCTTCCAAGAACTAATTCACTATCATGAAGACAGAATCAAGTCATGAGAGATCTTCCCCCATGATCTAAACACCTTCTACCAGGCCCTAACTCCAGCACTGGGGAATAGAGTTCACCATGAGATTTTGGCAGGGAGATATCTAAAACATATCAAGTAGATATGCTTATATGGGACAAAATGGATTTCAAGACAAAAACCATAAAAGAACAAAGAAGGTCATTATGTAATAATAAAGGGGTCAATTCAGCAACAGGATATAACAATTTAAAATATGTATGTACCCAACACTGGAGAACCCAGATACATAAATCAAATATTATTAAAGATAAAGAGATAGACCCCAAAACTGTAATAAACATTTAAACACCTGAGTTTTAGCATTTGACAGATCATCCAGACAAAAATCAACAAAGAAACACTGATATTTATCTGAGTATAGCCCAAGTGGACTTAATTGATACATATAGAATATTTCATCCAACATCTGTAGAATACACATTATTCTCCTCAGAACATGAATCATTCTCAAGGATAGACCATGCATCAGGCCACAAAATATGCCTTTAAAAATTCAAAAAATAAAATAGTATCAAGTATCTTTTCTGACCACAATAAAATAAGACTAGAAATAAATAACAAGAGCAATTTGAAAACTATGCCATAACAAGGATTATTAAATAATATGCTTCTGAATGGCCAGTGGATCAATGAAGAAATTATGAGGCAAATTTTAAAAAATTCTTGAAGCAAATCATGGAAACACAACATACCATAACTTATGGAATGTTGTTAAAGCAGTACTTAGAGAAAAGTTTATAGCTATGAGCACCTACATAAAAGAGTATAAGAATTTCAAATAAACAAGCTAACAATACGTTGTAAAGAACCCAATTCAACAATACATTAAAAATATAATTCATCATGAACAAGTGAGATGTATTCCTGGGATGAAAGGATAACTTGAAACACACAAATCAATCAACATGATAGATCATATCAATAGCATGAAGAACAACAACCATACGATTATTTCAATTGATGCTGAAAAGTTGATAAAATTCAAAACCTCTTTATGATTAAAATACTCAATAAACTGGGTATGAATGGAACACACCTGAAGATAATAAAAGCCATATATAACAGATCCATACCTAGTATCATACGGAATGGGAAAATCTGAAAGCTATTCCTCTAAAACCAAAAACATAACAAGGATGCCCACTAATACCACTGTGTCAACACAATACTGGAAGTCATAGCTAGAGCAATTAGACAAGAGAAAGAAATACAGGGTATCCAATTAACAATGCAGAAGTCAAATTATCCTTGTTTGCAAATGATATGATTTTGTATTTGGAAAAACCTAATGACTCAACCAAAAACTGTGAGAGCTGATAAACAAGTTCAGTAAAGTTGCAGGATACAAAATCAACATACAAAATTCCATAATATTTCTATATACCAACAGCATATAATCTGAAAAAGAAATCAAGAAAGTAATTTCATTTATAATAGCTACAAATAAAGCAAAATCAATTAATTAACCTAGAAATTAACCAAAGAAGTATGATCTCTACAGTGAAAACTATAAAATATTGATAAACTAAATTGAAAGGGAAACACAAAATATGGAAAGGTAGTCCCTTTCTGTGGATTGGAAGAATCAAATTGTTAAAATGTCCATATGCCCAAAGCTATCTACAGATTCAATGCATCTACGACTAACATTCTTTACAGAAATATGTGTGTCTGTGTGTTTGTGTGTATATATATAAATATGTGTGTGTGTGTATACACACACACACACACACACATATAAACCCTAACATTTATATGAAGCCACAAAAGACCCAGAAATGCCAAAGTCATCCTACACAAAAAGGACAAAACTGGAAGAATTACATTATCTAACTTCAAATTGTACTATATAGTTATTGTGACCAAAACAGCATGGTACTGGCATAAAAACAGACTAGTAGACCAATGGAACAGAATAGTGAACCCAGAAACAAATTCATATACTTACAATAAATTCACTTTCAACAAAGGTGTCAAGAACATATAGTCTCTTCAATAAATGTTGCTGTGAAAACTGGATGCCCATGTTCAAAAGAATGAAACAAAACCCTTATCACTTGCCATACACAAAAATCAAGTCAAATGTATTAGAGACTTTTAATTCTAAGACCTCAAACTATGAAACTACTAAAAGAAAACTTCGGGGAAATGCTCTAAGACAGAGATTCTCTGTCCTAGAATTCTTTAGGATTGGTCAATGATTTCTTGAGTAATACCAACAAGCACAGACAACTAAAACAAAAAAAGGACAAATGAGATTACATCAAGTTAAACGTTTCTACAGAGCAAAAGTAACGATCAACAAAGTGAAGAGAAAACCCACACAAAGGGAGAATATATTTGCAAACTACCCATCTGACAAGGAACTAATAACCAGAATATATAAGGAGCTCAAAATATTCTATAAGAAAAAAAATCTAATAATTTTATTAATCAGCAAAACATATGAATAGATATTTCTCAAAGAGAGACATACACTGGCATACAGGTATAAGAAAAGGTGTTCAACATCATTGATAATCAGAGAAATGCAAATCAAAAGTAATATGAGAGGCTGCATGTGGTGGGGCTCATGCCTGTAATCCAGGCACTTTGGGAGGCTGAAGCAGGTGGATCACTTGAGATCAGGAGTTTGAGACCACCTGGCCAATATGGCAAAGCCTTGTCTCAACTAAAAATACAAAATTCAGCCAAGCGTGGTGGCATACACCTGTAATCCAGCTACTCAGGAGGCTGAGGTAGAAACTATAGAAACCATATCTAGAATTACTTGAACATGGGAGGTGTAATTTGCATTGAGCTGAGATTGTGCCATGATACTCCAGACTGGGAAACACACTGTCTCAATAATAATAATAATAATAATAATAATAATAAAATAATAATAGTAATAAGTCCAAGATATTATTTCATCCCAGTTAAAATAACTTTTATTATAAGGACAAGCAATAACAAATGCTGGCAAGGTTGTGAGGGAAAAGGAACTCTCATAAACTATGGGTGGGAATGTAAACTAATACAACCACCATGGAGAACATTTTAAAGATTCCTCAGAGAGCTAAAAATAGAACAACTATATAATCCAGCAATCCTACTGCTATGTATATCACCAAAAGAAAGGAAATCAGTATATCAAAGAGATAACTGTATGCCCATGTTTATTGCAGCATTGTTCACAGTAGACAAGATTTTGAAACAACCTAAGTGTCCATTGACAGATGAAGAGATAAAGAAAATGTGTGGGAGTCCACCAAAAAGGCCGAATAGGAACAACTCTGAGGCACAGTTCCCAGTGAGAGTGATGCAGATGGTGAGTGATCACATTTCCAACCAAGGTACCAGGTTTATCTCAATGCAACTAGTTGGACAGTGGGTGTAGCCCAAGGAAGGCAAACTGAGGCAAGGTGGGGTGCTGCTTCACTCAGGAAGTGCAACTAGCTAGAGGAGCCCCCTCCCACCCAATGGAGGACATCAGGGACATTTCCAGCCACTCCAGCACTCCGATTCAGATCCTGTGCTTCTCCTAAGGTCTTTATAGCCCACAGACAAGGAGATTTCTACCAAGCTAATAAAAGCCACGGGTTTCCAGCACAAATATGAGCTGCCAGTTTCAGCCAACTCTGCAGGTTCTCAGCACAAATCTGGGTGGCCATTTTGGCTGGTGCCTGGAAAGCCTGCAAGACAGAGCCTCCCACTCCACTGAAATAAGGGGAGCTGAAGGTAGGGAGCCAAGTGATCTGGCTCAGCAGCTCCTACCCCCACAAAGACCCGCAAACTGAAAAACTCTGGCTTGAGAGTTTTGCAGCCAGTGCAGCAGCTTGAACTTGACCCAGGCAGTCAAGCTCAGTGGGAGGAATCAGAATTGCCAAGGCAGTTCTAACTTTACCTTTGTAAACAAAAGCTCAGGAAGTTTACACAGAGCCTGCAGCAGCTTCAGCAGCACCTCTACAGGCAGATTGTGATTAAACTCCCTCCTAGCTGGGCAGGGCAGCTCTGAAAAAAGGCAGCAGCACATCAGGGATTTATAAATAAAACCCCACCTTCCCAGGACAGCATATGTGGGAAAAGGGGCGGTTGTGAATTCCACTTCAGCAGCCCTAAATGGAGCAATGGAGCTCCCAGCACAGCACTTGAGCTCTGATAAGGACAGACTGCCTCCTCAAGCAACTGTCTGACCCCCATATATCCAAAAAGACACCTCATACAGAAGCACTCTGGATAACATCTGGCAGGTACCCTTCTGGGATGAAGCTACCAGAGGAAAGACCAGGCAGCAATCCTTGCTTTTCTGAAACCCCTGTGGGTGATTTCCAGGCAAGCCAGGTCTGTAGTGGATCTCCAGCAGTCCTGCAGTGGAGGGGCCTGACTGTTAGAAGGAAAACTAAAAAACAGAAAGAAATAACTTCATCATCAACAAAAAGGATGTCCACTCAGAGACCCCATCCGAAAGTCACTAACTTCAAAGACCAAAGGTAGACAAATTCACAAAGATGGGAAGAACCCAGTGCAAAAAGGAGGAAATCACCAAAAACCAGAACAGCTCTCCTCCTCCAAGGAATCACAGCTCGTCAGCAGCAAGGCAAGAAAACAGGATGGAGAATGAGTTTGATGAATTAATAGAAACAGGCTTCAGAAGGTGGGTAAAAACAAATTTCTCTGAGCTAAAGGAACATGTTCTAACCCAATGCAGGGAAACTGAGAAACTTGAAAAAAGGTTAGATGACATGCTAACCTTAGAGAAGAACACAAATGACTTGATGGAGCTGAAAAACACAGCACAAGAACGTGCATTGTGAAGGATACACAAGTTTCAATAGCTGAACTGATCAAGCAGAATAAAGGATATCAGAGATTGAAGATAAATTCAATGAAATAAAATGAGAAGGCAAGATTAGGGAAAAAAGAGCGAAAAGAAATAAAGCCTCCAAGAAATATGAGATTATGTGAAAAGACCCAATCTATGTTTGATCGGTGTACCTGAATGTGATGGGTAGAATGAATCCAAGCAGAAAACAATCTTCAGAATATTATCCAGGAGAACTTCCCCAACCTAGCAAGGCAGACCATCATTCAAATCCCGAAAATACAGAGAACACCACAAAGATATTCCTCAAGAAGAGCAACCCCAAGGCACATTAATTGTAATATTCATCAGGGTTGAAATGAAGAAAAAGAAATGCTAAGGGCAGCCAGAGAGAAAGTTCAGGTTAGCCACAAAGCAAAGCCCATCAGACTCACAGCAGATCTCTTGGCAGAAACCCTACCAACCAGAAGAGAGTGGGGGCCAATATTCAACATCCTTAAACAAAAGAACTTTCAACCAAGAATTTCATATCCAGCCAAACTAAGCTTCATAAGTGAAGGAGAAATAAAATCCTTTATGGACAAGTATTTGCTGAGAGATTTTGTCACCACCAGGCCTGACTTAAAAGAGCTCCTGATGGAAGCACTAAACATGGAGAGGAACAAATACCGGCAACTGCAAAAACATACCAAATGGTAAAGACCATTGACATAATGAAGAAACTGCATCAACTAATGGGCAAAACAACCAACTAGTATCAAAATGGAAGGATCAAATTCACAAATAACAGTATTAACATTAAATGTAAACAGTCTAAATGCCCCAATCAAAAGACCCAGACTAAGTTGGATAAAAAGTCAAGACCCACCAGTGTCCTGTATTCAGGAGACCCATCTCACATGCAAAGACACACATAGGCTCAAAATAAAGGGATGAAGAAAAAAAAAGAATAAAAAAGCAGAGGTTGCAATTCTAGTCTCTGACAAAACGGACTTTGTTTAAACTAACAAAGATCAAATGTGACAAAGAACAGTACTACACAATGGTAAAAGGATCAATGCAACAAGAAGAGCTAACTATCCTAAATATATATGCACCTAACACAGGAGCACCCAGATACATAAAGCAAATTCTAAATGACCTACAAAGAGACTTAGACTCCCAGACAATAATAGTGGGAGACTTTAACACTCCACTATTAATATTAGACAGATCAATGAGACAGAAAATTTACAAGAATATCCAAGACTCAAACACAGATCTGGATGGAGCAGACCTAATAGAAATCTACAGAACTCTCCACACCAAATCCATAGAATATATATTCTTCTCAGCACCACATCACACTCTAAAATACACCACACAATTGGAAGTAAACTACTTCTCAGCAAATGCACAAAACTGGAAATAACAACAACCAGTCTCTCAGACCACAGTGCAATCATATTAGAACTCAGGATTAAGAAGCTCACTCACAACCACAGAACTACATGGAAACTGAACAACCTGCTCCTGAATGACTACTGGATAAATGACAAAATGAAGGCAGAAATAAAAATGTTCTTCAAAACCAACAAGAATGAATACACAATGTACAAGAATCTCTGGGACACATTTAAAGCAGTGTCTAGGGGAAAATTAACCATTAAATGCCCATATGAGAAGCCAGGAAAGACTAAAATCAACACCCTATTGTCACAATTTAAAAAACTAGAGAAGCAAGATCAAGCACATTCAAAAGCTAGCAGAAGACAAGAAATAACTAAAATCAGAGCAGAACTGGAGGATAAAAAGATACAAAAAACCCTTCAAAAAACTGATAAATCCAGGAGCTAGTTCTTTGAAAAATTAAACAAAATAGACAGACTCCTAGCCAGAATAATTTAAAAAAAGAGAGAGAATAATTGAATAGATGCAATAAAAATTGATAAAGGGGATACCACCACCAATTCCACAGAAATACAAACTACCATCAGAGATTACTACAAACAACTCTATGCACATAAACCAGTACATCTAGAAGAAATGGATAAATTCCTGGACACTTACACCCTCCCAAGGTTAAACCTGGAAGAAGTAGAATCCCTGAATAGACCAATAAAAAGGCCTGAAGACAACAATTCATAGCCTACCAACCAAAAAAAGTCCAGGTCCAGATGGGGTCACAGCCGAATTCTACCAGATGTACAAGAGGAACTGGTACCAATCCTTCTGAAACTATTCCAAACAATACAAAAAGAGGGAATCCTTCCCAAATCATTAAATTATACCAACACTGTCCTGAAACCAAAACCTGGCAGAGACACAACTGCAAAAGAAAATTTCAGGCAAAAATCCGTGATAAACATAGATCCAAAAATCTTCAATAAAATACTGGCAAACCAAATGCAACAGCACATCAAAAACCTTATCCATCATGATTAAGTCAGCTTCATCCCAGGGATGCAAAGCTGGTCAACATACGCAAATCTATAAACATAATCCATCACAAAAACAGAACCAATGACAAAAACAACATGATTATCTCAATAGATAATAGATGCAGAAAAGGCCTTCAACAAAATTCAACAGCCCTTTATGCTAAAATCCCTCAGTAAACTAGGTATCAATGGAACATATCTCAAAATAATAAAAGCTATTTATGAGAAACCCATAGCCAATATCAAACTGAATGGGCAAAAACTGGAAGCATTCCCTTTGAAAACTGGCACTATACAAGGGTGCCCTCTCTCACCATTGCTATTCAACATAGTATTGGAAGTTTTAGCCAGAGCAATCAGGCAAGAAAAAGAAATAAAGGTATTACACTAGGAAAAGAGGAAGTCAAACTGTCTGTATTTGCAGACAACAAGATGGTAAATTTAGAAGACCCCATCATCTCAGCCCAAAATCTCCTTAAGATGAAAGGTAACTTCAGCAAAGTCTCAGACATAAAATCAATGTGCAAAAATCACAAGCATTCCTATATATCAATAACAGACTATCAGAGAGCCAAATCATGAGCAAACTCCCATTCACAATTGCTACAAAGAAAATAAAATACCTAGGAATACAACTAACAAAGGATGTAAAGGATCTCTTCAAGGAGAACTAATAACCACTGCTCAAGGAAATAAGAGAGGACACAAACAGATGGAAAAACATCCATGCTCATGGTTAGGAAGTATCAATTTCGTTATAATGGTTACACTACCCAAAGTAATTTATAGATTCAATGCTATCCCCATCAAGCTACCATTAACCTTCTTCACAGAACTGGAAAAAACACCTTAAACTTCATATGGAATCAAAAGAGAGACTTCCTAGCCAAGACAATTCTAAGCAAAAAGAACAAAGCTGGAGGCATCCCACTACCTTTCTTCAAACTATACTACAAGGCTACAGTAATCAAAACAGCATGGTACTGGTACCAAAACAGATATATAGATCAATGGATTAGAACAGAAGCCTTGGGAGGAATGCTACATATCTAAAACCATCTGACACTTGACAAACCTGACAAAAGGAAGCAATGGGGAAAGGATTCCCTTTTAATAAATGGTGTTGGCCCTCTACAGGACATGTTGGCTGTCCTACAGGACATGGATGAAGCTGAAAAACATCATTCTCAGCAAACTGACATAAGAATAGAAAACTAAACACCGTGTGTTCTCCCTCATAAGTGGGTGTTGAACAATGAAAACACAGGGACATAGGGAGGGCAACATCACACACTGGGGCCTGGGGAATAAGGGGCTAGGGGATGAATAGCAGGGGCTGAGGGGATTGGGGAGGGATAGCATTAGGAGAAATACCTAATGTAGACAACAGGGCAATGAATGCAGCAAACCACCACCATGGCACATGTATACCTAGGTAACAAAGCTGCACAATCTACACATATACCCCAGAACTTAAAGTATAATAAATAATAAATAAATCTAAAAAAAATACAAACAAAAAGAATTTATACTAAGTTACACTTGAAGCAAGAAAGCTTCATTTTTCTACTGGTTAAAACCTATGAGATAAATAAATAGTTCACATAATTGGATGAAATCAGGCCAGTGTGAAATGAACAGCAATTCTCAGCCCCAAATATAGTAAAATGTAATATCATAACTAATAGAAGGAGAGTCGAGGGTTAAGCCTTATCTATACGTAAATTTTCTTATTTTATCTTGTTATCTTTTTTGCAATATCTCATTTATATGCAAGTACAACTACCATTGGTGAAAAATTGTTCACTACTACTACAATTCAATCGTTTAATAAAATTCATGTAAGTTAATTCAATCCTTACAACCATGTGGAGAGGTGATTGTTATTGTTATTATAATCAAAGATGTCTAGGTGGCCTGAGTTTAATTAATTTTGTCCATAGTCAAATAGTGTAGAAAATGACAGATTATTAACAGTACTTCAATGTCTATGCCTTTTAATTATCACATGAAACCTGCCAATCACTAGAGTAGGCAAGAGAAATGCCTATATTGGATCATATATATTGGAAATACTTATATTGGATATTTTTGTAAAAGAAAGTGAACATTATAGACAATTACAGATCTAAACATCATGAGGGAAGACCTTTTGGTGTTTGCATGTGTCTGTTTTATTCATTATTCTACAATTCATACCTACAACAATAATTTGTTTATTAAGTATATAATAAATAATTGTATAATAAAAAAAGAAAATGTAGTACATATGCACAATGGGGTACTACTCAGCCATAAGAAAGAAATGATATCCTGTCATTTGTAACAACATGGCTAGCACTGGAGGTCACTATGTTAAGTGAAATAAGCAAGGCAGAGAAAGACAAACTTTGCATATCCTCACTTTTTGTGAAGGCTAAAAATTAAAACAATAGACCTTATGAATATACAGAGTAAAAGAATGGTTACCAGAGGTTAGGAAGTACAATGCGGGTGGAATGGTGGGGTATAGATGGTTAACAGACACAAAACATATAAAAATTATTAAGATCTAGCATTTGGTAGCACAACAGGGTGATTATAGTCCTAATAATTTAATTTTACATTTAAAGAAAACTAAAAGAGTATAATTGGATTGTTTGTAAGACAAAGGATAATGATATATATACATATTGCCTGCCTGTATCAAAGTATCTTATATATCCCATAAATATGTTTACTTACTACATACACATAATGATTAAAAATTATAAGTGATAAAAACTCTTTATAATAGCAGGCCATCTATATACAATGTTGTGTATAGTTGAGCCTGGTTAGTATTTCCTGGTACTATGGAACCTTTGGGGACCAGGTTTTTCCTTAGAATGTGATCTAAATTCCTTTACCCAATCATCACTCAGAAATTTGAAATAGAATTAAATGGTACATGAAGGAAGCAAAACTTTGGAAGTCACAATCATTGAATTTACCAATGTGGTGACTTACTGTGCACGCTGTTCCTTTCTTTGATAGCATTCTAGGAGAGTTTAGGTTCTTGTCATTCCCAAAGCTGTTCTCTACCCACAGGGCCTTGTGCAAGGTCCTACATGGGACCAGATAGAATGCACAAGATAAAATACATTACGTAAAAATTGACTGTCATATTTAATGAAACACAAATGTCATCTTATACATTAAAAAGGTAATGTCATCTGGTTAAAAAGTTAGCAAAATTCCAAGAGGTAATTAGATCAAAATAAGTACTTGGATTATTTTGAATTCTGTGGTGAAATTGTGCTGGCTGTAATAAAAAGGTAAGTGGACCTGACAGATGTGTGGTAAATAAGATGGCTCAATTATGTTGAAATGGGATTCAAACTTGGCCAAATTGGGAAGATGCTCAAAGCGTGCCCTTTTTATACCTGCCTCTCCATGTCAATTATATTGTAATAAGAAATTTATGTGCAAGTAAACAGCATATTTGGATTGGGTTACCCATATGTCACCTTGGAGGGCAGTCTAAGGAAGTGTGAAATGTTTCTGAAGGACACACAAATAAAAAATGGCAAAAGAAAGAGCTGTGGGTTGTAAATAAAAGCAACTATACTGAATCTCCGAGTGGTCACTGCACTCTGATTCCTCGTAAGAACTTAGGATAGACACTGTCAATTTTCTCTGTGCCTTCATGTTCTACCTGGTGACTATTGCAGCACAGGAGGGAATGCCAGAACTGGGAGAAGACAGAGTCACTCTTCTAGTGCAGTGGTTTGTATAAATTTCCTGTGATTTCTAAATAAATTTGTCAACCTGTTACTTTGATGGTTCTTATTGTTCCCTGCTGTCATCACAAATGTTGACACCTTTTCCCTAATAGTCTCAGGACTGAAAAAAATGAAATTTATAAAAATCTAATTTAAAAAAGAATATTGACATCATTAGAATGAATAAGAATGGATCATAAGTAATTTCAGCTTTTGCTTAATTTAGCCACAAATTGTGCTTTTTACAAGACAGATCAACGGCTTTTTTTTTTTTAAATGCTTAGGGATAATCAATGTGGAATGTCCTGAGATGAGATTGTAAATGTTGAGGCCCCTTTGTGAAATTCCTTTACAGTAGCATCCAGCAATAGTTTTGGAAAAGATACGCCAAACTGGAGATGTAAAGTAAAAAATAATTTGTTCTCTCATGAGCTACTGATTACTCTGAATATCTAAAGGAGTATTCAATAGTTAAATAAAGTACATTTGTTAATGTGGACCAGACTGGAAGGGCTACATAGAAAGGACATACCCTTATGAACTTGCAAATGGGTCCAAGAGACTTAATTATAAACAGATGAGAAAAAGTCCAGACATTCAGGCCCTCTTTGGTGTGCAATTAAAATAAAATTGGTACTCAATCTGTTTTATTCTGTTATTAATCCAAAAATATTTACTACTCCATAATAATGAACAAAACAATGTGCCTTTATACTGAACTTGTATTGATAAAAGTACAGTTTTAAAACCCTAAAAAATGATAAGGAGGCAACATTTGGGCAGAGATCTAACTGTGAGTCAGGCAGAGAAGTCACTATGTAAGCAGGCAGAGGAAACATTGCGTATGAAGGCCTTGACAAGAAACTGTATCTAGCATTTCAAATAACAGTAGGTGTTCAGGATGCTTAAATAGAGTAGATAGAAATATTAGAGATCTAGCCAGGTCATACATTCCAGGCTGTTTAGATTATGCTAAAGATTTTGACTCGAGTAAATCACTAGAACATGCAATGGACTTAATTGTGTTCCCTCAAAATTTATATATTGAAAACTCATTCTCATTTTGACTGTATTTGGAGATAGGGTCTATAAGGAGGTGATTAGAATTAAATGAGTTCATAAAACTAAGATCCTAATAAGATAGGATTGCTAGCCTTATAAAAAAATAGTTTATCTTTCTCTCCCCACCCCCCCACACACATGCATGCACGCACATGCTCACCAAAAAAAAAAAAAGTCCGACACAGCACGAAGGCAGCCATCTACAAGTCAGGAGGAGAGCCCTTATCTAGACCAGAATTGGCTGAAACGATGTCCAGAACTGCAGGAAGATACATTTCCGTTTCTCACACAATTGGCATTATTTTGTTGGGGCAGCATGGAAAGACTAATACAGAATACATCCCATGAAATCTGAACATAACTCATACCCTCTAAATATTTTCTAGACAAGCAACAGTCAGCCTTCTAAATTATATGGCAGGTTCCTCCCCCGATCCAGAATAGCTGTTTGGAGGCAGTATTAGCATGTCTCTCCCACTTGGAAAGACAAAATAGTGCATAGATACTACCACTGTGAGATTTTGTTTCTAAGAAGCAATGCAAGAACTTAATAGGAAAACTGAAATCCACAGACCCTTTGAAATCAGCAGCAGGCTGCCACCTTCAACATGAGCAAGCAAAAAGCTGTAAGTCCTCAGAGTATGAGAGGGGGATAGGCTGCTGACACCTAGGGAAGCCATTCTTTTTTTCTGCTTCGCAGGGGACCTTGCAGAAGTCTCCCAACTAACTCAGGCGGCAGTGGCAAGTTAAAAGAATATCCCAAATGAATTCTGCAGTATAACCTCAAATGGTTATATTGGAGAAGTACTCTCTTAGTCAGTACTCATAAGTCAGCAGGAAGTGTACTGCAAGCAAGAGCAAAGGAACTGTGCACCCTGGATGTGCAGGCAGACTGGGAAGCGCATAGCATGAAAGCCATGGTTGCATCTCTGCAGGGAGAGTTTATAGCCTGGGGCAGTTGCTAGTTCTAAGCATAGACTGCCTGGAACTTAGTTCACTGCTGCTAGGGAAAAACTGCAGGTGTGAGATCTGCCTTGCCAACTCTCTGGGTGGGGTGTACTGACATCTGCTACTTCCCACTCCCTGCCCAAACTCTTCTGCAGCAGAGGCAGCTTTGCTCTTCTCTGGAATATTACCCCAGGGGCCAGAGAAGTGCCCTCCTGACTCCCACAGGGGCCACTGCTTACCTTGCATGCTGACAGCCTGAGTGTAAACCTGCCTGACCCAGGTTTGTCCTTTGTGACCCTGCCCATCATCTGAGAAACCAGCATACCTCTCCTGGGTTACATAAGGCAAGCACAAATCTGACCACTACACCAGGTGGGGTTGACACTTTTGCAAGTGCCAACTCTTGACTGGATACCGACTGACACAATCCATTACAGCATTTCGAGGTAGGAAAACACTACACCCAGGAAGGATAAAACCTGTGTGCAACCTACATTATCACCATTGCCTGCACAATCCTGGCTAATCAGGAGGTCCTAAGTCTGTCTACCTGACCAGTTCAACACCACTACAACTGGCATTTGAGTTAGTCAGCACACTAAGACTATCTATAACTGAGGAAACTCACAGAGTCTATGTCATTTCCCTGTCATCCGTATCAGAGCTTGTGCTAGTACCTACTGCTGGGAGACTTAAGGACAGGCCATATGTCAGGATCCCTTGCAGATAATCACCTCCACCAACCCACTAAGTTTGGAGTATGGCAAACTTAGTGGGTTGCTACACCCAGAAGAGCAACAGCATTCACAGTAATCTGGCTCTCTGGAACTTCTATTTCCTAGGTGAAGGGGAGGGCTCCAAATCAAGGGACACCTGATGGGACAAAACCTAGATGGCAGGGCTTGAGTCCCAGAACTTTCTGCTGGTGGGAAGTTTCTTCCAGTGGAGCCACAGTTGCAGAACTAGCCTCAGTAGAGAATTTCTTCAGCTCTACCCCAATATCAGGCAGCTCTGGTACCCATAAAGTGTTTTAAAAAATGGGACAAGTTTCCCATTTGTCTATGACTGCAGACATAGTTGGGGTTTTCCTACAGGAGCTCAGTGTGTGTGCACCTAGAGACAGACGTTCTGCAACACCTCAGGGAGGATGCATCCCCACAGGAGTGCCCTCCAAGTGCAGGTTTACATGAGAAGTAGTATCACAATTTCTCTATACTTGAAACACCAACATTCCCACAGATGAATAAAGGGTAGCTGTCTGATCTGAATAGCTGGAACACTAGGTCAGGAGTGTGTCTTGGTGGGAGAAAGATTTCCTATTGTTCTGGCAGAGAAGCTGAAGTAAGTCTGGTCCTTCCCTCTGATAAGACCTCAGTGTGTTTCACTGAGGCTCTCCTAGCCACCTCTGTCCTCTGCCCAGACACTAAGTACTGCATTTCCCCACTTGCTTTAGCAACAGTTGGTTTCTACCTGTGGACACATCCCCTATTAGGCTGAAGCCTGAACTATTTAACCCAGTAAATAAAATCCTGGGGAAAATAAATAAATAAATAAATAAATAAATAAATAAATAAGTACACACCATGGGGGAATGAGATAAGCTTCGAGAGGCATCATGAAATGCCATTTCAACCATAAGGAAACAGTGAACTTGTTCACATAGTGAGCACATTGCTACTACAATCAGCATCTCAGAAGGCTATCATACAAAGACCTATAACCAAGAAACCATAACCAGACTTTACCCCAGAAAGCACCAGTACCCAAGTTAGGTTTCAATAAACTATAAACATTAAAGTCACATGCATAAAAAGGAAAAAAAAAATGTAAAACAAGTTAAAAGTAAATTCAAGAATAGTGAGAAGAAATAGTCTACCCAAACGAGAAGAAAACAGAAAAACAATACTGGTAATAAGACAAAACAGGATTCTATAACACTCCCAAAAGATCACAATAGCCCTCCAGCAATGAATCCAAATCAACATGAAATATCAGACAAAAAATTCAAAAGGTTAATTATTCAGCTACTCAAGGAGACACCAGAGAAAGGTTAAAACCAACATAAAGAAATTTTTTAAAATCAGTATTTAAATAACAAATTTTCTAAGAAGATAGATATCTTAAAAAAAATAGAACTTGTGGAAATGAAAGACACACTTAGTGAATTACATATGCAATGGAAAGTTTCAATAACAGAACAAGTAGAAGAAAGAATTTCAGAACTCTAACAGGTTTTCAATTTCACCTAATAAGACAAAAAGAAAGAAAAAAGAATCAAGAGAAATGAAGGACATCTCTAATAATTAAGAGATTATGTAAAACGGCAAAACATAAGAATAATTGGTTTTCCTAAGGGAAAAGTGAAAGTGAAAAATTGAAAACCTTTTTTCAGGGAGTAATTGAGGAAAACTCCCTGGCCTTGCTAGAGATTTAGATATTAAAACACAAGAAGCTTAAAGAACACCCAGGAGATTCATTGCAAAAAGGTCATCACCAAGACATATAGTCACAGGCGATATAAAGTCAAAATGAAAGAAAGAATTCTAAAAACAGTGAGAAAAGAGTATTAGATAACCTATAAAGAAACATCTATCAAACTAAAAGCAGATTTTCCAGTAGAAGCCAGAAGGGATTAGGGTTCTATCTTTGGCCTTATTAAACAAAATAACTATAAACCAAGAATTTTATATTAGGTAAGGCCAAGATTCATAAATGAAGGGCAAAAAAAATGTCATTTTCAGACGAATACTGAGGGAATTTTTTGCTACCAGCCCTATAAAAAATGCTAAAAGGAGTTCTAAATCTTGAAACAAAAGCTCAATATACACAAAAATAGAACTTCTTGAATGCATAGAACTTTCAGAGACTATAAAACAATAACACAACAACTATAACTTGAAAAAAGTATCTGTAAAAAAAAAACATGATGAATTGCACCTCAATACTAAAATTAAATGTAAATGGCCTAAATATCTCACTTAAAGCATACAGATTGACAAACTGGATAAAGAATCACAAACCAATGATCTGTTGTCTTCCATAGATTTCCCTAACATGTAAGGATTCCAGTAAACTCAAGGTAAAGGGCTGCAAAAAGACAATCTATGCAACTGGAAACCAAAAACAAGACAAACCAAAAAACAAAAGCAAATCAAACACCAAAAGCAAGCAAGAGTAGCTATTCTTATATCATACAAAACAGACATTAAAGTATCAGAAAAAGGAAAAAGAAAAGGTCATTATATAATGATAAAAGGATCAATTTAACAAAAAAACTCTAATTCTAAACCTATATGCATCTAATCTGGAGCTCCTGGATTCATAAAGCAATTACTACTAGACCTAAGAAATGAGATAGACAGAAACATTATAATAGTTCAATATTCCAGTGATCACACTAGACAGATGATTGAGACAGAAAGTCAACAAAAAGATAGTGGGCTTAAACTACACTCTGGAACAAAGTGACCTAATAGATATTTACAGACCTTTGTGCCCAAGAACTGAGTAATATACATTCTTCTCATCAGTACATGAAACATTCTTGATGATAGACCATATGATAGGCCACAATACAAGTCTCAACAAACTTAAGAAAATTCAAATTATACCAGAATCTTCTCAGACCACACTAGAATAAAACTAGAAATCAACCTAAAAGGAACTCCTAAAACTATACAAATACTTGGAAATTAAACAATCTGCTCCTGAATGATTTTTGGGTTAACAATGAAATCAAGATGAACATTAAAACATTCTTCAAAATGAATGATAATAGTGAAACAAGTTATCAAAATCTCTGGTGCACAGCAAAAGCAGTGCTAAGAGGAAAGTTTATAGTGCTAAATGCCTATATCATAAAAACCAGAAAGATTATGAATTGAAAACCTAATGTCACACCTAAGGAAGTAGAGAAATAGAATAAACTGAATCCAAAGCTAGTAGAAGAAAAAAAGATAACAAATATCAGAGCTGACCTAAATAAAATTGAAACAAAAACACAATACAAAAGATCACTGAAACAAAAAGATAGTTATTTGAAAAGATAAACAAAATGGACAGACCATTTGCTAGGTTAACCAAGAAGAAAAAAGATGCAAATAAGTACAATTAGAAATGAAACTGGAGACATCACAACTAACACCATGGAAATATGAAAATTCTACACTACTATGAACACCTGTATGCACACAAACTAGCAAAACTATAGGAAATGGATACATTCCTGGAAACATATAACCCTCCTAGATTAATTCAGAAAAAGAAAAGCCCTTAATGGACCAATAAGAAGCATAAAGATTGAATCAGTAATTAAAAAAGAAAAAACTACCAATAACAATAAAAATGCCTAGGACCAGAAGCCAGTTTCACCCTGATACTAAAATCAAGAATGAATATAACAACAAAAAAGAAAACCACAGACCAATATCCCAATGAACATAGATTTTAAAAAAATCAAGAAAACAAAAAACTCAATAAAATACTAGCTAACCAAATCCAATAGCACATCAAAAAGATAATATGCCATGATCATGTAGGTTTCATCCCAGGGATGAATATGTTAAACTATCACAAAAACAAAATTAAAAACAAACCATGTGATAATCTCAATAGATGCAGAAAAGCATTTTAATAAAATTTAGCATCTCTTTATGATAAAAAGCTCTCAGCAAACTAAGCATAGAAGAGACTTACCTCAAGTTAATAAATAAAGGCCATATATGACAAACCCACAGCAAACATCATACTGAATGGGGAAAGTGGAAAGCAATGCCCCTGAAAACTGGACAAGACAAGGATATCCAAGTTCATCACTTCTATTCAACACAGTACCTGAAGTCCTAGCCAGAGCAATCAGGCAAGAGAAAGAAATAAAGGACATTTATATTGGAGAAAAGGTAGTCAGACTATCACTATTCACTGATGATATGCTTATATACCTAGAAAACTCTAAAGGTTCCTCCAAAAGTCTCCCAGGTTTGATAAACAAATTCAATAATATCTCAGATTACAAAATCCATGTACACAAATGAGTAGCACTGATATACACCAACAACGACCAAGCTAAGAATCAAACCAAGAACTCAATCCCTTTTACGACAGTGGCAAAAAAATAAAATACCTAGGAATTAACTTAACCAAGGAGGTGAAAGACCTCTACAAGAAGAACTACAAAACACTGCTGGAAGAAATCAAAGACAACACATATGAAATATATGCTGTGCTCATGGGTTATAAGAATCACTATTGTGAAAATGATCATAATGCCCATAGCAATCTACAGATTCAGTGTAATTCCCATCAAAATATCAGCATCATTTTTCACAGAATTAGAAAAAAATAATTCTAAAACCATATGTAACTGAAAAAAGAGCCTGACAGCCAAAGTAATTCTAAGTAAAAAGAACACATCTGGAGGCATCACATTACCAGACTTCAAGTCATGCTACAAGTCTGTAATTACCCAAATAGCATGTTACTGGCATAAAAGTAGGCACACAGACCAAGGGAATAACATAGATAACCCAAAAATGAAGCCAAATACTTACAGACAACTGATCTTTAACATAGCATACAAAAACATGAATTGAGGAAAAGACACCCTATTTAATAAATTGTGCAGGGAATGCTGGCTAGCCCCATGCAGAAGAATGAAACTGGATCCTGATCTCTCACCCTACATAAAAATAAACTCAAGATGGATCAAAGACTTAAATCTAAGATCTGATATCACAACAATTCTAGAAAATAACCTTAGAGAAACCCTTTTAGATGATGGCCTAGGCAAAAATCAATGACTAAAATCCCAAAAGCAAATGCAGCAAAAACAAAAATAAGTAAATGAGATGAGTAAACTAAAAAGCTCCTGCATGCAAAAGAAATTATGATCAGAGTAAACAGATAACCCACAGAATGGGAGAAAATATTTGCAAACTATAAATTCAACAAAGGACTAGTATCCAGAATCTACAAGGATCTCAAACATATCATCAAGAAAAAACAAATAATCTCATCAAAAACTAGGCAAATGACATCAATACACTTTTCTCAGAAGAAGATATACAAATGGCCAACAAACGATAAAAATGTTCAATATCAATAATCAACATCAAAATGCAAATTTAAAACACAATGAGATAACACCTTACTCCTGTAAGAACGGCCATTATTTGAAAAAGTAAAAAGCAATAGATGTTGGCCTGGATGTGGTGAAAGACGAATGCTTATACACTGCTGGTAGAAATGTAAATTAGCACAAGCTCTATTGAAAACAGTATTTAGATTCCTTAAAGAACTAAAAGTAGATCTATCATTTGATAAAGCAGTCCCACTACTGGGTATCTACCCATTGGCAACAAGTCATTACTTGAAAAAGACTCATGAACACATGTTAATTTCAGCACAATTCACAATTTCAAAGATTCATCCATGTAACCAACAACCACCTGTACCCCAACATTTATTGAAATAAAAATCAATCAATACTGAAATGTCAGAATGAAATGTCCTAACCACATCTCACTATACCCACAGATTTCCAACATTACTTCATTTATGTTATACATTGAATGACTTTTTACCCAGACTTGCCTCATTTTCAAAAAGAACAGATACAGTATATTGAGTTTAATTTTTTTTTCAAAGAAAGAAAGAAAGAAAGAAAAAGGGATGAAGAAGAGAAAAAAAGAGGAAGAGGAGGAGGGAGAGAGAATGGGAGTGTTGCTCAATTGCCCAGGCTAGAATGCAGTCTAAAAATGGGTACTGAAAACCTCCCTTATACCATCAATTGTGCTTAATAATGGCCAACAAATATTTCACTTAAACCTGTGATTGATGGTGTGAGTTTACTGGTGCAGAGAACCATTGCAAGACTTTGCCTAAAGAAAATTTTTAGTGGTGTCTTTGTAAAAATCACTCCCCAGAACCTAAAAATGCTGCGTATAGTGGAACCTTATGTGACCTGGGGATTTCCAAATCTGAAGTCTGTCCGGGAACTCATTTTGAAACGTGGACAAGCCAGGGTCAAAAATAAGACCATCCCTCTGACAGACAACACTGTGATTGAGGAACACCTGGGGAAGTTTGGTGTCATTTGCTTGGAAGACCTCATTCATGAAATTGCCTTTCCGGGGGAGCATTTCCAGGAGATCTCATGGTTCTTGCGCCCTTTCCACCTCTCAGTGGCCCGTCATGCTACCAAAAATAGAGTGGGCTTCCTCAAGGAGATGGGCACACCTGGCTATCGGGGTGAACGCATCAATCAGCTCATCCGCCAGCTGAACTAGCATCAGGTGAGGCAGGGCTGAGAACTGCTCTTGGACTGACTGTGGGTGGGCCATGCCTTGACACTTTTAAAAGTTCTTTTTGCATTTACTAGTTATTAAGAGTACCTTGAGTTTGGGAGGAAAGAGGAAGCGGGTACAAGTAGTTGGAGACCTGGGTGCAATGAATGCCTGATTAGGACACAGGGCTGTGCATAGCCTAGTAGTTACAGGCTTAAAAATGTCAAGTAACTAAAAACTGTATTGCTGTAGTAATTTAGATGGAAATGAGGAAAGAATAACTGATTGCAAAAAGGACTTGAAGATGTGAATCATCTATTTTGCTGAAGAAATCTTAACTCTTTTTGAAATTACATTTTATTCCTGTTGTTATTACTCTAGGTGCCAAACTGCAATAAATTTTTATCAATGAAGTGGAAAAAAAAAAACAAAAAAAAAACCTGTGATTAGGTGTGATGTGGTACTGATAAGAATGCATATCTTGTGTGTTTAAAGTGGAGAGTTCTATAAATGTTTATTAAGTTTACTTGTTCCGGATCTGAGTTCAAGTCCTGGATATCCTTGTTAATTTTCTGTCTCATTGATCTATCTAATATTGATGTGGAGCAAAAATAAATAAATAAATAAAAAGTAGAGGTTGCAATTCTCGCCTCTGATGGAATGGATTTTAAAGCAACAAAGATCAAAAGAGGACATAATGGTAAAACGATCAATGCAACAAGAAGAGCTGACGATCATGGATGTGTATGCACCCAATACAGGATACATAAGACTTGTAAAGAGACTTGGACTCCCACACAGTAGTAGTGGGAGATTTCAACATCAACATTGAGCTTAATTTTAATGTTCTCTGTAAAATGTGAATGATTCCTTTGTAGGGACATGGATGAACCTGAAAACCATCACTCTCAGCAAACTGACACAAGAACAGAAAATCAAACACCGCATGTTCTCACTCATAGGTGGGTGTTGAACAATGAGAACACATGGACACAGGGAGGGTAGCATCACACACTGGGGTCTGTTGAGGGGAACAAGGGGAGGGACAGCGGGGGTGGGGAGTTGGGGAGAGATAACATGGGGAGAAATGCCAGATGTAGGTGATGGGGAGGAAGGCAGCACATCACACTGCCATGTGTGTACCTATGCAAAAATCTTGCATGTTCTTCACATGTACCCCAAAACCTAAAATGCAATTAAAGAAAAGAAAATGCTAATAATTATGGCTCAATTATTTCAGTGGTTTCCTCATTGGATTTTTCTCCCTTGAGCTGCTATAAATTGTAAGTAGTATAAAATCACAGAGCTCACTTGATTATTTACCTGGTCCACTGCTTATGCTATGTGTTTCTTCAGGACCTGTCTTTTGAAATACTTCTCAGAGGTAGGCATGTAGTTGTCTATATTAAAGCCACCTGCATATCATTCGCTAGGTCCTCTTTGACAACACTTGCCCTCACTGTGACTACAGAATCTTCTATTCTTATTTTTAAAATTGCTATTGTAAGACTGTGCTTGGAAATATTCCCAGGGATTAGTATGATGATTCTGTTGGGATGTTTGAAGACACATTTGCCAATGCTGTACATGTAAAATTTCCATGACATCTTATAAAATAAATACTTTGATCATGAAATGTTAACATATAAAAACAGCTGAATTAAAGTTAAGACTGTTAACAGTTGACTAGAACCTCTTTAACTAAAATATATGTGGTTCCCTTAATTACCTGTCATTGGAAATGTATAATTCCCTTTATTTTTCTGAACATATGCACAATTTTACTATTCTAAAAAATATAACTATTCATAACTACTCACTTATTTTCTCCTTTCACTCACTTCTAATTTTTGGAAGAAGTGACAGCCATTTGTTCCCTATATCTCTTTGCCATCTATGTCTACCTAAATCCCTAGCAATTTGGGTCTTATCTGAACCACTATGATGAACTGCACTCAAAATTACATTTGCTGTGATACACACACTAACAATTCTTTTTTCTTTTCTTCTTTCTTTGCTTTCATCTTTTGCAATCATCTACCTCCCTATGCAGTCTGGAAAAATGCTGTCAAATTCCTAACAGCATCATCATGATCATTATATCTTCCATCATTTAGCAGATGCTGTATTGTCCTCCATTGCCCTAAGATGCTATGTAGTTTATCTGCTTGCACATTTCAGATGCAAAACATTAATGGGAAAAATGAGAAAGAATACTGATTTGCATTCCTATCCATTTTTAAGTTTACTGTTTTTCCTAGTGCTTCTGCTTCCAACTGCCATCTTCACCTTCGTCATCTCTAGCTCCCAACTTTACTCTCCCCGGGCACTGTTCATTCTTAGCTTATGATTTCTATCACTTCTTTTGCTGTTTACCTCGTGCTTCCTCTACTTTATTCAAATACCTCTCCAGATCATTATGTCACAGAATTATTTGCCCTGAGAATCTCTTGCACTTACCGTGCTCTGTGCTGCAGGGGGACTGATTCTCATCTCACTGTGTCGGGTGCATTCCAGCCAGAGTCCACCTATGAGTGGCTCTGGTGAGACATTGGAAGGCCAAAGATTCTAGTAGTTTTCTTGTCAGTGGCTGCCTCTTTTCCTGCCTACTGCTCTTACAAGAAAAGTCTGAAAAGGTTTACGATCCTGTTATGTGACATCTGGGCTTCTGATAAATCTCATTCTCCTCTTGGCCCTCTGCCTGGGAGTGGAATGTCTCCTGATATCATTAGTCTGTGTGTGGTCTCACTGTCAATTTGACTCCTTCGCTTTTGTCATTGGTATAACCAAATCCCTGTAGAAAACTGCCTCTTGTTGTAAATACTTAAGGTGGGTTTTGTCCCTCGTTGGATATTAAGAAACAAAATCACTTGGCCAGTTACAGTGGCTCACACCTGTAATTCCAGCACTTTGGGAAGTCAAGGTGGGTAGATCATGAGGTCAGGAGATGAAGACCATCCTGGCCAACATGGTGAAACCCCGTCTCTACTGAGACATAAAAAAGTAGCCAGGTGTGGTGGCACGTGCCTGTAGTCTCAGCTACTTGGGAGGCAGAGGCAGGGGAATCGCTTGGACCTGGGAGGCAGAGGTTGCAGTGAGCTGAGATCGCGTCACTGCACTTCAGCCTGGTGACCAAGCAAGACTCTGTCTAAAGACACACACACACACACACACACACACACACACACACACACACACACACACACACCATTCTCCTCATTATTTCATTGGGTATCTCTTTTCCTCAGTCTTTTCATTGGATATTCCTCTTTTATTATTTATCTTGGCCCCTCTTCTGGCAAAGCAAGTTCTCTTCTTGCTCTTGCACACTCAATTGTCCTAGTTGACTAAATGATTAGGATTATTTTATAAAAAGAAGAAAAGGAAAGGAAAAAAAAATTCCAACAAAACCAAACAAATTTCTCTGAATCCTTTATGTATGTCTCATAACTCCACCATACCCTCCCTTCCTCTCTTTCTTTCTCTACCTTCTCCCTCTTCCTTCCTTCTTTGTCTTTTTTCCTTCCATGTCACTCAGCATGTGTTTTGGGCCAGCACATGTTTCTTTGGCCTTCAGAATCCACAGTTTTCAGTTATTACTTGATTTTCTTTAGTATATAATTTAATTTGGCAATTTTATTTGTAACCTTCATTTTTTTAGGTATCAGAATATTGTTTCATCATGACTGGTTTTATATCTGTTTTTAAGTCTAGTTTTACATCTGTTTTGTTGTATGTATGTGTATGTCAATCAGAAATAGCCAAATTGCTTTCTTCATTCTTACAGAGAAACAATTTTAGATAAGGGAATGTTCTGATTCTTCAGGGAAGAACTTTTCTTTTGACTTAAGTTGATTTTAGGTAACACCAGAGACTTTGTTTTTCCATATTAGCTCATTCAATATTTGGGCTTATTTACCGGAGCCATCAGGTGGAGCCCAACTTTGCTAGCTGTTGTGAAGATATTCTTCATTTCTTTCCCTGGCAAAAATCTACTCCATAAAGACCTGGAGTTTAATGCTCTGACATAAAGTATTGCTGTCCGGGACTCTGTATCAGCATCTCCCTTACCACATTTCTCTGTTCTATCAGCTTCTCCTTTGATGACTTGATTTCACCCTCCAATTAGGGATATTTGTATAACTTTGCTGTTCTTCTTGGCTATTGCAGTAGATTTGCAATTCTTGGCCAAAGATCATCCCATCATTTTTTTACTTAAATTTCATTTATATTTAGTACCACTGAGGCTTTTAAAAATTCTATACTGGCAGGAGGGCAACAACATTCCCTGTGCTGAGTAGCAACACAGAGCCCAAGGAGGAGGTCTAACTGCTTGAGCCCACATCATTATCATGTTGGGAGATCTTGACATCAAAGTCATTTTTAAATCCCATAAAGCTTTCAATTAGTAGAAAATAGTAATGAATGTATTTTAGAAAGAATATCTTATCATATACGTGATAATTAAATTTTGTTTTATAGTGTAGAAAACTTTTGTTTTCTACAAAAGTTTTGTAATTTTGTTTTATAGTGTAGAAAATTAAATTTTGTTTTATAGTGTAGAAAAACTTTATGTTATAGACTTCTTCACATTTATTTAGCCACACTAAGGAGCTTTCTTTTTGTGTCAGTCTATCAAAAATGATATCTTTGTGTCTCTAATGGGGACAAGATGGCCTGGACCTGTTTTTCTGTCCCTTTTCTGCTAAGCACAACTATGAACCCGGGAAATGGCTCAAGAGACAACCAAAGGAGAACTAAAAGAAGAAAAGCGTGATATTGTTGGGGACCCCAGGACCAAAGAAACAGTACAGTGGCAGGGCATCTGGTATGCCTCTCACTCAACAGAGGAAGGACACCCAGACCCAGCTTGTCCTGATCCTCATCTTAGCAATAAAAGACAGTGCATTCTTCCCCTAGATCAAACATTCTTCTGATAATATCAAGTAAGGTCTACAACACCACTGATGAGGAATCATTGAATCAAAATTTAACTACATTGGTAGTTCCAGAAGCAAACTACCAGTGGAGGTCCTCTACCCCTTGCCTGGCCTGAGATTCCCTTTTTACTAAGAGATACTGAAGTGAAAAGGGCTCAAGTGGAGCCAAGTAAATAGAAAAGAATCAACAGAAACAGGTGGCATGGTTTGGAAAGCCTCTTTGTCCTCATGAGTTAGGTACTCTCTTCCACTTCCTAGAAATTCCAAAATAGTAGGAGATATGTGAAAAAGTAGGGGTGCCTACCATGTCTGTCCTGTTAGTTCATGGGGAGACATCCTCCCACCAGGTAAGGGGAAATTAATCATTCAGACAGTGTTAACAGGGACTACTGGGACCCCCAGTGGCACCAGATTAACAAAGCGTATCAAAATAACAACATAAAGGTTCTGAAAATACAACTACCATTGGAATCGTACTTATGAGTATTGTCTTATGAGTATAAAGGTAGGCCAATACTCATAAGCTATATACTCATAAACAGGTAAACGCTTGTGTTTGGGTACACACACACACAAAGTCACATCCAGAGTCTTCTAACATAATGGACAAAATGTCCAAGGTAAATTAAAAAATCACCTATTATACCAAGAACTGAGAAAATTATAACCTGAATGAGAAAATCAACTGATATGAATGCCAAGATAAATCAGATATTGAAATTATTGAACAAGGATTTTAAGGAATCCATAATAAAAAATTTCGATAATTAATAACAAATTATCTTTAAACAAATGAAAAAGTTTAAAACTCAACAAATAGAAATTATTTTAAAATGAAGAAACAAATGGAAATTTTAGAACTGAAAATTACAATATAGAAATAAAACTCATTGGGTGGACCCAATAATTGAGTAGGGATGACAGAGGATAAATCAATTAATTTAAGAATAAAGCAACAGGATTCACTCAAACTGGACATCAAAGGGAAAATAGGCAGAATAAGAATGAACAAAGCCTGGGTACTTGTGGCCTAATAACAAAAGATATAAAATTCATATTATCAGGATAGGAAAAAGAGAGTAGGTCAGACTGAGAGTATTTGAAGAAATAATGGAAGAAATATCACCAAATTTAGTACAAGACAAAATCTATAAGTCCAAAAGGCTGAATAAATACAAATCAAGATAAACTGAAATAATCCATGCCAAGACACACCATAATTAAACTTTTAAGAAATAAGGCAAATTATAAAAAGAACAGCCAGAAACAAGCAGCACGTTACACAAAGAGGAATACACATTCATATCACAGTGAATTTCTCAACCACAGTGGCCAAAAGAAAGTGGCTTGATTTTTTTTCAAGTGCTAAAAGAAAATAACTGTCAACTATAAATTCTATAGTTGCTGAAACTATTCTTTGCTAATAACAAAGAACAAAATAACTTTCCCAAAAGACATAAACTGAATGAATTTGTCACTGACAGACTTACCATTCAAAACTGTCCTAAGAAAATTCTTCAAACAAAAAGAACCTAATAAAGGAAGGGATTTTAGAATATCAAAAAGCAAAAAGAAACAACAGAAAGAACAGAATCATGAGTACATTCAATAGGCTATTCTTTTCCTCATGAGTTTTATAAATTAGATTTGATATTGAAAGAAAATATCATCTGATATTCAAGACAATGATATTTAAAAGTTGGTGAGGTTAAAAGACCTAAATGAAAGTGATATTTTTACAACTTTATTTAGAGTGGCAAGATGTTGGTGCCAGAAGACAATTACAAGCTACATACATATATTGTAATGCTCACAGCAACCACTATGAAAACTATACAAAGCAATATACTCAAACACACTGTAAGTAAATCACGAAAGAATACTTAGGAAATGTGAGTAATCTACAGAAAATTAAGAGGAACAAGACCCAGAGAAAAAAAAATACAACAGAAGTAATAAAATGACAGATTTAAGCTGTAACATATCAATAATTACCTTAAATATAAACGTTCTAAATATATGAATCAAAATAGAGATTGGCACAGTTGATAGGCAGAACACATCAGGGGTTCCCAGCCCCAGGGCTATGGACCTGTACCAGGAACGAGCCTGCACAGCAGGAGGTGAGCAGTGGGAGAGAGAGCATGACCACCTGAGCTCCATCCATCTCCTGTCAGATCAGCAATGGCATTATATTCTCACAGGCACTAGAACACAGTTGTATACTGTGTGATCAAGGGATTTAGGTTACATGTTCTATATGAGAATCTAACTAATGCGTGATGATCCGAGGCTGAACAGTTTCATCCTGAAACCATCCACCCAAGTCCATGGAAAAGTTGTCTTTCACTAAACCACAAAACCAGTCCCAGGTGTCAAAAAGGTTGGGGACCACTGGAGTATACCATTAATCATATACTGCTTACAAGAAAGTCACTTCAGATTCAAAGACATTAAGTAGGCTCAATGTAGAAGGGTGAAAAAGACATACATGCAAATATTAATCAAAAATGGCAATGAAAACATATCAATATTGGATAAAGTAGCCTCCAGAGCAAATAAAATTATTACAGAGATATGTTACATAATAATAAATTACTCAACAAGAAAACATAACAATCCCAAAGTATATGTACCAAATAAAAGAGCCTCAAAATACATGTAGTAGAAACTACTAATACTATAAGGAAAACACACATAATTACAGTTGGAAAATTCAACACTCCTTACTCAGCAACTAAGATAACTTTCAGACAAAATACTAGCAAGAATTTAGATCCAAAGCACACAAGCAACAGAATCTAACTGACATTATAAAACACAGCAACCAAAAACATCAGAACACATTTTTTACGAGCCCCTGGAAGATTTATAAAAATAGACCGTAACCAGGGCCATAAAACTCAACAAATTTAAAAGACTTTAAATCTTGCATGTTGGGTTTTCTGGGCCTAATAGAATCAAGCTAGAAAGACAACAAGAAAATCTGTTAAACTGTGGAAAATTAAACACACACACACACACACACACACACACACACACACACACACACAATTTTTAAATGCAACCCATGCATCTCAAAGGAGATATTTTTAAGACAAAACTGAACAGGAAATTAATATTGTGAAAAGTTCCACACTACCCAAAGCAATAGGCAGATTCAACATATTCTCTATCAAAACTGCAATGGCAATTTTGATTGAAAAAGCAATACTAAAATCCATATGGAACCACAAAAACCCAAAGTAGCCAAAGCAATCTTGTAAAAGAAAAATGAAGTCGGAAGTATCACACTAACTCATTTCAAATTACATCATAAAGTTGTAGTAATCAAAACAGCATAGTACTGGCATAAAAACAGATAGATAAACCAATGGAACAAAATAGCCCCAGAAATAAAGCCAAGCATACACAATTAATTTTTGAAAAGGGCACCAAAAATTACAATGGAGAAAGCATAGTCTTCTTAAATAAATGATGCTGAGAAAACTGTCTAACCACATGCAAAAGTATGAAATTGGATCACTATCTTACACCATATTCAAAATTCAACTTAAAATGCAATATGAGACTGGAAACCAAAACTCCTAGAGGAAAATATACAGAGAAAGCCTCTTTTAAAAAATTATTTTGTTGCTATTTATTTATTTATTGTTTGTTTGTTTGTTTGAGATGGAGTTTCGCTCCTGTTACCCAGGCTGGAGTGCAATGGCGCGATCTCGGCTCACCGCAACCTCAGCCTCCTAGGTTCAGGCAATTCTCCTGCCTCAGCCTCCCGAGTAGCTGGGATTTCAGGCACGCACCACCATGCCCAGCTAATTTTTTTTTTTGTATTTTTAGTAGAGTCGGGGTTTCACCATGTTGACCAGGATGGTCTCGATTTTTTTGACCTCGTGATCCACCCGCCTCAGCCTCCCAAAGTGCTGGGATTACAGGCTTGAGCCACCGCGCCCGGCCTATTTATTTATTTTTAAACAGGGTCTCACTCTGTCACTCAGGTTGTGGTGCAGTGGCATGGTCATAGCTCACTGCAGCCTTGACCTTCTAGGCTTGCAATCCTGGGACTACAGGTGCATGCTGCCATGCCCAGCTAATTTTAAAAAAAAAACTTTTTTAGATACCGTGTGTCACTATATTGCCCAGGCTAGTCTCAAAATCCTTGGCTCAATTAATCCTCCCAGTTTGACCTCCTGAAATGTTGGGATTACAGGTTTAAGCCACCAAGTCCAGCTACAAAATCTTCTTGATGTTGGTCTACACAGGAGATTTTGGATAGGATAACAAAAGCATAGGAAACAAAAGAAAAAGTTAAAAAGTAGGTCTACATCAAAGGAAAAAGTTTCCAGAAAAAGCAGCATACAGATTGTGAGAAAATACTTACAAGCAATTTATCTGAAAATGAGTTAATATTAGAAATATATAAGGAACTCACAAAATTCAACAGCAAAAAATGAATAATCCAGTTAAAATATGGGCAAAGAACCTGAATAGACATCTCTAAACAAGGTATAAAAATGACCAATAGGTATATGAAAAGGTGTTCATTATCACTAATGATCACAGTAACACAACTCAAAATCACAATAAGATATTACCTACCCAATAGGACAGGTATTATTAGAAAGACAAGAAATAGCAAGTGTTGGTAAGGGTGTGCAGAAAAGAAAACCTTAGTACACTGTTGATAGGAATGTAAATTGTTGCAGCCATTATGGAAAAAAAGTGTAGAGTTTCCTAAGAAAATTGAAGATAGAACTGCCTATGACTAAGAAATCTCTTGCTGGGTATACAGTCGAAGGAAATGAAATGAGCATCTTGTAGAGATAGCTGCACACTCATGTTCATTGCAGCATTATTCACAGTAGACAAGATACAAAAACAGACTAAATGTCCATCAATAAATGACTAAAGTAATTATGTGCAATGAATTATTCAGCTTTAAAAATATTCTGCCATTTGTAGCAACATGGATAAACCTGCTGAATATTATGCTAAGTGAAACAAGCCAGACCAGAAAGGAAACATTCTGCTTCCTCTCTACTACATGTTAATATGGTTTATATCTGTGTCTCCACCCAAATCTCATGTTGAATTCAATGTTGGAGGTGGGGGGCCCTGTGGGAGGTATTTGGATTATGGATGTGGACTTCCTCTGTGGTACTGTCCTCGTGATAGTGAGTGAGTACTCTCAAGATCTGGTTGTTTAACAGTAACTCTCCTCTCTCTCTCAATCCTGTTTCTACCATGTAAGATGCCTGTTACTGCTTAGCCTTCCGCCATAAGTAAAAGCTTCCTGAGGCCTTCCCTGAAGCAGATGCTTCCATGTTTCCTGGGTGGACTGCCGAACCATGAGCCAGTTACACCTCTTTTCCTTACAAATAACCCAGTCTCAGATATGTTTTATAGCAATTAAAAAATGAACAAACACATGTGTGGCATATTTGAAGAAGTAAAATACATAGATAGATGGCAGAATGGTAGTTACCAGAGGTGAAGTTAGGTCAGAAATGGAGAGATGAAGGTCAAAGGGTACAATTGTGCAGCTATGCAGGGTAAGTCTAGAGAACTTATTTATAGCATGAAGACTATAGTTAATATATTGTGTTATATACAGAAAATTGACTCATGGAGTAGATTTTAGGTGATCTCACAAATTTTAAAAGATGACTTTATAAGATGATGGACATGTTAATTGGCTTGACTATAATAATCATTTAACTATATATAGGCATAGCAAAGCATCATATTGTATAACTTAAATATATATAAATAAATAAACAGAATTGAATTTGAAAGAAAAGGAAAAGCACAGAAAATATGTGGAAGGCACCTAAAGCACTGACAAAAGAAAAATATTATAGCAAAGAAATTCTTACATTATAAAAGCACAGAAAGGGATCAATGAATAATCTAATTTCTTATCACAGGAAACTATAAAAAGAAAAGCAAAATAATCACAAAACAAGCTGAGGAATCAGTTAATATAATAGAAATGAATAAAATGCAAAATTATTTTAAAATGTGGAAAAATCAAATGAAGCAAAAATCTTATTTAAAATAAATCAACAAAATTAGTAAAACTCCAACAAGACTAATATAAAAGGACAAAGAACAAAAATTGTCACTGTCAGCAATAAAGTGGAAGATATCACTAGAGATTTACAGTCAGTGACAAGACAACAAGGGAATACTTCAGAAAACTTTGCATTCATAAACTAGACAACTTAGGATAAATGAATCAATTCCTCAGAAACCACACACTACTGAAACTCACATAAGATAATCTGAAGAGACCTACAACCATCAAATGCCTTAAAGTCACAATTAAAATTCTCTCAAAATATAAATCTCTAGACATAGATGTTTGATGCTTTTACTGATAATTCTATCAAACATTTTCATTAGAATTATTACAAATTTTTAACAATCTCTTCCAGAAAACAGAAGATGAGGAAATATTGTCCAACTCATTTAATAGGACCAGTATTACTGAAATGTAAAAGTAAGTTAAGGCAGCTTCCCCCTCTCCAGTTATAAAAAAACTACAGACAAAGAAGTCTGAAATGTAGATGAAAAACACTCAAAAAATATTAGCAAACAAAATCCAAAAATACACAAAATAATTATCACTATGCCCAATTGAAATTTATTTCAGGATTTCAGACCTGATTGAATATTTGAATATCAAACAATCCAATCTACAGTATCAAAAAGTCAAAGAGGAAAATTCTGATTAGGCTAAATAACAGAGGAAAATATTAAGAAATCCAGCACCAGCCAGGTGTGATGGCTCAGGCCCATAATCCCAGCATGCTGGGAGTCCGAGGAGGATCACATGAGGTCAGGAGTTTGAGACCAGCCTGGCCAACATGGTGAAACTCCTTCTCTACTAAAAAATACAAAAATTAGCCAAGTGCAGTGGCGGGTGCCTGTAAGCCAGGCTACTTGGGAGGCTGAGGCAGGAGAATCGCTGGAACCCAAGAGGCAGAGGTTGCAATGAGGTGAGATCATACCACTGTACTGCATCCTGGACAACAGAGTGAAACCCAAGCCCCCCTAAAAAAAATAAAAATAAAAAATATCCAACACTTAAAAAAACACTCTAAGAAAAATAGAAATTGATGATGAAAGCCTTCAATCTGATTAAGAAAAATCTACAAAAAGCCATCAATGAACACTTGATTATAGACTAAACTTGTTGCCCTAAGATCGGTAACAAGGCAAGGATGTCTGTACATCTTCCTTATTCAGCATAATCTACATGTTCTAGCAAGTTCAATGAAGCAAGCAAAAGGAAATTAAAGTCATACTAATTGAAGTGAAAGAAATAAAATTATGCTTCATTTGCAGACGACATGATTGTCTGTAGAGACATTCAATACAGGTCTCCTCCAAAAAACCCCAAATAACAAAAACTCAACTGCTAAAACTAATGAGTGAGTTTTGATACAGGATCAACACACAAAAATGAAGCATATTTCCATACATTAATACACTATATGTGTGTCTTTGTGTTACACAGAGATGTATTTAAAGAAGATGCAAATCAAAACCACATTGAGATACCATCTCACGCCAGTTAGAATGGCGATCATTAAAAAATCTGGAGACAATAGATGCTGAAGAGGATGTGGAGAAATAGGAACACTCTTATTGAGAGTGTAAATTAGTTCAACCATTGTGGAAGACAGTGTGGCGATTCCTCAATGACCTAGAAATAGAAATTCCATTTGACCCAGCAATCCCATTACTGGGTATATATCCAAAGGAATATAAATCGTTCTACTATAAGGACACATGCACACAAATGTTCATTGCAGCACTGTTTACAATAGCGAAGACCTGGAACCAACCCAAATGCCCAACGATGATAGACTGGACTGGGAAAATGTGGCACATATACACCATGGAATATTACGCAGCAATCAAAAATGACGAGTTTATGTCCTTTGTAAGGACATGGATGAATCTGGAGAATATCATTCTCAGCAAACTGACACAAGAACAAAAAAGGAAATACCACATATTCTCACTCATAGGCGGGTGAGAAAAATGAGAACACATGGACACAGGGAGGGGGTCTACTACACACTGGGGTCTATTGGGGGGAATAGGGGAGGGACAGCGGTGGGGGAGCTGGGGAGGGATAGCCTGGGGAGAAATGCCAAATGTGGGTTAAGGGGAGGAAGGCAGCAAAACACACTGCCATGTGTGAACCTATGCAACTATCTTGCACGTTCTGCACATGTACCCCAAAACCTAAAATACAATAAAAAATAAAAATAAATAAAAATAAATAAAAAATAAACAAATAAATTTGCTCAACTAAAAAAAAAAAAAAAAAAAAAGAAAAAAAAGAAATTGGAATTGTTTTGTGTGATTATTGTAAGGGTTGGCCAGTCCAAAATTTATAAAGCAGGCCAAAAGGCTCAAAATTCAACTGATGCTGCTGGTTTAGACAGATATTTGTCTTTTTAGAAACACTTCAGTATTGCACTTAAGGTCTTTCAATTTATTGGATGAGGCTCACCATTGAGAATAATGTCATTATTTAAAATTAGCTGATCGTAGTTGTTAAAACTTCTAGAAAACGCCTGTACAGCAACACTTCAAGTATTAATTTGGTGCAAAAGTCATTGCGTTTTTTTCTCTTGAAAGTAATGGTGGATGGGTGTGGTGGCTCACGCGTGTAATCCCAACACTTTGGAAGGCAGAGGCAGGTGGATCACCTGAGGTCAGGAGCTCAAGACCAGCCTGACCAACGTGGATAAAACCTGTGCCTAATAAATATACAAAATTAGCCGGGCATAGTGGTGCATGCCTGTAATCCCAGCTACTTGAGGGGCTGAGGCAGGAGAATCTATTGAACATGGGACGTGAGGATGTGGTGAGCCAAGATAGTGCCATTGCCCAGCCTGGGTAATAAGAGCAAAACTCAGTCACAGAAAGAGAAAGAGAGAAAGAGAGAGACAGAGAAAAGAGAGAGAGAGAAAGAAAAAAACACTGCACTTACTTTTGCACCAACCTAATGGCAATTGATTGAATGATTGCATACCATAACGTAGTGAATTTAACTGATAAACTAACCATTACAGTTTACCTGTCATATGGTGTCCATACACATCTCCCTAAATCATACTTTATTTCCAAATAAAGACAACAATAAAGTCATACTTCCGTGTAACATGATACAGCAATTCTATGTGCAACTGAAAACACACTACCCCTTTTCCCAGAAGAGTTGGCACAGTCCTTAGGTGAAGTTCACTCTTCTCCTTCAAATCTTAAATATCGTGATTTAAAGTCAACCATTATCCAATACATCTTATGGTAGATAAGGGCATAAAAGAGGGTAGAAAGCAAAGATTTGATGCATACACATACAAACATATTTATCTTTAAAAAAAAAAAGCAAGAAATACTCATAACAATTACACGTCTTGCCTCTGCAACTGACAACATAGTGGTAGCTTTTTATAATTCTCTCTTTCCACTACCCATTTCATACTCTCTTCACTCTAAGCAAGCATCTCACCTGGTCATGTTTTTTGCTTTGTTTTGTTTTTGCCTCATGCAGTGACCTTGATATTCATTTCAAAAATGACCAAACTATTAGAATTTGTATGTAAATTTAGTTGTTATAGTTTATTCCATGAACTTTTGTCACTGGGACCATCCCTGAGGGAGACATGTTCTTCCTTATACCCACTGTGTTACAGCAGGCTAATTTTCCATTGATAATCAGAATTAATCTTTCCTAAAAGCAAAGTGACTCCCTCCTTAGATGATTCAGATGCACAAGGAGCCCAAAGAGGCTTTGTTGCAGACCTAACTCCAGTTTGGTGGGATCATTCCTTTGTTTCCTGATAGAAGAAATTCTCTCTTTGACACAAAGCCCTTAGACTAGTAGAACATCAGAAGGTCACAGGACAAGAAGCAAAACTTTTATAGTGGATTAAACAATAAAGGGAAACTTTCTTAACTTGATTTAAAAACTCTACAAAGAACATATGATTAACATTAATATTTGGGGGTGAGAAATGCAAAGCTTTTCCACTAGGATTAAGAATAAGGCAAAGATATCCTGTCAGCACTGCTTTTCAACATTTTAATGCAAAGTCTAACTAATGCAATAAGACAAGAAAAGAAAATCAAAGGTATACAAATTAGGAGGGAGAAAATAACACTTTCTTTGTTCACAGATTACATAATTACATACACAGAAAATTTGAAAGTATTATCCAAAAAGAAAAAAAAGAACACCTGGAACTACTAAGAAATTCTATTAAGGTTTTAGGAAACAAAGATAATATACAGGTTAATCACTTCCTATATAGCAACAATGAATAAACTGTTGTTAGAAATTGGTATTAAAAATTTATTATCATTTACATTGGCACCCCTAAAATACAATACTTAGGTATAAATATAAAAAAATGTACAAAATCTAAAGGAGGAAAACTATAGAACACTGATGAAGAAATAAAAACAAAATAAATAGAAGGATATTTCTTGTTGTCAAGATGTCAGCTATTTCCTATTTTATGTATAGATTCAATGTAACTCCAATGAACATCCTAACAGCTGTTTTGTGGATATCAGCAGAGTAACTTTAAAGTCTATGTGGAGAGGCAAAAAAAACAAAAACAAAAACAAAAAACCCTGCATAATAGCCAACAAAATGTTGAAGATAAAGTTAGAGAATGTACAATATTCAACTTTAAGACTTAGCATAAAGCCACAGTAATCAAGACAGTGTGGTACTGGTGAAATAATAGACAGATAGTGGAACAGAATAGAGAGCCCAGAAATAGACTGATATGGTTAACTGATACTTGACAATGGAGCAAAGATAATACAATGGAGCAAAGAGGGTTTTTAAAAAATGGTAATAAGATAACTGCACATCTACATAAAAGGAATCTGAATACAAACTTTACACCCTTGACAAATACTAACTCAAAGTATATCTCAGATCTAAATGTAAAACACAGAGCTATAAAATTTCTAGAAGATAACATAGAAGAAAATCTAGAAGACCTTGAAGTTTGACAATGATTTTTTCAGATATGACACTAAATATCAAATAATGAAATAATTATTAAGCTGGACTCAATTAAAATTACAAATTTCAACTTTGTGTAAAGAGAATGAAAAGACAAGCTACAAACTGGGGAAAATATTTGCAAAATACATATCCGTAAAGGACTGTTATTCCAAATATACAAGAACTCCTAAAACTCAACAATGAGAAAACTTAATTTAACATTCCTAACAACGTTGAAGGACATCTCACCAAAGAAGATACACAAAAGGCAAATAATCACATAAGTATGTTCCACAACACAGTTCATGAGGGAAATGCAATTATATGATAGCAATACACGTCTGGATTAGCTTAGCAAAATCCAGAACACCTAAAACATGAAATGCTGGTGAAATGGTAGAGCAACCCTAACTCTCATTCATTACTGGTGAGAATGCAAAATGATACAGCCACTTTGGATGATGGGTTGGCAATTTCTTACAAAAGTAAACATATTCTTATTATACAATCTAGCAATCTTACCCTTTGGTATACACCCAAAGTAACTGAAAATTTATTATCACACAACAGCCTGTGCATGAATGTTGACAGCACCTTTGTTCACAACTGCAGAAACATGGGAGCAACCATATGTCCTTAAGTAGATAAGGAATAAATATGGTACATCCAGACAATAAAATACTAATTAGTGCTAAAAACAAATAAACTATTCAGAAATAAAAAATATGGAAGAAACCTAAATGCACATTAACTAGTAAAAGAAACCAATCTGAAAATTCTAGGTGCTTGCTGTGTGATTCCAAATATATGACATTCTAGAAGGCAAAACTGTTTAAACAGCTAAAAGATCAGTAGTTGCAGGGATAAGGGAGCAGGAAGGAATAAACGGGTCACACACAGAAGATTTTTATGGCAGTAACACTATTTTTTATAGTACTACAATGGTATATACATGACATTATATATTTGTTCAAATCCATAGCATATATAACAGCAAGATTGAATCCTAATGTAAACCGTGGACTTTGGGTTATAACAGTGCATTAATGTAGATTCAAAGATTGCAACAAATGTACTACTCTGGTGGGTAATGTTGGTAATGGGTGAAGCTATGCATGTTTGGGAGTAAGAGATATGTATTAGCCATGGGTCTCCAGGAAAACAGAACTATTAGGACATATATAGATATATAAGAGGAGATTTATTATGAAAACTGGCTAACATTATTATGAGTGCCGAGATTTCCCATTATATGCTCTCTGCAAGCTGGAAAACCAGGAAATTTAGTGGTATAATTCAGTCCAATTCTGATGGCCTGAGAATCAGGTGGCAGCCAATGATATAACTCCCAGTTCAAGGCATAAGGTCTGAGAACCAGGTGCTATAAGTCCCAGAATCTAAAGATCTGAGAATCAGGAGATATGGTGTCCAAACAATGTGTGCCTTAGCTTAAGAAGAGAGAGAGAGAATTTGCTCTTCTTCTGCCTTTATGTTCAATGCGTTTTCTCAATGAATGGGATGATGCCTTCCCATACTGATGAAACAGACCTTAAAACAGTCTAGTGATTCAAATGTTAATCTCTGCTAGAAACAGTCTCACAAATAATTCTAGAAATAATGTTTTATTTTCTATCTAAACATCTTTTAGCTCAGTCAAGTTGACAGAAAAAAATAACATAACAGGATATGTTGGAAATCTCAGTACCTTCTACTCAATTTTTCTGTGAACCTAAAATTGTTCTAAGAAATGAAATCTGTAAATATATAATTATAATATATAATTATAATTAATGCAAAAGTAACTGCAGTTTTTTTTGCATTATTTAAATTTGCTATGATATTGCAACACATTCTTAAATAAATGTGGTTATGTTATACATTAGTATGTATTTCTTACTTTACTTATTTTTGCTAATAACTTATTACTTGTTTATTTTATATTTATTTTACACTATGGAAATCATGTTAGAAAGCAAATTTGAGCAGTTTCCTTATTTGAGTTCAAAATGGGTCATAAAGCAGCAGGGACAACTTGCAACATCCACAATGCATTTGGCCCAGGAACTGCTAACAAATGTACAGTGCAATGGTGGTTCAAGAAGTTTTGCAAAGGAGGTGAGAGCATTGAAGATGAGGAGTGTAGGGGCCAGCCATTGAAAGTTAATGATCAGTTAATAGCAATCTTCGAAGCTGATCTTCTTACAACTACATGAGAAGTTGCCAAAGAACTCAACGTTAGCTCTTCTATGGTCAACAGGTATTTGAAGCAAACTGGAAAGGTGAAAAGGCTCGATAAATAGGTGCCTCATAAGCTGTGTGAAATTAAAAAGAAAAATAATCGTTTTGAAGTATCATTTTCTTTTATTCTATGCAACAACAATGAACCATTTCTTAATTGGATTGTGACATTTGAGGAAAAATGGATTTTATTCAGTAACTAGTGACAGCCAGCTCAGAAGTTAGACCAACAAGAAGCTATAAAGTACTTTCCCAAACAAGACTTGCACCAAAAAAAGGTCGTGGTCACTGTCTGATGGTCTGCTGCCAGTCTGATCCACTGCAGCTTTCTGAATCTTAGCAAAACCATTACATCTGAGAAGTATGCTCAGCAAATCAATGAGATGCATGGAAATCTGCAACGCCTGCAGCTGGCATCATTTGGCAGAAAGGACCCAATTCTTCTCGACAACAATGCCTGACTACATGCTGCACAACCAATAATTCAAAAGTTGCACGAATTGAGCTATGAAGTTTTGCCTCAACCACCATATTCACCTGACCTCTCACCAACCAACCACCACTTCTTCAAGCATCTTGACAACTTTTTGCAGAAAAAATGCTTCTGCAACCAGCAGGACACAGAAAATGCTTTGCAAGAGTTAGTTGAATGCTGAAATACGAATTTTTATGCTACAGGAAAAAACAAACTTATTTCTCCTTGGCAAAAATGTGTGGATGGTAATGGTTCCTATTTTGATTTAAAAAGATTTCTTTGAGCCTAGTTGTAATGGTTTAAAATTCAGTCTAAAACCGCAATTACTCTTGCACCAAGCCAATAAAATTGCCAGTTGATCACTAAGAGTAATAGTGAGTGGTGGCTGGGTGTTGTTTATTCTGCCTGTAGTCCCAGCATTTTGGGAGGCTGAGGAGAGCAGATCACGAGGTCAGGAGTTCCCATCATGACCAACATTGTGAAATCCTGTCTCTACTAAAAACATAAAAATTAGCCAGGTATGGTGGTATGTACCTGTAATCCCAGCTACTCAGGAGGCTGAGGCAAGAAAATTGCCTGAACCCAGGAGGCAGAGATTGCAGTGAGTTGAGATTGCACCATTGCACTCTAGCTTGGGCAACAGAGTAAGACTCTGTCTCAAAAACAAAAACTAGTGAGTTGTGCCACCCCCATGAGCATGTGCTCTTTTGACACTTTTGTTTGTTGTGAAATGCTCACTTTTCCATGATGGAACTAATGCAGTATAATCAATCTGCCACCATATGACTAATTAATCACTCCAGAGAATCATGTCATATGAGAAACCACATGTTACTCTGTTGTGCTAGCAGATTGGACACACAACATTAGCTATACCTAATTGACCGTTTGTGAATGGCAGTCTACATTGCTAAACCCATGTACACCCTTTATTGCTGCCATTTTGCCATCTTGGCCACTTTGTTCATGGACTCATTGAGCAATGATACATGGGGATGCCTGGGAAAAAATGCTGACTGCTATCCACAAAATATGACGTCCTAACTACTTGATAATTAAACTCTTCCTTTGCTGAGATTATTCTTTGATGAGCATTGAGGTGAAATGCAAATATTTCCACATTTCACCCATTGAAAAGGGTTTATCCATATACCTCTTCCCCAGACTTCTCTTTCAGTACTTATCTGATCATCTTCCTTCCAGATTCTTGACCATCCAGCCAAACACTTGGTTGCAGCCTATGAATTAATATAGACTTTTAACATCTGGCCATTTCTCCTTCCAAGAAAGATAAACCAAAGTTGTACACACTGGGAGCATTTTCCTTCACCACCATTTTTCAGGGAAGACCCAAAAAGGGTCTATAATTCTTCAGCTGCTTACTCCCAACTGGTGCCTGTATATTATGCAGAGCGATCTGTAAACCAGGCCAAAGCTTTCTCTTCTTCAATTAACTAATTATAGAGAGTTCACAAGGAAATCAGAGGTGTGGGATGGGTGAAAGAAGGTAACACAGCAAGAGTAGGAGCCGTGGGCCCAATTATCATATAACTTACCTGAGCCTTTAAGGCCTTACCTGAGCCTTTAGGGCCCAATCTCATGTATACTGCTTCCATGTGAAGATAGAGTGCTGTTCTAGATACTCAACCTTATAGTTTGGTGAATCAATCACCTAATTCACAATGGGTAGTTTAGGTTACATGGTAACTTGGTGGCCAATGATTAAGGGTTCAGTCTCTACTAAGGTTCAGCAGCAAATAAAAATCTTCTACTAAAAAAGAGATTATTCACTGAATGTGATCCAAATTTTCCCCCAAAATCCTAAGCATCTCTACTAGTATGCACTATAGTAGCCTTTTCTTTCAAGTCCTTGATGGTGGCATTCATGTTTGTAATCCCTGTAAATCAAGTATTACTTTTGATTTACCATTTTCTGTATAGAGGTGTTTCCAGTGTTTTCCACTTGGCCTTTCCCACCGTGATAGCATTCACTCCACAGGATTAAACAGAATGCAGAGATTTTGCCAGTATGCCCATGTCAGCTAGACATACTATAGCACAGGGTGCATTCAAGGATCCACTGAACCCACTGTAAGATAGACATGACTTAAAACACCACTAATGACCTGACCTCCATAAGGCCCCACACTGACTTGTAAACTACACTAGTGTCTTACATCTCCTGGAACTATTATCAGGCCAGAGCTAGTACCCAATAATCCCTGAAAATGTCTTACAATTTTCCTTTCCTATTGCATGGGGAATGCTGGAAGGAAGATTATCAGTATAACTTTTAGGCAGTTAAGTGGGTCCGTTTGTAAGCAAACCCAGTGTTCTCTTAATTCAAGGGTTCCAGTTTTGTAAACTGAATCCCATCTAGGAATTTATTAAGACTCCATGACTGTTTAGGTAATTTACGTTTGGAGTCTGTTTATTTGACCCAAAAGTTTCTGTTCATAAATATCAATTAAAAGTTTAGTAGATGATCAAACTATTTTTTCCTTAGGGAGACTATAATCAACTAGCCAATCCCTTAAATCTCTGCAAATCAGACCATTCTAATTACTGTTTTGACCTTCTGTTCATTAAGGCAACTATACTATCTTGTCATTCACAATTACATGCACCACTTGGCTTTACACTGTAGGATACAATTATGTCCACCGCATTTAACAATCCCAGTTCAGTGGCAACATTTCCCACTGTAGTTTCTGACCTACAGTGAGGATAACCATGAGGCTCCTCGACATTGCTGAGACTTTCCTTACAGACTTATTTTTTAAAGTTATAGTGAAACATGTTTCCTCTGGAGTTTTGAAGAATGAGTAACCAAGTTTCACATGATAAATCTATCATTTACATCTCTCTAAGCTTTAGAAGTCTTCTTCTAGGGTATACCAAGGCTAATCTGGCATTTCAACTTGGTTTCAGCCAAATAGCCAATCAAACTGTTAAAGCCTCTTCTAATCCTTGAAGCTGCAACAATGAATTCAAATTCTCTGCTTCCTGTTCTTATATCAATACATTTATTTTTGTTTAACATTTCTGTCTTCCACTATTATCCGATACCATTAATATCAATTCCCATACATATTTCTCATGTTTCTTTCTGCATGCACTAGAAAATATTGTTAGTTTGGGCTACAGCTCATAGTCCTGTGGTTTACAGTTTGACTTCACCCATCTGGGCCTGCAGGAACATGAGTCTAATTGTAAGTCTAGAAAAAAGAGGGGTAGTGGATATAGGTCTTGTCCAGAACTAGCAATGTCTTGCAAGGTGACTATCTATCTCAGGGAAAGTATCTTCTTTGGACAAAAACAAAACAAGACAAAACAAAACACCCCTAAAGTCCAAGACAAAAATTAAACCCTTCAGAAAAGAGTGCCAGAATACTAAAAAAGAAGACTCAGCTGAATTTAGGGGTTTGATGTCCTCTGTTCACAGTCATCTGCCTATGAATGTAGATTGACTTAATGCTTCAATTAACAGATACAGATTGGCTGAATAAAGAAATAAGAGCCTACTGTATATGACAAACCCACAGCTATCATTATAATAAATGGGGTAAAGTTAAAAGTTGAAAGTCTTTCCTCTAAGATTTGAAGCAAGACATTTTTCCTACTTATATTTAATATAATACTAGAAGTCCTGGTTGGAGTAATTAAGCAAGAGAAAAAAATAAAGGGCATTCAAATTGGAAAAGAAGAAGCCAAATTAGCTTTATTCACAGATAACATGATCTTAAATACAGAAAAACCTAAAGACTTCAACACAAAAAAACCTGTTGAAACTGATAGTAAATTCAGTAAATTTATATGCAAAAAAATCAACATACGAAAGTCAGTAGTACTTATATACATCAACAGCAAAAAAATCTGAAAAAGAAATTAAGAAAGCTATCTCATTTATAATATCTACAAATAATATAAAATACCCAGAAATGAATTTAACAAAACAATTAAAATATCTACACTGGGAAAATAAAAAAACACTGATGAAAGAAATTGAAGAGGATAGAAAAAAGTAAAAATATATTTCCTTTTTATGAATTGAAACAATATTTTTAAATGACAATATGACTCATAGCAATTTAGATTCAATGAAATTCCTTTAAAAATACCAATGATGTTCTTCACAGAAATAAAAATACAATCTTAAATTTTGTATGGAACCACAAGACTCTGAATAGCCAAAACAATCCTGAGCAAAAGGAACAAAACTGAAGCCATCACATTATCTGACTTCAAAATTTACTACAAAGCTATAGCAACCAAATCAGCATCATATACTGGCATAAAAACAAATAGACCCATGTAGCAGAATAGATAACTTAGATAAAAATCCACACATTCACAGCCAACTCATGTTTGACAAATGTTTCAAGGCTGTAAAATGGGGAAAGGACAGTTTATTGAATTAATGGTGCTGGAAAACCTGGATAACTCTGCAGAAGAATGAAACTAGACCTCTATCTCTGATCATACACAAAAATCAAATCAACATGGATTAAAAACTTAAGTCTAAGACATCTAACTATGAAACTACTAGAAAACTTTGGGGAAATGATTTTTTGTCTTTTTCCAGGAAGTTGGTCTAGGCAAAGATTTTTTGCGTAACACCTCAAAAGCATAGGGAACCAAAAGCAAAGATAGGCAAATGGAACCAAATAAAGCTAAAAAGCTTCTGGACAACAAAGTAAACAATCAATAAAGTGAAGAGACAATTCACACAATGGAAAAAATATTTGCAAACTGTGCATCTGACAAGAAATTAATAACCAACATATATAAGAAACTCAAACAACTCAATAGCAAATACAAATAATCCAATTGTAAAAAAAGAAGATTTAAATAGACATTTCTCAAAAAAAGAAACACAAATGGCTAACACATATGTTAAAAAAAAATGTTCAACATCACCAATCATCAGACAAATGCAAATCAAAACCACAGTGAAATATCATCTCACCTCAGTTAATATAGCTTTTATAAAAATGATAGGCAATAATAGATGCTGAGGAGAAATGAGAATCCTTGCACAATGTTGGTGGGTATGTAAATTAGTACAACCACTAAGGAGAACAGTATAGTTTTGCCTCAAAAAAAAAAAAAAAGGATAGAACCGTTTCATAATCCAGCAATCTCACTACTGGGTATATACCCAAAAGAAAGGAAATCAATATATTGAAGAGATGTCTACACTCTGCTTACTGCAACACTATTCACAATAGCCAAATTGTGGAATCAACCCAAGTTCCCATCAAAGGATAAATGGATAAAAAAAAATGTAGTATAGATTGATTTCCAAGATGGTGCGGTAGGAACAACTCGGTATTGCAGCTCTCAGTGAAGGCTCAGAGGGTGAGTCCTAGCCACATTTTCAGACGGACCTTTGTTGCCCACAGAATGGGGAAATTCCCAGGTGTAGGAGAGACACAGGACACCAGTGCAGCTCTTTCGGCTTGCGCAGCCATTTCGGCCGGCGCCGGGCGCAGCAGCAACCCGAACAAAACTCACTGGTCTGGGTGCCCTGTTAAACCAACCATCTGAGATTTGGGAGGGCAGATTAAGATATCCATCTGATTGAGCAGGACTTGGACAGTGAGCCAGACCGGGAGATTCCTGGGAAGCGTGATTTGAGCCAGTGCAGTGGGTAGCAGCATGGAAAATTATGCAGATCCCAGCACCCTGTCAGCAGGCAACTGAGGCACCTGTGAGAGAGTCAACCATTCAACTTAAGGAAGAGAGAGAGAGAGAGAGAGAGAGAGAGAGAGAGAGAGAGAGAGAGAGAGAGAAGGGACTCTGAGGCAGGGAGCTGGGTGATCAGGCTCGGTGGGTCCCACCCCACAGGGACAAATAAAACAGCTATTCGAAATGCTTGATGTTGAGAGTTTTACTGCAGGCTCAGCTGAATCCAGGATGGTGCAGCTTGGTAGGGGAGGGGCATCTGCCGCTACCGACGCATACAACCCCGACTAAGGTAGACGCCCACTGCAGAAGCATCCTGCTGTAGCTGAGGCAACCCACCATAACAGAGAGACTCTGCCAACAGGGCAGAGCCCCGTGGCAGTAGGGTGGAGCCCCATGGCAGTAGAGCAAAGCCCCGTGGCAGTAGGGCAGAGCCCCGTGGCAACAGAGCAGAGCCTCGGCAGGCAAATTGTGACTAGACTGCCTCCTAGCTGGGCAGGACAGTGCAACAGATACTCATAAAGAAAGCCCCAACTCCCTGAGACAGAGCATCTGAGGGGGGAAAAAAAGAGGGTTTTATAAGTTCTGCTGCAGCAGATCTAGACACACACACCCAACAACCCTGAATGAACAACGGAGCTCACAGCTCAGCACTGGAGCTCCTATAAAGTACAGACCATCTCCTCAAGCAGGTCCCTGACCCCTGTATATCCAAAGAGTCACCTCAAAAAAGGACTAATCAGACTGACACTTGGTGGGCATCATTCTGGGACAAAGATAGAAGAAGAAGAAACTGGTAGCACCCCTCACTGTTCTGCAGCTGCTACAGGTGTACCCCAGACAAGCAGGGCATGGAGTGGACCTCAGCCGTCGTAGAGCAGAGGAGCTAGACTGTTAGAAGAAAAACTAATGGCCGGGCATGGTGGCTCAAGCCCGTAATCCCAGCACTTTGGGAGGCCGAGGTGGGTGGATCATGAGGTCAAGAGATTGAGACCATCCTGGTCAACATGGTGAAACCCTGTCTCTACTAAAAAGACAAAAAATTAGCTGGGCATGGTGGCACGTGCCTGTAATCCCAGCTACTCAGGAGGCTGAGGCAGGAGAATTGCCTGAACCCAGGAGGCAGAGGTTGCGGTGAGCTGAGACCACGCCATTTCACTCCAGCCTGGGTAACAAGAGTGAAACTCCGTCTCAAAAAAAATAAAAAGAAGAAAAACTAACTAACAGAAATATTTCATCATGAACAATATGGGCATCCACTCAGAGACCCAATTGAAAAGTCAGCAACTACTCAGACGACAGGTGGATAAATCCACAAAGATAAGAAGAAACCAGCACAAAAAAGGAGGAAAACACCCGAAACCAAAACACCTCACCTCCTACAAAGGACCAAAACTCCTCACCTGCAAGGGAACAAAGCTGGATGGAGAATGAGTGTGACGAAATGATAGAATCAGACTTCAGAAGGTGGATAATGAGAAACTTCAGTGAGCTAAAAGAACATGTTCTAAATCAATGCAAAGAAACTAAGAACCTTGAAAAATGATTTAAAAAAAGATTCAAGGTAATGATAACAAGAATGGACAACTTAGAGAGGAATATGAATGAATTGAAGGAGTTGAAAAACACAACACCAGAACTTCATGAAGCATGCACCAGTTTCAACAGCTGAATTGACCAGGCAGAAGAAAGAATACCAGAAGTTGAAGATCAACTCAATGAAATACAACGAGAAACCAAGATTAGAGAAAAAAAGCACAAAAAGGAATGAACAAAATCTCCAAGAAATGTGGGACTATGTGAAGAGACCTAACCTACGTTTGATAGGTGTACCAGAATGTGACGAAGAGACTGAATCCAAGCTGGAAAACACTCTTCAGGATATTATCCAGGAAAATTTCCCCAACTTAGCAAGGAAGATCAATACTCAAGTCTGGGAAATACAAATAACACCACAAAGATATTCTGCAAGAAGAGCAACCCCAAGGCACATAATCATCAGATTCGCCAGGGTTGAAATGAAGGAGAAAATACTAAGGGCAGCCAGAGAGAAAGGTCGGGTCACCCACAAAGGGAAGCCCATCAGATTCACAGCAGATCTCTTGGCAGAAACTCTACAAGCCAGAAGAGAGTGGGGGCCAATATTCAACATCCTTAAAGAAAAGAACTTTCAACCCAGAATTTCATATCTAGCCAAACTGAGCTTCATAAGTGAAGGAAGAATAAAAACAGCCAGCTAGCATCAAAATGGCAGTATCAAAATCACACATAACAATATTAACCCTAAATGTAAATGGCCTAAATGCACCAATCAAAAGACACAGACTGGCAAATTGGATATAAAACCTAAACCCATCAGTGTGCTGTATCCAGGAAACCCATCTCACAAGCAAGGATACACAAAGGCTCAAAATAAAGGGATGGAGGAAGATTTACCAAGCAAATGGAGAGGAAAAAAAAAAGCAGGAGTTGCAATTCCCATCTCTGATGAAATAGACTTTAAAGCAACAAAGATCAAAAGAGACAAAGAAGGTCATTACATAATGGTAAAAGGATCGATACAACAAGAAGAGCTAATGATCCTAAATATATACAGACCCAATACAGGAGCACCCAGATATATAAGGCAAGTTCTTAATGACTTACAAAGAGACTTAGACTCCCACACAATAGTGGGAGACTTTAACACTCCACTGTCAATATCAGACAGATCAATCAGACAGAAAATTAACAAGGATATCCAGCGCTTGAACTCAGACCTGGAACAAGCAAACCTGATAGACATTTGCAGAACTATCAACTCCAAATCCACAGAATATACATTCTTCGCAGCACCACATCACACCTCCAAAATTGACCACATAATTGAAAGTAAAGCACTCCTCAGCAAATGAAAAAGAACTGAAATCTTAACAAACAGTCTCTCAGACCATAGTGCAATCAAGTTAGAACTCAGAATTCAGAAACTAACTCAGAACTGCACAGCTTCATGGAAACTGAACAACTGGCTCTTGAATGTTGATTGGATAAACAATGAAATGAAGGCAGAAATAAAAAAGTTCTTCGAAACCAACGAGAATGAAGACACAACATACCAGAATCTCTGGAACACATTTAAAGCAGTCTCCAGAGGAAAATATATAGCAATAAGTGCCCACATGAGAAGAGTGGAGAGATCCAAAATTGACACCCTATCATCAAAATTGAAAGAACTAGGAGAGCAAGATCAAAAAAACTCAAAACCTAGCAGAAGACAAGAAATAACTAAGATCAGAGCAGAACTGAAGGAGATAGAGACACAAAAAAACCCTTCAAAAAAATCAATAAATCCAAGAGCTGGTTTTTCGAAAAGAACAACAAAATAGACAAACCACTAGCCAGACTGATAAAAAAGAAAAGAGAGAACAACCAAATAGATGCAATAAAAAACGATAAAGGGGAAATCACCACAGATTCCATAGAAATTCAAACCATCATCAGAGAATACTATAAACAACTCTATGCACATAAACTAGTAAACCAGGAAGAAATGGATAAATTCCTGGACACCTGTGTCCTCCCAAGCCTAAACCAGGAGGAAGCCGAAACTATGAATAGACCAATAACAAGGTCTGAAGTTGAGGCAGCAATTAAGAGCCTGCCACACAAAAAAAAACCCAGGTCCAGATGGGTTCACAGCCGAATTCTACCAGACACACAAAGAGGATCTGGTACCATTCCTTCTGAAACTATTCCAAATAATCCAAAAAGAGGGAACCCTTCCCAAATCATTTTATGAGACCAACATCATCCTGATACCAAAACCCAGCAGAGATTCAACAAGAAAAGAAAACTTCAGGCCAATATCCATGATGAACATAGATGTGAAAATCTTCAATAAAATACTGGCAAATCGATTGCAACAGCACATTAAAAAACTTATCCATTATGATCAAGTAGGATTCATCCCAGGGATGCCAGGCTGGTTCAACATACACAAGTCTATAAATGTAATTCACCACATAAACAGAACCAAAAACAAAAACCCCATGATTATCTCAATTGACACAGAGAAGGCATTTGACAAAATTCAACAGCCCTTTATGCTAAAAACCCTCAATAAACTTGGTATTGATGGAACATATCGCAAAGTAATAAAAGCTATTTACGAAAAACCAATATCATACTGAATTGCCAATATCATACTGAATGGGCAAAAACTGGAAGCATTCCCTTTGAAATCCAGCACTAGACATGGATGCCCTCTCTCACCACACCCATTCAACATAGTACTGGAAGTTCTAGCCAGAGCAATTAGGCAAGAAACAGAAATAAAGGGTATTCGAATGGGAAAGGTGAAAGCCAAATTGTCTCTATTTGCAGACGACATGATAGTATACTTAGAAGACCCCATCACCTCAGCCCAAAAACTCCTGAAACTGATAAGCAACTTCAGCAAAGTCTCAGGATATAAAATCAATGTGCAAAAATCAGAAGCATTCCTATACACCAATAACAGACTTAAAGAGAACCAAATCAAGAATGAACTGCCATTCACAATTACTACAAAAAGAATAAAATACCTAGGAATACAACTTACAAGGAACGTAAGGGACTTCTTCAAGGAAAACTACAAACCACTGCTCAACAAAATAAGAGAGGACACAAACAGATGGAGAAACATTCCATGTTCATGGTTAGGAAGAATCAATATCGTGAAAATGGCTATACTGCCCATGGTAATTTACAGTATCAACACTATCCCCATCAAGCTACCATTAAATTTCTTCACAGAACTGGAAAAAAAACACCATGAACTTCATATGGAACCAAAAGAGAGCCCGCATAGCCAAGTCAATTCTAAGCAAAAAGAACACAGCGGGAGGCATCACACTACCAGACTTCAAACTATACTACAAGGCTACAGTAATCAAAACAGCATGGTACTGGTAGCAAAACAGAGATATAGATCAATGGAACAGAACAGAGGCATTGGAGGCAACACAACATATCTACAACCATATAATCTTTGATAAACCTGACCAAAAAAAGCAATGGGGAAAGGATTCCCTGTTAAATAAATGGTGTTGGGAAAACTGGCTAGCCATGTGCAGAAAGCAGAAACTGGACCCTTTCCTGACACCTTACACTAAAATTAACTCCAGATGGATTAAAGACTTAAACATAAGACCTGGCACCATGAAAACCCTAGAAGAAAATCTAGGCAAAACCATTCAGGACATTGGAGTAGGCAAGGACTTCATGACCAAAACACCAAAAGCATTGGCAACAAAAGCCAAAATAGACAAATGGAACCTAATCAAACTCCACAGCTTTTTCACAGCAAAAGAAAGAGTCACTAGAGTGAATCGGCAGCCAACAGAATGGGAAAAAATCTTGCAGTTTACCCATCTGACAAAGGGCTGATATCCAGAATTTACAAAGAACTCAAACAGATTTACAGGAAGAAAACAAACAAGCCCATTCAAAAATGGGCAAAGGATATGAACAGACACTTTACAAAAGAAGACATACATGAGGCCAACAAACACATGAAAAAATGCTCATCATCACTGGTCATTAGAGAGATGCAAATCAAAACCACATTGAGATACCATCTCACGCCAGTTAGAATGGCGATCATTAAAAAATCTGGAGACAACAGATGCTGGAGAGGATGCGGAGAAATAGGAACACTCTTACACTGTTGGTGGGAGTGTAAATTAGTTCAATCATTGTGGAAGACAGTGTGGCAATTCCTCAAGGACCTAGAAATAGAAATTCCATTTGACCCAGCAATCCCATTACTGGGTATGTATCCAAAGGAATATAAATCGTTCTACTATAAGGACACATGCACACGAATGTTCATTGCAGCACTGTTTACAATAGCAAAGACCTGGAGCCAACCCAAATGCCCATCAATGATAGACTGGACTGGGAGAAATGTGGCACATATACACCATGGAATATTATGCAGCAATCAAAAATGATGAGTTTTTGTTCTTTGTAAGGACATGGATGAATCTGGAGAACATCATTCTCAGCAAACTGACACAAGAACAGAAAAGGAAATACCGCATATTCTCACTCATAGGTGGGTGAGAAAAATGAGAACACATGGACACAGGGAGGGGGGTACTACACACTGGGGTGTATTGGGGGAATAGGGGAGGGACAGTGGGGGGGCAGCAGCGGAGGGATAGCCTGGGGAGAAATGCCAAATGTGGGTGTAGGGGAGGAAGGCAGCAAAACACACTGCTAATGTATGTACCTGTTCGACTATCCTGCACGTTCTGCACATGTACCCCAAAACCTAAAATGCAATAAAAATTAAAAAAAAGAAAGAAAATGTAGTATATATTTATATAAAAATACATTTATTTAAAATATAAATATATGCAATACATATATACAATTAAGTACTATCATTCCATTAAAAAGAATAAAATTCTGTTATTTTTAAAAAGAATAAAATTCTGCAGTAACATGGATGGAACTGGATGCTAAGTAAAATAAACCCAAGCACAAAGAGAGAAATATTGCATGTTCTTATTCATATGTGGAAGCTAAAAATGTGGCTCTCTTACATAGAGAGTAGGTTGTTGATTATCAGAGGCTAAGAAGTGGGGGGAATAGGAGAATAAAAAGAAGTTGATTAGTGGGCAGAAATATATGATTTCGTAGAAAAAATAAGATCTTGTGTTACATAGATCAGTAGGGTGGCTATAGTTTACAATAATCTATTGTACATATCACAATAGCTAGAAAAGTAGAATTTGAATGGTTATAGCATAAGGAATATAAAAGTATTTTAGATGACAGATATCCCAAGTTCACTGATCTGATCTTTACAAATTAGGTGCATGTGTTAAATCATCACATGTATGCCAAAACTATGTACTGTGTTATATACATCAATAATAAAAATTAGTAAGTGGAATTTAAAAATAGTTATGTCTGCTGTAAACATCTTACTTTAGCTTACAACATATAAATATATATTTATTTGACAATTTTTATGTAGACTTTAAATATTTCTCCATTGATTGGAATAAACTTTTTTGCATAATCCTATCAATAATGCATCACCGACACCTCCAGTCATAAAATCTTTAAAGTGGAACAAGCACTTAACGGTACTTGTTAATTATCCCTTGCCCATCATTCTGTGAAATTAATTATTTTTCTAATTTTTTATAATATTTTTCCAATCCTACTTAAAAAGGCAATTATTATGGTGGCTTGTTTCCTCAAATTCTTGCCAAATGCTTAATATGCTTTTTATAGAAATAATTGTTTTCATGATTCTGTTTAATCAGTCCTATTTAATATCCTATTTAATAATATTATATAATTAAATTGCAAGTTCAAACAGGCATAAAGATTGAACATATCAAATATTGGAAAGAGAAACATAAGGACACACCAATGTTTTCCATGTCTTATTAAGACATGAAAAAGACCTAATAGAGTGAACTGGTAAAAGGAAGTCAGTTAGAAAAAATTTTACCATACACATTTTATGTACTGAATCAGCACTGGTAATGTCCAAGGTGTCAGGAAGTCAAAGATGAATAACAAAAGTCAATGCAGAGATAGGCTGTGGTTCTGATTTGAGCCTCAAATTCATCCTGTATCAATTTTTAATTCTCCCTTGGCTAGCTGTATGATTTGCACAAAGTATAATACTTAAATCTTTGTTCCTTTTATCTCACCTATAAAATCATACAAAATTATACACAACTTAAATTCAGGCTAATTGTTTCCTTCTCTCAAGCATTTGGAAATGGAATTGAGAAATTACCTGGGCATGGTGGTGTGCATCTGTAGTCCGGCTGCTTGGGAGGCTGACATCAAAGAATTACTTGAGCCTGTGGGGCAGAGGTTGCAGTGAACTGAGACCACTCCTTTGCACTCCAGCCTGGGTGATAAAGTGAGATCTTACCTCAAAAAAAAAAATTATATGTAATTAGTTTTATTCCACAATTCAAGCTGGAAAGATATGTAAACTAATGAGTTTTAAAACAACCACACTCTGTCACTTTATGGAGAAGGAGGAAATGGCAGTGGCTAAGAAAAGAATTAATGAAATGTCTATACACAGAGTGAAATACCTAAAACTATATTCTTTTTTTATTATACTTTAAGTTCTGGGACAAATGTGCAAATTTGTTACACACGTATACGTGTGCCATGGCGGTTTGCTGAACCCATCAACCCATAATCTACATTAGGTATTTCTCCTAATGCTCTCCCTCCACTTGCCCTCCATCCCCAACAGGCCCCAGTGTGTGACATTCCCCTTGTGTCCATGTGCTCTCATTGTTCAACTTCAACTTATGAAATGAGAACATGCAGTGTTTGGTTTTCTGTTCCTGTGTTAGTTTGCTGACAATGATGGTTTCTAGCTTCATCCATGTCCCTGCAAAGGACATGAACTCATTATTTTTTTTTTGGCTGCAGAGCATTCCATGGTATATATGTGCCACATTTTCTTTATCCAGTCTATCGTTGATGGGCATTTGAGTTGGTTCCAAGTCATTGCTATTGTAAACAGTGCTGCAATAAACATACATATGCATGTGTCTTTACGGCAGAATGATTTATAACCCTTTGGGTATACACCCAGTAATAGGATTGCTGGTTCAAATGGTATTTCTGGTCCTAGATCCTTGAGGAATCACTCAATAAACTACATATTAATGGAGCATATCTCAAAATATTAAGAGAGATGTATGACAAACCCACAGTCAATATCATACTGAATAGACAAAAGCTGGGAGCATTCCCTTTGAAAACTGGCCCAAGACAATGATGCCATCTCTAACCACTCCTAGTCAACGTACTATTGGAAGTTCTGGCCAGGAAAATCAGGCAAGAGAAATAAATAAGGGGTATTTAAAAAGGAAGAGAGAAAGTGAAATTGTCTCTGTTTGCAGATGACATGATTGTATATTTAGAAAATCCATCATTTCAGCCCAAAATCTCCTCAAGCTTCAGCAAAGTCTCGGGATACAAAATGAATGTGCAAAAATCACAAGCATTCTTATATGCCATAATAGACAAACTGCCAAATCATGAGTGAACTCCCATTCACAATTGCTAAAAAGAGAATAAAATACCTAGGAATACAACTTACAAGGGATGTGAAGGACCTCTTTAAGGAGAACTACAAACCACTATTCAAGGAAATAAGAGAGGACACAAACAAATGGAAGAACATTCTATGCTCATGGATAGGTAGAATCAATGTCATGAAAATGGCCATACTGCTCAAAGTAATTAATAGATTCAAGCTATTCCCATCAAGCTACCATTGACATTCTTCACACAATTAGAAAAAACTACTTTAAATTTCATATGGGACTAAAAAAGAGCCTTTATAAACAAGACAATCCTAAATAAAAAGAACAAAGCAGGAGGCATCACGCTACCTGACTTCAAACTATACCACAAGGCTACAGTAATCAAAACAGCATGGTACTGCTACCAAAACCTATATACAGACAAACGGAACAAAACAGAGGCTTCAGAAATAACACCACACATCTACAACCATCTGATCTTTGACAGACCTGACAAAAACAAGCAATGCAAAAAGGATTTCCTATTTAATAAATGGTGTTGGGAAAACTGGCTAGCCATATGCAGAAAACTGAAACTGGACCCCTTCTTTACAGCTTATACAAAAATTAACTCAAGATGGATTAAAGACTTAAATGTAAGACCTAAAACCATAAAAACCCTAGAAGAAAACCTAAGCAATCCCATTCAGGACATAGGCATTGGCAAAGACTTCATCATTAAAACACCAAAAACAACTGCAACAAAAGCAAAATTTGACAAATGGAATCTAATTAAACTAAAGAGCTTCTGCACAGCAAAATAAACTCTCCTCAGAGTGAACAGGCAACCTACAGAATGGGAGAAAATTTTTGCAATCTACCCATCTGACAAAGGGCTAATATCCAGAATCTATAAGAAACTTAAATTTACTAGAAAATAAACAACCCCATCAAAAAGTGGATGAAGGATATAAACAGATACTTCTCATAGGAAGATATTTATGAAGCCTACTGTATTCTTAAATGAGGTAGAGAGACTGCTTTGTTTCCAGTTTGTTTTCCAGGTCCCAAGTCTTGAGAGGCTGACTATCCTTACTGCCCTTTTTTACTTATAATCAATTCCCTCTTTTTACTAAAGCTAGTTTGAGTGAGTTTATGTTACTATCAGTGAAAAGAGCTTTGCCTAAGAACAGTTCATTGTTTTACATGGAGGAGTGGTTAATATAATGACTCCCAGTGGTCAGGCATCCTCAATCAAATGAAATGGAGGAGAAGCAATTATGTGAGACTTTCAAACAACAACAACAAAACATTAAATTATTTCAACAAGAAGTAAAAAGAAGAGAGAAAAACTAATTTTTCTAAGTTTAAGTAACCAGGCTATTGCTTATATAATTGGTTTAAATTTCCCAGAGGTTCTAGTACATAAAAACATCTGGAATCGGAAGTAGTTAGATGTATTAGAAAATAGATTCTATATTTAGAAATGATCTCATTTGTGGTTAAGCTAAAATGCCACTAAAAGTAGGATTCTGCAGTGAGAAAGAATTCATAGAGGCCAATGCTCTGAAAATCTCAGCAAGGACTAGTTGGTGGTAATAGACAAGCACCTCCTCCTATCTCAGAGTCCTAGGGTAAGAGAGAAACTCATTTATAGAAGGATTTTAAACACATCTTACTGAATGCAAAATCTTCCAGATTTTTTTAAGAGCCTTTCCAGAGAGGGAGAATTTCTGTGTCAAATTTCTCGTGTACCTTAAGCATCTTTCTAATCTATATATTGTTTCTACTCACACTTACATTTTATATTTCTCAAGGACTGATTGATTCATTCCACAGTCATTTATTGACCAATCTCCATATGGCCAGCTCAGAGCCAGGTCCCAAAGAGGCAGGTATAGAAGACAGTCTTTTCTCTCAAGGAATTTGAGTCAAGTAGACAGAAAATTAGAGAAACAAATGCAATAAAATGCCAAAATATATGTGATCTTGAGTACTTTGAAACAGAGCAAAAGGGCACCTACTTCATTTTGTGTAGGGGTGAGGGAAATGCAAGATTCTTGGGAGAGAGAAATCATGAATGAGTCTTTATGTTTGGGATAACAGCAGTTTCTAATCATAGGAAACAGCATGTGGGCAAAGGCATGAAAAGATAGAACAAATCATGGGGTGCCTAGAAGTAAAGAGGGAGTGATTAAAAATAGGCTGGAGCCTAAGGCAGAGATGAGGTCTAGCAGGGGTTTATAGACTATGCTTAATGATTGATATTTTTGTCTTACAGACATTGAAGACAGGATGAAGTATTTATACAGAGAAATGACATGTTCAGGTTTCATAGATGTCAAATATTTGCATATTAAATAATGAGGTAAAACAACCATTGTCATTTATTGAGCCTCTATAATTAGATCCTTAAGGAATAACTAATATCCAGAAAATTTTGGGTAAGGCACTACAGAGTGGTTTACTAAATTTTGCTGAATTGACTAGAAAATACTTTTTGGAACCAGAATTGAAATTTGCATCTGAGTTCCTGTCCTTTGTATTATAACATTTGCTTTCTGATTCAAAATCTAGGTTTAACAGTTTAACTAGTGTCTCTTTAATGTGTCATTCTTGAATGTTGTGCTGACACAAGTTTTTGGGCTCACTTAGAACTCAAGTCTATTTCCTACAATCATAAAATAATTTTTTGAGGGGCAGAAATCTCTGGTGGTATCATGTGTAACTACATATCTACATCACATCCCAAAAAAGTCTTCATGTGCCTCTATTTTGTAACTTTTTGTTTCCCATTACACTATATTTTCTTTGAGGATAAGAAATATGACTTATTCTTTTCCATAATAATAAAGATTCAAAAATTATTCCTACTTGACCAGTCTGTGATCTAGGCAGCTCACATTAAAAAAAAAATCTCAATTTAGCCTTATGGAGTAAGTAATTTTTCCATTTTAAAGATAAGAAAGATACCAACTGCTTCAGAACAGTCTAAGGTCACTTATCAAGTAAGTGCTGGATTCAAGGTTTCATTGCAGGCTCAATGAATCTCTTATTTGTAATTAGGTTTACTTCACCATGCTTGGCAAATGGTAAGCACAGTAATTATTTGCTGATAAATGAATAAACAAATTATCACACTTTGAAAATAAACAGGTTTTAAGTATTCACCAAAACAAAGTTGTTTACATGATATCTGTAATATCTAAATAAGTTATTTAAACTACACGAGTTAAAATAAGCTTACTGTATGTAAATGACATTGTGCATGTAGTCTGAGCCTATATTTTGCCAAATGCTGTCACTTGAATATGTCCCCCCAAAAGTTCATGTTTTGGAAGCTTAATTCCAAAAGTTAAACATTGATAGTACTTGGAGGTGGGCCATTTGGGAGACAACTATTGTTAGATGAAATCATGAGGGTGGGGAACTTACAATGGGGAATACTGGCTTTCTAAAGAGAGACTTGAGGTGGCAACCTCTGCCATGTGATAACTCTTGCCATGTCATGATACAGCAGAAAGACCTTTAGTAGAGGCCGGGTGCAGTGGCTCATGCTTGCAATCCCAGCACTTTGGGAGGTCAAGGCAGGTGGATCACAAGATCAGGAGATTGAGACCATTTTGACCAACATGGTGAAACCCTGTCTCTACTAAAAATACAAAAATTATCTGAGCATGTTGGCACATGCCTGTAGTCCCAGCTACTCAGGAGGCTGAGGCAGGAGAATTGCTTGAACCCAGGAGGTGGAGGTTGCAGTGCACCAAGATCACGCCATTGCACTCCTGACAACAGAGCAACATTTCATCGAAGAAGAAGAAGAAAGAAGAAAGAAGAAAGAAGAAAGAAGAAAGAAGAAGACATTTAGCAGATCCTGACACCATGTTCTTGGACTTCCCAGAATGGTGATCTACATAAACTATTTTTTTTATAAGTTACCCAGTCTGTGGTATTCGGTTATTTACCAGAAAATGATTTAAGACACCCAATAACTGGATAAATGAACGTTTCTTTTAATTCCCAACATCAGGGTTTTTTTTACAGGCATCCTAGGTATAAGGCATTCTAATAATCAATTCTGAAAGCACCAGTCTGGTCATATGCCATCACTGCAGTTCCATTGTGCTGCATTTATTACATTGTCTGTGCAGACATGTGCCAGGACTATGTAAAACTCTACTGAGGACTTAGGTGTGCTATCTCAAAAGCTCTTCCATCCATCACTACTTACTCTGAACTACTTTCTCTTAATGTTCCCTTTCTTGCTGTTGTTTATAACCTATTTTTATCCATTTTCTTATATCCACTTTTTTTTCTAGACCTCTGATTTGGATCCAACATCTACATTTTATGCCAGCACAGCCTCTGTATCCCACCATTAATGCTTACCCTCAAGTTGCTCCCATGAACCAGGCTGACCTTCGGTCTCAGAGGATCAGTAGGTAGGGATTAGTTTTCATCTTGCCTCCATTTTCAAAGCAGAGATACCATGTTTCTAAAGCTTTGTTTTTAGTTGTCACATTAGTTAGTTCTCACACCGCTATAAAGAACTGCCTGAGACAAGGTATTTTAAAAAGGAATGAGGTTTAATTGACTCACAGTTCCGCATGGCTGGGGTCACTTAAAATCATGGCCGAAGTTGAAGGTAAAGCAAGACACCCTCTTTAAAAGGCAGCAGGAAGAAGAATAAACGTAAGAGGAACTACCAAACACTTATAAAGCCATCAGATCTCATGAGAACTCACTCACTATCATGAGAACAGCATGGGGGAAACTGTCCCCAGGATTCAACTACATCTACCTGGTCTCTCTCCTTGACCCCTGGGGATTATGGGGCTTATAATTCAAGAGAGATTTTGGGTGTGGACACAGCCAAACCATATCAATATATATTTCTAATTAGCTCACTCGCTCTACCAATATACTATGAGAATTGGTTCTCAGAAGGTTTCGTGCATAGAATCCAGCTATCAGAAATTGATGTGCACTCTGATTCAGAAAATTATATGCTTTGTCTCTCTTTATAAAATAAAGTTAGAAATGCCTGTACTACCTATCCACAGGTGCATTGTTGTTTGGTGATACAGCATATGTAAGGTCACAGTGAAAGCATCTTCTAGGAGTAAGGCTAAAAAAAATAGAATGTTCAATTATACTATCAAAGGAGCAGAATTTAAGCAGACTCATGTTCTTTTTTTCTGTCCTGCACTGTCACTGGGCTGGAGTGCAACAGCGTGATCTTGGCTCACTGCAACCTCCGCCTCCCGGGTTCACACAATTCTGCCTCAGCCTTCCAAGTGGCACCTCCCAAGAACAGGTGCACACCACCATACCTGGCTACTTTTTTGTATTTTTAGTAGAGACGGGGTTTCACTATATTGGCAAGTGTGGTCTCGAACTCATGACCTTGTGATCTGCCTACCTCGGCCTCCCGAGGTGCTGGGATAGTCATGAGCCAACACACCCAGCCACTTATGTTCCTTCTTATACAAAAGATGCTTTTCTTTTTTTTATGTTGTTGTTGTTAATAATGTGATGAATGCTGGAGTCTTTATAAATCAAATAAAAAATAAGATGTAAATTTAAGAGAGTAGAGACTCTCACATTAAATTAAATTTTAACTACTGAAGACATATTTTCTTATAGTGCTTTGGAAACCAAATATATTTGTGTTACCTCCTCACACTACTGATTGGAATTAGACTCAACCTAATAGGAACACTGAGAACTGGAAGTAGTTATCAATGTTTCTTTTTAAATTGACAGAAATAGTGAATGTTACTTTATACTTGTATGCATATACTTGCAATTTCCTCTTTAGCGTATTATAATTTACCTTTTATGTTTTATGAAATATAGAGCATTATTTAAAATGTGGTTATTGTCAAGACTAAGAATTCTAATAGCTGGACTTCAAGTTTTACAGCTTAGAGCTTAGTGGCTCAACGCTTGGTAAATAAGCACCTCTCTGAGCCCTTTAAATAGTATTTAAGCTGAGTTAAGTTTATGAGTTAGCTATAAAATTATAATTTGGTTCTGAAGAGGAAACCTCATTTAGTGGCACTCAACAAACTAATATAGTGACCCTAAATCCCAACCTGACTGTTTAGTTATTACAACACACCGCTATGAAGACTATTAACAGGCCTAATTAAGGCATCAATCACCTCTCAGAACCTCTATAACCTTACAATAACTCTTTTTATGGCATTTTTAGCAATTTGCTCTAATGCACGAGGGCCATATACAAGTGAATTGGATATTAGGGGCCCTGATAACAGGAGGCCATTTGGCAAGCACTCCCAGTCCCTACACTTTCACAAGCTCGCTGGGAAACAGACCAGAGTACTTTCTAAGGAGGACAGAGTGGAGTCTGAGCTGGTCTCTCTAACACAACCCAATATGCTGTCAGATATTTAGGCTTGCTTAGGCTTTCAAACAGAATAATATAGGCCACTGGGCATTTCCATTTTAAAGACTTCCTTTTTTTTGTTCACGCTGCATATCCAGAACAGCCTCTCTGTGGAGCAAATCACCTATTACAACAGCCACTTTGCATGCAGCTGTATGGGCAAACTTTCTAAAAAGCACATTAACACTTTTGACCTATTGTATTAATGGACCTGACTTTCTCAACTGAGTATCTTTCTAGTAAATCAAGTACAGTTTAGTAAGATAGGCTTAAGGGTAAGACATTATTTGGTAAACCTCAGTGAGATCATACAGTTCAGTTTATCCTGTTGTAGGTTTTGGTATATTCTAAGTGATTTTTCAAGTTGGAAATTCACAGATATTTTATATTCCTCTTGCTTCCTGCTTCATAGGTTGGCAGGGTGTCAGTTAGTGAGAAGAAGACAGGAAGTTAATGTCTATACTGGAAGAAAGCCAACTTCAATATCTCAAGAGAATATAAATTTTATGATTGTGCAGGGAATGGAGTTAGCAGATTCAGAGGATGGTACTTGTGAAGATATGATTAATAAAGTGAGGACTTAAAGCCTAACCTGTTGCTACCAATCAGTGCTGTGGTCATGGCACACATTACAGACTGCTAAATAAGAAACACATCATACGATGTGATATGAGGGATCAAAAGTCTTCCTAAACTTGTGGTCTTCCCGAAGTTAGTTACTTGGTTTGCATTTCTTTACGTTAGTCATTCACTTCAATTAGTGTATTAGAGTTCGAAATCTAAAGGTGTTAGCCTTTGAGGGGTAATGTTTCACATTTGGGTATTTCCGTATTTCACTGAATTAGCTAAATACTTAACAAATAAGTAAGTTCATGAAGACATCAGGCAGGGATATGGCAGTTTTGAAAGAGGAACTAGGTTGGACTTAATGGGAAGAGATTTCTAAGATGTCTAATATTCAGTTGACTTCTACTGGAAGAGATGTCTAGATGTCTTGATCATAGGCAAATGTGGGAGGGGACAAATTTAATGTAGAGAACTAAGGAATGAAGAGACAGGCTTTCTAGAGGGCCTCCAAATAAGCAGGATATCACAGAGATAAAAGAATGCTAATGATATTTGCTGTTGTTTAGTTAAGGTAATTTAGCTGCTGTAACCAACAAATGTTTAAGAATATGTAAGGGCTTAAACATGACAATTCACTTCTTGTATATGTTAAGTCCAAAACGTTTGCTCTTGATTGACAGGCAACTTTCCTTTAATTAGTAATTTAGGGACATTTATCTCGTAGTTTCATCAACTTTGGAAGCATGACGTCAAAGGTTACCAAACTCAATTGCAACAAGTGGGTGGAAAGGGAAAGGTGTTGGAGACATAACTGCAAAGAAGTCTGATAAGTGGGTTCAGTGAGAGCTCAGTGGTCTCTGCTACGCTGGCATTTTCCTGAGCCTAGTTCTTGATTATGTGTCTTACAATCTCTGGCATTCTAAAGTAGGTCATAATTAGGCAGAAAAGGATGTATAAGCTTAAAATGGACAGGGTACAAAAAACAGTAGGTGACAAAAGGAGTGAAGATGTTTTCTTGTTGCTCGGCTTTGGTAGAAAACAAAACAAAAATCGCATTTTTGCTTGTTGGTATAGGAAGAATTGATATTTGAGAAATAAGGGCTGTCAGAACCAGATTGGAGTCTTCTGTTTTGTTGATTTTCACAGGGTTATTATATGTGGAACTAAGACCACGTAACTCTATTAAATGTGTAGAGTATAGAAAAAGAGTCTTGACACTCCTCATCTTCTTCCATCCCTGACTATGCTAAATTTTTCAGTGATAAAATTTATCTGATGGTTTTCTTAGTTAAAACACAAAAAGTATTAAATCTACTTCTATCTGAATATCATGGGGATTATGTGAATTATTTCATTTGCTCCTCAGTTGGTGGACTTAGATGGGCTATAGGCTCAGTCACGTATTCTAATTGCATTGGTCTTTAAAGACTAAATAATCTGGAAAATGTGATTCTTAAAGTATAGAGGGAGATAACCACACTGGCTTCCCACTAAGTGTTTAAAAAGTATTCTGAGTTGGCTGCAATCCCCAGTTTACACATTTGCTTCTAGCGAAAGCACTTTTGAAAATTATCAAGCCTGATGTTGGGTATTAACACCTGGAAAATAGATCTGTGATATGCACCCAGTATCTTCATATAAGAACCCTAAACCCTTATGCTCACAAGTTCCAGGTATTCCTTAGACTAAGAACTACACCAGAACATCAAGACATTATACAATTTAATTCCCTATTAAATGAAACAATAGGAAAATATCATCTTTTCTATAGTTAATTCCCTTTTTTGTTAATAAAAATGTGTTTTTTTTGTTGATATTGTTTCAATCTCTATAGTCAAATATTGTTACTGTTGAGCAATGTCAAATTGGTGCCTAATGTTGCATCCCTAAATGCTTGTGGAAAACATTGTTATGAAGTTGATCATTAGAGCTTAAGGATCGTCATTAATTTTAAACCAAAGCTATAAAAAGCATGGAGTGTCCACAATGATGATCAGCTCCTTAAAAAGATGTGAGGATAATTGGCAGATTTCTTTAAATTACTCAGTCAATTTTAAAAGAGAAATATTGTTGGTATTTTCATCACTTTTCTTCATAAGGGATGCTTCTATACTCATAGCATAAGGTGACTCATCACAACTTTGTCACAGTGAGTGGTCAGAAGGCATAAGCCAGAACTCCAGCATTATCTAACAGCTGTCACTTCCATTTAAGGGACCAACACATTCTCTCATGGACACTTCCTGGGGCAGCCTTTTGGAAATTGCTCACCTAATAATTGAGAAAATGAGGAAGGTGTTTACTCTAAAATAATTGTAGAAATTGACTTAACATGAAATGCAAACTTTGCCTTTTAGCATTGCTTAAGAATGTGATTTTCTCTTACTTAGGAAATTAGTTCAGATTTTTGAGGATTTTGTGATTCCATTTCTTTCTCCAAGTTATAGAGTATATGCTATTTATATTCAACACTTCCTTGGCCTGCAATGTGATGCAACATACAGATTTATAAATCAACAGATTATACTAAGTTTTTTAAAAAAGCATCTGTACCTTCACACCACATTTTCAGCCTTGCACTATAGAGAAGTAGACTCACTGTATTTTTTCTTCCTGTGTAGAAGAGAGTATTGGTTAGGAAATATATTATCCTACAAGTAAAAAAGATATCACTGCCACAGACACTAAAAAAACATTGCTTAAAAACAACATTTTCCTCTGGAATTTGTTTTCCTCTAATAATGGATAAGTCACAAAATAGTACAGATAACATGGTTATATGTTGCTATGGCCCAGGCTACTCTCATATTCATTATCATGAATGATTGCTATGGCTCTAGCCAACACATTTAGGTTCCAGGATAGGAGAAATAAGAAGGCTAAGTATAAAAGCTGTTAAGTTCTTAAAGTATGACATTGTTTTAGAAAAACTTTCTGCAAGCCCTGCTCAACAACCTCTTGTAACACTGGATAGCTCAGAAGCCTGTCCCATATGATGAACGTCTCAAATTGACTGGCAAATGTTGCTTCTACACTGGGCACATTGTCAGTCTCAACAATATCTGGGCAATGTAATTAAGAAAGAAGTGAAGTATGAATAACATTTTATTAAGTTATTTATTTTTAGAGACGAGATCTTGCTATGTTGCCCCAACTGGAGTGCAATGGCTATTCATGGGCAGAATCATAGCCCACTACAGGCTTAAACTCCTACACCCAAGTGATCTTCCTGTCTCTGCTTCCTAAGTAGCTGAACTAGCCCACACCCAGCTTAGAGAATAAATAATAAGCAGCTAGTGGTCTTTGTCATGAGTTTACTAGAACGGAAATTTCTGCTCATCTAGTTTTCTCCACTTCCACCCTCTTTCAATCCTTTTTCCAGAGAAGGAGGTCTGGCCAACATTTTTAGTCAGAGATTACAATTAATTCATTTTACTAGGAGGCAGAAATGCAGGCCTTAAAGATACAGACTCACTTCTTAAATCATCTCACATGTCCTGTTCCAAACTAATAAACAGATCAGGAGAACTTTCTAAACCGTAGTCTCAAAACTACTGTGTTCCAGAGTCTCTGCCTACTCCAGAGTAGGTGAAACACCAGTGACACACACTGCAAGCTGAGTTTTCTTTTTTTTTTTTTTTTTTTTTTGGCTTAATACAATAGAACTTTATTTTCTCAGTTTTGGAGGCCAAAACTCTAAAATCAAGGAAGCAGGGCCATACCCTCTCCAGAAGGCTGTAGGGGAAAATCCAAAAGAATCTAGCCTGATGGTATTTGCTGTGAACATGGACTGTCAGATTTATTGCTAGAGTGCTAGACATGTGCATTTGAGTTCCAGCACAAAGAGTTACTTAGACCTATACAAAGAATGTACATTTTGAGGGTTATAGGTGGCTTGTCCAGATTTGTCTAGTGGAACAATAGTCCTCACTTGGTTATAGACTTCCAAGTTGTAGACTAATGGTGTATCTTCCATTAGTCAAGACTCCAACGGGAAGGGCGATGAGATACATCACAAACCTCCCAGAGAAAGCTTTTATCTTAGCCAGATCTTAAAATCTGCAGAATTTAGTGTTATCTATTTGCCAGTTTGCTTGTTTCTTTCCTGCCTTTCTCACGCATTCCTGTTCTGTCTCCAGCAGGCATTCTTCTCATGATCTCTCTCATCAAGGAAGCTTTTGACATAGACTATTTGGGCTCAGCGCTTGATCTCCTGCCTGTGTCTACCAAGTTATAATTATTCACTCATTTTTCCACTAGATGGATGATTTCTTAATGACAAAAACCATAGTGACACTGAATCTTCAGGGACCAGCAAAATTTTTAGTTCATAGCTGCCAATTAATGAAAATTGGAGTATTTTTTTATTTAATATAGGAATGGAAACTAATAACCCTGAATCGCAAATGACCTAATCAGATCACAGGAAGCTTAGGAATTCAGCAGAAGTCAAAATCTTTACTTGTAGCAGTGGTTTATAAAGTGTGGGTCAGGAAGGGCTATGGCAGTAAATTTTAAACAGGTGTTCATCAGAATCACTTATGCTCAGTCCTGCATTCAACACTTAGATTCATATTCAATGGATTTTGGGTGGGACTGAGGATTCTGTATTTTTATGCGATTCTTGAGATTCTGCTTTACAAACTGGATTGAATGAGTCAGAATGTGAGCTGTGGTGAACAGGTTCTAATCTGTCCCCTGTGGGCAGCTCCATTTTGGTCTGCTTCACATATACAGCAGTTCTCAGTGTTGGCCGGTAGAATCACCTACTAGTGACTAGCTGGTTTAGAATCAGCTTCTAAACTCCACATGCACAAACAGCACCCAGGAGAATAAAAATGGAGACTTGTGGGAATGAGGGAGTTCTCTTCCCTAGTCCAGGAGGGGCATGTTTTCAAGGCAGGAGTTTCCTGGCTCCATGCCTCCATCCGTGAGACTATTCCTGGCTCCCCGAGGGGCGTGGCTTTACAGGCAGGAGCTTCCCAGATCCAAGCCTTATCAGACAACCAGAGGGGTTTCAAAGGTAACGTTCTTTGTTTGGGCACTCTACGTCAGGAAAGCCAGGTGGGCTCCTTTGTCAAAAAAAAAAAAAAAAAAAAATCAAAAGTTCTGGGAAGAGGGGCTTTGTAACTCAGAGTTGTGGACCAACTGGCCAATCCAGTACCAGAGTCAAAGATTACTCACGCCAGAAATTTGAAAGAACTCCTCTCATTGGACGAGAACAGGGAGGAACTAACTCAAGGGTTAAAACTCTCGCTGCTCCTCCTATAGGGAGTCCTTCTCTGGGTCCCCTTCCACAACAGCATGGGAGCTGTCTGTCTTTCTAGCTAATAAATTGCTTTTCTGCAAAACTCTTTGGGTCCACGGTAACGGTAACAGCAAACTCACTGTGCCTGCAGGGGCCTCTTTCCCCATTCTTTGGGGTTAATGAGGCTGAGAACCCCTTAGGAAGGGGAGGGAGCTGAGTATGCTCCCCGTTACAGGAAGAGCCTAAACCTCAGTAATCCGTAAAGCTCTTGAGGTCATTCAAATGAGTAATCAAAATTGGGAGTCAATGACATATAGAAATTCTGTAAGAAATTTCACCTACTGCTACAAAACAACAGTAATAGAATAAAACACAAGAAAATAAATAAAAACCTACAGTGACATTTTAGCAGCTTACACATGCCTAAATTCACATCAGCTAGACATTTCCCAGGCATTAAGCTACTGCTCCATTTCGGTACCTCTCGTTTGCTTGCTCCACTCTTACTGCATACCTATTCTGGTCTTTGACTCTCTCCTCCTTACCTTTCACTCCAGATTCTGTGAACTTCTGAGTTTTTTTGGTTTCATATTAATTCTGACTGTTTTCCCTTTTGACCCGCCTCCTTGATTCCTTCACGACTTCCTTTTACCTCTTATTATTATCTGACTCCTTGAGTATTTCATTTTACCATATTCAGCTTTCTCTAAATTCATAGCTTCTTAGTGTGACATAACATCATATTTTGAAGAATACTAACCAAAAACTTGTAGGATCCCAACTAGGTGCTAATCGAGTATACAAAAATTCGTGTGAATTTCAAAACAAAGAACTTTTTTACACGTCCCATTCCTTTGTCTTGTTTTCTTTCACGCACATAACCAGCCAGAATATTGGTGAGATTCTTTTTCTTTTTTTTTTTTTTGAGGAGAAAACAGGACAAAGGCATTTGAGAACCTTGCCCAGGGTCACACAGTAAATTCAGGACCTAGGATTTAAACCTGGGCCATCTGATTAATGGAACCTGGTTCTGGAACCTAGGCATGTTATACTATCTTCCCCCAATTCACATGAATATAATTTTATTAAAAAGTATTTGAAGATAAGTCTTTTTTTTTTTTTTTTTTTTTGGTGAGATTCTTGCCTTTGGGTGTCTCCTGTCCTTGCATTTGTTATATTTCCTATGGCCTGCTCTATCAATCTTCAGGAATGCTTCAAATCAGTGAATATTTACCTGCAAAGTTTGCTTCTTACACAAAGACATAGATCTTAATGCTCCAGGGCATCCCTGTCCTCTAGTGTTCATTTATTCTTGGCCCATTGGACGTCTGCACATGCACAGTTCAGTCTCTATTTGTCATTAGACTTCCTATTCCCTGACAAAGCTGCTCCTCCCTCAGCCTCATGCTCTCTTTTTAATGATGCAACAGCCTCTCAGAGTAGGTATTTTATTCTTCCTGCTCCTCTATGGCAAACACTTGGTTGATTGTTTTTCACAATATCTTTTTGTATCCTTTACAGGATTTCCCTCTCTCTAACAAGGCTCTGCCACTAATCTTCTCCCTGTAATCATATAGTAGTGTCTTTTCCTTCCAAGAACACTATTTTGCAATGTGATTTCACTGCTCAAATCACTGTGAATAGTCCATCTTCACCAAGGACTAACTGCTCAGTCCTTTGAGGCCCTTCCCAAGATGATTTATTGCCCTACTGCAGGGAACCTCTGCTCTCCTCACGGTAAGCATCATTTTCTGAATACAACATGGGCCTTTCCAAGTCTGAGCTGCTGTTCGTGTTGTTCTCATTGACTGCTGTGCCTGCTGTGTAAATCTTATTCATCTTTTGTGGCTTTCTAATATGTCACTTACTGATTGAAATCTCCTCCAATCATCACAGTTGAGTGTATTCTCTCTTCTCTGAATACAAAACACTTCCTTCCAGTCTCGTGGTATTTATTATTTATTTCCTTGCACTGTAATTATTTATGTATATCTCATCTTCACTAATAGCTTAACGCTTTTTAGATATCAAGAAGCTTCCTCATTTTTATATTTCCTCCTCCACCCCTACACCATAATCAGCAGCACACTAGCCTTGTCTGTAGTAGATTCTAGATAACTATTAAATTATGTTCAAGATTAATTATTAAACATTTATCCTCTGAATAGAGTTGATATTTATATTAGGAAAAAAGTGACTCTACTTTTATAAGGTATTTCCATGTCTTTTTTTCTTTTCTCAAACATAAAATTGTTTGAATTCCAAATATAATACTAGCATCCTAGCAGGAAATCACTGAAAAGCAATGGTGTACAGTGAGGCTGTTTAAATATTGAAGTCCTATACAGTCAAATAGAACTTCTAAAGCATAGGAATAGGCTGTGAGATGCATTTATATGAATATACTTGGAATATTTGTGCAATAGTAATGGAGAGTGAATGTTGACTTCTAGGCAGGATTAAGATGGGAGTATTAAATGCACCATATTAGGGAAACCAAGATATACATTGGCAGGAACATCGAAATTCTTGTCTGAATATAAAATCTTGGGGCCAGATTATTTTTTCTAATAAAATGTGTTGCCTACTTCATAATGAAAACTGGAAAATAGGATGCAAAATGTGTGTTTATTTACCTAAAACTTTCAGGGGTTGAAGTAAATAATATTCCATAGAGTAGAAAAATATTATTCTGAATGCCTTAAGATCTTTTAGGAAATCCTGTTTGGGAAACTGATTTCATGTGAACCTATTGAAACCTACTCCCCACCCACCCCCCACACAAACAAATATATATATGTATATATATACACATATATATGTATATATATATATATATACATATATATATGTATACACACACACACACACACACACACACACACACACACACACACACAGTGCAGACTTTTAGTGGCTATGTTTCTGGAAATAAGTCTTCATCCAAATGTAAAGTTTTCTTTTTTATTATAAAAAGCTAGTTTTTTAATGCCTGTTGGGTTTTAAGACACTCTCAGAAGCACAATTTCCATGCCCAGGTTATCTCTTTTCTCTTCCTACTAACAATAGTTCAATACTAGATCTGGTTATACAATTCCCCAGCTTTAAAAAACGATTTTAACACATTTTTCAGTAATATCTTCTATTCAACTTTTACCACTCCTTACCATTTCTTTTTCCTATATTTCTAAGTTTCTAACAATCCCTAGGAGATGTTACTCCTCTGATTCTGAATTTAAAATTCTTCTAATAGAGTCACATACTTGAGAACTTTGTGAAAAGATCTAATGTTTGTGGAAAGATTTTTGAATTTGCTTTATACCTAACTTAGAGTCCCATGTCTATTGGTAAAATAAACAAAATTCTGAAGTTGAAAATATTTGAAATACAACACAATTTAGCTATAAATAGAACCCACTGTTTTCCTAGAGTTCTTATACAGAAAAGTTTATTTTCTTTTTTCTTTTTCTTTTTCATGAGTTATTAAAGGTTATCTTGGTATTTGACTTAAGGCTTAGCAAGGCATATTGTATACAATTTGTGGAAAACTGAGATACTTTAATATAGAATATTTGTCACCATAAAATGGTTTTCTGTATTTGAAGTTTCATCGATTGATTCTCGCAGGTCTTGCTGAGCTAAAAAGTAAATATTGACAAATAGAACATCCCAATTATATTCTCCACTGAAACTAAAGTGGTGAGAACATTCTTACATAGGATACTGCAGTTTGTTTTGTTGAGCAAAATTCTTTGAAATATGAAGAAGGAATGCAAAGGGTAAAACAGATATACTAGATCACTCCAATAAGAAAGAGCGAAGAAATCTTAATAGCTTAAAATAGCTCCACATTTTCACTCCTGTAGGGGAGAAAAAAAAGTATTGTTCCTTCTTTCCTCCTAGGCTCCCTCTCTTAGGACCTGTAAATTAGACTGACAAAAATGAAACAGATTAATGAGAGAAAACCAAATACAAATGTTTTAACCTGTGCATTCTGCTTACACATGGGAGCATTCTGAAATGAGTAACCAGAAGAAATAGTTAGAATTTTGGCTGATAGAGCATCTTAACAAGAAAAAGAAAACAAATGTTTAGAGAAATGACAAAAGAAAGAACTTTGAGCTTCTAAGGGCAGCAAAGTGTGCAAAGCAACTATACAGGGAGAGTAGTGATAGATAAGAATTAGTAAGTTTATTATGTAGATTTCTCTGGTGTCATCTCTGGGATGATAAAGGTCTAGAGTGTTTTCTAGTAGTTAACTTTTGTCTCTATAAGCATTCCAGGGACTGGCATCCCAGTTTCAAATGTTGATGCTTCACAGCTAGATAGAATTAACGGAGACTGATATCTTCTTAGGATGTATAGCTTTATGCTCAGGACAGCTAACTGGGACCCATCCATTTCTATATTCTTTGCAGCAGGCACTGACCAGAAAAACAATAAAGAAATTGACACCATTAAAAAATGGTTCCCCCTGTCTTTACTTTCTTGCTACTGATTATCAACAAACATTGGTAGAAGAAAAGAGAATGCCCTACCAAATATTTTTGCAGTATTCTTTGTAGTCATGAAGCTATCTCAACAAATAAAGCATGGCTGGCACGGGGGGAGGGGGGTGACAAAAGAGTGAATTTTGCTCCCATTCTAAAAACTCCCGAATGCATAATGTAAACATCACTGAAAATTTACACCATCCATACTTTCTATTATTGTTTACCTATTCAATGTCAGACAAATCATGTCCTACAAGCAATAAAAGTTGCTGTATGCTTCTACAGATGCCAAGGAGCAAGTTGAGACAATTCCAAGACATACAGTGCAGAGCAGTGGACCTAGTGCCTAAACATAAGCAGTTTATTTTGGAAAATGGCTTTATCCACTGTGAGTTCTCATCACCATCTTATAGAAATGGCACCTGAGCAATAAATGTTTTGTTGGGTATGAGAATAGCAGTACTTTCATCCTTGAATTTTGTGTCCAGATGGCACACAGACCTGCTGTCCAATATGGTAGCCACTGGTCATGTTGGCTCTTGAGTTCTTGAAATGTGGCTAATCCAATTTGAGATGTGCTATAATTATAACTCAGACACAAGATTTCAAAGACTTTGTACAATAATATTAAAAAATATCTCATAATTTTTATATTAACTGAATCTTGAAATTAAAAAAGCTTGGATATGTTGAGATAAAGATACATACTATTAAAATTAATTTACCTGTTTCTTTTTTTTTTTTTTTGAGATGAAGTTTCGCTCTTGTTACCCAGGCTGGAGTACAATGGCGCAATCTCGGCTCACCGCAACCTCCGTCTCCTGGGTTCAGGCAATTCTCCTGCCTCAGCCTCCTGAGTAGCTGGGATTACAGGCACACGCCACCATGCCCAGCTAATTTTTTATATTTTTAGTAGAGACGGGGTTTCACCATGTTGACCAGGATGGTCTCGATCTCTTGACCTTGTGATCCACCTGCCTCAGCCTCCCAAAGTGCTGGGATTACAGGCGTGAGCCACCGTGCCCAGCCTACCTGTTTCTTTTTAATGTGGCAACTAGAAACTTGAAATTTACATATGTGCTTACAAAGACTCTCCTCTTTGGAAAGAACCTTTAATCGCACTCCTCTGAGTCCTCTACTTGACTAGGCCTGACCTCAAGCTTCCTTTTCTGTCCTTACAGAATATAGCTCAAGCAAGAATCTCACTAAGTCAATTTAGGGAAAATCTCCCATGTTTGGTATGTAACTACTCTTCATATCTTAACATTATTTTTTGCCTTCAGCATGGTTCTATCAAGTTAATTTACCTAGAAACACCTTATCCTTGATGCTTCTGAGAAGAGAAAAGATCACCTGGTGGCCATCAAACTGACCCTCTGAGGCAAGACCCCTTATCTGAAGAATTCAGAGGCAATTAAATTTCCCTATTATCTAAAGCCACTGCAAGTACAGGTTTCTTTCCCAAGAATTTATAAGTAACTAGAATTTCTATACATCTCTGGAATGCATGCATGTCAGAACTCATTGTGAAACCCTTGCTGATATCAAGGTACCAAAATGACTACAAATGTAATAATTGAACATCACTTATGTGACTCATATGGTACAAATTACCTTAAAGTTCCTGTTTTAAGGTCCATAAACACGCCTAAAGAAAATCCACCACAGTGTGTTCAGTCTTCTCTTGCTGAAGCTCCCGCTGTACTCTGCTGCAGTGTTCTTTCTAATAAAACTTTTCTTTTCAAACCTATACCATTGTTGGTAAATTATTTTACCATCCAAGAGCCAAACACTCTCTGCCACTGGGGCCCTGACACCTTGCCCAGAAGTTTCCTCTTAGTAATTTCGCATCCACTGACATGTGCCCAGTTTCTTGGTTATAAATTCCCCTTGTTCTTGTTGGAGTTGAAGCTGAGTCCAGTCTATTTTCCCTATTGCAGGATCCCATTGCAGTAGTGCCTATGCCTACCATCATGGCTCTTCTTGAATAATATCTACCTTACCATCTTTAACAAATGTGTCATGAATATTTTTTTCTATAACAGTGCTTTGAATATTTCTATTGAATATTGGTGAGAGAAATTGAGCTATCTTGTAAGATTCTCTTTCTCAAATTGATGTATACAGACATTTATAAACAACACCTGATTATCACCAAAAGAGTTATTGAGGTATTGGCAAAATCAAAGTCGGCATAATTTACTTTTTGCCCCTAAAGGTTTTAACAAGAGTCTCCATAATAGCCTAATGTTTGAGTTCATCATTATTAATTGTCACACTGTTTCTCACCTTCTTGGTCTGAATTCAACAAATTGTTCTTAACTTCTTTAATATGATGGATAGATAATAGAAAGGCATTAGATAATAGAAAGGTATTAGATAATAGAGCATAACTATGTAGTGATTTCTTGGAAACTAACATAGAATCCCTAGAGAAAACTGTAAAAGCTTCTCTATTCACCACATTTGCTCTTCCAACCTGGGTAAAATACAACCATGTTCCATCTAAATGTGCCCATGTTTTCCTCATTGTAAGCCATGCCTGTGGATCAAATGATAATCAGAAGACCAAGGAGTTAAGGAGAAATCGCTACAGGTGATAGAAAGGACCAAGTTCAACCTTCTTGTAAGTCCTAAATCCTGCAATATACACATTAGACTGAACATACAGTATCAAAAAGGAACTGCCTCTACTGAAGAAGGGAGAGTCAGTAGCCTTTGGAAAGATGCTCAGGAGGGAATGGGGTAGAGGAAAGAGAGACAATATTGATGAGAGGAAAGCCTTGTGCACCAGACCCACTTGTTCAGAGATATCTTAGGGATGTTGTGTCTATGCTCTCTCCTAACTCTCATATTGACTCATAAGAGGCAGTGACTCACAATAGTAGCTTCACTCACTTCGAGAAAAACTCACATATTTATTCAAGAACGATTTAGCTTTCTTGAGTGTGAGTTCTGATTCTTGAGAACTCAGAAGTTCTCAATAGCTCAGGCTGCTTGAATCAACAGAAAGTTCATAAGAAAAAAAGAATCTGGAAGAATGTGAACAAAAAAGAATGTACTGTTAACTAGTTATTTTAATTCTACATATGTGGAAATGCTGCTTGAGGACACTTAATTTTAGGGACAAAGGTGATAAACTTATGTAAGAATTGAAGTTGGCTGGGCGCGGTGGCTCACGCCTATAATCCCAGCACTTTGGGAGGCCAAGGCAGGTGAATCATGAGGTCAAGAGATCGAGACCATCCTGGTCAACATGGTGAAACCTCATCTCTACTAAAAATACAAAAATTAGGTGGGCATGATGGCGCATGCCTGTAGTCCCAGCTACTCGGGAGACTGAGGTGGGAGAATTGCTTGAACCCAGGAGGCGGAGGTTCAAGATCGTGCCATTGCACTCCAGCCTGGATAACAAGTGTGAAACTCTGTCTCAAAAAGAAAAAAAAAAAGAGAATTGAAGTTTCCAGCAGGGTCTTTCCAACATTTTGCTTGAAAGATCTCAGTAGCAAGCCATGTAAGTAACAATGGGCCACTGGAAATAAATGCAAATCTGTGGTCTCTGAAAACTGAGCTTTTATTTCTCTCAGGATTCTTTTGCAGGATTATGGATGTCTCAGTAATGCTAGTGAGTATGTGACCAATATAACTTGGCAGACACAACTCTCTTTTTTGTCTAGAATAATGTCCTATCAACTTGCCTCTGTAGATTCTGGCTTTTTTTCTATCCCTGGCACCCCGTGCTGTTGTATTCCCATAACTGAGCCCTGTGTTTATTGAAAAAAGAGATGATGCCGTTTAACATAGAAGGTCCCAGAAGAAAGCAATGAGGATCAGGTGTGTTTTATCTCAAGCCCAGCAGGCTGTCTTCTGCAGTAGGCTCCTCTAGCAGCTTAGCCAGCTGTTCAATACATATGGAGTAGAGGCCAAAACTATGGCTCAGTACATGTGCCTGTATTAGTGACCAGAACTACAAGCTGCCACTCACAGCATCCACTCTTCTTGAAAATGGCTACACCAGAATGAGACTTATTGCCTCATATTCACGAAAACACTCAAGCTCACGATTTCTCCCTTTCTACAGGCAGAGCTTTTAGAGATCTATTCACCGAATAAACTGTTTATTTTTTGTTAGCATCTATGGAATAAGATAATTTAATCCACATAGATTTACATTATATCAAATAACTTGCTCAGTTGATTTTCAGGTTAACTCAGGTGCTCCAGTGTAGACCCTGAGACAAAGATGTCTTGCAAGTAGTTTATTTGAAAGGTGAAGAAATCACTTAGTAGGGGTTGGTAAATAAGATAAGGTACATTATTAAACCAGCTACTCGCTGTGTGTCGGTGAAGCTTAATTCTGCTAGGGAAACTCTAGGAGCCGATTTGAAGATTAGGCCTCTAAATCATCTCACACAAGGGACATGGAGCTTGGTGTATTTTTTTCATCAACTCCCTGTAGTCATTAGTTAAGCACTGCTCCCAAGTGGTCCTAATCTGCAGCACAACTGGCCCCATGTTTTACTTGTGGAAGCTTGCTGAATAGCCAGAGATAAACCTCAGGCAAAGGAATAAAAAAAACAAACAATTTCTGGCAGCTGGAAGTCAAATGAGCCTGCACTAAAGTGGTAAAGACAAAAATATACAAGTAAAATACCTACAATATTTGTGATAGTTTTTCAGTTGAACAACAATCTTTCAAGTAAGAAACTCTCTATAAATTAAAGAATACACTCGCCCAGTCTAGTCGCTATGCGTTTTTTAAAGCCAAATTGACTAGACGAGGAATTTTGAACAAATTTACCACCACTCCTACTTTCATCGCTGCTTCTCTTGCTTGTCTACAGAGTAAATATATGGCTTAGAAGTTTATTTCTTTGCTTTTTAAAATGAGACTTTGCTGCTAACGCTCTCCAGTTTTCCCTGATAAAATTAGCTTTTGGTTTTAGAAGCTGAATGACTAACAACTAATAGCAAAATTATCCTAATACTTATAGCCAGAGATATATTTTGTAAAATTTGTCTGGTATTTCTCATTTACCCATTCTGCTACTTTCACCCCTCCTTGATCTCATCCCAAAGATTCCCATATTTTGGCTGTAACCATTGACTATAATACTTATGTAAAATTTTCTTCCTCATATAATTTCTCATTTTATGGAGTTTTGCTGATCTAAAACTACTTTGCATGCAAGGGTTAATGGTTCACAGACTCTTACACTTATTTCTGCCATATATGAGGATTTATATATAAATACTATGTATGTTTTATATATATTATATATACAGACACTGTTGAAGTATACCATATAAATGTAATCTATATAAACTATATTTATATAGCTCAACTGTTGACATATACCATGTATATGCACACATGAATAAGAACAATGAGAGTTAAAAACTGCAGGAGAACTCAGTCATGGGGAGCTTTTGTCTATATGTATACATTGTATACTTCAGTGTATATTGAAGAGAAATATATACTGGAGAAATAACTGTGTAGCCATCTGTGAACCATTAACCCTTGTATGCAAAGTATTTTTGCATGGTAACATAATGGTATGGTAACATACATTGGGATACAGGGAGTTTCTCTAGCAATCTCTCAAATTATATTATTTAACTGTTCTCTTTCACATTACAGACATCAAAATATACTTCTTTGATCCATTTTTTCCTCATACTTGCCTGCACAAAATCTTGTGTTTTCTACCAGCTGTTTCATGGCATATATTTTATATCTTTTTTTTTTTTTTTTGAGATAGAGTCTCGCTCTGTTGCCCAGGCTGGGGTGCAGTGGCATGATCTCAGCTCACTGCAACCTCTGCCTCCCAGGTTCAAGTGATTCTCTTGCCTTAGCCTCCTGAGTAATGGGGATTACAGGTGCTTGCCACCATGCCTGCTGATTCTTGTATTTTCGGTAGAGACAGGGTTTCACCATGTTGGCTAGGCTGCTCTTAAACTCCTGATCTCAGGTGATCTACCTGCCTTGGCCTCCCAAAGTGCTGGGATTACAGGTATGAGCCATTGTGCCCGGCCTATATATCTCATATTTCTAAATAAGATATTTGCAAAATTAAATTTTGGAAAGCTGCTTCCTATATTAAAAATTTGTTTCCTTTTTAGATTTCTTTTTCAAAATGATTTATGGCTCAATTTTGAAAGCCTCATGTTAAGACTGAAATGGGTTGATATGTGTATACTGCTTTTATATAGATTAAGGAGTGAAACAGTAACAATGGAAATGCCACCATCTCACTTATTTCATGTTTAGGTCATCAAATTGTTGTCCACACAAACCAGGTAATCACAATATTTTTAACCAAACTTTCAAATTTCCTGAAGCTCTTCCATTGAATTATTGTGGCCATGAGGAGCTAAATTTAAGAAAAATCAATGAGAGTGATAATGAACAATTCTATGAATGAAGCTTTCTATGTTTCTTTTTTTTTTTTTTTTTTTGCTCTGAATTATAATGCACTCTTGGTAGATCCTAAAGTTGGTGTCTATTATGTCTGTTTCAATCGCCATTCCCTGGAGGTTCTCAAGTCTGTGGCAAAGCAATCACAAAAACCTAAAATTTGAGTGTCTGAGTCCTTAACATTAAGAGTGGGGAAAAGTAAAGCCTGAGGAATTGTATCTGTGGCCAAACGTGGGAAAAGATAACTATTAATCTCAGTAACAGGGGAAGCAGTATTTATATTCATAATAGCCTAAAGCACATTCTCAAACATAAAACGCAGCAAACATCATTAGGTGAGTAACATTCTCCTAAGTTCCTCAAATATCTCATTAATATATCATTGAAATAAACAATGATATGCCTTAGGGATGCTTCTGAATATTTAGATTGATTTCTCTAAAACACACGCACGCACGTGCACACGCACACACCTCAAAATGAAATATTTCATCTTTGGAGACAGAAATATAAAAGTACACGATAGAGCATTTTTCTAGTTCTGCATGTAAGAAGCTTGGAAATCTCCACTCTGTTCTAACAAGGAGCTAAACAAAGTGAAAAATCAACAACTCTTTAGGTTTGAAAAGAAGTGACATCACAGGGCAAAACTCTGTCCCCAAAATTGAAGTGGCAGACAAGCAGATGAATACAGTCACAACCTACCTGCACAGAAACCTCCAGGGAACAAGTGCCAGGGTAAGAAGACTGGAACTGTGGTTGACAAATTGCTAGAGGCTCAGGGTGAACAACAATAAGAGTTAAAAACTGCAGAAGGACTCTGTCGTGGGAGGCTTTTGTCAGTTTTACCTCCAGAAACTTGACTGAGTCCTCACATCAAACATGAGAGGAAAGTCTCCTCCTGCTCCCAGCAGGGAGTGGGGAAAGGAACCATTTTGAATTACACCAGAGCATGCTGTTCTTCTTAAACAGGTGTGCCCTCAGGAGGAACTAGTTAAACTGAGTCTAACCTGCTGAGTCTTATCAGAGTCAAACTTTCTCCGGGAGAAAGGAAATATCTAACTCCAGCCTCTAGCCTTCCATGTGAGTAGATGAAAATATCAAACAAACTCCAGCTCACTCTAGCTATCCTGTTCCACCTGAAGAGGGAGAGAAAAAAATAAATAAATAAATAGGGAGAGGAAAAACTGCAAAGCACTTGTAAATATTCACAGTACTGAGACTTAGGCTCACTAAAAGAAAGAGGCCTAATCGCTGGACTACAGACTAATTTCTCTCCTTCCATACCTTAAAACCTCATTACTAAAGACCTATTTAGAGTAATTCATTTTACATAGTACATCATGTTCAGCTGTCTATCTTATCTGACTATCTATTATCTATCTAAAAGATACACACCCACACATACTCTAAATGGCAAGAAAAAATAAAAAAAAAAAAACACAGTTTGAAGAGACAGACACATGGCAGGGGTCTTGAAATTACCAGACTAGGAATTTAAAACAATTATGATTATCATGCTAAAGGCTCTAACAGATAATGTAGACAGCATGTGAAAACAGATAGGAAATGTTAGCAGAGAGATGAGAATCCTAAGAAAGTATCAAAAAGAGATGCTAGGCATAAAAAATAATGTGAACAGAAATGAAGAATGTCTTTGGTGGACTTAGTAGAATGGACATGGCTGAAGAAAGAAATACTACGTTTGAAGATAAATCAGTTGAAACTACCAAAACAGAAAACCAAAGAAAAAAGACTGAAATAAAATAGAACATCAAAGAATTATGGCACTACTACAAAAGGTGTAACTTACACATAAGAATACCAGATACAGTGAAAATAAGACAAAAAATTTTCTCAAATTCTCTTTTATAACATCTTACTGGTTCCTTCATGAATTAAAGAGTTAAATATGTATTTGATATTTTACTTAAAAAAAACAGTAATAAGTATGGTAGATATTAATTCAACCATATCAACAATCACTTTAAACCACAATATTCTAAATGCAACAATGAAAAGACAGGGAATGTCAGAATGGATCAAAAAATAATACGCAACTATAAGTAGTCTACAATAAACCCACTTTAAATATAGACACATATAGATTAAAAGTAAATGAATGTAGAAAGATATACCATGCTAGTACTAATCAAATCAAGAGTAGCTGTATTAATTTCAGACAAAACAGACCAAAAAAATAGTTATCACAAATAAAGAAGTGCATTCCATGACGTTAAATAGGTTAATTCTTCAAGAAGAGACAGCAATTCCTATAACGACACATCATTCTAACAATGCAGCATCAATATTCACAAGGCAAAAACTGATGGAACTGCACAAAGAAAAAGATGAATTCACTATATTCGATGAAGCTTTCAACACCCCTGTATTAGAAATGAACAAATCCAGCAAAGAGAAAACCAATAACGATAGAGTTAAACTGCTGTGGTTTGAATGTTTGTCCTTCCCCCACCCCCTAATTCAAATGTTGAAATCTTAACACCCAAGGTGATGAGGTATTTAAGTCATGTAAGGATATAAAGAGAAGGCACAACCTATGAACCTAATGGAATTAGTGCCCTTATTCAAACAACTTTATAAATAGAAACTTTGCTCCTCCCACTAAGTGAGGACACTGCAAGAAATTGTGATCTGTAAGCCAGAAAGTATGCACTCACTGAATTTTCCAGAGACATTTACTTGAATTCACATCCTCCATATTTGTGAGAAATAAAATTTCTGTGGTTTATAAGCCACCCAGTCTATGACATTTTGTTACAGCAGTCTGAACAGACTAAGGCATGAGCCCAGTAACACCATCAATCAATAGGACATATTCGACAATAATATATAGACTACTTCAACCAACAAGAACAGAATACACACTCTTCTCAAGCTTACGTGGAGTATTCCATAATATAGACCACACCTGAGGCCATAAAATACATCTAACGAATTTAAAATAATAGAAATATATAATGTCTGCTTTTAAACCAGAGTGGGATTAATCTAGAAAGTAATAGCAGAGAGGTGGTAAATCCCAACATACATGGAGATTATACAACACACCTCTAAATAACACATGGGTTAAAGAAAAATCTCAATCAAAAATGTAGTATATCTTGAACTAAAAAAAAAATGAAAATACAACTTACCAAAATTTTGGGACTACAGTGGAAACAGTATTTAGAGGGAAATAGGAGCATTAACTGCATATACCATAAAGAAAAAAGTCTAAAATGAAATATCTAAGCTTTCACTTTAGGAAACTAGAAAGTGAAGAACAAATTAAATACAAATTAAGCAGAAGAAAATAAGTAATGTAAGTTAGGGCAGAAATAAATGAAATTAAAAATAGGAAGTCAATAGAGAAAAATGAATGAAAACCACCAGCTGCATTTCAACCTAGGCAACAGAGTGACACCCAGTCTCCAAAACCAAACAAAAACAGCAACAAAAAAACCTCCTGGAACTGATAAGCTATTGTATCAAAGTTGAGAGATGCATGCAAGGAATAATAGACAAAAACTCATCAGCAGGTGGCATTTGAAATTAACAATGCAATACAACTCACATCTACTCTAAAAAATGAAATATTTTCATATATAAGTCAGACAAAATATGTACAAGATCTACATGAGAAAAATGAAGAAACTCTAATGAATCCAAAGGAGAATTATACAAATGAGCACATATTTCATTTTTATGTATAGGAAGGCTCAATATTGTCAAGATGTTGGTTCATCCCAACTTGTTCTGTAGATTTAGTATAATACCAACAAAATTCTAGCAAGTTGCTTGGCAGATAAACTTTATGCTAACGTTTATATAGAGGAACAAAAGACTCAGATTAGCCAACACAATAATGAAGGAGAAGAACCAACTTGGAGGATTAATACTACCCAAATTCAAGACTTACTATAAGGCAATAGTAATCATAACAGTATGCTTTTAGCAAAAGGACATAAAAAAATAGGTCAATAGAGCAAGATAATGTGTCTAGACATATACCCATATAAATATAATCAACTAATATTTGACAAAGGAGCAAAGGCAATACAATGGAGAAAAGATAATCTTTTCAGCAAATGTTACTGGAACAACTGGATATCCACATATAATAATAATAAGATCTCTGCACAAACCTAACATCCTACATAAAAACTGGCTCAAAATAGCCCACAGACCTAAATGTAAAACACAAAACTATAAAATTTCTAGAAGATAACATAGGAGAAAATCTAGATGACTTTGTTTGGTAATAACTCTTCAGATCTGTCACCAAAAATATGACCCAGGAAAGGAAGAATTGTTCAACTGGACATTATGAAAAGTTTTAGAAAATCTACTCTGTGTGAAACTCTGTCAAGAAAAGGAAAAAATGAGACATAGACTAGGGAAAATATTTTCAAAGACATATCTGATAAAGGAGTGTGTCTTAGTCTATTTGTAGTACTATAACAAAATACCATAGTCTTAGTAATTTATAAACAAAACAAATATATTTCTCACAGTTCAGCCTTTGCTGCATCCTTCATAGGGGAGGAATGCTATGTCCTCACATGGTGGAAGATATGGAAGGAAAAGAGAGCTCTCTAAAGATTTTATTATAAGAGTATTAATCCATTTTCAGAAGGCTCAAATTCTTAATATAACAAAATGAGGACTAAGATTCAACATAAATTTTGGAGGTGACACCACATTCAAACCATAGCAGACTGCTATCCCAAATGTATGAAGAACTTTTAAACTCCACAGTAAGAAAACCAATTAACTAAATTTCTTTTTTAAAAGAAGGACCTAAAACCTTACAGACACCAAAGAATGCAAAGCAAATAAGCTTATGGCAAATAAGCACATAAAATAAGGATTCATATCATATTCAATCAAAGAAATGCAAACTAAAACAATGAGATACCACTACACATCTAATAGAATGGCAAAAATTCAAACACTGACAACAACAAATGCTGGTAAGAAAGTGAAGCAACAGATACTGTCATTCATTGCTGATGAAAATGCAAAATAATACAAGCACTTTGGAAGACAGTTTGGTTGTTTTTTTACAAAACAAAACATACCCTGTATGATAAAGCAATCTCACTTCTTATCATATACCCAAATGAATTGAAAACTTATTTCCACAGAAAACCTTGCACATGGGTGTTTATAGCAGCTATATTCATAATTTATTAATCATTATAAAAATATATACTCAGCCAGGCTGTTCTTCAATAAATAAATGGATAAATAAACTGTGGTACATCCAGAATCATATGGAATATTATTCAACACTGACAATAGCTACCAAACCATGAAAAGATGTGGAGAAAACTTTAATGCATATTAATAAGTGAAAGAAGTCAATCTCAAAGGCCTATATACTATATGATTCCAAATATATGACATTCTGGAAAGGGCAAAACACTGCAGACAGTAAAAGATTAGTGGTTGTCATGAGTTAGAGAGAAGGGAGGGATTAAATAGGCATCACACAGGGAATTAAAGCAGTGAAACTGTTCTGCATGATACCATAAATGGTGGGTACATGTCCTCCTATGTCTGTCCAAACTTTGGAGAATGTGTAGCATCAAGAGTGAACCCTAATGAGTTCTAACCTTTGGATAACAATGGTGTGTCAATGTAGATTCCTCAGTTTTAACAATTCTACCACTCTGGTGGGGGATATTGCTGATGTAGTAGACTATGCATATGTGGGGGCAGGGTGCATATGAGAATCTCTGTACCTTTCTCTCAATTGTTCTATGTACTTAAAACAGCATTTAAAAAGTTCTATACCCACAGCCAACAATATATTGTACAGTGAAAAGTTGAAAGCATTTCCCTTGAGAAATAGAACAAGACAAAGATGCCCACTTTTGCCACTTCTGTTCAACAAATTACTGGAAGTTCTAGTCAGAGCAATCAGATAAGAGGAAAAAATAAAGGGCATCCAAAATAGTAAAGAGGAAGTCAGACTTTTGCTGTTTGCTAATGATATGACTGTTTACCTAGAAAACCCTAGACTCCTCCAGAAAACTAGAACTGATAAAAAAAATTCAGCAAAGTTTCAGGAGACAAAATTAATATAGACAAATCAGTAGCTCTGCTATACACCAACAGTGCCCAAGCTGAGAATCAAATCAAGAACTCAATCCCTTTTACAATAGCTGCCAAAAAATAAGATACTTAGAAATATACCTAACCAAGAACATGGAAGACTTCTGCAAGGAAAACTACAAAACACTGCTGAAAGACATCGTGGACAACACAAACAAATGGAAACACATCTCATGCTCATGGATTGGTAGAATCAATATTGTGAAGATGACTGTCTTAGACTGTTTTCACACTGCTGATAAAGACATACCCAACATGGGGAAGTAAAAGAGGCTTAATTGGACTTACAGTTTCACATGGCTAGGGAGACCTCAGAATCATGGCAGGAGGTGAAAGGCACTTCGTATATGGCAGAGAAAATGACATATAGACCAATTAAACAGAATAGAGAACCCAGAAATATAGCCAAATATTTATAGCCAACTAACTTTCAACAAAGCAAACAAAAATATAAAGTTGGGAGAGCACACTCTATTCAACAAATGGTGCTGTGATAACTGGCAAACCACATGTAGAAGAATAAAATTTGATCCTCATTTCTTAACTTACACACAAAAAAAGATTCAAGATGGGACTTAAACTGAAGAGTTTCTGGATAGTAAAAGAAGTAATCAGCAGAGGCAACAAACAACCCACAGAATGGGCGAAAATATTCACAATCTGTACATCTGACAAAGGACTAGTAACCAGAATCTACAAAGAAATCAGCCAAAAAGACAACAAAATCCTAGAATAGACAATACTCAAAGTAAGATATACAAATGATTAACAGCTTGTGGAAAAATAATTATCAGGAACATACAAATCAAATCTATAAAGTGATTCTACCTCACTCCTGTAAGAATGGCCATAATCAGAAGGTCAAAAAATAATAGATGTTGGTGTGGATGTGGTAATAGGGAACACTTTTACACTGTTGGTGGGAATGTAAACTAGTACCATCACTATGGAAAAGAGTGTGGAGATTCCTTAAAGAACTAAAAGTAGATCTACCATTTGCACCAGCAATACCACTACTAGGTATCTACACAGAGGAAACAAACTCATTATATGAAAAAGATACTTGCACATGCACGTTTATGGCAGCACAATTGGCAATTGCAAAAATATGGAACCAGCCCAAATGCCCATCAATAAACGGATTTAAAAAATGTGGTGGATTATAGAGGCAGGAGAATCACTTGAACCTGGGAGGTGGGGGTTGCAGTGAGATAAGATTGAGCCACCGCACTCCATCCTGGGTGATGGAGCAAAACTCTGTCTCAAGAAAAAAAATATGTGGCGTATATATGTATCCTATGGAATACTACTCAGTCATAAAAGGAATGAAATAATGGCATTCACAGAAATTGAATGGAATTCGAGACTACTATTCCTAAATGAAGTAACTCAGGAAGGGAAAACCAAACGTTGAATGTTCTCTCTCATATATGGGAGCTAAGCTATGAGGATGCGAAGGCATAAGAATAATACATTAGACTTTGGGTCCTCGGGAGAAAGGGTGGGAAGTGGGGAGGGATAAAAGACCACACAATGGGTATAGGGTACACTGCTAAGGTGATGGGTGCACCAAACTATCAGAACTTACCACTAAAATACTTACGTAACCAAACAACACCTGTTCCCCAAAAATCTATTTAAATAATAAGTATTTTTTAAAGTTCTATATATAAAATATAAAAAATTACATAATACATCAAAGGTAAAGTGTATGTTATATTATATATGTCATATATAAATATATAGATTATGCATATCATATATAATATAAATCTATCATAGTCATAAACACCTCACAGAACTTAATCTGAAGATCACATATCGTATATATATGAGATAAAGATATATTTCTATTTGTATATTAGCTATATCTTTATTACATATATATGCATATTTATACATATTAGAGATCATCAGATTAACTTGTGAGGTGTTTCTGTCCATAATTAACACTTTCAAATATGTTCACCTACATATAGTTTCATAAATCATGATTAGAGGTGACAACGTTGCAATTTATCAGTGCCCTGTGATCCTAGAAAACAGCAAAGGTTAAGAAATCTCTCCAACACTTACATGCTCTGGAAACTCATTTGCCACAAAAAACCACTGTGCCCCACATAAGTCATTAATAGATAAGATTTACAGATGTCCCCATTGTTTACCTATGACATGTCTAGACACAGACCCTCCAAATTCCCATTTTTGCCTAATAAATGATTAGTTGAATTGGTTTGTCCCCACTGACTCATCAGAACAAAATGCTTTGAGAGAATGATTGTACAAATGGACAGTAAACAGACCACATATAAAAATATAATGTTGTCCCACAATCTGCATTAACCTAGCCAGGAAATCAATGCTTAGCTACAACAAATAATCCAGGAAGTCAACCTGCCATAAATCAAACTTTGAGGAAACCAGATTGCTTTCTCTAGTGACAAGCAAGAAAATTATACAATACCTTGTAATAATTGGCTCAAAATGGCCAGGACCTGATTAAAAACTGACAGCTCCTCAATTATTGTCCCTATTTTCAACTTAGGACCAATTAGAGAAAGTCAAATGTGTAACCAATCACATAGGATGGCCAACTTCTAGTGAGCCTGCCCACAGCCTCCCAAAGTTAACATCCTTCGATGAAGGTACACCTGAAGGCTTTCTTTTTTTCACTAGGTATAAGGCTTTCCCACTCTTCTGCCTTCCTCTCACTCTCTGAAATGACAGTGGCTGATTTTCTTGCCGTAGCAAGCCTATAATTAACAGCCTTTGCTTTTCTCATTTGGTTAGTCTGTATTTCCACAGTTTTTACATAAACTTTGCTAAAATTTTCTATGTTCCTCAGGTTCCTGAGCTTTCATCTACCTCAGCCTAAGTCAGCATGCAAACTCTCCCTAAAAGCCCTTCCAAAGACTAGATTGGTCCAAGAGTAAACATTCACTTTTGTCCCTCTTCCACAGACCCAGTCATTTTCTAGCTTTGTTTGTTTCTATAAATGAAAAAAAAAAAAAACAACTTTTTTTTTCTTTTACCCAGGGATTGAGATGCTTACAGATTTTATGGTCAGAGAAATAGCACCCTCCCCTTATTACAATACCCCCTTTCTGTCTTGCAGTAACACTTTTGTGTAAAGTCTTCTTACCAAGTCCAGATTTGTTTTGTTATCAATTTGACAGAGGGTTTGTGAAAAAGTTACTTATCTGCATGTATATATTATATTTAAATTTTCATTTTATATAAATATAAAAAATAAGTTTGTGTCTGACACTTGGCAAAGCATTGCAAAGTGACTAACCAAGAAAATCAATGATTGCAGAAGCCAAGAGTGTGGTCTACAATTCTGCTGAATTACACACTTGAAAAATGAGAAATAGAGATTACAAAAGCAGTAATTTTACTGAACTTGTCTTTGCTTGCTTTTAGGTGACAGAAACCAGGATGATCTACCATCAACATATAGGAGTGAATTATTTTTCCAAAAGGATATTAAGATTAAATATGAGAAAATCTTTCATGCACTGATTCTAATGAGTAAATTCATCTCTTCATCTAGAGAGAACCAGCTCATGATTCAGGGAGAAAAGCTTTTGTTGGGTGTAGTTAGCTAGCCAAATTCTTAACATTTTTCTTCAAATCTTTTGAAACCAAAGAATTATATGCTGTGATTGAATTTCCATGGGAAAGAAAAGAAAAACTTTGACCTATCAGCCAGAGATGATCAGCTATTATTTTTTTTTATATTCCAAGTAAAAAGGCCCATTGGGTAGGAAAGAGCTGCAAATGAACTATGCCATAGCACTATCAGAAATTCAGCATAGTTCTACAGAGCCTCATTCAATCACCTTACCATGTGCTTCACACTCTTAAAAAGACAATCTACTTTTACCATTAACTAATCCTTCTTTAAATCTTGCTGATTACAATAATATCAAACGTTTATTTATGGCTTAGTATTTATCTATTCATTTAATTCTCACAAATCCTCTAGAATATAGGTATTATTATTATCTACCACATTTACTGATAAGAAAATTGAGACACAGAAGCAAGAATAACCATGCCCAAGGTCATACAGCTAGTAAACATTAGAGCTGAGAAATGAGCTTATAAACCCAAAATAACATCTTAAGCCCCCAAATGACTGAACAGACACCATCTTGGACAAGGGGATCTCAAAGAAACCTGAAAAACTGAATTCCCAGCCATCGTGGAAAGGGAGTTCAGACATGCTTCACTATGTCCCCTAATTTTCGGAGTTTAGGCACAACTGACCAACATCAAGTTTAAAATAGAGATCATTACAATATATAAGTTAAAAAAAATATTTAGGCAGATGGTGAGGGTAACGAAGTCCTCAGTTATGTTTTTATTTAATGAAAAGCAACCCCCAAATCATTTTTTTTTTTTTTTCAAACAAATAGCAGCCTGTAAAATTGAGCTGCAGACATAGATAAGCAAGCTAGAAGCTTGCATGGGTGAATGCTGGCAGCTGTACCAATAGGAAAAGGCCTTGGGGCAAGCCATGTTCAACATGGAAGCTCCAACTTCCCTTTTCCTTGCTAACCACATGTGCAGTAAGGAGCAGACATCATGGTGTCCACCAAGCACAAAATCTATTTTCCTAATAAAGAGATTAGGGTGGGTAGTCAGCTTCTTCTTGCGCTATGTAAATATCACACCCAGTCCAACCAATCCTTGGGCCCTATGTAAATCAGACACCATCTCCTCAGGCTGGTCTATAAAACCCCCTGCACTAGGGTGCCCTTCTCTCTCTCTAAAGGAAAAAGAGCTATTCTTTTTTCTCTTTCACCTACTAAACCTCCCCTCTTAAACTCATTTCTGTGTGTCTGTGTCTTTGATTTCCATGGTGTGAGACAACGAACCTCAGGTATTTTCCCAGACAAACGATACTCCTTCATTAAGACTGACAGAACAGACTCTTTGTGCCAATGCTACACCAAATTCCACTGTGACTCTAGTACAACATCACATTACAGCAGACCCTGAAGGAAGAAAATACTTTATCCCAAAATATATTTCTTTGACATATTTTGAAATGTTCCTGCAAAACTCTCTGTGTGAGAAATTTGCACCTGTAGAAAATCCCATTAATGCAGACATACCTTCATCTTCTATGTATTTCCTGTATCTATGAGAGTTGAAATGAGAGCCTGATATCTTCAAGGTCTGAAAAGAGACACTTATCATTTATTCTTTCTGAAGGGTGCTACCTGGAGGCTTCACTTACATAACAAGAACCCTGGTCTTCACAACCTCACTTCCGTTACTTCAGGCATTTCTTTCTACTGATTTCAAAACTTTAGACAAAGCTTAACTCTTTTAATCAATTGTCAATTAGAAAATCTTTGAATCCACCTATGACTTGAAAATACACCTTCTCTTCTAGATATCCCATATCTCTTTAGGCTGAACCAAGGTATACCTTATAATGTGCCTGTAACTTTTGTTTCCCAAAATGTATAAAACTCAACTGTAAACTGACTGACTTAGGCACACCTTCTCAAAACCTCTTGAGACTGTTCCCTAGGCCATGGTTTCTCATTCTGGCTCAGAATAAACTTCTTGAAATATTTTACTGTGCTTGGTTTTTCCGTTAACAAACTTATTTTGATTGACTTACAAACATACCCACTCAATTATTGTGCTAAACTGCTTAGCTTATAGAATTGCCCAGAATAGAAATGGTCATCACCATCTCTTCACCTGATATGAGGCATCTGGCCCAAAGCCTGCTTTCTCCATGACATTCAATTTCACATCCTGTATCCCACCCTAGGAAGTCTTAGGATCTGTGTATTTATTTGTCACATATGAAACGTTTTTCATTAAAAACAAATTTGTAAATAGATCTTCATAGGCATAGAAATTTTCTTTTCTAGTTTTGTTCTCTCATTTTTAAGGATCATTTGCTTATTGTAAAAATTTTAAGAATTTAAAATTTATAAAAATAAAAGGTATTTGTAATTCTCCCCAAAACCAAACCTTGTTAATTTTTTCATCTCTATCCCTCTAGTGGGATAAAAATATGTGTGAGCAAATAAGGGTTTGACCATATTTTTACTATATAAAAGAAATTATTCATTATACATTATTCATGACTTCTTATTTTCCACATAAAAATACATCTTAGATATATTTCAACATCTACAAATACTGATTTCCTTAATTCCTTTCAATAATTACAGAGATTTGTGTTGTATGCAGACAACATACTTCATTTAAACAATGACATAGTAACGAACATTTAGATTATGTTTAAACTTTTGTCATTGAAAAAATGCTGCGATAAACTCTTCACATAAATAACCTGACATTTTTTGACAGTGTATCCAGTAGATAAATTTCCAGTAAATATTCAAAGGGTGCATATTTTTACAATAGATACTGACAAATTACTCTCCAGTGGCTTAACAATTTACAGTTTTATTAACTGCGTGAGTGAATGACAGTTTCTCTGCAAATTCTACACCAGTTGTTAACTATTTTTGACAAATGGATAGATGAGAAGTGTTATATTCTGTATGTTTCTGTATGTTTCTTGCTTGGTTGCATTTTCCTTGTTTTCAGGCAAGATTAGTGGTGGAAATGGGCAACTTAAGGCAATATGTATAAAATGACAGATCACATTATATAGTAAGAATGGTCCTACAGAGCAGAGCCAATAATTGTGGGGGAAAATGGACTGAAACCTATTTATAAGGAGCAAAATAAAGGCCTACTGGAGAAATATCCCTACTCTCTGGGTAGCTGGATCTAACATCTCCCAGGAGAATTTCAAAATTATTAGGAGTAAGTCTTCTCTGTACCACTTTGTCCCTTTCCAAATGGGACTGTCTTTGTAGATATCTTATACCTGTTTTGCCTGGGGTATGGGAGAAAGACAACCTGTCTTTTTACTTCAGGGTTTTTCAAAAAAGGAGAAGCTGCATACAGTCACGATGTAAACCATGGAATTCTGAGTCTTGAGATTATGTGGTTACTGGATGATACTTTTGATGTGTCTTGTTTGAGATAAGGAGTTTGCATGTGAAAGGGAAGTACATGCTTGTGAACACAGGAAAGGCTTCAGAACATAGGACTATAATTTGCACATCTTAGTTTTCTTCCTGCAGTGGTTTAATGGATCTATACATTTTGCTGTTTTTCCTGGCAGTGCTTCCCTGAAGAATAAGTGGAGGGTACACCACTGTTCCACTGGTTTGGGCATAGTCATATAACTTGTTTTGGTCAATGCAATATTAATAAAAGGTAATATAAACAAAGACTTTAAATATATCTAGTTAAATTTGGTTTAGCATGGCCTATTGGGCTTTAGCCATCTAAAAATTATAAGATTATGCCTAATTATGCCTGAATAGCTGCAAGTTTCACAGTGAAAGACATGGAGCTGACTTAAACCTGAACCATATCCGAAGTAGAGCTATCCCAGAAGACTTGCAGAACTGTGACCAATAAATGATTGTTGACAGTATGGGGTTGTTTGTTACAGAGGGTCACCTTGATAGAATTCTGGATAATATAAGATTTAAATTTCACATGGCCTATATTATTATCATTATTTAAAGAAAGACTCAGAGCATTTAAGTGAATTGACCAAAATGGTATACTAATAAAGAGGTCGTGAGGATATAAACTCACATCAGAACATGAGGATGAAAAAGGGCTTTTATCCATTATTTATTACTGTATTCCTAAAGTATTTGGTCACTGAACACAGAGGAGTGAGGACAGTAACAAGGATACTCATTAAGGAGGTAGATAATGAGTGACTTACATTGGAGTAAAATGAGAAAACAAGGGTTAGAATTGAAGACAAAAAAGAATGGAGGGGTATGTAAAAGAAAATAAGGGTAAATTTACAATATTTGAAGTTTCTCCAAGATGTTCCTTTTGTGGTCCTATGTGAGGTGAGACAAACTACTTAACAAGAATATAATAGTTGTCCTTCACTGTGGTAAATAAAGCAAAAATTTTGTGAAAATTTCTCTTCTTTCAGACAACTTATACCCATACATTAAAATCCTTGTAACCAATATTCAGTGATTTTACTTTGGGGAAATGCATATCTAGAAGCAACAGAAAATGTACTGAGTCCTACCATTTATTCCATCCACCAGGCATGTGATTATTTAAAAATTCTTGCTGCTTGGTTTTTATATGTGAATTACAGTACAATTTTATTCCCAGTAAAAAGTGAGATAATTAAATGGACAATTATAAAAATAATGTGTGTATAACAGTGACTGAAATAATTCAACATCATTTCTTTTTCCTGATGGTAGTGATAGAGGAGGCAAAATTATGTACATAAGTATAGCAGAGTATATGAATTTTCAAAAAGTTACCTCAGGAGTTTATCTTCAAAAAACTAATACTACAAATGCATATAAACACAAGCACACGCTCACACACACACACACACAGACACACACACACACACCTTTAATGATGAGATAAGTACTCTTGGATATATTAAATTCTTATTAGCCTCATTGATGGCAAAATGTTCACTTAAGGGCTGGGCACCTGTAATCTCAGCATTTTGGGAGGCCAAGGTGGGCGGATCACTTGAGGCCAGGAGTTTGAGACCAGCCTGGCCAACATGGCCAAACCCTGTCTTTACTAAAATACAAAAATTAGCCGAGCATGGTGGTACATACCTGTAATCCTAGCTAGAGGCAGGACAATCACTTAAACCCGGGAGGCAGAGGTTGCACTGAGCCAAGATCACATCACTGCACCTCATCTTGGGCAACAGAGTGAGACTGCCTTGGAAAAAAACATGTATACTTTAAATAGTTGTGTTATTACCAAGCAATACTGTGGAAGAATAAGTTTTTAGTTCAAGTCTCTGCTAATAAAAGCAATTTGGTTAATACCAGCATGTTTAGGTTTTCTATTGCTGAACATTTAGGATGTTAGTTATACATAATACATGCGTATCAGTCAGAGTCCAATCTGAATATATAAAGCCTACTGGGGATTTAAAAAAGGAAAATTCCACATACAGAATTGTTAACTAGGTGTTTGAAGGTTAAAAGAAAACTCTAAGGTGCACAGAAGTAGCAAGTGCATAAACCGGATGCTACTATTTCCATAGCTGAGGGAGAGTGCAAAATGAAGGACTGAACTTAGAGCATCTCTCTACCCCTATCTTAAATTCAGACCTCTTTTGAGAAAGTATGGCTACCTCAAGAACACCAGCCTTCCAGTGATGAGGAACCCAGCCATAGAGAGCAGGGCAGAGCTCTCATAGAGCTGTAAGCTACTGGGTGGGATATACTTGCTGCCTGATGAGAACCATGGCTAGTCTATGAAGGTTTTGAAGTGAATATTGTCAGACTTCTCATGTGCTGATTTGCTGGCTGTCATGTCCTCAAAAACAGTAAACTAGAAGCAGGAAACTCTTTCATCTGTCAGTGTCCCCTCAGCTCCTTCTCTGGAGAAAGACTAACATTGAGACAGCTGCAAAGGAGAAATGTCTACGGGGTAAAGCTTCAGTATTACAACATAGGACAAAGAAGGGGTGATTTGGAACCGAGAGGCAACAAATCAATGGTACAATATGTACTATGTACATCAGCTATGCACCATGGTGTATTTTTCCACTTCCTTTTCAGATATTTTCTTTTCTGGGGACAAAGTCAAAGGTAGCTTCTTCTTGTATTATGGTCACATTTTGAAAAATTAAAACAAAAGGTGGGTGGGGAGAAGAGAAGTCAAAAATCCTGTCAAAAGTTGGCTCAGAGGCAACCCCAGCAGCCTGATTAACAGTCAGAGCTGCCCTAAAGCAACTTTCGTATAGATGTGTGTCATTATAGTGAGATGTTAGCCTAATTCATCCAATAACTTTTCATGAAGTTATCAGAAACAGGAGAAGGCATGAATGCCTTTCTGAGTCACATATTTCTGGAAATACTTACACTTGGATTTAATTATGCACATCCCTCTATGAAAAAGCAAGATGAATGAAGTGAGATGGAGTACTTGCAGCATTCTTCAGCCTGCTTTCATGAAGTAGAGCACATTAATGTTAGATTAACTTTCTGTTTGCCTCATTTTCCTGTGATTAATTGCACAACTCTTCATCAGAAAAGTGTATCTTATATATCATGCCATGAGAATCAACGCAGGTATCCAACTAATCAAAGTAGAAAGTGATCTTTCACAACTTAAATTTTTCATTTCTTTTCAAATTCAAATCAGCTGAAGTCCTTTTTTCAAATTAATAAACTTTATTTTATAAAGAAGTTTTAGGCCGGGCGCGGTGGCTCAAGCCTGTAATCCCAGCACTTTGGGAGGCCGAGGCGGGTGGATCACGAGGTCAAGAGATTGAGACCATCCTGGTCAACATGGTGAAACCCCGTCTCTAGAAATACAAAAAATTAGCTGGGCACGGTGGCGCGTGCCTGTAATCCCAGCTACTCAGGAGGCTGAGGCAGGAGAATTGCCTGAACCCAGGAGGCAGAGGTTGCGGTGAGCCGAGATCGCGCCATTGCACTCCAGCCTGGGTAACAAGAGCGAAACTCCGTCTCAAAAAAAAAAAAAAAAAAAGAAGTTGTTTTAGGTTCACCATAAAATTAAATGGAAATTAGAGTTTATATATACCCTCATTCCCAAACACACACACAACCTTTCCTACTACTGACATCCTGCACCACAGTGATTTACCTACATCAATAGATGAACCTACATTGATGCATCATTATCAGGCAAAGTTGAGAGCTTCCATTGAGTCCATGCTTAGTGTTGTATATTTTGTGAGATTTGACAAACGTATAATGACATATACCTATCAATGTATTATTATACAAAATAGTTTCACTATCCTAAAAATTCTCTGTGTTTCACTTATTTATCCGCTTAACTCTTGGCAACCACTGGTCCTTTTACAGTCTTCCATCTTTTTAGTTTTATTCTTTTCTAGAAGGTCTTACAGTTAGAATGTATATATTAATAGTTTTAGACATTTAAATTTGGCTTCTCTCTTTTAATCACATAAATTTGTTTCTTTCATCTCTTTTCATGGCTTGATGTTTTATTTCCTTTTGGTGCCAAATAATTTTCTGGATGTACCACAGTTTATTTATCCAGTATCCTACTGAAAGACATTTTTGTTGCTTCCACATTTTGCAATTATGAATAAAGCTGCTAGAAACATCTTCTGTACATGATTTTGTGTAGACTTAAGTTTTCAATCCATTTGGGTAAATATCAAGGAGTATGATTTCTGGATTATACGATAAAAGGAAGTTTAATTCCAAAGTGACTGTACCATTTTGCATTCTTGCCAGCAATAAATGAGAGTTCCTGTTGTTCTACATCCTCACCAGCTTAGCTGTTGTCAATGTTCTGGATTCTGGACATTCCAATAAGTGTGTAGTGGTATGTCACTGTTGTTTTAATTTGCAATTCTCTAACGACATAAGATGTTGAACACATTTTCATATGCTTACTTGTCATCTGCATATTTTCTTTGGTGAAGTGGCTATTCAGATATTTTGTCCATTTTTAAAATTTTGATTATTTCTTCTTTTTAAATTTTTTTGGTGTGTGTAAAGACAGGGTCTCCCTATGTTTCCCAGGCTGGTCTCAAACTCCTGGGCTTAAGTGATCCTCCCACCTCGGTCTCCCAAAGTGCTGGGATTATAGGTGTGAAAGACCACATCCGGCTCTATTTTGCCTATTTTTAAAATATAATAATTTTTTTTTCTTACTGTTAAATTTTATCAATCAACGTATCTTGTATAAGTAGGTTGTCTCTGGTGTGTTCTACAATCGTGTAATCTCCTTATTCCACCTGCTTTAACAACTGTACAGAAGAAAAAAATAACAAGGAATAAAGATAAAACATGTAGTATGTTGTGTAAAATAGTCAACCCAAAGCATTTACTGACATTTGCAGAGGACATATTAGTAAATATCAGGTACAATGACTATCAATAATAACAATAATACTATTATTAACAATAATGTCAGCTTTACTATTTATTGAATTGTTATCTTGTGCTACACATCGTACCAGTAGCTTTCTATACATTAATTCACAAAGTCCTAGTAAGTAAATATAATTATCTCTACTTTTCACTGTTAAAACTTTGGAATTCAGTTACTTTCCTGAGGTCACACATTTAGAAAGCAGAAGAACTTATATTCTAGTATTTGTTTGTCTAGCCTCAAACACCTACATTTTTCACCCTACTGCCTAGTCAAGTGTTGAATTCTGTTATCTAGATTATAGATAACACACAAGTGAAGAGCTTTCAGCAGGCACACTTGTCCCCTGCTCCTAATTATTCAGAGAACCATTTGAAAGATACATACAATGCCTTTCCTCAAATCAACTCCTAAGCTCCCTGTTATTAACTTCTTGCACCTTAGCTTTTCTCTGTTCATTCCCAAACCTCTATATTAGTTTTCATTCTCTGTTTAAGTATTCTGCTTAGGTCTTGGGTGTGATGCATACCCTCATATTTCTTTTGGCATCTGTGGCAGAAGCAGTGATATTACAGCAGCATCATTCAGCTAAATATTTAATCAGATCAGGTACAAAACCATCATCCAAAATGTGTATGTTCTCTGGCCTAGACTGTCATTCTAAAAAGGCACAGATCACTGGACATATTAGAAACTCCAGCCTTTATTCTTTCCTCGTTATGAAGTGAAACCAATGCAATTATTTTTTATGAATATACAGAACTTTTTGGAAGTTCAGAAGCATGCCCTACCATACATATACTGCACTTATATCACATCTTTCACCTTCCCTACTTATAGAAAATTTCCCAATTTTGATGATAATTATGTTATATCTTTTCCTTCTAATTTTACCATCAATCAATGTATCTCTAAAATTAATGTTTTACTTTTGCTTACTTTCAAACCATACATAAATGAAATATATCATTATACTCCTTTTTAACTTACTTTCTTCACTTAATAGTTTGTGATCCACATTTGTGTTACTCTACATAATCTTGGTTTATTTTGAAAATGTATTTGTATCTGATTGATTCTACTTTGATTGGTATTTAAATTGTGTCTCATTTATTTTTTGATATTTATTAACAACAAGGTTGTTAATATTCTTGAGTATATTATGGTATATATCATCCAGAACAAATGGATGATTTTCTCTAAGGTAATTTTGTTCCATTACAGCACTATAAAATCTTTGGCTGGATAACTTTTGTTGGCATGTGTGGGAGGGTGCTGCTTTGTGCTTTATAGGATGTTTAGTAATGTCTTGGCCTCTACTCGCTAGGTGCCGGTAACTCAGTCTCTCTCTGATTTTTGGTTTTCTCACAATTGTGAAGACAGGCAGGCAAGCAGGCAGGCAGGCAGGCAGGTAAGAAGGAAGGAAGGAAGGAAGGAAGGAAGGAAGGAAGGAAGGAAGGAAGGAAGGAGGGGAGGAAGGCAGGGAGGCAGACAGGCAGGAAGGCCTTCTCACAATTGTGAAGACAACCAAAAATATTTTCACACATTCCTTTATGATTTTGAGGAACAAAATTGCCCCCAGTTGAGAGAACCACTGTCACAAAAACATGAAAAACCCATGGAGAATTGTCACCTAATGCTTCTGTTTTCATCTTCATCTTTGGTTTCCTCTGAAGTAGGCATTGGAGAGTAAGTCCTCCAGGGAACATGGGACAGGTAGTTGGAGAGGTTTCTGTTATTATTAATTTTGCTGATCAGATAATTCAGAATTCTCACCACGTAGATTTGTGGCCAGTTGAACTTGCTGACCCCTTGTGGTTGAGTGAGGTGTATGACTAGTTATGGCCATGAGTTGCAAGGAAAACATATCTTCCCTAGGCTAGAGCATTTAATTGCTGGTGCAAAACACAACCTCCATCCGACTTCTTTTCTTCCTCTAGATTAGTGTCCCACAACATTCAAAATGGTAGCTGATTTGTCTGCTTAGGTTGCTAAAAGGCTGCTATGAGCCAAATACTCCCACCAACACCCAATAGTCATATATAATGTGTGAGAAAGAAATCTTCTCTTTAAACAACTAAGATTTTGATGATCACTTTTTATAGAAACTATTACAGAGTGTGTTATGAAAACTGGTACCCAGAATTAGGATAGCACCATAATTTTTAAAAAAAGAAACCTAAAATATATGACTGAGTGCAAGCAGAAAGAAAACTGTTACGGAGAGCTGAAAACATGACAATCCATGTTATATAGAGGCAAAATATTTGAAAATATTTTTTCTTGTGATGAGTTGAAAAGCAGGTAATATGCTTAGCACATATGATGACTTTTGAGTTAGAGGTCAGAAAAAGAATGGCAATAGCATATTAGCTTCTACTTGATTGCATTTGCTATGGTTCCTTTAAGAAAAAATAAATCTTGCATTTGCAATAGGAATTAGAGAGACTAGAAAGAGTTTGGGAGTTTAGGGGCTTAGAGAGCTGGACTTAGCTACTTCTCAATCCTAAAGAGTAAAATATAGAATTGAGAAATCTCTGAGCAAGAGAGGCCAATTAGAGTTCAGTATAATGGCAAATATGACATCTAAGTTATAGTCAGACTCCCATGGTTAAAATCTCCAAATGGTTTAAAATTAGGAGGAAATCTTAACAGCAGAAAAAAATTTCCCAAGGTTAAGGATATTGCTTTTCCACCACACTGACAAGCTTAGAATATCCACACTAAATTCAGAGAAAAAGCATATGTAGAAAAGATCTATGCATATGATAAGGATGCATTAAAGTATTCAAGATCAAAGGGATTAGAAGCTAAGTTTTTGAAGCCAGGTTTTGAAGAGTCTCTGTCAATGACACAGTGTTCCTGAACTAATAATGTTTTTGACTACCTGTACAAAAATTTTTAGGACCTAAGCCTTTAACAAACAGGAAACACTTCCCCAGCACCCTGTTTCATGTTCCCTGGGGACTTACTCTCCAATCCCTACTTCAAATGTGGCCAGGAATTAGTATAAAAACAGAAATGTTAGAAGACAACTCTCCATAGGTTTCTCATGTCTCTTCGTGTCTTGTTAGTGGAGCCACTAACTGACTTTGTTTTGGACTACCTTAGCAAAGATATTTGTATAGCAAGCAGCTTTGGAACATCAAAACAATGTCTCTTCAGGCAAAGGTCAGGAATGTTTTCTGTCCAGTACAATAAATATAACATCTTCCTCTGGATTAGACATTCTTATTGCCCATTATCAAACACTTGAGTTCCCTAAATTCATGATTCTGCTTCCGTAATACAACACATGGTGTGTGCAGGAATCAGCTGTCCCTTTTTGTATTACTCTGTGGGAATGAGGACTCCAGGGACAGAACAGGAAAATGCTGATATCTGCCTAGTGCTATTGCTGTGAATAATAAAGTTCTTTGTGTCTATCTCAGAATTCTCATATTTTCTGCCAGCATCTATGAAACTGTGGCAGACTAACTTGTTAGTTTGCAAGTATGGTACAATCTCAGACCCTTTACAGCAGCACACACACACACACACACACACACACACACACACCCCTAGGAAATTTCTTGAAGAGAATGAAATTCAGTCCTAAACTAGTTTTTGCCAACCACTAATCTCCAGATAGGGTGGTCTTTGAAAGGTCTGCCCACCGAAATTTTGGAATTGAGGCAGACAAAAATAAATTTTTTGTATTATCCATTACTCTTTTGTAAATGTCAGTGCTTAGTACTATTACATCTTCCCTAAACCACAAGTGTATATTGCAATTGTGGAGAATATACAACTTATGTTTTCGGTTTAATAGGATTGACACCTGCAATTGAAGTTATAGCCTATCATACCTCACCCAGATATAATGGTGCTTGAGTTTGTTGATATAGCTGGATAGAACATGTGAAGGGAGTATATTTTGTCAGTGAGAAGGTAAATATATCTAATATTTGGTGACCAGAAAGGAGACCACGATAGACTTATCAAGTGTCTACATTTATCCCAGTGAACTTGTAGGTCCTATTTTGGTACACTGTTCTATTTGTATGCCTTTATAATTCCAATTTATCATAATCATTATAGCTTTATTGAAAGTCTTAAAAATATAATAAATTCTTCCATTCTTTTCTTCAAAAAAGTCCATTTTACTTCTATACAAGTGTTAAAATTCAGATTATCAGTTTAAATACATGCACACACATGCATGCACATGAACACATTGATTGTCAAGATTTTTCTATGGATTAAAACAATCTATATATACCAATTTGGGAGAGCTGCCATGGTTACACTATTGGAACTTCTTGGCCAGAAATATTACAATATTATTCCGGCCCAGAATAATATTACATTCTGGCCCAGAAATATATAATCCTTTATTTATTTAGGTATTCTTTACTGTTCTTCAATTATTTCATATGTTTCCATAAAAACATCCATCATGAAATATACTTTTAAAAGTCTTGCTTAAGTTTATCTAGATAATCTTTGTTTTGATGCTATTAGAAATCAGATCATTCCATTTTCTGTTCGTTTATTTTACATAGAAACATATTAATATATTTAGTTTGTTGATTTTAGTTTCTTCACAAACTTTCTTACTTAAAATAACATTTTACCATAGTAGCTTTTCGATATTTTTTCATATCTGTCATATTAATGACTTGTTATTGTTTTCTAATTTCTTTACTTTCATTGTTTTTCATATTTTATTCTACCTGTGCAAGACTTAAAAATATTAAGTGGAATACGTTTTCAGTTTTAAATAAGACACATTATATTGTCTATTTTTTCAAAGGGGAAACTGTCAATGTCGCCACTAAGTCAGATAATTGTCATCTATTTTTATATTGCAAGTTATTACCTTCCAATTACAGAAGTAGATGTCTTTGACTTTATGTTAACAAAGTATAATGTAGTTAATTGATTAGTTAAAGTTGATTAAAATATTATAGAAATATTATCAGGCTAAAAGCATATTTTGAAAACCACCTTTAGCACAGCTCCCTGACAAACTTTCTCTGATAGAAAGTTCTATACTATGCTGTTTATATTATGGCTAGTGAACCGTTGAAATGTGCCTAGTGCAACTAAGGAAGCAAGTTTTATTTTATTTATGTTTAATTAATCTAATTTAAAAAACTATATGTAGCTATTGGTTTCTATCTAATGGATATCACAGCATTTGAGAAATTATCTCAACCAAACAGTGGCTGTATCTAGCATAAACTTACAATTGAAGCTGTCAAGATTTAAGAGAATAAAGAGTTAAAAAAATCAAGAAACTTTTTAAAAGCTCTTCACTTTTCTCACACAAATATTCAAAATTTTAATCATCGCAAATGCAGAAGAAGAAATCTATTGTTATTCTCAAAAGAGTGAGACATTTTTCATCTCCATGGTACGCTGAGAATCCCGATATTCTTCTCAAATGATATGTTTGTGGCCATGCCTGTACTTAACATAAAATGTTTCTGCTTTGTCACATATTTTATTAGAAAAATCTTTGGCTGGGTGTGGTGGCTCTGGACTGTAATCCCAGCACTTTCTGGGAGACCAAGGTGGGAGGATCACCAGGTGAAGAGATTGAGACCATCTGGCCAACACAGTGAAATCCTGTCTCTACTAAAAACACAAAAATGATCTGGGCATGGTGGTGCATGCCTGTAGTCCCAGCTACTCAGGAGGCTGAGGCAGGAGAATTGTTTGAACCTGGGAGGCGGAGATTGCAGTGAGACGAGATCACATCACTGCATTCCAGCCTGGCATCTTATTTTGTCCAAAACAAAAAAAGAAAAAGAAAAGAAAAATCCTTGAGCATTTTGGTTGACTGCTAAGGAATCTGATAAGCTCACCTGCTCAAGAGTATTAATAGTTCCTGCCGTTTAAAAGAATGCTCCTTCAGACCTATTTACATAGGTTGGAACTTCCAGAAATATTATCTTGTGAAAAAATGAATTTCAAATAGCCTTCTGCCAAGGAAATGTCTTTATGAAAGGCCAATTATTCACAATCCTATAATAAACCGTATATTAAGAAAGGCACTGAGGATTGAATGAAAACAAAGAGTAATGAAAGCAAAACTGCATGTGCTTGCTAATATCCAAAATTCAATGAGGCTTGCTACTCACTGACTTCTGTTGAAAAAGGGGAATGTGGTGGAATAACAAGAGGATTAAGCCTAGCATGGATGTTGATGACCAAACATTCACTCATCTCTGGTTCTCAAGTATGGTTTCTAGTGTGTGTTTTGATTCTCCATGATGTTTGCACCCCATTAAGTTCTCATTTTGGTCTTCTACTTAACAAGATTAATTTAATGGATCATATCTTATACTTATTAAAGTCATTTTTATTAAAATTTGATTTACTATCTGGCTTTTTTCTGTCACTTGCTAGAATGGAAATGGAGCTTTAAGCTGTCCGCCAAACCAACTTACGAGAAAAGTACTTTAAAGAAATTTTGTGAGTTCTTGGAATTTGGCATTTTGGGCAAGAACATAAAGAAATCACTTAATCCAATCAGGCTTTCTTTGAAAGGCTGTGTAGTATAATTTGATGAGATCATTCAATCTACTTTTACTTGTCCTCACCACATCTATCCACGTATAAAATATTAGCTTTTTATGTGAGAGAAGAACAGATTTACTGAGATACCAAATATAGCTTAACTTCAAAAAAAAAAAAAAAAAAGGAAAAAAAAATCCAGAAACTTTTCCTTTTTTTTTTTTTTTTTTTTTTTTTTGAGACAGAGTTTCGCTCTTGTTACCCAGGCTGGAGTGCAATGGTGCGATCTCGGCTCACCGCAACCTCCACCTCCTAGGTTCAGGCAATTCTCCTGCCTCAGCCTCCCGAGTAGCTGGGATTACAGGCACGTGCCACTATGCCCAGCTAATTTTTTGTATCTTTAGTAGAGACGGGCCAGAAGCTATTTCTATAAAGGTAGTTATTCATTTGTATAAGTTAACGGAGAAATTAAAATGAGAAGCCATGATACTGTCGAGATGTTAACCCACTTTCACAACAGTGTTTCTAGTTTTACACTTGGAACTGATTTACTGCCTGAAAGATTAGAGCAGACATAGAGTATACTGCAATGCCCTTGAAACATTTTGACATCTTGAATTCCAGATATCTTTAATGACTTCATTGGATGATTCTTAAAAAGCAGTGATTTTACTCCCTTCATAAATTAGGTGAAAATCACATTAAGTAGAGAATGAGACAAGAAGAGGAGGAAGTGGCTTGACTTTTTAAAAGCAGTTTGGAAAGAGAAATGGGTGTCTGCTGACATCGAAGCAACAGCTAGGCCTCCATCCACTACTTCTAATTATTTTCCCTATGCCAAAATCAAACAAGTCAGACATTATAATGAACTGAGATATAAAATATTAGAGGGAAAAAAACTAGTTAAACTCATAATTAAAACCAAGACTTGCTGTTTGAAACTGGATATCTCCCACTATGAATTTAAAAATTTGCAATATAAGCAAACAGCTTTATTAATTATTGCAGCAACAGGAAACTCTACACAGATAATTCTGGAAAGGTTTCATTTGAGAGTAAATTAGCAGGCTTTTTATTTGCTTGTTTCCTGCTGATGGTTTCGGCTTACAGTCCTAGGGTAGAATTATAGAACTAGGATGTGATCTTGAGTTGCTAGAATTATTAAGGTGAGAATCTTTAAAACAGAGAAGTTCTGAGTAAAGAAGAAAGTATTATGTGAGTCACAAAACATTCTGCAATTGCAGTCCCAAAACTGATGGATTTTTGGTACCCGTTCTCAGTCTTTCCTAACTGATGAGAAGAACGGTTAGCCACTAAAGCAGCCATGTTCAGATGTACACCACTGTTGTGATTTCTAGATAATATTGTCATCTCAGGAAAAAAAAAACAGTTTTGAATTGGACAGTGGACTGATCTTCCTATTCCTTTTATAGAGTGATGAGTTCATTTCTGTTGAGTGATGGATCATTTGACATGAGAGCAGCTGCAGAAGAGCACTGAGACTGTGGAGAAATCACGCATGAGAATGGCAACACACAGTGACTAGTATCAAAAGGACATGGAGCCATCCTAAAACACTTAGTGCCATAACCTGAATTACTAAACCCAGGTAAAGAAGAATCCATTTCCATCTGCCTTGGAGAGCCATGTGACTATCTCCTTAAGTCTAAAGATTTCTTTTTAAACATGGACACTGATAGTCATTCATATGTATTGATCAGCTCAGACTTCCATAACAAAATGTCACAGAACAGGTGGGATAAGCAACACAAATTTATTTCCTCACAGTTCTGGGGGCTACAAGTTCAAGATCGACATGCTAGCAGGGTTGATTTCTAGTCCAGCCTCTGTAATTTGTAGACATCTCTCTTTATGCTATGTCCTCCTATGACCTTTCCTCTGGGCACGGGTTGCTGGTATCTATTCCTCTCCTTATAAGGACGCTAAACTTATCAGATTAGGGCCCCATCATTATGACTTTATTTAACCTTAATCACTTCCTTACTCTATCCCCATATATAGTCATATTAAAATTCAGGTATTTGAGCTGTTTTCTATGTAAATATAATTGTCTTTGGCCAAGTAGCAGCTCTAATGAGGGCAATCAAATCTACCATCTGGACTACGTTAAGCTCCTTTAGACTTTTTTTAACTTTCCGTTTTGTTAATTATACTTCAGGAATAGCTACATTATTTCAGGTATTTTAATTATTTTTTAATTTATTTTTTGCTGAACCAGACTTTAAAAATAGAAGAACCTCTCAACATGGTATTAATTGATATTGGTCAAATATATTGAGATTATGGATTCCTAGGACTGTTCAAATTTATCAGTACATTTATGCTTATCCCATAAGGATTCAGAGAAATTTTAACAATTGCCTTCAACACAAACCAAGACAGTATCTTATGCCTACCAGGGCTAGCATCCTTTGTATGGCAGTCCAGTTTTGAAGAAAATGGTGATTTGAGGCCAAGTGTGGTGACACATTCCTGTAATCCCAATCCCAGCAGTTTGAGAGAGCCTGAGGCTGATGGATTGCTTGAGCCCAGGAGTTTGAGACAAGCCTGGGCAATACAGTGAGACCCCCTTCTCTACAAAAAAAAAAAAAAAAAAAAAAAAAAAAACTAAAATTAGCCATGTGTGGTGGTGGATGCCTGTGGTCCTAACTACCCAGGAGGCTGAAGCAGGAAAGATCACCTGAGCTGGGCAGGTTGAGGATACAGTGAGCTGTGATCCCTGCCACTGCATTCAAGCCTGGGTGACAGAGTGAGACCCTGTCTCAAAAAATAAAAAAAAAAGAGAAGGAAGAAGAGAAAGAAAGAAAGAAAGAAAGAAAGAAAGAAAGAAAGAAAGAAAGAAAGAAAGAAAGAAAGAAAGAAAGAAAGAAAGAAAGAAAGAAAGAAAGAAAGAAAGAAAGAAAGAAAGAAAGAAAGAAAGAGAGAAAGAGAGAAAGAAAGAGAGAGAAAAGAAGGAAAAAGAAAGAAAGAAAGAGAAAGAAAGAAAGAAAGAAAGAAAGAAAGAAAGAAAGAAAGAAAGAAAGAAAGAAAGAAAGAAAGAAAGAAAGAAATTGGAAGGAAGGAAGGAATTGGAAGGAAGGAAGAAAGGGAAAAGAAAAAATAAAAGAAAATGGATGTTTTCAGACTTAATCAGAGGGGAAAGACGATTGTTAGAAAAAGAAATTTGGGTGAAAAAGTAAAATTTGATAGTGTGGTAGCACAAAAAGCAAGAAAAGATATTGTGGGATAAAGAAAATGTTAAAAGAAACAAGACTTTGGCAAATTAATAAATGAGATAGTCTTTAGAGTTTTAAGTTTTTTAAAATTAGCCATGACCAAAGAGTCCATTATTATACATATTTTAGAGTCAGAAGTTTATTTAGAATCTTTGTATACCATTTTAAAAGTACTTAACACTAAATAATAAGGATGTTTTCCCTCCAGTTACTTCTAAGATAAACATTTTTACTTATACTGAAAACTTTGAAATGGGCCAGTATAATTCCAAAATATTATTGATGACATATGGTAAGAGATTTAAATAAATTATGTTACATTAAGAATCTATATCTGGAACAGGTGTCTAGCCTGGTAGTGACATGGCTTGAACCAAAATTTTTTAAAGTTCCTGAAATTGTATAACTTTCTGTTGAATGTATTTCTTCTGCACTTTATTAGGCCTGATCCCTGACTAGAGGGTTTGACATCTGTAGCCTACCTTCTAATTATTTATGAGCCTGCGAAGACAGATTTTGGGGGGATTTTGCTTCCCAAATCAACTCTTAGGAATACAAAGACATGATATAATCCACAGAACTCATGTAAGTTTTTTGGATAGTGACGTAGACACTGACCTGATAGAAATAGAGACTTGTTAGGACTTAGAGATGGTTTTAGTTATAGATTTATTGAGAATCTCACTTAAACTGGACAAACATGAGATTAGATGAAGAATGTAATGTTACAAAGAAATTTTAAACAGATAATTCTAATGAGAGAAAGTGTTCTGAAAGTTAAATTCTAGTTTTTCAGGGACAAAATAAAACTAATGGTTTGAGAATTTTAATGTATATGAGACTTAAACTCACCTTGGGTTAGGATTGTGAAGCCCAAGAGATTAAATGACTTCAAGAGATACATTCCTAAAAGCTGTCTGCTTAAACGGTCCTAGCCTATGTCATGAATATTCACTGCTGAGTCTCAATGCCTCCCCAAATTATAAAAATCCCCTTTCTCAAGTGAGGTAGACCATTATTTTAAAATCACACTGAATTTAGTTGGATTTCTATAGCAATGAAAAGCACTACCCAGGTTAAGGGAAATGAGCATACAGTTTTTCTTGCTTATGGGTTCCACAAAATTTCTTCAAGTATTGCCTGATTTCTTAAGGTGAGATTGTTTCCAAGTGAGGAAAGGTTCTAAGAGAATAAAGTTTTAGACAAGCTACAGGCATTCTGTGGTTGTAATTGCAGAGCTAATGATCATACTTCTTCATTCTTGCATCGCTGGTGAGGGTGTTTACTTTGGTACCCAATACAAGCATACTAAACAAATAAGGTATACTGAGAGCTAGCCAAATGAAAAACAGTTACCAAAACTTAAAAGGAGAGAAGGAAATTAATGAAGAGATGAAGCTGGAAAGAAAAAAAAATAAGGGAACGGAATAAAAGAAGGAAGGAGAAAAGAAAAATGATAGAAAATAATTTTTAAAAATCCTATTGAAATGATAAATAATCAAGATAAAAACATCAGCAGAGCATTATTTTTAAAGTAAGAGAAAAACATGAGAAGTTCAGAAACGTTGAGGAATTAAAACTACAAAGAAATATAGAGGGGAGACTATTAACTTCTAAAAATACACAACCTTTCTCAACATTCATTGTTGTGAAGAATTCTGTGTGCACTCCAACTGCTACCCTTGCCTTATTTTTCTTAACCAGTAATCAATAAAAAGTAAATAAAATTTAGGTGGAAAAATTAAAGAAGTATATGTAAAAAATAAAATGGAACTATGCTTAGGAAGAAAATGCCTTAGAGAAAAGGAAGAGGAGGATTAGAATATCTTGCTAAGGATGAGAATAGGTTGGTGGCTGGGGGTAGAATTTAAAGGTTTCTGTTTGCTTTTTTATTTATAAATGAGCATATTATCAAATATTTTAAAGTTTTTTCTAAAATGAATTTATTTGCTTTATAATTAACTTTTTTGAAAACCAAAGTAAACAAGAAGATTCTAGAGATTTTAAAATCTCTAGAATTGTTGGGCTAGGAAAAAAGTGAATAAAAGACAGGAGGAGAGGGATGACATTTGTTTTGGCCAACATGTACTGGGTACTTGGCTTAGAACTGTATATATATATATATATATACAGTTTTAACCTTTAAATTCTACCCCCAGCCACCCCCTATTCTCATCCTTAGCAAGATATTCTAATCCTCCTCTTCCTTTTTTCTAAGGCATATTCTTCCTAAGCATACTTCCATTTTATTTTTTACATATACTTCTTTAATTTTTCCACCTAAATTTTATTTACTTTTTATTGATTACTGGTTAAGAAAAATAAGGCAAAGGTAGCAGTTGGAGTGCACACAGAATTCTTCACAATGAATGTTCAGAAAGGTTGCATATTTTTAGAAGTTAATAGTCTCCCCTCTATATATACATATATATATGTATATATACATATATATAATTATCTTGTTCATTTTTACTAGACTACTACTTAGCAGTTACACATTTTTGTGTACATTACATACAGAAAAGTGCATAAGTCTTAAGTGTTCACAAAGTGATCATACTTATTTAACTATTACCTGGATTAAACAACAAAATATAATCACCATCTGGCCTCATTTCAAATCTCTATTTTTGACTTATAACAATAAACACATAATATTCATTGATTTCACAGAAGAACCTGAGATTTAAAGATAATACAAGATGATATCATTATTATACAAGATATTCAAATATTGAAGAGCATTGTAATCATATTTCATGTTCTTCTATGATCTGATCAATGGCTACCTTCTATCCAACTTTATTTGCTAAAAAAATGCTTTTTGTTTTTCAATAAAAGCAGTCAACTTCTTGCCTAGAGTCTTTCTAATTGAATTTTTTTCTGCCAGGACCATCCTGAGATATTTGTTGGCTTACTTTTCTCACACAGGTCTTTGAGCAATTGCTGAAATATATAACTATTATATAGTTATGTGTTTGTCTATTCATTGTCTGCTACCTCACTAGAATGTAAAGTTTAGGTCGTTTGTCAGTCTTGCTACTGGTCTGGCAATACATTGAATATTGTCTGATGCAGAGCAGGTGGCTCAGTAAATATTGGTTAATTGAATTACTAAGAAGAACATTGGCAACCACAGGTCAAATTAGAGTCAAGGCAAATAAGAAAAAATAATGGGAAATTGCTTATAACATTTTGTCTCTAATCAATTAACTGAATTCAAAAATGGGTTCTGCGAGTCACTTTTAAAATTTCCACTTAATATAATCTCAAAGCTAAAACGGCAACAAAACTGTATGCATAAGCTACCTCAGAAGAAAGTGAAAACAATAGCATTCTTTGTTCAAAAGAATATATGGTTAGTACCCACAATGTTGTTCTTACCATACATTAATATAAAAATGGCAGAAATCAAGAGAAGTGTAAAGGAAGTCTTCAGTAAAACAAGCACACAGTTAAGCCTGGAAAGCTATCATTTAGGTTAATATTATGTGTCACAATGCTTTGTCCTCCTGGAAAGCAATCATCACATTAAGGGGAAAATTACAAGAGAATACAAAATTGCATACACCCTATTTGAAAATCTAATTTAAATTTTAACTTCAGTGAGGTAGACTGAGTTCAGAGTCAGCATAAATCTCTGTCCTCACTGGCCTATAAAGGCACTGCACCCTGCCACTATCTAGTTTAAATATCCTCAGTGTGGAAGGTCATGACCAGCAGTAGTAATAACACATACAGATGGCAAGCCCGGTGCTTTCAGAAAATCAATATATTGAGAACAGAGCAAAAAAGGTGAGTAAGTAGGAAAGAGACTAACATTGACTTTTGTATTTCTCTCCATCTCTTGGCTCTTTCATTTATGTCTGCCCTTGGGTACATTTTTAGTTCCATTTTAGGGAAAAGTTTACTTGAGGCATATCACTTGACTTTCCAAGAATGACCAATAACTGAGAAGAAAAGAAAAATTTCCACTATCAGTGTCAGACATTAACTTGCACCTTTCCCTGAAGAAACTGTTTTTATCCCAGAATTCCAAAAACAAATGCCTCAACTTGTTTCTGTGTTGGCATTATTAATGCAGTGTTTTTTCCAAGTTTTGGATTCACAGAGAAATTGTGCAGAATTATAGATTTCCACTGTGCCCCTCATACATGAGTTTTCCTATTATTAAAATTGGACACTTGAGTGGTACATTTGTAAACATTAACAAACTGATATCTATACATTATAATTAATTGAAGTTTATACTTTATTCAGGTTTCCTCAGTTTTGACCTATTTTTGTGTATGTGTGTGTTCCAGGATCCCTATCAGGATATCACATTGCACTTGGTAATCATGTTGCCATAGGCTCCTCAGGGCTGTGACAGCTTCTCATACTTTGTTACTGATGCCTCTGAAAGTTTTGAAGAGTAGTTGTATACTGTAGATGTCCTGCTAATACAGTTTGTCTGATATTTTTCTCATGATTACATTGGAGTTATGTTTTAGAAGGAAGGCTACAGAGATACAGTGCTACTTGCATCCTATAATATCAAGGGTACATACTATCAATATGGTTTATGTCTATTGATGTTGACCTGGACCACCTGGCTGAAATAGTATTTGCCATATTTCTCCAGTGTAAAGTTACTCTTTTGTTTCTTTTCTATGCTGTACTGTAAAATGCAGAGGCCACACTTAAGAGATGAGGAGTTATGCTTCCTATCTTTTAGGCTACAGTATGTACATAATTAATTAAAAATACTTCTGCATCAGAGATTTGTTCTTTCACCATTCAGAATTCATTGATTAACACCATTATCCTAAGTCTACATTCAGTAGCAATTACTGTATACTTTTAAATTGATTGAAGTTTAATATAACAAGAATAAATAAGCATATAGCTGAACTCAAAGAAAGAGAGAAAGCCCAGTTTCCAGAAATGAGAAGAAGAAAGAAAAAAATGTCCTTTAAAATATTAAAGAAGTTACCTTCTATTTCTACTTTTTCTAGTTTTCTGGTTTTCTTTTTTCATGGAAGGGTGTTGAATTTTGGCAAATATCTATGGTTTGTCAATTGAGATAATCATATTTTGTTCATTTATGGTTTTTCTCCTCCATTCTATTAATGTAGAGTATTATATTGATGTTCTTATATTGACTAGCCCTTGATTCTTGGCATAAATCCCACTAGGTCATGGTGTCTAATCCTTTTACTATGCTATTGGATCCCATTTGACAGTATTTCATTGAGGGCTTTTGTATCTACATTCATAAAGAATATTGTCCAGTAATTTCCTTGTGATGCTTTATCTGGCTTTAATATCGGGCTAATGTTAGGCTAATAGTATGAGTTGGAAAATGTTCCTTCCTATTCTGTAATTTTAAGCTTTTGAGAGGATTGGTGTTCATTTTTTATTAAATGTTTGGAATGGCTGTTAAAATGTACCAGTGAAGCTATCCGAAATTTTCTTTGTTGATAGGTTTTTGATTACTGATTCAATCTCTTTGCTTATTATAGATCTGTTGTGATTTTCTAATTGCTCCTGGGTGAACATAAGTAATTTATGTTTAGGAATGTGCCCATTTGATTTAGATTATATAATTTGTTAGTATACACTTTTTATAGTATTGTCATATTTATATTAGTTTAAGGTCAATAATATTCCTACTTTCATTTCTGATTTATGTCTTCTTTCTTTGCTCTTTGTTACTCTAGTTAAATGTTTGTTAATTTTATTCATCTTTTTAAATAATCAAATTTTGGTTTTATTGATTCTATTATTTTTCTATATTCCATTAAATTTATCTTCACTGTATCCTTTATTATTTCCTTTCTTCTGCTATCTTTTGGTTTGTTAATGCTTCTGTCTCTCATTCCCCAGAATGTGGAGTTGGGCTACTGTTTTTAGATATAATTTCTTTTACAATGTAGGCATTTATAGCTATAAATTTTATTCTCTGAACTTTCTTAGCTGCATTTCCTAAATTGTGGTATGTTGTGTTATCATTTTTATTCATTTTGAAAAATTGCCTCATTTAATATGTAATTTCCTCTTTGGCCCTTTTAAGAGTTTGTTGTTTAATTCACATATGTCTATATACTTTCTGCTTTTCTTTCTGATCTCGATTTGTAGTTTTTCTCCATTGTGCTCATAAAAGATACGTTGTGAGGGTTCCTGGGCAAGATGGCTAAACAGGAACACCTCTGGTCTGCAGCTCCCAGCAAGATCAATGCATAAGGTGGGTGATTTCTGCATTTCAAACTGAGGTACTCAGTTCATCTCACTGGGAATTGGTCAGACAGTGGGTGTAGCCCATGGAGAGTGAGCAGAAGCAGGTGGAGCATCACCTTACATGGGAAGCACAAGGGGTCAGAGAGCTCTCTCCCCTAGCCAAGGGCAGCCGTGAGGTACTGGGCCAATATTCAACACCCTTAAAGAAAAATATTTTCAATCCAGAATTTCATATTCAGCCAAAGTAAGCTTCATAAGCAAAGGAGAAATAAAATCCTTTACAGACAAGCAAATGCTGAGAGATTTTGTCACCACCAGATCTGCCTTACAAGAGCTCCTAAAGGAAGCACTAAATATGGAAAGGAAAAATCAGTACCAGACACTACAAAAACATACCACATTGTAAAGACCATTGACACTATGAAGAAACTGCATCAACTAATGGGCAAAATTACCAGATAGCATCATAATGACAGGATCAAATTCATATACAACTATATTAAACTTGAATGTTAACAGGCTAAAGGCCCCAATTAAAAGACACAGACTGGCAAACTGGATAAAGAGTCAAAACCCATTGGTGTGCTATATTCAGGAGCCCCATCTCACATGCAAAGACACACACAGGCTCAAAATAAAGGGGTGAGGAATATTTACCAAGTAAATGGAAAACAAAAAAAAAAGAGAGGAGTTTCAATTCTAGTCTCTGATTAAACAGACTATAAACCAACAAAGATTTTTTAAAAAGAGGAAGAAGATCATTACATAATAGGAAAAGGATCAACCCAACAAGAAGAACTAATGATCCTAAATATATATACACCCAATACAGGAGCACCCAGATTCATAAAGCCAGTTCTTAGTGACCTACAAAGAGACTTAGACTCCTATACAATAATAGTGGGAGACTTTAACACTCCAGTGTCAATATTAGATCAATGAGAGAGAACATTAACAAGGATATTCAGGACTTAAACTCAGCTCTGGACCAAATCGACCTAATAGACATCTACAGAACTCTCCACCCCAAATCGACGGAATATATGTCTTCTCAGCACTACATCACGCTTATTCTAAAATTGACCACATAATTTGAAGTGAAACACTCCTCACCATATGCAAAAAAAAAGGAAATCATAACAAACAATCTCTCAAAGCACAATGTAATCAAATTAGAACTTCAGATTAAGAAACTCACTCACAACTGCACAATTACACAGAAACTGAACAACCTGCTCCTAAATTTACTGGGTAGATAACAAAATTAAGGCAGAACTAAATAAGTTATTTGAAACTAATGAGAACAAAGACACAACATATAAAAATCTCTGAAACACAGTTAAAGCAGTGTTTAGAGGGAAATTTATAGCATTAAATGCCCCCAGGAGAAAGCGGTAAATATTTAAAATCAACACCCTCACAGCACAATTAAAAAAGCTAGAGAAGCAAGAGCAAAAAAATTCAAAAACTAGCAGAAGATGAAAAATAATGAAGATCAGAGCAAAACTGAAGGAGATAGAGAAACAAAAAACCCTTCAAAATATAAATGAATCCAGGAGCTTTTTTTTTTTTTTTTAATTAACAAAATAGATAGACTGCTGGCCAGACTAACAAAGAAGAAAAAAGAGAAGACTCAATAGACTCAATAGACACAATAAAACTGATAAAGTGGATATCACCACTGATCCCACATACATACACACTCCCATCAGAGAACACCATAAACACCTCCATGCAAATAGACTAGAAAATCTAGAGGAAATGGATTAATGCCTGGAAACATCCAACCCTCCCAAGACTAAACCAGAAAGAAGCCGAATCCCTGAATAGACCAATTACAAGTTCTGAAATTCAGGCAGTAATTCATAGCCTATCAACCAAAAAATTCCCAGGACCAGACGGATTCAAAGCCAGAGATACAACGAGGAGCTGGTACAATTCCTTCTGAAATTAGTCCAACACATAGAAAAAGAGGGACTCCTCCCTAACTCATTTAATGAAGCCAGCAATATCCTGATGCCAAAACCTGGCAGAGACAAAACAAAAAAAGAAAATTTCAGGCCAATATCCCTGATGAACATCAATGCGAAAATTTTTGACACAATACTGGCATGCCAAATCCAGCAGCATATCAAAAAGCTTATCCATCACGATCAAGTTGGCTTTATCCCTGGGATACAAGGCTGGGCAACATATGCAAATCAATAAACGTAATCCATCACATAAACAGAACCAAAGACAAAAACTGCATGATTATCTCAATAGATACAGAGAAGGCCTTCAATAAAATTCAACACTCCTTCATTCTAAAAACTCTCAATAAACTAGGTATTGATGGAACACATCTCAAAATAAGAAGAGCTGTTTATGACAAACTCACAACCATTATCATACTGAATGGGCAAAAGTTGGAAGCATTCCCTTTGAAAACTGGCAAAAGACAAGGACGCCCCTTCTCACCACTCCTATTCAACATAGTATTGGAAGTTCTGGCCAGGGGAATCGGACAAGAGAAAGAAAGCATATTGAAGTAGGAAGAGAGGAAGTCAAATTGTCTCTGTTTGCAGATGATATGATTGTGTATTTTGAAAACTCATCATCTCAGCCCAAAATCTCCTTAAGCTGGTAAGCAACTTCAGCAAAGTCCCAGAATACAAAATCAATGTGGAGAAATCACAGGCATTCCTATACACCAATAATAGACAACTAGAGAGCCAAATCATGAGTGAACTCCCAGTCACAACTGCTACAAAGAGAATAAAATACCTAGGAATATGACTTACAAGGAATGTGAAGGACCTCTTCAAGGAGAACTACAAACCACTGCTCAAGGACAAAATAGAGGACACAAACAGATGGAAAAACATTCCATGCTCCTGGCTGGGAAGAATCAGTATCATGAAAATGGCCATACTGCCCAAAGTAATTTATAGATTCAATGTTACCCCATTAAGCTATCATTGACTTTCTTCACAGAAAGAGAAAAACCTACTGTAAATGTAATATGAAACTTTTTTCATTTTACATTTACATTTTACTGTAAATGTAAAATGAAAAAAGAGCCCATATGGCCAAGACAATCCTAAGCAAAAAGAAAGCTGGAGGCATCACACTACCTGATTTTGAACTATAATACAAGGCTGCAGTAATCAAAACAGCATGGTATTAGTTCCAAAACCAATATATAGAACAACAGAAGATAACAGAGTCCTCAGAAATAACATCACACATCTACAACTATTTTGTCAGGTGTTTGACAAACCTGACAAAAATAAACAATGGGGAGAGGGCTCCCTATTTAATAGATGGTGTTGGTAAAACTGGCTAGCCATATGCAGAAAACTGAAACTGGACCCTTTTATTATACCTTATATAAAAATTAACTCAAGATGGATTAAAGACTTAAATGTAAGACCTACAACCATGAAAACCCTAGAAAAAAACCTAGACAATACCATTCAGAACATAGGCATAGGCAAAGACTTCATGACTAAAACAAAAAGCAATGGCAACACAAGCCCAAAACTGACAAACGGGATCTAAATAAACTAAAGAGCTTCTGCAAAACAAAAGAAACTATCATCAGAGTGAATAGGCAACCTTACAGAATGGAAGAAAAATTTTGCAATCTATTCATCTGACAAAGGGCTAATATTGAGAACCTACCTGCAAGTAACTTAAACAAATTTACAAAAAAAAAAAAAAAAAAATCAAAAAGTGGGAGAAGGATATAAACAGACACTTCTTAAAAGAAGACATTTTATGTGGCCAAAAAGCATATGAAAAAAGCTCATCATCACTGATCATTAGAGAAATGCAAATCAAAACCACAATGAGATATGATCTCATGCCAGTGAGAATGGTGATCATTGAAAAGTCAGGAAACAACAAATACTAGAGAGGATGTGGAGAAACAGGAACACTTTTACACTGTTGGTGGGAGTGTAAATTAGCTCATCCATTGTGGAAGACAGTGCGGCAATTCCTCAAGGATCTACAAACAGAAATACCATTTGAACCAGGAATCTCATTACTAGGTATATACCCAAAGGATTATAAATCATGCTACTATAAAGACACATGCACACGTATGTTTATTCCAGCACTGTTCACAATAGCAAAGACTTGGAAGCAACCCAAATGCCCATCAAGGATAGACTGAATAAAGAAAATGTGGCACATACACACCATGGAATACTATGCAGCCACAAAAAAAGGATGAGTTCATATCCTTTGCAGGGACATAGATGAAGTTGGAAACCATCATTCTCAGCAAACTGACATAAGAAGAGAAAACCAAACACAGCATGTTCTCACTCATAAATGGGAGCTGAACAATAAGAAGTCATAGATGCAGGGAGGGGAACATCACACACTGGGGCCTGTTGGGTATTTGAGGGCTAGGGGAGGGATGGCATTAGGAAAAATATCTAATGTAGATGATGGGTTGATGGGTGCAGGACACCACCATGGCACATGTTAACAGACCTGCATGATCTGCACATGTATTCCAGAACTTAAAGTATAATTAAAAAAAAAAAAAGAGCTAAGCTTTGAAGTCAAATTCCTCTGTTTCTAAATGGGTTACATTAGGCAACTTACTTGACCTTTTCCTTCCTGCATACATGTAGGTAGTAATCATGACGTTGCTGTGAACAGAGATGAATCTGTCTTAAAGTGTATCCATGGTTTATAAATAGTTGGAAAATGCTAGTCTTACTCCTTTTTTAAAAATGTATAGTTTTATCAAAATACAATTAATGCAATAAAGTACATACATTCAAGCTGTATGATTTGATAAATTTTGATGTATGAATTTTACCGATGAAACCATTAGCACAAAGAAGGCAATGAAAATGTCTGGCACCCCCAAAAGTTCCATTCTCCCTCTCCTCACATCATCTCTCCTCACTCCTCCTTCCACTTCTCATCCCTGGCAACCACTGAATTCACCTGCTTCCTGTTACAAGGCTGGGCTTGCATTTTCTGAAGTGTTGCATGAATGGAGTCATGCAGCAGTATTCTTTCTGTCTGAATGTCTGAGTTCCTCACTTAGCATCAAGTATTTCAGATTCTCCACGTTGTGTGTATCTTTCTTCTGTAATTCTCTCTATCGTTGAACATTATTCTGTTGTGTTGATATATCAAATCATTTTCATCCATTCATTTTTCTTTCCTCTTCCTTTTTTGTTTCTTAATCACTTTTGCCTCCTTTTTTGGGCAGGAGCATCCTTGATCTCTCTCCCATAGCTCCATTCAAGTCTGCCCTCACAGCACTGTTCAGAAGCCAGCATGTCCTGGGTCCCTCCATGGCCAATGTGGAAGGGCATGCAGTTGTACCCTACAGAGGCCATCTACTACGTCATGCCTCTAGCCTGGCCCTTCCTCTTGGCTCAGCCAGGTTGGAATTATGAAGCTCCCCTCTTGTGACACCTGAGGGAGGCACGGACGGACATTCTTTAAGCCCTCAGGAATTTCCTTTTCCTTTAGAGAAAGTGAAATGGAATTCCAAGTAAGGGCCCTACAGGAGAGGATTTTTCTGCTCTTTTTGCTTCCCATCCTCACCAGGCTTCACAGCAGCAGAGGTGCGTGCGTTCTGGAAGGTACAAGGTGCCTGCAACCACGGCTTCTCTTTCTACCAAACATCTCTCAGCACGGGACATGCATCTACTCCAGCCCAAGAGCAGTTTCACTCATGGCCGCTTTCACAGAAAGCTCCAAACGCTGGAAGCTCCAAATGCTGGAAGAGATGAGGGCAGAAGTGCATCCAGTTATGGCAAGAGAAGGGCGTCCTCTCTCTCTCTCTCTCTCTCTCTCTCTCTCTCTCTCTCTCTCTCTCTCTCTCTCTCTCTTTCTGTCTCTCTCTGTGTGTCTGTCTCTCTCTGTCTCTGTCTCTCTCTGTCTCTCTCTGTCTCTCTCTGTCTCTCTCTCTCTCTCTCTCTCTCTCTCTCTCTGTCTGTCTCTCCTTTGAGACAGAGTCTTGCTCTGTTGCCCAGGCCGGAGCACAGTGACGTGATCTTGGCTCACTGCAACCTCCGTCTCCTGGGTTCAAGCGATTCTTCTGCCTCAGCCTCCCAAGCAGCTGGGATACATATATGTATGTCTTAGCCGGGCATGGTGGCACACATCTGTAGTCCCTGCTGCTCAGGAGGCTGAGTGTACATATATAGCATTTAGAAGAGGTGGGGTTTCACTATGTTGGTCAGGCTGGTCTTGATCTCCTGACCTCAAGTGATCCACCCGCCTCAGCCTCCCAAAGTGCTAGGATTACAGGTGAGAGCCACCACACCCAGCATACTTACCACTTTCTAACAGTCGTAATTAATTTCCTCTTTCTCACTCACAAGTGGGAGTTGAACAACGACGACACATGAACACAGGGAGGGGAACATCACACGGAGGCCTGTTGGGGGATAGAGGAGGGACAGCATTAGGAAAAATACCTAATGTGGATGACGGGTTGATGGGTGCTGCCAACCACCATGGCAGGTGTATACCTATGTAAGAAGCCTGCATGTCCTGTACATGTATCCCAGAACTTAAAGTATAATAAGAAAGACACTTTGTAGGATCTTGGTATTTTTAAATGCATTCAGAACTGTTTTGTGGTCTAAGATATAATCTACAATGAAGAGTGTTCATATGCGCTTGAGAAGAGTGCATATTCTGCTGTTGTCAGGTAGAGTGTCCTTTGCAAGTCTGTTAAGCCTGGTTGGTATTTAGTACGATTCTATTTTCATGCTGATCTTCTATCTAGATGTTCTATACATTACTGAAGGTGATGCATAGAAGTCTCCAACAACTATTGTAGATATATTGCTACATTTGTTCTGTCAATGTTTGTTTTATATATTTTCAAACCCCATTAGTTGGTGCATATGTTTATAATTGTAACATCTTCTTAAATAGTTAATATTTGATCAGCATAGAATATCCTTTGTCATTTATAGCAGTTTTTAACATACAGACTATTTTGTCTGTTGTTAGTATAGACAATCCACCTCTTTTTTCACTATTTACATAGAATGCATATTTCCATTCTTTCCCTTTCTGTCTGGTTGTATCTTTGAATCTAAAGTGTCTTATAAACGGCATATACAGCTAATTGTTGAACAACACAGGGCTTAGACATATTTAGTGCCCCAGAATATTGCCTATCTTTATTAATGTTCCATGTGATCTTGAGAAGAATGTGTGTTCTGTTGTCGTTGTATGAGTATTAAATAAATGCCAGTGAGACACTGTCGATTGATGGTGCTCTTTAGTTCAACTATGTCCTTACTGATTTTCTGCCCATAGGATCTGTTTGTCACTGATAGAAGGGTGCTGAAGTTATCAACTGTAATAGTGAATTTGTCTACTGTTTTCTTAATGCACTGTTACTGTTTGTTTTAGTATTTTGACAATCATTTGTTAGACATTTATACATCAAGAATTGCTCTTACTTTCCAGAAAATTGATCGTTTCATCATTATGATCACTAACAAGTTTTTTTGCTCTTCTTTTTCATCTTGCTTTCGATTAGTAAGTAGTACTACGGTATATCTCTTTCCATCCCTTTACTTTTAACCCAAGTTCTTATATTTAATATGGAGGGCATTATTTTGTAGACAACAGATAGAAGAGTCTTGTTTTTTAGCCACTCTGACAATCCCTTTCTTTTAAAAACTAAATTTACACCATTTGCATTTAAAGTGAATTTTTATATAACTGGATTAATATCTATTGTATTCATTGACTATGGTTGCCTATTCATTGCAATTATTTTGTTTATTTCTGTCTTCTCATTTCCTGCCTTCTCGAGTTTTCGCTGAACATCTTGTATTATTCCATTTTATCTTCTCTTAACATATTAATTACGTTTGTCATTTTGTGTATGTGGTTGTCTCACAACTTGCACTATTGATCGCTGTTGCCTCTGCATCTAGTTCAAAAACACTGGGGGTAAGCAAGATTTTCACTCGGAAAGGAGAGCTGGCTGTAAATTGGAAGGAAAGGTGGAAAAAAGTCAAATTTATAATTTATAAAGTTAAACCAAAACCCGTGAAGACTGATTGGAATGTGTACCTCCCTCTCATCACCTTGGTTATTCTGCTGGCTTGCAGTAGAAGCTGGAACCCTCCACTAGAGAACTGCACTTCTTCCTAGCCTAGAACTAGAAGAAGGAAATGGTGTAGAAATTAGAAGGGCTACAAATCAGGGTGCTGCCTTGCAACAGCATGATGAGTCAGAAGGTTAGAGCCATGTGAAACAGTGGCTGACACCTTGTACTAACCTCCAGAGCATAAAAATGACTGCTGTATCACATTCATCTGCCACATCTGGCATGCCTTTCTCTTGTGACAAACTCTAAAGTGTAATTATCTAGAAAAGGAAAATTGCAGGCAATGTGTTTTCTGCTCATCTAGGTCAAATGTAAGCAAAACCATAACACCCCAGCATCCCAAAATACAGTGAAGGAACAGCTAACCATCTAAAATAGCAAATTAGAAATAAAATGAACATCAAATATAATTCTCGCAGATGCTGAAAGATGAAAAGTTTGCTTGGTTATGGGAATTCAAGAAGGAATTCAAGTTTGGAAAAGATTTTATGTTGAACATTAATGTTTTACACAATTTTGACAAGGAGGGAGAATGAGGTGAGAAAGGAGTTTTTGTTGCCCATATCATAAATAGGAGAGATAATATGAACAAAATTATGGTCACAAGAAATAGAAACATAGATAATGGGACATAAATAAACTGCTTTGACTAGAAATTGAAACAACAAATAGGTGAGCAAGAAAAAGTAAACCTATAAAGGAAATGTCAGGCAGTTTGAGAATTGACTGATTGACTGGAATTGCCATATAGAAATTTAGATAATGTTCTCTACTCAGTACTGAATTGTGAACAATAGCAAAAGCAGTATTTTAAGAAAATTAAACAGTAATTTTCAATAAATTTTACAGGAAGGCAAACACAAAAGTAAAGCCTATTTCAATATTCCTGAAATAAGGATATTTCACACCAACAGTATTTTTGATATCTTATCACTAAGTTAATAAAAAATATTGAGAAAAAAATTGAGAATTTTTTTCCAAGCAAGAAAAAACAGGTCTTATGGACTGAGCCCTAGCAGAGTGAGAGAAAAGAAGGCAAAGATAAACTCCAGTTCACAACATTATAATAGCTGGAGGTTTGTCGCTCTGGAAACAAAATAATTCAACTTAATTCATGTGATATGTAAAGTGAAGCTGGTAAGGCCAGTTCTGCTATGCAGTTGTAGGTCACTTCCACTATAATGCAGAAACAGAATAAACCTGAGTGTCTGGAATTCTAGGTACCCTGAACTATTCAGAAAGTAGCTAAGTTAGTTGGAATTAAATCTCTCAAATGTGCTTCTTAAAAGATATCATTAAACCATTCTCATTAAAAGATAAATATTCTACAAGATGCCCCAATTGGAAATTAATTATAATGCCAGGTGTGGTGGCTCACGCCTGTAATCCCAACACTTTGTGAGACCTAGGCAGGCAGATCACAAGATTAAGAGATCAAGATCATACTGGCCAACATGATGAAACCCTGTCTCTACTAAAAATACAAAAATTAGCCAGGCATGGTGGCATGCACCTGTAGTCTCAGCTACTCAGGAGGCTGAGACAGGAGAATTGCTTGAACCTGGGAGGCAGAGGTTGCAGTGAGCCAAGATCGCGCCACTGTGCTCCAGCCTGGGCAGCAGAGCAAGACTCCATCTCAAAACAAAGAAAAGATATATATATAAATAAGTTATTATTTGAGTGTTTCTTTTCTTCTAGATTATCAGCTTGCTATAAAATGTGTTGTCAAATATTCAAAGAATGCCACTCTTCCTGGATGAGTAACCTGAATCATTTCTGCCTTTTCTACCCCAGATGATCTCGGATAGAGTCTTTCCTTAGAGATTTTCATGAGCATGGCATTTAACCCTGTGATTAAAGCCATTAAAAATAATTTCAGCTTTCTTGCTTAAGTAATTCATTTTATATTATTATTGTAAATGTCACTACCTTCACTTTAAAGAAGTTAAGAAATTAGAGGGGTCTGACCTAAAACAAAACCAGTAAGTGAGAGAGGGAGAGAAGGAAAGAAGCAAGGGAGGGAGGTAGGGATGGAAGGAAGGAAGGAAGGAAGGAAGGAAGGAAGGAAGGAAGGAAGGAAGGAAGGAAGGAAGGATCCATCGATCCTGAGGGAGGGAGAGAGGGAGGGAGAGGGGTGAAAGGAAGGAGGGAAAAAAAGGAAGGAAGAAAGGTAAAAATAATTTTTAACCCTCTTGTGACATAGGGTTGTCTCATTACTACTTTCATTAGTATGTTTCTTATTTAAAAAACTGACAAATTTTTTGTAAGGATAGAATTCAATGTGAAACCTGAGTAAAGGCTAATATCTACTTCTATTTATATGGAAGTGGCTTTGTTCAGTTGTAAGTTGATTAGAGTTTAAGTAAACAATTTATTTAGGTGGCCAGACCAAAAAAGAAGAAGAAGGAGAAAGAAGAAGGAGGAGGAGGAGGAGTAGGAGGAAGAGGAGAAGAGGAGGAGGTTTACTAAGGTAAAAAGAGTAGGAGGAATAAGTAAATAAATATTAGCGATAAATATGTAATTAATCAGAATAGTTGGGGGAAAAGCCAGTTGTCTTGAGATTACAAGATGTCAAACCTCTTTACTTGAATGTTTAAATATTTCTTAGGTAGTTTGAACTGAAATGTCTCTATAATCTATTTTTAAGAACTGTGTGTGTGTGTGTGTGTGTGTGTAGTGTAGTGTAATTTTAGAAAAATAGGACTTTGCCTTATTTAATTTCTATTTTTTCTTCTTTCTTTTGAGGATAAGATAACAGGGATAGAACAAAGAACTGCCTATTGTTATATGTCCTTTAGAGCAAAAAGATGTTATGCTGCACCATGTCCTATTTCTCTAGTCTTTTAAAATCTGGAATCTTTTTTCAGTCTTTCTCTTTTTCTCGATTTCCTGGAAATAATTTCTCATATTTTCAAAAACTACAGACCAGTAATTTTCTAGGGTGTTCTTTAATGTGAATTTGTCCAATGCCATAGGCTTCATTCTATCTTTCCGCCTTTCCATATTTGCACCTCACTTCTCCAACAAATGAGAAACCTGGCTCCATTACCCATTGTTACCAACATATGTTTAACTACTGGCTTGATCTCCTTCACTGCAGTCAGTCTTTGGAATGTATTCTTGCTCCACTTTCAAGTCTCCCTCAGGTGGGTCCCAGCTGCCACAGCTACCTTGTTCTGACCTTCTCCTTGTTTGTGCTTTGGCCACCATTAGGTGCCCTATTTGAGCTACCTAAAGGCTTTTTAAAACCTTTTGAAATAGACATTCTTTTTTATTTAAAACAGATTTAAATTTACAAAAATTTACAGACAGTACAGAGTCTTCATATACCCCATAGCAAGTTTCCGCTGTTATTACTGTACATTAGTATAGACTATTTATAATAATTAATGAATCAGTATTGATACACTATTATTATCTAAAGTCCAGACATTATTTAGATTGCCATCGTCTTCATTTAGTGTCCTTTTTTGTTGTTTTTGTTCTAGGACCCTACCTTGGATACCATCTTATATTTAGTCATCAGTCATGTCTTCATAGGTTCCTCTTGGTTATGACAGTTTCCCAGATGTCACTTCTTTATAATGTAATTTATAGTTTTAAGGAATACTTACCGATCTTATCAGATATTTGGTTGACTGTTCCTCAATTGGGATACATCTGATGTATTTCTCCTGATTATACAGCAGTTACCGCTTTTGAGGAGGAAGAACAGAAACAAAGTGCCATTACCATCGGATCACATTGAGGGAATGTATTCTCTTCCCGGGTCCACAAGGGGGCGTAGTTTCAAAGGCAAGAACTTCCCAGCACCGTACCTCCACCCACATATCCATGTGGGAGCTTAGAGGTCTTTGTTTAACCTTTCCACGTGTGGGGAAAAAAAAAAAATCAAAGGTCAATGACACCTTTCGTAGGACAGAAAATTTGAATGGGGTGGGAATTACTCCCAGGTTAAAAGTCCCCTTCTCCCACATCTGGGCAGACTCCATTTCCGGATCGTCTTCCACAACCTCATAGGAGTTGCTCTCTTTCTTTCTTTCTTTCTTTCTTTCTTTCTTTCTTTCTTTCTTTCTTTCTTTCTTTCTTTCTTTCTTTCTTTCCTTCCTTCCTTCCTTCTTTCTTTCTTTCTTTCTTTCTTTCCTTCCTTCTTTCTTTTTCTTTCTTTCTTTCTTTCTTTCTTTCTTTCTTCTTTCTTTCTTTCTTTCTTTTTCTTTTCTTTCTTTTCTTTCTTTCTTTTTCTCTCTTTCTTTCTTTTCTTTTTTTCTTTCTTTCTTTCCTTTCTTTCTTTCTCCTTTTTCTTTTTCTCCTTATTCTAAATTTTAAAAATTTAGAAAGTGCCTAAATAGACCACTTTCTGCAAAAACTCTTTGGGGCCCGATATTTACTTAAACGAGCCACCAGGCCTGGTGGGGTCCTCTCCCCCATTCTTGGGTGAGTGAGGGACCAAGAGTCTGGAAGAAAACATTCCATCAGGGAGCTGAGCCTCCCCTGCATCCTGGAACCTGGTCTCAATATCATATCATATCATATCATATCATATCATATCATATCATATCATATATCATCATATCACAGAGTACACACTATCAACATGACTTACCACTGTTGATGTGAACTTTGGTCACCTGGCAGAAATAGAGCTTTCCAGGTTGCTCCACTGTAAATTTACTATTTTCCCCTTTCCATATTATACTCTTTGGAAATAATTCATTATGTGCATTCCACACTTAAAGAGTAGGGGTTATGTTACATCTCCTTGCAGGTGGAATATTTACATAAATTACCTACTGGCTTTTTGACTGAAAAGGAAAGATGGAACAAAGAAATAAGGAAGGAAAAACTTTTCTTAAAATAACTATTAATGGCGTAACAAATGTGCTGCCTAGAAACACCTTCATTCAGTGATTATTAAAATGCCATATAGTGATCCCCATATAGTGAAAATCATGCTAATGAACATATGAAATGTGCTTTAAATAATTTCTCAACTACTAAAGGAAATAAGGTACATACTCAGATGTCTAAAATATAAAGTATGGGTCGGGCACAGCATGGTGGCTCATGCCTGTAATCCCAGCATTTTGGGAGGCCAAGGAGGGCATATCACTTGAGGTAAGGAGTTCAAGACTAGCTTGGCCAACATGGTGAAACCCCATCTCTATGAAAAAAATATTAGCTGGGAGTGATTGTGTGCATCTGTAATCCTAACTACTCAGGAGGCTGAGGAAGGAGAACCACTTGAATTCAGAAGGCAGAGTTTGCAGTGAGTTAAGATCTTGCCACTGCACTCCAGCCTGGGAAACAGAGTAAGATTTCTTCTCAAAAGAAAAAAACAAATAAATAAAATAAAATACAAGGTAAGACTTGTTAAATAATATAAAAGTGATTCAGAGCAAATGTTCTAGGAGTTAAGTTTCTTTCCCTGGCAAATATGAAATTTTGCAAGCCATTGCCTAGTGCTACATTATTAAGAAAAATTTGTATTAAATTTAGAGCTGATTTTGCCCTAACCTGGAATTCAGATGCAGTTGGACCAAAATTCATAGAAATAGGGTCACTGACCTGGACAAATACTGATGTTTACTACCAAAAGGAGATTTGTTGTCATTGTTATTGCATTGTTTTTTGTTTGTTTTGTTTTGTTTTGTTTTGTTTGTGATGGAGTCTCACTTTGTTGCCCAGGCTGGAGTGCAGTAGCCAATCTGGGCTCACTAATACCTCTGCCTCCTGAGTTCCAGCAATTCTCCTACCTCAGCCTCTCAAGCAGCTAGGATTATAGGTGCCCGCCACAATAGCTGACTAATTTTTTGTATTTAGTAGAGACAGGGTTTCACCTTGTTGGTCAGGCTGGTCTTGAACTACCCTCATCGGCCTCCCAAAGTGCTGGGATTAGAGGCATGAGAGTGTTGTTACTGATGCACAATGATGGCAAGGAGAACTCTACATGGACCCGTGAGATGTACATAGGGGCTCATTATACCTCTCTAACCAGTATTTCTGGTGAATAAAACAGTATCTTCCAAGTAAAAACAATACTCATCAAGAATTCAGATCATTAGATACAGAGTATGTTGCTATAATTTTGGAATTTTGCTACTTTAGCAGTTGAGAAACATGAAATATTTAGAGTTCCATTCTAGTATAATGGTAGAATGGAAACCAGATTTCAAAATATTATATAGAGAGTAGATATCAAAACATTTTGAACATGAGTTTAAGAGTACATTATAAATATATAATAAGAATGTGAAAAAAAGGAGTTGAAGGTTTGAAAATTTGGCTCAAGGAAGCTGAGTCACAAGATTTTTCAGGCATGGGACTTCAATGCTGTTTTCTTTTCTCCCGCCACCTAATTCAGCAATTTACCTCTCATGGGTCCCCAAAGAAAACACTGGTAGAGTTTTCTCCCTCATAGGCTAAACATATGATTTGAGAATACTGCTAGAACCCCAAAGGCCAAAGTAACTGCACACCTCCCACCCCAAAGAGTATGCTGGCTTTCTCTGACAAACAGAAGGCAATTTTAAAAAGAAAAATAGGCAAAAAAGGAGGAAGTCTTCTTTGTTTTGAGGTGGAACAAGATGGTAAAAATAATGAATAAACTAATGAAATAATTAACTAAATAAATATCCATTTGTTCATACTGATATAAGTAAACAACTGGATGAATGGACGGATGGATAGATAGATGATAGATAGATAGATAGATAGATAGATAGATAGATAGATAGATAGATAGAAATCTATGCAGAGAAAATCCAAATAATTTAGGTAGATGTTTTGCCTTTAGGTGGAACATAACTTCCCACTTATTAAGTGTGGATTGTGCATAGTTACTTGCTTATAGAAAGCATAGTCTTGGACATAAAGGGGAAGAAATGAGTAGCTTTACAGTAGAGAAACCTGACAAACACCACCTCAGCCAGGTATCAAGGTTATCAAGGTTAACATCAACAGTAAGTCATACTGATGGGAGGTACTCTTGACGTAATGACGATGGCACTTTATTCTCTGATCTTCCTCCCCAAAACCATAAACCCAATCTAACTATGGGCAAAAACATCAGACAAACACAAATTCACACGTATGTTCCAAAACAGCCTGGATGCACTTTAAAAAATGTCAAGGTCTCAGACACAAGAAAAGTTTGAGATACTGTAACAATCAAGAGGGGCCTAGAGAGACCTAACAACTAAATGGAATGTGATATACTACAGGCGAGAATCATGGAACAGGAAAGCAACATTGGGTAAAGTCTAAGGGGACCTAAAAAAAAAACATGAGTTTTAGTTAATTATGTATAAATATTTGTATTGTTACAATGGTAACATACTAAGGTGAGATGTTGATTATACTCTATACTATCTTTAAAACTTTTCTCGCCACTTAAAACTATTAAAAAAATTTAGTTCTTAAAAAAGTATCAGAGAAGAAGTAGAAGCAGATGATATTGGGGAAAAGACAAGTCAGCGAGCTACAGTCTTCAGAAAACTGAAAGTACACAAGGAAGAGTCTTGAAAGTGCATGCTTTGCATGGGGTTCAAAGTGTATAAGACATAGAAGAAGAATAAAATGAATGGCAAAGGGCATCAATGTCATAGTAATGGAGTACCTGAACACCACAAAGCACACAGAGAGTGTAGATATCTGCAACATTCATATAAATACAGACAAATAACAGAAAGGAACAGAGAAGAAAAACAGAAGTGGAAGATACGACTTAGCCATCCCTAATGAACGTAAGACCTGTTATCCTTAATGAAAAAGAAATACTGCTCAAAACTCCACCCACACTGTCTTCTAGTTCTGGTAATTAGTTGCTGATATCTAATATTAGACCTTAATAAGAGTGATCATCAGACCAGTAGAACATAAGATTTTTAGGACTGATACTGTATTCTTTGAAATTTAGTATCTAGCTTCTATTATTGTGTGTGTTTATTAAATGAATGAATAAATCCTTACACATTTATTACACCAACTTTCTCTTCTTTCTGTACCAGTCTTCCCCCAGTTTGTGTAGGTGCTAGATCTCGTCACCATTTAGGTCATTTTTCAAATATCTTTTTAGAGAGGTGTTTTCTGATCTCTGCACAAAACACATTGTCGATTACCTACTGCTGTCTCCCTCTATTCCTTTAACCTTCTGTATTTTCTTTTTAACACATATAATATCTGACATTTTCATTTATGTATTTCTTTGTTTATTGTCCACTAAGATGCAAGCTCCTTGAGAGCACAGACTGTATGTCTAGTTCACTGCTGAATTATTAGCACTTAAAATATCATTGGGAATACATAAGTCACTCAATATGGGTTAGATGATTAATGAATCCAAAACATTTTAGTAATATTTCCAATTACTTGTCAGGGTAGTGTATGTAACATTAAATTTGGCTTCAGGCAGACTCTGTTACCAAATTAACATTGGACAAAAGACTGGTCAGAGGAAGGCTGTCCAGATTGTCTCTCCACCCTCACTTCATATATAAATAAGAGGACATAGGGCTACATGATTACTGTCCTGAATAGAAGCAGTTACAGTGCTACCATTATTGCAAATTATTTTATACATTTCTAATAACAGAAAGACATTTTGTTTAAATACTAACTAAATTAAGTCTTGACCAACTTAGGCTCTTCTCCTTCAATTAATTGTAATTAGATCAAAACAACCTCCTATCAGCTATGTCTATTCCTTTATCCACTTATAATTATGTATAAATATTGTTTCATTTATTGTTACAATGGTAACAATATTTGAAATGGTACAATATTAGCACTGCAACCATTGTTACAATGGTAACAATATCTGAATCTATTCATTTAACTGTGATATTCATGTTCCTATTATGAACAACTAATCTTGTTTCTGGTTTTTTAATGATGCAGAAGGGTACTATTTTGCTTCAAAGAATTAGAATATGGAAACATTTGTTTTGTTTTGTTTTAAAAACTGTAATCATCATGGCTTATCACAAAATGACATTCAGAAATATCACAATAGACTTGACAATCAGGAATGGCTGAAAGAGTGCAAAATAAACAGTCTTTACAAAGTTAAGAAAGTCAGTAAACTTAAAGATATAAAAATTCTCCATATCCTAAGAGAGAGACACTACAAACACTTAAACTTTTTATGCAATAAAGAAAGATTTATATTTTAAGTAAGGAAATAAATGTCCAGCATTATTCTATAAGTTTGTTTGGATGTAACAAAAATAGAATCAAGAAGTGCTAAATAAAGTAATTGACAATAGCTTCATAAAAGTCAGCCCATCTAATCAGAATCTGTAACTATCCCTTGAACTTTTTTCTTACTTATCTACACACCCTTCCTTTGTGGTATCATCTGTGTCAAGGCTTTAAATATCTTTTATTTACTGACACCATTCAAATGATTATGTCTCATTCTCTCAATTCCAGATTCAAATCTTGAACTACTCATCTGACATTTCCACCTAGACATAGAATATTCAATCTTCAATGTATTGAATCTTTCAAACTTGATATGGTCAAAAAAAAAAAAAAACTGCTAATTCTTCTTGCCTCCAATGTATGTGTAGCTTCTCTCTTAGCCCATCTCAGTGAATGACAACACCTCCTTACATTTGTCCAGACCAAAAACCTTGGAATAACCCTTAATACCTCTCTTTTTGTCACATTTTGTATTCAATAAGTGGGCACATGCTAGTGGCTCTGTCTATAACATGTACCCAGAGTCAGGCCCTTCCCAATACCTCCACTAGGATGCTTCTGATCCAGGGCACCATCATGTCTCTCCTTTGTTACTTGGGTTGTTTCCTAACTAGTCTTCCTGTCTGTTTCCTCAGCATCCTTTAGTCTATTCTTCTCAATGCAGGAGCCAGAGTTGTCTTGTTAAAATATGTCAGATCATGCCATAGTTTTGCTCAACATTCTTCAGTGACTTCTATCTCTCTGAGGTCAAAAGGCAAATCCTTAAAAAGAGAGGACCCAGTAATGGGATTGCTGGGTCAAATGGAATTTCTATTTCTAGGTCCCTGAGGAATCGCCACACTGTCTTCCACAATGGTTGAACTAACTTACACTCCCACCAACAGTGTAAGAGTGTTCCTATTTCTCCACATCCTCTCCAGCATCTGCTGTCTCCAGATTTTTTAATGATCGCCATTCTAACTGGTGTGAGATGGTATCTCAATGTGGTTTTGATTTGCATCTCTCTAATGACCAATGACGATGAGCACTTTTTCATATGTTTGCTGGCCTCATGTATGTCTGCTTTCGTAAAGTTTCTGTTCATATCCTTTGCCCATTTTTGAATGGGCTTGTTTGTTTTTTTCCTGTAAATCTGTTTGTGTTCTTTGTAAATTCTGAATATCAGCCCTTTGTCAGATGCGTAAACTGCAAAGATTTTTTCCCATTCTGATGGTTGCCGATTCACTCTAGTGACTGTTTCTTTTGCCGTGCAGAAGCTGTGGAGTTTGATTAGGTCCCATTTGTCTATTTTGGCTTTTGTTGCCAATGCTTTTGGTGTTTTGTTCATGAAGTCCTTGCCTACTCCTATGTCCTGAATGGTTTTGCCTAGATTTTCTTCTAGGGTTTTTATGATGCCAGGTCTTATGTTTAAGTCTTTAATCCATCTGGAGTTAATTTTAGTGTAAGGTGATAGGAAGGGGTCCAGTTTCTGCTTTCTGCACATGGCTAACCAGTTTTCCCAACACCATTTATTAAACAGGGAATCCTTTCCCCATTGCTTTTTTTTGTCAGGTTTATAAAGATTCTATGGTTGTAGATATGTTGTGTTGCCTCCGATGCCTCTGTTCTGTTCCATTGGTCTATATCTCTGTTTTGGTACCAGTACCATGCTGTTTTAATTACTGTAGCCTTGTAGTATAGTTTGAAGTCTGGTAGTGTGATGCCTCCCACTGTGTTCTTTTTGCTTAGAATTGACTTGGCTATGCGGGCTCTCTTTTGGTTCCATATGAAGTTCATGGTGGTTTTTTCCAGTTCTGTGAAGAAATTCAATGGTAGCTTGATGGGGATAGCATTGATTCTGTAAATTACTTTGGGCAGTATATCCATTTTCACAATATTGATTCTTCCTAACCATGAACATGGAATATTTCTCCATCTGTTTGTGTTCTCTCTTATTTTGTTGAGCAGTGGTTTGTAGTTTTCCTTGAAGAGGTCCCTTACGTTCCTTGTAAGTTGTATTCCTAGGTATTTTATTCTTTTTGTAGTAATTGTGAATGGCAGTTCATTCTTGATTTGGATCTCTTTAAGTCTGTTATTGGTGTATAGGAATGCTTGTGATTTTTGCACATTGATTTTATATCCTAAGACTTTACTGAAGTTGCTTATCAGTTTCAGGAGCTTTTGGGCTGAGGTGAGGGGATCTTCTAGGTATACTATCATGTCATCTGCAAATAGAGACAATTTGGCTTCCACCTCTCCTATTTGAATACCCTTTATTTCTTTTTCTTGCCTGATTGCTCTGGCTAGAATTTCCAGTACTATATTGAATAGGAGTGGTGAGAGAAGGCATCCTTGTCTAGTGCCAGATTTCAAAGGGAATGCTTCCAGTTTTTGCCCATTAAGTATGATATTGGCTGTTGGTTTGTCACAAATAGCTTTTATTACTTTGCGATATGTTCCATCAATACCAAGTTTATTGAGGGTTTTTAGCATAAAGGGCTGTTGAATTTTGTCAAATGAATTCTCTGTGTCAATTGAGATAATCATGTGGTTTTTGTTTTTGCTTCTGTTTATGTGGTGAATTAAATTTATAGACTTGCGTATGTTGAACCAGCCTTGCATCCCCAGGATGAATCCTACTTGATCATGATGGATAAGTTCTTTAATGTGCTGTTGCAATCGGTTTGCCAGTATTTTATTGAAGATTTTTGCATCTATGTTTATCATGGATATTGGTCTGAACATTTCTTTTCTTGTTGAGTCTCTGCTGGGTTGTGGTATCAGGATGATATTGGTCTCATAAAATGATTTGGGAAGGGTTCCCTGTTTTTGGATTATTTGGAATAGTTTCAGAAGGAATGGGACCAGATCCTCTTTGTGTGTCTGGTAGAATTCGTCTGTGAACCCATCTGGACCTGGGCTTTTTGTGTGTGGTAGGCTCTTAATTGCTGTCTCTTCAGACCTTGTTATTGTTCTATTCATAGTTTCAGCTTCCTTCTGGTTTAGGCTTGGGAGGACACAGGTGTCCAGGAATTTATCAATTTCTTCCTGGTTTACTAGTTTATGTGCATAGAGTTGTTTGTAGTATTCTCTGATGATAGTTTGAATTTCTGTGGAATCTGTGGGGATTTCCCCATTATCGTTTTTTATTGCATCTATTTGGTTGTTCTCCCTTTCTTTTTTATCAGTCTGGCTAGTGGTCTGTCTATTTTGTTGATCTTTTCAAAAAACAAGCTCTTGATTTATTGATTTTTTGAAGGGTTTTTCGTGTCTCTCTCTCCTTCAGTTCTGCTCTGATCTTAGATATTTCTTGTCTTCTGCTAGGTTTTGAGTATTTTTGATCTTGCTCCTCTAGCTCTTTCAATTTTGATGATAGGGTGTCAATTTTGGATCTCCCCACTCTTCTCATATGGACACTTATTGCTATATATTTTCCTCTGGAGACTGCTTTAAATGTGTCCCAGAGATTTTGATATGTTGTGTCTTCATTCTCGTTGGTTTCAAAGAACTTCTTTATTTCTGCCTTCATTTCATTGTTTATCCAATCAACATTCAAGAGCCAGTTGTTCAGTTTCCATGAAGCTGTGAGGTTCTGAGTTTGTTTCTGAATTCTGAGTTCTAACTTGATTGCACTATGGTCTGAAAGACTGTTTATTATGATTTCAGTTGTTTTGCATTTGCTGAGGAGTGCTTTACTTCCAATTATGTGGTCAATTTTGGAGTAGGTGTGATGTGGTGCTGAGAAGAATGTATATTCTGTGGATTTGGGGTGGAGAGTTCTGTAAATGTCTATCAGCTTTGCTTGTTCCAGGTCTGAGTTCAAGCCCTGGATATCCTTGTTAATTTTCTGTCTGGTTGATCTGTCTAATATTGACAGTGGAGTGTTAAAGTCTCCCACTATTATTGTGTGGGAGTCTAAGTCTCTTTGTAAGTCATTAAGAACTTGCCTTGTATATCTGGGTGCTCCTGTATTGGGTCCATATATATTTAGGATCGTTAGCTCTTCTTGTTGTATCGATCCTTTTACCATTATGTAATGACATCCTTTGTCTCTTTTGATCCTTGTTGCTTTAAAGTCTATTTTATCAGAGATGAGAATCGCAACTCCTGCTTTTTTTTTTGCTCTCCATTTGCTTGGTAAATCTTCCTCCATCCCTTTATTCTGAGCCTTTGTGTATCCTAGCATGTGAGATGGGTTTCCTGGATACAGCACACCAATGGGTTTTGGTTTTTTTATCCAATTTGCCAGTCTGTGTCTTTTGATTGGTGCATTTAGCCCATTTACTTTTAGGGTTAATATTGTTATGTGTGAATTTGATACTGCCATTTCGATGCTAGCTGGCTGTTTTGCCCATTAGTTGATGCAGATTCTTCATTTTGTTGATATTCTTTAGCATTTGGTATGTTTTTAGAATGGCTGGTACTGGTTGTTTCTTTCTATGTGTAGTGCCTCTTTCAGGAGCTCTTGTAAAGCAGGCCTGGTGGTGACAGAATCTCTGAGTACTTGCTTGTTGGCAAAAGATTTTATTCTTCCTTCACTTATGAAGCTCAGTTTGGCTGGATATGAAATTCTGGGTTGAAAGTTCTTTGCTTTAAGGATGTTGAATATTGGCCCCACTCTCTTCTGGCTTGTAGAGTCTCTGCCGAGAGATCTGCTGTGAGTCTGATGGGCTTCCCTTTGTGGGTGATCCAACCTTTCTCTCTAGCTGCCCTTAGTATTTTCTCCTTCATTTCAACCCTGGTGAATCTGACGATTATGTGCCTTGGGGTTGCTCTTCTTGCAGAATATCTTTGTTGTGTTCTCTGTATTTCCCAGACTTGAGTACTGGCCTGCCTTGCTAAGTTGGGGAAATTTTCCTGGATCATATCCTGAAGAGTGTTTTCCAGCTTGGATTCATTCTCTTCTTCACATTCAGGTACACCTATCAAACGTAGGTTAGGTTTCTTACATAGTCCCACATTTCTTGGAGATTTTGTTCATTCCTTTTTGTTCTTTTTTCTCTAATCTTGGCTTCTCATTTTATTTCATTGGGTTGATCTTTGACTTCTAATATTTTTTCTTCTGCTTGGTCCATTCAGCTGTTGAAACTTGTGCATGCTTCACGAAGTTCTCGTGTTGTGTTTTTCAGCTCCTTCAATTCATTCATATTCCTCTCTAAGTTGTCCATTCTTGTTATCATTTCCTCAAATCTTTTTTCAAATCTTTTTTTCGAGGTTTTTAGTTTCTTTGCATTGATTTAGAAATGTTCTTTTAGCTCACTGAAGTTTCTCAATATCCACCTTCCGAAGTCTGATTCCGTCATTTCGTAACACTCATTCACTGTCCCGCTTTGTTCCCTTGCTGGTGAGGAGTTTTGGTCCTTTGTAGGAGTTGAGAGATTTTGGTTTTGGGTGTTTTCCTCCTTTTTGTGCTGGTTTCTTGCCATCTTTGTGGATTTATCCACCTGTCGTCTTAGTAGTTGCTGACTTTTCAATTGGGTCTCTGAATGGACTCCCAGATTGTTGATGATGAAGTATTTCTGTTACTTAGTTTTCCTTCTAACTGTCTAGCCCCCCTGCTGTACGACTGCTGAGGTCCACTCCAGGCCCTGCTTATCTGGGGTACACCTGTAGCAGCTGCGGAACAGTGAGGGATGCTACCAGTTTCTTCTTCTGCTATTTTTGTCCCAGATTGATGCCTGACCAATGTCAGTCTGATTAGTCCTTTTTTGAGGTGCGTCTTTGGATATACAGGGGTCAGGGAGCTGCTTGAGGAGACGGTCTGTACTTTATAGGAGCTCAAGTGCTGAGCTGTGAGCTCCATTGTTTATTCAGGGCTGTTAGGCAGGTACGTTTAGGTCTGCTGCAGCAGAACTTATAAAACCCTTTTTTTCCCCCTCAGATGCTCTGTCTCAGGGAGTTAGGACTTTCTTTATGAGTATCTGTTGCACTGTCCTGCCCAGCTGGGAGGAAGTCTAGTCACTATTTGCCTGTCGAGGCTCCGCCCTGCTACCGCGGGGTCCGCCCTGTTGCCGTGGGCTCTGCCCTGCTGCCGTGGGCTTCGCCCTGCTATTGTGGGCTCTGCCCTATTGGCAGAGTCTCTCTGTTATGGCAGGTTGCCTCGGCAATGGCAGGCTGCTTCAGCAATGGGAGTGTACCTCAGTAGGGGTGGAATTCATTGCTAGTGGTGGATGCCCCTCCCCACCAAGCTGCACCATCCTGGATTCAGCTGTGCCCGCAGTGAAACTCTCAACCCTGAGCATTTCGAGTCGCCGTTTTGCTTGTCCCTGTGGGGGCAGGACCCACCAAGCCTGATCACCTGGCTCCCTGCCTCTGAGCCCTTTCTCTCTCTCTCTCTTTTTTTTTAAGTTGAACAGTTGACTCTCTCACAGGTGTTTCAGTTGCCTGCTGATAGGGCACTGGGATCTGTGTGATTTCCCATGCAGCAACCTACTGCACCGGCTCAAATGATGCTTCCCAGGAATCTCCTGGTCTGGCTCACTGTCCAAGTCCCATTTAATCAGATAGATATGTTAATCTGCCCTCCCAAATCTCAGATTGCTGGTTTAACAGGGCACCCAGACCAGTGCGTTTCGTGTGGGGTGCCGCTGCGCTGTGGTGCCGGCCGAAATGGCCGTGCAAGCCGAAAGGGCTGCGCTGGTGTCCCATGTTCCTCCTACACCTGGGAATTTCCCTGTTCTGTGGGCAACAAAGATCCATATGAAAATGCAGCTAGGACTCACCCTCTGCACCTTCACTGAGAGCGGCAATCCTGAGTTGTTCCTACTGCGCCATCTGGGAAATCCCCTGGCAAACCCCATCTCTACTAAAAATTCAAAAATTAATTGGGCATGGTGGCATGTGCCTATAATCCTAGCTACTCAGGAGGCTGAGATATGAGAATTGCTTCAGCCCAGGAGGTGGAGGTTGCAGTAAGTGAGATTGTGTCATTGCACTCTGGCCTGAGTGACAAAGGGAAACTCTTGAAAAAGAAAAAGAAAGGAAGGAAGGAAGGCAGAAAGAAAGAGAAAGAAAGAAGGAAAGGAGGGAGGAAGGAAGAAAGAAAGAGAGGAAGAGAGGAAGGGAAGAAGTAAAAGAAAGGAAAGAAAAAGAAAGAAAGAAAGAAAGAAAGAAAGAAAGAAAGAAAGAAAGAAAGAAAGAAAGAAAGAAAGAAAGAAAGAAAGAAAGAGACAGACAGACAAAGGAAGGAAGGAAGGGAAGAAATAAATCAATCAATTTAGTGTCGTTTCCTCTGTGTATAAGGACACGAGTTGTATAGGATTAGGATTCCACCTGTAGGTCCTCATTGAACCTAACTGACTTCCTAAAAAGCCCTGTCTCCAAATAGCCACACTGAGGGTGAGGCTTTAACATCTGACTTTTGGGGGCATATAATATCTTCATAATTTGCACATATCCACTTTTTATGAGTCAGGATCTTTCAAGTTGCAAGAAATAGAAATACTTTACCTCAGTAAATGGAGATTCATTGTAAGATATATCTCAGGATGTAGGGTCCTAGTTTTGCTTCTATGCTTCCTGGTGATGGCCTCCCTCTGTGTCTCATATTCAAAAGTCAGAAGCAGGACTAAGATTGGCTTCATTAGTCACAAAAAAAGTGACTAATGTGTTCTGTTATCGTGGGCCTGTTGTGCAGAGCTATTTTATAAGACTTTTTTGGGGGGATTAATTATTCATGTATAAATATCCACCTTTCTGCCTTCAACTGTTCTCTGGACAAAGGGCTATAATCATTTTTATGGAGATTATGCCTGAAAATATTATCCCAAATAAGAAGATTTTCTTCCTTAGTTATCTTTTAAAACAATTTTTACAGCAAGCAAATTCTAGCCAGTACCTTTCCAAGGTCAGTTATGAATAAAGTTTATCTACTATAATGACATTTAGTTATTAAAGATTAAAAGTCTCTTAGTCACTTGACAATTACCACATACCTTCTGACACTTAACAGGCACCACTGAGTCCACTGTGAGATTGCAATGCTTACCACATATTCTATTTGCAGCCCTAAATTTTCAGCCGCCCTATTGAGCAAGGACACTTGGCCCCAGGGCTATGTTGGAACGTAAATCTAAGGCTGAGTCAGGAAAAATAATGCTGTAGGTAAACAAGTACTGCCTTCTAGTCTCTCCTCTTTTATGACAACCAAGAGGGCCAACTTTTTTTGTAAAATGGTGGAGGCACAAGTTGATAGAACATAAACAGCATAAGCAAGAAAAAATTTCCCTTGCCAGCCATGAGTGCCATGGACAGGTTTGTTTATAAAACCTCTGGTATATTGGTGTTGTTTGTAATTACAGCACAGCCTTTTTTATCTGGATTAATTATTAATAGAAAAAGAAGGGAAAGGGAGGAGGAGGAGCAGAAGAAGAAGAGTAGGAGAAGAGGAAGAGAAGGAAGAGGGAGAAGGAGAAAGGAGGAAAAAACTACAGAAACAAACAAAAGAGCTGACAATGTATGTCTTTAGCTTAATTGTTATGCTTAATAATTGAGAATAATGGTGAAAAAACTAATATAAAACCCTAAAAGGCAGTGATCCAAATAATGAGATACCAAAATATTAGGTAATACTGTTCTCCTGTGGAAAATTGGAAGGCAAGACATATATTAATGAGCCTTTAGCTATGGACAAATACCTTGGCAAAGAACATTAGTAGTGGGCTTTACTTGCTTTCAGCTGCATCGGAGAGGCACTGCAGGAAAGAGCTGAGCTTATGGAAGGATTATCAAGTTTCTGACCAGAAATGAAAGGTATTAAATAAATCTTAGAAATTAGCGAAGTTGCACTATTAGAAACTCCAACTTTGTTTTTTTTGGTTTTTTTTGGGGGGGGGGTTATTATTATTATTTTTGAACCTTAGGTTCCTGGATATATGTGCAGAATGTGCAGGGTTTTTATATAAGTATACATGTGCCATGGTGGTTTGCTGCACCTTTCAACCCATCATCTGGGTTTTAAGCCATGCCTGTATTAGGTATTTGTCCTAATGCTAACTTTCAACTGCAAACAAGTAAAAACTAGAATGAGAATGATATTGAGCAACAAATATTTAGCAAAATATTTTAATTGATTAAATTGCCTGAAAGCAAAGATCATACTAAGGTGTGGCACCCAGTATATTTTTTGAGTCTAAAAAATTATTAGAGGGAAGGTTTATGATAATGATGTGGCTCTTTTAACACTTCTGGTCATATAAACTCAAGATGCTTACCATTAATTCCACTGAGTGAAAAGGGCTAGGGGGGCAGGGGTTAGAAGAAGAAGAAAGTGGAAAACAAAGGGCCAAATATTATATTCATCATGAGAAATATAATTGCAACAAGACAGTAGGTTGTCCATTTTAGTGGCTCACGCCTATAATCCCAGAGTTTTGGAAAACCAAGGCAGGCAGAATGCTTGGATCCAGGAGTTCAAGATAAGCCTGGGCAACATGTGAAACCCCATCTCTATAAAATATACAAGCATAAACTAGGTGTGGTGGAAACACCTATAGTCCCAGCTACTTGGGAGGCTGAGGCGGGGGGATAGCTGGAGCCTGGAAAGTTGAGGCTTCAGTGAGCCATGATCCAGCCCAGGTGACAGAGCAATACCCTGTCTAAAACAGGAACATCAACAACAACAAAACCTACAGGCATATTACTGGTACATGATGCAGACACAATAGAATACAAACAGATCATAGTAACCAAGGTTTAGAGTCTGGATTAAAAGAGACTGCAACCAAAAAAAACGTTGAGGCCCCAATCTCTGATGGCCAAGAGAAAGGTACACAACACATAAGAAGAGTGTATTTCCCAAGTCAGTGTCAGTTGTGATAAAGAAAGAAAAGAGAGAAAGGAGAGTTTCAGAAACGAACAAACTGTAGACAGTGAAGTCACTCTCAGGGTGACAAATGTGGGCCTGGTGAACAGTTTCCCTCTCCAAGGTGGGGGCACACATGACGTCTGCCCAGTGTGCTTTCAGAATCTGCGTGTACTTTATTCCTCTCTAGTTAGAGATATTAATTGTAGCTTCCTCAATCCTATTACTATTACACATTAGATTTGGTGGGATAACTTCTTTTATTTTTCTTTAGATTAATTCATCTTAACACCAAGAGGAAACAACCATAACAACAATGTAGGGACTCTCATACATCACTTAGGTGTTCTAAACTTAGAGCGAAATAAGCAAAACCCTGTCTGTCTCCCTTGGGGAAGGGATCAATGTGTTCTATGGAAAAGACAGCAAGGGGAGAGCTGGTGAACAGAATGGCGGTAAAACAGAAACAAAATGTTCCCCTTTGATGTCATTTGGCATTTTTCTGCCATCTTGCAATTTGGCAAAGCCATGTGATAGTTCTACCCAACAGGCTGTCAGGAAACAAGATCTGAGCTACCTACTGGTTAAGTTAATAAAAGTCCCTACAAGGTTTTATTTCTTAGTACAGCCTGAGTAAGCAATGAACCACTGCTATATTTAAGGCCTTTGGGTTAATTTTTTGTAATTTTTCTCTTACTAGCATTTATTGGCTTAGATACAACTATCAGAAAAGTGATGTTTTAACTTCTTTTTTTGAGACAGAGTCTTGCTCTGTTGCTAGGCTGTAGTGCAGTGGTGTTTTTTTTTTTTTTTTTTGACAGTAACAACATATTTATTATAACATCCAGCCAAGAATACAAACACAAAACACCTCTTAATTTAAGGAGAATAAGAAAACATCAGGCGATTCCTAGAGTACTACTACAAATACAGCTTTCACCTACAGTAAAAATTAAGCCAATTTCAATCATTTTGGTCATCATCCCAGTCTTTCTTCCCACTTGGAGGCTTAGGCCCACCAGCTGGTTTTGCCATGATGATCTGATCCACTCTAAGTACGGTGACTGCAGCATTAGTGGCGAGTTTGATAGCCCAATATTTTCCCAGGTAAGTATCTAGAATGCCAGCTTCCAACATGTCCTTTACAGCAGGTACTTCCGCCTCAATATCTAATCCAACATTTTTATTTCCTTCTTGATGTACTGCATAAAGTTTAGAGATTATTTCATTGGTCTTAACTCCAGAGTTTTCTGCCAGTGCCCGGGGAATAGCTTCAAATGCCTCAGCAAACTTCTTAATAGCATACTGTTCAAGTCCAGGGCATGTCTCTCCATATGACGTAATCTGTTTGGCTAACTCAATTTCTGTGGCTCCACCTCCGGGCACGAGACGCTTATCCCTTGTAAGAACTTTGAAAGTATTAACACCATCATCTACTGCCCTTTCTATATCATCCATCAGATTGTCTGTAGAGCCTCGAAGAACTATGGTAGAAATGGCACCATCTTCCTTTTCATGCTTAAAAACTACCACCCGAGTATCTCCAACTTCTGAGAGGTAAACACTGTCACAGTGTCCCATTTCTTCAAGGACAGGAGGTGTCAATCTAGGAAGAGCTGTAGCACCAACTGTTTTACATAGTCTTCGGAGATCCCATTTTGAGTTCAGCCTCACTAACATGATATTGTATTTGTTTGCATAATGAAGAGCCATGTCTGCCACTTTACCACCTGTTACTACGACATTTGCACCAGTATCAGCAATAGCTTTGACTTGTGCATCCATGAGATCTTCTTCTCCCTTACTAAAATTCATCAGTTCTTCAGCAGTCTTTATCAGTACTGTTCCCTTAGTTTCTGTTATCATGCCATCGAAAGGACAAGAGTATACTGCTATTTTTGCATCTTTGACAGATGTTACATCACCTTCAGTTTCCTTCTTAAAAAGCATGCCATGCAATACTGAAGAGGAACTGATACCAGAGCCCAGAATTTTACAAACTCTGATGTTATCAACATTGAAATGGCCGGAATCAGGAAAAATAGATACGCATGCCTGAGCAATAAGCTTGGCCAGAAATACTTCATTACCATATTGTTTACTCATGATGGAGGTACGAAGCAGAGATGAGACTTCATCAACATCTCGAAGGTTTTTTGCAGAACAACACACCAAATTAGGAAGAATCTCATGGGCTTTTCTGCAGGCTATTTCATAGCCTTCTATGACCTCTGAAACTGACAGGCCAATCCTCAGAAGTTCTTCAGCTAATTCCAAAAGAGCTCCAGCAAATACCAGAACAAAGTTTGTGCCATCTCCAACTTCTTGCTCTTGCATATGAGAGGCCATTACAATCATTTTTGCTGCAGGATGCTGTACTTCTAGTTCTCTTAAAATAGTCGCTGCATCATTTGTCACAACCCTAACCCTAACCCTAACCCTAACCCAACACTGGTCCTCCCGGCTGAGCTGCAGGAAGCCAGGAAGCTGTTTAGCAAAGTCAACTATCTCCTGCACAGAGACGATGGCCAGCTCAGTGAAGTGGGCAAAGCACTGCTGACGAGCCTCCCAGCTGTGGGGGTCTGGTGCCATGGGCCAAGGCTACCCAGGAGGAAAAAGGCAAAGTGCTTTGAGTCGAACATCAAGAAGCCCACTGGTGATCTGGGCGCAGCCACCTCTCCCCAGGTGTGTCAAGTACCGTGACTCGAAGCTGGTCAGAAAAGGAGCGCCGGTTACACTGTTGCTGGGCAGTGACCAGCTTCTCAATCATGCCCAGTTGCTCTGGGCTGAGCTGGGGCAGGATCTGGGGGGCGAGGAAGCCCTGAGGGGCAGGGATGTGGCATGAGCCTGTTCCTCCTCTTGCCGCTTCAGTTTCTTCAGGCGGATCTGTTCTTCTGACAGGACACCTAAGGACAGGGCCAGATATGAGGAGGGACACAGACAGGGAGACAGGAAGCAAGGAGCGGGCAAAAGGGATGGTTTGGGGCTCCAGAAAAGGAGACAGCACTGGATAAAGGGAAGAAGTTTTTTTTTTTGAAATGAATTCTCACATTCACTCAGGCTGGAGTGCAGTGGCATGATCTCAGCTCACTGCAACCTCCACCTCCCAGGTTCAAGTGATTCTCCTGCCTCAGCCTTCTCAGTAACTAGGCTTACAGGCACATGCCACCACACCTAGATAATTTTGTATTTTTAGTAGAGGCGACAGGATTTCACCACGTTGGCCAGGCTGGTCTCAAACTCCTGACCTCAGGTGATCCACCTGCCTTGGCCTCCCAAAGTGCTAGGATTACAGGTGTGAGCCACTGCGCCCGATCAAGAAAGATATTTTAATCCATACTTAGGGACCCGTTAGCCCTGGCAAGTTCAGGCACCTGTCTGTGGTCACATCCTGGCTCCCTCTTTCCCCTCAGCCTCTTCCCCACTCCAGCCCCAGAAACTCACACTCCTCCCGCATGCCAGCCTGGCGGCATTTGCGAAGCCGACACTCCTGGCACTTGCAACGCATATAGGTGTCCATGGGGCAGTGGCCGCCGCTGTGGCAGACGTAGCGCGCTCCCTTGATGACACTGCGGCGGAAGAATCCCTTGCAGCCCTCACAGCTCAGAACGTTGTAGTGGAAACCGGAGGCCTTGTCCCCACACACGCTGCATAGCTCGTTCCCCAACATTTTTGGGAAAAAATGGTGTGATCTCAGCTCACTGCAACCTCCGCCTTGTGGGTTCAAGCGATTTTCCTGCCCCAACCTCCTGAGTAGCTGGGACTACAGGCAAGCGCCACCACACCCAGCTAATTTTTGTACTTTTAGTAGAGACAGAGTTTCACCATGTTGGCCAGGAGAGTCTCCATCTCCTGACCTCATGATCTGCCCACCTTGGCCTCTCAAAGTGCTAGGATGACAGGCGTGAGCCCCCATACCTGGCCAGATATTTTAACTTCTAACAGTTTCTTCTAAATGCATTGCAGTGAACATTTCGTTTTGTTTTGTTTTTGCATCCTGCCTGGGACTTTAAGGCAGGAGTGAGTCCGCCAGATGCATATGATAGGCACAATTCCACTTTTTCCTCCCATACTAATAGCTGGCAGTCTATTAGTTCTTCAGTGTTGAAAAGTGTGGGCCACCACTGGGACTAATTTGCATTGGTTAACCCAAGAAGATATTAAAGCTACAGAGAACTGTTCACATTAACACACTGAACAGTCTGTCATTTCCCCCGACCCACCGCATTTCCACCAAGCAAGCAACTAATCACCTCAGTGTGATATTTACCTATTTGCTATGCTTTGACGTCAGAAACACTTAAAGTTTATATTTACCTAATTGTTTAATGGTTTACTTTAAAAGATTATACAAAATTCTTGCTATTTTTTTTTTGTTTGTTAATCTGATTTATTGACATTGTTCCCAGGGTCATGGGACATTCTGATTTGCTCTACTTGTGGTGACATATTAAGAGCTGATGGGATTCTCCAACTTCTCAGACACTTTCAATTCTTCCTGAGTAATCTCATTCAAATTTCTGGGTGCCTGACCTTCACTATTAGAGTCCATGACCATAATCTTGACCGGAAAATCTTATCACCATTCGACGTCAGTGTTTTGGGCTGTTTTAATTGTGCCATGCATGTCTGAAGTGCTAATTTAAAGCAAGCTTAGAGCATCAGTTACAAGAAGAAAATATAAAATAATTTTATATAATACAAGTACTTTTCTTGCTTTTTTGTATTTTTCCTTATGTAGCAATTTAGAGGTATGAAAAGCAAACTTATATTTCTACTCTGTCTACATTGCTTAACACATTGAAAGAATTCCAAAGCTGTAGTCAAAGCTCTGCTGTGGCAGGGACATGTTTTATGTAAGAGATCATCAGCTTCACAGACAAATCGTGGGCTACCACTTGCTATCCCCTCTACATTTGCACGATTGCTATTTCCATAACCTCCAAGCTTCTCTGAGGATCTGTTACTTGAAAACCACCTAAAATAGCTATTTCTGCTGATTTTTTTTTCAAGCTACGAAGAACATGGACTTGTTTTGGTTGCCTCAGTTAAAGATGGTTTAAGAAAAAGGGAAGACAAATAGCAAACACTTTCAAAAGTTATATAACAAAGGTTCTTAAATTAGAGACTCTCAGTTTACAAGACTATCCTAGCAGTTCTGGCTCCCAAGGATGCAATGTTCAAACTATGTTTCTATCTCTGTTTTAACAGCCATACATACGGATATAATACATGAACACCACATACACACATATAAACACACAAGCATACACACATCATTCTCCTGCTCAATAGATTCTTATTTCATTGTTTTTCCAATAGAGTTGCTAGGATTCTGCGGTCACTATTCTTGACTCTCTTTCATAGTAAAGTCCTAATTGTTTTAGTGTAATGTGTCATTAACAAAGAAAGAGCACTCTTAGTAAGCAGAGCCTTTGTTTAAGAAATGTCTTAATTCCTGGCCCAACTGTCAAAATAGCTGATTTGTAAATGGTGTCACATGCTGCCAAATATGACAACGCAAAATGAACCTCCTGAACGTCCTTTTCTCAGATGTAGCCTGTCAGGGGTAAATGTGGAAGAAGGAAGGCTTTTTAGAGTGGTTTAAAGTGAAGCTGGTGACAAGTGATTACAATATAGATACAGTTTTGGGATCTTGCTGATGAATAAAAACTATAAGGTGAAGAGAAATAATTACAGACGAATGACAGATCTTTTACCTCGGCAACTGGTGATTTTCAGTTTATTTTATTACAAGGCAGATGATGGGAGTAGAAAAAGATTAGAGGAACAGCACCAAATTTTGCTTTGAACATGTTAAGTATGAAAGTCTCCCATCAGCTATCTCAGAGGACATGTTAAGTCAGTAGTTGACTATACGCATTTAACTATCATGAGAGAGTTTGGGAATGAAGAGACAGATTTAGGGGTTACCAGCATCCATTTAGAGGCTGTGAAATGGAAATTATGACTGTTAAGATTGTAGAAAACAGGCTTATGTTCCCATATATAGAATTATATGGTAAAATTGTAGATAATAAAATAATAGCAAGAGTAATAAAGTGCTACCTTGCATTCATAAAACCCTTTATAATTTTTCAATGGGTGGTCATAGCAATATTTCATTCTTAGAAGAATATATTATAAAAATATGAGTTTTTACTGTCTGTTAATATGAAGAGACTGAAATACTAACTGTTAGAGTTAACTTGCACTAGATCCATGTGTAGACCTTAGCAGATCTGTGACTAGTGTTTGGATTCTCCGCACAAGGCTATACTTTCTTCCTCTGTATCTTACACTTAACAGTAAAAAAAAAAAAAAAAAGTCAAGGAAGAAGATAAATAAATCTTCAAATTTTATCAAGATGTTATATTCTACAAACTTACAAAAAAATTGTTTCTCAGAGCTTCTGGATAACTGAACAACTGGAGGTTTCTGAAGGATTGCATACCCATGAAAGGCATGAAAGCTCTGTGCTCATTCCCTTAAAAATTAAAATTTTGGGCCGGGCGCGGTGGCTCACGCCTGTAATCCCACCACTTTGGGAGGCCGAGGCGGGTGGAACATGAGGTCAAGAGATCGAGACCATCCTGGTCAACATGGTGAAACCCCGTCTCTACTAAAAATACAAAATATTAGCTGGGCATGGTGGCGCGTGCCTGTAATCCCAGCTACTCAGGAGGCTGAGGCAGGAGAATTGCTTGAACCCAGGAGGCGGAGGTTGCAGTGAGCTGAGGATCGTGCCATTGCACTCCAGCCTGGGTAACAAGAGCGAAACTCCGTCTCAAAAAAAAAAAAAATTTTTTTTTTAAAAGATACCTTTCCTAGCAGTTTTCTACTATGGATAATGAAGATACCATGGGAAATTTTCTCGTTCTTCTTAACCTGGAAGTGGGTTTCTAATGTGGAAGAGATGTCTGTTGATGATGTTCTCCAGAAAGCGTGATATTTGCTGAGGCATTAAGGCAACACGCTGAGGTTACATTCTGTTTGTCTCTGAAATTGATTCTCCACCAGCACACAATACCAGGTTTTCTTCCCTGTGCAAATGGCCAGTCCAATTCCTCTTATATTTACACTGACGATATAAAGCTGCAAAGGCCAAATGCTGGGAAAGGTGAAAGCATGTTTATTGAAATTACGTGTGTGTCTTTTCAAAGGCAGTGCAAAGGACAGGGAACAATCTTGGCTCCAGGGATATGAATTGAGAAAATCTTGTAAGTAGAAATTTGAACTTTCATTTTTTCTTTTTTTATGTTTTCCTTTTCCTTCCTCATCTGTAAACAAGACAATTTCTTGACTGGTAAAGAAAAGATGAAGATGCTAAATTAGCAGTTTGATAACACTGGTGAACATGGTTGCCTATTGTCCATTACCATTTATTTTGTTATGTACACCTCAGTTTTCTTGTTGTTGTTGTTGTTTTATTGTTTTTTCAGACGAAATTTTGTTCATTGCCTAGGCTGGAGGGCAATGGTACAATATAGGTTTAATGCAACATCTGCCTTCTGGCTTCAAGTGATTGTCATGCCTCATCCTCCCAAATAGCTGAGATTATGGGCCTGTGCCACTGCGCCCTGCTAATTTTTATATTTCTAGTACATATGAGGTTTCGCCATATTGGTCAGGCTGATCTTGTACTCCTGACCTCAGGTGACCCACCCACCTCTGTCTCCAAAAATACTGGGATTATAGGTGTGAGCCATGACTCCCAGCCTGCACCACAGTTTTCTTTTTTTATTTTTATTTTTATTTATTTTATTTATTTTTTTTTCCGAGACAGAGTTTCACTCTTGTTACCCAGGCTGGAGTGCAATGGCACAATCTCGGCTCACCGCAACCTCCGCCTCCTGGGTTCAGGCAATTCTCCTGTCTCAGCCTCCTGAGTAGCTGGGATTACAGGCACGCGCCACCATGCCCAGCTAATTTTTTGTATTTTTAGTAGAGACGGGGTTTCACCATGTTGACCAGGATGATCTCGATCTCTTAACTTCGTGATCCACCCGCCTCGGCCTCCCAAAGTGCTGGGATTATAGGCTTGAGCCACCACTCCCGGCCGAGTTTTCTAATGGGGAATGCTTTCTTCCTATTCACTCAGTTCATGTGGTTTGTGGATAGCTAATTTCAACTACTGATTTAAGGAGAATCAAGACTACTCATTCATGGCATATTATTCCTTTGAACACAATTGACCTATGAACCACCTATGGCCTTGTAACTCAAAAAGGTCAATAGCATTCAGTTTCAGGCCTTTGCCAGAACTATTAGGAAAGATCATTTCTATCTTCATCAGGGTTGCTAAACTCGTTGGTAGAAGCCTTGAGATGAGTCGCATAGTGTTGAGAAATGCTATTAGAGAAAAAAGTCAAGATAAAAGATAGAAAATGCAATCCATAAAGAGATAGACCGGATCCTGGTAACTTTGCTTGAATCTCTGCACATTGTTATTACCCAGCCTTTATTTTCCCCTGAAGTCTGCTTAAATGGTTTGCATGTTGCTTGCAACTAAAATAGTCTTATCTAATAAATTGATACCAACAACTAGTTGTCAGTAACAACAAATGGTTAGTTATTACGATATTATGGCCTACCAGCTGTACCAATACTAACGTTCAAATAAAATAGTGGAAATTTAAAAAGAGATTTGGTGAAGGCTTTCACTTTAGAGAAAAGGATAAAGATATTGGTAGGAAATTTTTTTCATGGGAAGATTGTCAATAGAATGGTTTAGTTTCTTGCCAAGTATCTTGAAATGGTTTCAAATTCTTATAAACTAAGGATTAGAGCCTCAAGATAAAGAAATTGTTTCCATTGATAAAATCTTGGTGTCGTGTGTGTGTGTGTGTGTGTGTGTGTGTAGGCAGGAGTAAGTATTAAGGATTAATGATAAAATGTGACCAGATACCTCAAACTTCCTTGTAGAAATGTTTTAGCAACCTCTGGGTAATAGGGAGGACACATACTTGTTCATAATCTTTTGGAAAGTACCAATGGCAGTGAGAATAGCGAGGCATCCTCTAGCAACTCCCTGAGTTAAGAGCATCAACAAGAAAGAAACCAGAACTAAATAATAATAATAATAATAAGGAACTTTTTGATTAGTATTTGTTGAAATAATCTTAAGGATTCAAAGCAATATTAAATTGAAACGTTACAGAGTTTATATTCTATTCTGGAAGCTATGGAAAGATCATGAAATTTAGATTGTTAGTACAAATTTAAGTTTATATCCACCAAGTGTTTGGTTTGAGGACATCAGATGACATTTATTTTGAATTCTCTTTTCTTAGCTGACAGTTTAATTATTTGCTCTTAGCAAAATATTTGTCTGTGCTCTGCTGATCTTTAAACATCGTCTATTTATAAAATTCTAGAACCCGAGAATTTAAGAGTTGGAAAAGATCTCAAGAATACCCATATAGTTTTAAATTTTTTATCCTTATTTTGAAAGGTTAGTTAATAGGATACGTTTAAAGATTAAACAAGCCTCAAAAATTAACCATATAGTCATAACTTTTGCTTTACTTGAAATGGTTTGATATATTTTGTGGCTTTAACCTCCTTGGACATCCCTTCACAGTACTTACAAGTTTTTATTTAGAATGTTAGGTGATGAAGTATGGCAAAACAAATGATCAGCAAATTGTTACTAGATACTTGTACAACCCAAACGTAAAGATCTGTTGATAAATTCCAGGAGCCCTCTGTAGGCTTGCCTTTAAAGAAGAGACACTATAAATCAGTGATCTCTGTAGGAACCCCCAGAACCTCTCAGTGCCAAAAGTCTTCCTGCTTCAATTTCCTTGCTTTTGACTTCGTATCATTTTGGGCTTCTTCCCGCCATACTTGACCCAACAATGAGGTTAATCCCTTGTTTTATTAATCTCAACTTATCTACATCAACAAAACCTTAGATATCAAATCTACAAAGTCAAGTTTAATAAACATGCATTAGCAGTAAAAACTGGGCATATGACACTAGGAATACTCAGCATATTAAATTAATACTGATATGAAGGATTAAAATGTGTTATAATCCTGCAGAAATTAACTTGTTAAGAAAGCAAATACAAAAATCTATTATGTATGAATATGCCTAATCAATATTAATTTATTATTGACTTTTATATTTACCTACTACTGTGTTACACATCACAGATGTTCAATAGAAGCAGCAAATTTCATGATAATCAAAATAGTAGGCTTTGGTTGGAGAGATGAAAAATACCTTGAAGATAATTATTTTTTCACTACTTCATAATAAATGGCTTACTGGAGCACCTATATAGAAATAAAAATCTATGCTCCAGGCACTTTGCCAAGTCCTTTTGTATATTGTATCTTATCTCTTTCAGTATTACTGAAGATTATATTTTCAAATCACTAAAATGTTATACTCGACCATTCACGCTGATTATGAATATTATTGCTTCATTTTATTTATTTAACAGATATGTATTGAGTATCATAACATATTAAGATACATTGTTTAACACCAAAAGCCTGTTAATGAGATAATGGATAAAAAGGAATCATTATAAGGCCTGGGAAAAACTGGCTCTTATATGGGTAAAATATTTACAAAGTAGTCTTAAGCATCAAAAAGGGAACAGAAGAAAATGAAAGAGTTCATTGATGTTCTATATTTATTAGAGAGGAAGCTTCTACGTTGAAGTAAAGACACTCAGAAGGCAGGTGAACAACAAAACAATAGCTAAACATTCTATAGCATGATGGCGTTCCTTGTTTGCCTGAGCAACTAGACACATTGATACTCCCCATCACCAGTAAATTAGCACTAGAGAATCCAAGATTTGTCTTACCCTTCTGCTTTTTAAGAAACTCTGTTTCTTTTTGCTCTCATGAAGTTATTATTGTTTTCCTTCACCCTATTTCCTAATTATATCAACAATTTCATGGTAATGTAAATGACTATCCTTTATAATGATGTTTTATATTTATCGTGATGTTTTTCATTTCTACTGGGGTCTTCTAGAGAAGTGACTTAACATACAGAAACAATCTTAATGGCAGGAAATTTAAGTATTGTTCCAGAAGATCAGAGGAGACATTTGAATCATGTGGACATTATAATATTCCCCAAATCATACTAGATAGTCATCTAATTACTCTTTTCAGTTGAGTATTGACTTCCTTTTTATTTTCTTGAGACAGAGGCTCACTCTGTCACCCAGGCTGGAGTCAGTGACACAATCTCGGCTAGCTGTAACCTCCACCTCTCGGGTTCAAGTAATTATCCTTCCTTAGCCTCCCAAGTAGCTGGGACTACAGGTGTGAACCATCATGCCCAGCTAATTGATATATATATATATATATATATATATATATATATATATATATATATCTTTTTTTTTTTTTTTTTTTTTTTTTTTTTTTAAGTAGAGATGGGGTTTCACCATATTGGCCAGGCTGGTCTTGAACTCCTGACCTCATGATCCATCTGCCTCGGCCTCCAAAAGTGCTGAGATTACAGATGTAAGCCACTGTGCCCAGCCAAGTTCCATTTTAGAGTTATTCACTCTAACATAGCATTTGGACTACACATATAAATATTATAAAGAATGTTTTTAACTCTTAAGATAATCAAACTCTTTATCTGCCCTAAGTTAATAGACAATAAGAAAATATGTTAAAATGGGTTGTCATAGCCTAGAAATATCGTTGAGTTGCTTTGAAGAGGAACCAAACTTTTATGATACTGAACATCCTTCTCCAAGTACCCCTGAAGGGTTTCTGCAAACTCATGATTCTCCTCAGCCATCCTGGTCCAGAATTTGCATTGCTATATGATAATAATTTACCTTTGTATTACTGATAAGGGAAACAGCTAGTTTTGTCTTTGGTTTATCTCTCCAAAAGCACTATAGAAAATAAGAGTTTAAATTAGGTCACAATGAAATATTTAACCTTATTAAAATAAACTTAACCAGCATATCACAACCACTTATTTGTTTGAAGTAAAATTATAATCTCTTCAATAGAGCTGGTGGCCTAAGAATCTATTGGAAATAAGTTAAAACATATAGTTAAATATAATCACTATTTATACTTGAAAGTGATACATTTCAGTTGCCAAAAAAAAAAAAAATCTGGGGTGGTTGAAATGATTTCTGTGTTAAGAAGTGAAAATGAAAGAAAACAACTTTTTGTTTCCAGATATCCCTCTGTGGAGATAGGACAAGAGGAGATCAAGAGATAGAGTCAACTATAGATTTGGCCTTCATTTTATCTTTTATGAATTTTCAGGGTTGTTGTGGCCAATCTCTGAGACATCTATTATGGCAATCTCACTTATGGCTTCTTTTGGCTGAATTTCCTTCAACCTTCATCTTTCCTCTTTATTAACCTATAAACTTCCTCCCATGTGAAACTTTTGAAATTTTGTTTTCACTTCATTTTGGCTGAAATCTTATTCACAGTATGCTATTTTACTTAAGCCTCTCTCTTTTCTTCTTTCTTTCTTTCTCTTTCTTTTCTTATCTTTCTTTCTGTTCTTTTCATATTTTATACATTTTGTCTTTCATGTTTTTCCACAGGCTTAAAAATTCAGATATGTGGATATATACATTAAACATACATTAAGATATAGCTTCAGCTAGAAGTTACCAGTGATAATTATCTTTTTCCTTTGATATTTTATATTCAGTATGATGAATTTTTATTTTATAAAATTCTGAACCAAAAGATTGCCTTTGACATCTTATCCGTTTATGCAAATTATGTGCTTTTACTAATCCATTTTTTAAAATGAAATTTCTCACATAAGAAATATTTTTCTGCCTAAGTTGTTTCATCTGGAAACTAAGTAGGGAGTCTGCCATTTTCACACACAAGTCAATCAGTGAGCTTAATGGTATTTCCAATTACATTTCTAAGATGTAGCATAGAGCTTTCCTGCTACGAATCATAATTTTTACTCTATTTCTAAATGTTTCAACTGCACATGAATTTACAAATCACATCTTTGGTATATGTGTTTCAATGTAGTTTTCACTAATTCAAGTAGATCTCTTATTTTAGTAAATCAAAACACCTTTATAGAGTACTTTCTGAATGTCAATCTTAACTAAATCTCAGGTGAAAAAATACATATATAGACAATGCCTTACTAAAGGATGTTACAAGTTGTATTTGCATATTCAAGATTTATTTTGAGCTCTGGCATAAAGACATTATCTCCCAAAACTTAAAAGTTATGCAGCAATTGCGTAGTTCTTTCATTATATCTGATTGGATAATGCTATTTTTTCAGAAAAATGATTTGTACTTTCATATGAAAATTTGATGGAGAGGCAAAATCCTGGTATAATTTAATTTCATTAACAGTGTAGAAAACCATTTTTAGACAGCAAAAAGTCAGTTCATATTTAATCCTTTTATCCTTTCTTTTGAAACATTCTTCTGGAAGCTAAACTTATCTAAATTAATAATAATAATTACATAAAGTTAATTGTTTCCATGAATAGTATTTTAAATATTTAATAACAGGTAAGCTAAACTTATCTAAATAAAAATAATAATAATCTCATAAAGTCAATTGTTTCCATGAATAGTATTTAAAATACTTCATAACAGGTTAGGCATGTTCACCAACTAGTCAGAACTTACTTCTAGAGGATCAGGAAAAATAACTATTGTGTCCTAGGATTAATACCTGGGTGACAAAAAAAATCTGTACAACAAGCCCTCATGACACAGGTTTACTTATATAACAAACCACATGTACTCCTGAACTTAAAAGTTAAAAAAAAAGTTGCTCTAGACCAAAAGCACAGATATGATTTAAAACTAGCAGTAATTTCCAGTGGAATATTGGCACTGGTTTAGTAAATGAAGATTGGCCACACCAGATGTATTCACTATTTTCTCTAATAGATACTGCTTTGGGAAGAAGAATGTTGGGAAGATATGAAAGGAGCATAGTTTTAAAATGTCTCTGAACATTTGTATGAAAGTAAATGTATCTATCAAGAGAGTGAAAGAACAAACCTGGATAACATCTAGATAAATATTAAATGACAAAGCATGTTCACAATCTCCAAAATACAAGTAGAATAAATAACCCAATTTAAATTAACTGTGTAGTATTTAGCAATGGTATAAAAGAAAGCAGAAGAAAGATGATATGGTTTGGATCTGTGTCCCCACTCAAGTCTCATCTTGACTTGAATTCCCCACGTCAAGGAAGAGACCTAGTGGGAGGTGACTGGATCATGGGGGCAGTTTCCCCCATGCCATTCTCGTGATACTGAATTCTGAAGAGATCTGATGATTTTATAAATGGCAGTTTCTCCCACGCTTTCTTTCCTGTCACCTTTTGAAGAAGATACTTGCTTCTCCTTTGCCTTCCGCCATTATTATAAGTCTCTGGAGGCCTCTCCAGCCATGCAGAACCGTGAATCAATGAAACTTCTTTCATAAATTACCCAGTCTCAGATATTCTTTTTTGTTTTGTTTTGTTTTGTTTTTCTTTTTGAGACGGAGTCTCACTCTGTCGCCCAGGCTGGAGTGCACTGGCGCCATCTCGGCTCACTGCAACCTCCACCTCCCCACTTCAAGCGATTCTGCTAGCCTTGCTAGTAGCTGGGATTACAGACGCACAGCTAATTTTTGTATGTTTGGAAGAGATGGGTTTAACCATGTTGGCCAGGATGGTCTCGATCTCTTGACCTCAAGATTCGCTCTCCCTGGCTTCCCAAAGTGGTGGGATTTCAGGCGTGGACCACCATGCCCAACCTCAGATATTCTTTATAGCAGAATGAAAATGGACTAATACAGAAAAAAAAAAAAATTCAGAGGTTCCTGAGAGCTAAAAATTCTAAATCATCAACAGAAACTCATTGGAGTGTGCAGTGCAACAATATGAGAACAATGTCCTCAATGGAGACAGTGGGTTGGGGCATTCCGGTTCCAATGAATGGGTAAATTGAGTTTTGAGGAAAAGTGAAATTGTGCTGAAGTGTTTAGGGCTCTCTGAACTCTCCATATGACACAACAAACCTTTACTTTCAGAGCAAAGCCCCCAAATTAGAAGACATTGTTGGGATCCACTTATAATGAGTCATTAACCTATGTATGATTTTCTAACATCATAAATTGATCATTTGGAAAATATTGGCTCGCTTGGTTCTGCAGATTTTCCAGATATTGACACCTTTCACCATGTAATTTTTTTAAAATCACATTTTTACTATATCACTAATCTCACTCCAAAATCCTTAAATATTACGAAGCTGTCAAGATTTTGGTGACAGATATCAAATTTTTGTAATTTTAACACTCACTTGAAAGTACAAGTTTTTATGAGTGGTAAAACAATCAGTTGTTTTTCTTCAGGCTAATTTCCTTAATTTTCAAAAATATTTTCATCAAATACTTAAGTATGAATGACCATAATTTCCTGTCATGGTTTTCTCAAGTAAAAATAGTGATTCATTAAAAAAGTAATTACCTAAGCTTGCAACTTGCACAGAGGCACAAGTCCTTCTCCTCAAGAACATCAGTGTATTTGGTATGTAAAGCTGTCTCATGCATATTATTCATTTAATCACACAGAATATTAAAAAGGTATGTATTAATTAGTTGCATTTAATAATATTGATATTTGTAATTGCTTGATCAAAGACTTAAGGGAATGGATTTTTATTTATTTATTTATTTTTTATTTAATAAAGTATGGTAGTGAAGAATACAATGGCTAGTAGTTCTGTTTGGTGTCACTGCCTTAATTCTTGCTGAAATGCCAGCTTTAATACACCCCAACCCCAACTGGTTTTTTGCCATCAGAACAAATGTTAACAGTTATTCTTGGATAAATTTTGAGATGACTTATGATATATCATGAGATTATATATGCATATAGGTAAAGCAAAATAGCAACAAAGCAGATTATGGTTGCAATGTAACATTTTAAAATAAGCTTACAAATGACAGAACGATTGAAGTAATAACATACCTTAAAATTACATAAACATAATGAAGTGATTGCAGAAGAGAATTTACATGAGAGTGCTGAGTTTAAGAAATCTTTAAATATTAAAAGAAAATATTTTAGAAATGAAGATTAGAGAAAACACAAAAGTGAGTAAATAACATGAATAATTTTTTTAAAAAACAGACATAAATTTCACTTACGTAACATAAGCAAAAAAGATCCAATTTGTATTTAATAATAATTCCAGAAAGGGGATAAAAAACCGAAGCAATAGGAATTTACTAAATTTATACTAAAATTTATAATTTAAAATCTACTATTAACAGACACTGTGTATTTGGGAAAAGTCAACCCCAAATGGCAAAAATAGCACAAGTTCTGACAAAATTATATAGCTTCAGAAACAGAAAAGAAAAAAATATTGCCCTGGCATTGAGGTCCCTAGTTACCATGCAACAATTGCACAAGGCAGAAATTACAGAAGTTATGAGAGAAAATAGACAAACACAAATTAACAATCTGAGACTTCATTACATCCCTTTCAATCTAAGACGGATATGAGCAAACTATTATTAAGAACATAAGGCATTTAGCAAGCTAATCAATAATGTAGTTGTTATAGGTATAGATAGATACATCTAGATAGACACATTTATATAGAGAGACTTGTATATAATACGTAATATATATTCAGCCAATGAAAATAAACTATGCAAAGCAATTAGAGGTACAGGAATTAAAGGGAAAGAGATCAAACTGTATTTGTTGTTATTATATATCTGAAAACTTTCCCAAATAATCAAGAAAATGGTGTCATTAAAACTAAGTGAATTTTTAGTAAAGTAACTGGTTAAGAAAACAACAAGCAAAAATAAATATATTTATATATTTTTAAAAAGTTGTAAGAAGAAAGGAATCTATTTACTAAAAGTAAATTCAATAAAAATATATAAGTGAAAACAAGACATGCAGAAAAATCCATGTGAGCTAAACTACAAAACACCTGTGAATGAAACATATATTGAAAGTTTGAGTCTTATTACACAGGGAATACAAGCAGTATAAAAACATCACTTCTCTTGAAGTTAATTTATATATGTAATACAATCCATTAAAATAGTGCATCATATTGTCAGATTATTTTTATAATTTAGTAATACGCAACAGTAAAAAGCATGAGGAACATATCTTTATAATTCTATGAAGTCATCTTCAGGATTTTTGAATGAAAAATCCAGTTGGAGAAAAGAATCTTAATATTGCACTGTTCATTTAAGTAGCTGGAGGTGATTCTTAATCTATGAATACTTTAATTCATACTATTTAAAAATAAAATATATAAACTGTATTTTGTAAGTGCCATATATGGGGGAGGAATCAGTAGAAGTAGGATAGCATCTGGTTTATATTCCTTTTTGTATAGACAATTTATAAATCATACAAATATTTTATACAACACAATTGAGTGTAGGGTTTAAATGTTTTAAAAATATGAAACCAATATTCCTAACTTTATATGGAGTAGAAAATATCATCATATTAAAGAAATTTTTTTCCAAGTAATTAAAAAATATGGTAACTTGGCTCTGTACTCTAAGGATTAGTAAAAAGAAAAAGTGTGAAGCTAAGCTTAATGATTATATTATCAGTGATAAAGTTGTTATGATTTCTATTAGATTATATCATTGAATTGTGGTTTAAAACCAATGAATAACTTGTCAAGAACTGCACTTAGTACCAAACATATAACATATTTAACTTATTTATAAATTATTTAGCACTCTTATTGCTCAACATATAATGTAATTTTTAAATATAATTTTACATTGTAAAGAACCATAGATCCCAGTCTGTGGCAAGAAATACAAAGAAAGCATAGCCTATTTTGTCATATAACAAATGAAGTTTTAACAGACTACCTAGATTATCTCAAAAGGTTACAGAAAAAAAAAAGTCCTTGAAAAATATTAGCAAATTGAATTCAATAAGGATAATAGAAATTATACACCCCAACCATTAGCATGTATCACAAGTATGCAAGCCTGGACCAATATTTGAAAATCAGTTAATGTAATTTGTCACATAAATAGGCACAAAAAAAAAAAGAGAGAGAGAGAGAAAGAAAGAAAAATCAGATGATCTCATCAATAGGTACAGAAAAAGCATGTGCAAAAAATATGCATTCATGATAAAAACTCTCAGCAAACCAGGGATAGGGGAATCTTCTTTAACTCAATAAAAGATATCTACAAAAGATCTATAGGTAGGCTGGGCATGGTGGCTCACGCCTGTAATTCCAGCACTTTGGGAGACTGAGGCGGGCAGATCATGGTGTCAGGAGTTCAAGACCAGACTAACCAACATGGTGAAATCCCACCTCTACTAAAAATACAAAAAAATAGACAGGTGTAGTGGCGGGCACCTGTAGTCCCAGCTACTCAGGAGGCTGAGGCAGAAGAATAGCTTTAAACCGGATGGCAGAGGCTGCAGTGGGTGGAGATCACCCCACTCCACTCCAGCCTGGGCAAAAGAGCAAAACTCCATCTCAAAAAGAAAAAAGGAAAAAAAAAGAAGTCCTATAGGTAACCACATCCCTCACTGTCAGAAACTGGAAGCTTTTCCACTGAGGTCAGGAGCAAGGCACAGATATCTCCTCTGTCCATTCCTTTCAACACCATACTGGAAGTCCTAGATAATGCAATAAGACAAAGAAGCCAGATACAGAAAGCCCTTTCATATTCAGCTGCGTAGGCTAGATGGGAAATGATGATGCACCAGCCAATAAGAACAGTAAAGTTGCGTCCTTTGATCTGTCAACCATGTTTAAAATAGGTAAACAATTCTTTTAAAAAACAATCTCCTCTAGGCTTCAGTGACACATCCTCTTCTTGTTTTGTCTAAAATACTGGCCTCTTTGTTGTTCTCCTTTACTAGCTTCTGTTTCTCTGTTGCCTTCTGAATATTGAAAAGACCCAGGGCACGCTCACCAGCATCCTATGCTTCTACCTGTATTGTTGTTCTAGAAAATATTATGTAGCCTCAAGCTAAAATATAATCTAAATGCCGATCATAAGCAGATTGAAAGATTTAACCATAACCTCTAAAGGGAACAAGACCTATCCACTTGACTACCTATTTATGATTACACTTTAGAAGTAAAATTTATTTAAACCTTAAAAAGGCCAAAAGTGTTGATATTTTCGTCTGTTCTTTGCAATCTGCTTTTCTCCTATTTTTTTTTTTCTGTTTCAGTAAATGGCAGCTGCATTCACCCAATTGCTCAAATCAAAATTCTACACAAGTCCCTTAAGCCTAGTCTTTCTCTTATCTAGAGTATCCAATGTGTCAGGAAGTACTATTGGCTCTACATCTGAAATAAATCCTAAAGATATCTACTTTTTTTATCTTCACTGCCAGTATTCTGTTTAAAGTCACTATCATCTCTTCTTTGAATGACTACATCGCTTTTAAATTGTTTTTCTACTTTCATTCTTTCACCATATCAATTTATTTTCCCCATAGCAGCTGACTTATCATTATTATTAAATACAAATCAAATCATATAATATCATAGCCTTGCTTAATACCTTTCAATAAGTTCTTATGGACTTGAATAAGAATTAAATTCCTACCCTGCTTATGAAGACATGCATGAACCTCTTTCTGGCTACCTGTCTATTCCATTTTGTAAGATTTTCCCTTTATGCTCATGACCTAGCTCCTGAACTTTCTCTGTTCCTTAAATATTCTAAATCCTAGTTGTGAAATCCATGAATTAGATCTCCAAGTTCACATGAAACATCCTATATGATATATTACATGTTGGGCCATTAAACAATAAATATTCCAGTGACTATGAACAAAATATACAGTAGATAAACAATAGATAAAATTAACAAAATGAAAAGATGGTTTTTGTAAATATAAACCAAGTATACAAGCCTTAGCTAGGCTGAAGATGAAGAAGACATTACTACTGACTTTGAGATAAATAAAAGGATTATAAGAAAGAAATGATTTAAAAAATTGTGTACCAACATATTAGATAACCTAAACAAAAGACACAAATTCCTGAAAAGACAGAAACTACCAAAACATTTTCAAGGATAAATAGAAAATCCAAATAGATTTATAAAGAGAAATATAGTAAATCATTAATTTTAAAAATTCCTGTAAAGAGAATTCTAAACCAGAGCTGTATTCACTGGTAAATTATATGTTTTTGAAAAATATTTTAAATAATTAACATTTGATTTTTTTTAATATTTAAAAATAATTAAGAGTTACATAAGCTATTAAAAAGGTAAAAGAGGAACAAAACTTTCTCTCTTGTTCTATGTGTCCAGTATTACCCTGCTACCAAAATGAGGCAAATACAACTCAGGAAAAGCCAATTTCTCATGAATGCAAATGCAAAAATCATCAAAAAAAATAGTAGTAAACAGAATTCAAAAGATTATACTGTCCGATTGGTATTTATTCTAGGAATGTAAGTTTGGTTCACCATGTGAAAATCCCTGTACTATATCATGTTAATAGAGCAGACAAGGCATACAAGCCACTGGATCATTTCAATACACGAAGAACAAGCATTTGACAAAAATGTATTGTCCTTGTATGATACAAACACTTGATGAGATAATAAAGGAAGGAAACTTACTCAACCTAATAATGGTCATCTATGAAAAACCCACAGAGCATCACAGTTAATAATGAAAGACAGAAATATCTTCCCCTAAGATCAGGAATAAAACAAGTTTATCTCCTCTTACTACTTTTATGCAATGTTTTACTAGAAGCTCTATCCAGAGTCTAAACAAAATACTTAGGCAAGAAAAAGAACTAAAATGTGTCTAAGTTGGAAAGGAAGAAGTAAAAGTATATCTACTCACAGAGGGCATAATTTTGTATGTAGAAAATCCTAAGGAAGCAGTAAGAAAAACACTAAAGCTAATAAATAAGTTCAGGAATATTGCAGGATATGAGATTGACATACAGAAATCAATTACGTCTATACAATAGCAATGAATACTCTAAATGAAATGAAAACAATCTAATCTATATTATCATTAAAAATAATAACATACTTAGAAATAAATTTAACAAAATAATTTCAAGGTTTATATAGTGAAAACTACAAGTTTTTATTGAAAAAATAAATAAAACATAAATAAATTTAAAAGATTCTGTTTGTGGATTGAAAGATACTGTTAAGATATCAATTCATCTATTAATTCAACATACAATTTTTGTCAAAATTCCATCTGCCTTTTGTGCAGAAATTAACAATATACTCTTAAGTTTCATATAGGAAATTCAGAGGATCCAGTCAAAATAGCCAAAACAATCATGAAAAAAGGACAGATTTGGAAAATTCAGACTTCCCAATTTCAAAACTTATTAAAATTATAATAATTAAGAATGTGTAACACTGGCTTAAGTATTGACATGTTGATCAATAGAATAGACTTGAGCCTCTTACATTTGTGGTTAATTGATTTGCAATGAGAAAGCCAAGATAATTTGGAGAAAACAATAATCTTTTTAACCAATAGTTCTGGGATAATTGTTTATTAACATTCAAAAGAATAAATTTAGATGGCCATGTCACATCATATACAAAATCACTCAAAATAGATTAAAGTCCTAACTGTAAAAACCAAAAATATAAATTTATTCAAAGTAAACATAGGAATACACCTGTATGGCCTTGGAATTAGGCAATGATTTCTTGGATGTAATATTAAAAGCAGAGGCTATGAGAAAAATAGATAAATTGAACTACATCAAAATTAAAATTTGTGCTTCAAAAGACTGTCAAGCAAATGAGAACACTCATAAAATGTGAGAAAATATTTTCAAATTATATGTCTGATAATAAATTTGGGCTCAGAATATTACAAAGACTCTTAAAAAGATTTTGAAATATTTAAAATGGACAGAAATTTTTATGGGCACCTATGCACAGCATTCAGAAGCCTGATGATGGGCCTGCCCTATCTGCAACTGTCAATGTATGTACTATCCTGATGTCCAGGTTTTAGTTTACCCATCCCTCTGCATATGAGTCAACCATGCAAGAGCCCAAAGAATGATTTCTGCCACTACTGCCACTGCCAATATCATGCACACCTCCACGGGGACTAGAAACCTCACAGTCAGCCTCTCTCTATCATCAGCACATAAGCATGTTATCTAGAGGTCTGAAGACCAGCCACCTGAAGCTATCACTGCTGGAACCCACATATGCACCAGGGTCATAAGGACTGGTCTTCCAGGCCTAACACTACCACCAATGGTGCCGTAGAACAAGCCTACTTGACATCCTTATCCTCAGCAAAGACTCAGTACTGATAAAACTGATAAAATCAAATGAGAAGAGAAAAGAATCAAACTATCAGTACAAAAAAATTGTAAAGGTAAATAATAGAAGAGAAAATAAGGATATGCAAACAATTTGGAAACAATTTAAAAAATAACAGGAATAAGTCATCACCTACCAATAACAATGTTGAATTTAAGTGATTTAAGTTCCCCAGTTAAAATATACAGATGAATTGAATGGATTAAATATATAAATCCAATTATGCGCTGCCTACAACAAACTTACTTCACTAGTAAAGACACATACATACTAAAGGATGGAAAAAAATATTTTATGTAAAGAGAAACCAGAAGTGTACAGGAATACCTGTGTTTATGAGGGAATATGTTCTCTTTCTGGGTCCACAAGAGGGCGTAGTTTTAAGGGCAAGAACTTCCCAGCGCCATGCCCACCTTCCATCTCTCCATCCGGGGGATTTGACAGCTTACCTTTAAATTTCCGTGCATGATTTAAGAGTCAATCACCCCAGCGGAAGTTTAAAGGAATTCCTTTCATTGGCCAGAGGAACGTGGGGAGGTGGGAATTTCTCCCAGGATAAATTCCGCTGCTCCTTCACCCACACTGGAATTCCTGCTCTCTAGAATCCCCTCCCACATAGAGGGAACTCTCTTTCCCCTCCTGGATTTCACCTCTGGGGTCCCCTTCCACCCAGTATAGATGCTGTCTTTCCTTTCCTGGATTCCATCTTTTTCGTTTCTCTCATTCAGTGTGAGGGGAGTTTTCCTTCTCTGGTTTTCTCCCTCTGGGAAATCTTCTTACTCAGTGTAAGAGCGACTTTTCTTTCTCTCATTCAGTGTGAAAGCTAGCTGTTTCTTTTTCTCTGCTTCTCCCTTTTTCTCTCTCTACCCAAATAAATCACTTTTCTGCCACACTTTGGGGGTCTGGTATTTATTTCATGAGTGCACTGCACCGTGGTCTCCCCTCTCATTCTTGAGAGAGTGATAGACCAAGAACCTGGAGAAATGTCCTCTTGGGGAACTGAGGGCATCCCTGAACCCCAACATTTATATCAGAAAAAAATAAGATATTAAGTCAAAAATGATAAAAAGAGAAAATAATTATATAATGATGAAGGGATCAATACAGCAAGCAGATGTAACAACTGTAAATATATATGCACCCAATACCAAAGTAAGGAGGTGTATACAGCTAATATTATCAGAGCTAAATATAGAAATAGACCCTAACATAATTATACCTGGGAATTTTAATACCCCACTTTCAGCATCAGACAGATGATCTATACAGAAAATCAACAAAGAGACATAGGACTAAATCTTCATGATAGACCAAAGGGACAAAACAAAACTTAAGAGAACATTGTATGCAACACCTAAAGAACATTCTTTCTTCTCATCAGCACATGGAACATTCTCCTGGTTGTTTCAGACCAATTGTATTAGTCCACAGTACAATTCTCAACAAATTTTTTAAAATAGAAATTGCATTAAGTATTTTCTTAGATTACAATGCAATAAAACTAGAAATAAATTATAATACAAAGTTGAAAACTATACAAGTAAATTTTAAAAATATGCTCCAGAATAACCATCAAATCAATGAAAAAAAAAAAATAAGAAAATCAAAAACTCCTTTAAAAAATGAAAACAGAGCATACCAAAATGTATGGGATACAGAAAAATCATTGCTAATAGGAAAAAATTGTAGCAGTAAACAACTACATCTAGAAATTAGAAAGATTTTAAATAAGCAACCTATTAATGCTCTCCAAGGAACTAGAAAAGCAGGAGTAAATCAAACCCAAAATTAGTAGAAAATATAAATAATAAAGATTAGAGCAGAACTAAAGAAATTAGAAACAAAAATACAAAGAATCAACAACATGAAAATGTGGCATTTAGGGCATTAGGAAAAAGAGCTAATGCATGTGAGGCTTATACATAGGTGATGGGTTGATAGGTGCAGCAAACCACCATGGCACAAGTTTACCTATGCAACAAGCTTGCACATCCCGTACATGTACCCCAGAGCTTAAGAAATAAAAGAAAATAAAAATGAAAAAATAAACAAAATCAATAAACCATTCATTAGACTAATGAAGAAAAAAGAAGACTCAAAATCAGAGAAGAAAAAGATAACATTACAACTTAACCCACAGAAATACAAAGGAGCATTAGAGACTATAATAAACAAGTATAAGCTAACAAGTTTTTAAAAATTAAAGGAAAGTGGTAAATTTCTGGACACATACAATCCACCAAGACTGAACAAAGAAGAAGTAGAAAACTTGAACAAACTAATAATGAGAAATAAGATTAGATCGGTAATAAACAGTCTCCCTCAAAAGAAAAGCCCAGGACCAAATGGCTTTACTGATGAATCTACTAAGCTTATAAAGGAGACTCAATACCAATTCTCAAACTATTACAAAAAATTGAAGACAGGAAAAGCTTTCTGCACTTCCTCATTTAGTATGATGTTAGCTGTGGGTTTCATATATGGCTTTTGTCATTTTTAGGAAAATTTTTCTAAATCATTCAGCAGGGTTAGCATTATTCTGACAGACATAAAAGGAACATACTTCAAAATAACAAAAGTCATATATGAAACCCACAGCTAATATCATACTAAATGAGGAAGTGCAGAAAGCTTTTCCTGTAAGAATTGGAAAAAAACAAGGATGTTTAATTTCACTACATTTATTTAACACTGGAGCAAAAGACCTAGCCAGATCAGTTGGGCAAGAGAAATAAATAAAAGGCATCCACATTGGGAAAGAGAAAGTCAAATTGTCCATCTTTGACAAATACATGATTTCATAGTTAGAGAAAGCTAAAGACTACACACACACACACACACACACACACACGGTAAAATACCTATTAATATATTTAAAGACTACACACACACACTCTCACACACTAGGTAAAATACCTATTAATATATTTAATCAAAAGGGTAAAATATCTCTACAATGAAAACTATATTGCTAGGTGTGGTGGCTTATGCCCATAATCCCAGCACTTTGAGAGGCCAAGGCGAGCAGATTACATAAGGTCAACAATCTGAGACCAGCCTGGCCAATATAGTCTCTACAAAAATACAAAAATTAGCTGGGCATAGTGGCATGTGCTTGTAGTCCCAGCTACTCAGGAGACTGAGGCAAGAGAATCACTTGAACCCAGGAGGCAAAAGCTGCAGTAAGCAGAGATCAACCACTGCACTCCAGCCTGGGTGAAAGAGCAAGACTCCATCTTGGGGAAAAAAAAAAAAAAAAAAAAAAAAAACACTGGGGAAAGAAATTGAAGAAAGCAATAAATAAATGGGAAGACAACTGTTGCTTCTGGACTGGAATAATTAATATATTTAAAATAGCCAAACTACCCAAGAAACCTATAGATTCAATGCAATATCTAAAAAATACCAATGACATTCTTCATATAAATAAGAAAACAATTCCTAAAGTTATTATGAAAATGCCAAAAAAGCTCAATACTGAGCAAAAATGACAAAACTGAAGGCATCACACTATCTGACTTTAAAACATATTATAAAACTATAGTAACCAAAACAGCATGGTATTAGCATAAAAGTAGATACAGAGACTAATGGAGCACAAATAGAAAACCCAGAAACAAATCTATATCTTTTCAGTCAAAACTAATATTTGACAGGAGCACCAAGAACATATGTTGACAAAATAACATTTTCTTCATAAGTGGTGCTGAGAAAATAGAATATTCATATGCAGAAGAGTGATACTAGAACCAAATTTTTGCCATATACCAAAATCAACTCAAAGTACATTAAAAACTTAAATGTAAGACCTGAAACAGTAAAACTATTGGAAGAAAACTGGGAGAAGTGCTTCAGAACATTAGTCTATGCATGGATTTGTAAAGCTAAGTCTTCAAAATACAGGCAATAAAAACAAAACATATATCACTAAAATTACATTAAACTACAAAGAAAAGCTTCTGTACAGCAAAGGAAATAATCAGCAGAGTGAAGAGATAAATTACAGATTGGGAGAAAGTATTTACAAACTATTTATTCAACAAGGTATTCATATTCAGAATATACAAGGAACTCAAAACTACCCTACAGAAAAGAAACCAATATATATATATATATAATCTAATTTCAAAAATGGGCAATTGGGCTAAACAGACATTTTTCAGAAGAAGAAATACAAAGTGCCTACAGGTATATAAAAAATACTCAGCATCACTATCATCAGGGAAATGGAAATCAAAACCACAATGGGATATTATCTCATACCACTTAGAATGGCTTTTATTTTAAAAAATCACTGTTGCTAGAAATATAAACAGTATGGAGATCTTGCAAACAAATTAAAAATAAAACTGCTATATAATCTAGCAATCCCATTACTGGGTATTTATTTGAAGGAAAGGCAATCAGTATATCAAAGGGATACCTGGTCCACCATGTTTATAATTGCAACACTGCTTGTAATAAATCAACTGAAATGTCCATCAGCAGATCAACAGATACAGAAAATGTGACATATATACACAAGGAGATATCATTCAGCCGTTAAAAAGGAATAAATCCTGTCATTTGCAGCAACATGTGTGGAACTAGAGTTTTTATGTTAAAGTTAAAGAGGTCAGGCATGGAAAGAAAAAATACCACATGTTCTTGCTTATATATGTGGGCTAAACAAGTTATTACATGGAGGCAGAGGGAAGAATGGTGATTACTAAAGACTGGGGATTGTGGGGGAGAGATAAAGCAAGATTGATTAATGATACAAATATAGAGTTAACTAGTAGGAATAAGTTCTATTATTTGATAGCACAGTAGGGTGACTATAGTTCATCATTTATTTTATATTTCAAAATAGCTAGAAGAGAAGATTTAACTTGTTCTCAAAGCAAAGAAATGATAAATGTTTGAGCTGCTCGATATCCTAAGTACCCTGATTTGATCATTATACATTGTATGTATGTATCAAAATATCACATATACCCCATATACATGTAAGATTCTTTAGTACCAATAAAAGAAACAAAGTACCAAGCAAAAAAAAATAAAATGAAAATGAAAATGGGCAAATATTTTCATTAGACACTTCTCAAAAGACATATACATGACCAGTAAGCACATAAAAAGATACTCAATGTATTTAGTCACTAGGGAAATGTAAATTAAAACCACAGTAAGATACTTAACACCCACTAACTAGGATGGCTACAATAAAAGAAGCATGGAAAATAACAAGTGTGTGCCAGATATGGAGAAATTGTAGCCCTCATACGTTGCTAGTGGTAATGTAAAGTAATGCAGTCACTCTGGAAAACAGTTTTGAAGTTCCTGCAAAGTTAAACATAGAGTTACCCTATGACCAACCAGTTGCCCACTTAGGTACACATAGCCAGAACATTTGTAAACATTACAAACAAAAACCTACAAACAAATATTCATTGAAGCACTATTTATAATAGCCTTTAGGTGGCAGAAACCCAAATATCTACCAACTGATCAACTGATGTATGATTTTAAAAATGTGGCATATACATACACTGTGTATACATAGATATACATACACTGCCTTTGTCATAAAAAGAATGAAGTATTGATGTATACTCAAACATAGATCAATCTTGAAAGCATTATGCTAAGTGAAAAAGGCCAGTTACTAAATTCCACAGATGATTCCTTTTATTTTTATTCTTATTATCATACTTTAAGTTCTGAGGTACATGTGCAGAGTGTGCAAGTTTGTTACATAGGTATATATGTGCCATGGTGGTTTGATGCACCCATCAACCCCTCATCTATATTAGGTATTTTTCCTAGTACTATCCCTCCCCCAGCCCCGACCCACTGGCAGCCCTTGGTTTGTGATGTTGCCCTCCCTGTGTCCATGTGTTATTGTTCAACTCCCACTTATCAGTGAGAACAAGTGGTGTTTGGTTTTCTGTTCTTGTGTCACTTTGCTGAAAATGATAGTTTCCAGCTTCATGTCCCTGCAAGGGACATAAACTCATCCTTTTTTATGGCTGCATAGTATTCCATTGTGTATATGTGCCACATTTTCTTTATCCAGTCTATCATTGATGGGCATTTGGGTTGGTTCCAAGTCTTTGCTAGTTGAACAGTGCCAGAATAAGCATACAAGTGCATGAGTCTTTATAGTAAAATGATTTATAATCCTTTGGGTACATACCCAGTAATGGGATTGCTAGGTCAAATGGTAGTTCTAGTTCTAAGTCCATGAAGAATTGCTACCCTGTCTTCCACAATGTTTGAACTTACACTCCAACCAACAGTGTAAAAGTGTTTTTTCCCACATCCTCTCCAGCATCTGTTGCTTCTTGACTTTTTAATGATTGCCATTCTAACTGGTGTGAGATGGCATCTCAATGTGATTTTGATTTGTGTTTCCCTAATGACCAGTGATTATGAGCTTTTTTTCATATGTTTGTTGGCTGCATAAATGTCTTCTTTTGAGAAGTGCCTGTTCATATATTAAATGTACAGAATAGACAAATTAATAGAAAAGGATACATGAGTGATTGTCAGGAGCTGTGGAAAGACAACATGGACAGTGACTGTAACAGGACATAAAAATCACTGAAGTGTGCACCGTGATAAAGTGAATTGTATGTTATATGAATTATATCTCATTAGAAAATAAATTTAAGAAGAGGTTAAATAAAGAGTCTAGATATCTGGGTCTTTTCAGGGTTTGGAAAGTCACAGTTATTAATTATAAATAAAAAATAGTGGGATTAAATAAGCCTCAGACCACATAGGTCTAGTAAAATCATTCCTTTGCATAAGAGATTAATGTAAAGATCAGATTAATTGTGTGAACTTTCCTTTTTATGCTGCAGTCTTAAATTAGCTGACAGTATAATAAGAGATAAGGAAAGAAGCATTCACACTCTATCCCTCACAAGATAGTACAGATTCTTAAGGAATGAGTGCTATTTCAATATTTGTATCCTCTGAAACTCATGTTGAAATTTATTCCCCAATAGTAACTGTATTGAGAGGTGGGGCCTTTAAGAAGTGATTGGGACACGAGGGCTGTTTCCTCAATAATGAAATAATTCATTCATCAATTAAGTTCTGTGGATTAATGGCTTATCATGGGAGTGAGTTATCATGAAAGTAGATTTGTTCTAAGTGCCAGTTTGGCTCTCAGTACACCTGTCTCACTCTGTGATGCCTTTCATGATGTGATGGAGCACAAGACTGTCACCAGAAGCGGACTAGATGCCAAGCCCTAAATACTAGACCTTATAGCCTGCAGAAATGTAATAAATAAATTTCTTTTATTTATGAGTTACTCATTCTCAGGTATTGAGTCATAGCAACAGAAAATGGAATAAGAAAATGATCTAAAAGAAATCTGAATTTAATGACTAGCTTTAGACCAGTTTGGAAGTTAAATAAATAAGAAACTTACTAATTTCCCAGCATGAAATATATGCAAAATTGAATTTCACTGTTCAATCTTAAGAAAATAGTTGGACTTCTGTATTAGCCCATTTTGCCTTACTATAAAGGAATATCAGCAACTAGGTAATTTATGAAGAAAAAAGGTTTATTTTGGCTCACAGTTCTGCAGGCTACACCAGCTTGGCACCAGTATCTGCATGGTTTCTGGTGAGGCCTCAGAAAGCTTACAATCATGGCAGAAGGCAAAGGGGTAGCTGGTACATCACATGGTGAGCGAGAGCAAGAGAGATGGGGAGAAATACTAGGCTCTTTTAAACAACCAGCTCTTGTACAAACTACAAAAGAAATCACTCATTACCATGAGATGATAGCAAGCTATTCATAAAGGATCCATCCCCATGACTCAAACACACCCACTAGGCACCATCTCCAACACTGGGGATTACATTTCAACATGAAATTTGGAGAGGACAAACATCCAAACTATATCAGCTGCCATCTGTTTACAGGTAAGAGGTGGGCTAGGGAAACTGCTGCTTCCTAAGGCAGACTTACCTATTCTTTTCCTTTCCAAATAGAACTATTGATTTTGGTTATTTCATCCCTCTTCTACTGTTATTAGGAGCATGGAGGACAGAAAACTGTTTTAAAGTTCAAAGTTTTACAGCCAAACAGGAGTTTTACGTAATGTAAACTATTTAACAACACCCAGGAATCCTGGGCTTTGAGCTGGAAGGGCTTGGAGTTCATGTTTCTTGGGGTGGAGTTGATTGTGCCTAATGTGTAGGGGAATTGAAGGAGGAAGTAAAATTTTTGATATCCAGATGGTGGACTGTGACAGTGACAGCCAGTGCTCACTAAATTCTCCATTTGTTCCCATGCATTTTCCAACCCTTGTGCTGTTAGACTGGGACTTGGAGCCGTCTTCAATAATAGACTACAAACAGATGTGATGTGTGTCACTTCAGAGAGATGGCAATTTAAAGCTGGCTCTGCGTGTCTCCTTCGACCTTCTCTGCTCTTGAGGTTACAGCGCGGAGGCCACATGCTCCAGATGGCATAAGGAATAATAGCTTCTACCTGCCCATATGTGACTTCATGTGAGTGAAAAGTAAAGCCTTATTTTTGTAACATACTGAAAGTTGTTTTATTTTCCCTTTGTTCCCCTAACTGGTATGTCTTACTTTGACTAACTGACCTTTAATAACTTATTTATATTTTCTAAGCTTACAGTTTTCTCATGTAAAAGTTGGGATAGTGATCATACTTAACTAGTTACTGTTTTAAGGTTAAAAATAAGTGTGTTAATGAGCATCTTCTAGGACCCGGTATGAATCAAGCAACTAGCTCTCATCATCATTAAGATATTTGTATCATAGCAATTTACAAACTGAGTACACAATTTACAAACTGTGTATAAGCAACTAGTTAATGTTAGCCCTCATCATTATTAAGATATTTGTATTATAGCAATTTACAAACTGTATACACAATTTACAAACTGTGTATAATTATACACATTAAAAAGTGCATATATAAATGAGAAATTATATTCCATGAAATGGAATAAGGTGGAGGGACTCAGGAATTGCAGATAACTGGAAATTGTTAAGAAATACATATTAGAATTTGATAGAAAAGTGGGTAACAGAAGACATTCTTAATAGAGAGTATAGAGTTCAGATGAAGTTAAAAGCGTAATTCCGAATATCGAAACTTTTAACTCCTTTCACTACTACCTGTCAACCTAAAAAACAAAAGAAAAGCTTGCAAATTGTATAATTTCCTGGTTTGGAGAATGAGAAAGCACTGAAAGAAGGTCAGTAAAGCACAAAGGAAAAGGCTGGTTCTGGGCGCAGACTGGGTAAAGACACAACTGAGTTCCGAAGGCAGTGGGTGGGAGAGGGGCAGGTGGCCATTTGACTATTTGAAAATTTTTCACTCTCTGGAAATATTCACTTTTCTATGAGATGTAAATTCTTTTCTCCTACCCTTGATAAATTTACTTAAAATAATGCCCACACAACATAAAATAACAACATGAACACTAAACTAAATATTATTATTTTTTAATCAATGCCCTTATGCCAGTGGCAATTTGGACTAAGAAATAATTGTCAAAATGGCAGGGCTTTTTAAAAAATGTCCCTGAAATTGAGAGCGGAATGGGCAACTACATATAGAAGAACCACTTTCAGTATAAAAGTAAGCTATGGAGCCCTTTTGACTTAAATTTTAAAAAGTAGATTTATTCTGAAATATTTTTTCAAGGTGTGGTGGGCACAAGAGAATAGTGCATTCAATTAGGTGACCCTTACGAATGACTCAATGGGCCAGGTGCAGTGGCTCATGCCTGTAATCCCAACACTTTGGGAGGCCGAGAAAGACGGATCACCAGAGGTCAGGATTTCGAGACCAGCCTGGCTAACATGGTGAAAATCTATCTCTATTAAAAATACAAAAACTAATGATTCATGGTGGCACATGCCTGTAATTTGTTACTTGGGAGGCTGAGGCAGGAGAATTGCTTGAACCAGAGAGGAGGAGGTTGCAGTGAGCCCAGATCGTGCCCCTGCACTCCAGCCTGGACAACAAAAGTGAAACTCCATCTCAAAAACAAATAAATAATAAATTAAAATCACTCAATTAAAACCCCCCAAAAATATCGAATATGCTGATATTTTCTAGTAACTGATGGCTCATTTAGCTGTAACATCTGTACTGAAATATCCATTTATATGTTAGGCTTACTAATCAGATTAAGTATTAAAACAAGGATCCTAATACTGTGCCATACAGTAGAGTACCTGGCACGTAGTAGGCATAAATTATTTTTGTGTTATTTCATTATTGAAGTCAACCTTGATGCTAAAATTCTTCCTTTACCTGAGCAAGGGAATTTACAATTTGTTCTTCCCAAGGGCTTGAAATCCAATTACACTGTACAGATCATTAAAAGTCACACATGATGTCCTGAGGCATAGAGAGCTGGAGTGTAATGAGAATTACACCCATTACAAGTGCATATGAATTGGGAGGCTGTTATCTGCGTTTCCTTGTCAGGCCTTTTCTTTTCCCTTTGGTATATGCCTTACACAATCCATCAATCAGGAGAATTAATGGCGTGCCTAGCAATTTAGGCCATACGGAGATAATCAAGGCATCATAAATTGTGTTAGAGCAAATAAAGCCTACAAAATAGGACTGCTAGCACAGCAATCGCATTTCAAAACTGCCTGCCTGCACTGGAAAATGTGTCAATGATGAAGAGCGTAGGTGAAAACAGAAGAAGTCAACTAGGGAAGAGTGTACTCACTCAGGAGCAGATAGTGGAGTCGATGTTTGGGGTCTTCTGGGAGGAAAAGTAGGTCTGTATGCTACTGGCAGTGAATCCGTATGGGTCTGCAGCAACCTCAGGTCTTGCCTCCTCAGGAGTAAAAGTTCCACTGAGGAGGCAGAAAGCAGGAGGAGAGACCAAGGCAAGTTTTAGAGCAGGAGTGAAAGTTTATTAAAAGGCTTAAAGAAAAGGCAGGAAAGAAAATAAAATATACTTGGAAGAGGGCCAGCGGGCAACTTGAGAGATAAAGGGCACTGTTTGACTTACGGTTTTGTATGCTGGCATTCTTCCGGGGTCTTGCGTTACCTCTCCCCTGAGTTCACTTGGGGTGGTCCGTCTGCAGGTGCAGCGGCCTGCCAGTTTGGGAGGGGCTGCAGATGCAGTGTGTTTACTGGAGTTGTGTACTTGCTTCCTTGATGCATTCTTCCTTTGACAGCCAAATGTCCCTTGATGGTCACGTAGCAGTTAAACACCACCATTTTGCCTCTCAGTGTGCACACTTGAGCCCACTAGCCCAGTGGGAAGCTGCTTATCACCAGTTTTAGGTGTTTCTGTTTATTGGGAGATCGCCTTTCCCTGGCGCTCATTAGGATCAATTATTATTTTAGAGAGGCAATGTAACAACTGCCTAACCATCACCTGATGGTCACCAGACATTCCTGGTGGGCAGGAGCCCTCTCCTCCTCTGCTCATGTCTGACTAGCTACCTACCTTATTATATGTAAAACACAGCTCTTAATGTTTAATACTTTGAGGTAGTTCTCCAGATGAGACGTGAGCATCAAGGACCTTATCACCATGGGTAGAATATACCTTTCCCTTCTGTGCCTTTATTTTAGGTTCATTCTCCTATCCTTCCTTGTGACACCCTCACCGAAGAAATGGCAGTTTCAGAGGTACAACTTCCCAGCTTTCCTAATACCTAGGAGAAGGGCTTGCAATCAAAGCCTGTACAGCTGCAGTTATCTGAAGACAAAGCAGGGAACAAAAGACAGACCAAAGCAGAAGTATAAAGGTGGGAGGAGACTGGGATTTGAGTCTATTATTGATCTGTTAACTGCCCTGGAAACACCCAGCTTCAGGGCTCTTGTGATATGAGTCAATAATACTTCCTATCATTTAAGTTAGTGTTTCTCAAACTTTAATGTGCACAACAATCACTCGGGGATCTTGTTAACGTTCGGGTTCTGATTCAAGAAGGTCATGCCTTAGAATGTATATATCTATCATCCCAGGTGATGTCCAAGCTGTGCATATATTGAATCAGAAGTATTTAAGCCATTTAAAATTTTGTATTCAGTTACCTGCATCTTTGGACAGTGGGGGGAGGGGGTTGAAAATTGAATCCAAAGATATGATGATATAATGATGAACTTTAGGAACTTACTAGCTTAAAAAATGCATAGATAAAATCCTCACATGTAAGGGCTTTGAGATCATCAAGGTCTGACTTCAAATATTGGTTCTATCATTTACGTACTTGTGGCTCTGTTGGAAAATTGTTTAATCTCTCTGAATCTTGATTTCTTTGTCAGAGAGCAATAGTATCTATCTCATATGGTTGGACTGAGGATTAGCTGAGCTTATGTAAAAAAGCGTAGGTGTAGGATAAATGTGAGTTCCTTTTCTCTGATGCTATTGGCTGGTTGGAAGTCTGCATTCTCAAGCTTCACACATGTCAAAGATAACTTCATTCAAATGGGGGTAGGTATGATAGAAATAGACAGTGGTGAGAATTGGCACAGAAATTTTCTTACTATACTGTTGTTATTAGAAGCCTGTGATGTTTATAACAGTCGACCATGAACTTAACTGGAAGTAATAATAAAAATTTTACTTTGATGTGATAATAATAAAAATTGTACCTTGATATGACTTTTTCTTTTTAAAACCTGTCTGCCTTGTTTATGGTGAGAGACTTTTTTTTTTCCAAATTCACAGACTCTCTCCTCAAGAATTGCTGGAATATTGCTAAATGAAATAAAAATGTTGTTATCAGATCTGATCAGTGGTAAACCAAATCTATTTCTATACTACTAGAACAGTGGGAGGTAATGGGATTTTCCTGTGTCAGATTGCAAATAGGATTGTGGGTGTCTGCTCTGACTTGAAATGTTGTGACATGCTTTGTGTATTTTGTAGAGTTTGAAAACTACATGAGGCTTTCATGTTTACAAGTCTGGGTGTTTTGAACAATTCAGTGTTTCTGCAGTACATGGATGCCTCTCTGAATGATTTTGCAGTATTTTTGGTGTAATGCCCAAGCGAGGAGATTTACTAATGCCTTCCAAGCATATAGTCATGGTCTTCTGAGCAAAGGTTTCCATGCACAGGAATAACTCTTACTTATCTTCAATGGAAAGAGAAAACATGTTTTAATGTTGCATATGTCCTCTTGTCATTAGGGAATTCATGTATCTTCAAACATTCCACAATGGTAAAATGGTTTGTCCATTACCTTTCAGTATCATTGCTATCAAATTACTCTAAAACATATTTGGAACTGTGTGTTTAAATATTCAAAATCTTTTCTCACGTGGCGTCAACACAGGTTAACTCTCCTTATTTTAGAAGCGCTGTAGAGTAGAATGACTGAGAACATGAACTTCTAAGTTGGCTGGTGCTGGGTTTTAGTCTCTTTACTTACTATTTACATAAATTTGGACCAGTTATATACTTCTCTAAAACTCAATTTCATATCTGTAAAATGGGACACATAATACCTCCTCAGGGCATTTTGAAAAGATGCAATTTGATAGTGCATGTAGAGTATTTATCAGAGATTTGGCATTTAGTAAGAGTCCAATACATTTTCATTAGAAAGAGTTCATTCAAACCTGAAAATAAACCACTTATTTATTCTATTTCTTCCTCCTATAATATTCACAGTGATAATTTCTTGTGGAGGAGAAAAATAGTTTCCAGAAAGCAGTCTAAGACAACTAGCACACCTGCAATTTATTTTGGAAAGTGATCCTAGGGAATAGGAGGAGGGAACTTAAAAGAGTAAAATGGGGAAGAGGAAAATAGAAGGGTATGCACCTGTGAGCTTCTGGAGCCCACAGAGCCTTCCATGGACCATGTAGAATATCTGAGGGAAAGCTTAGTTACCTGCTAGTCTTTCATTCGTTGTGTTTTAGTGGGTTACTAACACCCTCACATAGGTTTGCAGTATGTAAGCGATTCGTCTCTTGGTTCTAGGAAGTAGCCAAAATTAGTATCAGAGAATCTCCAGAACAGAAAGTGAAATGAGCACAGCTGAGAGTTCACATTGTATTCATGCAATGTTGGTTGCTCCACGATGTGAAGGTGGTCAGAGAACATGAGGGACACAGGAGGTATTTCATATATAATTCCTCATAAAAGCCATGTGTTGTCACTGATTCCAGAGACTTAAGAGCAATTCAGTCCCAGGTACTTCTGTTTCAAAGCCCAACATTTGAAGGACAGTGGCTTAAGTCATTGTCTATGTGGTAAAGCCCAATGTCTAAGTCACCTCACTGTAACAGATCTACAACAGACACCTGTAAGATCCCCAATAGTGATTTTTATGCTTAACACCCAAGTAAAAAGGCACATTTTCAGAGTGAACTGATATACACCTTTTGAAGAGTGTCTCCTTTCCTTAGTTCTGTCAGGAAACACAAATAGATGAGAATAGCCTTTTTAGTCTCTGAGTATTTGGAGATCTTAATGAAGGCAATGAAACTGAACACTTTTCTCTTTCAAAAGCATTTCAAGAGGTTGTTTATCTCCGTGGATGATTTAACATTGCTTACCTACTTTATTATAGCATTTAATATATTGATTTTTTTCTTTAACATTAAGGAAGTAATAACACTTGAAAAGTATGCTATTGGAGTCCTAGGAAACTCTAGCAATGCATAAATATGTATAAAATAGTGGGATTATGACCAAGGTTAAATGTATAAAGGGGAAAATCCAATTGCATAATTCCTTTAATATTTGGTGATTATGTGTTGGTGAGCATTTCCTCTACTGAAAATGACCCTGTCATTAAAACTCTAAAAATCGCAGACAAAAATTTTCTACCTCCCTACTAAGCAATATGCTTTAGCTTGAGGTCTCTAGCATTTAAGGGGAAAATGGGTTCCAGACAAATGTCTTTCACATTAGAAACTGTATTAAATTAATTGAAAAATAGATAAACATTGATAATAATAAAACAAGAGAAATGATGACAGTAAAAGGCAAATACTTTTTTAAATGATATGCAAATAGACATTCAATAAAACCACGTTTCAGACAACATAATCATTTGCATCATAAAAAACTCTAGTGGTTCAAATTTTAAATATTTAAAAGCTTCAGTTGGATTTCAAATTAGCCTAAAAAGAAATTTCCATCTTAATAAAATAGCCAAAACTTTCCTTTTAAATTTACAACTTATTTTGTTAAAAAAATGTGTTCACTATTCTTGAAAAAGGCCTAAAATGGGTCTTTCAGAAGAGAAAGCCTTTCTCATTTTTAATTGAATCCAATGGAGCATGGAAGACACAATTCCAAAGCATCCAGGAAAAAAGTGAAATACCCAATCAATGATTCACATGTTCCCAAATACCCAGAATTTGGGTTGTCCTTCAACAAAACAGGAGGGTGACTGAGTGATTCCTTGATATTTGAAAGTTGCTTCCTGATGCCATAAATTATGATAATTCAGTCTGTTCTAAGGACTTTTTTTTAAACCACAAAACTGCAGTATCCCTGCCTAGATTTATTTGAACTTCTAAGCTTGATTACAGACTTTTAGATGTCTTCTGGAAGCTCCCTTAAGTGAGGTGAGAGGTACTCTGACTTTAGTCACCAAATTTAATGTTCTCATCACTTAAATTGACTTAATACAGTCAAGTTTATTTTACACTGTCGGTTACTTACTACTGCAAGTCAACACAGCATAGGAATTGATGCATTTTGTGCCTTCAATTCAAATTAAATAGCAAACACTGCTGTTCGTAAACTTTTTGGCCAACGAATAAAAAATATTTCATTTCTAATTCTCACCAAACGGATTGAAATTAAACAGTAGCAGATGAACTGGGCAGGCATGGAATACTAAATAGTAACTGGCAAATGAAATAATCCATTTTTGCTTTTACAACGAAAATGAGAACTGATTTTGCACTGAGAGATAGAAGTAAAAGGACCAAGAGTTTTTTAAAAAAAGCCTTCTCCACCAAAAGAGCAAAATAGCACTCAGTGGCATTGCATTGTTAACAAAATGTCTTTATCAGAAACTATAATTTAATATTTAAGTATCTAATTTACATGTGACAAGGTATCATATTCAAAAAATTAAATGCAACTAGAAAACTATTAACCACTAAAAACAATACCAAACACAACCCAAACATTTATAGGAAAGCAACAGCTAGAATTTGAATTGGAAAAAATGTTTCATCATATTTGGCTCATTAAACAAAGCATCCATTATAGCTTGGAAAAGAGCATCTCTTCTAATTCATCAAAAGTTTACCCTTTATAGCATCAATAACATTTAAAGATAGTTTCATTAACTGTTTATGCACACGTGTGTGTATATATATTGTGAAACATACACTTGTGTGTTCATTTAAAGACATTGTATCTACTGATAACTGGCTGAACTTTGGAAGGTGCTGAAATCCACATTTCTACATGTCCTTTGACCCATTTAATAATGTCTTTTTAAAAACAGAAATTACATAAAATACTCTGTTTTTTATTAACTGAATATTTTCTTAAGCATAATAATAAACAATGAAAGAATTGCACTTATTATAAAGGTATAGTAAAGTGTTAGATTGCAGCTCAGCCATGAAAGATCAGGGACTGTAGGACTGATGATAAATTGTGCATTATATGCAAAGATGATGGTGGCCGGTGAAATTAAAATGAGAGCAAGTAGTTACAGAACAAACAGAGGGGATAACAGAAGAAAACATGCACTACTCCTATTTTAATGCAAAACTAATTTCTCCCAGGAAACCAACCTTTGACCTTTCTTATACAAAGAAACATGTTCTGCACCCCTGGCAACACAGTAGACTTGGACTTCTGTATTCAAATACTAGTTCACTGTCTCTGAGTGTGCTGCTCCAGTGTCATCTCCAAAAGCTGCCCTTGAAATTCTGGAGCAACTACAATGTTACAGTCTCTTTGTCAGGTTTCATTGAGCCTCAATATTCCCTTCAGTTATGTATAAATATAGTCCATTATTCATCCTCTTCTGGTTCCTGTGGTAACACAGATATTTCTTCCTTCAAACAATCACTGAAGAATTTGAGGATTGTGCTGTAGAGATGATACTTGCTCTTCTCAGATACGTTATGACCTTCATCTGGGTAGACCTAAGATATTGAGGAGAAAGAAGATTTCAAATTATCAGAGAAGCTATTGTCCCTCACATTCACTTTCTGAGCCCCAGTGGCATGGAAACTTCGAAGAATAATAACTGATCAAAATCTCACCTAATTCAACTCTTAAGTTCTTCATGCTAAACTTAAAAAAAAAAAAGTAATCACATCAACTAATATTTGACACATTTTTTTTTTTGGTATTTAAATTAGAATATGTTGGCCATTAAAGATAACAAAAAAATAATCACGTGAACTAATATTTGACACAATTTTTGGTATTTAAATTAGAATATGTTGGCCATTAAAGGTAGACTTTTTCATGTTTATGTTTATTAAGAGGGACTTAACCTTGCCCTCAGCTGAACTAAACTTTGGACAGTTTCTTTTTGACTACAGGCTTTATCCCCCTCATCTCTTTTTTAGGAGTATTTACTTAAAAAATTTCCAGCTCTTTATTTAAAAAGCATTGAGTTCAGTCTCTGGCTTCTTTGCAGTAGTTTTTCATTGTCTTCCTTGCCTGTTTAACATTGTCTGGTGGAATTACTACTTTGACAATGCCCTTTCCAGTGTAAACAAAATTGTTACTGTTTCTAAAATACAAATAAAAAATGCAAATGTTGTACCATCAATGCCTGAGTACAAAGTTTTAAATGGTGCCTCATTACCCTTTTCATAAAACTCCATACTCCTCAATGTGCTCTGGTCATGCTTATGGAATGACCAGATCTGTTTATCTGTATATCTTCATCTGTCATTATCCTAAACCTGATGATTTGTGTTTTAGACAGGTTGAACTATTTTTGGTTCTTCTGAATGCTGAGAAATTAAAATGACTATTTTTTTTTTCTTTCTATGACTCCTTTATCAGACTGGAAGCTCCTTGATCGTGTAAAGTATGTCTTGTCATTCATAGAGCAGAGTGACCACTGTAAAGTCCTTGATAAATATATATTAAACATATGAATGCACAGGTGTAAATGGTAATGAAAATTGCCTTTTATCCTCTATTCTTTTCTTCTAATAGTTCCTCAAACATTTTTTAGCCACTATTTATTGTGAGAATTATTGGAAGTGAAGAAAAGAAAAAAGAGACAAGAAGGGAAATAGAAACTTGTTACTTTTAAAAGAATTCAATATTTGGGATATGAATAAGTCTCAGACGATAATGACAATTTAGAAAGGATTCATGCAATTCACTTTTAAAACATGAGCTGATCCACATTCTCAGTGTAATTAGGAACGAAAAACACAATCTTTGGTACCTAAAAAACATATTAAAAATAATAGTATGGAGAATGGAATAATAGAGAAGCTGTGTTGTATATCTCACCACTGAAAAAACATGACAAGAAAACACATTCTTCTAAAAAAGTAGCTTACCTGCATAGTATAATTCACTCCAGCTTTTATTAGGTGCTTGATTAATTCTGCTGAGTGTTGGAAATGAACTTTTGCTGCAAGAAATCATATTATTATATTTGAAGAAACATATTTCTTGTAACAGTACTTTTTCAGATTATTTTTCAAAGAGATTTTATTTTATATATATATCACATATTTAAAAGACTTATATCTGGTTTTAGATAGAAAGATTTTGAAGATTACTAGGCCACAGTCTCAGTTGGATACTGGCATTCTGCTTTATTACTCAAAATAAAAAAGAATACCCCATACTGAAAAAACAGAATACACATCTCATTATACACAGGCTAACTATTTAAAATAAAGCATACTGGTTACTCTTGCTTTCTTTTATCTTCCTTCTGCTTGAACCTAAGATCTAAAATTCTGAAGTAAGCAGCCCAACAGCCCTGGATTTAGTAGCTATGAAGATCTGGTGCACTCAAATCTCTCTGCAGCAGTTTGCTTACATTCTGTCTGGGCTGTTCATTCTTGTGGTTTGTATATCTTCAACTTTCTGTAACTAATGTATAAGCTAACGTTTTTTTTGAGTCAGAGTCTCACTCTGTCACCCAGGCTGGAGTGCAGCTGCCTGATCTCAGCTCACTGTAACCTCTGCCTCCCTTGTTCAAGCGATTCTCCTGCCTTAGCCTCCTGAGTAGCTGGGATTACAGGCGTGTGCCACCATGGCTGGCTAATTTTTGTATTTCTAGTAGAGACGGGATTTTTACCATGTTGGTCGGGCTAGTCTCGAACTCCTGACCTCATGAGCTGCCTGCCTCAGTCTCCCAAAGTGCTGGGATTACAGGCATAAGCCACTGTGCCCGGCCTAAACTAACATTTTTAATTGTCACTGCAAAACTAGGGCAGCCTTATCAATAGTTTAAGCTTCTTTAATGCTCTAACTCTAGAATGCTGAATAATCAGACTACACAGCAGAGAATGTAAAACGCCAATCAGTTAAACCTATTAAAAAAAGAGTCAAGATCCTTTTCAACATCTTCTTATGGCACTTAATGGGAAAATGACCTTGTCATTGCTACATAAGTACAAACTGCTCTGTAAATGTAAGCTTCTAGAAATGCTAATTAATAAGGTCAATGACAGAGGTAATATGATCCCTTATTTCTCTGTATGGATACAGCCAAAAATAAATTTGCAAATGGATTTTTCCAATTTGATTTTTTCTGCTTTTTCTAGTGCAAAGTGCATTGATATTTGTTGCCATTTGTCTGTTTACTGTAGCTAAAAGGAAACACTACAGGTTTGACTGGTTGATTGAATTGATTTGCTGGTAATTTTTGAAGGTAATATTAATAATAGTGGTGTAATAGTGTCATACTGAGCACCTATAATTCACCAGGCCCATATGGGTTGTGTGGTGTGTGTATATGTGTGCCTGTGCGTGTGGGTGCTTGTGTGTGTGTGCTCTTGCATATTCACAGGTACATTTTCTCTGAAGTAACCAGGGCTGAACCTCTGCTTGTATTTTATTAGATGGATGAAGCGCCAGGTCTGTGACTGAGTGAGTCATATAGAACAATGTGATTTACCCTTATAGCTACAAGATATTGACAGGGAAATTTGAAATAGCACTAATATATTAGTCCAGTGCTAAGGGTAGACACGTAAAATAATTTAACCTTGAATATAATTTATTCACACGACTAAGGCTTCAGAGCACAGTGAATAAAAGGCTCAATACATAGATTCAAATATCCTTCCTACTAATCAATTGTGTCTACACTTTTAGGCAAGTTATATCATTTTCTAATATTTATTTTCCCAATATGTTAAATAAAAGTAATAATACCTACTATTAAGTGTTTGTGAGAAGTCCAAATGAGACATTAAACACTTTTTTAGCACATTTCTGACATACAATGAGTACTTAATTGCTATTTATTTTTATTACTGGTTGACATATATGTAAGGTCTTAATATGTTAGAACAACCACCAAATGTCCTTCAAAATTTTTATGCTCTCTTCCATCATGTTTCACACAATACTGGTATTGTATGATTTATATCTTTCTTTAATAAACTATTAATACTATAATTGTTTTGAATTTTCAGTAAGTTGCAAAGACAGTACAGAGTTCCTGGATACCCATTCTCCAATTTTCCCTGTTGTTAATATCTTACATTATTATATACTTAGTCACAAATAGAGACTAACACTCATATACTACCATTAACTAAACCCACTTTATTTGGGGTCCACTAGTTTGTGTTGTTGTTGTTCTTGTTTTCTTGTATTCTCTTTCTGTTCCAGGGTTCCATTCAGTATCCCACATTATATTTAGACATCATGTCTTTTTAACTTCCTCTGGTCTACGAGCGTTTCTAAGACTTTCTTTGTTTTTGATTACCCCAACAGTTCTGAAGAGTTTTGGCTGGTCTGACAGAATTTTCCTCACTTGGGTCTGTCTGATGTTTTTCTCATGGTGAGACTGCAGTTAGGTATGGGCTTGGAGTACCAAACCATGGAGGTAAAATGCCATTCCCACTACATCATATCATGGGCATTTAATAACAGTAACAACATGACTTATCACTGTTGATGTGATGTTTGCCAAATTTTTCCACTGGAAAGTTCCTCTTTCTCTCTTTTTCCATATAGCATCCGTAAAGCAAATCATTCAGTGGAACCCACCCTAGAGAGGAAGGAGTTAAGTTCAAGATTTAGGAAATACTGGTTCAAGACTTTGACTTTCTTGGCTCACTTGTTAGATGGCCTTGGATAAATATGTTTCCTTTTTGAAATTGATTTTTCTCATCCATGAATGGAGCTATAAATATTCAGCCTTCTGTTGTAGAGTATCACAGAGGATAATAAAACATAGATTCTTTGGTCCCTAGGGGTGTCATGTAAATATAAAATGATATTATTTATTACTACTAACATCAATCACATTTACCTCCAAGGTTGATAAAAAAATGACAGCTTGTATGAAAGTGCCTTTTTAAAGTTTTTAAGTTCATTAAGTGGGTAACCTCATTAGAATTTCATTTCAGTGCCTGTATCTTTTTGGTTTCTGTTTTCTATGTTGGTTTCCATTTTAGGTGTGCTGAGTAACACTGTAGCCCTAGTTGCTAGCCACAACTGCCTTTTTAAATTAAAACTAAATAAAATCATTTCAGTTCCTCGGTCACACGAAATACAGTATGGCCACAAGTGGCCAGGGACTATCGTGTTTAGCAGCATTGATAAGTATTTCCATCATTACAGTGAGTTTGATTAGACAATGCTGCCATTTGAGGTGTAGCTTCCTTTCCTCTTATTTCTGAATTCTTTTTTTCCCACCTCCTATCATGTATCTGATTCTTTGTGCGACTCTCTGCTCTCTTCTTCAGACGGTTTGCAGGGCTTCCTGTAAGCAAGTCCTTAGATGTATGCCTTTGTAAAAGGTCATACCCTATCAAACAGCAGCAGCAAGTATAATACTTACTGTCAGCAGTTCCATGAATTATTAATATATTTTCTTCTTTCAAGCCATGAATATTATGTAGCACGCTGGCTGCCTATAAAGGAAAATAGAAATATCTGTATCTATAGATCTAAATAAGCAATTTTAACTGAATTTTTAGAACAAAAATACTCTTCTTTCTTTAATATTTTTAAACTAGTTACCTGGTAAGTGCTTTCTTCCTTAGATGGCATCCCAAGGTATCTTTCAGAGAAAGCTGAGGCTGTGACCCAAGAAAACAGATATTTAAGAACAAACTAAAAACTATTTGAGTAGCATATTTCATTATTTAATTTCTTCATTTTACATTTAATTGTCATGCTTTAGTAAAATAAACTGAATCAGAAAGATAAACAGCTCAAAACAGGTTCTAATAACATGATAAATGAGCTCAATTGAACTATTCTGCATTGGGCTCTTGTTTTCTACAAATCAATACATGATATTAGGTATAACATAGAAAGTACTCACCATATAATTTCAAGTCTGTGATAGGTGCAACCACCGATCCACATTTAAAAAGCTTTTCATCTGATTTTAAGATCATTGATGCAATATAGCCACCATAACCCTAAGAAGGGAAAAAAGTATACATATAACACATACATATGTGTATATGTATATATACACACACATATATATAAAACAACTATGCTTGGAGATATTTTTAGCTTTTGATCAATGTTTTGATCAAACACCATATCGGAATGTTTCATATTTGAAAAAAAAAAAAATGCTAAAATTGTTTTGTGCAATAAAAGTTTTTGAACATTTAACTTATTATATAAAAGCTGTTTTAATATTTGTTCCATGATTTCATACTATACATCTGGAAACTGCCTCAAATAATTTGATGTTAGGGAAATAAAGCACTTATAAAATCACATATAATTTTCTACTAATTTAATATTTAATAGAATATTGAAATAGTGATTATGCAGTATTAAAAAATAAGAATGAAATTTTGAAAATATATCACCAAAACTATAGATTCTATTTTAACTTCTTATAGGGTTCAGAACATGTCACCCCAAAATAAGACTGTGATCTATTTCACCCCAAATATGCTTCTCTGGCTAGGGTTATTTTGAGCTAGATATTTTGAGAAACTGCAGACATAGAAAAAGTACTAAAAACAAAGCTAGAAGGTGCCCCTTTGTAAGATAAATTTATGTCTATAAAGGAGGAAATTTATAGACATTTATAGTTTTAAGACAGGATCTTGCTCTGTCACTCAGGCTGAAGTATATAGCACAATCTCTGCTCATTGCAAACTCTGCCTCCCGGGCTCAAGCAATCTTCCTACCTCAGCCTCCTAAGTAGCTGGGAGCACATTTGATTATGTCACCATGCCCAGCTAATGTATTTTTTTGTACAGATAGATTTTACCATGTTGCCCAGGGTGGTCTCATACTCCTGGGATCAAGTGATCTACCCGCCTGGGCCTCCCAAAGTGCTGGATTATAGGTGTGAACCAAGAGCCCCAACTGAGAATAAATTAAATTTTAATTGCTCACCTTCCTTTCAACCATTTTTTATGTACTCACAGAATGCAAGAGTATATCATGAAAGAGTTTTTGGAAAATCTACTTCAGAAGAGGTCAAAAATAAGATAGAAGTTCTAGGTAAACATAAGATCATGCTTTTGACTTTCAAAACAACACATATCATCAGGTAGAGTCAAAAATGGGGAATCACCACATTGTATTAAATTAGAGGCTATTTTTCATTTAGTATAGACAAAAACTTTCCTTCATCAATGTAGGCTGTTCTGACTGTACACTTTATTGGTCTCTCAGTGATCAGGTTTTGTTATTCATTAAAATTGTTTTGTCCTTCCCATTTCCCAAGCATTTTAGCATTACTTACAAAATTTTAACAAATAGATTTTATTTTAAAATTTAATTTAGGAGATCTAAAATATAGGAAGGTTTCCTTAGAATGTTCCTTCTTAAAAGAAACAGACTCATGATGTAGGAAACTAAGTTCAATAGACAGAAGGACTTGGAGAAGCAGAGGTGGAGTTTGCATTGCCTTCGACTCAAAATTTATGTTTGCAGTGGCCCTAGGTTTTCAGATAATCTTTAAATTACTTTATGAATATAGTAAAAGGGATACGCTGACAGACTGAAATTTAAAAAGAGGTGATTTGTGTGAACTTATACTTCTGTAATTCTTTCTGAACCACTTCACTTGTGATACATAATGAATTTGGAATAAAAAAGTTTATAAATACAAGATAAATTTTATTATACTTTATTATGTTGCATTAAAACTGTGAATTTGCTTAACATAATCACTCACACTTCACCACAATACTTATAATCCTGCCTTGAAGTAGAATCTTAATCCTGCCTGAAGGAGGATCTTAATTCTGCAGATTATGTACAATGAAACTTTAAATCTTAGAAATGACTCAAGCTGGTCTCAAACACTGAGAGGCCCTCCCTCAATTGAAAACACAAAAAACTTTAAATACAAATAATTACCTACCTAAGTAAAGTTTTAAGAAGGTTTCGTATTCATTCACATTTTAAAACTTCTTTTATTTTCCCCAGACATCCCACAGTTCTTATCTCCTTACATTGCCTTCTCTTAGTTCAAACATGATCTCCTAGTGATACCTTTTCTGAGCTCCAATCTACATTTGTCACATTATCTCTAATCCTGGCCTCCTTATTTATCTCTCTTCTTTATTTTTTGGAATCAAACTCTCACCATCTGACATTTTATCTTTTACCAATTATGTTTAGTTTACGTGTTTTCCATCTAGGTCTCCTCACTGAACTAAATTCGATAAAGAAAGGCTTTTCTGGCCTGGCGGTGTGGCCCATGCCTGTAGTCCCAGAACTTTGGGAGGCTGAGGCGGTCGGATCATGAGGTCAGGTTTGAGACCAGCATGGCCAACATGGTGAAACCCCATCTCTACTAAAACACAAAAAAATAGCCGGGCGTAGCAGCAGGCACCTGTAATGCCAGCTACTTGGGAGGCTGAGTCAGGAGAGAACTGCTTGAACCTGGGAGGTGGAGGTTGCAGGCAGTGAGCTGAGATCATGCCACTGCACTCCAGCCTGGGTGACAGAGTGAGACTGTCTCAAAAAAGACTTTTCTTCTGTTCTTTGACCACTGTATGTTCAACACTTCAAAAAAGTGCTGGGCACACAGTGCACACCCAATAATGTTTATAGGATGAATTTTTTTTTTTTTTTTTTTTTGGCCTGGTAATCACAGTGATATCGGTTCTAAAAAGTAATGTTTGTAAGACAATTAAACTTAATTTCCGTTCTTGTAATTTTTTTTTTTTTTTTTTTTTTTTTGCCAATCATTGAGAGCTTGTAAGGTTGCTGAGGTTGGTTGGCCTTGAACTCTTGGCCTCGCCTTCGCAAGCGCCACGACGTCCGGCCGGAGCCACTTTGGACCCCCAGTTCTTGTAATTTTTTTTATTTTTGAGACGGAGTTTCATTCTTGTTGCCCAGGCTGGAGTGCAATGGCACGGTCTCAGCTCACTACAACCTCTGCCTCCTGGGTTCAAGTGATTCTCCTGCCTCAGCCTCTAGAATAGCTAGGATTATAAGCATCTGCCACCACTCCCAGCTAATTTTTGTACTTTTTAAATAGAGACGGGGTTTCACCCCGTTGGCCAGGCTGGTCTCGAACTCCTGACCTCAGGTGATCCACCCATATCGACCTCCAAAATTGCTTGGATTACAGGCATGAACCACCACACCTGGCCATGATTAATATGATTAATGTTTTTAAAGAAGCTACATCAATAAAAGTTTGCTTCTAAGAGTTTTTTAAAAATATTTAGCACGTACACATAATTCTTTAAAGAAAAAAATTTTAAATTATTATATATTAAATGAGGTTAGGTTAGGTCCTGAAGATAATTATTCAAACTAAAATGGCTTAATGTCTTCAATCAATTAATACCCATAATTACTAAGTAATAAACACATGGGCAGTTAAAAGCTACATATGCTATTAACATAACCTTTCCATTATCCCAACAAACCAGTTAGAAAATAACACTGAGAAAATGACACCATTTACAATAAAAATTAAAACACACAAATTATAAGCAATACTTGGAAATAAAAAAACAGCAGGAAAGAGATTTGGCCTATTTTAAGTAAACTATAAAATTCTACTAGGATAAATAAAAATGAAATTAAAGAAACATACTATGCATATTGTCTGACTCAGATGAAAGCTACATCTTGTGACTATTTTAATTCTTCTTAAATTATTATAACTGTAGAAACAAATTTTAATTTAAAAATTCCAGTTGAATATTTTGGGAGAATTTGAAAAACCAAAGATAATAAGAATTAAGAACTGGTGAGCCAAGAATATTTTCAAAGAGAGAAGTAAAAAGTGGAAATTGCCTTTAACAATATTAAAATGAATTATAATGAAGCATGTTATAGTTAAAGGTCTATAAGATTAGCATAAGAACAGAAAGACAGAATACAACAGAAATAAACCCAGAAATAAATGAGAACTTAATACTTAGTTGCTATCACTGTTAAGGGTGTTGATTTAGTTAACCAGTGGAGCTGGGGAAACTGGCTGGTTATTTGAAACTATGTAAGTAAATTCTCACCATACATCACAAGTGCTATGCATCTCTCTCATCTCTATTAAACTTGGATAAATAAAGAGAAAACATAATAAATATTCATTTAGCCTTTTGATAGAAACAGGACACCTAAATAATAAAATCACTAGAAGAAATTACCAAAGAAAGCATTTGAGAAGAGTTTGCCAAATTTTAGAACTTCAGGTTTTTGGTCCATCATATGCAAATATTAACAAAAAAAATCAAGAAACTAAGGAAATATTTTAAATAAGTGTGAACAGAGACTACCATGTTTGATACAGCAGAACCTTAGTATGTCAACAAGGAAACAAATATATATGTTCATATATACCAGAAGTCAACATAAACTAAGCATATTTAATAGGTAAATGTGCAATCCTAAAGGAGACATATAAAATGGTTAATATAAAATTTATTTTATTTAACAATTTATAATTCTAATGTGATAAAGCAATAAGAATGAGACATATCCTCCTACATGAAATGACTAAAAATATACACAAAATACATAAAGTAGAAGTTCTTAGGACATTGGACATTCAGCAATGAAGGATACTGATCCCTGAATGATGAAAACAAACACAGCAATCCTAGGATTGTTACAGCTTGCTACTTTGAAAAGTGAAGATGAGGTAGCATAGAACAAACTAGCTGAAATGGAACATTCAAAGAAATAAGTGCTTTTTTTTTTTTTAACAAAAAACGTAATAGCATATTAGTCAGCTTGGAGAAAACTTCAAGTAGCCCAATCTACATGTATTTATAATCCCTGAAAAATTAAACAACAAAAAGTATTTGAAATAATTATAATTTAAAAATTTCCAAATTTATTAAAAACATTTAACCTAGTAAAGAAATTCAATATGCTGAAGTAAAAGACATATGAAGAAAAGTATACCAAGGCATATCACAATGAAATTCACTAAAATTAGTCATAAAGAGAAATTATTAAAAGCATCTAGAGAGAAAAGACACAATGTACACAGAGGAACAAAATTAAGAATGATGGCATATTCTTACTGGAAAAAAAAGCAAACCAGAAGGTAGTAAACCTCTTTACTGTATAGAATGAAAAATGTCAACCTAAAATTTTTTGTCCAAAAAATATTAAAATATTTAAAATATTAAAGTGAAATAAAGACACATTAGAGCTGGAAGAATATATTACTTGCAAACATGAAGTAAAAGATAATTTAAAGCCTGTTCTTCAATCAGAAGAAAAGCTGAGACCAGGTGGAAATCTATATCTACAAAAAGAAATGAAGAACACTGGAATTGGTAGTTACATGGGTAAATACATAAACATTTAAACACTTTCTTTAAATTTGTTAAAAAATAACTGACTTCTACGCTAGGCACAGTGGCGCATGCCTGTAATCCCAACACTTCAGGAGGCTGAGGCAGGCAGATCACCTGCTGTCAGGATTTGAGACTGGCCTGGCCAACATGGTGAAACCGACCCCCCGCCCCACCCCGCCATCTCTACTCATAATACAAAAATTAGGTGGGCCTGGTGGCGAACGCCTATAATCCCAGCTACTGGGGAGGCTAAGGCAGGAGAATTACTTGAACCCAAGAGGTGGAGATTGCAGTGAGCCAAGATCACACCATTGCACTCCAGCCTGGGGAACAGAGTGAAACTCCATCTCAAAAAAAATAAAATAAATAAAATAAAAATAATTGACTTTTAAATGCAAAACTTATAACAACGTATTTTGGGATTTATAACATGTAGCATAAAATGTATGACAACTATGGCATAAATGTCAGAAACAGAGAAACAGTATACCACTGTAAAGTTCTTATATATCATATATATGTATGTACATCTATATATACATTACATCATATATATGTACATTATATTATATATATTATATATATATACACAGTTGCCCTCCTATGATATTATGTTACTTCATATATATATATGTACATACATATATATGGATGCATATATATGTATAAGCATATATTATATATATACATATATCAACAGACCATTATATAAATATGTATGTACATATATACATACATACTGGCCTGTTTATAGCTCACTACCTTGAAGAGTGAAGTAAAATAATAATATCACAGGAGGACAACTTTAATTAGTTAAAAATATACATTATAAGCCCCTAAGGTGGCCATCAAAATAATACAAAAAATAGTTATAATTAACAAGTAATAAAGCAAATTTAATTATAAAAATACTCCTTTAATATAAAGCACACCAGAAAACATCTTAAGAAAACCAAAAGCAGAATAAATAGAAAGTATATGGCAAAATGATAGACCTTAATGCAACAATAACAATGATCACATGAAGGGTCAAAGAGCTAAAAAAAAATCATTTAAAATGTAGAGATTTAATATGCAGAGTCTGTCAGATTGAATAAAAAGGTGAGACCCAACTCTTGGCAGCCCATAAGAAATGTACTTTAAATATAAATATATAAATACATCAAAAGAAAAATAATGGAGTAAGATTTATAACATGTTAACAATAATCAAAAGCAAGATGGAATAGCTGTATTAATATCTGACAAAATATATTACAAGGGAAATAAGATAACCAAAACCAAATATGGCCATTTCTTAACAATAAAGAGGTTAATTAATCAAGAGAAAATAATGATCCTAAGTGTGTATGTATCCATACAATAAAATAGTTTGGAAATAAATGAAGCCAAAACTGATAGAACTGAAAGTAGGAAAAGGCAAACAATTATAGCTGTTAAATAAAAATTATAAGAGGCCATTGTTTTGAACTAAGCTCCTGCTCTAATCCTCAACAGACCAGACAAAAAATAAAAATGGAGGCACTCATGCTGAGTTTCCATGTTACCAAAGCCAAACTGAGTTTCTGATTTTTATTTTTTGTTACTTCCTTTTCAGTCCTTTTCTAACTGTAAAACCAACCACTTCTGCTCAGCTCATTGGGACACATTTTCTATTTTATGGAGTGAAGTGTTGCCCAATTCTAGAACTGCAAATAAAGCAATTAAGATCTTTAGACTAAATTGTTGTAATTTGGTCTTATGGCTTAGCCAAAGATTTCAACACCCTCTTTCATTTGTTGATAGAAAAGGTAGACAGAAAATCGGTAAAAAAACAGAAAGCTTGAAAAATATATTCAATCAACTTGGCTTCATTGATATTTATAGAACATTCTATGTGGTGAAATTCAGGTAAAGACTTTAAGAAGAGGTGAAGTTTGTAAAAAGAATAAAGTTTGGATATCTAGAGGGAAAGAGAATTCCAAATTAAAGAAAGATCATAAAATAAATTCAATTCAAATGTCTATGCAACAAAAAAATCAAATAAAACTGAACTACCTTGACAAAGCTAACATTCTGACTTAAAAAGCAGAGCACAAGTGAATGCAATACATTGCACACTGGTATCATAAGCATAAGAAGCTACTAAAAAGTGTTCTATGAGTACACGGGAGTGAACAGTGTTTTCTAGCGGGAGAGGTTGAGTGAATGGTTAATGGAGGAAGGGACACCTGCACAGGACTTAGTAAGAGATAGAATTCTAAAGCAATATGTAGGCTAGAGGCTGTTAGAAAAAAGTAGAAAGACATGAAATGAGGTAGAAAGGTGGAAGGCATGCTTATAATATAAGAAATTCAGTTAAATTATATTTCAGAAAATGCAACTGGAAAGTAAATAACTAAATGCAGTTGAACTATCCTTAGGATCCATTTTACATGATAGTTATAACTTTTAGAATTAGTGAATACTTGTGAAATATAGACATAAAATTGGATGTAAAAAGACAAAAGTTGACATCTATGTTTTCATGCTGACTAAGGTTTGTCTCTTCTCTTTTCCTCCAGTATCCATGTAATAGGTTTAGAAGGTAATTATTTTAATAAATGCTTCCTTGGTGTTTATAGGACTAACATTTTAATACACAGAAAACAGGTAGTAGTATTGTCTAATATATATATATATATATATATATATATATATATATATATATATATTGTTTGACCAAGAGAATACTCTTAAAAATACTATCATTCTATTCCTTAATCAAACACGGATTAGAATGGATTAGGAAGATTTGGAACCAACTGAAATGCCCATCGATGATAGACTGGATAAAGAAAATGTGGCATATATATATATCATAGAATTCTTGCTTTTGTAGCCATAAAAAAGAATGAGATCATGTCCTTTGCAAAGACATGGATGAAGCTGGAAGCCATCATTCTCAGCAAACTAACACAAGAACAGAAAACCAACCACTGCATGTTCTCACTCACAAGTGGGAGTTAAACAATGAGAACACATAGACATAGGGAGGGAAACAACACACAGCAGGTTGTCAGGGGTGGGCAGCAAGGGAAGGGAGAGTATTAAGACAAATACTTAATGCATGCAGGGCTTAAAACCTTAAAACCTAGGTGACAGGTTGATAGGTGCAGCAAACCACCATGGCACATGTATAACTATGTAAGAAACTTGCACATTCTGCACATGTATCCTGGAACTTAAAGTAAAATTAAAAAAAAAAATGTGCTTCATGGGCATCCCAACATCTCAGCTCCTTATTAAACATTTCCATACTCAAAAACAAAAAATTAAATCATACACAAAACAAAAACATTGAGCAATTTTTTGAATTTCATAATTTCAGCTTTATGAAGATGTGTATATATCAGCATGATATATCTCAGAATGTAAGTTTAGTTTTTGCTGGCAAAGTCCATAATAATAGATGAAATTATTCAGTTGGCTAGCTAGATATAGATATATATCATATAAATATGTATATCATCATAAAACCATGATAAATATTAGATCAAAAGGAGAAAAAGCAGGACCCGAAAATTCAAATATTAGTGATGTAACAGGACAAGCCACAGACGAAACCTCCCAGACACCAGATTTAAAGAAGGAAGTGGCTCTATTCAGCCAGGAGCATTGGCAGACTGGCTTCTCAAGAACCGAGCTCTCCAGCAAAGAAAACGCTAGCCTTTTTAAAGGCTTGCAGTTCTAGAAAGTACATGTGAGAGGGCTGTGATCGAAGCAGGCATGGAGTATGTGACCACGTGGGGGTCGGAGCAAGAACGAAGGGCGTTTCTCCGTATTATGCCTTCGATCTATAGACAGGAGTGTGATTAAGGGTGGTACGCAGTCTGCCAGCCTTTGCTTTTTTTTCTAAATAAAGTTTACAACCTAGTTTAGGATGCAAGATAAGCTTGCAGCTTCACTAGGGAGGGATTACTTAAATTCCTTAGCCTTTGTACAACCCTTAAATGGTCTTTACTTTTAGTTAACTACTACTTGTGTTATGCATATCATTTAAACTATATTCCATTGGGTGTAAAGAAAAGAAATTGACTAAAAATTGCAAATTCCTAGACCTAGAGCTGACAATCATCTTTCCTTTCCTGGAGGAGATATCTCAAATTAATCACATCACTTTTTTATACTGAGATTTAACTTAGCCTAGAATCTTGCAAGGTAGACTTGTTTTTTCCTTATTGATGAAAACAACATATTTATGGCAGTTTCTTTTCCAGCATTAGGTGAAACAGATGCTCCACTTAATCCCTTACCTAAGGAAAACCAGAGTAAAACCAATCAACCGAATAAATAAAACACAAATATAAATTGGTGGCTTTTAAAAAAAGGCACAACTCAAAAACACCAAGAATAATTTAAATGCGTTATCGAACTGGCACAAAGCGCGTAAATCCACAAAAGCCAAATATAAACTGAAAGCTGGAAACTTGAAAAGCAAAGAAAGAATAAAACAAACGTTTATTCACATGCTAAAGACTTTGACCTCTTGTTCTAATGGCTTTTTTGGTGGATGGGGTAAACAAAATCCACAATAGGCCTGAAGGAGACCCTAAATAAATTTAGATCCCCAAAGCATTGCCTAAATGTGACAAAAAATAAACAAGATGCATAGAGATTGGTGAGAGTGTTTTTTTTTATTCTTGTTATGAGCTTTTACTGAGCTAATGAAAAGTAATTAATCTTGACTAAAATTTGAGCCATAAGTCTACACTTGGATTTGTGGCCCCAATTCAGCATATGCAATTAAAAATAAAACATAACACGTAAATACAAATGCAACACAAGTATCAAAGAATTCCCATAGATAAAATTCCAAGAAAGATAAGCTTATCTACAAGTAAACAAATTGTACACAAGGAAAAGTATCACTAAGACTGAAAGCCAGCAGAAATAACAGGCAAGAGAAACCGATTCTCAAAAATAAGAGATATTTGTTTGATAAGATGTAAAATATCAAATGAAGAGGCTGAATATATTTTAAAAAATACACAGCAGCAAAGCAAGAGTTAAAATATAGCTAAACATTTTTATAGAAAGCCCAGGGAAACTTCTAGTAACAATTTTTATTTTAAACAATGAATATAGAAAACCATTAATCCCACATGAAGAGAGAATTATTGGACTATAGAAGCAAGTATGACACACAATTAAATATCAGAAGATACTGAGAAAAGCTTATAAAATAAGCACGTTAAAGTGAGATTTCAACACATTTTTAGTAAGGGTGGATAAGGATAACTTCTTAAGGATAAGAAGTTATGACAATAGTCTAATAGGAAATTGATAATTTACTAAAATTGACAGAAAGCACCAAAACATTGATTCAGAAAACCCAATACAACCTAAACATGGTTAATGAAAAAAAATCTATACTATGCACATATTAGAAAAAACAGAAAAACCAAAGAAAATTATCCTTTAAAAATATGAAAGCTTCAATATTGCTTAGATGTTAGTTATCTCTATGCCAGGTGATATATAGATTCAAAACTTTTCACATAAGAAATCCCCATAGTGAATTTTTTTTTAGGAATTAATCAAAGTGATTCTAAAATGTATAAAGAAATGTAATACATTTAGATGAGTCAAAAGAGCTTTGAAAAAGGAGACCAACTATGGAAAAACTACTATTATCTGATTTTAAGATACTACTATCTGATTTTAAGATACGATATGAGGATGAATTTTATGGTATGTTGATTATATCTCAATTAAACATGAGGACAAGGGGAAGAAATAGGTTTGCAGTTGTAACATGCTTTCTGTGATTAAGTATATTTTAGTATCAAACTGTAAGTTGCACAATCTGAATGGTTAACAAATCAGTTTTGTTAAAATATTCCTATATGAAACAATAAACACATGAAAAGGTGTCCAGTATTATTAGTTCTCAGTAAACTACAAATGAAAGTAAAATAAATCCCTCTATTCATCGATTGTGAATGGTTTAAAAAGACTGATAATAGTCAGTGTTGGTATAGATGTAGAACAAATACAACTCTCCTATATTGTTCCTATAAAATAAAATATAAAATATGAGTACTTCCAAAAAGAGTATGGAAATTCCTTATACAAGTAAACATGGACTTACTAAATGACTTACCAATTCTACTCTTACATGTTTACAAAGAATATGAAAATAAGTCTACACAAAAACAAGCATACAATGTTTACAATAACTATAGAAAATACTAAAAACAACATAAATGTTCATCCATACATGAGTGGATAAACAAATCATTTTATAGTCATATGATAAAATACTTCTCAGCTGTATAATTGAACAAACCAAAATTATATTTAGAAAAGTAAATGAAAAAGAAAAAAATAATCAATTCACATAAATGGAAGACAGAAGACAAATAATAGGACAGATAATAGGCACATATAATGAAAACAGTAACATTTAAATTTATCAGTAATTAGAAAAAATATAAATGAATATAATCTTCAACCAATACATAGAAATTGGCAAGAAGATAAAAACATATTTCTCTCTCTCTCTTTTTGTTTAAAGGGCATACCTAAATCATGAGGACAAGGACTGAAAATAATAAGATTCAAAGGCTGATAATAAGTACATATCAAAGAAAAATGCTGTTATTTTAATTTTAATGTAAAAATCATCTTTAATGCAAAAATTAATAGGGATAAGCTGGGTCAATAACAACAAAAAAGATTAAGTTTCTCCAGAAGATATAATTCTGCAGTTGTAGGTACCGAATAATAGTCCTAAAATACACACACACACACACACACACACACACACACACACACACACAGACCATGGAATAGTACTCAGTCATAAAAAGGAATGAAGCAATGGCATTTACATCAAACTGGAAAGAATCAGAGACCATTATTCTAAGTTAAGTAACAGAAGAATAAAAAACCAAACATAGTATATTCTCATTCATAAGTGGAAGCTAAGCTATGGGGATTCAAAGGCATAAGAATGATGCAATGGACTTTGGGGACATGGGGGAAAGGGTGGGAGGTGAGTAAGAGATGAAAGACTACACATTGGGTACAATATACACTGCTCAGGTGATGGAGGTATCTAAATCTCAGAAATCAATGCTAAATAACTTATTCATGTAACTAAACACCACCTATTCCCCAAATCTCTGTTGAAATAGAACAACAAAAAGAAAAACATCAAATCACTAAACAAAAATTCCAAGAACTCTAATGAAGAAACTGATGGACTGATAAAATTGCTAATCAGGATCAAGTAAAAAAAAATGATAATAATTACATAAAATTAAATAATTGATAAAGGTAAAAAAAATTCCCTTTTTAACTTATAAATCAATTGAAATTTCAAAGTATTTTTGTTATCCTGATCAATTCTTTACCACTGTTCAATTATAGTCAGTAAATTACAGAAAAATTATTTCATTTAATTTGAAATGAAAATAAGAACAGTTCAGAAAACAGAAACTTATCCTGAAAAATAAAGAGATACTTACACTAAATATTAATAAATGTACTCTATTATCTGTACTAGTGAAAAATACCTAAGAGAGCATCTCAAAGGGATTTTTAATTTAAATGCTTATGTTAGCAAGGAAGAATACAAATTAATAAACTAGACCTTCAAATTAATAATTGATGGATAAAATGGATGTAAAAAGTAGAAGAAAAGTAATAATGGCAAGAATATAAACTAGTAAAGTAAAAAACAAAGATAAATAGAGAACAACCAGGCCAGAAAATAGAGTTCACTGAAAAAAAAAGAGAGAGATGAAGGAGAGAAAAAAAGGAATCCCAGCACTTTGGGAGGCCGAGGTGGGTGGATCACGAGGTCAAGATATGGAGACCATCCTGGTCAACATGGTGAAACCCTGTCTCTACTAAAAATACAAAAAATTAGCTGGGCATGGTGGCGCATGCCTGTAATCCCAGCTACTCAGGAGGCTGAGGCAGGAGAATTGCCTGAACCCAGGAGGCGGAGGTTGCGGTGAGCCGAGATCGCGCCATTGCACTCCAGCCTGGGTAACAAGAGCGAAACTCTGTCTCAAAAAAAAAAAAAAAAAAAAAAAGAGAGAGAAAAAAAGGTAGACCAAGAGCAATAAAGGAAGTATGTGTGTGCAAATGAGAGCAAGAGAGTGCCCCAGCAAAAGCAAGAAGGCACTAGTGAGTCATAATAGAAATCAACATGGGATATTATTGCCACAAGTGAAATGTTTAAACATATAATAACGGGGCATTATTATACATTACTGTTTGTGTATATTTCTGAAAAGTTATATGAAGTGAAAAGAATATTCTTTTCAAAGTACTGAAAGTGACTCCAGAATAAATGAAATAAAATGTTAATAGTCTTTTATTGATTATATAAATTTAAAAACTAATTAAAATTTTAATACAAAACAGAAAGTTATGTCCCCAAATGTCTTTATAATATAGTTCCAATTTTAAACAAATTTTTCCAGGCAATCAGTATAGGAAGAACATTGTTTTCCAACCCATTTTATGAGTTTAGCATAACCTAATTTGAATCTGAAATAGGTACATTTCAAGAAAAAAAAAAAATCACAAGGCCTACTGAATCTTAAGATTAACAGTGATTTTTATATGCTGAGAAATTCAACTTTTAATTTATAACCCAGTCACAGATATGCATATTTGCTTGATTGACCTGGAATTTTTTTTTTCTATTTAAGATGAAGTCATTCATATTTTCACTTGTTTTTATACTCTGTCACCTTTTGGTTTTCCAGAGTCATTTGCTCTGAGGCACATCAACTATACAATAATGATTGGGAGAAAAAGATTTTGAACTTCTAAATTTGAGTCCTAGAGTGTTATTTTCCCATGGTTTCTAGGCTCAGCTTCTAATTTTGCAGAGGCTATGGAAGATCCTCTACCATCTCTGCCCAGTCTTCCTCTCGTTTTTATTTCCTATCATTCTTCTAATACAGCCAACTACTTCATTTCATGTTTTCCACACATACTCCCCTTACCAACACTGCACATTTGCATGAGACTCTTTTCCTTCTCCTCTACCTGCTCATCACCACCCAGCTCATGTTGCTCTTTTCCATGAGGCATTTTGCAACCCTTTGAATCTTCTCTGAATTTCCATGAATGTTTGTAAAAGCTTATTTGGTCCTTTATGCTTATTTATGTGTGCAGTAAGAAGAGCCCTGAAATATATAAGCCCTAAACCACTTGTAAATTATTACATATCTCAGGGTTGTTAGGGAGTAAAGTGTTCCCTACTGCGTGTATTCTTTTGTATGTGGTAAAAACATATAACATAAAATTTACCCTATTAACCACTTTTAAACACACAGTTTTGTAGTGTCAGGTATATATTTGTTTCTGTGAAACAAATTTCCAGAACTTTTTCATCTTGCAAATATGAAACTATATATCCATTAAAAAATAACTTCCCTTTTTTCTCTCCCCTCAAACCCTGGAAACTTCATTCTTTGTTTTCATGAACTTAACCACTCTAGCTATCTCATGTAGTAAGTAGAGTTATACAGTAATTGTCCTTCTGTGACTATCTTCACCTAGTACAATGTCCCTAAGGCTTAACAGTGCTGTAGTATGAGACCGGATTTTGTTTTACTTTTTAATATATCTAGGGTTTCTATTTCTTTGAAATAATCACTTTCTTAGAGGTGTTTTTTTTTTTTTTTTTTTTTTTTTATCTTTACTACTAGGGATGCACTTTCAATTATTTACTTGTTCGTATTTACGTTGGAGGAGCAATGCTCACAAAATATTTCTACTTATCTGTTGACTATTACTGACAATAAGCATAGAATACCGTAAAGGCATGTTACACTGCAGATGTCTGAAGTGGAGAGAGGATGGTGGTGATTTGCACCAATTTATATTTTGCTCATTTGTTAAGTGTTTTTCTATTTGCCCACCTGTCATTGTGTACCACTAAAATTTATGCCCCAATGAAAGTTACCAGTTATTTTATATCATGGATCTCTAGGTTACTTATGAATAACAGAAAACATATAATATGTTTAAAACCGTGAACACCAGGAATTTGCTTTATTTCTAAACTAAAATAGTTCAAGGTCTCCCCCCCCTTTTTTTTTTCTTCATGTTTTTACCTTTATAATATATTGTCCACTGATGTATTGAAAACCAGCTCAGTAAATATCTATATGAGGTCTATTTTCCCACTGTCAAAATGATAGTGAATCTGACATAACAGTTATTGCAATAAGTAAATATCTTGCAGAGAGCACAGAAGACATAATTATCCACACTGGTCATCTCTCAGCTTCTAAGCCTGTTATCTGTTTTCCTAAGATTGCTATACTTGCTAGTTTTTTTCTATGGAGAATATTTTGCTTCAAGAGATTTGTTTGATCAGCTTCCATTTGTTATTTAGGTATTGGCTTAAATATAACCTCATCAGAGAGGCCTAAATTGACCACTCAACCTAATGACACTGGCTGTTTCTGCAGTTCCATTTTATATATCAGTTTTTCTTTGTTTTCCTTATGAGGCTTATTACTATATGAAACTATGTTTTTCATTTACTGTTCCCCCTCTCTGGAACATAATAAGCTTCATGAAAACAAAGCCCCCTTTTGTCCTGTTGTTGCTCTATTTCTAACAACAGGTGCCCACTAACTGCCCAATAAATAGTTACTAAATCAATAAATGACTGACTATACCTAATGCTAATTATGCTATAAGATTTTTAAAGGATAATACAGAAGAATCAAATGAAGCATATAGTTACATATGTATACATACAAATGCACAATGAACTTATATATGTATACATACATAAATATACATATATATATACATTTCAGACCCTGGAATTCACTTCTTCTACCACCAAATTTTGCTACAGTGATGTTTTCCATATTACTAAGTACGGAATCCCAGTCAATATGGAATTTATCTGCAACCGACTGGCCTCTTGTGAATGTGTAATAGGATGGACAGATAGACACACAGAGATTAAAAGGTAGATTCAGCATTTTTACTATTTACCTTTCCAAAAATGCTTAATCTTTTGGAGTCAATATATGGTTCTTTCAGTAAAAATCTGCAATGAAAAAGAAAAACAATAGTTATATCTTTGTGAGTTAAATGCACATGTAAATTTATACTTGGCATGCATACAAACAAAACGATAGCTAATGACTAGAAATGCTTTACTGACTGTAGCTCTATTCATGTGTAAGGGTCATATACTCCAATATCTTGCTACTCAAAGTGATGGTCTAGTAGTTTGGTATCATCTGAAAGCTTGTTATAAACGCAGAAGCTTGGGCCCCCTACCAGGCCTACTGAGTCAACATCTACATTTGAACAATATAATATCTGGTTTCTGTGTGCTGTTTTAAAGAACCTACTAACTTTCTAAGGTCACACGTTCATGCCAGTGTGGTAATGGTATCTGTGAAACTTCAAGAATTGTGACAACTGAGACATTGTGGATTGTTGTAAATAAATAATATAGTGGTCTAATTATACTATAGCCCACTTTCATAAATCCAAAGTGAACTTTAATTCCAGAGGAGAAATATGAGAATTCTTTTATTATAGCACTAAGGGTGACAGTTACTTGAAAAAATGCAATAGGCTTTATGATTAACTTACAAAATTGCTGAATCACTAAAATGGAAACTTTGTATCAGGGTTAGTAATATTATAAGTGTTAGTAATATTGCATGAAGTATACCTAGAGTCTGTCATTATAGAAAACAGAGAAGTGTGCACACACTTACTTCACAGCTGTTATTTGGTCCTTTACTTCTACTGAACCTAATCTTCGATGAATCTCCTGCAAAATTTTCAGACCCTGGAATCCACTTCCTCTGCCATCAAATCTTGCTACAATGACATTATCCGTGTCAGTGAGGACAGAATCCCAGTCAATATGGAACTTATCTGTAACCAGCTGGCCTCCTGGTTCTTCATCCCTGCAAAAACCAACATATTGGACCAAAACAAGAGCAATTGAAAATCTGGTAGAAATTTTAGCTTTCATACTCTAGTTAACTTAAGTAATGGAAAAGAAATGTGCTGGCTATTAAAATTTCTGTTAATTCTTCATGATAAACCCGAAGATAAAAATACAATTTTCCTTTGTAAAATTTAATTGAAAAGTTCCCTGAATGAAATGAAAGTATGACTTAACACTGCAGTAGTAATTACTTTAGCCCATTTTTCAGTGGGGAAAAATGAAGAAAAATGGATGGTACTTTCCAAAGGCATTTCTAAAGAATGACTGTCAAGTTGGCAGACAGGTGTATCTTTATTGGATTTCTTCCACACAGTGTGTTTTAAAAATGTCTTACAAATGGCTTAAAAGGGTTGAAGGGTCTGATAGCAGAACCAATTATGGAAAGTTGATAAAAATTTAGCAGGAAATATATAACCATAAATAACGTTAACCTAAAAAAAAACCTGTGTTAATATTTCCTGAATTGTTTCTTTTGTTTGTTTCTGTGGTAGAATTCTCAATGAGGAAAATTTAAACAAACAGTGAGAAATTTTCTTTTTTTATCACTAAAGTTGACAGCAAGAAGCATAGATATATATATGCTTGAAAAATTTGAATGCTAGAAGGAAAGAAAGACACACAAATAATAAAGCATGAATGTTCTTTCCAGAGGGAAAAGAAAGTAAAATTTTAAAATGTCAGCTTAAAATATTTATTAGTTTATTTTCTAGAATACATAAAAAGTAAAAAACAAATCAGATTCTGATACAATTACAGAAATCTAGGTCCATACCTAGGTATAGTTCCAACAGACAGTTGTGCGTGTGATAGATTTGAATAGCATTCAATCCAACTCTGAAAGGGCCTCCATTTTTAGTTGGGCAACCTGTGAGAAATTCCCACCCTACACACTCTTCAAGGTAAAAACACCAAACTCTCCTGCCTTCCTTTTTATGTAAATGCTTATCTAGAAGCCCCAATATACAAACCATCTCCAATAACAAGCTTTCAGATTATTAGATTTACTATACAGCAAATAACCTTTCAGCAAGGAATGAAATCTAGCAGATACAGGTTGTTTGAAACCAGTAAGTTACATAAAAAAGTAAGTAGAGAATCAGACAAAACACAGAGCAACTAAAATTTATTAAAAGCTGTTTTGGGCTGTATTGTGTTCCTCAAAATTTATATGTTGAATCCTAACCCCCAGTCACTTAGTTTGTGACTATATTTGGAGATGAGTCCTTTAAAAAGGTAATTAAATTAAAATGAAACCATAATGGTGGGCCTTAATGCAATCTGACTGGTGCCTATTAAAGAAGAGGAAATTTGGACACACAAAAGGCCCCTGAGGTGCACAAATACAGTGGGACTTCCGTATGAAGAGATACAAAGAGGGTGGCCATCTGCAAGTCAAGGAGAGGCCTCAGAAGTAACCAGTTTTGCTGGCACATTGATTTTGGACTTCTAGCCTTCAGAGCTTTGTGAACATTAATTTCCATTGTTTAAGATATCCAGTCAGTGGTATTTCATTATGGTGCCCCTAGCAAACAAATACTAATGCCTTCAGTGGTCTAAGCACTTAAGATCCATTATGTCATATACTCTATATTTCCAAAATTTAATAAACCTTTTTGGGAGTAAGTTTTCTGTTATATGGCTTATGACATGTATTATAAATAAACACCAGAGATAAACTGTACCCTAGAAATTAATCACAACTCTCCTCCATTCTTTTCCAAATCACACATTTAATGGTGATCATCAGTGATTCAAACCTAAATATGCCTTGTCCTTCCAGTGTTTGTAACCTAGATTTTCTTCTTTTCTATCTTCTTTTAAAATGTATTTTAGTTTATGCAACATTTGCTCTTAATGAGATAATCTGAAATTAGTTACTACACATATCCCCACAATCTAACCTAGAATTCTAATGTCTTCATTCAGAAGTTAGCCTGGAATTGCTGGTTTTTTTTTTTTTTTTTTTTTTTTTTCAGTTCCCCTGTTGATCCTGATATAGCTTGTTTCACATCTGAGAGCTCGCATGAATCATTATTCCTAGCACAATTTCTAATGTATGTAGGACATAGCCGATGCTTGTTGAAGTAGACCTTTTCAGTTAAAATAGACTCAGATGAAGCTTAAAATGGAAAGACCTTGAAAAGACTTGAGTTTACATAATGACACTGTATTTTGAAGCTAGTGAATTTACTGCAAATATTTTGATTCACAAAGGACACATTACTAAAGATTAACTTCACCTTTGAATACTAAGCTGAGTAAAAATACCAAGGTTGAATCTCAACTTCACTATGAACACAGGCAAAAAATAACTGAAACTCTAAAACTCTGTCTGTGTGTATAATAATGGCAAATACGATACTGTTTTTCTCAAAGACGTTTTGTAAGCATTAATGGCATAAGGTATTTAAAAATACTTTATGAAGTATAACGAGCAAAACCATGATTAGATTTATAGAACAATAAAAACTGTTTTTTAGTATTTTATTTGAAGACAATTTTGCTTATGTGAAGCATATTTCTTTAGAGTTACAGTTAAAAATAGATAACTATTTAAAGAATTTTGGCTAGTTGTACAGTAATTACATGTACAATATCTATGAATAAAGCATAATTGTTATATAGTATGAGCTATTATGTCAGAAGTATTCCCATTTTCTAGATGAACCAAAGAAATCTAAAGCCTCACAAGGACATAAAAAAGGGCAATCAACAGACCCTTGGAGTGATCAGCAGAATGTCAGCTTTTAAGGCAGGATTGTTCACTTTTAAACTCTGGCAGCAGCTCTAAGGCAATGTAAATTGTTTTGTTTATTTAGAAGATAAGACTTTCCAATTTGCATATAACACACTGCCTTGTTCACAGCCATGTTAGAAGTTCAAAACTAAGTTATGTTTAGTTAAAATGTAAATAAGTCAGACATTTTATGGCAGGCAAATAAGTTATTTTAAGATAAAGTTTCAAAGGCAGTTTTCAAACTCACAATTAGTAAATGGCTACAGATTTTTAAAACAAAACCTTCAATCATTTACTCATGATTGCAACACCCATGGAAGAAAACTACAATTTCACTCTTCTGCTCTCTTCTCTAAATTGCCATTTTAAACTTGAATCTAGTCTTTCTAAGGTTTAATGTTAGGCCACAAAACGGTATGAATTCACTATGAACCAATGATTTTGAACCCATTTCTGTGATCTAATTGGGTGTTGTTTCTTCTTTGGTACACAACATAGGCATATCTATTTCAAAATACATTTAAAAAAACATGGATTATGATGCTAATCATTCCCATCATAAGGAACAAGCCAGGCATGTGCAGGAAAATGATAAAGGTTACTTGTTCACAAAGTGTTGAGCAGAAAATGCTAGACTTATAAATAAAGCTAAGCAAAGAGTATTTATTCAGTAAGGTAGGAATATCAAAACATTTGGTGCTAGGGATGACTACAGAGAATGTACAGACAAATCATCTACCTTCTAATGAATGAGTACGATGACTCGTGAGTATTGACTGTGAATGATTGCTGAGCTCCAATTGATTTACTTCTTTTTTTTTCCTGAGTGTCTTCACCATTTTCCTTCTACACAATTTTGCTTTTGTATCTCTGTCTCAGAAATCTTTGGGGATTCACAGTAAGAAGGGTGTTTCAAGGTTGAGAGTGGGGACATACAACTTTATTGAAATTTGTGGTGAAAAGAACAATTCCATCTGTTTTAAGCACTGAAAAGGTCATAGCAATATGAAACTTGTCTATTTCCTAACACAAGCAGCAGAATCAAATTAAGACTGCAAACTTTTCTAGAAGTTAAGGTCTTTCAGGGCAGAATCCTCATTTATTTCAATACCTTCAACACTGCATGTGTCTGTATGGATGAGGAGTTCACAATATAATAAAATATGGAAAAAAGGGAATAAAACAAACAATACTCAATAGATCTTTAAAATAACAGAATAAGCCACCTCTTTATGACATAACAAAGTGTCATTTATACCATAACTGAATTAAAGTGTAGAGGTTTGTTCAAACTACATGTTTGATCAGGTTCACAAAATGTCAATTAAGTTCTAAAAAGAGGGTTGAATTTATAATCAGAAGAACAAGGTTTTAGTCCTTGATTTGGTTACCAATCTGCTGAGGTACCTTTAGCAAATAATTGCTCTTTTTATTTTTATTATTTTCATTGTTAAGTAATGTTTGGTGGTAAATTGTTAAGATCAGAGAAGATCAGTGCAGTACATTTTAAAAAGCTCTTACCCTTATCATTAAAGTTTAGGTTATAATAATTGGAAGGAAGAATATTTTTCTAACAAGAGCATTTCCCACGAAGAGTGGAAAGGGGGGACATAGAGATAATTGCTTCTAGTCATCTCAGTTCACTGTCCTTTTTAGGCTTACAACAGGTTCACTCAGTTCCATGAGTACCTGGTTGAGAGTTGGAATCCTTGAGAACCATGGATTGCAATTATATTGTAAGTATTACGAATTAGAAAAAGAATGTGAAAGGAGGAGTAAAGAACAGAATGAATAAAAATCAAGGAAAAGGAAACAATATGCAAAGAGCAATATTACCTTATATTCTGAAGTAATCCACTATCAATGCTTAAATTTTATGCTTCATGACAGAATTCATTTCAGGTAGAATATCAGACTGACATATGATAGTCACTTTAAACAATATTTGCCTTGGCTTAATTAAAAATTTATTTTATAGAGATTTATAATCCATGATGATTTATTTGCAGCATATGTATATCTAAAGTATAAGGAAGTTTGTCCTCTTTCAAGTAGTATGTACACATAGGTACAGTTATTGGCTAAGGGCTTCTTGGGCCAATTCCTTCTACTTTTCTCTTTATTATTTTAAAATATCTTCTCACAGACAAATTTTCCTACATGAAGAATGGCTGAATGAATTTTCTCCCACACTGTATTTACTTAATCATGTAAAGAATAACATTACTTTTTTTTCTACCAGAAAACTGCTTCTTGCCCACATTCCAGTCCTCTTCCCTTATGGATACTGTTAATATAATCTTCAAATTTCTCACCCTAGTTTATTTACAATGCAACTTTTGGTTGAATTCCTTTTCTTCTAAGTCATAACCAGGAAAGCATTTGATACGATCAAGGTTGTTCATGCCACTACCAAGAGGCTATCTTGCAGTTCTAAGATTTTTCTTTCTGGTGGTGATTATAATGAAGCATACCTGATAATGTCTAGAAAATTCCATTCATAAATTCTCAAATTGTACTAATCTCCAATCACTTGTACTCATCTGTTTTCATTCTCAGACTTTGTCCTTCATCAAACCTTTAGAAAAACTGCCAGCATTAATGACCTAGACCTTATAAATAGTAAGCATGTCACTGTGAAAAAAGGTACAGGTGATACGGGGATCAAATCAAACTGGGTTGGGTCCAGGTCCAATGGGTTTAGACCCCTATGCCTTAGTTTGCTTTTTATTTGGTATAGAGGAAGATAATAGCATCTACTCAGTAGAGTTACAGCAGAGATTAAATAAGATTTTATATGTAGATTGGTAAAATGTCTGGTCTTCGGTATAGGTGTTCAATATTACTAACCTTGTTCTAGACAACACTTTGGGACATGACCTTTCGCCTTCCATTGTTTTTTAGAAGATGAGCCACCTAAATCTGGCTACTTCTATGCAACTCTCCATTAGTAATACCTGCAGTCTTGTTCAAGAACATAGTTTCTCGTGGAAGGTGGATTTATGTCATCAAAGTGTTCTTGACCTCTAGTGTATTTGCACAAATATGCATAATTTAAAAGTCTCTTTATTATTCTATTTATAATAGCTTTTATGTCACATAACCAAATCTTTGCTGACTTGAATTATAGTTATATAAGCATACAAATGGAAAATAAATATTGTGTCTTTTACACATGTATATGATGCTGAGCATCTATCTACTGAATGAGTACCTGTGACTTTTGCAATTTTATTATTCATGTGTTAAAGATATCTTATGAGCTTCTTGGTAATTAGATTAGCAACATCTATTGCTTTTATATTGCTAAAATCCAGAGTGCCTCTGAACTCAGTTATAGTTTGATTTTAAAGAAAAAATTCTTAGGTATTTTCACTTATTCATATGTGGGTCTGTTCAGACAACTTAGAGTCATTAATATTGTTGTCTGTGACATCAGATAAACCTGAAAAATGCATTTAATGTTTTTCCTCAATCTGAAATTTTCATGTTTTCAAAGAATTTAAAAACATATATTTAATGTTTTAACGTTTTTTTCTTGATCTCCAAGTTTGAGTGTTTTGCATTAATAAAAGTGAATCTTTTTTCTATCTCTTCCCTAGTCCTTGTTCTGCTTCTCCTCTTTTTCTCCCTTCTATTTTTAATGAAATAGTTTTCCTCTTGTCATGATTGACTATTGCTGACCAAAGGCACTCTTCCTTGTCTTGAAGGGAATTTGATCCTATTTTGCTTTTTATCTTTAATGAAAGCCAGAGATTGTCTCCTTACCCTGATGCAAAAACTGCGTAATGACTATCACGAGAGTAATGAAGAAAAAGCAGAGTCCAGTTATTTAAGTCAAGTTATTTGTATTGTAGTAAAAATCCAAAACATGAAAGGTTTATTGTTATACAAGTTGAAACACTGAACAGCATGGATATTAATGAGCCAGCTCTAAAACTCAAAAATGAACTGTTAGCATTATCCACACAAAATTAACCTCAAGATAAACATCTTAGACAGCACACGGAAATATTAGAATAGAACCAATAAAAAAGGACCTCAGGGACCTCTCCCAGCCAGAAATTGTTCAATAAAATGGAAAGAATATCCAATCTCCTAATCATCTTTGCTGTCAAAGTCTTACTACATTAATTCTTATCCTTTGGCCAATTTCCATTTGAGATAATTGCTAACAGCGTGGGTGAGTAAGTAGAAAGGGAAGAGGGTTTGATGATCTTTTCTTTCAGTTGCTGGGAATAGCTACATCATCACAGAGCTAGGATAGCATTTGATCTATTCTCTTGCATTTAGGAAGGGTCACACCTAAGTTGTTCAAGGTTAAAAGAAAGCTTAGCACATTTTATAAACACACCAAAGGCAGGAGAATTTATCTCACATTTCATGTGCACATGCAGCAAGTCTGCTTTGGATATGATCATGGAAAATATTCTACATGCTTGCTTCAGGAACTGGGGGTGGGAGGGGGAATTTAGATAGAAAATAGAACAAAGTGTATATATCTTTAAAAAAGAAGCAGGTGACAATCTCCACAACAAACTTAGATTTCTCATTTTTTGAAGGAGAGTGCAATTCAGCATGGGAATGTAGTGAGTACAATACTTAAGAAGACAATATCGAGGGAGACATATCCATGTAATGGATTTATAATACAGGAATAGATGCTAATTATATACTAACTTTCAACCTGTGTTTCATCCTTGGTAGGACATCATGATACCTTCAGTAATGTATAGTGGTGATACAATACTAGTTTTCTAACTATATAATCCTTTACCTGGATTCTAAAAATCCATTTGGTAGCTGCCAAGTGTGGTTATAAACATAGGGAATTTTAAATCTTAGCTGAGTTTTTGCCTCAGTTAAATAGGAATAATAATGATTATAATACTAAGTACAAGCAGGCATTTAGCAGAACCATTTTACAACTTAATAAACTGACACATAGAGGTAAAGAAATTATACACCATAGATAGATAAATAACACCAGGTTTTTTTAGTGAACACAATTATAAAAGTTGACCTCAACAAAATATTCACTTAGTACCTTTGGCATATAAGCAATTATATCCTCAAAGCAAAAGGAAATTGGAATTCTTAGCCAAAATAAGATTATATATTTAAGGTGTTTAAAAATCTCTTTGGCTGGGCACAATGGCTCATGCCTGTCATCCTAGCACTTTAATAGGCAGAGGTGGGTAGATCACAAGTTCAGGAGATGGAGACCACTCTGGCTAACATGGTGAAACCTCTGTCTACTAAAAATACAAAAAATTTGCTAGGGGTTGTGGCACACACCTGTAGTCCCAGCTACTCAGGAGGCTAAGGCAGGAGAATTGCTTGAACCCAGGAGGTGGAGGTTGCAGTGAGCTGAGATTGCGCCACTGCACTCCAGCCTGGATGACAGAGTGAGACTCAGTCTCAAAAAAAAAAAAAAAAATCTCTTTTATTTATTAAGTTCGAATTATGGGCCTTTTTCTGAATTTACACCATATATTCCTTTATTCTTATAATTTTTTTTAGGGAACAGTAATAAAAGCTTGAAATGCACATTGTTGCTAAATTTTCACCTCTTAGTAGATGTTCAACATGAAGTACATTGTGCATCAATTCTGTTCCTCAAGTGTCCTCACCTATAAAGTTGGGATTAGAATATCTGCCCTGTTGTAATCATAATGCTGTGAGAAAAAAAAAGCTTTTAAAAAAGCATACAAAGTATATAAACTACATGTTATATATATATATATATATATATATATATATATATATATACACACACACACACACACACACATTTTTAGTATCCTTATAAATTAAAATTATATAACCTATACATCAACATGTATGTATAAATATAATTTTTAACACTTTCAATTCTCAAAGGTGCAACATGTTTTGTGCAACATAGATTTATTTTTTACAACATATTTTCTATGTGATGAAAAAGAGAGATTATGCCAGTATAATGCACTGTCATAGTGGTAAAGGCACAGCATTTCCCAAGATATTAATGTTTAGAAGTAATCAGAGCCATATTTTCTTTCGAGACAGAGTTTTGCTCGTGTTGTCCAGGCTACAGTGCAGTGGTGCAATCTTAGCTCACTGCAACCTCTGCGTCCAGAGTTCAAGTAATTCTCCTACCTCAGTCCCCTGAGCAGCTGGGATTACAGGTGTGCACCACCACATCCAGCTAATTTTTAGTATTTTTAGTAGAGATGGGGTTTCATCATGCTGGCCAGACTGGTCTTGAATTCCTGACCTCAGGTGATCCATCCGCCTCAGCCTCTCCAACTGCAGGGATTACAGGCGTGAGCCACTGTACCCAGTTTCACATTTACTTACAAGTAAAGAAAAAGTCTTAGCAATATATTGGGACCTTCAGAAAAAAACGCTAAAAATCAGCGGAAGCACTTTTTTCCAGTAAGTTGTGGCTGATCTAGGAGTTTCCAATTCATTATGCTTCCTTTGTGTTACTGAGGGACAGGTGACAAATGAGAGCTCTAGTCACAGAGGCTATGAAAACATGGACACAAACAGTGCATTAATGAAGAAGGCTACAGCTAGATCAGGTTTATAATTTTGATAAAAATGGCATGATAAAAATGAGAACAAATGGCTATAAGAGAATGCCCTCAAGGAGGAAGAACAAGCTGAAGTTCAAGGATGAAAATGACTGACTGATTCCAAATCACAATGTTACTTACAACTTTACTATGTTAATAACAATTGTATTATTTGGGTTGTGTTTTTGTTTTAAAAATATAATAATTATTAGTTTCTTCCCAAGTTTTATATCTCCTAGAAGCCCTGTAATTTTAATAAGGGACTTCGCACACTACTTGTTACTCAAAGATGTATGTGTGGGCAGGGTATGGTGGCTCATGCCTATAATCCCAGAACTTTGGGAAGCCAAGGTCTGTGGATCACCTGAGGTCAGGAGTTTGGGACCAGCCTGGCCAACATGATGAAACCCCATCTCTAATAAAAATACCAAAAGTTAGCCAGGTGTAGTGGCAGCCACCTGTAATCCCAGCTACTCAGGAGGCTGAGACAGGAGAATCGCTCGAACCTGGGAGGTGGAGGTTGCAGTGAGCCTAGATCACACAATTGTACTCCAGGCTGGGCAACAAGAGCGAAACTCCATCTCAAATGAAAAAACTTATACACACACACACACACACACACACACACACAATCTACACATATATGTAAAATATATATATATACACACACCATATACATATATATGTAAAATACACACACACACACACACACATATATGTGTGTGTGTGGTAGACGAAGAAAAGCCTGGAGCTCTGGCCTAGCCTCCCATCATCATAGACACCCTTACATGGTACATAGCTTACATGATTCAGAATATACTGTTTTTATATATAAGTCAAAAGGGAAGACTATATTATTTTTAAAAATCCTGTAATAACTTAATATTGATGTACTCCTCAGACATGGGGCTGTGTGGGATTACCAAGAAAGAAAACACTGTATCTCAGTATTTGTAGCTTAACCTTTCAAAGTCATGTTAAACTAATAACATAGCTAATACTATATCCTAATTTATTTCTTAGAAAAAAATAACTAAAACAGGAAAAGAGATTTCAATATGAATTACCCTTACATTAATAACTAAACTTATACGACCATCCAAAACTATGAACTATGTATATTAAGAAGTTCAATATTTCTTATAAAAAATATTCAATAGTATACCTGTAAATATATCATATACATGTATGTTTTCAATAGGAACTCTTAATAAGCCCATATCATTCATATGAAACCATATTATGTTATTCATATATTCCTGTGAATCCACACGTAACTAAAACCTGCATTAACAGAAGACCTGAAATGGCATGTGTGTTTCTGTGTGCGTATACACATACATATACATATATATATATTTTTTTTTCCTGTTAAAATAATCATTATGCATTATCTACCCATTTATCTAAATTTGGATTTTTCCTCCAATGGCACATTCTTAATACATCAACTTAGAGTTTGTACAACTTATATAATAGTAAGAAATTAATGCTGACATTTGAGAGGCATTATCTACAAATTGTGAAAAAACAACGTTAAATATTTTCAAGAAAAAAATAGAAACAAATGATCACCTTCTTCCCTTCTATTAACAAGATTACATGCCACTGCCTTTTTTTCTTCTCAATTATTTTCTATGTATTACAGTATGGGTACATTCTCCATCCATTTAAATGATGAAGATATAAAAAATTATAAACCTAAAATTTAAGCTCTGAACCTCATTACATGGCAAAGCAATAATAATCACTCTTTGAGACAAATACTGATATCAACAAGCTACCTCTTTCATCTACACCAGACAGTATATGTACTATTTTTGCAAGAAACTAAGCGTAAATGTAGATTTGTATTTGGCATGAACAAATGGAAGATCAAATGATGTTAGAGGTTATTAAAATATATATGTCTTCATCCTTGGGAAACAAAATGAACTCACCTTGGACAATCTGATCTGCTAAAACTATAGGAATCCATGAAATAAATACAGAGTAGAAAAGACTTCCCACAAAGTGAACATTTTGATGAGAAGTCAGAATTTTGTTAAATAATCTGAGCTGAGAATTTCATCTATCTTGTGGAATATTCATAAACTCAGTCATATTTCTATAATCAATACTTTACACCAAAGCATTAACATAGTACATGTGTAAAATGTTATATTTCAGAAATTATTATAAATTGTGCAGTGGAAAGAACAAAAGGTTATAAAAATTTGGTGGTAGAGAAGCCTCCTCTGATTTAAGTCATCATTCTTTGATAATATCCCAATAATTATCATAATTCAGTGGACTACATAGGGATGCAGCATTGGGTAATACAGCACAGGTTTTAATACAGAAAATAGATATATGAAATTGGGTCCAAACCCTAACTTTACCTGCTTATGATCTTGGGGAACATATACATGACATATTTTATATGGTTTCCTTGTATTAAAATAAGGACAGTAGTATTTACCTTGGACGATTTCTATGAGGATTAAAGATGGTGCCTACACATTCTCAGCATGATACTTTTGCACAATAAACACTCAATAAATGGTAGCTAATATCAGTTCTTATTATCTTAAGAAGACATGCTCAATAAAAAAATTATTAAAAGAAACAGTAAAGAGGCAGCATGAAAATCAATCAATATTCTGCACTATCCAGAAAGACTGTAAGAGAAATTAGAAACTCAGGTCTCATTCTACTGAGTGGGAAACTAAGCTGGAGAGAAATGGACCCATACAGAAGTCAATTATAAACTCACAAATCATTTATTTCTCCATTTCCCCATCTCAACTTAATTCATTCCTGATGACAAACTCAGAGTTAATTGATTTGTTTACTTATTCATGGATGTATTCATATATTCATTCATTTATTCTATCAAATACTGCTCCAGTTAGTGTCTTATAGCAAAACAATTCAAAAGGAGTTAGCAGTTTAATAGAAGAGAAAGCAAAGCACATATTGTAAGTTGGTTACATGTAAGTATGGTCACATGTTTATAACATAGGTGTGCATAAATTATTTAGAAGTGTGTCTGGAAGTCTTAATAGAACTTTTTCAGGTGCCCAGGCAAACTAAGGGCATTGGGGATGCTATGTAAAAACGCACAGAGTAATTACTGAAGAGGTGGTGTTCCCCATAACAAAGCAGTCTCTTATATCTAGAGGATGGGATTCCTCTTTGGGGGTGGCTGGTGTGAGATGAAAATGAAGAGAAAAATAGAAAACATATTAAGAAGTCTATCACGTAGTGTGAGGTAAAATGCACATCTTAATCAACGATGAATGAACAACGAGAGGATTTTAGATAGGAGGGCTACCTTCTCAGGCATAGATTTTGCAAAGTTAAACCTAGCAGCAGAGTGGAAAAGCAACTAAAAGAGAGACAGCAAAAAGTAATAAACTAAAGAAAAGGAAGTGTAAGTAGATGTAGTATAGCAGTGTGGAGTTAAATCATTCAGATAGGATGTCTCACTGGTCTGAAAGCTTGATGTTAATTACATATTAAACAATATTTCAAATTGTCTGAGGAAATGAAATTGTGTGTAACAGACCAGCAATCATGTTATCTTGACTGTTGGATATGAATAACTGAATATATTCACTCACTGTGAATGGATCAGTTACTTATATCACACTGTTTAAAAGAATAGTTATATAGAAAACATCGCTTCTAGCAAGATGACCAAATTATAGGATTCTGATACACAAAACATTCATTGATGAGATTCTAGATAAAAATGATTAATGCTTTCCAGTTAGAATGACCTAATCCACAAACTGACAGAGGAGGAGAGAGGAAGAAAGCTCCAGGTAGATAACACTTGATGGATGGCCATGAATTCCCTAAGATTTCAAGGAAGATTAACTCAGAGAAAGGAAAGAAAGTCATGGAGGCATGATAGCATATGTTGAATTCCGGAAGTTAATATTACTTGTTGAACATTACTGCCTCCCTAGTTAGACCCTTAACAAGTGTGGCAGGATAACTTGGGCATGAAAGAGTAAACAATGGGAAGTGATGACGGGCCCCTGGTATTGAACTAAACTCGAGAGCTGATCCTGCTTCTCTTCACAGAGACAGAAAACAAAAACAAAAACAAAAATCCCTTCTTTTTTTTAGTAACAGTACAACTTTCTGGATTGCTTTTACCAGCATCTAAGTATATTAAATTCATATTTATTTACCAAAGAAACATCTGCAACTGCAGGATATTTTCCACAACACCTTCAGTCTTGGCACTATTTGGTAATTACAGGATAGTCAGTAAGTTCTGTATATTAGGCATTGTGGAGACATACTGAACAAATCCAAATAACGATTAGACTTCAAGATGCTTGCAATTTTTTTTTTACCTATCCACAGCCCTTAACACAGCTTCTCATATATTAAAGCAATGTGGTAGATGTGTATTTCATTACATGAGTTACATATACATGAGTAGCAAATAAGAATATTAAAAAAGAACAATTTGAGGTTATAAGAGCTGGAATGAATGTAGATGTGTAGAGAATAAGTGTAAAAATGAATAAGGACTTTGAGGCCTCAAGGACTACCTATAATGTTAAGCAGACATGCAGGAGAAAAACAAGTAGGCACTTGGGGGAGGAACTGGAGAAGTTCTCCAGAAAAAGGGGATCATGACTCCACAGAGACAGCAGCAGACTCAGGTCACTGAGATTCATCTGGGGTGCCAAAGGCTCTTAGATTTTCTATTACAGTAAAAGTATTTATGTGGTATATACTCCATCCCACATATTCTTTTTAATGTGACATTGACACTGATCATTGATTTACTTATATTTTCAATATTATGAAATTAAGTTTGAGTTTCAAAACATATGACCAAGAAAGGAGGTCAAAGGACAATTTCTTTGGAAGACCCATAATAAAGATTGAGCAGAACTGGGTTTCCAAATTGCCAGAGGCCACTTTCTTCCAGGGCAATCTTATTTCAGCTACTCAGGGGCTTGCTGCAGCCTGATTCTAACTCATGCATTCATTATCTGATTCCTTGGATGTAAACCCATCTCTACAGATCAAGAAATGGCTCATACTCTGTTGGGTACCAGATATACTGCACAAAACAGCAATAAAGTACTGACACCAAAATCACTGAATGACCTCTTAGACTCCTTAAATTAGCAGTCACTCTATAGTTCACTGTCTAATTGCTCACTTGTGAAGAAAATTTACTATTATTATTACTTTTAGAATGGGAAGTCAATTTGTCACTGAAAACAGTCTTTAATCTTGAGAAAAAAATACACCTTTAAATTATTGGCAGTTGTGAAAATTCTTAAAAATCACTGTATACTTTTGCTATTCTGACCCTTATATGTTTCCAAGCATAATATTTTAGAAATAATCATGAAATTTAAAAAGAATAGATCATATTGTAAAAATAAATTTTTTAAAAAAGAAATCCTCATTTTGGATTTTGTAAGTCACATTCTGCAAAGCTTTTGATAATTTCCCTCTAAAAACCAAAAGTTTGGATAATGTCAATTAATATTAAGTATAAATAATATACATCAAAAGAACTAGAAATGATTTAATATTTATTTTCATTCTTCCTTGTATCAACTGAAAAATATCGCAAAGTAAATTAAAAAGGTCTGAACACACTATTTATCTGTTTTAGTAGTGTCTGCCAACAACTTTATGGGCATTAAATTACACATTAAATATTCATATTAATGAAATTAAATGCTTTAAAATACTATTATCCATATTAGGTTTCCATAAAAACAATTGCAGTTTTTGCCATTATTTTTAAATTCTGCTCACAATTTATTAAAGACTATCTGCAGGTGTTTATGCTCTACCAAACACTATGGTGATATATTTAAATATAAATATTATCCCATGTTATGGTAACAAAAGATTAGAAAAATTCAGCAGCATATTGGTAAATCTCAGCACTCCAACTTGAACCCAGTCCTATCTGACACCAAAATCAACATTTTGCTCTAAAATCCTACTTCTCAAAAGACCCAAATATCCCTTGCCAATAAGAGAAATCTTCAAATTGTTTTTTTGAGTAGGTCCTTATATTCCTCTTTAAACTAAAACTCAACCAGAACAAAACAGAGGTCTGATACCCAGATTAGCCAGTTAGCTTCTCTGATTCAGAAAACAAAGAGAATTTGTTAACTCTTATTTGGTTTTCTCCCTATATGTGACATTGCCCTACAGCAGGTGGATATGCAAGTGGGCATAATTGTCTACACATTCATTTGCATAAATGTCATGCTTCAAGGGCAGTCATTTCTTTTGTCTTCCATTTTTAAGGTCATCATATACTGAGAGATGACTTGTATGTGCCTGAGGGATGTCCCTTTCCTTGAGGAAGTTTATTTTTCAGTGAATCAAAAGAATATTTCCTTTTACCAAAGGGAGATGTGACTGAGATAGAAGACGGGATTGATTTCTTTTTCTCTTTGTCTCATTTTAATACCTTAAACATTTTTCCTCAATAAATGATACATGTAGTTAAAATGGGAGCAGAAGAAAACTAGGTAAAAAGGACACAAAAAAACAATGAATTATCAGCAAATAAGAGCTTCCTTAGGGAGACATTAACAACTTTCAGAGCTTTCTGGCTCTTAGTGACAAAGCAGAAAAGTTTGGATATGAGAAAATACATAAAGCTCAATAATTAGAATTAGAAATGAACACTGGGCAGGCCGGGCATGGTGGCTCAAGCCTGTAATCCCAGCACTTTGGGAGGCCGAGGCAGGTGGATCACAAGGTCAAGAGATCGAGACCATCCTGGTCAACATGGTGAAACCCCGTCTCTACTAAAAGTACAAAAAATTATCTGGGCATGGTGGCACGTGCCTGTAATCCCAGCTACTCAGGAAGCTGAGGCAGGAGAATTGCCTGAACCCAGGAGGCGGAGGTTGCGGTGAGCCGAGATCGAACCATTGTACTCTAGCCTGGGTAACAAGAGCGAAACTCCGTCTCAAAAAAAAAAAAAAAAAGAAAGAAAGAAAGAAATGAATACTAGGGTGAGAGAAAAAATTAAATATTATATTATTTCTATATTATGTGTTTTTTAAAATAAAGGGAAAAATTGCTTGTATATATTAAAATATCTAAAGAAATGCAATCTACACAAAAATAATTATAATCCAATAATTTTAAGAATCATATATGTTAGGCAGTGTTTAAGGGACTGTATATGTTGTATTTCACTCAATCTACAAAGCACTCTTAAAGCACAGGTTGTACTGTAATGCTAGTTTTATATTTAGAGAAACTTAGCCTTGTAAGAGGTTAAATAACTTGCCCAAGGACACACACAGCTAATAAATGGCAAAACTAGAATTTGAACCCAGGAAATTCGATTCCACAGACTAAATACTTATCCACTAAACTCAGTGATCATAATAAAAAATGTTAGTTTCATATTTACTGTTTCTAAATATTATATCTAAAGACATAATTTTAGACAATTTTAAGCACTATTATATCAACATGCTACCTGAGCTTTTAATAAGGGAAATAACTCTCAGGAATACAAGGGTACATCAATATCAAGTTAGTTATGCATCAGATATTAGGGGCTTTGGTGCCTAGTACTATATAGTCACGACATAGCCTTAAAAATATATAAAAATACTTAATTTCAAACTCAATTTCAAGATAAAAAAAAAACTTGAGTCAAGTTTTCTGGGCATGGGAGCAGCTTACTGCAGGCCATGAATCCAGGAGGAAAAACCAATAGGAGTGATATAAACATAACCAATTTTTTCAGCAGTGGAATTACAAGTTCCTCAATGTTGTATAAATAACTGGTAAAGAGCACAGGGCTTGAGTAACTTCTAAGCAGACATCCACAAATCAAACTATTTAGTGTCACTATTCCTGGCAGTAGCACCAAACTCCATGTGGGATGCAAGAAGTTCAGAAAATTACACATCCTTACACATGATTTAGTGATGGACTCCTCGAGGAATTTAGACAACAGACAACTGCCCTGGTTAACTACACCTAGAGGATGTCTCGTTTATTTAATCAAATGTTGTCACATGAGACACAAAAATTATAAAATCTTTAGATTCCTTTATTTCAAAAACAAATAAAATACTTACATTATTAACAGAAGAGCATACTGGTTTCGGTCCATAAAATCTTTGGGAAAGGACAACTGTAAAGGAAGTTCTTTTAAAGAAAGAGCAAAATATTAAAGATGGAGAGTCATTTACAGGCAAAACCATAAGACGCAGAGAAAGTTGTTCTTGAATAACATAGCATGCACAAAACTTTACCATAGTCGTCAATATGAAGGATTTTAATTTCTGGCTTTACTATCTTCTTCTTCAGGATAGCTTCCTTCAGCATAGAATTGCTTTCCAATATAAAATATTCTGTAAACCAAAAAGGGTAGTGTAAATGGCTAACTCCTATGCATTAATCAAGAAACAGCGTGACACAACAAAAAATTATCCAGTTGTTACCATTTGGCAGGTGCTGTGCTAGGTACTGACTAACTCAACATTTTTCTTCTGAATTACTACAATACTTAGTAATTACTGAATTACTAAGTGAGCTTTATTATACCAATTTTTTTCACTTGCTTCTATATTAAATTTATCATTTACATTTTCAAAATGCAAATCTAATCATATTGCCAACCTGCTTAAGAACATTTTAGCAAAATACAAGATTATCTAGCACCAAATGAGATGAGATTCACAATGTCTTGATACCTTTACAAATTAAAAGGCTTACAGGAACACAGGATGAGGACACCTGGACTGTAGTTCAGGTGTTTAATAAAGTAGAAAAAGCATGAACATGTAATATGATTCTAAAAATAAATACTGCATAATCTGAAATACATGAAAATTATATTATCTGAGATGAAAAATATACTGGGTGAGATTAATAAAATATTAGATACTGCAGAATAAAAGAGTAATGACCTGGAAAATACAGTAATGGAGAAATATCAAAAATGAAATATCAAAATATTTGATAAACATGAGGTAAACATCAGTAACTTGCTGGAATTTTGATGTATATACATTGTATTAAACTTGTAGATCTATTTGGAGAGACTTTATTCATAAAAACAGTGAGTCTTTGAATCCATAAATATATATATACACTCACATATATGTTTGAATATGTATACATATACATCCACATGTACATATTGTAGACAGTTATCTATATGTCTGTGTCTATGGCAATTTGAGTCTTTAGTTTCTCCCAGCAGTATTATATAGCTTTATAGAGGAGGTCTATATTTTTATTAGATTAATTCCTAGATACTGCATGGATTTTTGATGATACTTTAAAGAGTATTTTAAAATACTCTTAAATTTTGCATTTTCATTGATAAAATAGTTGAATTTTAAGTAATGACCTATGCCTGTAACATGATAAATTCACTTATTTTCAATAGTTTATTGTGTGTACATTCCACAGTTTTTTTCCTTGCTTTTTGTTTTGTTCACCCTATGTCTTCTGCAAGTAAACACAGTTTTACTGCACATATTTCTTTTCTTACCCATTTTAGTAGAGGCTAAGTCCTCTACTGCAATGTTGCACAGAAGGAGTGAGAAAAAAACATTCTTGACTTTCCCACTTCTCAGGGAGAAGCATCATCCTTTCACTACTAAGCATGATGTCAGCTGTAGTATTTTTACAGATATCATTCATGAAGTTCAGAAACTGCTTTTTTTATCATATCTTAAGAAATACTATTAATTAATTATTATTATTGTTTGCCAAAATTTTCAATTTTTTTCTAAATCCTTAGAGGTGTCAGTGTAATATGGTGAACTACACTGTTGAAGGTCACAGCAAACATAGAGTCTTTGGGTAAACCCAATATGGCCATAATAATCATACTTTCTATAATTGCTAGGTTTGACTTGCAAGTTAAGTCAAACCTAGAAAAGTCATGAGAAAATTTGATTTTTGTTGTTGTTGTTGTTCTAATATATATGTCTGGATTTGGAATCTGGTCAATGGTTGCCTGATATTTTTAAAAATAGTTTGCATAAGTTTTAATTAATTAAATCTTGCATAGAATGCACCACTGAATCTAGCTGGAACTGGAGCTTCCTTTGTGAGGAGAATGTTAACTGCATATTTATATACTGTATTTCTTCTCATGTGAATGTTTAGCAATTTGTGTCTTTTAAAGAATTTATCCACTTTATCTAAGATGTCAAATTTACTGGCATAAAATTACTTAGAATGTTCTGTTAGTGTCATTCTAATATCTGCAGCATTTGTATGGGCATCATATATTTTATTAATGTCATTACATTTTTCTCTTTTTCTTCTTGTCTCTCTCTCTAGAATTTTGCCAATTTTATTGTCTTCTTGGTGAAGCACCTTTTGGTTTTATACATTTTCTCTACTGCTAGTCTATTTTCACTATCATTTATTCCCTTCTTATTCATTTCTTATCTCCTTCGTTCAACTTTGTTTTAATTTGCTCTTCTTTTTCTAGTTTCTTAAGACTAAAGAGAAGATTTTCAATTTAAACGTCTCCTTTTTATACAGTAAGTTAGAGTCATAAATTTCTTTCTAAACACAACTGTAGTACCCTCGAATCAGGATATGCTGTGTTTCTATTTTTATACAATAAGTTAGAGTCATAAATTTCTTTCTAAACACAACTGTAGTTGTGTTTAATTTGAATCTGATGTGTTTTTATTTTCCTGTGGGCACAAAGGATTTTCTAATTATTTATTTTTTATTGATCAATGTGTTATTTAGAAGTACAAGTTTGATGACAGAGCATTCTTACTCCTTTTCTTCTTTTTTTCATAATTATTTATTTAAATACTTAATTTTTAAGAGCAGTTTTAAGTTGACAACAAAATTAAGAGGAAGGTACAGAGATTTCCCCTGTATCCCTCCGCACCACACACTCATTCCCCCATTATTAACATGCACCACCAGAGTGATACATTTTTAACAACTGAAAAGCCTACATTGATATATCATAACCACTGATAAGAGTTTACATAGGGTTTACACTAGGGTTCATTCAGTATTGTACATTCTATTGGTTTGGACCCATGTATTCATCATTATAATATTCAGAAGATTATTTTCAGAGCCGTAAAAATTCTCTGTGCTCTGTCTGTTCATCCCTCCCAATGCCCTCCCAATCCCTGGCAACCACTGCTCTTCTCCTAACTCCACAGTTTTGTCTTTTCTAGAATGTCATACAGTTGTAATCATATAATACGTAGCCTTATCAAATTGGCTTCTTTCACATAGTGCGTGCATTTAGGGTTCCATGTCTTTCTATGACTTAATAGCTCATTTCTTTACAGTGCTGGATAATATTCCATTGTCTGGATATTCCACAGTGTACTTATCCATTCATCTGCTGAGGTACAGGTGGTTGATTCCAGGTTTTGGCAATTATGAATAAAGCTGCTATAAACATCCATTTGAAGGTTTTGCTTAGACATGAGTTATCAACCCCTCTGGGTAAATACCAAGGAATGTGATAGCTGGATCACATGGCACAAACTGCTAAACCATCTTCCAAAGTATCTGTGCCATTTTTTTTTTATCATTCTTTAGGTTCTGGGGTACATGTGCAGATCATGCATGGTTGTTGCATAGGTACTCACATGGTGGGGTGTTTTGTTGCCTCCATTCCCCGTCACCTATATCTGGCATTTCTCTCCATGTTATCCCTCCCCAACCTCCCCACCCGCTGCTGTCCCTCCCCTAACCCCCCACAAAAGACCCCAGTATGTGATGCTCCCCAGGCAAGAATGAATCAGAATATTAAGAGCCCAGTAAGCTGAAATGTACCTGCTTTGTCAATCACTCTATTAGAGTGAGGTATAGCAGAAACCTTATTTTAGGCATATAGAATTCACCTCCTGCCTGTAACATGGCTCACATCACTTGCTTTACTGTTTACGTAGATAAGATCAGGTTGATGCTTTGTACAAAGCTTTCCTCATGTTGGGATTTTTTTGAAGAAGGATTTATAGAGTATATGACTCAGAATATATAATATAATGTCTAAGACCAATATAAACCATAACTATTCTAAATTGTCTTCTTGTGTACTCACTTGCTGGGTTTTCTGTATTATGTAGGCTGACCACTGGGACCCTTGGACCTGGAATTTAAAAATATGTGTATAAACATTTTTAAACACATCTAAGTAAGTTTACATAATGTTTTTTTTTTTTTTCCAAATGGAAGCACTTTATGGTTAAAACACAACGAAACAGAAACCAGACCACTAGCTTTCATTCCTACTTATAGACATTTGTTCAGAAGAGTAAGTGTATATGGGAAGGAAACTATTTGCAAAGATTATTGTGAAGATTCTCTCTTCCCTCAAATGCTCTGTATTTCTATGTTTTTAGCCAATTATACATGCTTTCTCTTTATCTCTAGTATCTTACAGAACAGACACTGATGTTCAGAAAGCTGATTCATAACCATTTCACCACTTATCCACTGATCCAAGATTAAATTCTATTTGCCACTTAGCCAAAAAAAAGCAAGCAAGCATGCATATTTGAAATAGTTCATCCATAAGGAAAGTTTAAAAATTGGGTGGTAATTATATGTTAATATAAAAATAAATAACCATAATCTCCAATTATTTAAAATATACTAGCTAATATGTTGCTGTTAAAAGTTTCTTAGAGAAGTGTTGAAACTTCACTCTCTAAGAAATCCCATCTAAAACTAATATTTTGGGTTTTTTTTTTTTTCTGGTGTCATTAAACAAGTACTTCTTTTTTGATTACTTCATTTCATTTATTAAGAGAAAAACAGTTTTAAAAAGTAAGTCTTGGTATATCTCTCATTGTGTCTTTAAAAAGGACAGCTTAATATATCAGCTGCTGTAGTAGCACTCAATTCCTCATATTAAAAGAGGACACATGAGTTCCATTTAATCTCTGGGAAATACAGTATCATATTAAAGGGAAAATGATTTCTGTGAATATATTCTAGAGATACTACATAAGCATGTAAGACTACAGCACATTGTTACAAAATGGGAAAAATAATAATGGTGAATGTAATTGTTCAGAACTGAAGAAAGCTAAAGCAGGAGAATTCAATTTCTATAGGTCCTAAATATCCATAGATCCTAAATCTCTTAATAACCAAGGCATTGTTTTAACAAGAATACTAGACTATTACTTTTCCTAAAGACTAGGTAAATTAGTTTATGACTGTGGCATGGCTTTGCTGATACAAATATATTTATTCCCCTTTTAAAATTCCTCATGTTCAAATAACACTTATTATGTGTTAATGTTTATTGTCTTATTCTCAATTTTTATTTCTATATGAAATATGTAAAAAATTATATCTCAGTAAATCTATATATAATGGATATACTTTTAAACAAATTTAAAAATTAGGAATATGAAATCATCTGAAGTAATAGTGGCTAATGATACCAATAGATACTGATTAATTACAATGAATAAAATATATCAGAATTCATACATTATCTTACCTTCACAGAATAATAAGAAATGTTGATTCATGGGACTAAAACTGGCATCAAAATATGTACATTGTTCTTTCATGAAATTACATGAAATGCATTGGCGATTCAATAATCCTTCAGTAGATGCACTGGAGAAAGAAAAAGCCACTTATAGAAATGCTACTATTCTAGGCACTTGACTACGAGGCATTCATATTTAAATATAATACAAATAGAGGAGTTACACTGGTGCTTGCATAGACGTTCATTGTAAACTATGACTCACTATATACACAAAAAGTCAACTTCTATTAGTAATGTTAAAATACATTTTTCTTAATCTATTAATATTACAATTATATATTCTTGTATGTATGTAATATGTACGCTTGTAGGTATGGCTACAAACAAAGAAATGATTTCAATGGAACTCAAAATAAGTTATTGTTTTTTGCATTTTTAATAGATATTTCTGTGTAAAACCTTAAAGGGAATTTCCAACAGAGACTATTCAATATTCAGTATTTAATACATACTAATTGAAAGAAGGAATAAATATTTCCACAAATCAAACAAAAAAATCAAGCTCATTATTTTCTTAAACATTATAAACATTAGAATTTGGTATCTGTGCCAAATTTTCCCCATCATTTACTTGCAGAAAAATTATTGATTAAAAAATGTTGCATCTGTATTACAACACATATAATGGCTAATGACAATACATATTTTGAGATAATGAGGTGGTAGGAGAAAAGTCATCATCATATTTCTTTTACAGTAATGGTCACAGAATTTGAGAAATTAATACAAGGTTGAATTCCATCTACCAATTTTTTTAATAAGTCTGAATGCAAAATTATATAGGTCAGTGGATGAAAATACTGTTGAAAATACCTTTTAAAAACTTGATCAGACAAAAGGGTCTCAATTTCATTTTGGAATGAAACATGACTTTGGATATATTTTTACAAATAAATAATATTCATGTCGATTTTGATGTGCAATATGCCGTAGGCATGGGGATTGGAACAGGGATGTTGAGGCAGATACAAGAAACAGTTCCCAGAATCACAATTCCATATTTGAAACACTGTGAGATGACTACAATCTAAAATTTTCTTCTAATAGTCAAAACAATTAATAGATACTAAGCACGAATCATATTAGTTTTACTCATCATAACTTATAGAATATTCACACTCAATTTTTTTCATTTTATAAAATTTAGATTAAATCCATATAACACAAAATTTGCCATTTTAAGCATTTCTAAGTGCACAATTCAGTTTCACTAATCACATTCACAATATCGTCAAATTTTCACCACAGAAAGGCTTAGAAATTACCCCAGTTGCCTGCAGCTATTCAGTGACATACTAAGATTTAAAACCTTTTTCTCCCTACTCTTCCATAAAGCTTTTAGATCCAAGTTCCCTGAAGATTTATGTGGTATTTTCTCATTATTTAGATTATGAGGTTGCTGAAATAAGGAGATACAAATTTTGAGACAAAGTAACAATGACTACCGTAGCAGTTCTGATCCTGCAGGGGTGCCTAGTGCCATATATTAAGTCAACCAATGATCATTTTTATAGCCTGGGCAAGACACTGATTGCGTTTCTGGGTCAAACACTAACATTATCTTACAGTCAAGCCAAGTGGCATTTGATGAGCTATTTAAGGGAAAATTTACTGGTACTACATTTTCTTTATAACACAGTTGACTACACTAGTACATGTCAGAGATATATTGACTGTTCTGCCTCAGTCACTAGAGCGGTAAGACAGCCGTACAAATCTAAGAAGTCATTATGATTCAAATCACATTTTAGACTAATAATGGGGAGAAAGATTGAGGCAGTTCCATTTTCTGAACTTGACCGAGTCTAATCTTCCGATACTGTCATTTTTCTTTGAGTTTTATAAAGTGAGAGTTTTATAAGATATAACGTATGTCCACCTCTCTAAGGTATAGTTTATTGTTACTGATATCAATCATAATGTATATTTCAAGAAAGATAAGCTTCAGGTCACTAAAAGAAAAAATGACCAGTACTTTGATCAAGACCCCTAATGCAAAATGCAAATCACTAACTCTAGAGCTTTGCTTCCTGGCAGTCATTAGAATTAAGAATATGGGTTCCAGGAGGTCCAAGAGAATAAACTAAGAATATAAAAATGGTGTATTAAGAAAGGCGATTAAAACAACAAGCTTGTTTCTGATGAAAGCAAATTGTGTATAAGTAAGAGTGTGTGGGGTGATGTAGAGGAAGTCGGGGTACTTTAAACATGCATTTTTACTCTCAAAGGAAAGTCAATACTACTTGGAAAGAATTAGTGGTGACACTTCTTCAAACATGATGAATTTCCCCTGATAATATGTCATGGCAGCTTTGACACTTTAAAAATGGATCTGTGAAATGGAAATTAGAACATGTTTATAAAATCAAGAATTAACAGGCTGCTTGCCAGCCAAAAAAAAAGTCATTCTTGTGAGATCCTGGTGAAAGCTTTCTGAGTTGAGGAGACATTTTAATGCTAAATAGGTATGATGTTAAGCCCTTTTTTGAGTATAGTTTTGCATTTGGGAAAGTTGAGCACATGTAATTATTTTCCCATGTATTGCTTTATTTTAGTAAGCAATGAGCATTCATTATTTAAATGAGGATGCCTCCTCCTGCAACAATCTCATTGAGTTTTATGAACGACAGGACAAAGGGAGAAAGCTTCCTGTTTGATACACTAGACTAACTGTTCACAACATTATATTGTACAGGAATAAATTTCACCGTGCCACATTAATGCACTGAAAACTCAAAATGAGACTTAGCAGAAGATGAAAGGGAACACAAGGGAAAATATGTAAATGTCTCTGATGTGGAGAGTTGAGAGAAGCCAGCCACAAAAAAAGATATTAAGAAATTGCAAATGCAGGTGAAGAAAAGAATAAGGGGAGAGCAGAGTAGTAAGGGAGCAAGCAGGCTCCACTGTCTCCAGTCCCGCCAAGGGAGAGACTAGTGCAAGAGTGTGAAGCTTTGTCATGCGAAGTTCGCTCTCCCTAGCCATGCTGAAAAAGACATGTTGAATTTTTCCTTCCCTTCCTTATGCTACATAGATAGTCATTGAGAAGCTAATCTGTGTAAAGAGATCCTTGCAAACTGCTTACCTGTACAGCTGCCTTCCTCTCGGAGAAGACTCAGTGCTCAGAAAGTAACTGTCCAGGAAAGAAAATAACACAAGCATTAGACACAGATCTATTTTTTGTGATCTGTAAATTTTGTCACATTGTCACATTTGAATCTTGAATTCACACTGAATCTTCACTTGAATTTTCACATTAAATCTTCACTTGAATTTTCAAAACTGTTAAAATATAGATAGGAGTTGTTTTGCTATTTAAACACAGGGCTTTGATACATCTGGAAACACAATTTTCCACTGATAAAATCATCCTTTTTCATAATCTCTTCCAATCTTTGTGTGTGTGTGTGTGTGTGTGTGTGTGCGCGCGCGTGCATGCCTCTGTGTAATATGTCTCTGTGTGAAGTGTGGAAGAGGTCTTTAAAGAAAGGTTATTCTTTCCATGGCTGGCTTGTTTTGACTAGGACTATGGGGAGCAAACCATAATTCTAGTAGAAAAGATGGCATTTGACAACCCTGACTTGCAGCCTGACTGGAGAACTAAAAACACTCACATTTTTTGAGTAGTTTCATCGTATGCCAAGATCTTTATAACTTCCCAGTTTCCTGATGTCAGATGCCGCACAGTAATTTGCTCACTTTTACTCTGCAAAGAAATAGAAAATATTGATTTTCCTTTTATTTAAACAGCATCTTTCTGGTAAACACGAATGTACCAACTGCTCATGACACTTTGAATTCTTTAATTTTCAGTTAACATTCAGTTTTCTGTTCTACAGCTCAAGGATGAACATACATTCCTGTAAACACACACCAAGGCAAGTAGATTAGTGCCTTTATTTCGGCTACAGAAAAATCATTCAGAAAACTCTTCCAGGTGAGGGTGAGCCAAGTGTACCATTTTGATGGCAACATTTGATACCAAGTTGGGACTTTGATCACATTCATCTAAATGACTGGCAGCTGTGCAGCTAGCTTTAAAAAAGAAAACATTTCAGAACAAACTACTCCAATAAATACTCAAATTAGTATTCATTTTAACCCTTGTAATACTACATTGCTATAAGATTTGCCATTTCAATGCAATACTTTTTTTCTGAGATGAATTCATGTTGCTGCTCATAGACACAGTTGTTACTGTTATATGATATTTTAATGTAAGAAGATATCATATTTTTTTCTGTTCTGACACTTGTTGTTTCAAAAGTTTTGCTCTTAAAAACAAATTGACTATGAACTTTCTTATTAATATCTCCTGATGTATATGGCAGAGGGTTTTCTAAGACAAATACCTAGGAATGGGATTGCTTGGTAAAAGGATATACATGTCTTCTACTTAACTAGGAACAAATTATTATCCAAAGCTGCACCAATTTCTAATCTATTAAAAGTTCTTGTTGCTCCATCTCTTTCCTACTCCCTCACCAACAGTTATTTTCATCAGACTACTTGATTTTTGTCAAACCAATGCATGTAAAATGGTTTATCTCATCTATTTCCTACATATTTAGAAAATATGCAAACCTGTAGAAAGTTGAAATAATAGTACCATGAATATCCATGCAATCTTTACCTAGATGCATATTTTGAGTATTTCTGCTTGGTCCATTTTGATTGCTGACATTTGAGAGTAATTTGCAGACATCAGGTTATTTCAACACTGAATCATTAACAGTCATTCAATCTTTACACTCAAGATTAACAATATTTTACCATACAAGTATCATAAATCACACCGATGAAGATTATATTAAATACATAGTCGGGTGTTGTGGCTCATGTCTGTAATCCAAGCACTTTGGAGGCCAAGGCGAGTGGATCACCTGAGGTCGGGAGTTCAAGACCAGCCTGACCAACGTGGTGAAACCCTGTCTTAAAAAAATAAATAAATAAAATAAATAAATACATAGTCTATACTAAAATTTATACAACCATCCCAAATAATTGTGTGTACGTGTGTGTACATATATGTAATTTTATGTATTACGTGTATTTAAAATAAATACAGGACCCAATCAAGGGCCAATATGGCATTGAGTTGTCATCTCTTTAGTCTCTTTTAAAGTAAAACTGTCATCCTATATTTTTTGTTTTATACAATATTAACCATTTTTAAGATTCTTGATCTACTGGTCTTATATGGAACATTGACTATTTTGATTTTATGAAGTTGTTTTCTTATGATTTAATATAAGTAAACAATTTTAAAAGAATATTGTATGGGATATACTGGATACCTCTTCTGCATTGTATCAGGAGGCACATCACTGCAGGTCTTCCCACTCATAGCAATGCTGTTTACATGAAAACTGCAAGACTTATTCATCATAAAAGTAAGTTTTGCCTTGTAATTAAAAATGGGGTAATACTTGCACATTACAAGAACATCTTTTTCCTGGTGAACTTTTCAATCAGCAGTTTTGGCATCCGTTCATGACCATTCCCTGAATGAATTATTATTTTGAAGTGATATCTAATTCTAAAATAACTTCTATATCTATTATGTAGCATCCTTCTGTGAAATAATTTCTCCTGCTTTTCTTCCTCATGTGTACCCATTCTCTTTCTCTCTCTCCTCCTATTACTATGGATTCAAGTATATTATGTAATGCACCATTTTACATTTTATTATTCTTATTATCTTTATGGTGTTGAAAGAACATCAACAATTGGATAGAAGGAACTCCTTCAAGTCAACTCCTCTATTCTTCAGACACTGCATTAGCCTTTGAGCACTTCCTTGATTTCTGTAAAGACGTTCCAATATTCTTTTTGCTTTCTCTGTCACATAGCTGTGATTGGTCATTTAACCAAGGAGCCTCAGTTCTTTCCACTGGATTATGATATTTAGATACCAAGATCTGGGGTTAGGCATATTCATTGCAATTCTAATCTTATTAGTTCCAGGATTTTTTTTTAAATGAGGGCATACAAATCTCTATAGATAGATGAAGCAGACAGATGGATGGACAGATAAAGAGAGAGATTTCCATATACTTCCTGTTTCTCTGTTAATGTGTATATGTATTTCTGTGTGCTCATACTAATACACCCAATGACATGAACATCAGTTTTATTTATATTTAGGTAGACTTGCTTATCTTAGTATTTCAATTCAGGCCTTAATTTCTTCATTTATTTTATTTAAGTTTCCTTAAAAATATGTACATGATTCAACAAATACATTGTATAGATATGTATAGGCAGGTATGTATATATGCATGTATGTATATATGCTGAGAGAGGTCCTGGTCTCATACTTATGCCCACTCTTACTTGTCATATTAAAAAATTATTCATTTTCTAATTGTTCCTTTTCTTTTACAAATTATAATAAAATCATTTTAATTTCATAATTATAAATATAAATATAATCCTAAATATGCCAATACATAAAAATTCAAGCCCTTCCCCATCTTTTTTATTGCTGCATAATTATCTGTTGGGTGAATGTACCATAATTTATTCAACTAGCCTCCAATGACTATCTCAAACAATGGTGCAGTGATTAATTCTATGTATATGTTTGTTCGTTTGTTTGTTCAACGTGCAAGGATACACCTGTAGGATACATTCCTCCATAGGTACAGTATCATCTTGCACATCTACCAACAATATACACGAGTGCCTTCTCCCACAGAGATGTGTTACAGAGTGTGTTGTTCAGTGTGAATTTTGACATCCTGGTAAGTGATATAAGTGACACTAAGATGTATCGATCAAAACTCCCTTCTGGAATAAAAGAATTATTTGACTTGTGGCTCAGAGTGTGCTTGGTCAGTCTTCTATCCTTATCTGTCACTCTTCTTTAGGAATCACTTGGTGCTACAGACAGAATGTTTCCATTCTCTTTGCAAACTCATATGTTGTAGAACTAATGTGATAGTATTTGGAGGTGGGGTTTGGGGGAAGTAATTCGATAATAAGAGTGAATAACTTTCATGAGATTAGTTCCCTTGTAAGAAAAGAGAGAGATGATCTGTCTCTCTCTGCCATGTGAGGATACAGCAAGAAGGCCACCATCTGCAACCAGGAAGTAAGTCCTCACCAGAAACAAATCAGCAGGCGCCTTGATGTTAGAATTCTCAGCCTCCAATATTTTGAGGAATTGATGTCTGTTGTTTAAGCCGCCAATTGTATAGTATCTGTTACAGCAGCTAACACTAAGACACCTGAACTAAAGAAAACTGCTTCGCCCAAGAGCACACTCTGCAAAGACAGCCCCCATTTAAAGCCAGACTGATCAATATTGGCAGGCAGAACCCAGCCCTCTTGCTCTGACTTAGGACTACTCTGAAGGGCCATGCCATCCGAGGCCTGAACTCTCTGTGGATCAGCTGAGGCATTCATTCAGAGGGCACCACAGCTCAAATTACTCTGTCCAATCTTGCTTCTGTCCCCTTCTTTCCAAAGTTATTGATCTCTGGATTAACTGACCTGTGGGATAATCTTCATTTCACCATTTGCTTTCTGTGGAATTCAATTTATGAAGTTATCTTGCTGTAGTTTCATTTTGTTTTTATCTTAGAAGTTGAAAATATGTATTTTTTATAATTTTATAATTACAAATGGTTATTTGATAATATTTAATTCATACTGGAGTATTGTTTTAAAGAATGCCTCTGCTTCATAATTGTATATCTGAGGAAGGATTTTCATCATGTATTGAACAGTTTTATTCCTACTTTTCATTTTGCTCACATAGCAAATCTGTATATCTATTGCCAGCCTATATTTTGTTCTTTAGAAGTATCTTGGATTTTCCAAAATATACATACATAAGTGTGATGAAGGATTAGGTGGCTCATAGCTTTCTATTACTAATACCCTAAAGATTAACACTCTATTGAGGAGCCTAAGGGGGCACTATTTGGAGTGAATAGATATTCTTATATCTAATAAACATTTTTTGCGGGTCTTTAATTTCTATCACTACTTTCCATCTTTTCTTTTGCCACAAATATTTCAAGAGACAACTCTCCCTATCATTTTTTTGTCTCTCTTTTAGGTGGTATTTTTAAAAATTGTTATCTCTGGTTTTGTGCATACTCAAGCTACTTCATTCTGATTCCTTATCTCAGTGCTAACTTTAAAGGGAACATTACTAATACTCCATTATCAGTTATGCTATATTAATGAAACTTTTGACAAGTGCCTTCATCACCTTAAAGAATTTCCCGTTATTCCTAAATTTTTAAGGTTTTCAAACACTCATTTTGTTGAATCTACTTGGATCCTACGTCTGTATCTATTAAGGTGATGATAATTTTCTTAATGAAGATTTAAACACAGTTAATTATCTTATATATTTTTGAAATTGTAAGGAAATGTAGCAATCCTGGGTGAAAAATATAAGTTAATTTTTATATGCATTAAATAAGTCAACTTGTCAATATTTGGTTCAGTATTTTAAACTTTCTTATATGGGCCTTGTTCATACTGTATTAATTTGGTTTTGGCTGCAAGATGATACCTGTGTCATAAATTCTATTAAAGATATACCATCTTTTTTCATTTTCAGAATAATATAAAATTGGAAGTAAATGTTCCTAGACTATTTGGTAAGATTCACTTTTAAAAACCACCTTTCCCTGATGTAAAAAATTTCAAAACACTGATTCCATTTTCTTAACACTATGGATGATTTTGATTGTTTCCTAAATCTGATTTCATTTTTTTCCTAAATTCATCCATTTCTCCTTAATTTCAAGTTTATCAACAGAAAGTTATTCATAATATTATTTTAATATTTAAAAAATCTGCAGTTTTGTCCCTTTCCATTATTTATAACTAGGGCAGCTCAAAAGTATAATTAACCTTGATAGCTATTACAGATTTAATTACTTTTTCCAAAGAACTTATTGTCTGTTTTATTATACAGTTTTATTTCATGTTTGCTTACTAGCTGAATAGGTTTTACTCTTTCATTTCTAATTTTTCTTTTACATTTTAATTTATTCTCTTCTTTTTCTGAATTCTGACATTGTATTATATACATCATTTCATGTATGAATATAAAATTATTGCATATATTTAAAAGTACTATTTATATGTATTGCATATTTTGGTATATGTAGTATTTTCATTTAGTTCTAAGTATTTATTGATTTCTCTATGAATAAAAATTATATTTTATTTCCAAATGTATGACCTTTTAAATGTTAACATTTGTGCAATTCAATTGCATTGTCTTCAGACAGTGTCATCTGTCAACTTCCAAAGCATTTTTGGTAAAAATAAATTCAGAATTAGGTTCTTAGGGAAAGTTTTATTATAACATCTATTTTCCCATAAAACTGAAAGTGTAAACTAAAAGGGCATTCTATACTTTACTACACACGCAAACTAACAGAGTCTTCCTTTGAAATATTTTCTGTCTTATGGGTATGTATTTACACTTCAATATCTCCCTCAGTAGTCTATTTTATGTTCTTAGTGGAAACTCTCTAGATGTCTAGCTGTTTAAAGTCAATAGCAAGCCTGTGACTCATTTATATCACCTCCTTTGTATACTATTGATGTACTTCCGTGATTTACAAGTATTTGTTGACTAAAGGTATAAGTACAAAGACACCCAATTGGTGAGATATGAGACCGCACAACCCAAAGGCTGGAAAAGAGTTCTAAAGTCAGACATTTTAGGGTCAAGTTCCCACAGAAAAGTAACTCAGTGGATAGCTCCTCTTGCTCATTTCCAGGCCCTGCTTTGAATGACAAAGGGACAGGATACTGAAATTTCAAGGTTTTAGTGCATCTTTGATGCAAATTTCAAGATAAAAAAAAAAATCTCAAAACATTAAAAAAAAATGAAGAAACTTTGTTCAATATTTGAAAATATCTTGAGACACTTTTGGTCCACAGATTTCTAGCTTAATTATTTTCTCTGTTTTTCAGGGTATTTTGGGGTGTGTGTGTGAGTGTGCATGTGTGTATGTGTTTTAAGGACAAATGAGATGCACATTAAAATTGTCGTGAGTAAAAACTCAATGCTTTGAAAAATGTTTGAACACAGTATAAAAAAATAAAACTATACACTATTTACTTCAATGATCCATTTACTTCAAAATATTACACTTTCAAGTATAGGACCAAAAGATTTCTTGCTGGAAGCCATAATAACAACCCTACATCCTTTTGATTTTATTTTAAACAGCTGTAATTGCCTGGCTTGCTTTGTATCTACCAGGGCAAATGTGGAATGGGAAATAAGTTGAACTTGCATTTTGCATATAATAGCAAAGATTTACTTTCCAATAATCTATATAAGAATCTCACAGCAGTGAGCACATTAATTTTGACCTGGTTAATAATCTTAATACCAATCAGAATATGGGAGATGACTGAATAACAGTTAAAAAATAAATATCAAGGGATTTGAGCATATTTCACAAGCGGGTGTTAGTACTTCAATTAGGTTTTCAAGCACCTTCAGCAGAAATACAATCATAGGAAAGGCCACTTACAAAGCAGGAGAGAACAGCAATTTTTACTCTACAGTAACATTTCTTTCTTTCTGTGCATCCATAATCTCTGCAATATTAACTTGATAGAATAAAAATACTGAATATAAATATAAAACTGTAGTAGACTTTTGATAAAGGCAATATGACAATGTATTTTAAATTGAACTAATATTTCAACTTTAATTGTAGACTAAAAAGCAACACAACTCATGAGTTCATTCATTCTTAAAAGAGGGCTAGAAATTTGGAATAGAAGTTTTATTTGGAACATTAGACATCAGACAAGTCACCTTGAATTCATGGAGATTTTCTTGTTCAAGGAAGTTAAGTATTAGTTTAATAGTTCTATTTACAAATTGGAAACACATTGGTATCCATACAAGTTTAATGATGCATGTGCTTTTTACCTAATTACACTTTATTCATTCAAATTTCTTATATTAATTTTTAACTTTTATAGTTTTTAAATAAGGGAAATGTTGTAGTGCTTAAAAATAGCATGCTTTAATTTGCCATCTATTCATCACATGAGATGAGTTAATTGTTTTCAGACAATGTCCTAATCACTTACAGCAGTGAAATTTAATGCAAAAAAAATTTATTGGTTTGATTAGGTGATAGAATTGTGGATTGGGGGCATGCTATTTTCCACAGTATTTGTAATGAATAATGCCACTTAAAATTGTTCCAAGTGAAATCATCAGCTCTCATGGGCAAAATCTCATGTTGCTGATAGAGAAAGTGAATGGATTCACCAATATATAATTTTTCATTTAACACAATTTTAGAAGATGACAGGGCAATTTCTTACACCCATGAATCTGAACAACTGAACATAATTAAAACTCTGCTTACTCCACATTTGAGAGAAAAAGGTACTATACCTTTGATAAAAACCTATCTCTTAGCTACAGCCTGAATTGCATGATGTAGAATGTTATAGTTCCTGAGATGAGAATTCAGAAGTTAACATGTCTACATGACAAATATTTATCAGGGAGGGAAGGGGCGAATATATAAGGTGATCAAAAGCTTAATGGTCTAGGGTAAGAAGTTTTGTATCCCTGTATGACTCAGGAAGTACATAAACTGATAGCAATATGCATACTAAACACTCTGTCCAGAAGAACAAATACTTTAGCTATATAGATTTCCAGGAAAGCCCATTTTATTTAATATTGTCTTTAATGGAATATTGAAAGTGGTGAAAACACTCACAAATTTTGCTTTCATATATTCATACTGAAAATGATCTGGAAATATATATATATTAGGGCTTATAAATCTTTTACTTTTGATCCAGCTATTCTAGTTTTCTTAATTAATACTAAAGAAAGAGTCCACAATATAAATAAGCTTTATATACAGTGACATCTGTCATTACAACAAATTGCCACTAAATTAAACACACAACAACAAATAATGGTTATCGATGCACATCCAGTCAACTCAGTATTAATCTTCTAAAGAATTATTTGTCAAAATTATTTAGTATGGTGGGAAAAGTAAGCATTTAAAATTTAAATTTGACATTTCAGGATGCAATAGTGTAGTTTACATACGGTTATGATAATGTTTAAATGAAGGCTGGAGGAAAACACATGCATTCTCTTTTTATTTTTATCTTCTGGAATCACTTTAGCAAGGACAGCTTTTGTAAATGAGAAAAAAAAAAAACCCACTAAAATATATGTAATGACAGCCATCACTCTCCATAATGAAAATAGCCTGAAAGCAATAATTTTCTAGCTTGGTCTCTAATTAATGGTTTTTATATACTTACTGATAATATGAGAGAGCAAAATGTTTGCAAAAATTCAGTAATTTTATTTAGTAAGGTATTTCAAACAAACAGATATATTCTGAGTGAACCAGTAAGCTCTCAAACATAGTAAGTGCCAGGTACTGCAAAGGTGATCTGGCTGACTGTTGGCTGCCAAGGCCTCAGGCCTGTCATTTCTCGCTTTTCAGGCATGACAATTTTAAGTAGAATTATGTAGCATGGCAAGGGAAGGAAAGGGGGTAAAAAGTCATCAATGCTGGCATGCATTACTGTTTAGGCTGTAAATTACTAAGCTATTTTTTGGAGTACCGATTTGGCATTACATCACAACTTAAACAAATACATACATATGGCTATACTCTGCCTAAGTATCTTTTAACATCTAGAAATACAATTTTGTGGGAAGAATTATAAATAGGAAAAAGTGTTTATAAGGGTTTTAAACTCTGAATTCTTTCTAATATCAAAATATAGAAATGACTTTAGTGATTAATAAACTTGGTTCATTTAAATGCAGTACCAGCTAGGCGCAGTGGCTCATGCCTCTATTCCCAGCACTTTGGGAGGCTGAGGCAGGTGGCTCACTTGATGTCAGAAGTTCGAGACCAGCCTCACCAACATGGTGAAATCCTGCCTCTACTAAAAATACAAAAATTAGATGGGCATGGTGGGGGGCACCTGTAATCCCAGCTACTTGGGAGGCTGAGGTAGAAGAATAACTTGAACCAGGAGGTGGGGTTGCAGTGAGCTGAGATTGTGTCACTGCACTCCAGCCTGGGTAACAAAGTGAGACTCTGTCTCAAGAAACAATATATAAACAAATAAATGTAGTACAGTATGTCTACTTGATGTAATGGTGAACAGTTATTAAAATCACAGGGAAGAAAAATATAAAATATTAGGAATACAATTAAATCTTGTGAGAAAATGCTCATTATCTATGCCTTTAATATTACAAATCTATATTATGATATAATTGCAATCTTTAGGGGAAAACTTCATATTTCTTATGTAAAAAAGAATTGGAAGTATATACAATAATGGTTTAAAAGTATGAGAATGTGAGGTGATGGTATTGCAGATGATTTTATAGAATTTTTTATTCAGTTTGTCCAGTTTAAATTTTTCATTATTTTATAGTGTATTTATGTCAATTAGGCAGTCATAATTCACAAATAGCTTTTTTGTTACCTATTTTTAAATTGAGGCAATGTAATTCAAACTGTTTCCCAAAATAATGTATGTGTTTGTGTTTGTTTAAAGTTAAGTATAAATTGTATTTACCTAGCACTGACTTCTGACTCATTAGCAAAGTAGATAAATTTTAATCAATTGCCAAGATATTCATAAATAATCATGCAGTCATGTTCATTTCTCAATGAGGAAAACCACCAATTATCTAAACAGCAACCAGAATAGAAAAAAAAAATGTTTTCTAATTCAATGAAGGCTTTGTTATAGTCTCCATATAGAAGAGGAACAAAGTAAATACAATGTAGAACTTTACCTTAGGAAGTTTTTCATTTCAGAAATACAGGAATTAGCCTGAATCTTAGGTTGGTTTGATTGGGAAATAGAAGGTATTTATTCCCTAGGCTTTAAAGAAAAAACTCTTGGTTTGGGTGTATAAATATCTTAATTCCTATATGTCAACATCGTACTTTTAAAAAGATATTATTTCTATTATTTATTTGTTGAATAATGGATACAAAAATATAGTTAGATAGCATGAGTAAGATCTAGTATTTGATGGCACAACAGGGTACCTACAGTCAAGGACAGACTGTCTTCTTTTGGGAATTGTATCTACAAAGATGTATTGTACATCTCTATCCTTCACCATCTCTTATAAATAGCTGTAATTTATATGTCATCTTCTTTAGCACTTAGATTTTCACAGAGCTTCTTGAATATAAAATATTGAAATTTAAAAATTCAATGAAATGCCATAATTAGTTATAAGATTTGGAAAGTGTGATATTTTGGGGGCCAAAATAGTTCTCTAGTATTTGTGATAACCAAGTTGACTCTTAATTAGGAAAAGTTTATAAAGTAAGGTAATTTGCTAGTCTAGTTCCCTTCAGTTTCATAAAAAAAGTTCCCTTAATTATACCTGACTTATATAATCACGTAATAGCTAGATATAAAACACTCAAAATTTGATTCACCTATAACTGCATACATTTATTTAGAGCATAAATAGGATCCCATTATACATTAGTTTATAACTTGTTTTTCTACTGTAATAATATACTATGAAAATCAATCTACATTTCTACCATGGAAATTGTATGTGTTCCAAATTATTCATTTCAGCCTTGATTACAATTAAAGTTAAAATAATGACAATTATTTTAATAGCACAGACACTAAACAAGTTTTAAATTTTAAATTATTAACATAAGATTTTGAGACTCTAAAGCATTAAGCTGTCCAATACAAATGTAGAAAGATAATGGTAATCATTTGAGAATGTGCACAGGTCTTAAAAGTTCTAAAAACATAAAAGTAGTAAGGTCAGTTAGGTGTCTTTGACACATTTGTATTTACTCTGTATTTTGTAACTGTGATATTATTCTTGGCTAATTTGTACAACTCTCATAAAGACTCCAGGTTAGCTACAATGACTTACCATTACAAAACCTTTAATGTGTGTGTGAGATTAGATTATTTATTTAAATGAAGGATGCTTTATTTTATCATGAATCCTTGCTCTTGGAAATTAAATTCATATTGACTCATTAACCTTGTCATATTTAAACTAATTAACTAAATTTTCTATTTTTTTTTTTTTTTTTATACAGAGTCTCCGTCTGTCACCAGGCTGGAGTGCAGTGGTGTGATCTCAGCTCACTGCAACCTCCGCCTCCCGGGTTCAAGCAATTCTCCTGCCTCAGCCTCCTGAGTAGCTGGGACTACAGGCACTTGCCACCACTCCCAGCTAATGTTTGTATGTTTTCTAGAGACAGGGTTTCACCATGTTGGCCAGGACAGTCTCAATCTCTTGACCTCGTGATCTGCCCACCTTGGCCTCCCAAAGTGCTGTGATTACAGATGTGAGCCACAGTGCCTGGCTGAATTTTCTGATTTTTATAATGAAACTTTATAAAAAAACTCTTAATATTCTTTTGATTAGATAAAAAAAACCCTTCCCCTCTTTTTATCAGAAAGTCTATAATAATATAACATACATTCTATTTTATAACATAAAATCTATGTTATTTAACATAAAACATCTATTTTACCCTGTGTTTTTAAAAATCAGGCCAGGCGTAGTGGCTCATGCCTGTAATCCAACCACTTCGGAGGCCAAGGCGGGTGGATCACTTCAGGTCGGGAGTTCAAGATGAGCCTGACCAACATGGTGAAATCCCATCTTTATTTTAAAAAAAGTAATAAAAAAATAAAAATAAATAAAAATCTGAACTATATTTGCTTGTGGGGATGTGCTATAATTTATTAAATCATCAATTTTTGATGGACATTTAGGTTGCTTTGAGTATTTAAAACTTTTATAACACCTGGAAAATATTACTTGTACAAAATAGACTATATGTATTCATTGAATAAAAAGTCTTCTTTAGATTGCCTCTGGTTCTTAAAAGTTGGGTGCTTTTTATTTACTAAATTCTATACTCCAAAGCCCTTAGTTCATAGGACACACATGTAACTCATTACATTGTATTGTGTTGAGACTGTTTTGTGGGAAGGTAAGGCTTGAATTTATGGCTGTGGATGGAGGTCCTCTTCCTAAGATGTCTTTGAGTTGTATATATGGCTGGGCTTCACAGCCATGAACGAGAGGATTAGAATGCCACAAGAACTGGGCCTTCAGGGACATGAGGACAATGAAATCAAAACATGGAAAAAAACCAGCACTTACCTGGATGAGGAACATAGCTATGTGGTGAAATTCTCCACGGCCCCCTTGCTTAACAGGAACTGTCATAAAAAATTTGCTGCCATCTCTAGAAAACACAGGCTCCTCATTCTAAAATAGAAAAGAGCATAAAACAATCACAAAAGGGCACATGCAATCTGTGCTGCCTACTACTGTTAATTCCTGCATGGGTTCTACCAAATATTGATTTAAAATTCTCTGGGAAATGGTCACATTATTTTAAAACATGAATGTATGCTATTTTTTAAAGTAAATCTGATACATTGTGTATGTATGTGGTTGAGTTGTGGGAAGGATGAGAAAAATTTGTGCATGGTGGATATGAGTGATTTACTATTAAAGACACTTTTTAAAATGGTTCAAACAAGAAATGTCATATCTTCACATAAGATTTTTAGTGATATAATCTTCAAAGATAAGGAACATGCAAACATTTGTGCCAGTTTATCAAAATAAATATTTTAATTATAAAATTCCATAACATATTAAATGAAATCTTTTCTTCAGCAACTGTAGTTACTTGAAGATTCATTTCTGATAATGTATTCATAAATTTACTGAAAATACAAAAGCCAACAGGCCATAAGATTGAAAGGATTCTATAGAAAGTTATTTAATTCACATTTCCCATCTTTACCACTCATCTCTCTACAAACACACAAACACAAATACCTACTTACAACTGTGACCCTATTTGATTATTTTTAATTAAACTCTAGTGGCACATTATTAAATTAATAGTATTATTTTTGAAAATTAAATGATGGAAGTCATATATATCTATCTATATATATCTATATATATCTTCCATCAGTCTATATATAGACTGCTTCCATCAAGAGAGCAGTCTCTATATATATAGATATAAATATATAAAGAGATATATAGATATATATAAAGAGATTTATATATATATATATATATATATATATACAAAGATAAATATAAAGAGAGCAGTCTATATATATATATAGAGAGAGAGAGACTGTTCTCTTTCTTCAGGAAAAACACTAAGAAAACGAATTTATCTGACAAAACATTGAATTTTTCCTGCTGGATTAATGAGAGTGATTATGTATATGGTATAAAGAAAGGCTTTGATATGGGTCCTGAGTAGTTCTGCACAATGGCCTTCAAGCCCTTTTAGATGACTTGGCCCTCTACTGTCTTTTTGATCTCATTTTTTTCATTCTCTTTCTTCTTCAATGGGTTTCTTCATGATTCTGCTCCAGGGTTTTTGTATTTTGTATCCCCTTGGTCTGGCTCTTTCTCTTATTCTGAAATCTCCTTATGAATAAGGTGTCTTCTTATTACCTTATCTCCTTATGAATAAGGTGTTTTCTTATAACAGTGACTATCATGTAAATTAAGCTCAATAATTATTTACTGAATCAGTCAATTAATAACTATTTTAATAAGCTGAACAGTCTGCTTTTAGCTTCATTCATAATACACCTCGAGAGTAAAATAAGGATATTTCCTTATCTGCCTTATGAACATTCATGAAAATATAAGTAATATATGTAACAAATTGAAAACTCTAAAGTAATACACCACTCAAGATTGGAAAAACTGTATAATTGAGCATAGATACTGACAAAATACTTGACTGAGTGTAACACTTCTTTAAACTATAATAAAGTCAATAATTCTATTTGCTCCATCTCCTGCTCCTGTGGGAAAATCCAAGAAACTCTCTCTTGGAGTTTCTTTTGTCTGAAAAATCTTTCTATCTTCCTTTTTCTGCAAAATCTTACTCATTTTTTACTTATTCTCATGAAACAAAATAATTTCCAAAATTTCCCTAGTTAGGAAATCTCTCTTCAGATATTCTAAAACGTATCTTGTATTCATCACTATCATGGATTCCAATGCACTCTATTGTATTGATCTATTAATATGTTGGCTTTCTTCACTAAGCAATTAAAAATTAAACTAAATTTAAAATTTTACCGGTTTAGCTCTATTGCCTAGGACACAGTAGGTCCCAACTTATAACTGATGAATAGATGAATGTATCAATACAGTGAGCAAAAATACTTGTTACATATATCACTCTATCCACAAGATTTACTTCCACATAGCAGCTCCTCTCTTACCATTCTCCCTTTGTGCTTCTCTCAAAAGACGAATAGCCTTTTTCTCATATACAAATATATAAGCAATCTCCCATTTACATTGCCTCCTCCCCAGTTCTAGAATCTTAGAAGTAGTTCAGAAAAGGAATAGATGGGGGCTACAATCTCAAGTGCCTTGCTGGACTAAGAAAATCTGCCCCCTACACTTGACAATGTCTGGTGATAAAATATTCAGTTCCATACAGATAATGCCAGTTTCATAACATTATGCAAGTCAGTGTTTTTGACACGCAAGGCAGTCACCTGGGGAGACTGAACTCTATCCCTTGACCAAATATATTATACAATGGTCATCCCAACTGCAAGTCCCTTGAAAGTTAGCCAAGCATGCATACTTCTCTTTGCCTTTTCTAGTATGCCAAAGGAGAGTATATAATCATTCTGTTAAATTTATAATTATCTTAGAAATTTGCTGCTTATTACTGCTAACATGCTCATCCACTAAATTTCATGTAATTCTAAGTATTTCATAAAATTCCCTTAGAGCTTCTGGAGAAAAAAAATTGACTGTGATAAACGACCAACAGCATTTACTAACTGAATAATTAATAACTGTATGCTTTGTTTTTTAAAAAAGTTTGTATTAAACATTCATAAATTTGGGATTTAAAAATTAGATAGCATAATCTCAAAAGAGCATGCATTATGTTGACATATGTTACACTATTATGAATGTCACTGGCAATAAAATTAATAGGAAAAGATGTTTAATAATGGAGGGCAATTCAGAATGCTTTGGTATTCATTATATTTTTTATTTTTCATTCTTATTTTCTGTATCCAACTGAAATTTGTGAGTCTATTATTGGCTGTAAAATCAGGGTTTTTTTCAACTTTATTTTGCACACTAAGGTAAAAGTATTTGTATTAATAGATAACCATGTATGAAGACACATATATGCATTATATATATTATATATATATATATATATATACACACACACACACACACACACAAACATATATCTGTGTCTATCCATCTACCTATCCTTCAGATAACTAATTATAATTCTTTTTCCTTTTATTCTTAAGCATTCAGTAAGTGTCTATTGAGCTCTTCTTACATATTGAATTCTATACTAGGCATTTGGTTTACAATTAGGAGCAAAATATAAACATCCCCTTGCCCCTGTAACTTAGCAAAAAACCAAAAACCAAAACACATAGCAATAATTGTGTAAGTGTTACACAAAGATTACATTTGACTTTCATATAACTTTTATTGGGAGATGTGATTTGGTTAGGCTAGTTAGAGGAAGTGATATCTTAAGTAGGTGATTTAAACCAAAGTTTGAAAAATAAATAGGCTTCAAATAAGGAAGTTTGAAGGAATTTTGTTCAGAAGGAAGGGCACTTTTGAAGTCCCTGTGCATACGAGGGTCCACGTAGCTAGACTGGAGAAAACAGGTAAAATGATTATATGACACAGAGCTGGAAAAGCTTTCAATTTAATCCCTCGTAGACCTTTCAGGGATGCTAGTCATTATCTGAATGACAGAAAGAAGAGAGGAGACTTCTTTGAGTTATAGAAGTGCAAGTATGAGGAGAATGTTAGTAGCAACAATTAAATGCATATTTTAAAAAGGTCACTCAGCCAGCCTGCAGCTTGAACAGATTGGCAGGTGCCTGAGGGCTTGAGACTTGCTGTATCTGTAGTTTGAACATGGACAGTGTTTGTAAATTAGAGAAAAATAAACTGACTTAAGAAATGTTTGAAAGTAAAATCAAAGTAAAATCTTCACATGTTAATTACATATATAGATAAAAGTGAGAAAAGATTCAAGGATGACTATCGGGTAAATAGTTTTAAGATCTGAATGAATAATTACATCATTGACTCCTATGATAAAAATAAGTAAGACTGACTAAAAGAAGAATGTGATCAGTTTAGACCTGGGGAGTAAGAAGCTATTTTTACAGATTTAGGAGGAGATGGTAAGCATAAATTTAGATATTTCAGAACTCATTGAAGTATCTCCATAAATGTGAAAGTCTCAAAATATGAGTGTTCATTAACACCATAGACACCTAGAGAAAGAATACAAAATAAAAGAGGGCTTTAAAGAACAAAAAGAAAACCAAAGGAAACCATACCACGTATATTATTTCCCTTTGCAAAAAGCAGTAATGAAGTTAAGAGTAAAATGAATTCAGCTATATTTAAATTAGCTATTGTGTTTCCTTCTGAATTGTCCAGGAGGAGACCCTGTAACAGTGATTAGGTTTTTGTCCGTATGTTCTTAATTCCAGCCTCATTTATATCACAAACTAGAATTGTGAGCTACAATACAATTGAGAAGCATTTATTTAAATAATTTCCATGATCAATTTATGTAGAGATCTGGTCAATTTTTAAGAACAATGCTAATAATTTCTACTTTGGTTAGGTCCTGAGTTTTTTCTCCTTCATCTACACAAAAGCATACTTACATAAAATATTTTAAAAAGTGATTCTGACAATTATTCTGCAATTTATGTCTCATAAAGAACAGAAGTAACCTTTTCACAAATGATATCACAGAAAGCCCAAATCATAAGTGATCCTTTTAATGAAAAAGAATCACCCTTTCAAACCTAGCAAAGCCTTAAACTCACACTTTTTTACACAAACTTATCACATAAGAAATGGGTGAACATAAGGATGGACACAATGGCCAAAATGTGACAGACCACCTATACTATACCTGCTTAGAGAGCCACGTATCTGATGTCATCTCATATTTCTGAAACAAAACAATTAATTCCATGAAGCATCTAAAGACCAAAATGAGCATAAATCAATTTAACCTTTTTTAAACACAGTTATCATCAGGTTTTTTTTCCCTCTATTCAACTGGTGAAATACCCTGAGAGACCTCATTGTCATTATTGATTTAATCTGAATGAGTAAGTAGAGAATAGGGACTAAATGATAATTTAATTATAAAGTCTTTTCTTTGGTGAACTCTTTCATAATTCCCAGCAGTACCTCACCAGGGATAAGAGATCATTTTCCAGCTCTGTTTGATTACCTCATTCAAACTGTTTTGAGCCACCAGACACTGTCTCTTTTCACCTCTAGGCATCACTGAGGGACAAAATTATTAAGTCCTTCAAAGGAACTGGGCAAACAGCCAGGAATAAAATTAAAAAGTGGACATTCTTTCAATATTTAATTTATTCATAATCATGGCCAGTTTTTTTCTTCTTAGTACCTCAGTCTTTGAGAAAAAATAGCAAACATTTGAAATGACAAAATTATGTGTCCCTTCAAAACAGTCTTGCATCAGATCAGAGCCAAAATCATATTGCTAAAAGCAAAATTAGACTAATTTGACCCCAAGGTAAATATGTGTAGATAGGACAAGTTTTAGTAATACCATTTACATTTAATGACATAAAATACTTGTAGTTTTCTCAAAGAAATGATTCTACAATAAAAGTATTCAAATTAAGAAACATTAATAACAATGTATTAGGGGCTTTTCTATATGCAGAGGTACCCTTCTCAAATTGTTAATAATAAATTATTTGTAGGTTTTCAAATACTAATTTCTCTTTCTAAATCCATTTTATTTTATTATAATTGACCACTTTCTCTTTTCAGAGCATTTTATCCCCATAGATATTCATTACATGAAGATATCAAAGAAACATCTAACTGAATCATTTCTTTATTCTCCATTTGCACCCTCGCATTAACCATTCTTGATATCTGTAAAACACAGAAATAAAATAGATTCCAATGCCACTGCTTGTTAGTACCACCAAGTATTAGTAGAACCCATGAGAGCCCAAAACTTCATGTGTTATTGTTAGTCTCATCATTTCAATTAACAGAATGGAAAATCTTTTTAACTCCATACGTAGAATAAAATATATTAGAATATCAGCAAGGTGTCAAATCAAAAGTAGGATAGGACTACTATATTTATTTTCTATTGAAGCATTTCTTTGCAGTTAACTGTACGCAATAAAAATATTTAGAATATCCTTATCTAGAAGGGCTTCCTCTAATTAACTACAAAATATGTAGGTCAGTTTTTTTTTATTGTACTTTAGGTTCTGCAGTTCATGTGTAGATTATGCAGGATTGTTGCATAGGTACATACGTGGCAATGTGGTTTGTTGCCTCCTTCCCCCCATCACCTGTATCTGGCATTTCTCCCCATGTTATCCCTCCCCTACCTCCCCATCCCCCCACTGTGTCTCCCCTGCCCCCTCCCTACAGACCTCAATGTGTGATGCCCCCCCATGCCCACATGTTCTCATTGTTCAACACCCGCCTATGAATGAGAATATGCAGTGTCTGATTTTCTGTTCTTGTGTTGGTTTGCTGAGAATGATGGTTTCCAGATTCATCTATGTTCCTACAAGGACATGAACTCATCCGTTTTTTATGGCTGCATAGTATTCCATGGTGTATATGTGCCACATTTTCCTTATGCAGTCTATCATTGATGGGCATTTGGGTTGGTTCCAGGTCTTTGATCTTATAAACAGTGCCACTATGAAAATACGTGTCAGTGTGTCTTTATAATAGAATGATTTATAATCCTTTGGGTATATATCCAGTAATGGGATTGCTGGGTCAAATGAAATTTCTATTTCTAAGTTCTTGAGGAATTGCCACACTGTCTTCCACAATGGTTGAACTAATTTATACTCTCAACAACAGCATAAAAGTGTTCCTATTTCTCCATATCCTCTCCAGCATCTGTTTTCTCCAGATTTTTTAATAATCGCCATTCTAACTGGTATGAGATGGTATCTCAATGTGGTTTTGATTTGCATTTCTCCAATAACCATTGATGATGAGCATTTTTTCATATGTTTGTTGGCCTCATGTATGTCTTCTTTTGTAAAGTGTCTGTTCATATCCTTTGCTGACTTTTGGATGTTTTTTTTTTTTTCTTGAATATTACCCCTTTGTCAGATGCACAGATTGCAAAATTTTTTTCCCATTCTGTTGGTTGCCGGTTTACTATAATGATAGTTTCTTTTTCTGTAAAGATGCTCTGGAGTTTAATTAGGTCCCATTTGTCTATTTTGGCTTTTGTTGCCAATGCTTTTGGTGTTTTGGTCATGAAGTCCTTGCCTACACCTATGTCCTGAATGGTTTTGCCTAGACTTTCTTCTAGAGTTTTTATGGTATTAGGTCTTATGTTTAAGTCTTTAATTCATCTAGAGTTAATTTTAGTGTAAGGTGTCAGGAAGGGGTCCAGTTTCTGCTTTCTGCACATGCCTAGCCAGTTATCCCAGAACCATTTATTGAATACAGGATCCTTTCCCCATTGCTTGTTTTTGTCAGGTTTGTCAAAGATCAGATGGTTGTAAATGTGTGACATTGCCTCCGAGGTTGATGCCCTGCTCCATTGGTCTATATCTCTGTTTTGGTACCAGTACCATGCTGTTTCAATTACTGTAGCCTTGCAGTATAGTTTGAAGTCAGGTATCTTGATGCATCCAGCTTCGTTGTTTTGTTTTGTTTTGTTTTGTTTTGTTTAGGATTGTCTTGGCTATGTAGGCTCTCTTTTGGTTCCATATGAAGGTTGATTGGTTTTTTCCAGTTCTGTGAAGAAAGTCATTGGTACCTTGATTGGGATGGTGTTGAATCTGTAAATTACTTTGGGTGGTATGACCATTTTCATGATATGGATTTTTGCGAATCATGAGCATGGAAGGTTTCTCCATCTGTTTGTGTCCTTTCTTATTTCCATGAGCAGTGGTTTGTAGTTCTTCTTGAAGAGGTCCTTTTTATCCTTTGTTAGTTATATTCCTAGGTATTTTATTCTTTTTGTAGCAGTTGTGAATGGGAGTTCTCTCATGATTTGGCTCTCTGTTAGTCTGTTATTGGGGTACATGAATGCTTGTGATTTATGCACATTGATTTTGTATCCTGAGACTTTGCTGAAGTTGCTTATCAGTTTAAAGACATTTTGGGCTGAGATGATAGGGTCTTCTAAGTATACAATCATGCCATCTGCAAATAGAGACAATTTGACTTCCTCCTTTCCTAATTGAATACCTTTTATTTTTTTTTCTTGCCTAATTGCTCTGGCTAGAACTTCAAATACTATATTGAATAGGAGTGATGAGAGAGGGCATCCTTGTCTAGTGGCAGATTTCAAAGAAAATGCTTCCAGTTTTTGCCCATTCAGTGTGATACTGACTGTAGGTTTGTTGTAAATAGCTTTTATTATGTTGAGATATGTTCCTTTGATACCTAGTTTATTGAGAGTTTTTAGCACAAAGGGCTGCTGAATTTTGTCGAAGGATATAGGCCGATTTTTAAATTTTTACTTTAATTTTTTATTTAAAAATCAAAATCATGTCTCACTATGTTGCCCAGGTGAGTCTCAAACTCGTGGCCTCAAGCCATCCTCTCCACTTGACCTCCCAAAGTGGTAGCGTGGTAGGCATTTTCTTTTTTTAAGAAAGAGTTTCTCTTTCTTTGCTGCCCAGGCTGGAGTACAGTGGCCTGATCTTGGCTTACTGCAACCTCTACCTACCAGGTTCAAGGGATTCTCCTGCCTTAGACTCCCGAGTAGCTGGGATAACAGGCATGTGCCACCATGCCCAGCTAAGTTTGTATTTTTAGTAGAGATGGGTTTTCTTTATGTTGGTCAGGCTAGTTTCAAACTCCCGACCTCAGGTGATCAGCCTGCCTTGGCCTCCCGAGTAGCTGGGATTACAGGCATGAGCCACCAAGACAGGCCTATAATGTTTATTTCTGCATATGTATGTGTACATATATATGTCTCCTTATTTATATATAAAATGTTGTGTTTACATATATGTTTAACTTCACTCTGAACTTAAATATTAATGTAATTTTATTTTACATTCCCACCTGCAAAGAATGAGAATTTTTGTTCTTTACATCCTCTTTAACAGTTAATGTTATCAGTTTTTTGTTATTTTAATGTAGTCATTCTAATGATGTGTAGGATTATTATAATTGCATTCCATATTTTGCTAATGTCTAATGAAGTTGAGTGCTTTTATTTATTTTTAATATTTTTATATAAAAATGGGATCTCATTTAGTTGTACAAGCTGGTCTTGAACCCTTGGCCTCAAGTGGTCCTCTCATGTCAGCCCCCCAAATTACTAAAATTACAAGGATGGGCCACCATACCTGGCCAAATGTTGAGTACTTTTTCATGTGCTCATTATCTTCCTTATAAGTAACTGTTTGCGTTTTAATGTTTTTATGGGGTTGTGTTTTTATTACCGAGATATAGAATTTCTTTATATGTGTTTTTGTCTGATATACATTTTGCAAAATATTTTCTTCCAGACTATAGTTTACATATCCATTTCCTTAATGGTGTCTTTGACGAGAACTTTCTAATTTCATTGATGTCCAATTTATTGTTTCATAATTAATGCGTTTTTGGCTTATTCAGTAAAGTTTTATTTCATATATTCCCCTAGAATAATGACAGTATTAGCTTTTAAATTTAGGGCTATGGTTTATCCCAAATTGATTTTAGAATATGATATAAGATGTCAAACATCATTTTTTTTCCACAATAGGGATGTCAATTGTTTCAGTTCCATGTTTCTGCACTGAACTGCTTTGTCACCTGTGTAGAAAATAAATCAATCATATAAATGTGGGCCTGTTCTCTAGAAATCATTCAATTTAGTAACTTATTTGTGGTCCTTATTCCTCCACTAGCATCTCCTGGTTTTTGTGGCTTTTTATTTATTCTTGAAATCACATAGGGCTAATTCCTTCAATTTTGCTCCTTTACAGGATTGCTTTGACTTGTTCAGGTATGTTTTGTTTCCATACTAATTTTTAAAAACTGCTTGTCTATTTCTACAAAAAGAATCAGAAGGGATTTTAATTGGGATTATATTAAAATTATGATTAAATTTGGGTTGAATTGTTATCTTCACATTATTAATCTTTTCTCTTTAAAAACATGGAATAGCTTTCATTTATTTAGGTCCTTCAAATGCCTTTTAGTAACATTGTATTATTCAGCATTGGAGTATTTCACGATATTCATTAAGTTTATGATTGTGTAAAGTTTTAAAGATTTTAATTGTGTCTTAGCTGATTTTTTCCTTAATATCACTAACATACAGAAATCACGTTTTATTTTTTCTCCATTCTTTATTTTGAAACAAGTACAAACTTACAGGCAAGTTAGATGACTGGTTCAAGAAACCTGAATACACTTTGGATGTACTTGCCACTTGTTTATATTTCATCCCATTTGCTTCCTTACAAATTGTGATTTTGTATTCTAGATTTTTATTGTAGCCTTTTTAAAAATGTGCACAATTATGTTATCTATAAATACAGACTTAACTTTTCCTTTCCTAACACTGTAACTAATTTCTTGCTAAGTTACTCTGAGTGGGGCCTCTGGCAAAGTTTGCATCATAGTACTGAGAATGGCTATCCTTACCTCACTGATAATCTTAACATGAACAAGGTTAGTGTTTGCACATTCAGTAAGAGGGTACTTTATGAATATCTTTTAACAGATTGGGGATGTTTCTTCTTACTCATTTATGTTGAAAGTTATCATGAACTGGTTTTGAATTTTGTCAATTGCTTTTTGTCATTTAACAAGATATTTAATTCTTTTTTCCTTGACTGAATTATACTGATTGTTTTTCAATATTAAACTAATCTTAAATTCCTGGGATTAACCTCTTTTGATCATAAAGCACTATCCTCTATTTATATTGATGGTGTTGAGTATTGATATATTGATATATTAAGGACTTTCTCATGTTTGTGTTGATATGGAAAATCACTTAAATTGTGATTTTCCCTTTAAAAAAAAAATCTTTGTTCTGGTAGACAGTTAATTTACAGACAGATGAACTTGACACCTTACAGTACAATCTAAAGGTGATTAGAAGATGTTTAGAACAGCCGTACTTCTAATGCTTTTTCTTTCTGGGTTATCAGTTGAATACTCAGGGTTTTTGGTGAGATCTCTTCACTATTGTTGTTTAGAACTCTAATCCCTCTAAGTACTTTGCAACTTGCAGATTCTTCCTTTGCTACAAAAATGTTTAGTAGTTGTTTCCTTTAAGGCAATGTGGAGACATATATGTATGTATAGATAAGCACTGAGCCTAATACATAAGGGGTCCCATTCACAGATTACTAGGGTTCTTTTCTATATAGCTCCAACTTCTATGGTCCCTGACCTATAAATTCTAGTCATCACAAAAGCCTCAAACTCTGATTCTCCCTGCCTACTTAGATCACAGAGATGTTTTTGCTTTGCTTGGGCTCTATCTCCTTGCCATTTGGTCTCAAAAGTGTTGTGAATAGAAACTCATAGTCAGGTTGATTTTGTGCATTTACTTGATTTCAGCATTTATGGTCATAATCCTCCTATTATTCCATATTTGAAAACAGGTTTTTTTTTGTATACTTTGTACAATTTGACAGTTGTTTACAACAGAAAAGCTAGTCAGGTAACATTTACTCCATCTTTTCCAGAAAAGGAGGTGGAAAAATTCAGTTGTTAATCTAAAAATCCTTTACCAAAATGCCATGCACATAATATAACCATTTAAAAGTTTTGCAATGTTTTCTCTACCAGGAATCTTAAAAAATTACACATTAAAATTACTACAGTTTATAATAACTGATATTAGGAATTGAAATATAACCTGATTTCAAAACAGAGGGTTCATAAACCAATTTTTACTAGTTTTATTTAATTTCAGGACAGAAACACTGTTATTTTATCAGATCTATCTGAATTATAGAAAAAATAAATAACAGGGATGTATTTAAAGAGGATAGAAACATTTTCTATATTCGCAAGTTAATCAAAGACACAATATAGAGAAAAAGTCCATATCTGAGAATGAAACTAATCTGTCTTGGATTAATCTTCCTGCTGTATAATAGTTAATTTGGTTTTTAAAAGCTCAATTTGTTCTCTTCTGCTTATCATCAATATTGTTCACTTCAAAGTATGGAAGTTTTATGAATTAAAATATATATTCTTAATAGAATAATTCTTTTCCTACTAGTTTTAAAAGTTAAACCCTGAATTTTTGCACAATGCATTTCCTGATCTCTCTTTGTAAAGCTGCATAAGCTACTTTACTTAAAGCATAAAAGAAAAGTAAAGTATACTTACTTTACTGCAAGCACCAGTAGTGGTCTCACAGACTGTGAGGATAGAGATGTTCTGAGGTCGGTTTAACCATCTTACCACAGTCTTGGTATTGCTTACCCATTTAACCATAGTGACATAGTATTCTCTAGTTTGGAAACAAAATTAAAACATATGTTTAGAGCCAGAGCACTGGGATAATACCAACAATATACATTTGCCATTTTATACATAAGAATAACTGAACCACTATAAGGATGTTGTTTCATATTAATTTATAGATAGATACATAGATATTGGCTCTTTTCAATATTTACATATATAAAATATATGTGTACGTATGTATACAAATATGCAGATAATTTGAGAATAAATTTGAGAGTGAATTATTTCCCAGAAAAGTAATTCTTGCAAAAATCAAAACAATCACATTCTAGATGTTTATGAAAATTATCTATTGATTAGTACTCCTTTAAGTGCAAAACAATTATACATTTGTAAACACAAGTTTTTTTGTTCTTTAAAATCGCAATCAATGAATCATCAAGAATAATCTTTTCCAATAAAAGGCAAAGGTTATTTCTGGCTTAATGATTATATCTTTTACATAACCTCTGTGTTATTTCACTGTATATGTGGGACCTTTGTCTACAAAGGTATGAATGGTTTCTTTTGGTCTTTGTCAGTTGTAGACCAAGGACCAGTCCCAATCTTAATACATAGTATTTTTTACAGCATTGTCAATTACCTTTTTTATTTGAAACATTTTTAAACCAAGAAGAAATCAAATTAGAGAAGATGAAATTCTATTAAATTCTTGGTATAATAAGGATATAATTCATGGGGCCAGTTATGTCCTCAGACTAATTGGAGATAGGAAAAACTTTATGTGTCTTCCTTTATAATACATACGTTTGGACATGTATACCTTATGTCACTAAGCTTCCAACTCACACACAAGAAAATACAATCATCAATACTCATAAATTTATGATAAACATTTTAAAATTTTTTCTAAAATATTTCCCAGTTTCAGAGCAGATTAGTTACTTCAGAAATAGCCATCCAGTCTATAGCCATACCATGCTGAATGTGCCCAAGCATACCTGATCTCATAAGAAATAGCCATCCATGTAAGGAAAGAGCTATCAAAGTACTGTATTACAACTTACTAACCTAGTTTTATATGACTTAGAAAAAATCAGCTACAGAAGAATAACCTCATGATACAAATCCCCTGTCTTTAGATGCATCTGGGTTAAATATCCAGCTACATAAATGTTACATATCTAACATTACTGAGTAGCTACTATTTCTTCTAGAAAACCTGTTAGCTGATCAAAGTTAAGACATCAGGAAAAGGTCAAGCATAAGTTGACATACAGGAAGGCTGCCATATTTTTTTCAACAATCTCTTCAAGACATCTGGCAACTTTCACAACTAGCTGAAGTTGGCTTGAAAACTGCCATTAAACTCAGTAAAAGCAAAACATGAAGTGCCCTAAATAGTTAATAAGGCAACATTGAATAAAATATGCAGCTAGCTTAGGTATAATCTTTGTCCATATCAGTAGGCTTTGTGATCCTCCAAAGAACAGTGTCCTGTTCACTTTCACTGTGTTTTGTTTAAGCTGATTACTTTGCATACACTATTATATTTATCAATATGAATATTAAAAAGTAGAAAATGAAGTATTAACCTTTAATAGATTTTTCTAGAGAATTTAGCTTACAGAAAAATGATATTAAGTACTATAAATAATCAGAAAATAAGTGCTGAAATGCTGAATAATTGATGTAAATGTCGTTGAAATTTGAAGCAAAAATAATAATTTGAATATTGTAAACAACTAACCAAAGACTGCAAAATCAAGGTCATATTTTCTGGTAAAAATCTAGATTGAACTGATATACAGTTGATTTTCAAATCCGGTCAGAAATATGTCTCAATTACCTGCCATAATATTATATTTTGTGCAATATGAGGTAACAAACTAACATGAATAATTAAAAAAATAAATAATAACAACAAAATAGAATTTAAATATTCATCTTGAGAGGTTTTCCCTTTCAAAGTTGTTCTCAAATGAAATGTTACAAGAACATCTTCAAAATGCCTCACAGGCATGACACAATATATTTATTAGCTAAGATGCCAAATTTTGACTTTTTTTTTTTTGACAGAGTCTCACTCCATCACCAGGCACCAGACTAGAGTTCAGTGGCGCGACCTCAGCTCACTGCAACCTCCACCTCCCGGGTTCAAGCAATTCTCTGCCTCAGCCCCCTGAGTAGCTGGGACTACAGGTGCGTGACACCATGCCCAGCTAATTATTTTTTTTTGTATTTTTAGTAGAGACAGGGTTTCACCATGTCGGCCAGGATGGTCTTGATCTCTTGACCTCGTGTTCTGCCCGCCTCGGCCTGGCAAAGTGCTGGGATTACAGGCGTGAGTCACCGCACCCGGCCTAAATTTTGATTTTTTAAAAAAGAATTTAATCTTTGGAAAGAATTAAAAACCAACCAGTACAAATGTGGTGAATAATTGATGTTTAATGGAACACTAACTTAGTTGTAAAATGTTAAGTTGAAAATCATTAATTTACAGCAATACACTTATAATTATCTTTGACTAAATATTGTGATGGCTGTGTCTGTTTCTACATAATGTACCTCATGGTCATAAGCAAAGCATTATCTGATGTGAGATACCTCATTATAAACCTTGCTTATACCCAAGAATGACCTTGTTTACGGTAAACGCAATCTGAGGAATGAAAGTTCTCCATAAAGTTGAATTTGTAAAGTCTAACAAGGGGTCATTTCCAACCACTGATATTTCTATATTAAAGTGTTGGAAATAGCCAAAATGGAAGCTCAAGTAGGGCTTGACACATACGCAAGGAGGACAGATATATCTATTAACTAAATCTCTTCCTATATCATTTATTTCCTTGCCCCAGGAGTCTAGGTGTACATCTCCCTGTGAATCATATTGATTAATCATGCTTACTCATAAGTATTCAGGCTGTCTCTGAATGAGGGAGTAGGGAAGCACCCTTACCTGGAAAGGTCATACTCCTTGACCTGCCTGCTGCAGATGTAGCTGTCCTCCTGGAACTCCATCTCATGAACACATTAGATCTGGTGTTCCACGACCAGTGGCCAGCAGAAGTGTCCCTTTCTTATAACTGGATTTCCTGCTTGTTCCTAGTCTCCATGGCTCTGGATTACCCAGGAAGTCCTCGAGGATCTGGTCCTCTTGAGCCACAGAGACAGAGACAAGCTAGTTAGAGGGATTGTACTCAAGTCAACAGAGACTTTCTATCAGCTGGGTGGTCTGGCACAGAAGATCTAATTGTCCACAAGGTTATGTGAAATGGAGGCCCCAGCATCACCTGCAGACAGGTATGTTAGCAGTTACACTGTTTTTCACAACCTTCCTGTCCAATCATTGCTCCGTGTTTGCACCAAAATAATTGTGAAATGTAGTTACTTTGTGCTCTTCTCTTCTAGATAATCTGTGATGTCTTCCCAAAAGTATATTGTGATGGTGTTCATGACCAAATTATAGCTAGTGTCTCCAAAGACCTCTGTTAATAACTACGCATTACTTGTAAGAAGGACACTTCCATGAACGTGGGTTAATTTATTAATTAGATTTTCTTGAAAGGCACAGATATTCCTTGGAAGAGTAAGTGATGTAGGCTAGATATACTTAAAGAAATAGGAAGAGAAAGCCTGACAGTGTCAAGCCCAGAGTGACAGGGGAAATGTGACCATGTTAAATCAGTGATGCAGGTTGAGAACAACAGGTCACAAAACATAGATGACTTTAGAAAGATTTCTAATAAGTAAAATAATGCTAAAGACATAGAATAAGAAGAAACCAAATATAAATTATTACTTTTACTCTTCAGACTAGAGAGGTCTACACAAATGACCATGTATAACTTCTCCAAATGAATGTGACTTATCCAATCTGTGGAGTATCTGCATGATTCATTTACCATAAGATAAAATTTCCCTTGAAAGTAAATATATATTTTAAAATTCACACTTAGATTTTCTAATAAAGGTATTGAGTGACTGCAATACCTGAAGTGCACAGTACAATAATTTGGCAAAAGGTTTCTTCCTTCAAAGATGAGATAACCCATCTAATCCCCGTTGGTTCTGGCAATATTCAAGAAGGGGCATTATCTTAGTTTCTACGATGCTATATTCTTTACAGAATCAGTACAGACCATGATTCAGATAAGGATAAACAGAATGGTGGTGAGATGAGTCTGAACTGAATTACTTTTGAAGAAAAGTAGAACTCAGTGTCTAAATTGATGAAATGACTTTAGCTGAATCAGACATAAACAAATAAATAAGACAATTGAAGAGAATATGAGGTTAAGAATTAGGAGAAGAAATTATGCCTTTCTGTAGATTATCTTTTTTAAAAAAAATTTATTGCATTATAGGTTTTGGGGTACATGTGCAGAACGTGCAAGATAGTTGCATAGGTACACACATGGCAGTGTGTTTTGCTGCCTTCCTCCCCTTCACCCACACTTGGTATTCATCCCCAGGCTATCCCCCCCAGCCCCCCCGCTGTTCCTCCCCCATTCCCCCCAACAGTCCCCAGTGTGTAGTAGACCACCTCTCTGTGTCCATGTGTTCTCATTTTTCTCACCCACCTATGAGTGAGTATCTTATCCTTTTCTTTTTAAATCATATAAATTAATAAAAATTTATTTTACAGTCTTTGATGAGTATAAGCATTGGGTTGAAGGGACAGTCTACCAAATAATGATATCAGCTTGGGGACCTTTTACTATTATAGTGATAAACACTGGTTATTATAAATGAGTAAACCAATCATCCAAATAAATAATCAGAGACCAACGAAAACAACAGAAAGACCTAGAATCTTCAATTCAAACAACAAGAAAAATGTTGTTCTCTAGGGTGGAAGTCAGAGAACCCAGTTTATACAAGTCATAAAATAAAATGTTCTGTATTTATCTATCATTCTTCCCTGTATAAACACGGTAATATATGTATTCAATTATTTTTCTAGTCATCGTGGCAATTTTATTGGAAGGAAGAAAGCTAAGAGATGATTATATTTGTGGTTTACATGTGGTGGAAAAAAAAAGTACTAAAAAGGAAACTGAAAAGGAATAAAAGATAGTTTGTAATAGTACTGACAAACAGAATATCATCCACTTATTGATTGCCATTTCATAATCTAAAGATTCTAAAAATATGCCAGATGCCTAAGTAACATACCAAAAAAACTCATAAACATGTAAATTACTATAAAATAATTATTTAAATACTCTGCTAATGAGAGTTTAGGCAGTATTTCAAACTATACGGGTAGCTATGCTATGAACACAACACAAACATCAAAAAGAAGAGAGAACATTTGATGAACTTAATAGGACGTGAAGAAAGTATGTTATTAATAATTCAATTTATATATGTTTATATTTATACAAATAGGTAATAAGATCAAGGCCAGGAATCAAGAGCTCCTTTTGGAAAGAAATGTGGATATTGTAAAATTGATTCCTATTTCAAAGATTTTTTTGAAAGGAAAAAAATTAGAAATTATTATTTCAAGATAAGGGGATTCAGCCCTGAGACAGGTAGTGATTTATCCAGAGACAAATGAAATGGTGGTAGACAGGTGACTCAAACACTCCTAGTCTAGCTTCCTTTCCTGTTATGTTAATAACATTAAACAAACCAGAGGAAAAAAATAAGAGTTAAGGACCAGATAAAATGTCAATAGTGTTCATAATTGCTTCATTTGTAACTTAACCATCCATGGCCGCTAGATCAAGCTCAGAAATAAATGTTACTATTTGAATTGGTCAACTTTATTACATTATATATGTCAATTCAGGCCTATTTTAAGGTTTTCCATCCAGTGTGGATGAAATGCTCTGCAACTTGATGAAAGAGGCCTTACTTCATTTTCTACTTTTGTTATCAACCAGTCCTGAGCCTCTATCTCAATCATTTACTTTGGCTGGGATTTGTCTTTTCCATCAGGAGGAGGAACAGTTTATATTAGGTAGTTAATGAGGGTCTTCTTGTATAAGCATTCCATAAACCATTTTTGCCTTTTCAAGTGGGTAAAATTTCCACATACATCAGGCTGCACTCTCTGTAAAAATGACCAACTGGGATGAAATTTTCTCTAAATATATCAGTGAAACAAAATCTGAATGAAATATCTGTTTGAACCAATCACCCTGATTGTCAATATCATCAAAATAAACTTTGAACTTAGCCCCATATTATTCAATATAATGTGAAACCATTTTTCTAAATCAGCTGTCTATCCTATCTCCAGGCTTGTGATAAATTTCCGAAGAGCTGTAGTATTTGCAAGAATCACTTTGAAGTCTGAGACCATGCTGGATTTCAAAATACACATAATTATTTGAGTAGCTGTTCACTGCTGAAGATTTTGTTAATGTTAAAATTATACCTCTGACCCAATAAAATGTGTTTTCTCCCTGATCAAGCTTCTTAAATATAAAGATTTCATATGTAGGATATTTTGAGAAAAAAAAATCATTAAATGTCTCTGTCTGGAGAAGAAAGCTAGAGAATCCTTGGCAAAACTGTGGGAAGAAAGTTGGAAAAATTCACGAATCCAGAGAAATTATACACTTTTAAAGAGCACCTTGAAAAAATATGTGGAGTAACTAATTTCTTGAGGAAAATTTAATGGAAAATGATCCTTTGCCATCTCTGTCACATCTCCAGGAAAAAACCCAATTCTCGGTATCAGTCTCTTCAGTCATTTTGTGGTGCTGGTAATCACCTTAGAGCTAAATGCTTCTTGGGAATAGCCAGACACCGAGAATGACTTCATTCCTCACTAATCGAGGCAACTTCAGCTTTGTTTTAAAGTAGATTTGTTGAACTGATCACATCTCTCTCTAAATTGCAACAAAATGATAATTGAAGTGAAAATATCTAGTTCCCCATAAAAATGAAACTGAAATTGCATACCTTGATTTAAAGCTGTCAGGTGGCATGAGCTCCAACGTGTGAGTTGGTCCATATAGGTTTACAACATATAATTTTATTGTTGGGTTCACTTGACCTGCCTTTGAGAAAATGAAAGTTGTAGTGCAAATATATTAAGCATTAGAATATATTGAGCAAAAAAAAGACTTTTGATTCATTTACTGTTTTGTGTTAGAAGATAAAAAAGTTTAATTTCTCTGAAGTAAAAATGATTTTTAATTCGACAACATGATTGCTTTCAATTGTTTTTTCAGATGGCTGCTTCTCAAGCATTTTCATCAGACAATTAAAGGTGATAGGAAATTGTGATGACTTCACTCATTAGGCAGTGCTGCAGTGTTCTTTCCCTAAAATGGCACCAGTAGTTCAAGCAGCTACTCACATTAGAGAATATGAAATGCAATGGGAAGAAGGTTTGGCTAATTAAAAAACAAAACGGAGAAATAAAGAAAGAAAAAAGGAAAGAAGGAAACCTACCCAAACTAGGTGTCCCATGCTTAAAATTCCAAATCTCCCAGGCTTTTCTTTTAAACATCACTAATAACTAAATCGGGTGACTCATTTGCATAATTGACCCTTGGGAGGTGGGCCATGGGCAGACTGCCCTCACTGAGTACTGAGTACCTGGCATGAGGAGCAGAAGGCAGCAGCAAGGATAATGTAATTTGAGTTCAGTGCATCAACATTTTATTAAATAAATAATAACTCGCAGGCATAGCAGTTGGTATGTTTCTGGCACATAGTAGACACTAAAGGCATTGTGTACATTATCTAATTAAATGTCCCTACAGTCCTAACATACAACCATCTTCTAGGTCACAATGTAGAATCTAAGCAAACTGTGCAAGGTGAAACACCTAAAACTAAGAAAGTTAGTATTTAAACCCAGGTTGCTCTTAACTACAATGTGAATGTTGTGCTTTCTGTTCTTTCCAACAAAATGGCCTTAAAAGTTTTGCCAAATATAGTATGAGTAAGTAGGAGCAGGAATGAGAACCTTCAAGCAGTTTGAATGAATGAATGAATGAATAATCACATCAATGATGTACCAAATTGCTTGATTACTTGTGGCTCAATATATTTCTAAACAATACACTGTTACTTTTATGATGTAGCTGATGCTTAAAGAAGTCTGTGTGAGATATATAGAGAAGAAAAAGGAAATTAAATATTAGTTGAATTTAAAGATCTGATAAAAATCTAAAGGGAATGAGTAAACTGATTTAAAAATGACAAAGATCCATTTTTAAGGAATTGGTATTGACAAAATCCAGTCAAGTCAGAACCAGAATCAACATAATACATTCTACCAATAGCCAGCAAGAGCTCCTCAATAACTGCTTTGTTAGGATATCAAAAGAGACTAGCACATTGGCAGAAGTGCATCATTCACTGGTTAGAAGTATTGAGCCAAAGGAAGAAGTTAGGAAAGGTTTCCACTATAGAAATGAGGTAACTATTAAAAGAAATTATGAAATTGGTTTATAGAGTAAAGGGCTCCCTGAAAGATAAGCTACGAGCCTGCCACACACCGAAGACTAGAGCATTTATATAAGATTCTTATATATAATCTATGTAAGAATTTGCAACTCTTTTCATTATTTCCAAACCTGACAGTGCCTCAGCACATTTGTTGGGCAGGTTAGCCTTCTGTGACACTCAGGAGCTCCCTTTCACATCATTCTTGTTTTAATTTAGTTGTCATGTTTCTCCCTGAAATTAATGGCCTTATCTATTTAATTTTTAGTTTACCATTTCTCTAGCTGGATCAGGTGTGTTAAACTTTATAGCTGGATACAGTATTAGCAGTGCCACTGAAGGTGTTGTTCTTGGACCAGTAGCGTCAATCAGCATCTCCTGGAACCTTAACAACACAAATTCCTGGACCCCACCTGAAACCTTATTCAGACTTGGAATTAGAATCTCTGAATGTGGGCCTATGAATCTGTTTAAACAAAATTCCCAGATAATGAGTGTGCAAATTTTAATAAAACACTGATCTATATTTTTATCCTTATCTATTTATCTATCTACCTAACAGCTTGGTGGTCTTCAAATGTTAGCCAGCATCAGAATCATTCAGAGGTCCAGAGGAGCCTGTTAAGCTACTGACTGCTAAAGGCAGTCCACCTCCAGCATGAAACTGATACCCCATGAAGCTGGTGAAAGCACCACATTTTGAGAATGGGCTTAGCTTAATGTGTAAGTCAGAGAAACCTGAGTCCAAATGTTGACTCTGTAATTTACTTGGCATAGCTATGAGCACATGCTAAAGAGTCTCAAGTATCATTTTATTTTTCTCATTTTGTCATATTCTTTGAGAATATGTCACAAATCAGAAATTTTAAGTTGAAAATTTCCTCCCTGTAGATAAAAATATCTCATAGACTAATAAAAAGGTTTAGATAAAATGCTGAAAATAGTATATGGTAGTGAATTAAAATGATAATTATTAAGACACTAAAAGTTCTTTTCTAGTTAGTGAATAGCTGTCCTTCTATTTTTTTATCATTCAATACACTGATTAAAGCAAATGGGAAATTTAATTAAATTAGATCTTTCTGCACATTCTTACCAATGATGCAGTTTTTATGGCATACTTTGTTAAAGACATATCTGTTATCATATCTTTAAGGCAGTTTCCTTTATGTCAGCAGCAATATAAGCTTATATAGAATCACTGATACTCCAATTAACTTCTACATGATCACAAATGAAAAGTTGTGCAAACTCGTGGCCAGTTTTCAGACAAAATGTGAACAACTCGACTAAGCATTAGGTTGCTTCCAAATTTCAAATGTCCAGCATTCTATAATCTCATATTTGTATCTTTCCACGAAGTTTTGAAATTAAACACACATCACAAGTTCATAGTATATGGTTCTGTAAATTTTAATATTTGAATCATTTGAATAATTTCAAGAGTTTGCAGACTAGAGGGTATTCGTCTATTTGCTTTTATAGTTACACTTGCCATGAAGACTGCGAATCCACAGATTTCTTTATTATTCTGAAACATAAGCCTCAATAGCAATTAACCTTATTTTACTGGCAACTAAATTGTCATTAAACAAGATAATGTTTTAATTAAAAAGATTAACCTGAGGTGACTAGGATAGAACTGTGCATCTCTTTTGTGCTGAATTGCTAATGATAGGGTATTTTATGAGTTGAGTTATGCTGAATTAAGTAAAATACAAATGTACTTGTTTACTGTATTTCATTAGTAAATCTGACCACATTAGGTATTTGTTATATACATTTTAATCTACTTTAACTTAAAGCACAATTTAGTATAAACTCTATATGTTGTTTCAATTTCCAAAGTAGCACTTTTTGAAGGTTTATTGCATAAGAATGAATTGAAACAATACATTTGTTACAGCAAAAAACTAAGAAAACATCTTTGAAATGAGTAGATAATAAGAAATCTGAAAATTGAAGTAGCATATGCAAAATAATACTGAAATTTATTTTAAGAACAAGGACCAAAACAGATTATTTTATTTGACTCTCACTGTCTTTAGTACCTGGGGAGGTGAGCAGGTCTTCCTACTAAAAATCACCTGATGACTAAATATCTGCATATTTTTTATTTTTAATAAATATTAATGGTAGTCATTGTATATAGTTATATATATTATTAGCATATATAATGGCAGGTGTGAGGCTAAGAATGACACCCATATATAGCTAAGTGATAAGGAGTAAATGGAGCAAACAGAGCTCCATATATATGTGCTAACTTGACAAGGAGATGTTTCGATTCCAGCTGTGTCTTTGGAAATACAAGCTGTTGACGTGTGATGGTTTTATAGAGAGGGATGAAATCAATAGATTTTAGTTGTTTTTTTTTTTTGATTCATATAGAAAAGCCATATGCATTAGCTGTATCTTCAAACGGCCTTCTTAGTTCTAGACTCATGGTGCTTGAACTTGGCCATCCCTAGGCCTCATAATTTTGATGAAATCAATAGATTTGAGTTTTTTCTCTGTTCTTAAAATACCTCTGACTTGTATAAAAGTACTAAACCTTTTAGAATCTGTTTGCTTATTTGTAAAATAGAGGCAATTGTGATAAAGACCAAATGAGAAAAAAAAAAACAAGTGGAAAGTCTCCCTGAAAACCTAAAGTTAATCACTAGCACATGTAATTTCTACAATTATTAAACAAACATTATCATTATGCCTATCTTTGCTATTAAGCAATATTAATTTATTAAAAGAAATGATCAAATAATAAAGTAGGTTTATATTATTGCTGACATAATTTATCATATAATTTATCATAAATTATCAAATAATAAAGAACCTAAGTTTATATTATTGCTGAATTGTTGTTGACATAATTTAATTTTCTCAAATGCTTCCATTGGTTCATTTGTTTGTCTCAATCTAGTCAAAATTATGAGGTCTAGGTGTGGCCACGTTTAAGCACAATGAGTTTAGAACTAAAAAGGCAATTTGAAGATGCAGCAAATGTATATGGCTTTTCTATGTGAATCCAAAAAAATCCATTTCTTTTGGGAAATCAGTTACAAACAGTTGTCCCTTCCACCGAACTGACTGAATTTTCTTAGTGCAGTGCATTGAGCAGCTGGATGTGATTTTATTCCCTTTAGGCACTGCACTGAGGAGCTGGATGCTATTTCATTCCTTTGTGCAGTGTACTGAACAGTTGAATGTGTCTTTCAGAGTACGTCACTAGTTCTCCATTTCACATTTAAATTGTCAGGTGAATCTTTATTATCATAAATCAAACAATGTGAGAATTAAAATATTTGAGGCAATTTTTCAGGTTTTCTCTGGGGGAAAGGTAGTGCTGGTAGGCTGTAAAGGCCCAAACTCTCACGCACCAAAAAAATAAAATAAAATAAAATAAAATAAAAAAGCTAAAACTGTAATTGGGGAAAGCAGTTCTTTTCTTTGAGTACATTAAAAATCTCTTGGTGCAGATTATTTTTTTGTGAAGTTAAATCAGTATTTTCTCCTGAAGAGCACTGAGTATATATGCCTTCTAATCTATGTCCAAAGAAGATCCTAAAAATGGCATTTTAAAATCATGGGATCAGATTCTTCATAACCTTGCATTTAATACTACAATCTGTGGAAGGAAGATGGATGAGAAAGACAGGCAGCAGCATCTCACTGAGGAAAATGCTCATCTTATTTGTGATCCTCCATAATCAAGCCTCCTTTTTTCTTTTTTGCCCTTGGATAATGTGAATCTGGTGGATGGTGGGAATAGAAGGAAACTGTGACTAATCCCACCCCCACCCTGACAGGGCTACAGTAATGAAGGTGATGGGAATATAACCCAGTAGTATGCCCAACTAATGTAGTGCATGATTTAAAAAGTTGAAAACCTATTGTGATTGAAAAAACAAAGTGCAACTCACTAAAGAAATGGTTTTAAATGGCTTTTAAATTGTATCAACATCCTCTCTTACTTAGGAGCTAAAATAAGAAATGAAATCTTAAAAGTTTCCTATAAGACATCTTTATGTGATTGATGTATAGGAGCTCTTACTCATGAGCCTTCTTCTCTATTATAAAACACTGGGAAAAATACATGTTTAAAAGAGATCTCAAGTAATTAAAGATAGCATACCGAGGAAAAAAAGAGTACAATTCAGATGTTTTGGCAACCCTCTTATAGAGGCCTTGCCTAAAACTTGAAAACAGTTTTACTGTCTGGAACATATTTCCATAGTTGCTTCATCTGATAAAAAAATTCCATCTATCTTACCTACCCATGGCTATGACTCCATACTGCCATTTTATATGATGTGTTCTAGAGTATGCTCTGCCAAGGTAATGCTGATATTAATACTAATGCTCATAAATGCTTTATGCTTAGTCTATTATTTATGTGTGATTTTTTATGCTTGGTCTATTCTTTATTGAGATTCTTTATGCTTAATCTATTTCATACTGGAGATTCTTTATACATAGTCTAATTTTTATAGAAGATTTATACACATTAACATGTAGTACCTTAGGTGCTCTAAGAAATCATCTGAAAGAAGCTAGATTTTTTTTTTAAAAAAAGATCTTCCAATGTATTTGAACATGGCACTTTCCTCTCCCTTGCAACACCTATTATGGGATAGGCCTTGCAGAAACCATTGTCCTGACCTCAGTACATCCCCAGTCACTCCTCTCCCTCTTTCAACTGTAAGATGTGAAAAGACAAAAGTGAGCATCAAAAGGAAAGAAATGCAGCAAAAGTGAAAGTTCACACACTTTCAAATTGTCTCTACCTCTTTTCACCCAAGCATTGCATATAGACTATTGGCAGTTCGAAAATGATGAGTCTGACAAGTAAGAAAAACTGTTTTCCTCCAAAGACAACTTGCTCAAGAACCAAGAATACCGTTTGTCAAGTCACTAGTGCAGACAGAGAAGCAACAAAATAGTACTTCCATGTTACTTACCTTAGGATATGGATACTGCTTTCCTTTGGGATACAATGCTCCAGTAAACCGAGGGATAACCATACTGGGTACCAAGGAGTCATTTATCATCAGGAAGGCAAGTCTTTCTCCATCTGGTGACCACCAGTGGGCGATGTGAGAATGCAGGAGTTCCTCTAGAATAAATGAGTGTTATTTGAGACCAACTGTAGAGATGTGGGCTCAGTGACCCACAAACATCTGTCCTTGAAATCTCCATTGTACATCTACATTTTCTAGACTGTGTATTGGTTTTTATTAAGTTCTCTGAGAATCCCCCAATTCTAAGTTACCCTTTTAATTCCAGGAAGAGCAGCTGTAGAGGAAGGAAACAATGAAGCAATGAAGTCAGGATTGCATGGATTTTCAGCAATGTAGACAGAACAGATGAAAGCACCACTAGAGCAATCAGAATGAGAACAGTGATTGAAGGGTGAGATGTAGCCTTAAACCATATCCATGTCATGATTAATTCATATTTGCATACAATCATATTTGCACTCTATCTTCATCAAACAAGTTGAGGGCCTACTAAATTCATCAAACTATTTTAAGCTCTAAGGAAATTGAAAAAGAAATATACTAGATATCTTTCATGTAATTCAAGATCCACTATCTACTTTTTGATTCCTGCTTTCTGGTCCAGAAAGCTAACTTATATGAATGACATCAAAAGGGTTCCCATATCCTCTGGCTTCCCTTTGGCAGGAGATTAGAAAGAAGAGAATAAAGTCAGGTTATTTATTCTCTTGGCTCTATCCTACAATGTTACCTCAGGCTAGCTGTGAACTTTAAATGATGTCACTACTCCTATCACTGCAGCCACATCTACACAAATTTCTCCTTCTGTGTCTGGTAATGGCTCATCTTCATGGTCATAGGAGTTGTAACAACTTGGCTACTAGCTTTGTTTACATCACTTCCCTTTGTGGTTTTCTTACCCCTTCACCTTTGCAAATGTTCTCTTTGTAAATAAAAAGATAATAAAATGTTCTCTTTGTAAATAAATTATCTTCAAAGTATCTTGTTGAATGTGCCAACACTTGGGACTCTTACAGACACAGAAGTTAATACTAGCAATAGACTCAGAAGAGACCCTGAAAATTAGATTTTGAGACTATGTTTGTCATCTCTCTATCTATATGTATAAGTGGAATTTATCACCTTCTCGGGTGGGAACTGAAGCATAGACAGTCCATAGAAAGAGATGGAATTATAAGTAATCAATCATCACTGGTGGTGACATGGAATAAAATACAGCTAGCGGGAAAAGGCATTGGGAGAACAAGTGCTTGTGGCACTTACTTGCTACAACAATGGTGATTGTGAAGATTAGGAAACAGAGTTCTCAAGGTTCTTCTGACACCCCAGAGATATTACACAGGAAAAAGAACTTGTAACCCTGATTGTGAAATTAGGAATGCCCATGCAGAACAAAAGGTCATGATGATATCTTTGGAAGAGTCCCTCTCTTCTGTAGTTTCAGGGAAACTATGACCACAGTCTAAGAGAACATAGGAATTGTTGCAGAGCTGCAATATATATTAGAGGTTCAACTCCATTTGTTCTTTTAATGTAAGACAAAGATATTCGTAAAGATAGACTGGGACCCCAACACACAGGATAAGAGTGTTTGGACAAAAGTATACAGTATATTTATGATTTCTAAACCAGTCTTATGAATAACACATGTTACAGTTGAATGCTGCTGTATGTGGTTAATTTTATGGCTGAAGATACTGCACATCAAAATTCTGACAAGTCTTCTTGCTGACAGAAACAACCTCTATCCAAGGGAACTAGACCTCTTCTGCATAGAGGCAGAGAATGGAAGACAAATTTCTGTAAAACTTACAAAGTGTGCAACACGGGGGATGTTTCTAGAAATCTAGTAGTTTGGGATGCACTGGGATATCTCTTCCAAAGTGAAAGAAAAATTGTTGGGGTTGTACTTATGCAAAAGTAAAGAGGAAGTGAATTCTTTGGAATCTGAAAACAACATAAGCCACATTGAGATATGTTCTCTGTTCTATATCTCAGGCAAGCTGTAAAGCTGCTATTTCTGAGTGAAATCGGTGTACCAGGGGGCCCTGCAACCGATCTAGGCCATATTGCAACCTTCTCTACATCCCGAACCTTGTGACTTCAGCAGATCCATTGGCAATGTCAGCGTCCATGGCAAACAGAGATGCTGTGTGGAGCCTTTGGCACCCTCTATATGACAATCATCAGACAGGCATTACAAGATTAAAAAAGAAGACCATTGTCACTTGTATTAAAAATATTATCTATTTCATGAGTAATTATTTCCAGGGCTCCAGCAGAAACATTTAGCCTCACCATGGGATACCCACTAAGCATGCATCCCAAACTGCCTATCATGAACTGATTGTTATCTGATCCACTGACCACAGAACTGAACACACACAGCACCATTCCACTATAAAATAAAAGAGAAATTAAGCCAGAAAACAAATGTGACTGCCCATTGTATTGCCTTCTCTGCTTCATCCCCTCTTCTCATCTCACATCTGTGCCACAAGGCATGTTTTCTAACACAAGTTGGCAAGAGAGAAATAGATGCAGGCCTTGTTTATAGCAGGTCTGCATGATGTACAACAACAAGCTGGAATTGGGTAGGCTCCATACTACAATCTGACTCAGGAGTGGCACGGAAAGGCAATAATAAACAGAAATCTTCCCAGTTGGTAAGATTTTGAATATAATATTTAGTTGTCCACATTTCATGGCAAAAGACTTAGTTCAAGGCATGGAACCATCCTGACTCATGAACAGTAACTAATAAGTGTCCACCTGATCAGGGATATGGCAAAAGTAAAATTAGAAACCCAGTAACGAGGAGGTTTAGGAAAAAACAACTGAATCAACTTACTAGAAAGGGGAAAAATGCGAAAATGTGAAGATATTATTGTCCCACTTAACACCCACTGGAGCACATCCATAACAGAGGAGACTGTCAGTCATCAGGTAGATGAGATGACTGCCAAGTACATGTCCGTCAGCCTCTGGTTCCCATCTACCTGCCAATGGTAGTGGCCATCACTGAACCTTTGACATAGCATCACCTCTCAGGAGAACAGCTGATTGCATGTGAAATTTTTGCCACAAAATATTTCCTTTTTTGAGATAATGTAATGTGAAGGCATGTGAATTATATGAAAAACTTTCCATCAAGACAGCGTAGCATTTTGTCATCAGAGAGATACACACATATTCTGGGTGTGGATTTGCTTTTGCTGCCTACTGTTCTGTTCAACACTGTTCTTTATATAGGCATTTATCCATTACCATAATAATCTATATTACATTATCTCAAGAAAGGAAATAGTTTTGGCAAAAAGGGTCATGGGCTCAGTGGTGGAATTTACTAATATCATGTCCTCCCCTAGCTATATGTACCTGGATTGACGGAAGAATAAAATAGTCTGCTCGACCTCAATTTTGGTACTATTTGTTTAGCAATAATCTGAAAGCCAGGATGTCATCCTTTATCATGCAGTATGCCTCACCTGCGCAGCCATGAGGTACAGGGGTAGAAGTAGTAGTGTGATCTTTTACTATCACACCAATAACCCACAGGACACAATTTGCTTCTCATTCTCAGAATACTGATGTTGGTGAATTTAGAAGTCCATTGCCTAAAGGAGGAGTTTATCCATGAGGAATATAATCATAATTCTATTCCCCTGAATTGGAAACTGAAATTTTCTTCCCACCATTGTGGGCTCATTATGTGCGCCCACCCCTCACACACACAAAGACAAAACACAGTTTCTAGGCTGGGTCTGATGATAGACTTCATCTTCTAGAAATAAAAATGTGTTTGCTATGCAAAGAAGGGCAAGGAGAAACACATTTCGAACTCAGGAGAGTCAGAAATACATTTTGCCCAATAGTACTGGTTCATGGAAAACCAAAATTGTAACTTCATAATTAAGAAAATGATAGGGCCAGGTACAGTGGCTCCTGCCTGTAATATCAGCACTTTAAAGGACTGAGGTGGGTGGATCAGCTGAAGTCAGGAGTTTAAGACTAGTCTGGCCAACATAGCAAAACCCCATATCTAAACAAACAAACAAACCAATTAAAAAAAACAATAAAATTAGCTGGGCATGGTGGGCACCTGTAATCCCAGCTACTCAGCAGGCTGAGGCAAGAGACTCGCTTGAACCCAGGAGCCAGAGATTGCAGTTGGCTGAGATTGCACCACTGTACGTCAGCCTGAGTGACACAAGGAGACTTTGTCAAAAAAATAAAAATAAAAAAAAAAGAAACCAAGAAAAGGATGGAAAGGAATGAGATTTAGCAGGAATGAAGTTTTGGCCTAACCTGCCTGTTAAATAACCTCTCTAGCATGCTGACTGAAAGTAAAAGTAAAAGGAATGAACATTTGAAGAAGGCAACTAAAATTACCAACTAAGACCACACAATAAGCTTATTTATTTTTAATTAATGGAGACATTTTTCCACAACCTTCTATGAAAAATACAAGTGGCATCCTCCCAAGCCTAAACCAGGAAATCGAAACCCTGAATACACCCATAATAAGGTCTGAAGTTGAGGCAGCAATTAAGAGCCTACCACACAAAAAAAGCCCAGGTCCAGATGGATTCACAGTCAAATTCTACCAGCCATACAAAGAGGAGCTGGTACCATTCCTTCTGAAACTATTCCAAATAATCGAAAAAGAGGGAATCCTTCCCAAATCATTTTATGACATCAACATCATCCTGATACCAAAACCTGGGAGAGACTCAGCAAGAAAAGAAAACTTCAGGCCAATATCCATGATGAACATAGATGCAAAAATCTTCAATAAAATACTGGCAAACTGATTGCAACACCACATCAAAAAGCTTATCGACCATGATCAAGTAGGATTCATCCCAGCGATGCAAGGCTGATTCAACATACGCAAGTCTATAAACGTAATTCACCACATAAACAGAACCAAAGACAAAAACCACATGATTATCTCAACTGAAGCAGAGAAGGCCTCTGACAAAATTCAACAGCACTTCATGCTTAAAAACTCTCAATAAGTTAAATACTGATGGAACATATCTCAAAATAATAAAAGCTATTTATGACAAACCAACAGCCAATATCATATTGATTGGGCAAAAACTGGAAGCATTCCCTTTGTAATCTAGCACTAGACAAGGATGCCCTCTCTCACCACTCCTATTCAATATAGTACTGGAAGTTAGAGCCAGAACAATCAGGCAAGAAAAAGAAATAAAGGGTATTCAAATAGGAAAGGAGGAAGCCAAATTGTCTCTATTTGCAGATGACATGATTGTATATCTAGAAGACCCCATCATCTCAGCCCCAAATCTCCTGAAATGGATAAGCAACTTCAGCAAAGTCTCAGGATACAAAATCAATGTGCAAAAATCACAAGCATTCCTATACACCAATAACAGACTTAAAGAGAGCCAAATCAAATTCAAGAATGAAATGCCATTCACAATTGCTACAAAGAGAATAAAATACCCAGGAATACAACTAACAAGGAATGTAAAGAACCTCTTCAAGAACTACAAGGCACTGCTCAACGAAATAAGAGAAGACACAAACAGATGGAGAAACATTCCATGTTCATGGTTACGAAGAATCAATATTGTGAAAATGGCCATACTGCCCAAAGTAATGTACAGATTCAATGCTATCCCCATCAAGCTACCAATGACCTTCTTCACAGAACTGGAAAAAACCACCTTAAACTTCATATGTAACCAAAAGAGAGCTGGCAAAGCCAAATCAATTCTAAGCCAAAAGAACAAAGTGGGAGGCATCACACTACCAGATTTCAAACTGTACTACAAGGCTACAGTAATCAAAACAGCATGGTACTAGCACCAAAACAGAGATACAGACCAATGGAACAGAACAGAGGTTTCAGAGGCAATACAACACATCTACAGCCATATAATCTTTGACAAACCTGACAAAAACAAGCAATGAGGAAAGGATTCCCTGTTTAATAAATGGTGTTGGGAAACTGGCCAGCCATATGCAGAAAGCAGAAACTGGACCCCTTCCTGACACCTTACACTAAAATTAACTGCAGATGGATTAAAGACTTAAACATAAGACCTAATACCATAAAAACTCTAGAAGAAATTCTAGGCAAAACCATTCAGGACATAGGCATAGGCAAGGACTTCATGACCAAAACACCAAAAGCATTGGCAACAAAAGCCAAAATAGACAAATGGGACCTAATCAAACTCCGCAGCTTCTGCACAGCAGGAGAAACAGTCATTAGAGTGAATCAGCAACCAACAGAATGGGAAAATATTTTTACAGTTTACCCATCTGACAAAGGGCTGATATCCAGAATTTACAAAAACTCAAACAGATTTACAAGAAAAAAACAAACAAGCTCATTAAAAAGTGGGTGAAGGATATGAACAGACACTTTACAAAGAAGACATACATGAGGCCAACAAACGTACAAAAAAATGCTCATCATCACTGGTCATTAGAGAGATGTAAATCAAAACCACATTGAGATACCATCTCACACCAGTTAGAATGGTGATCATTAAAAAAGCTGGAGACAACAGATGCTGGAGAGGATGTGGAGAAATAAGAACACTTTCACACTGTTGGTGGGATTGTAAATTAGTTAAACCATTGTGGAACACAGTGTGGCGATTCCTCAAGGACCTAGAAATAGAAATTCCATTTGACCCAGCAATCCCATTACTGGGTATATATCCAAAGGATTATAAATCATTCTACTATAAGGACACATGCACATGAATGTTCACTGCAGCACAGTTTACAATAGCCAAGACCTGGAACCAACCCAAATGCCCATCGATGATAGACTGGACAGGGAAAATGTGGCACATATACATCATGGAATATTATGCAGCCATCAAAAACAATCAGTTCGTTTCCTTTGCAGGGACACGGATAAACCTGGAAACCATCATTCTCAACAAACTGACACAAGGACAGAAAATCAAACACCGCATGTTCTCACTCACAGAAAATCAAACACCTCATGTTCTCACTCATAGGCGGGTGTTGAACAATGAGAACACATGGACACAGGGAGGGGATCATCACACACTGGGGTCTGTTGGGAGGAATAGGGGAGGGACAGTGAGGGGTGGGGAGTTGTGGAGAGATAGCATGGGGAGAAATGCCAGATATAGGTGAAGGGGAGGAAGGCAGCAAATCACACTGCCATGTGTGAACCTATGCAACAATCTTGCATGTTCTTCACATGTACCCCAAAATCTAAAATGCAATTAAAAAAAAGAAAAATACAAGTGGTGGCTATATTTATAAATTTCAGATACATAACATGACTAACACCATCCTGCAATGAAACAATAGCAGATGAGATTTTGTGTGCTTCTTTTCCTGGGAAACAAACTTTTAATTTGAATTATAAGAATATTCTTATGTTCTCTGACTTTTTCTTGAGTATGACAACAAGGAAACCCTGGCAAATCAAATGAAGAGAGGAAGTGAGTACATGGAATGTATTTTCTTATCTTCCATGCATTGAAATTATCTGAGTTTGGCTTTGTCCAACCAAAAGCCACTGCTTTTATTTCTGTAACTCTCTTCTACTTTCAGGTGACTGCTGTGTCCCCTTTACCCTTTGGGTGTTAATAGCTAAACTATTACAAGCCATGGTTTGTAGCATTTACCTTATTCATCAGTGGCCCCTTCATAGATTAAACCTCCTTGAATTACTCCCTTTTGAACATGCCACCTTTCTTCAGTTGTGATATTGACACTGATTTATACAACTCAACTAACTTACAATTTGGTTAAGGAGACATGAGTTATACACATTACATATCGAGAAAAAAATATACATATATGTGTGTGTGTATCTATGCATGCTAAGGGCCAATTGTGTGTAAACTCTATATTCTTTTTTTTTTTTTTTTTTTTAAAGACAGTCTCACTGTGTTGCCCAGGCTGGTGTGCAGTGGCATGGTATCAGTTCAAACAATTTTCCTGCCTCAGGCTCTTGAGTAGCTGGAACTACAGGTGTGTGCCACCATGCCCAGCTAATTTTAGTATTTTTATTAGAGATGGGGTTTCACTACGTTGGCCAGGCTGATCTCAAACTCCTGACCTCAGGTGATCCGCCCACCTAGGCCTCCCAAAGTGCTGGGATTACAGGCATGGGCCACAGCACATAGCCCCTGTATGGTCTAAGTTCTATGAGATTTGAAGGTACACAGATATCCCATTGGCTAAAGTCAATAATCTAGATTTAGTACTTCCCAAGAGTAAGCCTGACACAAATTTGAGCACACTGTTACAGAGAAAAGAGGTATCACCTACTTTCATTTATTTTAGCGTGACATATGATTAATGTTCTTCCCCATAAATGTACCAAATAATACATATAGAGAGCTTTGTAACTTTCTTCAGATGGAAAAATAAAGCTACGTTGAATGGGAATGAAGTAAATAAAAGAATGTTTAATACGCATTGGCTTAACAGTCATCCTGGATAAGGCACAAGCTTCTTTAATTGCAACTAATTTACTCATGGATTGAAACTTCCTATGTTAAGTATATTATATTATTTACAAAGAATTTATTTTTACAAATAGCATTTCATTCCAATTCAGCGTGGGTTTGACTCCTCATCGTTTTTATTACTCTGATTTAGAAAATCTCACTGCAGAGCAGATGGAGTTTTCAGCACATGTGCTTTTATATCAGACACTTAAAAACATAGTCACAACACAAAGCACTTCCACAATACTGAGATACAACCACTGTGTTTAGATTAATGTGCTATTCTAAAAAGCAAGCTGATTTTTTTCTGTTTTTAGTTTATCAGTTTAGACCAGTAGGATTTCCTGAGAATGTTACTTGTAGCTCTGCAGGCCTGTGCTTGATGTTCTTTTTTTTTTTTTAATTTTCTGTATTTCATTGTCAAATTCCTTGTAAGAATAGTCTGTATTCACAACTTTCTTACTCCCCATTTAGTGTCCATCCACTGCAGTCTTGGATTTGGCCCCACCTATTAATTGATTTTACTCCTGTCCAGGTCATCACTGATCTATGAGCAAATCCAACAAAAACTGTGGAATCCTTCCCTTGTTTGACCTCCGGAGACTCAGCACTATTGATAACCTTGCCTTCCTGTGACTCCAATACTGCAGCCCCACAGATGGCATTCAGTCAAGTGCTCAATAAATATTTGCTGAATCAATGATGAAATGAATGCAACTTGCCAACTCCATGTGGCCAAAAGAAGGCAAATATTAATGTGAAAATAGGCATTTTGCCCTGTTTTATTTCAACAAAAAAGTGTAACAATTAGAAGCTGCTGCTAAGAATACTGCTTATCTTATGAGTTTTTTCTCACTTTTTCATTCTTGTCATTCTTGAAGACCAACACAAGGACCATGTCTTCTATGAAGCATCTGACATTCCTCCATCCCATCAGACTTAGTTCTACTTACAATTCCAATTAGTATGTGAAATAAATCCTATTTATATTCATATTTACTATGCTTCAAATGGTTCCTAATATAATAATTGTTTATGGTTTATCACCACATTAAGTTGGAAATACCCAAGACATGGAAACCCATATTTCTCATTGTATTACTCTTAGACAATGCCTAACAGATATATTTGCTCCATAGCTGTTGAACTGAATTTTAAGGAACAATCCCTTAAATATACAAGGTTCTAAAATTTATTTTTAAATCATTTAAGCACGTTAGTTCCATTATTCTATAGGCTTAAATAATTGAAAGTGAGTAAAATTTTCCTATTTAATAGTTTAAATGCTAAATGAAAACTTTCAAAACTGTGAAGTTGATAACTAAACTTTCTTTTCAGTAAAATTGTTAAAGTTTTTAAAGTAAAACTTTAATCTGAACATCTTATTTAATTATGTTGCTATGTTAAATACAGCAATTTATATGAATAACATTAGATGTGTTTTGTGTGAATTTAAAATAATCTTCTGTTATTGTAAACAGTGTCATAATAAACATGTGTCTTTATAATAGAATGTGTCTTTATAATAGAATGTTTTATAATCCTTTGGGTATATACCCAGTAATGGGATTGCTGGGTCAAATGGAATTTCTATTTCTAGATCCTTGAGGAATCACCACAGTGTCTTCCACAATGGTTGAACTAATTTACACTCCCACCAATAGTATAAAAGTGTTCCTATTTCTCCACATCCTCTCCAACATCTGTGGTTTCCTGATTTTTTAATGATCACCATTCTAACTGGCGTGAGATGGTATCTCAATGTGGTTTTGATTTGCATTTCTCTAATGACTGGTGATGATGAGCATTTTTTCACGTTTGTTGGCTGCACATTCTGCACATGTACCCCAGAGCTTAAAATATAATAAAAATATCTTCTGTTGTGAGCATTTTCTTATTTTTCTGACTTCACTGATTAAAATGCACTGTAATTGATATTATTTTACTTTCTTTAGGAACTAAGTAATATTGGATATACAGACAAAGATTCTTAAAACTGACACTTCTAGTGACTCTATTTAGCGACTAGTTGGGAGCAGCAGCTACTCTTACAGATTAGCCTGGTCATAAAAGATTAAGACATGCCCTGAAAGCCTACTGTGAAAACATTTTATTGTTTTTTTATGTGACTCTTTCTCTCATATTTTTTTCTATGACATTTACAAAAGGTAAATTTCAATTTTAAAAAAGTGAATGCTCCCTTCCCTGTGTCCATGTGTTCTCATTGTTGAACAACCACCTATGAGTGACACCATGTGGTGTTTGATTTTCTGTTCTTGTGTCAGTTTGTTGAGAATCATGGTTTCCAGATGTTGTCTCTATGAAGGATAACAATGAGAACACATGGACACAGGGAGGGGAGAATTACACACTGGGGTCTGTTGTTGGGGGGTAAGGGAGGGAGAGCAGGGGGTTGTGGAGGTCGGGAGGAATAACATGGGGAGAAATGCCAGATGTAGGTGACCGGGGGATGGAAGTAGCAAACCACATTGCCATGTGTGTACCTATGCAACAATGCTGCATGATCTGCACATGTACCCCAGAACCTAAAGTATAATAAAAAATAAAAATTAAAATTAAAAAAGTGGAAATATTATATGTTACTTTCTCTGTCTCCCACACATGCTAATTTAGATTGTAACTGACTCCTGTAAAGTAATAAAAAGGAAACCTCCACACCAGAGTAACACATACATGGAGTTGAAATTACATGCATTCCCTAAGCAATATCACTGTGTTTCAGTGAGTTCATTAAAGGTGAAAAAAAGGTCTGGAGTCTGGGAGCTCCTGGCACATTCCACAAGCACAGCAATAGTGGGAGGGAAAGGTGCATGTAGGACTCTTGAAGCAGAGGTTGGGAATAGCAGGCAAAACAGTGAGGGAAAATCAGTAACATCTGAATAGCTTACATCCCTCCGCCAAACTTTAACACTAATGTCATGGGTAGGGTTCCTTCTGGAAATGCAGTGAGAACTGGAGTAAGTCCATGGACAGTAGGATAAGTCTTTGGATTAGAAAACAGATCACTGAAATCTAACAGTTTATGTCCCACAGTATGTGCTATGTCTTAGGGAACAGTGAAGAACATCCTTGTCCCTGTAACAAGTAGAGTAGTCTAGTGACTAAGCACTGGCTTTAGGAACAAAAATACACATTCAAGTGTTGTCTCTCTCCCACTCATTAGCTTTGAGGCCATTTCTAAATCACTGATTCTCTCTGAGTCTTGGTTTCTAGTTTTTTTTTTTTTTTCTTTTGAGATAGGGTCTCACTACTGCACTGGAGTAGAGTAGCATGTTCTTGGCTCACTGCAGCCTCAACTTCTCGGTTTAGATGATCCTCCCACCTCAGCTTCCAGAGTAGCTGGGACCACAGGCATGCACCACCCCACCACCCACCCAGTAATTCTTTCGTATTTTTAGTAGAGATGGGATTTTGCCATGTTGCCCAGGCTGGTCTTGAACTCCTGGGCTTAAGTGATCCACATGCCTCAGCCCCTCAAAGTGCTAGGATTACAGGAATGAGCCACAGCACCAGCATGTCTCGGTTTCTTAGTAAGTGATTAGATACACAGACATTGTGATGAGTAAATCACATACATGTACAGCATTCCCTAACTATCTGCAACACAGGAACCCAAAGTATGGCCAAAACTATACTTTTTCCTTTCCCCTCTGGAGTGTGTCAGACCTACAGCATCACCACAAAAGATTTTTTTACCTGTTTGTTTTGCTCCCCACAACCCCTACAAACAGTTTACCCTCAGACCCAATACATAGATTTTTATTCTTTACTTAGAAAATTATCTTATTTGTCAGAAAATGGTCTCTAACTTTTCTCCTTAAAAATGTAATAGCCATAAACCTGTATGAAGCCTTTTCAATAGGACAGAGGCCCAAGCCATCTTAATCCAGAATGGAGCAGCACAATACATGATACATATTGAGCATACCCTCAGTTGACTGAAAGTTCATCTACATTACAGACCACCTTTTATAACCAAGGTAGCATGTCAGCATGTGGCACAATGCCCACACTGCTGCTAAACTAGCCCTCTCTTCCCTGAAACCCAGTGTTCCTTGTTAATGCTTACTGACTATGTCTGCCACCACTAACTAGTGACCCAAACCAGAAGCCACAGAATCATCCTTGACTTCTAATCACTCACCTTATCCGCTTAGCCACGAAGACCTATATATTTTATTGCCTCATAAATTTTAGCATCTTTCCTCCTTTTTACTGCTTTAACGCTAGTTCCATTGATTATTATCTCTTGATAGAACACAGAAGAAGTCTTACACCCACTCACTGTTTCTTTCCACTATTAGATCTCAGTTTCCCACTGTGGCCAAAACAATCTATTCATATTGAAGATCAAATCTTGTCACTCTCTTAGTGACAAGTTCTATTAGTTTCCCTATTAATTGGTACCAACTTAAATGAAGTCCCAGATCATTGATAGAGGTCACTATCTCTTGGTTCTTGCTACCTTCCTTTATCTCAAATTTTATGGCCCAATAATATCAAAAAGACTTTGGTTTCCTAGGGACATACTTCTGTGTTTTTGCAAATTGTTACATCTGCTTAGATTTTTCCTTCCTAATTTATTTTCATGTGTAACCCTTGTTAACTTCTCGGGCTCAACTCAGATGCATTCTCTCTCTCTCTCTCTCTCTCTCTCATTTTAAGAGGTAAGAATCTCACTCTGTTGCCTAAGCTGGAGAGCAGTGGCCTGGATTATAGCTCCTTGCACCCTTCAACTCCTGAGCTCAGGCAATCCTCTCTTAATTGGCAATCCTCTCTTCAGCTGGGACCACAGGTGTCTGCCACCACACATGGCCATTTTTTTTTTTTTTAATTTTATAATAGAATTAAGAACCTTGCTATGTTGCCTAGGCTGATCTGGAACCCCTGGCTTTGAATAATCCTCCCACGTTGGCCTCCCAAAGCACTGAGATTACAGGCTTGAGACAACATGGTTGGCCAGTGTTTCTCCTTTAGAAAAATGCTTGCAAACCCCTAGAATGGTATCATTCCTTTGTTCTTCCATAGAATTCTGTGTTGACTAAGATTCAGCATTACCACACTGCATTAATATGGTTTCTTCACCTGTCACAATGTCACAAACTACCAACAATATTTTGAAAGAAAAGGGCACATCTTAGTCTCTGCAGTTCTCTAGGTAAATCTTGGATTAGCTCCTGCTGCCTACATTGCCAGAACTAACCATATTTTAAATGTATTCTCCACCTGTTTATTCAATTCTGGGGCCATCCCAGTGCCCTCCAGACATTTATCTCTTTGAAATAGAAAAGCCAGAGTTACATTCCATCACTTTCAACCAAAGAACCCTACTTACCTGTATGTTTCTTTTTCTAAAATATACTTTCACAGCATACTTATTGTTGATATTTTCATAGAAGTTCTCACTGCTCTTCACAATAAACTGTAGCCTCTAAAAATCTTTTATTTGATGCTGGCATGTACATAGAAATCTATTATAGATATAAATACACATATACACATATACATATAAATCTCAAGGGTTACAACATCTCTTCCTTAATAAAATAGCTCTGCCTAACAAAATATGTCATGTAAAATTATGGTTCATCAGACAGTACTTTTTGCTTCTTTTATCTTAGCACATAGATACCTATCTAGAATACAGTATGCCTTCAATGATATTATTTGAGTGAGAGAATGAATGAATAAAATATTTGGTCTAAATGATTCACTTTTCTTACAGAATTAAAAATACCAAATCTGAGGTAGAGAGACTGCATTTGCAAATATTGTCCAAGAAATAAAATTCATATTTGAATGATTCATAGCTTTATAAGTTGTAATAAAGTAGACTAACTTACTTTAAATCTTGACATATTTTTCCAAAATCAGCTGAAGCATCTGAAACGTAGGTAATAAACTCAAACTTTGAGTCTTCCCCAGGTAATCTCTATCTAGAACTCAGCTGATAATTGGTATGTGATAAAAACTGGATAAATTTTCATCACCTGATTTATTTTTATATTCTCAGATATTACTAAAAACTGATTCAATAGATACTGAAAATAACTCTTTATATGGGTTTTATTTTGCTCCCTCTGCAATAGCTTATAAAGTATGACAGAATGTCCCTAATGAAAATGACTAAAGTCAGGTGGCTTTTTATGCATTTTTCTAGAAATAAAGGTTTCTGTTTCTTCTTTTCCAAAGTCAGAAAAAATTCAGCATCTAATTCCAGAGTGACATAAGGTCAATTTACTTTCATTAATTTCATTAGGTGACATAAGACTTACTTTCATTAATTGTCCTCACAAATAGTATTTATCTACCCTATAAATACATATATACACCAAGAGTGGAATCATATAAATGGATGTAAATCACAATCACACAAAATATAAGCACATGAAAAGATATGAAATCATGAGAGCAATTTGAGAGGAAAAGAGAAGAAATCATACTGTAAGTATTGCTCTAGAATGAGATTTTTTTGGTAGATTTTGTATAAAAACATGTCATTTGTTTCTTTTGAAACTAAGTCTGATCAACTCACCTTCATATAACCAGTCAGCAATCCCATTAAAAATTATTTCTTCTTTTCCAGAAGATGTCAGTCTCAATGAACTGCTCTTTATATCAGGTTGATAGTAGATATTATTTTCAAAAATATAAATCTGGATCGGGAAACATGTGAAACAAACAAAAACCCAACACGTTAGGATGCCTTTTAAAACTTTAGTGTTACAGAATGACCACTGAACAGCCACATTGTATTATTTACCTGCTTCAAGTTGTTTTACGACATATGTTTTTATTGCTTTCAATTATTAATGGCTTTTTCTGTTTTATTGTGTCAATATCAAGTTGTCATTTGGAAATTCCATGGCACTTGGTATTGATGCTTTTAAATCCATATTTTCAGCAACAATATTTCAACTATTTAATAATGTCTCTCCATACCAAAAAATTGGTTTAGCTTTGAGATAACGTTTTGCATACTCAAGAGACTGATAACTCTAACTATATGCCATTTTATTAACAGCCAACTGACTAAAGAGCTTCAATTTGGGGCCTTTACTTTTATAAAAATGCATTTAGTGATCAATAAAATAATCGCTAGATAATCTCTGATTTTATCCAGTTCAACTCACAGATTCACTGATGGTAGAAGTGATAATAAAATTCCCTTGAATTGATAAGAGGAATACAGCTTCCAGTGCACCAATCTTGGCAACTCTTTTGTAAATAGCACAGCAATAATAATAACCGTGTAACTTTGAGTTCCAGAAAGAGTTTTAATTTGAACATATCACAGTGTCTGCCAAAATAATAACAACAACAGCCCCAACAATAGGAACAACAGTGCAAACTAAATAATGTCAGGATGTGCCTATGATATAGCTAATTCAGGATAAAATTATTTATAATTCACTTTACAACGTCTTTAATGCCAAACATTTGAAACTGCTGACCCATGTGGTGTTATAACCTTCCACAGAACCATGTTTCTGTGGTTAGGGGAAGCAGAACATTGTACAGGGCAAGCCAAATTGCTGTTTAGATTAAACATTGTACTAAGAAGGTGAAAGATGGCTTAGGGCCCATGTATCCTAGCGTGCTATAGAATCAATAGACAACAGCAAATAGAGAAAACATAAGAACTTCCAAAACAATTGCCTGAATAATTATGAGGCTTAAGATTTTAAATCTTGGTGTGCTCAGTGATAAAAACAATTTTAATATCAAGAACATTTCATGGATATTCTATTTTAATTCTGGTAACTTAACAAGCATTTACAGTTAGGTGATTTAATTATTAATTCCACCACTATGACAGGGTCATTTTTTAAATCACAGGTGAGAATATCAATATCAGAATAAAAATTTAAAAATAAATAAAAATAATGAAAGGAGGGTACTGCAAGGTGCTTACAAGCATGGGTTTTATAGCCAGGCAGCTTAAATGTAAAATCCTAATGACCTTGATAGCATTCTTAACCTTTCTAAATCTCAGTCCTCTACTTTATAAAATGTGAATAAGACTCACACATACCTTACAGATCTGTGGTCAAGAATAAATGAGATGATGAACGCAGAACAAATAACACACGGGGCTATAACTAAAAGCAGGGTGGACTGCACGCACGATAACCTGGTTCAATATGTTAAGAGTTTTGGAGGCAACAAACTAAGTCAAAATGAAACCTCAACAGCTTTAGCTGAGGTGTAAATTATCCCAACGTTTTGGTGAGTAGAGTGCACATTATATTAGTTAAATATGTATTGAAGTAGCAGCATAATAGTAGCAGCTATAGTGGTACTGGAGGAGGAGAGGTATTAACAAAGGATATTTATTGCTTTCACTTCGGTTAGAAAGTTTTCAGGTGAGAAAATGAAATAGGAAACAAGCTTATTACTGAAATTATGTGGATCACACTTAGGCAAAAGTTTGAGAATTACCTCTCAGGGTTCCTAACATTGGATAGAAGTTGGGTTTAATGTCTTTCAGGATTCCTGATAACTGAGAAAAAAGATGAACTTTGTTCTAGGCAACTAAAGCATAAGCTTTACACCTTTTGGATACTACATCCTCTTGCTTTTCACAAACAATATATAATGCAGGTGCACAACGTTTCCCTAACTTGGAGGAAATTCATTTCCTCTACCTGAACCTTCTAGTAGGACTTGTGAGTAGTAACAGCACAGATCATGTACACCTGGACTACTCAGCACACGTTGCTGTTAACAGGAGTGGAGGTGACCTTACCCAAAGTAATATGATTCTAACTTCTCAGCTTTCTGAAGAGAATAAAATCTAAGTCGACATAATTAATAAAACCTCCACAAATTCAACAGATGTAAAAATTATCTAAAACTATTGACAAGTAATTACATTTATATTTGAAGAGCAGATTGGACGATATTCAGAATCCATATGAAACTGACATCTGCTTCAATGCAGAAGAACAAGCAATATGGAATCAGAATTTTAATGTCATGCCACTGAAAGCTGTAATACCAGAGAATGTCCACAAGATATTTTCTTCAGTGGATAAAAAATAAGTAGCTGTCTCTATGAAAATGTGCATTTTTAATATCTTAACCCCTGTTCAATTATCAAGGTTTATCCTTGAGTTGTATTTGTTTCAAATAATAATTGAAAACTCCAACCACTACCTTAACAATTTGAGAGATGCAAGTATTTCCAAGTACTATCTGGGCACTCTGATGGAATTAAACTGGATCTAAATCACAATCATCAGGGGCTGCACTTACATTTAAATCACATTGAAAATATGACACACGCTAATGCCATTTATCCTAATATTATTGATTAAACTGTCATAATATTTTATACCATTAATCATTTTCTTCAGTGAGCCACCTGATACGGTTTAGATCTATGTCCCTGCAAAATCTCATTTTGAGATGTAATCCCTAGTGTTGGGGATGAGGCCTGGTGGGAGGTGTTTAGGTCAAGGGCATACATCCCTCACAGCTGGGTGCTGTCCTCACAATAATGAGGGGATCCTTGTGAGATCTGGCTGTTCAAAAGTGTGTGGCACCCTGCCACGCCACTCTCTCTTACTTCTTCTCTAGCCATGTGATGTGCCTACTCCTGCTTCACCTTCTGCCATGAGTAAACAGCCATGAGGCCTCCCCAGAAGATGACCAGATGTGTATGCCATGCATGCACAACCTGCAGAACCTTAAGCCAATTAAACCTCTTTTCTTTACAAATTATCCAGTCTCAGGTATCTCTCTATAGCAATGCAAGAACAAACACACCACCAAAAACATTATAACAAATAAAAAGGAAAAGCTATTTGACCAGTTAGCTTTTCAATTTGCAGAGCCAGCCAAATTCCCAGTTTTCCAAAATAAATGGTCTTACTCTACACATAAAATAATTCAAAATGGGTAAAGTCATCAAAAACTAAAGAGAAGAACAATTGAAATACTATGTGCTGTATTATGCCAGGTTAGGAAATATGTAATAAATCTTCCAGGGGATATTTAAATCAACGTGATGGTCAATGTTGCTCATTAACAAGTGATGGGATCCAATATATATCACTGCTGAATAGAAGTCTTTAAGAGCCAATTTTCAATTTGCCACCTTCTCTTCTGCCACAATCCAGCAGGCTGGATTTCTAGGTAAGGAGAAATTAGGCATCTTGTGATGAACATGTGGCAAGAAATGAACATTTGATATTAAAGAATATCAGGATCTTGAGGTCAAGTGCAAGATATCAGGATCTTGAGGTTGATGTAAATTAGCTTACCATGAATGATTCAACCTGTGACAATAGCTGACACAAACTTCTAACAGCTGCACTCTCACAAAATTTTAGCCATCTTTTAAGAAAATAAATTTAAGCCATCTAAGAAAATAAAAACACAAAATAAAAGAAACATAAAATATTATACCTGTTTTAGCTGTAATACTACTGAAAAGCTATTCCACCTTCACTGATTTGAGTAACTTTCATGACAATTTAAAATTAGAAAATGGTGAATCATTCAAAAATCTCCAGGCATAATAGTGGTTTGGAAACATCTGTAAAGTTACAGTGGAGTTGGGATAGTATTTGGGTTCATTCTACTATGGCTTGCTTCCTGGGAAATAAAAATGTAATTAAGAAAGTATCCCAGATAATACCTATTGCTGGCAGAGATGCAATGAAAACTGTCCTTTTCTAATTTAATTTTAAAAATATAATGAGTTATAGCCATTTGGGAATATAATATGGCAATTTTCCATGTCACCAGCAATCCTAAACCTGGGATCTTGCTGAGTAGAAAAAGCAAACCAGCAATAATAAAATATACTAACCTGTAGAGAACAATGAGCAGTGATGTTTATTTCAGGACTTCAGCCAAAAAGAAGAGTCAAAGTGAAAACAAATAAATGTCAAAGAGTTAAAGTGAAAACTCATCATAATTGAATGCCTGGATGGATTACTGTTCATTCACACCACATAATAACATTCAGGAGTTGAAGAGAATAAACTTGTGCTTGGAAAAGAATAAAGTTGACTTGGAAAAATTTCATTGAGATATTGTCAAGTGACAAAAGCAAGACCGAAAAACAAAGAAAAACAAAAACAACAAAAAAGAATTCAATGTGAGCCCATTTCTATACACCAGACAATGACAATACTAACATAAACTTATACCATCAGTCATCTCACCAACACATACACACTGGATGTTGTCTGTTTGTAGTTAGCCCCACTCCTGCCCCTATATAGTTTTTTATTACTGGGGATAGTCAGAAGCCTGAAATTTACATTTCTAAGACTTCCTTGCAAAGTAGTCTTCTCAGCTTCTTTGGTAGTTGGCTTCTAGTTACTTTCTGTAAAAAAAAAAAAAAAAAAAAAAAAAAAGAGAGAGAGAGAGCTAACACTCAAACTAGAAACATCTGGCAGTGCTTCTGGCACACCAGCTTCGGCAATAGTACCTCAGTGGCAGTGGTGATAGCAGTGTAAGTTCCCAGGTCCTGCCTTGATAATGGCAATATGTGTTTATATGTTCTGCATATCACCACTTTGGCCCTCCAGCCATTACAACATTGTTTGTAAGAATTATCTGTATTAAATCTGTTTGATCTGAACCACTATAGTAATATCTGTATTCCCATTTGGAAACTCTTACTGAAACAGTACAAAAATGCATGAATATAATTGATTGTACAGTATAGCCATGCACTGAATTGCAATGTTTGGTCAATAACAGACCAAATACATGAGGGTGGTCATGAGACTATAATACTCTATTTTTGCTGCATCTTTTCTATGTTTCTATATGTTTGATACACAGATATATACCATTGTGCTAGAGTTGCTCACAATATTCAGTACAGTAACATGCTTTACAGGTTTGTAGCTTAGGACCAATAAGCTGTACCATATAGCCTATTTGTATCAGGCTATACAAGATAGGTGGTATAGGTAGACCAATGATGTTCACACAATGACAAAATTGCCTAACAACAAATTTCTTAGAACATATCCCCAGCATTAAGTGACACATGATTGTATTTTACAAATACATAATGGCATGGAAAGACTATGGAAGTTTGCTTTTTAATATGGGTGGATGTACAGTGGGGCAGAGAAGAGGGAAGCAGGTAGTAAAACAGAGAAGACTAGGAAAATATAGCAAAGACTTAAAAAAATGGTGTGTGTGGTAAGAACACAACATGAAATCTACCCTTTTAATTTTGTAAGCGTACCATGCATTATTATTGACTATAGGTATAATGTTGTCCAGCCTATCTCTAGAGCTTACTAATCTCACTTGACTATAATGCTGTGCCTATTGATTAGTAAATTCCCATTTTCCCTTCTCCCTCAGCCCCTCACAATCATCATTTCACTCTTAAAATCTATGTATTTGACTATTTTCGATTCCCCATAAAAACAGAATCATGCAGTATTTGTCTTTCTGTGCCTGGCTTATTTCACTTAGCAAAATGTCTTCAAGGTTCATCTGCACAATTTCCTTCAATGAAAAATGTCTTCAAGGTTGCATATTGCACAATTTCCTTCTTTTTAAAGGCTGCATAGCATTCCATTGCATAAACATAGTACATTATCCATTTATCTGTTGGTGGACATTGAGACTGTTTCTACATCCTGGCTATCATGAATAGTGCTACAATGAACATCGGAGTGCTGATAACTCTTTGAGATTCCAATTTCAATTATTTTGAATAAATTCCCAGAAATGGCACTGCTAGTTCATAAGGTAGGTTTATTTTTAATTTGTTGAGGAACAGTCATGCTATTTTCACATAGTACCTGCATTCTTTTGTATACTGAAAAGTGTACAAGAGTTCCAATTTCTCCACCTTTTTACCAACACTTTTTTTGATAATAGCTCTCTTGACAGGTGTGAAGTGATATCTCATTGTGGTATTTCTTTGATGATTAGTAACTATACTTATTGTCATTTATTGCTGTACATGACTTGTACAAGTTTATTTATGTAAATTATATATGTTTATTTATGGATAAAGTACCAACATTAATTTTAGTTATAATATACATATGATGATATGGTTGCTCCAAAAGTTAAGTTTGTACAAAGCCACAGGGCAGCTTGAATGCTAGATCACACAGTTTAGATCACACAGTTTGAACCTACTTTTTTCCGTTTTTGACAAATTTAAATTTGTTATGAGCCATGAGTGCTTAATCAGCTTTAGAAAAATATTTGGGAAAATAATTGGTGATAGTTACAGAATAGGAGATAGACATGGGAGACTGCTGGCAGAAGAATGCTTCACATATTCTGCCTAATATGAATTAAAATTGGCAAAATGGAGTCATGATTCCTAACATATTTCTTTAACGTATGTGTCTAAAATGTTTGTGCATTCCAATGCCAATGTTTTAGTATCTCCCACTTGAATCCTTCTAAGCTTCATCTTCTAGAGTCAATGACTGCAGCTCTTTCAAGCACTGGTTGCAAGTCCTTCAAAGCATATGAAGTTCTCACCTTCTTCACTGCCTAACAGAACCTGAACATTCCAGAAACCATATCCTCAGCTCCTTCTGGCTCCCGGCCCACCACCCACATTCCAGCCTTACCATATGCCCTAGCAAAACACTGGCTTCGAAATTTATCTGGAACATTAGTCCTTTTGTTTTACGAATTAAAGTTTTTAATTTTTCAGTCATGCCAGTTTATCAATTTCTTTAAGAACACATTTTAGAATAAAGTAAATATTTGGCTTTAAATTTGATATAATATTGTTTTGGAAATAAATGAGAATATGGAAATTCTTCAGTGAAATAGAATCACTATTAGGGTTCTATTTCATATAGGAACCTCCAAAATGCTATATAATATTTCAATAAATAAAAAAGTATCATCATATAGATCATATTAAAACATGTAACTATGCATACAGTTATTTTTTATCAGAGAAAGATACTATAAGAATAAGAAGCCTTGAATTCCATCATGTATATAAGCTGTTGTAAAAACCTTTAAATTTGCTTAATAAATAAAAATCTTTGAAATAGTTAAGACATTTTTTTTAAATGTATCAGTTCCCATTGAATATTGAAGAAAAGTTTCCTCCTCTAAGCAATATGCTATATTTTAGTCTAGAAACCGTTTGGAGAAATTATTCTTTAAAATTTTGATGATAAAGTGATAAATGAAAAGTGCTTATTTTGATTTATATCACTTAGTTTCTTTTGGCAGTATGAGTGAATAAAAGCAAACATACACACAAAATATTTTGGTATTATAATTAGAATGGCTAAAATAAAAGAGCCACTAATAAGTGTTGTCAAGGATGTGAAGCAATTGGAACTTCCATGCAATGCTGATGGTAGAATAAATTGATACAATCACTTTGTAAATTATTTTAACAGTTTTTACCAAAGCAGAGCATGGGTCTGACTCAGCAACTCCAGTCTGAGATATATACATAATAGAAATGTATATGGGTAGACTAGATAGATTTCTGTATCTGTGCTTTCAGTATCAAAAGACACAAATAACAATGTTCTTAGTAATGCCATTTATGAGAGCCAGTAATGATGTCACAAATCAGGATAATGATTACCCTTGTGGGTAAACAGTAACTGGTAGATGTCAGATTAGTGATTTCTCTATTGTGTGAACAACGTTCTGTTTCTGCTCTGGGCACCATGTACGTGGAAGTGTTCACAAAGATCACCTCTATACATTTTATTGCACACATGATAATATAAACTTAAAGCAAATGGAAAAATGTTATATAGAATATATATTAGTATTTATACTTCATTAAGAATATTACCATAAAGGTTTTTATCAAAATTTACTAAAAGCCACAATGCAGCATTCAACTTTGCTTTTTATAAAATTCTGTTTCCTTAATTTGTCAGTATACAATAAATTCTGGGTGTCCATTTATATAATGCAAAGCAAAGCTATGAGCACAAGTTAAACAGTTTGATTACCTCTGACATTTTGGCCTTAAATAAATCTCTCTGTTGGTTATAAAGTACTGCTTTCATTTCTCTAGAGGATCATCTTTGAGACATAGAACAACTCATTCAAATCATTCATGTCACCTTTGCATCAGTACCTGACATTCTAGAAATAGAATCACTATCAGGAAACCCTTATCCCTTGACATTTGCAATTATTCATATCAGCAAACCCTTTCAAAGACTTCTTATTTCTTAAAACCTTTGCAGCACATTATGCATTTTCAAAGAAATGAAATATGTCCCTTTGTCTTAAATTCATAATTATGTAAGTCACTTCCCAGTCCTAAAGCCTTATCTTTTAATCCATGCTTTTTAGGAGACAAATGGATACCAGACAAAAGTTAGCATAAAGACCAACTCCAATAAATAGAATATAAGGAATATAATAACAGACTTTCTCTTGGCTATATCAGTTCATAAAACTTATTTAGTGTAAGAGAAGACCTTGTGATGAATAAATCGTTTTGGTAATAGAAAACATTAAGAAAAATATTTACAGGCCCTAGGAAATAAGCTGGAACCCACAGGAGACAAACAGTTATCAATATTACAACTGTTATTTAAAAATCCCTTATGTATTGATTTATGTGGGTCAAAGTGCTAGAAGATAGTTTTATCTAGTCATTACATATTCATTTTCTTCTCTATCCAACTTCTCCTTTTTCACTTTTCATTTACCACTCCACTTTCATGACTTATTTTCCTTCTTCAAGCCCATTATCATAAAGAAAATATGTATCAGGACCCTCCTATGTGCCAGGCACTGTGCTAAGTCTTGAGGCTTTAAAGATTTAAAAATACAAGATCTTATGTTCTAATGTGACTTTTCATTACAACCATGTATAAATTAATAGAGATATGGAGAACAAAATAAAACCCATGGATAAGGGCATTAATCTAGGAGAAAACGTTACTGCCTAATATGAGTGAATGTAGTAGAACTCGAAGTAGAAAATAAAAAGATTTTTAGTAAGAAAAAAGTATAGAAAAAAGAGATCTAACAAATGTAGAAATAGTCAATAGTGAACTAAATGACAACTATGTTATCTGAAAGATAAGTTTATTCATGTCTCTGTAGAAAAATGAAATTTCTATCAGAGAGACGAGATCTCATCCCGGCAATGCAAATTGCTCTTTGCAATATTTGGGCAATAATGTTACTTCATCTCTCTGCGTCTGTTTTCTCATTTGTAAAGACGTGATAATATTTCTCATGGTGGTCAACAGGTTCAAATAAACCAAAATCAGGTCATAGATACTGGTCAGTGTACCTGTAGATAGATGTTTAATTTTTTTAATTACTGGAAGCTAGTAGTAAGTAATCTGCCACAAAAAGATAAAATATATAATTTAGAAAGAATTGAACATTTTTATCCAGTTACCCTGAAAAGAAGTATACGTATTTGAAGATGGTAAATTAATGACCATGCACCCATTTTCTCTGTATTGGCTACCTAGCATACATTTTTTTCCTCTTATTTGGCTACTCCACAACTGACTTCCCTTTCTACTTTGGAGAATGCTTGTATTATGTATCGATAGGAAGTACAGCCCAGTCTTCAATCATAAGAGAAAATCCAGATAAAATATCCTTAGGTTGCACACCCACCCAAGACTCTGAATTTTGAGATAATAAAATTATAATTGAAAAATTATTCCCAAGAGCAACAGCAGACCCTCCGTATCCAGCAAGCATGGTATGGTGCATGCCCATTAATGTGGCTTCTAGTTGCATCATCCCAATCAGATTTTCCTGAACACATCCCTATGTTAAAAAATGTGTGGCGCCTCCTAACTCCTGTTCATTTTCCAGGGCTGAACTTCCAACTTTGTTTTTGATTTTGACAGCTTACAGATATATATTTAATCAATTCATTTTCTCTTGAAGTAAGCCTGAGTCCATTTCTGTTGCTTACTCCCAGGCATCCTAATTAGAAGGTGGCCTGCAGCAGTTTAACTTTCAAATCCTCATGGTTAAGAAAGTCCTCCACTGTCATTTATGTTGGTAGTGAGCTAAATTAACTACTCTTTCTTCCCAGGTAGTTGTCCCTCCCTCTCATTCATCCAAAGATTAACAAAAGGGATGCTTCACATGCATTTCAGTTGTCTGACATTAAAATAATTTGTTTTTACATTTGTATTATAACTCTTTGTATTTCTAATGGGGACTCCAAAATTATTATAAAAGATTCCATAAGGAAAAATGAGGGACACTAGAAGAAATTCTCATATGCTTATCAATGGGTTTGTGCCTAATGCTTTTCCAGTTTATGGGTATGCTGATAAAAAAAACAAATTGAAAAATGCAGACGGTGGAACCAGGCTTGGTTATCTCCCATGCACATTTTCCCACAGCTCTAGACTTTTTATACTACTTCATGAAATTTCAAGGCATCCTTGGCCACAAATGAAGAAATATAGTTTTGGGTATGTTTTTTTCTTGTTTGCAATACAGAAACATTCAAACTTTTTTACTATGTTCTTCAAACACAATTTATACCAGTGAAATAATCAGAGAAAAGCAAACTTGGTTCCAAAATGCCCATGTTCAGATGTAATTTATTCCAGTTAGTGTTCTTGTGAACATAAATTTAATTGAACCAATGATGACGGAGGATGAGAATCATATAAATTCAAGCATAACTTAGGATCCAGAATAAAAAGCAGTTAAAGTATTTCTCTATGCCTTTTTCTCCTTATGAGATTCTATAGAATTGGCTATCCCTTGTACTTCAGTTAATCTGTCTGTTTAATGGGATACAACTGCATACTACCTATGATGTATACATGACTACAACAAAATATGCCCTAATAACTTTTAATTTAGGGGTGAAAAACATGTCAAAGGGTGTCCAACAGAGTAATTCCTAATTCTCAGTAATTCATTTTGGGCTGTTTGCAATGAATTATTCCCTGTTGTTCCTCCTTTTAGTTTTAATTGAATTTTCCAATATAACAAAAGAGAAGCTTTCTGCCAGTGTTTTCATTGATACTGTCCAATGACAACAACACTGTATTACTACACATTCCACAAGAAAAAAAAAAAAAAAAAAAAACTCTTTAGGCTGAAATTACCAGCAAAGTATACAGTTTGGAATAGATCTCTCTCTTTTTTTCTTTTTCAGACAGAGTCCCGCTGTGTTGCCCAGGCTGGTGTGCTATGGTGCAATCTTGGCTCACTGTGACTGCTGCATCCTGGTTCAAGTGATTCTCCTGCCCCAGTCTCCCAAGTAGCTGGGATTACAGGTGCCCCACACCACACCCAGCTAATTTTTGTATTTTTAGTAGAGACGGGGTTTCACCATGTTGGTCAGGCTGGTCTCGACCTCCTGACCTCGTGATCCACCGTCTCAACCTCCCAAAGTGCTGGGATTACAGGTGTGAGCCACCATGTCTAGCCATAGGACAGATTTCTAAATCCATCTATAAGGGAGCTTCTGTCTTAGCGAACTGCATTCACCTGCCATTGCATAAATATGGATTAATGTCTGTATTTGTATTATTTGCTTCTTCATCGGAGAAGACATTGATACATAAAACAGAAAAGTTACCTTGGTCAAAACAACTAGGTAAACATCCCGGAAAAACAGCACTATGATGTTAATGCCAATTGATATTGTAAGTTTCATATCATTTAAAGAAACATGTAAATATATATTTACTATATAGGAGAAATACTTTTAAAATGTATTAATAAAGAAAATGTAAAGATAAAAGAAAAAATAAAAGTATGCAAGTGTACGGTTGTGGGGGTATGCACAGAGATGTGATGATTATATAGTTCACTCATTCCTATACAGTTTCACTGCAGTCTAATGCATCTATGAAACAATGGCAACTAAGTCACATCCCCTATTGCTGAAGAATTCACAGCTTAAAATAAGAACAATAAGGAAAGAGTTAAAACATTTACAAAATATGGTTTGTCTATAATATAGTGAAGCACAAAGTATTACTGGAATCTGAGAGGAGGTCATGACACAGTCTGAATCTGGTTGAGAGATGGGAGAGTCAAAAAAGTCTTCAGATGAGCCATGGTATTTTAGCTGGGCCAACAAGTTCCAGTAGATTTTTCTGAGCAGAGAAAGGGCTATTCCAAGTAGAGGCAATAGGATGAGAAAAGGCAGATCAAGATGATACATGTTGAAAATACAGTGTATAGAAAGAGCCCGAAGGAAAGAAAGGCAAATGCTAAGACATGTGGGCTAGAGAAGGAGTGGGGTCAGGATAGAAATGTAAAAGAATTATTTGAGAACAAGAGACAGGCAGAGAAAATGCACAGAGATCACAGAGATAAGAGGGAGACATTTTCTTAAAAATTGTTCACTGTTTACTTTGAATAATCATTCTGATCAGTTCCACCTAAAAACAGGCTAGAACAGTATTGGTCCAATTCTGGAGATACAATGATGGATAAAGAGTCAAGACATTTACAAATCATGATCCTAAAATCTTTCATTTTTAACTAATATGGAAATTATTTTCTTTGCACTCAACTCTAGTGGAAAAGCAGTAAGTGAAAGGGATAGCAATAATGTCAACAACACCGTAATACAGCAATTAAGGTAAAAGGATAGCTCAAACCAAACTCACCTCATTCTTACTATTCTGCCTAGGAAATCTGAACTACAAGTGAGTCCACAGCCAAACCAAATCACTTACCCGTGCTTCAAACACTGCTTGCACGGATCGCCTCTTGATGTCTTCTAGCAAATCTCACTAACCTTGCCTTATCTCCTACCATTAATCTAGTAGGAGAACTCTTTGTGACTATGGCTTTATTCTCCCGATCAAACATCAATATTATGCTTATAGGACTTAATATACTAATTACAGCCCTTTACTCCCTGTATATGCTAATCATGACACAAGGGACAGTTGCATATTACATTAACAGCATTTGCTACCCATATGAGTCTCCTGTATTGACATAGTAAATAAAACAACATGCCCTCAGCTAAAATGGACTGTTTTACACATTAGTCTTTGGTGAAAGGTAGGTGTAGTTCTGTGTCATACTTTAATGTCAGAATAGACTAAACTGAAATAAATAGAAGCATAAAAGCAGATGTTTAGAGCTAGACTTTACAGGAAAGTCCAAATTCGGTCTTCAATGATGACCTGGCACCATAACTCTTGAAAAGATTTAATGTGATTGAGGAGAAAATGAACAGTGGGCTTCTGGGGCAGATGTCACCAGTGCATAAGCATTCTGGCTTTATCAATGATAAGAAGAGATGAAAAGAGATGATGGCTTGACATAAACTAAATTTCATAAAAGTCTCTCTGAAGAGACTTTTGAAATTCCTGAGAATGTAAAACTAATTCAAAGAGGGAAAAAAGGAGGAGGAAGACAAAAAGGAGGAAAATGGCAACTGAGGAAGTATACCCAGATATCAAGTTATTTGCTCAGTCTCTCAGACTGCATGGGGTGCAAGTCTCCTGTCCAGAATCCTTCATCACATACTTCAAGAAATATGATGCTTTGTAATAGCATTTATTCTAGAAGAAGGAGCTTCAATGAATCCCATCATCACACAACTAAGTCGTCCTGACACTAGGTTTAGTGATCCCCTTCCTCACACAGACCATGTAACATAAATATTTGATGCCATGTATTCCTGTTCACATCAATCATCCCCAGACTGTAAGCCCTATTGCCACTAAAAATTGATCCTCCATCAATTTACCATTCCCATAATAATGTTCTATAATCCTTGGCCTTTTATCCACTCAGCATTCCAAAACCTTTAACTCTACCTTCTAAAACTGTCACTCCATAACCAACCAACTTACCTGTACTCTCAATTCCATCTCTGCTGAGTGTTCCTTCTCCTCCTTTACAATAACTGATGTCTAGGTCTTCCTTGAGGACTCCATTTCCCAGCTGACCTCTCTCATGACTACTGCTTATCAACTCACATCTCAGTTCGCTCATTGCTACCTACTGCTTTTTGTTTTATATCAAAATGTTTCTACTTCATTATAAAAAAATTATTCTCATATGAGGTTCATTCCAATCAGATTTACTACATTTTGGCTCTTCACTGTAGAAGAGTGATTTTCTAAAACACCAGTTCTAATAAGCATCATATCAAAAATATTGTTTTCACGGTCTACAGTGGTGTTCAACACACTAGGATACATAGGCTAAATCTAGTCTGTCCTTTTTGTACAGCATGCAAACTAAAAACAGTTTTCGCAGACCAACATTTGCAATGGATTTGACAACGGAGAATACTTACATGCAACCTGCAAAAAAAAAAAATTCAGTTTTTCTCATTTGAAGATTTGTATTACATAACATTGTACTTATTATTTCACTTTGAATAACCACAATAAAAAATTTTAGCAGTTTGATTTCTATTATGTTGTATAAGCACCTATATAATATCTTTGGTTTTGTCTCTTGTCTTACAAAGCCAAATATATTTTCTATGTGGTTCTTTACAGAAAATATTGCTGACACCTAGTATAGGATAAAACAACTACAAAACGTTGTGTTAAATAAAATTAGAAAGTTTTCTTTAAAATTCAGGACTCTTCAAAGCTCTTTCTAATTTCATTGTAAATCTTTGAGAACTAGGATACTACCCTGCATTTTCTAAACTATTGGTCCTCAACCCCCAGGCCATGGACCAGTCTGTGGCCCTTAGGAACTTAGACTGCACAGCAGGAAGTGAACAGGTGAACCGGGGCTTCATCTGTGTTTATAGCCACTCCCATCTCTCACATTCCTGCCTGAGCTCCGCCTCCCGTCAGATTAGAGGTGGCATTAGATACTCATAGGAGTGAAAACTCTGTCGTGAACCATGCATGTGAGGTATCTAGGTTGCAAGCTCTTTATGAAATCTAATTCCTGATGATCTGTCATTGTCTCCCATTACCCCCAGATGGGACCACCTAGTTGCAGGAAAACCAGCTCAGGGCTTTTGCTGATTCTAAATTATGGTGAGTTGTATAATTATTTCATGATATATTACAATGTTATAATCATAGTAATAAAGTGCACAATAAATATAATGCTCTTAAATTTTCCGAAGCCATCCCTCCCCTGCCCCAGTCTATGGAAAATTCATCCTCTACAAAACCTGTGCCTGGCACCAAAAAGGTTGAGGACTGCTGTCCTAAATACATTTTTTTTTTAAAAAAAGACCATTTTACAGGTTCAATATTCAAGGAAAACTCATAAAAATGCATTTTAAAGTATATCTTCTTATGTAAAAATGAACTGATATATATGTATCACTATTTGCAATCTTAAGAACCAATTATTTTTACAGCTTTCAAATTGCATAACACTTTAAAATATGGGTCAACTCTATGTCAGAAAAGTCTTAGTAAAAGAACAAACTCATCTTTAAGAAGCTATTTCTGATGTCTTTATCTTTTAGGCCTCCTCACATTGTCTTGTTTCAATCAAAATCCACAAAAATCACTCTTATCCATATTATTTAATAGCTATGCAACTTTTTCATTCTCACACCTATAAAGGATTAGCATTTCAAATCTCCATTCAAAGGACAGTCATTTCAGTGAACTCCATCCCAGACAATCACCCTCCTCTTGAATAAATCCATCTGACTACAAGTGCTAGAGTAATCTTAAACTCCATTTCATGATGTTTAAGAATCCAGAGTGGCTGTCAGTTTATAATCTCTGCTAATAAATAGCCACTGTAGCATTCCAGGTCAACCAAGCCAACTCTGTCCTTTATGTGTACTTCATTTTCCTCATCTTTAATTTTTCTAACAGTACTTATCACATTGTCCCTAACAGTCTTTGCAAGTCACTTGTTTCTTTTGTAAGGTCTCTATTTCTGTTCTGTAAATTGATGTACACAACTTTCAAACCTGAAATTAAGAATCTGTGGTTCCAAGACAGCAAATCCACTATTTATTCCCTTCCCCCCTTAAAAAAAAGGTCCTCACCTAGTTGTATGCATGTTATTGTGCTATATGCATTGCAGTTTTGCCCGAAGTGTTTCTTGACTTAGCACCTCATGCTTCCAGATTTTAAATACCTCAGCAGTTCTTTCATGTTTTTCCAACTGAATTCTCCAGAGTGACTAACATATTACAGATTCTAAAAGCAAACTTCTTATTCTCTAAAAACTCAAGTGCCTGTTGTTTCTTCATAGAAATATTTTCCACAAATATTAACTAAATTATTGAAGGTTATGACCTTTGGGAGTAACACATGCTACAAACAAAACAGGATTACTTTAAAAATGTTTTATTAACTACCTGATTAAAACTGGATTAGCTACCAAGAGAATGCAGCTTAGGTTTCAGGAATAAGAATAAAATGAAACAAAACTTCAAAAGCTTATAATGTTCTAGAAAAAAAAGTTGAAAGAATTTTAGGTCATTAATCATTTTGAAGGCATTTTATAGTGACTTGTTTTAACTTCTCTAATGAATTTGGAATCAAAATGTTAGAAAAAAATATAAACATTGTTTATGAATGCATAATGCTATTATTGTTTGATGAAAACTAACTACCTCATTTACCACATACCCTTAAATTCTAAAACTATTTTACGGGGCAATCTGATTTTTATCATTAACTAACAACTCGAAGTGCCTTGTGTACATTATTTTTATTTATTTATTTATTTGTTTGTTTTTTCACATGGAGTTTCACTCTTGTTGTCCAGGCTGGAGCGCAGTGGCAGGATCCTGGATATAAATTATTATCAAGGAACATAATAATCTCATGTGAAATATAGAAACGTTACAAATGTACAGTTTCCTCACTCCCTCACCATTTTTATCATTCTAGTTGTCACACAACATACATACACACATGCCCCCATACTGTTACTTTTGCTTTTAACAGATATGTGATATGTGATATGTTTTATACAGAAATCAAAAGGAAATTTAGTGGTTTCTCTTTACTTATATACTTAACATTTCCAATGTTCTTTTTTCATTCCTGAAGATGAGTTTCCCTATGATATTATTCCTTTTCACTGAAGAGCATTTTCTTTTGTAGTGTGGGTCCCTTATTTTTCTCAATCAGAAACTATCTTCATTTCACTTTGATTCTCCATGGTTCTTAAGGAGAAGTCCTTAAGCATTCTAACGTTGGTCTTTGTTATATGTTGTGGTGTTTCTCTGTTCACTTCAACATTTTCTCTTTATCTTTAGTTTTCAACAGTTTCACTAATATGTACTATGAGTGATTATCCTTGAATATATTGTGTTTGGAGTTCACTGAGCCCCTTGAACATGTAAGTTTATGTTTTTTATTGCATAAAATTTCTATCATTTTTTCATATATTTTTCCTGCCCTCTTCTTTATTTTCTGTCCTCTTCTTCTGAGATTCCAATCACCTGTTAGAGATTTTGCAGTTTTCCTACAGGTCCCTAAGGTTCTGTTTTTTTTTTTTTTTTTTTTTGATTCTTTGCAAACTTCTCAATTTTTTCAGATTGACTGTTGTATATTGATCTGTCACAGACTCTGTTCTCTCTCATTTCATTCTGCTCTTTATCCCATCCAATTTCTTTTTATTTTAAATACTGTTTTGAAATTCTAAAAGTGTTCATTTTCTTTTGTTTAATATTCTTTGTGTATCTGTTTATGAAAGACAGGATATATAAGATACATAAACATATCAATAGATAGATTTAAGATAGGTATATTTGTATGCTGATATATCCTATCTTTTTATTCCTTATGCATTTATTTTTATGATGGTCAAGAAATACAGCTAGACTAGCAGCTTTAAAGAATTCAGCTGAAAATTCTGTCATTTATACTTGAATTTCAGTCAAACACTTGGCTGAGTTCATGCATACTGCTAGTTGCCTCTCCTCTGACTCTCTCAAGGATCTTCCTCACTCTCTGGCAGTTATAGCTACTCAAGGCCTCTGTCTCTTGCTCCTGCCTAAAACACACTGGGATTTCCTATTGGAGAGGAGATTCAGCTCCCTTTATACTCACACTCTGCCTCAACTACAGTTGCCCTTAGGCTAAAACTCAAAACAGAACTAACAAAATGAAGGTGTTCCTATTCTGCCAGCCACTTTCCTATAAATTTCACTCCCTTCGAAAACCTGCCTGGTTTTGTTCAGGCTTGAGTTGTCAGGTAGCTTTTTTTGTTTTTGTTTGTTTGAAGGTTTTATTAGAGTTTGTAGCTAAATTTGCCTGAAGATTAATGTGTAAGGAATTGCTCTTCCATATCGGGGTTGTAAAACCATTTATTCAACTTTAGTCAAAGTTCTTTTCATTGAGGATTGCTCTGAAGTAAAAAGTTATTTTCCAGTACATTCGTCATCATATCCAGGTGTAGTATTTTTATTTTTCCTTTTCAAGAAGAATTTATTAATGGCAAGTAAATTATATAATTTTAAAAGGTGAAGGTAGTTTATTTCTAGTTCTAATTCTAGTTCAAAGAATAAGTCTAAATACCTGAATGATTAGTATGTACACAAATTTCATTATGCTTTCAGGGACAGGTTTTTATGTGAGAGATATAAAATTGGTTAGCAGATGGTGAAAATCCCCGCCACCCCCACCCCAAAAAAAGCTCTTTTGGAAGATACTGAATTTGGGTAACATAAGGGAAATCAAAAAAGTTAGTGAACAAGCTTTGTTTTTCATATGTATATGTATACATATATATATATATGTATATATATATATATATATATATAATTTTTTATTGCACTTTAGGTTCTGGGGTACACGTGCAGAACATGCAGGATTGTTGCATAGGTACATAAATGGCAAAGTGGTTTGCTGCCTCCATTCTCTTCACTTACATCTGGCATTTCTCCCCATGTTATCTCTCCCCAACTCCCTACCCGCCACTGTCCCTCCCCTAGTGCCCCCTAACAGACCCCAGTGTGTGATGCTCCCCTCCCTGTGTCCATGAGTTCTCACTGTTCAACACCCACCTATGAGTGAGAACATGCAATGTTTGATTTTCTGTTCTTGTGTCAGTTGCTGAGAATGATGGTTTCCAGATTCACCCATGTCCCTACAAAGGACACTGAGTCATCATTTTTTATGGCTGCATAGTATTCCATGGTATATATGTGACACATTTTCTTTGTCTAGTTTAACATTGATGGGCATTTGGGTTGGTTGCAGTTCTTTGCTATTGTAAACAGTGCCACAATGAACATTCGTATGCATGTGTCTTTATAACATAACTATTTATAATCCTTTGGCTATATACCCAGTAATGGGATTCTGGGTCAAATGGAATTTCTATTCTAGGTCCTTGAGGAATCGCCACACTGTCTTCCACAATGGTCGAACCAATTTACACTCCTACCAACAGTGTAAAAGTGTTCCTATTTCTCCACATCCTCTGCAGCATCTGTTGTCTCCAGATTTTTTAATGATTGCCACTCTAACTGGCGTGAAATGGTATCTCAATGTGGTTTTCATTTGCATTTCTCTAATGACTAGTGATGATGAGCATTTTTAAATATGTTTGTTGTCCTCCACAGCCAAACTTGACAATCTTCACCCTCATATTCCAGTTTATTTCTAGGATGTAAAAAAACGTTATTAGGATAATTTTGAAAGAATTAAGAGTTTAGTACCAATTTTGAATGTAATGATGTTTACATTCCAGAGCACAACTGTAACAAATAAGATACTTAGCAGAGTCTTTTAATAGTCAACTTAAATATTATTAGCAAGTCTTTTCTATCAAGTAGAATTAAGATCCAAAGCAGTTTTTTTGTATTAAGCTTTAAATCTCTAGTCCTTTATGTCCTTTGCTCCTCAAATTCTAGTTCCTCTTCTAACACTTAAAATATGCAAAGTAATACTATTAATGTTAAAGACCATATTACCTATTATCCTACTACTCTAAAACAATAATTATTCTTACTTTAAAATATTGCTTTGCCTATTTTGTCCCTGATTATGTTTAAAACATATAACACAAGTAAGATCTCATGACATTGTATACGATTATTGTTACTGACATAACACTTCAGAAAATAAGATATTTGCATCTAGACCTATATCCACATATATGAAAATTTGCCACCTTTTTCTTTATTTTGGAAGTTCCTGATGTGCTTTAATTTTCATATGCTGTGTTAAAAGTAATCAATTTTGTATTTTAAGTTTCACCTTGCTTTCATTGTTCTGGAAATATTTAAATAATATGTAGACAAATTTGTTTGGGGGGATTGTTTTTCCTATTGTAATAATAACAACATACTAACTAATAATATAGACCTTCCTTTTATTACTGGATAGCACTGATTTCCCACACATATAGAAGAATCATTAATTTTAAGCTTCTTAAGAAGGAACTATTTTATTATTTTATGCACCATAGTTTATTTTACTTTTCCCATAATAATGATTTGTGTTCGGTTTTCTATCTCGTCTTTTAAATTATAAAGAAGGTTGCAATGAATTTTCTTGATGTATATCTTGAGGCACATGTACAATATATTTACAGGATAAAATCTACATTTGGAATTACTGAATATATAGTATCATATTACATATTAGATATATTCTTAGTCTAATAAAAATGTGGAGAGAAAGAGAGAGCATGTGTCTGTAAGATTTGTTTTTAATTTAATTTCTTTATGGTCATTGAATATAATTCTATATGATTTCAATTATTTTATGTTTATTGGTACATGTTGTATGGCCCAGTGTGTGCACTCAAACATGTCACGTATTCTGTAATTGCTGGATATAGCATTCTATAAAAGTCAATTATGTCAATTTGGTTGATGGTATTAATCGAACCTTCTATACCCTATTGATTTCCTATCTACTTTTCTCATGTTTTGCTGTAAGAGAAATGTTGAAATTACCAGCTAAAATTGTCAGTTTGTCAATTTCTCTGTGTTTCTCAAAATCTATTAAAGTGCATATTTGCTTTCAATCCTTTTCTGGTTCTGGAAAATTTTTTACTCTATGTTCTTTAGAGATTATAGATTGGGCTGTAGCAAATTAATGGTATCATAAAAGTTAAACTTTCTTTTCTTATTTTCATTTCTTTTGTTGTTCTGAAGGAGGAGAGCAAGGGAAAGCCCCTCTACCATACCTCTTAAAAGATGTCTGAAGTTATTTCTGACATGAAGAGTCTCGACATTATTGTAGACCACAGTTCCCTTCAGGGAGTTCTCTGCATGCCATTTAATAAAATATAGCAAATCACTAAAGTACTGAATTCTGCCTAATTGGGATATTTTAACCTCAGGAGTTATGTAATATGGTTCACATCTTGTGATAGACACTATTATAAAGTTATCATTTTTCTTAAGTTTTTGTTTAGACTGCTGATCAAATGTAACTTTACATCACTCTAGGTTAACCCTATCCAATCAAATGTAAGAATAATAGATATGGTGTAAGAGCTTAGTTGCAATGATATAGAAAGAGTCTAATATTCAGGAACTTTCACTGATTGCCATCTACATTGTTCTTTCATTCAAATAGGTTCCTTAGCAGGAACTGTCTAAAGTATACGTGTATATTATATCATGCATGACCCAGATTTACAGTTAAAAAACCTGCAATCCCAGGATTTTGATGGTTCTTACTTCACAATATAATATTTAATATTATGTTATGAGCAGGATGAAACAAGATGTGCCACAGAAACTGATTTACGTGGGAAAACAAACAGGAGAAAAAAGATAAAGTCATAACAAATACCTTATTATTTCTAAATAACTAAAATAATGCCTAAATATGAATTAAAGGAAGTTTATGGGAGTGCTCACCTGATGCGTAGGTAATTTTTACACAGCAATGCAAATTTTCATTTAAATTATATACCATAATTGCATATTTGTTCCACATACACATGCAATGTTAAAGCATTTTATTTATTGTGATACTGTATTTCCTATCACATTTACATATGTAATCTATTCATGTAAATATTACCCTAAATACATTGCAAATTTATAAGTCAAGATATTTTAAAGGTGAGGTGTTGTTTTCTCGTTTTCCCCCCACTTAACCTAAACAGACTTATCCCCTTATAGTTTACTACTATTTCTAGCCTAAATATTGAGTAAATAAATGACATGAGCTGCTTGGTATTGATTTTCCTGAACTCAAATTTCATTTGAGACCCATTAGACCTTAGGTGTGGCTAATACTACAATGTGTCAAGGGAGATTGTTTTTATACCCTGCAACCAAAAAGAAGAACATTAAATTTTATTCCAGATAAAATGAATAGGTAACCTGGTATCAATTATTTTCACTAATGAAGATGAATGAAGTAAACAACCAAAAAAAGGTCTAAATTTATTTATATTGGAGACACTCATCATGTCAAACACTAGATATTAATAATGTAAACTGTTTGGCTTTACTACCTAGTGGTTTTCCTTCATTACTCTACCAACTAGAAATGAGCATCATACACACTACAGTTAAATAGCTAACTTGAAATAGAATTTGACAATTGCTGGCCTCACTTCCTTATCTACTTACATTAAAGCTCTGGTATGAAGGACTCTAAGGACAAGACTTTCAACCCAGAATGTGCTTGGCACCAACAGTAATGCGTGTGAATGTGGCCGTGTGTGTGTGTGTGTGTGTGTGTGTGTGTGCATACAAACACACAAATACACACAAATATATCTGTGTATGTTTACCATATATTTATTGAATATATCCTAATGAGATTTAAAATAATTACTTTTGTATTTAAAGGGACAGATATTTAATGGAATATGAGGCAAAATCTCATTGACTTTTAGTAGGAAACATGAGATTTCAAAGACTTGCTTGAAAGTGTCTTAAATACTACATGGGAAAGATTGATAAAATAGTTCACAATTTTTATTAGTAATAAAATAAGAAATTATACCCAAATTTAAAGTCTTCCAAAGACATTAAAGCACTGCTCATAATTTGAAGTTTTAATAAAATTTTAAGATAAATTGCTAGTAATAGTAAAACTACAGGTGATAGATTTTCATAATTTTTGTTTGTATCTGAAGAATTACATAAACATTACATTTTTCAACAATACAAACAATAAAACAAATATTAGCTATTTCAGAGAAGGACTCTCAAACAGGACATTTTTTTGTAAAAAGAAAAAAAAAACCTTCAGAAATACACTTCTTTAACATTTGCCTCATTTCATGTACATTAATTAGGTTTATAAGATAACTTTTATCATTGAATAGCAATCAAATTTTAGATCTCAGTATAAAATCTTGTTATATGGATATATAGTTAATTATCGTTGAAGTTCCAGATTATAATGATGGCCTCTACACCTAGCTCCCAGCTTCCACATTCACCTGCTTAGAGTCTATCATGGCCTCCTCTACAAGATCTATCTTATCATACATGACATTTTTTTTCATATTATGCCATCTTCAAAACCTTCTTTGGTTTCCTGTTTTACACAGAAATAAGAGTAAGTCTTTCATTCATTTCTCAATGCAAATGGCAATTTATTCAACAAAAAATAAATGAGGAGAAAAAACGTATTTAGCAAATCCTGTATTCTAGCTATTGCCCTAGGTCAGCAGTAGAAGATAACAATGTAAATAAATAGTAAAAATTATTTGAGGTAGAGGAATGCCAAAAAGCAAACTATTCACTTGGCATGGAGTAAGCCTTAAGAAGAAATTATCAGAGAAGAGGAGAGAAAGTATTTAACAAAGACTTTTGAAGGAATTTTTTTTAAAATGACTAGGTCTACAAAGTGGAATGACTCAGAGACACAGAGGAGTCAGGTGTCTTTCATCTAGAAATTATAAAGAGTTTGGTTCAGGTAGAGAAAAATCTGTGCTCTGTGCTGGAGTGGCAGAAGCTCAGATGATGAACCAGTTGTCACATTAGTGACATTAATGATGTTGAGTGTCACTTCAACGACATTTTATAACCTTGTCAGAGTCTGTTAAGTATGTGCAATTTTAACATATATCTCTGCGAATGGTGGATGAAGAAGAGTGACTAGAGATATAAGAGTGAATTTTTGAAAATAAGCTACTAAAATATCTAGGTAAAAGATGATGAGACTCTGAATTAAGTGAATTATTCATGGGAAAGAACAGGTAGGAACAAAATAATCGCTATTATTTATTGAACACTTGCTATGTTAAGTGTTATACTTCTGTGATGAGTAATTATTATGCCTTAACTTGATTAGGCTACTCCGCCCAGTTGTTTGGTAAAAAACTAGTCTAGTTATTGCTGTGGAGGTACTGAGTTGATGTGATCAACATTTACACTGACCCCACTTCAATTAGAAGAGTATTCTCCATAATATGGATGGTCCTTAGCCAATCAGCTGAAGGCCTTAAGGGCAAAACAAGAGGTTTCAAAAAAAAAAAAATGAATTCTGCTTCAAAAACTGTGCCTAACTTTCCCATCTGCCAACCTGCCGGACAGATTTAGGACTCAGCTCATTAATACTTGCCCAGCCTGCTGTCCTGCTACACAGACTTCAAACTTGTCAGCCCTCACAGTTGCATGAGTTATTTCCTTAAAATCCTTCTCTCTATATATCTATATCTATATCTATATATAGATATAGATATAGATACATATCTTGCTGGTTCTGTTTTTCTAGAGAATTTTAACTGATACACTTGACATGACTCATTTAAAACTTAACAAAACTGGAACTACTTATGACACATTTCATTTTTAATGTGAGTAAATGTAAGTTTATAGACTTCAATTGTCCCTAAATCACAAAGCAGAAAGAAGACAAGAAAAGAACGAAGGAAAGGAAAGAAGGATTGGAATTTCTGGATCATAAGGTAACTTCATGTCTAATTGTTTGAGGAAATACTAAACTATTATCCAAAGAAGCTGTACCATTTTACATGCCCACCAGCAGTCTATGAGGGTTGGATATAGACATATTATTTTCTATTTTTTCTTAATAGCTTTCTAATAGAAGAGAGGCAGCATTTCATTTGGTTTTGATTTGTATTCACTTACTGTTTAGTAATGCTGAGCCTCTTTTGATGAGCTTACTGGCCATTTACACATTTTCTTTGATATCTAAGTTCACTGCCCATTTTAAAATCAGATTGTTTTCTTTTTACTAAGTTTTTGAATCCTTCTATATTAGAACTCCTGTATACTTTATTCCTGTAATATAGAATTCCTCTATATTAATCTCTTATTAGATATACGATTTTCAAATATTTTCTCCCATTCCATAGATTGCTGTTTTACTTCATTTATATATAGTGTTCTTGATGCATGAACATTGTAAATTTTGATAAAATCTAATTTGTCCATTTTTCTTTTATTTCCTGTGTCTTTTGCGACACATCCAAGAGAGCATTACAAAATGATTCATTTCATTTATTTTTTCTAATATCTTCTAACTTCTGCCTTATATTTCTTCCGAAAGTTTTATAGTTTTAGATCTTATGCTGAGATATCTGATCCAGTCTGAGCTATGTTTAGCATGTAGTATTAAGTAAGACTTTGTTTTTCGTTTATGTGGGTATCTAGTTTTTCTAGTACCTATTGTTTAAAAAACATAGTCTTTGCCTGACTCAATGATTTGGCACCTTCATTTGATCACATATGTGAAAGATTCACAGATTCAAATTTATTTTTGGACTCTCTTCTTTTCCATTGGTCTATATCACTGTCTTTGTACCAGCACAGGTAATTTATGCCACACTATTTTGAATTCTATATAGTGTAGTAAGTTTTGAAATCAGTAGTGTGAGTCTCCAACTTTCTTCTTTTTTAGGAATGTTTTGGATACCTGAAGCCCTATGAAATTTTATACGAATTTTAGGATAGGCTTTTCTATATCTGCAAAAAAGACATTATTTGGATTTTGATAGGGATTGAATTGAATCTGTAGATTGTGTTGGTCATATTGACATCATAACAAGATTACATCTTCCAATTCATGAACATGGTATGTCTTTACACTTACTATGTGTCATTTAATTTTTTTCAGACATGTTTTGTAGGTTTCATTATATGAGTCTTTCACCAATCTGACCGAGTTAATTTCTTAGTATTGTATCCTTCTTTATGCTATTGTAAATAAAATTGTTTTCTTAATTTCCTTTCCAATTGCCCAGGGTTATTATATAGACTTACAAATTTACATGATTTCTCTGTGTTGACTTTTTATCCTAGTATTTTGCTGAATGTGTTTATTAGTTCTAAAATACTGTGTGTGGACTCTAGGCTTTTAAAGAAATAAAATTATGTAATCTATAAATAGACATAATTTTATTTTTTCGATTTGAATTTATTTATTTATTTATTTTGTTTGCTTAACTGTTTTTGGTAGGACTTCCAGTACTGTGGCCAGTATAAGTGTCAAAAGCAAGGATCCTTGACTTTTTCCTTATCTCAAAGAAAATGCTATCAGTCTTTGACAATTAAGCATAATGATCACTGTTTGGTTTACATATACAACATTTATTATGCTGAGGTACTTTTCTTCTATTTCTAGTTTGTTGAGTTTTTTTTTTTTAAATCATACAAGGGTGTTAAATTTTTTCAAATGCTTATTCTGTATCAGTTGAGATGATTACATGTTTTCTTTAATTTCATTAATGTAGTATACTACTGACATGATTTGAATCTGTGTCCTCACTCAAATCTCATGCCAAATTGTATTCCCCAAGGTTGGAGGAGAAGCCTGGTGGAAGGTGATTAAATCATGGCAGTGGGTTTCTCCTGAATGGCTTAGTACCATCCCTTTTGTGCTATTCTCATGGTAATGAGTGAGTTCTCACAAGATCTGTTTGATTAAAAGTGTGTGGCTTCTTCAACCCCCTTCCTCCTCTCCAGCCATGTGAAGCTATATGTTCTGGCTTTCACTTCTGCCATGAGTAAAAGTTTCCTGAGGCTTCCCCAGCCATGTTTTCTCTACAACCTGCAGAACTGTGAGGCAATTAAATTTCTTTTCTTTGTAAATTACCCAGTCTCAGACATTTCTTCATAGCAATGTCAGAATGGACTAATACAATTACATTGATCAGTTTTTCATATATTGAACTAGCCTTACATTTCAAGAATGAATCCCACTTAGCTATGTTGTATAATCCTTTATACACTTGAATTTGTTGTACTAGTATTTTTTTGAGAATTTTTAGATAAATGTTCATAAGAAAAACTGATCTATAGGTTTTTCGTATCATGTATAGATTTTTGTATCAAGGTAATGCTGACATAGAATGGGTTAGGAAGTGTTCTCTCTCCTCTTTGACTTTTTGGAAAAGTTTGAGAAATATTGGTGTTAGTTTTTTAAAAATATGTTGAGTAGAATTCACCCATGAAGCCATCAGGTCCAGAACTGTTTTGCTAGGAGGCTTGTTATTACTGATTCAATATCCATAGCAACTATAAGCATATTCAGATTTTCTATCTCTTCAAGATTCTATTGTGAAGTTTTGCATTTTGGGGAATACATTAATTTCATCTAGTTTAATCAGTTTATTAGTGTACAATTGCTCATAGTACTATTATAATCCTTTTTATTTCTGTTGAAACGATCATAATATCCCCACTTTCAATTCTGATTTTAGTAATATAAGTCTTCTCTTGTTTTTTCAGTTAAGCTAACTAAAGGTTTGTCAATTCAGTTGATTTTTTTTTTTGAAGAATAAACTTTTGATTTTAGTGATTTTCTCTGTTTTTTAAATTCTCTATTTTTTTATATTTACTGTCTTTAGGTTTAGTTCTTCTTTTTCTAGTACCTTCAGTTATAAAAGTAGGTTACTGATTTGAGATCTTTTTTGTTTTCTAATGTAAGTGTCTTAATCCTCATAGGCTTCCCTAACAAAATACTAAAGACATTGTGGCTTGTAATGGAAATACATTTATTTACAGTGCTGGAAGCTAAGAAGTCCAAGATGTTTCAGGTTTTGGTGAGAGCTCTCTTACTGGCTTGCAGATCACTGCTTTGCCCTTACATGACTTTTCCTTTGAGTATGTACAGAGAGACAAAGAGCAAGAGTGAGAGGGAAAGCAAGAGCAAAAGAAAGAGTGAGAGATCTTCCTCTGCTTATTAAGCCACCAGTCCTATTGTATTAAAGCCTCACTCATGATCTTGTACAACCTTAATTACCTCCCGCAACTTTTATCCCCAACAAGCCAATGAAGTCGCATTGGGGGTTAGGGCCTTAACATATAAATTTTGTGGGCCACCATTCATTCCACAGCAGTAAGCATATACAGCTACCTTCTGCTTACACAGGTTTTGCTGCATCCCATACATTTTGGTATGTTGTGCTTTCATTTTACTTTATCTCTAAGTATTTTCTAATTTTCCTGTAATTTTTTATTTAACCCATTGGTTGTTTGAGAGTATGTTTCCTAATTTCCACATGTATACATTTTTCAGTTTTTCTTTTGTTATTGATTTCTAACTTTTTCCCATTGTGGTCAGAGAAGGCCTTTTGTGTGATAACTTTTTAAAAGCTATTGAGACTTAACAGGTGGCAAAATGTATGATCTATCCTGAAGAATTTTCCATGTGCCCTTGAAAGAAGGTGTATGCTGTTTTTGGGTTGAGTATTCTGTATATATCTGTTTGTCTAGTTGTCTTACTTTGTATTTTAAGTCCTCTATTTTCATCATTATCTTCTGTCTGATTTTTCTATACATTATTGAAAGTACAGTATTGAAGTCACCAACTATTATGGTAGAAATATATATTATTCCCTTCAATTATAACCATTTTTAACTTTATTTATTGTGATGGTCTGTAATTACGTATACAAATGTTTGAACTGTTATATTTTCATACTGCATTGATTTGTCTCTAAAAACTCTTTATAAGTCTATTTTTTCTGTTAGTATAGCCACCCCTATTTTATTTTGTTTACTGTTTGCATAAAGTATCTTTTTCCATTATTTTATTTTCAACTTATTTGTGTCTTTGGATCTTAAGTGAGCCTCTTACAAAAAGTATGTAGTTGAATCATGTTATTTTTAAAAATGTATCTTCTCAGTTTCTATCTTTTAATTAGAGAATTTAACCTATTTATTTTTAAAGGACTGATAAGGAATAACTTGATTTTGTCATTTTTATATTTCTTTTCTATATATCTTATATCTTATGTGACCCTCATTTTCCATATTACTGTCTTACTATGAGTTTAATTTTTTATAGTAAAATGTTTTAATTCCATTTTAATTTCCTTCCTTTTGCTTATATTCAATTATTATTTTCTTTGTTGTTACCACGGCAATTACACATTACATCATAAGGTTATAATGTTAATTTGAATTTATGCAATCTTAACTTCAATAACATTCAAAAATGTTGCTCATTTATAGTTTCATCCTCAACTCCCTCAGTTATTTAAGTCACAAAATTACATATTTGTATACTCTACATCCAAAAGGAATAACTAATACACTTTTAAGGCATTCATCCCCTTAAATTATGTCTAAAACAAAATGTTAAATACAAATTAAAGTTAAAATAATACTGTCTTTTAGATGAATGCTTTTAAATATGTTAGCATTTTAAATTATGTAGAAATCAAAAAGTGCCGCTACAAATCACTGTTAACAATAACATACACTTCTATAATTGCCCATGTGTTTACTTTTACTGGGATCTTTATTTCTTGATAAGGCTTCAAATTTCTGCTTAGTGTACTTCCATTTCAAACTGCTGGACTCTCACTAGTAATTCTTGCAGGGCAGGTCTAGTGGAAAACTCTTGTTAGTTTTTCTTTATCTCAGAATGTCTTAATTTCCCCCTCATTTTTAAAAGACAGTTTTGCAAGATATAAAATTTTGGGCTAACAGGTTTTGATTTGTTTTGTTTTTCGTTTAGCATTTTGAACACATCGCACCACTGCCTTGTGGCGTCTTACGTTTCTGATGAGAAATCTGCTAATAAGGATACCTTGCATGTGACAAGCAACCTCTCTCAGGCTGCTCTCAAAATTCTCTGTCTTTCAACAGTTTCATTATAACTTGTCTTGGTGTGGGTCTGAGTTCATCCTATTTGGAATTTTTTGAGCTCTTTCTTATTTATACTAATGACTTTCATCAAATTTAGGGCTGTTAATTTTTTAAAATATTTTTTCTACCCCTTTATCTCCATCTTCTATTTCTAACATTCCCACAATCCATATGCTGCCCCACTTGATGGTATCCCACTGGTACCTTACATTCTGTTTATTTTTCTTCAGTCTTTCATTTTTTATACTTCTAATATTCAATAATTGCAGTTGTCTTATCTTCAATTTCACTGATTCTTTCTTCTGCTTATTCAAGTATATCTTGACTTTCTAGTAAAATTGTTATTTCATTTATTGTAAGCTTTTGCTCTAGAACTTTTAATTTGGTGACTTTTTAGGTTCTCTCTCTCTCGGATTTCCATTTTGTTTATATTATCATATTCTTGATATTTTCCATGACTTCCGTTACTTCTTGATGTTGGGTCTTTTATACCTTTGCATTGGCTATACTTCCTTATTGCTTTGTATTCTTCACAATTTTTGTTGTTGTTGAAAATCAGACATTTGATTCTAATAATTTTTCTAATAATTTTGATATCTTTGAAAATTAGATTCTCCTGATATAATGTGGGCCTGTGTCCCCACCAAAATCTCACCTTGAGTTTTAATAATCTCCACATGTCGTGGTAGTGACCTGATGGGAGGTAACTAAATCATGGGGCCAGGTTTTTCTCAAGTTGTTTTCATGATAGTGAATAAGTCTCATGAGATCAGATGGTTTTATAAAGGGGAGTTCTCTTGCACATGCCCTCCTGCCCATTGCCTTGTAAAAGTTTGCTATTTCTTCCTCTTCCACCATGATTTTGAGGCCTCCCCAGCCATGTGGAATCCTTGAGTCCATTAAAATATCTTTCCTTTATAAATTAGTCTCAGGTATGTTTTTAATAGCAACATGAGAACAGACTAATACATCCCAATTTTGCATGGTTTGCTATCTATTTTGTTTTTGCTTTTGTTTTGTTATCTTGGTTCTTTTGTAATTGTTGTAGGCTGCCTTTATACTGAGGATCAGCCTCAGATGAAAACTTAAAGTCTTCTGGAGTCTTTTGTAAGCATACATCTTTTCTGTGCATACATGAAGACTTGCTAATTTCTCCCATATATTCAGTTGCTTCTGAATGTCTTAATCTTTAATGGCTGACATCGTCCAAAAAATAAAAACATGAAGAGTAGGAAAGAGCCCTGACCTTTTAAATACTTCAGAATCCAGTTCAGCTGGAGGGAGAGAAGCTTGTTACAATGCTGTAAGGATGTGAAACAATAGTTGCCTTCCTCCATATCTGCAACTTCAAAATCAGAAGGGGCAATAAGCAATAAGAAAACAATACTGGCCAGGCGCGGTGGCTCACGCCTATAATCCCAGCACTTTGGGAGGCCGAGGCGGCTGGATCACGAGGTCAAGAGATCGAGACCATCCTGGTCAACAAGGGGAAACCCCGTCTCTACTAAAAATACAAAAAATTAGCTGGGCATGGTGGTGTGCACCTGTAGTCCCAGCTACTCGGGAGGCTGAAGCAGGAGAATTGCTTGAACCCAGAAGGCAGAGGTTGCGGTGAGCTGAGATTGTGCCATTGCACTTCAGTCTGGGTAACAACAGCGAAACTCTGTCTCAAAAAAAAAAAAAAAGAACACAAATCCTGACTTATTTGCATCCCAGGGCCTTTATGTCCACCCTGGCTCCTGAAAGAGGCATGTATGCTCCAGGAACAGAAGCACAGCTGCCTGTCATGGGGCTGGGGGGTCAAAGATAGGTAGCTGCTTCTGAGCTAAGAGTTCAAGTCAACTAAAATTAACCACAAACTTGCATTTAAGCCTTCACATGAAAGTTACACAAGTTACACACTTTCAATAGACTAGAGTTCTCAGTAGTTACGTGTCTACTGCAGCAATTGTTATCTAGATGGAAAAACACATTCCTGGTGCTTCTCATTCCACCATAATTCCCAGACTCCTCTCCCCAAACCATTTCTTTTCAATAAAACATTTATTACAGCTAAAGTGGTCTACTCACCACCTTCTCCAAATAATGCACTCTTTATTGCTTCAGGTTCATTTTTCCACAAATTTCAACAGATCCAAATTGCCTTTACTCATACTTAGTGCTACTGAAAATTCTCCTAAATATTTTGAGTTCTAACTTAGATCCTATTAATCCATAAATTATGGCAATCCCTTGCCTCTCTTCTATAAAACCAGGAATTTCTGTTACAGCAAATAGGATTAGAAACTGAAAATGAAGGATAATTAATTATCCTTAGTAAACACTACAAGGCTCCTTAATTTATTTAATGCAAAACTAATTAAAGTATTATAATGACTCATCTCTAATAAATCATATTGCTGAGTTTGCTAATGGCTTCAAATATTGACAAAGCATGCCATACTCATATGAAATGGACCATTGGCAATTTGTAGAAATATGTCCTTTACTTTTTAAAATTTATGTTTGCATGCACGCAAAAGATAAACTTGATAAATATAAAATTTCTCTTAAGAATTCCCCAAAGGAGTTTGAAAAATGACATTACAGAAAACTTAAGCTTAATTCTCCGCAAAACTACTAACCCTAAAATTCCCTAAGATGTTTAAATTCATATGAAAAAATATTTTTTAATAATAGTAAAAGTAAACACCTACAAAATACTTATTATAGGCCAAAGTGCTTTTGAGCTGTATTAATATACTAAACACCAGAATAGCACTATTGATAGACTGCCATTTTAAAGATGAGGAAAGTAAGGCATAACAAGATTAAATAACGTTCTGAAGATCAACAGCTAGTAAGCAGTAGAACCAGGATGTAATCACCTGTAATATGGCTTCAATCAAGTAACCTATAATTTTTATACACTTTTAGTATTTTCATAATTGTCTTAAATATATTAAAAATAAGGAATCCATAACGAATAAAGAAAATGCATACAATTAACATTAATTCCTTGAGTGTATCAAAGTGCTAGTATTTTGTCATAGGTGTTGGTTCCTCTCAAGTATAAAGAATAAGAGGGTCATTTAAAACCAACCAAATTATAAAAGATTTTCCAAAATACTGTTCAAGTATTTTGTATTTGGGACAAAATACTGCTCAGTAATTTGGACAAAAGGTGAAGTTGTCTTGGGTTTCTCTGTTCTGGAATTCTGTCTGTTCCAAAGTTCCTTCTGGCCCTATGGACCAGGTCTATTGTTCACAACATCAGAGTGAAACAGGCAGGATGAGAGCGCCTGCCGCCTCCTGGTGTCCACTCACCACTGTCTATGAATGTTTGATTGACTGCATGCCTTATCTGAATCAAACCTGGCACATTCACATTTACCATATTCTGTTCAGATTTTGCTGCCAGTTTTGAGAAATGTAATAGTAGGATGGATTTACAGAGAGTTCTGCTACAGTAGATTAAATGCATAGTTTGTTAATTTTTCTAAATATCTCCAAGATAAAAGCAAATATAATGTGCATAATCTATGGTATCTGGAAAATTGTAGACATTTTTCATTTTAAATCACTAACCTATTTTCTTCATAATTATTTACTAAATTATTCAACCATATAGAATGGAAATGACCAGCGAATGCAGGGTTCCTTGTAGGATTTCTTTGAATATTTGAGGGTCCAGAATATTTGCAATGAAAGAAAACCTTATTTAACAACAGTGTATTATTTTGTAGCCTTCTTGGGACAGGAAATATCTATTACAACTTCCCTATTTAACTGATCAGCTTAAGAAATATATTCAGATGTATAAAACAGGATATAAATAATAGTCATGTGCATCTTGTTATGAAAAATAGTCACATTTTCCAAAATAATTATCATAATGATATGACGGTATACATCTTTATGTTTATAGATGAGGAAATTGAGGCTTGCAGGAAATGAAAAACTTAACTCAGCCCAACCAGCTGTTGTTAAAACTGCAATTCAAATTTTTAAAAACCTAGAGGATTCTAAACTACATTAAAAGAATTAAAGGTTAGAGTTAGGGTTACCCAATCAGAATTATTAAAGATAAATAAGGTAAATATATTGATTAAGGTATAAAAAAATTTGAATTCAATAGAAAGATGTATTTATCATTTTATAACATTTGTACTCTTTACAACATAGTTCAAATTATGTAATGCAAGACTGATAGACAACTAAAGAAAAATAATCATGTATCCACTGTATTTAGTAAAAAACATAAATCTTGGAAAAATAATTACTAAGATTGATCCAGTAGGCACATACACATCACTGTACCTGTCATATAGAAAATATATAAAATTATCCATCACATAAAGAGCATTTTTTTTAAACTCCTAAGCCATAAAGCATGTCTCATCAATTTCAGTCATTAACTAAAACTAACTAAAAAATAACTGTAAAACTTAATCCAGAAGCCATAATAGAATCAATGTTTTAGTATTCCAACAAAAAAAAAAAAGAAAAAAACCCTACCACGCCTAGTTACATTCATAGGTTAACTAGTGCAGAAGGATTTTAATGACAAAGAAATTATAAAAATGGAAATAAAAGAGAAAAATGTCATTATTAACAAAAAGCATAATAGTCTACACAGAATTATTTGGAATTTATAATTGCATGTAGCAAGGTTGATATATATATATAATAAATAAATTTAGTACCTTTCTATTTACCAGTAGCAAACATTTTTATAAAATAAGAAATGTAAACATTTAAAAGAGTGACCCAAATGATAAAGTGCAAGTTTGTTGATATAAAATTGTAAAATTTGACTGAGATATTAAGTCTTAAATAACTAAATATATATACATTACATTTTTTAGATTGAAGATTCAGTATCACTAAGATGTTAATTTTCCAAATTTCACATATAGATTCAAAATGATGCCATTGAAAATTCTAAAAGTGACCATGTAACATGAAAGAAAATTGTGACATTTATATGAAAGGCTAAAAAGTCAAGAAGAGTCAAAATCAGCATACGAAACTGCCTTGTCAGATAGTAAAGCTTATTTTAATTAAGACACTGTTGTCTTAGAACATTAATAGACAAACCACCTGGAGGAAAAAAAAGAGCCAGAGGAAGACTCATTCATATGTGGAGCTAAACACTGCAGATGAGTATTTAAAGAATGAGTTGGTCAATAAAAGGGGTCAGGACAATTGTTGGCAATATAAAACAAATATAAAAATGGATAGTGATATAATACCACATCCAAAAATGCAATTTTAGATGGATGGATCAAGAACCTATACATAGAAGGCCCACTTGAAAAATTCTAGAGAAGTATTTTTCATTGTAAAGATTTCTATAATAACAAAAAGTATAAATCAGCCTGATTTGATAAATCAGGTTTCATTTATTAAAAAATACTGTTCATTAAAAAATTCTGTTCACGACTTCCACCAAGATGGCTGAATGGGAATAGCTCTGATCTGCAGTTCCTCATGAGAGCACACTAGAAGATGAGTGATCTCCTCATTTCTAACTGATACCAGTTGGAAACCTCATTGAAACTGATTAGACAGTAGGAACAGCCCAATGTGTGCAAGCTGAGGCAGGGTGGGGCATAGCCTCACCTGGGAGGTGCAAGGGACCAGAGAACTCTCTTTCCCAGCCAAAGCAAAGCCATTAGGGACTTTTCCAGACACTCCAGTACTTAAGCTCAGATACTGCACTTTTCCCGCAGTCTACACAACCCGCAGACCAAGAGATTCCCTCAGGCACCTACAATGCCAGTGCTCTGGGTTTGCAGCACAAAACTGGGTGGCCGTTTTAGCCTAGTGGCACCTGGAATGCCAGCGAGACAGAACAACTCATTTCCCCTGAAAAAGGGGGCTGAAGCCAGGGGGCCAAGTGAGCTGGCTTGGCAGGTGGCACCGCTCGAAGATTGGGAAGCTAAGATCCACTGGCTGAAAATTCTCAGAGCCAGCATAGCAGTCTGAGCTTGACCTGGAATGTTCAACCTTTGGTGGGGGAGGGGCGCCTGCCATTTCTGAGGCTCTAGTAGGCAGTTTCAACACTGCCTGTGTAAACAAAGCCCCTGGGAAGTTTACACAGCAGCTGGGTGGAGTAAGGCCTCCAGACTCCCTTCTTGCTGGGCAGGGCATCTCAGAAAAAAAGACGGCAGCCCATCAGGGACTTACAAAGCCCCCAACTTCCTGGGACAGAGCAATTGAGAAAAGGGGCAGTTGTGAGTTTCGCTTCACAGACTTAAACGTCCCTGTCCACATCCCCCAGCACAGTGCCTGTGCTCCATTAAGGAACATGCTGACTCCTCAAATCGCTCCTTGGACCGCCCCCCCACCCCTGGGTATTCTAACTGGGAGACATGTCATACAGGAGAGCTCTGGCTGACATCTGGCAGGTACCCTTTTGGGACGAAGCTACCAGAAGAAGGAACAAACAGCAATCTTTGCTGATCTGTAGCCCCTACAAGTGATTCACAGGCAAGCAGGGTCTGGAGTAGACCTCCAGCAAACTCCAGCAGACCTGCAGCAGAGGGGCCTGACTGTTAGAAGGAAAACTAACAAACAGAAAGAAATACCTCAATATCAACAGAAAGGACATTCATTCAGAAACCCCATCCAAAAGTCACCAACTTCAAAGACCAAAGGTGGTAAATCCACTAAGATGGAAAGGAACCAGCATAAAAAGACTGAAATCACCATAAGCCAGAATGCCTCTTCTCCTCCAAGGGATCACAACTCTTCACCAGCAAGGGAACAAAACTGGATGGAGAATGAGTATAACAAATTGACAGAAGCAAGCTTCAGAAGGTAGGTAATAACAAACTTCTCCGAGCTAAAGGAGCATGTTCTAACCAAATGCAGGGAAACTGAGAACCTTGAAAAAAGGTTAGACAAATTGCTAATGATATTAACCAGCAAGGAAAAGAACAAAAATGACATGATAGAGTTGAAAAACATAGCAGGAGAACTTGGTGAAGCACGTACAAGTCTCAATAGCCAAATCAATCAAGTAGAAGAAAGGACATCAGAGACTGAAAATAAAGTCAATGAAATAAGCAAGAAGGCAAGATTAGAGAAAAAAGAGTGAAAAGAAATGAACAAAGCTTCCAAGAAATATGGAATTATATGAAAAGACCAAATCTGCATTTGATTGGTGTATCTGAAAGTGATGGGGAAAATGAAACCAAGCTGGAAAACACTATTCAGGATATTATCCAGGAGAACTTCCCCAACCTAGCAAGGTAGGGCAACATTCAAGTACAGGAAATACAGAGAGCACCACAAAGGTATTCCTTGAGAGGAGCAACCACAAGGTACATAATTGTCAGATTCACTAGGGTTGAAATGAAGGAAAAAAATGCTAAGGGCAACCAGAGAGAAAGGGTGGATACCCACAAAGGGAAGCCCATTGGATTCACAGCGGATCTCTTGGCAGAAACCCTACAAGCCAAGAGAGAGTAGGGGTCAATATTCAACATCCTAAAAGAAAAGAATTTTCAACTCAGATTTCATATCCAGCCAAACTAAGCTTCATAAGCAAAGGGGAAATAAAATCCTTTATGGACAAGAAACTGTTGAGAGATTTTGTCACCACCAGGTCTGCCCTACAAAAGCTCCTGAAGGAAGCACTAAACATGGAAAGGAACGAACAGTACCAACCATTGCAAAAACATACCAAACCGTAAAGACTATCAACAATATGAAGAAACTGCATCAACTAATGGGCAAACAACCAGCTGGCATCAAAATGGCAGGATCAAATTCACACATAACAATATTAACCTTAAACATAAATGGGCTAAATGCCCCAATCAAAAGGCACAGACTGTCAAATTGGATAAAAACTCAAGACCCATCAGTGTGCTGTATTCAGGAAACCCATCTCATGAGCAAAGACACACATATGCTCAAAATAAAGGGATGGAAGAATACTTATCAAGCAAATGGAGAGAAAAAAAAACGCAGGTGTGGCAATCCTAGTCTCTGATAAAACAGACTTTAAACCAACACGGAACAAAAGAAACAAAGAAGGGCATTACATAATGATAAAGGGATTAATGGAACAACATGAGCTAACTATCCTAAATATATATGCATCCAATACAGGGGCATCAAGATACATAAAGCAAGTTCTTAACAACCTATAAAGAGACTTAGACTCCCACACAATAATAGTCAGAGACTTTAACACCCCACTGTCAATATTAGATAGATCAATGATACAGAAAACTAACAAGGATATCCAGGGCTTGAACTCAGATCTGGACCAAGCAGATCTAATAGATATTTAAAGAATTCTCCACCCCAAAACCACAGAATATACATTCTTCTCAGCACCACATGGCGCTTGTTGTAAAACTGACCACATATTTGGAAGTAAAACACTCCTCAGCAAATGCAAAAGAATGGAAATCATAATGTACAGCCTCTCAGACCACAGGACAATCAAATTAGAACTCAGGATTAAGAAACTCACTCAAAACCATACAACTATATGGAAACTGAACAACCTGCTCCTGAGTGACTACTGGATAAATAATGAAATGAAGTCAGAAACAAAGATGTTCTTCAAAACAAATGAGAATAAAGATATAATGTACCAGAATGTCTGGTACATTTAAAGCAGTGTCTAGATGAAAATTTATAGCACTAAATACCCACCATAGAACTGAGGAAAGATATAAAATCGACACCCTAATATCATGATTAAATGAACTAGAGGAGGAAGATCAAAAAATTCAAAAGTTAGCAGAAGGCAAGAAATAACTAAGATCAAAGCAGAACTGAAGGAGATAGAGACACAAAAAATCCTTCAAAAAAAATCAATAAATACAGGAGCTGGTTTTTGAAAAGATCAACAGAATAGATAAACCACTAGCCAGACTAATAAAAAAGAAAAGAGAGGAAATCCAAATAGATGCAATAAAAAATGATAAAGGGGCTATCACCACCGATCCCACAGAAATACAAACTACCATCAGAGATTACTACAAATACCTATATGCAAATAAACCAGTAAATCTAGAAGAAATGAATAAATTACTGGATGCCTACACACTCCCAAGACTAAACCAGGAAGAAGTTGAATTCCTGAAGAAACCAATAACAAGGTCTGAAGTTGAGGCAGCAATTAATAGCCCACTAACCAAAATGTCCAGGACCAGACAGGTTGATAGCTGAATTCTACCAGAGGTACAAAGAGGAGCTGGTACCATTTCTTCTGAAACCATTCCAAACAATAAAAAAAGAGGGAATCCAAATCATTTTATGAGACCAACATCATCCTGATACCAACAGAGACACAACTAAAAAAGAAAATTTTAGTTTTCTAAACCTGGGATCAAGTTGGCTTCAGCCCAGGGATTCAAGGCTGGGTCAACATCCACAAATCTATAAACATAATCCATCACATAAATAGAACCAAAGACAAAAACTGCATGATTATCTCAATAGATGCAGAGAAAGCCTTCGAGAAAATCCACAGCCCTTTATGCTAAAAACTCTGAATAAATAAACTAGTTATCAATGGATCATTTCTCAAAATAATAAGAGCTATTTATGACAAACCCAAGCCAATATCATACTGAATGGGCAAACACTGGAAGCATTCCCTTTGAAAACTGGCACAAGGATGCCCTCTCACCACTCCTACTCAACATAGTATTGGAAGTTCTGGCTAGCACCATCAGTTAAGAGAAACAGATAAAGGGTATTTAAATAGGAAGAGAGGATGTCAAATTGTCCCTGTTTTCAGATGGCATGATTGCATATTTAGAAAACCCCATTGTCTCAGCCTCAAATCTCCTGAAGCTGTTAAGACTCTTCAGCAAAGTCTCAGGACACAAAATCAATGCACAAAAAGCACAAGCATTTCTATTTACCAATAATAGACAAATAGAGAGCCAAATCATAAGTGAAATCCCATTCACAATTGCTACAAAGAGAATAAAATACCTAGGAATATGACTTACAAGGGATGTGAAGGACTTCTTCAAGGAGAACTACAAAACATTGCTCAAGGAAATAAGAGAGGACACAAACAGATGGAAAAACATTCCATGCTCATAGTTAGGAAGAATCAATATCATGAAAATGGCCCAAAGTAATTTATACATTCAATGCTATCCCCATCAAGCTACCAATGACTTTCTTCACAAAATTAGAAAAAAACACCTTAAACTTCACATGGAACCAAAAGAGAGTCCACATAGCCAAGATAATCCTAAGCAAAAACAAAAACAAAAACAAAAAAACAAAGCTGGAGGCATCACACTCCCTGACTTCAAACTGTATTATAAGGCTATTGTATTCAAAACAGCATGTACTGGTACCAAAACAGAGATATAGATGAATGGAACAGAACAGAGGCCTTGGAGGCAATGCCACACATCTACAACCATCTGATATTTGACAAACCTGAAAAAAAACAAGTAATGGAGAAAGGATTCCCTGTTTAATAAATGGTGTTGGGAAAATTCAATAGCCATATGCAGAAAGCTGAAACAGGATCCCTTCCTTACACCTTATAAAAAAATTAACTCTAGATGGGTTAAAGACTTAAACATGAGACCTAACACCATAAAAACTCTAGAAGAAAACCTAGGCAATACCATTCAGGACACAGACATGGGCAAGGACTTCATGACTAAAACACCAAAAGCAATGGCAACAAAATCCAAAATAGACAAACGAGATCTAAGTAAACTCCAGAGCTTCTGTACAGCAAAAGAAACTATCATTAGAGTGAACCAGTAACCAACAGGATGGGAAAAAAATTTTGCAATCTACCCATATGATAAAGCGGTAATATCCAGAATCTATGGAGAACTTAAACAAATTTACAAGAAAAATACAAAAAACCCCACCAAAAATTGGGAAAAAAAATGAACAGACACTTTTCAAAAGAAGACATTTATGCAGCTAACAAACATACAAAAAAAAAAATCTCATCACTGGTCATTAGAGAAATGCAAATCAAAACCACATTGAGACACCACCTCACACCAGTTAGAATGGCGATCATTAAAAAATCAGGAGACAACAGATGCTGGAGAGGATGTGGAGAAATATGAATGCTTTTTCACTGCTGGTGGGAGTGTAAACAAATTCAACAATTGTGAAATGCCTTGGCAATGCCTCAAGGATCTAGAAATAGAAACACCATTTGATCCAGCAATCCCATTACTGGGTATATACCCAAAGGATTATAAATCATTCTATTATAAAGACACATGCACATGTATGTTTATTGTGGCACTGTTCACAATAGCAAAGACTTGAAACCAACCCAAATGCCCATCAATGATGGACTGGATAAAGAAAATGTGGCACATATATACCATGGAATATTATGTAGCCATAGAAAATGATGAGTTCATGTCCTTTTCAGGGACATGGATGAAACCGGAAACCATCATTCTCAGCAAACTGACACAAGAACAGAAAACCAAACACCACACGTTATCACTCATAAGTGGGTGCTGAGCAGTAAGAATACATGAACACAGAGAGGAGAGTATCACACTCTGGGGCCTGGGGTGCTGGGGGGATTAGCAGGGAGTGGGGAGATTGGGGAGGGATAGCTTTAGGAGAAATACCTAATGTAGATGATGGGGTGATGGATGCAGCAATCCACCACCATGGCACGTGTATACCTGTATAACAAACCTGCATGATCAGCACATGTACCCCACAACTTAAAGTATAATAAGTACATTTCTTTAAAAAAATTCTCTTCATAGAAATGAATTACTAAGAGTATGAGAAGCCAAAAACTGGGTAAAGATAGACCCAATAATGTATTAATAGTTAGAACATATAAGGAGTTATTTTTAATTAAGAAAAATTAAAAATGTGACTGGACAAATACATAAATATATATTTAACGTGAGAAAATATAAATTGCCAGTAACCATATGAAAAGTTTCTAGAGATCATTAGAATTCAAGAAAATACTAAATATTAATAAAACTGTAATGAAATACCATTTAATATCATCATTTGAATAATTACTTAAGTCTGGAAAAAAAGGTGTTGGCAAGAATATGGAACAAAGGGAACTCTCTTATTGTTGCTGGTAGGTGTATACACACTTTAATAATCTAGAAATCAGTTTGGTGATGCTCAGTACATTTGAGCATGCACATGATAGTAAGTAGTACTACTCCGTGAGAATCACTCCCTTGAGAAAGGCTTTACTTGGTCACCATGAGATATATACAAGAATATAATATTGCAGGCTGGACTCAGTGATCTGTAATCCCATCATTTAAGAGGCCAAGGCCAGTGGATCGCTTGTCAGGAGTTTGAGATCAGCCTGGCCAAGGTGGTAAAATCCTGTCTCTACTACAAATACAAAAATTAGCCAAGTATGGTAGCACAAGCCTGTAATACAAAAGTTAGCCAGGTGTGGTAGGACGTGCCTGTAATCCCAGCTACTCTGGAGGCTGAGGCACAAGAATCACTTGAACCTGCAGGCAGATGTTGCAGTGAACCAAGATCACACTCTAGCCTGGGCAACAGAGCAAGACTCTGCCATATATATATATATATATGTGTGTGTGTGTGTGTATATGTGTGTGTGTATATATATACACATACACACACACATATACACACACACACAGACACACACACGTGTGTGTGTGTATATGTGTATATTTATCGATATGTATATATTTATATGTATATACACATGTATATATAGGTATACAATATTGCTAAACTGTTTTATACATCAATAATTATCTTTTTGAGTTTGTGACAATTTCAAAATGAAAATAAAAATCCTCTTTTAAGTGAATATTAAATAATTCTGTCTAAAATTTTTATCCTCAACAATACTTTAAGAAAAAATAATCTTTATTTTTAATTTTTCATGAAAATTGGCAATATTATGAAATGGAAATTACACAGTTGTAGGCCCCAGAAACCTTGAATCTCTTCTAGTTTTCATTATAAACCAGCAGTTTAATCCTATATTACTTAATAAGTTTTTATCTTTATTAACTGATAGAATAATACTAGTTAATTTAATATATTCTTAAGTTGGAATATTAGGTAAAAGATATAAAGGATTTAAGAAGACATCCCGTTTTATAGGACAAGTTTTCCTATGTTTTTTTCCAATGGTTTCAGTAAACATCTTCTGCAGAACCATGATTATTAGTGTTCAGTGCATAGTAATGCCTCTGCTTACCAGCTGCTGCCCTTGGACACCCCAGGCCGCATACTGTAAGACGGAGTCTTCTACTTCTGGAGGATTTAACTCCCAAACTTCCCTTGAAAAAAGTGAATATTTTTACATGAACAAAGTGATATCTACACTAACAATTTAGTAACAGAATCGCTCATGAAAACCAGAAAATCAAAGAACTTACCTAGTGTGTATGTTGTAAATCACATATGAAGCAGTATATGAATAATGAAAAATCTGAAATTAAAAAAGAAACATTATTGATTATAGCTTTAACAACGTGACTATATATATTCTTAGTAAAATCCAGGAAATCCAAGTATTGGCGTTAAGAAAAAATTAAAATATAAAATATTCTGCCTCAGGAGTTTATCACCCTCTCTGCTTTATGCCTAAATTTTCTTTCTAATATTAATTCCATTTCTTATTTAATCCACACTATCCTGAGTATAATTGTTGTTATATTCCTTTCTTGTTCAAAATTTTCAGTGATGCTCTATTGCCTGTAAAATAAAGTTCAAACTGCCTTATCTGATGTTAATGAATTTTGTTATTTTGGCTTCTATGTGTTTTTCTTTACTTATCACCTACTGCCTCCCTTTACTTATCTATACTTCAAATTAGATGGATTCGCCCTGTATGTCCTAAACTTTTTTTGTTTTTTTTCCCGAAAGACGTTTTGCCTTAACTGAGGAGAAAATTCTACCTCTTTCTAATATAGCCCCTGTATGGAGCTCATATTGATTTCTTCTATTGAAATCTATCTCACACAGTTTCCCGCATGACTCTTAGGACATGTCTCACTCTGTAGTGAAATTATATAAACATTCCATGGAAGTCTCCTTCTCCCACTAGAATGTTGTCAGATACAAGTGTCTATTGCATCCTCCACATTACCATGCACAGTGCCATGTTTAAATGCATTCAACTGATATTTCTTAAGTAATGGCTCTGATGGAAAAAACTAATGCATGCTGAAGTATTTGTTGGTGAAGTCAAAGTGAGATAACTCTCCACACCGTTATAGCAATGATTGAAAATGACATATTAAGCAGATGGTTGCAAGTATGTAATATCCAAAAATCCCTGTTTCTTTTTTAAAGAGTATCTTTCCAAGGACTGCAGAACCTATGACCCATTAAATTTCAAACTTAAGACTCTAGAGCATAATGCAAAAATACATCTATGTTTTGCTTTTTAATAATAAAAGACGATGAAATAGTGGAATACAGAGGAAATGAGGAAAATCGCAAAAGATGGTTTAGGAAAAGAAATGATGAGTATATTTCTGTGAAAATTATTTTTCTCTAAGCTATGCGAATCTAGTGAAGAAAATTGTTCTTTAGCTAGCTATATTGTTATACCATTATTTCCAGGATTTACAGAACTTTTATTGATACTTTCATTTTTCAGTATACAAACGTAAAAGCTTCTTTTATTCTTATAGTGGATGTACACTGCACAAATATTATAATACTGTCAATTAAAACTCCCTAGAAGTCAAATTGTTATTTCTTCTAACTGCAGTAATAGCTTCAATTAAATATGATTGGACACATATTTGGCAAAGAAGTACTATGTTCTCTCTTTGCATTGAAATTGCAAACCTTCCACCATTTGTTAGAGTATTGTGTTTTACAATAAAGCTTTATGCTCCCATTCCTCTTGGAATAACTATTACAACTGAGATTGCCTTTGTGATAGGGCTGTAGAAGCAAAAATAATGTGTCCTGGTGTCTACTTTGACATTTGCATTGTGTTCTATAAAATTCCATACTTGACTACAAATTTTAAATCTTGAATTTACTACTAGAGCTGACAAAATATGAGAAATGTGACCACCTCTGTCAATATACTTTTTTTCCTCTCTCTCTCTCTCTCAGAAAGTTCTGTTGCCAAAGCAAACTGCCAAGTGAGTGCTTGGTCTTCAACGAAGACAATACAACTCATGGAGGGTAAGAGAGTATTCATCCTATCTTTGAATCACCAACTACACTGTACCTGGCTTTGAGGTACACAACTTTTTTGAGAGAAAATGTTGCTGGGCATTATCATTTTAGGCAAAGCAGACACTGAGGCCAAACTGGGTATAATTATTGAATGTTGGTCTCTTTCTATAGTGTTTATTAAGGAGGTTGCTGGCTGTTCTCTAATTGTAAATCCAAAGGACTTAGATGTCTTCCAAATGGTGTGATTGGAGAAGAGGATATAGAAATCCACATTCTGTTCTGTAGTTCTTAGCCTTATAGTAATACTGTTTCTTGCAGTAGGTGTATTGAGGTGAAGACTACAATAAAGGAGTTAAACCAGACTTGCCTGCAAACCCACAGCAGAAGGAATTAACATATTATAAGGTTAGACCTCATCTATATCTACCTACCTACCCATCAATCCATGCTACAAAGCCAGCAATTTGCTATCTTCAGATAATTAGAACCTAGCCCTTTACTGAGTTTAGAACTCTTTCCTCTAAATTCACGATCTTTTGTGCAGGCGTGTGTTCCCAACAGATCTGAAATATTTTTTTTTAACTCTCCATAAGAAAAATCACATCCATGCCCACAACAGAATAAAGAGTATGGAAGAAGGAAAAATCTTGAACAAGGTTGGAAGAAAGAAGTTTCTATCTCTTTCTCTCTTCTTTGATATAATTTTGGAGATACTTTAAAGGGGAGTTTTCAATGAGAATTAGATTTAGCTTTACTAAGGATCTGTATTAAGGCATTCTGGTCTAAATTCACCCTCTGTTAATCTGCATCTCTTTGTCTCCTTCCTCGGATAGCATTTCTAATCTTTTTTAACATTATTCATTTTCCTTTATCTTAGACTCCCCTCTGTATAGTTAGGTAGGTCCTAATTCATGATGAGAGGGTAAAATCAAAGTTACTTAAGGTTAGGAAGAGTAACAGTTTTTCCTGTAATGATTGGCTGCTGCATAGTGAAAGTCAAACTGAGCGTCTGATGAGACCCCTGGGGACAAGCACGTTTCACAGCTAAAAATTACCTTTTCATTCCATCTCTGCAAATGATGTTCCACTGCTTGTTAGAGTGTGAATAGTTATGGAAAAGGCAGTGGGAATGAACAGAATTCAGATATACCATATGAAAACTTGATCAAAACTTATTTCTGGAAGCTGGTCTTAAGATATCCAATCATTCAATTCCATCAAGTAAAGCATTAGAAGAATCAGAAAGCATCAAAAGGTCATGTAATCCAATCTGGTACCTGTTATCTCTATATTATACTGTGAACCCTAAGAAGAGGTTGATTGCTAAGAGTTGACTACTACAAGTGGTATAGGTAATTTTCATTATTTGCAGTTGTTGTTTTCACGTGTACTCTTAACACAAACACTGAATTAGCAACTACTGAATCATTGCTCCTAGGAGAAATACAGGATTAGGTTCCTGTGAGCCTCTGGTCACAACATTTTCATGAACTCTTTAATATGTAACATATTTTATATGTGTTTCTGTTTAAAGACATCTTATTTAAAATATATTTTTGATTCATTAACATTGAGCTCATGGCCAATAAGACTCTAACTCGTGCTTGCATGAAGTTTATCTAACACATGTATTTGCTCCATAAGGCACATCACAGCCTTCTTGCACTAAGGAAAACAGGACAACTCTTCATCACTATGCTTAGGGGCAGAAGTAAGGGGTGGGGAGTGATTTTAAACAGGAACATGACCAACAAAAAGCACAAAAATGTAAAAAAATGACACTAATTAGACACTCAACAGGATAATAGTTTACAGTAAAAGAGCTGAGGCAAGAAGGCACAATGTCACCTTGTTCAACCTTAGCTGGGAAAGTAGACAGCAAGCAACTCCATTGTTCTGCTATTCTGAATATGTCTATGAATGACTCTGAAAGACTCAAGAGTAGATTTGGGGGAATCACAAGTTAACTTTAGCATGTAGCTGAACTTGCCTATACTGAATTTATGAATAATAATCTACTGTTGGAATTTATGAATAATAATCTGTATTAATTACTTAAACATGGCATGAGATATTAATGAGAGAAAGGAAAAAACAGACATATTTTAGTCCTGCCAGAATCTGAATACAAGAAAAGTACAAAAATTATCCAAATTCTGGCATTAATGCTCTATAAATGAAAATTTGCTACATTCATTTATTTAACAAATTTCTGTTAAGCAATATCTTTTGATACAGGCACTATAATAAGTATTATTTTATAAAGGATTATCATAATAAAATTATTTTAAAATAAGACTGTCAGTTAATAATTTGTATTTACTTTTATATGTTGTTCGCCAGTTTATAAATGACTTTTTAATACTAATTATATAACTATTGAATACTAACAATGTGCAAGCTTATAAATGAGGTAACTTGTAAAATACAAAGACAAAAATAAACATAATTTATATCCCCAAGAAGCTTATGTTCCATTCAGTGCAACAAGGTCAAGAAACATTACACTGGTATGAACTATTCTGTTGTAGGTCATGGTTCAATTAGGACTTGCATAGTATAAGCCCATAATCTTTCCAAGAAATGATTAATCTTTTTGGTTTTAAGAACACATCACAGAAAATATAACAGTTGACTTAGGCACTGAAGTGATTAATATAGTTTAGAAAAATGCAGCTAGTGTATCAAACTTAAGATAGTCCTACATATAATAATAACTTGAATTCATCTTTCACTACATAGCAGATTTGGCACAGTGCTTTACACATATCATATACTTTTATATTTAAATCAACCTCAAGAAGTAAATATTATTATTCATAATTCATAAAATAAGCTCTGCCAAGGTCAAGCTTAAAACTGAAAGTTTAAGTAGGAAACAGTATAATCTAACCGAAAATTGTCTAATTACAATCCACTTTGTGATTTAATCTCTCTACACACTATCTTTCAGGGAGCTTGAACATGAAGCACGACTCCACCTTTGTGAAAGATTCATTTCTGAAAGACCAATTAAGCCACTATTCAAAGATTTATTGATAGAAATATGCATGAATTAATTGATTACCAGAGTTAGGAGATATTTCATTTTGGAAACATGATCTGATATATCAGATTAAAAATGTAAAACCTCTTTGTTTTCCAAAAATTTTTTCTTGGGATATCAGTTATTATCTAAGACATCTATGGGGACTCATGTCAAGGAGCATTACATTTAAAAGAAAAAAGAAACGTGTGCCCTAGTAATTTATGCTTGAACCAGAAGCTTGTATCTCTGGATACAAAAGCTTTTTCTGCACTGTGTTTAAACAGCCGAATTGATACAAAGAGCATTCATTTTCATGACCTGGAGAATATTTAAAATAGGAATATGGATTTGCCATGGAATCAAACAGCTAGTAAAACTTAACTATTAGGAAGCAAGCCTTTTTGTCAACAGTGTTTATAAACGAATGCCAGCAAGAGGAAAGACAATACAGAAAAAATGGGATTTGTTTCTCTTGGAAGTCAGTAATACAATGATGCCAAGTTTGTTCTAGAATAATAAGTTACCTTTTATAATAAGTGAGTCATGACTTTGTTGTTTGAAAAGATTTACCTTCTTTCAACAGTTAAGAACTAATTAGCTCTGGGCAGTATAGCCATTTTCACGAAATTGATTCTTCCTAACTATGAACATGGAATGTTTCTCCATCTGTTTGTCTCCTCTTTTATTTCATGCTATCCCCATCAAGCTACTGTTGAATTTCTTCACAGAACTGGAAAAAACCACCATGAACTTCATATGGAACCAAAAGAGAGCCCACATAGCCAAGTCAATTCTAAGCAAAAAGAACACAGCGGGAGGCATTACACTACCAGACTTCAAACTATACTACAAGGCTACAATAATCAAAACAGCATGGTACTGGAACCAAAACAGAGATATAGACCAATGGAACAGAACAGAGGCATCAGAGGCAACACAACATATCTACAACCATAGAATCTTTGATAAACCAGACAAAAACAAACAATGAGGAAAGGATTTCCTGTTTAATAAATGGTGTTGGGAAAACTGGCTAGCCATGTGCAGAAAGCAGAAATTGGACCCCTTCCTGACACCTTACACTAAAATTAACTCCAGATGGATTAAAGACTTAAACATAAGACCTGACACCATAAAAACCCTAGAAGAAAATCTAGGCAAAACCATTCAGGACATGGGAGTAGGCAAGGACTTCATGACCAAAACACCAAAAGCATTGGCAGCAAAAGCCAAAATAGACAAATGGGACCTAATCAAACTTTACAGCTTTTGCACAGCAAAAGAAACAGTCACTAGAGTGAATCGGCAACCAACAGAATGGGAAAAAATATTTGCAGTTTACCCATCTGACAAAGGGCTGATATCCAGAATTTACAAAGAACTCAAACAGATTTACAGGAAAAAAACAAATAAGCTGATTCAAAAATGGGCAAAGGATATGAACAGACACTTTACAAAAGAAGACATACATGAGGCCAACAAACACATGAAAAAAATGCTCATCATCACTGGTCATTAGAGAGATGCAAATCAAAACCACATTGAGATACCATCTCATGCCAGTTAGAATGGCGATCATTATAAAATCTGGGGAATGGGGGAGGGATAGCGGGGGGGCGCTGGGAAGGGATAGCCTGGGGATGAATGCCAAGTGTGGGTGAAGGGGAGGAAGGCAGCAAAACACACTGCCATGTGTGTACCTATGCAACTATCTTGCACGTTCTGCACATGTACCCCAAAATTTATAATGCAATAAAAATTAAAAAAAAAATCTGGAGACAACAGATGCTGGAGAGGATGCGGAGAAATAGGAACACTCTTACACTGTTGGTGGGAGTGTAAATTAGTTCAACCATTGTGGAAGACAGTGTGGCGATTCCTCAAGGACCTAGAAATAGAAATTCCATTTGACCCAGCAATCCCATTACTGGGTATATATCCAAAGGACTATAAATCGTTCCACTATAAGGACACATGCACACGAATGTTCATTACAGCACTGTTTACAATAGCAAAACCTGGAACCAACCCAAATGCCCATTGATGATAGACTGGACTGGGAAAATGTGGCACATATACACCATGAAATATTATGCAGCAATCAAAAATGATGAGTTTGTGTCCTTTGTAAGGACATGGATGAATCTGGAGAACATCATTCTCAGCAAACTGACAGAAGAACAGAAAATGAAATACCACATATTCTCACTCATAGGCGGGTGAGGAAATATGAGAACACATGGACACAGGGAAGGGGGTACTACACAGTGGGGTCTATTGGGGGGAATAGGAGAGGGACAGCGGTGGGGGGCTGGGGAGGGATAGCCTGGGGAGAAATGCCAAATGTGGGTGAAGGGGAAGAAGGCAGCAAAACACACTGCCATGTGTGTACCTATGCAACTATCTTACACGTTCTGCACATGTACCCCCAAACCTAAAATGCAATAAAAAATAAACAAACAAATAAATAAAGAAAGAAAGAACTAATTAGCTCTTAGCTATGAGCTAGGAGACTCTACTCTTGTAATACGATTCACAAAATGACCAACTGATGATCTACAGAAATATTTTTAAAACATTGCTCTTTCAACAAAAGCTTTGTGAACATCGAATAAGTATTGAATGGGAAAATGTATACGAGAGAGTATTAAAAGTATACTTAATATTTATCCAATTTTAAACTACTTCAAAAAATTTCTTACTTAATGTTCACTGTAACCTTAAAAAGATATTATCTCTTTAAGATACACAGCTAGTTTAACTAGGATTGGAACTAAGATCTTATAGATTCTAAAATCGATGTCTCTTCTATTACAATAAGAAAAAATGCAAGCATGACTATACGATGATACAACATAAAGTAATCATGAAGCATTCTTCAATTGCAACACCATTTTCCTAAGTGGCAAACAGTAAAACACTTAAGGTGGTGAGACTAAAAGTAATGATGACTAAGAAAATAAAATGTAGGTGTTTTATTTTTATTTTATATCTTTAAAATGGACTATATTTAGAGCAGTTTTAGGTTCACAGCAATATAGAGTGGAAGTTACGAAGAGTACTCACACATCTCTCCCCACACATGCACAGCCAGCCTCTCCCCTATCAACATCCCCTACCAGAGTGATACGCGTGTTACAATCAATAAACCTACATTAACACATCGTTACCCAAAGTCCATAATTTATTCTAGAGTTTACTCTTGATGTTGTATGTTCTATGAGTTTTGATGAGTATATAATGAATTTTCTTCATGATTATAATATCATACAGAATAGTTTCATTGCCCCAAAATTCCCCGTGTTCCACCAATTCATCCCTTCTTCCATTGAAATTCCTAGCAACACTAAATTTTTACTGTCTCTATAATTTTGCATTTCCCAGAAGGTCACACAGGCGGAATCATCCAGCAGACTTTTCAAATTGCCTTTATTTCACTTAGTAATATGCACATACATTTCATCCATGTGTTTTCATGCCTTGATAGTTCATATCTTTTTCAGTGAATAATATTGCATAGTCTAGATAAGTCACAGTTTACAGGTGTTGTTTTAATTAGGTTGTATTTATGATGACATCTATAAAAAAATAAATAAATAAAAAATAAACTTGCTAATTCAAATGTAAAAACCAAATGTCACAAAACCAATTTGGTCATTGTGGTACAGGCAGCATGATGCTGTGTCCACACAAGATGTAAAATAAAGTAATATTGATACATTTCCTAGGTTTATTTGGATTTAGTGGGCATCACAGTGCAAAAGAATCAGATGCTGTTTCAGCCATTTTGTAATTTATAGTGTATTCCCTCTGAACTATAATACTTTCAAAAACACTTTCTGACTATAAAAGCTGACAGCCTAATGAGATGAATGAATATGCACATAAATGTCTAAAATAAAATTTTAGTGATTTTTGGTACACTTTTAATATTTGAGTCATCAGCCATCCATTGTCTAAAAAAAATAAAATAAATTTATTTTATTATAGACAAGGGATGAATTATATTTATTTTATTTTAGAAAATGGATGGCTTATATTTATTTTATTTTAGACAATGGATGGCTGATAACTCAAATATTAAAAGTATACCAAATAAGAAATTAAATATTTCATTGTAGCACAGTTTACAATAGCAAAGGCCTGGAACCAACCCAAATGCCCATCGATGATAGGCTGAACAGGGAAAATGTGACACATATACACCATGGAATATTATGCAGCCATCAAAAATGATGAGTTTGTGTCCTTTGTAGGGACATGGATGAACCTGGAAACCATCACTCTCAGCAAACTGACACGAGAATAGAAAATCAAACACCGCATGTTCTCACTCATAGGCAGGTGTTGAACAATGAGAACACATGAACACAGGGAGGGGAGCATCACACACTGGGGTCTGTTGGGGAAAAATAGGGGAGGGACAGCAGTGGGTGGGGAGTTGGGGAGAGAGAGGATGGGGAGAAATGCCAGATATAGGTGAAGGGGAGGAAGGTAGCAAATCACACTGCCATGTGTGTACCTATGCAACAATCTTGCATGTTCTTCACATGTACCCCAAGACCTAAAATGCAATAAAAATATAAAATATTTTTTAAAAAGAAATTAAATATTAAATATTTTTATTTAATATATTTATTTATTTAGTTATTTATTTTTGAGATGGAGTTTCGCTCTTGTTACCCAGGCTGGAGTACAATGGCACAATCTCGGCTCAACGCAAGCTCCGCCTCCTGGGTTCAGGAGATTCTCCTGCCTCAGCCTCCTGAGTAGCCGGGATTACAGGCACGCACCACCATGCCCAGCTAATTTTTTGTATTTTTAGTAGAGACGGGGTTTCACCATGTTGACCAGGATGGTCTTGATCTCTTGACCTCATGATCCACCCGCCTCGGCCTCCCAAAGTGCTGGGATTACAGGCTTGAGCCACTGCACCCGGCCTTAATATATTTATTTTACTTTAGACAATGGATGGCTGATGATTCAAATATTAAAAGTGTACCAAAAAACACCTGGACAACATTTTTCAATTGCATATATAGGGCTATTCTGCCCAGGATATAATTCAACTGGAGTATGTATTAGTAGCAGCTAATACCAGAAGATTATAATTTATTACTCTAAAGAAAATCTTTGAAGGAGTAGAATAAACCATTTCCTGATATATTCCCTGTTATATAAACATTGTATTATAGAAAAACCTTCTTTAAATTGCTCTTTTTTTTTTTTTGAGACGGATTTTCGATCTTGTTACCCAGGCTGGAGTGCAATGGTGCAATCTCGGCTCACCGCAACCTCCACCTCCTAGGTTCAGGCAATTCTCCTGCCCCAGCCTTCCGAGTAGCTAGAATTACAGGCATGCACCACCATGTCCAGCTATTAAATTGCTCTTAACATTAATTTCCTGAGATATTTTCTATAGTGTAAAATTCCATTTCAAAGATGCTCCATTTTTTAATAATCGATATTTAACATGTAACTTTCACCATACTACACCCCTGAGTAAACTAACAGCCTCACTGACAATGCCAATAATACTTTCATGGACCAGACCTCTCTTCATTAATGAATGCAAATAAGCAACTTCCATGTCAGCTGGCATTAAACTACTCTCTACTTAACATCATTTGAAAATACCTGGTTAGATAACCTGAATGGCATTTAAAACCAATCACTGACAGTAGTACAAGTGATTTTTTATTTATACTAAAATAAACTTAAATATTATCTCAATAGCTATAAACTAGTTTTCTCTGTAGCATATCCATGCAGAGATAAATATATTCCAATAGGACAGAGAGCCAAACTCTCAACCTTGATTCCATTTAGTGCTGCAACTAGAAAGGTAAGAATGAAAATTATTATTTCAACACATAGGAAATCACAGGCTCTTGTTAAATGAATAAAGCATGACTTAGGAAAGCGGTCATTTATTTTCCTAGCAGCTGTGGAGAAGTGGTATTCTTAATTTCAATAGGATCGAATCTTAGCTTTTGTTTTCCTAAGCAGGTTTCCAAAAAAAAGAGAGAGAAAGAAAGAAAAGAGAGAAAAAGAGAGAAGAAAGGGAGAAAGAGAAAATATAAAAAGAAAGAGAAGAAAAAAAGGAAGGAAGCAAGGAATGAAGGAAGGAAGGGAGGGAGGGAGGAAGGAAGCAAGGGAGAGAGGGAGGCAGGGAGGGAGAGAGATAATTTACTCATCAACGAAATGGAGAAAATAATATATATCCAAATGTTTTGTTAGGAGGATTAAAAGAAAAAAAAAAACAATAGAATTATTTTGCTATTACCTGAGGCTAAGACCAAGAGATTGCAATTTCTGCAGCCAGCTTGAATTTATCTTCAGAAAAATGGGGTTTTCTTTTTTATTGCATCATCAGACTGCAAATTTTCTAAAGTTTGCTCTGCTACCTCTTAAATGCTTTGCTGCTTAGAAATTTCTTCCATCAGATACGCTAAATCACCTAAGTTCAAAGTTTCACAGACTTCTAGGGCAGGGGCAAAATGTCCTCTGGGAAAATGTGGCACATATACACCATGGAATATTATGCAGCAATCAAAAATGATGAGTTTGTGTCCTTTGTAAGGACATGGATGAATCTGGAGAACATCATTCTCAGCAAACTGACACAAGAACAGAAAAAGAAATACTGCATATACTCACTCATAGGTGGGTGAGAAAAATGAGAACACATGGACACAGAGAGGTGGTCTACTATACACTGGGGACTGTTGGGGGAAATGGGGGAGGGACAGCGGGGGGGGGCCTGGGGGGGATAGCCTGGGGATGAATACCAAGTGTGGGTGAAGGGGAGGAAGGCAGCAAAACACACTGCCATATGTGTACCTATGCAACTATCTTGCACGTTCTGCACATGTACCCCAAAACCTATAATGCAATAAAAATTAAAAAAAAAAAAAGAAAAGAAAAGAAGAAAACAGCAAAAAAAAAAAAAAAGAGAGTAGCAAGAGTGACCTATACTCCAGTACCCACGAAGTTCCTCATCTCCATCTGAGACTACCTCAGCCTGAACTTCACTGTCCATATTATTGTCAGCATTTTGGCTAAAGCCATTCAACAAGTCTCTAGGAAGTTCAAAACTTTCCCACATCCTCCTGTCTTCTGAGCCCTCCAGGTCTTCAAGAAGTCCCAAACTTTCCCACATTTCCCTGTCTTCTGAGTCTTCCAAAGTGTTCCAACCTCTGCCTGTTACCCAGCTACAAAGCTTCTTCCACATTTTGGGTATCTTTATGACAGTGTCCCACTCTCTGTGGTAACAATTGACTCTATTAGTTCATTCTCATGCTGCTATGAAGAAATACCCAAGACTTGGTAATTTATAAAATAAAGAGGTTTAATTGACGTACAGTTCTGCATGGCTGAGAAGGCCTTAGGAAACTTACAATCATGGTGGAAGGGGAAGCAAACATGTCCTTCTTCACAAGGAAGCAGGAGAGAGAAGTGCCAAACAAAGTGGGGAAAGCCCTTCATAAAACCATCAGATCTCCTGAGAACTCACTAAATATCATGAAAACAGCATGAGGGTAACCGCCCCCATGATTCAATTACCTCTCACCAGGTCTCTCATATGATGGAAACTACAATCAAGATGAGATTTAGTTGGGGACACAATCAAACCATACCACATACCTTCACTATGGTGAACAGTGGCAATAAAACTAGGGGTACAGATCTCTTTTTAATATACTGATGTCTTTTGGATACTCAATAGTGGTACTGCTGAATCATATGGTAGTTCTGTTTTTAGTTTTTTAACTAAAAACTAAAAACTTCATACTATTTAAAATACTGGCTGTACTTATTCACAAACTCACCAAAAGTGTACAAAAGTTCCCTTCACTCACATCCTTACCAGCATTTTTCTTTTTGATAGTAGCCACTTTTACTGGCGTGAGAAGGAATCACTTTGTGATTTTGACTTGCATTTCTCTGATGATTAGTCATGTTGAAAACTTTTTCATGTACTTGTTGGAAATTTGCATATCTTCTTTTGAGAAATGTCTATTTGATACTTGGACTATTTTATTGATCATTTTTTGTTGTTGTTGTTCTTGTCTGTGAATTTTGGATATTAGTCCCTGGTAGGAAGAATAGTTTGCCAATATTTTCTTATTGTGTTTTTTTTTTTTTTTTCGTCCTTCTGTTGACTGTTCCCTTGCTATGCAGAAATTTTTTTCTTTGATATAATTCCTTATATTTATTTTTACTTTTGTTACCTGTGCCTTTGAAATCTTGGCTTACTAAAGCTTTGTAGTATATTTGGAACTCAGATAGTGTGATGCCTCGAGCTTTCTTTTTAGTCAGAATTTCTTTGGCTATTCAGGATCATTTATGGTTTCTCATATTTTTTGCATTGTATTTTCTATTTCTGTGAAGTATGCCATTGGTGTTTTGATAGGGATTGCATTGGAACTGCAGATTTTTTTGGTATTATGGCCATTTTCACAATATTAATTCTTAGGGTCTGTAAACATAGGATGTCTTTTCATGTTTTGCATGTCCTTTTCAATTTTTTAAATAATTGTTTTGTAGTTTTCTTGTTGAGATCTTTCACCTTTGTTAAATTTATTCTTGTGTATATTTTTGTAGCTCTTGTAAATGACATGTGTTTTACTGATTCCTTTTTCAACTACTTTATTATTGGCACATAGAAACGCCACTTATTTTTGTATTTTAATTTTGTATCCTGAAATTTCACTGAATTTGTGAGTTCTAGGAGTTTTTAATAGAATTTTTAGATGTTTCTATACATAAGATTATATCATCTGTATAGAACAACAATAAGGCTTTTTCATTTTAAAATGTAAATATCCTGTATTTCTTTCCCTTGCCTAATTGCTCTGGCTAGAATTTTCACTACCATATTGAATAGGAGTTGTGAACGTAGGCATTATTATCTTGATCCAGTTTTTAGAGGAAAAAATCACTTTCAGATTTTCCTCATTTTGTATGTTAGCTGTGGGTTTGCAATATATGACTTTTGTTATGTAGGGTTATGTTCCTAATATACCTAATTTGATGACAGTTGTCATTAGGAAAGAATTAATTTTATCAAAACCTTTCTCTGCATTTATTGAGATGATCATATAGTATTTTTCCTATATTCAGTTAATAAAATATATCAGTTCATTGATTTGCATATGTTAAACCACCCTTGCATCCCTAGGACAAATCTCACTTGACCGTGATATATAATTTTTTTGAGTGTTGTTGAATTTCCCAGTATTTTTTTGAGGATTTTTGCGTAGGTGTTCATCAAGAGTATTGGCCTATAGTTTGTGGTTGTTGTTGCTGTGTCCTTGTCTGGTTTTGGCACCAAGGGAATGCTGAAAGTTAGAATTAAATCCCTCATCTTCAATTTTCTCAAATGGTTTGAGAATTGGTGTTAGTATTTTACAAATTTGTTAGAGTTCAGCTGTGAAACCATCGTGTCCTTGCATTTTCTTCGCTGAGAGAGAATTTATGCTACTAATTCAATCTCATTACTCCTTATCTGTTCAGATTTTCTATTTCTTCCTGGTTCATTCTTGATAGGTTTTATGTATTCAGGAATTTATACATTTCCTCAATGTTTTCCAATTTATTGGAATATGGTTGTACATAATAGTCTCTAAGGGTCCTTTGTATTTATGTGGTATTAGTTGTAATGTCGCCTGTTTTATTTATATTATTTTTCTTCTCTCTCTTTTTCTTAGTATAGCTAATGTTTCATCAATTTTAAGTTTTTATAAACTTTTTATTTTATTGATTTATTGGACTTTATTTTAGTCTCTATTTCATTTAGGTCCTCTCTTATCTTTATTATTTTCTTCTAATTATAGGTTTTGTTGGTTCTTGCTTCTCTTGTTTCTTGAGGTACATAGTTATTTTAAAATTTTTACTTTTTTTGCATAGGCATCTGTTGCTATAAACTGGCATCTTAGTATTGTTTTTGCTGTATCCTAGAAGGGTTGATATATTGTATTTCTAAATGTTTCAAAATGTTTAAAATTTTTTCCCTAATTTTTTCATTGACTGTTCATTCTGGAGCATGTTCTTTAATATTCATGCATTTGTAAAACTTCAAAAGTTCCTCTTATTACTGATATCTAGTTTCATTCCATGGTGGTCTGAAAAGATACTTGATATGACTTTGATTTTTCAAAAATATAATGAGACTTCTTTTTGGCCCAAAATATAATTTATGCTAGATAATGTTGTATGTGCTAATGAGAAGAATGTGTTTTCTGCAGCTAAAGGATAAATATCACTTATAAATGTCTTTTTGGTCTATTTGGTATAAAGTGCAGTTTAAGATCTATGTTTCTTGATTCTCTATCTAGTTGATACGTTTAATTCTGAGAGTCAGGTGTTAAAGTACCCAGGTTTTCTTGTACTGGAGACTCTCTCTACACTTAACTCTAACAATATTTGCTTTGTAAATCTGGATGCTATGGTATTGGGTACATATATATTTAACATTGTTATATCCTCTTGCTTAATTGATCTTATTACATAATAACCTCTTTCTATTTTTTACTTCAAGTTTATTTATCTGATATAACTATACCTGCTCACGTTTTCTTTCCGTTTGCATAAGATATCTTTTCCCATCTATTCACTTTCAGTCTAAATGTATCCTTACAAATGAAGTGCACCTCTTATGGGCAGCACATAGTTGGGTATTGTTTTTTAATCAATTCAGCCAATCTGTATCTTTTTATTAAGGAATTGAACACATTTACATGCTAGTTAGTTACTGAGAAAAGCTTACTCCTATGATTTGTTAAACTGTTTTCTAGTATTTTACAAATTCTTTATTTCTTCCTCTCTTATTTATCTTTGCAGTTTGGTGATTTCCTATATTGACTAAATTTGATTTGTTTCATTTGTTTATCTGTTCTGTCATTGAGGTTTATAATTTCCTATGTTTTTACAATGGTAGAGACTGCCCCTTTGCCTTCAAATGGAAGCCTTTCAAATATGAGACTTCTGACCAGGTGTGATGGCTCATGCCTGTAATCCCAGCACTTTGGAAGGCCGAGGTGGGCAGATCACAAGGTCAGGAGTCCAAGATCAGCCTGGCCAATATGGCAAAACCCCATTGCTGCTAAGAATTCAAAAATTAGCCAGGCTTGGTGGTAGGTACCTGCAATCCAAGGTATTCAGGAGGCTGAGGCAGAAGAATCACTCCAACCTGGGAGGTGGAGTTTGCAGTGAGCCAAGATAGCACTACTGCACTCCCACCAGGGTAAGAGAGTGAGACTCCATCTCTAAATAAGTAAGTAAATGTGTGTATTTATGTATGTATGTATGAATGACTTCCTTAGGCATTTTTGTAGGACCAGTCTAGTGGTGATGAATTCCCTCAGTTTTTGCTTGTCTGGGAAGCACTTTATTTCTCCTTAATTTTGAAGGATAGCATTGCCTGCATATTATATTTCTGGATGGAAGCATGTTTGTCTGTTTTTCCCAGAACTTTTTATATATTATCCTATTATCTCCTGATCTGTATAGTTTCTGCTGACAAATTTACCATTTGTCTGATTGGGATTTTCTCATATGTGTCTTGATGCTTTCCTCTTGCTGTTTGTAGAAGTCTCTTTTTATCTTGTGTCAGTTATTTATTGTACCTCAGAGAGGAAATTTTTGGGTTGAGTCTATATGGAAATATTTGAGCTTCTTGTATCTGCATGCTATATGTCTTTCAAGAGTTGAGCTATTACTCTTCAGCTATTACTTCATTAAACAGGGTTTCTAAGCTTTTCTTCTTCTCTGCTTAATCTGGAACTCCCATGATCCAATATTTGTTTTCTTAATGTCCTCTCATATTTCCTGTAGTCCTGCTTCGTTCATTTTTATTCTTTTTCCTCTTTCGGCCAACTCATTTATTTCAAAAGTCTTGTCTCTAAGTTCAGAAATTCTTTCTTCTACATAGTATATTGATGAAGCACTTATTTTTATTTTAATTAATTCTTCAATTTTAATATTTCTGTTGGGTTTTTAATTATAGCTATCTTTTTATTGAATTTCTAAATCATGGGTTTTTTTTGTATTCCTCTGTTAGTATCTGTGCACCTGGTAGAACAGTCTCTTATTCCAATTTTATGAAGTAGCTTTTATAGAGAAAGATGTTTTTCTGTATGTGTGTCCTAGTTTTACTTGGGTAAAGTACTTTGGCTTTGGTTCTGAGTGGGCACAGTAGCATGGTCTTTGTATAAATTATTTGGTAATCAACATCAACAGTGTCTCCAAGTGCCTTGGTGGCCATTCTGTGATTATTTGCCATGGCATGTGTTTGCCCAGAGGTGGGGATACCAGGCAGACGAGCCTTCAGGCCCTTCGGGGACATGCACAAGTACATGGCATGTCTGCTGCTGGAGTGACTATGATTGAAGGTTGTGGTGGTATGCCTCGAACTGGTGGCTTTCAGGCTGTGGGGTACATGTATGTGAACTTTCTCTGTCCTAGGGAAAGCTTCCTCACTGTGCTAGACTGTTTACACTCTAGGATGTAGGACCCTGCATGTGGTTCAGTACCACAGTCATAGCTGAACTATTGGGTCCAGCTGGTGGTGCAAAACTGCATCCCTCTGAGTGGATGTGGGATGGATGTCAGTGAGGTCCCAGGAATGTGGAGATGCAAGGGCTATTGGTCCTCAGGGAAGGATGTACTCTGATGGTTACTGTGCTCTCAAAATGGCACTGTGCTACAATAACCTGGGTCCCAAGGAGTGAACGTGATCTAGCATTATTTTTTTTCTCTGGGATAATAAAATCCTATCAACTCCAGGCAACTCCTTCTGGTGGACTTAGGGCTTGTGAGGGCTGAGAAGCTCTACTGTAGCTAGAATTGCAGACATCTGTGGTCGAAATGTGGGCTTTTGGGCATTCCCCACTTAAGTTTTCTTAGAAATGGGGAGTATCTCTCAGCTCTGAGCCAATCCTGGTCAGATTCTTTGTTTCCCTCTCTATGCTACCATCTCAAACTTTCATGTCTCAGAGGATCTTCATCACTTTCTTGCTAAATTCGATTGTTCCCCTTAAACAATCCTATTCAATGTGTGGTTTGCTGTTATGGTTCTTCTTTGTGGAGTGAGTGCTAGATGCTTCTAGCAAGACATTTTGATGACATCTGTCTGGGTCATTTTTTTAAAAGCATTCATTTATATTGGTCATAAACATAATTTATTTGTTCATGTTTTTAACTAATATTATGCATTATCATATCTAAGTCTGCATTATAGGTTTAATAGTGAGTTTGTGGATTAGATGTTAAAATGTATGTGTCAGCTGTGTCCAGTTCAGCATTTATACTGAAAACCTGAACAAATGACTTAACTTTGTTTGCCTTAGTTTTCAGGTAATGATAACATCTTCAAGGAAAAAATCAATGTTTTTATTTTAAAAGATGGGAGGTTATTGGAGGAGTTAATAAAGAACTCTTGGCAAGGGAAAAGGTTATGGGTTGACAATATTTGACAATAACTAACCTTGAGATAAAAAATATAGGCAGACATCTATAAAGATTAATGTGTTCTTTATGTGCTGCTTATGAAAAATGACCTGAATACTAAGGTGATGATAAAGATTTGTTGTTCAGGAGAGAATGGAACTCTAGAGACAGAGCTTCACTGAGCAATTACTCTAATGCTGACATTAATATCTGAAGAAAGTTGTTCTCTCCTATAGCAAAGGTAACACTCTACTGATTTTCAACATAAAAATCCCTCTGACCTCTATTTGTAAGGTTCCTCTGGCATGAAGCTCAAATATGTAAGGAACTGACTTTCAATCTCAATCACTTCCTGCATATTTAGCTGGACTGGCATGTGGCCCACATTAACCTGGTTATTACTAAAAGCAGAATGTTCTTCTTGAAGGGACCAAGGCTTCAGTCCTGAAGCTCAACAAAACCACTTGAGCCTTGAAAATGCCAAACACAACACCTATAAACTATATATCAGAACAGGCACCAGAATCTGACATTCAGTAATAAACATTTGGTCCCTCTTAGGAAGGCTACATGTCACAGGCATGTAACTGCTGGCAAGGGGGAAAGAGTACATATGATTTACAGCAAAAATAAGAAAAAATATTTAAAGTAAAACACCCTGAAGTGTGTAGGCCCATTTTCTTTCCTTCTGTGCCCACTTGTGCTTGATTCCAAAAGCCATGTTGATGCTAGAAAACTAATCAGTGTTTTATGACTCCAAATTTTCCTTTCCTCCATTTTTAAAGTGTACTCTGATGTTCCTTAAATTTTCCGAATCATAAAAATCATTAGAAACACTTTATAAATATATGAACTCCTGGAGTCATCTGAAGAGAGACATTTTTAGTTCAAGCTACAGAAAAGGTGACTCTCAACAGATGTTTTACAATCTCCTTCCAATGCTATAACATGGTCAGAACCAAAAATATGAGTAAAAAGCACAGGTTTGAAATATCACACCTAGTCCATATAAAAAGAAAGTTTAGAATCCAGGTAATAAATATACACTGAACAGGATAGGAAAGAGAGTGAGGAATTATGAAGAGTATCAGGAGATACTTAAGAATTAGTGGCTGACACACGACTGAACAAAAGAAACACAATTCGTTCAGTGACTTGGTTAAGGTATCTGCCATGTTATTGGGATTATCTAGGTCAATTATCTAGGTACTCTTAGGCATGTCTTGACTCCATAAACTTTTAATTAGCAATTTCATTCAATATTAGTGTAATTGGAGCAAAACACAAATAGAGAATATTCCTTATAATATTCTGTGTTGGCCTATGTTATTCCTTTCTGTATATCTTCTTCATGACATTAACTCACTGAAAAGTGGTAATTGTTAGAAAGTGATTAACTCATCTTGATGTTGAATAAAAGATAGGCAGCTGAATAATAAAATCACATTTGGCTGCACTGGAAATACAGTATAACAAAGGATATCTTTTAAATCCCAAACTATATCATTAACAATTGTTCTGTTTTGGAGAGAGAAGAAAAACATTTTCCAGATACTAATTTTAAGCTATGCAGGCAAGAGTTTTAACTGTTATATGTAACTGCGTAACTACTTTAAAAAAATATAAGCCATGAAAGCCGGGATCAGTAGCTCATGCCTATAATCCCAGCTACTCAGGAGGCTGAGGCACAAGAATCACTAAACCAAGGTGGCGGAGGATGCGGTGAGCTGAGATTGGGCCACTGCACTACAACCTGGGTGACAGAGTAAGACTCCATCTCAAAAAAAAAAAATCTCTCTCTATAGATAGATAGATAGATAGATAGATAGATAGATAGATAGATAGATTGTTATCAAGGAAGGAAATGAAAGCATCAGGAACAAGATAAATTTTTCAAAATATTGTACTTGGTATCTTAACTGCACATCATTTTCTTAGGATAACTGTAGGAAAATAATAATTGTTCTAATTCCTAAAGAGCTCATTTTTTCCTTGACCTTGTCCTTCATTTTCAATATTTTTTTATAGTTATGTTCCAAGTATATAGAAATGATTTTCATGAAGTGGGTATCATGACTATTGATGTACAAACAATAAGACCTGATTAGGCCATAGGAAAAAAAAATAAGAGTATGTCGTACAAGTGTGTGTGCTAATAAAATATGGCACAAAGACACCAAATTAATTAACCATCCAACCAACCAACCAACATAACAAAGACTTCAAGAGCACCTCAAAGGCACACCAAGATCTGTAATGGAACAACTAAAGTATTTTTGAATACAAAGCATAATTCCTCAATGAGTACAATTTTTTCAACATTCCACTACTTATATTCAAAAAAAGTACATATTTCTACTCCTGAATTGTTCTTAGCTGTCAATATTGAATATATGAAGGTACACAGTCTCAGCTATCAGTTCTTCTGCCTTATAAGCAGTTTTGAATACACTATGAACAGAATATGCACACAATAAAATGCATTGTTTTACATACCAGTTGTCACACTATTCCGTTTGTATAAATACAGATGGGGCACAAGTGGTGAAATTCAGTGACATCAGCATTCTCTAGAAATGCTGAATAAAAATTCTGACAAAGCTTCTAGTTAGCTAAGAGAAAGGAAATGATTTTAAATACTGGTGTTTTGCAGACATCGGTGCAGAAGATTTAAAATCTAAAGGGCTTTCTAAACTTCGAGATCTGGAGCTTGATCTAGTCAGTGCTGTCTAATAGAATAAAACGCAAACCACAGGTATAGTTTTAAATTTTCTTGCATTCACATTAAAAGTGAAAATAAACAGCTTTAATTTATATTAATAATGTTTTATTTAATGTAACATATACAAAATATTCTTATTTCAACATGTAGCACTAGCCATCTACCAGCACTCAATAGCTATTTGGGGCTAAAAGCTACCAAATTAACTAGCGCAAAACTAGACCTTGAATGAAAACTTTGAATACATTTAATTTTTTAGTTAAGTCCTAGTTCAAACTAGAACATTTACTTGTCATTTATTCTGAATTGCAAATCAATTTAGTAGGTCAATGCAAACCAAAAAATACTTTTTTAATAATTAAATTTTTAAAATCACCTTGGTTTATAAAACTTATAGTTATTTTAACACCAGAACTAAAATATTAAATGTATATATTTTTCTTACTCATATACCCAATAAAAACTTATACAAATTAAAAAAAAAAAACTAGATAAACAGAACATTTATAATTCAAATATTTTGACAATTATAATTTCATGAACAACAGAAACAGGAATCAAAATTAATTGTACCAACCATAAACACAGTTATACTCCTGGCGTTTTTGGACATACCCTGAATATCATCACTAGTTTAAAATCATCAACTGAGATTTGTATAATGTTAGAATCCAGGTGCATTCTTTATTTCTCCATCATGACTTAACATTTTTTTCCAATAGTTTCTCTAGAACATGAAAACTCATATGAATCAATTTTTTTTTGCCTGTTATCCACATATCATATTACATTAAAATTAGCAAAAATTTTGAAGTCAGCGGGAAATGTATCTTAATCTAACTTTTACTTTGCCTATCAGTGGGATCATGGCAATGTTACCATCAAGTAGACAATATCATCTCCCCCATGAATTGGCCAAAAGGATTTCATGATATAATATATTTTAAATGATAAATGAATAAATAGTCCTTATTTGAGAATTACAGCTTTAACATAGACTTCAATTGAGATATATTAAGTGATAGGTATATATCTCAGTGTAAAAATAAAGTTAGTTGCAAAAGAAGATTCTAGACGTAGTCATATTTCTGCTCTTTCACAACTTAGCCTCTCAAAATTGCAACCTAGAATACAAGACAATGCTTTTCACTCTTAGACTGGACATAAATAAAATGCTTACAAAAATTGTGGTAACTTGGCATGGTGGACACAGTTTCAGTATTAGACCAATATGTGTTTGAATTCTAGAGAAACATGAACACTAGAGAAGGATGAGAAGTAAGTTTCTTAAATATCAAGTAAATGAAAACTATCAATAATATCTTTGAATACAATAGTCATTTTTAGGTTTTTAGCCACCTCTGTGGACTAAATGTTGTGTCCTCTCAATCCAAATTTATATGTTAAAACCCTAATCACCAATATGATGATATTTGGATATGTTGAACCAGCCTTGCATCCCAGGGATAAAGCTGACTTGATTGTGATGGATAAACTTTTTGATGTGCTGTAGGATTTGGTTTGCCAGTATTTTATTGAAGACTTTTGCATCAATGTTCATCATGGATACCGGCCTGAAATTTTCTTTTTTAGTTGTTTCTCTGCCAAGTTTTGGTATCAGGATGTTGTTGGTATGATAAAATAAATTAGGAAGGATTCCCTCTTTTTCTATTGTTTGAAATAGTTTCAGAAGGAATGGGACAAGCTCCTCTTTGTACCTCTAGTAAAATTAGGTGGCAAACCTGTCTAGTCCTGGATATTTTTTGGTTGGTAAGCTTTGAATTGCTGCTTCAATTTCAGACCTTGTTGTTGATCTATTCAGGGATTTGACTTCTGGTTTAGTCTTGGGAGGGTGTAAGTCTCTAGGAATTTATACATTTCTTCTAGATTTTCTGTTTTGTTTGCATAGAGGTGTTTATAGTATTCTCTGATTGTAGTTTGCATTTCTGTGGGATTGGTGGTGATGTCCCCTTTATCATTTTTTATTGCATCTATTTGATTCTTTTCTCTTTTCTTCTTTCTTAGTCTGGCTAGTAGTCTATTTTATTTTGTTAATCCTTTTACAGAATGAGCTCCTGGATTCACTGATTTTTTGAATAATTTTTTGTGCCTCTATCTCCTTCAGTTCTGCTCTGATCTTAGTTATGTCTTGTCTTCTGCTAGCTTTTGAATGTGTTTGACCTTGCTCCTCTAGTTCTTTTAATCGTGATGTAAGGGTGTCAATGTTAGATCTTTCCTCTTTCGCTTGTGGGCATTTAGTGCTATAAATTTCCCTCTACACAATAATTTAAATGTCTCCCAGGTATTCTAGTATGTTATGTCTTCATTCTCATTTGTTTCAAAGAACATCTTTACTTCTTCCTTTATTTCATTATTCATTCAGTAGTCATTCAGGAGCAGGTTGTTCAGTTTCCATGTCATTGTGCGGTTTTGAGTGAGTTTCTTAATCCTGAGTTCTAATTTGATTGCACTGTGATCTGAGAGACTGTTTGTTATGATTTCCATTCTTTTGCTTTTGTTGAGGAGTGTTTTACTTTCAATTATGTGGTCAATTTTAGAATAGGTGCAATATGGTGCTGAGAAGAATGTATATTCTGTGGATTTGGGGTGGAGAGTTCTGTAGATGTCTATTAAGTCTGCTTGGTCCAGATCTGAGTTCAAGTCTTGTATATTCTTAATTTTCTGTCTTGGGGAGGTGTCTAAAAATGATAGTGGATTGTTAAAGTCTCCCACCATTATTGTGTGAGAGTCTAAGTCTCTTTATAGGTCATTAAGAACTTGCTTTATATATCTGGGTGCTCCCGTATTGAGTGCATATATACTTAGGATAGTTAGCTTTTCTTGTTGCATTGATCCCTTTACCTTTATGTAATGCCCTTCTTTGTCCCTTTTGATCTTTGTTGGTTTAAAGTCTGTTTAATCAGAGACTAGGATTGTAACCCCTGTTTGTTTGCTTTTTTCACTCTCCATCTGCTTGGTAAATCTTCCTCCATCCCTTTATTTTGAGCTGATGTATGTCCTTGCATGTTAGATGGGTTTCCTGAATACAGCACACTGATGGGTCTTGACTCATTATCCAATTTTCCAGTCTCTGTCTTTTGATTGGAGTATTTAGCTGATTTATGTGTAAGGCTAATATTGTTATGTGTGAATTTGATCCTGCCATTTTGATGCTAGCTGGTTGTGTGCCCATTAGTTGATGCAGTTTCTTCATAGTGTTGACAGTCTTTACAATTTATGTTTTTGCAATGGCTGGTATTGGTTGTTCCTTTTCATGTTTAGTGATTCCCTCAGGACCTCTTGTAAGGCAGGCCTGGTGGTGACAAAATCTCTCAGCAGTTGCTTGTCCATAAAGGATTTTTATTTCTCCTTCACTTATGAAGCTTAGTTTGGCTGGATATGAAATTCTGGGTTGAAAATACTTAGCTTTAAGGATGTTGAATATTGGACCCCACTCTCTTCTGGCTTTTAGGCTTTCTGTCCAGAGAGCCACTGTGAATCACAAGCATTACTATACACCAATAACAGGCAAAGAGACAGCCAAATCATGAGTGAACTCCCATTCACAATTGTTACAAAGAGAATAAAATAAATACCTAGGAATACAACTAACAAGGGATGTGAAGGACCTCTTCAAGGAGAACTCTAAGCAACTGCCCAAGGAAATAAGAGAGGACGCAAACAGATGGAAAAACATTCCATGCTCATAGTTAGGAAGAATCAACATCATGAAAATGGCCATATTGCCCAAAGTAATTTATACATTAAATGCTATTCCCGTCAAGCAACCATTGACTTTTTTCACAGAATTGGGAAAAACCACCTTAAACTTCATATAGAACCAAAAAAGAGCCCACATAGCCAAGAAAATTCTAAAGCTGGAGGCATCACACTCCCTGACTTCAAACTATACTACAAGGCTACAGAAATCAAAACAGCATGATACTGGTACCAAACAGAGATATAGACCAATGGAACAGAACAGATGTCTCAGAAATAACACCACACAACTACAACCATCTGATCTTTGACAAATCTCACAAAAACAAGCAATGGGGAAAGGATTCCCTATTTAATAAGTGGTTTGGGAAAACTGGCTAGCCATATGCAGAAAGCTGAAACTGGATCTCTTCCTCACACTTTATACAAAAATTAACTCCAGATGGATTAAAGATTTAAACATAAGACCTAATACTATTAAAAACCCGAGAAGAAAACCTATGCAACACCATTCAGGACATAGGCATGGGCAAAAACTTCCTGACTAAAACATCAAAAGCAATGGCAACAAAAGCCAAAGTTGACAAATGGAATCTAATTAAACAAAAGAGCTTATGCAAGGCAAAAGAAACTATCCTTAGAGTGAACTGGCAACCTTCAGAATGAGAAAAAATGTTTGCAATCTACCCATCTGACAAAGGGCTAATATCCAGAATCTACAAAAAACTTAAACAAATTTACAGGAAAAAACAACCCCATCAAAACATGGGTGAAGGGTATGAACAGACACTTCTCAAAAGAAGATATTTATGCAGCCAACACACATATGAAAAAAAGCTTATCATCACTGGCCATTAGAGAAATGCAAATCAAAACCACATTGAGATGCCATCTCATACCAGTTAGAAATGATGATCATTAAAAAATCAGGAGACAACAGATTCTGGAGAGGATGTGGATAAATAGGAATGCTTTTACACTGTTGGTGGGAGTGTAAATTAGTTCAACCATTGTAGAAGATAGTGTGGCAATTACTCAAGGATCTAGAAATAGAAATACCATTTGATCCAGCAATCCCATTTGGGTATATACCCAAGGATTATAAATCATTTTATTCTAAAGACACACGCACATGTATATTTATTGTGACACTGTTCACAACAGCAAAGACTTGGAACCAACCCCAATGCCCATCAATGATAGACTGGATAAAGCAAATGTGACACATATATACCATGGAATACTTTGCAGCCATAAAAAGGATGAGTTCATATCCTTTGCAGAGACATGGATAAAGCTCAAAATCATCATTCTCAGAAAACTGACACAAGAACAGAAAAACAAACACCACATGTTCTCACTCATAAGCGGGTGTTGAACAATGAGAACACATGGATACTGGGAGGGGAACATCACATATTGAGGCCTATTGGGGGTTGGGGGACTAGGGGAGAGATAGTAATAGCAGGGGGTGGGGGAATAGGGGAGGGAAAGCATCAGGTGAGGGATAGCATCAGGAGAAATACCTAATGTAGATGAAGGGGTGATGGATGTTGCAAACCACCATGGCATGTGTATACATATGTAACAAACCTGTACACTCTGTACACATACCCCAGAACTTTAAAGTAAAAATAAAAAAAAGTTCATACTAATGAAAGAACAGTAGAATTTTCATTTTAGGTTCTACCCTGAAAATTCAGGACATACTTTTCTACCTAAGGCTGATAGTAAGATAGAAAAATAAAAAATGTCATCCTCTCTTTCTACCAACACCAGGTTTGAATATGTTGAGTAATATACAGAATTCTACAGCTGGGGGAGTTATAAGAATGTGGAAGGAATGATCTTTTTTGAGACAGAAGTGCACATGGGAGATCTGAATTTGAGAATGGATGAGACATCAAGAGAAACTACCTGACAGACCAGTCCACACTTTAAACATAAGATAAGTCAAAGTATTTGGAAGCCTGTTGTGAACTAAGTGACCACAGAAACAGAAAACCAGAAACTCAGTATCTTAGTTTATTGTCTGCTGCTATAATAGGATACCATAGCCCAGTTAATTTATAACAATTGGAAGTTTATTTAGTTCATGCTTCTGGGGTCTGGAAAATTCAAGAACATGACACCAGAATTGGGTGGGGTTTGTTCCATGGCAGAAGACATCACATGGGGAATGAGCATTTAAGACAGAGAGAAAAGTGAAGCCAAACTCATCCTTTTATCCGGAATACACTTTCTCAATAAAGGCATTAATTCATTTATAAAAGTGGAGCCCTCATGACCTAATCACCTCCTAAAGGTCCCACTTCTCAACACTGTTAAAATGGCAATTAAATTTCAATGTCAACGTTAGCTGGAACATTCAAACCATAGCACTCAGCACCTGAATATTAGCACAACTCCCTATAATAAAGTCCTTACTGAAAAGAAGGCAATTTCTGGATAAAATATATAAATGATTTAATAAGTTTCTACTACTGTACTCAAGATATATGGCTTTTAACCAAAATTATAAGATACACAAAGATGCAAGTAAAATAAATAACACACTGTCAAAAGATAAAATGATAGAACTAAGCTCATATGTTACACATATGTTTAACATATCAATCATCTACATATTAAAATTCCCACCTTTCTAATATATAGATGATTAATATGTTAAATATTCTAGTGGAAACGATGGAACATATGTATGATTAGATGGAAAATGGTAGCAGAATGAAATAAAAGAATGTAAGAAAGAATGAACTGAAATGCTAGAAATAAAAAGAACAAAGCTGTGGGCATCACATTACCTGACTTTAAGAATAGGATGGAAAGATCAGGTGTTTGGTTGCCCTAATGCACTGTTCTGAAAGTATTAGTGCTACCTTGACGTCCTGCATCATCAACCCAGTTGGGGTAAGAGAGAAACAGGAATGTCATAAGCACAGGAGGTGGTGAGCTCAGCATTTAAATACCAACTCTCTTTCCTTTCTCACATGCTACTGACAAGCTTCCAGAGTTTTCTTGAAAAAAGCATTTTCTTGCTTGACAGAGAAATCCCAAACACCTGCCCCTATTTTACTATTAGTTTTTTTTTTCTAAATGTAGTACTAGCAACAGTAACAAAAGTGGGAGATACACATTAAGCATTATCATTAATTATATTTTCTAAATATTACAACAACTGATAATGAGAATGATAATAAGATTCAGAATCTTAACCCATATCCATACTGAGATTTTCCAGAGGATAAAAATTTTCCCTGAGAATGAACCAAACATTTGCAAAAATTTGTAATCAGTATTTGATATTATTTTATATCACTGGTAATTATTTGTAATTCTTAAGTATATTTTTTATACCTTTGTATTATATACTTTAGTACACATACAAGGTGGGCAAATTGAAAATGTTTTTCAGTATAAAGTTAGTAAATTCTAGTAATTTCCAAAGTCTCTTAAAGTACTGAAATTGTAAGAAGTAGGTAGTAATTTAAATTCTAGTAAAATGTAATGACTTACCTAATTAAATGTCTAATTTTAATATCATCACTGATATAAAGTGTGCATGTATATAAATATATACATGTCTGTATTATATGTAGATATAAGAGGGCTTCTTCATGTGGTTGTGTGATTTGTTCTCTACACAAAACTACTCAGCTTAGGGAACAAGAGTTGGCTGAATGCCAGAGTATACTCTGGCTATATTTTTGCACAGGGCTGTATTCTACCAGAAAAGAAAGGACCATTTTCATCACACAAGCCACTGAGCCCTTGCTAAGCAGTTTACCTATAGACGTAAGTGCCCAGAAGGAACAGTTTCCATAAAGTGTCTAGGTACCTTTTAAAGATACCTTCCTTGACAGAAAAAAAGTCAAGACTAGGGCAACAAAAAGTCATGCAATTAAAATAGACCTGAATACCATGAAACAATGGACTGCATGTGCATTAGGCACACAACAACAGTAATAACATTTAATTATTGGTTTTCATTTGAAATTATACATTACTATAGAATACAGGCATCAAGAATAAGAAGTCATCTTTTAAAATATAAAATATATATCCTTGGCTCAATAATTTTAAAAAATACAAAGAACAAAAAAATTAAGACATTGTATTTTTCTTTATTATTTTAAAATAACATAAATAATATAATTGGATTGTTTGTAACAGAAAGAATAAATGCCTGATACTCCATTTTCCATGATGTGCTTATTTCACATTGCATGCTTGTATCAAAACATCTCATGTGTCCCCAAAATATATATACCTAGTATGTAACTACAAAAAATGTAAAAAATGATCAAATAAGAAATAAAATTTCTCTTCTCAAAAGAATTCTACATGTAAAAAAGCCCCAAATTTAACTGTTTTGCTCAAATATACTAAGAATGCATTGGAGCCAGGACCTAAGCAGAATTTCTTGACTTCTAGATATATTCCATACATCATTCTATATTCATATGTCTTCAGGTATCCCTCAATTAAATAACAATTTGAGGAAGGCCATACCAGAATTCTTGACTACAAGTAACAATATTGGATTTTACCTAACTAATCCTAAAAGGGGTGTATTTTAAAAGATACTGGGGGTACCCATTTACATTTCTACCAACAGTGTACAAGGGTTTTCTTTTCTCCACATCCTTGCCAACACTTATTTTTTTTCTTTCTCATAATGACCAAGCTAACTAGTATGAGGTGATATTTCAGTGTGGTTTTGATTTGCATTTTCCTGATGATTAATACCTTTTAGCTTCTTTTCATATACCCATTTGCTATTTGTATATCTTCTTTGGAGAAATGTGAATTGTTATGGCCATGATAGAAAACAATATGGAAGTTGTGAAAAAAATAAAAATAGAGCTATCCTATGATACAACAACCTCAATTCTTGGCACATTTCTGAAGGATATACAATCAGGATCCTTAAGAGATCTATGCACTACTGTGTTCATTTCAGTATTATTCACTAAGTAGCCACAATATAAAAACAACTAAAATATCTCTTGATGGATGAATAAAGAAGTTGTGGCTTATAAATACAACAAAATATTAATTCTTAAGAAGAAAATAATTTCATTTGCAACAAAATGGATTAAGCCTGAAGGTCATTATGCTGAGTAAAATAAACCAAACACACACAAAAAAATACTCTAGGATCTCACTTATATGTGGAGACTAAAATATTCAAAACACATAGAAGCAGAGAGTAGAATGGTGGTTGCCAAGGAGCTGAGGGGAGGCAGAAATGAGAATCTATCAGTCAGAGGGCATAAAGTTTTAATTATGTGAGATGAACAAGTTCTGGAGACCTAATATACAACATTATGAGTATAGTTGATACTGTTTTATATACTTGAAATTTGCTAAGAGGACAGGTCCTAATTATTCTCACGATACAAAAATAGGTGATGGTAACTATAGGAGGTGATAGAAGTTAATAAGCTTAATTGTGGTAATTAAGTATTTCATAATATATACCAAATCATTAACTTGCACATCTTAAATATATGCAATTTTAATTGTTAATAAGCATGATAAAACTGAAGGGAAAAAAATGAAAGATGTTGGCAGCTGATAAATTTATTGGCAGTACTAAAAAACCCAGGTGAGGGCTAAGCTAGGACTGTTGACTAAAACCACATTATGATTACTAGCTGTTGCAAATATAACTTCTAGTGCATAGATTCTTGAGAGAAAATGTCTACCAGCTTCAGGACTACAAAAGCCACTTCTGTGCTAGGAACTTGACTCACAACAACAGATGCCAGTGAAAACCAAATATTCTGTGACCACTCACTTATCGAAAATTAGAAGCACTGCAGGGAGCCTGCTTTTTCTTACTGATCAATTCCAAATTAAGTTCAGTTGATTGGTAGTCTAGGCGACAGGCCTGTATCCTATCTCTAGTTGATTTCCATGTTGAGAACTTAGAAATATAGAAACTATAAAAAGGCTAGTCAAACAAAAAACAACTATACAAACTATAAAATACAGAAACTATAAAAAGCCTAGTCAAACAAAAAAAGGCTAGTCAAAAGATGATGGGAAACCAATTGAATGATGTGCAAAGCCAAATTTAAATATATTTCGTAGAAATAAAATTAGAGCCTATAATAAAGAAACTTTTAACAAGTTGCATATTTATTTCTAATTGTTATTATTCTTGATTTTCTTATGATACAGTGAGTTTTTAAGAATTATCCCAGAACTTATGCTGACCCAATAATTAATCAAGAAACTGGTCTATAAATGCGGCACAAAAAGGATATGTGTATTTTTAAGTTACACTTTGTTGCTTCCAAATATAAAAACCTTCATGATTAGAACAAAGCAAAACAAAATACACACATCCTTGCAATGTAATTAAGAAAATAAAAATTTAAAAAAAATAACCAGACAGAGAATGAAACAAGAATTATAGTGGAGTCTAAGATAAGACGATAATTTTAATGGGCTATTGGATTTCAAGCAGATTAAAGAGTTGTTTTTCTAAGGAATTTGTATCATATGAAACAAGCAATCTGAATTTCTAGGTTCTAGGTGCTCTATTTTCAGAGGAGAAATCTCCATCCTCTGGAGATATTTACATAATTAAGTTTTGAACCCCAAACAACTTTGCAACTTATTTAGCCTAAGCCTCTTATTTTATGTCCAAATATTTATTACTGTATTTTACAATGATTGTAGGAATAGTTATAGTAACGTGAAAAATGAAGCAAGCCTCTCTCAAAAAGTTCACCTTTACTATGCTAAACACAGAGGGGGTAGAAAAAAGAAGCGACAATTACCATAGTTGGAGTTTATATCAAGAGATTTGTAATGTAGCTGTGAACATAATAAACAGACATCTCATCCCGTAAAGGAGGGGATTTTAACTAAATAATCCTAAGTAGTTGCCTACAAATTGAAAATAACATGTGAAAAATGCTGAGCATGTTGACTGTGACACAGTAGCCCTTCAATAAATTTAAGCTATTATAAAATTCTAGTACAAATGATTTTTTAAATTTACCCCATGCCATGGATTTATTTCCTTAGATGACATAATGATTAATCCATTTGTGGCTTGTTTGTGAGTACAAAGTGGTAAAACTAGAAATGATGGCATACAGAAAAAATAAATTTTTTAAATGACTCATTGCTTTTAGCACTTAGGATATGGTTAATTAATAAAAAGTCAAAACAGAAAGAAACTTGCCTGGGGCTTATAGAACTGACAAATGAAAACTGATCATTTTTCCTTGCAATAGTTACTGACTAAACTCCTTATGCTAAGCAAAGATTAAAAAGCCTTTGGAAATTTCTCAGTTTATTAGACATATTAAAACCTACCTTATTATTATAAGCATTAAGGCCATCATTTTACACATATGTACATCGTATGAAAGCACTGACTCAATATCAAATTCAGTCATTTGGAAAAGAGTAGTTAAATTAAAACACTGATTTGTGACTAAATCAAAACAACAAATACATTTTATTTATTTTCATATTTGAATATAGCCTTAGAGACTGTTGAATTGCACCTTTTTACAAATACATATTAAGGTGAACTCTACTTGCATCTTGCTACCAACTGGAAATAGTTTCAATTCTAGACTATGTTTTTTTGTCACTTTTGGTGTGTATAAAAGAAAACGAACTTTGTGTGAGGTGAGATGAGAGGTTGGTAGGAAAATGAGGTTCTGCTAAAGGCTCACCATATGTCTTAGTTCATTTGTGCTGCTATACCAGAATATCTGAGACTAGATAATTTATACTGGCTTATGGTTATGGAGGCTGGGAAGTACCAGAGCAGGATGCCAGCATCTGATGCAGGCCTCCTTACTGAGTATTTTTCCGGGCTTTTAGGTGGAAGGGAAAGAGGAGGTTGAACTAATCATTTTATCAGGAATCCACTCTCATGATAACTAACACACTTCATAAAAATGACATTAATCCATCGATTCATGAGGGTTCTGCCTCTTAAAGGTCCCACTTCTCAACACTGTTGCTTTGGGGATTAAGTTTCCAACACATAAACTATGGGGAACACATTCAAACCATAGAACTATACAAACTGAAAAAATTTACTTTATGTAATCCTTGAATTGATATAGTTTATTATAAAATAGGAGGCTGGACAAGCTTTCTTTCAGAATATTCCAAGAACCCTTCATTTAGTCTCAGATAAGGGAAGTTAGTAGTGATTTTTGTATTGCTGTTCAGAGCTTTAGACTATCATGTATTATAAAGAAAAAAATAGTCAAATAAAAAAGCATTTTTAGGCCAGGCATGGTGGCTCATGCCTGTAATCCCAACACTTTGGGAGGCCAAGGTGGGTGGATTACTTGAGGCCAGGAGTTTGAGACCAGTCTGGCTAACATGGCGGAATCCCATCTCTACTAAAAATACAAAAAATCAACCAGGCATGGTGGCAGGTGGCTGTAAGTCCAAGTTACTCAGCAGGCTGAGGCAAGAGAATCACTTGAACCCGGGAGGCAGAGGTTGCAGTGAACCAAGATTGCACCATTGCACTCAAGCCTGAGCGACAGGGCAAGACTCCCTCTCAAAAAAAAAAAAGTCATATTTAATAGAAAGCTGCCTTCTTTAGTTATCTTTAAGATTCAGTCCTCATAGATCTAATAGATTTTTGTACTCAAGTTGACTGACAAGGTCATAGTTTCACAAACAGCACATTTATTTGATTCAATCAGCATCAATTACTCCCTGGTGATTAATAACAACCAGTGCCTACCATTGGTAATAATTTATGGATGATGTTAACACTTTGATGAGTAAAATATAGCAAGCCATAACTAATGTTTGCTGCCAAACTAAAATAAATATTAAAAAGGAGAGATTTTAAGACATCTAACTCATTCTCAAAAAAGGGGTTGTCAAGTTGACCTAAACAAATAAGGGAGACTGGGGCAGAGAAAGAACAAGGAAATGGGCCAAACCTGAAAACATTATTCAGGATTAATAAAAAGATATTCATGGAGTAGAAAGAGGTCTCTATTACATGCATATCAATTAGTAATCAATTATGATCATTTTACGCAGCTGCAGTTTCCTTTTTCAAATTGCTTGTTGCATTTATAGACTTTAGGAATACAGATAAATCAATGATATTTGCATATGTACTTCCAAATGCAGCATAGCAATCTGGGACAGGTGAATTATTCCAAAAAGAAGAGTTTATACAATTCATCTGCAAATAACAATTAATATGTTATTATCACTTTTAATATCACTAGTTTTACTGTCTTGGAATACTACAACAATTTAAATGTGACATATAATACCTTAAATGATGAAAAACGAGCAACATGTACCTATGCTCTGTGAAACTCTTCCACATAGCTGTGGAAGAAGGTTCTCTCTTAAGACACATAGACAAATATTTATTTTAAAAAAGTTGTTTCTTATGTTTGAAGGCTTCAAGTTAATTTTTAATGCTTTTTATTTTTGGTAGCCATTAACATGGGAAGAACATAAGCAGATAGCATGCAATACAAATTAAAATATATTGATCATTTTTATTTTTAAAACTGTATGATGTTGCATCTTCCAAGCATTTAGGTTGCTCAAAAACATTAAAATAAAAACTTTTACAAGTAATAATCAATAGACATTCACATTATTAATTTAAATTATGAAGAAGCCCCTTTGGAATGGTGGTAGAGAATTATAAGAAGAACATAACAGAATAAAGCAGGGCAAATGGACTAGCTGGGAGAAAAGACAAGAGTAATGAAGATTTTAAAAGGAAGAAATCAATAAAAGCAAAGACACAAATTAAATAATGTCTTAAGGGGAGAAACAGAGAAAATAACCATACTTTATGTTTCCCAAATTAAAAGAAACATATTTTTGTTGATTGCAGAGTCACACATTAAAATAAATATTGAACTTGATGTTTGACAGCGTAAGTTTTAAATGATTCATTTTAAAGACTTGGGGAGTTTGATTCACCATTGTTATCACCAGCTGTTAATTAGGTTCTCATGTAATTTTCTGAGAAAATTTATGGCTGCTATTCTTCTCACTTTATCTACTTTTAGGTTTGTATAAACATTCAAATTTTTTAAAATAAGCAAATAAAAGAGGTTTACTTTAAATTTATTCCTCATACATAAGTATGACTTAATGCCAATGAAAGCAAAAGCTATGCATTGGATGGAAAAACATATAATCCAAGATAAATCATGGAAGACATGATTGTAATAGAAAAATGGTCATGCAAAATTGTAAGAAAGAAGCACTTTTTAAATTTTATATAGAATGATTATTTCTATAAGATAAATAAGCAAACCTTCCAACATTGTAGTTGTGTTTATGTATATAAATAAACACAAGAGATATATATATATATATCTTATGTATGTTCAGGAATACATGCCAAATATAATGGTGACTTTCTCCGGCTGGTAACAAATTAACTGACTTTGAAACCTTATATCAGTTAATTTGAAACTTCTTCTTTATAACATTCTACATTATCTATTTTTTTTTTTTTTTTTGAGACTGAGTTTTGCTTTTGTTGCCCAGGCTGGAGTGCAATGGCATGATCTCGACTCACTGCAACCTCCCACTCCTGGGTTCAAGCAACTCTCCTTCCTCAGCCTTCCTATAGCCGGGATTACAGGCATGTGCCACCATACCTCGCTAATTTGGTATTTTTAGTAGAGACAGGGTTTCTCAATATTAGGCTGGCCTCGAATGCCCAACCTCAGGTGATCTGCCCATCTGAGCCTCCCAAAGTGCTGGGATTATGGGTGTGAGCCACCATGCCTGCTCCATTATCTGAATTTTTAATGTGAACATCTCTAATCATAGCCAAGAGGTTTCTTTCAATATTGAAATACAAACTTAATCAGGAATAAATCCCTAGATAGGACTTACAATTTTCCTTTCTCATACCCACTGATTGATCTTTCTCCTTTTTTATATAAAGTTGAAAAGGAGGGAAGTTTTTACAAATCTTCAGAACTACATGTAAAACATTACTAATATTCTGAAACCTCCAGCTTTTTATCCCTCAGAATTAAAAAAAAAACAAAAATTAGTAAGCACCAATTTGAGCCTAAGAAAAAGTAACTCAAAGTATGAACAATATTTGACAATCCATCTCTGTCTTACTGACCTTTCCATTGTATTGTTTAGTTTTATTGATATATAACTAATACACAAAACTGCACATATTAAATGTATACAATTTGATTATTTTAAAAATGTGCATATACCTATTATATCATCATCAAAATCAAAGTAATAAATATATCCATCACTACCAAAAATGTCTGTGTGTGTGTGCATGTGCACATGCATGTGTATGTGTTTGGTAAGAACATGAGATGTATCCTCATATTTTAAAGTGCACAGTACTGTCTTACTAATACATTTACTATATTACATATCAGATATTTAGAGCTTACTTATCATGTATAACAAAAACTTTATACCCACTGAAAACTAATTTTCCATTTTCTCCTCCCACAGTCCCTGGCAACCACTATTCATTCTACTCTTAGCTCCTCTGAGTTTGACTATTTCCCATGGTATTTAGCACCCAAATACCAAAGCTTCTTCTCTTTAGTCTTCCTTCCCAGCCTTCCCCTAAGAAATTATTTGTATGATTCAAGAGCTAATTCTTTATTCAATATAATATTACAGTTCTTCATAAATTAAAATCAATTTAGTAGGAACATGTTCAGCAATTATATGACTAACATTTTAATTTTTATATTTATTATATTTATTAATTCTCCATCATTACTGGTTTAGATACGTAATAATTATTAATTTGAAAAAAACTTATGAAAGGAGGAAAAGGACAAGGGTGTGTATAGTTTGGTAACACACCCCTATATGTTCAAACCAATCACTGAATAGAGCTAATATCTAGCAAGAAACAAGATGGAGTTGACGAGATGTAAATAAATACAATTGATGAGCGAAGCATAATTTGTACCTTTCACAGATTCCAAATTGATATAAAATGATTCAATTTTTATACCGTTTGATGCAAAAAGTTTTCTAAAGAACTTGTTATACTCTAAAAAGTGTTTCATTCGGATACATGCGCACTATATATTCATGAGTGCTTTCAGACAGACAGTGCCTAAAGAATATATATTATTAGAATACTGTAATTTTTTCCCCAAACTTTGGGTCCTAGATTCTTAATTAGAACTTTTGACGTTGCTTATTTGACCAAATATCTGTAATTAAGTAAAGCTTAAAAGTTATGTATTTGGGACATTACAAAAATTACCTAAAAACAATAAATACTTTGGTATAATGTGGAATTCCAAATTTCAACCCACCTCTATCCCCAGTTGAATGCATATATAACAATCAAAGGGTGAAGTTCCAAAGAAACATTAATTTTTCTCCAAGTATCCACTTAGAGAGATAATTCTTAAAAATATCCAAAAAGAGACAATAGAAAACAGAAAATAAATGTAGAATTTAGGAAATTAGAAAAATCAGGCTGAATTTTATGAAGAAATCCAACCTAAAGATAGTCAGCTACTTCATCTGGTACACGCGGAAATTTCTTGCATCTCCTTTGCCCTCCACTGTCTAAATGGTGACAGAGAAGTTACACATTGAAACTGGGAGATATTGATTTATTCATAAACAAAAAAGACCACTATTAGGCCTCTTCATGAGCAATCATATGGGAAATTCATTTAAAAATAGATGTAGGAAGAAGCATGCTGTGTTTCCTTATAACAAGATTTGTTAAAGCATATTATTTAATATTCATGCTTTTTGTGACTGATGCAAGAGCCACCCCAGACCCTAAATAATAATGTATAGACTGTTCTGTTTGCTGTGGCAGTCACACTGCCAATTTGGCATGCTTCTTGATCTTTCTGTTTTGTGTATTTTGCACTTCTCTTTTCAAAGACATTCCCTGAATAATAATTAGGAAAAATCATTAAATTTTGTGTTTAGTTTTATTCAATGCCCACATCCATTGGCATTTCAGTATTTTAATAAGGAAATTATTAATAGGAAATTTTTATTAATGAGAGTTTTAATAAGGTTTTATTCCTCCTAATTTTTAAAATGGCAAAGTCAATTCACTTTGATTTCTTGTTTGTACTATTGAATGAGGAGCCTTCACAGTGCATACTTAGTTTATTTTTTTTATGTTAAATAAAAGATTATAAACTGCTTATGATGAACCTAACACTGCAGGGCATGGGGGAAACAGGGTGGGTGAAACTCATTCCTAGATTCAAGAAAATATAAATCAAATTGAGTAAGCTAATGTATAACTATTTCTTATATAATTAGATACAATATAAAAAAGAACATTGTAGGGCTTTATGAATTTTTAAATTTTTATTCTTAATAAAAGAGTCCATTTGGTATTTGAACTGAGTAAAAATAGTCTTATTAACAGGGTGACTCTGGATAAGTCATTTAATCTTTCTAAGCTATAATATTCACAACAATAAAACATAGATAACAAAAAGTAGGTTTGCTGTAATTGAGTAAATAAAATCTGCAGTTAAGATATCCTCTACCGTGATTGGCCAAAATAACTAAAAGAGAGCTATAATCTCCAACATTCTCCCCTTCGTCCCCATAATATTATTATTCCTTTTACTGTCACATCACTATCAACTTGCTTTCTAGGGAACAGGACCCACCAGTTGGAAAAAGGGGAATGTAATCATCTAGAAAAGACAAGGAGTATAAGTAAAGAACACACAAATTGTGTTTCTGGAAAATTATGAGAAGTTAATTGTGGATAGAATTTAATGTATATTGGGAAAACTGTGGCCAGAAATGCTGCTGCAAATGCAGAGTAAGAAAAACTTTTAGAAGCATTTAATAAAATACAAAGGAATTGGGATTTCATTTAGACAATGGAGATTCTCTAAGGCATTTTCAACGTAGATGGCAGATACGTGGTTTTAAAAGTGAACTACTGGTACTACTGAGGATGGATTGAAATTGTGTAAAATATAAAAGGCTAGAGTTTGATATTTGTTCTGTGCAGTCATCATTTATTACTCTAATAATTTTTTATTTTTTAACTTATATTAGACAAATTTTACTTTATATTTTGTCTATTTGTCTGATTTTACACCCTTTGCCATCATTTCCCCTGCTTTATTTTTCCTAAATTGTCTTTTCATTTTACTGCCTTTCATATTTTGACCTTTCAATTACCTGTCACAATATTTAAAATTTTGTATATCCATCTCTAATTAACTGACGATCTTAATTATTCACTGAATGAATATTTTCTGTGTGTGAAATAAAACCAGACTCCATCATCATTTGAGCTTTCCCTATGTCTCTTGTAAAATATAACTGAACATTTATTTTGAGAATTCATTTGTAAACAATTTTGCCAATATTTTCCTTCTCTGAAATTGCCATAATGAATTGTGATGGTTAGTTTTATGTGCTACTTGACTGGGCCACAGTGTGCCCAGTCACGTGGTTAAGCATTACCTTTAAGTGCATCTTTCAGGGTGTGAGACAAGCATTTGAATCAACAGACTGAGTAATGCAGATAGCCTTCCCCAGTGTGAGTGGGCCTCATCCAATCTGTGGAGGCTTGAATAAAACAAAATGCAGAATAAGAGAGAATTTGCTCCCTCTGCCCAACTGTTCACAAAATGGTACATCAGTCTTCTCCTGCTGTCATACTTGAACTCAGTCTATAAACTTAAATCATTGTCTTTCCTTATCCTTCCAACTTTATACTCACACTGGAACTGTACCATCGGCTCTTCTGAGTCTCCAACTTGACAAGTACAGATCCTGAAACTTCTCCGCCTCTATAATTCCATATGCTAATGCCTATACCTATGTATATACGTTATTACATATGATGTATATATAATATATACAGGCATTAGAGAATATATATGCCAAAGGAATATATATATATATATATATATATATATATATATATATGATATGATATGTTACATATATATATATATATATATATATATATATATACACACATACACACACAGACACACACACACACACACACACACACACACATATCTTACTGGTTTTGTTTCTCTAGAGAATCCAGACTAATACATGAAGAAATAAGCAACATCTGTTTTCAGCTAATGACTGCCTACTATATACAAGACCTGCGCTATACAATTATTTTACCAAATAATTCATAATTTACTATTTCTCACTTCTCTCATCTGTAAAATGGGTAAAATAATTGTACTTAAACCATAAATTTATTGATATAATTAAATGAATTGATTTCTATATAAAGTACTTTAAAGAGTGTCTGGCATACACCATGTATCCAATTAATCTAGCTATTTTTAAATTTTTATTATTCACCTCTATATCACAGCTGAGAAAAAAACAGGCTTAAATAAAAAATTTAACTTGTCCAACATCACAGATAAGGTCAATCACGGAGACTGAATTTGAATTCTCATATGTCTGAATTCTAGGGTGTCCTCTTAACCTACAGATGTCACTGAATGATGTGGTTCAGAGAAACTTTGAAAAATGAATCATTATATTTTGTAGTTAGCAGAGCACTAAAATTCAATTCAGTTTGAGTGCGATAACTTGAAGAATTAAGTATGTCACTGTTGGTAAAAAGAATGAAAATTTGCAAAACTTACAAAGGCTGTCCTGCCATGGAAACTATCTGCTCATTCTCTTTACAATAACTTTTCAGTATAAATGGAAGCTAGAGAACGTGTGTAAAAAAGCACCATCTTTTTCTTTTTCCAGTCTCCATATGGTATGATCAAAGCTGACAGGGCAGACATTCCTGTCTGTTCTCGGACTGACAGCATTGTATTACTTCATGGATCATCCCCCTCCTGCTCATTCTTTTTATCTTGTTATATGTGGGAAACCATTCGGTGTCTAAGCCATTCCTAACAATTAGTCATCTCTTCTCTTTCTTTCCAATTCTTTTACTTAAAAATGAAAATTATTTTCCTTCTTCTAATTGCTTAATAAAAGTTAATTAACGTTCTACTTGGGTAAACCATTTTAGAAGATAATGCAGGGCAGGGAAAGGAGAATAACACAAGGATAAAAGGTTCAAGTTATTTTCTTAGAAAGCTTATAATGTGACACCTACTTTTCATTTTCAGCTTCATTAATTTTCCTCCAATTTACCAACTAGAAAGACTAATTTAGAAGTCTATTTATATTATACAAACAGGGTTGAACAAATGTATTTTGTTTTGTCTGTTCTCTCTCTTTTAATGAATTTGCAGGTTTCATTCATTCCTTCTTTCAAAAAAAAAAGTTTTAGACCTAGTTACTATTAGGTGATGAGAGATACAGAGACAGATAGCAAGACTCAGACCCTTCTCTCAATTTTCTGATAATCTATAACAGAAAAGAAAAGAAGCATGCTTTGTTATACCATGTAAATTTGCTAGAAGGTGACACAGTATAAGATAAGATGGCACGTGGCTGTCAGGGGATTTAAGGAAGTCTTGAAGAGGAGAGACCACTTGAGGTGAGTCTTAAGAGATGAGAAGAAATTCTCTTTCTTCCTTTCTTTCTCTTCCTTTCATTGGCCATTTCTTTCCTCTCTTTTCTTCTTTGTGCCTCTTTTCACCCCTCCCACTCCTTTTCTACCCCTCCTCCTCCTTCTTTTTCAATGCTACCAGAAGAGAAAGACCATGGGCAAAAAAGCATGGGCACCTTGGGGAGCGCGGAGTGTGTTGAATATGGCTACACTAGGAAATACTCAGGGAGGCTAGATTAGTCTAGGAGAAGGAGTAGCAACCACATTGAAAGGACTTGTGTGTCATCCTAAGAAGAGAAATAATCTATAAATAGTAACACTTTCACCCTGTGCCAGCATGTGCCTTTGTCTTGATGCCAATTTTTCATGATCAAGAAGATAAGACGTTGTGATTCAAAAAAAAGTTACTGAGTGAAAAGTTTTAGATGTTCCTGGAATAATCACACTAGCTAGGAAATCTTTTTATAACATATGGATTTAAGCTAAGTGATCAAATGTCACTTTCAAATATCTAATTACTTCAGCAGATACACCTCGATGATTGAGATTCTGTGTGCCTAAGATCTGTTTATTTTTTTCAAAATCTGTTCTTAAAGTGGGGCCATCAAAGAGAGGATTGAGTGTCATTTATAATACAGAAATTCCTTGTGCCAACAAATTACCACTGGCCACAGGAAAAATGCTGTTCCCTACTTTTCAGTCTCTTTTTTTTTGCCAACAAATCCAAAAACTCATTGAATTGACATATTTGATGCACTATAAACAAAACACATATGTCCTAGTTTTTCCAGGCTGGAGAAAACATGATACTTGCCAGGTGACCTGAATAACAACCAGTCCTCTTTGTAGGTACTAAAGGTAAAGAGAATGTCTGGTAGCTAGTTGGAAGATAAATATAAGGAAAGAAAGTAGGAGGAAGAAAGAATGTGTATTTAATTTCTTACTATGTGAAATAATGTGAAAGACAAAGGAAGTATATACTCTGAAAGGCACATTTTAATTCTGACTACATAACAGAGGGCATAAAACACAATATAACACACTTAAAAATCTACTTGGTGAGAGAATGCATTATTTGATTGAATTCCTTCCATTTTCCTAATTTGAAAACATAACATTAACCCCAGAGATTATTTTTAAATTACTCTGAAAGCAACTTAATCTTATTGTAAAAGATGATATAAAAGAATGAAATATTACCAGGACATTCATCAAAGGCTTCCTAAAATTAATTATGTACAAATCATCATATGAAGAACATTCTGAAGGAGGAATGAAGACTGAAGTATAAGAACAAGAACAGAGCAAAATGTAATCTGTAGTTTCTACAATGTATTTCTTGAATTTAATGTTAACTTGGAATACGATATTCTTCATAATAAACTCTCATCTTACGTTGATTGTTGATTGTCGCTTAATCTTGTTGAAGTCCATTATAATCCATTTGGTTGTTAAGGAGCTCAGAGAAAGTAACAGAAGAGTAGCTCCTCTCACATGGAACATGTAGCCCAGGCACTTGGGCCATTTATAAGCATTAATTCACTAATCCCTTTAGGATTATATTACTTCCTGTCATTAATAATCTTATTCTTGCTATTGCACTATATACTTCCTCTCCTTTTCCCTAGAACCATAAAATTTCTCTAGTTTTCTTTCTTTCTTCCCAGAAAGGCTGGAAAAAACACATTTTAAAGAGGATAATGAAAATAATGTGGACTCAGTTTGTTTTCAGTACTCATCTGTGCCAGTCCTGCCACCTGGTCTTGATTACTGCTTTTCTTTCCAACTGGGTTGGTGCCCCTGCTCCATTAATCTATTAAATCTTGGCTCTTTCTACCCCTGTTAGGTGTTAAGGGAACAAAGATGAATTGTGAGGATCCTCTATATGACTCCTATTACTGTTTTGCTTTCCAACTGAGTTGGACTCTCTACACCAGTAATCTGAATTCTCCCTTCACTTACCTTTGCTTTAAGGGGTTCACACTACCCCATCCTTCCTCCCTTAGGACAATCTATGTAAATTACCTAGAATACCCTAAGCTAAGTTTTATTGCATTTTTTTCAATTGAGAAAAATGGCCTATTTTTCATTTTTTCTTATTTTTTATTTTTTAAGTTCCAGGTACATGTGCAGGATTTGCAGGTTTGTTACTTGGGTAAATGTGTGCCATGGTGGCTTGCTGCACCCAAGATCCTATCACCTGGGTATGATATGATTATTTGAAATATGTGTATATTTTGGAAGGGCCAAATGAGCTAATTAACATAGGGATTACATCATGTATATTTTTGTGGTGAGAATACTTAAAATCTACTCTCTCAGGGATTTTCAAGAATATCATACATTTTTATGAACTATCGTCACCATGTTTGTACAATAGATCTCTTGAATTTATTTCTCCCATTTAACTATAATGTTGTGTCCTTTGACCAATATCTCACCAATGGCCCCACTCTGACACTTGCCAGACCCTGATAATTACCATTCGACTCTGCTTCTATGAGTTCAGTTTTAAAATATATATATTTCACATATAGAAAATTAATTTTAAATGAAGGAATTGTTAGGTTCTCACTTTTTTTTTTTTCCTGTGGTGGAAACTACTTCTGGGACCTTAAATGAACAAATCTTGGTAATGTGAGGGATCACTTTCTCTCAGACATACAAACTAAAGTAACAACATAAAATATGTTCCTCATTCTTTGCACAGAATAAAAGTGATATGAATCTTTACTGGGTTAGTCACATTCTTCTATGGTTTGAATATGTTTGCTCCCTCCAAAATTCATGATGAAACTTAGCTGCAAAATTCATGTGTTTCAAGGTGACAGCATGAAGAAGTGGCACCTTTAAGTAGTGCTTAAGCTATGAGAGCTGTTGCCTTGTTAATGGAATTAAGGCCCTTTTAAAAGGGTTTTCAGGCAGTGTTAGTGAAGCTTGCTCTAGTTGTCCTTTTGACTCCTATCTTGTGAGGACTCAGCAAAAAAGGCCCTCATCAGATCACATGCCAGTGCCTTTATCTTAGACTTCCCAGCCTCTGGAACTGTGAAAAATTCATTTCTGTTTTACGTAAATTACCCAGACTGAGGTATTTCATTGTAGTAGTACAAACAGACTAAGACATACCCTCACCCATGTTATCACAGTCCTTTGTTAATTTTTTTAATACCATGTACTATTTCTAATACAGCATCTATCTTATTTTTTAATTATTTGAACTCTCCATAGCAAAGATCTTGCCTTATGCAATGCCATATTTGAAGGCCTAGCAGAGTATTTGGTATATACAAGCTGCTAAATAATTGTTTGTTGAAAAAAACTAATGAATGAGTATAATCACTGTAGAGCTGCATGGAGAGGTTTAAAAAGCTTCCAACGTGCTGCTGCCACATCTTCAACTCCCTACTGCAATGCCTGAAATTCTGGAATTCAGAATGTATTTTTCTGGGTAATGTATAGAGCAGCACTATTAAAGCAGTTAAACCCAGAGAACTAGTCTTCTTCCTTTGACTGTGTCACACTAAGGAAAGGATAGGCCCTGATGTGTCTTTAACCTGTCATGTCTCCATCTTCCTTCTTTCTATCCATGCACCTGAATCCCATAGGAATTACAAATAACCACATAAATCTCTTGTCCCAAGAGTAAGGTGACATGATTTTGTTTCATCCCAATGTGATGAAAATAATTTTTATGGTTACTATAGAATGACTATCTTACTTCCTATTTGTGGCCTAAAGTTTTGATGACCTTAAACGAAATGGTCTCCCTCCTCTCTTGAGATTAATATAAGAGCTAGTAGTGTGCACACAGTGTCAAAGAACAAAAAAATAAACTGCATTAGAGAGTGATGTTACAGACTTCTAAACATGGTAGATCTAGGAAGAACTTAATAGTGGTACCATTCAAAATCATCAATTTAAAGAGGAGGAAACTGAGGGTTAGGGTTGCCAACTTTTTCAGAAATTGTATGGAAACAGTTAGGTTAACCTGCCCTAACTAAATAATCTGAAAACATAATTCATTCCAAAACCTAAGAATGTTTTTAAATGGTGTCAAAATCATTCAGTACAGCCATCTATATAAGAGTGTCTTGCCTATTAGCCCAGGTGGACTAAGAAAATACCTAAATGACACTCACCCTGTGTCTTAGTTGTATTACATGTCACAGCCAACGTGCAGGACATGGTGTTTCAGCACAAATAACACCAGTGGGACTTAAGAGTATTAGATTTTTGCTGCCTTAACTCTTTATTTTGCTAAAGTAATGATAGAATCTCCCATATATAACGTCTTCAATTTCTTTTTTCTTTTTCTTTAACCCAGAGTCAGGCTGTGTTTCCATTCACAGTGCTAATAGCCCCACTGTAATGAGCCTTAAGGCTCTAGATAGGACATGCTATTTTGTCTAATTTTCTTATTTTCCACGAGCCCACTATATTTAGAAGCAATATGTGACAGTCTGATCTCCATCACTCCCAGGTAGAAGCAGGGCCAGCACAGTAATATGGTGACACAGAGTAAGCACTAGTCACTCTCTGTTGAATAAAATAATAAGAAGAGGCAAAGAGGGCAAAGAAGTGTGTGTGTGTGTGTGTGCATGTGCACATGCATTTGTGTGTGATGGGAAGTAAAATATATATGCTTATCAGTCAGGATTATATTTAACAAAAACCAAACCATAATGTCATACCCTATTTAGACTCTTTTATCTTTCCTGACTATGATATTTATATTGTGCTTTGTCTCAATCCCAATAATTGTTACCTACTCATCATGATATCAATGCTTCAGCTTCACCTTAAAGTTTTATACAGGAAGACAAGGAAGGAAATAGAGTTGGAATAAAAAGAGAAAGAAGAGCAAACATTTCCCATAAATCCCCAACTGATGTCTGCTTATTTAATATTGGAACATAGTATGTTATATAATGAGCCATTTTTGCCAAAGCGTCTAAGGACTTAATGGTTTTATTTTGTAGATTTTGAATTAGACATAAATTACCTGAACAGTGTAATTTATTTTATACTAAGGAAGAAGGGGATATAACATGATGGCTTAGTAAGGGTGAGTTTCATTTTCCTCAATTTTAGGCAAATTATTATTTCTATTCATAAATTACTATATGGGAAAAATGAAGGATTCAGACCAAGGGACTAAAAACTTATTTGATACAGTGTCCAGGCAGGTGACATGAAAAGTAAAGTGGCTGATGGGGATTGTGAAGCCCTCAATATCACAGGACTCATCTGAAAGAGGGTGTAGCTTCTCAGCTCCAGCTTATCATGGTCATGCAGGAATGTACACCACATTTTCTAATCTTCTAAATAAATTGAAAATTACTATCTTTGTATCAAAACTCTCCATATTTAATGTTGGTAACTGATACAAAGTTTTAACACTCAGTGGAACAGAGTAAAGCACATTTGGGACTTTGGCTTGGCTTCTAATACAGGGAAAGTGTTTAGGAATTCAAAACAATCTCAATTCTCAGGGCCCTTTAAGCTAAAACAGTCTGTGTCTTGGCTTCCTCTCTGATCCCATTTGAGAATACTTTTCACAGCATCACTGAGGTGAACGCTTAAAATAACAGAAGACAGCCCTTTAAGACCAAGGGGCAAGTTCCTGCGTAGTTCGCTTTTGAAATCTGACTTCGCTACTCTATAGATTTTCCTCTGACTTATTCACCATTGCAAATAAACATAGAATCCAATTATGATGTTGGACATGTTGATATTTCAATATAAATAATTACATCTTTGGTGGGTATAATTTATATAAACCACATTAAAATATAGAGACTAGTGGTACTGACTGCTAAACTTCACCCACACCAAACTCCCATTCAATAAATAACTCCCAAATTTTTATGTTTAGAGACAAGGTCTTAGTCTGTCACTTTGGTTGGAGTGCAGTGGCTCAATCATAACTCACTGCAGTCCCAAACTCCTGGGCTCAAGGGATCCTTCTGCCTTAGCCTCCAAAGTAGCTAGTCCTACAGGTGCATACCACCATGCCCAGCTATTTTTTTTTTTAATACCGTGTAGAGATGGAGTCTATGTTGCCCAGGCTGGTCTGGAACTCAAGCAATTCTCCCACCTTGGTCTTCCAAAATGTTGGGATTATAGGTGTGAGCCACTGCATCTAGTCCTTCAGGGAATAACCAGACTAAGAAACTGTTATTTTCCTTTGGGTTAGACGTGGTTAAGTTTTTGTAATTTACAAGATGGGGAACCACAGTTGATGTACAGTATGAGACTGGATTTAGAAATGCCAAGTGACTCAGATGAACAAAGTCAACTGACCTGGTTGGCCAGTCAGTGCTAAAGGTGCCAATGACTATGGCAATGACCATAAAATGTCAACAAAGATAAGACAAGAACCACATTAAACATTTTTAAGTGGATCTCTATTGTTTTCACAATATTCCAAACTGGACTGTTTAGACAATGGTTTCATTTGTCCTAAACAGTGACAGCACTAAGCCCATCAGCATCTGGTACAGAGAGGAAACTCATGAGTTTTTGCTAAACTAAGGGCTACTTTCACAAAAGCTGGGAATGGAATTTCATGAGAACAGAAACCAAAACCTTGTAATCACCTTTCTAAAAATATGATAAATCTAGCTACAATTGCAAGCAAAACTAATGCCATTAAGTGTACAAGTAATTCTTAAAATTTAAAAAGGGGCTTGGAGTATAACTGTTTTTATAATGTCATATGCGTCTTATCTTCCCAGTGTCATCCAGTGTTCTATTAGACACCTTACCTTTTGTTTTAATCCATTATATTGTGGGTTCCTCTTTAATCACCATTTCTAATCTTTGTGTAGTATATGGATTTCACAGTCTGCACAGGTAGCCCCTTGAGCTTTCACTTTTACTGCCTCTCTACAATTTTTTCATGCTACTACTATTCTTTATTAGCAATCCTGTTAACTGTAAAATACAATGACTTGATTCTTTAATCTCTCTATTGCAGCCAAAGTAGCCAATGTCACAGTGAAGTGTCGAGCAATTAAGAAGAAAAACTGTGTTGAACGTAACTTTGAACCACAGTGACAAGTTGTGCGTACCGTAACAGTTTATATAAAACTAACCCACTAAGGTCATCAATTTCACTGAATACCAATGCTCTCACAGTTGCTCTTATTTTTTTTTTATTTCTACAGTCAAGATTGACTTTAATTGATAATCCTGAAGAAATGAGCTACATTAAATTTCTCTTTTAACGCATGTTAAATAATTTAAATGACTTCATAATGCATGAGATATTACTTGCCATATTCTGATTCTTAGAAGTAATCTATCAGAAATGATAGATGAGGTCAATCTATTTAATAGAATTTATAACCAAATAAATATTTGCACAGGTTATTCAAAGTTTTCAATACTATATTTTAAATCCATAATCAGAAATGTGTCTATCAGAATTATCCAGAGAAACAAGACAAGATGTGTGTATAAATATATGTAATAAATATGCACATATATATGCATATATGTAAACACACATATGTGTATGTGTATATAAGAGGGGAGAGAGATTGAGAGAGAGAAAGGAGAGAGGAAGATTGAGAGAAAAACTGAAAGAGAGAGGAATTTAAAAGAGAGATAAGAAGAGAGGGATACAGGAAGATTGATAAATTTATTTTAGGGATTGTGCCATGCTATTGTCAAAGACTGGAGAGTCCAAATCTGCTGGCATAGGTTAGCAGGCTGGAGACTCAGAAAAGAATTGCAGTTCAAGTACAAAGGTAGTTGGCTGGCAGAATTCCTTCTTGCCTAGGGAAGGTCAATCTTTCTTCTGACAAGGCCTTAAACTAATGGATGAGCCCACCCACCTTGTGGGAAGGTAATCTTCTTTACTCAGACTCCACTGATTTAAATGTTAATCTCATCCAGAAAAGCACTGTCACAGAAACATCCAGAGGAATATTTGACCAAATATCTGGGCACTGTAGCTAGCAAAGCTGACAAACAAAATGAACCATCTCAGTGTTTTAAGTTAAATATTATACTGTATGTATGAGACACTGTCTCATTTTTAAATTGGTATCCATTTTGAAAATAGAAACTGTATTTGGATGGTTACAGAAATTTGTAACATGCAAATAAGATATTTATAATTCTCTTATCTAATTACGGCAAATCCCATGACTTGAAAACCAATGCCCTATCTATCCTTTCTGTGGGTGTGGAAGAGGATTTTTTTCCTTAATAATCAATTTAAATTCTGCATGAGCTTTCTGCTTAAGGCAGAAGTTGGTTCCAAGTCCAATCAATATGCTCCATTTCATTATTTCATGCTGCGTGGCTGAAAAGATTGATACTTGGTAACATTATCATATATAAAATGACATAAGAAAAGGTTTTCTTTTGAGGCATGAGTATTCCATAATTTCACTGAATCTAGCTGTCTACCAAACAATCACCTATAATTGAACCCCTCCCATTTAATCCATTCCTTCATTCCACATGCACACTGAACCCAGTATATGACAGCCATTCTTCTAGGAACCAGGGATACAAGACCAAGACATAACCCTCATTGAGCTTACACTTCGCTGTAATAGCAGAAAAATAATAATACACATATAAACTCATAAGTAGTAACTTCAGACAGTGATAAGTATTGTAATAAAAAGACTAAACAAAATACTAGGATAGAGGGAGAGAGTAGGGTTCATTCATTTAGGCTGGTTTAAAGAGGACTCTATGAAGAGGTAGTATTGGAAGTGAATGGGAAGAGCAGGGACGAAGATGGAAATGAAGTGGACTCATTTATTTTAGGCATTGTGCCCTGCTACTGTCAAAGACTGTGCCCTGCTACTGTCAAAGACTGGAGAGTCCAAAATCTGCTGGCATAGGTTAGGAGGCTGGAGACTCAGAAAAGAATTGCAGTTCAAGTACAAAGGTAGTTGGCTGGCAGAATTCCTTCTTGCCTAGGGAAGGTCAATAATAATACGCATATAAACTCTTAAGTTTATATGTGTATTACTAGAAAGCAAGTATGTGATGCTGAAATGTAGACAATCAAGGAAGACTGTGAGGAGATGAGGCTGGAAAAACAGGCGAGGACAAATCATGTGGGGCCTTGATTGCCATGGCAAAACTTATGCTGATTCTCCTCTTACGGCAAGAAAATGACAGGATCTGAATGACTGAGTAGAAATGGACTCTTGTGGAAGCAGACAGAACACAGGGAGATCATTTAAGAGACTGTGGTAGTAAACTGGTAGGAATGACGACTTGGGCTAGGAGAGATGGTGAAGAACAGTTGCTGGAGTTGGGATATTGGAATCAGTAGAATTGTGGCTGATGCAGGAGTGCTTCCCTGTCCGCACATCATATTATACATATTATTCTATTTTCACAGCTGTTTTCCAGTTTTGATCTTGTCACTACTAGCAGGAATTCCACAAGATATGGAAATAATGATAGCTATCTGGTGACTAGATAGCTAACAGAAAGAACAAAACAAACACTGAAAATGAAACTTTGTACTTTATAAATCAATTGTTTATAACATCGGTGTATAAAGATCAGCCCCAGCAGAAACATCTTTCACACAGAAGAATCTGCAAATTTCTAAAGCAACCCACACCATCTGGGCCAGCTCTAACTGTTAGAAAGGTATTCAATAAACTTGTAAAAGCTTCCCAAAAGAGCCTAAATTAGAATGCAAAGATAGGGGTCATATTTTGCTGCCACGGCTGGGCTTACCTTTACTGCGATCTGTATTCACACTCATCTATTCCTTCATAAATACAGTTAAATAACTTTGCCAATGTGAGTTCGCCATATTGCTCCCAAAAAAGTAGACAAAAAATATTAGGTTTTGCTTATTAACTGTAAAATTAATTCCATATAAACAAGCCCAAGATGCTTTCTTTTTTCAGAGAAGAAAGGGGAATACTTGGTATGATGAGGACACACAAAGATGGAAGAGGTCACAGTAGTTGTTATAAGTGCTGGGTCCACCGAGAAGGAGGAGAATAGGGGCAGAAAACAAAGCGAGTGTGAAGTTCTCATTTTTCTTGGGAGTGATCTTTTCAGGTCCTGCCTTCCTCCATTACTAGTTCTCTTATTTGGGGGAATATTAGCCTCCGGGACTTTTCTTAGAAATCCACACAGACTTAGCTTAATAGGAGACCAGTATTACTTTTCCTTCCCTGAGGGGTCTCATTGATGAATGTTTAGCAAGTATGTCAGTAATTCTGCAAGGCTGAAGCCTTTTACTGCATTCAACACTCAAAGGGTACACTTTGGAGTCAAGCAGATCTAAATTAGAGTATGGGCCGAGTCACTTACTAGGTAGGTGACATGAATAATTTATTTGCCATCTCTAGACTGAAGTTTCTCTTCTCTTAAAAAAAAAAAAATCTACTATATCAGTCAGTTAAAAAAATAACTTACATATATATTCTTCTAAGTCAGTCTCTGATCTCAGGGCTGAAGCAGATCAGTAAGGACCTGACATGAGGTTAGCATGAATCTGTCACTCTGTGAGTCATACATTTCCCAACTAGACTGCACAGAAGAGCCATCTGAGGATTGTGATTAAAATGCAGGTTCCTGAATTAAAATCCTAGAGATTCTGGTCCCTAGGTCTACAAGGAGGTTTCAGAAATCTACAGTTTTTAACAAACACCTCAAAACTTGCTAAAATTTATCTCCTGCTCTTCATATTTGGATAACAACAACAAAAGTAACACATTTGAGTTTCATGTTTCTGTGACTCCTTGTCATTTCAGAGGTAAATCTTGCTTCACTTGGCTCTTTGCAAAAACCTTCTGACCCTCGGCCTCCCATATACTGGCACAACCTATAATACCATAACAGATGTTTGTGTACTACACCTGACTTCGATTCCTGTTACTCCTGTTGGCCACTATCGCCCTAATTTGCAGACTTCTTTAGAGTCTAATTTCTACTTCCCAATTGTCCTAAGTTACAAGGAAATTACCAGATTCTCACTAGAGTATCTTGCTTATGTCAGGCTAATGCTATTACATTTCCCAGTACCCTTTCCTAATACTTCCAGACAGAGTTGGCCAGAAGAGAGACTTTCTGTTAGATATGGAAGGAAGAAGAGAAACAGAAGCTACTACTTTCAGAAGGTTTTCATAAGATAAGATGCCTAAGATATGTTGAGGGCTTCCCAGCAAGTCGCAGTGTATCCTTATTCTCCTCTTCTCTGAATCCAGTCCATCTTTTCAGTAGCTTGCCCTGCTGACCAACGGTGGCCCCAAACCTACCACTGGGCATTTGGCTGTGGACTCACAGTTGTAGTAGCCACCAAAGACATCTTTTTACAGATCTTGCTCAAGTGCCCCTTCAGAGTCCTGCTTTGGCAACAGGGTGTGCTTGCTTGGTTTCTTGTTTACCTGAGTCAGGGCTTTAGAAAACTGGCCAGTGATTCATTCTCTGATCATCCCAGTCCCCCTTAAACACTTTTCACTCAGCGCTTCCATGTTTGTGTAAGGTCTAGTTCCAATAATAAACCCCTAACCAACAAGTCTTTAAGTAGCCCTTTTTGATTGACCAAAATCTCATGGATATACGCACTAAATCAACTCAACTCTTAGTATGGACTGTTCACATTTATTAGTCCAAAAGTAGCAAGGATTTCAAAGGAGGACTCAATCATACAATTGAGACAAAATCCATTTTGTTTCTCGATAGTCTGCCAGGAAATTTTAATGACTTACAGGAAAAATACGCGGAATGCCCCAGGCAATTCTATTTTATTCCTAGAAATTAGTATAGATATTTTAGTCACAAAACTTTTACATGACATTTTGACCTAGAATCCAAGATCTGAGAGAGGACAAAAACAGCTGCTCTTTCCTGAAAGATTCTGGCATACAGGTTCTTGGATCAGACCTTAGAGATAATGCCAAGGTTGACTGAAATGTGTAGATGAAAGAGAGATTATCATTGCAAATTGTGTTAACCTTCTTACTGCATGGTTGGTCATCACCAAGAGTTCAGCCTTCCAGAATGCAATCACATATAATACTAGAGAATTAAATCACCCATTACCAACCCTTCAAGCACAGTTTCAGTAAACGCACACTTAGAATTCTAAGTAAATTTTGACTGAACAAGAAATGTGCAATCAACTGACAGATTTTAGAGCCCCATGATATTTTCTTTCCACAGAATCACAAGGCAGTACCCACTAAAATTAGGCAGAACCACAGATGCATATGAAACTGCATAACTCTAGAGATTTCACAAATCCTATCCAGAGGAAGAGTGAACTCTGCATTCCAAAAACTTTATTAATCCTCAGAGGCTATAGTCTAGAGTGAAACCTAACAAGGAATCTGATCTCTGGCTCTTTTTCTACAGGTTACCTGCCCTCTTACTTTGCATGATTCAGTGCTTTCACTCTGAACTTATATTTGACTTATACCAATGGAATGTGATACATGTACAAGGGTGGTACTAGAGGTCACAGACTGGTAATGTCCAGGCTTAATTGGCCTTCATGTAAGTTTAGTTTGACCGGCATTGCCACCATTCTTGTCCATCAGTAAGAGCTGTGTGCAGGCTTCCCTCCAGGTCACAGGGCCTCCCTCCTAAATAGTAATTTAATCAAGTCTTATGCCTATGAACCATGTTCTATTTGGGAGCTCACATGTAATTTCAATTAAATTCAATTATAGTTTTAGTATTAAGTATCATAAAATAACTTTTATTTATAATTGAGGGCTGCTAAGTTTCTTTGTGCCCTTGGAAATCCTCTGCTAACAATATTGGTTTACCTACTCACCAATCTTTATTCTGTCACTGTTGCCCAATCTTACTCTATCACCTGCATTGTATTTTTCATATTCTTGGAGGCTCAATTCTCTGCCTCTTATTTTCTTATTTTTCTCCTCTATGTTTAGAAATTTTTACTTTGCATCTAAATTTTTCATGATTATACATACTAATTTAAAAACGATTACCTTACCCCCTCTTCAAGTTACTCAAAAGCAATAGTATGCAGTTACTTTACTCCCTTTCCTATTGTGTATATAATTTTGTAATCAGTTTTTTGAAGGATATTTTTCCTCTTCACAAAATTTCAAATTACTTTGGCTTTATATAGTCATAATTTGCTTAGATTTAGCCATATTTTTACCAATGTAATTGTTGATAATTTCTTTCTGTATCATCACCATTATATCTGGATTTTTTTTTCTGTTTAAATTATATCCTTAACATTTATTTTACTCAGTATTTGTTTTTGGTTTATCCCAGACTGTCTGTTCAAAAATATCTTTATTTTGCCCTTTTATCCTGATGAAAAGTGTATTTTCTAGGGATAGAATGTTAAGCTACCTCAGCTCACTGAAGTTATATTCCATTGTATTTAGATTTCTCATGGCTATTGCTGAGAGGCTTTTATAAATTGCTTGTCTTCTGTAGACTGCCTTTCCTCTAAAATCTTTTAAGATTCCACTTTCTCCAAGATTCTGCAATTTTATTACGATAAGGCATGTCAGCCGAAGTCCGTCTCCCTCTTTATGTTATTTATCTACAATAATTGGTATGTTTTCACATTCAGCTATGTTGTAAGTTTTTTTTTTTTACTTTTAAACACTTCAAACATGAATAAAAGTTGAAAGAATGGTACGATAAAGACCTGCATAATCCTCATTTAGAATCACTAATTCTCAATATCTTTCCGTATATGCTTCATTTCTCTCACTTTTTCTCCATATCTCTCTCTCTCTCTCTCTCTCTCTCTGTCTCCCTCTCTCTTTTAACATAAACATACACACAACTGTTTTGTTGGATGATCTAAAGGAGACTGCATAATTAGATTTAAGTATGGGCTCCCCAAGAATATATGACCACAACAGCATTACCACACCTGAGAAAAATAGTTTAATAAAATTATACAACATGCGACCTATCTTACATTTCATCAATAGTCACATAAATGTTCTTTAAATCTTTTCAATCTATGATGCAAGTTCAAACATTGCATTTCACTGTTATGTTATATTAGCCTTATCCAATTTAAAATAGTTGATGTTTTCCCCATTCTTCATTATTAAATATTTTGATTTAATATTAAATTATTAAGTCTTTTGAAAAGTCCAGGTTAGCTGTCCTGCAAAGCATACTACATGGTAGATTTGTCTGTTTTTTTGTGACTAGATTCAGGTCAATATTTTTGGTAAGAATACTGCATAGCAGGTGTAGTATATTTCCCGTTTCATTTCATCAGAAGAAACAAAAAGTTAGGCTTCAGACCACCAATAATGCCAAACTTAGTCACTTGGTTAAGATTGTCACTATATGATCTTTCCATTGTAAAGGCATATTTTCCACCTTTTGAGTAATATGTGTAAGGATGCTTTGAAAACGTGAATATTCTATTCTCAAAACATTTTTTACCTAAAAATTTTAGAATATATTGATAATCCTTTCATTAGTAAATTATAATATTAGGACATAAACATCAAGACATTTTCTCTATTGTTTCAGCCACATTTATTATATGTCATAAAGCCTAAAAACAAATGTCTAAAGGTATGTGCTGACTTGATATCTGGTGAAATGACAGGGCCTCTAATAACTTAACCACAAGTTTCCTTTCCCATTTGGATTCTAGAGCTAAGATCCTCTCCAAACAACCTTTCTTACCAAATAGAACAGGTACAGCTACAGATTAGCATTAAGTGGTGATTTTCAGTTCCCTGCAAACTTGAGGAATTATTTAAACAAACTGAACTGAGCTATCCAGGTCCTCTCACTGGGACTAGGTAGTTAGCATGACCTACGGAGCATGAGGAAATGCAGGGTAGTGCCACTGTCCACTAGGAGCCACACAGGGCAAAGGGAGCTACCACCTTCAGCCAAGGGAGGTGGTGAGTGATGGAGCTACCCTGCCTGGGAAACCACACTTTTTCCACAGATCTGTGCAACCCACAGATCAGGAGATCCCCCTTGTAAGCCCAAACCACTAGGACCTCGGGTCCGAACCACAGAGTTGTGCAGATTCTTAGTGGTTACTTGGCTGGAGACTGGCTAAAACAACTGGGTTCCCAGAGGGAGGGGTGGGTGGCACATCATCATTGTGGTTGCATGCTGTCTAAGATAACTGAGCTCCAGGAGGAGGGGTGGCTGCCATCACAGCAGCTCTAGTGTGCATCTTTCCCTGCAGCGCCAGGGAAAATGGATGATTTGAATACAGGAGGAATTCCCTACAGTGCAGCACAGTGGCTGTGGCAGACTGTGGCCAGATTGCCTCTTTAGGCTGGATCCTAACACATACTTTTTCACTAGACGAGGCCTCCCTGCAGGAATTTCAGAAACTCCAGCCACGGTTTTAGTGACAGAACTCTAATTTCCCTGGAACTGAGCCCTGGAAGGAGGGGTGGCTGCAGTCTTCAAAAATCAGTAGACTTAGTCTTTGCCCCTGCTGGCTCTGAGGAATCTGGGCAGTCTGGACAAGTGGGATTCCTCCCAGTGCAGTGCACCTCCTCTGTCAATGGGCAGCCAGGGTGCTTCATTAAGTGGGTTCCATATCCTGTGCCTCCTAACTGGAGGAGAACCCCCCAATATGGGTTGCCAGATACCTTATACAGTAGTGTTTCTGTTAGCATCAGTTCAGTGACCCTCTGGGACAAAGATCCCAGAGGAAAGAGAAGGCACCCATCTTTGCTGTTCTGCAGCCTCCACTGGTGACACTTCCAGGTGTGGCAAGGAACCAGGTAAATAGGTCTGGAGTGGACCCCAAGGAAACTGCAGGAGCCCTATTAAAGAAGGGCTTGACTCTTAAAAATAAACAAACAGAAAGCGACAATAACAACAGCATCAACAAAGAAGTCCCTACAAAAAACCTACGCAAAGGTCAGCAGTCTCAAAGATCAAAGCTAGATAAACTTATGAAGATGAGAAAGAATCAATGAAAAAATGCTGAAAATTAAAAAGTCAGAATGCCTCTTCTCCTCCAAATGACTGCAACAATTCTCCAGCAAGAGCACAGAACTAGGTGGTAGCTGAGATGGATGAATTGACAGAAGTAGGCTTCAGAAGGAACTGTTAAATAGAATGACCAGTTTAGAGAGGTTCGAACATAAATGACTTGATGGAGGTAAAAAACACAAGAACTTCACAATGCAAACACAGTATCAATAACTGAAGAGATCAAGCAGAAGAAAGAATTTCACAGCTTGAAAACTATCTTACTGAAATAAAGCAGAAAGCCAAGATTAGAGAGAAAAGAATGAAAATGAATGAACAAAACCTTCAATAACTATGAGATTATGAAAAGACTGAACCTATGACCATTGGGGTACCTGAAAGAGACAAGGAGAATGGACCCAAGCTGGAAAACACACTTCAGGATATCATCCAGGAGAACTTCTCCAACCTAGCAAGACAGGTGAACATTCAAATTCAGGAAATCCCAAGAACTCCAGTAAGATACTCCATCAACCCCAAGACACATAATCATCAGATTCTTTAAAGTTCAAATGAAGGAAAAAATGTTAAGGGGAGGTAGAGAGAAAGGTCAGGTCATCTACAAAGGGAAGACCATCAGACTAACAGTGGACCTCTCAGCAGAAAGTCTACAAGCCAGAAAAGATCGAGGGCCAATACTCAACATTCTTAAAGAATTTTCAACCCAGAATTTCATATCTGGCCAAACTCAGCTTCATAAGCAAAGAATAAATAACACATTTTTCAGAAAAGTAAATGCTGAGGGTATTCATTGCCACCAGGACTTCCCTGAAGAAGCTCCCAAAGGAAGCACTAAATATGAAAGGGAGAAATCATTAACAGCTATTACAAAAACACACTGAAGTACAAAGACCAATGACACTATGAGGTAATTACATCAACAAGCCTGCAAAACAGCCAGCTAGCACACGTAAGAATATTAACCTTAAATCTAAATGGGCTAAATACCCCAATTAAAAGACAGATAATGGCAAGCTGGATAAAGAGTCAAGACCCATCGGTGTGCTGTATTCTTAAGACTCATCTCACATGCAAAGACACACATAGGCTCAAAAGAAAGGGATGGGAAAAAAATTAACAAGCAAATGGAAAGCAGACTATAACACAGCAAGGGTTACACTCAGTTTTCTGACAAAACAGACTTTAAAAACCAACAAAGATCGAAAAAGACAAAGAAGGGCATTGCACAATGCTAAAGGGATCGATTCAACAAGAAGATCTAGCTACCATAAATATATACGTACCCAATACAGGAACACCCACTTTAAGAACATGCATCCAAACAAGTTCTTAGAAACCTACAAAGAGCCTTAGAGTCCCACACAATACTACTGGGAGACTTAAATACACCACTGTCAATATTAGAAAGATTACCACAATTGAAAATTAACAGGGATATACGGGACTTGAACCGAGTTCTGGATCAAATGGGCCTGATAGATATCCACAAAACTCTCTACCTCAAAACAACAGAATATACGTTCTTCTTGGTGTCACATGGTGCTTACTCTAAAATCAATCATATAATTGCAAGTAAAATACTCCTCAGTAAATACAAAAGAACTGAAATAATAGCAAACAGTCTCTCAGGCCACAGCACCATCAAATTAGAACTCAAGATTAAGAAACTCACTCAAAACCACACAACTACATGAAAATTGAACAACCTGCTCCTGAATGACTCCTAGGTAAATAATAAAATTAAGGCAGAAATCAAGAAGTTCTTTGAAAACAATGAGAATGAAGAGACAATATATCAAAATCTCTGAGACTCATCTAAAGCAGTGTTAAGGGGAATGTTTATAGCACTAAAACAGCCACATCAAAAAGGAAGAAAGATCTCAAATCAACACTCTAAAATCACAACTAAAGGAATTAGAGAATCAAGAGTAAACAAACACCAAAGCTGGCAGAAGACAAGAAATAGCCAAGATTAGAGCAGAACTGAAGGAAACAGGGACACAAAAAACCCTTCAAAAATCAATGAAACCTGGGGCTTTTTGAAGAAATTAATAAAATAGATATACCACTAACTAGACTAATAAAGAAGAAAAAAGAATCACACAGACACAATAAAAATGATAAAGGATATATTACCACTGACGCTACAAAAATACAAACAACCATCAGAGAATACAATAAACATCTCTATGCAAATAAACTAGAAAATCTAGAAGATATGGATAAATTCCTGGCAACATAAACCCTCCCAAGACTGAACCAGGAAGATGTTGAATTCTTGAATAGACGAATAACAAGTTCTAAAATTGAGGCAGTAATAAATAGCCTACCAACCAAAAAAAAAAAAAAAAAAATCCCAGGACCAGATGTATTTACAACTGAATTTTACCAGAAGTACAAAGATGAGCTGGTACCATTTCTGAAACTATTCCTAAATCATTTTATGCGGCCAGCATCATCCTGATACCAAACTCTGGCAGAGATACAACAAACAAACAAAATTTCAGACCAATATTGCTGATGAACATCAATGTGAAAATCCTCAATAAAATATTGGCAAACTGAATCCAGCAGCACATCAAAAAGCTTAGCCACCATTATCAAGTCACTTCATCCCTGGAATACAGGCTGGTTCAACATATGCAAATAAATAAATGTAATTCATCACATTAACAGAACCAAATACAAAAACCACATGATTATCTCAAAAGATGCAGAAAAGGCCTTTGATAAAATTCAACATCACTTCACGTTAAAAGTTCTCAATAAGCTAGGTTTTGAAGGGACATACCTAAAAACAATAAGAGCCATTTATTACAAACCCACAGCCAATATCATACTGAATGGATGAAAGCTGGAAGCATTCCCTTTGAAAACTGGCAAGACACAAAGATGCCCTCTCTCATCACTCCTATTTAACATAGTATTAGAAGTTCTGGCCAGGGCAATAAGGCAAGAGAAAGACATAGGCATGGGCAAACATTACATGATGAAAGCAGCAAAAACAATTACAACAAAAGAAAAAATGACAATGAGATCTAATTAAACTAAAGAGCTTCTGCACAGCAAAGAAACTATCATCAGTGTGAATAGAAAGTCTACAGAATAGGAGAAAAATTTTGCAACTTATCCATCTGACAAGGGTCTAATATCCAAAATTTACAAGAAACGTAAACTAATTTATGAAAAACAAAACAAACAACACCATTACAAAGTGGGCAAAGAACATGAACAGACACTTCTTAAAAGAAGACATTTATGTGGCCAACAATATGAAAAAAGCTCAACATCACTGATCAGCAGAAAAATGCAATAGGAAGAGAGGAAGTCAAATTGTATCTGTTTGCAGATGTCATGATTGTATATATACAAAACCCCATTGTCTCAGCCCAAAATCTCCTTAAGCTGATAAGCAACTTCAGCAAAGTCTCAGGATACAAAATCAATGTGCAAAACTCATAAGCATTCCTATACACCAATAATAGAAAAACAAAAAGCCAAATCATGAGTAAACTCCCATTCACAATTGCTACAAAGAGAATAAAATACCTAGAAATACAACTTACAAGGGATGTGAAGGACCTCTTCAAGGAGAACTATAAAACACTGCTCAAGGAAATAAGAGAGGACACAAACAAATGGAAACACATTCCATGTCCACTGATAGGAAGAATCAGTATTATGAAAATGGTTATACAGCCCAAAGTATTTTATAGATGCTATTTCAATTAAACTACTATTGACCTTCTTAACAGAATTGGAAAAAAAGAAACCCTACTCTAAATTTCATATGGAATCAAAGAAGAACCCATAGAGCCAAGACAATCCTAAGCAAAAAGAATAATGCTGGAGACATCACAGTACCTGACTTCAAACAACACTATAAGGCTACAGTAACCAAAACGGCATGAAACTGGTACAAAAGCAGACACATAGACCAATGAAACAGAATAGATATCTCAGAAAGAAGACCATTTACAACCATTTGATCTTCAACAAACCTGACAAAAGCAAGCAACGGGGAAAAAAATCCCTATTTAATAAATCATGCTGGGAGAACCAGCTAGCCATATGCAGAAAATTAAAACTGAACCCCTACTTACATCTTATAAAAATTAACTCAAAATGGATTAAAGACTTAAATGTAAAGCCTAACACTATACAAACCTTAGAACAATATGTAGGTAATACCATTCAGGACATAGGCATGGACAAACATTTAATGATGAAAGCAGCAAAAAAATTACAACAAAAGAAAAATATGACAATGGGATCCAAATAAACTAAAGAGTTTCTGCACAACAAAAGAAACTATCATCAGTGGAAACAGACAACCTATAGAATGGGAGAAAAACTCTGCAATTTATCCATCTGACAAGGGTCTAATATGCAAAATTTACAAGGAACTTAAACTAATTTAAAAGAAACAAAATGAACACCACCATTTAAAAGTGGGCAAAGAAAAAAAAAGTTGACAAAGAACAAGAACAGACACTTCTCAAAAGAAGTCATTTAAGCAGCCAACAAACATGAAAAAAAGATCAATATCACTGGTCAGTAGAGAAATGCAATTCAAAACCACAATGAGATACCATCTGATGCCAGTCAGAATAGTGATTATTAAAAGTTTAAGAGAATAGATGCTAGTGAGGCTGTGGAGAGATAGGAATGCTTTTACACTATTGGTGAGAATTTAAATTAGTTCAACCACTGTTGAAGACAGTGTGAAGATTCCTCAAAGACCTAGAATCAGAAATACCATTTGATCCAGCAATCCTATTACTGGGATAAATGGACATGTATGTTTATTGCATCACTATTTATAACAGCAAAGACATGAAATCAATCCAAATGCCCACCAATGATAGACTTGATAAAGAAAATGTGGTACATATATACCCCAGAATACTATATAGCCATAAAAAGGAAGGAGATCATGTCTTTACAGAGACACATATGGAGCTGGGAGCTATTATCCTCAGCAAACTAACACAGGAACAAAAACCAAACACTGCTTCTTCGCACATCTAAGTAGCAGCTGAATAATGAGAATACACACACAGGGAGGGGAACAACACACAGTGGGGCCTGTTGAGGGATTGAGGGGAGGGAGGGCATTAGGATAAACAGCTAATGCATGCAGGGCTTAACACCTAAGTGATGGGTTGATAGGTGCAGCAAACCACGATAGCACACGTTTACCTATGTAACAAGCCTGCATGTCCTGCACATGTATCCCAGAACTTAAAATTGAATTACATTTCATTTTAAAATAAAAACAATAAATAAACAAATCACACACTCCCATGAGTACCAGGGGCCTTTCCCACTCTTGGCACTATAAATCTTGCTGTCCACTGCCCCTGGTTATTCACTTTGTACTTTGTTTGTGTGGGCCTCTGTGGCATGGGGTGCTCTCCTCCCCTAGGCTAAGAGTATATATATATATATATATATATATATATATGTATGTATGACATATGTGAGTTTGAGTGAGTATGAACTGCAATTGATCTCATCCTCCCAGTGTCAGGTGTTATATTCTGTCATCCATATAACCCTAGAGTAGGAATCCCTTTAATACCAACAGGGTGAAATTGGCCTAAAAAAATGACATAATTCTTTTTTAAAAGAACTGCTTTTTTCCCCCCCTCTTTCTTCATCATCTCTTGTGCTACTATGTACTCTTGGACTTTTTTAAAAAGTTCAACAGTTTTTCTCTATTTTTCTTACTGATGCTACATATCCCACATGTGGTCAATAAATTCCCTATACAGAGCATCTGTGCCTTTTCAACCTTATTCTATTAACCAGTGAGCATGCCATTGCTTTCTGGCATAACCCAATTTGTTCTCTCTTATTTTAGACCTGAAATCAGCCACTTAAGTCTCCCAGTTTTCAATGTGTGTTTAGTGAGTGGTATTTAGAAATCAGTATCTGGCCATTATATGCAGAAACAGTCATAATGACATTCTTTAACCAAAAGGAAATAGTAATATTGAAACAGAATAGTCAGATGAATTTAAGATGGATGAAAATGTGCTTGAATTTTTTAAGGACAATGTTACTTGAATTTATAATCTTAATTTGTTGATTAATTAGTATGTTAATTGACAAATTAATCAAGTAAAAGTTACTTATTCTTTTCTCAGTATAGTAGTAAATAGTTTGATATTTGGTTAAGACCATATATGTCTGATTGATTCAATTTATTTTTTGATCCTTTTGGGTTTTTTTTTTAATATATAGGATACTTTCATAATTCAAACATCGACTACACAAAGAGGGGCTTTCAAATAACTCACATTCCGATTCCTATTCCCTCTACCCCATTTTCACCTACTCTACATAGGTAACTATTTTTTAGTGTCTGTTTATACTTCTTCTGTTTTTTGTTTTTTGTTTTTATTTTTGTTTTTGCCAGGAAAGTGCAGCCAGGCAGACAGACAAATTTAAACAAAAAGACAAACAGATATAGAGATATCTCAAGAAAGACAAAAAAAAAAATATATTCTTATTTTTCCTTATTTATAAAACAAAAGATAAAACACTGTAATTATACTTTACAACATGTATCTTGTTAATCACTGCATATCAGCTCAGAGAAAATTTTATTCATTCTTTTTTATGGGCAAATACTACTCTACTCAGTGGTTATACATAAATTCTTCAATGAGGACCTTAGGTAGTTTTCAATATTATACAATTATGCTTCAATTTAAAACCCTAGGTATACATTTCTTTTATGTGAGGAAAGATACCTTCATGTTAAATTCCTAGACATGGGGTTGTAGGAACAAAAATGTCAAAGGTAGTTTTTAAAAGATATTTATAGATATAAATTTTTATAGTTGATTTTCCAAACCACATGGCTATTCTTAATGTCTTAATCCTTTTATCCACAGCTGCCAACAACTATTTAACTTTTCTTGAATACTTTAACATTTATTTTTGTCCATCAGAATGGAGTAGCTCTACTGAATCTAGCACTGTAATAATGAAGTCTAAAATTGAATAGACCAGTAACGTCCATTGTTGCAGATATTTGTATATCAACCTGGTCTGGCTATAATTATATTGGACTGTTTTCGTCAGAAGTATCTCTTTAGCAGACTATAACACTTATTTTGCAATTACAGTAATTTTAAATACTTAAGTATTTTCCACACTTACCTTTTCCATTTCATAGATTTGTGAAGATAATATTATGAATCCAAAAAAAGGTCTTTCTCACATTTCTTTTAAAAAAAAATATTAGCTCATAAATCACACCATCTGTCCATATGGTATGGGCATCATTCTGCTTTTCAATGTATTATCAATCTCTTCCAGCTTTATGTCACCCACATTTTTCATTAAATTGCCTTTATATATTTTTCCAAGATGTAAATTACATCCTTACTTATATATTTATAAAAGTTCTCACTGGGGAAGATAGAGAATGCTAACATTTAATAAACCTGGAGGAACTTCATTCTAAATGTTAGATATATGTTTCAAGTATAGCTTTATCAATTATAAATCCATCTCACTCTTCCACTTTTTTCCCTTATGATCATAATGATACCATGATACCTATATTCATTAACTGTTTTGTATTTCACTGAGTTTTTCATCTGGTAATTGTGATATAACAAGAAAGATCAATCTTTCTTCAGGGCACTATTAGTATTTTCATCTAAAAAGCTGTCTTTCTAACAGATGTTTCTTCATTCCTTAGACCAATGCTATGGGTTGGTAACTATATTTAATGCATGCCAACCATCTACTTGGTACTTCACAATAACTGAGATAAGAATTATTAACTCTATTGATTATACAGCTGAGGAATCTGAGTTACAGAGTGGGGCTGTTATTCATGCAAAGTATGCAGGAACTGAATAGCAAAGTGGGTAATTGAGCTTGAGTTTCTCACAGACTAGAATCGTGATGGGCTGCACATAGCAGCTGATAGATGATCTCATAGGTTGCTCACTATCTGCACTTTCAATTTATCTCATCCTGCCAAACTAAACATTTTAAACAGTGCTTGTTTTTGCCTTTTGGGGGGCTTGACAAAAATAATTGGCAAAAGAATTAGGATAACATTTTGACACCATTATTCAGCCATGAATTTGTCAAGCAAGGAAAATACGAAAGAGTAGAAAAAGAAGATAAAAGAATACTCCTGGCCTTTGAGAACCAAAACATTTCACTTTGAAAAATTTATAGAAGTCAATTTAACAAAAAGGTAAGGAATAATCCTTTTAAAAGTGGTAGAGCCCAAGGAAGAATAATCTGTCATATCATCTTTCCTTAAACTTTCTTCTCCATGATCTTAAAGTGCTTTAGAAAGACAAATATGAAAGACAGGAATCCAATAAAGGAAAAACTAAACTTCAAAGACCCTTTGAATGAGACATTACCATAACTAATTTAGAGGACTAACATCTACACAAGAAAAGGTTTCAAGATCTAAAAGGTCACAGAGTACTAGAAAAAGAAAGATGTTGAATAAATGATCTCGTTTTGTTTCTGAGGGCTTTATGAATTTTTTCATCTGACACTCAATTCTTGATCAACAATGTTCTAAGCAACTTTTTTTACAGAAATGTTTCATGGAGCCCTAAATACTTCATCAAACTAAGAGAACTGGTGCTCAGATACCTTAAAAATCTTATTAGAGATACACAATGCATATTTGATGTTAAGGACTCTGAGAAATTATATAAAAAGGAGAGTCTGTTCCTCAGAACTAGAGATCTTGTACTAGTGATCTTTTTTCTCTCACAGCACTGAGAAATATTTTCACACCTTAGGAAATGCTGTTCTAACAGTTTTTCTACTAGCTCTTATTCATCATTTCCCAGCCACCCTTAGGCCCCCAGCTCCACTGAAGAACCAATGCCTCCCAAATTCCTCAGACTAAGAGACAGTCTTTGCATAAATTATAAGCTGTGTTAGGGGAGGGGCCTTGTTGCTCCTCACTGCTTTCTTCCCTATTTCTATCACAGTCATTGACATATAGTAAGACTTTCATAACTATAGCAAATAAATATATATATTTAATAAACTGGTTAAATAAACAGGAATAAATGAAAAAATAGAAATTTAACACCAATCACAAATTCACAAGATTATCTGGATGAAATCATTTCAATCATTTTCTCCAAACACAATGAAATACACTTGTATTGCTCAATAAACAATACAAGTTCATATGCAAACTGTTCGTACATAAAACATGACTGAGGATGTAAATTTTTGATCTGTTAAAGCAGAGCCTGGTGAACTTTTTTATAAAGGGTCAGATAGTAAATATTTTAGGATTTGTGGGCCATGCCATCTCTATTGTTCAACTCTGCCATCATATTGCAAAAGTATCCACAGACAATAAGAATAAATGAATGGGTGTGGCTTTGTTCTAGTAACATTTTATTTATAAAAACAATCAGGAGTGCTTAATATCATTAGTGATCCACTAAAATGGCTATATTAAAAACGATGTACAAGTATTGGCAAGTATGTAGAGAAATTGGGATCTTCAGATATTACTGATGGGAATGTGAAATGGTACAGCAAATTTTTTAAATAGTTTGGCAATTTTTTAAAAGGTTAAACAGAGAGTTACCATATGACCAGCAACTTTACTCTTAGGTGGAATTCCACCCAAGAGAAAAGAAAACATATGTTAAAAAAAAGAAGAAGACAATAAAACAAAACACTGAAAAACCTTTTGCATGGATGGAAGCATTAAGAGTCAAAACTGGAAACTACACAAAGATCCCACTGAGGAATGAATAAAATGTAGTATATACGAGAAATGGAATACTATTAGACAGTAAAAGAAATGAAGTACTGATAGATGCTACAACACCTATGAATCTCAAAAAATAGTAACTGAAGGAAGCCAGACATAAAAGACAAATATAATACCATTTTTATGAAACGTTCCAAAGAGGCAAATATACAGAGACAAAGTCAATGAGTGCTTATCTATGGCTGGGGGCTGCATGAGGGGTGGACAGTGGAGGGAATGGGGAGAGATTGATAATGTGATCAGGGATTTTTGGGGGTGAGATGATTAAAATGTTCTAAAACTAGATTAGGATGATGATGCAAAACTCTGTAAATGGACTAAAAACTATTAAATTTTATACTTAAAATGAGTAACTTTATAGCATGTAATTTATATCTCAATAAAGCTGTTAAAAACACATAATTTGTGGCCAGGTGTAGTGGCTCATGCCTGTAACCCAGCCCTATAGGAGTCCAAGACAGGTGGACCATCTGAGGTTAGGAGTTCGAGACCAGCCCGGCCAACATCGCAAAACCCCATCTTTAACAAAAATACAAAAATTAGCCAAGGGAGGTGGTGGGCACCTGTAATCCCAGCTACTTGGGAGTCTGAGGCAGGAGAATTGCTTGAACCCAGGAGGCGGAGGTTGTAGTGAGTTGAGATCATGCCATTACACTCCAGGCTGGACAACAAGAGAGAAACTCCATCTCAAATGAACAAACAAAAACACACAGATATTTTTATATATAACTGGTGGAATGTTTTCTACACCTCTGTGAAAAAAAATTGTGGGGATTGAAAATAAATCTCAGAGTTATGTTTCCTATTCTAAAATTTACTTTACGGAATTCCATTTAAAAATATCCCTTAAATTTTACAGAAAGTGAAAGTCCTGTATAGAAGCAGTCAGTTTAAAAACAATCTCTAAAATTAATGGGGCTCATGTTCTCATTTTTAATTTAGATTTGTCTTGTGTCAACTGTGTATTACAAAGTATTGCCTATTTATTACCAAACATAAGTAAAACATCATGCATTTAAAGATTTGTAGCTAGATATAATTGCTATAACTAAAAATGTAATATTTTAAAATAGAAGGATACTTGCAGTATTTATGGTTATTTCCACTTCTGAAAGCTGGCACGTAAGTTAAAAAGATACCCAATATAAAAAGCATTGGCAATGGTATCCAAAAATGGTTTAAAATTTAATTATTATGCTCTAATTCAAGAAGAGACAGACGCTCAAGCATTACAATTCTCTTCATGTTTTTCTGCATTTGAGTTTGGACCTGACAATCTGATGTTAAGTACAGAAAGAATTTCATGGCACACATCAGGGTTGTCATGATCTTTCTATCCCCAGATGATAACCATGTTATTTTGAAATATAAACAGCAAATTACGTTTTCAGAATGGGTTTCAAGTCTCTGGAGGTATTTAAGATTTGAGTTATTTGGAAATGTTTTCTCCTAAAAGTAATGTCTCCCATATACTTGTTGATCATGTATTCCAATTTATGCCTGCCATCCTGGTTTAACTATGAGTAGTGCTTTCTTCACTCTCAAAAAGTTATCTAACTTAGATAATAAGTTATATGGTAATTCTGCTTTAGTACTATATTCCTCAAGGAAGTTATCAAAATAACCATGCAGGAATCTGATTAGAAAAGGCAAATTTCCACGATCACAGAGAAAGTATCTGGTAAAAAAAGACATTACTCATCCTTCCCCCAATATGGAGAAATGAACATACTAAAAAGTCATGCTTTTAATTTAATGGACAGAAGATTGTGACTCTCTAGGCAGTCCAAAGCATCAACACAACCAGAATTACTAGTATAGATGTGTCAAGAATTATGGCTTCTTCATAAAACATGACAAACTTTCCATTGATGGTGCTTTGCAGGCTTTATTTCCAGCCATAACATCTGATCTTTGTTTTGCCCTCTTCTTCCGGATGACCATGTAAGATTTTCTAATATGAGAAGAGTGATGAACTAATGTTACACAAATCTTACTCCATACTTACAGTGAGGAAGCTAGAAGATGACAGCTACAAGTTTCTGAATCTGGACAATCTTATCTCTTGAAACTAACACATTCACTATACACTCTAAGACTTAAATTTAACACATTATTCTTTTGAGCATAAATAATGTGTGGGTGTGTGTGCAAAAAGTGTAGCGAGATCATGTGGAAAGGCAGACTAGTGTTCAGCACACAGTGAGTGATTAGATCACAGATTTGAGCCTGGCCCAGTGCTCTATTTGGAAAGAAAGACCTGGTTTTCAAGGTGTTCCACTCATTCTGCTGAAAAATAGCCGGTCTATACTGCAATGAACAGCAGTGAGCAATGAATTCAGGAAACGGAGAATACCAATCAGTATAGCAACCATGGCAGAACATTCCAACATACAAAATATGAAATGAGATCTACTTTGAGGACAAAATGAAGTTCAAAAAACAAACCTTTCATCTCAGTTTGTGTTTATCAAGAATATGATTACCATGACTCGACTTATCTCAATATACTTCCCAAATTTTTTAAATTACTAGTTCATCTACTCAAATAAGCAACTCTCAGATGCCAGCTGTCTCCATTGTTCGGAAACAAAGTCCCATCCTCCATGAGTTTACAAAAGAAGATAGAAAAGCAAATGACTAAACTCAGTAAATGATAATAGGTGCTGTGAGAGAAGTCCACACAGAGTAAAGCAGAGACACTGAGAAGGGCAGTTCTATGCCTGGGTTAGAAAACACCTCCCAGTGTATGTGACACTTGACCAGCCTTGGGAAATGACCAGGTGACTGTAGAATTCCTGAGGGTTACAGAGAGCTATGCTGGGAACTACTTGGCCTAGTCAGAAAACTGTTAAGTGTATACTTGAGTAAGGGACTCACAAGAAGAAGATGGGAGAATTATAAGGAGATTTAAAATACAGGCAATGTCACGCTAAGGATACTACACTTTTTATTACAGGAAATGGGAAGATATGAGGTATTTTAAGCAGGGAACTAGTGTATCCAGACTTGAATTTTAGAACTACAAATAATATGAGAAATTGAGAGACAAATGAGCAGTGTTGCACTACAGGTATTAATCTAGCCTTGGAAAGTCTGCTCCACGTAGGTCATATCTGAGCTGAAGTTCAAAGAATGAACAGGTGTTAACCAGAAAAGAAAGTCATTACAGGGAGAAAGGGAATTAGGGTAACGGAACCATAAACTATTACAATGTAGTATAAATTGAGTAGTAGAAAATTATAAGAAATAAGACACAAATGTTCATTGCAGCATAGTTTATAATAGCAAAGACCTGGAACCAACCCAGATGCCCATCGATGATAGACTGGACAGGGAAAATGTGGCACATATACACCATGGAATATTATGCAGCCATCAAAAACAATGAGTTCTTGTCCTTTGTAGGGACATGGATGAACCTGGAAACCATAATTCTCAGCAAACTGACATAAGAACACAAAATCAAACATCACATGTTCTCACTCATAGGCGGGTGTTGAACAATGAGAACACGTGGACACAGGGAGGGGGAGCACTACACACTGGGGTCTGTTGCGGGGAAACAGGGGAGGGACAGCTGGGGGGTGGGGAGTTGGGGAGAGAGAGCATGGGGAGAAATGCCAGATATAGGTGAAGGGGAGGAAGGCAGCAAATCACAATGCTACATGTGTACCTATGCAACAATCTTGCATGTTCTTCACATGTACCCCAAAACCTAAAATGCAATAAAAAAAAAAAAAGAAAGAAGACTCCAGCAAACGGTATATCCTCAATGAAGAGGAAAATAATTGTCAAAGGATTTCTATTTCCTCCTACTATTCATGGCATGGAATTCAGGGCCAGCATGTCACACAACTCCATGGAGTACTGTTTACATCCTAGTCTAAGTGAATGACATCTTTTGGGGTGTTTTGCAGTGCACAGCTGCACATGAAAATCTAGAAAGGTTTTGCACTGAAACCATATAAACAGCTTTGTATGTGCAGATAAGCCAGATACTTGACTGCTTAATGAATACTGATTTAGAAAAACCCCAGAGCCTAGAGTAACTAGTAAGACAAGTGATAGCAAAGAGAAATATTTTCGGAAGCAAATCTTACAGTTAAGTCAAACCAAGAAAAGTGCCAAATTGCTCAATCCTCAGAACCTTTAACCTTGCTTTGACTCTTATTTTTCTCTTTCTCCAACTCTTCATTAAACCACCATCCATGGTTCATTACTGTGACCAAAATCACCGTCTCACAGAAGGCTTTCATGACTCCTAAGAGCCTTAATGGCTTTCGCAACAAAGACAGTTCACTCAACTGACACATTACACTCAATGTATATTTTAGATAAAATGCTATGCTCTTTCACTCTTTATTTACTCATCCATGTTTTTTTTAATTATACTTTAAGTTCTGGTGTACGCACACAGAATGTGCAGGTTACATAGGTATACACGTGCCATAGTGGTTTGCTGCACTCATTAACCCGTCATCTACAATAGGTATATCTCCTGATGCTATCCTTCCCCTAAATCCCTATCCCCTGAGAGGCCCTGGTATGTGATGTTTCCTTCCCGGTGTCCATGTGTTCTCATTGTTCTACTCCCACTTTGAGTGAGAACATGTGGTGTTTGCTTATCTGTTCTTGTGTTAGTTTGCTGAGAATGACCATTTCCAGCTTTATCCATGTCCATGCAAAGGACATGAACTCATCCTTTTTTATGGCTGTATGGTATTCCATGGTGTATATGTGCCACACTTTCTTTATTCAGTTTATCATTGATGGGCATTTGGGTTGGTTCAAAGTCTTTGATATTTGTGAACAGTGCCACAATAAACATACTTGTGCATATGTCTTTATAGAATGATTTATAATTTTTGATAAATATGCAGTAATGGGATTGGTGGGTCAAATGGAATTTCTATTTCTAGATCCTTGAGGAATCGCCACACTGTCTTTCCCAATAATTGAACTAACTTATACTCCCACCAGCAGTGTAAAAGCATTCCTATTTCTCCACAACCTCTCCGGCATCTGTTGTCTCCTGGTTTTTTAATGATCATCATTCTAACTGGCATGAGATGGTATCTCAATGTGGTTTTGATTTGCATTTCTCTAATGACCAGTGGCATTCAACATTTTTTCATGTTTATTGGCTGCATAAATGTCTTCGTTTGAGAAGTGTCTGTTCTTATACTTCACCCACTTTTTGATGGGGTTTTTTTCTTGTAAATTTTTAAGTTCTTTGTAGATTCTTGATATTAGTCCTTTATCAAATGGATAGACTACAAAAATTTTCTCCCATTCTGTAGGATGCCTGTTTACTCAGAGGAGAGTTTCCTTTGCTGTGCAGAAGCTCTTTAGTTCAATTAGATCCCATTTGTCAACTTTGGCTTTTTGCCATTGCTTTCTGTGTTTTAGTCACGAAGTCTTTTCCCGTGCCTATGTCCTGAATGATATTGCCTAGATTTTCTTCTAGAGTTTTTATGGTTTTAGGTTTTACATTTAAGTCTTTAAACCATCTTGAGTTAATTTTTGTATAAGCTGTAAGAAGGGATCCAGTTTCAGCTTTGTGCATATGGCTAGCCAATTTTCCCAACACCATTTACTGATTAGGGAATCCTTTTCCTGTTGCTTGTTTTTGTCAGGTTTGTCAAAGATCAGATGGTTGTAGATGTGTGGTGTTTTTTTCTGAGGCCTCTGTTCTGTTCCATTGGTCTATATGACTGTTTTGTTATGGGAATGCTTGTGATTTTTGCACATTGATTTTGTATCCTGACACTTTGCTGAAGTTGCATCTCAGCTCAAGGAGATTTTGGGCTGAAATGATGGAGTTTTCTAAGTATACAATCATGTCATCTGCAAATGGAGACAATTTGACTTCCTCTTTTCCTAACTGAATCCCCTTTATTTCTTTCTCTTGCCTGATTGCCTTGGGAAGAACTTCCAATACTATGTTGAATAGGAGCAGTGAGACAGGACATCCTTTTGCTGGTTTTTGAAGGGAATGCTTTACTCATCTGTTTTACGTTTTTTCAAAACACTCATCCCTAGAAGAAAGCATATTATTCGTTTACAGATTTGTTTTCTCAACCTGAACTCTTCAATGAGAATACAGTAGTCCACCCTCATCCCTGCTTTTGCTTTCTGCAGTTTCAGTTACCTAAGGCCAACAGTAGCTTACATGGAAAAGTCCAGAAATGAAGAATTCATGTTTTAAATGCTATGTCACAATGACTACACCATTCACCTCAATCTCATCACATAAGCATTTTATAATTTCACATCATCTGAAGAAGAGTGAGTAAAGTATAATAAAATATGGTGAGACAGATACTACATTGATGTGGCTTTTATTACATTATATTATTATAACAGTTCTATTTGTTATTGTGATTAATTTCTGTGTGTAATTTATAATTTAAATGTTATCATAGATATAGACACATAGGTAAAAACAGCATTACTTAATAATGGGGATACATTCTAAGAAGTTAGTTTTTGGTCAATTTTGTTTTGCAAACATTACAGAGTGTACTTACACAAACCTAGGTGGTCTAGCCTACTACACACCGAGGCTATGTAGTATACCCTATTGCCCCTAGGCTTCTAGGACAGTTTGTTACTGTCCTTAACACTGTAGTCAATTGTAACAAAATGGTATTTGTGTATCTAAACATATCTAAACAGAAAAGGTATAGTATAAAATATAATCTTACAGGGCTACTCTATTTACTCCATTGTTTACCAAAATATTGTTATGCATAGATATGTTTAATATGAAAATTTTTATATTTTAAATGCATTGCTCCACTCTCATATTATGCATGAATATATATGTATACATGTATTCATAGCATACGTGTGTGTGTGTGTGTGTGTGTGTGTGTGTGTGTGTGTACACATAGACACACAGCATATATATATACACATGCAGGGTTCGGTACCATCCATGGTTTTAAACATTTACTGGGGGTCTTGGAATGTATCCTCCATGGGTAAAGGGGGAATTACTGTACAAGCCTCATGAAGATAAAAGTTCACCATGTCTACAATTGTATCCCTAGCCCCTGAAAAAATTTCTAAAATATAATAAAAAATTATAAAGAATTAATGAATCGACATTCAATAGTGAAATTTTACATGGGGACATGTAAAAAAGAGGGAGGAGCAAAGAGGACCCCTAGTGAGGGTAAGCAGGTATGAGAGCAGGTTTGAGAAAATATGTTTAAGTTATGTGCCTCAAGCTTTCAATGGTAGTTTCCAGTAAACAATTGAATATAGAGAAGTTTACACTGGAGTCAGTAGCACAGGACATTGGTTGAACATTAGCAATTTCCCAAGGGGAATATGTGTTGTAAAAATAGAACACTAAAAAAAAAAAATCAGCATTTATTAGAAATGCAAAAGAGATGCCTCTAAAGGCATCAGAGAAGTAACCATCAAAGCAACAAGAAGTCAATCAGAAAAGCATCATTGTTCTGAAAGACAAGGGAGCAGTAGGGTCCAGAGAGAGGTTGTGGCCAACTTTGTCAAAATCAGTAAGAAAAAGACTGAAAATTATTTTTTGCTAATAATACAAACTGGGACAAATACCTTTGTAGATGAATAACTAAATGTGCTTTGAGAGATTTTTCTTTTAGGTTGAAATATATTTGTGTTGATCTACATGTCTAGATTCTGACTTATATTAGAGTAGAGATACTGGGGGATTAAAGCAAAGTCCTTACATACTAGCTACATAACCATGGTTGTGATGCTTAATTTTCTGTGACCCAGTTACCTCATTTGGAAAATGAAAAACTATACTGGCATCTATCACATATATTTTATGAGAATTGAATGAGATAATATACATATACATTCCTTAGCACACAATTATCATTCAATGAATATTTACTGACAAAGTGGTATTTTATTATTATTATCCATCCCCATTCTGTACAGCAGTACACACTGTTGTACAGAATATAAGCTTCACAGATATCTTGGTGCAGTTGAAATAAAATGAAGCAAATGTCCAAGGTTTGGGACACTGAAGTTAACTTATACAGTTTAAACCAACTAAGTAACTTTCTTAATTCATCTATATCACAGACCATTGAATTTAAGCAAATCTGAATAATTTAGAATAGCTAATAATTTCACAAATCTGTAATAGTGATAAAATACTTCTAATTTTTGAATTGGTCAGTTTAACAACTCAAACTAATTCCATATATCCCTCACCTCTATTTGATACTTATAATATTACTTCTTTCTAAATTAACTGTCAAACTTAATTCTCTAATATAATCTACATTTAGATTCCCTCTGGAAAGATAAAGAATTAGGATTCCAGGATGAAATGTCTAGCTCCATGTTAATTAATTGAGTCTTCCATTTTTCCAAAATACTAAATTTGACATTAATTTTCTTAATCCCCATAAATAATTGCAATGATATTAAACAGATATGACTCACCAATTTGAAACAGTGCTCTCTAGTTTTGTATTTAATATGAAAGCAACTGTTTTATGTTTTTAATGCTTTGCTCTGCTTTTTTTCCTTAATAAAAATCACTCTGCTTGCGTCTACATTTTAATAGAATACCGCAGCTACTTGAGAATATATTTATTTGTAATGGTATAATCTTAACAGCAGAATTTGTATTTGGGTAACATGTGTGATGCAGTTCATAATGCCCTGTTAGTCTAGAATTTATAATAAGTCCACCAAATGAGACAAATAATGTTCATTTGGGATGACTCAAAATCTATGCTTTTAAACAGTCTGAAATTTAAAAATATCTGTATCTATATGTATAAAATTGACTTCCTTTCCCAATAGATTCCATTTACCTAAGAATGTATGGACTCAGAGGTTACCCACTTATTCAACTGTAAAGAACCAAGGAGTAGGAGAGTATATTGGTTAAAAAGGTGATGCTACTCAGGTATTCAAGCTTTTTTTTTGTAATGACATTCTAGAATTAAAGCAGGTATGATGTAAACTTAAAATAATAAGGAAGTTCCCCAAAAATATGTTTTTATTTGTAAATTTTTTGCTGGCTTGTAATCATTTTAAATGGATTCTCTTTTCCTCTGAACATATGTAACAGTTATTTGTATTATTAAAAAGCAGATAAAAAAAACACTGATAGGGAATGAAGGCAATTTGTTTAGACAAATTTAATAATTTAATAGACCCCATAATAATTTAATACTTATTTCACTCAAATATTATTTTATGTTTCTGTGTATACAGGATTCATTGCTACCCAGGTACAAAATATCTCAGAGATAATCTCCCTCAAAAAGACAATTTCTGTTCCCTCTATATGATAATTCTATAGACTTGGACACTGGATGCCAATTGCTTTTTAGCAAGTCACTTAGCCTCACCAAGTTAGAATTCCTTTCCTTAGCCAGTTGCTCATGCCTGGCCAAGGTGGAAGGATCACCTGAGGTCAAGAGTCTGAGACCAGCCTGGCCAACATGATGAAACCCTGTTTCTACTAAAAATACAGAAGTAAGCTGGGCGTGATGGCACACACCTGTAATACCACCTACACAGGAGGCAAAGGCAGGAGAACTGCCTCAACCCAGGAGGTGGAAGTTGCAGTGAGCTGAGATTGCACCACTGCATTCCAGCCTGGGCAAGAGAGCAAGGCTCCATCTCAAAAAACAAATACAAATTCTTCCCCTATAAAATTGTGGAGCTCAGAGAAATTTTTGACCAACAGAGGGGTACTTGAAAATATAACAAACCTGCATGATCTGCACATGTACCCCAGAACTTAAAGTATAATGAATACATTTTTCAAAAAAGAAAATATAAATAGTTATTTGTACAGTCAAAATAACTGGGTGTCTGACTGGTACTTAATGGTAGATCCTACAGTGTGTAGAACTAACTCCACTCAATAAAGAATTATCCCACCTACAATGTTATCAATAACCTTGTTGTGGCTCATAAGCTGAGAGCTGGTCCCTAAAGTTATTTCCAATTCTATCATTCCACAAAGCATGTTTTAAAGGTGTTTACAGTAGACACTTTGGTTATCTGCTCCTATCCCACTGTCTCTTACCATTTCAGTGCATGCCCTGAATTCCAGCTGAACAGCTATGTTGCTCTGCCCCAATGCTTTCTTAGATCTTGCCATGAGCAGACTATAGAACTGACTGATAATTAATGCCCTTGGGATCAGCTTTAAATCAGGGACTGAGTATACTATTTTCCCTCCTATAGGGAGGCATGGGAGTCACTCTCACTAAAGCATTCTCCAGTGCTCCCCACAGGATTCAATCACAGTTGCCCGCAGTGCTAGCAGGCTTCCCAATGGACCTTTTATTGTACCTTTTCTTCCCTGTCCCATTTCTCACTGGTGTTCCTTAATACCACCTCCAAAATAATCTACTTATACCAAAATCCATACCTTAGAGTCTGCCTTATTGCTGAAACATGAAATGAGACAGTAACATATTTACTCTAAGTGAAAAAAGGGTCTCAGATAATAAATGTATCTTAGCAGTATTTGTTCACGCTGTCAGCAACAGATTTGCTGAAGATGGAGGCTTGTGGGAATTGAAATGAAAAAGAAAGAGGAAAACACTGGAAGAATGACTCTGCTGTATACGAGGGATCACTCTGAATCATAGTGCAGATTTTACATCATGGAGAGGCAGTAGTGATGTCAGACAAAAAGGCTGGAGGAAGTAGCCCTAAGGAACTCAAGAGCGTTGAGGCACAGAACTGATCTCATGAGAGAAAAATACAAGAATCTGTGTAAACCAATGGCTAAAAGATATTCTAGCCACATATAAAAATCAAGAAACACTAATACATTATGCCACTGTTAATCTTTAAATAAGTTCTGGTCATTTAGTAGAGATTTGGCTAAGCATTGAAATTTTCTGAACTTCATAAGAGATTCCCACCTGGTCAAGCACCAAATAACGCAATGCCATGCTAAGAATATCCAGTAAATGAAGGGGTTCCCTTTCCATCTATATAAAAATAGCATCCAAGCATCTGGTTTCCTAGAAATCACTTCCACAGCAAGTCACAGAAACAAACCACTGTATGTTATATAATAGAAATGCAACTCCTTGAGCTTTTGTCTAAATATGTATTCTCTCAGCAGTAAAGTGTGAAGGTCATGTAGTAGTTGTGGCTACACTCATTAAAAACAGAAACATATACTTTGATTTATGTCCCATTTTATACAATTGATTTATCAACTCTGCCTACTGGTAAGATTATTCCTAAAGTTACCAACTGTCATAATTTTATTGTGATTGAATGAAAACTGGTAAAAAAAATACAGATGTTTAGCATTTTAATGCATCTGAGCTAAATATACCACTATCACTATTTCATAATTGTATGTAATTTCACATACATAGTTAACATATATATCAATACAGCTTTATGAGAGTGGTATTATTAGTCTCATTTCACAGAGGAAGGAATCAAGGCTCAGAGACATTAAATATCTTGCCCAGGAGCATAATAGCTAAGAAATGCAGAAATGAGATTCCAACCCCAGTATGCCTGCCTGCAAAGCATATGCCTTCTCACTTACTATATTTTGGCAGAATATGTCACTGTATTAGAGGTTTTTGGTAAGAACTAGGGAGATAACATTCTACTTTACTATACATGTGGAAGAAATATGTAAATGAAAAAATACTACTGCATTTTCCAGATTTCACATGCCAAAAATAATGGTTAGTCAAACCATATTTGTAAAACCATCCTGCAAATAGTTGACTATAAACATAGAAGGATAATGATCACATTAAATTAAAGCACTGCTGTATTCTAATAAAACACTCTTGTTTTCCAGAATGGCTTTCCATCTTTTGTCCAGGAGGAATATTTCAGGCAAATAGCCCCCAAATGCTTATAGATTCTTCTTGGAATATTTCATGCTTCCTCAAGATATTAATTTGATGACATTAAGATCAAGTCAAGTACATAGTTAGAAGGTGATGAACATATAAAAATATGAATTTAGTTAGGCACAAGTCCTATTATTTCAGAATAGTTCCCTGATGAGGGCCATAGGGAAGAGTCACAATTTGGTATCATTTTTCTTCCACATTGTAATATATCTCATATACCTAGATATGTATTTTGAATAGTTATATTTTCTCACTAATCATCATAAATGTAATATTTGTGCATATACCCAACTGGGAGTCAGGAGATGTGTATTCTAGATTTGTTTCTCACCTTAACTCTATATTCAACCTTGAGTAACACTGGAGGTTACAATGATCTTAAAAGCCATTTAGAGTTTGTTGCTTCCATTTTACAGATTTTTGAAAGAGAGAAAAGAGAGAGAGAGATTCTGGAAAATAAAGTGACTTCCTCAAGGCAACCCTACTAATAAGTAGGTAGGCTAGGGAGGCTAACACAGAGGTTCTGACTCTAAGACTGGTGCTTTACAAGTATTTCTGGACTGCTTCCCCATCATGATATGGCTTCACTAACATGTTTAAAGTTCAATTCCAAAATGCAATAATTCTATAACATTCTCAACTGTAAGCTACAGTAGATGAAGCATAGAGGAAATCCAGAACCATACATATTTTTGGAGAAAGTTAGAGCCATATAGTCACACACGAAAAGGTTTCATTAAAGAAGTAAAACAATAGGTCAACTTGTATTTGAAGGTTGGGGTAAACACCAAATTCTGACATAAACAAGGCTTTGGGAGGTAACAAAAAATGTTTCAGAATCAGGCTTTGCACAGAAATGCTGACAAAGCCATAATTACTGTGGTGCTAGAGTGTGCTTTTCTAATATGATATTTCATTCCCTTGAATACATTAATTTACTTTGTGATATGTTTATTGCATAGATTAAGATTCAGTTTTTGAAATGTGTTTTCAAATTACGTATGCAGGAGAAAAATATGCTCTTTCTCCAAAGTGCAGAATACTAATTTGAAAATAATCTATTTTCTATAATCATTTTACATTTCACTCTTCTACTGAAAAGTTAGGATATGGATTTTTTTTCTCTTTCATTTCCTGCATGAAGATTTTTAAAAAACACACTACAATTCCAGAGTATTAGTCACACAATCCAGCTTTTATTAAAATTATATTTCCTTTTTACTGGGAGAATGCAAGCTACATCAATCTGATATAACATAGATATGTTGAGAAAAAGAACTGTGTCTTAAGATACCAATTTTCAACCACTATCAAGTGGGTGGATTAATTTCCTGAAATCCTGAAGAATATCAATGGTCTACTAAGAAGGGTTATTTCTAAAGATATTCATATTGGCCACTATTATTTACTGATTTTCTTTTTCTTTCTCTTCAAAATAACAATAAAAAATAGCCAGTCCCAAGTACTCACTTGTGCCTGCACCAAAGTAGTGGTACTGGAGAGCAGATATATAGACTTTTTTTTTTTTTTTTTGACACGGAGTTTCGCTCTTGTTGCCCAGGCTGGAGTGCAATGGCGTGATCTTGGCTCACCGCAACCTCAGCCTCCTGGGTTCAAGCAATTCTCCTGCCTCAGCCTCCCGAGTAGCTGGGACTACAGGCACACGCCACCATGCCCAGCTAATTTTTGTATTTTTAGTAGAGACGGGGTTTCACCTAAGGGGCACATATAGCTTACTCTCAGGTTACTCAAGACCTCTTACAGTAATAACAAAGCAAACAAATTAAGCTGCCCAATATTTACAAGCATTTCAGGAAGAGAAGGTCCCAGACATGTAGTTTCATTTACATGGATGATTATAAAACAGTTCTTTTTAAAGTACTGGGGTCTCTGCCCATGTAGCTCTTTCATGGCTGTGATGAAAATGGTTTTAAAATTCACTTCATGTTGAAAACACACACACATACACATTTTTTCCTGCAACATATTGTCCAGTGTGCCACAGACATATACTTATGCTGCTGGTGGTACCTGCCTTCACACTGGCCCCCATTATTCTCTGGTCCCCATGGTAAGTTCTTACCTACATCATGTCCTCTCCCATGATGAATAGGGTTGATCTCAGTAACTAATAGTACATTGTAAATATAACAATTTGTAGCCTCTGAGGCTAATCATAGAAGACATTTGCTGATTGTAGGCACTTTTCTTGAATCACTTGCTCTGGGGAAACTCAGCTGCCGTATCTTAAGTCTTAAACAGGTGAGGTCCATGGAGGGGAAACTGAGCCCTCCTGTCAACGGTAGTATCTGCTTGCCATCCATGTGAGTCACTTTCAGAAAAGATCCTTGAGTATCAGTCAAGCCAAACTGACTGCAGTCTTGGCTGACATCCTAACCTTAATCTCATGAGACTCAATTCACACCTTTAAGCCATTACCATATTTTTGACCACAGAAACTATGTTAGATAATATTTAATGTTTTAAGCTACAAAACATTTGAATATTCTGCAATCAATAACTGTTATACATCATTTCTTGATTTTACAATTTTAGATATTCTGTATTAATTGCTCATTAATGGAAATAAGGGTGTAACTCTTAACTATTTATTCCAACCATTCAATATGGTATATTTAATTTTTAAAATTAGTCAGTTTTCAGTATTTTCACTATTAATGATCTCATAAATATTATTCACAGTTGAATCATTACATTGTTTTATTTGATACAATTTTGGTCTCACTATGCTTAATGACATTCTTCCTAAAATTTTTTCTCACTATTCTCTATAATGACAACTAATTTATCCCCAAACTCTGTAAGTGAAATACCAGACCAGTAGGGTCTGGTATTTTAGCAGGTCTTTTGGGGGATCATGGAAGAAGGGTGTTTATTTTTTACTTATTTTTTGCTTGAACATTCCCGAGAGAGCTTACAATTTTCCTTATTTTATCTGGGTTATTTTATCTCCTTATTTTATCTAGTTACTCTCTGGGTCTGCTAAAAAACAGAATCCTGGAATATCCCTTCACTATCTTCCTGATGACTCTTTTTTCATCTCTCCTGTGATGGATCCTCTGATTCCTAGACATCAATTTCATATCTTCTTTGTGATTTTCCTCCTTTTTTTGCTGCAACATATTGTCTAGTAGTTTCCCGAGAAAGTTATTGTTTTGAGATCTTGTGTATCTGATGATGTCTTCATTCTAATATGCTCTACTGGCCAGATATCGATCACTAGTTTGCTAATTATTTGGTCTCAGTATTTTGAAGACGCTTATTCAATGTCTTCTAATGTCTAACATTGCCATTATGTAGACCCTTTCTGAGATTCCATCCTGTTTTCAAATCTGCTGTTTCTTCTTTGGAATACTTTATTTTTTACATTTGAGAATTTCATAATGATATTCCTTAGCAAAATCATTTTCTTTTTCTCTATCCATTGTTCATAGATTGTTTCTTTCCCGTTTTCTCTGCTCTTTCTTTCTGGAATTCTTGTTGATCTTTATGAATTGACCTTCTATTTGTTTTATATTTCTTCTTTCATATTATATGCCTAAGTCTTTTTGTTCTTTTCAATATCTTCAACTTTGCCTAATACAATTTATATTGACGTTATGTTCCTTTTGATATAATTTAATTGTGGATATGAATAATTTTCTTCTTATACTCCTCACTTTAATGTTGATTTCTTTAGTTTTCTTACTGTTGTTCCTTTCATATTAGAAGCTCTGCTCACATATCTGATCATCGCTGAATATCTACTAATATTTAAGAAAGAGATGCTAAAGGCTTATTGGAACTTCTTACCACATAGTTTGAGGAATGATAATCCTGGTTGTAGAGTGACCAGATAGCCCCATTAGTTGCTCTAAATAATTGTTCCCATTTTATCTGGAACAACTACTTGGCAATGTCTATGCATCTTTCCTTGTTGGTTTGCCCCATTTTTGGATAAAAGCCTTCCAATTTTCTTCATGATAGAGTACAGTTAGAGGCAGGGTGTTTTCTTGTGTTTTGTTGTTTGAGATGGTATCTAGCTCTGTCACCCAGGCTGGAATACAGCAGAGCAATCTTGGCTCACTTGCAGCTTCTGCCATCTGGTTACAAGCAATTCTTGTGCCTTAGCTTCCTGAATAGCTGGGATTACAGGCTTGCGCCACCATGCCCGGCTAATATTTTTGTATTTTTTGTAGAGACGGGGTTTCACCGTGTTATTCAAACTGGTCTTAAATTCCTGACCTCAAGTGATCCACCTGCCTTGGCCTCCCAAAGTGCTCGGATTACAGGCAGGAGCCATTGCGCCCAGCCAAAATAAGGATTTAATCATCACTTTCTCCCTGTTTTGTTAGTGCTTGTGCCCTCAGCTGACTTGATGTCCCTTAGGCTATAGAAAGAAAAGTATTATTATTCCACCATGTTTAAATAAATCCACCATGTTTAAATAGAACCACTATGTTTAAACAGTCTACTCCATTTTGGACTACTTATAAACTTTAGAATACTTACAACATATTACATTCTAAGTATTCTAAAATTAATCTTTAAGCCTTTAAGTTAATCATTCTATGATTTCCACATATTGATTCTGGGCCTATTTCCTGGGATATAATGTATGTCATTTCCACCCAGTCCTCTACTTCTGCTACATTATCCCACTACATTTTTCTCATTTACTATATAGAAGAAACTAAGGACATGCATCTTAGACCATGTACCGTACTGGAATAGGTTGAACATGGATTGGCGAATAGAATGTGTGATACAAAGCATACAATCTAATGGGACAGAGTCAAATTAAATAAGTAAAAATAAATAAATTAATTAATAATACTGAGTTGTAATAAATACTAAAGGACATAAGAAAGATAGAATGCCACATTTTCCCTGTCCAGTCTATCATCGATGGGCATTTGGGTCAGTTCCAGGTCTTGCTATTGTAAACAGTGCTGCAATAAACATTCGTGTGCATGTGTCCTTATGGTAGAACGATTTATAATCCTTTGGATATACATGTACCCCAAAACCTAAAATGCAATTTAAAAAAGAAAGATGGATAGATAGAATGCAATATAACAATTTTCTTCTTTTACTTTAGCACAATTTCTAAAAATGCTAACTAAAATTACAGGAGAACATTTTCAATAGCCACATAATGCTATTGACTCATGCTGTGCTAAAAATAACTAAAATGCTCATTTATTTTTCATACATAAATAGTTGTTAAGTAGCAATTCTCCCTATGTATCTGTGTAATCTGTGTGCTTTCATATGTTCACCTTTACAAAATGTGGGATTTTATGTTAAATTTATTTTGTGAGAAAACATCTAATTTCTTACATTATAAAATATTTGAAATTAAATTTGCATTTTTTTCAAATATATTAGCTCTGTCTCCCACGGTTATGTTTTTGCCAAAAATGATAAGCACACCTTCTTTGACATCAGCATCCAAGTTATTAAGACAGCATAAAGGATTCAGACAAAGCCATAAAGTTACTTCATCTAGGCTGACATCATTTCATTAATCAACACTTTAATTTTTTTGTTTTTGTTTTGTTTTGTTGTTTGAAAAGGAGTCTCACTCTGTCACCCAGGCTAGAGTGCAGTGGTGAGATCTCAGCTCACTGCAACCTCCGCCTCCCGGGTTCAAGCAATTCTTCTGCTCAGCCTCCTGAGTATCTGAGACTACAGGCATGAGTCACCATGGCCAGCTAATTTTTGTATTTTTAGTAGAGACAGGGCTTCACCATGTTGGTCAGGCTAGTCTCTAACTGCTGACCTCATGATCCACCCGCCTCCGCCTCCCAAAGTGCTGGGATTAAAGGCATGAGCTGCTGCACCCTGATGGCTTTAGTTTTTAATCATGTGTGAATATTTATTTGGTTTTTCATCCTAAACCCTTGCCTTCCCTACTTTTTGATAGTTTGGAATTGCAGACTAATTGAGAGATATCCCAATCTGATATGGACAAGGCCATTTAGTTGCATTTGACTTTTTCTCATCAAGACAGGAGAAGAAAAATCAGGCTGGACTGCAGTGGTGTGATCTCGGCTCACTTACGATAAGGCTCAAAAAATCAGGCTTTTGTCTGATATTGTCACCACTTTTTATCTCCCATAGCAATAAAGGACAAAGATTGTTAGGGGCTAAGAAAATAGAAACAAAGCTTCCTACTTTTGTTGTAGGCGTGCCTGTATTAGCCTCTGGCAAAGCAAAAGGAAAGCTCTTGATAATCAGCTCAAGAAATTAGTACTGGCATTCATACACTGTATTTTTAACTTTGACTTTTGTAATAGCAGGAACAAGTCTAAGGAACAGATGAATGTTCTTTCCTTACTGACTAAAAGGTGTCCCTTCAGAATTCCTAGGTTCACTTTACTCAAAATCTTGCCGAGTTTGAGAGTCCTTCAGCAAAGTGTTTATAAGTAGCTGTGATCTGCTGCTAGATTCAACACTCCAGCTTTCAAGAGGAAAGTGAAAGAAACAATTTAAAATAAATTAATCAGTGCTCAATGAGAAGTTACACAGCATGGACACAAAAATGTAGTATATTTTCATCTACTTATATTTTTAATACAGTGTTATTTGGTTTAGCCTGGTTTTATCTTCTAGATTTTTAGTTTAAATTTGAATCTTTTCTTTCTTTTCTTTTTGGCAATTTCATTTAAAAAAAAAAAAAAAGGTAAAAGAACCAGGTGCGGTGGCTCATGCCTGTAATCCCAGCACTTTGGGAGGCCAAAGTGGGCAGATCATGAGGTCAGGAGTTCAAGCCTGACCAATGTGGTGAAACCCCATTCCTACTAAAAACATAAAAATTAGCCATGCATGGTGGTAGACACCTGTAATCCCAGCTACTCAGAAGGCTGAGGCAGGAGAGTTGCTTGAACCCAGGAGGTGGAGGTGGAAATTGCAGTGAGCCAAGATCACACCACTGCACTCCAGCCTGGACAATAGAGTGAGACTCCATCTCGAGAAAAAAAAGTGAAAGAACATATTGACAAATAAAGGTCTAATGCTTGAGTTTGCCCAGCAGAATTTTAAGAACAGGTTTTTCTCTCAAGAATAAGACTGTACCTCAAATTATTATCAATCCTTAAAAACAAACATTACTGAGCAATTTAATTTTAGGCAAAAAAAATTTAATTTTGTGAGTGAATATCAATAGGAATGTTTTAGTTATTAAAATGCTTAATAAAATTTTGCATTAGATATTAACACATTTTTATTAACTCATAAGTCAATTTAAATTTGGCTAGAGAGCTTCATTTTACCAAACATTCTACATTAGGAATTTGAAAGATACAATATCATCTAGCGATACATAAAAAAGCAAAGGCATAGAAGTTTGGAGTCATGATAACTTGGAGTTTGGGTTTCTGTGTGAATTTGGATCAGATACATAACTTGTTAGAGTTTATTTGACAATTCTGCGTAATACTTTTCATTCATAATGTTGTTGGGAAGATGACTATTAGAGAAAATGATCCTCTCACACAGTAGGTGCTCCAGAAATGTCTGATTTTGAGCTTAAAAGGCAACTCAGAGATTTCTATTTTTACAAAAAAAAAAAAAAAAAAAAAAAAAAAAGAGCAAATTTTACTTTCGTTGATAAGAAGACAGGAACATTCTTGGCTGGAATATGTCACGCTCTGACAATGGATAGAATTTTGCTCATGTGGGCTTTCTCTCCCTTTTCTTCCTTTCCACTCCTCTTATCTGCAATTCATTCTACACTGAATAAAAGAAAATTAAGATCAAATGCCAAGTATTTCCCTTACATTTTGGAGAAAAATGCACTTCTTTGCTTAGAATGGAAAGAATCACAATATTTAAAAAGTTTCTAATCATGCAAAACCAGGGAAATAAATACCAAAAGAAGGTAATAAATTAAAAAGAGCATTTAGGGAGACAGCCTGGGATGATAAGAGTTTAAAACTTTGATCTTTTTGTTTATCTTAGAAAAATTAAGATATACGTATTCTCTCTAGCTCCCAGTTTTCTCATTTTCAAAATAGAAAAAACTGAAATTATTATGTTTATTATTAGTATTAAATTATACAACCTTTGTGGCATTCCAAATATTGATTCAATCAGTATGTTAATCATTTATTTGTCAAAAATGACAATCTGCAAATGTCTTTATTTTATAAAAGTATTCCATGATCTAGTCTATACATCAGGTGAATAGTAAAGATTATTTTCTTTGTAACTTTACTGTTATCTACCTGTCCTCATATTTTGTTGTGAGATCGTGAAAAGCTCTATCAAACTCTCTTTATGCAGTAAGTTATAACAAATTAGCAGTGGCTTATAAAGAGACATCAAATTAGAGTAAAAGGTAACTGAACATATCATAAATTATTGGTTAATTAATGTTTTCTTAATTTCTTGTAAGCATGAGAGTAGAAATTGGATATGGGTAGATTTTAAATGACTTAATAGTCTTACATAGGAGTTTTTGTGGTATGGTAGGAAGAAGGTGGCTACTTAATGTTTTCAAAAAGCAAGTGACCTAATGAAAAGTATGAAAGGCTATAATGTTGATATTAGAACATTGGAAGACAGTAAGAAAATAATTAAAAGACCTTTGCAGATGTAGGGTTGAAATGAAAAAGGCTTAGATCTGGGTTACAATCTAAGACTTGGATTTAGGTGAAGAAAGTAGTGTAAATCTGAGTGACAGTTTCTTGAAGAAAAGAGAAAATTGTTGTGAGTCATGATAGCAATTATCCTGACAGAACAGAACTGTGGTGGCTTACCAGCTCAGGCTCAGAGAGTGCTGTTATATTCTACTGAATGGGCTAAAATAGTCCAGGTTGAGAGCATTCCTCTGAGGTCTTAGAAGAAATAACAGATATGAGAATTATAGTTAGGCAGCTTAGTTTTAAAACAGAAGTTGGATAGTTTTTTTAGATAACAAAGATTAAAATCTATTGTTATAAGACTGAGGACTCAGAGACCAAATGTCTGCAGCATATACAAAGACTAGAGAATAGAAAAAGAAAATAGAGTTGGGACTACTTAGAATCCACTGTCATCACCCAACTTAACAAAACATGCAGTAGGTCACAGAATATCCATTGTTTGAAAGGGAATCTGAATATCCTGAAAGATAGCACTGTCTCAAAAGCTACAATCTTTAAAATAAAACAGCTAGAAGGGAGGTTTATTTAACAGCTTGCAGCATGTCCCTATCTTGTTTTTTTTTTTATCCTTTACCTTAAGGTATGATTACCATTCTATTTTTATAAACCACATCTTTATAAAACATGTTTTATTTGTTGAAATGTATGTCTTTCTCAAGATGTAAACAACTAGGTTTCCCTTAGTTTAAGTTTTGCATAGATAACTCTGCATCAAGCATAGAGTCGGTAAAGATTGCTACATAAATAAGTGCCTTCTGATAAAAAATCATCTCAGAAAAAAAACTCTTGTGTTTATCTCACATTTTGTCAGTGGATTGGATTTGTTCTCTGATCCAAATTCTAATGAATAAGTATCACTGCTCTGAAATGGTTAAGATTTATTTTGAACTAAAGGTTGCTTCTAAAATACACCCGTATTGTACATTGCAGGGCTGACACTTACCTCCGTTTCTCTGCTATTAGGCTTAGGTGGTCATAGCTGTCAAGAAATCCAAAAAACAAACAAACAAACAAACAAACAAACAATACACAGCAGTGGAGAGGCCAAGTTCCAGCCCAGCTGTGTTATGCTCAAACGTTACACCATGGCAAAAGCTTACACCCTTACTTACCTCCCTCTCTAGACACTGGGGAGTGCAGAGAAAGCTGATAAAACAGATCTCTCCTATTTTCCAGGTCACTGCCACAGTCATTAAGACTAGAGATGAGTTTTCTGTGTGTGTGCCTATTCCAAGTCACAATTCATAGATCCTTATCACCAACTGAAGAAAATATGAGACCACAGATTGTGTCTCAATGATGGAATTTTTGACACAAACACAGAAATTTTTTTCTCCAAAGTACATATCCAACACACACACACACACACACACACACACACACACACACACACACACACACAGGTTTACTTACATTTAAAATAACATTCAGCATATTGACAAGGATGAATGGAGCTATGACCCTTAAACATGTCAGGTAGAATGCCAAATACACCACTTTTCTGAAAGTAACATGCCAATAAGCATCAATAATCAATAACTTTAATAATTTTCAGTTCTCTTAAATTTACTTTTAACTTATTTAAAAATAATTATACTTTTTGGAAATTATTTCAAGGAATGAAGAGAGGGAGATGCTTTAAGTTTATCTGTTTCAAAATAATTTAAAATAACCAGTAATTATGTGGCTTTTTTGGAGCATTAAGTGAATCCCCAGAAAATACAATTAATGCAATTAGCAGAGCTCTGACATCCCCAGAAATATTAGCCTGTGGTCTGTGTATCCCCAGGCTGTGCCATGAGTGACCCCTCAAAGAAATATCACCTTGCAAACAAGGGTATTTTTTCCTCACATAGAACATTTGTCTAAGAGGAAGGTCTTTTGCTTTTATGAAATCTTAGTATTACAAAATCAGCAACTTTACAAGAAAGAGAAGAATGAAAAAATGAAGGAATTTATATGACTCAAAAGAGCTAACAGAAATACTAAAAAAAGAATTTTTAAAAAGATGCTTTTGAATGTTGAATGATATTTCTCTTATCAGACACAGAAGTAAAGATAAATAGAAAATATGGGGTTGAAATTGACTAATGTGATATAAATTTGATTGTAAGGATTTTAAAAGACTGTGCTAAAAATGCACATTCACTTTGGAAATGTGCTCTAGCACTTTTTAAACATTCATTCCTTTTAATGTATAACTTTGTCATTGTATACAGATAATCAGCTTCTTCAGGACAGAGACTGCATCTGATAGTTCTTTCAGCTCTCAAAACATATCCAGGTAAAAAGGTGATTAGGAGAATTATCATTGCCTAAAGTACTCTGATTTATTGACAGAGTTTTTCTTAGAGACTGTTAAGTTTCTGCTTACAATTTGGGGTTTTATTCATGGAAATGTCCATTTTTAGAGATAAAAGATACGGGTGATTTAAATTTAAAATCTAGTTTTACAGTTAAAGAAACAGAAATTTTAGAGGTCAAATGAGTTGTTGAAAGTTATACAATTAGTTAGTGTTATTCAACTAATTGGGAGTTAGACCTTCTAAATCCACATCCAAGCTCATTAACCCAAATAATATATTTTTTATTTTCCCTCTAAAGATTCCTATTTAATAGGGTAGAATTTATGCTCAATTTTAATAACAATGCATTTAAGGTATTTATCTACATTACCGATTCAGGTAATACATCCTAGACCTGGCAGTATTTAATGTGAAAAAGCTATAGCTTTTAATTACGTTTTTCTACTTGAATAATTGGTGTTTGTGTTGTGCTGTTATAAGAGTGATAGGGCTGCTAAAGAAACAATACCCATAGAGAAACAAACCCCTAAAAAAACAAAGAAACCTAATTTAATCTTAGGAAATCTTAATAACATTTTAAAGTCCAGACAATGAGAAAAGTGAGATTCATCACACTTACTTAAATTCTATTTTCAATTCTAGTCACCACTTTAAGGTGGTCTTTGACAAACCAGAACACTTCCAAGGAATATCAACTATAGTTTAAAGAATCTGAATGACATTTCTCTTTTAAGAAGTAGGTAACTGAGAAAAACTGAAAAAGGATTCTAGTCTCATAAGGACCTAGAAGAGACTTAAAGATGATAAGTAGGTGAATAGGCATAAATAGGATGAAGTAAAGCTTTTATTATTTTTCTATTTTCAAGGCATTAATTCTAAAAGCCCAATTCAAAACCAAGTAACTATAATTGTTAGCTATACAAAGAGGAGGAAGGAAAGAAATGTGGATTGATGTCCCTGTTAAACAGCAGCAATTTTTCAACAGCAGTTATGCTTTTGTACAAATTTAAATTAGATGGTATCTGCCTGTAGATTATTAATCAAACAGAAATATTCAGCCAAAGTTTCCCCTTGTGATTATTTTATTTTGCATAATTTGCCATTTGCACTTCATCTACAGCTGCAATCTCATTGATATAAAAGAAATGTCAACTTCAAAGTTGCCATCTCTTACAAATTATAAATTCAGCTTTGTGGATTAATGTTACAAGTGGCCTATTCTTAAGATAATTAAATGTGAATGAACCATGCTTTACAGGTAATCAGACAAGTCTTTCTCCCAAAGATGTGCAAGAATAGATTACCTGAAGAATTTAGTTCCCTGCTTTACCTTATATACATGGAAATCAGCTAACACATTTAATTAAATTGACATGTAAATAAAATTAAGAAAAAAAGTTATTGTTCTTTTCCAAAGTATATATTTTAATAGATTTGAGAAAATCTATTAAATACTTAAGTCATTCAAGAGGAAGTTATTACATTATCATCTAAGTTATTCAAAAATGATTGAACAGGAAGTTTGTGCTTTTGAAACTGAAGAGAAAGCTCTTAAAAAATAATCTTTAGACAAATAACTAAAAGCTGGGTACAACACAAAAACACAATTAGCTGAGGGCTTTGGCGGATGAACCAAGCAGGGAGTTTCTAAGGCAGAATCAAAACTTGCAGAAGCATAGAGTAAAATCCCTAAAGAACCAGGTGAGGGTGCTCTGGGGTAACAACAGCTCCCAAAGAGTCAAAGACAGAAAGGAGAGATCAGGAAAAAGGAACCCTTAATTCTGTGCATAAACTCAAGGTAAGTTCCTGGTTGACCACTGGGACCACTCATGGGGTGAATAGGGGACAGTGGGCAAAATTAAAGCAACTTACAAGTAAAAATTACAAAAAAGTGAGACGTGAGCTACAGTGCAGTATATGTGTGACAATCCACAATCTGAGTTTAAACAAGTAAATTGCCTGCTAAAATAAAAACCTTCAATAATCTGTTGAAGGAAAAGTAGAACAGAATCCAGAATATATTCAGGATTCTGAATATAACGAATATAACATTCACAATATCCAGGATGCAATTCAAAATTACTCAATATAGAAATGCTGTGAATGTGACCCAATACCAAGGTATTAAAGAACATATGCCAATCAGGATGGTGCAGAGGCTAGAATTATCATATGAGGCTTGTAAAGTGCCTCTCATAACTATGTTCTTTGAGATAAATAAAAATGCAATTGTAATGCATGAAAGTATAAAAACTCAGCAAAGATAGAGTCAATGTAAAAAAGAAAGTGAAATGTTAGAACTGAAATAAACAAACATCTGAAATAAAATCACTGGGTAAGCTTAATAAGAGAATGGCCATTAAAGAGAAAATGGCCAGTGTAATTGAAAATCTGTCAATAGATTTCACTAAATCAAAAGATGAGAGATTTTTTAAAAATTCCAGCCAACCTAACGGAGCTTGAGAAATCTATGGGACAATGTCAAAAGTTTTAACCTATAGGCAATTGAGTCCCAGAAGGGGAGAGAAAGAAAACGGGGCAGAAGAGCTGTTTGAAGAAACAATGAGTATAACTACAATTTTTGGTAAATGAACAATAGTTAAATTTAATAGTTGAGGAAATGCCAAAATAGAAAAATTCAGAATATATTTTGTAGATAATCACACTCAAAATTTTCAAAGCCTACAGCATGAAGAAACTGTATTCAGTGAAAATAACATGTTATTTTTAGAGGAGTAATAATTTGAATAAAAACAGACTTTGCATCAAAAACCCATGATAACCAAAAGAGTAGGGAAGAAAAGGAAATCTTTACATAGATAAAAAGTAAAAATAAAGTTGTAATCTCATAATTTAAAATGTAATGAGACATGTTTCGAAACTTAATGTGAAATAAATATATTTACATGAAAAACCAAGGAAATTTATTTCTATCAAAACTACACTCCAAAAAGCATGTTTATAATGTAAAAAAAAGGTCTTCAGGCTGAAGGGAAACTAGGAAATTATACAAGATGAAATGCTTGGATCTTTGGTCATAAATAAACAGCATTAAAAATGTTAAAAATATGAGTAAATATAAAAAACGTTTTTCAAATTTCCTCAAAATATACTTTTTAAAGCAAATATTATAAAATTACTTATGAATTTTTAATCTGTATGTATATTAATTCAGATGACAATTGTAAGTAAAGGATAGTGGGGATAAATAGACCTATTATATGATTGTAAGGGTTCTATATTTTACACAAAATGTTACAAAAAATTGAAGTATACTGTTATGTACTGTTCATTATTAAGGATGTAAATTATAAGCCATAGAACAGCCACTTAACAATAATACAAAGAGGTATAGGTAAAAAGCTAATAAAGAAATAACTAAATTATAAAAATATATTCAAGTAATTAAAAAGAAGGCAGTGAAGGGAGATAAGAGGACCAAAAAATGAAAGATGACCATATAAGGACAGAAAATAAAAGATGACTATCATAAAACCAATAATAAAATAGTAGAACTCAAAGCTCAATGTATCTGCATTATAGTAAACGTTAATGGGCTAAGTGCTCAAGTTAAAGGCAAAGATTATGTTTGAATATTTAAAAAAAAAACCGAGCCCAACATATACTAACCAAAAGGGACAGATTTAAATACAAAGACACAGAAAAATTGAGAATAAAAGGACGAAAAAGGATTTACAAGTGTCAGAAGGCCGAAGTAGCAATAATAATATGAGATAAAATAGACTTCAAAATAATTAGTATTACCAAACAGTGACATATTTCATAATAAAAGGGAGCGGAAGTCAAAATAATCGTATACGTTTATATACCTAATAACTGAAGTTTAAATTTTTCTAAAAATCTAAAAGATTTAAAGGGAGAAAGAGTCAATTTTACAATCAAACTTTGAGAGTAACACCTTCTCTCAACAATTAACAGAACAGTTGCTCTAATGAAGGAATCATTTATTCCCTTTTGATTTGATATTTCTAGGTCCTATGAGGACTGCTTTAGACCTTTGGTAAAGAAGTGCAAAAGCCAAAAAATATTTAAAAATATAAGCTATTTGTCCCAGCTGAAATCCCAGTAATAAGATTTTGAAAGTTTTTTTTTTTTGAGGGGAAGCACTATAGTTAGAAATCTGCTTAATTAAAAGATTATATCCAAGATACACACACACACACACACACTTTCACATATATAAAATATATATAAAATATATATTAATATACAAATAATGTATGTAAATATATATATGCATAAGGACTTTATGGTTTTTCTCTTTTTGAAAACTGTTTTGGGGAGTATTTTTAGTTGGCTAAAACTTTTTTTCTAAATTATGTACATGGTACTTACATCTGCTTCCTTTCTTCAAAATTGTTCTCATTTATTTTTAATTCACCTTATTCTTCCTTTCTGTCATCTATCTTTTTTGTATTGCCTTACCTGATCTCTTTGGCTTTATAGGATACCAGAAATTACTTTGTATTGTGAAAAAACTTGACCTTGGTGTGTTTAATGGCTAGGGAATGGGCTAATTACAGAGTAAGCTGATTGGTGTTGGGTTTCCTATCAGTCTCCAGAGAATGTCCTCACTGTGAGACATACTATGGAAACATTGCACTGTCTCCTCCTGTTGTGTTTCTCTCTTTTGGGAGACCCAGGATTCATTGTGCAAATAGGATCCTTGATTCTGAGGAATATGTGTTTTACCTTATAGCTGTGCCTGCTTCTCACATAGTTAAATATTAAGCCTTAAAAACTGCTTTTCTTCCTATATTCACTAAAAGGCTCCACTCTGAAGCTAGTAATCTAATCATGAAACAAGTAAAAAAAAAGCCAAAATATAACTCTCTAGCTTTCAGCTAGCTATCCTAAAACCCTTTTGTAAAAGAAATTTACAATTAAGGATATCTCCATTTGTAAGCGTGTCTACCTGTGTACACTAAAAGTTTTTACTGTTGTTTTAAATTTATAAGTCATTCCCTTTGTTTAAGGTGCTTTCCCTGGCCATCGGAATTGAACTTTACTTGCATAATTTTTTTCCCTTGGTTTGAACAGATGATAATATTTAGGCCAAACATTTTAGCTTTGTAGTCCGGTATAAATTTTCTACTCTGTCTTACAAGAGCTGTCCTTTTAGAACTCCAAATTTGGGGTTGCCTAGCTAATAATTGCTTAGAGAAGAAAACAGGTAATCAAGAGACTGACAGTCTAAAATAGTGGAGAGAAACTTTAAAACATGACAAGTGAAGAATCTTATAAATCTAAAAGATTTGTTTCACTGTATGTATATGTGTTTTATACACATTTATAAGCACATACGATGTTTCACTACCAAAATATGCAAAAGAGCTCTAATTACTTGGCTTAAAGAAAAAAATGCTTTAATCAAATATTTTAACTGAAAAATAAAGATTTTACCTCAAATAGTTTCCTAGTTCATGTTACTACAGCAATCTTTGGTAAATAAAGACTGTTTTAAAGTTACTGGTAAAATAAAATAGAAATATCTTTAGAATTTAATTTAGAAATTCAGTCTGAATTACTCAGGCAGGTCAGATACTGCCTTTAGTAGGTGTTTTAAGGTCATAAATTGCTTCTGTCATATTTTTGATAATTATTTGTCTTGTTTATTTTATAACTATTAGATTCTAGGCTCTAAAAAAATAGATATGAGTTCTTCTTGGCCTACCTATGCCTCCTGGCTATGCAGGAAAGGGTGAGGCATTATCTGCAGTTCTGCCCTTTGTTCTGGGCACTGCATCTAACACATAATTGAAATTGTTTATCTTCTAGGTTTTCCACTATAAAGTTAGTAAGAGTCAACACTGTAACTAATAAAATTAAAGCTACTAGATATAAAGGAAACAATTTTACATACAAAGGATATATTAAAGTAGGATTTGTTTTTACTAAAAAGATTATAAAAAGGCATAAAAATGTGCTTTTTATTAAAGCAAAAGTAATTTCATCTCATTTAGAGTTTTTTAAGAATTGTTTCATATTAAAAAAAATGATGGATAAAACCAAATTGATATAGAAAACTAAAAAGGAAAGTAAATATTTGTCCTAGGGTAAAATATTAGAACAAAACTGAAGGTTTAAGCAAGTTATAGAAGGCTCTGGCATATTAATCTCATAAAAGAAATTTTGTTTGTGATCAAGTTGTCTAAAATTTAAAGGGGATTATTTCATTTTTTTTCTATAAGTTAAACATGAATATCAAAAGCACACTGGTACATGGCCAGCATCTGGTCCCTTGTGTTGAAATAATGGTTTTCATGGAGCACTGATCTGCTCTATTAAGAAAATTATTAGTGTTTGTAAAAGGTCTATAAAAAGTCTTACTTTATGATCAAACTGTTTGAGATTGGATATATTTGCTTATAAGATTTTATTAAAATAAGTTTTAGCATTAATAATATGCTATTGAAAAGTAATTTTTTTTTCTCTTTTGGACAAAGTTTTCAGTTAATATTAAGAGATAGTAAAAGATTTTTTTTAACTTGAGTAAACTGCAAAAAAAGAGAAGAGAAAGACAGATTCCATTGTCTTCATGCTATCTTTATGTCTTATTGTTTGAGAAACCGAGGCTCCTTTCAAAGCATAAATGTTTTTGCTTTCTAAAATATTTGTCTAATTTTTGATATCAGATATTTAAAATCATAGATATTTGACAAACTTTCCAAAATCAAATTTCAAATTCTGTCTCTCTGATCTCATTAACTTTTTAGATATTAGGTCCCCTGAAGTATAAGATATATTCAGCTTATTTGGTACATTAAAATCATATAGAAACCATTGTAAAATATAAAATAATGTTTATATTTGGGTTATATTTGTATAAATGTGTTATTAGTATGTGTTCCAAGATAGTATGGAATTTCTATAATTCTGATATGTGTTAGTATGTGTTATCAGTGGTAATTATAATTATTATGATAAATTTTTGTATGCCACAGAGGTAACCAAATTTCCTTGTCAACGGTGTCTTTCACCATGGATTTGCTAAGACTTCTGTTATCCACAGCTGTTTTGCTTTGATTCTTCTCAAAATGTAGTTTATCATCAGCTAGAGTACAAAACTTCCTTCTTTAGGGGAGTTCATAGAGAGGACCTTGATAGGCATGCTTGAAAGCAGGTTTCTGATAATTTTGGAGATTGTACCATTGGACTAGAGAAAAAACTTGCCAGGGCTTTCATTGGAGAGCTGCAATGATCGTGAGGACTGTAGGCCCAATATCAGAAATAGCAGCAGTTAATTGCATGGGACTGGACTATTAGATATTGAAATAATTTTTTATGAATTTTTTGTTTGAAACATTGATGATTATGTTTTGTTTCTCAAAGTCAAGAAATTTTTTCTTTTGAGCTATTTATAGCTTTTAACAACTGAGTAAAGTATACTCTTGTGAACAAAATTTGAAGCATATTTCCTTCTGTCTGATTTCTCCAGAATTTGTAAACTATTTGTAAGTATTCTTAATTCATAGCAACATAGTTATTTGTATAAGTTGAATAAGAATCTGTTCCATTTTTAACAGGATACAGTTAAGAACACTGGTTATTTTATCATGGCTTCAACTAGAAGGTCATATCTTCAGATATGAATGCTTTGAGGAATTAAGATTGATTTTATACAGCCAATAAAAGCCCCTTGGAAAGACTTGTCTCCTGTCTACATAGTTCCTTTGCAGTGTCCCTGACCTATGGTAAGTAAAGAATGCCACTTTCTGACAGGCCCAAGAGTCTCAAGTTTTTAGGGGTACTTCAATAAGAGAGGAACTTACTTCATGATAGGTATCTAGAGGCACAGATAAATTCCTGGCTGGGCTTAAAATGTTTTTAAAAGTCCAATCTGAGATTCCTTACAAAAAAAAGTTCCAGCAAAGCCAATGTTTAAAAGCCTACATGGACAATAATTCTTGTACTTTATGCAATTAATCAAGCCAAGTATAATAAGACTAAAACTTAATGTTACAAATAACTGGTTCCTTTAAGATTTCATTTGTAAAAAATGGGGGAATAGAGAGAGAGGAAAATTACTTTTCAAAAGAGAGTAGTAAACCTATTGTTAGATTCTAGCCTTGTCCATTAGTTTTGAGTTTTCATTTTTTCCCCACATTTTGGTCTGAATCCTGAATTCTTTACTTACTAAAAGTCTCCAAACTAACATTTTTCATTTTCGATTTTTTTCTTCCATTTTTCTGGCTTGAAATCACTAGAAATTAAGACTGTGCTTTTCTTAAAGCCCTGCTTTTCTTGAAGCAAACTGAAGCTAGACAACTTAAACATCACTAAATATAACAGCAACTTATATATAAACAACCTTCACGCCTCCCTGCTGATGTGTGGACTTCTCAGAACATTCACTTGAACTCCTGGTCCAAATGACAATCCAGAAGAATCTGTCAGGTTGCCATTGCAGTCTGAGAATACCTTAGAGACTCTAGAAAAGCTAGTCTATAGAGGGACTGCTCCAGACATTAACTTTTGTTTTTCTTCTGTTTCCATAGAAATGCCTTATTAGACAGCTGACTGCCTGCAACACATGTAAAGGCAAAGCCCATCTGTAATGCTACCTCTTAGAATGAGACAGAGTTGTTTAACTGAACTGGTATATTTTCATGCCTAAGAGACTAAAGAAGATTTAAACAATATGCTTAAATTTGTTCTTTTCTGTATATACCAATTTGTCTTTCTACTTTTTTGTCTAACAACCTTTAACCCAAATTCTACCAAAGCAATCTACCAAAGCTTTGCTTTTAATTTTTAAAAATTATTTTACGTTTCAAAGTTGGTACCAAAAGAAATCAAAATATTTTATCCCAAAATATATTTATTTAACCTATCATAAAATGACTGCTGTAGTGCCAGCAAACAGAAGTAGTCTTGCAAAGTTATCTTTTGTCGGGAAAAATCTGCATCTATAGAGAATTTCCATTAATATACCTAATCCTCTTCCATGCCTTTCCTAGACCTAGGAGAGATTAAGAGGCTGACACCTTTAAAAGTCTAAAAGGAAACATTTACCATCTATTTTCTCTGAGGGAAGCTTCATCTACCTAACCAGACTATCTTTGCCAGTCAAATCTCTCCCTTTCTCTCTCTTATAAACGTGCCTTACAACTAAAATCTGTTTTGGGGCATGCTCTGAGTCCACATTCTTTCTATCATCTAAGATGATATTAATATAAATTCTGTATCTTATTGTTGGGTTGGGTCCTTATTCTGAAGCTCCCACGTATACACATTAAATAAATTTGAATATCTTTTCTTCTAGTAATCAATCTGCCTCATGTCAGTGATTTTTCAGTGCCCCTTAGTAAGACAATCCCCTTTAGTAGGTAAGAGGAGAAGATCAGGGGAGTTGTGTTGTTTAGGATGCTCACCTTGCCTATCAGGAATGAAAAGGAAAGCAGGTTCATTCTTATCTTAGACTGCAGTGTTCTGCTGCTCCTGTGGTTAACCAACGTAAGTAAGTCAGAATGAGAGAGAAACAAAAAGCAGGAAGATAAAAAGATTTAATGTACTCCAGAGTGTTAGAGGGTTAGAGAATGAAAATAACAATATAGGGCTTAACACTTTATACTACCTGGTTTTCCAAAAAAGTGTGTATCTGAAATTATAGACACTGATATGCATGACTGTCTATTAGATGAGTTATTTGGCAAAAACCATCCATTGTAATACTAGAAAATATTTACACAATTATGAAGGCCAGTCTTAGGATATTACTTATACTTTGAATTTTAGTGTCAATGCAAGTTAAAGTTTTGCTTAAACATTTGTTTCTGAGCTTGAGTATTCCATGACCTCTTGCGCAATTACCTTTATGTTTTAAAAACACGGAGTGCCAATCTGTTAGATTTCAGTTAGATTTCATTTGCTAACATTGACGTGTCATTTCAGCCTTTTGATTCTGAGCATTGATTCCACAATTCACTATAATTGGTTGCTCTTCCAGATTTAAATTGTTCTTAAGTTATATTTGTAAAAAATCCTGTCTACATCAATTGAAGTTACTGACAGAAAGTAGGAAGGGACCTGAACAGAGTTCTGTGAGTGATCTCATGTTCTTTCCCTCCAAGTTGACCTTACATTTTAATCAGCATTTAGACTGTGATTGTCCACCTGAGTAAACATTCACTTAATTCTTTTAAAGACACTACTTCTCTTCTTTATCCTCAAAACATTTCAGAAAACATTAAAGCATGTACTGATAAAATAAAAGTGCAATATCTATTGAAGTGCACATTTTGGTGAATGGATTACCAGAACAATTTGTTACAAGACAAGCTGGGGCTGGTTTGACATTTCATGGTTTTAGGGACTTAAGCCGGACATTTGTGGTTACGAAATGCTTTATCTTAAGTGTGCAGACACTGTTCATTTAAGTAATTCATCACAGATTTTTGCTAGCTAAGTAGTAGGCATGAAATGAACATTGGTTGGTCAAATGAATGAATGCCTATGTCATTTTGGATTCTCTTTACTATTTTATACTCAACTGCTAAGGCTCTTGTCCTAATTTTTCATTTTACAAATAATAATTTATTTTATTCAGTAATCAGATCCATATATTTTTCCAGTATAATCCAATCTGAGCCATTCTTATGGTCTAGGCATATCTGAATATATTTTGGTAATGTTATTCAGCCTAACTATTATTGTGTAGAAGAATATTGTCCAAACTTGAGTATGGAAATTCCTGCCTTTATTTCATGGAGTTCATTCTTTTATTCATTCATTTGTTCAACAAATACATATGGTATTCCTGAAATTCATTCCCACTCTGATTGGGAGAAAAAGCTCACTTACAAATCAAATTCTGCTACTAAGAGCATTTGCCTTTGCATCTTTTGATGTGGGGCTGATATTTAAAAACACACTTTGTTTCCTGTATGTCCAACACATGATTCCATGTGACATGTCCCAAGTATGTAGCTATTTGGGACTCTTACTGTATCCAACCTTCACCTGCTTTGGAATCACTGTCTGTTTCTTACGAAGGTTCCACAGGTATCCTCTTCATGATGGTAGGTTAAACCAACTCCATCATATACTGAAGCCATTATGAAGCCTCTGTATTACAAATTTTATTAAATTAATAGTATGATTTTTGAAACTTACAGAAACACTAAGAGGAAAGGTATGCTATACGAATAAATGAAAAATGTGCTTTATGAAGTCATTAATGAAAAGATTAACTTGTAAATACATGGCATATAAGGAACTGGATAATCAAACGTGAAAGTTTTTAAAAGCCTGTAAATATTCCTTACACACACACCATAAGAAATACCCAGTGGGTCAGAGATACAAATAAGCAGAAATTATTCAAGTATTAGAGAAAGACAGTTTATTTATATACCTAGAGATAATATGTCCATTTTCCAAAAGCATTAATGGAAAAGATCAATAGATTTTTTTGCATCAATGTTTTAAAAATATAATACTTTACATGCCAAAAAGACCTCAGCAAAATATGACCAACTGCAACAACTATTTGTGTTTTGGATCTTAGAATAATAATTGTAACTTTTATCTCAGATACTTTAAATTCTATCACTGATAAAAACTTAATATACCTAATATTTACAGCTTCAAAGAATGGAGAAGAACAAAACTAGCAAGCTGAAAGAAAAATGGATACAACATGTGATCATAAAGACATTAAAATGTCTTTATGTCACAAGTGGCAGGATTTCATTCTTTTTTATGACTGAATAATTTTCATTATATATAAATAGACCACATTTTATTTAGCTATTTATCCATCAGTGGACACTAAGGTTGTTTCTGTATCCTGGCTATTATTAACAATGCTGCAATAAATATGGGATTGCAAAGACCATGGGGGTGCATGAAGTATATCTTCAAGATACTGATTTTATTTTGACAACACTGATGAACTGGAGAATATTATGTTAAATGAAATAAGCCTGACACAGAAAGACAAATACTGCATAATCTCACTTATATGTGGAATCTTAAAAGGTCAAATTCATAGAAGCAGAGAGTAGAATGGTGTTTATCAGAGGCTAAGGAGGAGAAAAAAGGACAATGTTGGTCAAAAGTTATAAACTTTCAGTTACAAAATAAGCCCTGGAGATCTAATGTGCATCATGGGTGCTAGTGAATGTGTGAATTTGATTGGGGTAATCATTGCACATTACATATATATATCAAATCAACACATTATATACTTAGAATATATGCAGTTTAAATTTGTCAATTAAATTTTTTAAACTAAAAATTTTTTAAAGTTTTAAACATATGAAAAGATCCTCAAGTTCCTTATAATGAGAACAGTGCAACTAAAATGCAAATAAGAATGCAATGCTACTGTGATTAGGGAGAATACAAATTTTAAAATAATTGTGTAGTTTTTGTATAACCAATAGGATTGGCAAACAAGTAAAATGGAAAAGACAAAAACAAAACATAACAAAAAGCACCACACAAGAAAACAGCCAAAATCCTGTCTTGGGAAACATGGTGACCCTGTGGAAAGACAGGCATTTTTTTCCATTACTGTTGGAAATACAGAAAAAAAAATCATAAAGTGTAATTAGGCATTTATTGAACAAAATTGTACATGCATTTGCCTTTTGACTCAGTAATCTGACATCTCAGAGTCTTTTCAAAAGCATGTAGCCAAATATGAGAGAATGCCTGACAATGGTATTTTTTCATACATTAACTTTTTCTAAGAATATTTGCTGTCATCTTTTCTAAGTTTTTGATATTATTATAATTATAATTATTGTTATTATCATCATCATTGAGGTGGAGTCCTGCTCTGTTGCCCAGGCTGGAGTGCAATGATGTGATCTGAGCTCACTGAAACCTCTACCTCCAGGTTCAAGCAATTCTCCTGCCTCAGACCCTCTACTGGTGGGGATTACATGTGTGCACCACCATGCTTAGCTAATTTTTGTATTTTTTTAGTAGAGACAGGGTATCGCCGTGTTGGCCAAGCTGGTCTTGAACTCCTGATCTCAGGTAATCTACCTGCCTTGGCCTCTGAAAATGCCGGGATTACAGGCATCAGTCACCACACCCAGACTTTGATATTATTTTTAAGAACAAATGACTAGAAGCATCCCCAAATATACATCAAAAGGGACAAGTTATATAAACTATATTATATTCTCACATTGGATTATTATGTGATTGTAAAAAAGCTTAAATGTATCTTTATACATTGCTATGGCGATTTTCAGAATATATGTTAAACAGAAAATAATAAAAAAAAATTGGTGCAGAACTATGTATATAGTGCTGCCTTTTGTGTGAGGAAATGGGGACATGGATAGTTAGAGTTCCACACTAAACTAGAAATGTAAACTAAAAACAAATTAAAGGGCTTACCAATTGAAGAGAAAATGGAAATGACAGGGAAGATACCAACGGATTATAGGAAAGCTCACATAACCGTGGACAAGATACTTTACTGCATAGCATCTTTATTTCTTTGAAGAAAAAGGAAAAGAGAAAGGAAGGGAAAGAGGAAGGAAGAAAACTTGATAAATCTTGATTTATTTACCTTTTCTATTCAATATGAGGCTAAGTGACATCACATATAAGAAACTGCAGTGTTTTGCATATGAAAAGTACTACAATTAGCAAAAGTAAATAGTAATCTTGATAAATTGACTAAATAAAACCTAATTTTATATATTTATTTATTTATTAGTACTGCATGTGTTTTATTCTATTATATATCTTCAGCATGCCATTATCTGGATTACCCATTCCTGCAACTAAAATTATGTCTGGCTTAGTCATTATAATTCATTAATATTAAGACCTTCCGAATTTCAGTTAATAGAAATCGTAAACTGATTAGTTTACTTCTTAGCTCAGACCTACTTTTGGGACTCAGAAAATATCCCCGAATAAATCTGACAAGCAATATTTTGCTCTCAGAACCTGCAAATGACCATTATTTCTTAACTACTAATTTCTACCACATACAGGCCCATATAATAGTTACTCCATAATAAGATTATTGCTAGTATAACTTTGCCAGCATATGTATTTTTGATATAATTATAGCAAATGGGACACAATAAAAATTAATGGGTATGTGTTTTTAAGGCTGACAACTGTTCATCAGATTGCATAGTGTAAACTGCAAAATATCTTATTTCCTTAAACAAAGCATCTTTCAACTGGCAGACAAAGGCATGAGAGGACAGAGATTGTGAATGACCATGTAACCAGTATTTAACCACCTGGAAACCAAAATGACACCCATCACTTTTGTTTATCTACCATTAGTAAGAACTATTCTCATGGCTCCACTAGATGCCATGGCTCAGAATTGTAATCCCTAGCCTGGACAGCTGCTGCTCAGCAACAACCCTATACCATGGAAAGGAGGCATGATTGCTTTGCTGGTCACCATACAGCATCAAAGATAGCTTTCTAAGCAGGCAGCAAACAAGCCCACAATATTGCATTGGAAGGACAAGCAAGAAGAAAAGCATGGCCCTAGAAAAGGTCATCAAACTTTTTCTGTGAAGGGACAGATAGTAAATATTTTAGTTTTGGCAGGCTATGTAGGGTCTTTGCTATATTCTTCTTTCTTTCTTCCGCCATCTTTCTCTTCTTTACCCCTTTGTTTATTCTTTTTCCCTTTCTCTCTTACTTCTTTTTTCTCTGTTTTGTCCCTAATCCCTACCTCCCTTCTTTCTTTATTGCTTGCAGATTGTGCAAAAACAAGCCACAGGCTGGATTTGCCCAATGACCAATATAGTTTGCTCACCTCTGCTGCAGATAAATGCTTTCTAATAGAACATTCTGTAAAAATGAAAGAGTTTTATTCTGTAATATTATAGTAGCACCAATGACTTATAGCTCCTGAGCATATGAAACATGACTCATTAAAGGAAGCACTGAATTTTTATATTTACTTAAATTTTCAACAAATTTACATTTAAATAGCCACCTATGACTAGCAGCTACTATATGGGACAGCACAGGAAATGCAACGTTTTCCAAAACAATGTCCCTATCTTATTTTTTGACATTACATGTGGCCTGTGGCTTACACTTTCATCTAGCTACTTCCTCCTAACTAAATTAGACCTCCAAATATTACATAATTATACAGTTGACTCTTAAACAACATCATGATTAGAGGTGCCAACCTCCCATGCAGTCAAAAATCCACACATAACTTTTGACTCTCTAAAATCTTAACTGCTAATAACCTATTGTTGACTGGAATCCTTAACCAATAACATAGTCAATTAACACATATTCTGAATGTGATATGTTTATATACTGTATTGTTACAATAAACCAGAAAAAATGTTATGAAGAAAATCACAAGATGTTTACATTACTGTGTTGTATATATCAGTAACATGAGTTGACATTGTTCATTCATGATAAATTATTTAAAATGGCAGCAGCTGCAGGTATCAATCTATATCTATATTAAGCAGTTTAAGTTTTTCTTTCAAAGACATGGCTTTGCTTCTTGGGAGCACTCTGTGCATCACAAGTAGAATTTTACATGGGTTTCATGGTGTTATTCAAGGCTTATACATGCATTAAACACAATAATAAATACATGAGAACTGGGAGAGATCACTTCTTACTGCAATATACAATTTACCAGAAAAATTAACTGCTCACGTGGAGATTATCAGCATCATGCAGAGTTTCAAGTAGATACTCTCAACACTTAAGATTACCAAATAGCAACAGGAGGTAGCTACAAAATTATTTCAGTAGTACTTACCACAGTGAATGTTATGCAATTATGATTGAATGTTTCATCTCTTTTTTATTTAGACGGAGTCTTGCTCTGTCACCCAGGCTGGAGTACAATGGCGGAATCTTGGCTCACTGCAACCTCCGCCTCCCAGGCTCAAGCAATACTCCTGCATCAGTCTCCTGAGTAGCTGGGATTATAGGCACATGCCACCGTGCTCAGTTAATTTTTTTTATTTTTAGTAGAGATGGGATTTCACCATGTTGGCCAGGATGATCTTGAATTCCTTACCTCAGGTGATCCACCTGCCTCGGCCTCCCAAAGTGCTGGGATTACAGGCATGAGCCACGGCGCCCAGCTGCATATTTATTATTGTTTACATTTCTCTTGACTGTGAATTGTACCATGTATGATCTGCAAATTTTTGGGTGGATAAGTTTCAAGAAGTGTCAACTTTTTATAATAGATGCATGTACTTTGTATTAGATTAGTATCTACACATTTTTTTTTTTTTTTTTTTGAGACAGAGTTTAGTTCTTTTACCCAGGCTAGAGTGAAGTGATGTGATCTTGGCTCACTGCAACCTCTGCTCCCGAGATTCAAGGAATTCTCCTGCCTCAGCCTCCCGAGTAGCTGGGATATAAGTGCACACTACCATGCCTGGCTAATTTTTATATTTTTAGTAGAGACGGGGTTTCACAATATTGGCCAGGCTGGTCTCGAACTGCCTGACCTCAGGTGTTCCACCCCAAAAGTGCTGGAATTATAGGCATGAGCCACCGTGCCCATCCTAGTATATACACACATTTTATACATTCCTGACATGCTTAATTTTTTAGGTTCATCTGCATGCTTTTTCAAATTGTTACAAATCTCCAAAAAAATTTTCCAAAATATTTATTGAAAAAAATCCATATACAAGTGGACCCAAACCATTGAAACCTGTGTTGCTCAAGGGTCATTTATACAACATTATGTTTTCTTCCTAATATATGTATTCTTGGTGCAACCATTGTAGTTGTATGGCCATCGGGGTTGGGCTTGCCTACCACATTGCATGATCTCTGAGTAAAGGGTCTGCATGTGCTTTGCTTACTGATCTAGTCCCAAGGTCTAGCAGAGGACTTGGAACAAAGTATGTAACAAATATTTGTTAAATGGAACTTGGAAGGTCTATGATCAAAGTGTTCTGGGGTCAGTCTGAGACACCGAGTAAAACTGATTTACTCAATTTATCTGATACACTCACATGAACATTGTGAATTTTAAAGTAAATTATATTTTACAGCATTCCCTAAAATATTAGAAGCCTTGTATTTTGGTTGTTTGTTTCCAGAATACTTAGTAACACCTCACTAACACCAATTCTATCTATTGCTCCGCTCACTGAATCTGTGCTGTTGTGGTGACTTCTTTTCACCAATAGAATGTGATGGGAATAATGTATGTTCTGGCCCAAGTTCTTGCCCACTTTGATTGCTACCACTGTGTGAGGAAGGCTGCAGTAGCCCCCTTCAGGACAAAAGATCACATGGTGAAAAACGCCCAGCCATCTCAAGAGGCCAGCCATTTCCTAATTCAGCCACACTCTTCGAGCCTGCTATTGGTTAAGGATTCCAGAACTTTATATTACCAGCTCAGGTAACACAGCATGGAGCAGAAAGGAGCTGTCTCAGCTGAACTGAGCCAGAACTGCTGGCTCACATATTGGTTAGCAACCGAATGATTCATTTATACTGCTAGGATTTGAGGTGGTTTCTACATAGCACAATCTAGCTAATACGTTCCCGAAATACCCCATACTATTACAGGCATATGAGATGATGTTACATGCTATTCAGGCAGATTGCTGTGTAACCTCGATTTGCATGCTGAGTAAGTTATTCCTTTATCATTTTTTTTTCAAGTCTTTTTAAGTCAAGAGAAATGTCTTCATTTGGTGATAGTATGTCTTCAATGGCTAATTCTTCCTATTCTTCCCTTTTAACAAAAGATTGCATGTGTTTTGCTAGAATTGAGTAACACTATATAGTTCTCATTTTTATTTTCAGAAGTATCTCTACTTATGACAAGTGATAATGGCTTTCCATATATAATAGTGATGAACATTTATCTTAAACTTAAATAAAATGGAGTCAATTAAGTTAGTAAAAGAAGTTAAAAAAATGCTACAGGAAGGACCCTGATATGGTAAAAATGGTCAACATGATACAGAATTGCAGCAATTTGGGAAACACTGTCTTAGGAAACCTAGTAGATATGGTGATGGCAGGCGCTGATTGCTAGAACAGAATTCAGTTTCCCAAAACCTTCACCTCAAGATTAATAGCACATAGAACAGCAAAGATCAACTTTAACTAGTTTCTACTTTTTGCCTAGGAAAATCCTTCTTCTCAGAGGCAAGCAGCATCTTCTAATGCTCATCACTCCATATTTCACCACCACCATCCTTTACTGTACAGCTCAGACTGCGACCAGGTCAGATGCCATCATGCTTATCCTCATAGAGTAGAACTACACAAAATGTGACTATTGAAGATGACCACAAGTTTGGTGATGTTTTCTCACTGAGAGGTTATGTCTATACCACTTTCCTTCTTTCCTTTGAATCTGAACAGGCATGTGACTACTTTGATCAGTGGAAGTGGTGTTACTAATTTTGCTCCACTACCAGCTTCCTGTCTCTTGGAAAACTCTCTGTGGGATCCCTGAGATACTATGTGAGAAATCCAACCACTTTGAAGCCATCATATTGTAAAGGCCACATATGGCCTTTACACCAAATGGTCAACTGTCCTGGATAAACCTAGCTTCCTAGCCATCTCAACCAGTCACCATTTTCTCTAAGGTCCTATCATTTCCAAAGCGCCAAGAGACCTTCTTGGGCCTTCCAGACCAGCACATTTGCAATTGAATACTATCAAGTAATCTCTGTGAATATCCGGTGGAATACAATAATCTCCCTATTCAAATTTCTAACCCAGGAAAACCATGACATATAATGCAATCCTGTTGTTTTATGCTACTAACCTTAGATATAGATTTGTTGTGCAATAGTAAATAATTGAAATAGAACCAAAGAATTCTGAATACAAATAATTCTAAAAGGACCATCAAGAAACTTGTTTCCCAGTAGTCCTGACAACTGTGAAGTCTAACAGAAAGGCAACTTTGAAATGTGACCTGGAACATATAAAACCTCATGCAAATATTCAGGACACTAGTTTCTCTGTTTGTTGGATTTAAATTCCACTTCTTGGGATTAATTACAGAAGCTTTCTGAGCTTCAGTTTCTTATTCATCAAAATGGAGATTAAAATACCCAATCATCTCACAAAGCTGCAAGATGATAAAATAATTACAGGGGAGAGAGAATTAGAAAGAGAAAGCTGATGTCAACTGAGTACCTAGTATATGCCAGATATTTCTCCTGCCCCACTGCAGTGTGGTGACAAGAGCACAGACTTGCATTCAAGAGAGTAAGTGATATTAACAGCAAGATATTAAATAAGCCATTAATAACTCTGAGAATTTTCTTGAAATATGATAATTAAGGAGATTATTACTAATACTAACATCACTGGGTTATTGAAAATGAAAATTAAATATGTTCATTGCTCTTAAGAGATATAATGAAGTTAAAAACTGCTTGGAAATATAAAACAACTGATGGTGACTGATAATGACAACAAATCTATTACTTTACTGGACTGAATACCTCTGTTAGAGTAGGTATCTATGCAGACATGAACAGGGCAAGAGAGCATCACTCCCAGGAATGTCAGGTGACCATTAGTAGACGGTCAGGCAGATGTTAAACTTGCTCTAAAATAATAATTGGTTGTGGCTGGTGACAGGGAAAGGCAGTCTCCAAATAGAAACACCCGAAGCTGGTGATCAGCAGCTTCCTGATAAGTGCACAGGAGTTGGGTAAGTGGAGCTCAAGCATGTGCAATGACAGGCAAAATGGCAGGCAAACTGGTATGTGACCTCCTTGCAACTCTTGACTGGTAAGGGGAAAAACACCTCAAGTGAGCATGTACACAACTTCAGTAAGCACATTGCACCTGCAGCCCTTCCCACGTACTGACAGGCCACTGTGCATGCAGACAGCCTGCTCCAAGGAAGAATCAGGGGAGAGGAAACACAAACCTTGAAAGCATACCAATGTATTATTGTAAAACCCCAAGTCAAGGGTCAGATGGGGCACTTGGATCTCTCAAGGTACCTGCCTGGCCCTCTTCCAAGTATATTTTACTTCCTTTTGTTCCTGCTCTAAAACTTTATAAACTTACACTCCTGCTCTAAAACTTCCTTAGTCTCTCACTCTACCTTCTGTCTCTCAGCTAAATTCTTCCCTCAGAGAAAGCAAGAATAGAGTTGCTACAGACCCATATGGAGTTGCCTCTGGTAATGTCTCTAGATATATATTTCAGTTATAAGTATTTGTAATTTGTGGTGACCACAATGATGAAATATACAGGGAAGATGCTTCTTCCTTAAATTCCATCTCTGCTTGGTCACTCAGGAAGCCAGGTCTGGGAACTATAAGATTCAGGTTCAATTTACTGTTAAATGTCTGTCTCCAAATGACCAGAGGGTCATGCTCAACTTCCCACCCTTTGGTACTGCTGAGTAAAATTAACCAAGTCATACAGGAATTTGTAGATACCATCGAGACTACTGTTCTTACCATACCTACAATTTTATAGGGCCAGCATTTGTTTATTTTTTTAGAAGATTTATTTTGTATAATAGAGTATAGTAGCATGAGTGGCTGAGCAAGAAAACTGTTAGTAAAAAATCATGTCAGAGATGTGGAACCTTGCCCCTAGTTCTGATACAACCATAGTTTTGCTGTAGGACCTTGAGAAAATCACTAACCGCAATGAGCTTCCACTTCCTCATCCACACAAAGGTAATAATGAACCCTGATTGACTGTCCCATTATGAAGTAAAATGAAAATAATGTAAGGAAAAGTACGAGGAAAATAGCAAATATATTTGCAAATGGGAGGCATGTCTATAGTACTACCACCAAAATCACTTATTCTTATGGAGTCAAATTATTTTCCATGGTTAATGGGCACAAGTGACCACAAAAATCAGTGCCATTAAGTGTATGCATTCAGCTTTTCCACCAAAAGCATGGAAGCCCTAGGATATAAAACTCTAAATTATGTTCCTCCTGTTTCTCCCAGCTGACTAGATGTATTGAGAATTTAGGCTCTACAAACAATTTCCTGATACCATATTTGCTTTGACACTTTCCAGAAACTTGTCTTTGGCTAAGTGATATAACACTCTAGGCTTCCTTTTCTGTATTTTAACAATGGGTGTTTATTCAACAAATATTTAAAGAGGGCCTCAGTACGTATGACAGACTTCTCTGAGTTGGTAAACAGGAATGTACCAAATAGAAAAATATCTTGGCCTCTTGAACTAATGTTCAAGGGAGAAAAAATGTAATTGGCATATGGTAGATGGGATTGAGACAACAATGAAGGGGGAAAGAAAATATTAGGGAAGTGTTGAAAGTTTAAAGGATATGGCAAAGAAAGGTTTCACTAAGGTGTTGACATTTGAGTGAATCATTGAAGAAAGTGAGAGAATTCATTTGTGAATATCATAATTAATAATATTCCAGCAGATAGAACAGCAGGCGCAAAAGTCATGAGACCGAAATGTGCCTGAAATGCTCACAGATCCACAAGGAAGCCAGCATGGCTACAGGAACATAAGTGAAGAGGAGGACAGGAAGAATTACAGTTACAGGGACAGAGAGGATTATTATGATATTATAATATCGGGTGGATTTATAACGTAACGCAAAAAGCTTTTTGCCCATAACAAGTGCTCAATAAAACAGTTATAATAATGTTGATTATAATGATCAATTGGAAATTAAATGATATGATGAAATAACTGATTCTGGGTAAATATTTCCAGTTACAGGGTTTCTAAAACTGCTAAAATGATTGTGACAAATGTCACAATTGTAGACGCCCACCATCTCCGGCATATATTACATTCTAACCAACTTTTTCACTTATTATTTATGTCTTGGACAAAGTACCAACACTTCCCCTATAAGAAAATGCTAATGGTACTAATGGTTAAAAAATTGTGTATATACTATGGAATAATATGCAGCCATATTAAGGAATAAGATCATGTCCTTTGCAGGGACATGAATCGAGCTAGAAGCCTTTATCTTCAGCAAATTAACGCAGGAACTGAAAACCAAGCACCACATGGTCTCACTTATAAGTGGGAGCTGAACAATGAGAACACATGGACACAGGGAGGGGAACAACACACACTGGGGCCTGCCAGCGGGTGGGGTATGGGCAGGGAGAGCATTAAGAAAAATAGTTAATGCATGCTGGGCTTAACCTAGGTAATGGGTTGATAGGTACAGCAAACCACTATGGCACACATTTACATGTGTAATGAACCTGCACATCCTGTACACAGTACCCCGAAACTTAAAACAATAATTAAAGTTAATTTTAAAAACTTGTGTATACGTCATGTGGACAGAGAGGAACTGAGAGTGTGTGCAAAGGCTGGACCTAATGGAGTAAAATTTAAGTCGGTGATTCTGGGTGACATGTATATGAAGGTCTTTTATACTATTCGTAGTCCTTCAATATATCTGCAAATTTCAAACTGTTTTCAAACGCATACTTTTTTAAAAGAAAAAGAAAAAAACATAGGGGCATAAGTTCATAAGTTCTGCACTGGATGGAGCCAGGGTGTATTAAGCAGCAGTTTGAGCATTCGGAAGCACAGAAACATTAGCTTTCCTTCTTCTACATGAGTTAGGTCCACCATTAGGCCACAGAGAGACCCAAATGGGTTAACTAAGGCTAATTTAGAAATTTTTTTCACACTTATTTTGTAATACTTTAAAAAAAAAAAAAATTGTCTGTCTACCAGAGTGCTTAGCACAAAGTAGGTTTTCAATAAAGAGACAGGTATCCATAATTGACAGGAAACATTTGCTTTATAGGGGAAGTTGTTACATCTGTATGAATATTCCTTACAGCGACGTTTCTCAAAGTGTGCTGGTAGAGAATGTGCATCAAAATAAGGTGGCCTGGAACGATACTGCCTGAACTCAAACCCCAGCTCTGCCACTTGCTAGACTGCCCTTGGATAAACAACTCCGTCTCCATTGCTCTCCTAGATGGTAGAGGTAGAGCAGATGAAGAAGCGGACGCTCCGCAAGTTCACCTACCGTGGCATGGACCTGGACCAGCTGCTGGACTTGTCCTACGAGCAGCTAATGAATCTGTACAGTGCGCCAGCGGCGGTGGCTGATCCCCGGCCTGAGGCAGAAACAGCGTTCGCTACTGAAGTGCCTGCGCAAGGCCAAGAAGGAGGTGCCGCGGTGGAGAAGCCGGAAGTAGTGAAGACACACCTGCAGGGCATGATCATCCTGCCGGAGATGGTGGGCGTCTACAATAGCAAGACCTTCAACCAGGTGGAGATCAAGCCAGAGATGATCAACCACTACCTGGGCGAGTTCTCCATCGCATATAAGCCCATGAAGCACGGCCAGCCAGGCATCGGAGCCACCCACTTCTATGCTTTACCCCCCTCAAGTAGTGCCTTAGCTAGTAAAGGCACACATATCTCAAAAAAAAAAAAAAAAAAAACTGAATAACAAAATGTAAATATTTGACTTTAAATAAGTTAACATTTATAAAATGCTTGGAACAGTGTCTGACATATAATAAACACTATATGAGTGTTTGTTAGAAAAATTAAAATCACCTGAGGTGAGGAAGAGGGCTTGATACTGTGTCGATTTCCGTATTTCACTCAGGACTGAATGAATCAGAATTTCTTGAGCCTGTGGCATTTTAACAAGCTCTCCAGATAATTCTTAAAGACATTAAAGTTTGAAAGCCACTGCTTTAGTTATTAGCATCCTTGATGAACTGATTCCATAGGGACAACTAATATAGTAAAATCCAACTTTACTCTGTATGTTAGTGCCTTAGGTCTGCAAAAATCCCCAAATCCCTTAGGGAGATTTCTCTCCAAATCAAATTAAATAGACCAATAAAACCTGCTTCCGTAATGATTAGCATCTCAAATCATGGTTCTGAGTAGGCGAATTTCCTTGACTTGTTTTATCCAAGTGGCTTCTCTTTCTTGATCAGTTTCCCCAGGATAAATGTTACTCACTGTCCATGTCTTTGCTTGTCAGAGGACTGGAAACAATTGGGACTACTGGAAGTGTGGAATACAGCCCTTCTCCCTAAATATCCTGTACAGTTTCTGTGCCTGGTAGGAGAGAAGCCATAAAGGAAGAAAGCAGCTTAAATGGTTATACAAAAAAATATCAATTAGGCATGAAAATTTTAGCAGTTGGAGGGGTGGGGGATTGTATGTGTGTATGTGTGTGTGCACACATGTATGTTTGTGTGTTTTCCCAGAAGGAAATTTAGAGTTGCTACAGAAAGTTGCTATTTTTCATATTTATTTTGTCATTGGAGTCAGCTTCTACAGTTCAAACAACTCCCTTATGATGCACAAAAAATGAGTCCATATTATGAAGAGAAAGTTTCATGTTAAAGGTGGCAAAGCCTACAGAGGCCAAGGCACTGGTTTCGGTGGCCATTCGAGCAAAGGAGAGGCAGTGGAGCTAGGCTGCCAGCTTGCTGCTGTTTCTGAAAAGTAGTGACTTTGTGATTGTAAAGCCTCAAAGGAACCTGAAATAGGTATTCAGTTTTTTAATAAAGTTGTGACTGTCATAATGCAAAGTATTAATTTAACCACTGAACTGGAATTAATAATAATAATTGTAATAATGTTATGAGCTGAATTGTGTCCCCCTAGAATTTTATATGCTGAAGTCCTAACAGCCAATATTTCAGAATGTGACTGCATTTAGATAGAGTCTTTAAAGAGAAAAGTAAATTAAAATGAAATAATTAGGGTGAGCTCTAATCCAGTGTGCCTGGGTGTTGTCATAGGAAGAAATTTGGACATGTATCTATGCAAAGGGGACACCATGTGATGATATAAGGAGAATACGGTCATATACAACCCAAAGAGAAAGGCTTCAGAAGACACCAACCCTGTGGACACCTTGACCTTAAACTTTCACCCTCCAGAACCTTAAGGAAATAAGTTTTTGCTGTTTAAGCAACCCAAGGGATGGTACTTTGTTATAGAAACTATAGAAAATTAATACAATAATAGTAACTACAAGAATACTAACATTTTATAATTCACATTTCACTGAAGATTTATCTCATTAAAAATCCATAAATGCTTACTCTGAGAGAGGCACCATTAATATCATCAGTGCCATTTACAAATAAAGTCCAGAGAGGTTAGGTAATTCACATGAAGTCCCCTTATTAACAAACTCAAAGGCAGAAATTCTACCCATAACTTCTTACTAAGAGGATCACACTCATTTTGTTGCCCTACATGGCTTTCCACAGGAACTGGACTCTATGGAACCTCAGGCAGGAAGAGATACTAGATGCAGCATCTGCCTCTAGACTGACTATCTTCAGGCCTGGGAGTCAGTGAGCAGCTGGGGCACTTTGAGGGACCATTTCTGATACCTATGTTTCCCTTCTCAGCCTTGGCCATATCCGTTTAGGAAGAGAGAGAGCATTAGGAGCAGTTCTAAAAGTGTCTTTGTCATCTCCTTGTTCCCTCAATACGCCTGCATTTGGCTGGAAAAGAGTAATAATCTGAGTATTTCTCCTGCCTTTCAGTGGCCTTCATTTTGTCCCAGATTGAGAAGAGTTGAAAACCAAAATAATAGTGAATCCTTTCCCTAAATTTCTTACAACTCAGGCTGGTCTCTGTTAGATCAAAGAAAGATGCATGAGAGATTACTCTGTATTGTCTCATTTTCAGAAATCATGTATTGCCCACTGCTGAGGTAAGGGAGTTATAGCTGTGAGTAAGTGTGGGCCTGGAGTGGGAGGATAGACTTCAGTTTTGTGGGTGGCTTTCAGCACAGGTGCATTGACCTTGATGTCTCGGGAGATAATGTAGACATTGTCAACTCTGAAAGGCTCACCACATTGATCTCTCCTGGAAAGCCTCTCCATCTGATCCCTTTTCAGATCCTCCAACTTGCACATTAAAGTTTGGTTCTTATGCAGTCTCCTTTTTGCCGTTTTTCTGCCATTTTCATCTCTGTATATCAATATCATGAAATATTCAACCTAATGATATGTCATTTTCTCTTAAATAAAGCAGTGTTCATAAGACTACCAAATCTGCATTTAGCTTCTAAAATATACCTGAGATCAGGAAACTGAGACTCATTTCTTTCTAACTCTTACATTAAGACTTTGCTCAAAACTTAGCAGATTTCATTTGCCAATTTATCATGCATTGTTATATACCACTCAACCAATTACTGTCTCAAAATATTGTCCTGTTCTTTCATCACTGTTGAAATATCCATTTATTTTTATTTTTTCTTGTCAGCTAGATTGCAATATTCTGTTTTTTTTTTTTTTGTTTTATTTTGTTTTTGTTGTGAGATGGAATCTTGCTCTGTCTCCCAGGCTGGAGTGCAGTGGCGTGATCTCAGCTCACTGCAACCTCCTCCTCCCAGGTTTAAGCATTTCTCCTGCCTCAGCCTCCTGAATAGCTGGGATTACAGGTGCCTGCCACCATGCCAAGCTAATTTTTGTATTTTCAGTAGAGACGGAGTTTCACCATCTTGGCCAGGCTGGTCTCAAACTCCTGACCTCATGATCCTACTGCCTTGGCCTCCCAAAGTGCTGGGATTATAGGGGTGAGCAACCACACCCGGCCAGATAGCAATATTCTTTAAGACATTATTGGCCCTCTCAAGGATAAGATGATCAATGTTTTTCATAGATCATTATATTGCTTTTCCATGCTGCAGTAACAAATCATCACAAACTTAGTGGCTTCAAATAATACAAATTTATTATCTTACAGTTTGGTAGGTCACAAGTCCAACATCAGTTTCACCAGAATAAAATTAAGGTGTCAGTGGGAAGGCCCTCTAGAGGCTCTAGGGAAAAAAAAATCCATCTCCTTGTTTATTCATATTACTGACAAAATTCAGTTCTTTGCAAGTAGTTATAGGACTGAGGTCCATGTTTCATTGTGAATATGTCTGAAAGTATTTCCCAGCTTCTAGAGGCTGCCCACATTCTTGAGCTTATGTGTCCCTTTCTCTTGCTTTATCACTTCTCTTAGAATGACTTTTCTTCTTTCCTCTTATGCTTTTAAGAGCCAATATGAACATTAGGCCCACCTAGATAATACAGGATTATCTCTCAACTGACTTCCAGCCTCAGTTCCCGTTTGCCATAAAAGATAGCAGACTCACAAGTTCCGGGGGTTGTGAATATTTTCGGGGAATCACTATTTTGCCTGCCACAGTCTTTCAACAGGATAATTGCAAGGGTGAGATCCTGAGCTGGTGATGTATGAAATTCTGCTTCGGGCAGTTCTGAACACAAATTGAATTCAGTCACAGAGCTAGCACCTCCTGAGAAAGTGGCAAGCTCCTAGCTTCTGTACGTACAGGAAAAACTACGTTTGATCTTTTAGGAACAAAGATGATAAATGTAAAGGGGCCCCCCTGGGCTGCTCCACTTGACACTAATGATAGTGCCTGTGAAATGTCTCCAAAGGAGACTGACTGCTCACACTTGAAATCCTTTTCAAATTCAAACTCTAAAACGTTACCCAACACTTGGTTTCTTATGATATTTAAAGACATATTTTATCCAATAAATCAAAACTAAATACAGTAAAGTATAAGCAAGTTTATTTATTGACTTCCTCTAAATCTGACTATGAACAGTTTGATGCCTGAGGTGACTCTTATTTCTCTGCACTCAGTACAGCTGTTCAGCCCTTCCTGTTGCCATCAAACATATCTTTCTAAAATAACTGATTTTGTTCTTAAAGCAAGGCAAAGACAAAAAGCAGCAACTGAAGGTTTCTTCTAAATGTATGGTCAATCACAGGAAGGTAATGTTGAAGGTGCTGTACAACAAAACTGAAGGGCAAATGATGATCTTAGTAAAACCAGTCTTCGGGAACCATGCAGTAGTTCAACTTATTCTACAGAGCCTTCTTTCTAGGCATCTCTGAGCTGTGTCTATGTATTCTTATGGGCACAGTGCTGGCCACAAACGGGGTTTAGCATAGCAGGTAAACAAGTCACCATGGACAATGCTGCTGCAGAGAACCACGGATCAAGTGGACAATGTGAGAGGACTCTGGAGGTCATGTACATCTAAGGAACTGCAATGCCCAAGGTAAATTTATCTCACAAACGTTCATTGGTCACTGGCATATTCCAGGCATTGTTCCAGGTTTTGAATTAAGTATAAAAAAGTCCTCGATTTTAACAAGCTGACAGCTTAGTGGAAGACCAATTAAGATATTTACTCAGCAGACAATGAGACTTGCTCAGTTAGAGGTAGCATAGATTTGGAAGCACAGAGAGGGTCCAGATAGTGTTTAAGAAAGTATTGTTGCAAAAAGAAATGAGCATTTAGTTAAGTGTTGAAGAACCAGAGGGAGGTGCACGAGAATATAAACATGGGCAAAGTAACTGAACCCAAGGCAACGGGGCAGGAAGTGTTGCAGGAGCTAAAGCTGAAGTAGAGAGAACCAAGCCATGGAGAACTTACTATTTAAGACAGTGAGAGGCTTGTGATAGAACGTTAAAATCAGAAAAACAAATAGTCCTATTATGTATCATACTAATTACTCAGAAAAAAATATGGGGAATGATAAAGAAACAAGACTGGTAGGAGAACAATCGTTTCCAAGATTTCATGGCAGTTCAAGGAAGATATATTACTATACTGAGAGGATACTATTAAGAAGGAAGAGCACCAATTAATGCAGAAAATGAAGTGGAAGGACAGGGTCTAGAGAGGAGATGGGGAAAGAAGGGAAGTCAGTGAAGAGGAGGGAAGAATGAAGTAATGCCTTGGTTCTTGGATTAGATGGATGAATGGGTGGCAGATGACTGAATTAATTTACAACTCGAGAAAATTAAGCAAACTCACACGGACTGTGGTGAGAAAGGGCATGGTTTTAATTAAGCTTTAATGGTTCAAAATGTAGAGAACTAGACCAGCTCAAGTAAAGGGAGGAGTTATCAAAAGATACCTATAGAGCAATACAAAGATGAGAATAACACTAGAAATCCAGAAGTTTAAAAATACCTGGCCAGGCATGGTGACTCACACCTGTCAACCCAGCTCTTTGGGAGGTTGAGGCGGGCAGATCACTTGAGGTCAGGAGATCAAGACCAGCCTGGTTAACATGCCAAACGCTGTCTTCACTAAAACTACAAAAATTAGCTGGGCGTGATGTACACCTGTAATCCCTCCACTGGCTGAGGCACAAGAATCACTTAAGCTCAGTTGGTGGAAGATGCAGTGAGCCGAGATCGTGCCACTGTACTGCAGCCTGGGTGATGAAGCGAGACTGTGTCTCAAAAAAACAAACAAAAAAATCCCAGGCAGCCTAGGCTTCATGCAGGCTGTATGTCCTACAGGACTAGTACTTCAGCAGTAAGAATTTATGATTCTTCCCTTTATATCTTTGTTCATTAACATCACTATACTATGCTCTGATTGTTCTATTTCCTACTTTATATTAATAGGTTTTCTCAGGCTCTACCTGCATATTATTTCAACATGCTAATATTTTTGCTTCTTTTGAATCCAGTTGATAAATTCTGCTTAAAGGACCATGAGTTTGGTGTTTGCTCCTTTTCAAGACTCTGTCTCAGCATTTAGAAAATAGCTGAAGCAAGAAGCTGTGTATCTGCTGCAAGTTGCTATCACAGATGGGAACCTAAGCTCAACCCCATCTGCACTCTCTTTTCTGCCACTGCCAACTTGAAATTCTGTAGTCATGGCCTACGAAAGTAAGTTATTTCTCGTAGAGTTACCCCAAAGCTTTTTTTTTTTTGAGACAGATTTTCACTCCTGTTGCCCAGGCTGGAGTGCAAAGGCGTGATCTCAGCTCACTGCAATCTCTGCCTCCTGGGTTCAAGAAATTCTCCTGTCCCAGCCTCCTGAGGAGCTGGGATTGTAGGAGTGCACCACCACACCAGCTAATTTTTTGTCTTTTTAGTAGAGATGGGGTTTCACCATGTTGGTCAGGCTGGTCTCGAATTCCTGACCTCAGATGATCTGCTAGCCCTGGCTCCCCAAAGTGCTAGGATTACAGGCAGAGCTATTGCTTTTATTTATAAAAATTTTGCTTTTATTATCAAGTGATGGATTTTTAGAGATGCTTGTCAAATCAATACCCTGACATTAAGGTTAAAGGTCACTAGAAAAATATCTTCCCTAAACTATCACATAATTTTAGAGCTATAAATATGCATGATGACTCTTATCTAGAGCAGATGACCTTGATTCTGTCCTGTATTCTGTATATTTTAAGAATCTTCATGCTGGTGCTCTGTTTGTAAGCACATACATAGAGAAAAAACAAATATAAAAAACACATTTATATAAATATAACATGTCTGTGTTTACATATGTTCATATATACATGTATGTATATGTACATGTGTGCAATGTAGGTATATATATTATTTTTCTCCATGCTTCACACTATCAGTTTGGCAGGCCATATTTCAAGAGTTTGAAGAGCATAACTCTTTCACTGACAATTCTAAAGTCAAAAATAAGTGAGCGGAAATGATGTAGCAGAAGAAAAAAAGACATAAGTTTAGAAAATGAAGCTATTTAAAAGGCATATAATATCTTGCACCTGTATTTTTTCCAGAATATTGATGCAAAAAAAAAAATGTTTGTGGGTGTTTAAGTTATGGTAAGTCTTTAGCATACTCATAAAAATGCATTTATTGTTGAAGCTTCTTTTAATCTTGATAAAATTTAGACATCTCTATAGCAACCCAGGTGTGCTGTTACATGCTTTTGATCTGTAAATATATCAAGCTTTTAAAAGAGTACAATATACAATACTGTAATTAGACAACTTTGCTTTCTTCAGACAATAACTGGGTAAAATACTTTGTATTTAAATTTAGTGATATAATTTTTCAATAGAAAAATGGTTCATAACAATTTAGTTTGGAAAAGTGAAATGGTTTACTTTATATTCCCTTCGGGAGTGCATAATATTACTTTATAAAACACACACACACACACACACACACACACACATACACGCATAAGATATTAGAGGAAAGTATAATAAAAATGCTTCAAGGGATGAATTTGGGGTTTTGAGACTATGGGCAATTTTGTTCTTTTAAAATTTTCTCCACTTTTATGTCTTCCATAATGACCACATATTTTTTTTCTAAAATCAGATTTAAGAAAAAAAACAAGAAACAACAACTCTACAAGTTATTTTGAAACAAAAGATAACTATATTCTCTTAGACAGGCTCCTTGTTATTAAGAGAGAACAAAATGACACAGCATCAATGTCCATATTCAGTATGCTTCTATTCCTAGCATATTTCTACACATTGTATGTCTGATTAAAGATGTTGGCAACAATTATCCTAAGTGAATTAACACAGGATCAGAAAACATGTTCTCACTTATAAGAGGAAGCTAAACACTGGATACTCAGGGATATAAAAAAAATGGCAACAATTGAAACTGGTTACTAATATATGAGGGAGGGAGGGAGGCACCCACCACCATGCCCAGGTAATTTTTTTGTAATTTTAGTAGAGACTGGGTTGGCCAGGCTGGTATCAAACACCTGACCTCAGGTCGTCCACCCACCTCAGCCTCCTGAAATGCTGAGATTGCTGGCATGAACCACTGAAATATTATTTCTTACCTTTCATATTAACAAAAATTTAAAAGTATGACAACACATTTTCATGGCAGAGCTCAACGGAAACTGGCACTATCAAACACTGCTATTGTGAATGTAAATTGGTACAACATTTATAAGGGAGAGTTTGACAATATAAATAAAGTTATGTATGCATTTACCTTTGACTCAAGAAATGAACATCTAGGATTTTTCCTTAATAATTCAACTTCAAAAATATAAATAAGGTTATCCATGAAGGCATTGTTTGTAATTGCTAAACCTTGAAAAATGTTCAAAGGCTTATACATTAGAGAGGTCGAGTACACATGCATATTTCTATAAAATGGAGTCCTATGCAGTTGTAAAAAAAAATGAGTAAATATTTAAGAGGTAATATGGAGTGACAGTCAGACTACAACATTAAGTGAAAAATATACAATGTGCAAAAGAAATCTAAGCCATACTAAGGTTTCTGTAAGAGAGAAGAAACATTCTTTCCTCACAAATCTGCAAATACATGTATTTCTTCTTACAGAAGAATGTTTCTTACACCAAACATTCTTCTGTAAGAAGAAATACATGTATTTGCAGATTTGTGAGAAAATAAACACTGGAAAAGTAAACCAGAAACTAAGGAGATTGGTTATCTGTAAGAAGATGAGAATTGGAAAGAAGGATAAGAGTTTAAAAATGGATTGGAAAGGCCGGGCGTGGTGGGTCACACCTGTAATCCCGATACCTTAGGAGGCTAAGGTGGATGAATCACGAGGTCAAGAGATCAAGACCAGCCTGGCCAACATGGAGAAACCCTGTCACTACTAAAATTACAAAAATTAGCTGGGCATGGTGGCACCTGCCTGTTATCCCCGCTACTCAGGAGGCTGAGGCAGGAGAATTGCCTGAACCTAGGAGACAGAAGTTGCAATGAGCCAAGACAGTGCTGCTGTACTCCAGCCTGGGCAACAAAGAAAGACTCTATCTCAAAAGCAAAAACAAAAACCCAAAAGACATAACATTTATGCAATCACAAGATAATATCAGGCAAATTTAAATGAAGCAGTATCTATAAAATACTTGTCCCATACTCCTTCAAAATATCAATTACACAAAGAAAGATTATGAAAATATTCCAGATGTATGAAGACAAAACAGACATACCAAGTAAAATACTGTGTGAATCTAGATTAGACTAAGGACCAGGATTCTTTTTTAATCCTAAAGGACATTAGTAGAATAATTGGCAAAATATGAATATGTTCTATAGTCTTGCTGATAATGTTTTATCCACATTAATTTTTTTATCATTGTACAATGATTTTAAGAAAATATCATTGTATAAATAAACAATAAAAGTACTTGGAACTAAAAGGGCACAATGTGGGCAACTTATTCTCAATTGGTTCAGAAAAATAACTATATGTGCATGTATATAGGTGTGTATGTACATAAAATGTAGTGAAAGAGAATCTTCACTACAGGAGAGTGTCATTTGAAAGAGTTTACAGTATTTTATTAAATAATTTTGCAAGTTTCTTATACACTGAAATTATTTCAAATTCAACTGTTTCAAAACATATAAAACAAAAATGTAAATTATCTTTAGGGACACCTACATACAGACATACTTACACACAAAGCTCAGTGTTTGCTAACTTCTACTTTTGGGAGATAGGAGAGGATTCTCTGCTTTCTGCTTCTGTTATACAGCATTTTCATGATGTTGCTCTCAGTATATAAGAAAGCCAATTGGTGCCACAATATAGAAACTCCAGTAATCGCTCACCCTCTCCCAATGAAAACAGGGAAATGCCTTTAGCTTTTGAATATCAAGCATGAAAGGACACGTCCAAGTCCAGAACCTGCCTCCAGACCTTCTGCTCTTCCTACTCTCTCCAAACTGACGGATACTATTGATTCTTCTATCAATAAAAGACAAATTAATACAAAAATGTTATTTAAATTGGCAGCTAAATTTGGAAAAGAGAAAAAGTCAATATTTTTAATGTGGGAAACACTGCTTCAAATTGACATTTTACCATATGATGCATTTTTTCAAAACTTCCTCTTTTCAGTAAAACAATTGAAAACACTAGGCTGTGTGTGATAAATGTTCAGAGAATTGTTATGACTAAAAAAATTTATTTGATTTTGAATCATCTCAAAAAGTTTCAGGAATATTAGTTCAATAAATTATAGTACATTTATATCCTGTAATACCACAAGGTCTTTAAAAATGAATGACATAGTCACATATGTGTGTATTGACATAGAACTCTCTAGCCTGTTTCCGTGAGCAGAAAAATCTGGGTACAAATTAACATAAATAACATGGCTCTATGTCTGTGAAAATAAACTTCCATATGGAGAATATTCTAGACATTTCCTTAAGTTAACACTTATTCACAGTTTATCTTTAAATGTTTTGGTGTCTTACTTTTCTACCTTAGCAAGTAGAATCCAGACAGTCAGGATAAAAATAAAATAAAAATAAAACATGTAAAAGCTAAGACAAAAAAAAAGACTGTTGATCAAATATCAGTGACAAAATAGAGACATCATTTTACTAAATATATGCCATCTCACATTTTCCACAATTCGAATATATTTAATTGAATATTGAAGAATGGCATATTGTAACAAATGCAATTTTCACTTTGACAAAAGTAACTAAAAGAGGCTTCCAGAAGGAGGCACAGAGAGATAGATTCAAAGAGAGAACATAGTTGAGAGTGAAGTGAATGAATATAAATTTATTTCAAAATTTTGTCAAGGTCCTACAAATGGGTAAGAGCAAACATACATTGCATGTCCATCTTAGGCATTTAGATAAAAATTTGAATATGGATGAATAGCTTTATATCATCATTCTGTAATTTCTTGGCTGAAACATTTATAGAGAAAATCTGCATTATTCCAGCTCTTGGGCACGTCACCATTAACCTATATAATTGTTTAATATTTTGTTTTGTTTTCTATGTATTTGCTATTTTCTGTCAAAATGGCTTAAGCATTTTCTTACTTTGATTCTGAACTTTATTCTATCTCAGAAATATTTTGTTACAAAGAGGTAGGTGTATCAAAAGGGATAACATATATCAAATACTCACGGCATTTCAGATCCTGTGTCTTAATTTTCTTAGAGAGATTTAGTGTTGTTTTTACAATGCTACACAGGGAGTAAATGGTAGAGACAGAATGTGAATCCCCATATTACCTAAAAGCCAGTATATTTTCCACATCACTGTACATAGCTGTAGGGAATCACATCCTCTTTATTTGCCTTTTCACTTACTCATTTGAATGTAACAGCTATCTTGAGTGTAGGGGCTTTTGCTCTTTTCCTATCAGAAAATATACATGAAATATTATTTCCTTTAGAGATACACAAAAATAATAAACATGTGACAAGGCTTTAACAGATTTATGTTCTTGGAACTGTGATATTTATAGGATCTAATAGGAAAATAAAACATACATTTCAAATAAATACATATTGAGACTACTACCACGAGTCAGGGTTAGGAAAAACGTTGAGGGTAAATGAACAGCAAACACTCCCTGCTCTCAAACAACCACAATGTTGTAGTGCACTTGGCTATGGTAACTGATTGACATGTTTAAGAGATGACTGTCCTGTTTTCATCTTTTACTCATGATGTTCATAAAAGGAGACATACATTATTACTGATACATACTCACAAATTATATTCCAGGAAAGTTAGTTGAAATATTCACACCTTCATGTATGAATAACTCTCACATAGAAAGAAAGATAGCAAACTGGCTTCAAACATTTTTGACTAGGAAGATATTATTAGCTTATCTCTGATCACTGAGATTCCCAATGATAACCCAGTACCAATGAGTTGAAATCAATAGCTATGGAACTTGGCTATTCAGATCAGAAAGGCTTTTGATAAAGCCAACCTAAACTTATGTAGAAGGTATAAAATAATCATGAACAGTAGGAAAATGAATTAGTGTTTTTCAGTAATATACGTGTACCTATGGGGAGATTATAAAACCAGATTTGACAGATGAATATGATTTTTAAAAAAAGGTAAAATAGTGGAAGTTGTTTACAAGGAAGTGGTTATTACTTTGGATTTGGAATCCATGTTAATTATAAAGGAGGAGATGTTAGAGAGTAAAAAGGGATGCAAACAATTGACAAACGTAAGGTTATTTTAACCGGTAATCAGGAGAGAGAAAAACTGTGAGAGTGTGGAACTTTGGGAATCATGATTGATCTTAGGAGGATGCTGATAACTGTGATGAAAAAGCATAGGGCCTCAGCCTTTAAATGATAAGCTGAGTTAGGGTGAAGGAAAAGACACTGGAGACAAGTAAGACAAGGGATTGAAAGTCTCTGGTTTTAGGAACATGTGGGTGTGGAAGTAAACTAAAATAGAGGCAGAAGTAGAGATGGAGAGAAAGAGTAAGCTAGAATCTACAGCCTTAAATGAATGGTAGAGAATGATAAATGTCAGTGGGTTATTACACTGAAAAGGGGGAAGGATTTGTATAGCTGGATGACTTTAAAGCTTCAAACCTTCTGAGATTTTGAAGGAGAAAAGGTGAGATATGACTTTGAAGTAGCAATGAGGAACCAGTAAAGCACCTACTTTATATATTGTCTCTATAACATGTGGGAAATGGAATAAAACATTGTCATTACCTATAAAAGGCTACCAAGATTGTGTTTTTGACAAACTGTCAGCTTCCACAGAAAGGACGGAGATGAGGCATATATTCAGAAAAGACTTTAAAGATACAGGACAGTTTGGGAGATGAAAGAAGAGAAGTTCCAAGACACCATGGAAGTGTTTGTTTTGCTTTGGGGCAAGTTGAGAAATGGCAAAACAATTCAGAACATTTATTTAAACCCCCAAATATAAGAAAATCTACATACAAACTTGTGTTTTTTTCAACTTATTAAAAAAACTTAAAAGATTGAGAAGAAAATCAATAATATGCCTTTGTATATCTTCCTACCACAAGGAAAATTAATGACCATTGCAATGTTGGTTTAGATAATTAGTCTATGTTACTTGAAATACCTGAATGAATTTATGAGAAAAAGCATTTATTTTCTAAGAGTTATTTATGTAATTTACCCCTTCATTTAAATACTTCTCACATATACTATGTACCAGGACTCTTGTACTAAAGTACATTTTGAAAATGAGTGGAAAAATAAATTTCATGTATTATATTTCCAAAGAACTTTCTCATAAAATTTTCTTAATTCTTTCAAAGCAATATGTAAACATGCCTACTGTCTTTGGACATGATAACATGGCAATGGGTCAGTCTTTCAATCCTTGAGATTTCAATAGGCAAATTCTATCATCGCAATATAAGTAATGGGCTTATCTTATCTTAAAGTAATGAAGACACTGTGGTTTCTTTTATAGCACTTAGTTCTTTGAACTGCGACCTCAAGCCTAAGAGGGAAAATTTAAAATAGTCAGTTCCTACCAGTTCACACTGGAGAAAGGACTTTTCTCTGTGGGTTCATATGTAAGCACCCACTGTTAGATTAAAGTCAGGATTCTGAAACAATGAAACAATGCACTCATAGCAGACAATGTGCTTAACAGAGTATCTAATACAAACTTATTTTAGAATATTAGAAATTATTTGAGATAAAGTTTTCCATAAGAACATAAAAAATTTTAAGAAATTATATCTGTTAATGTATCTCCTTATTTGACCTTGTCATTTGTAAAATATATTTCAGAATGCCATCTGGGTTCTTCAGCTATAAAGTTAAAAGGGGTCCTCAATCAGGTTGCACATAATTTGGTAAATAAATGCATGATTCACACAGTTATGAAAATAAAAATACAAACCACAAACTAATAATTTTGATTATTAATGGAAACAAAATTGAAGTCTAATGTTGTACTCTATTATTTTAACACTATTTATATTATCCAGATTAATTTAAGCACTAAGAAAGCAGCCTCTCATTCAAGTTTGTAAAATAGAAATCAAATGGCAAAACAAATAAGAATGACTTTAATTAGGTCACTCAAATATATCAAACTAAGAAAGCTATTGTTAAATTATAAATTTGTCATAATTACTATTTTCAGAATACTAAAAATTACAGGGATATTGACATTAAAAGCCACTTTCAAAGTGTTCTACTCACTTTAAATTCGTACCTTTTAGAGGATTTCACAATATTTCTGATAAAGCAATTTGCATTTATACTGAACCTGACTTTCATATGGCTTTTATATTTTCATTGGAGCATTCATCCCATTCAAGTAACAGTTTTGTGAGGCTGAACAACACAAAAATGATAGTGTTCAGTAATGTAGTGACTATTTCAAGAAATATGTATGTAATCAATCTGAATAATATTTGGGGAACAAATTAAATATAAAAATACTATTTGAAATTCAGATAGAATGATATGGTCTAATAATTTCCTCTGTATCTCCCACGAGATTTATTTATCTTATCTGGGAAGTGCCCTACTTGACCTGGAAAGCCTGACCAACTAAACTAGCTAACTGTGGGCAATTCATTTGCATAAGTAAGTACCTGTCATTCACAAATACAATTCCCCCAGTGATTACAGTAGATAATGGCACCTACTGTGACAGAAAGATACCAACTGATAAGGGAAAATGAAGTCCTCCAAATGCCTACAAGTCTCTACTGCCTTTCTGAACTTTCATAAAAATTATCTATTTGTTGATGCCTCAGTTGTATAATATTCTACACTGTGTGATTTTCTGAATAAATGAAAATAACTCCTAATTCTCCAGAATAGAATTTTTAGTGTGAAAATCTAACATACGTTATCTTCTTAAATAGAACATACTCTAATGAGTACAGTTTTGTATGTTCTACATCATTAGGTAGGTTAATATTTTTTAGACTGTGGTATACAGACCACTCAGTTCAGGATCCCCTCGATTGCTTGTTAAAATTCATCCTCATTACTTATTCATTTAGTCCTAATTCCTGAGATTGGTAATGGCATTTTAGCAAACCCTTGAACAGACTCTTGGGTACCCTGAAGTTTTAAAGCCTCTGACCAATGGTTTTCATTAATAACTGCTCCTGCCATTGTTCAATGATGGCATTGAATGAGATCTTCAGGAGTCCTTGCAATGCACAGAGTTAACTTCCCTCATAGGTCTAAATTATGTGTGAAACTTTCATACACTATGCCACATGCAAAGGCATTACTTAGATTTCCTTCTAGAGATCCTGTTATGGGGAGCAGTTGACCAATAATTGCATGGTAAATCCAGCTGCCCCTTTGGATCCACTGCAAACTTCATGCTGAGGTCATGTGTCTCCTCGGGGTGATTTTCTGGGTGAAATAGGTATTTGCCCTATTTCACGTTTTAGGTCTGATTCTCAGAGAACACACGTACACCCACACAAACAAATGTATACATAATACATAGAACATATTGTCTTATAAAATACATACACTGTCACCTGACTTGTCCCATAGATAAGTAAGGAATAATACTTTTAACATCTAGGTCCATGCATTTTTTACTAGATAATGTTGATTATATATTTTGAGCATTATTATTGTATTTAAAATGATACTTCAAACTAAATAAACCTTTCCCAATAAATAGAATCCCAAGAGTCCTCTCAGCACCTGAAAAATGTCTTAAGTATGGACCTAAGCACCTTTCAGCACCTAAAAATGGCAAGTATGAGCCTCTGCATTTCACAGGAAGTGACAAGTAGGAGCAGGTCCTTCTTTTTATTCTCTCTAACCTTGATCCATCTTTCTCTACCAAAAGCCTTGTAATCTGTGATGCAACTGTGACCTTTGAAACACCTTGAACATCTGTAAAAATGTGCTGGGTATGTCTGAGTATTTCTATAATATGTCCACAAATCTTAAGGCCAACTCAAAATATTATATAAAATTATACTCTGAGAAAGGGACTTTCATGTAGAACTTAGAAGGGCAATCACACAACGATAGGGTTAAGACAACAGAAGAGACTCTGAACAAGGCCGTGCTTCAGTTTGTAAGCTCTATACAAATGGAGGACAGGGTTCTTGATGAAGAAACTCTCGATGATTGGAAATTATACAGCCATCTTATGTAGGGTCAAAATGACAGTCTGTTTGATAATCTGTTTTGAAAAGCATTTCAAACGTCCTTCCTGCTTCTATATGGTAGACTTTCATCAATTTTTTTCATTATGTTTTTTCAAAATTGTAAAATATGTTAGCCCTTAGTCTTAGAAGTAGCATAGTGTCATGTTGCAAAAAGAAAAAATAATGCAGTACTGCAGAATCTCTTTTTGACTGCATTTTATTACATCTAGCAATTCAGTGTGTAGATAGATACACATCCACACATGTATTTCATGTGGTTATATTTTAATTTCTAATAAAATATAAATTATTTTAGTGGAATACATGGAGTACCTCTAAGTCACAAGGCAAAACTATTGCATTTCATTGCTGATTTAGCAAACAGAAATGGAATGGTTATTACAGTCAGAAAAATTATTGTTCAAATTCTGAGTTTTGTACTGCTCTGTGACATTGGGCAAATGACAAAATATCTTATTATCCTCACCTAATTTGGCATAAAAATGCATATGTCACAAAGCTGTGCAAGCTTTACATCTTATAACTTCACTATAGTGCATAAAGATGTAAACAGAAAACTCTTCTGTTTTTGGCCCCTTTTAGATAGTAAAATTAGTTCTAAAATTCTGATGTTAACTTGGAGGATAAAATATTAGATGTCACCATCTTGGTTTAAATTATTGGACACACTAATTTCACCAGAATGTCCTTGTAGAAATGGATATGAGATAGATTACATCTTTATTGGTAAAAAGAGAATGTGTAATGCATAGAATGGGTGCTTGAAAGTGAATGTTCTAACTAAATCCTTTGTTAAGCACAGAGAAATTCTAATAGTACTATTTCTTCTGGCACACAATTAGGATGCTGATGTTGCTGTCAATTTTCAGTATAGCCCATTCATAAATGTAATGGGATCCCTTTCCTTACAATCAAAGCCAGGGAAGTCCAATATTTTCACTATCCTGGGCAACATTGGAAGAAGAATTGCCCTGGGCCACACATAAAATACACGAACAATAGCTGATGACAAAAAAACTGCAAAAACAATCTCATAATGTTTGAAGAAAGTTTATGAATGTTTTGGGCTGCATTCAAAGCCATCCCGGGCCACATGCAGCCCAGAGGCCATAGATGGAACAAGCTTGATCTAGGTGGTTTTCCTTTCATTTTTTAAAATTTGTATTAGGAGTATAAAAAGCATCTGACTATTTTAAAAAGTTTGCTCATCTTTACCACTCAGTAAAAAGTATAAGAGAGAAAAAACCTACAATTTATCTTTAGGTTATGATTTTAATACTCAGAAAAATACTAATATCCTGAAATCTTCCTATTTCAATAATTATAGACTCTGGGGACTCTCAAGTGTTTATTTCAAAGGTAGTTCATACTAATGACAATGACTTTGAAACACACACAAAAAGAAATCTGTTACAGAAGCTAGAAGTTATAGAGAAATATCCTCTATGCATCTCCTCCACCACATTTACAAGACAAAAAGAACAAAAAAGTCTGTTTCAGCAGCAACAGGCTTCAAAATTTATTATTTTTATGATTTCATCAAGTGCTAATATAAGAGGGTAAAAAAGGTCAAGCATGTACTTAGGGGATATAGTCCTTAAATAGAAAAAAAGAATTCAAAATATGCCACACCACGATATGTCAATTTGGAAAAGGATTTTTTATAACTGAAAGTAATAGAGAAATCAGAAACAGGAAGAGCTCTCTAGAGCCCTCCCACTTTCTGACTAAAAGCATCACATTAATTTTCTTTGTGGAAATGTCCCCTTCTCCCTTCTCAAGAAAACAACAACACTTGTTACAGGAGATAAAGATGGTACTGAGAGATGAGTCTGCATATACAAACCTTACTAAATAACTCTTCTCATCATAGTTTATCCCATATATTTCCTAGTCCCTTTCCTAAATTTATAATCCTTTGTTAAAGCGTTATATTGTTATAATCCTTTGTTAGAGTCTAATAACTCCTTTAGTTTTTTCACTTTTTTTTCTGTGCGGTTCGAATGCATGTAAAATTAAAAACATTAACATTAATACAATTTGTATGCTTTAATTCACAAACCACAGTTCCAAATGTAAGAGAGTAAAGTTTTTCATTCTCTACACATGTGTTCTAAGTTTCTAGGAAACAGCATATGAAACTGGGAAATAACATATTCTAGAAGATGCATTTTTTCTCCTGATTCTTAAATTGGAAATAAATTTCCATATCAATATCCATTCGGAACATCAGATACCAAAGTAAGAGAAGCAAGGTAATGAGATTCTGACATCAGGCCATAGTCATTTCCTCTTTACTTTAGAGGCGTGAAAACCTAGATATTAGTGTAGAAGTTAGATATTTTCTCCCAACACCCACCAGGAGCTTAAAATTTAGAGCTGCCCCTCTATTAGAAGGCAATGTTTCTGGGAAAGGACATCAGCAGATAACTCAATCCAATGTGTCAGTAGTGATTTGTACAGTAAAACAGGCAGAGGTTGCACACGGGGAAGAGACTACAATATAAACCAAGGAAATTCTTTTTAGTGATTTGATGAAAAAGAATAGCCTTGTACTTGTGTTTTGTCATAGAAAGATGTTACATGAAAATTATTAAGTATAAATAAAACTCCCTGCAGAACAGAACAGAGTATACAAGTCCTTTTGAATAAAAGACTCTGTGTATTGGTGTATAGGTGCTTAAGAAGAAGGATGGTTTTGGAAGGATCCCTGAGCAACCATTAACAATAGTTAACTTTGGGGTATGAGATTATGTAAAGCTACTGAAATATCAGCATGGATTTGTGAACACAGCATGGACTAGGGCTACTGTAACCAATATATTAAATAATTGAGTATAAGGAATGAATACATTTGATTTATTTAGTCATTCTACCCAAAATCAGTAGGTAATCAAAGTGCTGTTGCCCAAGGACAAATTCTGAGTCTTCAGACGTACTTGTAAACCCAGGAATAACATCTCTACTGGTGTCCTTAAAAATGATAAATGGCTGTCTTGGTGGAGGAGAATGACAATGGAACTAAAAATGGAAACTTGCCACTCTTGTCACTGTTTGCTATCCTTATAGTAAACAAGTATAAGGGCACAGCAATTACGACCAGTTTTAACTACCTAAAACTTGTAAAATGTATGGTCAAAATTCTAGGTTGATAACATAATAGTTTTGGGAGTAGACACCTTAGTAATCACCAGCATTAAAGCAAGATAGGGTTTTTCAGTAAATATGTTTATGGGCCTGGAGAAAGCTGCTAATTTGGGGTGTGTGTGTGTGTGTGTGTGTGTGTGAGAGAGAGAGAGAGAGAGAGAGAGAGAGAGAGAGAGAGAGAGAGAGAAAGACAGAGAGAGACAGAGAGACAGAGACAGACAGAGGAATAGTGTTGGAGCTCAGAAGCTAACCTGAATCTGGCCCTCTTGCTTTTCACTCCACCTGACACACTGAATAATTCAGTTTGAATAATTCAGTTTAAATATTTCAGTGACTTATTTAGAAAGTTGTTTGACTAGTATAATAAAAATTATCTAAGGAAATCATTTAAGAAAAAAAACCCTCAGCACAATTTTGGGTTCCAAAAGAACATCTATATATGGGCATCTTCCCAGTACAACCATGAATCCAAACCATGTTTGTGGGATGGTCTATATAAAATAATCAATAGATTATTTTGCTACAAAGTTCATAGTGCAGATAAAGTATAATTGCCATTTGTTCAGTAAATAATAGCTTTAGTTTACTCACTAATGTATTTCATCAATGTCCTGATCCAATTAGGATCCTTTTTTCTTCTTATAGGAAGACCATGAAAATGTATTATACTCAATAATCAGAATATTTGATGCTACTGTAATATGTCATTATATTTATTCATTTAAGTTTCAAATAAAAAGCTACACATTTGTTGAGAAAAAACTATAATGTATGAAATGACAGATTTGAAAACAGCTTATTAATATATGTTAATATACTTCTTAATTCTTCAAATAGTGATAACTTTCATTTACAGATGTAATTTACATCTACTTCATATTATTTAGATGAGTAAGAAGAATAGCTATGAGGAAAGACACAATCTGCATTTGAATACAAAGATTTATGGTAACGTTATGCTGTAATTCCATAATTTATACCAAGTATATCAGGCCTAGGATATCTACAGGATATACTTTGAAAGTCAAATGACTGTAGACTTGCATATAAAATAATAATATCTAGATAGTACATGAATAATGCAAGAGTGTACATTCAAATGGTCACATTAAATTAATCTGAATTGCTTTCAGCATAGTAAATTCCTTTTAAATCCATTCATTTCTCAGGCTGAGTAATGACAGCTACATGAAGGTTTGGGTCTGAGTCCTCCACTCCCTTATCTTCTTTTGAGCCACCGCAGCTGGATAAACCTAATTTCAAACTTAAGACCTCCAAATCTAGGAATTTTAAATGTAACTTTTGCATAAATTATATAATATATTCTTGTCTAAAATCAAAGAATGAAGAATAACTTAAAGAACTGGAAGATATCGTAGAGAAATTTGGTCCTCTCTGCCTTATCTTTCTGGTTAATCCATTTTTAACACTATCCCAGCCTAAATAATGATCTTGAGTTTTCTGAACTAATAAGGTTTTTCATCAATAACTACTCAATATACACATTGTGTAGTTCTCTTCATTCCAACAAAGGTACATTTAAAAAGTATTTAAAATTTGACCATGTTTTATCACATCCTAAAACAATTTTGTCTGAGAAACATCTTGCATCTCCTTCAAAATACTTACCATTTGCCAAGGTAAACTGCAATCCAAGATAAAGGGGGAAATGAATAAAACCTATAGGATGAAGAGCTCAGCAGCCTCATCTATCAGAAATATTGATTGGTTTGAATAATAATTCTGTAAGTGTGAGGCAGTAATTATTCTGGAAAGAGCCTCTGTGAAGCACAATACAAAATTTACAGTGAAATTCCTTGAAAGTGAATGAGAGCATAGACACCTCTGTGATGGATGTTTTCCTTTGCCTACACAAATGTCTTCACCTCCTTCCCAGATTCTATGCTAAGAAAACTCTGGGAGATAATCTCAGAGAGGACAAATGCTATGTTATTCCAGATAAATTATGATTGTTTTAAATGAATCATAATCTCATTCCTCTTGGCTAGAGATTTACTTTAATTAAAATCACCTAGGTAGCACTTTATGGAAATATTTTGCTTCATTGATATAAAGTGTGCAAACAAATCTAATGCAATCCTTTGCTCTTTGATGCAATCTACTCTTTTGCTTGGAATAGATTGGCACACTTGCAATTATGGTAGTCATTTTACAACAACAAGGTCACAGGCATCAGTGAAAGATTAAGGGCAATTAGAAATGCAGCTGCAGCCAAAGTGGTGACTCATGCCTGTAATCCCAGCACTTTGGGAAGCCGAGGTAGGCAGATTACAAGATCAGGAGATCGAGACCATCCTGGCTAACATGGTGACATCCTGTCTCCACTAAAAATATAAAAAATTAGCTGGGCATGGTAACACATGCCTGCAGTCCCAGCTACTCCAGAGACTGCGGCAAGAGGACTGTTTGAACCCAGGAGGCAGAGATTGCAGTGAGCCAAGATCTCACCACTGCATTCCAGCCTGGGCGACTCTGTCTCAAAAAAAAAAAAAAAGAAAGAAAGAAAAAAAGAAAAGAAAAGAAATGCAGCTGCTGCTATTGTAGAGCCACAGAACAAACAAATGAAATTAGCTTCCTACTTAATAGATATAGTATAATTTGAAATTAATGACCAGAGTTTTTTAACCAAATGTGTTTAAGTTTTCTTGTACTTGTAGCTGAAAAGATTTCTAGTTGATGCAGGTTATAACATGAGTAATTTCTTTTTTTCAAAAATAAACTTAAACTTTAGGAACTATGATAAAACATGAATACAAATAGAGAAATTGGAAAGCCATAATTTTATAGCATATAAACAAATGCTTAAATGTTGATTGTACCAAAATATCGGAAACTGCCCAAAAGGCAGCATATCAAACTGGAATGTCATGTTATCTTTCATTGTCCATAAGGAATGAAGAGAAATGTAAGCAAAATTAACATAAGCTTCTTGAAATTCAACACAGAATATTAGGGAGAGGCATAAAAACTTTGAAAGACAACAATTAGCAGCAAAATGATCACCATCTTTGAGAATGTGATCGTCATTAGAGGGAGAATCCGTAGCCACAGCTATACACATAGCCATAGCCATAGCACAGTAACCCATGGTTACTGCCACATCCAGAACCTTAACTACAGCCCAGTCTCGAGAAGCTCTTGCTACCCATATCATAGGTATAGCCAAGGCCACAAGAGCAACTTGTTCTTAATTTTAAAATTATGTTCTACGATGTACTCCTTATACTATTCATTTTGGTCAAATTTTTTGTTTTAGAAGTTCACATTGTGACAAGTAATTGTTACAATCTGAAAAGTCTACCAAAGTTTGACAGGTACTATAAGCAAGTGAAGTCTTCAATAATAAAATAATATTAAAAATTTTGAGTGCTATGGTCACTTGAAAAGAAAACATCCCACCGTGAGAGTGAACCAATAGTTAACCATGAGAAAATGTCTCAATACGCCAATATTGCCAGATTTTCCAATGTTTCAAGAGAAAAAAAAAAAAGTATATGATTTTTGAATATAAAATTCACCAATTTTTAAATATTGACAATAAATTCCATTTTGAATCTTTTAGTCATTATTTGGGTTAATGTTGTGAGGGTCAACCTAAGCACATCTGTGGGTGGGCCAGATTATGACTACAGAGTTAAGTTTGTTAAACAAGAAGACAAAGAGAATATCTCTTTTGGCAAAATGATGCAACATACAGCTTTCTTTGATTGTTTCTCCGACTTCACAACAATTACATAAATAGATCTTAAATTATACCAGGCCATGAGAATTTCAATAGAGAGTCTGAACCAGCTGCAACCCCATATTTAGCTTATTCACATTCCTTTAAATAAGCATTAAAGTTGATTCTCTTTAACAGAAAAGTTGAGAAAATAATAGGTCACAGCCTAAGCAGATGGCTACTGTAAATTTCATATAAAAACTAAGAACAAGGGTCAGTTTCTGCATGAAAAAGTAGTTAAAAAATGAAGGGAATATTTCTGGGTTGTGAGTGCACTGGAGACTCTTCATCTGTTTCAATAATGTGCTTTGTGTATTCCCATGAACATGATTTTGAGCACATTTTGTATCATATATTTCATTATAGCTGTCAATTTTGAAAAATGTTTCAGAGATGCAATGAGAATAGCAACGTATTATGAGAATGAAAACCTCTAACTTGACCAAAAAGAAAAAAAATCAGCTATATTAGCCATTGGACTGATATGCATGCAGTGTACAATGATGAGTTTCCTTCATTTTCTCATGCATATTTCAATATCTAATTCATGACACTTCACATGCAAATGGAAAGGTTCTATAACTACGTATTTTTAAAAGAGCCATTACTGATCATAGCGGATTTTCACTCTTGCCTGAACAGCATGTATTCTTTTATTTTCTTATAGCAGTTGAACTTCCCTTTAGGAAGCTGTCTCTCCCCCTTTTTGTATGACTCAAATGATTTGAGTGGAATCAATTCTACCTGAGCTGCACAGATAGACTTGATTTGTATATACTGAGCAGCAGAATCATATCATCACAGTGAGTTGGCTCAGAATGTGTATGATGTGGAAAGAAGGGCATTACAATTGGGAGAATGGTATGTATGAAGTTTGGGTAAGAAGGCATAAGATACACTAACAAATGCATTCCATCAAATGTTTCTGGAGCATGGACAGTGGACCAAGACAAAAATAGAGAGGCAGAGAAGCCAGGGTTTGCAAACCATTGTAGAGCTTTAAAGGATTGAGACTTGATTCTAAATATGGTGCCGTTGGTTGATTTTAAGCAAGTGATTGGCTTGTGTTGTTAAACAAGTTATTCTGGTTTCTATGTGGACAATGGACTAGAGAGAAGGTAAGATACACCGGCTACAGAGATCAAATAGGAGTCTATTGTATCAATCCTGGTGAATAATGAGATTCAGACTAGTGTGGTGGTGTGGAGATGCAATGAATGGACAATATTTATAATAAACCAAAGGAGTGTTAGAAGATTGCAGTGGCAGAAATGGTCATCTTGAAGTGAGAGAATAGGGAGAAATGAGAAAGAGAATGCAAGAATGATAAGATCTTTGGAATAAACATTAAAGGCTAGAAATAGAAAGAAATGGAGATCAAGGAAGGAACATCCGTTAGTGAGTCCAGTTAACCACACAAGAAAGAACAAAGGGTGCTTTACTGGGGAAAAACTGATCACACACAATTGGGGAAGAAAGGAAAGACAGCACAGATATAGAAAATAATGTCAGAAGGCCGGGCGCGGTGGCTCAAGCCTGTAATCCCAGCACTTTGGGAGGCTGAGGCGGGTGGATCACGAGGTCAAGAGAATGAGACCATCCAGGTCAACATGGTGAAACCCCGTCTCTACTAAAGATACAAAAAATTAGCTGGACACAGTGGCGGGTGCCTGTAATCCCAGCTACTCAGGAGGCTGAGGCAGGAGAATTGCCTGAACCCAGGAGGTGGAGGTTGCAGTGAGCCGAGATCGCGCCATTGCACTCCAGCCTGGGTAACAAGAGCGAAACTCCGTCTCAAAAAAAAAGAAAATAATGTCAGAAAGGCAGCTCCAGGCTTACTGTATAGACCTTGATATCAGACCACTTAAGATTTTCAGAAAATCGATGTATCCAAACAACAAAGCCATTATTTCATAGTATGTACCTGGCAGTAATAGAGACATGGCTTCTGGAGTCATATCTAAAGTGGGAATTAAGAGGCCTGATTAAGTATTTACAGTGGAAGCATTACATGGGTTCCTTGATAACAAAACACAATTAGTGATAGTGATGGTGCCACAAAGATAACTGAGGCTTCAAGCTTTGTTAGGTAGGTAATAGTACCTTTAACAGAAATAGAATAATCAGGAGAACATTACATTTTGGTGAAAGAAGAGAATAATTATACCGACATTTAAAATTTGTCACATGATACCATTGCCGCATTTCCACAGAATCAAGCAACACTATTAGTAATTAAGATAGAGGTGAATGCTATTTTCTTTTCTTTTTTTTTTTCTTTAGACGGAGTCTCGCACTGTCACCCAGGCTGTAGAGCAGTGACACAATCTCTGTTCACTATAATCTCCGCCTCCTGGGTTCAAGCAATTCTGCTGTCAGCCTCCTGAGTAGCTGGAACTACAGTGTGCACCACCATGCCCAGCTATTTTTTTTTTTTTTTGTATTTTTAGTAGAGAGGGGGTTTCACCACTTTGGCCAGGATGGTCTCAATCTCCTAACCTCATGATCCACCCACCCCGGCCTCCCAAAGTGTTGGGATTACAGGCTGTCTCAAATTTCACATGTGTTAATATTATGGGCACATCAAACATCATCATGATGTTTATCAATGGCTGTTTTATGTGTTTAACACTGAACTTACTCCTCATCCATCCTTAGATGGTAAATTCATGGAGGCAAGGAAATGTATCTTCTTCCGAGTCTTTATCATTAGAAGTAATAATGGGTTTTGAAATCTGTTGATAATATAGATAATGCCTATTATACAAGCTCCTCATTGCATCACTGGCTTTCAATATGATATTTGAAGAACACCCCTGAGTGTGCTGTGGCCTTCTCTATACTTCTGTGTCCTAAACTGTCTGCCTGGGTAACTTGTCTTTAAGACTATTACCTCCCCCATGCATGTATTCTTAGCATAATGCCAGGAAAATCAGAGGTTCTGCTGGGCTCAAGTTACTTGAATAATCATCAGAAACTTTTCTTTGAGTCTTTGTTGATGATACTGCCATAATTTTATTCCACTTTTCTGGTTGGTAAGAAGGATCTAATACACAGAAGAAAACTTCCTTAAATGATCCCAGAAGGTTTAAATAGCTAAACTGTGATTATGTAACCATAAAAAAACAAAGGAATCAGATTAGATGTTTGCTTATAACTTTCAGCACATTGTATCTTCCAAATTTTCTATTATAGCTTTCTAAATTCTAGATTCTTTTGAGTTGCCTTATAATTTTGTTCCTTCTAGTTAATTGATATGTCTTGTTAGTTTTGTTCTAGCTAATCAAGGTTTTATTGTGCAACAGTTAAAATCACATATTTATTCTAGTACTATTTTCAAGTCTAATTGGGTTATTAAGTAAAATGCATTTGAATATCTAAGCATAAAAGAAATAGATTTGCTCTTACTTAAGGAAAGATGCCAACTCTATTTAAGACTGTTAGATAAGCGCTCTTCTTACATGTAAAGAAATAGAAAATACGTAAGCTCCTCTATCACTTGTAGTAATAAAATTATTTGAAGTCCCTTTTTTAATAGGAGATGAGATCTCACTCTGTCACATAGGCTGGAGTTCAGTGGTGTTTACAGCTTTACTGCAGCCTGGAACTCCCAGGCTCAGGTGATCTATCCACCTCAGCTTCCCCAGTAGCTGAGACTATAGGCACATGCCACAACAGCTGACTAATGTTTTTGTAGAGATGGGGTTTCAGCATGTGGCCCAGGCTGGTATTGAACACCTGAGCTCAAGTGATCACCTGCCTTGGTGACCCAAAGTGCTGGGATTATAGGCATGAGCCACTGTGCCTGACCTATAAGCTGTTTTAAGGAAAGTGTATCTAATATGAACTTATGAAACAAACTTTAAAACTGAAAAATGAGATCAAGCATTTTGTTTTCTTTTTAATACAAGCTGCCATCATATCATGGAGGTCCTAAATACTCTCATTTACAAAGGAACTTTTGCAAGAATCTTGAGGTTTTCATAAAAAAGATTTTAGTGCTATAACTGCAAAAAAAAATCCTTCTAAAACTATTTTATGTGTTATTGCCAGACAGCTTTTAAAATACTGTTCCCCAATTATTTAACAAAGTGAAAGATGAAGAATGACCTCGCTGGGAATTTTATTATGAGTTTATTATTCATGTCTTGCTTAGAGCTTAGAGTTTTCTGTAGGGCAATATTGGGATGAAAATGGATACTAGGTGACATTTCATGTCAGGGATAAGAGGAATATGCAGAACTAAAAGTAAGTCAAGGAAAAATGATCAGTTATAAACTTTTCAAAGGCCAGGGTCATAGCTTCTAACGATTTCATATCATTACTTGTCAGGCTCAGCAGATGTGAATTCTATCAGTAGGTATCCAGTAATTAACATTTGAATTAAATTGCATTTTTATATGTGATGCAGCTGCAATTCTACATAGAGACTGGGAGGAGCTGGAAAGACCTGTGGTCTCACAGTAGTGAAACAAGGAATAGGTCTGTTTCCCCAAGGTAACTGACATTTTCATGCTGTCCACTACATCATCCAACTTTGATGAGTCGTCCCAGAATTTAGATCTTTAGTTCTTCAAATAACACTCCCTAAGCTCTTGACTATCTGCAAAGAAAGAAGCTGAATGCATGTGATATTGCTAGTGTTTGATAAATTATCAGTGTCTTCCTATTTATCTTATCCCAACACCTGTATTTTATTAGGACTATGATCATCTAACTCGTCCCAAAGAGAGTAGAAAATCCTCTTAGTTACCATTATCAGAATGAAAATACATGAGGGGTAAAATTGTTGAGAAAAATTGGTGGATATAATACAGAGAACTCTAAATGAATGGAAAAGAAAAGAAATACATTTTCTATCCCATTGTAAAGGAACCCATGGATTAGCAACAGGTTTTGATTTCTCCAGATTGAAGACAACTAGCAGATGAAATTGCAGAATATCCATGAGGAAAAAGTACATATATATGGACATATGTACACTTACATACACATAGTTGATATTGGGTTCAAACAGAGCTTGATAAAGAACTCAGTTATTTCAGTGTCAACCAAAGAAATGTTCATCTGGCTGGAAGCTGATCAAGTACATAGTGGCTGTTCTACCTTTGATAGATGTTTTAGTGACCAAAAGGAAAGAGAGAGAATGGAACTCATCAATGTCATTGTCATGTAGATGTGGAAAACCCAAAAGATGTTCCCAAATAGGAATGCATATTTATACCTTAAGTCTAAGTGGGTCAGTCATTCCTAAATCTAGGAGTTGCTCAGGGCTTCCTCTTGCCCTTTTTGTCCATTCCCAAATAGAAAGGGTACTAGCAAGGCCAAGAATGAGTTGGAAAAGCCCTGAGCACCAAGGATGAAAACATTAAAAAATTGGGGACAATGACATCTACTTTTACTGCAGGTTCTAGGTCACAGGGTGCACAAGAGACCCTGGAGCTTCCGGTGATCTTGTGAAACTCATTAGAACTGGAGGTTCCATACAAAATGAGCACTCTCAAATAACAAATAGGCAGCTCTTTACTGATGTAAGAATCCCATACAGTCTTTGTGAACCAGTAAGGATTTGGGGATTTGTGAGCTCTTTGAGGATTTGGGGATTTGTGATTTAATTTCATCACAGCTAACTTCAGAGATTGAAAGTAATTAGCAAATACATGAATTAAACTTCTGATTCATTTCCAGACTTCATTTTCCAACTCTCCTACTACAGCAAGTCTCTCACTGTTGTGTATACACACTAGGACTTTTCATGACTCTGTTCTGTACATGCCTGAAGGCATCTTCCCACTTAAAAAGAAAAAAAATATTGGAAAACTCCTACCCAATCTTCGTAACAGTTTTGATGCCTTCTTCTTAAAATGTTGAGCTTTTCTTTGCTCCTTGCTCTAAAGTTCTATAATGCTTCTATTTATACAAATTTCCCCACTACATTGCCAACTCTTCAAATGAAAGGCAGGAATTACACATATTTTTATATCTAGTGCCTCCACATTTCCTGATATTTAATTATTTAAAAATTAATGAGAAGATATGTGAAAGAAATGCAAGGTAATTAGTATCTGAAAGGGATCTAGATATCTGTGTGTCTTTTACCAACTTTTTGGAGAGAAAAATAATTTTCTTTTTGCCATTGACATGGAGTATTTTAAAGAACAGTTTGGTGGAAAAGTCTTTTTTTACTTGAGCATTTGGAGACATATTATCTAGGTCAAACTCTGCCATTGCCTAGCTTTTTTGTCACTTGGCTTTTTTGGACCTCAGTTTCCTCAGCAATAAATCAAGGTGTTGCACAGTCCCTTCTGACATAAAAAAAAAAAAAAGAAGTCATTTCTTGGGAACTATCCCAGAAAAACTTCTTTTACCCAGAAGAAAGAAAACAACTTAGACAGCAATCAAGACAAACTTCCTGAGTATAAATAAACAGCCTCTTTTCTGTATTTATCAAACAGAAAATACAAACCAAAATAAAGCAAAAGGAAACATCCTCAAACTATAAGCAACCCTACTTTGGAAATGCAATTCACCACCAGCAGTAGTGAGAAACATTTTATACCCCTCTCTATGTAAAGATCAATCTTTTCAGGACATTCTTGAATGTCATGTGTTATGTCGTCCTTAAGGACAGCAAATGTGAGTGATACAGGTCTAAATTCAAGTGGCCTAATTCAGCTTTGACCCTTAAAATAAGCCAGACTTAAAGCATATAACCAGAGTTCTACTCTTGATGAGAGACAAGGCTTGACTAAGTAGTTGTAGGAGGAGGTGCAGTTAGATTTTGTGCCAGAATGAATTCAGGGACGAATACAAAATAATCCATGATGACAGGTTTAAAATGTTGACCCGGTTGCTCACGTTTCCCACAGCCTCAATTGAGATTATACTCTCTCACTTAATTTTGTAAGATGTGAGTACTTAGGAATTACTATGAACTAAATGGTAAAATTGATCTCAGCATGAGAGGACCTGCAGAAATGGCAACTGTTTACTGTCAATCATGGACACATATGCAGAAGGTAGCATAGGAGGTTTAAATGCGAAAACAAGAAATTAGAGCTATGAGAACAGCATACAACTGTAATTCCAGAAAGCTGACTATATTGACACTTTCCCAAGGATTACTGAATATTCCACAAATGCCATAAGAAATTTTCATTTTTATAATTTTTTTTGTGACAAAACAGTATAATGTTAGAAGCATATTTTAATTTATTTCTCAGTTTTAACTATCTCACATTTTCAGGAAGAATAAAAAGCATGTGAGAGTCAGTGTTTCTTCAGGATTGTTTTTTTTTTTTTCTTTAATTATTTTCCTTACCTGTACAGTGGAAGAAAAGACTTTGGAATTTGTTAAGGTAATTAATTTTTTGTCACCTTTGAAGTTACAATTGTTAAATAAAAACCCATTTAATATTAATGCAATTTACACAGCAGCATTGAAATTAACACAATGACTACTTTCCCTTACTGATTCTTGGCAGTTAGATTTCATCTCTTAGTTCTTTGTTATGAGTAGAAAGAATAATAATCAGATGTTAATGCTCATTGAATGTGTCTGAATTTATTTACAGCAGCAGCGACATTCTCATTTACTGAAAAGCAATGACTTGTGTTTTTTGATGTCAGATAAATGAATTTTTTTCACAGCTAGTAACTGAGGACATACTGATTTTAAATTCTAGGCATGAAAGAGAGAGAGAGAGAAAAAAAACAGTGCATGTCTGTCTTTAAAGAGTTTATATGTGATGGTAGAAATACATGTAAAACACCAGAATGTAAGCTTCTAATTACATAGTACAGAATTAAAGAAATTCAATACCTAGTATTTAGCAAAAATGAATGCACTTCGATTTATTTGGCTGTGTGTTTACATGAGAGTTTATTGATATTGGCATGTTTGTGAAAATCAGATTAGGATTGCCAGTGCCCTAAGCACCAGCTCCATTCAGTCTTTTACTAACATTGGCAACTTTGATGTCCTGAGCTTTGTTCATTTACTAAGATGCTTTTCAGACCTGTCAAAATGACTTATACCTTTTCTATTTTTTGACAAAGTAGAAGGCTGAGACGTGGCTTAGATCATATAACTTCCCAAATGGATTGGAATTTTCTGGCAGATCCATTTAGTGTTTGCCGTCTGACATGACCTTAAAGTACCACAGATAAGGTCTGGTAAGAAAGCCTTCAGCTCTATTTCCTCTGTCTTCCATGACATTCTCTGCTGGGCTGAGGAACCCAACTGTGATGCAATGTTCTCTGAGTCATACGATGTACCATCTCTGTACTTCCAGTAAATTCTATGCCTTTTGTACCCCCAACTGAGGTCTGCACAAAGTAATAGATCACAAATGATGAAAAGTAATAAAATATATGCTTCCTGTCTCATGCAGAAGTTACTTGAAGGTTTAAATGACCTTTCATAAACACATTTCATAACTGGAGTATAAAGTTCACTAAATCTTTTTAAAAGACAAAATTCCAATCAAAATATTTTACTATTATAAAATATTCATTTTGCTACACCCCTAGGGAAGAGATAATTCTTTCAGTCTCTTCAGAGTTTAAAAGTAACTTCATGGGAAATTTGAGTCCCTAGTGTGACACAATCCCATAGTTATACAGTTACTGCTGTTGCCACTAATTGTAGGGTCTACAGAGAGTAATAGAGGCCACAGTGTCATCTCTTAATGCTTGTTCTCTTTCTCACTGCTTAGGCAAATATGGTTTCCTGGCTGCTCCAAACTTTTACTCAGGATATTTCCTTCACCTATGACACTCTTCCTCCAAATATGGACAAGAATCTTTCTTCACCTCCTTAGGTTGACACTTAAGTGTCATTTCCTCTGGAATGCCTTTGGTCACCACTCCATTGAAAATTACGCCCTTTTTAATGGCATCTTCTTTTTTCCTTTACATGTCACTGTCTAATACTCCACAATAGAAAGGAATAAAATCTTGACACGCACAAAAATGTGAATGGAACTTAAGGGCATTATATTGGACAATAAAAAAGAAGCCATCTCAAAAGGTTATATACTGCATGATTCTATTTATATACCATTCTGAAAATGACAAAATTATAGAAATGAAGAACAGCAGTCACCAGAAATTAGAGTAGACCGAAGTTGTGACTATAAAGGGAAAGCAGAAGAGATCTTCTTTGTGGTAACAGAGCAGTTTTGTATCTCAGTTGTGATGGTGGAGGTGGTTACACAGAACAAAAAATGTCATAGAATCACACAAAAAGGCATGTCAAAAACTGAGCATATGCAGACACAGGTAGGACCTGTAATCGTATTAATTATGCTAGTGAATTTTCTGGTTTTGATAATGCATTATTTTTATGCAAGATGTTACCATTGAGGGGATTTTGCTGATGGGTAAGGAATACAAAGGTCTCTCTACTCATTTCTAAATCTGTGTCCTTAAAAGTAAGTAAAAGTGTACTTAAAAGTAAGTCTGTACTTAAAGGTAAGCAAAAGTGAAATAAAATGTAAAATAAAATTCTCTCTAGGACTTACCACCACCTAAAATGCTATGTAATTTACTTATTTATATTCTTTTTCCTTTATCTCTCCCATTTTGCAAGCTCCATGTGGGCAAGGGATTCTCATTTGTTTTGTCCTGTGCTATATCCATGGCATATAGTGTAGAAGAAAGCTTACACAGTAAGCTTTCTATGGATAGCTATTGAATAAATTTATGATTAATTAACCTACTATTTTACATATAAAGATCATCATAACATTATGGATAATATCATGACCTTTAATTCTGATCCCAGCTCTGCTGTTATCCAGCAGATCTTTAGCAAATTACCTGAACATTTTATGCAATTCTCTCATCCACAAAACTAATAATGATTAAAAGTTTAAATTTTAAAAATCTCTCTCTCTGTCTCTGTCTCTGTCTCTCTGTTTCTCTCTCTCTCTCTCTCACACACACACACACACACAAAGCTAGAGGAAATGCAGAAAAGTTTGAAACTTCTTGGAAAGAAATGCAGTAATATGCCTCAATAACTTCTACGAAATTAATATCACTTGATATAGTGATTTATCAAAAATGTGACCACAGTTTTAATGGCAATGATGATCATCACAACATTATTTATAATAGTGGGATATTTTAAATTAACCTAACTGTTCAATAACAGGAAATAAGACATGTTTTGGGGTATAAGGTATGACCTCATAATTTGGAACATTTTTCTGAAAACAAAAACCATAGTTCATTATATAAATGAGTAACCAATAAGTACAGCTATAATCTATAATAACTGAATTATAGATTTTAAATTTCTATTCTATAATAACATCATGACTATTAACAACATGTATTATTTAGAAAATTTCCCCTTTCATAGTATCTTGTATAAGATGCCTGTATTTTGCAATTACCTAAATAAATATAAAATACTTTTGCTTAGAAATTATAAGGGAGAGTAACTGAGCATCTTTGCCATTAATTGTTCTCATGGTATAATTCAATCTGCAAAGAAAATGTACATTATTAATAAAATGCTCTCCATCAGAATATGTTATTATAGAGGCATACATATTAAATAAAATTCAATTGCAAAAATAGTGCTGTTTAATTCTTTATATACAGAGAAGTAATAAAAAGTGATATCCTCAAATTGAAAATTGCTAATGTTTGTATTTGAAATATTATGGACAGAATTTTATTATCCAGAAAGAAAAAAATGATGAAAATCACTGTCTGATATTATTCATAAGTTTAAGTGCAAAATAATAGGTGCATAACTAATTTAAGGTGCAAAATTATGCACAAATAACTTACATTATTTATCTCTTTATGAAGATCAAAATTCATGCTAATCCACTAGCTTTTCATCAGCCTGTAAAGTATCTCTTATTTTGAAACAAGTCTCTTGGAAGAAGCAGAAAATGCATCTTTTCTCCCTTCATAGAGGAGCTTTCTTTCCCCCACTTATTCAATTATTAAAGAAACAAAAAAATGACTATAATGTACACCTACACTGTACATGGTGCTGGGTTTACCACACAGATTAAGTTCCAGTTTTAGCCTTAAATGATCTCAAGGGGAAAATGGAAGAAAAATGTTTAAGAATTTCAATTAAACATAACGAAGTTTAAGTAAGTAGAATTAAGCATCATAATGCAATATTTCATTCTATTTCATGTATAACACATTATCTTTTACATCTTAACAAAAGTTTTGCTCTTAAAAATAAAGTATAAATTTTTTGACCATAAGCCTTGGTCATTTTCTGGCCAAGGTCTTTTAAAATGGTCTTGACCTTATGACTAATTATATCTCTATTTCTTCTTTCCTCAGAAACACTAAGATCCTTTCTATTTAGAGACCTCTAAACTACACACTCTCTTTAAGTTTGTTAATTTACTAACACACACCCCTTAAATGTTTTTCTTTTTAAAATTGGCAACACGAAAACAATTGAAAATTAATTAGTATTAACTCCAACTAGGAATCATAACATTGCTGTCTTGGTATAATCAGAAAACATTGAAAATACTACTTCTGAATTTCTTCTCTGTGTGTATATACTATTGTGTTTTCTTTTAACTTGAAGTTTTCTATTTCTAGTAAGAATTATTACTGTTCTGCTTCTCTGAAAAGTTATTTCGTATTTGATACTTTTCAAAATAGATACGATTACATGGAAAGAATTCTACTGCTTTTGATTGAAATCTGTAGCAAGAAAAATCGAGGTCTATATAAGCTGCAACATTTCAAACTTGACGTATTAGTTAGACAGTCACATCTCTTTTTTCCTATGTTTATGGTATGATGTATTTCAGAGGTAAAACTGTAGCCCTTCTTGGATTAATGGAAAACAGTGAAATTTAACTATTTCAACATAACTCACGCGTGCTAGATTTCCTTGTGCAATGCCTATGATGGACAGTTATCTACCCATCTTTTGACTATTTCTAAAGAAAATAGGCTCACTGACTTCAACAGTAGCCACTGTATTGAAAAAAACAAGTGTTAGGAGAGGCCTTCATTATGGTGAGCCAAAATCTGCCTTCCTGGCACCAGGGCCCTAGTTTTATGCTTAGAAACACATCTAATTTCTCTCATCTGTGACAGCCTGTCAATACTGAAGATATCTATTATTCTTCCTATATTTTGCAAAGTTTTCCCTTTCCACAATTACATAATTCCTTCATCACAGTTGCTAAATCTTTGAGAATTATGACTGCGTCCTGTAGAGCTTCTAATTAGTTAGAGTATCCCAGGTGTTTTCTAATCAGCCCTTTGAACACTGACATATCCACCTCCTGAATCCACTGAGCATCACTGAGCAACAGAAATGCAACACAAACCTTGTCTATGTAAGTTTATTTTTAGTAGCTGTGTTCATAATGAATAAAGAGTAACTGGTTAAATCAATTTACTAATATATTTTATGTAACCCAGGGTTTCCCGAATATTATTTAAACATATAATGAATATGACATATAATTCATATTATATGTTTTTCTGTTTTTTATTAAGTCTTCAAAATCTGGGAAGTACAGTTTTTAACTCAATTTGGACTAGCCACATTTCAAGCCTTCAATAGACACATGTGGCTGGTGACTACAGTATTGGCACAGGGTTCTAGGTAGTTTAATTTTATTAACCAAACTAAAAATTTATCATTGTTTTAAAAGTTCATGTGACAGCCGGAATTTATACTAAGCATGGTCAATAAGGTTACTTAAGTTAGTGTATCCGTTACTATCCTTTGTGCTACTGAGGGACTGAGTTAGAGGGACTTTCCTGGTGGCTAGGGGCCTTTGTTTCTGCTTTCCCGCCTCTGGCAGGCTAGGTAGGGCCTTTGTTTCCATTTTCTGGTCTCTGGCAGGCTAGATATGGGCTTTGTCTCTGATTTTCCCACCTCTTGCTCTTGGAGGTGGGGGCTCTGTGACTCAGGGTTATAAAATGGTAGCCAATCTGGTAAAGGATTGAAAGATCAATTAATCGAGAGGAAGTTTGAAGGAACACCTCTCATTGGACAAGAACATGACAGGGAAGGGAATAACTCAGAGGCAAAAGCTCTAGCCACCCCAGCCTGGCGTGGCACCCTCTCCAGGTCCCCTTCCACAGTGGTGTGGAAGCTGTCGTTTTGTTCTGCCTAATAAATCGCACTATCACACTATCTTTGTGTCCACGAGTTCTATTTGAGTTGTAACACTCACCGAGACACCCAGCCACTTTTCCCCATTCTTCAGGGTTAGGAAGATCAAGATCCTAAGTTCCAGCTATGCCCTGCTCTGCTTCTGTGGTGGTTTAGCGGTTAGGATTCCTGGTTTTCACCCAGGCGGCTGGGGTTTGACTCCCAGTCTGGGAACCAGGGAATGTGGCTGGAGCTACTCTAGTTACATGACATTTTGGGAGCCAGATTTTTTAAAAATAAAATACAAGGTTAAATTCACTCAACACTGTTAAGTTTAATCATTTGAACTTAAGTCAGCAGTGCCACCCCTAGATTATCTGTAAGCTTGATTATATAGATTATCTATAAATCAACCCTCTATTCTATACTGCTCATTCAAAATTGTGATAAGTATACTTTTATCTATTTATTTAAAGCCCATTTAAGTGCATGGAGTAAGAAACAAACAAAAAATAATAATACATAATAATACAAGTTTCTGAAGGCCCTCACATGTAATATCAATTAATCACAATGCTCTAGATATGGCTATTCAGTCAGTTCCAAGCTATCTAACCTCCCTAATATTGAGAACTCTACAGTGATTTCCTGATGTATTATCCAAGTCCTCATGAAATTCACTTCTGTTGTCTCAGGATCTATGTCAAGGGAGAGAGCCATCAGTCATTCTAATCTCAAATTTTATGGCCTCATGTGCTTCCTTCCCACCTGTAATCTCTGCTGTGCTTGTGTGACAAACACTAGAATGCCAGTGATGGTTTATGAGTTTCAAGGCTGTATCAAAAAAAAAAAAAAAAAGCATTGTAGACTCTGCCTGGCTTCCTTCAATTACCCATACTTGGGACAGCCTTAAGCCTTCCCATGAAGACATGGAAGAAGCCCTGTGCAGAGGTCCACATGGAAAAAACTGAGGTTCTCAGCCAACAACTAGTATCAACTTGCCAGCCACGTGAATGAGCCACTTTGGAAGTACAGCTTCCAGCTCAGTCAAGCCTTCAGATGACTGCAGCCCCCACATCTTGCATCAGTCACTTCAGACCTCAAGTGGGAAATGTACAGCCAAGCCCTCTAGAAACCCTGACCTGCAGAATCTATGGTCACAATAAACGACTGTTTCCTTACATGAAGTTTGGCAGATGTGCGTCATTATTAGGTGAACATAATAAGACCTTTGAACCTATATCACAGTAATTTCCTAATATACTACTGGCCATAGTATGCTTTTTTGTTCTAGACCACACACAGATTTATGAGAAAAAAATAAAAACAAAAACCAGAAATGTGTCACAAGTAAGCTCAGGGTGCAATAAACATGTTTTCTTCCATTTGATAAATTATAATACACATTTATTAAAATCTGTCTGAAGCCTTATAACAGAGAAAACTGCTTAACTCACATTCAGCCTAATATTTGCCAAATAAATAGGGACTCACCTACTTTTTCTCCTTGTTAAACCTATTGCTACTTTGTGGCATCCCCATGTACAAGGGGATTCTTTGCCAGCTGACACACTGTAAACAAATATATTATTTTATTATCTTAGATATTTACCTCATAATAGTAAAAACAAATAACAGGCACATGCAGGAACCCACTGAACTAAAGAAGAGTCATTATCTCTATATAATTATATATATAGGTACTTATTCTAAAAACATGTCTCAGATCTACCTGTATGTTGTAAATATATGCAAAGCTAAAGAAGTAGGTTGGAATCTGCATCCTGCAATTTAAAATGAGAACATTATATTATTTCCATAGAAATAAACTTCCTGTGACTAAATACAAATGGTGACTCCATTATGTTTTACAATTAATGAGTGCCTTGTATAGTCACAATTTTAAAATAAGTCTCACTAAATAACTCTTATATGGAGAAACTTACTTTACTTCACCACTTGCTAATTCTACTCATCTATTATTCCTAGTGTAATTTTACCAGAGTAATAGAGGCAATTATTTGATATTGAAGATGTTTATTTTACTTTTTTAATAAGCTTGTTTCTCAGTGACTTGAGCTTATATATTTGCACTTAGAGAGTGAATATGAATCACAGAGCTTTCAGTGGTAAGAAGAAAGGAAGCAGAATCTGCTAACATATCACATAATCTCCTATTCATAAATAATTTTATTTTTATTCATTTATGTTAGAAAAACCATTAGAGTCCTACAAAATAGCATCATGAACCAAAAAGGAATCTTAACTTCTTTCCCTTTACTGGGGAAGCATACATTTACACTGGTTTCTAGTGGGCATTTTAGCAGTATGCATCAAGAACATTAATTAGTGTAGAAAATATATAATCCAATATTCTCATTAATTTAACTGAGAATCATTGCAGCACTGTTTACAATAGCAAAGACCTAGAACCAACCCAAATGTCCATCAATGATAGACTGGACTGGGAAAATGTGGCACATATACACCATGGAATATTATGCAGCAATAAAAAACAATGAGTTTGTGTCCTTTGTAGGGACATGGATAAATCTGGAGAACTCATTCTCAGCAAACTAACACAAGAACAGAAATGAAATACCGCATGTTCTCACCCATAGGTGGGTGATGAACAATGAGAACACATGGACACAGGGAGAGGAGAACTACACACTGGGGTCTATTGGGGAGAATAGGGGAGGGACAGCATGAGGGGGGGAGTTGGGGAGGGATAGCATGGGGAGAAATGCCAGATGTGGGTGAAGGGGAGGAAGGCAGCAAATCACACTGCCGCGTGTGTACCTATGCAACTATCTTGCATGTTCTGCACATGTACCCCTAAACCTAAAATGCAATAAAAAAATTATGAAAACAAAACAAAACAAAAAAACAAAGACAGATATTTATCAGTGTTCGGGGTAGCACTTTTTTGTAACAGTGACAGAGTGTTAATCTGTGTACTATCTATAAATATTAAAGAACTGAGTTGAATAAATTAATTATGATATAACCACATGAAAAGATTGTAGAGCCATTAAAAATAAGGTTTTTGACAAATATTTAAGACAAGGAAAAATGTTCATAAGTGTAATGTTTACAATAGTAAACTGTATTATACTATTTTATGACTTTGTCTATGAATAAAAAATTACATACTAATGACAATAAATAAGACTTAGATGAAATAAACCAGTACATTAACAGTTGTTTTCTCTTAAAAAAAGAAGTAGATACAGGCATTATATTTATCTTCTTTTATTTTGTATTTTCTGATTCTCCATAATAGATATTTTATTTCAAAATAAAAAGATGTTATTTAAAACTATGTTATTTAATTGGTGACAAATTTATAAATATTAGCGTTCACAAAAAAAAATATTGTAAATACTGGCTTCCAAAAACCTTTCTGTTCCCTTTCTTCCCTCTTTCCTTTTCTCTCTCCCTCCCTCCCTCCCTTCCACCCTCTCTCTGTCCTTCTTTCCTTCCTTCCTTCCTTCCTTCCTTCCTTCCTTCCTTCCTTCCATCCTTTTTGTCCACCTCCTAGGAACATTTGAATTTTTGCCTTGACCAAAAAGAAAAATTCCAAAATTGATACTAACTTATATTTAATGCTTCATTATCTCTGTGAAGTATGGAGAAAGCTAAAGAGAAAGACAGCTCAGCAGCAGCAGCTACAAACAAGAAAAGGTGAGTATTCTATGAGCACTGGAAGGCAGGAGGATTTCAGGATGAATTCAGAGTCCTGCAAGTTTGAACACAGTAACTTTCCCAGACAGTGCTTTCTCTGAGCTTGTATCAGTTGAAATACTAGTGAACCCCAAATGTATGAATCTTAACAGCCTAGATAATTCTATGACCAGATTATGTACTGCCACAGAATTCTTAAGTATGTATCTGTAATTGCAAAGCACTGAAGTATTAAGGTCCAGAATTTAATTAGATCATTCACTAGAGAAGAGTTACTTTTTAAGGCAGTAGTGCATGCAGGATGCATTTTACAGGATTACTTCTTAGTTAAAATAGATACTTATCAGAAAAATAATTTTGTCCACAGAGCTGTAAAATAGTAGGGACCTAAACTGAAACGAATGTATCTAACTGTAGAGAATAACAATGCCAATGTTTTGCAGAGCATCAAATTTAGAGGACAGATACTACTAACACAGCAGATGTAGTCCAGGTACAATTGATTTGTTCCCTCTTTTAGACACGATTTAAAGGATTCATTCAACTATTACTCTTGCATTCAGAAAAAGCTAATTTTTATGTAGATTTATGTCCCATTATGCATAGAGGACACTTCTAATTCTGCTAAAACAACAGTTTAATGAATTAAAGTTTGTGATCACAAACGTAAGATGTAATAAGAAAGATGATGACAGTATAAAATAGTTAACTATGTAATGTGGTGTATTTTAAATCCAAACAAGGAAACAATAAAATTATAAATTTGTTTAAGAAGATTTTTAAAAAATAAATTTCTCCTTATTCATGTTTGTCCTTAAAAAGTGTGATAAAGGACTCTGGATTTTTAAAGATGGCTTAAAAATACAATTGTTAAATAATTCCAATGGATCAATAATTCCAAATATATAGGAATAACATATAAAATTAAATAGATTTATTGGTTAAATTAAAAATATGTATATACATGACTCAGAATACTTAAACAGTAATTAAGCCTGATATGGTGAATGTCAAAATACTGGATGACAAATATTAACTGCAAATATTCTGATCATCAAGGTTTGTCACATTTTGGAATGCTTTCATCTTCTTTAAAATATATTTTTTTAATTTTATGGCATTAAAAGGCATTCCAGAATGATTATTTCATTTTCTGTTTTGAGAAACAGTTGCAAAGATGCAAATACAAAAATAAAATGTCTAACCACTATGTCTGGAGAAGTATATTAAGTCCTGAGTACTGAAAATCATATATGTAATATGTTTTACTTGCCTCCCAATTAATTAATTAGAAATCAATTGATATGATTTCAAATAAATAGAAAAATAAAGTAAAATAGAAAAAAATTGTAAGGATACATTTCATGACTTTCTGAAAATGACAAAGTAATCAGAAAGCTAGGGACTTTGGAGTTAGAAAAAAAGAATTTAGTCCCAGCTTTGCAACTGTGAACTGGGGCCCCTTGAGCAAGTTAGTTAACATCTCTAATTCTTTCTTCTCTATAAAATATAATATAAATAGCCAGGAAGTGGGACTTTGGGAGGTTTACATTGATAAACACTCTTCCATGGCAGATGCACTGTTTAAGTACCCAAAAAATGTTTGTGAGCTCTTAAGTTATCTTTTTTTGAAATAGGTGTCAAAGAAGAAGCAGAGTAATGGATGGGAAAGAGTGATAATCAGAGAAATAATCTATACAATAATGCATTATTCTTGTATATCTGTATTACAATCTAATCAACAATGGAGTGGATAAATTGTGATATGTGCAATGGAATGATATATCATAGCAGGACTGAACAATACAACACTTGAAAACTATGGATAATTTTACAAACTAATTATTGAGTAAAAGAAAAGATACACAACACAGCAAATAGTGTATGAATTTACCTAAAGTACAAAATAGGCAGAATTAATATTTACAAATGTAGACAGTGTTCTCCCTTGCAGCAAGTAGTAACAGGATGGAGAACAGCAACGTTTTGTTGCTTTATTTGGGTGATGGCGCCATAGATGTGTTTAGTTTACAGAAATTCATCAGGCAATCTTCCTGATATATGCAAGCTCCTATAGTTATGTTATACTTCAATACAAATTTTAATATGAATAATTTGAATTTAAACATACATTTTTTTCCAAATGCCATGCACACTCCACTGCACCACCTACAATTAAAACAGATCAAGGCCAACCTTGTAGGGTAAATTGGTTACTAGAGCAGCATCCAAGATCAGAAAAGAACAGTTGGACATTAAATTCAGGAAGAAATAATTGTGAAAAACTAAAGGAAAAGGGGTAGATCAACTTTCTTAAATAATACTTTCTCTTAATCTTTCTTTCCTGCACATAGTGCCATTCTGGTTGCGTAGCTCTCTTCTTAGGTTGAGCTCCTGCAGTTTAAGGAATCAGGTCCCTAAACCACTGGTTCTCAGCCTTGAACATGCATCAGAATCACTTAGGCTTTTCAAACCACAGATTGCTGGACCACTCCTAGAGTTTTTGGTTCAATGGGACAAGAGAATAAGAATTTTGAATAAGTTCTCAGGCTATGCAGATGCTGCTATGCTGAGCATGTACACTGAGACCCATTGTTTCAGGGAAAAAAAAACTAATAACTTTCAATTCTGAATCATATAGGTAAGTTTGGGATGTCCCTGTATTTTCACCAATAAAGGAAGAATAACACCAACTACTGTTGTCTGTTAAGAATTAAAGATGTAAGGATTAAGCATATACAAGTACAAACTTCTCACAAAATAGGTGCCGTTTAAGTAATTAGCTATTTGTATTTTTATTTCCAGTGTTTCTCTTTTCTGAAATCTGGAAAGTCTTCAATAGGTGGAAGAGACCAGTTCACTTAACTTCAATGGTCTTCAACCCTGGATGCGCATTATTATCTCCTGAGGAGTTCGTAAAACTCCAAAGCTGGGGCTATACCTCAGGCCAATTAAATCAGAGTTTCTGCAGGGGAAGGCCTGAGCATTAATAAGTAAAACTCTCCAGATGATTCTAATGATACAGCCAAGAGTGAGAATGACTGATTTGTTTGTTTGTTTATTGAGACAGTCTTGCTCTGTCACCCAGGCTGGAGTGCAGTAGCCGATCTCAGCTTACTAAAACCTCCACTTCCTGGGTTCAAGCAATTCTCCTGCCTCAACCTTCCAAGTAGCTGGAACTGCAGGTGTGTACCACCACACCCAGCTCATTTTTTCTTGTATTTTTAGTAGAGATGGGGTTTCACCATGTGGGCCAGGCTGGTCTCAAACTCCTGACCTCAGATGATCCACTTGCCTCAGCCTCCCAAAGTTCTCGGATTACAGGCGTGAGCCACCGCACCCAGCCAACTGCTTTAGATCCACAGAAAATAACTTCTCCAGTAACACATAGAGCCTACAGAAGTCAGTTGTGGATTGAAAGAAAAATTGTCTAAATTTATCCTACACTAAATAATTGACATTTATTTGACTCAGATTGAAGATGTTGCCAGGGAGGTAAAACTAGCTCTCTCAATCTACCATGCTCCTAAAAGAAAAATAGTGCTAGATCTCTTCATGGTTGCTCCCTCACTTAATCACACAAGCCCTGAAGCAGGTTGGTTATCACATGGCTTTCTCTTTACACAAGGCAATGATTCAACATAGTGAGTTTGAGGAGCGCTCATATTTTCTTCTTCTTCATTATAGCTATGGGAAAACAGGCTGAGGATATATGTGATGCCCATGATTCAGGCAACATCGCTGTCAATTGTGTATGTGGCTTCCTGATAATTATTCAAAAATGTTCTTTTAACGTCTACCCAGGCTACTGGCTGTGATTATACTTATTCATATAAAATATTTTTTCCATTATTTAATATTTTAGGAAGATTGGCTTTAATCATTTGTCACCAAAAAGAAGTGAAAATAAAATGGAATATCTATGATAAAAACATACAAAAGTAGAAAAAAATACAATTATATATTAATCATATTGATGGATGTTTACTAAGCCTAGAGAAAAAGGAAACATAGCAAAGTAAAAAATAAATTTTATACCCAAATTCAAATTTAAGTTAAAAAAAATTAAAGCCTCGGCAGGGCACGGTAGCTCACGCCTGTAATCCTAGCACTTTGGGAGGCTGAGGTAGGTGGATTACCTGATGTCAGGAGTTCGAGACCAGCCTGGCCAACATGGCAAAACCCCATCTCTACTAAAAATACAAAAATTAGCCTTGTGTGGTGGCAGGTGACTGTAATCTCAGCTACTCAGGTGACAGAGGCAGCAGAATCTCTTTAACCTGGGGGACAGAGGTTGCAGTGAGCCAAGATTGTGCTACTTCACTTCAGCCTGAGCAAAAGAGAGAGACTCCATCTTAAAACAACAACAACAACAACAACTTAAAGGCTCAACTGGTGATATATTTAAAGAAAGAAAAATAAAATGTAAAATGAATAAGTGAATTGTACAAATAGATGTTTTTTTTAACAAAATACCGAGACTACAACAGATAAATTAGTTGTATAAATACATTATTCCCAATAAAACTAATAAAAATGAGAACATATACTGAAAAGTTAGTTTAACTGGATCAAAATACATAATAAAATATATACCTATATGTCTATATATCAAAAATTTATATGCATATATATTTATATTTATACAGCTATAAATACATGAATAAATACTGATATATTAAATTTTATTTACGACTATACAGGTATACACAAGGGTCTATAGACAAGGAATTGTGCCTGTGGAGTCTGTGTGGGACCCACATTTGATGTACTTAAGGTGCTAGAATGTAATGGATGAAAATATGAGGGGCCTTGGAGGGAGTGAGGGCATTTTGCATGTAGGAGGGGATGGAAACTTTTGGGGACTGTGTTGGCAAGCCTTCATGATGGTCCCCAAAGATACTCAGCCCCTACTAGTCTTCTCCAACAATGAAACAGAGCTGAATGTGTGACCAAGAGGTCCTGTGAAAATGACAGTTGACATTCAAGGATATGCCATCCAAGGAATTGAATCTCTGAACTACCCACACTAAAGTTCAGGCACTACATCATGAGGATACTCCCACAGCCTCATAAAGAAGCCAATGTGGAGAAACTGGAGGCCTCATGTCAGTAGCCAGCACCAATCTGCCATCCATGTGTGTGTTCCAATCTGGATGTGGTGCCCCAGCCTCAGGCAGGCTGTCATGTTACAGCAGCCTCAGCTGAAACCTGGCCTCAACCTCATGAGAGATCTTGAGCCAGAACCACCCAGCCAAGATGATCCCAAACTCCTGATACATACGAACTGTGACAGACAGTAAATGCTTTTTTAAAAGTCACTAAGTTTTGGGCAATTTATGAAGCAGCAATATACAATTAATACTGCTTTTGTGATGTGTGTGTGTGTTTGATTAGTAGGTAAGCTATATATAATCTAACCATTTAACAATTACTTATTTTTTTAGAAGATCCAGCCCAGTGTTAATAAAAATGGAAATATAATAGGTCATACATTGCCTAACAGCTTTTCAACACCTAAAAAATAAAAAAAGCAGACAGAAGTTTTTTAATATGTAACTTGAGACTTAAAATGTGATATACCCGGACTCTACCTCACATGATACACAAAAAATAACTCAAAATGGATCAACAAACTAAAGAAAAGAACTGAAACTACTAAACTTTTATTGACTTTAGCAATGGATTTTCAGATATGTTAAAAATCATATGCAATATAGAAAAGAAAAGAAAGATCAGAATTCAACAAAATTTTGAAAAATTGTGAATCAAAGGGTATCATCAAGAAAGTGAAAAGTAAACTAACTGAGAAAAAATATTTCAAAAATAGGTATCTGATACAACTCTACTAGCTAGAATATATAAAGAACTCTTAAAATCAACAAAAAAGACAAAATTAAAATGCTTTTTCAGTATAAACTGTATGGAATAAAATGTTCTGTAATTTTGGCTGAATCTAATATACAGGGTTTGTTTTTTTCTTTCTGAATTGTCAACTAGGCTGACAATTGGCAACAGTCTGAATTGACTGTTGCCCTCAAAGACTTAATGCTGCCCCCTTGAGGTTCTATGTTGTCTGCCCACCTGGAATGTTTTTCTATTTATTTTTACCTGTCTGCTCTTCAAAGCCGAGCATATGATTCTTCTCCGAAATGATTAACTTGAGTAAAAATTTTCTTTATTCTTTGATATTACCACTTATATGATACATAATATGATGTTGTTTGCTGTGGATATACATGTTTGTATCATATCACCTCTTCCTGGTTATAAATTTCTTAAAGGAGATAATTCAATCTATGTGAGCATACCCACAAATACACCCTGCTAATATACAGCCCAGGTGCAGCCATGTGCTCCTGGGACATAATTAACAAATAAAATGAATAAATACATGAAATGATAGAAAATGTGAAACAGAGTTTCTAAAATGTATTTAAATGCTAGCATTCTTTCACTTCCAGTTATTTTGTCATAAAGTATCTTTATTTTTCCTTGATAAGAACAAAAGGCTCTAAGAATATGAAGATTGGTCCATAGGTATATGTTTGTATTGTTAATTATATTTTTATAAGTTTGTGCCATATTTTATCTAATACTCAAAGTTAACCTAGTTTTATACTCTTTATTCCACATTTTAAAAACATAAACCTAAATTACAAAAAATTATTATTTAAAAATAAGATGAAAAAGCAATTTGAGTTTCTGGGTTAGAGAATGGTTATTAGTGATGTTAATCAGGGATGATCTGGCATGATCTAACAAGGTTTTACTTTTCATAGACATTTAACCAGCTTCCCTGAAAGCAAATAGTAAAAATTGTTCTAGACAAACATTGACTGACTTGGACAAGAATACAAAAGTTCTCAAACTAATATCACTAGTCTATTTAATAATTAATCACTTTTTACTAATTTAACTATTATCATTCACTATTCTTTATAAACTGTATCAGACTTGCATAAAACTATAAATGTGGAAACACATACCAAAATCTTCTCACTTCTTTCCAGTAACTTGTTTGAAGCAAAAGATTTCAACAATCTTGCATAATCCATAAACTTAATAAAATAAATTGAATCTGAATTAAAAAACAAAAACAAAACACAACTTTTGCAGCCTGGCGTGGTGGCTCACGTCTGTAAGGCCAAGGTTGGTGGATCACCTAAGGTCAAGAGTTCAAGATCAGCCTGACCAACATGGCGAAACCTCATCTCTAGTAAAAATACAAAGTTAGCTGGATGTGGTGATGCGTGCCTGTAATTCCAGCTACTCAGGAGGCTGAGGCAGGAGAATCGCTTGAACCTGGGAGGTGGAGGTTGCAGTGAGCTGAGATTATGCATTGCACTCCAGCCTGGGCAAGAAGAGTGAAACTCTGTCTCAAAAAAAAAAAAAAAAAATGAAAAACCAAAAAACAAAACACTTTTGCCTTATTTTAGGACTTTTAAAATATTACAGATTTTATAAGTTAAAGTATTTTATTTTAACATAATTATTTTCACATGCCATTGTAATAAATAATACTGAGAGATCACATATATTCACCCAGTTTTCCTCACTGGTGCTATTTTATAAAACTATAGCTCAAGAAAACAACCAGGATATTGACATTTATATAATCAAAATAGAGAGAATTTCCATCTCCACAAAGATCCTCTTGTTGTTCCATAAAAATTTTAAAAAGCTGCTCCAATTTCCCTCCTTTTCTCCTGGAAACTTCTAAGCTCTTCTCCATTTCTTTAATTTTGTCATTTTGAGAATGTTATTTAGATGAAATCAGACAATCATATTTTGGAACTGTTTTTTTTTTTTCACTTGGCATAATTTTCAACTTGTTCCATAAAATAAAAAAAGCTGCTCTCATTTTCCTCCTTTTCTCCTAGAAACTACTAATCTCTTCTCCATTTCTTTAATTTTGTCATTTTGAGACTCTTATGTAGATGAAATCATAAAAACAGTCATATTTTGGGACTTTTTTTTTCACCTGGCATAATTCTGAAGATTTATTCAGGTTGCTGTATATATCAAAAGCTCGTTCCTTTTTATTGCTAAAAATTTATTTCAAGGTATGAATGACCACAGTTTGTCTAGCCATTCACCCTTTGATTCACCCTTTGAAGAACATCTGGACTGTCTCAGTTTTTGACTATTATAAAGCTGTTGCAAATATTCTCATACGGGTTTTTGTGTAAACATTATTTTTTATTTATCTGGAATAAAAGTCCTGAAGCACTTGCCTAGTGAAATTTAATGGTTGGGTCAGATGGTAGTATACGCTTAGTTTTTAGGGAAACTGTAAAAATATCTTCATAAGTAGCTATACCATTATATATTCCAACAGCAATATATGAATGATCTAGTTTCTCTGCATGCTTGCCACCATTTGGAACTGTCATTTTTTTTTTAAGAAAAAGAGAGAGAGAGAAAGAAAAAATGAAAGAGAGAAAGAAAGAGGAAGAGAAAGAGGGAGAAAGAAAAAAGAAAGAAAGGAAGAAAAAGAAAAGAAAGAAAAAGAGAGAGAGAGAAAGAAAAAAAAAGAATAAATGAGAGAAAGAAAGAAGAAGAGAAAGAGGGAGAGAGAACGGGAATCTTGCTCTATTGCCCAGGCTAGAATGCGGTCTAAAAATGGGTATTAAAAACCTCTTTTATGACCATAAATGTGCTTAACAATGAAGACAGGAAGGAATAAGGGAGGAAAATAACAAACAAGCAGCCAACCAGTATTTCATTTAAACCTGTGAAATGCGATGGAATTGCTGAGGAGTGATTTACTTCCAATTATGTAGTCACTTTTAGAATAGGTGTGATGTGATACTGAGAAAATGTATGTTTTGTGGATTTGGGGTGGAGAGTTCTGTAAATGTTTATTATGTTTAGTTATTTCAGGTCTGAGTTCAAGTCCTGGATATCCTTGGTAACTGTCACTTTTTAAAAACAAAAAAAACACTCATTCTGATAAATTCGTAGTGATATTCTATTGTAGTTTCAATTTGCTTTTACTTATTTATTGGCTAGAAATGTTAAAATATTTTCATGTACTTAATTGCCATCTGTAAATCTTCAGTGAAATGTTTCTTCATGTCTGGGACTATTTTCTTATTATATAGTTGTGTTTTTGTTATAGTTGTTTTTAACCGTTCAGTTTAAAGAATTCTTTATATATGATTGTTTGTCAAACATGGGAATTTCAAATATTTTCTTCTAGACTGTAACTCGTATTTTTAGTCCAAAAACAGGGTCTATCATAGAGCAATAATTTATCCTGCTATGGACTGTGTTTTTGGTATGCACTTTTAGAACTCTTGGCTGGGCATGATGGCTCTCGCCTGTAATCCCAGCACTTTGAGAGGTCATGGTGGGCAGATCATGAGGTCAGGAGTTCGAAACCAGTCTGGCCAACATAGGGAAACCATGTTTCTACTAAAAATACAAAAAAATGAGCCAGGCATGGTGGTGGGCACCTGTAATCCCAGCTACTTGGGAGACTGAGGCAGGAGAATTGCTTGAACCCAGGAGGCAGAGGTTGCAGCAAGCTGAGATCATGCCATTGCACTTCAGCCTAAGCAACAGTGCTAGACTCTGTCTCAGAAACAAACAAAAAAATAAACAAACACTCTTGCCCTAGCCTTAAATTCCAAAGATGTTTTTCTAAAAGTTTTATAGATTTACACTTTGCATTTAAAAGCATAATGCATTCTGAGTTTGTATAAGGTGCGTGACTTAAGCCAATATGATGCTTTTGTTTTTTTGTAGGCTTTTTGTTTTTATTTTTTCCCTATCGATATCTCATTGTTCTGGCACTAGTTGTTGAAAACGCTGTCCTCCATTAAATTGCTTGGGCACCTTTGCCAAGAATCTATTAGGCATGGTTGTGAGGGCCTATTTCTGGGTTCTCTCTTCTCTTTCATTGACCTATGTGTCTGTCCTACTGCCAGATCCAGTCTTCATTACAATAACTCCCCAAACCTGATTTTTTAAGGCTCATGATCAGTTTAATATAGCAGAATTTTCAAGCTTAAATTATTTAGATAAACAATTTTATGTTAAAAACTTTCTAGCATATTATAATATTTTTGTTTATAAAATTCAAGTATTTTTCTTACTATAACATATGATTTATAAAATCCAAATGAATAAAGATAACCCAAAGCAAAAGATAAGAAAACATGCCAATATCTATAATACGAAAAGACGCCTTTGACTAAAATCCCCATCTTTTACAGCATAAATTACTACTTTCAGTCAAAAAATATAATGTAAAAAATACAGCACATGTATATTCCAAAAGACTAAAACCATCAAATAGTAGTTGTTTAGAACTGTGAAATTTCATGTGTTCAAAAGGCTTTAAAAGCATTATCTGAGACTTCCTGCCTTAAGTCCATAAATTTTTATTGTTCGTCTTGGAGCTCATAAACTTCCTTGAATGATTTCCAATCATTTATTCTTTACAGATACTAATCTGCTGATTTGCCTTTCCAACATTTACTTTACTTTTTAACTGTGCAAATAATATCTAAGTACAAAATACTCAACAACCACACATATTGCTCTAATTGTGTTTTAGGGCTCACATGGAATAAGGAAACATTAATTTCAATTAGAACATTTTATTTGTTCAGAATTAATTTATTGGCTTTCCCCATTTGCAAAATTTTCTGTAACCCCAAGCTGACATTCAAATACCACTAAAGAATCCGTTGACCACAATCTGAATCAATTTTTTCAGCAGCTTCCTTCCCAATATATGCATTTGAAGCTCAAGACACAGTGACTAGAAAAGTCTCTAATCTGTACACACATGAAACACTAGACTTTCACAAGCCCACATTTGTTGAATTTGCTAAACTCTGCCACATTCTCCTCTGCCAAGAGATGGACTTGGGTCAGCATAGGCACATGGCAAATTGTCCCAATTATTTGATAGCCAGCTATGAAAGACATTTGGACATTATCTTCAAACATCTTTTGTGCAAAGTAGTCATTACTGTACTCCTGTAGTTACTGGATATGCCAGATTTTGCTTAGGTGAGTTATAGCTGAGCAAAATTATGAATTGTCACCTTAGTGCATCACAAAGAAAACTATCTCAAATATCATTCCTTTACCTGTTTGACATCATATGCCAGAAGGACATATTTTAAATCTGGTGAGACTGAATGTCTTGATGCTTTGAAGGTTACCTAGACAAAGAAAAAAAAAACCAGTTATCTTTAAAAGCTTTTTAACATGAATTTGGAGTATAAATGTAAAAAAAAAAGAAAAAAGAAAAAAACACTCAATTCTCCTAGCACTACAAAATGGCATTCACATTTCTTTTATATTGTATATATATTTGCATGTATGTATGTATGATTATTCAGATGAATATAAAAGCTCAAACAAGACATATTAGACATTTCAGTAAGACAACATTTGCTAATGTATCTTTCTATATGTTAGCTCTTAAAGAATGCTAAAATTTTTGTTCCTTAAAAAATTCAAAGGCCCACTGAAATTCCTACGTAACCAAAATGCTTTTATATTTGCATGCTAGATTAATCAAAAGGAAAAGAAGTATTGACATTCTGTTTGTAATAATTTTCTGTCACTATTTTTGTATTCTTAGTGGTTGAATGTTTATATTTAAAGAAGATACTAACATTCAAGGCAGACTCTCTTTAAAGGAAATACCCAGGGTGAAACAGTTTAAAACACAAATACATAACATGGCATTTGATGTCAAACAAAAACTATTGCACTGCACTTGACTAATGTTGAGCCTATAATCAAAAAATTGAACAAATTTGATGAAAGAGGAATTTAAACTACACAATGAAACATAAATACAATCAATGTAGAGAAAAGATTTCATATGAAATAGAGGTATTTTTCTAATTCATATCTAAAAAGAGGGCAAGCACATTGAGTTGATGTATCAAAAACCTCCAAAATATAAACATAAAAAGCCACAAAATGAATTGTATAAAATGTTAAGCAAAATAGATACTTTGCATGGTATTTGCAGAGAAATACATGCATAAACACTTGTAGATACCTTATGGTAGTATAGTTTTCATAAGACTGCTCTCTATAAAGTTTCGAAAAGTGTGAAGTCAGAGTTTCTTTGTTTTGTTTGGTTTGTTGGTTTGCTTGCTTGTTTTACATAGGGACTCCAAAACATAATGGATAGGATAAGAAACTCAGACTCATCAGTATTTGGAAAGTTTGGGTGGTATAATAAAAGATATAGTTGGTCTTTGTCTCTGGTTCTCGGCACAGAGCTCCAAAAACCCTTGAAATTTCCTGAGTGAAGAAATGTCTTTTGTTATTCACAGCAAAATTCTTTCCAAGTTATCCAATTTCTGCAACATCAGTCGACTCTTTGTGAGGGGAGGGGTTAGCTTACAGTCTCAGGATTAAGCTGTTCATCAGATTACATCAAGCATGTGATTGCAAGTTTAGAAAATTCAGCCCCATTCTAAGACCTAGTAGGAGAGAAGAACTGGAGATTTGAGTTCAAGCCATTGGCCAGTGATCCAGCAACTCATGCCTAAGTAATGAAACCTTGCTAAGAAATTCTAAATGATGAGGGTTGAGGGAACTTCCTGGTTGGTAAACATGGATGCACTGGTAGGGTGATGTACACCAGTTCCAAAGAGGAAGAGTCTTCTGTGCTGGAGACCCCTTCAGACAACACCCTGTATATTTCTTCATCTAGCTGTTCATCTGTACCCTTTACAATAAACTGCTACTCATAAGTACAGCTCTTGTCTGACCTCTCTGAGTCATTCTAAGAAATTCTCTAGCCTGAAAAGGGGTAATAAGAACCCTCACATTTGTAACGAGGTTGGACATAATTCAGTACCTTTGGGACCAGGGCCTGGCAGCTGCTATCTGAGGTGAGGACAGATCAGGGGAATTGAGCTACTTAACTGTGGGATCTATGCTAATTCCTGGTAGTCTCAGAATTGAACTGAATTAGAGAGCACTCAGTTGGTATCAGAGTATTGTTGGAATGACATAGCTTTTTAATTCCTGAGCCAGATATGTAAAAGAATGGAATGGTCAGGGAGACATCATCATACGGCAATGCTAAGATTCGGGGATTTACACCTATCTTGCACCATCTACATATAAGGCATTTTAGAAGAAGATGAGAGTGTTCACTGGCAATAATTCATGTCCAGAATTTTGTTTTTTGTTGTTTAAAAATTCCATTTCAACAACCATGAAAATAACAACATTAGCAGCTACGATTCATTAGTCATCTATCGTGTGATCTGCAAATTGCTAGGAACTTTGCAGTTATCAACAATCTTAAATAGTCTTCAGGGCAGTAAGTACTATAATACAACCTCATTCTTTGCCTCATTACTTTATTGTATATCGAAATTTGATAGAAATTAACCTATGGGAAATTTAGGGTGACATTGAAAACATGAAGGCATCTCTCCCTACATTATAGTATCAGGAGGTGTATTGTTCTTTTTTTGAGACTGAGTTTTCACTCTTGTTGCCTGGGCTGAAGTGCAATGGCACGATCATGGCTCATGGCAACCTTCGCCTGCTGGGTTCAAGCGATTCTCCTGCCTCAGTCTCCAGAGTAGCTAGGATTATTGACATGCACCACCATGCCCAGCTAATTGTATATTTTTAGTAGAGACGGAATTTCTCCATGCTGGCCAGGCTGGTCTTGAACTCCTGACCTCAGGTGATCCACTTGCCTCAGCCTCCCAAAATGTTGGGATTATAGGTATAAGCCACTGCACCCAGTCTGAGGCATATTGTTCTTAAAGAAATGTTTAAGGGAACAGTATCAAATGGTATACTGTTATGTAGAAATTAGTAAGGCAATGTCATCATGCTTGTCCTACAGGGATTAGAAAATTCCAATATTGCAGTTCTTACACCTTTCCCAAGGTCAGAGAGAAGCATACATAACAAGACAATCCAGGAGGGCCTCTTTTCATAAGCCTTGCATTGTCTCACTAGCAAAAAGAATTTTTTTTTTATAGAGCTTCTCTGTCTAAAATCTGAATTAATTTAAAAGAAATCACACCTCCCTTGTCCTCATCCACCCTCATGTGATGTTCCTTACACAAATTAACTTCACACTTTCACAGGTGCATCTGTGCCTCCGGTAACAACATTTTAGTATCTTTTACAGTTTATACAATTATCTAATCTGGCACTTTATTAATTATCACTCTACTGCCTCAAGCTTACGCAGCACACAAACTGGGAAACTTTCCAAATATCTTTTCAGGGGCCCAAGCTGCTGAACCTTCTCTGAAATTAAAGAGTTGTGGGCAGGTCACTGGTGTGGCAGAGACACTTACTGATGATACATGAATAAGAAACACACCTTGGCAGCTTAGCCAAGAGCCCAGGAGATGTTGGAAATCTTAGATCACTCCCTCTTGGTTTATGCCCTTAATGTTATCATTTGTTGCATTTGGGGGATTAATTCTTTCTAGCAGCCACAGAAGACACTTTGGTCAACACTGATTCTAACTGTAGACATTAAATAGTTCTGGTTGAATTTCATCTTGATATGGCTTCAAATTGTGGTTTGGGGAAGTTGATTACTGCCAATAATGCTATTACAGTACTTACATATTTAACAACTTAATTACCATTGAAATGAAAGGATGCAGAAGTAATTTACACGTGTTCATTGCCATTACTCATCAATGATGCCTGCCTGTGCGGTTTTTTGACATTCAACAAAGGGCATAAAAATGCATGAATTCTTCCATCTATGTACATTCTGTTGAAGGCAGGCAAGGTATCATAAACAGAGTACAGCAAATACGCACGTGATTAACTTGATAAATTAAGCAAGAAAGACAAGGCACTTGGTCAAGTAGAGAAAAAAATACACAATACATGCTTTCAGGCAGGTTAAGAACATTTTATGGTACTTCTTTTGTATGTATCATTCCATTCCAGCAAATCTTATGTATGGAACATGCACTGTACAACAAGTGCCATGGGAAGGGAGACACTGAAAGTGCTACAGAGTTGGGAAACCGAACCCACTAGGAAGTTTTCCACTCCATATTGATCAGGATAAGACAAATGCCATGAACCTTTTTAGTCAATGTTAGAGCAAGTGTCCAAAACATGAATGCTTTAAACCACTGGGTATGCAGAGTAAGAATGAAGCTATCTGAGTAAGAATCTAAGAGAGATGGAGTAGTCAGATTGCCTCTTTAAAAGAGCTCAGTATCTCCACAGCTCCGGATACATACTATCTTGTAGAAAAATACACAGTGTTTCTAGTTTTCAATTTTTTTTCAAAAAAAGTTAGAAATCAACATTTACCTTATGATCTCATAATTTTAAAATTATAATTCAATCCTTTTAAATATATGTGGCAGCCAGATACTGTCTGGAGTCTATAAGCTTGGCAATTTTTGGTAAAGTAATAATTGCCATAAGGATGGGTGAGGAGAAAGAAAACAACGCTATCAGGTTTTAAAAGCAGAATTGTATCCTTTTCATATATTTGGTGGTAATATATATGAAAATTTATCTTTTAGTGTTTTTGAGTTAAATGCAATTACAGCCTACAATATGAACACAACCTTCAAAAAATGCACAAGTGGCTTATAAACAATTACTGGGAAGATGAGGGATGATTCCACCAATTACTGCTATTACATATAAATCATGTATTACTGCCAACATGAATATGCCAGAGCTTATCACTGTTTCTGCAAGTGGTAAAACTGAAAGTGAAGAAAGAAGCAAAATCAGGTTTGAATTTAGAACTATTACCTTGTCAATTGGGTGGAAAACTAGTTAGATTTGATGGCATTTTGATTTCATGAGAGCTTGGTAAGAGGCTAATGATCATCCAAGAAAGCAATCTTAGGAAGAAGCAGAGGCAAAGAGTGAAAGGGACACATTCAGGGGAGGTTGTGAAAAAAATACAAAAAAAATATTAAGGATTATATTTGAAGATGGAGAAAGAAGAGAGTATACAGAATAACTCCAGGTTTTCAAGTGTTTATCATTGGGTGAACATTGCTTTTGCAACATTCTCACTTTGGGAAAAAAAAAAACAGGCATATTTTGAGGAAAGTTTTAGACATTTCAAATTTTATATACATTATTGTTATAGCTCCTGAAGGATATCCAATAGGAAGTGCACAGGATTTGTGGATAAAAAGTCTGGAGTTTAAGAAAGATGCCAGAAAGCCTCATCTTTAATCATTCACATGGAGTACTAAATGAAAGTTTATGTTCAGTGTAAATTCATTCCCTCTAAAGAAAAGGAACAAGTCCCCCAAATGACATGTTCTATCTAGATGGGCCAGTAACCATGCAGTTATGAGCACTGTTTACCACTGCTTGTATTCTTTAAATGTGCATGTTTTCTTTTTCTTGTACCTTTGTTCAACTTCCTCTACTTGCTATACTACCTTTCCCTTTCCCTTTTCCTTATTCAAATTGTGTTTCTCTGAAATATCATTCTAATCTTCCTCCTTTAAGCCTTCCCTGTCCTTCTTAGCTCAAGTGATTCAGCTGACCTCACATGTATATAATTGCATGTGCAGTTCATCTAACAATTGATCACTGTTTCGTGATTGCACTTCTAGGTTATTTGGAACTGCAATTTACATATTTTATTGCCACAATGATGTCCCTAGTAAGAGGCTCCATTACAATGATTCACTTTTGTCAGAAACATTATAACTAGAGGTAGAAATGAGATAATGATGGTATTCCAAGATGTCAGATAGTAAAGATCATAGCTAAAAATCATTAAACACAAACTTAAATGTCAGAAGTGCCAGAATATATAAAATATTCATTTGTATGGCTTGAGGCTGAGAAAGGACTGAGCAAAGGGAGAATGAGAGATGCAGTTAAAATGAACACCAACTCATATAAAGGACTTGGTTGCCTTAACATTGAGAAATGGCAGAATAGTAGGAACTGTGCAGTAGGGATGTGTGTTGTTCTAGACCTCGGAATAAGTTGGTAATAAAAATATCTAAAGACATCTCTATTTACAAAATAAAATATCATGGTCCAGGAGCTTTGGCTGAATAATTCTAAAAGTGTAGACAGGTACATTTTTAACAGATGGTGAGTGATGGAGACAAAAATGTAAGTCTTGTTGGATCCTATGGTATTTTCCCTGCTCCCTCAACCTCCAGCCCACCAAACTCCCTGAACATACACACACATATCCTTTATGATTAACTTATTTAGAGTATAACTTCCCTCACTACTCAATCTCATTATTTGTTAATTGATACCCAAGAAAAGCATTTGGAGAAAACATCTCTCCTTTTAGAAAAATATTAATTTTGAAACACATAATTAAGTACATATTATGAATATGCCTCTTACATAGTGCAGTCTATAAAAATGACCAAATTACCTAGTTTGAGCATGGGGAAGGTTTTTAGAAAGCCAGTTGACCATAAATGGAGGAAAAGAGGGAGAAAGGTTATTATATAGTTGAAAAGAAGGAAAGGAAAATCAAGAGGAGCTTGGAAAGAAGGCAGCAGTTCATAGTATGATCCAAAAGACAGGCTCTCTCTCACTGTCTGGCTTCAATAACAGAGAAGAAGCAAATAAGTTTTTATCATTTAGCTGTAAACAAAGTCTTGATTCTTCTCTATAGCTATAACTGGGTATATATGCACGAAATGTTAAAATCAATTTTTTTTACTGTGTATTTTCTCATGTTCTCTTTTCTTAGCTAACCAATCAATTATGATAGTGCTTAAATTATATCTATTTCCTGACACCTGTAATATCCATATTTTGTAAACATAATAAATGGCCTCTCTCTACATATATTTTCTTATTAGCATGTATTTTGTTGATAATGGAGTATTCAGTAAAACAATCCAAAGCAGAAAATGCCATGATACAAGTAGGTAATTTTTATGACTAATCAATACCTACTAATCCATATGGACTGACACACATGTATTTTTATTGCTCAATAAATGCAAATAGCCAAAATAACATCCTATTCATTTATATCATAGACCATACACTAAAACATTTAAAAAGTAATTTTTATTTTTCACAGAAAGTGGAAAGTAATGGTTACTGAAATCTATTAATAACTTAAAAAGATAGGGCAGAAAAAGGTGACTTTGAGAAGTATGCCAATATTTCTCCACCCAAGACTTTAATAAATTGGAAAAGCTATGGGCTGATGAAAGAAAAAAAAGGAATATTATAACTTAAATATTTATGCAAATTATTTATCTGAAGTTCAGTTTGTGCTAGTCTAATGATTCTTCAAATTGTCTTAGTGCTTTATAACCATCATATATCAAGTATATTTTTGTCTTAAATGGTGCCATTACTTTCAAGCACAGCTACATTAAAGATATAGCATACAGGCTGGGTGCGGTGGCTCAAGCCTGTAATCCCAGCACTTTGGGAGGCCGAGGCGGCTGGATCATGAGGTCAAGAGATCGAGACTATCCTGGCCAACATGGGGAAACCCCGTCTCTACTAAAAATACAAAAATTAGCTGGGCGTGGTGGCATGCACCTGTAGTCCCAGCTACTCGGGAGGCTGAGGCAGTAGAATTGCTTGAACCCAGGAGGCGGAGGTTGCAGTAAACTGAGATTGAGCTCCAGCCTGGTGCCTGGTGACAGAGTGAGACTCTGTCTGGAAAAAAAAAAAAAAAAAAAAGGAAACTATAATGTTCAATATTGATTGAAGTAAAAAAATTCTTTTTACTATGGCTGAATTATTTTTTTATGAGATAGAAACAAACAAACAAAAAATAGTGCAAAGACTAAATCTTCTTGAGAGCTGATGATTCAAAGGCTCATTTAAAGTTTATATAGCATCATTAATTTAGCATTATAATTAATAATTTCAAGAAAAGGAGAAAACATAGGTTAGCAAATAAAACAAGGTATTTACTTGTGCCAGATTTCATATATTCTTATATATTCCTCAAGGATATCATATTTGATATTGCTATAGTTTGGATGTTTGACTCCTTCAAACCTCATATTGGAATTTGATCCTGAATGTTGGAGGTGGAGTCTAATGATAGGTGTTGAGGTCATGGGAGAGGAGTCCTCATGAATGTCTTGGTGCTATTTTTATCACAGTGAGTTTTTGCTCTATTAGTTCTCATGAAAGCTGGTTGTTAAAAATGAACCTGGCACCTCCTCTCTCTTTTCTTGCTTCCTTTCTCATCATGTTATCTGCACATGCAGGCTGCCTGCCCCTCACCTTCAACCATGAATAAAGCAACTTGAAGCCCTCACCAGCAACAGATGCCAGTGCCATGCTTTTTGCACAGTCTGCAGAACCATGACCCAAATAAACATCTTCTATGTAGATTACTCAGCCTCAAATGTTCCTTTACAGCAACATAAAATAAACTAGTAGATAAGACAAATACCTATTTAGTGGATAAGACAGATAGGAATTAATAGATAAGAGAAATATCAACTTTATCCTTATCATTCTCTCTGTTAAATTGGATTAATCGGTTTTTGTCTCTTCACATAGTGGCATTCGTGATAGATTTAGCAATTAAAAAGTTCCAGTTAAATTTAAATATAAGATAAACAATAGATGTATTGTAATATATCTAAAAGATGGCGTATCATATAACCATGAGAATGACATAAAAAATAGAATATCTTATAGTTATAAAAATAACTGTGCTACAGGTTAAATGAAAATATGCATGAATCAATAATGAAATATGAGTCCTAAAGGGAAATATAAGATCATGGACTGCCTGATCCCTCTTTCAAAAGTTCAAGACCAACGAAAATTAAATTACACATCATATAGGCAAACATACATATGCATCAAAGCAAACTGAGTTAGACATTCACCAGAAACCCAAGGATATGAAAATAATTTACATAGTGAATTAGTTTAAAGGTTGAGTTTTCATTTACTAAACTTGTACTTTAATTCTCCAAGGTTGAAAGCCATGTTTTATATAGATCATTTTATCAGAAACATCCATTAATAGCTCCTAAGCATAGCTGAGGAGACCAGTGGTTGTTCTCAACTGTGACTGAATAAACATCCCTGTTCTTGTTTCCTGATATATACATGCCATTGCTTCCTTATGGTATATACCTAGGAAGGAATTTTTAGGTTCTAGGGCATGTGAATGTTATACTTCACACAATAATGACAAATTTTACCCAAAGTAAAATCATAAATGACATTCCTGCTATCTATGAGTTAGAAGCTCTGTTATTCCACAGTCTTTCCAATATATGGTAACATCAAGATTAAGCTTTGCCAATAGGATACGTGAAAAATACTATATTCTTGTTGATAAATACTCCTGGTTATAAATTATGTATGAATTATGTCAAGCATCTTTCAATTTTTTATCAACAATAATTTTTTTATTAAAAGTCCATTTATATTTTGTGTTCATTTTCAGATGATTTGGAAGAGTTTTTGCATATTAATTACATTAACATTTTCTAAATTAACCAATACTTCTTATTAGGCCTTTATAATTTACAACTTAGTATATTGGTATGCTAAAATATCTCTGTCCTCTAATTTTAACATGAGATAAAAATAGATACAGGATCCAAGCAACAAAAAAAATATAAGGACAAAAATAACAAGGCTTAGGCTTTTAGCTTAGAATATGAATATGAATATTTCTTGAATATATTAACAGGTGTAACTACACCTCATGTTTGGGACTCATAATAATGGATTGATTTGCTGTTTCCTGATCACTTATCAGTATTCTTTTGATAAGCAGAGATATCATAAATGACCCTTCCATGCCAAAGCAAATAACAAAAAAAAAAAAGGAAAAGAATAATTTCAGATTTATATCCCTGGTGGCACTTTCTGATTAGTTGGGGAAAGAAAGAAGGCCTATAAAATAAAGTCAAATTTAGTGACAAGGACAATAAGAAACAATCAAGAGTTGCCTCCAGATTCAGTGTCTTGAGACAAATCTCAAACTCTGACGTAAGAACAAGGGTCTCTTTTATTGTCTTCCAAGAACAGCTGCAAACACTGCTGATCTCAACTGTGCTTAGGATCTGAACAGACATTTACTAGTTGAGTTGCCATGTACTAAACTTGTGTTTTTATGACCTCAAACCAAAAGTCTTTTCTTTTATCGTCCGCTTTCTCAGAAATGTTCACTAATATCCTCAATTTTTTTCTGAAGTGTGTAGAATGCTAAGATAAATCACTTTTCTGCATGTTTTTAGATGTTCAAATAGAGGTCGAATTAAGCCTGGAAAAGATGTTCAGTGTGCAGGTCCATTTTTTCATTATTAATTTTATTTCATTTTAAAAACTGAAGGAAAATGTAGGGATAAGATTTCCAATTCTTATGGGATACATGATTCCTCCACTTTTTATAAACAGGTGTTTATAACTACATAGGTTAATTATACATATTTACAACTATTCCCATTGTTCTCTTTTCCTTTTCATTCATTCACTTCTTCTTTCAGACCAGTTGAAAACAGATAAAAGTGTATTAAGAGATTTGAAACACAGAACATCCTTTCACTGGACTTTACAAATATTAATGAATGTATAATTTCAGTAAGATTAAGGCTAAGCAAAAAGTATTTTTTAAAAAAAGTTCCTGGCATGAGTGCCATTTGCAAAGTCCCTATATGAAAGTCTTAAGCACAGGAATTCAAACACCAAAAAACATATATAAAAAGATGATTCTCAACCTTGCTCATAATTAAATAATTGCAAATCAACATAAGGATTAAACTCTATTTTTTTCACCGAAATAAAAAATAATTAAAATGTTCAACAATACCCAAAAACAGGAAGAGTGGACTAACAGATAGGAACATGTACTATTGGTGGCTTCGATTAAGGAAATTTGATACTATCTAATAAATTCCAGTGACCTTTCCTTGACTCACCAATACACTGATATATATTTAGCCTACTCATATATTTGAAATATGCCTGCTTTGCTGTTTGTTTATGTTTGTTTTGGAGAAGTAATGTGATAGAAAAATATTTAAACAAGTGATAGTACATCATGTAAGAACATTTCATGGTGAAATTACATTTTTCATTTTTAAAAAGTTCATGTAGTCTTTGAGATACATTATTAGGTGGATAAAAAGTGTAGACCATACATACTGTTGAAATTAAATATACACTTACGTATATACATACATATAAATGTATATATTGTAGAATATTATATTGATTATGTATAGATCCATGAAGATATATATGAACATATCTCTGAAGGAGACTTTTGACAGGTACAAATATTTATATGGCTGTATTCAAAAATGAATACCGAGTGATGAAAAGGGGAAGTTTTTTATTATATATACGTCTGTGACAGTTCCGTCTAACAGAACTTTCTGTGATGATGAAAATGTTTTATGTCTATGCTGTCCAATGTAGTAGCTGTTGGTTTCATTTTGCTGTTGAACACTTGTAATGTGGCTAGTGTGACTGAAAGATGGAATTTTTAATCTTATATGATTTTAATTAATTAAAAAATAACTTTAAGTATCACATGTATCTAATGAATCTCATATCAGATAGTATAAATATTTATATTTTACAATATATGTTTTCATTATCTTGTTTTACAAAATGTCACTGGAAGACATTGAGAGTAATATTTGTGTTTATAATTAAACCATGCTCTATTAAATTTATAGTTTAGTTACTATTTTAAGAGATACATATAAATAATATATGGAGTGAGACGTAGCCACTATTTAAAAAGAAGGAAAACCATAAAGACTACAGACAGAAAAGAAATGGAAAAATGTATGGAAAAAAATTAAAAAAAAAAAATGACTCCAAACTTCTCAATTTGATAAAATGTAAGATATATACTCAAAAAGTTAAAAAAAAAAATCCAAGAGTCTACTGAAAAAAATTCTCCTAGGAAAGATCTTTACACAGATACCTCATAGTCAAATTCACAAAACTTAGACAAAAAGGACCTCACCATCACATACTAGAACTTCTCATAAGAAACTACGGAAGCCAGAAAAGAGTTAGGTTGACATCCTCAAAGAATTAAAAGAAAACGCTTGTCAACAATTCTATATTGAGCTAAACTTTTTCTCATAAAGGAAGGATTAATTGTCATTTCTAAATAACCAAAATCTAAGAGCATTTGTTACTATTAGCCCTGCTCTAAGGAAACACTAAAGGAAGTCCTTCAGGCTGAAATAAAATGACAATAAATAGTAACATGAAACCACATAAAGAAATAAAATGACCTGAAAGTATCTACACAGTTATTATGAAAGACAGCATAAACACATGTGCTGGTAACTCCTTTCTTATCCTACTTGTTTTAGAACACAGCTGCATAAAAACAATAATTATAAAAGTGTATTGATAGGGTTATAATGTATAAAGATATAACTTGTATGACAATTATAGTACAAAAGGGCGAAAAACATGAAATGAAGTTGGAATAATTTTGTATGCCATTGAAATTTAGTATTTTATCTACACAACATTATTCTAAGTTAGGATTCCAGTTGTAAATTACAAGGCAATGGCTAAATAAATTACAAAAAATATAGTAAAAAGAAACAATAAAAATATAAAAGATACAGCAGAAAATATCTAACAAAAAAGGAGTGAGGAATCCAAGAATGGAGGAACAAAAGTGACATAATATATGCACAAAACAAATATTATTAAATAAATGGTCAATATAAGTTGCATAAAATGAAAATAAACACGTAAATTAAAATGTGGAGGTTGACAGAATAATTTTTTAAATTATTTAATTATATGATGGATACAAAGGTTATATTCTAAATTCAACACACTAATAAGTTTAAAATAAAAAGGTGAAAAAGGTATACCATGAAAGTGGTAAACAAAACAAGGATAGAGTGGCTTCACTAACATCAAAGAAAATACACTCGAAGTCAAAAACTCTCACTAGAGAAAAAGAGAAAAAATATGCAATAATATAAGAACCATTCTATCCGAAAAATAAAACAATTATAAATATGTATGCAAATAACAGAGCTCAAAATGTAAGAAACAAAAATTTACAGAATTGAAAGGGAAAATAAACAATTTAATAATAAATAGTTGGAGACTTCAAAACCTTGATTTCAGCAATGGATAGGACCAGTAGGCAGAATATCAATAATAAAATAGAAGACAAATAACATTATAAAGCAAAAAGGTCTTACAGATGGGAAATGCTAGCAGAAAGTACATACATACTTCTGAGGCCGCATGAAATATTCTCTAAGTAAGATCATACGTTAGGCCATAAAACAAGTCTTAAAGAATGGTAAGTATTGAAATTATAAAAAAAATATGTTATGTGACCAAATAAAATTATATTAAAAATCAACAATGGAAGGTAATTTGGGAAATTCACAAGTATATAATACTAAACAACAATACCTAAATAACCAATTAATCAAGAAAGGCACAACAAAGAAATCATTAAAAATGCTTCAAGAAGAATGAAAATGATAACACATAATACCAAACTTTATGATATACAGCTAAAACAGAACTTACAGGGAAATTACTAGCTATAAAAACCTATATTAGGAACTAAAGAGAAACAGCAAAAAAAGTAAAGAGGAAAAAAAGAAAGAGAAAGAAGGAAAGAAGAGAGCAAGAGAAAGGAAGGAAGGAAGGAAGGGAGGGAGGGAGGGAGGAAGGAAAGAAAAAGAAAAGAAGAAGGAAAGAAAAAAGACAGAGGCCGGGTACAGTGGCTCATACCTGTAATCCTCCCTTGGGAGGCCTAGGTGAAAGGATTGTTTGAGGTAAGGTGTTCAAAACCAGCATGGGCAACATAGTGAGACACCATCTATACAAAAAATTAAAAATGTAGCCACATGTGGTAACACTTGCCTGTAGTCCCAGGTACTCAGGAGGCTGAGGTGGGAGGATTACTTAAGCCTGGGAAACTGGGGCTAGAGTGAACCATGCTCATACCACTGCACTCCAGCCTGGGTGACTGAGTGAGATCTTGAAAAAGGAAAGAAAGATAAAGAAAAGAAAGGCAGGAAGGAAAGAAGGGAAACTGGGTAGGAGAGAGGGAGGGAGGGAGAGAGAAAGGAAAAGAGGAAGGAAGCCTTATGTGGTGGCTCACATCTGCAATTCCAGTAATTTGGGAGACAAAGACAGGAGGATCACTTGAACCCAGAAGGTCAAAATCAGCCTAGGAAACATAGTGAGACTATAGCTCTCAAAAAAAAAAAATTTTTTTTAATTAGCTGGGAATGGTGGCACACACCTATAGTTCCAGCTACTCAGAAGGCTGAAGTGGGAGGATCACTTGAACCTGGGAGGTTGAGGCTGTTGTGTGATTTGATTGTGCCACTACATTCCAGACTGGGTGACAGAATAAGACCCTGTCCAAAAAAAAAAAAAAGAAATAAAAAACAAAGAAGAAATAAGAAAAGAAGTATTTCAAATTAATAGCTTAAACTTCTACCTAAAGTAATTAGAAAAAAAGAAAACTAAATACAAGCAAGCAGAAGGATTAGAGTGGAAAAAAGTGACATCTAGGGTGGAAAAAACAATGGAGAAAAGAAATAAAGCTAAAAATTTTTTCCTTGAAAAGAAAAATAAAATTGGCAAGCCTCTAGATAGTTGGATGAGAAAAAAATAAAAAGATTCAAATTAATAAAATTAGGCAAAAAAAAGAGGCATCAGTACCAACCCTACATAAATGAACATATCATGACAGGATACTATAAAATTGTTTATCAACAAACTCAGTTATTTGGATCAAAACAAGATGGTCTTAGAAAGACATAAATTTCAGAAGAAATATATATTTGAAATAGGCTTGTAGGATTGATGAAATAAATTTAAAACTTACTGTGGAAAAAAAAAAAGCCTAGGTCATAATGGTATCATTGGTGAGTTCCATAAAACATTAAAACAAAAAAATCCTTCACACACTTTTCAAAACACTAAAAGGAGGAAACAATTTGCTACTTTATTCTATTAGGCTAGTATAATCTTGATATCAAAACCAAACAAAGACATAATTAGAAAAAGGAAAAAAGCTATAGACTGATACCCCTTATGAATATAAACAGCGTGGACTTCTAAATAAATTCAGCAATGTGGCAGGATAAGCAATCAATACACAAAAATTATTACGTTTCTATACACTAGCTGCAAACAAATTAAAGATGAAATGGAGTAAACAATTCCATGTATAATTGCCACAAAAGTAATGAAATACCTAGGAACAAATTTAGCAATAAAAGTGTTAGATTTTTAGATGGAAAAATATAACACATTTTAAAAAAATTTTAAAGGATCTTAATAAATTAAAAGACATTGTATGTCTATAGATCAGAACCTTGTTAAGGCAGCAGTATTTTTCAAATTAATCTACATAGGCAATATAATCACTATTGAAAATCTCAGCTTCTTTTTACTTTGTGAACTTTACAAGTTAATCTAAAATTTATATGGAAATGCAAGGGATACAGAAATCCAATTTTGAAAAAGAAGAACAAAGTTCAAGGGCTCACACATCTTGATTACAAGTCTCACTACACAGCTACAGTAGTCAAGACTGAACTTCTGGCCTAAGGATAAACATATAGATCAATAGAATAGAGAGTCCTGAGACAAGATCATATATTTGTGCTCAATTGACATTTGAGAAGGATGCCAAAATTATTCAACAGAAAAAAAATCTTTTTAAAAAATGTTACATGGATAATCATATTTTTACATACAAAAGAATAAATGTGGACTATCTTCCTCACATCATATTAAAAAATCCACTCAAAATGAATCATAGAACTAAACATAGGAATAAAAAGCTATTACGTTCTCAAACATACAAAAAGAAGTTAGTCTAGATGAACAATGTATATAAAACTAAGGAAAAAATAGATTTGATCATCGTTTAAATCTTGTGCATCCAAAGACACCAACCAGAAAGTGAAAGACAACATACTTGGGAGAAAACATTCGAAAATTATGTATCTGACAAAGAACTTGATTTTTAACATATGGAAAACCCGTACAATTTAACAACGAAAAGAAAAGAGCTCAATGAAAAAGTGAGCAAAAAAATTGAACAGAAATCTCCAACAAAGATAAACAAATGACCAATAAGCACATGAAAAGATCCTCAATATCATCAATAAATTAAGAGAATAAAAATAAATGCCATGGGGAGATATTACTTTACACCCAGTAAAATGGCTAAAATCAAATAGGTGAAAAGAACATGTTTTGTAGAGATTTGAAGAAATCAGGCCCCTCTTATACCCTTGATAGGAAGGCAAATCCTTGTAAACACCTCAGAAGTTCTTCAAACTGCTACCATAGAATTACATATGGCCCTCAACTCTGTTCCTTTTTAAGGAGTGGAGACAATTTTTAATTTAAATATCTAATTTTTACATTTCAATCAAGAAATGTGACACCCTAAATATCATTTGATAGATTTCCTCACTTAGTTACTAAATATAGCTTAATAGGTATTTTCATCCAACCATACATTCAAACCTTGTTCTTACCCAGAATTCCCCATCTCAATGGTTAACTGGTTAACTCCCCTTTGGATTAAGTCATGCAACCAAAATCTCAAGAATTATCACTGATACATCCTTCTAACCCCCATCCCCAACCACTACATTCTTACTCTGTTCTTCTTTTTATTTTATTTATTATTATTCAAATCTTTCACTTCTCTGCTGCCATGGCCTAAGTCCATTTGCTTATAATTTCAAGCCTAGGTCATCCAACAATGCCTTTATTTGTCCTCTCCTGAGCCACAACCTTCCATTATAATGTACTCTATCACTTCAACAGGAAGATATTTGTTTCCAAAAGCGAATCTGGTTGGTTTTGAAAATTCAGTACCATGATCTGCATGACCTGGCCACTACTTATTTCTCCAACGTTATCTGTTTCCCCAGTCCTTGTGCTGTGCCTACTACCCTGGCACTCTGTTTCTATTACTTCATGCCTTATGCCTGTCCCACTATGCTCAAGCCATATTCTTGCTTAGTCAACTTATTTCCACTCATCTTCATTTCTTTATTGAAGTTTTCTGTGACTTCTTCAAAACAGATTGAGTCAAGGCATTAGAAATTCTGACATGGATATTAAGCAATAAAAGTAAAATCAATATTTAACTTTCATTCTTACATTCCTGTTATTCACCCCTATTCTATGTCATAAATTGTAAATGTTTATATATATAATTATTTGATTAGCGCATGTCTCTGTTAATACATCATGAGATCCTGAGGTTAGGAGCTCTTCTATTTTCTTTCTACCGTACTTCAGCTGTGATTACAGTAGGTAGAACAGAAAAAGCACATAAAATATTAAGGAGTAATTCCATCAAATAATCATAGACAATATATTTTTAAGCCCCAAGATATAATGGATTGCATGCCTATATTCTATGTATTATAAGTTTGTTAATTTTATTTCAACATTTTTTGCAACCAGTCTTCTAAAACTTCCTCTATTACACTGTTATTTCAGAAAATATGCATAAACATATACATATAACGTCTAACCATGAAGATTCTATTGTCAAAAATTGTGGGACCATATTAAAAACAGAATTACCCATTTAATGAAATTTAAAACCTAGGAGAAGATGCTGATCCAACATCATCTGTTTGAGTCTGCTGATCTCCAACAGACTCAAAGTAATTAACCAACAAAGCCCTACCCATTTTATCTCCAAGCAAATCCTCCATCCATCTACTTTTTACCATTAGCACCCCTGTACGTAGTTCAAGCCCTGCATCTTCTTATTTGTACCATTGCAACAGCCTTCAGAATGGTCTCTCAGTTTCTACTTTAGTATCCCTAGAAAATGCACTCCATATAATTGACAGAATGTACTTTTAAAATGTGACTTAGATATTGCCACTTTCTTCCTTCAAAGTACCTATTGCTCACAAAATAAAACCTTGACCTATAAAACTCAACATAAATCTTACCCCTAGTTATTTCATTGAGTTCATATTGTACCATTCTCCACATATGTCCACTGCTTATGTATTTTCTGCTCTTGAAATAGATCTATATAGTTTGAACCCTGTGTTCTTTGTAATTACTGGTCTCACAACCCATACAATTCTTCAACTGGACCTTGAAATGTAATCTCCGTAGTAAGCCTTTCCTAAGCACCTATGTTTTTCAACAAACACTTAAATACTAGCTGACATTTTCTTGTATTTTCAATGGATTGCTCATTTATTGTCAGTCTGACAAACTTGTCTTGCTCACCATTGTATCCCCAGAATCTGGAATATTATCTGACACACAACAGGGATCCAAATAACAGTTGGCAAATAAATTGATATGGTAATAAGATATAATGATGCAGAAACATTATAAAGATGGAAAGGAGGGGGCCGGGCGCAGTGGCTCACACATATAATCCCAGCACTTTGGGAGTCCGAGGCAGGTGGATCATGAGGTCAAAAAATGGAGACCATCCTGGTCAACATGGCGAAACCCCATCTCTACTAATATACAAAAATTAGCTGGGCATGGTGGCACAGCCTGCAGTCTCAGCTACTCGGGAGGCTGAGGCAGGAGAATTACTTGAACCCAGGAGGGGGAGGTTGCCGTGAGCTGAGATCGCGCCATTGCACTCCAGCCTGGGTAACAAGAGTGAAACTCCATCTCAAAAAAAAAAAAGATGGAAAGAGGAAAAATCTCTACAAGTTTTTAAGAAACAGAAGCAATTCAGACATAAACTAGATTATTTCAGCCAGATACATCAGGGGAAAGAAGAGAAGTAGAGTAGTTCATAACAGGTGCTGCTTGCTTGGTGGTGGTAGAGTGTGTGTGTGTGTGTGTGTGTGTGTGTGTAATGCACTCAAGGTTGTTTCCCTTTATTTACAAGGCAGTATTTCAACAAGAATTGAAAAATTCCGGATAAAAAGGATGGCAACACAGATTACAGTCATCACAATATTTAAAATATGTTAAAAGCAAATATGGTGACTTCAGACAAGTTAAGGCAACAAAAGGCATGTAAACCACACTTATAGTTTTCCTCTTTTATACTCACTATAATCTTTTGTTCCTGATTATCTGGTAGTATGGATAGATTGATGGATAGGTTGATAGAATAGAGAGATCAATACTTGCATATACAAATAGATCTATATATAGATATCTATCTGTATTGTGAACATATGCATAAATACATATAAACATATGTATATTTAATTCAAGCATCTTTCCTAGAAGGTTTACGTAAAAAACTCACAAATACACACAGAAATTTTATATATATAAAATACTAAAGGATAGTTACTTATTTTTACATTTTTTTAAAAGGTATTTTGAATGGAATTCCCAGTTAGTAATATTAAAAACAACACTGGATAGGAGTCAAGAAATGTTTGCTCTAGTCTGAAGACTACACTAGATATGTTGAGCAAGTCTCTTTATTTCTCTGGGTCTCAGTTGTTTTTTATTTGTTTTAATTTAAACTGAAGTAGGAGACAGGGAGAATGCTTTCTATCTCTATAATAAGCTGTCATTATTATTTAATGTTTACCAAAACGTGAACTTCCTTGAATGCCCATGCATGTTTCACAAGCAACTAAAATACTAATTTAATATATTTCCAATATACTATTAAAATATCTGTATTCTGTGAGTGTGAATAGGCTGCAGAAGTTTTAGCAATGCATAGTTCTACATCATCAAAACTGTGTAGACTGAAATATTCTGAAAGATCAAAAGAGGGGAAAAATTATTTTTATATTATCAACTTCAAAAGCTTGAAATATTTCTCAAAAATGCATTTTGTTTAATTAGGTTATATCACAAATTAATAAAACAGTGAGTGATTTATTATTTTTTAAAATTTCTTTTCATCAATATTATTTTTAATTTATAAATTATAATTGTATATATTTACAGGGTAAAATGTGATGTTTTGCTATATAAGGATGGACATAATGTGGAATAATTAAATCAAGCTAATTAACATACTCATCACCTCACATATTTATATTTTTGTAGTAAGACATTTGAAATTTACTCTTAGTAATTTGAAAATATACAATACACTATTATTAACTCTGGTCACCCTGTTGTGTATCTCAAAAGCTTATTCCTTTTGTCTGAAACTTGGAATCCTTTGAATAATATTTTTTTAAATTTCGAATTGGCTTTCCATGACTGCAAGACAGAAATATATAAAATTATTCAGAAAGAAAATGAAGGGCAGAAATATCCATCAAATATTTAAGTGTATGAAACTAGAGTGTCGACTTGCTCAAAATAGACTGATTGGTCCTGGATACAAGTCAGGGAGTGGACCTCTCAGGAAGCCAAATTCCAAAACAATTGCAATCAATTGTTATAAATCTAGCTGCCTGTTGGTTTCTATCATCCTCTCTGATACCTCCAGCTCCAAAGAGACTATCAGATAAGATTGAAACAAGCTCTAGTTCATATAATTAAACAAGTGTCATCTAATTTGTTTTTGTCATAATTTTATTCCTATCTGAAGGAAACAATTTTGTTATATTATTTTTATGTTACTTAGATATTTAATTTTCTTTATATATTACTTTGATAATTTTGTTTACAAGGAGGACTTACTCATTCAACACTATGCATAATAATTAAATGGCTATGGATGTAGATTTATTAGTGACATTATCATTGACAGTAAAATGGTTATACCATCTGAGATTCTTTGTCCTGACAAATAAATTAGTTAGTATAATCTAATTTCTAGATCCTTCACAATTGTAATTTACAGTAAAAAAATAATAGGTAGTAGTTAATTTTAGCCCTTTAAACCTATGGGGAACCGTATAAATAACTGCTTGAAACTGCATGGTAATCCTGTCATACTTGCAAACACATAGAGGCAGCAAGACAATTTCTCCCCACACTTTTAATTAAAACAGTGCCTGAGTACACTTCCAGGGTAAGGGTCACAAATTTTCTTTCTAATTTTCCTGTTTTAATGACCACCACTGTTAAAACTATGCTGGAATTTACTTTCACATATATTTATCTTACAGAATATATTGAAGAGCCTAAATGTCTATGGTAGATTCAATGTCTTCTTCCCTAAATAAATACAGAAAGTGTTTTTTTCTGAAACATGTATTATTCCATTTGTTTCCCTGAATGTACATCAATGCTACATCCTATTTTGATGACTGAATTAGAAATTACCTAAATAAACATAATTATCATTTTTAAAATAAATATTGTGGATATAATAAGTATCTAAATATTTTCATAGTGGGTAATAAAAATAAGATAAATATGAAGGTATCTGGCAACAGGGAGTGGTAACTGCTGCATCAAAGAGAAGGAGATGCCCAAGCAAATAATGATAAAATTCAATTATTCGTAAGGACAATGCACCATTGAAAGCAATCATGCTGGATGAAGTTGCTAGTAGCCATTAGTTATTCTCTATCTTAAAAAGCAACAATTGCTTCCTAGTCAAAACAAAGTTGGCAATAGCCAAGTAAGTGATACTAACTTATCTGAACAAAAAAGTCTCAATCAGAAGTACCTTCCAAAAATTATAAGAAAACTGGGTTATACTTTTATCTTATACTCAGCAATACCCACAAGAGAGGAAGCCAAGGCCAAACGATCCTACTCAGACATGCTGGTCTTCTTTGCAAGGCTGTCCTTAAAAAGAAGAAAAGTACCTGAAACTAATGAAGCTGGAAGGCACAACTTAAGATCTTCCTTAAAATTACCAATTTAAAAGTCACTACTTTACTCCTACCTCAGAAAACTATGTTCTAATTATCACATGATTTCTCTTGGATTTCTGTCTAGAACAGAGTTTCTCAAACTTGACACTCCTGACATTTGTGGCTACATTAGTCTTGTGGGAGGGGTTGTGTGCATTGTAGGATGCACATTCCTGACCTCTACTCACTAGAGTCCCACAGTAAACCCCTCATATCCATTCAGGACAATCAAATACATCTCCAGAGCTGACAAATGTCTCCTTGGAGCAAAATCATCCCCAGTAGGAAACACTGGTCTAGAGAAAGAAAGAAACAATACTGTCAAAACACAACATTCATGTGTACAGTTCCAGTGGCTTCACTGATTAATCAGTATTAGTTACACTACTGATGTCCATCACTACTTGGAGTCCACCAGATACTGATAAGACCAAATCTTACAAATAATTAACAAATTATCCATTACTATTAGACATAAGGTGAGGCCACATGGACAATCAAATGTTCTGACAATCTTTCCTTATCTCAAATCTTATGAGGTGAAATTTTTGATGCCTTTATTCAGTAATTCTTCATTTGTTCTACTGTGTTTGTTATTGCTATTGTTCTTTTTAATAGGACATCTATTTCCTCAAATGCAAATTGAATAATGAATTTCTTGATTTCACAGAGTTGGATCTATCACCTCCATATACCCAGTGGCACAACAAATAAAACAACAAACAAATAAAACCAAAAACACTAGGATGACAGGCAAGCCAGCTGATGCTGTCTCTATGCATAATAAATCAATGAATCTTCCTTAGTTCTTTCCAAACCTACTATTTTGTAATGGCCTATATAAAAATAAACAGAGCAAAGAATACGTAACATTTTGCTTGGAATCATTCTGCTGCCACATATGGATGTCCTCCCTGTGTTATGGCTATTTTTAATAGAATATGTTTAAATAGGTTTATAGAGTTTCAGAGATTTCAGATTAGACTCTTGGCTCTCACTTATTCCTTTTCATATTAATGCATAAGATATATATTACATTTTAGAGGGCCAAGCTCTGCAACTCATGCTCGTAAACCCACTGCTTTGGGAGGCCACAGCAGGAGGATCACTTGAGGACAGGAGTTCAAGATGAACCTAGGCAACATAGTGAGACCCCATTGCTAAAATTAAAAAAAAAAAATGATTAAAAAAATTAGCTGGGCCTGGGGGCAGACACCTGTGGTCCTAACTACTCAGGAGGCTGAGGCAGGAGATTCACTTGAGCCCAGGAGTCTGAAGCTGCAGTAAGCTATGATTGCTTAAATCACAGCTGCATTCCAGCCCGGACAACAGAGCAAGACCTTGTGTCTTAAGAAACAAACAAGATAAATATTTTTAAAATCTTAACTATACTTAAGCACATGGGGTTTGAACTCATGTTTACAACCCCTTTCTAATTTCAAAATGTGATTTGATAAAACAATTTATTGCTGCCGGTATTTTCTGCCAAGGCCATGGTGATATTCAAATTACTAACAGTAAAAAGAATACAGCTAATACTTACGAAACACTTTCCTCATTATGTCATCGTGAATGAGCTTTTGTTTGAAATAGTTCTGGCTTTAAGAGATAACATTTCCAATCACTTACAAATTATAAAGAGCAATTTTGAAGCTAAATCACTTAATTCCCATCCTCTAATTCAAAAGTTATATGCTCTTTAACTTCCTCCTTTCATTAGAAATTCACCTACCTTCAACCCAAAAGAATGCCTTAACACAATTATTTCATTTAAAAAAGTATTTTTTATTTTGACAACTATGCCCAATATTTATTTTAATCATAGAGTCGGCTAACTATAATTACATGACCAAACGTACACAGTAATCATATTTAAAATGTGTTTAAGTCAAAAACTGATAATATGATGTTAAATTATCTTAATTTTTAAAATAAATTTGTAGCCATATTTTAGCATAAGATGTCCTATTATAGAACAGGCCATTCTGTTATGACATGTTTATCAATAGTATATTTTTTTTTCTCAAAAGACTTGTCATACTTTCATTTCAAAGTTTTCTACACTGATTTGATCCAATCAATTATTATTGTAATTAAAATAATATTTGCTCACAGAGAAAACAGCAATATGTTTCAATAAACTATATTTTTCAACAGAGTTTCCTGGAAGAGACATTAAATCCAGGTTTTAGCCTAATGTTAACTTTAAAAACATAAGTGTATTAAACAATGCCATCTTGAAGTTAGGAGAAAACAATTAAACAATCTCCTTTGAAATCATCTGGAATTATGGTAATTCCTATTTTTGTTCTCAGTCTTGAGTTACTGGTGCTCCCTTTATACTCCCTTCCACTCCCCTGACCCCTCCCCCGATATTGAATGTATACACCTCTAGGACTTATAAATTGCTTAATCATCTGTGTTGTGACATTAAAGTCCTTAGGGAGCCTATGAATCTTAGAAGACCAGTAAATTAGAATATTTGCTAAATATGACTCCGTGGTAATTAAGAGCCATGGCCAACATAGAGGAGAACAGAAAGAAAACTCAAAAGGATTTAAAAAGATATAACACAAAAGCACAAAGATAAAACAGCATTAATTAGCACATGGAGAAAACCACAATGATAAGAGATGGTGGTGGTGTGTAGTACCAACAAAAGAATTGAGATAATGGAATCATAATCCAAAAGTTTTATTTGTTTTGCTTTCTTTTTTGATGTACCATGGAAGATTAAAAAAGTCATTAATAAATAATGGAAAACAAAAACATAATTAGTGATGGAGAAAACTTCATTGAATTGTGTAAAAGAGTATTTAATAAGGCACAGACACATAATAGAATAATTCATGTACTCAGTATATATAACCGGAATGCTTGGCTACGGAGGGCCTAGAAGCTCCAAAAAATTCTTTTACTTTATGAAAAAGGAAAGCAAAAATTAAAATGCACTCAATTTTTGTTTCCCAAACTAATTTTATGGAAAATCCATTCATTCTTACTTTAATATGTATATTATTATCATACCTTCTCATAATTATCGATTCCTGAATTCTGTCTCCTATCCTATGTTCTTAATAAGGGCTAATTTTTCACTATTTACAGTATTTCTCAATGATTTTCCTAGCCCCTTTCCTGGTATCCCAGGGAAGCATCCACTGAAGAAATAGTAAATACTGTTCTATACTGTTTATTAAAATTCTCCATAAGGGTTCGTATTATCACCCAAAGAAACTCCACATTCTTAGAAAGTAAGCTATCTGCTGTATATATCCTTAACATCCCTTGAATAACATAAAGAGCTGCACACAGAATAGCTATTCTTTGATTCCCTGTAAATTACTGTAAAAACAAAAATGTCATTATTTTCTTCTCAATGATGATCTTGTTATTAATGTACATTAGTTGGCTGGTTAAATTTAGCCTAACAGATATACATATATAATCACTTAATAATTGTAATGACATTTTCTCCTTAATATGTAAAAATACTAAACAGAAAGTTTTTAGTCCATCTCTTCCATAGGGCCATTTCATACTAAATATGAAGATTAAAAGTTTATTTTAAATGTACAAGTAGAAATACATTTTTTAAAGTAGCCAATGATTTTGTTTATTGTTTCATTTTATAGAGGATTTTCTGAGACCTTGTACTATATTTTGTCTGTATTATGTGAATTCATCTAATTGGCAGTCTACTGAAACTTTAATTACAATAAAATAGTAGTAAATAACTGTGTACTATTTTTCATTAGTGTTGGGTAGCTAGAGTTTCAACATTTGCAAGAGTAATTCATTATCGCTTACCAAATAGGTAAACATAGCTAAGTCTCCTAACCTTAGGGTACTAGATTTTTCAGAAAGACAAAGCCCATATTATGACCAATGTAAATATATTTAGTCATTTAAACAATGTTGGCTAAACAGTGATACAAAAGAAGAAAAACGACACTGATAAAATCCTAAATTCTAAAAGTAAAATACAACAACCTCAGCTGAACAGCAGCTTTAGAAAGCCTTTCCATATGATCCCAAACTAGAAGGAAGTCAGAAAGAATAATAAGTAAAGGAGAAAACAAAGTTATTAATAAATAAGGATAGACTAACCATTTTTTAACCTTGGCATTTATACAACTAATGTTATATATAAAATATTGGGAAAAAGTATTCTTTCTAAGCAACTACTATTTATGGAAATATTTCTCCAATTACTAACAAGAGTAAATGGGGAGAAAATGAAGAAGACAGTCACAGGGTATTTTCTATTAATAGATTTACCAATTCTCATGATATTCCAGCCCCAACTTTTTACCTGAAATGGTTTACAAGGCTGGAGCTGAAGAATAGAAAGTTATGTACACCTAGAGAGCTTTCTAAACAGTATTGAAATGCATAAAGTAATTAATTATTCATTACTTACAAAAGTTGTGTTTTCCAATAACAACGTGGTAGCATTTGTTTCTATATTCAGTTTAATGACATGTCCATTCTCGCTTTTATACACCACATCTGTATCTGCAACAACAAAGACATTAACAATTGACAAATAGATTGACTAGGTAATATAATAACTGTAGGGGAGAAAACGTGCATAATAAACAGACACATTAGAACAATCTTTTTTAGCCTTCAATAACCCAAGCAGATTTCTGTACTTGGCATTCATTCTCTTGAAAGATCAGGAAGTCCACCTAACACATGGTCTGTTGTGCAATGAACAAGGGGTTAATTTTCATGGTTTAACAAATGAAAATTAATTAAAATGTGGGCAATCTGCTACACATTCTGTGGTGACAAAAAACGGGCAAAGGGAAAAGCCTCCAGTCTCTCAAGTAAGCCATTACTAATGATGATCCAGTATTTTAACTTAAAAGTGCTGTCAGTTGACTGTAATTCTTCACAGTTCTAAGTCTCCTCAGATTGAATCACCTTCATGCAGACCTATTAATGGATCCAATTATTCTACCCCCACTGCATTTCTAAGCAGCTTCTTGAATTCTCTTTTGGGTTGTGATTTTGTCTGTGGTATTTTATATGGCTTGCATAATTGCAGATCAAAATCTCTGAGGCTACTACTATATCAATATTTCAACTTTTTCAACTCTAGAAAAATTGTCTTCTTTTTAAATAACTGCATTTCTTTTAGATAATTGCTTTTACATATTTTTGAGGTAAGTTTAGCCATATTTGTTAGAAAATTAAAACAACAACATCTCAGACTGAAAATACTAATGAGGAAAAACTGACAGGATATTAGAATACTCAGGATATATATATATATAAAACCTTTTACCTAATATATAATATATATAAATATATTTACCTAGTAGGTAAGTATATATATATATATATATATATATATATATATAATAACCATTTACCTAATATATATAATATATATTCTATATTAAAAGATTATATATGTAATAAATGTTATATATAATATATAATAAGTAAATGGTAATATAGATATATATATATTTACCTATTAGGTAAATATATTTATATATATTATATATTAGAAAAAATATATAATTAATAATATATATAAATATATTAATATATAATATAATTAATATGTAATATATAAACATATTACTTTTTACTTTATAGATTTCTATATTATGTATATTAATTATATATATAAGGTGAAAGTAAATATATTACCTTTTAGTTTTGAAAATGTTCTCTTTTCAAATGATAATATTTTTATCCAGTTTTACCTAATTCTAGCCTTTTCTATGGTGTTGCACATCCCTAATCTCCTGCTCATTCTTGGAAGAAAGGTGATATTAACAGAGATTAGATTCACTATTTATTGTGAATGAACATATATAAGTTACACTCTTTCAGAAACTGAATGTCTTCACTTGCAAACTTAGAAAACAAGGACTAGATTATGAGTTATGAAGATTAACTTATATATATATATAAGGTAAAAGGTAATATATTTATATATATATTATATTATACATATATATATTAGGTAAAAGAGAAGATAGTCACTTAAAAGTAGTTTTGAATATGTTCTCTTTTCAAATGATAATATTTTTATCCAGTTTGAAGTTATGAAGATTTTCAGCAAAAACACATGAAAAAGTATCTGACACTTGGCCGAACAAGATTTTCTGACCCCTTCTCTCATTATTAAAATATTATTAACTGTTACAACGACAATGTATATGACCAGAAGCAAGCAACATTAGCAAAACTAAAGTTTGTTTTCTTCAGTATCTAATTCAAAAGACATAGTCCCATATGACCCTCCTATTAGAGTAAAAAAATAACACAGAGGTCCAGTAGTTCTTCTTGACCTTAGTCACATGGGAACAGTGACATGTTGGAACTGTAGCCTGGGAAACGGAAACACAAATGGCCTCTTAATCGAGGATGAACATAAGGAGATAAAGAAGGAATTTCCCAGTTACTCCCTAAGGCTAGCTATATGAACTGATAGTTCTATATTATCTCTAAACTAAGGCCTTGCATCACCTTCTGAACTTCCGTTATCAGCTAAAAAAGAATTGAGTTCTTGCTTTTGTTTTATCATTAACTTCACCTGTTGTCCTTTTTTGTTTATTTATTTACTTATTTTTGAAATGGTGTCTCACTCTGTCGCCACACTGGAGTGTAGTAGCACAATCTCAGCTTACTGCAACCTCTGCCTCCCAGTTTCAAGCAATTCTCCTGCTCTAGCTTCCTGAGTAGCTGGAACTACAGGTGCACACCACCACACCCGGCTAATTTTTGTAATTTTAGTTGAGATAGGCTTTCACCATGTTGGCCGGGATGGTCTTGATCTCTTGACCTCGTGATCCACCCGCCTTGGCCTCCCAAAGTGCTGGGATTATAGACATGAACCACTGCGCCCAGCCTACCTGTTGTCCGTTCTATGGATGCAGAACAAATAGTAGATTTACATAAATAATACATGTTTATTTGATTTATATTCTTTTCCTCTCTTCTCTTTCCTTTTTATTCATCATCCATATTTATGATCATGTTTCAACAGCAACACCAATCATCTGTAATGCTCATTTGGTCTTGCCAGTTGATTTGACCTCCTGTCCTCCTGCTCACTCAATAGTCCAACCTCAACTTTGAGTTCATTTTTTTTTTTTTTTTTTTTTTTTTTTTGCCAATCAATGAGAGCTTGTAAGGTTGCTGAGGTTGGTAGGCCTTGAACTCTTGGCCTCGCCTTCGCAAGCGCCACGACATCCGGCCGGAGCCACTTTGGGCCCCAACTTTGAGTTCTAACTGCTATTCCCTCTTTGAATTTTTTAAATATTCTCATCTCTGGACCACTTCTGAATTTTGATGAACATATCATCCTGGATTGCAAGAGCCAAATAGCATACCCTAACAAAATCATCCCTACAATACTTTCTCAATAAATTAAGAGAAAATAAATTTCCCTTTTCCATTGTGTCATGGAGAAAAATAGAGCAAAATGAAACAAAACACTCAACAAGTAGTTTTTCTCCCAAGAGGCAGGCAAAAACATCTTTGCAAAGATCATGATAGTGAAAGATATCTAACATGGCTCCATCTTGCTTTTAGGCTCATAGGCTGGCTGTCTTCACTCATTCTTGAATATATGCCCAACTAACCATGTATGAAATATACTTTATAGTTTACCTTTGAAACAAAAATATTAATAGTCCCTCCCTAAATCTCATCCCCTTCTTGTTCAGGAGTTTAAATCACCCTTGTAATACTAATGAAAGGGCACAAAACTGAAATTATGAAAGCCTGAATTCTGCTAAAATGCAGCTGTTGTTTCTAAAATCTTTTACTGCTCAAAAGTCATGTGGCCAAAGGTCACAAGATTTGTAATTCCCCCAGTTGCTTTTATAGATAACGTTACTATTGTAGAACCTATGGTCGGTCTTTTGAGATGATTTTCAGACTGGCCTTACCAGGACACAAAACTCAACCAGTCCTGTGACCTCCCATTTAGAGGCAGACTTAGTGCACGAGGACAGCTTTTCACACTTTTATGATTGCATTCCCCCAACCAATCAGCAGCAACCATTTCCTAGTCCCATGCCTACCTTGAAAAACCCTGATGATCTGCAAGACTTCAGGGAAAGTGAATAATAACTCCAGTTTTCCCACACGGCCAATCTCATTTTACTTAAACTCTTTCTTTACTGCAATACCAAGGTCTCAGTGAACTGTTTTTTGCAGTGGACAGGAAGAAATCGCTGGGTGATTACACAAGCACACTGTGAAATTTTAAATTGAGATGATGTCTGTGGCATTAGCGAGAAAGAAAAGCCACAGAACATTTTAAGTATGAATGGTGATTCCTGGTCAAGAGAAAAGAAATGTGTGCCACCATAGTTCCTCAGGGTGAAAGAAAAATCTTAAATGAGTGATGGGTTGTTATTAGGGGTGGTCAAAATAAAATTAGTTATTATTACCCTTAGAATGAAAGTCAAAGGAAGTGAAGCTTGTTTGAAAAGATAAAGTCTGCAGGACCAGGCGCGGTGGCTCACTCCTGTAATCCCTGCACTTTGGGAGGCCAAGGCAGGCGGATCACAATGTCATGAGTTCAAGACCAGCCTGGCCAATATGGTGAAACCCTGTCTCTACTAAAAATACAAAAATTAGCCAGGCATGGTGGTGCACGCCTGTAGTCCCAGCTACACGGGAGGCTGAGGACGGAGAATTGCTTGAACTTAGGAGGCGGAGGTTGCAGTGAGCTGAGATTGCACCACTGCACTCCAGCCTGGGTGATATAGTGAGACTCCATCTCAAGGAAAAAAAGATAAAGACTAAGTTAACATTTATTTATTTAAAGTCAATTTTCTTGGATAATTATTTGGACTTGAGAAAAATCAACAGAGTTCTCAGCTTTGTAAATACCTTTAGATCTGCAGTCCTGCAAATTTTACTGTTAGACTCTCAATGTTGCATTAATAGGATGAACTTTTTAATTCACATGTAATTCTCTAGCTTAATAATTAATAAAGATTTTTACATGAATTATTTTAAAAGCAACTAATATCTGCCCTTATCAATTTTCCTTTTCTTTTCCTCTTGCTCTTTATAGTCTGGTCTTCTGGATCTCAAATTTATTCTACTTTACAGTTTGATTTATAGTCACTATGGAATCCCCAGTTCTGAAACTCCTATTACTAGATTAATAGTATCTACTAGATTAATAGTGATCTATCATTCTGGAACTACATTTCTGAATGTTGTACCATAAATTTCGTTTAACATTAAGTAATAAAATATGAGTGAATCAGATCAATGACTAAAGTGCATTAACATGGGAAGATTAAGGCAGGTGTACTTGAAGCATTCTTAAAACATAGCATTATGCATATCTACAGGGTGCTTTGATGAAATAATCTTTTCTTCTTTTCAGCTCATTGGCAGTTAAGAGCCAATTATTCTGAACACACATTCAACTCAATTAGTTTTTTTTTAAGTGAAAATGTACAGCAGAATAGAATCACTGTCTGGCCTATCTACCCTGAGAACCAAGCTTGTATTTTCAATCTGCAGTATACCTAACTATCATTACTGTCATTTCTATCCAACTCTTTTTTCTATAATTTGGCTGACAAAAAGAAAAACATATTTTCTAGTTTAAAATCTATCAGGTAAATGCAACCTTATATTTTTTACCCCTTCCACACAGAGCAGATGATAAAGCATTTACCATTGTTGATGTAGTTCTCAGTGTGGTATTGAAATTAAGAACTGAGACATGTGCATCCACCTTATCTATCAGGACCAAGAACAAAGACAGCCTGCATTCACATCATTTTACTATTCATTCTAGGGCATTGTTTCCACGAACTTAATGCTGTAAATAAGAAAAAAAAAAACTTTTTTTTTTGTTAGAAAATGGCTATAAATTAGTTTCTAGAAACATTAAACTTCTAAAATAGGGTAAACTGCTCAATTATCAAACAACTCACTTGAAGATTCCTGCGTCTGTGTTCACCAATCCTAAACTATTGCATCTTGAAATGTGCCTAACAAAAATCAGATCCTCACATTGAAAGTTCAGTTGTATCTACTCAAACCCAGATTTCCAACCCTATTCATAAAGCATTTACCATTGTTGATGTAGTTCTCAGTGTGGTATTGAAATTAAGAACTGAGACAGCTGCATCCACCTTATCTATCAGGACCAAGAACAAAGACTGCATTCACATCATTTTACTATTCGTTCTAAGGCATTGTTTCCACGAACTTAATGCTGTAAATAAGAAAAAAAACCTTTTTGTTTTCATATCTCCTATTCATATCTCCTCCTAATCCTCTCCTTCTGGACACTCTGACTCTTAAAATGTTGTCTTTTCTCACTACTGTAGTTAATAAACTCAGCTTTACTTAACAGGTTATGCTGTGAGTCTTCTGAGAAGCATAACGTTGACAAAATTCATCTTCCATCTGTATCAATAAAGTCACCATATTGGTTTCTGTTTGTCTTGCTAACAATAATGTAAGTATGCATTTAATTTTGACATGATAATTCACTATCAATGTTTCAAAATTAAATCAATCAACAAATCTATCATCTATCTTTACATAGAGAAAGAGAAAATTTCAAAAAGTAGGCAAAATCGTGGCAAATTAGTTCTCTGAGAAATTTTAATCCAAAGATAATCTTCATTTAAAACTATTTTTGATATATCTACAATTAAAATTCTGTAGCATTTCATGTTTTAAGAGAAACTATACTCCATAAATAAGCTGAGCAGTTACAAATAAAAACTGGAAAAAATTAAATGACTATCATGGGAAATGCTCAAACAAATCTAGGAAGGGTTTGTTAAATATCAAGTTAAGATTTTATGCATTAATTGAATATATCAATGGTAAAACTAGAATATTTTGCTATTCATAATTAAAACACAGTAGACTGCTCATTCAACTCTCCTAAAACACTGCTCACAACAATGTAAAACTTTCCTCACATTTTAAAGAACCCCAGCCTCCATATATTTACCTGAGAAAACTGAGGTCATTAGAAATGGCTTCAGTTTCCTAAACCTCTACTTCAAGATCTCATTCCATGCACAGTTTTTTCCCAAGATTTTTGGGAAGAGATGAACTTTCTCATTTGCAAAGTGAAGCTCTGTTTTATAAACAAGTGAATGTGCTCTTAAGCTCTTAAATATCTTTGATTTCTGTTTCCTCTTGTCAGTTACTTGTCCTTTTCATGCTGAACATTGTGCTTTACATTTAAAGAAGAAAAAGAAGTAGGTCATTCGAAGTGGTTCACAACTGTAATTCCAACACTTTAGGAGGATGAGGCGGGTGGACCACAAGATCAAGAGATTGAGACCATCCTGGCCAACGTGGTGAAACCCTGTCTCTACTAAAAATACAAAAGTTAGCTGGGTGAGGTGGTGCCCGCCTGTAGTCCCAGCTACTTGGGAGGTTAAGGCAGGAGAATTGCTTGAACCTGGGAGGCCAAGGTTGCAGTGAGACAAGAACGTGCCATTGCACTCCAGCCTGGTGACAGAGCGAGACTCTGTCTCAAAACAAAACAAAACAAAATCATTAACTCTGGTGTTTTTCTCCGTTCCTAGTTTTTTCCTTTTCATAGTAAGCCTCAATAAACCTTTCATCTGAGGGGTTTCCACCTTATTCTCCATAACAGCCATACATACTATTCTCTGTATCTTCTGCAGTGTAGCTGCAGTTCTTACTCTCCTGAAATTTCAGACTTCCAATATCATCACTTACCTGTAATAACCAAATCCAATATGCTCTTCCCCCATGCTTCATCTCCACCTCACTCAGCGTCATAGTGTGTGACAGTGATGATGAACAGTAGAGTTTCTCAATCCTCTTCTCTTGACTTTGAACCACTACCTTGCCCTGGTCTTTGTTCTTCAAACTTTTCTGTGTGATCTATCCTCTCAATTGCTATTTAAACAATGGCATCCTTCCAAACTCAGCTGTAGGCTTTTTTTTTTCCTCCAGCAGCTCTTCAGTGATTATTTTACTACTCACACCTTTCTATGTTGATTCTTAAACATTCAACTAAAGTCCTGACCTTTCCCATATGCCAGTTCTATATTTCCAATTCTATGCTAGGCCACATATCTTGTAGACATAAAACGCATACTAAAATTGAACTCTTCATCATTTTGGCTCTACTCTCCCTCAAAATTCTATTTACATACACACCATCATGTTGGTTACATTTTTCCTGTCTCTCAATCTACAATATTAATATTGTTTTTTATAACCTATCACCCAAACGATTGTTAGTTTTGGAAGAGTTTTCTGTTCCTCTAGGTATTCCCATCACACAGCCCAGTCAATTCGACACAGTACTTTCCACTGCCTCAAACACTCCACAAAGACCTGTGGCTTCCTAATAACAAAATATAAAATTTAACATATATTTCCATATTTATTATCTACCAGTAGCCTGTAAAATAGTCTAGGTTATCTATTGCTTCCGGTCTCCACATTGTAAAACTTCACTTCCACTCAGATTTTCTTACCATGCCCGCTAATATATACACCAGATCTTGTCTAAGCTTTTCATTTATTTCAAAGCATTTTTAAATTCCCAACACCTTTAAAGTATTCACCTAAAATCTCTCTCTTCTGACTCCTGAGCCAGTCATTTAATATTTAATCATATAATTCCTTTCCATCTTTTTTACTATGTATTATTATTCAGTTTGGATGTATTTGTTTTGGGTTTTCAATTACTTTATAAACTCGAAAAGGGACTTATCTCTTGTTCCTTTGAGAATGGAAACCATCTACATCAACACATCTTACTGTTTACATTAACACAATTTGTTATTCAACTGTCTGCTTTGATAAAACTTTAATATTTCAGAAAATTCTTGCCAGGAAGCTGAAGTTGCAAATAACCAACTTTTTTTCAAGAACTTTCCAAAAACCCATTTACTTGAAAAATAGACCACTCAACTAAGGCTTACTAAATATGTCTTTCTGGGTACAAAATGCAGCACAAACAAATGACTGTTTCCTATTCAAGAGCCTCTCCAAAGTACTCACATCCCTCAATTCACTATCCTAAACTCTTAATCACAAATTATATCCAACTCTAATCAAGCTCACTTACTGAAATACCTGTCAAACTACATCCCCCAAAACCTTATAAGCATCTCTTCTTTGCTTTTATCTTTCCATATGCTGCTCACTTTCTGTGACAATAGTGATCTTTTTAACCAAAGTAAGCAATTAACTCAGCCATGCTTTATCTTTAATAGGTTATTTTGCTGGAATTTTTGGCGAGCTACCATTCAATTGTTTGTATGTTTTAGAGTATATAATACAGCCCATAACCAGTAGAACAATAACAAGTATTTTTGTTTCCTAAGTTTTTGACTACATTTATGATTTATTTACTTATTTATTTATTTATTGCTGTTGTGATGTTATTTAGAAATACAGCTGACGAAGACATCTGCCTTGACTAAAATTTGTTCAGTCTTCTTCATCCACTTCACAACTAGCCCTGGGCCTTGGCTTGCCTTTAATAAGAATCCTGCTGGGTCAGTTTAGTGATAATCCCCCTGCCCTTGACATTTGATCAAATTCCTCCACCTCCATTCTTGATATTTAAGTCTGGGGCTTGCCTTTAGCAAAAATTGTGTTAGTTCAATTGACAAAGCAGGAGCATTGCCATCTTGAACATGCCCTAATTCTAAAATTCACCTTAATACTAAAAAAAAAAAAAAAAAGGCCTACATCCAAAGGGCATCACAAGGTCAGCATGACCATAAACCACAAATAACATCTCCAACCAGAAACATTCCAAACTCCTCCCAGACAAGAGACATGCCAGCCCCTAGATAACTCCCTCTGGCTGGGAAGACGCTAGCACTGAGATAACTCCCCTCCAGGCCAGAAAGATGTCTCCCCCAAGATAACCTCCCCTCCTCCCAGAGACATTCCAACCCCCCCAAAAAACTTCTCCACAAACATAAACATTCCAAGCTTCTGATAAGCCCCTTCACCCTAAAACCGATATATATTCTTATTCTGTAAGAGAAAGGGCTGCTGATGGAAATCGGCAAGGAGCACCCCTCAGGTTTTAATTGAGGAAAAACTATCTTTAACTGCCAGCCCTGTTTCTTGTTCCTTTCCTCTTTCTTTAACTTTTATATCAGTTTAGCAAGATTTCTGTTGCCTTGCATAGCTCCTATTGTCTTCCATGCACTGACTGCTTTATTCTGCTCCTTGGCACTAAGTAGCTCTAGCAATATTTGCTGTAGTTGCAGTTAAGTCTCTTTTCTACATTGCAACAGTTTTTTTTTTGTTTGGTTTGGTATGGGGATTTTATGTTTGTTTTTTGAGATAGAGTCTGATTTTGTTGCCCAGGCTGGAGCGCTGGAGTGCAGTGGTGGGATCTCAGCTAACTGCAACCTCCACCTCCCAGGCTCAAGTCATCCTCTGCCTCAGCCTTTTGAATAGCTGGGACTACAGGTGTGAGCCAACACACCCAGCTAGTTTTTGTATTTCTAGTAGAAATGGGGTTTCACCCTATTAGCAAGGCTGATCTCAAACTCATGACCTCAAAGATCTGCCTGTCTTGGCCTCCCAAATTGCTGGGATTGTAGATATAAGCCACCACATCCAGACCTATTGCAATAACTTTGAATAAAGTCTTCCTTAGTGTTTTAGTAAAATGCTATTTTGCAAATCTAAACTTTCATAACGTTATAGCATTACATTTAAATAATTTTCAATATATTTACATATATATAAATTTAAACTTTGCATTGCTAATGGAAGAAATAAATTTTGTAAAATATTTTAAAGAGGTTTATTCTGAGCCAATATGAGTGACCATGGCCCAGGGAACATTCTTAAGAAGTCCTGAGAAATATGCTCAAGGGAGTTGGGTCACAGTTTGGTTTTATACATTTTAGGGAGATAGGAATTGCAGGTGAAACCACAGATATGGTTTAGTTGTGCCCCCACCCAAACCTCATCTTGAATTGTAATCCCCATAATCCCCATGTGTCATGGGAGGACCCCGGTAGGTGGTAATTGAATCATGTAGGCAGTTCGCTCATGCTGTTTTCATGATAGTGAGTGAGTTCTCAAGAGATATGATGACTTTACAAGCCTCTGGCATTTCCCCTACTAGCACTCATTCTCCCTCCTGCTGCCCAGTGAAGAGGTGCATTCTGACATGATTGTAAGTTTCCTGAGGCCTCCCTGGCCATACAGAACTATGAGTCAATTAAAGCTCTTCCCTTTCTAAATTACCCAGTCTCAGGTGTTTCTTCACAGCGGCATGAGAATAGAATAATACAACCATAAATAAACACTGGGAAGGTATACATGGGTTAAGCCTAGAGAGGTGGGATATCTTAAAAGTCGGGAAGGTTTACAGGTCATCAATGGAGTAAAAATTTTCTGATTGGTAATTTGTTGAGGCAGTTAAAGTTTGTCTAAAGACTTGAAGTCAGATGATGCTTGAGTCAACATTAAGGGGGCTGGTGAAGGCCAAGGTTCTTCTTATGCAGATGAAGCCTCATAGGTAGCAACCTTCAGAGAGAATAGATGGTAAATATCTCTTTTCAGATATTAAAGTCGTCTGATTCTCAGTTCATCTCCCCTAGATCTGGGAAAGTCTTGGGAAGGGAAGGTCTGGCTGCATTAACAGAGATTCTCTGCAAATCCAAATTTTCTCTACAAAAGATGATTTTGTGGGGCCATTTCAAAATATATCAAAACATGTATTTGGGGATAAAATATTTTTATTTTCTTCAGGGTCTGCTATCTATCCTGTGATGCTATATCAGAGTGAGGTTAGAAATTAAGCCAAATAGTACCAGGTTAATTAAAAAAAAAAAAAAATCCACCAGCTTTACAAGATTTTGTGGTTTGTAGGGTGTAACTTAACCCTTGTCTTGCATGGCCTTTTGTCTTGTTTATAATTTGCAACAAAGAGACAGTTTTGTTCATCTTATGATCTCTACTTTAAACTGAATGCTGGTCAGTTGTACTTAAATTCTAAAAGGAAAGAGCTATAATGAAATATGTCCAACATCCCTTCCCATCATAGTCGAGAATTCAGGTTTCAGGTTTCTCTTGTGTCCCCTTGGCCAAAGGGAGTGTGTTTCGTCTGTCAGGGGACTTAGGGTTTTATTTTTGGTTTACAGTATACTAGATCAGGAGTCCATAATCTATAGCATTGGGCCAATCTGGCTTTCCAAGGCCTGTTTTTGTAAAGAAGACAGCTACATCTATTTATTGTTGATGGCTGCTTGTGCACTACAATGACATTGCTGAGTAGTTGCAACAGAGACCATATTGTCCACAAAGCCTAAAATATTTACCCTCTGATTCTTTAAATAAGAAGTTTGCTGGAATCTATGTTAGACTATTTATTGTTTGCCTCATGTAAAAAACATATTTTTTACTTAGTATATTTATAAATGTTAATAACCAATCATTGCAATGTAACAAAAAGACTGTTCTTTTGGATTTCCAAAATAGCCACATATCCTAAACGGTATTGTTTTGTTTTACAACACGGCATGAGAAATACATATTTTTTAAAAAATTGAATCAAATTCCTGGTAAATAAGATAAAGTTAGATATCCAAAATAAAAGCATTTACCTAAAAAGTAAACAGAATAAAGGTCATTTTCATTTAAAAGTCATCATAATTGTAAGTAATCATTATTAATTCTTGTGGATGTGCCAATCCTACGAATGGCACTTCCTGTGATAAAGAGCCTTTTTCAGGCTAGATAATGGAGCAGTTGATAGCCACTCAACTAAATGATGTTTTTCTGATTTGTAGCTAAAATGTGAATAGCAGCAATTTTCACATGATCATTTCATTCTTTGGATTATTTGCAAAAAGATTGCATACGAGGAAAATAAAATCTCTCTCTAGAATTTTAAATATCTCTTCGCACCAGAAGGGTTGTTTGCATAATAGTAGCATAAGCACCAGCTTTAACTGATTCTTAACTTTCTTCAGTTAAAACTCTTACCAAAAGTTTCTTGACTTCATACTCGTACACTCAACAATCTCCTTGAATGGTCCCGTCTATTGAAATCATCAGGCAAAGGAAAGATGTAAGCAGATTCATTCCTTCTCTTCCACTTAAGCATCTCATATGAAATGAATATAAAGATTGGTGTGTTTATATGATCCCAAAGGTCTACACTGAAGTGATACATCCAGAAAATAGAGCTTGTTTTAAAGTAACTTCTAAACTGCAAAATATAGAGGATAAAAGAGGCTAGGCAAATATCTAAATCACTCTGTCTCCCTCTATTTAGTTTGTGTCAGCTACTATATTGTCACCATTTTTTCCCCATTCTGAAAAGATTAAACTGAACTGATCTTAGTCTTTAGTTGTGCTTTAGGAGAATAGGAGATCACCAGCAATCCTATTACAATTGAAGTTTTTGTATTGTGGGGTTCCACTCCAGCAATATACCTCATTATAACACTTCATTGCCCTGTAATGATTTGACTATTGCTGTGAATAATAAACTCTTTTTGTCTCTGACCCAAATGCCTCAATTTTACATAGCCACACACACTTTGGCAGGCTAACTTGTTAATTTGCAAGCACGGTGAAATCTTAGATCTCTCACCGTTACTCACTTAAAAGATGTCCTCCCTCCATTTCAAACACCTCCCTGCTTTCTCTTAAGGTTTTAAAATTAATTTCCATGCTACTATTAAAATGACCTCAAATTGCATAGTGATGTTTCATTAACTTAATCATAAATCAAATATTCTTCATCAAATTTGTAAATTAGAAACTCAAAATGAACTCTACATATTTAATTTGTGCTTTGATCCTGTAACTTTGACTGTCATTTAAAAGCTCTGAATTCCTGTGTTTAAATATCTGTCAACACAGCCTAACCATCCATCACTTAGCTATTTTATTATCTTGATTGACTCTTTCAGTCAGTCCAGAAACTTTAATTTCTCTTGACTATTGACATTGTTCCATTGACAAACATGTTTACTCTCCAACATCTTTGATAAAGCTATGTCTTTCTTTTCAAGATGTGATGTCTTTCCATTAGTATTTCAGTTGAATGGACAGATGGATGTGTTATCAGTGTCAGCAAAACTTAAGCAAGTTTTCCTATACTTATGAAAATGTTTCTCTAGTCATTGTTAATATCAGCATATGAAGGATGATTTAAAAAAAGACATATAGATCAAAGACAATAATGTTTAACATTTTCCGATTTTAGAGTAATATGCATTCATTGTGGAAAATTTGTGTAATGCAAACATATCAAGGGAAAATAACTGACAATTTTAATGTGTTCCCTTATAAAATGCATAGTTTCAATCATGATATATCAAGGTTTAGATCACACTTTATTCTCTTAAAATTATAGATTAGGCATTATACTCTGTTACCAAAAATTCACCATTGGCTATTTCAAATGCTTAACATTCTCAATTAACATTATAGAAAGAAAACTAAATTGAAATATCACAACTGAAATATATAAAGAAAAAGTGGGTGTGTTTAAAATGTAGACAAAAGGAACATATTAATAGATGTTATACTTCTAAACATAATTGCATAGAGTAGTACTGAAGAATTTTGTTTTCTGCAAAACTACTTCATACATTTAAACAACAGATGCTGTGATTCTTCAAACACTTAATGGCATACCTTTATCAATTTCTGCATATTTCAATTAAATCTCTAAAGAAAAGAATTGATCACTGCAAACCAAGTATATAATTAAAGCATAAAGTAAGACTTAATTAAATAGAAAATTGATTTAGTTGAATAAATTGGTAGCATTGCATTCATTTTAACAGAAACAACATTGAAAGAAGTGACAGAAGAAATAATTAAAATTCACATACTCAACAACCATCAGACCTGAGAATGAAGGGCAGGAATATAAAATATATGAAAATACTTACAAAGAAATAGTTAATACAACAGTTACTGATATCAGAACACTAGCTAGTTCTAAGGCTAAGTTTAGTGGAAATGATGCAATAACTTTGGGCCATATATTATTGTTTTTGTTTGGATAAAATCACTTTTCAACCATATGTAGGCTTTAAGTTTTATTTTTTGGCACAGTGTTAAAGTTTATAAGAAAATCTCATGATTAAGGAAAAATGCTGCTGAACCTAAAATTACATAATGGACTTAATCATATTTGTTCTTATGCCTAGGATGTAACTAACCTAACTCTAAACATTATTATACAAGTTAATATTTTTAGAAGAAGGATGATCAGATAAGAATGCAAAGATAAATCATTGTTACCATTTTCTACTTCAAGTAGAAAGTGGGAGAAAAGAAAAGGACTATTTCTTTTCCAAGTATCAGAAACTCCAACCAGAATGAGATGAATTCCTGAGCTGGTTGACTGCATGTGGGGTTCATGCAGACATGCATGACTTGATACAGATACTTCAGTGTTGTCATCAGGGGCATGAATAACATCTTACCGTAGTTTTCTTTCAGATGGCTCCATTCAGACAAGCTTTCTCTTCAGGTTCAAAAAGTGACTATAGCATATGGAATCCCTACAGTCTCTCACTTTCAGGACAACATAAAAAAAATCAAGACTATATTTTCCAGGGTTCTCAGTAAGAGGCCCCTTGCTCTCATTGTCATAGATGGTGCAGGTACTCATTGTTGTGCCATGCATTAGTGGTATGCAGTGTGCTGAAAGGTGCAGACCTAAATCACATGCCAGCTACTGCCAAGCATTGATTATGTGCTGGGTTTTAAGAAAGGAGAGTTGTTTTCTGGATGATAGAAAATGATCAAAATTGGTAAGTGACACAGACAACAGATCTATTACACAACGAGTGTGCATTGATAATGACCATGTTTACTTATGGAGGGTTTTATTTATAAAAAAACAATGTCTCTCAAAACTCATCATAAGTTGTTATTTCATAATGCAGTAAGTACAGGAAAATTGATTACATATGTGCACATGTATGTGTGTACCTCTGTGTGTGTGGGAGGGCATTGGTGTCAAAAAAATTGGGTCTGTGATAGGAAATACGTTTTAGAAATCGCTAAATTTCTAAGTGGGGTTTGCTGTTTGAGGTCCTGTAATCTACATAAGTCATGTTTCCCCTGGAGAAAAATGATTTTGTCTGAAATCTCAAGACATTTGATGCCCATTGGGAAAGCTTGCCAGGAGAAATGTGAACTTTTGCCAGGATGTGTAATCAGAGATTTATTCTACTGAGAGGGGGAAAAACATGTTGGCAGCAGATCAGTCTGACACTGCTGAGAAGATATAGATATATGCCCTGGGAGAATCACAAATCTCCATTACAGTTTCAAGTCTCCTGTTGAGTTGTTAAGAGTAATCAGATTGGCCAAAGAGCAGGCTGAATTTACAAGTAAGTCTGCCAGTGAGGATAAACTCTAAACATACAATTTAATATGAATCAGTGTTAGGACATGAATGTGGTGAGTATACTTTTTATTGCTGTGGTTGCTTTTCTCAAACTAGTGATGCTACCTCACTTCTCATCATGATTAATCAAATTTTCCCCACCTAACATTATGGGCAATTTGAAAGTCCACTTCATCCATGAATTATGAATTCCTCCCAAACTATATTAGTTTTACACACAGAGACACACATGCACACACATACACATACACACATATACATACATACAGATAGATAGATGATAGATAGATTAGATAGATGATAGATAGATAGATAGATAGATAGATAGATAGATAGATAGATAGATAGAAATATAAGGCAGTGAAAGAAGGAAGGAGTATGTTTTAGAGATTTGGGTTGAAAATCTGACTCTTCTACATTAAAGTATTTAATTTTGGAGTTGGTTATGTTGGCTATCTGTAATTTACTTTTGTCACCTGACGTAAAATTTTAAAACCATACATGTCCGAAATAAGCTGTTTCAGTATCAAATAACATAATACATATTAAACATGAAATATCTTGCATAGAGTATGTATCCAATAAAGTGATCTTGAGCAGGGTGGTGATGGAGGTAATGTAACTGACTACAATGATTTAGTAAGCATTTTTAATTCCCCACTCCACCTATATTTCATCCTTACTGTTATCAGATACTACCATTAACCATCAAAATGGCTGTGTACTCTTTTTAGAAGAAAATATTCAAGTTTCCTTATTTATACAATTGGTTAAAATGAGACTGAGCATACATTTCATATTTATGTATGAATTAGTATCTAAGTATTCCCATTTTGAGCATTTTGGAATTCATATATGCACTTGATGAGACAACAAAGCAAGAATAGAGTAAAATCCCAGAGGTTAACTGCCCACACAGTAATAAAAAGAATAAATAAGATATTAAGGTAGTAAGGCTATGATGAGTGGAAGCCATCCCAGTATCATGAACTGATGAATTGATAACATGTGGCATATCCAGATACTCATATTTGTATTTATATATCAGTAAAGATGAAGGAAGGAATGATACATGGTACAAGAGGAATAAACCTTAAAAATATTAATGTAACTGAAAGAAGCTAGCCATAAAGATATGCCTATGGCATAATTCAATCTATAGGAAATGTTCAAATAGGAAAATCCATAGAAATAGAAAGTAGGTTAGTGATTGCTAAAGACTGGGGATGAGGAGAATCAGAAATGGCTATGTAATAGATTTCCCTTTGGAGATGATGAAGTCATTTTGGAAATGAACATCAGTGATGGTTAGACAATTCTATGAATACACTAAAAACCAATGAATTATATACTTTAAAAGGGTGAATCTCGCAGCTATGTTTATCACAGGGGTAAAAATGGGTAACTGTGAGATTATGCATATGCTAATTTGTTACCCCATAGTAATTATTTTACTATGTATGCAGATATATATAACCTTATAACATTATACTATATAAATAGACACAATAAAATTATTTTTAAAAATTTAATGTTGAATTTTTATGGTATATGATTTTATATCAGTAAATTTGTTATTTTTTTAAAGATACGTGAAAAAATAGTGATGACCAAAAATGAACTAAGTGAAGTGACAAAAGTTTAAAATACAAAACTTTAGATTTATTTGGCTGTAAAACCAAAAGTTCCGGTGGAATATAAAACAAAACAATGTGCTATTTGCCTGGTATTTGTTTCAACTACTGCAAGTAAAGTTTAACTTTTTAACAACTTCGAAGCAAAAAGGATTTGTTCTTGTGTTGTAGTTGCTATGTGTAATTCTTCTCCTTTAATTTGAATCTTCTCATCCTTACCTCTACAAATATAGAGCTCTACAAAGAGTATATATATTCTAAATAAATTGATAATATTAAATACATTAGTCATACAAAGGTAGTATGTTTATATAATGAAGTATTTTTATCAATAAAAAGGAATGAAATAATGATACATAGTACAAGATAGATGAACCTTGAAAATATTAATCTGACTGAAGGAAGACAGTCAAAAAGAGTTAATTACTTTATCAGTAAATTTTATATAGCAGTTTTATAAAGGACCTCTGAGAATAAAGTTGACAAAATAATTGGCTCCAAAATGTTTCAAAGAGCTGGGCGGAACCAACGAGGTCATCTTGTCCAATAACTTCACTTCATCGATAATGAAGAAAGTCATCAAAAAAGCCTCATTGAACCCAATGAAGAATCAGCAACTAAAACTCCTGAATTATGATTTCAAGTCCAGTCTCGTTGCTGGAATGCTGGTATCTCTTAATGAATAAATGATGCCTATCATATTGCTCCTTAAGCTTACCCTCCCTCGTACCTGTGTGTTCTTTTGCCTTTCTACTTAGCTTCAAGCTTTAAATAATTTACTTTACGAAGCTAAGAGAGTCGCTATTAAATCATAATTAAGCCATAGTTGAGCAACTCTTTATTTATGACATAAAGGGTCTTTCCTAATACTGTTCTATGATAGACCTAGTTGACCCAGTAATATGTTGAAAGGGGTGCATGAGTAATGGTGCTTCATCTCTTCTTTGGAGTGAGCACACCTGATGATAGAATTGCCAGAAGCAAATGTGACACACGAAGGTGCTTAGATACTTTTGAACATATATTTTCATATTTTATCTTCTTAGACACAGTTTATGGCTAACATTTCTTAACTTACTAAAAGTACCCTGTGTTTTCTTAATTTTGTTACTTCTTGCTATCCCTATAATTGTTCTAATATTTAGCATTATATTTAATTCAAGCCACCTGTTTGCACAGACGGCAGCTTGCTCACTTTTACTCAAGAGCTAAAGATCTGGACCTAAAGAAACACAGGAGTTAAACTGTCACTTTTATTTGCTTCTCCAAGTTTAAAGTGGGTTAAAGAATTAGAGAGAACAGATGTCTCTCCTTAAGCATTTTATTTCACCATTTTTTTCTCCCACATTTTTTTAGAAAACATGACATGAGATTCTTTGCCCTGAACATTATGTTACTGCTTCAAAAAGATGAGCTTTCCTGTTCTTCTTTCTAATATGACACTTATTGTACACATCATTAAGCAGATAAGAACCACAATCTGCAGATCCTGCCTCACTTCACCTGCATTCTAACTCCATAACATTTGCTTTTGAGCACAGCTGGAAGCACAAATGTGATAAAAGGATAGATAGCTGTCTTCACAGCTAGAGATATGATATAGAAAATCACCATTTTTGTTCCTATCAAAGTGTTCTGATAGAACAAACAAGTAACACTATAATGAATAAATTTTTAATCTCAATAAACTACTTGTTCAGTGTTTACCATGTCCCTAGGAAGTATGAAGGAGTAGGGGAAAAGGTACCTATAACCTAATCAGTAAGAAAAAAATAAAGTTATGCAGTACATTAAAAGAAAACAGCCATTTCTTAACATCTACAATGGGAAGGACATTTTGTTAGACATTTATACTTAACTCATTTAATTCTCACATTAATGAACCTTTTTACATAAAGAAAATTGAACTCCGGGGAACTTAATAAACCGGACTAATATCATACAATTAAGAGAAAAGGGGAGCCAGCATTCCAGTGGGTGACAGACTTTAAATACAATCTGGAAGTGAAAGTTCTATAGCTGCCCCAGGAGATGCTGCTCCTTGGTCTCCACCCTCTTCTAGCACTCACCCTATCTGGTTATGACCTGCAGTACCAAGAGGCTGTAGTTGAAAGGGTAGCTCCCATCATTCCTTGTAGTACCAAAATTTGTTCTACTAAGGGAAATAACTGAGGTCTGAACATGGCAAATTCAGGTGTGTATGCATTCACGTCTCCTCTGCAGAGTGCATGCTACTGTTTGTTTCAGTCTTGTCAGTGTCAGTTCACAAATGTGAGAAACTATGGTAGCAGCACAACATCATATGGCTAAAAGTGGAGTTAATCTCTACTAGACTGATGCAGATCCACTTTTGAACCTCAGCAATTATGGAATGATGACTTTTGAAGGGCCAAAGAAGGCCATAAAGCTGGAGCAAATTTGATTAAGTCCTCTCGGTCTTATTCGAGACCATATATTATCGTATCAAAAATTTATATCTAGGCATTTTTATTTAAAATTAAACATGTGTCTTTTTTCCTCATTTTTTACTTGTGATAAATGGCACACAATATAAAATTTACTACTTATCATCTTAACCATTTTAAATTTTCAGTTGAACAATATTAAGTACATTCATACCGTTGGATAATCATTGCCACCATCTATCTCCAGAACCCCTTTCATCTTGCAAAACTGAAAATCTGTACCTACTAGACAATAACTCTTTGTTCATTACCCCACTTCTTGGAAACCATTATTTTACTTTCTGTGTCTATGATTTTGACTAAGTACCTCATATAAACAAAGTCATACAGTGTTTGTCTACTTGCGATGGGCTGATTCCACTTAGCATACTGTGCTGAAGGTTCATCCCTGTTGTAGCATATGTCAGAATTTCTTTCCTTTCTATGGATGAATAACATCCCATTGTATGTATATATCACATTTTCATATCCAACTCATCCACCAATGGCTGCTTCCACATTTTAGCTTTTGTGAATAATGCTGCTATGAACAGACGTACATAAAATCTCTTTTGACCCTGCATTCAATTCATTTGCACATTTATCCTGAAGAATAATTTCTAGATTATACAGTAATTTAATTACTGCATTTAATTTTGTGAGAAAATATCATATTGTTTTCCACAGCAGCTATATTTTAGATTCCCACCAACAGTGTATAAGACTTTCAGTTTCTCCACATCATCATCAAGTATTATTTATTTTCCATTACTTTCTTTTTGATAGTATGCATCATAGTGCATAGTACCATCATGTGGCATCAGACTGTGGTTTTAACTTGCATTTTCCTAATGATTAGTGACACTGAGCATCTTTTCATGTGATTATTGGATATTTGCATATCTCTTTGGAAAAAATTCATGTAACTCCTTTGTTCATTTATTAATTATGTTGTTTGTTTTGTTATTCTTGTTGAGTTGTAGGCGTTTTCTATATGTTCTGGATATTAATTCCTTACTATAGATATGGCTTGCAAATATTTCTTCCAAATCTATGGATTACCTTATGGCTCTGTGGATGGTATCTTTTGAGGCACACTTGGAAAAAAAATTTATAAGTCCAATTTGTATATTTTTTCTTGTGGTGTCTGTGCATTTGATGTCATATCCAAGAAAAACTGCCAAAACCAATGTCGTGAGGCTTTTGTCCTTCTTTCTTCTAAAAGTTTTATAGTTTTAGGTTTAACACTTATGTGATAGATTCACTTAGAGTTAGTTTTTAAACATGATTTTAGCTAACAATCCCATTCCATTCGATTGCATGTAGATACAATTTTCCCAACAACATTTGTTGAAAATACTGTCCTTTCCCCATTGAGGTCTCAACACCCTTGTCAAAAATAATTTTTCCCAACATTTGTTGAAAATACTTTCCCCATTGAAGTCTCAACACCCTTGTTGAAAATAATTTAACCACATACTTGAGAATTTATTTTTGGGCTCTCTGTTCTATTCCATTGGTCCATATGTCTGTTGTTATGCCAATAGATGTAGATTGGCTCTTTGTCCCCTCCCAATCTCATTGAAATGTAATCTCCAGTGTTGGAGGTGGGGCCTAGTGGAAGTTGATTGGATCACAGGGGTGGATTCCTCATGAATGGCTTGGTGCTATCCTTTTGGTAATGAGTGTGTTCTCACTCTGAGTTCACATGAGACCTAGTTGTTTAAAAGAGTGTGGCACTGGCCCCCACTCTCATGATCCTGCTCACCATGTGAGATGCCAGTTATCCTTTTGCCTTCTACCATGATTGACAGCTTCCTGAGACCTCACCAGAAACCAAGTAGAGGCCAGCACAATGCTTCCTGTATAGCCCATGAAATGTGAGCCAATTAAACCTCCTTTCCTTATAAAATACCCAGCCTCAAGTATTTCTTTATATGTATAATAGCAACACAAAAAAAGGATTAACACATCAGTGCCACACTGTTTTGATTACTGTAGCTTTGCACTAAATTTTGAAATCAGGAAGTGTGAGTTCACTGCTTTGTTATTCCATATTGAGGACTGTACTGATTATTTGGATTCTTGAAGATTCTATATGAATTTTAGGATGGGTTTGTCCTTTTATGCAAAATATCATTGGGATTTTTGTAATGACCGCATTAATCTGCATATATTGTTTTAGACATTATTGACATCTTAACAATATTGTCTCTCAATCCATGTACTTGAAAAATATTTTCATTAATTGTATCTTTAATTTTTTTCAGAAATGCTTTGTATCTTTTAGAATGCAAGACTTTTATCTCTTTAGACAACTAAATTCTTAAATATTTTATTCCTTTTGGTGCTTTTACAAATAAAAGTGTTTTCTCAATTTCTTTTTTTGCATTGTATTTTAGTGTGTAAAAATGTAACTAATTTTTGTGTATTGATTTTGTATTCTGTCAGTTTGCTTATTTTTTAAATTAGTTCTAGCAAACTTTTTGGAAATCTTTAGAATGTTCTAAATATAAGACCACATCATCTGTAAACAGAAGTAATTTTACCTCTTTGGTCTAGTTTCCATGGCTTTAATTTCTTTTTCTTGGGTAATTTCCTTGATTAGAAATTCCAGTGATATTTTGAATAAAATTGGCAAAAGTGAGCATCCTATAATTTTTCTGATCTTCAAGGAAAATTTTTCAGTAATTTCACCATGAAGATTGATGTGTGCTCTGGGTTTCTCATGGGTGGCTTAGATTATATTGAAATAGTTTCCTTTTATTCCTAGTTTGTTGAGAATTTTCCTCATGAAAGGATATTCATTTTTGTTAAATGCTCTTTTTATGTATCAATTGTGATGATCGGGTAATTTTTATCCTTGATTCTGTTAATGTGGTGCATGACATGATTGATTTTTATGTGTTAAACCATCCTAGCACAGGAATAATACCAGTAGGTAATGGCGTATAATCTCTTAAACATGTTGCTAAATTCAGTTTGTTAGTATTTTGTTGAGGATTTTTGTATCAGTGTTAATACAGTTTAGATGTTGTACTCTCTAAATTTCATACTGAATATCAATCCCCAACTTTGGAAGTGGGGCCTGGTGAGAGATGATTAGATTACAGAGGCAGGTTTCTCATGTACTATTCAGTGCCATATCCTTGGTTCTGTCCTCATCACAGTGAGTTCTTGCTAGATCTGGCTATTTAAATATGTGTGGCATCTTACCCCTAACTCTCTTGCTTCCACTCTTGCCATGTGATTCACTGGCTCTCTGTATTTGTCTGTTCTGACATGATATTAAGAAATACCTGAGACTGGATGATTTATAAAGAAAAGAGGTTTGTCTTACAGTTTTATAGACTGTACAGAAAGTATGCTGGCTTCTACTTTTGGAGATGCCTCAGGAAGCTTACAATTCTGGCAGATGGCAAAGAGGAAGCTGGTAGGTCTTACACAGCTGCAGCATGAGGGAAGGTGGTGAAGTACCACATGCTATTAAACCATCAGATCTCATGAGAACTCACTCACTATCACAAAACAGCATGGAAAGGAAAATCCACTCTCTTGATCCAATCACCTCAAATCAGGCATCAGCACTGGGTATTACAATTCCACATGAGATTTGGGCAGAGACACAGAGCCAAGCCATATTATTCAGCCCCTGGCCCAAATCTCATGTCTCTCTTACATTTCAAAATACAATCATACCTCCTTAAGAGTCCCCTGGGTGTTTACTCACTCCAGTATTAACTTGAAGTGTTATCCAAGACAAAGGGAGTTCCTTTTGCATATGAGCTTGAAAAATCAAAAACAAGTTAGTTACTTCCAAGGTACAATGTGGGTATAGGCATTGGGTAAATATTCCCTTTCCAAAATGGAGAAATTGGCCAAAAGAAAGAGGCTACATGCTCTGCACAAACCTGAAAGCCAGAAAAGCAGATATTAAATCTTAAAACTCCAAAATAATCTTCTTTGATTCCCTGTCTTAATCCAGGTCACAATGATGCAAAAGGTGGGCCCCCAGAGCCTTGGGAAGCTCTGCTTCTGTGGTTTTCTAGGGTTTAGACCTCATAGCTGCTCTCATGGGCTGGTGTTGCATGCCTGTGGCTCTTCCAGGTTGAGGGTGAATGTTACTGATGGATCTACCATTCTGGGGTCTAAAGAATGGTGACACTCTATTCACAGCTCCACTAGACAGTGTCCAGTGGGGATTCTGTGTGGGGACTCCAACTTCACATTATTCTTCAACACTGCCCTAATAGAGGTTCTCCATGAGGGCTCTGCCTCTGCAGCAGCCTTCTGCCTGGACATCAAGACTTTTCCACACATTCTCTGAAATCTAGGCAGAGGCTTTCAAGACTCAACTTTGGTATTTTGGGCACCCACAGGCTTAACATCACTTGGAAGCCACCAAGACTTACAGTTTGCATCCTCTGAAGCAGTGGCCTGAGCTGTACCTGAGCCTTGTTGAGCCATGGCTAGTGGTAAAGTGACTGGGATGCAGAGAGAACTGTCTCAAGGTTGCACAGATCAGCAGGGCCCTAGGCTTGGCCCTTAAAACAATTCAGACCTCCTAAGCCTCCAGGCCTGTGAGGAGAAGTACTGCCATGGAGATCTCTGAAACACTTTCAAGGCCTCCCCATTGTCTTTTCTATTGGTAATTGGCTCCTCATTATTTATGCAAATTTCTGCAGCCTGTTCAAATTCCTCCCCTGCAAATGGCCTTTCTTTTCTATCAAATGGCTAGGTTGAAATTTTCTGCTAGGGCTGGAGCAGAGTGTGATGTGTGAAGGAGTGTTCCAAGGCTGAACAGGGCAGTGGGGCCCTGGGCTTGTCCCATGAAACCATTTAGTCCTCCTAGGCCTCTAAGCTTGTTATGGGGGTGGATGCCACAAATGTCTCTGAAATGCCTTGGAGGCTCCTTCCCCATTGTCTTGGCTATTAATAATTGGTTCCTCTTTACTTATGTACATTTCTGCTTCCTGCTTGAAATCCTCCCTGTCAAATGGGCTTTTCTTTTCTATCCCATGGCCAGGCTACAAATTTTCTAATCTTTTACACTCTGTTTTTCTTTTAAATATAAGTTCCAGTTTCAAGTTATTTTTTGCTCACACATATGAACAAAGGCTTTTAGAAGCAGCCTTGCAACATCTCAAATGCTTTGCTCCTTTGAAATTTCTTCTGTGAGATACGCTAATTCATTACTCTTAAGTTCAAAGTTCCACAGATCCATAAGGCAGGGGAACAATGCCTCCAAGTTCTTTGCTAATGCCTAACAAAAGTGCTTTTTGTATTAGTCTGTTCTCATGCTTCAGAAACTCTGTGGCTGTTTCCAAGAAGTTCAAGTTGATATGGTCTATGATGTCTTCTAATTTCTACCTCTGTGAGCTGAACCCATTAGAGCCTGGCTAAGAGGCCAGAGGACTTATGTCTTCTTCCCTTCTTTTCTTCTCATATGAATGCTTTCTTTGTTTTAGTTTTCAAACTTCTGAAAACAGAAGTTTTCTCTTAAACCTTGAGAAAAATCTTGGCATCCTATTGCAATTTAAGAAACAATTTCCCTTTTGCAATTATGAACATTCAGTGAATAACAGAGTAGTGTGTGTTTATAATGTCATTGCAATTGCATAATGATCTACCTGAGATCACAATGTATAGAGATTGCTAGATATTGATAGGATTTAGTCATTTCTGAGTTAAAGGACATCATGTCATCTCATAACACCATAAATTTTCACTCTACTTCCAACAGAATCTTCCACCCTAATGCACATACACTAACACAATGGGAGTTCAAAGGTTCCAGGTTTTTACTGAGCTTATATCCCACCAGTAAGATTCTTTTTTCTTTCTTTCTTCCACAGTAGCTTTATGAGGGAGTCAACAATAGACCAGACTCCAGTCACTGCAATGTAATGTACACACACATCTTGGAGCTCTGTATCACAAGAATAAAAATAATGTTCTATATGTCACAAATAAGTAGCCTAAACCAATATTAAATAGTTCATTTAGATTGATAAAAATCTTAAAACTCTAAGTAGTCATAAAGTTAGCTGATTTCTAGAGTGTTACATAAAACAGAAGCCTTTATGCTCCTATATATTCTCCATGGCAGTCAGTCAGACAGAGCCTTTGGAAGACAGAAAACTCATCCTGGAGCCATTGAAGTTTATTCCTGCCCATTCTGAAAAATTGGCTGATATTGATAATTGTTGTAAAAAGTTTACCCCATGAGTCTCACAGGCTGCCAAGAATGTAATTGGGCTGAAATAGAAGGCTGGTAAAAAGCTTGCATCTGGTTTTGAGTCAAGGAGCCCTCACTCATTGACTAGCATCAAGGGAATCTTCTTTCATTTAGGGAAAATAGATGGAACAATTTGACTATAATAGAGTTAATTTTAAGGTACTGTCCCAGCTTGTCCCAATGATGGCAAGTTGAATAGGTTTTCAAATAAATAACAGAAACTAGTAGAAGTTGAGCTTACTAACCTGGGCCCAAATAAATCAAATCAGATTAATATTTATTAGGCATCTACTATGTATGAGGCATAATCCCATTCACTATTTTACCAAAATATTACAATGTTAATTCTATCCCCTTTTTCTACTAAATAACAAAATACAATAAGTTTTAATAAGGAAACATTTCAGAACACTTTTAGGTCACATTTTCAATAATTATATTGATATGTGGTTTTAGTGAAAGTCATGGCATTTACATGCATTCTTAAAGTGGAAACTTGGCATATTCTACTGTCTGTAGGGACTACAGCTAACTTCCTGGATAGCTTCCAAACCTCCTCATACGGCCTGCACAGAAGTCTAAAAAGCAAATACATGCCTTTTATAAATTTGGTCAAGCATTTTGAATCTCTTAGGTTTTCAATTCTACAATTGCTAAAAAGGAGAATCCAAATATCCCTGAACTCTGAACTCTGAAGCCACTGCAATACTGCAACAACAAAATTTCACAAGCATTTATTGTTTCAATATCTTAGGCACCAACTAGTCTATATACTTGAAACAAAGCAATAAATAGCACATTCTTCACCCAGTAAAGATGCACACAGAAGAATGGGGCAGGTAGGCAAGTAAAACTATTTCAATACAAAGAGGGGTGCTGTAATTAAGAGTAAAGCATTGCGCTGTTGAATAAAAGCAGCAATTAGGCACATGTGCTCTAGAATGCTAGTCTGAATCAAGATCTGCTTTAAGTGTAAAATATACCCTGGATTTGAAACTTGGTATGAAAAAAAGTTTTTTCATCAATTTTTTTATATGGATCATATGCTGAAATGATATTTAGAATAAAATAACCATAGAATAAATTTTACCTGTTTCTTTTTGATTTGGTAAAATATCTACCTGAGAATTTTTAAAATTGCATTGCATTTTTAGTTCATATTAGATTTCTAGTGAACAGCCCTTGTACAGACTTCTTCAAAATTTGTTCTATCATTAGCTGTGAGACATTGAGTAAGCAACTTAATTTTCTTTGCCTTATATTCTACATGCATAATATAGGACTGATGATAATTATAGTTGTTTACTGAATAGGATTGTCAGGATGAGTAAATAATTTTAAACATAAAGAGTTATTATTATTAAAGAGGTAAGCACAGAGCATGCAGGCACCTAGAACATTACAAAACACAGGCCAGGAGAATTAATCACAAGGAATGCTTTTTTAATTTTTTTAACTTTATGATTTAACAAAGCCTTGAAAAAATGTCAGGAAGCTTTCCTAGTGTCATCAGTTAGGGAGAGTATTCCAAGAATAGATAACAGTATAAGTAATATCACCAAAACTTGAAAGAATCCTGGTCTGACTGGGTGGAGTGGCTTACACCTATAATCCCATCAATTTGGGAGGCTGAGGCAGTTGGATCACTTGAGCTCAGGAGCCTGACACCAGCCTGGCAACAGTGTGAGACCTTGTCACTACTAAAACAAAACAAAGCAAACCAACAAAAAAAGACTAGTCTGGCATGGTGTCACATGCCTGTGGTCCCAGCTACTCAGGAGGCTGAGATGAGAAGATTGCTTGAGTCAGGGAGGTAGAGGCTGCAGTGACTATGATCATGCCACTGTACTCCAGCGTGTGTGACAGTGTGAAGCCTTGTCTCAAGAATAAAAAGAAAAAAGAAAGAAAGAAACAAAGAAAAAGAGAAAGAAGAAGAAAAGAAGAGGACGAATCCTGGTCCATTTCAGGAACTGAAAGTGGTTTTCAAGATGCATGAATGTGAACCACTTGGAAGCCGGTAGTAGAATGAGAGACCAGAGAGCTGAGTAAGGGCCAGTCACTGCACAGCCTTATACTATTCTAAGGAATTTTTAGGACTAGGTCTCCCTATAAGATTAACTCTACTGTCCCAGGAGAGGCAAAGTCAATATACAAGGAGAAGAAATGAAATGAAGTGGGAATAAGTAGTGAGGTATATTTCTGAAACACTGATACAAAGGTTGTCTGAAGAGCAAAGCATATTCTTTCTTTCCCCACTTAGCTGACTCTCAAGGTAGGAAGCTTTTGAGTAGGTAGGTAGTTATCCTTTTCCATGCATTGAAACTATTAAGCCAATAAGCCTCCATGTACATGCTTAACAAATTTACTGTAATCTGGTTATGAAAATAAATTTTGAATTTTAGAAATTGTGCATGGTCCACCAAAATAAATATTAATGCTCAGATTCTACTATCATTACAGATAGACAACAATTCACAAGATATTTGTCACCTACAAGGACAAAATAGAGGAGAGGAGACATACTCCCAGGCAAAAGAGAAAAAGTTGAAAGCTCTTCTGGAAAGGTTCCCTTTGTCTTAGAGTGGTAGGTAGTTACAATATTATGTCATGAGGGCAGTAACATAATAAGAAAGGTGACTTCTGGAAGGAATATGGTGAATTACATTGTAAATATAAGATGAATACTTGTTAGAAATGAAACAGACAAATATTTGTATATATAGTACATGCTAAATTTATGACAGATTAACCTATGATGGTAAGCAAAAATTAATGATATCTATTCAAATTTTAACTTTTAATTAGAGAGTCATTTTGTTCTTTTCTCCCCTGGTAAGATTGCACTGTTTTGTCTTTGATGTTTTTGTTTATGGAGATGGGGTTTCACTATTTTTGCCCAGGCTGGAGAGCAATGGCATTATCTTGGCTCACTGCAACTTCCTCCTCCTGGGTTCAAGCAATTCTCCTGCCTCAACCTCCCAAGTAGCTGGGATTACTGGTATGCACCACCATGCCTAGCTAATTTTTGTATTTTTAGTAGAGATGGGATTTCATCATGTTGACCAGGCTAGTCTTGAACTCCTGACCTTAAGTGATCCACCTGCCTAGACTTCCCAAAGTGCTGGGATTACAGGCATGAACCACCATGCCAGGCCTATCTGCAGTGTTTTAAACAGCTAGATACAATAGCAGATTGATGCAACATTCTACAGCATGGGAGGGCATATTCTCAGTTGATAATATCATAATATGTACCCTAAATATTTATTTGGAGTATGTCATTAGCAAACTTCTTAGAGTTTGTCTATATCCATTTCTTTGTCACACCCCACCTCAGTTTTGAATGAGGCAGTGAAGGCCAGCAGCATTTGCCCTTGTGTTAGGCAGGCAATTTATGTCATGGCAAAGTGTTGTCCCAAGTAGTGCTTTTGACAGCCCATATTTATCACTCATTCATGGCTCAATATTACAGTCTTCTTTTCATTCATGTCTTTTCTTTGTATTGCATTTTTATATTTATTGTCCTTCAGCTTTAAAAATTAATGATGCAATCAAACTTGATTATGAAAATAATGAAATTCTAGCTAAGACAGGTACATTTTCTGATGAGCAAGAAATAAAAAGAAAGAAAAATGTAAAAGTAAGTATATACTACACTCAATCATCTCTAATGTCATTTTGGGATCTAAACTCCTAGGAGTCTGAATTTTTACTATCCATACATTAAAATGCAAATCTAACTGAGACTGGGGGAGAAGAGGATAGAAAACCAAATTTTGAGAAGAACAAGCAATACAGAGAAAAAAGTATGCAGAAATGGCTTTGATGTTGGGACAGCAGATTGGAAAATGCTCACACAAACAGTGATGGAATGTGACAGAAGCTATCAAAACCCAAATCCACACAAACATTTCAATTGTGTCTCATCTGGACGCAATTTTTTTCTCCTAGTCTGAACTGCAATTACAAATAATGGGCTTCAAACACTCTCAACCGGTGCCCAATGAGAAAGGCACGTTTATGCTTTCAAACATTTGGGCCATCTACTTGCTCATATGCTGTGGTTTGATGGCCAGGTTTCTTTGTGTGCCATGAAACCCTGGGCCAGGATGAAACTGGTAAAAGATGGTGCAGTGACAAGATGATAAACGAGGTTCACCACATCGACAGGTTGGGTGGCCCTCTTATATTTTTTGCGACAGAAACAGTTTTACCAACATGTCTGCTCTGAAACACATTCTTCTTTAGTGTTTCAAAATCAAGTAACCAACACCCAGAATCTGTAAGAGGACTAACAGGGAAATCTCTTTTTGCTTTACCATTAGATAGCTGAGTTCAACATTCCTGCTTTAGAACAGGGCAATTTATAGGTAAGTATTTTGATTGTTTGTTGTAACTAACCAAATTCATCTTTTGAAATTTCTAATCAAAAAGTCATTTTAGGGTACAAAGATTCTATTTAATGAGGGTTCTTCATCTTAAAACAAGATTTTCCATGTTTCATTTAATAATTGAATTAATCCAGTGCATTCAAAATGCAATAAAATACACAGATTTTAACCAATATCCACATTTTAAAGGAACTAGTCTTAATAGAACCTGGGGACACTAATTTTTAAAAAGTAATTTCAATCTGTGATTGTAGAACCTCTGAAGGTATGTTTATCTTTGAACAGACATAAAGTTACAATCAAAAACGTTTTAGTTGTAGAGAGGCACCACCCTCTAAATATCAGAGCTTTAAAATAAATTACAAGCTAAAATCACAAAATAGAAAATGACAACCAGTAAATTTGTCATGTGGTTTCTTTCACTCTCCCAGATAGCTTTGTACAGTGTCATGTAAAATTTAATCAGCAATGTGAAACTGGATTAAATTTAATTTGAAATTTTATTTTAGTATAATTTCAATTTGAATACTTCTTTGGTCTTTCTTCATGCCCTTCTAAATAGTTTTAATTCATAACTTTATATTTTACCTTCTTACTTTCTTTAGACACTAATGTTTCTTTTCCATCAACCTTATTGCCATGTTGCTTAATAACCTATGGAAGGACAGCATAAGAGCACTCAGCAGTTCTTCCTACCCATTCGGTGGCCTGAGAAGTAGGAGCTGAAGACCAGTCTTCTAGTGGCAGTCTGAGTGCTCCAGTTTTCAGCAGAGTCCTGCTGAATAAGCACAGAGGGCAGCTACAGACCTTCAAACCAGTCTGCAACCTCAGGCTGAGTAGCAGCAAACACAGGAGCTGGAGAAGGCCATAGCTTTTTCAGTAGCAGTCTGCTCTTCCTTTTTAATCTCTTTGGGATTTCTCTAGAAGTAGAGATCAGGCATGACCTCCCACAGATGTTCATGGGAGATGGTGCCACACATGTGCAGAATCTTCTGGGCCACCATGTACGACATCAGTCCCACTGATTGAGCTCCTTTGTTTAATGGGATGGCAATGTTCACATAGCATAGAGGAGAATCTGTGTAACACAGATTAGGTAGGTTAACAAAAGATGCCTCTGTGAGAGGCTGGTGGTCAGCCCTGGGATTATCAACCACCAGAAGCTGTGGCTCCTGAAAGGGTGCTAGGATCTGGTTAGTGAACATCCCAAGAGTAAAGCAGCCAGCAATAGGAGTGGCTCCAGAGGCAGCAGCAAACTTTGGCACAGCCCTCTGACCAGTATTCCTGGAGGATATGACACTGATGTCAGTTTTCAATGGCAACATCGACACGAGCAGCCAGGAGAAGCTTTTCTTGGGTTCTCCTTAGCCTTAGTATGTGGATGACATCACTTTTCCTTTTATATGTGTTCTGATCTATTTAGAAGTCAAGGTTGGTGCCGCCTAACTGGGTTCCTGCTGCAGGAAACTTGAGAACATCCTCTTCCTTCATTTTCAGGACATCATAGATTCCAGACATTGTAAAAGTTTCCCTTTAAGTTACAACAGGAATCCAGAACCATGTAATGGACACTTCTCAGTGTAACACAGAAAGCTCAGTTTTCCTTAGGAGGTTGCTTACGATAATCTTCGTGATTCTACTTACTCTTTCAGATTCCTTTAACAAAACTGTAGCATAGCACTCTAATAAAGCCATGAATCTGCTACCTTAGTTTGTTCATAATCACTCCTGAACACAAAGTTATAAATTTCGCTTCACAAGGCCCTGCCTCTATGCAGAATGTTTTACATAATAAATATTCCACAGGAGTCAAAAGTCAACACTTTAAGTGTCATTATTCTAATAATAATTTTTGAAATTAATTCCAAATGTCTTGTACTCTTAAGTTCATCATATTAAATTGCAGTCCAGGTAGCAGTTAAATCAACCTCACGGGAATAGTGAGCATCACAGTCAATTTCCTCTTCTTTCAGTGTCTCTTGTTTTATCTGTAGGTGTGTTTGTGGTTGTTGGGCATGTGTGCACAAGTGCATGTGTGTGTGCAAATATGCATGACTGTACATGCATGTATTTATTATTTCTTTTTGTTGTCACCCATGTTCCGATTTCTGCTTTTCTTCTTCATTGCTCCCTTAAATTGTCCCCAGGCCTTCCACATTTCTGAAGGGAAAATTTAATCTTTTAGATCAGACTTAAACAGAGTGCTTCATTCTTTCCTCCAAGAATCTGAGCTTTGTCTTTTTATTGAGGGTTAAGGCCCTTCACTGTCACCAAGAAGTACTTCCTCAAAAAAATTTGATTTCCAAAAACTGAATGGTAGAATTATTATCAATGCTTCTACCAGGTGCCAGGTGCTTTACATATATAGGCCATCTCTTTAATATCACAACTTTTCTAGGAAGATATTATTAACCACCGCTACCTGTGAGTAAACAAATCTAAAGAGATCCAGTAACCTGCCCCAGTCATATTGACAATGCAAGAAGAATGCAATACAGAACTAGATTTCTGACAAGAACGTCCATGTTCTACAGTTGCATCACAGTATATCAAGCTTCTAGAAAGCCAAATTTTAGACCATTAATGTTTTATTCTGTAACCATTTCTATTTTTCACAAAATCAATAAGATTTATATTATTCTATCATCTTAGATGTTAATGTCACTGTACAGATGATCAATATATATGACCTACATTTAATTTATTTTAGCATATTCTTAATAGGAAAGAAGTTTTGGCAATAATCTTCAAAAATTAAAGTAATCTAAACTATTTATTATTAATATATTATATCAGAGTAGGTTTTGGTATGATTTAGTATAATAATATTTGTAATTTCCTATTTGTAGAAAATGACTCTATTAGAACATTTCTCAAACTGTGTTCAGAGGAATAGTAGCTCTATAAAATGTTACTTGATGCTCCAAATTATGGGATCTATGATATTAAAAGTTAAAGAACACCACACTATAATTCCCATACTAGACATTTCAAAGTAAATACTAAAGGTTCTGAAAAGTCCCAGGTTGGAGATAGGGATACAGGGTTTCTCTGGGTTGATATTTTCACATGAGTTTCTAAAGCACATATCTATCAGTTTATAGAGATAGAATACAATTCAGAGTTATAGACAAACAGCTTGGTGATGCTGATAAAAATTTTTTACATTTTCACTTTTAAATCAGTAGATACATAAATAGTAAAAGTGAGTTCTCTTAAAATATTGTTAACTACAATTACCCATTACTAAATGAGTAATTATCATGTTTAAAAAGACAAATTATTATGAAAGTTAATAAACACTTAATAAAAACACTTGGGAAAACAGTGTTTGACTCACGTCAAAATCTAAACTATAGATTTATCAACTAAGTGACAAAATGTTCTGCTTATTATTTTCTATTTTATTTTTATTATTTTTTGAGACGAAGTCTCACTGTGTCACCCAGGGTGGAGTGCAGTGGCATGACCTTGGCTTACTGCAACCTCCACCTCACGGTTTCAAGCAATTCTCCTGCCTCAGCATCCTGAGTAGCTGGAACTACAGACGTGCGCCACCACCCCCAGCTAATTGTTGTATTTTTAGTAGAGATGGGATTTTACCATGTTGGCCATGCTGGTATTTAACTCCTGACCTCAGATGATACACCTGCCTCAGCCTCCCAAAGTACTGGGATTACAGGTGTGAGCCACCAAGCCCAGCCCGCATTTTCCATTTTAACACATTTAGCCTTTCCTCAAATCTTAATCCTTAATTTTCCACAGTTGGGCAAGGATATTCAATCTTGCCATTATTTCTTATATTCCTTACTTAGTATTTTGACACAGTTGCATTTTCCATTTTAACACATTTAGCATTTCCTCAAATCTTAATCCCTAATTTTCCATACTTGGGCAAGGATATTCAATATTGCCATTAATTCTTATATTCTGTACATAGTACATTGACACAGTACACTTTATTTCTGTAGTTTTTCCCCCTCTGTGAAAAATATAGATTAATATATTTTTACATTTATTTATATTATTTCTACATTTTAATATAGATTAAATATATAATATTTAGTACTTCCAAATATAAATATAGTAGAAATTTATACTTCCAAATATAAATATAATAAATATAGTACTTCCAAAGCCTACACAATGTTTTTATTTTTAGCCATATTTTAATATATATTTTATTCCAAGGTTCACATGCATAATAGGGTAACTGTGTGTTGGCTCACGGCTGTAATCCCAGCACTTTGGGAGACCAAGGATGACAGATCACAAGGTCAGGAGATCAAGACCATCCTGTCTAACATGGTGAAACCCCAGTTCTACTAAAAATACAAAAATAATTAGGTGTTGTGGCATGTGCCTGTAGGCCCAGCTACTAGGAGGCTGAGGCAGGCGAATCGCTTGAACTCGGGAGGCAGAGGTTGCAGTGAGCTGAGATCGCACCACTGCTCTCCAGCCTGGGTGATAGAGCAAGACTTTGTCTCAAAAAAAAAAGAAAGAAAGAATCAACAGCATTATTTGCAGAGCTAGAGGAGTGAACTGCTGAATTTATGAGTGCATATTACTACAACCTGCAAAGTGTCAATGGCAATACTAAGTAACAGGAAAAATGTGCTGTAAGTATTAAGCAATACATAGAAAACACTTAAAAAGAAAATCAATTTCCTCTTTATATTGTTGTTTTTTAGAAATCTTTTCTGCTCTAAGATGTTACCTAAAAGTGTGTTGTTTCCAGGTAGATTTTGTTAGTTACTTGTTCTCTTTAAGACTACAGAAGAAGAACTAGACCATGGTATATAATTCAACAGAAGATCTTAAGCAAGGACAGTGGTAGGTAGGGCCTTTTAGATTTGAAATTGTGGAAAACTAACTGTGAACTGAATAAGTATGGATCTTAAATCAGGGGCACCCAGTCTCTGTACTTCGGAGGGTTCTCTCTCCCTCCTCCAGTTCACTCCTACTTATTGTGGCAAGGACTCCATGAGGCCAAGGGAAGGCCATAATTACCTACTGATATTATAACCTATCTGGAATCCATACCTAACCAGGACTCTAGACATTCCTCTCGGAGCCTTCCGCCAGTTCATTCCCTGGGTTTTTCCTCTTTGCAATGAATTGAGCCACCTATGTGTGTATCTTTGGGTCTGAGGAGTAGCATGCCCCAGTAGCGGGCTGGGGCATTCACACCTGTTTGTTTTAAGCTCTCAAGATGCTAACAGACTCCGGTGAAAAAAAAAGCTGGGGTTAGACACAGGGCAGGTGTCAGGTGCTGGTTCTCTTATAACACTGATTTTTTTTTTGCTTCAGAATTTTAAGGAGTCAGATGACTCTCAATTCAAACCTGCTCTCTGGACCATTAAGAAGATATTTTTGTCAAGGTAGAAGGATGGCATATACTTTTAATGGCCTGTCAGATAGATTCTTGAGTTAAATATTTAAATAATGTCCATTTATTTTCTTGTTCTAGCCCCAAAGACATAATGACTGGGAATGCTCTATCACATTACCCTTCACTAATGGAAACAGACACATTGTATGATTTTAATCATTTCAGGGTAATCTGGAATATAGTTGGACTGGCAAAGTGGCCTGGAGGTTGAACAGTGAGGACCCTATAACAATTGAAGCCATGATTCAGGGAGCCTAGGGCACCATCATGAACCACAAAGAACTTGGGTAGTCAAGAAGGGACCACACATCTCTACTGGAGGCACAAGAAAGAGGCTATTCTGGACTCAAATAGTTTAGAAGCTCAGCCATTATGATCAACGAAGAGGACAGTGACTACAGGAATATAGGAGAAAAAAAAAGATTGATTCCACGTTTGCCACAGGGCATCACAATGCAGGGATCTTATCTCAGCACTAAGAGGTTAGGAAATCAGCCCTTCCCTCAGATGCCATTTTAGGATGAGTAGGCAGAGAGGTACTGGTTGACAGACAGGATTTTTAACCAAGAGAGTCAGCACTGCCTAAAGGGATACTTTAATCTATAGCATTATAGACTAATGTAAGATTAAAAGTAAATGGACCCAAATAAAGTATGATATTCCAATACTCATCACATAAGAAAGACCAAATCTGTTAAAGAAAAAATAAATTACATTTTACATATTTGAGGTGAAAGATAAACAATTTTGTGGCACCACTACTTATGGACATATTTGTGTTTATGTAACACTGTATATATTTAAAAAGCTGCTGGCAGTTTTATGATCTTTTACCTATACTTCCTTCCATCCTAAAAACCTCAGAAACCTTTGCTCCTGCTCCTGCTCCTGCTCCTGCTCCTGCTCCTGCTCCTGCTCCTGCTCCTGCTCCTGCTCCTGCTCCTGCTCCTGCTCCTGCTCCTGCTCCTGCTCCTGCTCCTGCTCCTGCTCCTGCTCCTGCTCCTGCTCCTGCTCCTGCTCCTGCTCCTGCTCCTGCTCCTGCTCCTGCTCCTGCTCCTGCTCCTGCTCCTGCTCCTGCTCCTGCTCCTGCTCCTGCTCCTGCTCCTGCTCCTGCTCCTGCTCCTGCTCCTGCTCCTGCTCCTGCTCCTGCTCCTGCTCCTGCTCCTGCTCCTGCTCCTGCTCCTGCTCCTGCTCCTGCTCCTGCTCCTGCTCCTGCTCCTGCTCCTGCTCCTGCTCCTGCTCCTGCTCCTGCTCCTGCTCCTGCTCCTGCTCCTGCTCCTGCTCCTGCTCCTGCTCCTGCTCCTGCTCCTGCTCCTGCTCCTGCTCCTGCTCCTGCTCCTGCTCCTGCTCCTGCTCCTGCTCCTGCTCCTGCTCCTGCTCCTGCTCCTGCTCCTGCTCCTGCTCCTGCTCCTGCTCCTGCTCCTGCTCCTGCTCCTGCTCCTGCTCCTGCTCCTGCTCCTGCTCCTGCTCCTGCTCCTGCTCCTGCTCCTGCTCCTGCTCCTGCTCCTGCTCCTGCTCCTGCTCCTGCTCCTGCTCCTGCTCCTGCTCCTGCTCCTGCTCCTGCTCCTGCTCCTGCTCCTGCTCCTGCTCCTGCTCCTGCTCCTGCTCCTGCTCCTGCTCCTGCTCCTGCTCCTGCTCCTGCTCCTGCTCCTGCTCCTGCTCCTGCTCCTGCTCCTGCTCCTGCTCCTGCTCCTGCTCCTGCTCCTGCTCCTGCTCCTGCTCCTGCTCCTGCTCCTGCTCCTGCTCCTGCTCCTGCTCCTGCTCCTGCTCTTTTTCTTTTTTTTAAGTCCTCACAAGCCAGAGCCCGGGAAGCAAGTGTCTGGGACCAGCTCCCCTGACTTAACAGTGGAAATAAAACCCAAGATCAAGCAGTGAAGTGGGATGACTTTTAAATGGCTGCTCAAAGGGATTTTACCTAAGTATGTATATTAAATGTGTCTATCCTGCAAATGCACAATTGACTATATGTTTTATATAGTGGAGATAATCTCAACTCTATTTCTTTTCTTTTCTTTTAAAGGAAAGAAGAAAAGAAAGAGAAAAAAGGGAGTAAAGGAGAGGAAGAAAGAGGAAGAAAAAGAGGGAGAGAGAACAGGAATATTGCTTTATTCTAAAAATGAGTATTAATAATGGCCGATCAATATTTTGTGTATTTAAAGTGGAGAATGTATATTTTGTGTATTTAAAATGGAGAGCTCTATAAATATTTATTAAGTTTACTTGTTCCAGAGCTGAGTTCAAGTCCTGGTTGTCCTCATCAATTTTCTGTCTCGTTGAGTCTAAATCTCTTTATGGGTCTTATGAATCTGGGTGTTAGGATCGTTAGCTCTTATTGTTGCATTGATCCTTTTACCACTGTATCTTTGTTGCTTTGAAATCTATTTTATCAGATACGAGAATTGCAACTCCTGCTTTTTATTTATTTATTTATTTTTGCTCTCCATTTGTTGGTAAGTCTTTCTCCATCCCTTTGTTTTGAGTCTTTGTGTATCTTTGGATGTGAAATGGGTCTGGATGCAGCATACCATTAGGTTTTGGCTGTATCTTTTGATTGGGGGATTTAGTCGACTTAAATTTAGGGTTACTGCCATTTGATGTTAACTGGCTATTTTATCGATTCATTTATATAAATTCTTCTTTATGTTGATGCTCTTTTTAGAAAAGTTAATACTGGTTGTTCCTTTCTATGTATAATGCTTCTTTCAGAAGCTTTTGCAAAGCAGGCCTGGTGGTAATAAAATCTCTGAGTACTTGCTTGTTCATAAAAGATTTTATTTTTCCTTCAGTTGTGAAGCTTAGTTTGGCAGGATATGAAATTCTGGGCTGAAAGTTCTTTTCTTTAAGGATGTTGAATATTGGCCCCCACTCTCTTCTGGCTTATAGGGTTTCTGCTGAGAGATCTGCTGTAAGTCTAATAGGCTTCCCTTTGTGGGTAACCTGACCTTTCTCTCTGGCTGCCCTTAGTATTTTCTCCTTCATTTCAACCCTGGTGAATCTGACGATTATGTGCCTTGGGGAGAAACCTTTTCTTCAACTATCTCTTCTGGATTTCATTGATGTTAAAAACTATACACATTTAAATTTTGAAAGCATCATAATTCAGCCTAAATAAATCACATAAAATATAAATAGTAGTCAGTAACTTTTCAAGGATTTGGTGTTTACCATATGTCAGATGCCAGGCTTGGCATAGGAATCTCAGAGTTGAATCAGTTATGAAAATGCTCTGCAAAGAACTCACAAGGTAATGCATATATAGAAATAGGATGCTGTGGTGGCATAAGGAATAACTGGTCATTTATCCTTCAGAGGAATGTGAGTAATTTCCAAATGCAGCTGACACTGGTGCAGAGTAGCTATTTCACTAGGTGACCCTGTCTAGGTAAGGCTATTCCAGATAGAGGAAATAAATTAATAAAAAAATATAGGCCAGGTACAGCTCCTATCCCCTATAATCCCAGCACTCTGGGAAGCTGAGACAGGTAGATCGCCAGAGCTTTGAAGTTTGAGATCAGCTTGGGCAATGTGACAAAATGTCTACTTTATGAAAAATACAAACCAATTATCTGGGTGTGGTGGTGAGTATCTGTAGTCATGGCTTCTTGAGAGTCTAAGGTGGGAGGGTCGTTTGAGCCTGGGTGGCAGAGGTTGCAGTGAGCTAAGATCTCGCACTGCACTCCAGTCTGGGCAACAGAGTAAAACTCTGTCTCAAAAAAAAAAAAAAAAAAAATGGGTTATCTCACATATATATATATATATATATATATATATATATGAGTGAGACAACCTATTATGGTTTAGAATTCTGTATTAAATAAACTATTAAATATGGTCAGGTTCTATAATTGCTATTGAAGAGGTGGATAGGCTTCATATCATGAAGGGCCTTGTGTGTCGTTACAAGGAATTTGGATTCAACCTTGTAGGCAATGGGAAATCAGGAAAAGATTAAACTTTAGGAGCTCACATAACCAATTTGATATTGTAATGATCACTTTTCTGCAGCAGATTTATTAATTGGAGAAAGGCAAGGCTTTAAAGGGAACATGTAGAAGGGTAGTAGGCAAGGTAAAAGATAAATGGAGCATGAATTAAGGTGGAAGCACAACAGTAATTCCAGGGGCAGGGATCCAAGAAGGGGCAAGGAGATGGATTGATGGAACTGGAATATGGTTCATAGGTAAAGGACCAAAAAAGGGAAGCATGGAGGAATTCTATACCTCTGTCCTGTGTGACTGGTAAGTGATGGTATAATTCACAGAAGTTTGGAGAGCAGAAGATACAAGTTAGTGAGGAATAATAAGGGGTTCAACTTTGAACATGTTAAGCTTGAGACACCTGTGGATTGTTAAAATCCCAATTCTTTGGTAAAAAATGAGTGAATTATAGCAAGGTGTTAAAGGCTTAAAGTACTATTCAATTTCTCTAAATTTTAATGGAATGAAAGATACTCCAAAGGTCCACAGGAAAGGGCATTTATTAAATAACACCTTTAGTTTATGTGGGTGGAAGAGACAGAGACAGAGAGAAACAGCAAGCCTGGAATTAACTCTCTACTCAGTAATTGTTCCACAACCAGAACATTGGAGCAAAGGGAAAATAATCTCTAACTGCATAAATACACATAAGCAAATATTCTTAATAATACTTCTACCAGCAGTACTGATACATATTATTGTCTATTATACAATGAGAGAGAAAAGAAACCATTTTTATTTATTTTTCCATCCTTATTGAGGTATAATTGGAAAACAATGTATTTATTTATTTATGGTGTACAACATGTTTTGATGTGCCTGTATATTGCGAAATGATTACTACAATCAAGCTGATTAACACACCCATTACTTTACATAGTTACCAGTTTTTGTGTGGTGAAAACATTTAAAATCTACCTTTTTAGCAATTTTTAGGTATAAAATACGATACTGTTCAATTATAGTCACAATGCTGTATGAAAGATCTCCAGAACTTATTCATCCTGCATTACTGAAACTGTACCTTTTGATCAACATCAACTTACTTTGAGTAAAATTTTCATGTAATAAAATTTTCTCCTTTTAACAGCATTTAATGGAAAATTTAATAGATTTAGACAAATATATACAAGCATGTAACCACTGTCACCATCAAAATATAAAACATCTCTGCCATTCCAAAGAATGTCCTTTTAGTCATTAGGTTTTAAATTTTACTGAAAAAAAATTATCAAATTATTTAAGACTATTTTGGGCATTTGAGATGACAAGATATTAGCATAAACTTGTTTTAGTCTTCTTTGTTTTGTCTTAACACAGAAGACAAGAGAAGCTAATAAATACAAATATTTGAATTCATGAACACATCTCTATTGCATTTAATTTATTCTTATCTTTGAGACATATCTGCAGAATACACACTATAGTCAATCCCCCATAACTCTGAAATTTAATGAGAAATTGTCACTTCCCTGACTCATTATGAGAAACAGGTCCCTACTGTCATGTGGAATAATCAATCTCATATGCAAAATATACTTTGTGTAGGCCAGGCAATATGTCCTGATCAGATTCATTTGATAGTACTCTAGTTGCTCAACATACACAACAGCTCTTCCCTCTTCTCATTCTCAAGACCTAGCAGTAGCCAGATCAATTTATGCTCACTGCAACCCTCCAGTGACTTTCCTATGCCATTTCTCAGAATTCTGATAAGGCAGTGAGAGACACCCAGAATAGAACAATAGGGACAACATCATGTAAATATTACCCTGTTGAAATGTAGAAAATTTTCTAAGAATATATATGGGCAACTGGTCAGGAAGAATAGCTAATTAGAGAACTTGAGGAACCTGAATATATTTGTAAAGAGTAATAATTAATTTCAGATTGTTAAGCATTTTCAAATTCCTACCAGAAAAACACCATTTAAATCTAGATCTAAATAAGTGTTTTAAAACACAAAAACCAAGAAGACTGCTTTTTTAACTGTGGGAATGTCACCTTGGGAGATATTACTTGAGTTCAAATAGATAAAACTCCTGGTATTTCATTATGTCTCTTCTACTTATGTGCCAAGAGAGAATAACTAATAGGGAGAGAACGAAAGGTTTTTATACTTGCAGGTCGTTATGAAAAATGTAAGCCATTCATACAACAGAGTGTGTGATTACTTATGTGGACACCAGGTAGAGTTAATGGGCCTCTGAAACCTATTATGTCAGTCACTAGAAAGTACCTATAAAGCTAAAAATTGAAACTCACATTATTGCTGGATATTCAAATGAATACTATGGTTACTAATTCTAAGAAGGAAAATGTACTACATTTATTACAATGTTCTGAGAAGAAAGAAAAAAATGTAGTTTTACATCCTTGAGGACAAATTCATATTCTATTCTGTTTTATATTCACAATATCTAGTATATTAATGCAAACAAAGGTGTACATATGTTTCATTATGAAAGCATTGCAAATAATTTTACCTATGGGTGGTCTAATAACATTGTGTCCTTTCCAGCTTGTTCTTTAGTCATAGAACAAATATCAAATCTCAGAATCTAGAAATAATTCCAGTCTTTTAACTATTGGAGGTTGGACAGATTTAATATGAATATATACACAAAATTTGAATTCATATTATATTTACTTTTTGTTTCTCAAAATTTCAATTTTTGCTATATCTTTACATGGCCCAAATTTCCTCAAATTGCTTTTTTATTATCCCTAGAGAGTAGTCAGTTAAGGAGAGGGCTGGTGGGCATTCTCAAACAATTAAATTGAGAACATATTTTACATATCACAATGCTAATACTGCCCACATGAAACAAATGAGAAGATCAATTATAGCCATGGTAATAAAACCAATAGAAATTCTCTCATGTGATATTAAATATTAAACTCACGGCTGGGTGTGGTGCCTCATGCCTGTAATCCCAGCACTTTGGAAGGCTGAAGCATGTGGATCACCAGAGGTCAGGAGTTCACGACCAGTCTGACCAATGTGGTAAAACCGCGACTCTACTACAAACGCAAAAATTAGTCAGGCGTGGTGGCATGCACCTATAATTCCAGCTACTTGAAAGGCTGAGGAGAGAGAACCTCTTGAACCTGGGAGACGGTGGTTGCAGTGAGCCCAGATTGTGCTACTGCACTCGAGCCTGGGTGACAGAGCAAGACCAAGTATTCCAAAAAAAGAAAATCAAACTCACAAGATGAAAACTGACCTACTCCAAGCTTTGACAACTGTCACCAAAAGTACCTTTAAGTTTAACACAGTTGCTAATCAATGCTAACTGTTTGCAGTGGCAATTGCTGATTGTAAGCCTCTATCACACGTATACCATGCCACTGGAATGTCTCTCTGTCTTTGCTGTTAGAATATAGGCAAAAAGAAAAGGTTATGTCTTAGTTAGGTTAATAGTCCTTGTAACTAGATGAGAATCTAGCAAAACATAAACAAAAACATGTACTCTTACTGTGTATATTTTATATGTTTAACATTAAATATGTACATAGGTAATATGCATAAGTGCTACACGTAAGCATGTGACACATATGCTATACATTCAAAGTACAAATGCACTTCTTTTATTTTTAAAAAGTCATTTTTCTTTTTTCTAGTCCTCTATCTCAGAGTTTATTTACTATACCTGGTCATTCCAAAAATCTCAATATTCAAGCAATGTTCAACTCTCGTATGTAAGTTGAGTGAATCACGCAAAAAGCTTAATTATGTGCACAATATACACACACACTGAAGTTGTGGATGTTGCATCAATGCAGTTTGAACATAGTTTGTCTCTTGAGGACATCTCATTTTCCATTCTTCATTACAAAAAAAAAAAAAAGCCTAAATAATTTATGGAGTTGAGACCTTAAAATGACAGTTATGTATGTCGTTTTAAAATACAGATGTTGAAATTCATGGGAGAGAACTCATATCCTCAACATTACCAAGATAGAAATGTAGTCTTAGTGCTGGAGTGAACACACCCAGTGCAAGGAAATCCATAGCAAGCTAACAATGCAGAAAACATGTGGACCTCTCAGTGAGTGGTTCCCAGCTCACCAATTTTAAATGCATTATTTAGCCCTTAATCACCTAACTAACCAAAATTTCTAACTTAACTGAGGGGAAAGGTGGGGTGACATTAGATACCGATTTAGTTTGACGATTAACTCATAATCTATTCCAAGCATATTGGTTAAGTACTTCCCTGAAATAATATTAGACTGCATTTTAGTAAGTAAAAGCTGGCAAACATCAATATAATATTTCCCATTACTTTAAAACTTCCATGTCAAACACTTTGCCCATAATATAGAATTGCATAAGTATGTAGACACACACACACACACACACACATCCACATCCACACACACATAAAATTGGCTTTTATTGAACATAAAACATATCAGGTAAAAAAAATGTAGTGGAATAAAATCTCTTCACCTATTCTGTTTGCCTTTTCATTTTCTTTCTTTTCGAGAGTCAAAATAAAAACACAGAAAGCAGTTGAAGGTTTTGTTCAACTAGAGGAAACTTTCTACATGTTTTTTTTCTTTTCAGTCCAAAGGGTCAGCCTATATATATTATTTCAGTCAAAAGTAGCACCTAAACAATTGTCTATAAATTTGATACATAAACAGAATCAGGGCTTATCTCTAAAATTTTTTTATTCCTTATAATTACCTTGCTCCTTTCACAATTAAAACAATCATATTCTTGAGACTTTACCTGAATGTGTATCATCCCTATGGTAAGAGGCTGAGATTACATCTGGAAATGGCTCTGATTATTCCTTCCATGTCTCTCATATTGGGGATGTAATGCTCATATCTTAAACATTTAGCCATTGTATAGGTAAAATACAATCACCAGACAGTCTGCTCTTTCTCTTTAGAAAATCTGTCTTTTTTGGACTTCTCATATAAAAGGAATCACAATATGCAGTGCATATGCTTCTTTTACTCAGCATAATGTTGTCAGGGCTCATCCATCTTATAGTAGCCACAAGGACTTTGTTCTTTTTACTGTTAATTATTAGAATTTCACTGATTTATGTGTTTGTTATATTGATAGTACCACACTTACTTGGCTATTGTAACTTGATAAAAGTTTTGAAATCAGGTAGGGCAATTCCTCCAATTTCTCATTTTTAAATATTGTCATGGCTGTTTTAAGTCTTTAACATTTTTACACAAATTTTAAAACCACTTCATCACTTTGTCTCTAAAAAAAGCCTGCTTGGAATTCTGATAGAAATTGCATTAAATGTATTGATCAATTTTGGGAGATGTGTCATCTTAACAGTATGGAGTCTTGCAATTCATGAACATGGAATGTCTTTCCATTTATGTAGATCTTCAATTTTTTTAGGTATATTTTGTAGTTTTTAACACAAATTTTATATTTCTTTTTTGTTCCTTTCTATTCCTAATTTTTGATGTTATTTTATATATTTATATTTATTTTATATTTATTATAATTATGCCATATTAATATATTTCTATATTATACTTATATTTATATTATATTCTTTTTTTTTTTTTTTTTGAGACAGAGTTTTGCTCTGTCACCAGGCTGGAGTGCAATGGCATAATCTGGGTTCACTGCAACCTCTGGCTCCAGGGTTCAAGCAATTCTCCTGCCTCAGCCTCCCAAGTAGCTGGGACTACAGGTGTACACCACCACTCCCAGATAATCTTTGTTTTTTTAGTAGAGCTGGGGTTTCACCACGTTGGCCAGGATGGTCTCAATCTCTTGACTTCATGATCTGCCTGCCTTGGCCTCCAAAGTTCTGGGATTATAGGCATGAGCCCAGCAACATTTATATTATGTTCTTAACTTTTCTGTATATCTTATTTTTGATGTTATGGATAGAATTCTTTTATGATTTAATTTTTAGATTGTTCCTTGCAAATGTAGAGAAATACTATTATATTAATCTTGTATTCTGTGACATTGGTAAATTTATTTATTAGTTTAAGTAATTTTATTATGGATCTCTTTGTATTTTCTACATAAAGAACCATGTCATCTGAGAAGTAAAATAATTGTGCATTTCTCTTTCAATGAGTCCTGTTAATTGCTTTTTTCCTTTTTAATGCACTGGCTAGAATTTCAGTACTATATTGAACAGAAGTGATGAGAACAGACATTCTTGTCTCATTCTAGAATTAAATGGAAATATTAAATTAACATCTTCTACCAGTATTACATCAGCTGTGAAGTAAATACTTTTGTCATTTTAAGGATGTTCCTTTTTACTACTAGTTTGTTGAGAGTTTTTATCATGACTGCTAGAATTAAAAAGAATTTTTTTTCTGTATATTGAGATAACTGTGCTTCTTTGTACTTTATTCTGTTAATATAATGTATTACCTTACTTGAGTTTTAGATGACAAACCAATCTTGAATGACTGAAATATATCCTACATGGTCACAGTGTATAATGCTTTTTCTATGTTCTTGAATTTGGTTTGTTAATATTTTCTTAAAGACTTAATGACTCTATGTTCATGAAAATATTAGTTGGCAGATTTTGTTGTTGCTTATTTATCTGTTTGGTTATTATTCCTCGTGAAGTATTTGTCTGGTATGAGAATTAGGATTATAATAGCCTGTTAATAAAATAAGTTGTGATGGTTCCCACTGGTACCATTATGAAAGATTACTACTATTTTTCTTTAAATATTTCTCAATATTTATGATTGAAGCTGTGAGAGGGCTTTTATTTTAGGGAAGATATTGAATTGCTAATTCAACTTGATAATTTTTTTCATACTTTCACATTCTTATGGATTCCACTTTGGTAATTTGAGTCTTTCCGTGACTTTATCCATTTTTGATAGTTATCTAAATTATCATAATAAACTTTTTAATAATATTCTTTTATAATATATTAAAATTTCTGCAGGGTCCTACTGGTGTCATCTCTTTCATTGCCAATCTTGGAAATTTGTGATTTCCCTCACCTTTGTAGTAACTCTAGGTAAGGTTTTGTCAATTTTGGTGGTCTTTTTAAAGAATAGACTTCAGGTTTTATTTCCATCTTGATCTTTATTATTTTTTCCTTCGGCTTGCATTGAATAACTTTGCTTTTCTGTTTTCAAGTTTCTTAAGACTAAGCTAGGGATGTTAATTTGAGAATATTCTTCTTTCTTAAATAGATATTTAAAACTATAATTTCTCTCCAAACTACTGTTTTGGTTGCATTTTATAAGTGTTGAAATGTTGGATTTTAGTTTTCATTTAGTCCAAAATAATTTAAAATTTCTTGTGACTTCTTTTAGAAGTATATTCATATATTTCCAAATATTTGAGGGTTTCTCAAATTTATGTGTGTAGTTTATTTATAATTTAACCCTATTTTTGCCAGATAATATATTCTCTTTAAGAAGGAAAAATCCTTATGAAATGACATAGAATTTGCAAAATCTCTGAACACTGTGATTTTCTTTATGTTTATTCTAAGAAAAAAATTCTAATTTATAGAATGATTAAAATAAGGCAAGAAAATAATAAGAAAAAGAGTATGCCAATTTAAAGCATGAGTTCTTTCTAGCAATAATAAATATTTAAAAATGTAAACACTTAAGAATAATTTGAGTTAAAAGAAAAATAGTCCACGGTCTTCTTATTCTAAATAACTGCCCAATAATGTCTTTTTTTTTTTTTAAGTGAGGAGTAACTGAAAAAAATGTACCCTTCTTATTGTAAGAATGAAGACAGGTAAATTAAAAATCAAACATAAGGTAAGATTTTATTTCAACAGATATTTCTAATAAGTTGTATATAAACCATATTGAGGGGTTGGAAATACCTATTCAAGGATTTAAAAATAAATAATCTAAGTTCATGCTTATGTAGTGAAAGGTAAGAAAAAAAAGCCAAAATTATTTCTATTGACATGTCTACAAGAGGAACGTAAGTGAAATATTTACATAAATACTAGTATATGCTCATTACTGTAATGATATCGAGAATCTAACCTACTAAACAAATATATTGAATTCATCTGAAACACAATACTTACATTTCATATTGTTAAAGAACATTATCTAAATTATTTTGATCAGTATTTAAAAGGTTTCTTTATCATAGAGAAAGAAAGATGGATAACAACAAATGACAGTTACAGGGGCTGCTCCTACATGACATGTAAAAGTTAAAAAAAAAAGGAAGACAAATGTCTGTGGAAATGATGAAGATCTTTGGGAAAGTCAGAAAGACTAGGAAATGCTGGGAAGAACAGTAGTAGGCACAGAAACCTTGCAAGTACAATCACAGCTCACTTCCATATCTGAGAATATAGAAGAATACAGTTACTATACATGTCATCAGTATCTTGAGCATTCACACCCAAAAGGCAGATGCAGGGACACTGCTATTTAAGTGAACCAGGTTCAATCAGCCTTGACTTACATTGGGATGGAAGAGAAAAGCCTTAGGAATTAGAGAGTGTGGAAGCCACAGTTTCTATTTAACCAATTTGTTTAAACTAAAGGTCTAGATATAGCGGCATACTACAGCATTTTTGCAGGTCACAAATTAAAGTCACACCCAAATGAATTCTTCTGCTTTTGTCTATTCAGGTATCCTTTTATAATAGCCCTTAGGATTAAGCAAAGCAGGCCAACAGAAGTCTCATAGGCATGTCAGCTCACAAATGCACTGTAAATTAACATTAACAACAAATAAAACTAAAGAAGGAGCAAAGTAATGCGAAAAGATAACTGAGAAAGAAAATCTGTTCTAGTTCTGCTCTGCTACTAATAAACTATGTGACCTGAAGATATTGATTTAAACTCCCCTGGCTCCCATTTGTTGACCAGTAAGGTGGTCTAGGTAGACCAAATACACTACAATGTCACATCCAGTTCAATTTTGGGTGGATTTAATAAATTTCCACCACCTTCTATAAACACACACACACACACACACACACACACACACACACAAATTATCTCTCTCCTATACAGTTGATACTTTGTTCCTTCCCAAAACTTATATTTATTCTAAATTTATCTGTATGAAAACATGGGTATTTCCACTGTTTTATGCATTATTTTTATCATTTTTTATTTCATAAAAATTATACATTTATACATTTAAAAAATATATTTGAAATTAACTAATATACAAACATTGTTGAATAGGAATAAAATGCTTCTTAAAAGACATAATAGTCATGGTAGCAATGTAGGCAGCTGTCTATGCTTTCTTAATTTCAGCTGGCTTCCCTTGACAACAGTTTTAATTAGGTAATTTCTATCAAATATAGTATTATGAAAACAGTAAAATGGAAATTTTGATTTTATAACACATCTACAAACATTTCATCTCATAAAGAATGTGAGCCAAAAATTAATGATGATTGAATCTTGTTATAGGCCTACCAGCATAACTAACCTGTGAAAAATGCCATAGGTACACAGCTATCTAGACATTTTAGAAAGGGTACATATGTTTATGAACCTATCAAAATGCATTACTGCTATACTTGCAGTAATCTCTGGTTTTTAATTGCAACTACTGTTACCTACTTGGGTTCTAGCAGTCTCAAACAAGACCACCTATAGTCTAAAACCCAGAAAGCTAAAACATTTTGGAATTTGGTTCACAGATAAAAAAACTGGATATTCCTACTTCATAAGCATGGATTCAGAAACACTTTTGAAATATAATGAATGAGTAACTACAGAAAAACACTCAGCATGTCTTGGAAAGAAACAAATTCCCAATAGAATCTGTGATTGACAGAGAACTACTATAACATAATTCACCAATGAGAATATTTTGATTTACTATTAAAATTATGCCCTTCACTTTCTTAATTATGTTCCAAGATCTCTGGAAAGAGCAGGTGCCTGAGTCTAAACCTCATGTTAATTACATGAGATTCATCAAATCACTAAGTTTATAACACAAATAGAATGTGTTACTATTTAAGGATAAAACAGAATGAATATATAAGAGTATTTATTGAAGTGAAAAGAAATATAGGTTGAAAACAAAGAAAAAAATGAAAGACTAAAGTGACCAGACTTGGATCACCTCTGGTCTTCAGATCAAATTCACTTCTCTTAAAATGAATAAACATGGTGGAATTTCTTTGCCCTGTTTCAGAACAGTTTATGACATACTATAAGATAAGATAAAGGGCAGGGCAAGTCACTTGAGTATTGCTGGGGTGATGTGGGGGATGGCAAACAGGGAACTGCTAACAAGAATTGGCCTCCTGGAGATATTTGGCAGTTTCTAGTGTCATCTTTGATTGTCACTACTGGGAGATGCTACTGGTAGATCTAAGGGTTAGAGGCCAGGAATGCTGCTAAACAACCTGCAATGCATTAAACAGACTCCGTAATAAAGAATTTTCTTCCCCAAATATCAATACTGCTCAAGTTGAGAAACTCCAACCTAGAACAGCTATTCTCAAACTTGAGCCACAAGGACCACCTAGAAAACATTAAATCACAGATTGGTGAGTTACATCCCTAGTATTTCTGACTCAGTAGGTCTTGGGTGGATGCTAAAATTTGCATTTCTAAGAAGCTTCCTGATGATGTTATGATGTTAATGCTATTTGTCTGAGAACCACATTTTGTGAATGATAATCTTGACCTAAATTACTTTGATATAAACATTCATAAAATTCAACACTTCTGTCTTATATACAAATATATCCTGTCTATTATCATAATGGTAGTATCTATCTTCTCTTTCAGATTCTTAATTCCATTAGAGTAAAATTTGTCCAATTCAGCACTGCATATTCACATAACAGGCACTCAAATATCAAATGAATAAAAAATTTCCAAATTTAAGCATTTGGAATCCTGCTACAATGCTTTAAAGACTATGAGTTGTTTATCTCTGAAGCATTACCCTTACCAAATGACAAAACACTTATTAATTATAGGTTGTTAAGAGAAGAAAGTCTGGAGAGGGTATTTGCTACTTTTGAAAATCTTCTGTCTTGAAACTTTAAAGCATCAATCAACAAAACTGTGCTCAAATTGTTACAAACTTCTAAGAATTCATGCTAAAATATTTGTACAAATGATTGATATTAAGGAAAATTATGAGGCTGTCTCATAATTTAGCCTTTCCAAATCAAAGCAAGGACTTTTATTACAACATAATGGCAATTTTTTTTTTTTTTTTTTTTTTTGCCAATCATTGAGAGGTTGTAAGGTTGCTGAGGTTGGTTGGCCTTGAACTCTTGGCCTCACCTTCGCAAGCGCCACGACATCCGGCCGGAGCCACTTTGGGCCAATGGCAACTTTTTTAAAAGCCTTTTTATTAGCATCAATTTAAAATAAAAAAGTCAAACTTTTTTTTTTAATTGCATTTTAGGTTTTGGGGTACATGTGAAGAACATGCAAGATAGTTGCATAGGTACACACGTGGCAGTGTGATTTGCGGCCTTCCTCCCCTTCACCTATATCTGGCATTTCTCCCCATGACATCCCTCCCCATCTCCCCATCCGCCGCTGTCCCTCCCCTATTCCCCCCAATAGATCCCAGTGTGTAGTGCTCCCTTCCCTATGTCCATGTGTTCTCATTGTTCAACACCCGCCAATGAGTGAGAACATGCAAAAAGACAAACTTTAAAACATACAGACGTTCAAAATATTTTGCGATATTGACCAATAGCCTCAGTCATTGTTACAGACTTCCTTTTTACCCTGACTAGCTTTCTAACCCAGTATTCTAAGATCAAACTAAAGCCACATGAGGTATAGAACTGTTCGAGACAACTCATCTTAGATAGATGATGGACAAAATAGCAATTATTCTGGCAGGTGTTAAGTCCCCTTACATTTCTCTCAATAATGTAATCCTCTTGGGAGAAAAAAAATGTCTATGATAGTTTGTAATATCTTTGTAAGGGAGAGTTACTCAACATAGATTTGAAAAGGACATTTGTGTTCAGTTTAAAACAAGTTGCCTCTCATTAATCATCAAAGCCATTAAATAAATGGCATCTTGTTCTACTGTCTTCTGTTTTGTAATACGCTCACATGCAAACAACCAGAAAAATCTTCAGTAAGCATTGTTTTGATTTTCTTCCTCTCTTACAAATCCCAAGCAACATTCCACTGAACACTAAATACTGTTAATAAAATCTTGTTGATCCTTCAAATCAGGAATTAGGCTAACTCAGAAACAATCCTAAAATACCACCTAGAGATTCAGAATAAAACCATACACACAAACACAAACATACACACAGATAATATATCACAAGAGCCGTGGTGACAAGGGGTAGGAGTATAGGAGCACTGGACTTGGATATTTGACGAAGGAATTAGATTTTGACCCTCTTACAGAGCAGATGATCCTTGGGTCTACCAAGTTAGAACTGAGACTTGTGCATTAACTCTAGGACCTTTTACAGGCGCAGTGAAGACAAAAAATCTTAACCAATGCAAGAAATTAAAAAGAAACTTGTTGGCCAGGCACGGTGGCTCACGCCTATAATCCCAGCACTTTGGGAGGCTGAGGCAGGCAGATCACAAAATCAAGAGATAGAGACCATCCTGGCCAACATAGTGAAACCCCATCTCTACTAAAAATGCAAAAGTGAGCTGGCCATGGTGGCAGGTGCCTGTAGTCCCAGCTACTCAGGAGGCTGAGGCAGGAGAATCGCTTGAACCCAGGAGGCAGAGGTTGCAGTGAGCCAACATCATGCCACTGTACTCCAGCCTGGTGACAAAGCAAGACTTACCTTAAAAAAGAAAAAAGAAAAGAAACTTGTTTTGACATAGGTCTGACAAGAAAATTTTAAAGTTTAAATTCATCATAGGAATGACTTGGTCTGTTCCTCCTAATGTATGGAGCCTAAATTTATACCATCCATGTGATTTGAGAAACTCAGAACCCAAAATAATTACATTTCAAGTGCTCAATAGTCACACATAGCTAGGGGCTACTACATTAAACATTGCTGGTCAATAGTATGAAACAGGCAAGTAATATTCACACATAACCATCAGGCATCTCAGATAAACATAGTAATCATTTATCTTAAATAGGAACAGGCAGAAATAGGAAAGATTCCCAGAAGAGATAATAGTTCATCTGACTTCAAATGACAAATAGATGATTGTAGGTCACATAAAAAGCCTTGTCCAACTTCATCCTCCACCACTTCACATTAACAAAATTCACCTATTACAAAATCTCATATCAAATAGCTAAATCTAGGTCATGTACATTACAGCTTGCTGAAGGACTCCATCTGGAAGTCTAGGTAAATCCCAATTCTGGATTCATATAGCACTATATTCAACTCACCTTTGGCTCTTAAAATTATATTTATCTATTTGCTCTTTTTTTCCTGTGACCAATTCTATAATTTTATTTTATTAGATTTGGTTTTATTGCTTACCTCAAAATCCTCTGGCATTAAGATAAGAAACTGCATAGTAAAATAATAAGATATGCACAACACTAAATCAGCAGGAAGAAAAACACAAACAAAAAGGGAATATCTAGAAAAAAGGGAGGAAGATAATACAGTAGATAAATGCAGCTCTTTGTGGCTCATATAGCTGAATATTCCATTGAACTTTCTGAAAACCAATATAAGAAGAAAATAATGCCAGTAAAATAATCTTTACTATCTTAATGAAAAACAAATGTATTTTTTCTTAGCAAAGAAAAACTTATCTTGTTATTCAACTTCACTTTTCATATAATATGTAGAAATGTTTATACATGCATGTGTGTGCATGCACACACACGCATACACATACATGCACACACACACACACACACATTAGCTATCTTTCTCAGTTAAAAAATCCTGCAAGGCAGGTAGTTTTTCTCATAGGCATCAAACTAAGAAAAGCATGCTGTTCAAAAGAGCTAGTTAATTTACAAAATGAAGATTAAAGAATAGTAGCACCTAAAATATATATTTTTGAAAGTTTGCAATTACAACTGCAAAATTCAAAACCAACCACTCTTTAATGCTACAATGATAATCCAGTGTAACCTAGAATGTAGAAAGGCAGCCTAAAATTTTTAATATGGTCTAAAATGTTCATCCAGTTTTAAATCAGTTTTGCTTTTGGAATGTTTGATCTATAGATTTTATATATTTAAATTTAATATATCCCACTTCTTTAATAAAAGCTCTAGTTTACACTCCAACTCAGAACACCTATCTGAATAAATTATATGTGGTTTTGACTTTTTTTTAGGGGAAGAGATAAAAATTTTGTTTCTTATCACTGCCACATAGGAGATCTAAATTTGGGCAAGCTGAATTATAATTAGTCAACTCCAAATAACCTACTATACATCTTCTAACAGAATGTATTCAAATTTAGCAAAAATTTCTGAAATTCTGTTTTATAAGTTGTTTTCTGTAGTGTATTTGTCAAGATTAAAATATTCTATTTTTGTTGTAATCCAATATATGCAACATAAATTGATCATTTAAATCATTTTTAAGTGTACAGTTCAGTGGCGTTAAGTGCCTTCACATTGTAGTGCAACCATCACCACTATTCATGTCCCGACATTTTTCATCATTCCAAACTGAAACTTTGTACTCATTGAATAACAACTACTCACTGTTCTCTCTCCCCAGATCCTCTTAGCCATTATTCTATATTGTGCTTCCATGAATTGACTGCTTTAGGTACATAGTAGTGGTGGAATCATAGTATTTGTCCATTTGTGTCTGCTTTATTTCACTTGGCATAATGTTTTTAGGATTCATCTATGGGGTAGCATGTGTCAGAATTTCCTTACTTTTTAAGGCTAAATAACATTTTATTGCATATATATATATATATATATATATATATATATATATATATACCACATTTTGTTTTTCTATTCATCCATCAATAAACATCTGAGTTGTTTCTACTTTTGGGGGTCTACTGTGAATAAAGTTGGTATAATAATTGGCATGCAAGTACATGTTCAGGTCTTTGCTTTCAGTTCTTTTGAGTATATACCCAGCATATGTAGCAGTGGCATTTCTTTTTCATGTGGTTATTCTAGGCTTAATTGTATGAGGAACTACCATTTCTTCCATAGCAGCAATGCACAAAGGTTCCAGTTAATTTCTCCACATCCTTGCCAGCACTTGTGATTTTTGTTGTTGTTGCAGTATTTTTTTCCCTCATGACACCCATCCTAATGGGTTTGCACTGGTTATCTCATTGTGGTTTTGATTTGCATTTTCCTAATGATTAGTGATGTTTAACCTCTTTTCATATGGTTACTCTCACCATTTTGTAATCATAGTTTTTGTTTAATTTGAAATTTTATAGGCCCATCTCTCATTTTTTTCAGCTTGAACCCCTAGTCATATAAAGAAATTTATGATTCTTTTTCTTTCTTTCTTTTTTAACGAAAGGAGAGAAGGAAAGAAAGAAAAAAAAGGAGTGAAGGAGAGGAAGAAAGAGGAAGAAAAAGGGAGAGAGAACGGGAATGTTGCTTTATTCTAAAAATGCGTATTGAAAACCTCTTTTATGCCAATAATTGTGCTTGATAATGGCCGATCAATATTTCATTTAAACCCTTAAGTAAGTGTGATGTGTTACTGACAAGAATGTATATTTTGTGTATTTTAAGTGGAGAGCTCTATAAATGTTTATTAAGTTTACTTGTTCTGGATCTGAGTTCAAGTCCTGGATATCCTTATTAATTTTCTGCCTCATTGATCTATTGAATATTGATGTTGAAGTCTCCCACTATTATTGTGTGGGAGTCTAGGGAGTCTAAGTCTCTTTATATGTCTTATGTATCTGGACGTTAGAATCGTTAGGTCTTATTGTTGCACTGATCCTTTTACCACTATATCTTTGTTGCTTTAAAATCTATTTTATCAGACGCAAGAATTGCAACTCCTGCTTTTTATTTATTTATTTATTTATTTATTTATTTTTGCTCTCTATTTTGTTGGTAAATCTTTCTCCATCCCTTGTTTTGAGTCTTTGTGTATCCTTGCATGGGAAATGGGTCTGGATGTAGCATACCATTGGGTTTTGGCTGCATCTTTTGATTGGGGAATTTAGTCGATTGAAATTTAGGATTACTGCTATTTGATGTTAACTGGCTGTTTTGTCCATTTGTTGATGTAAATTCTTCATTATGTTGATGCTCTTTACTTTTTGGTATATTTTTGGAAAGGCTAATACTGGTTGTTCCTTTCTATGTGTAATGCTTCTTTCAGAAGCACTTGCAAAGCAGGCCTGGTGGTAATAAAATCTCTGAGTACTTGCTTGTTCATAAAAGATTTTATTTCTCCTTCAATTGTGAAGCTTAGTCTGGCTGGATATGAAATTATGGGCTGAAAGTTATTTTCTTTAAGGTTGTTGAATATGGGCCCCCACTCTCTTCTGGCTTGTAGGGTTTCTGCTGAGAGATCTGCTGTAAGTCTAATAGGCTTCCCTTTGCAGGTAAGCTGACCTTTCTCTCTGGCTGCCCTTAGTATTTTCTCCTTCATTTCAATCCTGTGAATCTGACGATTATGTGCCTTCGGGTTGCTCTTCTTGAGGAATATCTTTGTGGTGTTCTCTGTATTACCTGGGGTTGAATATTGTCCTGCTTTGCTAGGTTTAGAAAGTTTTCCTGAATAATATCCTGAAGAGTATTTTCCAGCTTGGATTCATTCTCTTCGTCGTATTCAGGTACACCTATCAAACGTAAATTAGGTCTTTTCACATAGTCCCATATTTCTTGGAGACTTTGCTCATTCCTTTTTATCCTTTTTTCTCTATTCTTGTCTTCTCATTTTATTTCATTAAGTTGGTCTTTGATTATTTTTCATATAGAAAACAGATACAACTTTTGCTCCAGAAGAGCTTGAATGTGAGCTGTTTGGCACTATGTAGCACATAAAATGCATGTAATAAAATAAAACATATGTTACAAAAGAAATTACATTGTGTTTGAATAAAACTTTAGACACAACAAAATGCTGTATCATTTTTGTACATTTTTGGTGACAGCTCTTACAATATCACCAAGACAATCATTTATTACTTTCAAAATTCACACCTATTTTCTACTAGATGAACATAAATGTTTAGTCATATTCTTAATATGATTCACACATTGTACTGCAAGCTGTTGTTTACTACATGATTAAGGTATAGGGATATTGGATTATGAATATTTCAGTTGCCACCTGTTTTCCTATTCAACACCATTTTTCAATTTTCAAAGCACCACATAGACGTTTATCTGTGGAACTGTCATAAATAACTCAGATAATACTAAAGTTGTGCTTATCAACTTGACATTGAGTAACATACTTTACTTAAACCACTTCTAAGCAAATTCCTCTTTTAATTATTTTCACTCCTCTTAAGCTTCATAGACTCCTTTTCTGAATCTATGTCATGATTTGAATGGCATGAGATGAGGCAGAGCAGTGGGTCAATTTCTAGCCTCTCTATAAAGTATAGAAATTGGCAAGTATATTTCTTCTCTAATGCTAGAAACTTACATGAGAGGTTACAATCAAGGGGTGATTTGCATATATAAAAAAGGTTGCTGCTTGAGCTATCCACTAGAAGAGAGAAATTCACTAGAAATGTACTTGCTGATATTAGGGAATATCTTCACCCTATTATCCACTATTTTGAGTTAATCCAAATATCTTTTCTATGAAATCATGTAACAGATCAGAGTATATGATTTTGGAAGTCTCTTATGACTCTAAAATGCTGCATTTCTTTGGTATGTAATTATCAATAAATGACACACTGATTTAATATCACATAGTCAGGTGATTAATTACTGATGAGATTATATGGTTCTTTTTGAGAAATGTATCTTATACTCTGTGAAACTGCAGTATCTTATGTACTATTAGACCACAATTTTAAATTTATTATTGGTAGGCTGAAATATTAATTATTATTGAGGGAGAACAAATTATTAAACTAAACTTGATTCAGTTTAAAATGCTTCATATATATCCCAATTTTTACCTCAAAATACAGTTGTACACATAAATTGAATAATCTTAAAGAACTAGAAAAAGAAAATTTTAAATTAGAACAGTAGCTTTCCATATTTTTTAAACTTCCAAGTGTCTGTTCCTGTCCTTTCTATTTTTTTCTTATTGCTATTTTTCAGTACCCACCATACCCTCTGTAACATCCAACATCATACCTTGCCAAGATTCTAAATGGGCCTCAGTAAATAATGTTTAAAAGTGATCAATTGGTTATGTCTAATATTTGAGTTCTGAAGAGTATGCTTAAAAATCCCATGATCAAAAATCAGGTATTTTCTAAGTGAGACCTATACCCTAACACTTATGTCAATATTTTAATTTTTAAATTATGTCATTTAAGCATTTTGATATAACACTTCTCAGTTGTCTTCAACACCTGAGAATGTAACAAAATGAAATAACCTATTTGCAAATTAGTTGTCTCTAGATTTAAAAGAGTTAATGACATCCCAAATCTCAAACTCATACAACTAAATTTGTAGAGAGAAATTAAACCAAATTTTATCTACTGCATTTAGTTTATATGAGATGCCAAACACAGAGGTAAGAACACAGTATATGTTCAACATGTCACTATTGACATATTGACCCACTTCATTGACATGACTGACCACTTCTTAACAAAGATTACAAAGATTTCTATCACTATTCCATATCCAATACATTATTTGCATTGCAAAATACTTTTTATGGATGTTTCTGAAGAAAACATTTTTCACCTTTTTGACCTAACTTTTCCACTATTAACAAAGTTGTTTTATAAAACAAAGAATGATGTGATGGATCCAAGATGGCCAATTAGGAGCAGCTCAGGATTGCAGCTCCCAGTGAAAGTGTGGAGGGTGAGTGGATGCCACACTTTTTCAGATGGATTTTTATTGCCCACAGACCAGGAGAATCCCAAGCAGAGGAGCCCACAGGTCACCAGCACAGCTGTTGTGGCCAGCATGGCTTTTCTGGCCCGCATTGCTGTTCTGGCTGGTGTGGCTGTTCTGGCCAGTGTGGCAGCCTCTGAACAAAATACATGGGTCCAGGTGCCATTTTAGTTGGTGATTGGAGCTCCTGGGAGACAAAGTCACCCATTCAACTGATAAAAAAAAAGGGGGACTGAAACAGGGAGCCAGGTCAGGAGATTCCCGGGCAAAAAAGTGCCACAAATCTCAGTGCCACTGTTTCAGCTGGCACAGTGGGTCACTGCATAGTAAATCACACAGATCCTGGTGCCTTTTTAACAGGCGACTGGAACACCTGGGAGACAGAGTCTCCAGTTCAACTGAAAAAAAATAGGGGTCTGAGGCAGGGAGTCAGGTGATCAGGCTCAGCTGGTCCCACCCCCACAAAAAAAAGCAATCTGAAACACTCTGGATTGACAGTTTCACAGCAAGCACAGCTCAACCCGGGATGGTCCAGCTCTGTGGGGAGGGGCGTCCGCCATTACCGAGGCAGTCCACCACTACAGAGGTAGTCTGCCATTGCTGAGGCAACCCACCATTGCTGAGGCATCCCACCATTACAGAGAGATTCTGCCATTACAGAGGTGGGCTGCCACTGCTGAGGCAGTTCTAACTATACAGCAGGAGTTGCAATTCTCATCTCTGATAAAATAGACTTTAAACCAACAAAGATCAAAAGAGACAAAGAAGGGCATTATATAGTGGTAAAAGGATCAATGCAACAAGAAGAGCTAATGATCCTAAATCTATATGTAGCCAATACAGGAGCACCCAGATACATAAAGCAAGTTCTTAATGACTTACAAAGAGACTAAGACTCCCACACAATAATAGCGGGAGACTTTAACACCCAATTATCAACATTAGACAGATCAACGAGACAGAAAATTAACAAGGATATCCAGGACTTGAACTCAGACCTGGAGCAAGCAAACCCAACAGACATTTACAGAACTCTCCATCCCAAATCCACAGAATATACATTCTTCTTTTCAGTACTACATCACACCTGCTCTAAAATTGACCACATAATTGGAAGTAAATCTCTCCTCAGCAAATGCAAAAGAACAGACATCATAACAAACTGTCTCGCAGACCACAGTGCAATCAAGTTAGAACTCAGGATTCAGAAACAAACTCAGAACCACACAGCTTCATGGAAACTGAACAACTGGCTCTTGAATGTTGACTGGATAAAAAATGAAATGAAGGTAGAAATAAAGATTCTTCAAAACCAAGGAGAATGAAGGCACAATATACCAGAATCTCTGGGACACATTTAAAGCAGTGTCTAGAGGAAAATATATAGCAATACATGCCCACATGAGAAGCAAGGAAAGATTTAAAATCGACACCCCATCATCAAAATTGAAAGAGCTAGAGGGGTAAGATAAAAAAAAAACTCAAAACCTAGCAGAAGACAAGAAATAACTAAGATCAGAGCAGAACTGAAGGAGACAGACACAAAAGAACACTTCAAAAAAATCAATAAATCCAGGAGCTGATTTTCTGAAAAGATCAACAAAATAGACCACTAGCCAGATTAATAAAAAAGAAAAGAGAGAAGAATCAAATAGTTGCAATAAAAAACAATGAAGGGGATATCACCACAGATTCCACAGAAATACAAACCATCATCAGAGATTATTACAAACAACTCTATGCACATAAACTAGTAAACCTGGAAGAAATGGATAAATTTCTGGACACTTGCATCCTCCCAAGCATAAACCAGGAAGAAGTCAAAACCCTGAATAGACCAATAACAAGGGCAGAAGTTGAGGCAGCAATTAAGAGCCTACCACCCAAAAACAGCCCAGGTCCAGATGGGTTCACAGCTGAATTGTACCAGATATACAATGAGGAGCTGATATCATTCCTTCTGAAACTATTCCAAACAATCCAAAAAGAGGGGATCCTTCCCAAATCATTTTATGAGACAAACAGCATGCTGATACCAAAACCCAGCAGAGACTCAGCAAGAAAAGAAAACTTCGAGCCAATATCTATGATGAACATTGATGAAAAAATCTTCAATAAAATACTGGCAAATCAATTGCAACAGCACATCAAAAAGCTTATCCACCATGATCAAGTAGGCTTCATCCCGGAGATGCAAGGCTGGTCCAACATACACAAAGCAATAAACGTAATTCACCACATAAACAGAACCAAAACCAAAAACCACATGATTATCTCAATTGATGCAGAGAAGGCCTTTGACAAAATTCCACAGTGCTTTATGCTAAAAACCCTCAATAAACTAGGTATTGATGGAACGTATCTCAAAATAATAAAAGCTATTAATGACAAACCAACAGCCAGTATCATACTGAATGGGCAAAAACTGGAAGGATTCCCTTTGAAAGCTGGCACTAGGCAAGGATGCCCTCTCTCACCACTCCTATTCAATATAGCATTGGAAGTTCTAGCCAGAGCAATCAGGCAAGAAAAAGAAATAAAGGGTATTCAAATAGGAAAGCAGGCAGTCAAATTGTCTATTTCCAGACGACATGACTGTATATTTTTATAAGACCCCATGGTCTCAGCCCCAAATCTCCTGATATTGATAAGCAACTTCAGCAAAGTCTCAGGAGACAAAATCAATGTGCAAAAATCACAAGTATTTCTATACACACGTAACAGACTTAAAGGGAGACAAATCAAGAATAAACTGCCATTCACAATTGCTACAAAGAGAATAAAATACCTAGGAATACAACTAACAAGGAATGTCAAGGATCTCTTCCAACTACAAACCACTGCTCAATGAAACAAGAGGACAAAAACAGATGGAGAAACATTCTATGCTAATGGTTAGGAAGAAAAAATATCATGAAAATGTCCATACTGCCTAAAGTAATTTATAGAGTCAATGCTATGCCCATCAAGCTACCAATGACCTTCTTCACAGAACTGGAAAAAACCACCTTAAACTTCATATGGAACCAAAAGAGAGCCAGCATAGCCAAGTCAATTTGAAGCAAAAAGAACAAAGCTGGAGGCATCACACTACTGGACTTCAAACTATACTACAAGGCTACAGTAGTCAAAACAGCATGGTACTGGTGCCAAAATAGAGATATAGATCAATGGAACAGAACAGAGGCCTCAGAGGCAACACCACACATCTACAACTATCTGATCTTCGACAAACCTGACAAAAACAAGCAATGGGGAAATGATTCCCTGTTTAATAAATGGTGTTGGGAAAATTGGCTAGCCATATGCAGAAAGCAGAAACTGGACCCCTTCCTGACACCTTACACTAAAATTAATTCCAGATGGATTAAAAACTTAAACATAAGACCTAACACCATAAAAAACCTAGAAGAAAATCTAGGCAAAACCATTCAGGACATAGGCATAGGCAGGGACTTCATGACCAAAACACCAAAAGCATTGGCAACAAAATCCAAAATAGACAAATGGAACCGAATGAAACTCCACTGCTTCTGCACAGCAAAAGGAACAGTCATTAAAGTGAATTGGCAACCAACAGAATGGGAAAAATTTTTTGTAATCTACCCATCTGACAAAGGGCTAATGTCCAGAATCTACAAAGAACTAAAACAGATTTACAAGAAAAAAAAAATCCCATTCAAAAGTGGGCAAAGGATATGAACAGACACTTTACAAAAGACATACATGAGGCCAACAAACACATGAAAAAAATGCTCATCATCACTGGTCCTTAGAGAAATGTAAATCCAAATGTAAATCCATTGAGATAACATCTCATGCCAGTTAGAATGGCGATCATTAAAAAAATCTGGAGACAATAGATGCTGGAGAGGATGTAGAGAAACAGGAACACTTTTACACTGTTTGTGGGAGTATAAATTAGTTCAACCATTGTGGAAGATGGTGTGGCAATTCCTCAAGGACTAGAAATAGAAATTTCAGTTGACCCAGCAATCCCATTACTGGGTATATACCCAAAGGATTATAAATCATTATACTATAAGGGCACATGTATATGAATGTTCATTGCAGCACTGTTTACAATAGCAAAGACCTGAAACCAACCCAAATGCCCATCAATGATAGACTGGAAAAGAAAATGTGGCACATATACACCATGGAATACTATGCAGCCATAAAAAATGATGAATTCATGTCTTTTGTAGAGACATGGATGAACCTGGGAACCATAATTCTCAGCGAACTGAAACAAGGATAGAAAATCAAAGACCGCATGTTCTCACTCATAGATAGGTGTCGAGCAATGAGAACCCATGGACACAGGGAGAGAAGCATCACACACTGGGGTCTGTTGGGGGGAAACAGGGGAGGGACAGCAGGAGGTGGGGAGTTGGGGAGAGTTAGCATGGGGAGAAATGCCAGATATAGGTGATGGAGAGGAAGGCAGCAAATCACACTGGCATGTGTGTATCTATGCAACAATCTTGCATGTTCTTTACATGTACCCAAAACCAAAAATGCAATTAAAAAACAAAGAATTACATTATCACTCCCTATAACATCTTTCCAAATGTTTTTACTTAGAGAAAAATTAAAAATTTGTTCACTAGACAGGTGCCAAGAACATGCAGTGGAAAAAGGAGAGGCTCCTTAATAAATGGTGCTGGGAAAACTGAATATCCACATGCAGAAGAATAAAACTTGACCCCTAACTCTCGCCATATACAAAATCAACTCAATATGGATTGTAGACTTAAATGTAAGACATGAAAATGTTAAACCACTAGAACAAAACATCGGGGAAATTATTAAGGACATTAATCTTGGCAAATTTTTTTTGGTAGGATAGGCAACGAAAGCAAAACAACAATAAACAAATGGGATAACATCTAGCTAAAATCTTCTGCAAAGCAAAGGAAACAAATCAACAAAGTAAAGAAGCAGCCAACAGAATTTTATTATATTTGCAAATTATCCAAACAACAAGGGATTTATAATCAGAATATATAAGGAACTCAAACAACTCAATAGCAAAAAAATAAAAATAAAAATAAAAATAAAACAATGATAATTCGATTAAAAATTGGCAAAAGACCTGAATAGATTTTTTTCAGAAGAAGACATACAAATGGTCAACAGCCATATGAAAAAATGTTGAACATCACTAATTATCAGAGAAATTAGAATCAGACCACAATGAGACACACCTCACCACAGTTAAAAGAGGTATTATCAAATAGATAAAAAATTAGAAATACTAATAAGGATGTGGAGAAATGGTAATTCTTGCACACTTGGTGGGAATGTAAATTAGTACAGCCAGTATGAAAAAGAAACAGAATGGAGGTTCCTCAGAAAACTAAAAATAAAACTACCATAATATTTATTCATCTCACTGCGGGGTACATAGCCTTAAGAAAGGAAATCAGCATGTCAAGGAAATGTCTACACTCTCAGGCTTATTACAGCACTATACCCAATAGCCAAGATATAGAGTAACAGATGAATGAATAAAGAAATGTGATGTATATATATACACACACACACACGTTTCTGTGTGTGTGTAGGAATATTATTCAGCCACAAAAAGAATACAATCTTGTCATTTGCAGAAACATGGATGGAGCTAGAAGTCATGTTAAGTGAAATAAACTAAGTGCAGAAAGACAAATACTGCATTTTCTCACTCATGTGGAAGCCAAAAAAGCAGATCTCATGGAGATAGAGGGTAGAATGGTGGTTATCAGAGGCTTGCAAGGGTACTGAGGAGGGATGGATAAAGAGAAGTTGGTTAATGGTTACAAAAATGCGGTTGAAGGAATAAGTTCTAGTGATTGATAGTGTAGTAAGTAGACTATAGTTAACATTTTAAAAATATATTTCAAAAAAGCAGGAAGAGAAGAACTGAAATGTTCCCAATATCAAGAAAAGATATATGTTCAAGGTGACATATCTCAATTACTATATTCAGATCATGAAATCTTGTATACATGTATAAAAATACTACATGCACCCACAAAATATGTATATTATATATCAGTAAAAATATGAACATTATTTTTTTAAAAAAGAAGAGTTTGTCATTGCTTCCATTTGCTCCAATCTATGCTATGCATGGGTTTATTATTACAGCTGTTACCCCATTTTGCCTGCTCTGGCAGCTTCTCAAGGATATGGAAGTAAGGATATTGCCAAGGACTCAATTCAATGTGTGGTAAGTAAGTGTTCAATCAACTAGGTTTAATGAAAAAAGACACAATTTACCTGGCCATGGTATCAGCCAGTGTTTCAGATGGTTGGTGATGAAGATTGAACTAATTTATCAAATTCTCAATGATAAATTAACATGATCTAAAACTAAAATTATCCAGAACATTTCATACCATAGCAGCATCTTTTTTTTTGCCCTATTTAATTTAGTTTTCATTGCTTTTCCTTTGCTGTTTAATGTGTAAATTATACCACCACCATTACTCATATATGTATAGTATTAAATATTTTTCAGAAGGCCTTAATATTTACTACCTGAGCCTATCTCTGAGGCAAACTGAACAGGAAACTATGACCAAATTGTAAATAAAGTGATCCATAGTGTACATAAGTTGTTTATCCAAAGATAAATAGATAATGACTGTTAAGAGTCAGAATGAAATTCAAGTCTCCAGATATGTAGGAAATCTCATAAAACAAAAACTTGAATTTGGATTTTAGCATGGAAATCATATCTGACTGACACATGAAGACTGAATCTTATTAAATAAATTTAAATAAGAAACTCATTTAGCTAACTTCATTATATAAAATACCATCCCTTTTGTTTCAAAAGAATAAGGAAATAAATCGAGTTTTAAACGAAACAGGAGAAATATACTGAGTGTATTCAATTTGGGCACCCCTGAGGGTAGTTCTAGTGTAGAGGGTAGCCATATGTGAGCCTGATGTTCTATTTTTAAAGTGAAATCAAGAGAGTATTACACAGTTAGTGAATGTGAATTCTAACTAGAAAAAAAAAAAACTGCATCACACAGAGAATGGTATTTTGCTAATGGGTTAATTCCATGATGAAAACAGAATATTTTGTTTAGTTATAGTCATTCCTTTGATTTTCTGTATATACTCACACACATATATATGTATTAACATATTTACACACACATGAAACACAGACAAATAGCTAAAATAGCCCTGCCTGAATATAGAATTATTGAGATAACAGAAATTAATAAAATCAATGAAAATTTCTTCAATGGGTTTTAATTGGCTGTAAATATATAGAACACTCACCTAAATGGCAATCCATCATACTGATTGTATTTATACATTTCTAATACTGTGGCATAAAATGGAAAATGCCCTTCTTTCATAGCCCATGAAACATTTATAACAATTGTTACATTAGGGCAAAGGGAAAATAATACTAATAAAAATAAATACACAGACTGAATTCTCTAGCTAGGACTGTTAACCCAATAATGAAGTGGGCTGACAAGCACAAGAGCAAATATAGTCTCCCATCCTTTCTGTCTGACAGAAAATAGAATCCCTTTCCTCATGGCAGGGAGAGTGGGAGATTCCGCTCTGCTTGGTTTATATGACAAGGTACTTGAATCACTATATCATGACGAATATAGTATGCCATCAATCTGGGCCATAACTAGTTGCACAATTTCTCAATCTTGGCACAACTGACATTGTGGACCAAATAATTATTTGTTAAGAGAGGGCTTTCCTGTGCATAGATGTTCAGCAGCATTTGTAGTTTCTACCCAATAAATGCCAGTAGCTCTCCCATATCTGTAACAATCAATAATGTCTGGATTGTTTCATGCCTGCTGAAAGGCAACATTGCCTCATTGATAACTACGGAGTTAAAAGACATACCCCCCACCCCCCCACCCACACACACACACACACACTTGTCTATGGCTTTTAAACAAAGATCTCTAAAATGTAATTCAAATTATTTCAAGGTCACAAAATTGAATGTGAATTAACAAGTCATTTTTTGTATCAATAATAATCTATAGTACAACAGAAGAAAATGGTCCCTTTATATGATCATGTCTAATTCCTGAATGTCACAGATGAGAAAACTAAAACCCACCTTAGTTGGAATGACTTTCCTAAAGTCTCTCATATAGCTAGCCAGTAGCAAAACGAGAAGAACCAAGAGCAAAACCAACTCTTACTATTAGAGAACACCTCCCACATTTGAAATCTTTAATTTTAGGAAGTATTTCCTAAAATAAATTGTATCATCTTTCTTTCAGATTTTAGCCAAGCTCACAATAAATAATATACCAGTCAACTGTCTAAGTCTGTCATGAATAGCATTCCTGCTAACATAACTAAGTGTATTTATTCATACATCTGATGTTTTCTAAGGAAGGCAACTAATAGATAACCATAAGTCCCAGGGTAGAAAAACTGAGAGCAAACGTTCACTATATAATTTGAAATCCCTTTTAGGATTAATTTTGTTTGGTCTGTTTTACTATCTGGAGTACAAGTAATTTATAGAGTTTTACTTGCTATGTTTAATGGCATGATTTTATCACAATAAAATATACAGATTTACTGTTTCACTTGGAAAGCATTTTATTTGCCTTATTATCAATAATTCTGACATTATTCTAATAAAATTCCAAATCCAACTTTATAGATATCTTACAGAAATGAAGATTCCGAATACTAGTGTTCAAAATGTAGTTCACATGAATATTTAGGCAGATGCAAGTGTCTGCTTGTTCTGCTTTTAAATTCAGATCTATGAGGAGTGAAGAGACAATATTGGGCCTAGAATGGAGGGTTGATATCCAAAGTGTGTGCATTTGGGGCAAGTTGGGTCACAAACACAGGAAAAGTGCTCTGATCAGACCCCTAGAGTTAGAGACCAGCACTGAATATGATTAGCACAATGGAGAGCCCAAGAGAGCTTGTGGAGATGAGAGAAATTCTTTTAGATGTTCATTACTAAAGCTCTAAAGAGACGTGTGCTTTTTGTCAATTCCCACTCAGAGATCATTGGCTTTAGGCAGAATGTTGTAGGTAGAACTATCCCTACACCACTGCAGTATCAAAATTCATGCTTGCAGTCCATGTTTATTTTTTTTCCTCATCCACATCCTGACCTACTGATTTGCAGGAGTTTCAGTCGGGATTCTGATTGCACTATATGGTTATCTTATGCCACTGTGGGCACTAACATTTTATCACTTGATCTCTTCACTTCATTGTCTACTCCTTGTTACTCAAACCCATACTGAGGTAATAGTACTTTCTTGTTTCTCCATGACCTCCTTACAGTCATGGATTTCACCTCCAGACTCTGAAAGCCTCTTACGACTGTTTTCAACCCTTAGATCTCTGGCAAAGACAGGCTGCCTCATATCTACTGCAGAATTCCTGTATTCCTTAGCTTTTGTGAGATATATTAGTTCACAAAGAGTCACGGTGCATTGTCATGAATAATAACCATGGGTCTCTACATTGATATCGTCTTATTTTTATTCTCTTACAAAGCTAGGATCATATCTGTTTAACCAACCTAATATAATGTGTCTGGCAGAGTACTGCATGCAGATTGAATCTTAATAAATGAGGAGGGAAATTTATGCCATCTTACTCCAATATGTTTCATTTAAGATTTCAGAGTAACTGCCCCCTCCAAGAAAAAAAGAAGAAGAAAGTGTTCTCATTTAAGCCCTACTTGTCAAATACTATGAATGTAGGAGTCGAGTGAGCAGTAAAACACAGAGCAATTTGCTCATCTACCATTTTATGGATGCTGGCAATGTGCTGTCTTTATTAAAGTCAAATATGAAAAGAACACCATTCTTGAAAAAGCACTGCCCTAGGCTTTTTGGGTAGAAAATTCAATATGAAGCAGAAACCTGAGATTATCAATTTAGCTGTTTCTTTACACATGTTGTAAAAGGAGTGATATTTTCTAAATGTTCTCCTGAAATATATTACATGTTTGTTTGTATTACCTGATCTACTCTATTTCTGGCATATAGCTGAATTCCACAAATACTTGAAAATTTTGAAGACAAAGACCTTAAAAATCTACTGAGACATAGAGGAGTCTCAATGTTACTATTCCTCACTGTTTTCAATATTAAATCTCATTTTGCTGTATAATACATTCATAGATAAAATAAATTTGTGTTTTATTTCTGTACTTCATAATGTTACATTATGAAGATTAATTTCATATTCATTAATAATTGAATAAGAATTAAGGAAAGTCCGACTGTGGATCTGGTAGTATTGTAGCAATATTAGAATTGTCTAGTATAGGAACATTTCCAATATTTGAGCACTGACTTTGTATTCACTCAGTTAAAGCTAAATATTAATAGGGAACATCAATTTATGTAACAATTAAATCCACCAATGGACAGATCTGCTCATTAAAAAAATCTTAAGTCAGTCCCAAATCCACCTCCATCTAACCTCAGACTGCAGTTTTCAGTTTATTAATTCATTTAATTTATTTCCCAACTAGTGGTTTCAAGTTTTTGCAAATGAATATCACATAGAACCTGTGTCCCTGCTCTTTTGACAAGGCCTCCGAAATAAAATGCTTTCTTTAATCCCTTGTCATAAAGGTATCTCTGCACTTCCAGTCACACTCCTCTAAACATGCTCCAGATTGTTCATCCACATTTTTAGATGATGAAAATAAGAACTGAACATGCTATTATAGGCATTACTTTTTCGACAGACTGTGTTAACCTCAAGTGTTATTCAAGATTCTGTATGACTGTTAATAAGCATTTGTACCATATCTAGCTTACACTGTCAATGTTTCTGACTTAATTGCTGCCTTTTCTGAGAAGATTATGTTTCCATGTGTTTTACTGACAAGTTAACCAAATGAAGGTTCTAGACAAGAGTGGTTGCTGGGGAGGGAACATATAAGCCATTTACTTAGTTAATGCTTATTTATTTATTTTGAGACAGAGTTTCGCTCTTGTTACCCAGGCTGGAGTGCAATGGCACAATCTCGGCTCACCGTAACCTCCGCCTCCTGGGTTTGGGCAATTCTCCTGCCTCAGCTTCCTGAGTAGCTGGGATTACAGGCACGCGCCACCATGCCCAGCTAATTTTTCTGTATTTTTCGTAGAGACGGGGTTTCACCATGTTGACCAGGATGGTCTCGATCTCTTGACCTCGTGATCCACCCGACTCGGCCTCCCAGTTAATGCTTATTTTAATTGTAAGATATGCATGAGATTTTTTTTTTGTACTTTAGATTCTGGGGTACATATGCAGACCATGCAGGATTGTTGCATAGGCACACACATGGCAATGTGGCTTGCTGCCTCCATCCCCTCATCACCTACATCTGGCATTTCTCCCCTTGTTATCCCTCCTCAACCTCCCCCTGCCCAGTGTTCCTCCCTTGGCCCCACCCAACAGACCCCAGTATGTGATGCTCCTCTCCCTGTGTCCATGTGTTTTCATTGCTCAACACCTGCCTACGAGTGAGAACATGCAGTGTTTGATTTTCTGTTCTTTTGTCAGTTTGCTGAGAATTGTGGTTTCCAGATTCATCCATGTCCCTACAAAGGACACCAACTCATCATTTTTTTATGGCTGCACAGTATTCCATGGTGTATATTTGCCACATTTTTCCTGTCTAGTCTATTGTTGATGTGCAGTTGGGTTGGTTCCAGGTCTTTGCTATAGTAAACAGTGCCGCTATGAACATATGTGTGCATGTGTCTTTATAATAGAATGATTTTTAATCCTTTGGATATATACACAGTAATGGGATTGCAGGGTCAAATTGAATTTCTATTTCTAGGTCCTTGAGAAATTGCCACACTGTCTTCCACAATGGTTGAACTAATTTACACTCCCACCAACAGTGTAAAAGTGTTCCTATTTCTCCACATCCTCTCCAGCATCTGTCGCTTCCAGATTTTTTAATGATTGCCATTCTAAGTGGTGTGAGATGGTATCTCAATGTGGTTTTGATTTGCATTTCTCTAATAATCAGTGATGATGAGCATTTTTTCATGTTTGTTGGCCTCATGTATGTCTTCTTTTGAAAAGTGTCTGTTCATATCCTTTGCCTGCTTTTGGATGGGATTGCTTGTTTTTTTTCTTGTAAATCTGCTTTAGTTCTTTGTAGATTCTGGATATCAGCCCTTTGTCAGATGGGCAGATTGCAAAAACTTTTTCCAATTCTGTTGGTTGCCGGTTCACTGTAATGATAGTTTCTTTTTCTGTACAGCTCTGCAGTTTAATTAGATCTCATTTCTCTGATTTTGGCTTTTGTTGTCAATGCTTTTAGTGTTTTAGTCATGAAGTCCTTGCCTATGTCTATGTCCTAAATGGTTTTGCCTAGGTCTTCTTCTAGGGTTTTTATGGTGTTAGTTCTTATGTTTAAGTCTTTAATCCATCTGGAGTTAATTTTAGTGTAAGTGTCAGGAAGGGGTCCAGTTTCTGCTTTCTGCACATGGCTAGCCAATTTTCCCAACACCATTTATTAAACAGAAATCATTTCCCCATTGCTTGTTTTTGTCAGGTGTGTCAAAGATCAGATGGTTGTAGATGTGTGGTGTTGCCTTCGAGGCCTCTGTTCTGTTTCATTGGTCTATACCTCTGCTTTGGTACCAGTACTATGCTGTTTTGATTACTGTAGCCTTGTAGTATCGTTTGAAATCAGGTAGTGTGATGCCTCTGGCTTTGTTCTTTTTGTTAAGGATTGTCTTGGCTATGCAGGCTCTCTTTTGGTTCCATATGAAGTTTAAGGTGTTTTTTTCCAGTTCTGTGAAGAAGGTCATTGGTAGCTTGATGGACACATTATTGAATCTATAAATTACTTTGGGCAGTATGGCCATTTTCATGATATGGATTCTTCGTAACCATGAGCATAGAATGTTTCTCCATCTGTTTGTGTCCTCTCTTATTTCTTTGAGCAGTGGTTTGTAGTTCTCCTTGAAGAGGTCCTTTACACAAGTTGTTAGCTGTATTCCTAGGTATTTTATTCTCTTTGTAGCAATTGTGAATGGGAGTTTGCTCATGATTTGGCTCTCTGTTAGTCTGTAATTGGTGTATAGAAATGCTTGTGATTTCTGCATATTGATTTTGTATCCTGAGAATTTGCTGAAGTTTCTTATCAGTTTCAGGAGATTTGGGGCTGAGATGATAGGGTCTTCTAAATATACAATCATGTTGTCTGCAAATAGAGACAATTTGACTTCCTCTTTTCCTAACTGAATATTTTTTTTTCTTGCCTGATTGCTCTGGCTAGAACTTCCAATACTATATTGAATAGGAGTGTTAAGAAAGAGCATCCTTGTCTAGTGCTGGATTTCAAAGGGAATGCTTCCAGTTTTTGCCCATTCAGTATGATATTGTCTGTTGGTTTGTTGTAAGTAGCTTTTATTATTTTGAGATACGTTCCATCAGTAACTAGTTTATTGAGAGTTTTTAGCATAAAAGGCTGTTGAATTTTGTTGAAGGCCTTCTCTGCATCTATTGAGATAATCATGTGGTTTTTGTTTTTGGTTCTGTTTATGTGGTGGATTACGTTTATAGACTTGCATATGTTGAAACAGCCTTGCATCCCTGGAATGAAGCTGACTTGATCATGATGGATAAGGTTTTGATGTGCTGTTGCAATCTGTTTGCCAGTATTTTATTGAAGATTTTTGCATCTATGTTCATCATGGATATTGGCCTGAAGTTTTCTTTTCTTGTTTAGTCTCTGCCAAGTTTTGGTATCAGGATGATGTTTGTCTCATAAAATGATTTGGGAAGGATTCCCTCCTTTTGGATTGTTTGGAATAGTTTCAGATGGAATGGTACCAGCTCCTCTTTGTACATCAGTTGTGAACCTGTCTGGACCTGGACTTTTTTTGGTTGGTAGGTTATTAATTGCTGCCTCAACTTCAGCCCTTCTTATTGGTCTATTCAAGGTTTCAACTACTTCCTGGTTTAGGCTTGGGCAGATGCAAGTGTCCAGGAATTTATTAATTTCTTCCAGGTTTACTGGTTTATGTACATAGAGTTGTTTGTAGTAACCTCTGATTATAGTTTGATTTCTGTGGAATCAGTGGTGATATCCCCTTTAACGTTTTTTACTGCATCTATTTGATTATTTTCCCTTTTTTATTAATTTGGCTAGTGGTCTGTCAATTTTGTTAATCTTTTCAAAATAATCATTCCTGGATTTATTGATTTTTTTGAAGGGACTTTTGTGTCTCTAGCTCCTTCAGTTCTGCTCTAATCTTAGTTATTTCTTGTCTTCCACTAACTTTTGAGTTTTTTTGATCTTGCTCCTCTAGCTCTTTCAATTTTGATGATGGGGGTTGATTTTAGATCTTTCCACACTTTTCATGCAGACATTGAATGCTATAAATTTCCCTCTAGACACTGCTTTAAATGGGTCCCAGAGATTCTGGTACATTGTGTCTTTGTTCTCAATGGTTTCAAAGAACATATTTATTTCTGCCTTCATTTCATTTTTTATCCAGTAGACATTCAGGGGACAGTTGTTCAGTTTCCATGAGGCTGTGCGGTTCTGAGTTAGTTTCTTAATTCTGAGTTCTAATTTGGTTACCCTGTGGTGTGAGAGACTGTTTGTTACGATTTCTGTTCTTTTGTATTTGCTGAGGAGTGATTTACTTCCAATTATGTGGTCAATTTTAGAATAGGTGCAATACAATACTGAGAAGAACATATATTCTGTGGATTTGGGGTGGAGAGTTGTGTAAATGTCTATTAGTCCACTTGGTCCAGATCTGAGTTCAATTCCTCGATATCCTTATTAATTTTCTGTCTTGAGGATCTGTTTAATATTGACATTGGAGTCTTAAAGTCTCCCACTATTATTGTGTGGGAGTCTAAGTCTCTTTGCAGGTCTTTAAGAACTTGCTTTATGTACCTAAGTGCTCCTGTATTGGGTGCATATATATTTAGGATTGTTAGTGCTTCTTGTTGCATTGATCATTTTACCATTATGTAGTGTCCTTCTTTGTCTCTTTTGATCTTTGTTTGTTTAAAGTCCATTTTATCAGAGACTAGGATTGCAACTCCTGCTTTTTTTTTTGCTCTCCATTTGCTTGATAAATCTTCCTCCATCCCTTTATTTCGAGCCTTTGTTTGTCCTTGCATGTGAGATGGGTTTCCTGAATACAGCACACCAATGGGTCTTGACTTGTTATCCAGTTTGCCAGTCTGTGTCATTTGATTGGGGCATTTAGCCCATTTAGATTTAAGATTAATATTGTTATGTGTGAATTCCATCCTGCCATTTTATGCTAGCTGGATATTTTGCCCATTAGTTGGTGCATTTTTTTCATTGTGTAGATGGTCTTTACCATTTAGTACATTTTTGGAGTATCTGGTACTGGTTGTTCTTTTCCTTTTTAGTGCTTCTTTCAGGAGCTCTTGTAAGACAGGCCTGGTGGTGACAAAATCTCTCAGCAATTGCTTACCCATAAAGGGTTTTCTTTCTCCTTTGCTTATGAAGCTTAGTTTGGCTGGATATGAAATTCTAGGCTGAAAGTTCTTTTCTTTAAGGATGTTGAATACTGGGCCCCACTCTCTTCTGGCTTGTAGAGTTTCTGCTGAGAGATCTGCTGTAAGTCTGTTATGCTTCCCTTTGTGAGTAACACAACCTTTCTCTCTGGCTGCCTATAGCATTTTTTCCTTCATTTCAACCCTGGTGAACCTGATAATTATGTGTCTTGGGGTTGCTTTTCTTGAGGAATATCTTTGTGGTGTTCTCTGTATTTCCTGGACTTGAATGTTGGCCTGGCTTGCTAAGTTGGGGAAGTTCTCCTGGATAGTATCCTGAAGAGTGCTTTCCAGCTTGGATTCATTCTCTCCATCACATTCAGGTACACCTATCAAACATAGATTAGGTCTTTTCACATAATCCCATATTTCTTGGAGGCTTTGTTCATTTCTTTTGCCTCTTTTTTTCTCCATTCTTGCCTTCTTGTTTTATTTCATTGAGTTGATCTTCAATCTCTGATATCCTTTCTTCTGCTTGGTCGATTCAGCTGTTGAAACTTGTGTATGCTTCATGAAGTTCTCGTGTTGTGTTTTTCAGCTCCATCAATTCATTTATATTCTTTTCTAAGCTGAATTATTCTAGTTAGCATCTCATCTAAACTTTTTTCTAGGTTCTTAGCTTCTTTGCATTGGGTTAGCACAGCTTTGAGAAGTTTGTTATTACCCATCTTCTGAAGCCTGTTTCTGTCAATTCATCAGATTCATTCTCCATCCATCTTTGATCCCTAGCTGGTGAGGAGTTGTGATTCTTTGGGGGAGAAGAAGCATTCTTGTTTTTGGTGTTTTCATTCTTTTTCCACTGGTTTCCATCTTAGTGGCTTTATCTACCTGTGGTCTTTGTAGTTGTTGACTTTTGGATGGGGTCTCTGAGTGGACCTCCTTTTTATTGAGACAAAGTTATTTCTTTCTGTTTCATAGCTTTCCTTCTAACAGTCAGGCCCCTCTGCTGTAGGCCTGTTGGAGATCCACTCCAGATCCTGCTTGCCTGGGGATCACCTGTGGGGGCTGCAGAACAGCAATGATTGCTGCCAGTTTCTTCTGTTATCTTTGTCCCAGAAGGGTACCTGCCAGATGTTGGCCTGAGCTCTCCTTTATGAGGTGTTTCTTTGGGTATATGGGGATTGGGGAGCTGCTTGAGGAGACAGTCTGTCGCTTACAGGAGCTCAAGTGTTGTGCTGGGAGCTCTGTTGTTCTGTGCAGAGATGGTGGGCAGGTACTTTTAAGTCTGCTGCAGTGGAACTCATAACCACCTCTTTTCCCAGGTGCTCTGTCCTAGGAAGGTCAGCTTTATTTATAAGTTCCTGTCATGCTGCTGCCTTTTTTCATAGATGCCCTGTCCCGCATGAGTACTCTAGTCACAGTCTGTCAGCAGGGGTGTTGCTGAGCTGCTGCTGGCTCTGCCCAGCTGCCATGTGAACTGCCTCGGTAGTGGTGGTCACCCTTCCCCCACTGAGCAGGACCGTCCTGGGTCCAACTGCATTTGCAGCAAAACTCTCAATCCAGAGTGTTTCAGATTCCTTGTTTTGTGGGGGTGGTACCTGCAAAGCCAGATTGCCTGGCTCCCTATCTCTGCTGCCTCCCTTTCAGTTGAATGGGTGGCTCTGTCATGGTCTCCCAGATTTGTGTGAATTTCTGTGCACCAACCCAGCACCAGCTGAAACCACCGTGCCGAAAACTCATGGCGCTTTTCAGCCCAGGGGTCTCCTGGTCTGTGGGCAGTGAAAATTTGTTTGGAAATGCAGTGGGCACTCACCCTCTGCATTGTTCTTGCAAGGAATTTCACTCTGGAGTTGTTCCTATTTGGCCATCTTAGATCCTCCCCATGCATGAGATTATTAAAGTCCTGAGGACACTATGGATATTGGGTTGAGAATATGTCAATTAGCTTTTATCATTGAGCACATAAAATAAAACCCTTTTCTTCTGAGCTCTTCTTGCATGCCAGACATAATGCAATCCATTTTTGGACATTATGTTATACATTTTTAATACTCATTACTACTCTGTTTTATGATTGCATACTGCCTTGTCATTTATTTTTCCCAAATATCTTATCTATGCTAGCTTGTTGAATTTTATATAGCCTTGTGAGCCTCCTTTCTCACATGAGGAGTATATCAATAAATAAAATGCAGTTTAAACATTACAGTAGCCTCTATATAAAAAAAGCATAAGCATGTATACAATTTTTAATTTTTTCTTATAATATATTTCAAAAGTAGTAAGGAAAGCTTAGGAAAAAGATTTCTTAAATGTATCAAGTAAAAAACTACACCAAATGCCCTCCTTTATTTATTAACATTTTATGAAGCCAACAAACTTATGAGAAAATGCTCATTATCACTGGTCATTAGAGAAATACAAATAAAAACCACATTGAGATACCATCTCATGCCAGTTAGAATGGTGATCATTAAAAAATCTGGAGACAACAGATGCTAGAGAGGATGGGGAGAAATAGGAACACTTTTACACTGTTGGTGGGAGTGTAAATTAGTTCAACCATTGTGGAAGACAGTGTGGTGATTCCTCAAAGATCCAGAAATAGAAATTCCATTTGACCCAGCAATCTCATTACTGGTTATTAACCCAAAGGACTACAAATCATTCTATTATAAAGACACATGCACACACATGTTCATTGCGGCACTGTTTACCATAGTGAAGACCTGGAACCAACCCAAATGCCCATTTATGATAGACTGGACAGGGAAAATGTGGCACATATACACCATGGAATACTATGCAGCCTTAAAAAACGATGAGTTTGTGTACTTTGTAGGGACATGAATGAACCTGGAAACTGTAATTCTCAGCAAACTGACACAAGAACAGAAAACCAAACACCGCATGTTCTCACTCATAGGCAGGTATTGAACAATTAGAAAACTTTGATACAAAGAGGGGAGCATCACACACTGGGGTCTGTTGGGGGGGGCTATGGGAGGGATAGTGGGAGGGAGGGTGGGGAGGGATATCATGGGGAGAAATGTCAGGTATAGGTGATGGGGGGATGGTGGCCACAAACCACCTTGCCATGAATGTACCTATGCAACAATCTCACATGATCTGCACATGTACCCCAGAATCTAAAGCATAATAAAAAAAAATTTAAAAAAATAACTAAAATAACTAAAGTTTATCATTTCCTATTTCTTTTTTACGTTTGTTTTTTCTTCCTTCTGTACATTTCTTCAATCTTTTTTGCTTTTCCCTTTATTGTCTCCTACATAGCTACCTGATATAATCTGAACATTTGTTGCTGTCCAAGTCTCATGTAGAAATGTAATCACCAGTTTTGGAGGTGGGGCCTGATAGGAGGGGTTTTGGTCATCTGAATGGATTCTTCATGACTTGGTGCTGTCTTTGGAAGATCTGGTTATTTAAATTGTGTGGCACCTCCCCTACCTCTCTCTTGCTCCTGCTCTCACCACCTGTGGCCAAAGTTGTTGCTTCACCTTCTGCTCCCTGAGGCCTCCGCATAAGCCAAGCAAATGTGAGCACTAACCTTGTACAACCTGTAGAACCATCAGCCAATTAAACCTCTTTTCTTTATAAATTACCCAGTCTCAGGTATTTCTGACAGCAATGCAAGAACAGCCCAATATAGAAAGTTGGTACTGAGGCATAAGGAATTGTTAGAAAAATACCTGAAAATGTGGAAGCAGCTTTGGAACTGGGTAATGGGCTAGGGTTGGAACAGCATGGAGGGTTCAGAAGAAGACATGAAGATGAGAGCAAGTTTAGAACTTCTTAGAGACTGGTTAAATAGTTGTGACCAAAATTCTGATAGTGATACGGGGGGTGAACTTCAGGATGCTGAGGTTTCAGATGGAAATAAGGAACTTATGGGAACTGGAGCAAATGTCACATGTGTTATGCCTTAGCAAATATCTTGGCTGAATTCTCTTCATGCCCTAAGGATCTGTGGAAGTTTGAACTTAAGAGGGATAATTTAGGGTATCTGGCAGAAGAAATTTCTAGGCAGCATAGTATTCAAGAAGTCATCTAGCTGTTTCTAACAGCCTATGTTTATATGGAGAAGCAAAGAAATAATTTAAATTTGGAAGTTATATTTAAAAGGGAAGCAGAGCATAAAAATTTGGAAAATGTGCAGCCTGGCTGTAGGATTGAAACAAAAAGCCAATTTTAAGGAGAAAAATTCAAGCAGGCTGTGGAGCAATCACTTGCTAAAGAAATTTACATAACTAAAAGGGAGTCCTGTGCTAATAGCCAAGACAATGAGGAATAAGGCCTCCAAGACATTCAGAGATCTTCTAGGCAGCCCCTCACAGAGAAGCTCTACCAGGGTAGTGCTGTGGGAAAATGTGGGGTTGGAACTTCCACACAGAGTCCCAACTGGGCACTGCCTTGTGGAGCTGTGGGAAGGAGGCCACCATCTTCCAGACTCCAGACAGATAGAGCCACCAATAGCTTGAAACTTCAGTACAGGAGCAGACACAGGAGCAGACTTGCCCAAGGCCTTGGGAGCTCACCCCTTGCAGCTGTGGGCCCTGTATGTGGGGCATTTCATCAAAGGAGATTGTTTTGGAGCTTTAAGACATAACGATTACCCTCCTGTGTTTTGAACTTGCATGTGACCTGCAGCTCCTTTCTTTTGGCTGATTTCTGTGTTTGGGAATGGGAATGATTACCAAATTTCTATAACCTCATTGTAAATGAGTTCATTATTATTCTACAGGTGTATAGGTAGAAGAGACTTGCCTTGTCTCAGATGAGATTTTAAACATTGGACTTTTGAATTAACTCTGGAATGAGTTAAGACTTTGGGGGACTATTGGAAAGGCATGATTGTATTTAACAATGTGAGAAACACAAGAGATTTATGGGGGCCAGGAGCAGAATGATACAGTTTGTATGTTTGACCCCACTCAAATCTCATGTTGAAATGTAATCTCCAGAGTTGGAGCTGGCACCTGCTGGAACGTGTTAGGGTCATGAAGGTGGATCCCTTATTAGGTCAGTGCTGCCCTCACGATAGTGAGTGAGTTCTCATGAGATATAGTTGTTTAGTATATGTGGTACCTCCCCCATTCTCCCTTGCTCTTGCTTTTCCTATGTGACATGCCTCCTCCCCCTTCACCTTCTACCATAAGTAAAAGTGTACTGAGGCCTCTTCAGAAGCTGAGGAGATGCCACGGCTATACTTGTATAGCTTGGAGATCCACAAGCCAATTAAACCTTTTTTATTTATAAATTACCCAGTCTCAGGTATTTCTTTATAGCAATGCAAAAATGGCCTAATACACTATCAATTAATGAATCAATCACTTGCCTATCTTTTTAAAAGGAAAATGAAAAATGGTTGAGTTAATTTTCAACATATACTACATATGCTTCATTTAAGTGGAATAGTGTTTTTAGCCACTCCCTTATTTGCTGAACTTTGTTCAAATTTTTGCTTGTTGCAAATAATTCTATAAGAAATATTGTTATGAATATACCTCTGAGTATGAGCAATTTTTAAGGCTAGGTTACTAAAAATGTCATTGCTGGTGAAAAGGTAAGTACATTAGAATTGTATTAGAAACTGTGATATTACATCCTCCCCTACCCTAATGAAACAGCAGAAACAAAAACAACATAAAAATTATACTTTCATAAAGTACACAATAGTACTTAATTGAAAGTAAGCATTTGCAATCAAATTCAAAGTAATTTTTAATACCTAGATAAATTTCTAGAATGGTCTCACCTCCAAACATCCAACTACCCCATGCCACCTTATTCAATTTGGCAAACCCATAATTCCTCTCTGGCAAACAGTCAATTAGATTCTTAAATAAACCCTTTGGGGGGGGGCAGCACCTCCTGTCCAATTGCAGTTTCTGCTAGAGCCCCTCATTCATCTGTACCTTTTTCTCTTTTATGAACTTGTTCATTGATTAATTCCCCAGAAAGCTATCTGCATTTCAGAGGCACTGTCTTCATTCTCCACTCATTCCCCAGCTATCCTGCTTCTCTCTTCCATTCAGATGTATATGCCCATGTTTTATCTTTCAGTTATGTTAGGCAAGGTAGAGTACCCATTAGTGCAGACTCAACACAATCCCTTTCTACAGATGATTAATCATAATCAATTAGTCAGAATCTCAAATCACTTAAATTGATCTTAGGAATAAATAACATGGCTTCTATCTAAATGACTGGTACCAATAAAGTAAAGATGAGGACACAGGTATTAGATGTATCAGCTAGTTATGTGCTGTCATTTAAACACATTTTTAATCATCCCACTGTATAAGTGAGCAAGCATATGCAATGTATGGTTCTCAATTTTAATTTGTATTTATTCTTATCTATATGTATTTTAAAAATATGTCCTTCAAGCCAAGAGAAATATAGAACTGAGGCAAATAAAAAGTATTAAAGTGAATACAAAGCAATAATTCAATGCAAAGACTTCTAGGGGCCATGTCAATAGATTCTCTCTCTTTTTTTTAATTTATCTTCCTTTTTGTTTGTTTTCTTATCTTCTGAGAATTTATCTTGACACTACACCAAGGCAGAAAAATCTGTGACAAAAATAATAACATTTTAGAAAATAATAAAATTAAATGTTTGAAAGTCATTAGATTATGTATTCTAATCCAATCAGTTATTTCATAATAAAAATTCTGTACATTAGTAAGTATTTTCAGGAAAAATAGTGAGTTCTGGCTTAATGCAAAAAACTACTGCCATACAAAGCTTAAATTTTACATACAATAATACTAAGTTTTTAAAAATAATATTGAGAAGTAAAAACATTTGGTTACAGTTGGAATTGTTTTTAACGATACTGGATGCTGACTGTTTGCTTGTCTTTGTAAGGGGTATTTCTTGTTGTAATGTATTGCTACTTGACTAGCTATGGTTCTGGCCAGGTTGGAGGAAAGTTATAGGGAGTCCAACAGATACTGTGGCTCCATAGATTCCAACAACAGTTCTGGTGAGATTCTAAATAATCAGATCCTGAAGACAATTTGCCCTGGAAAGTCCTGGTATTGATAGTTGTACCTGAGGAGTTTGGCATACCCAGGAATGCAATTTATAGATTTTCTTCTTAAAAAATCAGCTTTTGCCAAAGATAAACTCATACAAGTTAAGAAGAGAAAAAAATAGCAAATATAACAGACGCTATGTAAGGTCTTCTTGCTGATGAAGACAGTTACACTCAAACCAAGCAATTATACCTCTCAAATACAATTTTTCAATTAGAATCAGACAGCAATCCCACAAGGTACTATTGATTCACTGTACACTGAGACATTATAATATTTTTCTTATTAAATGCACCTTTTACAATCTATGATGCTCATAGATTAAAATTTTCTTAACTAGTTTTAGGACATCTTTTTTCATAGTTTTCTCTGCTACTATCCCAGGCAAAGCCCTTCTTTTCCTCATTTCTCAGTTCTTTCCTCAGTAGAAATTTTCCACAGACAGAAATAGCTCTCTCTTTATGCAAAGAAAACATTCATTTAAAAGATCTGACTTTGTTTTATCTATATATATAATACAAAACATGGCTTTATCATTAGAATTTTGAGTTAGCATTTAAAATATCTTATTTCTTATGCTACTTCCTTAAATACTAGTTATCTAATAAGAAGGAAAATGTACCATAGAGTTTCTCTGTTCAATAGTCCTTCTAGCCACATTTGGCTTTGAGCCCTTCAGCTGTGGCTAGTGTAAACTGAGATATCTGTAAGTTAAAATGACAAACCTCTTTTAAAGAAGACAAAATAAATCATTAGTAATTCTTATGTTGGTTCGATGATGAAAAGTTAACATTTATATTTGGTTAATTAGATTATTTTATTAAAATTAACTATACTTACTTTATATTAAAGATGATATTAAATGTGTTATATTAAAGTTTTATATCATATTAAAATTATTTTATTTTTCAATGCTCCCACTAGACTGTTCACATTTGTGGTTCACAGTATATTTAGTTGGACAGTGATGCTTTAGAGAAATGCAGCTAAAAAAATTCAAGACTATGGCTAGACTTCGTAAAAGAGTCACATTTGAAGAAATTTCATTTCAATGATGAACAAAATAAAATTCCTTCAAATGCAAGTTCCTTATGAAGTTATTAGAAAGTTTTCCATATGTGTAAATGAATCTGAGCAAAAAAATCCAAACACTGAGAAACTCACGGGGATATGAACAAATTTATATAGTTTCATTTTACCCTTTAAACGAACCCACAATATCTGAGCTGACATTATTGGATATGATTTTTTTTTTCTCTTTCTTATCAATTCAACTTTATTTAAGATTAAAAATATATTTTAATAAAGTAAGTTAGAAATATAAAATGTGATTATTTGCTAAAATAGATCAAGTTATTCCTTTATATAGATGAAAGTCATGGGCAAACAAAATCTATGGATAGAACTCTCATCATTTGCAATTTCAGTCTTCCAATAATCTTTGCTTATTTTGAGTAAATAATTCTGTCTTTTGCTCAGCTGAAGAATGATGCATGTTCTTGTCACAAAGAGATATGTTACTCGCATAGTCACTCAGACTTCTTACCTAAACTGTCAAGCTAAGAAAATTCCCAAATAGAATAGAAATGTTTTCTCAAATTTCCCAGGTTGAAATAAATAGCCAATACTAAAAATATATACTTGGAGAGGAAAACACTAATTCAAACTCCAGAGTTCTATGTTGCCTTTGCTATAAATATCAATATAACAATTTATGACATTAAGGAAGTTTCCATTCTGCCTCTTACAGTGAATGATCCTCTTACAGTGAATGTCACTTCACAGTAACAGAACTCATTAAAGAGCTTTGCATCAACAATTTTCTCTCTCTAATCCATTTGAGTTTGTTAAAGAATCTCCCATAGTGGCTTGCCACAGAGCAGTCACTTTTCATCATATAGAGGAATAAAACCTAGTAAGTTGTAGGCCCTATTTATATTACATTGTCTATTAAGGGCCATTGAATGGTGGGGGTGCTCTTTTTTAACTTGTTTAGAGACAGAAGGAAAGTTTCAAATAGAAAAAAGTCCCCAAATTTGACATCCTTGTATTTTCATAGGTATAAATCTATGAATCTATATTTCATTAGGTACCTCATGGAATTCCCTCCTAGATTTTATACTATGTTCCTAAGTCTAATTGATTCAAATTAATATAAATAAACTGATGTTGCAGAAGACCATTTTCAGGTTTGAGACTCCAGGAATATATGCAGGTAGAAAGTTCTTAATAGTAAGAACAAGGTAAAAAAAAAAATTTTTTTTGAGACGGAGTCTCACTCTGTCTTCCAGGCTGGTGGAGTGCAGTGGCACGATCTGGACTCACTGCAACCTCTGCCTACCGGGTTCAAGCGATTCTACTGCTCACTGCAACTTCCGCCTACTGAGTTCAAGCAATTCTCCTGCCTTAGCCTCCTGAGTAGTTGGGGCTACAAGTACACACCACCACACCTGGAAAATTTTTGTATTTTTAGTTTCACCATTTTAGGGTTTCACCATTTTAGCTAGGCTGGTCTTGAACTCCTGACCTTGTGATCCACCCACATCAGTCTCTTGAAGTGCTGGGGTTACAGGTGTGAGCCACCGTGACTGGTCAAGAATTTTTTTTTAATTTGCTGAGCATACATTTATTTGTTTCTACGCATGTTCCATTCATAGTTCCATAGGATATTTATAAATAATGAACGTGGCAGCTGAGGAAGATTTTATAATATTTAACAATTCACTCTTATATTTGTATATTTCTGGACCTAGATATAACATATGTGAAGGGTAATACCAATTATTTTTATTGGTATATAGATTGACACCGAACACATGGTAGAGATTTAATACACAATTGGTGAATTAAAAGCAATTGAGAAAGATGGAGAAAAAGAGATGTAAAACATAAAAATAGGGCCACTACACTAGAGAGTAGAAAGGTTGCCTTCTGAAAAAGAGGCAGCAGCAGCCCTTTGCTTGCATTGCTTCCAATTTCAGGGAGGAAGATTATGAATTATATCTTATTAACAATAAAATTATGTATTTCTAGATTCTATTCCCACCTACTCTAGTGAAATCCTGGTGTCTTCTGAGTCATTTCCTTATCATCAGATATTTTTTGAGGATCTGATATTTTCCTCCATGTTCTTAGGTATTTGACCTTTCCCCCCATCTTCTACTCCAGTCCTTCTACTATTGTGTTCCCATGAAGTTCCTGCTGCCACAGAGTTTTTTGTTGATGTGTCTCAAAAAGCACAGCTGCCACGGATCCCTGGAAAGGAGCCAGGGCTGCTCTGCTTTTGATTACAGGTGAGATTTATGTTCCAAGGGAGATCTCCATCCCTATCAGTCTTTGTTTTCAGAAGCTGCTGCTTACCTCATTCTTGATGAACAGAAGCTATAACCACATTATATTTTTCAGATCCCTCACTGTGTCCAAGCAACATGATGTCTTACGCCAAAGGAGAGAATAATATTTTATTTTTGCTAAAATGTTTGACACAATCCAGCAGCACAGTTTTTAAGTCTTAAGCTGTCTATAGTGAAAACAGCTCTTTCTGTCATACATAGACTCTAATCTATAATGGATAAATAGATTTTGTTTTAACCATCTCTTTCTCCTTCCTAAAAGCATGCTTGAGTATACCAGTAGCAAGACACACATTAAGGGGAAAATAAATTAAAGGTTCTCCTCAGACCTTGTGTTTAGTCAGTTGTACCAACTCGTCTTTTGTCCAGAGGTCTGTATTACAGTGTAAGACATTAAATAGCGATTATTAAAGGGATACTCTAATACTCAGATATACAGCCTCTCAGGAATTCCAGAGGTAGAATGCATGATTAGCAGGACAGGATTTGGGTTAACCAAGTTCTGGACCAAAATACTTCATAAAATATTGAAGCCTCATCTTTACTTCTAATAACTTACTTTTGGTATTTTATATAAAGTGTATTAACAAGAATCAAAAATACTTACCTAATACATTTTTATCCCTTAGTTAAGGACAATCTAAGTCATCTATGAATATATACAATTGCAAGGGGAAAGTTCCAGAACCTCAAGAGGTGAAGATTCAACCAATTTTCACATTATTAATATACTACTTTAATAAGTAGTGCCCTATTTCTAATTTTAAATATCACCAGGAGACATTTTAATGGTTTTAGATATTTTTAAAATATATTTAATTCTTCCTTTTTTCTAGAATTAAAGCAGAATATACAGTTTTGGGGTAAAATTGATTCATCTTATTTAAGTCATAAGGAACAGAAAGAGATGACCTATTTTTGAGTAAGTGTTTGAAAACTTACTTGAATAAATTGGGCACTGTGCCAAAATCGGTAAAACATTGAATATAGGTTGGATATTTTGTCCCCTCTAAGTCTCATGTTGAAATGTGATCACCAGTGTTGGAGGTGGGGCTTTGTGGAAGGTGTTTGGGTCATGGAAGGGTTGGTGCCTTCCCTGCAGTAAAGAGTGAGTCCTTCCCTCTACTAGCTCATTAGAAATCAGGTTATAAAAGACTCTTGGGCCTTCCTCCCCTCTCTATCTTGCTCTCTCTCTTACTGTATGACATGCCTTCTCCCCTTTTCCTTCTGCCGTGATTGAAAACTTTCTGAGACCTCACCAGATGCATATGCTGATGCCATGCTCCTTGCACAGTCTGCAGAACAGGAGCCAAAATAAACCCCTTTGCTTTATAAATTATCCAGCTTCAGGTATTTCTTTATAGCAATGCAAAATGGATTAATACAGCATTAAACAGTGAAGCTAGTAGTGGGATTTATCTGTTAATACCACTACTAATGTTGGTATACCTCAAAAAGCAAACTATATATATATAATCTTGGTTAAATCCAACTCATTAGTAGCCTTTGAATAAAATCATTGTCTGATTTATATTTATTCACTCAACAAATGAATACTAGGCTGTCTTACTATATTTTCCCAGCACTAGCACCAACATGTATCTGTAGGGCACTGCTCAACTATAGAGGGCACATTTACATTCACAGCCGTTGTGGATTTGTGTATGCATTGCAGCAATTTTGTAGGAGATGGCTACTACGCTTTAAATGCTTGTATCCTATGAAGCTCATGTTTAAATTGAATCACCAGGGTAATAGTATTAAAAGGTGGGAACTTTCAAAAGGTGATTGAGTCGTGAGGGCTCTACCCTCATAAAGAGATTCATAAATTCATGAGTTAATGGGTTGTCATGGGAGTGAGTTACAACAGGAGTGCGTCTGTTTTAAAATCCAGTTGGGTTCCCAGTGCACCCCTCTTGCCCTTTGATGCCTCCTGCCATGTTATAACACAACATGAAGCCCTTGAAAGTAGTCAACCAGATATATCTGCCCAAGGACTTCCCAGTCTCCAGAACCATGTGCCAAAGTAAACCTCTTTCCTTTATAAGTAACCCATTGTCAGGTATCCTGTTAAAGCAACGGAGGATGGATTAAGACAATAACAAACACACATCTTTTTTTGTGTTTATAAAGAAGAACTGTTTACAAATTGCACAAATGTGCCACTCCAACAAACAATTCCTATAATATTCTCTCTCCTCCAATACTCAATACCTTCTTTTTCTTCCTTATGTTCACCTGATGGCATTGTTTCATGAAGAAAACAGGAGCAATCAGAAGAGTACTATCTCCTTGCAGCACCCAATCCATGCAGCTGTTTTTAGTGCTCTGTTTTTCTTCTTACTACTAATAAACTATTATGTTCTATTCTACAAAACAACTACTTTTGTCACCCAAACTCTATCCTTTAGCCTCCTCAAGGAGAAGGCTTTACAAATTGCTGTCTCTCTTTCTTGCACAAATAATACCCACTTTCCTTAATACCATCAACATACATAATGCTAAAACACATTTCATTTTTTAAAATGCCCTTGATCCCACATCTTCCCTCAACGAAACTGCTCTTTGTTTCTTCTTGATGTCCTCCTTACACTAAAATCCCTTAAATAGCTGTGTCTAATTTCTCTTGTTTCTTCCTATCTCATTCTTTCTTGGTTCCACTTCAGGCAAACTTACAGCTTTACTACTCCATCCATCGAAACTGTTTTTGTCAAGAAGAAAAATGACCTCTACATTGCTATAATCAATACTCTATTCTTTAAACCCTCACACAACCCAGCATCAGTATTAATACAGGTAAGTATTCCCCCTTTGAATCACTTTCTTCACTTGGACTCTGAGAAAAGACGTTCTCATCCACTGGCAAGGCTTCACTGAGATCTGTGTTCTGATGAATCCAAGAATGTACATATCCTGCCTGGATTTCTCTGTTGATATTTAGGTGTGTGTATTTAACAGGCTATTTGAAATTTTCTCCTTTATGTCTAATAGGCATCTAAAACTTAATATGTTGCGATGGTCAATTTACATGTTACTGTAGCTAGGTTACAGCATACAGTTGCTTGATCAACGCTAGATGTTGCTGTGAAGGTACTTTTTAGATGTCATTAACATTTAAATCGGTAGACTTTGGTAAAAACAAATTATTCTTCATATTGTTTGCAGACCTCATTCTATCATTAGAAGACCTTAATACAAAACACTGAGGTTCACTGAAGAGGAAGAATTCTGCCTCCAGACTGCCTTCAGGCTGCAAAATGAACTCTTGTCAGATTTCCAGCCTGCTGGCCTGCTTTGCAAATTTTATTTTATTCTTCATTTTTTAATTGTTCATAATTTTTATAATTTTTTTTGACAGGATCTCACTCTGTTACCCAGGCTGGAATGCAGTGGTGTGATCAGAGCTCACTGCAGCCTCAAGCTCCTAGGCTCAAGTGATCCCCCTTCTTCAGACTCCTAAGTAGCTGGGACCACAGGCATGCACCATGCCCAGCTAATTTAAAAGAACAAATTAGAGATGAGGTCTTGCTGTGTTGCCTAACCTGGTCTTGAACTCCTGGGCTCAAGCAATCCTCTTGCCTCAGCTTCTCAAAGTGATACAATGACAGGCATGAGCCAATGTACCTGGCTTGCTCTGCAAATTTTAGATTTTTCCATCCTTACAAACTCTTAAGCCAATTTTTAAAATAGTCTCTCTCTCTCTCTCTCTCACCCTCCCTCTTCACTCTCTTTCTCCACTTTTCACTACCTCTCTTTCTGCATATATACCCTATTGATTCTACTTATCTGAAGAACCCTGACTAATACACATATCAAGAGGTAAATTCTTGATCTTTCTTCAAAACTTGCTCCTCCTATGCCTTCCACATCTTAGTAGGTAACACATTCTTCTTTTTAGTTGGCCAGACTGAAAACAATGACAACCAAAAAGTGAGTCATCCTTGAATCCTCTATTTCTCTTGCACATGCCACATTCAATCTATCAAGAAATGCTCTCAATTATACCTTTAAAAATGATTTATATTCTGACTAACTCTCTTCATACTATTGACTTGCAGCTAGATTTCTGAAGGTGATTTCTTACAGAAACCTTAACTTTATAAAATATATTTAGCTTAACCTCAAACCCAACTCACACATATTGGGGAAAACAATTGAAAAATTCCCATTAAGGCAAAAATGCCCTTTTCTACAACTATTATTCTGCAGGTAATGATCCACACATGTAGATAAGAGAAATAAATCAGATAAAAATTCAAAGGTGGTGGTTTAAAAATAGACTAATGGCATGATTGCACATCTGGAAAAGACAAATGTTTTAACTGAAAAATTAACATAAACTACCATGAGCACAGCATAGGAGAAGTGAGGCATCATAAATTCATAGGTGGCATACAGTTGAAGAGACAAAGGCTAAGGTACCTGGAATCAGGCTATCTAGACTGATGTGGGCTTTGATACTTGTTAGCTGTGATTTTGGAAAAACTTGATCTCTTTTTGCCTCTTTTTTTTCTTATGTCTAAAGTGGGGTGACATAGATAGCTACATGATAGCATTGTAATAAGAATCAAAAGAGTTGGTATGCGTTAAGATCTGGGGATATTGCTTTGGTATAAAATAGTTTACTCTGATAACTATGGTGTTATTATAATATTTATTGTTAGTATTGGATTATTACCAACATTTATATAAGATAACCTCTTTCCAAACTGCAAATTGTTTTCTAATATCCTCCAAATTGAGATTTTTTTTTCCTCATCCCTACAGAAATAGTATCCTTTAGAAAGAAGTTGACATCATTTTCTAAGAGCTAAAAAAGGTGATATTTTTTACATTATTTGGGAGGTTTGCATTCAGTGATTTTGTGTGTTTTCTAGTGGTACCTTGGCAACTCGTAATAGACAACATACAGTAATTAATACTGGAAGAACTGCTTCCATATTGCGGAGTTCTAGCATATGTATAAAAAGAGCTACTTAAATTCAGAAATATATACCTGTATCTAACATCCCTTCTTCATAAAAAGTCTAATGGTAAAATTATATCAGTCTTATATGCCAGGCATGAATAGAAATAACAGAATCTGACTCTCTATATATGAATTACAGAACGCATTTCTGAAATATAGTAAAATAAAAAGACCCATAGGATGTCACCAGGCAGCAATAACCAGCAAGTGGTATGCTCGCCTCTGGCACTGTCCCTTGACTTAAACAATCTTCCAGGTCCGAATTCTATTAATCTTCTCAGAAATTTCAATCTCTTTATATAAACTGCTATTCCTGAAACAGGAACACAGCCTCATAACTGATCTGACTCCCACAAAACCCTTTGAGCTCTCAGTGTGAAGAAATAGTCTCTTATGTTTATCTCTTTTGATGCCAGAACTAGTGAAACGCTGTCACATGAAAAGTGCACAAGTAAATTGTGATTTAATTGGTTTATTGTTTAATTAATTGATTAATGGAATATTGAGTATCTGAATATCTAAGAAAGATTTTCCTAGCTCCTTCTCATCAGTGTAAGTTTAAGTTATAGTTAAGTACTTGATACCAGGAATGGTAAAGACAGAGAAATCCTACAGAATAGCATGACTTGGGGTCTTCCAGAATGTACTAATAACTTCTCATGCACCTGCTTTGGCTAGACTTAGTCATGCTTTCCATATTGCCTATCCACCTGCATTAACTACCCACAGGAGAAGCTACCAATTTAGAGCTGAGTCATTTCTACTTGAAATAGGAATCACACCTGTATTAGCAACTGATCAGAATACAGGAAAAAAATACTCTGACTCTTTTGTGAAATCCCAAGATATACTCAGTGTCATACCAGGAAACTAATAAGTGTGGATTTGCTTTTGCATTTTGTCAACCTGGAATCTACTTTGTTACTTATCTGTGTGACTTGGCTGAAAAAAATATCTGCTTGACAGCCATTGGGGTGGCCATTCCATGGCAACATATTCTGCAGTGCATCTTAATTCTAAAGAGCAAGATATAATTTCAAGTATTGGAGGATACCCTGTAGTCTAATTACCTTGGTATTCTGAAATGATAGAGTAAATGAAAGTGACTTCAAGTTTACTGTTTTACTTTCAAATTTATGTAATGATTATTTTTGAAGCTCTACAAAAGAAACAGTGGAGTTCCAGAATCACAAGATTACTACATTAAAAACTTGCTGTAAATATTCTCAAATATTTTGGCCATTAAAATAAAGATGAATGTATCTATACATGAGCAAATCAGATATAAAGACAGAGCCATCTATATTATCTGATTTATTTTCTAATAACATGAAGCCAAGAGTCCTAGTTTTATGTATACATATGTAAATTCCACTCATGGCAGGCATACATATATGTCATGCAAATGGCAAGTACCAAACCAGGAAGAACCCTCATTTTATAAATTAGCACAAAATTAAAGGAAGGTCATATATTTGAGAACTGCAGTTGACAGAAATCTTGCTAAAGAAAAGTGCAATTAAGTTTCTAGCCCTGTGCACTTGGCAAGCTTTCAGATATCCAACTTTTGGCATTGAGCCCTTAATGGATCTTTTAATTAACAGAGACCTTGTTACTTCCCATTTTTACTTTACCCAATATCATATACAAAAGGATGGACTTTAGAGGTTGTACCTCTAGAAACAACTACTGACATGAATATATACTTGTGATAGATACAGAAGCAGCTGTGAGTAAAAATGTCTGGTTTGTAATGGGGCCAGAAATTTTCCAGCAGGGCTAGGACTTGAACTGATCATATAGGCAGGCACCAAAACCAAATAATCAAAAACAATGAAATTGGCCAAAGCACAGTCAGATAAACAGGTGCTGAGAGAGAATGATAATAAGCAGAAAGAAATATTCAGGCCAGTTAGGAATACAAGAGGCAAAATTTGAGCAGATTGAAATACCTCTCTTACCAGGAAACCTGGCCAGTAAGGGTAAAATGACAATAATATCACAATTTGCAGCACAAATGATAGTTAAAGAATAGAATAAGGCACCAGGAATGCTAAGATCTGAGATAATGGCAAAGCCTTCCAATGACACAGGAAGGCTAAGATTTAATCTCGGCAATAGCATTGCACATAGATCTCTCTGCATCTTAACAAATATGGCTTTGCCATGGAATAGATATTGGAGTCAGTAGCAGTGCTTTCCTTCCAAGCCTTTTTCTGGAGGTAGTATACCATGTTGACACTTGACTTGTAAATAGTGGCTCTGCGGTTTGCCTTTTGATGCATGAACTGTCCAAAGCATTCCAGAAATCAGCATTTTCTCTTTGGATTTTTTTTTTGTTGTTTAGACTTGGTTTGAGGTACTAAATATTCAGAAGGGCAAAGCTAAATTTATATTATATTCTTTGGACAAATCTTGACAGAGTGCCAGGTACAACTTCAGATATATTAATGAATACTATTTGATGATAAATATATATCAGTCCCAAAAAATACCATAAAAAGATATAGGAATAAAAGCTTGTCTGAAAACACATTATAGGCTTTTTTGATATGTTTTACAGCATGTGTTTGTATTCATTTAATTAATATTAATGGATTTCCTACTATGTGTTAAAAACAATATTCACTGTTAGGATAAAAGATGATAGAAAATGCAGCTCCCCCAGAGCATGTCAGAAATTAGCCATGAAACTAGCCTCTGGCTAGAAACTGGAAGAGAAACATCTAGATTCTGCTCTGTCCTGGACTTTCTGTGTAATCTTGGCAAGTCACTCTACTTGTCTGGAAAATGCACTTATTCATCCTCAAAATAATAGAGACAACATTATTTCTAAAGCCTGTTTAAGGTTCAAATAAGATTCTGAAATCTGATACTAAATAGCAACAATTTGGGGCATAAAAATTACATGTTTTTATTAACCATCCAGGTAGCCCCTATATAAACCTGGCATGAATCAGGTTTGTATTAAGAGAAGGGAAAAGCTAAAGCTTCTTTCTCAGAATTAAAGGCTTATCTTTAACACCGTGAACCACTGAATCAAACACATATATCAAATTTCTTAGGTTCTAGTCAGAATGTCAGAGAAACCTAAGCAGAAAAAAAAATTACTAAGATGTAGAATTGCCTTCTCTGAAAGCTGAAATTAAAGCTGATCATGAGTATCTCAACCTCTCCACTATGCCTAACTGGCCCTGAGTTGAGACACAGGGTGAAATTTATATCTGGCTTTTACTCAGAAACTAGGCTTTTTGCAATTGCCTAAATGCGAGGTCTGGAAAACTGTATTTTGCTTGCCTAATCAGCACTTGATTCATAAAGCAACAGATGCCACAGCTTTTGCAGAGCCATGATGATAAACAAAGGAAAATCTAGTTAAAACAAGCTAGTGATTTTTTTTTTTTTATTTTAGGTACATTTTTTATTTGAACATATTGTCCTGGTCACAAAAGTATCATTTTTTATTGCGTAGTATTAAAAAGTAGAAAAAATACAAAGCAATCTAATTTACACAAACTACTCCACTACTGTGGAGCCACAGTCATTATTTTCTGATTTTGACAACTTCCCTTAATTTCATGAATTTTACTGTTTCATGGCCTCTGTTTGCTTCTATTTTGCTGTGTTTTTATTTGCATGGTTCCCACATGCTTTATGTTCCAACATCTTAGGAAAAAGTAACTGAACAGCTGGCCTTCACCATTTAGTAGAGAAACCTTTGGGCAGAGCTTTTGGGCCAGGCTACTTGCTAATTTCCTGGTCAGACTACAGAAGCAACCACTTTCTCTTCCTCAGATGAACTTCTCCAGTCCAGTTAGCTGTGCTCATGATGGGAGGTCTCCTGGGCATGGTGCTGGGCAACCCTTAGGTCAAAAATCCCACAGAAAATGGGATTTGGCCATGATACTCAAAGTTAGAGCACTCAGAACACGGAAATCACATGTGGTAGAACACTTGATAATATTAGTATTTAAAGGGAATCACTTACATGTAAACACACATAAATCAATAATCAGGACTACTCAATTGTGCCCGGGCAGATGAGAGGCTCTCTATTGACTGCCCCTAATAATACAATGGAAGCACCCATCTATTATGTGTACATTTCATGAGCAGCCAAATCCTAGGGTTAGAAAATCTATCTTCCCTCTCAGTAGGAGTTAATAATGTCTTGTTTCTCTCAAATAACATCTAAAAAACAATGTGTGAAGAAAAATGCATTAAATAAACAAGGATGAATAATCCTAAATACATACACTCCATTGAGTAGATCAGAAATAAATTAGTCCTGTGCCAAGGTGAATTCCTAACCAAGTCACTCATAGTTATTATAAAGGAAACAGAGATTATCATATGCAACTGTATTCCAATCCTGGAATAATAATGCTGCAAGGATTTGGATAAAAATGAAAAATCTCATTGTGGAATTCACAACAAAGTTAAATTTCAATGAATCTACCTATTTGTTGTGGAATTCACAACACATTTAAATTTCAATGACACCTATATTTACAGAGTGGTTTTATTTGTTCTTCAATATCTGCTCTTTTTAGTAAAATTGCCTAAACTTGATGTACACTCCATTAATCTAGAATTTATGTCTTAATGAATGAGTGGTAAAAAGTTATACAAACATAATATAATGATCTAATTTAATTCTTTCCCATGTAAGAGTGAAATATGTATAGGTAGTCATTTGATCAATGCAGGTAGCAGCCACCTATACACAGTTAATTAAATGTGAACAGAGTTGCCACACAAGAGCTTCTCTCTTCTCCCTCATCAACCAACTTCTTTTAGTTGCAATTATGTGTGCTTAGCAATGAAATTTGGATGTCAGAATAAGTTATTTTTTGGAGGAAAATATCATTTCCCCCTTAAATCATTTTACTCTCTAAAGCCTAGCACCATGCATGATTCATAGTAGTTGTTGAGGTAAATGTGTGGTAAAGTTCAATAAATGTGAAAGCAATGTCTGTACCTGCAATTGCTTTCTTAAAAAAGAAACACCAGATGGATAATGAAGAAACTAGCAAAAATTATACTGTTGAGGAGCAGGAAGAATCAGTATAGAAGGTGAGAACCAAAACCATCCATCCCAACACAGAGGACTGCTCACATTTTCATGATTTAACAACTCCACTACATGTGTGTCAACATGACTTTATGATTGCAGAAAAATTGCTCTAGAGGGTAATAGTTGCAAATAACTTCTCATTTCAGGAACTTTCTGAAAATCTTATTTCAATAAACATCCAATTGTTCAGCTCTTCAATAGAAGGCATAAAATGACAGATACTCCCCAAGTCATTCTAAGGGTTCTCAAAATATTTACCTTGCCACCTCAACCAAATGTAAATTATTAAAAACCTTGCCTCTCTCTAATCAAACTCTCTCATAAAAGTCCCTCTTTAAGCTATATTCCAAAGCTTCATAAATATCCCAATTTTCTCTTCCCCCTTTCAGACTTTACTAATACTTTATCAGGTTCATGTGCTCCCTTTCCAAGATAGAAATTCACACGATGTTTTCCCCAATAAACCATTTCTACAGTTTTGAGCAGCCATCATTCAACAGTAGACAGAATTAAAGTGAGTTTTTTTCTATGCATATTTCTTTTTCATACCACAGCTCTTTATTTTATTTGTTTATTTTGTTTATTATACTTTAAGTTCTGGGGCACATGTGCAGAACGTGCAGCTTTGTTACATAGGTATAAACGTGCCATGGTGGTTTGCTGCATTAATCACTCGATCATCTACATTAGGTATTTCTCCTAATGCTATCCTTCCACTATCCCCCCACCCCTGGCTCTCCCTCCCCTAGCACTCCATCCCCCAAAAGGCTCTGGTGTGTGATGTTCCCCTCCCTGTGTCCATGTGTTCTCATTGTTCAACACCCACTTATGAGTGAGAACATGAGTTGTCCAGTTTTCTGTTCTTGTGTCAGTTTGCTGAGAACGATGGTTTCCAGATTCATCCATGTCCTTGCAAAGGACATGAACTCATCCTTTTTTATGTCTGCATAGTATTCCATGGTATATATGTGCCACATTTTCTTTATCTAGTCTATCATTGATGGGCATTTGGGTTGGTTCCAAGTCTTTGCTATTGTGAACAGTGCCACAATAAACATACATGTCCATATGTCTTTATAATATAACGATTTTTTATAATCCTTGGGGTACTCAGTAATGGAATCGCTAGGTCAAATGCTATTTCTATTTCTGAATCCTTGAGGAATCGTCACACTGTCTTCCACAATGGTTGAACTAATTTATACTCCCACCAACAGTGTAAAAGTGTTCCTATTTCTCCACATCCTCTCCAGCATCTGTTGTCTCCTGATTTTTTAATGATTACCATTCTAACTGGTATCTCATTGTGGTTTTGATGGCATCTCATTGTGGTTTTGATTTGCACTTTTCTAATGACCAGTGATGATGAGCTTTGTTCCATATGTTTGTTGGCTGCATAAATGTCTCCTTTTGAGAAGTGTCTGTTCATAACTTTTGCCCACTTTTTGATGGGATTGGTTTTTTCTTGTAAATCTGTTTTAGTTCTTTGTAGATTCTGGATATTAGCCCTTTGTCAGATGGGCAGATTGCAAAAATTTTTCCCATTCTGTTGGTTGCCAGTTCACTCTAATGAGAGTTTCTTTTGCTGGGCAAAAAGTTCTTTAGTCTAATTAGCTCTCATTTGTCTATTTGGCTCTCATTGCCATTGCTTTTGGTGTTTTAGTCATGAAGTCTTTGCCCATGCCTATGTCCTGAATGGTGTTGCGTAGGTTTTCTTCCAGGGTTTTTATGGCGTTAGGCCTTATGTTTAAATCTTTAATCCATCTGGAGTTAATTTTTGTATAAGGTGTAAGGAAGGGATCCAGTTTCAGCTTTCTGCATATGGTTATCCAGTTTTCCCAACACCATTTATCAAATAGGGAATCCATTCTCCATTGCTTGTTTTTGTCAGGTTTGTCAAAGATCAGTTGTATGGCTTTCTTTCTGAGGCCCTGACCCTAAACTGGTATAAACATGTGGACCGCCCTTTGTTCTTGGCTGAGAGGTTTGAGCTCTGGCTGACTCTCGGACGTCAGTATAAAGGTGGTCTCTCAACAAACTCAGTGCATGATGCTCCTGTTTAAACTCTTGGGTATAACAATCTAATAACCTTGTTTGTCTCTTCTCTCCTTCAGGCCATCAAACTCCAAACTGTCATGTAGCCTTGGACGATGGCCCTTTTGCCAGGAATACTTAGACTGGTCTCTGAGGGAGATCTGACTGCCAACTTCCCAAAACAGCGCCTCACTGTCAGCAGGAAGCAGTTAAGATTGGTCTTCATCTTTATCCTTTCCCTTATTCTAAAGGCAGTTAGATATACTTCTTTAGAGAGGGAATGGTAGAGACAGGAGGCAGTCAAAACTCCCCTGGCAAAACCCCTCCTTCAAGCCTAAAACAGCCTGAAGGTGAAAAACCAGAGTGCCTGTCCCAGATGAAGCCTTCCCTTTTCCCAGCTGATTCTTTCTGAATAATGCCCACCTGTGCACAGGGAGAACTGGATGGAGCCTCAGGAAGTGAGCACCCTTTGCAGGGGAAGGAGTCTGGCCTCTCCTCTTCCTGGGTGGTGACCTGGGATTCAATCTGTGAGGTTCGGTCTGTTAACAGGAACCTCAGTCGCTTTACTGAGAGGCTTTTTCCTTTTCATCCAATAAATTCCATTACCCCTCACCCTTCAAAGTGTCTGTGTTTATAATATTTCCTGGTTGTGTGACAAGAACTCATTTTTCTTCTACAACAATAATATTTCTCATGTTTGCTATATCTTTACTTATTTAGTCTGTTCTTGCTCTATCAATTAAGAAAGGAGTGTTGAAATTACAATTATGTTTGTTGAAATACCATTTCTATTTTTTCAATGTTGTCAGATTTTACTTCATATATTATAAGGCTCTAGTGTTAGGCACATTTATAATTGTTATCTTTTCATTCTATAGTGACCTTTTAAATTAAAAGATCCTTCTTTATAACTAGTAATACACCTTACTTTAAAATCTATTTTTGTCTGATTTTACTGTAGCCACTCTAGCTCTAATTATATGATGATACAGATTTTAAATCAAGTTACCTGTAACTTATTTCTGTATTTCAATCTAAAGTAAGTCTCATCTTTTATGGATAGCACATAGCCATATATTTCTCTTTTAACCAAGTTAGTTACCGTATCCATCACCTCCCTTACCCATCATTTAAGTGGAATAATATTCTATTATAAATAGTATTCCTGTGTGTGGAGCATTAAGGGTGATATAGTGAGGGCTCAAAAGGAGACAAAAAGACTAAAAAATGTTTAAAACGTCTTAGAGATTGGTTAAGTTGCCATAACCAGAATGTTGACAGTAATATAGACAGTAAAAGCTATTCAGATGAAACTGCAGATGGAGATGAGGAATATCTTACTGGGACCTGGCATTAAGGCCATCTTTGTTACACATTAGCAGAAAACTTAATCATATTGTGTCCCTGTCCTAGGGCATTCTGGACATTGCTAAGCAGTAAATAGGCTACTGCACGGTTATCTCTAACTACTTCCAGTGAACTGCTAGAAAGAAGGGAAGTAGAGTGGAAAGATTTGGAAAATTGCTTCACCATGTGGTAGAGAATAAAATAGTGTTTTCAGAAGAAAAATCAAGCATGTGGTGTAGCAATCTTTTGCTAAATAGATTAGTGTAAAGAGAACAAAGCCAGAGGCTATTTATCAGAATGATAGGAAAAAGACCCAAAAGGCACTTCAAAGATCTTCCAGGCTGTTTCTCCTCTTTTACGCCCAGAGATTTTTAAGGGTGGAATCGTTTTGGGGGGATAGGTCTGGAGCACAGGCCTCTGGATTCTCTGCTCCATGCAAGCCAGCTGCTCTGGCTGCTCCAGCCATGGTTCAAGTGATTCTACGTACAGCTCATGTTGCCGCTTCAGAAGGCATAAGCAGTAAGCCTTGGCAATATCCACATCCATATGGCGGTAATTCTGCATATAGGCAGAATGCACGCAAAGAGGAGGTATAGAAGCCTCCACCTGGATTTCAAACTATTTGTCAAACTGCCTAGGATCTCAGGCAGAAATGTGTCACAGTGGCAGAGTCAGCACAGAGAATCTCCTCTAGAATGCCCAGTGGAACCACGGGAGCAGAGCCACCTCCCTTTGGACTCCAGACCCACAGAAATCATCAGCACCATGCAACACCAGCCTGGGAAATCTGCAGGCAACAGCACGCAACCCCAATGGGCTACACCCAGCAAAGCCCTGGAGATGGGGCTGCCCAAGGTATTAGAGCCCCTATCCTACCAGAGTGTGTCCAGTAAAAGGTACATGAAGTAAAAGAGTATTCTGAGCTTTGAGATTTAATGTCTTTCCTGCCGGGCTTCAGGCTTACTTTGGGCTGATTTTTCTTTTTGCCTGTTTCTCCCTTTTGGAATGAGATACTTACTTTATGCTTGTTCCACCATTGTATTTTGGAAGTAAATAAATTTCTTTTTTATTTTACAGGCTTACAGCTGGAAGTACTTTGCCTTAAGTCCCAGATGAAACTTTAGACTTTTGCTATAATGTTAGAACGAGTTAAGACTACTGAAGTGGGAAGAAAACACTATTCATTGTAAGTACATGAATTATAGGGGGAGCCACGGACAGAATGCTGTGATTTGAATGTGGTTTGTTTCTACCAAAACTCATGTTGAACCATGTTCCCCAAAGTGCTGGGATTACAGGCATGAGCCACCGCGCCCGGCCTATGTAATTTTTATAGCCATGTGGAAATGGTCTAATACCCAGGTCTTCTACAATTAAATTTACACCTAGGTATTTTACTTTTATATTGCTACTGTAAATGAGGTTTTCTTTTTAATTTCCTTGGGAGGTGGTGCCTTTAAAAGGAGTTTAGGTCATTCAGATGGATTATGTCTTTTGTTTGAGATTGGGTTAATTCTTTTAGAATGGTATAATTCCTGAAAGAATGGATTGTTATAAAGTGAAGTTGTCGCTCCATTTGGCCTTTCTTTCTTTAGTGTGCTTGCTTCCCCTTCCATTTCCCTGGCATGTCATAATGAAGTAAAGGTCATCATCAGATGCTGACCAAACATGGCTGCCCAATGTTACACTTTCCAGCCTCCACAATGCTGAGGCAAAATAAACCTCTTTTTTAATAAATTACCCAGTCTCAGTTATTTTATAATAGCAACTCAGAACAGATGAAGACAGATAGCATAGACATTTTCACAATATTATTTTTCTAATCCATGAACATGGCATATCTTTCCATTGATTTGTATTACCCTGAATTTCTTTCCTCATTGTTTATAGTTTTCAGTATTTAAGTTGATATAGTTTGGATGTTGTCTCCACCCAAATCTCCTGTTGAACTGTTGTCCCCAGTGTCACAGGTAGGGCCTGGTTGGAGGTGACTGGATTATGGGAACAGATTTCTCATGAATATGACCATTCTGTTAGTACCGTCCTTTCAATAGTGAGTGAGGTTTCATGAGATCTGGTCCTTCAAAAGTGTGTGGTACCTCCCCTTTCTGCTGCTTTGACCATGTGACATTCCTGCTCCCCATTTGCCTTCCACCATGATTGTAAGTTTTTTGAGGCCTCCCCAAAAGCAAGCAGATGCCAGCATCATGCTTTGCATATAGCCTGTAGAGGTATGAACCAAGTAAACTGCTTTTCTTTATAAGTTACTCAGTCTAATGTATTTTTTTTTTTTTTTGAGATGGAGTTTCACTCTTGTTACCCAGGCTGGAGTGCAATGGCGCAATCTCGGCTCACCACAACCTCCACCTCCTGGGTTCAGGCAATTCTCCTGCCTTAGCCTCCTGAGTAGCTGGGATTACAGGCACGCACCACCATGCCCAGCTAATTTTTTATATTTTTAGTAGAGATGTGGTTTCACCATGTTGACCAGAATGGTCTCGATCTCTTGACCTCGTGATCCACCCACCTCGGCCTCCCAAAGTGCTGGGATTACAGGCATGAGCCACTGCGCCCGGCCTATGTGATTTTTATAGCAATGTGGAAATGGTCTAATACCCAGGTCTTCTACAATTAAATTTAAATCTAGGTATTTTACTTTTATATTGCTACTGTAAATGAGGTTTCTTTTTAATTTCCTTTTAAGATAGCCCATTATTGCAATATAGAAAAGCTACTTATTTTTTCACATTAATTTTGAGTGTTGCAACTTTAGTGCATTCATTAATCAGTTCTAATAGTTTTTTGATAGTATCTTTAAGGTGTTTTGCACATAAGATCATGTTATCAACAAAGAAACAATTTCACTTTTTTCTCTCCTATTAGTATGCCTTTTATTTTGTTTTCTTGCCTAATTGCTCTGCTCTGGCTTCCAGTACTTTATCAAAGAGAAGTGGTGGGTCCAGGCATGGTGGCTCGTGCCTGGAATCCCAGCACTTTAGGAAGCCAGTGAAGGTGAATCACTTGAGGTCAGAAATTCAAGATTGGTCTGGGCAACACAGTGAAACCCCATCTCTACTAAAAATACAAAAATTAGCTGAGTGTGTTGGGGGGTGCGTGTAGTCCCAGCTACTCTGGAGACTGAGGTGGGAGAATTGCTTGAACCTGGTAGGCAGAGGTTGGAGTGAGTAGAGATCATGCCACTGCACTCCAACCTGGGCCACAGAGTGAGACTCTGTCTCAAAGAGAGAGAGATTGAGAGAGAGAGAGAGAGAGAGAGAGAGAGAGAGAGAGAGAGAGAGAGAGAGACAGAGACAGAGACAGAGAGACAGAGAGAAAGTGGTGAGAGTAAACATCTTTGTTTTGTCCCCGATCTTAGAGGAAATGCTTTCAATTAGTCACTGTTAAGAATAATAATACTAGCTATGGGTTTGTCATATATTGAATTGAAGTATACTTTTTCCATATATATAATTTGTTGAGAATTTTTATAAGAAAACTGTGCTGGATTTTATTAAGTGCTTCTTCTGCATCTTCTCATATTTTTATTTTTCGTTTTGTTAAAGTGGTGCATAACATTTATTGACCTGCATATTTTAAACCATCCTTGCAGCATAAGAATAACTCTCATTTGATTGTGACAAATGATTCTTTTAATGTGTTCTTGAATTGGGTTTGCTAATATTTTGTTGAAGATTTTTAAAATTTATCTTTATCAATGATATTGGCATGTGTGTGTGTATATATACATATGTATGTATATATATGTGTATATATATGTATATATGTATGTATATATGTGTATATATATATGTGTGTGTGTATATATATATGTGTGTATATATATATATATATATATATATATATATTTTTTTTTTTTTTTTCCTCTTGTAGTACTTGTCTGCCTTGGTGTTGTGGTAATGAATTTGGAATATAAAATGAGTTTGGAAGTATTGTTTACACTTCGGTTTTTTGAAATGGTTTGATAATTAGTATTATCTTGTCTATAAATGTTTTGTAGAATTTAGCAGTGAAGTTGTCTAGTCCTGGGCTTTTCTTTAATGGGAGATATTTTTTTTTAACTGATTCAATCTCTGTATTTATTATTACTCTGTTCAGGTTTCAAAGTCTTCATGTGTCTAGGAATTATCTATTTCCTCTAAGTTATCCAATGTATTGGTGTGTTCACAGTAGTTTCTTATGATTCTTCATATTTTAGTGGTATAAGTTGTAATGTTTCCCCTTTCATTTCTGATTTTGTTTACTGAATAATCTCTCTTTTGTAACTAGTAAGCCTAGTTAAGGGTTTGTCTATACTTTTTTAAAGGTGCTCCTAAATGCTCTTAATTTCTAACTGACCCCAGGTGGTCCATCCCTGCTTGTACTCCCAATGTTTCCTGTGGGACAAAATAGAAATGAGCCTTCTTTGAAGGATTCCTGAGTGATGGGAAAACTGAAGATTCACTTTCAACTCACTTTCCCCACTGTAGAAACTGCAGTTACAGGGTAATTCTCTTTGTATGGTACTGTGTTGGCCTAGGGAAAGGGCAATGAGGTGAAATATTTGAGGTCTTAATATTTGATTTCTTCTTTTCTTTGTTCTAAAATCCAAGGGTCCAAGGGAAGTCTTAGCCTCACTCCTGAGTACTGGGACATTTAGGATGATATACTTCCTGTATAGTTGCTGTTGGATTTCTATAGGGGGAGTGAAGCCCAATAATCCTACTCCACCATTTTGCTGATGTCACTCTTTCAATATTTTGAAAATACTGAATTATTTTTTCCTGCTAAATCTAGTATCTGGTCCTATGTAGTGTCAACATCTTTTGACTCCATACTCTTTTGAGTCTTGGTCACACTTTCATGTTTCTTTGGATATCATATAATTTGTTGTTGAAAATTTAATATATTAGAAAATGTATCATACCAACTCTGGAATACATTTTACATTTCTGTGTATGTGTGTTAAAATTAGCTTTGATGTGTAGCTCAGCCACTGATACTCTGCTTAATTTTATTTTACCATATTATTATTATTATATTTTTATGCCTTGTTTTCTAGGAATACCTCCCTGTGTCCATTTATTTATCCATTTATTTATTTTTTTGAGGCAGATTGTTATTCTGTCACCCAGGCTGGAATGTAATGGCTTGATCATAGCTCACTGTAATCTCAAATTCCTGAGCTCAAGTGATCTTCCCACTTCAGCCTCCCAAGTAATTAGGACTATAGGCACACACCACCAGCCCAGATGTATTTTAAAAAAACTTTTTTGCAGAGAAAAGCCTTCTCTATGTTACCCAAGCTAGGCTCAAATGCCTGGCCTCAAATGATCCTCCCAGCATGGCCTTCCAAAGTTCAGGGATTACAGGAATGAGCCTGGCCCTCCAGTGCATCTTCATAGTTTATCAATCACCCAATTATTTGGGTAGAGGATGTTTCCATAAGGTGTCTACCCACTTCATATTTATTAGTGAGTGGTTTGGAAAACACACTTAAAGTTGAAGTCCTCAAATCTCCCTCAGCCTGTATTTCTCAAATCCCTCTCAGGTCTCCCTAACAGCCAGTGATATGTGAGATCTTATCTCAGCCCTTCTATGGCTCTCTCAGTTTTAGAATCTCTTGGCTAACTTTCTTGCTAATACATTCCTCACCCAACCAAGACCTCCGTGTGCTAATATGTATGTGAGTTTTCTCAACTGTTCCCACCTGCTTTTGGCTGGCAAAGCCATAGATTTTCACTTACTACTCTAAACTAAGGAAGTTCCCTATGCATAGCCTCAGAACTGTTGGTTTTCAATGCCAGCTGTCACAACTACTATTTTTGCTGAATCTATTGATGTAAAGAGTGAAGATGGAAGCCACCCTGGAAAGAAGGCCACAGATACTCCTCTAACTTGCAACTGTTCCATTTACTTTAAAAGTAAATTTTATTTACTTGTTTTCTGTTTTAGTGCCTTAAAATGTTGTTTCTATTTTTTCCCCAATATTATACAGACGGTCCCTAAGTTACAAGGGTTCAACATACACTTTTTCACTCACAATGGGTTTATTTGAATGTAATCCTATCATAAGTCAAGAAGCATTTGGACTTACAATCTCTCAACCTACAGCTTTTGACATTAGGTGGCTATGAGAGTATTAAACATGTTTTGACTTAAGATATTTCTTTACTTATTGTAAGATATCATGATTGTAAGTCTAGAAGCATCTGCTTTTTGGAGAGAATCTGACAATAGCTTCATGCTGCCCAAACTAGAATAAATTAATTTTTTAAATCGGGGAATTTAATGCTAGTTCCCTAAAAAAATTTAATCTGGAATATATTGACTTGATAGCAATCATTCACTTCTTTCCATTCACAGTTGATTTGGTAAATTCAGTCATGATAAGGTTTGGATCTCTGTTCTTGTCCAAGTCTCATGTCAAATTGTAATCCCAATGCTGGAAGTAGGGCCTGGTGGGAAGTGATTTAATCATGGGATGGTCCTTCAGGAATGACTTAGCACCATTTTCATGGTGCTGTTCTCATGTTAGTGAGTGAATGAATTATCATGAAATCTTATTTAAAAGTATGTAGCACCTCTCCCCATCTCTTGACCCTGCTCCTGCCATATGAGATGTTCTGCTCCCCTTTTATCTTCTACTGTGAATGGAGGCTTCATGAGACCTCCCCAGAAGCAGAAGCTGCTATGCTTCCTGTACAGCCTGCAGAACCATGAACCAATTAAACCTTTCTTTCTTCAGAAATTACCCCATTGGATATTTCTTTATAGCAATGCAAGTACAAACTAATACAAGCCAGCAAAAAGAACCATCAGAATTTTTATAAAACACTTGGAAGAAGTTGTGATGAAATAAAAATTTTCTTTCTTTTCTTTAAGTTACATTTAAATCAAAAGTAAGATTATATCTAAATGAAACTTTAAACATATAAATTAATGTACTACAAAGTCCATAAATAAAAGATAAAGAAACATATAAAACTAAAATGCAATGAGTAGTGTGGGAGTTGACTCTAAGGTAAAATCAAAGTCATTTTTCAATAATTTGGGCTGAAAATATTCCTTGGATTATTACAATTTTGAGATTATTAGGACTGAAAATTAAGTAGCTAGAAAAGCAGAGAATATTTTGAAATTATTCAAATAGTTTAGATAAATGATAAATGACAAAGTTAAGTATTGTTGTCCGATCGCATTATAAAAAGCCTAACAAGAGTCTTGGTCACAGTTTGTAGGACTATTATTGTGTGCTGTTGGATTGCATACATGGATTACAGAAAGAAACAAAAGTAATTATCCACCCAGTACTTTTCCTTTGTGCATGTTACTTAAAATCACTAGGTCTCAGTTGCTTATCTGCAACATAATTAAAGTACTTTTCTTCATATTAGTAACAGTGTGAACACTCAATAAATTGCAGTAATTATCAAAGATAATGGTACTAATAGTAATAGTAATGAAACAAGAGATGGTACCAACAGCAACAAAAAGTCATGGACGCTGCCTCAGTATATATAGTCAAATTATTTAATGCATAAGCAATGATACAAATCTATACATGAATAAGTGTTAAAGGGATAGAAACCTGCAACTTAAAAAAAATTTTGCTCTCTATATGACAGCAGCCATAGGGAAATTATACTGGGTTACTGAGGCAGGCTTGTCACTTTGCTTTGGTGTATCTCTAAATATAACATAAATAAAAAACATCCCTATTTCAGATGGCATGGAAACAAATCCCTTTTTAAATAGTACTTTTATTTTGAATGTGTTTGGCTGAAAACAGAAAAGTCAAAATTTCAGATCTTCATTCTGCAACTGAATGCTTGTGGCTGTAATCTCATATGCAGGATCAAACCTCATATAAAATTGCCATTGCATATGTTCCTTTAAATCTCAAAACAGAAACATAATAATATACAATGTAGAGAATATGTTCTAGGACACCATAGACTATTGAGAACTTTTAAAAATGCAAAAAAGCACAAAGAAAAGACTATGACTATTTGGATTCAAAAGAAACCCCAACCCTATGTGAAAAACACATTCTGTTATTTATGCTATATATATCTAAATCTTAAATAAGAACAATAATTACAAAAACTCATAAAAGAGATTCATTTCAAGCAATTTTGTTAAACACATATTTATCAGATGAATGAGCTCCTCTAAGGCACTCTCAGTGTGTTAAGGACATGTCATGAATTTTTTAACTACTTAATAATACATTTGCTTCAGGGGTGACTCAGTTTAATAAATCATATAAGTTGCAATACGTTTTATCACATATTTATGGAAAGAGATATTCTAATTTCTTAAGCACTGCTTTTCTAACTATTAAGAAGCAGCTTAATATAACCAAGGGACAAAAGAACAAACAATAATATTATATACAATGAAGAACTCCAAGAAAATGCATTTAAAAGCACCTCTAAACCATGAGATTTTAAGTTTACATTAATGAATATGTCTTTAAGTTATATGCAGCTGTTTGTGTGATGAACATCTTAATGAGAAAAGCATCCATAAATTTCATCACATTATGAAATTAGAAATTGGTTGTGAGCATTTTTTCTATGTGATGTTGCCATATCAACTCTCGCACTAAACCCAGCAACTTGCCAAGGGTATAAATTTGGGATTCATCAGAGATTATGTGGACACAAGCAAGGAGCATTGGTCAAGAATATAATTAAATGCATGGGGAAATCCTTGTGGTGGTAGTCTTCCCAAACTTTGTAAACACAAATTCAGAACAATACAAATACTAAACCTGAAAATTCTAACCCAAAGCAGTCAGACAAGAAATTTGAATAACTGGAAACCCACAGCCAAAAGCACAGGAAGATTATTCTATACCAGAATTAGTCAGAAACTAAAGTGGAAGCTGAAGACCAGCAGCAGTGACCACATCATGCCCCTTTCTGAGGGGTGAAGCAAGGAATGCTACAACTTGTATTTAGTAAGACTGCTTGTATGCCGTTTTCTTTTCTTTCTTTTTTTCTTTTTCTTTCTTTCTTTCATTCATTATTGTTTTAAATTTTACTTTAGGTGCATACTATATCTGGCATTTCTCCCTGATGTTATCCGTCCCTACCCTCCCCAGCCCCTGCTGTCCCTCCCCTACCCCCCCAACTTCCCCCAGTGTGTGATGCTTCTCTCCCTGAGTCCACGTGTTCTCACTGTTCAACAAACACCTATGAGTGAGACCATGCGGTGTTTGGCTTTCTGTTCTTGTGTCAGTTTGCTGAGACTGATGGTTGCCAGATTCATCCCAGTCTCTACAAAGGACACAAACTCATTGTTTCTTTTATGGCTGTGTAGTATTCCATGGTGTATATGTACCACATTTTCTTTGTCAGTCTATCATTGATGGACATTTGGGTTGGTTCCAGGTCTTTGTTATTTACACAGGGCTGCAATGAACATACACGGTATGCAGTTTTCTTAACCATGCTTGGATGACCATTTTCAAACCCATGTTTTGTAATTTGTGTATGTTTGACCCAATTGTAACAATTTTATCTAATGTCAGAAGACTTAGAATGTAACTATAGTCACTTATAATAATATAACTATGGCACACTACCTTTTATATAAAATTATCTAAGAAATGCAGAAATATTATCAATGAGTGCTTGAATCAAATAAAGTATGGTTCAACTAAAGTCTAATTGGAGAGTAAGATACAAATAAACATAACAATGCCTAGTTTCTAATTTATTTGTTCACAATAAACTTATTAACTTGTTATCATTAGTCCAGTCAAATTTGTTTCAAAGTTACATCACCCAACTCAAACATGACTAACTTATATTTTTCTTTTACTTCTTGATTTTATACATGAATCAGGCAACATTCTGCTGAAATAATCCTATTAGATTTTTAACTACAGCCTAAGTAGAAGTGATCAAGTCACCCAAACAAAAGTGGCTTCATCTTAAATTATCAAAGTATTTCTGTCAATGTTCCTGCCATGTTTTGCAAATAAAAACACTTGAAAACTAATTAATCCATTATAAATTAATAGATGGGATAATACTTCCAATTGAAATGTTTGCCTCATATTTTTGTTTACTGAGTGCAACAGAAGCATCTTTCCTCAAATAAGGAGATGGGAGATTTTTCCACATTGCAAGTTCATGGTAGTCAGTCACGGTAGTGAGTCTTGTTAGTTTCTTTGGTTCATTTTTTCTTTTAATGATAAATGAGCACAGTGGCTAGGGTGGATTGTGCAATGAGGACGGAAAAAAAAACTGATATGGCTCTGACCTCTATGGATGATTGACTGCAGCAACGAAAGCTAATGACTGTGAAAGCAGCAACCTTTTATTGCTTTTTAAACTTCAGGACATATGTCAGGACAGTAAAAAGCTAACAAAGTGGGAGCGACTAACATTGTATGCTGTTTTTCTTTCTTTGAGTATGCAACAAGAAAGAATAAACAAGAAAGAAACAACAACTACCAAGGGCCCTTTTCTCATTTTGACATTTTGTATATTATTCCAAGGTGAGAAAGCCAGATTACAGAATTTCCATTGTAAAACAAACCACATGGGAGAACTGGCTTGAGTTATTGGATACTTAGTTTACGTAGCAATTCATTTCCAAACATTATTTCACAAATGTGTTGTAAACAAACATTGATAATTTGAGGAGATCAACATGAATCTTTCACCTAACATAGTCATATAGTCTGACTGTGTCTATGGCCATCAAGATTATCACAGAAAAGCACAGATGCTTATATAACCTTGATTTCTAAAAAAAAGTTCTGCATTGGGTAAAATACTCTTCTTGAAATTGCACAGAGGGAATACTGAGGTATGATAAGGACATCTAGATAATCATCCACATCAGTAATACACAAGCTTATCAATCTGTGAGGTAATAGATGTCCAGCCATCCTCATGCCTGACATGTGATCTAAAGCACCCAATGGCCTGGGTCACAAAGACCAGACCCAGTCAACTCGAGCAGTCTAGAGGTTTATAAAGTATGTATGATGAAGGAAAGTTAATGCTGAAAATTCACAAAGCCAATTAAAGTCACATTGAAAATTAGCAGAATCAGGTAGCCGTGTATTTTACTAATCAGAAATGAAATCAAATAGGATCATTTGAGAATATAATATACACAGAGCACTCTATCATTGTATATAATATATACAGCGACACATATGAAGATATAAAATGAATATAAAGTATCATTCCCATTCTAATCAAATACATACTAGATGGGGAGAAATATATGGATCAATTAGCATCCATGTAAAATAATGCAAATTTAAGTGGAAAATTGTCTATTGACTTGCTATAGGTTTCATCTATCATAAACATTTTACTGACAAAGTAATTTGGGAATATTTTGAGCTGAGTTGTAAACCAGTACAAGGTAGGATTTAAAGAAAGTGGGGAAGATGTAGTCCTTCATTGGGAAAGAAACTCAGCTTCAAGGAGAGGCATACATTAATCAGTGAAGTAAAGCAAACAGAAGAAAGTCTGGTAAGAAAGAGATATTTTTGAGTTGGTAATAAGTCTATGAAGGCTGTTCAGCACGGAAGTCTTTGGAGGTTGCTATGGGATAAATTGTGTTCTTCTGAAACTCACATGTTAAAGCTCTAACCCTACTGCCTTAAAATGTAACTGTTTTTGAAGACAGAATTTTTAAAGAGAAAATTAAGTTAAAATTAGGTCATTAGGGTGGAAATTAATCCAGTCTTGACTGGCATCCTTATAAGAAGAGGAAACGTATACACATAAAAAGAGATACCGGGTTACACATGCACAGAAGCAGGACCATGGGGAGAGACAGCAGAAGAGAGGCCATCTGCAAGGCAAGAAGAGAGGCTCAGAGGGCACCAATGCTGCTGGCATGCTGATCTTGGAATTCCAGGACCCAAACCAGTGAGAATATACATTTCTGTCATTTAAGCCACCCAGTTGGTGGAATTTTGTTACAGCAGCCTTAGTAAATTAACAGAGGTGAAGAGTATATTATGTGAAAACAGTTTGAGACTATAAACTTTGTTCCCACAAAGATGGAATGTATGCATTGGGAGAACTCATTTATTTTTCCATCATCAAATTATCATCTTACTCTTGAACTCTCTTGTACCACCCTCAATTCTTGATAGGATTGATTATCAAGAATTATTCTTAGTGAGGAATTCTAACACTGTAACTATGTATCGATTTCCCATATTCAAGAAAAATAATTGTACTATTTTTTTTAAAAAAAAAACCTCTCAGTATAAACAGAGAAGTATATGGTTCTCTGACTTGCAGAGTAATAAAATCTGTGCCACCATCAGCAAATGACAGACAGTTTCAAAAGTCCCTTTGACTAGACCCCTATCCTGTAATAGTCTTGTTATTCGGGGTAAGGACTGCATCTGATAGGAACTATTTTGGTAGTTGCTTTAATTCTATGTTTTGTTCTCATAATAGAATTATGCTCTGCTCTCATAATAGAAAATTTTTATCATGCTAGGATAAATACTTTTTTAAAATGTTATCTATCAGTTTCATTGATGTTTGGGAAAGGTAGCATTTAGTAATGCTTTCTTTTCTCTTTCTTTCTTTTTTCTTTTTCTTTTTTTTTTTTTTTTTTTTTTTGGTGAGGTTGAATTACTCATAGCAGCCTATAATAGAGTGTGTTTTCTAATTAAAAAAAAGAATTTTAACATCTCCTACATTTTCAAAAGAGTACCTCCAAGAACAGAAACCTGTGTTTTATCAATCTTTCCACTGACATTTTTAGGAGAAATGTGAGAGGTTAGTGATTTCAACTCTTTGGGGATCTGTATGCTCATTTAAAATGTCTGTGAATCAGCTGTTGTGCTTCATCGTTAAGAGGATCTAAGATACTAAAGCTCTAATCGTTTCAAACACAAGTTTTTAAAAATGAAAATCTGATCACAACACTTCTCTGTATCTGCCTAGTTTTTAGAATCAATTCCAAATTTCTTTATATATTTGATGAAACTGCATAATTCAATCTCTGCATAATTTTCCAATCTCTGATGAAACTGCATTATTCAATTTCTGCATAATTTTTATCTCACTTCATGGCACCAATCTTCATCTCCCATATATAACAAACTCAATATATACATTCAATTAACTACAAAGTTCTTTCAAGTCCTAGATTACACTACATTGTCTCATCTATGGACCTCCATATATGCTATTCCATCGTCCTAGCACCCTAAGGTATCATCCTGTCTTACTTGGACTGGCCAACTCCAATTCATGCTTGCAATATCAGCTTATAATTTGCTGCTCCTAGAAACCACCACAGACAGATCATTTCTGGAAATCCGATCTAGTGATTTAAAGAACTAAAGAACTCTTTAGTGAGTTCTGTAATTACACCAGAGCAAATGAATGTCTGCCTTCTATGAGCTGTGTAGTAGAGAAAGTAACAAGTTCCAAAGCTTTCTCTCTTCTTCTGAGAACACAGAATGGTTCCCAGAGCCAGAAAACTTGATTGGCCCTTAACAAACTTAATATAATCCTTTCTCCTCATACCCAAATTTATCCTGATATGAAACTTCTAAGAGCAACTGGAATTCAAAGGCTAAAAGGCCATTGGTCCTATCCCATTTTTTCATGGTTTTGCTTTAGTAGAAGATGGCTTCAGTTTCTAGCCTACCAGCAAAACATTTGATGGTCATTCAGACCTTGATAAGTTGCTCAATTTTTAGGCGTTTCATTTATTAGCATTAAAGATATTTTGTTTTAATCTTATCTATTCATATATACATTTTTTTTGAGACGGAGTCTTGCTCTGTCACCCAGTCTGGAGTGCAGTGGCACAATCTCTGCTAATTGCAACCTTCACCTCTTGGATTCAAGCAATTCTTGTGCCTCAGCAACCCAAGCAGCTGGAATCACAGGCATGCACCACCATACCCAGCTAATTTTTGTAATCTTAGTAGAGATGCAGTTTCACCATGTTGGCCAGGCTGGTGTCAAACTCTGGACTCAAGTGAGTGCCCCCTTCAGCCTTCCAAAGTGCTGGAATTACAGGTATGAGCCACTGCACCAAGCCTATTCACATATACTTTTTAAAGAAATAGAAATAATATAAATGAAAAAGGAAAATTCAATATAAATATGCAAATTATAACAATAACTTTAGTTTCTCATACTGGCAAAGAAAAAACAATATGACTATTGTGAAGGCAATAGATTCTTTCAAATTAAACCAAAGGAAATCTTCACACAAAGGTCTTCATAGAAAGAAAAAATTAATGTTTTCACTATGCTGACTCATTTAATTACAACTATGAATATGAAGAATTAATCTCTCTGAAACTATGCATTTATATGCAATTTTTAAAAATTCATTTTAATTTAAATCATAGACACTGAAATTAAAATACTAACTATATTAAATACATTCTGATCTATCAACTATATCTTGCTCATCTAATCAACTGCCCTGATTCCAATACCATTGTGAAGATAATATCCTATATAATTAAATTCACTTGGTTTAGCATGTTTTCCACATATGCTCTTAAAAATATTAGTTATATATATGATGTTTTAAGAGTATGAGTGTAATTATGTATACATATATGTTTTAATGAAAGCATACACCTTCATTTGTAAAATATAAGAATGAAAAATGATAAAGAACTCTAAAATACAGCTCAACAATTTATGTTCTTAAGGCTGACAGCTTAGATAGTTTTCTATTAATATGATATCAAAATGAACACATCTACTTAAAAGAAACCAGTTATAGACAATAAAACCCAGCACACCTTATAAAACTAAAGGTGACCAAAGACTGGATCCTCGGTAGGTCTTACTAATTCCACAGCTGAACCAGTGATTTCATGTTTCACAGAGGATAAGAAAAAAAAATAATAATTTTTTAAAAAGCATAAAAGTATGAGACTTTGAATTGTTTTCCCATGTGACAACAGAGAATAAATAAATTATACTGGCAAATAGTTGTGCCTAGAAGGGACACCAATGACCATAAGAACCAACTCTTTGTTACACAGATGAGAAGATGAGAACTTATTTGTCTTGGATAATAAAAGTGGTTGCTGAGAGAACACGGGCCCCAGTCTTCTAGATCGATATTATTTCCCCTTAGAACACTGAGGCTCTGCTAACAAACAAATCATCATATCAGCTGACTCTAATTCACTGAGATATGCTTACATTGAGCATGGTAAATGAAGAAGTGCACTGGAATTGCTGTAATGGCATTGTGTTTTCCTTATCTATCCACCCCCACAACTCATCTTGTACTTTCCTCCCATTCATATGGGGAAATGGAAAAAATATTTGTAATATGTTATTTCTTTTCTCAGTTTGATGAAAGGAATATTGGACCAATTATATGTATGTATTTATAATTATAATAAATGCTTATTATTTATATATGCTAAAGTCACATTAAGTGCTATATACATAATATTTTATTTTATATTTATGATACAGATACTGGTACCCCAAATGTATAAATTTGGAAACTGTACTTTAATTGATGAAGATTATTCAGATGAGGACCCAGTCTCAAATCTAGATGCATATGACACCAACTCATGTGCTGTGAGCCATGTCATATACCACTTCAAAATCCTTTCCTTCTACATCTGGTATTTACTCAGTGTATTCTCATAGATCCTTGAATGTACACTGTTTTAGCTGCCATAAAAAAGAATGACCTCAGATTGTGATCACTCTCTGTGAGTGCTATACTACTTATATGATCTGTGTCCAGTAATTATTGGTCATATTTATTGGTGTCATAAGAAAGCATAGATATGTCCTGTTGTTAATCATTATTCTACCATTGCATATTCAAGTCTTGGAAGATTTGGATTAGTAAAATATGTCCAAGTAGCTCATGCTATCCAAAACTGATTATGCTGATAAGTCATGTATTAGGTCCTTGTTGATCTCCACTGTGTTCCAAAAATAATACCTTTTCATGGTTAAAACCCACATGCATTAACCTTCTTGAACAGCAGCACATTTTTCCACATGCTTCTCTTCCTTTGCTTTTAATGCTTAAATTTTTATCTAAAGGTTTGTATACACCAACACTAGGATCTCTAGCCAATAGGATCAGAAAGTGCAATATTGTTATGTGCAGGTTACCAGTGAGGGAAAAGTTAATTAGTGCAAGATGATGTTGAGGATGGAGTCCATAATGCTGAGACTTCACTCTGGACCTCAGAGAGAGTGATGTGATCTCTCTTAATTCAAACTTCTTCACTAAAATGAGGCACATAGCTTCCAATTTTTAATGAGGTCTAGATAGTTTTGGCATTCAGTTTAATACATTTCTATAAACTTTCTACATTGTATGAAACTTCAGCATGTGAGTAATGGTAGTTTTCAAACAAACTGTCATTAACTAAATGTAAACAGAGGCTTTGAGAGGGGCAAACTTCATTTTTTGCTCAATGTTAAACTTGAGTATTGAAAGAAAAAATGGTATGCCAAAAAAAGTAGGGAAAAAAAAGATCGTTTAAGAAATAGCCAGTATCCCTGCTTACATCAAGTAGAGAAAAAAGAGCAATTAAAAAAGAGTAAGATGGTGTGATAGTTAATTTCTATTGCAGATAGACTTAGAGAAAGCCTGTTGTGTCATGAAGATGCAGCTGTAGAAAGAACACATGCAACGTGTCATCAACAGAAACACCATCTCCCGTTTGGCAGAAAATACCAGTTGGTTAACATATAATTATTATTGACTAAAAATAGCCCAGTGGTAATTATCTCAGCTTAGCTTTATTTCACTGGATGATTATATTTCAGCATGGTGTTTGTGTGTAGTCAACAAGCATTTCTGGGGACATAAACACAAACTGTGAAGAGCTGCCTTTTTTTCTATTTCCAAATCAAGTGCTGTTTCTTCATTCAAGTTATGACAAATAGTACTTGAGTATCTCTACAAGGGGACAGTCACTGTAATAAGAGCTGAAGAGGCAAAAATCATACAATAAAATGCAGGGCAGGGTTCAGAAAATAACCTTGTATGTAGAAGTACTTTATCGACCACTAACAAAGAAATCCCCAAGTTCTTCCTAATGCCCTCAAGAACCTGCCTATAAGGAATAAGATGTCAATGAGAAGAGGCGAGAATATTTTATAATGAATGAGAATGCTAAATAATGAAAGACTAGTTCACTATAGAGAAGTCAGGTTAAGTAAGTCTATGAAATTGATTTATTTACCAAATAAGTAATAACAAAGAGGCTCTAAGATAAATAATCATATACTGAAAACTACTCTTTTGTGAGTATTTTTCTAAGAGTTTCCCAAATGCCTCATGCATTAGGTTGAGTGACTCTAGAATGCAAGAGGTGTTTTGTTGCTAGTGGGTGTTACAATTCATGGGCATTACTCTAACGGGACTCTTCCCACCATCCTATCCACTTAAAATTCTTTGGGTGACAACCACACTTGACTTCATAACATTGGGTTCAAGAAGATTATTATTTAGTTCATTATATCAGTTACTTATTCATTAAAACAATGGAATTCTAAGCATCCAGCACATGTGAGATGTAGCAGAAAATCTAACAAAATATGAATGATTCCTTCTGAGAGTATTGAAGGGCAAAGAAAAATTAAACAAATTAATACACAAGATATAATTAACTTGTAACTTGTTGCTTGCCGTTAACTGAGATGTGGTAAGCCCCATGTAGTTTAAATTGAAATGAAGTGGAATGAGTGTGACTGCGTGTGTGTGTGTTTGTGTATTTAGTAAAAGCACCTAACTGCAGGAGGAGGGAATGTTGCAGCTGTGTGCACTTTGTTTGCTCTGTCAACATTTTAAAATCTGATGTCATTAAGTTTATAAAAGTCAAGGAATCATAGAATACATTCTTCACCAAGACAATGTGAGTGATTTTGATTGCAAAAGCAGCAGAGAAAAGAATAGTTCAATATCAACCATATGATTTGGTAAAGGAAAGTTGAGAAGTTATATGTGTTTTCCCTCAACAGGCTGAAAACTTGTGTGTTTTGTTAATTTTGCTGTGACTCCAGGTAGCTCTTGAACCAAGCTTAACCTTCAAATGTTAAACGAATAGCAATTAAAATCTCTATAACACCCAGATTATATATTCTATGTATTCTTTGGACTACTGTTGCAATCCTTTTAATTAACAGGATTGTAGAAGCCACATTCATTGGAAATTATTTGTGGAATGTAAACTAAAATTTCATTAAATGACTTCCTCTCTAGAATTCACTGAGCATTGAATATGAGCAAGATGCTGTAAAATGCACATTGTTTCAGTCATCAAGGGGTTTACAGCCTAGTGGGAGAATAAAATGATATAATCAGGAAAGTTAATATAGCATTTTAGATGTTGTTGTACAAGTTCACTCACAATTCTATTGCAAATATAAAGAAAAAACTAAGCAGAGCTAGTTGAATCACCCTAGAGGGACATGAAGTATTTGTCCAAGCAGTATTCCAAATCCATCTTTTTCTCTCTATCTTCATGGTGCAACTCTGTTGGGAACCGCCTGCATCTCTCACCTGACCTATATTCATGCCCTGCTAACCAGTCCAAGGCTACTACCCTTGACCTCTGACAATCTCCTGCAGCCAGGTTGCTCTCCTGCAACAGGAAAGAGTCTCATCTAATTCTCCTGCATTAAAAATTCTCGGCTGGGCGCGGTGGCTCACGCCTGTAATCCCAGCACTTTGGGAGGCCAAGGCGGGTGGATCACGAGGTCAAAAGATCGAGACCATCCTGGTCAACATGGTGAAACCCTGTCTCTACTAAAAAAAAAGATACAAAAATTAGCTGGGCATGGTGGCGCATGCCTGTAATCCCAGCTACTCAGGAGACTGAGGCAGGAGAATTGCCTGAACCCAGGAGGTGGAGGCTGTGGGGAGCCGAGATCGTGCCATTGCACTCCAGCCTGGGTAACAAGAGCGAAACTCTGTCTCAAAAAAAAAAAAAAAAAAAAAAAAATTCTCAGCACATATATTATAAAATCCAAATTGCACCCTATGTCATAAAAGCCTTCACATATCGTGGCACCTATCTACCTCTTCGACTTTATCTCAAAATACCCTTCTAGTTTACTCAAGACACCATACAAATCAAAATCTTATATTCAGCCTTTTACGTTTGTTGAGTAGACCATGTGTGTTCTCATCTCATGGGGTTTACATCTTCAATCACTTCTTCTTAGAACAAAAAGGTGATATTACCTATAATTTAGCTTTTATAGAAACTTTACATCATATGTATTTTTTAACCTTTGAAGGTTAAGTTTAATATTTGCAGATGCTTTCCATAATTCAGCTATTAAGCCAATGTCACGTGGTCACTTCCCCAGAGAAGTCTTCACTGACCTCCCAGTGCACATTTGCCATCGTCACATCTACCGCTTTTTTTCTTTATTTCTTTACAGCACTTACCAACATTTTGTTGATTTAATTGTATACAGACTGTTATCATCATCAATTATAATGTGAGCTCCAGAAAACCTTCACTAGCTCATCATATTTACCTTTAGTCACTGACCCAGTGCTTGTATAATACCTGTAACCTATAAAACACAATAACCAAGTGAAACATGACTATGACTCCTAAATCTAATGAATAAAAATATTACACACCTAATTAAATTTGAATTTCAGATAACAACATATTATTTTAATATAAGAATGTCACAAATTGCATAAAAGATACTTCAATGTCACTGGGATCTTTACTTTCTTTAGACTGGGATTCAAATAAATCAATTATAAAGAGAATTTTAGGGCAGTTAGGAATTTTAAAAAACTAAAACAGAGTTCAGTGCAAGTCCCACTAATTTGCTCTGATGTGATGATAATGGTTTGGTTATGAGGACAGTATCTTAATTTTTTTTCCAGATGTCATAGGTAAATGTCTGTAGTCTCTTAAATTTTTTTAAAGAAAAACTAAAACTAAATATAAGTTTATGAAGCAACTAAGGCCAGATGGGGGGATGGTGCTGAAAACCACAGCTGAAGGGGTTAGCCTCCCCCTCCTCAGATCACAGATGAGCCAGGCAAAGGAGGAAAATGCTCATAAGCACCACAGGCCCAAAACCTGCAGAGATCTTATCTCACTCCTCTCTACTTCCTTATATATTGTAATTTTTCATTCAAAATAGAAAAGAAACATACTTATAGACATACCTTAAGATATATGCGTTTAGCTACATAGCTGAATTCAGCACTCCTTAAAGGGATGGACTGTGCCCTTCATATTTTAGTATTCTTACACAGCTTTTTTACTGAGTACTTAACATACAATCAATCAATATGTACTGATTATTATAAACACATTGAAGAATCAATTTATTAGAGGGTAACAAAATATGTCAGCCACCAAATATGCCACTTTGGCATAAGGATTATTGTGAGAGGAACCCAACTGAGAAGTAGCATATTTAAGAAAAGTCTCAATGGAACAGAACAGAGGCATCGGAGGCAACACAACATATCTACAACCATACAATCTTTGATAAACCTGACAAAAACAAGCAATGGGGAAAGGATTCCCTGTTTAATAAATGGTGTTGGGAAAACTGGCTAGCCATGTGCAGAAAGCAGAAACTGGACCCCTTCCTGACACCTTACACTAAAATTAACTCCAGATGGATTAAAGACTTAAACATAAGACCTGACACCATAAAAACCCTAGAAGAAAATCTAGGCAAAACCATTCAGGACATAGGAGTAGGCAAGAATTTCATGAACAAAACACCAAAAGCATTGGCAACAAAAGCCAAAACAGACAAATGGGACCTAATCAAACTCCACAGCTTCTGCACGGCAAAAGAAACAGTCACTAGAGTGAATCAGCAACCAACAGAATGGAAAAAATTCTTTGCAGTTTACCCATCTGACAAAGGCTGATATCCAGAATTTACGAAGAACTCAAACAGATTTACAGGAAAAAAAACAAGCCCATTCAAAAATGGGCAAAGGATATGAACAGACACTTTACAAAAGAAGACATAGATGAGGCCAACAAACATGAAAAAATGCTCATCATCACTGGTCATCAGAGAGATGCAAATCAAAACCACATTGAGATACTATCTCACGCCAGTTAGAATGGCGATCATTAAAAAATCTGGAGACAACAGATGCTGGAGAGGATGTGGAGAAATAGGAACACTTTTACACTGTTGGTGGGAGTGTAAATTAGTTCAACCATTGTGGAAGACAGTGTGGCGATTCCTCAAGGCCTTAGAAATAGAAATTCCATTTGACCCAGCAATCCCATTACTGGGTATATATCCAAAGGACTATAAATCATTCTACTATAAAAACACATGCACATGAATGTTCATTGCAGCACTGTTTACAATAGCAAAGGCCTGGAACCAACCCAAATGCCCATCAATGATAGACTGGACTGGGAAAATGTGGCACATATACACCATGGAATATTATGCAGTGATCAAAAATGATGAGTTTTTGTCCTTTGTAAGGACATGGATGAATCTGTAGAACATCATTCTCAGCAAACTGACACAAGAACAGAAAATGAAATACCACATATTCTCACTCATAGGCGGGTGATGAAAAAATGAGAACACATGGACACGGGGAAGGGAGTACTACACAGTGGGGTCTATTGGGGGAATGGGGAGGGACAGTGGCGGTGGGGAGCTGGGGAGGGATAGCCTGGGAGAAATGCCAAATGTGGGTGAAGGAGAGGAAGGCAACAAAACACACTGCCATGTGTGTACCTAAGCAACTGTCTTGCATGTTCTGCGCATGTACCCCAAAACCTAAAATGTAATAAAAAAAAAAGTCTCTGCCCTTCCTGTTTGCCAAAGGAGAGACAGATGTGTAAAATCACCTTCCTCCTCTCTCTACCAGGAAGGATAAAAGGTAATCTCTTGAGACAACTTTAGACTGTTATCAACTTGAGATAGCAGCAGAGGAATCAACAAAAGAAACTTTATTAATTGTCCATTATCAACCATTAATTTCCTTTCAAATGCCTTCCCACAACATACTGCCCCTAGAAGCTCAAAATCCTTTCCCTTTTTTTTGTCATTTTACTACACGACAATAATTGTTTTGCTAAGATGCTTTATAAGCTTAAGTTCTAACCATCATCACTCATCACTGAGTGCGCTCCTCACTGAGTGCTCTCACAGGTAAGAGTGATGCATGTGTTAATAAAGTTCTATTTATTTTTCTTTTGTTAATCTGACTTTTCTCTATCTAGAACCCCACCTGATGAACCCATATGGATAGAGAATAAAGAAAAATTTCCCTCCCCTACACTCTTTTGTAACAGAGTGTTTTACTTTGACTAGGGAAAGAGGAAACAAAGAAACTTGTTTTTCTTGTTCACTTGATTCTTTTCATTAACATTAACAGTGTTTTAATTACTCTTGCCTCCTTTTTGCCTCCCTTATAAAGTTTGTCTAATACAATAAATTTTCTAGGAGATTTTTGAGTGATCAATATAAGGTATATAAATTGCCTACCCACCAATTATTCCACAGAATTAAAACACTTAAAAATAAATTAAATAAATCCTAATATTCAGCTTTACCTATAGGCCAACATTGCTCCCAAGTGGTGTAGTCACAGAATATCATTACAATCCATTTGTTTGTCTTTTGGCAATTTTGTTTGCCAAAACAGAAAATGTATATCATACCTTATGTAGGAGTGGAAAGATGTGATACCTTTCCTCACCCATCATAAGGATCACAATCATACTCCTACAACAAAAGACAGTTAAGAAGTGAAAAGCTTACCAAAATTTTCAAATCAAAGCTTTATGTGATAGGGGAGCTTCAGAAATAAAAACTCAAAGACTCAGGAAAAAAACATATTTATGCTTTGGTTTGGTGAAAAATGGACAGCCGTGCAGAAATATGACTGAACAAAAGGGAATGGTTTAATGCTCACAGACTGAAGAAGGACTTAGGGAGGCCTGTCTTCAGATTCATCCTGGCCTTTCTGTGTATCACTCCTTCCTCCCAGGTATCTGAGCAGGACCCCTCTGGAATGAGGGTCCCCATGAGAGTTGAGAAAATGGAGAAAGTGATTATATAGTCCATTTTCATGCTGTTGATAAATGCATACCTGAGAATGGGGAGAAAAAGGTTTAATTGGACCTACGATTCCACATGGCTGGGGAGGCCTCAGAATCATGGCAGGAGGTGAAAGGCACTTCTTACACGGTGGTAGTGTAAGAAAATAAGAAATATACAAAAGCAAGAATCCCTGATAAACCCATAAGATCTTTGCGACTTATTCACTACCATGAGAACAATATAGGGGAAACCGCCCCATGAATAAAATTATCTCCCACTGGGTCCCTCCCACAACACATGGGAATTATGGGAGTAAAATTCAAGATGAGATTTGCGAGGAGGCAAGAGCCAAACCATATCAGTGACCTTTCTAGGTTTTATTACTTGCTTGTAGGTTCTTCCTCTCCTTCTCCTCCTCCTCCTCCCCTCCCCCTCCCCTTTTGCTTCCCCCCCCCCCCGCTCCTCCTCCACTTTCTTCTTCTTTTTCTTCCTCCTATTATTATTATTTTCTGAGACACGATCTTGCTTTGTTATCTAGGCTAGAGTGTAGTCATGTGATCATAGATCACTGCAGCCTTGAACTCTTAGTCTTCATCACTCTTCTTGTCTCGACCTCCCCAAGTTCTGGGATTACAGGTGTAAGCCAATATGTCTGGCCTGGGTTCTAGTTTTTATTGCCCACTTTGGAAAAGAGGAACTCTGGTTTCTAGGACTTGGTTTGAGGGAGAAAGAGGAGCAGAAGACAGGAGAGCAGTAAATGGGAGAGAGATTTTGTGTGTGAGGCTGCTTCTGAGGCCTTCAATCTCCCAGCATGTCAAAACAACATACTTCAGAATATTGTTTCCTGAACCCCAAAACCTACATAAGTATTCAGGCAGAATTCTAATTAGATTTATCTATTGGTTAGACAGATACTTTATATTTGTTTCTTTAAATTAAGTTTTAATAAAAGGTACAGCAATCTTTCAGCAAAGTAGCTCTACATTGCTGAGAAATGATCTCAACTAACTTTCTGTAGCCAATGCAATAAGCAAATATTGGAACAAGAAAGAATAATCTATTTTAATATCCTCAAAATCATTATTATAAAAAATACACAGTAGAAATCAAATTATTAAATATATTTAAATGCATATGAATTGACCATGGTCTGGCAAAACAGAGGTAATCCACAAACAATTGGCGAGTGAAAATTAGGACAATTCTCAGAAGAGTAGTTTGGCAACAAAATCCCTAATGGCAGAAACCCAGATAAAACTAGTTTAGGCAAAACAAGATTTCTGGGTCATATAACTGAATGTTTAAAAATCCCACTTGTATTAGTCTGTTTTCATGCTGCTGATAAAGACATACCCAAGACTGGGCAAATTACAAAAGAAAGAGGTTGAACTCACAATTTCACATGGCTGGGGAGGACCCAGAATCACAGTGGAAGGAGAAAGGTGTGTCTCACATGGCAGCAGACAAGAGAAGAGAGCTTGTGCAGGAAAACTCCACTTTATAAAACGATCGTATCTCATGAGACTTACTCACAATCATGAGAACAGCACAGGAAAGACCTGCCTCCATGATTTAATTACTTCCCACCAGGTCCCTCCCACTACACATGGGAATTCAAGATGAGATTTGGATGTGGACACAGCCAAACCATATCACCACCCAATATTTAGTCTGATTGTTTAATCTGAAAGCTCAGACTATTTATACATTTTGAAAATTATAACCCATTGTCTTTGACAGTGTCCTCTCTCCCATCGTTTGCTCTACATTCTTCCCTGGAACATTTCTCAAAAATAATGAGAAATTGAAAAATGATAAAGAGTTGTCTAATATGGCACCCTCTGTGCAGAAATTACTGAGTGCTGCTTCAAAAGTGCTGCAGCAGAGAAGGAGAAACACACTCCAGTACTCTATGATTTCCCTGCTGCCCCACAATTGGTTGCTATTACATATTTTCCCAAATATCCACCTCAACATTTTGCATCTTCATTATCTTCAGTTTTTCCATCACTTCCTCTATCCTTTTTAAAAATAATAATTGAATGGGTGAGAATAAATGTAGATGAAAGGTGGCAATAAGGGAAAAGCTACTGTAGCTCTCTTTTTTTATACACTCAACTCAAGCTCTTCTTGACAGCAAAATGTCCCTATTTTTGCCTTGTTCTTCTCCTTCACTAAAGGCAATTGTCTAGGAAGAGACCTATTTTATGAGCTAGACACAGACATATCATTGGAAAGAGACTATTAGAATAAACGAGTGCCCTCTGGTGAAATTCAAATTCTGAATGCCAGCCTGGAAGAGCAGCACTAAAATAAAGGAAAGAAAAAAAGATTATCCCCCAACTTGGCGATACTCTAAAGCCAGTCTTTTTAATCTTGGAAGAGAATACTGTGAAATTACACCTTTTCCTAACATTGAGGGCAAAACTCAAAATACTTCTGGAGTTCATACATAACATTCAATCATTATATTTATAATTTTGAAATTTATATTCTAGGCTGTATACCACCATTCCCATTAGATCTCACAAAATTTAAAATTTACATCTTGCTACCTCTATAGCTCCACCAATACAATTTTAGTGGGAGTGGGCTAAATTTACTGCATCAGCTCCTGCTTTCAACATTCACCCACTAATGCCTCATTTCTGGGCTTTCGTCCTCAACAGTCTAATGAATATTCTTATACCAAGCACTACTAGTGACATGGTTTGGCTCTGTGTCCCCACCTTAATCTCATGTCAAATTATAATACCCATGTGTTGGGGAATGAATCTGATGGAAGGTGACTGGATCATGGGGGTGGATTTCCCTCTTGTTATTTTCATAAACAGTTTAAAACTGTTTAGCACTTTCCCCCTTGCTCTTTTTCTCTCTGTCTCTCTCTCTCTCTCTCTCTTGCACTCCACCATGGCAAGACATGTGTACTTCTCCTTCACCTTCTGCTATGATTATAAGTTTCTTGATGTATTCCAGTCATGATTCATGTTAAGCCTGTGGAACTGTGATTCAATTAAACCTCTTTTCTTCATAAATTACCCAGTCTCAGATAGACCTTTATACCAGTGTGAGAACAAACTAATATAGAAAATTGGTACCAGCAGAGTGGGGCACTGCTATAAAAATATCTGAAAATGTGGAAGCAACTTTGGAACTGGGTAACAGGCAGAGGTTGGAACAATTTGGAGGTGGCAGAAGAAGACAGGAAAATGTGGGAATGTTTGCAACTTTCTAGAGACTTGTTGAATTGCTTACACCAAAATGCTGATAGTGATACAGAAAATGAATTCCAGGCTGAGGTCATCTCAGATGGAGATGAGGAACTTATTGGGAACTGGAGCAAGGTCACTCTTGCTATGTTATAGCAAAGAGAATGGCAGCATTGTGCTATATTCTAGGGATCTGTGAAACTTAGAACTTGAGAGAGATGATTTAGGGTATATGTTGGAGGTTGAACTGGCTGCTTCTAACAGCATATAGTCATAGGCATTCCCAAGAGATGATCTAAAATTAGAACTTATATTTAAAAGGGAAACAGAGCATAAAAGTTTGGAAAATTTGCAACCTGACCATATGGTGGAAAAGAAAAACCCATTATCTGAGAAGAAATTCAAGCTAGCTGCAGAAATTTGCATAACTGAAGAGAAGCCAAATGTTAATAGCCAAGACAAAGGAGAAAATTTCTCTAGGGCATGTCAGAGACCTTCACGATTGCCCCTCCCATTACAGGCCCAGAGGTCTACTAGGTAAAAATTGTTTCCTGGGCCAGGCCCAGAGTCCAGCTTCTCTGTGCAGTCTTGGAACATGGCACCCTATATCCCAGCTGCTCCAGGTTTAGCCATAGTTAAAAGAAGTTAAGGTACAGCTCAGGTCATTCGTTCAGAGGGTGCAAGCCACAAGTCTTGGTGGCTTCCACATGGTGTTGGGCCTGCAGGTATGCAGAAGACAAGAGTTGAAATTTGGGAACCTCTGCCTGGATTTCAGACAATGTATAGAAACACCTGGATGTCTAGGCAGAAGTATGCTGCAGGGGCAGAAACCTCATGGAAAACCTTTACTAAGGAAGTGCAGAAGGGAAAGTGAGGTTGGAACATCCACACAGAGTCCCTATTGAAGCACTTCCTGGTGGAGCTATGAGAAAAGGTCTACTGTCCTCCAGACCCCAGAATGCTAGGTCCACCAAAAGTTTGAACCATGCACCTGGAAAAGCCACAAGCACTCAATGCCAACCTGTGAAAGCAGCCAAAGGACTGTATCCTGCAGGGCCACAGGGGAAGAGCTGACAAAGGCTTTGGGAGCCCACTTCTTGCATCAGTTTGGCCTGGATGTGAGACATAGAATCAAAGGAGATCATTTTGAAACTTTAAGATTTAATGACTGCCCTGCTGAGTTTCGGACTTGCATGAGCCCTGTAGCCCTTTATTTTGGCCAATTTCTCCCATTTGGAATGGAATTATTTACCCAGTGCCTGTACCTCCATTGTATCTTGGAAATAACCCCTAAGTGGAAAGGATTTGCCTTTTCTCAGATGAGACTTTGGACTTGGACTTTTAAGTTATTCCTGGAATGATTTTAAGACTCTGGGGGGTTATATGGAAAGCATGACTGCTTTTGAAATGTGAGAAGGAAATGAGATTTAAGAAGAACAGTGGCAGAAAGATATGGTTTGGTTCTGTGTCCCCACCCAAATCTCATGTTGAATTGTAATCTACATGTATTACAGGAGAGGCCTTGTGGGAGGTGACTGGATCATGGGGACAGATATCTCCTTTGCTTTTCTCATGATAGTAAGTTCTCATAAGATCTGACAGTTTTAAAATGTTTGGCATACCCCTGCCTCACTCTCTCTTTCTCCTGCTTGGCTATGGTAAGATGTGCTTGCTTCCCCTTCATTTTTCACTCTAATTGTAAGATTCCTAAGGCCTGAGAGTCATGATTCCTGTTAAGTGTGTGAAGCTGTGAGTCAATTAAATTTATTTTCTTCATGAATTACCCAGTCTCAGATAGTTCTTTACAGCAACAGGAGAATGGATTAATACAACCAGTAAATTGCAAAATGGTAAATTCATCAGATTTTTATTATCTCTTTATTTTAACTTATAGACTATCTGCTCCTATTTACTACGCTCTTTTGAAAACATTCTTCCTTTTTCAAATTTTTCCACTTTTTTTTTTTTTTTTTTTTTTTTTTTTTTTTTTTTTAGCTCTTGTTCAGTCTTACTTCCTATGGGAAAGAAGTCCCTCTGGTATAATGCTCAGATTTCTTTTCCCCCTCATTCTATGATCAATTAGCATTCTCATGCTTATCCAAGGCTTAAATATAATATTAATATAAAAGACTTGCCAATCCACTTCTCTACACTCTGTAGAACACTACACAGGGTTAGTGTTAACTTTGACTCCCCACTCAGCTTCAATGCACTGTACAAGCAATGATCTTATAAAACCTCCTTAAACATCTATATTCTCATCTGAAGGAAGTTGCATAATAAGATTTCCTATCACATTGGAATTGTCTTACTAGTTAGTTAATGTTGTTATTATCTGAGTGTTTGACATGTAAGAGACAAGCACTGAAAACATATTTAATAAAGAGCTATTGCTTCCACTTTTCCTGCTATTTTCAGCTAAGATGTACCTTCCTTCAGGAAACTTTTCCTGATCTCTTTCATTGGGCAACCCTCCTGTGGCTTCCAAGGACAGATTATACCTTTGTCATAGCTCTCTAAACCTCTATTGTAATTGTGCGTAATATGTTTTACAATATCAATGATTTGACAGCATCAAAAACTGACTAGTTTTCCACAAATTCCTTAAGGGAAGGTACATAGTAGGTCTTGACTGTGTTTCTATTTTCAGGGCCAAGAGTAAGTTAAATAATTGGCATAAAGTCTAAGTAAAGATCTAGGCTAAGATTTCAGTACAAACCTGTCAGGAATAACTACACTCATTCTTCCTACAACATAGCGCTGTCAGGTACAGCGCTTATAGTACTCGAACTTCAATATGGTTATGTGTTTACTTCATATGCTGGATTATTAACTCCAGGGGCTGGTCTGCAATCTGGCCTCTGATCCAGGTTTATTAACAATCATTTTCTCTGCTTTAGTTGTTGAGTCAGTAACCAGTTACCACAAGTAACGGTGTCTGGGTGTGCGATAGTCCCACTGTGAAGATGTGGGCCAATTAAGAGTGTTTCATACTTGCTAAGATTTTCATCTAGCTGAGCTACCAACAGAATTAATCTTGGCTCTAGATTCAATGAGAGACCCTGCAAAATTACAACACTTTTTAATGCTTATTGAAATCAAATAGATTCTGTGAAACCTGCAGAGATTTTCTTACCTCTGAAGGGTAATGATTACTTTTCCATTCATTCCCTAAAGAGATGCTCAGAAGCTAAAGAAATAGCCAAACAGATTTGCAATTAAAAAGAAAAAAACTCAGCAGAAATCACTTCTTCATATCTTTAAACCCAAAAAATGTTTCATGTACTCTTTTTCTTACTTCTCTATGAGGTATTTTTAAAGTTCTTCTCCTTCCATAATTAATATTGAGAATAGTATTTCTTTTACTTATATCCCTTTGGTTTAAACTAGGATCAACAAAATTGTATCTATTAATGAAAAAAATCTCTAAAATAAAAGACTCCAAGGAATTTCATACTCATAAATACATGAATATTTAAGAAAACATTAAGACTTGTTATATTACATAGAAAACCATCATTAGGAAGAACCATTAGCATATAAGGTCCCAGTTAGAGCTATAGAAGAATCAGAAAAGCTCTCAGATGAACACTCACTCTTTTCCAGAACCTCTTGAAAAATAGTTCTTATTTAAGTATTCATCACACCATAATTGGTAGACATTTATGAAAGTATCAGCAAATTATTTAATTACTTTTCTACTCTGTTTTTTTAGATGTTCTTTTTTGTTTTGTTTTGTTTTGAAATGGAGTCTCAAAAATACTGTTACCCAGGCTGGAGTACAGTGGTACAATCTTGGCTTACTGCAGTCTCCACCTCTCAGGTTCAAGCAATTCTCCTGTCTCAGGCTCCCAAGTAGCTAGGATTACAGACGCACACCACCATGCCTTGCTAATTTTTGTATTTTTTGTAGAGATGGGGTTTAACCATGTTGGTCAGGCTGTTCTTAACTCCTGACCTCATGATCTGCCCGCCTCAGCCTCCCAAAGTGAGCCACTGTGCTTGGCCTAGATGTTTTTCTTATTAGGATAAAATACACTTCCCTATAACTTTCCTCTATTGATAGTAGACAAAAATATATCCTGTTTTTCAAATGTTATTTATGAAAATACTTGATATCAGAATTATTCTGTCTTCAGTACTAACCTCTTCTGAAATTAGCATCACAGCATTCTTAATAAGTTGGGGTCTGGGCTAAAGAAAAAATAATACTTAGAATGATAGATATTATTTAAGTAACTCAGAGTATTATTTTGCAGCAAGAAAAACAAAATGACATTGAAAAGGGTAGAACAATCTTTAGTATTGGAAATCTTTAAGGAAGGGAAAAGGGTATTTGATAAAGTAAAATTAGTTTGTTTCAAAGTCAATCTTCCTTAAGTGGTGATTCATAAAGAGCTCAAGTCCATGTATTTTATTGAAAAGATTACATTTGTTGTTTCTTAAAAAAGTTGAGTTTGCATATATTTTTATAAGGTATGTTTTATAAAAGATTACTTCTTTAATCTGGTTGCATTATACTCATATTGCAGAAAAAGGGGCAATTTGAGGGGTATACGTAGTTTAACTTGAGAGTTCATCTTGAAAATTGAAATGTAAAATTTTAAATTCACATGATGGACATGTGAAAGCAAAAGTTGTAGACTAAGGTCAACTTAAGAGTTGAAGAAACATAGCACAAATATTGTGGGAAATACCAACAGGCAGATGTTGTAGGATCCCAAAATAATGCACTAAAATAAATGTAGCAGGTATTATAATATTTAGGCAAAATATTTAAACCTTTAATTTTTAAATAATTCATTTAATGTGTTCAATAACAAAGGACTTCACAACTCTTCTGGCAGAAAAGTCGGAGTTATTTCCTTTTAATTTGAAGAAGAAAGTCAATTTCAGGAATTTACTTACATGGTTTGCTTTTCTCAGTGATTCTCTGAGTTAGCCAATGGTTATGCTTACCCCAAACCACTGAATCAGAAACTCTGGGAACAAGGCCTACCAATTCATATTTTAACAAACCCACCAGGTGATTCTGACACATGCTAAAATTGCATTTATCTTATGTTTCTGACATAATGTTACCAGTAATAAATGAAATAGTAAAATAGACAAAGAACTCGAGTACATTGGAGTCCTTGTTTCTTTAAATTTACCTTGTTAAAAACTATTCTTTCATCTTAAAAATCATGTAATGCAGGAAGTAAACCTTAACTTTCCATTGTTTATTTTGTTTACAAGGAGTAGAATTAGGACCAGTGTACCAGTCTTTGACTGTTTACAAGTTCTGCTCTGCTGATTCTGCTTTCTCCAGGCCCTTAATTATTTTCTACTTCTCTACAAATCCTCATACATACACTACCACTTTTGAGATCAAGCTGTCAATTCTTCATGGATTCACTCCATCCTAATATGATCAATTACTGTGCCTGTTTCCCTGACATTTTCTAAAATCATCAGGGGGCAAAAATGACTGACCTTCAAGTAAGTAAATATGGATTTCAAAGGATGTTTCCAAGTCCATAAACAAGCTCTCAATTTTTCTGTCATCCAGAATAGATGAAACAAGAAAAGCGACCACAAGTCTCTCTTTGATAGAGGATATTTCAGTTAAACAAATTTTCTCTTTGCAATTCGATGATTTTGTTTTTTCAACTGAGAAATCTCAATATTAAAACCAGTTTAAAGTGAGATTGTTCTGGTAGAAGCAGGGAATCAGGAAAGCCTTCATGCAGCTGCTCCTTCCACAGCTCCACAGACATATCTTTAGAACCCAAGTTTTTGCACAGCAAAATCTGAAAACCAATCTAACACATTTTCTTCTATGGGTACAGAGGTCTCTGTACATTAGACATGGATTTACAAGGATTAACATAAACAGAAGTTAATATATATTTTTTTGGCTTGGGCAGAATAATCAGTCAATAAACGGAATCATAGAAGAGAGAAACGACATTTCTCAAACACTGAGCGGAAAGCACTCAGGCCACATCTGTACCACAAAGACACTATTGTTGCTTCAATCTGGAATGCTCTCTGGCCCATCCTTTGTCTTTTCACAATTTCTATTTATTCTTGGACACCCTACTTCCTTTGTAAAGGCTTCACCACAGAAAGTCCATCTTTCCACTGTTATACTTTTTGTCTTAAACAGATTCTCAGTATTACATAACACATAAACATTTTACTGGAAATATTTGCCCACAGCTTTATTTCACCCTTAAATTCAGTTATCATCCCTTATTCATCTTTCTATTTCTAACACCAAATATAGGTGAGACACAAGATAGGCATTTAATAAATTTGTATTGAAGTAATCAAAACTACAAAGGAAAAATAAGGCAATTATTTGTGTAAAAGCTTTTATAGACTAATACAAAACAGACTCATAGAAAAACTATTGATTATACATGAAGCAGATGCTTTTTATTATAAAAATCCAAATTTCTACTTTCTACTTTGTTGTGAATGTACAGACTTGTTTATAAAAATAATCTTGTTTTTTCATCTACTTTTGAGAACATTTCCTTATCACCATTGTGTGTTATTGATTTATTTGCTTATCCTTTCAGTCTAACATGCTATAGGTGAATCACACTGTCTAGGTAGCTGTGCGGATCATTTGCTGTTAGATATATGAAATTTTCAGCTATTGTAGAAAAGATTATCATCAGGCATGCAATCAATGCTTAGGAAATCATTTCAGTAAAAGCTGAAACTCAAACAACTCTGTTAATATATGCAGAACCTATCCTTTACTTAAAATAACTAATATTGTTAGTAAAAATGGCCACTTTTCTTGAGAAAATAAATAAAATCACAGACAGCAATCATAGAAATAGTGAGATATAAACTTACCATACAGTAATATTACCATAGAAGGGAAGTTTCTTAATATCATATAATTTTCCATGATGATGTCAAATTTTATTTAAAGAAACTATTTTGGAATTACTTCCAAATTAAAATAGGAGTCAACTATCACACACTTTTAAAAATGCATAATAATATGCAGCTGTTTGGTGAAAACTTATTATACCACATATTCACTTGACCATGAGAAAGATTGGAATTGCCACACTTTAATCTGGTAATAACTGCATTTCTATCAACTAATATTTCTTCAGATTTTTCTATTTGAATTAGTGATTTAATTTAAATACTGCAAATCTGAAGACAATTAAGGATAAGTGTGATATGATATGGTTCTTCAATTATGTAGAATAAGTAATATATTGGGAAAAGATGACTACTTTAAAATACATTAAATTGTTAGAAAGTAAAATAATACTGAATCTTACATTTGTAAAGTTTGCATATTACTAGTTCACACATATTATATCCTTTAATCTCACAATCACTTCCCATGTCATGGTTTCGATCCTGTGCTCCTGTACTCCGGGGAGATTTCACAATGGCCCCCAGGGGCTACCAGAAAGAAAGGAGAGAAATATTGCACACTTCAGGCCTCCTGTCTCCAGGCTTAGGCTTTATTCAGATAAGCTATCCTGTATTTCTCCCTCTGTCATAACTTCTGCCTTTCTTCTCTTCTTCTTCTGTATGATTTTGTTAGTGCAAACTCAGGACAAGAAGCAATGGAAAACTAATGTTGTAAGGAGTTCAGGTAAACCTTCAATAATGGTCACAGACCTTAATTTACAGAAAAGGCTAAAATAAAGGTGTGCTGAACTCATTGATGACTTTTAAGTACCTAATGTCCCTTAGATTAAGTAACTTTCCAACACATAAAAGAGGAAGGCTAGAAATCTTTAGAATCAAATCTAAAACCTAGAATAATGAGTATTTTTTTATTTGCATCTCTATCAAATGTCAAATTCTTTTTGCATAAATACTAAAACTAATTTTATTATATGTAGTATATAATTTTAATTTTATCCTAACCTCAAATAAATAAATATCAATCATATACATAACAAAAAGATGTACAGAGCTGCATTAGTGCTTGTTATTAATTAATAATTATAATCATTTTCTGAAGCAAAAGACTGCTTTGATATTACATCACATTAAAGTTTCAGTGATTTATTAATCCTAGGATTTTAAAAAATTATAAGACATATTTTAATACTTTGAAAAATTTTGAAAAGTGTAAAGAAAGTAGAAAAAAATTGACTTTAAAAATTAAAATAGTAAAACGTCATATGATAGTTAATATTAAATTTGTGCCTGGTTAGCTGTATTTGCCACATGCTCTCCCAGATCTCTATTAGATTACTAATAAGGACAAATATATTTGCATATAGTAGATATAATACTACACTGAAAACTAGAACTGTCAACCTCTAAGCTATTGGGAAGAACTTCCGTGACCTACATTTTTTCTAGAAAAATTAAAAATCACAGTATTTGGATCATCAGCCTACATTGCCAAAAAGTAGTTTAAAAACAACACACACACGCACACACACACAAACACACACAAAACAAATATAATCAAAATTAAAGAAAACTTTATGCCATAATGCTATTGTCTGACTGTCCATTACATCTAAAATTGAAATTTTTGGATTCACCAGATAGTTAGGGACAGTCTATCTGCTGCTTAGGTATTACTTAAAGTATGTGACCTTTAGTTTCCAATTCTCTCGTCCCTATAGTGTCACTCTCACAATATCTATTAGAGATGTCAAATTGCAGAAAATATCTTAGTATACAATATGGGTTAAGAAGATAATGATGGAGTACACATATTGTGGGAAATACAGTCCCTATGACTAAAGCATTCTGTCTTGGGCATGAGCAACACTGATCTTCCTACAAAGGTACTGTTGTGGGTGTAATGTAATGTTTCATGTGGACTGTCTGTTTTCAGTGCTGATGGGGTAAAAAATGCAGTGATAGTCCAGAAAAGACACAATATCAATTATTACAGGAATGTACCAGTTGGAATCTGACCAGACACTGAGAAGTGAGTTGGGAGCTAAGCAACACCACCTGCTGTGGATCTGTGGACCTTGGAAGACCCAGTAAAGTCAAGAGGAATAAACACTGAGTCTAGATAGACAGACCTTCCTTCAAAGACAAACAGGAACAAATCAATCAATGATTATGAAGACAAATAAGACATCTCCCTGAGGACTCAGTAGATATGTCAACCAACTGATATTGTTCTACATGTGGAAGACTAGATATTTTTCTAAAACAATGAAAACAGTTTCAAAATCTGTTTACCAAAAGACATACATAGCAGTGTACATTGTATATAAGCAATGCATAAAACTCTAAGAAATAAACCAGGATGAAAAGGCTATATAAGAAGGAATATAATTGAGATATTCAAAGAACAAAAATTTTAATAGCAGCAGTGGTGGTATTAATGAGTAGAAAAGATCCTATACACAAGAAAATAATTTAAGTAATGTAAGGTAAATTTAGGATGCTGTCAGAATATATAGAATAGTGAAAAGAGATAAAATTTATTAAAGAATGAGGTGCTAGATATAGAAGGCTGAGAGTAGAGAGTCATCCTAAGCATTATAGATATCTTTTGGGAAGAAAAGAGAAAACCATATTATTTTAATACTACATTATTATATTATTTCAATGATATTTCAGTATCACTTCTCAACAAAATCCTGGGCTCTGACTGGCAACCACTGATGGTGTCCTTTTCCTTTAAAATTGCATATCTTTTAGCATAATAAAATCTATAATCAGAAATTTGTATTATGAAAGGTCAGGAAGTTCAGTCATATATATTGATACTCATTAATAACAAACATAAGAAGCAATATGTTGATGTTAAATCTAGCTCCATCTCAGCTTTTTTGACCCTGAGACAAACCATAGTAATCTTAGGATTCACTTATTTTAATTTGCAAACAGGTTTGAAATAATGACTGTGGATAGTGGTGAGTAGTAGTTATTACTCCAATTTAGCACAAATAAAATTAATTGAACATTAAAATATTTTAAGCACTGGGTTGGGCATTGTAAGCTCTACAAAAAAATTAAACCCTCTAAAACCCTTTCTAGAATTAATTACCATTGTATTGAAATATTTAAAAACCCAAGGAGAAAAAAAAAATACTTTCATATAAAGAATCTTAGTCTTAGAAGAATAACGTAGAAAAAAATATATTTTTAAACATGGAAATTCTAAGAGTACATATAAAAAGATGGCATGGTTTAAGTAATTCATGTATTTTCTGCCTGACAACTTGGACCATCTCTGCTTGATGTCCACAGTTACTTTTAGTTCTTGGAATCCAGGATGGCTCTAAGAAGGGCCACCTATACCATAACTTGAAAATGATTCTTTGTGAGAGTCCAAATTATTTCTATTTGTAAAGTCTCTATGTTTGTATTTTTCTTTCATGGCAGATTTGTTGTTGGACAATGGTGGACTTCAGCAAATCCATCTTTCCTCCTGGCAGGCAGGGGACCTCCAACAACCCACTGGATTCTATCACAGTCTGTCTAGTTCCAGGAATTTGGTTTGTTTGAATACAGTTTCATGATTAGTGACTATTTCAGGAATCTAAACATAAATATTTTTACTTCTAAGAATTTGCCTCAGTAATTCTGGAAGAACAATGTTAGCCCTTACATATACACATAACTTGCTACAGAAAAGAAAAAGAAACAGATATTTTATTCTCTACATTTTACTTTATTTGAACCTAGACGATACCTAGGACAACTTCTTGAATGATTTTAATCCCTCCTTATTTAATGACTTAAAGCATCTAACCCACCTTTGTTACTAGCTAGCTATGTGAGCCTAGGAAAATTCTTGAACTCTCTCTGCTCAGTTTCCTGAGCCATCAAATGAAGACAATAAAAATAATTCATGAGGAATAAATACAGTTAACTAAACCTTATTGTCCCAATCATGGGCATATGCTCAACCCTAATAAATTACTGTGATGATCACTCAGGTGCTTTGACAAAAGTAATGCTGAGAAATACTGGTCGACTTGGCCAAAGCCATAGAGTCTAGAGAAATGAAAAATCAATCTTATTTAATAAGCAATAAAGTCAAGAATGTTTTAAGTGGTTTGTAATGTTTAGAAAGCATAGGACTGTGATGCTCACAAGGCCTTTAGAAGAAAGGCATAAGGGGAATTATCCTCTGAGTTTTATAGGTGGAGACATGGCCACTAACAGAAGTCAAGTAACTTGCACGCCATGTCTCCTAGACACTGAACTATCTTTCCCCTGTCAGGTATTGCACACTGATTGGCAGATATACTCCTGTCTACCTCAGTGGATGGTGGGGCCATAGAGAACAACACAGCTGAATGGTTCAGAGCAGTGTTATAGCACTTAACCCTGAGCTTGAGGAGAGCATGCAATCCTTACGGTCTACAAGACCTTAGTCACTTCTCTACTAAGGAGATTTTATATTTTAAAATCTTTTAAATATAATAGGATCTAAGGGAAGTTAAAAGCTCAGGAATCCAGTGTGCAAACAACTTTTATCACAGATGTGAGTGACAGAGACAAATCAAACAATTAGCAATACTGGTAATGGTAGAAAAACCAGTGAACATTTATGCTTCTTAAGTTCTTATTGTGTAAAGATCCTGTGATTCACTAAATGAGGTTAAAAAGCTCTGGTTTTGTTTTTGTGCCAGCATATTATCTCACCACACTACCACTTTTTACTCTATAAGACTTGCCATACCAAGGGTGATACCCAAATCACATAAAGAGAAGTCATTGTTGCTTGCTCCATAGTATATGGGTTTGCATCCCCAAAGAAGGGAAAAGTATATATACACATAATTAGGTAATGTATAATTTTTTCACTCACAAATTAAATAACATCAGAGACCAGATAGGTTGATGCTTCCTGCTTTCAGATGCTGTTGACAAGAGCATGCCAGTGATGGGCTAATGGCTTGGGTCATGACCCCAGCAATGAATACTCAAGCTCATGAAAACCGGCATGGGTTTTGACTGCACCAAAGAGGATATCAAGGCATTATCAACTGAAGGTCCAAAATGAGATCAGCTTTTAAATATTTTCACAACTTCATATGGCCAGTCAAATCAAAGAGAAAAGAGCTATGTATCAAGCTCTGGAGTTTTCTTGACTGGAGATGAAAACCAGAGAACTTTCTGTGAAATCTGACACCATTCCTTAGGAAAGGTAAAGAACAATGTACCAACTGGTTTCCTAAACAAGAAAGTATTTAAAAAGTAGCTTCAACTGTATCTTTATGTTGACATGGGGATAAACTGATAAAATATTAGAATTGAAGTTGAACTTAGAGGTTACTTTTTAATAATTTCATAACAACTATATAAATCTCACTAATATATCACTGTCACATGATCACCCAACCTCTCTGTAACATTAGCAGAAATGGAAAACTCACTGTTTGTTACCCAGCTTGACAGTTGGGAAACATCACCTGCCAGCTATATAAAGGTTTTTGTTATGAATTTTGTTTCTATTATACACACAAGTAAGAAGAATAGTACAGATTCAATTTATCTCTGCATTCTTGAGCAAGTCATCTATTTGCTATCAACTCAAGCTCTTCATTTATAAAGTGTGCATATATCTAAAAGATAGAGGACTATAAACATTAGATATAATAGACTAAAAATGCATAGCATGATGTCTGGCCTTAGTTTCCCTGCTTACAAAATATTATTTAACAGTCCAGTCTATCATTGATGGGCATTTGGGTTGGTTCCAGGTCTTGGCTATTGTAAACAGTGCTGCAATGAATAATCGTGTGCATGTGTCCTTATAGTAGAATGATTTATATTCCTTTGGATATATACCCAGTAATGGGATTGCTGGGTCAAATGGAATTTCTATTTCTAGGTCCTTGAGGAATCGCCACACTGTCTTCCACAATGGTTGAACTAATTTACACTCCCACCAGCAGTGTAAAAGTGTTCCTATTTCTCCAAATCCTCTCCAGCATCTGCTGTCTCCAGATTTTTTAATGATCGCCATTCTAACTGGCATGAGATGGTATCTCAATGTGGTTTTGATTTTCATTTATCTGATGACCAGTGATGATGAGCATTTTTTCATATGTTTGTTGGCCTCATGTATGTCTTCTTTTGTAAAGTGTCTGTTCATATCCTTTGCCCATTTTTGAATGGGCTTGTTTGTTTTTTTCTTGTAAATCTGTTTGAGTTCTTCGTAAATTCTGGATATCAGCCCTTTGTCAGATGGGTAAACTGCAAAAATTTTTTCTCATTCTGTTGGTTGCCGATTTACTCTAGTGACTGTTTATTTAGCTGTGTAGAAGCTGTGGAGTTTCATTAGGTCCCATTTGTCTATTTTGGCTTTTGCTGCCAGTGCTTTTAGTGTTTTGGTCATGAAGTCCTTGCCTACTCCTGTGTCCTGAATGGTTTTGCCTAGATTTTCTTCTAGGGTTTTTATGGTGCCAGGTCTTATGTTTAAGTCTTTAATTCATCTGGAGTTAATTTTAGTTTAAGGTGTCAGGAAGGAGTCCTGTTTCTGCTTTCTGCACATGGCTAGCCAGTTTTCCCAACACCATTTATTAAACAGGAATCCTGGAAAATGTGGCACATATACACCATGGAATATTATGCAGCAATAAAAAACAATGAGTTCATGTCCTTTGTAGGGACATGGATGAATCTGGAGAACATCATTCTCAGCAAACTTACACAAGAACAGAAAATGAAACACCGTATGTTCTCACTCATAGGCAGGTAATGAACAATAAGAACACATGGACACGGGGAGGGGAGCACTACACACTGGGGTCTATTGGGGGAAATAGGGGAGGGACAGCGGAGGGGGGAGCTGGGGAGGGATAGCATGGGGATAAATGCCAGATGTGGGTGAAGGGGAGGAAGACAGCAAATCACAGTCACGTGTGTACCTATGCAACTATCTTGCATGTTCTGCACATGTACCCCCAAACCTAAAATGCAATTTAAAAAAAAAGAAAAAAGAAATGAAAATATTATTTACCAGATAATCTTAGTCGTTTAACAATAAGGAAATTTTTGGAATTTTTGGAATATATCTGGAAATTTTTCTAGCTAAAGACATTTTGGAATGCACCTGCATGTTTAATACTTGTTTATTCTATAGAAACCAGTGACTGTTTGTTATCCAAAGGTCTCAATGGCTCATTCAAATTCACTACATAACCAAGCTGATTAAGCAAAATTAACCATTCATAAAGACATTCACAAACACACAAACATACACACAAAAACATAACAAGCAATGTGAGTTGAATTAAAAAATTAATCTGAAAATTTGGAGTTGGGGGCCAAGATAGCTGACTAGATGGAGCCAAGAAGCAACTCTCCAATCAAGAGAAACCAAAATACCTAGTGAACCATCACACTTCAAGCAGATCATCTGGGAGAAAACTGAAAGTCTACAGAGAGTTGACACAGACACTGAGGTGGAAGAAGAAGGAAGCTGCACAAAGTTGCTGAGCAACAAGACCAACTCTAAGCCCTCAACAGGTGCCAAGGAAGATGTGAATAAAGAAACCAGAACTCTGGGATACTAGATAGGAGAGATCCTGTGATGTCCCAAAACCATTTGAATCGGCAGGGGAACTGCAGAGGCAGAGCTCAAACCTGAGAAGAACTCAGAGGATTTTGCCTGGTGGGGACAGGGGACAGGGCTGTCTTTCCCATAGGAAAGGGGCATGTCTGGTCTGTACATCCCCTTGTCAATTAGTCACCCTCAAGGCCCCTGCCTGACCACTCCACCAAGAGCATGCAGACAACACAGCCTTCACTACCCCACCTGAGTGTCTTGCTGTTGACCTGGGATTGCTTTGCCCTCCTCCAGAACAGCTGGTACCTGACCCAGGTGGGCAGGAGGACAAAGCCGCATGCCTGCTCCTAACTCCCCAGATTTGAACACACAACTCAGGGGTACTGAGCAGAGATCTGTGGCCTGAACTCAGCAGAGGAGGAGCCCTCACTCTCAAAACACAGAGAAGATTGAAGTGTGGTATTGTAGGCTGGCACAGCAGCTGGAAATACCACCCTCTGGAAGACCAAACTAGGAAGGGTGTAGCCTATTTACCATCCACAGCCTCTGCCTGAGGGAGCTCCATGGCATGCAGCACCTAACAGACAAACGATCTGAGAATAAAAGGCTTGGGACAAAACCAGCTGGTCAAGCCCAGAACTGGGACAGACACTGGAAGGAGACCTGATCGGTCAAGCACAAGCTGGGCAGTCCAGACAGATGTCTCTGGGCAAAAAAAACTCCAGGCTCTGAGCACCACACCAGCTGCACACCCACAGCAACATTGCCCTTCCTGGGATCCTCCACCCTTGACCAGCTGAATCAACAGACCACCTGCAGAAATATCCCACAGACCTCTCTGACTCTCTCAAGTCCAGAGGTACAGCAGGCCTCCAGAGGGCTACAGGTCTCCTGGCAACCTAACCTTTGGCTCAGGCCACTCCAAGGGAGGAAAGACCACTGCCAGCCACCACCCCCTCTTGGAGCTAAAGAAACTGGGCATGGTGCCAGAGATGAGACATAAGTCTCCCTCAAGTCTCAATAATGAAAACTTGGTGAGGGAGTCTTCTCTTGATTCCTCCCACCTCCCCAACCCAGAATACTATGCAAATGCACTGAAATACAAACGAGGCACACAGCTGAATAAGAACGTATCTGGTGACCCTTATTCTTAAATGCCATCTAATGGATTGCAGCCCAAATTGCACAACCAAACAAAAATTCCTTCAGCACACACTGCCTGCGAAATACAATGTGGGGATCTAGCTATAACTAAAGAGCCTGTACAGAGGCTTAACCCACTGAAAGCACCCAGAAACAAAGCCAATGGACTACACAAAACATTCACCACAGTCACACCATCCAGAGAAAAAAAGAACATTAAAAGCAAAAAGCCTCATCCAAATGACAGCAACTTCAGAAAGGTGAAGGAACACTAACCCGCTCCAATGAGAAGGAATCAGTGCAAGAACTTTGGCAATTCAAAAAGTCAGAGTATCTCCTCACCTAAAAGCAATCACATTAGCACTCTAGCAATGGATCCTTACCAAACTGAAATGGCCGAAATGACAGACATAGAATTCAGAATCTTGATGACAAGAAAGCTCAGTAAGATTCAAGAGAAAGTTGAAACCCAATCCAAGAAAGCAGGAAAACAATCCAAGAGTAGAAGGACAGCACAGACATTTTAAGAAAAAACAAAACTGAACTTCTGAAATTGAGAAATTTACTACAGAAATTTAAAAAATATAATTAGAAGCATTAAAAATAGAATAGACAAAGCTGAGGAAATAACCTCAAAAAAAAAAAAAAAAAAAAGACTGGTCCATAAAAATAAAGAAAAAAAATTTAAAAGAAACAAAAACTCTAAGAAATATAAGATTATGTAAATAAATCAAATCTATTATGAAATAGCATTCCTGTGAGAGGAAGAGAGTAAGCAACTTGGAAAACATATTTGAGAACATAGTTCATAAAAAGTTACCCAATCTCATGAAAAAGGTCAACTCACAAATTCAAGAAATTTGGAGAGCCTCTACGAGATATAAGAAGACCATCTCCAAGGCACATATTCATCAATTTTCCAAAGTCAATGTGAAAGAAAAAAATCTTAAAGGCAGGTAAAGCAAAGGGTGAGGTCACTTGTAAAAAGAACCCCATCAAAATAACAGCAGGATTTTCATTAGAAACCTTATAAACAAGAAGAGATTGGGGGTCTATTATCAAAATCATTTAAAAAAAAAGAAATTTCAAATAATTTCATATTCTGTTAAACTAGGCTTCATAAGAAAAGAATAAATAAAATTCTTTCCAGAGAAGCAAACACCTCATGGGAATTTATTATCACTAAAACAGTCTTACAAGAGGTCTTTAAGAGGGTTCTAAACATGCAAATGAAAGAACAATACCTGCTTCACAAAAATACACATACATGCATAATTTACAGACCCTATAAAGCAACTACACAATTGAGTCCACAAAACAATCAGGTAATTACATCACCAGGGGCAAATTCTGACATGTCACTACTAACCATGAATGCAAATGGTGTAAACACACTACTTGAAAGCTACAGTGTGTCAAGTTGGATGAAATACTAGACCCAACCATCTGCTATCTTGCAGAAAACCATCTCACATGCAACAACATCCCCAGTGATATGGTTTTGATATGAATCCACATAAATCTCATCTTGAATTATAGTTCCCTTAATCCCCATGTGTTATGGGAGGGATCTTGTGGAAGGTAATTGAATCAACGGGGTGGTTACATGCATGCTGTTCTCATGATAGTGAGTGAGTTCTCATGAGATATGATGGATTTATAAGGGTGCTTTCTTCTTTTGCTTGGCACTTCTCCTCGCCGCCACCATGTAAAGGACATATGTGCTTCCCTTTCTGCCATGATTGCAAGTTTCCTGAGGCCTTTCCAGGCATGCTCAACTGTGAGGCAATTAAACCTCTTTTCTTTGTAAATTACTCAGTTTCAGATGTTTCTTCATAGCAGTGTGAGAACAGACTTATACAGTAAATTGGTACTGGTAGAGTGGGGTGCTACTAAGGATACCCGAAATGTGGAAGCAACTTTGAAACTGGGTAGCAGGCATAGGTTCAAACAGTTTGGAGGACTCAGAAGAAGACAGGAAACTGTGGAAAAGTTTAGAACTTCCCAGAAACTTGGAGGGCTCAGAAGACAGACACGTGAGAAAATTTGGAACTTCCTAAAGACTCATTGAATGGCTTTGACCAAAATGCTGATAGTGATAGGGAAAATGAAGTCCAGACTGAGGTGGTTTCAGATGGAGATGAGGAACTTGTTGGGAACCGGAGTAAAGGTCACTCTTGTGTTGGCAAGGAGACTGGCAGCATTTTGCCCCTGCCTTAGAGATAAGTGGAATTTTGAACTTGAGTGAGATAATTTAGGGTATCTGGCAGAAGAGATTTCTGTTTTTTTATTATTATACTTTAAGTTCTGGGGTACATGTGAAGAATGTGCAGGTTTGTAACATAGTTACACACCTACCATAGTGGTTGGCTGTATCCATCACCCCCTACATCTATATTAGGTTTTTCTCCTAATGCTATCCCTTCCCTGGCCCCCTACCTACCAAAAGGCCCTGGTGTGTGATGTTACCCTCCCTGAGTCCATGTGTTCTCATTGTTCAATGCCCACTTATGAGTGAGAACATGCGGTATTTGGTTTTCTGTTCTTGTGTCAGTTTGCTGAGAATGATGGTTTCCAGCTTTATCCATGTCCTGGCAAAGGACATGAACTCAACCTTTTTTATGGCGGCACAATATTCCATGGTATATACATGCCACATTTTCTTTATACAGTCCATCACTGATGGGCATTTGGTTTGGTTCTAAGTCTTTGCTATTGTGAACAGTGCTTCAATACACATATGTGTGCCTGTGCCTTTATAATGGAATGATTTATGATCCTTTGGGTATATACCGAGTAATGGGATTGCTGGGTCAAAAAGTATTTCTAGTTCTAGATCAGTGAGGAATTGCCACACTGTCTTCCACAATGGTTGAATTAATTTACACTCCCACCAATAGTGTAAAACTTCTATTTCTCCACACCCTCTCCAGCATCTGTTGTCTCCTGACTTTTTAATGATTGCCATTCTAACTGGTGTGAGATGGTATCTCATTGTGATTTTGATTTGCATTTCTCTAATGACCAGTGATGATGAACGTTTTTTTCATATATTTGTTGGTTGCATAAATGTCACCTTTTGAGAAGTGTCTGTTTATATCCTTTGTCCACTTTTTGATGTGGTCGTTTTTTTCTTGTAAATTTGTTTAAGTTCTTTGTATATTCTGGATATTAGCCCTTTGTCAGATGGGTAGACTGTAAAAATTTTCTCCCATTCTGTAGGTTGCCTGTTCCACTCTAATGATAGTTTGTTTTGATGTACAGATGTTCTTTAGTTTGACTAGATCCCATTTGTCTATTTTGGCTTTTCTTGCCATTGCTTTTGGTGTTTTAGGCATAAAGTCCTTGCCCATGCCTATGTCCTGAATGCTATTGCCTAGGTTTTCTTCTAGAAGAAATTTCTAAGCAGCAAAGTGTTCAAGAGGAAGCAAATATAAAAGCTTGAGAATTTGTAGCCTGATGATAGCCTGATCATATGATAGGAAAGAAAAAAACCATTTTCTGGGGAGAAATTCAAGCAGCCTGCAGAAATTTGCATAAAGTAACAAGGACCCCACTGTTAATCACCAAGGCAATGAGAAATATGTCCCGGGGCATGTCAGAGACCTTTGCAGCAGCCCCTCCCAATGAAGGCACAAGGCCTAAAAGAAAAAATGGTTTGGTGGGTCAGTTCCAATGCTCTCCTGCTGTGTGCGGCCTCAGGACTGCATTCCAGCCTCTTCAGACATAGCAAAAAAGGGCCAAGTTATGGCTCAAGATGTTGCTTCAGAAAATTCAAATCCCCAGCCTTGGCACGTTCCATATGATGTTGGTCCTATGGGATATGCACGGCTGGGGATTTGCATCCTCTGAAGGAAGCCCCTCCCAAGTCTCATATTCTTACATTTCAAAAAACAACCATGCTCTTCCAACAGTCCCCCAAATTCTAACCTTTGCCTAGATTTCAGAGTAAGTATGAAAATGCCTGGATGCCCAGGCAGAAGTTTGCTGCAGGGGTGGCATCCTCATAGAGAACATCTGCTAGGGTAAAGCAGAAGGAAAATGTGGGGTAGAAGCCCTAATATAATGGTCCCACTGGGCCACTGTCTAGTAGATCTGTCAGAAGGGGGCCACCATCCTCCAAACCCCTAAATGCTAGATCCACTGACAACTTGCACTGTGCACATGGAAAAGCTGCATATACTCAATGCCAGCCCCTGAATGCATCCAAAAGGGAGGTTGTAGACTGCAAAGCCATAGGAGCAGAGCTGTCCAAGTTTGTGGGAGCCCACCTTTTGCATCAGTGTGACCTGCATGTGAGACATGGGATCAAATGAGATCATTTTGGAACTTTAAGGTTTTTGACTGCCCTGTTGAATGTTGGACTTGCATAGGGCGTGTAGCCCCTTTATTTTGACCAATTTCTCTCATTTGGAATGAGTATATAGAACAAATGCCTGTACCTCCATTGTATCTTGGAAGTAACTGACTTGTTTGTGGTTTTATAGACACTAGGTGGAAGAGATTTGCTTTGTCTCAGATGAGACTGTGGACTTGGACTCTTTAGTTAATTCGAAATGAGGTAAGATTTTGGGGAACTGTTGGAAGAGCATGATTGTGTTTTGAAAGATAAGAATATGAGATTTGGGAAGGGCCAGAAATGGAATAATATGGTTTGGCCATGTCCTTACCCAAATCTCATCTTGAATTATAGTTCCCATAATCCCCAGATGTTTTGGGAGGGACCCAGTGGGAAGTAATCAAACCATGGGTGTGGTTACCTCCATCCTATTCTTGTGATAGTGAGTGAGTTCTCATGAGATCTGAAGGTTTTATAAGCAAATGTTTCCCTTTTGCTTGGCACTTCTTGCAGCCACCATGTGATGAAGGACGTGCTTGTTTTCCCTTCTGGCATGATTGTAAGTTTCCTGAGGTCTTCCCTTCCATACTGAACTATGAGTCAATTAAACTTTTTTTCTTTATATATTACCAAGTCTCAGGTATTTCTTCATAGCAGCATGATAACAGAGTAATACACTCAGGCTCATAACAAAGGAATGGAGACAGATTTATCACACAAATGGATAACAAAATGGTCACAATTCTTAGATAAAGCAGACTTTAAACCAACTATTCAAAAGGACAAAAACAGACATTACTTAATGATAAAGCGTGCAATTTAACAAGAAGACTTACATAATGATAAAGGGTACAATTCAAAGAAGACTTGACTATTATAAACATATAAACATTTAATACTGAAGGATTCAAATTCATGAAATAATAACTTGTTGACCTACAGAAAAACTAGCTCTTACACAATAATAGTCAGGAGCTTCAACACCCTACTGACAGTGTTAGATCATCAGGAAAAAACCTAACAAAGAAATACAGGACTTAAACTAAACACTTGACCGACTGAAACTAATAGCTATCTAAAGACTACTTAACCCAACAATCACAGAATACATACTCTGCCTATCTACCCATGGAACATATTCTAAGATTGATTACATGCTTAGCCACTAAACACTTCTCTGTAAATTAAAAACACTTAAATCGTACCAAGCATACTCTCAGACCACAGTGGTATTAAAATACAAATCAATTTCAAGAAGATCTCTCTAAACTATGCAATTACATAAAAATTAAACAACTTGTTCCTAAGTGACGTTTGGGTTAACAATTAAGTTAGGTATAAATACAAAATTATTTGAAATTACAAAATACAAAAATTAACTCAATATGAATTTAAGACTTAAATGTTAGACCTCAAACTATAAAAATTATAGATGAAAACCTAGAAAATATCTTTCTCAGCATCAGCTTTAGCAAATAATTTATGGCTAAGTCCTCAGAAGCAACTACAACAAAAACAAAAATTGACAAATGAGACCTAATTAAACTAAGGAGCTTCTACACAGCAAATGAAACTATTGACAGAATAATCAGACAACCTATAGAATAGGAGATAGTATTTGCAAATTATGCATCCAAATCAAACAAAGTTCTAATATTTAGACTCTATAAGGAACTCAAACAACTCAAAAAGCAAAAATGCTAATAACTCCATTTAAAAATGGGCAAAGGAAATGAAAAGACACTTCTCAGAAGATGATAAACAAGTGACCCACAAACATATGAGAAAGTGCACACCATCACTAATCATAAGAGAAACGCAAATCCAAACCACAATGAGATACCGTATCACACTACTTAGAATGCTTTTTATTAAAAAGTCCAAAAATAACCAATGTTGGTAAGGCTATGGGGAAAAGACATGGTTGTAGTGAAAAGGCTGTGAAGAAATGCAGCTGGAGCCTAATATGGTTTGGCTATGTTCCTATCCAAGTCTCATGTTGAATTGTAGATCCCATAATTCCCTCGTGTCATGGGAGAAACGCTGTGGGTAGCAATTGAATTATGGGGGTGAGTCTTTCTTGTGTTGTTCTTTGATAGTGAATAAGTCTCACAAGAACTGGTGGTTTTATAAAAGAAACTTTCCCTCAAAAACTCTCTTGCTTGCTGCCATGTAAGATGTGACTTTGCTCCTAAATTGCCTTCACCCATGATTGTGAGGTCTCCTTAACCATGTAGAATTGAAAGTGAATTAAACTGCTTTCCTTTATAAATTACCCAGTCTCAGCAAGTCTTTATTAGCAGCATGAGAACAGTCTAATAAAGAAGCCATTATCCTAAGAAAATTACTGAAGAACAAACCAAATACTGTATTTCCTCACTTATAAGTGGGAAATAAATATTGAGTACACATGAACATTAAGATGGGCACAATAGATGCCGGGTAATATGAAAGATGGGAGGGAGAAAAGGAGCAATGGTTCAAAAATACTTATACATTGTTGATGGTGATGTAAATTAGTTCAGGCACTATGGAAAGCAGTTAGGAGAGTTCTCAAATAACCAAAAATAGAACTACAATTTAATCCAGCAATTCCATTACTTGGGATATACCCAAGGAAAACAAATCATTCTACAAGAAGATACCCCTATGCTCATTGTAGCACTCTTTACAATGGCAAAGACATGGAATCAACCCAGGGTCCTATCAACAGTGGACTGCATAAAGAAAAACTCTCAATAAACTAGGTATTGATGGAACATATCTTAAAATATTAAGAGCTATTTATGACAAACCCACAGCCAGTATCATATTAAATGGGCAAATTCTGGAAGCATTCACTTTGAAAACCGGCTTTTAAAAAAAAAAAAAAGACACCCTCTCTCACTCCTCCTATTCAACATAGAATACTGGCCACATAAATGTCTTTTGAGCAATGTCGTTTCATATCCTTTGACTACTTTTTGATGGGGCTGTTTGTTTATGCTTGCAAATTTGTTTAACTTTCTTGTAGATTCTGCATATAAGACATTTGTCAGATGGGTAGGTTGCAAAAATTTTCTCCCATTATGAAGGTTGCCTGTTCACTCTGACGATAGTTTCTTTTGCTGTGCAGAAGCTCTTTAGTTTAGCTTTATTGCCCTGGAAGTACTGGCAAGGGCAATAAAGCAAAAGAAAGAAATAAAGGATATTCAAATAGGAAAAGAGAAAGTCCAATTGTGTCTGTTTGTGATGATATGATTCTATATTTGGAAAACTCCATCATCTCAGCCCAAAACTCCTTCAGCTGATAAGCAACTTCAGCAAAGTCTCAGGGCACAAATTCAATTTGCAAAAATCACAAGCATTCCTTTTTACAAAAAAATAGACAAGCAGAGAGCAAAATCATGAATAACCTCCCATTCACACTTGCTATAAATAGTATAGAATACCTAGGACTGTAGCTAACTAAGGATGTGAAGAACCTTTTCAAGGAGAACTACAAACCAGTGCTCAAGGAAATCAGAGAGGACACAAACAAATGAAAAAACATTCCATGCTCATGGATAGTAAGAACCAATATTGTGAAAATGGCCATACTGTCCAAAGTAATTTATAGATTCAATGCTATTCCCATAAAGTACCACTGACATTCTCCACAGAATAAGAAAAAACTACTTTAAATTTCATATGGAATCAAAGGAAACCCCATATAACCAAGATAATCCTAAACAAAAAGAACAAAGTTGGTTGCATCACACTACCTGACATCAAACTACACTACAAGGCTACAGTAACCAAAACAGCATGGTGCTGGAATCAAAACAGACATATAGACCAACGGAGCAGAACACAGACCTCAGAAATAATACCAAACATCTACGACCATCTGATCTTTGCCAAACCTGACAAAAGCAAGCAATGGGAAAATGATCTCCTATTCAATAAATGGTGCTGGAAAAATTGACTAGCCATATGCAGAAAAGTGAAACTGGACACCTTCCTCATTTTGTTAATATACAAAAATTAACTTAAGATGCATTAAAGGCTTAACTGTAAAACCCAACACAATATAAAAATCTGTAAAATTCCCACAATGAGATAGCTTCCCATGCCAGTCAGAATTTGCCTAGACAAAATCCTAGGCAATACCATTCAGAATATAGGCATGAGCAGACTTCATGATGAAAACACCAACAGCAATTGCAACAAAAGCCAAAACTGTCAAATGGGATCTAATTAAACTAACAAGTTTCTGCACAGAAAAAGAAACTATCATCAGAGTGAACAGGAAACCTTCAGAATGGGAGAAAATTTTTGCAACCTACCTATCTGACAAATGTCTTATACCCAGACTTTACAAGAAACTTAAACAAATTTACAAGTGTAAAAAAACAACTGTATCAAAAAGCAGTCAAAGGATATGAAAAGATACTGCTCAAAAGAAGACATTTATATGGCCAAAAAACATTAAAAAAAAAAAAAAAAAAAGCTCAACATTACAGATCATTAGAGAAATGCAAATCAAAACCACAATGAGATAACTTCCCATGCCAGTCAGAATGGTGATTATTAAAAAGTCAAGAAACAATAGATTCTAGTTAGGCTGTGGAGAAATAGGAACACTTTTACATTGTTTGTGGGAAGGTACATTAGTTCAACCATTATGGAAGACAGTATGGTGATTCCTCAAGGATCTAGAACCAGAAATACCATTTGATCCAGCAATCCCATTACTGGGTATATACTCAAAGGAATATTAATCATTCTACTATAAATACAGATGTAAATGTTTGTTTATTACAGCACTATTTACAGTAACAAAGTCATGGAACCAACCCAAATGCCCATCAATGATAGACTGGATGAAGAAAATGTGGTCCATATGTACCATGGAATACTATGAAGCCATAAAAAGGAATGGGATCATGTCCTCTTCAGGGACATGGATGAAGCTGGAAGCCATCATCCTCTGCAAACTAACACAGGAACAGAAAACCAAACACCACATGTTCTCACTCATAAGTGAGAGTTGAACAATGAGAACATATGGACACAGGGAGAAAAACAACACACACCAGGGCCTGTTGTGGGGTTGTGGGTGAGGAGAGGGAACTTAGAGGACAGATCAGTAGGTGCAGCAAACTGCCATGGCATATGTATTCCTATGTAACAAACCTGCACATTCTGCACATGTAATCCAGAAAATAAAAGAAAGAAGGAAAATGTGGCACATACATACCATGGAACACTATGCAGCCATAAAAAAGAGCAAAATCATGTCATTTTACAACATAGATGGTATGCTAATTAATGCAGAAAGAAAAAACAACCCCCCCCCCCAAAAAAAAATACCACAAGAAAAGTAGGAACTACACATTGGGTACCCATGGACATAAAGATGGGAGCATTAGACACTGGTGAAAATAACAGGGGGCAGGGAGGTTGGGAGGGAGACAAGGTTTGAAAAACTACCTATTGAGTATGATGCTCACTACCTGGGTGACATATTCTATCATATTCCAAAACTCAGATCGTATAATATACCCAGGTAACAACCTGGTATACCCAGGTAATAATGTGTACCCCCAAATCTAAAACAAAAGTTGAAAAAACATAAATATATATTTTTAAACAATGAAAATATATCCTGTTTGAATTTCTTATTATGATTATCTGCAATGACTTCTTTTTTACATGTAAAACCAATGCTATAAGAATAATTACATTGTTTTCAAAATCATCTAAACATTCTAATGAAACTAAAACACTCATATGAAATTACAAAGAAAATCTTTCCTTATTTTTATCTATTTTTCCCTTAATACTGTTTTCCTTACTTCTATGTGTTTTAAAAATTAATTAAAGACATTGTTAAATGTTTGTTTCATGATAATATATATTAAAAAACTCAAAGCATTTTCTCTACTTTCATTTCTATTAAATATTAAACATGAAAGATGTGGCTTCTAGCCAGAACTTATTAGTGAGTGAATCTGAGAGAAGTGGAAATAACTTGTTTCTCAAGTTATTCATATATAAAACACAAATAATGCCCATCCGGCCACCCTAAGAAAGGTTTTCAAAAAAATGCAAATACATAGCTTGTGTATAAGTGTCATAGAAAAGTAGAAACATATATATAAATTCTGAGTTACTGCACATATATTAGGTAAATTCCTATTACTAATATCTCCTACTTCAGTTTGTATTACTAATATCTCCCATTTCTGCAAAATAGCTGACTATTATCAGAGTAACTTTAAATTCTTCTGTTTTAAATTAAAAGCTAATACAGGGTTAATCTGCTAAAGGAGATCAAAGCATATTAATAACAGCAAAATAACCAAATATACATATCCTAATTATATGCCAATACTGAGTTACTAAACTTTATTTTCCATTACTTTTATACATACAGAGGGCCCCTTCCCCAAACACAGCATTTCCCTTATAGTTAAACTTACACACTATGCTAATTTCTGTGATTTTGTCATAACACATCCTTGATTTCCCAACAACGTCCTCTTTCATCCCTGGGCTCATCTGCCCTCCTGAGTGAGATTGAATTTTATGTTTTCCATAAAGACCACTCCAACTATTCTTAACTCAAACAGATCTCTCATTATTCCAACATCTGATTTTAAAAAAATGATAACCCAGAAATGGATCACCTAATTATTGCCTAATTGTTTTAGACCTATTATTTTCATCTAGTTTCTATAGTCTCTAGGTACCATAATTATATTTTATTTCTTTTGAACAGGTCAGTGGTATGTGTATATATTAGTGTATATATTAATATGTGTATATATGGTATGTGTATATATTACACATCATCATATGTAAGTGAAGATTGTATCAAATAAAAAGAGAGGCAGAGTGTATAAAAGGAAGCTCACTATAGTGAAGAGAGATGTGTGATGTGAAGATGTGTTTTGGATTTTGGAGAAGGTTAATAATTGGATTGAATCATAATCAGACTGAATATTCTTTGCAACTCTTCAGTTAGCTCTACTTTATATCCCATTCACAGCCTTTTGATTACAATTTTAGCTTGTCTGTTTGTTTGTTTGTGGTTGGAGATGGAGTCTTGTAGTGCAGTGGCCTGATCTCAGCTCACTGCAATCTGTGCCTCCCAGGTTCAAGTGATTCCACTGCCTCAGCTTCCCAAATAGCAGGGACTACAGGCGCACACCACCATGCCCAATAGTTTTTTGTATTTTAGTAGAGACAGGGTTTCACCATGTTGGCCAAGATGGTGTCAATCTCCTGACCTTGTCATCTGCCTGCCTCGGCCTCCCAATGTGCTGGGATTACAGGCGTGAATCACCGTACCCAGCCACAATTTTAGTTTTTAAGCCTGAGACAAATGGAAAGATATTGGGCACAATGAGGAAAAAACCCTTTATATTCATAATGGCCTTGAGCAATGGGACTCTGTTTATATGTGTTTATCATCTTTATATCTTTGTACCTAGAAAAATTTTTGGCTATGCTTCAATTTATTCAATACATGTTGAATAGATAAAAGGATAGGTGGATACATAGATTGATTGATAGATGTCAATGTCAGTGTATCTGTTAATCTATATTTGTGTTGACAAACAGATTTCCTGGCCATCAAGACCAAGACCAACAACTATTGTATAGAATACCAAAGGACTATGAGGACACCAGGTATTTTACTAAAAACTTTTCAAATGTTAACAGATTCTATCTGAAATATATGAAACTCCTTACAGGGCACATATTTGAAGCTCAGTAAATCCTTGTTGATGAATTCCAAACATAACTGTTTCATCCCATTTCCCCAAGCATTTTTTTTCTTATTTTAAAAATCAAAATGTAGATTTATATTTCAAGAAATGGGTGGTAACAGAAATATTTAGCTCCTTTATTCTAAAGTTTAGTTTGTATTTCAAATTCTCTTTAAGTACTTTGATCATTGCAAACCTAGTTCATAGAAATATTTACTTTTTTGTTAAATGGTTTTTTGTTTCTAAATATTAACACTGAATTTTATCAGTAAATCCCTTTTCTCTCTAGGTGTTTAGTTTAAATATTGTCATTTTAAGACAAACTGAAATATTAAAAATATTTTCTTGAAGAAAACTATTTAGATTTAAATTCCAAACAAAGTTTGAATATCTGTAGTTAGTATATAAGATTGCCGCTGTATGCATTTTTATAGTAGATATTTCAATTTTATTGATTTCTAACAGTTTTAATATGGATGAAATTTAATCTAAACTTTAGTAAAAGCACAACTTAACCAACAACATAGCAATACATAAAAAACATTTTTGGTCATTTGGAGAGAAGTGAATATGCTTCATGGTATGCTTTTTAAGCATTTCTTCAGTTTTAGTAGGAAATTATCTGCTCTTAATAGGAAGATACTTTGACATACATTATTCTAAAAAGAAAAGTCACCTTGATAACAATGAATAACATTTCGAACCTCATTTAAAGTCTCTGGTCTGGGAATCAAGAACTAGGTGTGTCAAAATTTCAATAGCCTCCTATGTGTTTCTACCTTTTATTTTTAGAATTTTAATCTTTACTTTAGATTTGGGGTTATATGTGTGAGTTTGTTACAAGGTATATTGTATGTCATTGAGAGTTGGACTTCTATTGATCCAGGTTACCCAGATAATGAACATAGTATCCACCGGAAAGTTTTTCAGGCCTTGTTCTCCTCCCCCTCTCCCTACCTTTGGAGTCATTAAGTCTATTGTTTCTGTCTTTATGTCTGCCTGTATTCAAGATTTAGTTCCCACTTATAAGTTAGAATGTGTGATATTTAACTTTCTGTTTCTGCATTAATTCACTTAGGATAATGGTTTCCTGCTGCATCCATGTTGCTACAAAAGACATGATTTTGTTTATTTTTATGGCTGCACAGTATTCCATGGTGTATATGTACCACGTTTTCTTCTTCCACTCCACCATTTTGGCACACCTAGGTTGATTTCATGTCTTTGCTATTATGAATAGTGCTGCAAAGAATATGCAAATGCATAGGTCTTTTTGGTAGAACAAGTTATTTTCCTTTGCATATATACTCAATAATAAGATTGCTGGTCCAATGCTAGTTCTATTTTAAGTTCTTTGAGAAATCCTCAAACTGCCTTCCATAGTGGCTTAACTAATTTACATTTCCACCAACACCATATAGGCATTCTCTTTTTTCCACAGCCTCACTAACATTTTTTTTTTTTAACTTTTTAAAAAAATGTTTATTTTGTGTTCTAGGGTACTATGCGGGTTTGATATATAGGTAATTGCATGTTGTAGAGGTTTGCATTACTGGAAGAAAAAAGAACATAATAAACTACAGGAAATATTATGTCTCAACATATTGGGAAACAAGGTAGTGAAACTGCTATTTTAAGAATCAATGCCTTGTAAGTCTAATTGTCATTGCTGTGTTAAGAACGTTCTCATTCTCCCAGGTTCAGTAATCTCATGCCCCTCTCTGTATCTCCTTCTCCTACAGATCTTTGAGACAAAAGGCACATATAGATAACAAAATTAATATTTGTCTAGCTGAATGTATCTACATTTTAGTGAGAAATTTAGTAACCATTACTTTTTAGATTTGAGTTTCAAACAAAAGTTTGAATATCCATAGTTAGCATATAAAATTGCCATAGTATGAAACAGCAGAATACTTGTTGAAAATTTGGAAAGTATAGACAAAAAGAAAAAAAAGAAAAATAACTCAATCACTCTATCAGAAAATTATTTAGTATTTTGGCATATTAAAGTCTAGTATTATTTTCTTTGCATATACAGGTGTGTATATGCCTATAATGCAATTGTGAATACACTATATATGTAATTCTGTATTGTGCTATTTTTACTTAATATATTATCCTGAGCATGTTGCAATGTCATTACTTTTTTTAAAGATTAATTTTTATGACTGCCTAGTATTCCATTAAATTGATGCAAATTGATTTCTTTGACCATATATCTCATTGTGTACATTTAGGATCTAGGCAATGTTTTGTCATTATAAATTTTGTTGCAAGAAAAATACATTTTATCTTCAGGAGCCTCATGAACATTAACTCAACTCCATTTTATTTAAATATCAGTTTGATTGATGATTATAAAAAATAACATTTTTGGTCAAGAAGATACAAAATTAGATAGTTTTGACTGAAGGCTGAATATAGGATAAAAGGAGGATAATAATATCTTTGGAGTTAGAAATAGCTCCCTGTGCACTGAAAAACCCAACATCTTCTGCAGCTCAACCAAATTAAGTTAATGGACAATAATTCTAGTATGATAAACTAGGGTCAAAAAAACAAACAAGAAACAACACAGATGTATTTTTTTAGTTTTCCTATTTATGGTCCCCCTAATTATAGTGAATATTATTGATATTATTTACAATACTGTCTCATTTTTCATAAAGGTTACAAAAGTGACTTTTCACGCCTCTTCAATATCCTGCTTATATTGTGAGAATGAGACTTCCCGGTACATTTATTAACAAATGTCAGGTGTTCAGAACATCTCTAAAATCAGTCATATGAATCGCTGATTTGAAGATCCGCAAGGCTACAGACCCTGACTTTTTTATTTATATTTTTTCTTTTCTTTACTTTAACCTTTCACCTTTTTATCTGCACTTTGTACACATTTCTGCTCTCATACTTTGTATCATGCTTCTAGCTATGGCACTAATATCCCCACTCTGAATGAAGAAACCAAGCCTTAAGAGGCTTAGATAACTTGCTGAAAGACCATGGCTTACCTTGATTTAATTACTCTCCTGTTTCTACATGTTATACTGTCACACATCACAAAGGTAGCAGGTTAAGATATCTGTGTTGGAATCTCATGTAACAAGTGAGTTTAATTTTTTCCAACATGTAACGAGTGAGTCAAATAAGATCTAAATAAAACCCAAAGCCTCACATGTTATCACTTTTTCCAGTATGCCATTTTTCAAAAGGAATGTGAAACAAGTTCCATCACATTCCATATACAACTGTTCTCATGGTAATGAAACATTTATTGAGTACTCATTGAATATTGACAGTTATTCTTCATGGTGTATTGTCTCCTAGGGAACGGCTGTGCTAAGCATGATGTTGTCTGCCTACAGCCAGTTGATGAAACGTTGGCCACTGGTCTGGAACAGGTAAGTTTAATTGTGGGTAAGCATTTAAAAACTTTCATAGCAATTTGATATTGCTGCAGGTTCACAACAAATGATAAATGGACTAATACAACAGGTGTGGTCAAACTCATGGGGTGAGCAAATGACACACTAGTTGCACAGTAAAATCTCATTACATGATGGTATGTTTGTCCACTGGAACCCAGATGTATTTAAAATTTACAACATATTTTGGGATCAAATGATAATTGTAATTGCTTCTATTCTACTGGATAAATTTTGGAACTGTCTATTGACACAGAGTGAAAGACATGGTTTAAAAATAAAATATCACTTGATTCATTTTATATAATAGCTCAAAATGAATATACTAAGATTGCTAAAGTTGCAATATACCCATGTAACAAACCTGCACATGCATCCCCTAATCTAAAATAAAAAGTTAAAATTATAATAGACAAATAACCCATGTAAATATACACATTTATTGGAAAAAAATTGAGAAAAAAAAAATAAGTAGAAAGAAAAAGATAATTTGGAGATAATCACTGTTACACAATAGACAATGTGATATCGCAAACTATCAATGCTGTTTTGAAGTCACTTTGTTCACTTTTCCAGATAATGATCAAGTCAGTAAACATGAATATACATTCTAGTTCTAGTGACTGTATAAGTTACCACTATATGAATGTACCTGGGGAAATAACATATTACTGTAATATTCTTTTTTTTTTTTTTTTTTTTTTTTTTTTTTTTTTTTTTTTTACGACAAACCAACAGCCAATATCATACTGAATGGGCAAAAACTGGAAGCATTCCCTTTGAAATCCGGCACTAGACAAGGATGCCCTCTCTCACCACTTCTATTCAACATAGTACTGGAAGTTCTAGCCAGAGCAATAAGGCAAGAAAAAGAAATAAAGGGTATTCAAATAGGAAAGGTGGAAGCCAAATTGTCTCTATTTGCAGATGACATGATAGTATACCTAGAAGACCCCATCACCTCAGCCCAAAAGCTCCTGCAACTGATAAGCAACTTCAGCAAAGTCTCAGGATATAAAATCAATGTGCAAAAATCACAAGCATTCCTATACACCAATAACAGACTTAAAGAGAACCAAATTAAGAACGAACTGCCATTCACAATCGCTACAAAGAAAATAAAATACCTAGGAATACAACTCACTAGGAATGTAAGGGACCTCTTTAAGGAAAACTACAAACACCTGCTCAACAAAATAAGAGAGGACACAAACAGATGGAGAAATGTTCCATGTTCGTGGTTAGGAAGAATCAATATTGTGAAAATGGCTATACTGCCCAAAGTAATTTACACATTCAATGCTATCCCCATCAAACTACCATTGAATTTCTTCACAGAACTGGAAAAAACCACCATGAATTTCATATGGAACCAAAAAAGAGCCCGCATAGCCAAGTCAATTCTAAGCAAAAAGAACACAGCAGGAGGCATCACGCTACCAGACTTCAAACTATACTACAAGGCTACAGTAATCAAAACAGCATGGTACTGGTACCAAAACAGAGATATAGACCAATGGAACAGAACAGAAACATCGGAGGCAACACAACATATCTACAACCATATCATCTTTGATAAACCAGACAAAAACAGGCAATGGGGAAAGGATTCCCTATTTAATAAATGGTGTTGGGAAAACTGGCTAGCCATGTGCAGAAAGCAGAAACTGGACCCCTTCCTGACACCTTACACTAAAATTAACTCCAGATGGATTAAAGACTTAAATGTAAGACCTGACACCATAAAAACCCTAGAAGAAAATCTAGGCAAAACCGTTCAGGACATAGGAGTAGGCAAGGACTTCATGAACAAAACACCAAAAGCATTGGCAACAAAAGCCAAAATAGACAAATGGGACCTAATCAAACTCCACAGCTTCTGCACGGCAAAAGAAACAGTCACTAGAGTGAATCAACAACCATCAGAATGGGAAAAAATCTTTGCAGTTTACGCATCTGACAAAGGGCTGATATCCAGAATTTACAAAGAACTCAAACAGATTTACAGAAAAAAAACAAACAAGCCCATTCAAAAATGGGCAAAGGATATGAACAGACACTTTACAAAAGAAGACATACATGAGGCCAACAAACATATGAAAAAGTGCTCATCATCATTGGTCATTAGAGAGATGCAAATCAAAACCACATTGAGATATCATCTCACACCAGTTAGAATGGCGATCATTAAAAAATCTGGAGACAGCAGATGCTGGAGAGGATGTGGAGAAATAGGAACACTCTTACACTGTTGGTGGGAGTGTAAATTAGTTCAACCATTGTGGAAGACAGTGTGGCGATTCCTCAGGGACCTAGAAATAGAAATTCCATTTGACCCAGCAATCCCATTACTGGGTATCTATCCAAAAGACTGTGAATCGTTCTACTATAAGGACACATGCACACGAATGTTCATTGCAGCACTGTTTACAATAGCAAAGACCTGGAACCAACCCAAATGCCCATCGACGATAGACTGGACTGGGAAAATGTGGCACATATACACCATGGAATATTATGCAGCAATCAGAAATGATGAGTTTGTGTCCTTTGTAGGGACATGGATGAATCTGGAGAACATCATTCTCAGCAAACTGACACAAGAACAGAAAAAGAAATACCGCATATACTCACTCATAGGTGGGTGAGAAAAATGAGAACACATGGACACAGAGAGGCGGTCTACTATACACTGGGGACTGTTGGGGGAAATGGGGGAGGGACAGCGGGGGGGGCTGGGGGGGATAGCCTGGGGATGAATACCAAGTGTGGGTGAGGGGGAGGAAGGCAGCAAAACACACTGCCATGTGTGTACCTATGCAACTATCTTGCACGTTCTGCACATGTACCCCAAAACCTATAATGCAATAAAAATTTAAAAAAAAAAAAATAAAAAAATAAAAAGATATACTATGCAAACAGTCAGAAAAAAAAAAAAAAAAATATTCAACATGAAAAAATTAATAAAGTTGGGACTCAGAAAATGATACCTCGAAATATGGCGCGGTGGAATGCTGAGTACTTTGAACTCACTAAGACATTGGAAGGCCTCTGGTCATCTTAGAAGCAAAGTCTACATCTGACTTTTTTTTTTTTTTTTTGCCTTCCTGTCTCTTACCTCTCTGCCAACCCTGAAGCAAGTCACAGAAACCAGAATTCCTTTACTCCAGGACAGGTTATAAAAAGTAGCATCACTCCAAGCAAGCCATAAAATCTAGAAATATTCTAACCTTCCTCTACTTTTCTGTGTAGGAGCTGTCACAAGGAAATGCACTAACCTACCTTTGTGATAAGAGATCATAAGACCCACTTTCCAGGGGAGTTTTGCCTTATATCTGGGAGGATTGTAAGTTATACAGGGAGACCAAGAAAGATCTGAACCGATAAGCCTTAATGGGTTTCTACCTCATTTTATTATGATTAGAATATACCCTTTTTGCTCAGTCACATTTCAATACACTGCCCATACTTTATTGAACCTAAGCAAACGAATGGACAGTTTTCCCTAGGCCACTGAGTCTGCATTTTGAAAGTCTTCCATGTGACATAAAATTTTGATTAAATACATGTGTTATGCTTTTCTCTTCTTAACTGGTCTTTTGTTACAGCAGTGTTGGCCGTCACCTTTAGGATGGGTGAGGGAAGCTATCGTAACTTTCCACCCTACAACAGCAATGAGGACTGTTAAAATGGGATTGTCAAGGAGGTACTTGATAAATATGTTAGATATGAGGATGACACATCAGAGTGAAACAATGAAAGAGGTCAAATTTTGTATGTCAACATCAGCCTCTGCATTTTTATTAGGTGTGTGCTCATGTAAGTTTTTGAGTTAAGCCTCAGTTTTCTGGGGTTAACTTTAATGTCATATGCAGTCCTATGAAATATGTTCATAAAGCATCCATTATAGAGCCTCAGTAGAAGGCACTCAATGTTAGATATTTCTTTGATGATCAATTGATTATCAAATGTGTGTGGATGGATGAATAATTTTAAATAAGATGGGTTTTCAGGTTTCAAGATGACATCACTAGAATGAAGATACTATAAAAACGGAGATTTCAAAGATATGAGTAGATTTGGGGTAAGCCCATTGTTAAGCTAACCATGAATAGGAGCACCCATTCAAGGCCGCAATGATGTTCTCAGATATATTTTTTGAGACCCAGCATAATAAATGGCATTGCCTCACTGTAACCTACACATGTCAGGGCCATCTAGACTCCCTCCTTCCCTTTGACCAATAATACATTCAGCATTTCTATGATGACCTCCAATAATTAATGATGCTTCCAAATAAGCTTAGCTCAAACTCCTTCAAGTAACATATGTACTAAGAAAACCTGTTGAGACATCACTTGAGAATAAAGAAAAAGCTCACATTACATTTAGATGTAATTGCTGATAATGAGGCCAAGGTAACACATCCTATTCATATATTTCCTATTGTATTTCCAGGGTATGTGAGGCATATGTAAATAGGCCAAGTATCTAGCACTTGCCAGAAAGATCTGGGTTGAATAAAAGAACAGATTCATTCCTATACTTGAAAAGTAACTCAGTACACACACAATCTATTGACAATGAGTCAGTTCTTTTGATGGTATTTATAAGACCCCATGCTTTCAGAGCTTAGGTTCTATTTAGCCCAACTTAAAGAGTTGTCTTTATGTCAAATTCTTTATAAAAATTATACATTTAGGTATAACTTAGAACATTATAATAACACTGCAGCTTTGTCCCAGAATGCCTTCTCAGGATCAAATTTATCAATGAATAATAAAGAAATTACTTGAAAAATGATAAACTCCAAACATATTATTTTGGTAACCTGTGAAGTATAAGAGTAGAAGCTGTGTCCTAGATACTGAAATATGGCTTAATTTAGCATGCGGTTCTCTACTTAAATATCTATCCTGTCCTTTGGAGCTTCAATATCACAGTGTCAGTTATACACAGGAGTAAATGCCTCTAAATAGTCCAAGCTAACCTGAGAAGGGAGATGAGACCAATAATTTTTCATGCTTTCCAAGTCAAAGACTACAAAATTTCTATAATTTGCCCAAAAACATGGTGAATAAAACTAGATTATTCAGCATTTCAAATCTGACAACTCATAATCCTATTTTTTAAAAAATTCTAGCAATTTCCATTTTGTTATTACTCTCAGTAGAAAATATTTGCTACAGAGTAAGCAGGCGATTGGCATAATTATAACACACATTAGAATAATTATTTGTGAGAGATTTGTGTATCTGGACAATTTTTTGGTGATAATTATCTTTTTTATTAGCCTTCCTTAGTTATAGCACTCATTACAGTGTATATCTGAAATAATCACAGTGTAAAGGCAAAAATATGGCTAGCCTCAAATTTATAAACTATTCAAATAAAAATAAACAGATTTATTAAGAAAAATGCTACCTTGTATTCTTTATCCATAATATAATCACCACAATACACACTTACCTTCTCATTGATTTCAATCAAAATTTAAGTTTATGTAAAAATGAGACTGCACATCAATTAAAATAATTCATTTATTTATTCAAAAAACAAATTTCAAATGCCTGCACATCTCCAGGAGCCATATCAGTGTCAAGTAAATACATGTGATTTGACCCTTGCCAATGGGTTAAATTACATTCTCTTTACAGCTTCCATAAATTCAAGTTTAATTCACCAACATAAATGCACTTAATTAGAGTAAGAGAGAGGAAGGAATGGACTGTAAATATGATGATCTTTATAAGCTAACAAGGCAGAGCTCCTTTTATCTAGTATATAAATAATATACTCTATGCCTTGAGACTAAGCATAGATACTACGCCCAAATAAAGTGAAGGGTAAATATTAACAGCTATTCAACCATAATGATTAGTATAGTTGGGCAAATTAGAATATTCAAAGGTTAAATACTGATTCATCAATACATTATGCCCTTATTATCTTCCATAAAGACAAAGCAAAGTCCATGAAGCCACTCGGTGGTTTTATTTTCTTACTTTTATGTCAGAGATTGACTTAAGAGAACCTAAAGAGGCTTTTTTGCAGGCCAGGAAAAAAAAACGTGCCACATATTTCCATGTTTTTTCCAAGTCAGTCCAACTTTGCATAGTCTCACTAGTTTGTAACACCAACTTAAAACAGAAAACCACAAAGAGAAAAACAAAACCAATCATATTGTCAAATTTGAAGCACTTAACATTTCTATATATAAGCTCCCAAAATGTACACTGCTACACTAAGAAGAATTATCTAGGGATATGCTAGAGATGTAATATATCCTTAAACTCATACAACTAATGATCATGAGAGAGCAGCAGACACAAAACTGTCAACCCAACTTTTGCCAAATAATTTATTGACGCCCTATCGTAGAAATTGATTTTCTTTCACAAGAACCAAGGTTTTACTTTAAATAATACCCATGTAATCTTTGAAGCACACTTTCAATTAAAATACTAACTACAAAATTTTTGTTTTGTTTTGTTTTTGTTTTCGTTTTAGACAGAGCCTCTCTCTGTCATCCAGGCTGGAGTACACTGGTGTGATCTCAGCTGACTGCAACTTCCACCTCCCAGGCTCAAGCGATTCTCCTGCCTCAACCTCCTGAGTAACGGGGATTACAAGGATCCACCACCATGCTTGGCTAATTTTTGTATTTTTAGTACAGTCAGGGTTTCATTATGTTGGCCAGGCTGGTCTTGAACTCCTGACCTCAGGTGATCTGCCTGCCTTGGTATCCCAAAGTGCTGGGATTACTACACTCAGCCTACAAATATCATTTTTAAAATTTTTAATTATGTAGAACTCAAAATAAATACAGTGTTTAAAAAGGTATACACATACCATTGATCCATCGAGCCTCTGGATCATGAAGCACGAAGTCTTTCCTAAAGAGGTCTTCTAAAGACAATCTGGTTTCAGATGAATTTGTGAGTTCATCTAAAATAAAGGAAATTCTAGATTAGATACCTATCTTATGTTAGTTTTTTAAAAGGAACAAATTACAAAATTTGAAATATTTGCTCAAAAAATATATCAACTAGATAACAATATAAAAGTGACCATTTTGACATGGTTTTTAGCCTTTGAACTTTGTTTAATGACTTTAAATAAATGAAACTATTTTTACTATTAAAATTGTCTTGATCTTGTACAAATTTTATAGAGCAATCCCATGTTATGTATTAGTAATATAATATAAAATCAGTTAAGAATTCCTGTTGTACATTGTATCCAAAAAGGCATATTTTCTATCATTTAACTATAATTTAGCCCCTTTCCAAACTCATGTTGACATATTCTTTCATCTGAAATGTACAGTTTTGATGTAAAAACCAAAAATGGTAGAATTGAGGAAATTAAACTGTATGACAAAACTCTCAAGTCAGAAAAAAGTTCACAAAGTAAGCAGAATAATTACATACTTCCACCAAAAAAGTAGTACCCAACAAATACAAAGTGAATTTGACATTTGACTTAAAGTTCAAATAATAGAATGCTAGAATATTAATGAAAAAGCACATGTTTTATACTAGTCTTTGATAGATAAGCTAGGTGTGAACGTCTTTCTACATTCTAACATCGAAGAAACGAAAAGATAACAGGGCTTGAATACTAAAATCAGGCATCACAAACACCCTTTTAGATGCAAGAGACTATAGACAGCAATACTTCATTTTCTTTGTAAATTAATAGCATTGTTTATTTGCTGTATAAATTCATCTTTGTAACCTTTCAGCTGTGACCTTCACTCTGGTTTAAAATAAAATGTCAAAGATATACACTAACCGCATTAGATTTTATTTTTAAAAGGTTCAACACTTACTGCAGCAAGAGTTTTGCTTTTTTTTCTAGCTAAAAAGCTGGGGCAAACAGTCAATAACTTCAAATGCAATTTCCTTTCAGATAAATCAATCATATATTTATAACTGCCAAGAAAAAAATTGAAAAAAAAATTACAGTAAAAATAGTGAGAATTGTTTGATTCTAATTTTACCATAAGACATTGTGATTGTATAGAGACTTGCAAAAGAAAATGCTATCAGGTAATGATGAGCATTCAATCATTTGCCTGGCAGGCTGACACACCAGAATTTCTGAATTCATTCACAAATTTTCTAGTTTCATTCAAAAAATGTCAAGGCTATATGTGCAGTATTGTAAAGGACAGGAGACATATTTCTGTCCTGTCCTGAGGGGTTTGCACATGCTTAACAAAAAATATAATAGACGTCAGGCCTGGCGCAGTGGGTCACACCTGTATCTCAGCTCTTTGGGAGGCCAAGGCAGGTGGATCACTTGAGGTCAAGAGTTTGAGAACAGCCTGGCCAATGTGGTGAAACTCCGTGTCTCCAAAAATATATATATAATACAAAAAATTAGCCTGCTGTGGTGCATGCCTGTAGTCCCAGCTACTTGGGAGGCTAAGGTGGGAGAACTGCTTGAACCTAGGTGGTGGAGGTTGCAATTAACTGAGATTGCACTGCTGCACCACTACACTCCAGCCTGGTTGACAGGGTTAGACTTTGTCTCAAAAAAAATTACATGTATATGTATATGCACACACACATACATGCATATATATATATATATATATATATATATATATATATATATATGGATATCGTCAGTATAAGGACACTAAATGAGTGGTAAATAAGTTTGGAAACAGAAAGAGAATGTCTCAAAAGAAAAAAAAAATCAGAGAAGGCCTCACTTAAATATACAATGACCAACTCTCACTAATTCCTGGGTAAGAATGCCAAATGGTACAGTCACTTTGGAAGATAGTGTATCTTTTCTTTTTTTTAAACTAAATAAATCCTTATCATACAATCCAGTAATCATGCTCCTTGGTATTTACCCAAAAGGAGTTGAAAATGTATTAGCTCAGAAAAACCTACACACAAAGTTTGTAGGGGCTTTATTAATAATCAGCAAAATTTGTAAGCAACCAAGATTTCTTTCAGTAGGTGAATGGCTAAATAAACTAGATAAATTTTTTAAATGGGTTATTATTCTGTGCTAAAAAAAAAGGAGCTATGAAGCCATGAAAAGACATGAAGGAAACTTAAATGCATATTACGAGGTGAAAGAAGCCAGTAAGAAAAGACTACATAGTATATAATTTCAACTACATGACATTTTTGAAAAAGTAAAACTATAGAGACAGTAAAAATATCAACAGTTACTAGGAATTGTGAGGGAAGGAATGAACAGGTGAACACAGAATTTTTAGCGTGGTGAAGTTATTCCATATGATTCTATAATGGTGGAGACATGTCCCTATTTACTTGTCCAAACCCACCTAATACACTCCACTGAAGAGTGAACCCAAATGGACTTTGGGTGACAATGATGTGTCAATACAGGTTCATCAGTGATAGCAAATGTGCCACTCTGGTGGGTGATTTTGATAATGGGGGAAGCTACGCATGTATAAGGCACGGGGTGGGGGCGGGTCGGGGGAAGAGAATATGGGAAAATCCTGTACTTGTCACTCAATTTTGCTGTGAATATAAAATTCAGCTGAAAAATAATCTATTCGCAAAAAAAAACCTATTTAAAAAAGCCCTGCATATTACTGGTTTCAAAAGGCAGAGGAAGGGAACGGTAAGGGTAATGGAGTAAGAACATTTGAGATAAAAGGATAAGTGTTTGTTGTTTCACAAGCCAAAAAATGTCTTAATTCCAGATTTCAGTCTCCATCAGAAAAGTATGGTATTTATTCTATGAGACCTATATCTATATCAAACCTTGGTTTTATTGAGATAAATTTCAAAATTTTAAAATTTCCTTATCACATAAATTTACCATTATTTTGTCTAATCAGATCCCTTCAATTTTTAGAGAATTATACTTTATCATATATATTTGAAAAACAATTTATTGGATATGATGAATTTAGTAGGTAAAGGTGGGAGGTAGGCATGTGCTTATTATGCTAGCACAATCTGTTTAATAAATTATCTTAATCTGTTAAATTAAAAAAAATTGTATTATATGTAAATAGCTTTTATAGTCATGCATCTGTTTGTCTTCCAAAAATACTTAGTTTGTTCCTAATGAGTTCCACATATTTCATTTACATTTTTAAGAAAAAAGTAAATTAATAAAAAATAAGACTGTAAGTACACCACACCAAATAATCTTATTTTCAAAAAATATTTCGGTAATTTTCAAACATGACATATCTCATGTGAGCTTTAAAATCATATTACAACTCATTCAAATATAAATTTCATCAAAATAGCACGATATATATTATATACACATACACACCCAGAGGAAACTGGAAAATTTTAAACATTGCACAACATTAAGGCTTTTCATTCAGAACTATTCTATCCACACTTTATGTACATTAATACTACTTTATCTTTTATTTTTCATATAAATCTTCAAATTGAATTTGGTACAAAGTATATATAGTTTGGTATTATGAACAGAACATTTCCCATTCTCAATCTAAATTACTTTTATATCCACAGGTTAAGAATTACATTGTACACCATATATTTTCTTAAAAATTTCAATAATTATTGAGTTTTTATTTTCTACATATTCAATTATATCAACTGTAAAAATATTATTTTATTTATTTATTTATTTTCCAACATTTAAGCAACTGGTTATACTATGTATGCATTTGCTTCCCAGGTAATTGAAGATTCATATGGAGTTGCAAGAAATATTACAGAGAAATTCTGTGTACACTTCATTCAGTTTCTCTCAATGACAAGTAACATCCTGCATAATAATATCACAAAAAGAAACAGACATTGATATGCTCCATTAACCTTACTAAGATTTCCTCAGATTTACATGTATTCACTTATGCATGTGCATTCTTGTGTGTTTAGTTCGATGCAACTGCAACACATGTGACGTGCACCACAGTCAAGAACAGTTTCATCACCAGGATCTCTTGTGCTATCCTTTTATTACCACAGTCCCAGACACGATCCCTTGGTAACCACTGCTCTATTCTCCATCCTTAAAATTCTGTAATTTTAAGAACACTATATAATTGGAATCATACCATACCTAAGCTTTTGGATTGACTTTTATCACTCAAACTAATTCCCTTGAGATCCATCCAAGTAGTTGAGAGTATCAATGATCTATTCCTTTTGATGGCTGAGTAACATTCCAGGGTATTAATACACCACTCTTTGTTTAACTCTTCACTCATTGAAGAACATTTGAGTTATTGTTACTTTTCGTTTTGGGATATTATAAATAAAGTTGCTATGAACATTTGTTTATAGATTTTTGTACAAACACAAATTTTCTTTTCTCCAAAACAAATGCCAAAATATGCAGTTGCTGGGTCAAATGTAAACACATAACAGTTTTATTTAAAAATTCCACATGCTTTTTTAGAGTAGTTGTACCACTTTACATTCTCACTAGCAATATATAAATGATCCAGTTTCTCTGCATTCTTGGCAGCATTTGACATCATTAAAAATGGCTACTCTTGCATATGTGTAGTGATATCCCCTTGTGGTTTAATTTGCATTTCTCTAATAGGTAATGAAATTGAACATCATTTAATGCATTTGTTTATGATCCACATATAATCTTCAGTGAAATATCTGTTCATGTCATTCATCCATTTTCTAACTGAATTATGTTGTTTGTGTGTTTGTTTACGGAGTTTGAAGAGTTCTTTGTCTATTCTAAATACAAATCCTTTGTCAGATATGTGAATTTTAAATATGTCCCTCCAGTCTATAACTTATCTTTTCACCCTCTTCAAAAAATGTTTTGCAGAGGAAAACGATATCATTATTTATGAGGTCCAGGTAATCAATTTTTCCTTTTATGAATCTTGTTGTCAATTCTAACAATGTTTCATCTGTTTCTTTTTTTGAAACGTTTTCCTAAGAAAGGTTATAGGTTTATATTTCACATATTAGTCCCTGCTCTATTTTGAGGTACTTTTTATATATGTTTACACATGGCATGAGGCTTAATATGAAGTTTTGTTTGCTTGTTTATCTTGTTTTATGTCTATGGATGCCTAATTGTTTTAACTTCATTTTTGAAAAACCTTTGTTGAACTCTAGTAAATTATTTAACTAGCTTGAATGTGAAAAATGATATTGAACTAGACAAGATGGCTCATGCCTATAATCCCAGCTGCTTGGGAGGCTGAGGCAGGTGGAACAGTTGAATTTAGGAGTTACTTCAAGGTTAGAGTGAGCTATGACTGTGCCACTCACTACTGCACTCCAGCCTGGGCAACAGAGTGAGACCTAATCCGTAAAACTAAAAAATTTAATTTTTAAAAAAATAATGTTGAATGATCATAGTCTTAGTGATACTTTTTTTTTTTTTTTTTTTGCCTTTCTTGCAATCTTTAGGTGAAGAGGGCAATATGGCACAATTTTTCCTAAATAATTATTTACAAATAACCTAATTATTTGTGTTACGAAATTCCTATGGAATCAATAGAAACACAGAAGTAGCCTGTAAAAGGGTTGATTTTTAAAAATTCTATTTTGCATTTTATGCTTTCTTTGTAAGACATTGTATACAAAGGAAAAAACGGAAAGCTAACCGTGCATAAAGACTTAGACACTCTAAAAGACTGCATGTTGAGTTCAGAACTATGATTTCAGGCAATCAATGAACATAGTTAAAATTGTTGTGTTAAAATCAAACTCTTTTACATATATTTATATTTTCTCCTGTAACACATTGATGAAAAAAAATTACATAAATAAAATATCCTATTTACAACCACCTTATATGTCTATAACAAAATCCAACCAACCATGTTGAATTATTTTTATACTATTAGATTAATATGTTAACCTTTTATTTAAATGTTTACATCTATGTTGATGAATAAAACTACACAGTCCTTTATTTTTCATTTTGTATTATATTAAACACTTAGCATATTAAAATGTTTATTCAATATTTTTGAAATTGTATTTATTTTCTGCGTTCTGGAATAGTTTAATAGCTTTAATAAGAAGAAGATTTTTTAACTCCAATTGCCCCTGGAACTTATCCTAAAACCAATTCTTCAAAGTAATTCAAATAATCTTAAATAAATCTTCTGTTTAAACAATAATAAAAAAGAGAGATATGTACAATTTAAGAATTAATTTATTTGGCTTTATTCAATACTGAGAAAACTATATACTTCATTCATTTCTTTGGGTTTTCTTCTGCTTTTTTGTTGCTTTCTTTGTTCTTTTCCTTAAATTTTTCTTAGCTGCTAGGTATTACCCCCGAGGTCTCTTGAATTTTTCATTCCTAGAATAAAGACTCCTTCCTTATACATATAATGAATAATTAAGATTCTTTTTTAATAGCCTCCAAGGCTAACTTCTATCCCCTAGCTCTTTTCATAAATGAGCTTTCCCCATGTCTCATCATAATCATCTGGGATGTTCGTCCATTGCAATTAATCCTCTCTCTTCTGAATGTCCCTCAAGCCCTATAGGGTATTGGTATCCTCATTTCACAGTTACAGTCTCAGCAATGTTGACAAAGGCCACATGGCTAGTAATTGGCAAAGCTGAAATTTGAACCTGCATCTCTCTGACTTCAAGTTTTCTTCCTTAAGCTATACTGACTCCTAAAAAATAAATTTTCTTTCCTTTTCTCTTTAATAATATATTAATAGCATCTTTTGACAAGACAATATACATTTTATAAAAAATATTTTAAGAATATTATTATTGCCTTTTAGCCACAAGAACCTTTCTTCCAACTGAAATCCAACTCCTCAGTAAAAGCCCCTCTGGACCTTATTAGCATCCCATTCTGCCTCAACTTGCCTAGGAATATAACATTAGCATATTCTCCTTTCTCAAAGAGAGAAATGTCACAGCATTCACTACAATGTAAGATTTTTTTTTTTTTTTTTGTTTTCTTCAAGAAAATTGTTTACACCATGCCTTAAATTCCAAGCTTACGCTCTGCTCATTGTTACAGGTAATTTAAAGTTACAACTAAATTCTGTCATCAACAAACATTTATTACACACATTGCAATCTAATTTAGCAGAAACTTAATTTATGTTAGAATCAGACCCAGGGAGAATCACCAAGAGAAATCTTACTATTTTATACATTTAAATAACTTTCTCTTTATTTTTACTTAGCAAACAGAGAAACCTGGATATCAATCATTCATCTCAATCACTCACGCCGAACAATGAGAAGGTGGCTCAGAAGAAAAATGATATAGATTGTAAATCATTTTAAGAGATATTCTTTCATATAAAGCTCGTTTCTTATTAACCTTTAGAGGAAAATTCTAAAATCAATACTTAGTCCCTAATGTAAAAAAAATTACTAAAATTGAATATTTACCCCTCATAGACTGTTCTCTTTACTAGCAAGGTGTTTGAGAATATATCTCATCTCTAGTAATTCTGTAACTAAATGTAAGGTACAATTATATATATATATATATATATATATATATATATATATATATATATATGAGAGAGAGAGAGTATACATGTATGAAAGTCTGAAAACCTAATATATGTTAATAGTTGCTATTGAAAATGTAAATATTTGTTAACCCAATAGGATACTATGTTACAATTATAAATAGTGGCACAAAAATTCAAATAAATGCATGCTTTAACAATTCACAAGTATTTACAGACCTAGAAACAGAACCCTCATTAGTTAAATAGTTACAAGGTATTGTATCTAAGGTAAAAAGTTCAGCTTTGGCAATATGAATGTGGCAACAGAACTGAAATTGAATAATTCACTCCATGTTCATTTCTCTGCTCTATTTGGTCATTTAAGATCATAGACTGCTATGGGTATTTCTATTCTTTCTTCCAAAAATCCAATCTTGCTTTCAAATGGCCTTTTGAAATGAGTTGGCTGCATAATCTTTGAAGAAAAAAAGAAAGTTCTTTAGCATTCAACTGAAGAAAAGCTAATTTATGACTTTAAGTTCTTGGTACCTCTCTGTTGAAAATAATTGTGTTAGTTTTATCTAGTTTATTCTTGATATTAGAGGTTCAGAAATATTTCTTTTAATTTAAATCTTATTCAAAATAATTTCCTATTAAAACAGAAATAGAAAGCAAAATCTAATCAGGTAGTTATTCAAAATTTCCAAGAACAAGCCATTTTCCTTTCTGCTCACATGATTCTCTTTTAGCTGGGCTTTCCCAGTACTACCTCCTCTATTCCCAGGACTGTGATTTAAATATTTATTTATTCTTAATCATTTTCTTCATTTTCCATGGTTAGTGTCATATGGGATAGTCTTCTAGTGCATTTCCATTTTAAATATTGTTGAATAGCTCATTGAAATGATAACATCACTTCTACCCCTCCTTGCAGAGCTAGTTAAAACTACAGAATGCAAATCACAATGGTCAAGATTAAATTCTAGATTTTTCAAAATATCTGCTGTTTGTATATTTTCTAACTAGTCACCAGATCCTAAGGTTTTGTTTTAGTACTTAATATCTGAAATATAAATTATATTCTTATTTTAGACTTTATTTGCATTCTTTTCTTTCCTTAGGATGCTGAAACTTGAGGGGGCAGATGAAATATTCTATAAATTTATGTCATTTGAGATCAGGATAAGATCACAAGCTTGCTTTTAATGCTATCTAATTTATCACCAAGAAAATGAACAAAAGTTTGTTCTTTCCTACTTAAGAAATTTACAATTTTTAATGTAAATTTAAGAACTAAAAGTACATAGTAGCTAATATGGTTTGGCTACATTTCCACCCAAATCTCATTTTGAATTGTAACTCCCATAATTCCCATGTGTTGTGGGAGGAAACTGGTGAAAGGTAATTGAAATACACGGGTGAGTCATTCCTGCACAGTTTTGATGATACTGAATGAGTCTCACAAGATTTGATGGTTTTAAAAATGGGAGTTTCCCTCCACAAGCTTTCTTTTTGCCTCCTGTCATCCCTGTAAGATGTGACTTTCTCCTCCTTGCCTTACATCATGATTGTGAGGCCAGCCCAACCTTGTAAAACTGTAAGTCCAATAAACCTCTTTCTTTTGTAAATTGCCCATTCTTGGGTATGTTTTTATCAGCAGTGTGAAGAGGAACTAATCCAATAGGAGAACAGGAAAAATAAAAAGAACATCCTGGTGCATTTTGTATAGATGTTTTGGGTCATGTTTTGTTTTGTGTTTCACATAAAAGAAGACTTATATGGAAATCACCAAGCAAAGTACTCAGGTCATTTAATTTAATCCACGGCCTTTATTATTACTAAAATGTAAGATGTATAGAGCAATATAAAACACCTTCAAATTGTTCAATTTCAGACACACAAAGAAATGTTTTTCATTCTTTTGGAATATTTGTTACTTTCATAGTTGTTCTCTTTGGCCAAAATGTTTGTACATATATTCTAAGATTTACCTTTAGAAACACAATAGGAAGTTGCTTCTTTATAGTTAATGGAAAAATATAGTAAAATGTAAAGTCTATCCAGAAGTCTCTTTTCAGCAGTGCATTTAACTATGCTGACTTTGTAAGGTTCAAAATATGAATTACAAAAATAATAATCTATAATTCAGTCTCTTCCATGAAGGAAACAAAATAGCTTGTCCCTTAGTATTGTGAAACCTAATTCATCCATTCAAGAAAAAGTCAAAAAAGGAAAAGCCAATCACACCACATCTATCTGCAGTCCCAGGAAATCACCTTTGTTCTGCTTGACATACCAAGGATTTCCTTTTATATCTCTTTTGCCTTTTCTTAGTCTTTCTAATCTCTTATTGCAGCAATAACTAGGTTTCTTGAAAAAAAATAAATAAATAAATAAACAAAAGATTACTTCAATTTCTGATCCATTCTACTAACTAGAACTACTTTTGACTCAGATTATCCCTATAGCTGACAAAGAATAATACATATTCCTTTATTTAATTTCTTTCCTGAGTGAGATAATCATCTAATGAATGTTCTTTCCTATCTGAGTATATTTCCAAAATAAGACTTCTGTACAGAAAGCTATATTTTAATTATAAACACATTTTTAAATATCAAGATGGGGTAAGTTGCTAAATTAAGACCAAACTGTGTCTATATTAAATAGAATGAGGAGGACAGCTGACAAATAAGATATTATTTATTATCTGCTTCTTTCTTTTTTCTCTCCAAACTCTGCTCTCTTTTCATCAAATATAGAAATAATTTTTAGGAAATTCATACTAAACACATAAAACAAAAGCATAAACTGCAAGAAGTGGCTCAAGCCTGTAATCCCAGCACTTTGGGAGGCCAAGGTGGGTAGATCATGAGGTCAAGAGATCGAGACCATCCTGGTCAACATGGTGAAACCCTGTCTCTACTAAAAATACAAAAAATTAGCGGGGTGTGGTGGCGCATGCCTGTAATCCCAGCTACTCAGGAAGCTGAGGCAGGAGAATTGCCTGAACCCAGGAGGTGGAGCGGTGAGCTGAGATCGCGCCATTGCACTCCAGCCTGGGTAACAAGAGCGAAACTCCGTGTCAAAAAAAAAAGAAAAAAGAAGTTTACCTCTTACAATGCCTTCACTTTTCCTACGGTGCTCAGCACACTGTAATAAATCTAATCTCTGCTTCTTTATTCTCAAAAGGGGATATGCATGATGCTGCAAAAACAGTGATCAGATTTAGGTCAACCCTTCACTAGCAGGTATCTCCTTGGCTAGATCATTTATTATGCATTATTATTATTATTATTATTTGCAAAGACAAAGGGTTGGACTAAATCACACTATCTCCAGCAGGTTCTAAGGACTCTAGTGAACTCTTTCGGGACACAGAAGAGATGAGGAAAGGACAGAGGTTATGTGATTATATGATATAGCTGGCCTAGAGTTAGAACCTGTACAATGTCATTTTATAAAGAACAAAACTGTTTCCATTCTCCTCACAATGACTGCTAACCTTGGTTTCTGTAAACTGCTAGATTATTTGCAGGATGCAAATTGAGGTAAAGCTGCATACCTTCTCTTATCTGTAAATGCCAGAGTCACTGACTTTTGTTTACCAGAGTAAGCACCCCCAGATAATTCCATCCTGGTACCAAGTAAATAAAAATCTATGGATCCCACCCCTACCCAGATGATGTGTAAACGAATGTTAATCTCAGCATCTGTGAACCCCTTAAATAACAATCAGAATGTCAAATAGTCCCCTGGCCCTCGAAATATCCAGAACCCCCTCACCCTCATGTCCGCCCAGAAGGTGATTTGAATCCATTGGCCCTCAGAATGTCTGAAGCCCCTCACCCCATCCTCTCTCCTCACCCCCAAGGTGATTTTACCGGTATAAAAGGTCTTGTCACCCTCTTTTACGGGGCCAAGGGTTGGAGAGACGTTAGTCCTCCGTGGTCGCCGGCAATAAACCCTGCAATTTGGCATACTTTTGTCTTGGTGTTGATTTTCTGTGCTTGGTCAAATATAACAATTAGAACTCTTCAACCAGAAAAATGCTGCTTTCATGTGTTTGATTCTTTGCATAGAATTGTTTTTGAAGCACTACAGATACATGCTTGCTCACACAAAAAAAACATATAAACACACAAGATGAGCCACAAAGTAGCTTGCATCTCTTAGGATCTCAAATTTCTGATATATTTTATACTAGCTCTTTTCCTTTTCAGCAGAGATTCAAAGTGCTCATCAAATAAAGAATATACTTTTAGGTTCTGAAGGACTATTATTAAATTTTACCTCAAACTTATCATCTCTTGAGTACCTAAGTCAAGAGCTTTAGGATTTACTCATAGTTTTAATTACCCAAATTAGTCAATTATTCAAAATGTTAATCATTCTCAAACCTCTTTTTGAGACCTTTTTCAAATTAACATCTCCAGAATATGAGTAAGGAATCTAAATATGAAAAATGTATTAAGGCTTTTCACATTCTGAGAACATTCACACAGTGTTCCACATACGGGTGTATATACATGCATCCTGAAATGATGTTATTCTTTTACCCTAAAGTGTTATGGCTCTACAAAGTCATATTTAAGTTCGTCCTTCACATATGCTGTTTGCTTCTATGACATTATGGTGACCAAATTTTTATTCCATGTCTTTATTACCTTACAGCAGAGGTTTCTGGGGTAAAGTTTGTGGACTTCAGGAAGACAGGGGCCACAGAAGTCAAAACTGTATTCATAACACAAAGACATTATTGCCCTTGTTGTGGGTTGAAATTTTCACTTGTGATGCAAAAGCAATGGTGGATAGCACTGCAGGCACCCTTTCCAAACAATTGTCATTCTATTCTTTATGGCCATATATTCTCAATTTAAAAATAAACCAGTTTCAGTTAAGAATTAAGTAGGAAAACAAAATTAATTGTACTAAATCTTGACTCTGAAGATCTTTTTAATATCTGTGTGGTGAAGTATGTCAAACAATGGAAAAGCATATGGGCAGTTGCCTGAGTTATGTGCTAAACTCACCACGTTTCTCATGGAACAATATTTTTACTGGAAGGAATGAGTAACAAACTACAATTATTGAGATTTAAGTGTTTGACAGATGTTTTTCTCCAAAATGAGGTAAACTTTTCTTCATAAAACCCACAATTGGTTGTATATGTTACAAACAATCAAACTCAAGCTTTCAAGCAAGAAAAGAAATTTTAGAAAACTGATATTCTCCATCTTAGTTTGAAAATTTCTCAATAATTCTCTAGTCAGCTTCTTCTAGTGAAATCATCAGTAAAATTAAGCATGATTTTTAAAAAATGTACAATCACATGTCACTAAATGACAGGGGTATGTTCTGCGAAACATGTCATTAGGTAACTTCATGGTTGTGTGAACATCGTAGAGTATACTTACACAAACACAGATGCTAAAGCCTACTGTTTACCTATGCTGTATGGTACAGCCTATTGCTCCTAGGTGACAAACGTGTACTAATAGTGCACTGAATACCGCAGGCAATTGTAACGAAATGGTACCTGTTCGTGTATCTAAACATTGAAAATGTACAGTAAAAATGCAGTATAAATGATAAAAAGGAGTACACCTGGATAGGGCACTTCAGGAATGGAGCCTGCACGATTGGAAGTTGCTCTGAGTAGGTGAGTGAGTGGGAGGTGAGTTAATGTGAAGGCCTAAGATACACTGTACACTACTGTAGACTTTACCACCGCACAGGTAGTCTACATTAAATGGATACAAACATTTTCCTTTCTTTAGTAGTAAATTAACCTTAGCTTCCAGTAACTTTTACTTTATCAACTTTTTTCATCATTGACACTTTTGTAAGAATACTTAGCTTAAAAACACAGACACATTTCACAACTGAACAAAAGTATTTTCCTTCTTTATATCCTTATTGCATAACTTTGTCTATTTTTTATTTTTATTTTTAAAAAGCTAAGACATAAACACACACACATTAGCCTAGGCCTACACAGGGTCAGTATCATCAATATCACTGTCTTCTACCTTCATGTCCTATTCCACTGGAAGGTCTTCAGGGTAAATAACATGCATGGAGCTGGCATCTCCTATGATAACCATGCCTTCTCCTGGAATACCTCCTGAAGACTATTTCTGAGGCTGTTATACAATTAACTTATGTTTTAGTAAGTAGAAGGAATATACTGTAAAATAATAATAAAAAGTGTAGTAAATTAAATACATAATCCAGTAATATAGTAGTCTGTTATTATTATTATGTACCATATGTAATTCTATGTGATATAATTTTACAGGACAGGCAACACAGTAGGTTTATTTATTTCAGCATCACCACAAACACCTGAGAAATGCATCAGGTTACTATGACCTTATGACAGCTATGTCACTAGGTGATAAGAACTTTTCAGCTGAATCATAACCAAATGGGACTACCAATATATAATATCATCAGCTTTAATAACTTTTGTCTGTCATTGGCCTAAATGACATTATAATGTGTGTGAATCTGTAATAAACTCTACTGACATTTGGAAGACCTGCATAACTCAGTGAAATAACATTTTACAAATGACCAATTCATACTACACAAGAAGACATGGGTAAGAGTCTTTCAACATGTAAGGTGGACCAATGGACTTTAATGTAGCAGAATATTAAAATATTATTCAGATCTTTCACTGGAATTAACCTTCAAGCATCTGGCATTTATCTAGTTTTCACAAACAGGAAAAAAACCTCTACAATTATCTAAAATAGCTATTAACATACATATTCTATTTCTAACTATGTATCTTTATGAGGTTAGAATTTGTACATATTGCTCAACCAAAACAATACATTACAAAAGAATTAACAGAGGCACACATATGAGAATTTTGCTATCTTCCACTGAGTTAGACACTAAACACAGTTGTAAACATGTAAAACAACACTATTTATTTTGCTAGTTTTTTGTTTTGAAAAGCATAGTTGTTTTCATTATATGTTATTAATATTTATATATAATTGTTTGTTATTGTCATTTTAAATAAAATGATACATATTTTATTTGAAGTCTCAGAATTTATTTGCAGTGTCTAATTTTATAAATAGTGATATGTAATTCAAATGCCCCAAAGCATTTTTGGGTCTTCAATACTTTGTTAGAGTACACTACACTAAGTTCTACTGAATGTACTTTATTGTATATTTGACAAGTTTATGTTTCTCCACATTTCAAACTACCAGGGTTATAATAAATATTCAAGCTGCAAAGGATGTTGACTTTCTTTTTTATTTGGTAATATCATCAGCTTTAATAACTTTATTGTATTATTATTTACTACTTCATTATCAAGAACTTTCACTAAACAATACTCTGACATTTTTATTGCAAGAGTGGATAACCAGATAAATTTGTCACTGGTCAATACAAGCATACTCATTTTACTGTGCTTTGTTCAACTACACTTTGCAGACATTGTTTTTTTACAGCTTGAAGGATTGTGGTAGCCTGTTGTCAAGCAAGCCGATTGACACCATTTTCCCAGTGGCATGCAGTCATTTCATGTCTCTGTCAAACTTTGGTAATTCTCACAATCTTTCCAACTTTGTTATTATTATATCTGTTATGGTGATCTGTGATCAGCGATCTTTGATGCCACTATTGTAGTTGTCTTGAGGAGCCATGAACCATGCCCATATAAGACCATGAATATTGCATGTGTTCTAACTGCAACATCAACGAGCTGATCCTCTCTCTCTCTCTCTCTCTCTCTCTCTCTCTCTCTCTCTCTCTCTCTCTCTGTCTCTGTCTCTCTGGGTCCCCCTATTCCCTGAGACATGACAATATTGAAATTAGGGCAACCACAGTAGCCTCTGAGTATTCCAGTGAAAGGAAGAGTCATACGTCTCTCACTTTAAATCCAAAACTAAAAACAATTAAGCTTAGTGAGGAGGGCACATCAAAAGCTTAGGTAGGCTGAAGGCTAAGCCCCTTGCTCCAAACAGCCAAGTTGTGAATGCAAAGGAAAAGTTATTAATGGAAATTAAAAGTGCTACTCCAGTGAACACACAAAACAGCCTTATTGTTGATCTGAAGAGGGTTTTTGTGGTTTGGATGGAAGATAAAATAGCCACAGCTTTCCCTTAAGCCAAAGCCTAATCTAGAGTAAGGTCCTAAGTCTCTTCAATTATGTGAAGGCTGAGAGAGATGAGAAGACTGCAAAGGGAAACTTGAAGTTAAGAGAGATTGGTTCATTAGGTTTAAGGAAAGATCCTGTTTCTATAACATCAAAGTCCAAGGTGAAGCAGCAAGTGCTAATGTAGAAACTGCAGCCACTTATCAAGAAGACATAGCTAGGATCATTGATGAAGGTGGCTACACTAAACAACAGATTTTCGATGTAGACAACACAGCCTTCTATTGTAAGAAGACACTATCTAGGATTATCATAGTTAGAGAGGAAATGTCAATGGCTGGCTTCAAAGCTTCAAAGGAGAGGCTTACTCCCCTATTAGGGGCTAATGCAGCTGGTGACCTTCAGTGGAAGCCAGTGCTCATTTACTGTTCTCAAAACCCTGAGACCCTTAAGAATTATGCTAAAGCTACTCAGCTTGTATTTTATAAGTGAAAAAAGAAAGCCTGGATGACATTTGTATATAGTATGGTTTACTAAATATTTTAAACCCACTGTTGAGACTTACTACTCATAAAAGTATTCCTTTTAAAATATCACTGTTCATTAACAATTCACCTGGGAGCCCTGATGAAGATGTACATAAATATTAATGGTTGTTTTCATGCCCGCTAACACAACATCCATTCTGCAGCCTACAGATCAAGGAGTAATTTCGATTTTCAAATGTTAGTAATTAGGAACTATATTTGATAAGGTTGCCATAGATATTGATTCTTCTGAAGGATCTGCGCAAAGTGAATTAAAAATCTCCTGGAAAGAATTCACATTTCTAGATGCCATTAAGAACATTTGTGATTTATGTGAAAAGGTCAAAATATCAACATTAACAGGAGTTTGGAAGAAGTTGATTCCAATCAGCACTGATAATTTTACGAGGTTTAAGACTTCAGTGAAGGAAATAACTGCACATGTGGTAGGAGCAGCAAGAGGATTTGAATTAAAAGTGGAACGTGAAGATAAAACTGAACTGCTAAAATCTCACAATAAGTATTGAATGGATGAGTTTTTTCTTATGGATGAGGGGAAATGAGAAGTTTCTTGATATGGAATCTCATCCTGGCTAACATGCTGGAAACACTGTTGATATGACAACAAAGGATTTAGAATATTATACAAAATTAGTTGTTAAAGAAGTGTGATTTTAGAGGAGTAACTCCCATTTTGTAAGGTCTACTGAGGAGAAAATGCTATTAAACAGCACTGCATGCTCTGGAGAAATCTTTTGTGAATGGAAGTGCCAATTAATGTGACAAACTTCATAGCTGCCTTATTTTAAGAAATTGTCATGGTCACCTAAACCTTCAGCAACCACTATCTTGTTCAGTCAGCAGTCATCAACATTAAGACGAGACCCTCTCTTAGTAAAAAGAGTATGATTTGTGGAAGGCTCAGATCATTATTAGAATTTTTTAGCAATAAAGTAATTTTTATTTAAGGTCTGTTTATATATTTTTTTGAGAGGGAGTCTCACTCTGTCACCAGGCAGGAGTGCAGTGGCATGATCTCGGCTCACTGCAACCTCTGCCTCCCAGGTTCAAGCAATTCTCCTGCCTCAGCTTCCTGAGTAGCTGGGACTACAGGCATGTGACACCACATCCAGCTAAGTTTTGTGTTTTTTTTTTTTTTTTGTCATATTCCTTCTTAACCTTCTGAAGTCTAATCAATCACAGGTCTGGAAGGCATATTTAAAAAACTCTATAAATTGTTTTTTTCCTTGTTAATAATAAGGCTCTGTACCTCTTTTTTTTTTTAAAGAGAGAAAGAAAGAAAGAGAAAAAAGGAATGAAGAAGAGGAAAAAAGAGGAAGAGAAAGAGGAAGAGAGAATGGGAGTGTTGCTTAGTTGCCCAGGCTAGAATGCAGTCTAAAAATGGGTATTGAAAACCTCTCTTATACCATCAATTGTGCTTAATAATGCCAACCAATATTTCATTTAAACCTGTGAGTAGGTGTGATGTGGTACTGAAAAGAGTGCATATCTTATGTGTTTTAAGTGGAGAGTTCTATAAATGTTTATTAAGTTTACTTGTTCCAGATCTGAGTTCAAGTCCAGGATATCCTTATTAATTTTCTGTCTCATTGATCTATCTAATATTGATGTTGAAATCTCCCACTACTACTGTGTGGGAGTCCAAGTCTCTTTACAAGACTTATGTATCCTGTATTGGGTGCATACACATCCAGGATCGTCAGCTCTGCTTGTTGCATTGATCCTTTTACCATTATGTCCTCTTTTGATCTTTGTTGCTTTAAAATCCATTTCATCAGAGGTGAGAATCACAACTTCTTCTTTTTATTTATTTATTTTTGCTCTCCATTTGGTTGATGAATCTTTCTCCATCCCTTTGTTTTGACTCTTTATGTATCCTTGCATGTAAGATGGGTCTGGATGCAGCATACCGATGGGTTTTGGCTGTATCTTTTGATTGGGGGATTTAGTCAATTTAAATTTAAAATTATTGCCATTTGATGTTAGCTGGCTATTTTGCCCATTAGTTGATATAAATTCTTTTTTTTTTTTTTTTTTTTTTTTGTAAAAAATGGTTTATCAATTCCATTTTTGTATAAAACACATGGGAGAAACCTAGCCAATCAACACACACACTGTCACCACATGAAAAGGTACTTTTACAAACTTTGGGTCTAAGAACATACAAATGTTTCTTTTATCATGTCTACAGTAATTGTCTATGCTTTCCATTTGACTGTTGTTAAAAATTCCACATATTATTTCTTCTGTCCCAGTTACAGTACAATGACGGGGAGGAAGAGGGGTGGTTAAAGCAACCCTCTAAGCAGTTTTCTGCTGTCCCTTCTTTCCAATCAGAGATTTGTGGATGTGAGGGATCACACTACCCCCAGCTATGGTAGCCTTGATAAGAGAATCCAACTCTTCATCACCACGGATTGCAAGCTGCAAGTGACGTGGAGTGATACGCTTTACTTTCAGATCCTTAGAAGCATTACCTGCCAGCTCCAGTACCTGTAACCCAGCTCTTTGAATATGTTGATACTCTTTACTTTTTGGTATATTTTTAGAAAGGCTAATACTGGTTGTTCCTTTCTATGTGTAATGCTTCTTTCAGAAGCTCTTGTAAAGCAGGCCTGGTCTCTTTACAAGACTTATGTATCCTGTATTGGATGGGTACACATCCAATGTGACATCTCTGAGTACTTGCTTATTCACAAAAGATTTTATTTTTCCTTCAATTGTAAAGCTTAGTTTGGCTGGATATGAAATTCTGGGTTGAAAGTTCTTTTCTTTAAGGATGTTAAATATCAGCCCCCACTCTCTTCTGGCTTGTAGGGTTTCTGCTGAGAGATCTGCTGTAAGTCTGATAGGCTTCCCTTTGTGGGTGACCTGACCTTTCTCTCTGGCTGCCCTTAGTATTTTCTCCTTCATTTCAACCCTGGTGAATCTGACGATTGTGTGCCTTGGGGTTGCTCTTCTTGAGGAATATCTTTGTGGTGTTCTGTGTATTACCTGGAGTTGAATATTGTCCTGCCTTTCTAGGTTGAGAAAGTTTTCCTGAATAATATCCTGAAGAGTATTTTCCAGCTTGGATTCATTCTCTCCATCACATTCAGGTACACCTATCAAACGTAGGTTGGGTCTTTTCAGACAGTCCCATATTTCTTGGAGACTTTGCTCATTCCTTTTTATCCTTTTTACTCTATTCTTGTCTTCTCATTTTATTTCATTAAGTTGGTCTTCGACCTCTGATATCCTTTCTTCTGCTTGATCAATTCGGCTGTTAAAATTTGTGCATACTTCACGAAGTTCTTGTGTTATATTTTTCAACTCCGTTAATTCACTTATATTCCTCTCTATATTATCTATTCTTGTTAGTATTTCATCAAACCTTTTTTCAAAGGTTTCGAGAGAGATCCAAGATGGCTGATTGTTAGCAGCTTGGGATTGTGGCTCCCAGTGAAAGTGCAGAAAATGAGAGGATGCCACAGTTTTAGGCGAATTTTTGTTGCTCATGGACCAGGAGATTCCCAGCAGAGGAGCCCCACGGGTCACCACCGTGACTCTTGTGGCCGGCACGGCAGTTTTGCTGGCACCTTGGCACAGCGGTTTTTGGTGCAGAGTCAGAAAAGCAACATCAATCTTAACACCGCTGTTTTAGCTGGTGCAGTGGGTTGCTCAGATTCCGGTGCTGGGAATCAATAAATTGGACATCCACTCAGAAACCTAATTAGAAAGGCAGTAACTACAAACATGACAAATGGATAAATTTATAATGAAGGGAAGAAACCAGCCTAAAAAGGCTGAGAATACCCAAAATCAGAATGCCTCTCCCTCTACAGGGGATTACAGTTCCTCATCAGCAACGGAACAAGGCCTGATGGAGAAAGACTGTGTTCCATTAACAGAGGCAGGCTTCAGAAGGTGGATGATAAGAAACTTCTGGGAGTTGAAGGAACTTGTTGTACCCCAATGCGAAGAAACTAAGAACTTTGTATTTTTTTTTTTTAGTAGAGACAGGGTTTCACCATGTTGGCCAGGATGGTCTCTATCTCTTGACCTCATGATCTGCCCACTTTGGCTTCCCAAAGAGCTGGGATTACAGGTGTGAGACACCACACTTGGCCAGTTCTGTCCATTTTTATAACACGCAATGCTATTGCACACTTAATAGACTACAAGTGCTATAAACATAACTTTTACATGCAGTGAGAAACCAAAAAAAATTTGTATGATTTGCTATATTGGAATAGTTGTTTAATTGCAGTGTTCTGAAACTAAACCTACAATATCTACAAGGTATGCCTGAATTTATTGAGAACTTAGTTTGTAATAGAAACTATCATGAATAATATAGTAAACGTAGAAAGTAGTGTCGGTGTTAATATAGAAACCTTATTCTAGGCTTCAAATATAATAAAAAATCCAGGTGGATCACAATAAAAGAGGCTGTCACACATGTTAATTGTGTTAGTAAAGGTTATCAGAGTGATAATCAGTGAACAAAGAAGCAGGCAGCTTCCAGAGACGATTCCTCCATAGAAACTTTGGAGAAAGTAATAAAGAAAAATGGTTAAAATAAGCTTTTTCAAAATTCTAGGAAGTGGTCAAATGTTTACAGAAGTCAAAGAAATGCTGAAAGAAGAAAAGGCAACTTAAAAACAGAAGAAAAGCTTTGTGGGTTTGTATTTGCCATTATCCCAGCCCTCTCCCTGCTGGGTGATGATCTTTAACTTAGCAGCCAGCACTCAGCATATAGAATCTTAGTTCCTAGTTCTGGAGCAGATAGGGTAGAACTTATCTGGAAAAAAGAATGTAATTATCTAGTCTAAGCTGGGAGCAACCTGAAAGACTGTCAGAAGGCTTTTTTCTTTGTTACATCTGACTTGAAACATACTTTTGTCAGAAAAGTAGCAAATATTTCTCAAAGCATTGTAAGGCAGATGAACAAACCATAGTTATCTGGGCCAAAAAAATGATTATAGTTGAAGCATAAAATATATCACCCAAAACTTGGTAGAAAAATCTCAAGAGTTTCTCTGAGAAATTAGGGCTTTCAAAGTGCCCACAGACATTGAGGAATTTAGAAATCTACATGCATTCCTAAGACAGGATGAATATTCTGAAAAGACCTGAGAAAACGCTAAGCTTTCACCTCTGGCTGAACTATAGGTCTAGTAAGGGCAGGAAGTAAAGATTAAGGTAGAGTTGTAAATAGACTGGCTAACTGTTTAAATGCCAAACACAGAGCAAAGCTGAAAAGGTATTTTACCCTCTCTGTTTTTTATTTCTCCTAGCCTCCATACCCTAGCCCCCACCCATAGCCACATTTGCCTTCTAATATTCAAGAAAATATTTGTAAAAAAAAAAAAAAAAAAAAAACAGGAAATCCTAGCTAACACAAGCTAAAGAACAGAGACTTCAGAAAACACACATGGTGAATAACAGTGATATTTCAAAAATAGTTTAAAAGATTCTACCAAAGAACACATGAATAGCCTGAACACATGAACCAAAGAACAGCCTACAGGAAGCAACAACAGCCAACCCAGAAAAGGAAGAAAAATTTGATTTTAAGAGTTCTACATTGTAATATTCAAAGTGTACACTTTTCAGTCAGAAATTGTAAAGCATGCAAAGAAATAAGGAAGTATAGTCTATTCACAGACATTAATGGAAACTGCTGCTGGGGAGGCACAGACATTTTACTTAATAGAGAATGACTTTAAATCAATTGTCTTAAATATGCTCACAGAGCTAAAGAAAACCATGAATAAAGAACTAAAGAAAACCAGAATAACAATGTATTTAAAAAGTAGAAAGTATCAACAAAGAGATAAAAATTATTAACCACATACCCACATAGAAATTCTGGAGCTTAAAAGTATAAGGACTTATATACAAACTTAGCAGAAGAATAAAACAGCACATTTGAGCAGGCAGAAGAAAAATACAGTGAAAACAATGATAGATCAATTAAAATTACCAGTATAGAAAGCAAAAAGAAAAGAGAATGAAGGAAAATGAGCAGAGCCTAAGAGACATTTAAAACACTATTATACTTAGCAACATAAAAGAACTGAAATCACAAGAAGAGAGAGGAAAAGGGCAAAAAGAGTTTTAAAGAAATTATGGCCAACAATTTGCCAAATTTGGCAAAAGACATGGAACTATATGTTCAAGATGTTCAATAAACTCAAAGAAAAATAACACTGAAAGTTACATTCTAATCACATTATAAAGACATTATAATCAAATTATCAGAAGATAAGAACAAAGACATGATCTTGCAAGCAGCAAAAGAAAATCCTATTGATACATATACGGGGTTCTCAATAAGTTTAACAGAGATTTCTCATCAATAAATATGCAGACAAGAAGAAAGTGGAACATTTTTAGAGAAAAAAAGCCTTCCTTCCTTCCTTCCTTCCTTCCTTCCTTCCTTCCTTCCTTCCTTCCTTCCTTCCTTCATTTTTTTCTTTTTTTTTTAAGATGGGGTTTCACTCTTGTTGCTTAGGCTGGAGTGCAATTGTGTGATCTCAGCTCACTGCTGCTTCCACATCTTGGGTTCAAGCAATTCTCCCAAATCAGCCTCCTGAGTAGTTGGGAGTACAGGTTCCTGCCACCACACCCAGGTTTTTTGGTTTTTGGGTTTTTTTTTTTTTTTTGTATTTTCAGAAAAGACAGGGTTTCACCATGTTGGCCAGGCTGGTCTCAAACTCCTGGCCTCAGGTAATCCCCTCACCTCAGCCTCCCAAAGTGCTGAAATTACAGGTGTGAGACACTGCACCCAGCCAAGAAAAGAGGTTTCAACCAAAAATTCTGTATCTAGCAAAATAATCGCTCAAATGAAGGAGAAACCAAGACATTTCCTGATAAACAAAAGCTTAGGAAAGTTAAGGAGTTTGCAGTAAGTAGAACTGCCCTCCAAAAATGTTAAAAGAGTACTCCAGCATGAAGTGGAAAAATGTTAACAATAATTTGAAGCCACATGAAGACACAGAAAACTCTAGCAATGATAACTACCTAGGTAAACAGAAAAGGCAGTCTTATTGTATATTTGGCTTGTGACTCATCTTTATATTTTCTATATTACTTAATTTAAAAGAAAAGTTTATAGTAATTATAAATCTAGATTAATGGTCACATAATATATATAGATGTAATTTGTGACAAAAACAATATTGTATGGGTGAAACTGTATAAAAACAGAGTTTGTTTATGTGATTGAATATAAGTTAAAATTAACTCACACTAAATTGTTATAAATTTAAAATATGAATTACAGTAATCAACATAACATAAGAAACACTTTGCCAGAGGAAATGAGAAGAGAATCAAAGAAGGACACTGCAAAAATAAACACAAAAGAAGGCAGTGTTGAAGGACTTAAAGAAAAGAAAAATAAAAGATAAACTGAAAATAAATGGAACAATGAAACAATTACTTCATTTTAAGAAACTATATGTAAATAAATGCAATTCTCCATTCAAAAGGCTGAAAAGAGCAGACTGGATTTTTTTAATTCACTGACTTTATTTCTAAAGATGCATTGCATTGAGGGTAAATGAATGAAAAATAGATTCTATGCAAACTGTAACCAAAAAAGAGCAGAAATTGTTATCCTATTATTAGAAAAATTAGACTTTAAGTCAAAAATTGTTAGGAGAAGAAATGATACTATATATAGAAAAATGGTCATTAAAGAGACAAAATAATAATCATATATGTATCAAACAGTAGAGGTGCAAATTATACACTATAGTTTGAATGGTCGTGTTCCCCTTTCAATTTCATATTGAAATTTAGTCTGTAAAGCATTAGTATTAAGACGTGTGAACTTTGGGAGGTAATTATTAGGGCCCTGCTTTATGAATGGAATTAACACCCTTATAAAAGGTCTTGAGATTGAAGGGAAGGGAAGACTTGTCTTTTCCTTCTGTTCATTCTGCCATGTAAGAATGCAGTATTCCTTCCCTCTGGAGAGTGTAGCAAAAAGGTATCATCTTGGAACCAGAAAGCAGCCCTCTCCAGATACCAGTCCTGCCAGAATCTTGATCCTGGACTTCCCAGCTTGCAGAACTGTGAGAAATAAATTACTATTGTTTATATTACTCAATCTGTGGTATTTTGTTATAGCAGGACAAATGAACTCAGATATATGAAGTAAACAAGTTGCTAGAAAAACACAAACTACCAAAATTATTCAAGAAGAAATAAAAATCCTGAACAGATCTATAATAGGTAAGTTATAAAACCCACTAATCAAAAACCTTCCTAATAATAAAAAGGCTAGAACCAGATGAATTCACTTGTGAATTCTAACATTTGGAAGAATTAACACTCATCCTTCTCAAACTCTTCCCAAAACTGAGAGATTACTTAGTATCTCATTCTATGAGGTTAAAATTATTTCGATATGAAAGCTAGACAAAGATAGCACAAGAAAAGAAATCAACAGATCAACATCTCTTATAAATACAGATGCAAATCCTTAAGTATGTTGGAAAACAAAATTCTATAGGGTATAAAGAGGATTATACACCATGAACAAGTGGGGTTTATTCCAGGAATGTAAGAGTGCCTAAACAAAAGAAAATTAATGTAATATAATACACAATAGAAAAGGGAGAAAAACAAATGGTCATCTCAATTTATGGATAAAATATATTTGACAATATCCAACACTCCTTACAAAAATATTTTAAGAGCTAGAAATAAAAAGAATCTTCCTCAACAATGTAAAGAATATTTAAACAAGCTAAGACTACTAAATGAAAAAAAAACTGAAAGCTTTCCATCTATGATGGAGTAAGATGAGAACATGAACTTTTCTAATTGTTAGCCAGTATTGTACTAGAAATTCTAGCCACAGTAACTAGACAAGAAAAAGAACAAAAAGATAATTGATTTGGACATGAAGAAGTAAAACTATCTCTGTTCACACATGGCATGATCCTCTATACATAGGAAATCTCAAACAATCTATAATAAGCTACTAAACTAATAGATGATTTCAGCAAAGTTGAAGAGTACAAGATTAACACTCAGAAATCAGTTGTGTTTCTATATATCAACAATGATTAATCAGAAAAGAATATTAAGGTTTCAGTTCTTTTTACAGTATCATACGGAGGAATAAAATAAATAGAAATGAATTTAACCAATTCATTTGAAAGACTTTTTACATGATAAACTACAAAATGTTGACTTTTGTTTTGTTTAAATTATTTCAAGAATGTAAAGGCATTCTATATTTATGAGTTGGAAGACTAATATTTCTAAGATGTTAATATTACCTAAAGTAAATGCAGATTCAATGCAATTACTATTAAAATATCAACTGGCTTTCTTGCAGAAATTAAAAAGTGAATTCTCAAATTTATATGGAATTATAATGGACTCTTCATAGCAAAGCAATATATATTTTTTTAAGTGTAACAGTCACACTTCCAGATTTCAAGCATTTCTACAAAGGTGCAGTAATTAAAATAGTACAATGCCAGCATGAGGATAGATATAGAGATGAATGGAGGAAATCTGTAAGCCTGGAAATCACTCATATATCTCTAAGCAAGAACAATCAACAAGGGTCACACTACCATAATTGGGAAAGAACAGACTCTTCAATTGCTGGGTGAAATGGTTGTTCATTTGCAAAAATTAAAGCTAGACTCCCTAACTCACACCATATTAAAAACTTAACTCAAAATGATCAACCATAAACTTATTTTAAACTATAAACTTATTTTTTAAAAAAACAAAAAGATAGATCTTTGTGACTTGGATTTAGCAATGTATTCTTAGATATGACATCAAAAGCATAAGCAATGAAAGAATAGGTAAATGAACTTTGTGCACCAAATGAAACTATTATGAAAGACATAATCTACATTATAGAAGAAAGTATATGAAAATATGTTTCTGACAAGAGATTAATATCCGGAATAAAGAACTCCTACAATTCACTATCAGTAAAACAAGTCACTTAAAATGGGCAACAAGCTTAAATAGACATATTTTCAAAGAAGATATATAAATGGCCAATAAGCACGTGAGAAGATGCTCAATCAACACTGTCAATCATTAGGGAAATGCAAATTAAAACCAAATGAGATTCTACTTCATATCTCTTTAATGCCCATAATTAAACACACACACACACACACACACACACACACACACACACACACAGAAAATAACAAGTGTTTCTAAGAATATGGAGAAACTGGAACACATGAATATTTCTGTTGGGAATGTAAGATGGTTCAGCTGCTGTGGCAAATAGTTATTTAAAAATTTAAACATAGAATTACCATATGACCTAGTAATTCCATTCCTAGGTATATAACCTCAAGAACTAAAAACATGGACTCAAACAAATACACACACGTTCACAGTAGCACAATCTGTGGAATACGCATAACAATGGATTGCTAGGAGACATAAAAAGGAATGAAGCACTGTTATATGTAACTTGGTAGATAAACCTCTAAAACATGCAAAGTGAAAGACGTTAGACACTAAAGGACATATATTACTTGATTCAATTTATGTAAAATATCTAGAAAAGGTAAATCTTCAGAAAACAGAAATAGATTGGTGATTGCCAGGGGATGAGGGAGGTGGGATATGAGGAGTAACTGCTTAGTGGGTAGAGTTTCTTTTTGGGATGATGAATATGTTTTGAAACTAGATAGAACGGGTGGTTGCACATGATGTGAATGTACTAGGTGCCACTGAATTGTTCACTTTAAAATGGATAATTTTATGATATGTGACTTTCATCTCAATATTTTAAAAAATAATAATATCAGGAATTTAAGTTAGGCAAGAAAGATAATCAATGTGATGTGGAGAGATAAAGTCATTCAAGTAACTAGAACTCTTGAACACTAAATGATAATTCATATAAAATAGTTAATGTACTTGCTTTGTTTCTCTAGTTACAAAGTTACTGAAGATGACTCAGCAAATGCAGGATAAACTGCAAGTATTGCATTAGAGATCTCCTACACCCCATGCAAGTCAAAATGTGATCCACAGATTTAAGGTACAGTCTTCATTCAAGTAAGGTTGTCTCCCAAGTCTAGTTTCACTGACTCTAGTTTTGCTAGAGTTTATCAGATTGGACTTTACACTCAATTGAACAATCTTAGACCAAGAGAAACAGTGCAATTAAATAAGCCAAAATAATGAACAAACATTGAAATTGCTCTAGCTAACATTTCATTTTCCTGATCAAAGATACAAAGTGGGATATTAGTTTAAAATACTGTTAAAGAAAGGTTTGTTGTTTTTTTCTTTTTACTGATACAGTCTCTTTTTACAGATGAACTCTGTAATACAGGTGACATTGGTTACAGTTTAAAACAAAGGAATTTAATGGTAATTGCATACAAGTGGCATCATGGGAAATAATTACATATTAAAATATCCTCGTCCACAAACACAGAGCATAAATATGTATTACAATATTTTTTCCCAGGTGGAGTGGGTAATTGTATGTCACACTTTCTCTTTCTTTTTTCTTGCTTTTCTTTTCTTTTTTTTTTTTATCATTTCTTTCTTTTCTTTTTGACAGAGTCATGCTCTGTTGCTCAGCCTGAAGTGCAGTGGTATGATCACAGCTCACTGTAGCCTCAACTTCTCAGTCTCAAGCAATCCTACAGCCTCCTGAGTAGCAGGTGCCAACACACATGGCTAATTTTTTTTTTTTTAACTTTTACTTGAGACGGGGTCTCAGTATGCTGCCCAGGATGGTTTTGAAGTCCTAAGCTCAACTGATCCTCCTGTCTTGGCCTTCCAAAGTGCTAGGATTACAGGCACAAGCCATCATACCCCACCATAACTCTCTATTTCAGGGAAACCGACTTCTCAGAGACAAGGCTATCTAATCATACATTACAGGCCAGAATGTCACATTTTCAAATGAAATTCTATTAGGTGGAAGCAAATAAAATATATGACACAATATTTAAAGTTGCATAATAACATACAATTTTATATAATGTGGTGTAGGATAGAAAATGTGAACTTGTATTTTGTCATGGGTATTTGAAGTCTGAAAAATTATGAAACCAGAAATAAAAATACATACAGAATTTACACTTATGATTTTCAACTTCCCACTTCTGTTACTGCCTCCTTTTCTGCCCCTTGTCCAAATTTTTACACCTCCATCCTCAGCTGAATTCTTTCTCTGCTATGCCTTCCCTTTTAGAAATATACAGAATTACTTTGCTAATTACAAAAATCATGGGGAGGAATAAAGCAGAAATTTATTTTTCTAAAACATTTTTTTGCCCCTATCTTTCATGAGTGCAAGAATATATCTTAACTTAAATTACAAAGATTATGACACATACCAAAACCAAAAGTGCCTGAGATATTCATCCAGCATCTCTGCCTTCTAGTTGTGTGAAATTAAGCAATTTATTTCAGCTCGCAAGACTCAAATGAATACTCTAGAATGTAAATAAATAAACAGTATCTATGTAATATTTGTGATGTGAGAATAAATAAAATAGTACATGTAAAGCACTTAGTACAACATCTGGCAAGAAGAAGGTATAAATAATTGTTAACAGAGTCTTTTGACTCTTGTAAAACTAAAGACATTATAATATAAATCAAATTCATCATTTATCTGATTGGACACTCAACATTATGAGAGTAACTAAAGGAATCAAATATGGCTTAAATATATAAATGAAACTATAAAGCAAAGACAAAAAATGTAACTACTTTTATCCCATTAACACCAGAGGAAATTATTTTTTATTCAACAGCAGAGATAAATCTATTTTTAAAAGCAACAACAATCCATAATATACAGGGAGAAATTGTTAGAATCTGTCATTGTTTTCTCTGCAGCCTAATTATGCCTAGATAATGCTACATTGAAATCTGTATTCAATCTGTGCTGTTCTTGAAAAAAAAAAAAAAAAGCAGAGACACATTAGATTATGACTATCAATACAACACATCTTCTGTTTTAATTCAACAAAATAAACAATTTGCATCGTGGTCGATGCTGATGTTTACAAGTAATGCAAATCTAAAAATCTGTAAAACTATTTTCCCCTCATAAAGCATAATGGGGATAGTTTAATCATTGCTTTGACATTTTCAAACACAGGTCAGGTGTTTAAATGACATCTGTTAAATTACAGATGCCAGGATATTGTTTGCAATGTAATATAACATTTTAACTAACTATAACCAGGAACTGTTATTTTGTTAAAGCACAATAGCAACTAGAATGAATTTTTGCATAACAATAACAAATAGCTGTCATCAGTCCAATAAAGTCCTTAATTTTATTAAATGCTTTCTGGGAAATTATATATATATATATGTACATGGGGGCACATGAATCTTTTTAGAGCCCTCTTTCAAAGGGTCAAATCATTTTTTTAATCTGGTGTCTTTTTTTTTTTTTTTTTTTGAAACAGTGTCGTGCGTTGTGCTCAGTCGCCCAGGCTGGAGTGCGCAGGCTGGATTTCAGCTTACTGCAACCTCCGCCTCCCAGGTTCAAGCAATTCTCCTGTCTCAGCCTCCCAAGTAGCTGGGATTACAGGTGCCCACCACTACACCCAGCTAATTTTTGTACTTCTAGTACAGATGGGATTTCACAATGTTAGTCAGGCTGGTCTCAAACTCCTGACCTCAGTTGATCTGCCCTGCCTCCCAAAGTGCTGGGATTACAGGCATGAGCCACCACGTCAGGCCTAATCTGACATCTTAACAATAGGGAAAGAGAGAATTCTTTACCTCAATGTCATATTTGTGGGCATGTAGCAAGGCTAGGGGATGAATCCAAGTCAGTCTAATACCAAGGTCAATTTAATCACTCTATCTACTATATTTTCTCCACAAACTAGCTGCTGAAGTCATCCAAATCTGTCGCTCTTAGCTGTGTTACATAGAAAATTGGTCTACTTCCTTTAAACTGGTGTAAGGGTTAAATGAGATGATTGGGTGCACTGTACATTTAAACTGATGTAAGGAAAAGCCTAATTCCTTAAAGACTGACTTCTGGTTTTTGGCTTATTTTGTTGATTTTTCTGGATTGGGCTGCCTATGTTTCTCTTCCTTCACTTCCTTAATTCTATATTTTGGCTCAAGTGGACTAATTGAGCATAGCTTCATGGATGTAACCCATATCTGATATTAAAGACTCATCTAACCATTAACATCACTGTGGCAGTATTGACCTGTGTAAATTATTACTTAACATGGCATATGAAACTAGTTTAAAATTCTTAATCTTAGAGATACCTCTAGAAGTGAAAATAAAGACATCTCTCTTGTGGAACTGAAAAAATCACTATTATATTCTTGTTTAACTGAGATCAAGCAGAGTTCTAATGATTCCTACATCAGTGCTTGGTTTCTTTTATATGCTGATAAACCTGCAAAGACTGTTAACCATGCAACCTAAAAAGTGTACTAAAGGAATGAATCCCACTATTGTAACAGATGGTAGTTGGGAAGTTTCAAAAAGAAACAAGAGCTCGAACTAACAATGAAGATCACATTTTGGTCTTAGTCAGCCATGACAGATAATCAGTGTGATGACTGTCTTGGCACTGACTGATTACATACACATAAAAGGCAAAAGGCCATTCCTGTTGAAGAACTGTGGAGTATGATAGTTCTCAGGTGGCTATTTCATTATGGCAGATGGATTAAAGAGCTTGATGAGTATCCTCTGTCAAATGCATTCTGACTCATAAAATACGCACCTTTGTTCTCAAAACAGGTTAAAATTGGTAATCGTATTCTGCACATAATGTTCTCCCAAGTATAGTCCTTCTCATTCTACATATTAAATGTAAAAATAAGATTTCAAATTAAATGCACAACTTTACCAGACTTATTTCCACAACTTTAAGCATAAATGTACTCTCATATATTTGTAGAGTATAATTATTGATCTTATAGTTAATATACTCTCAAAATATATGTGGATAAACATTTTCTTTAGACGAACTCAATAGAAAAAAAATGTAGGCTTCATCAATGCATTTGAATAAGTCCACCCTTTAATTTAATAAGTGGAGTGAATAATTTAATTTAAAAAGTGGAGTGAACAAGCATTATTATTGTTGGTAGTGTTTATTAATATATTCAATAATAGACATTATAGTTATAATACACTTCAAGAGATCACTTCCCATTCTAGCAAACTAAAGATGTCCTTTATCTTTCAGAAATACTTATAAAATAAATAACGTGAATATCCTATTCTTCAAAACTAGTTAGGACTTCTCTTCACAAGGCAAGGAAGAGTCTGATAATCTTAGAAAGTAAGGCATGTGTGTCAAATTATTTCTGCAATATAATTTGCAATCAAACAAAAATTAAAATTAAACATGTGTTTCTCTGGTTACAGGCTTGCATTCCTTAGCACTTACCTGAAAATTGTCATGCTATTTTGAGTAAAAGAATTTCAAAAACATTTCTTTGACTAAACAACTTTTTGTATGCTTTCATCTTTAAACATACCCACTAAATGTATTTTCATGATAGAAAAATCTTAGTGAAAGAGTTCACCATATTTCATCTGTTGCTATATCTGTCACTAAACAAGCATTATTATCGTTGGTAGTGTTTATTAATATATTCAATAATAGACATTACAGTTATGATACACTTCAAGAGATCACTTCCCATTCTAGCAAACTAAAGATGTCCTTTTCTTCAATGACACACTGATACCATAGAGGTAAGTGACTAGCCCAGGGTTATATAATTATAGCAGCTACATGAATTTCTGACTGCTGCTCTTATTGGAAAAGTTGTTCTAGAGGCAGCCCTTGTCCTAAAAGGCCCGGTGTCTTGCTAAAATCTCACAATCAGAAGCTTCCACTCCTGACATGGATTCCCCTACTTGGTTGAAAGTTTACACCTGCTTCAGTGGTTTCACTTAAAAGCTAGGCCTTGAAAACATATTGGTGGACAGAGGGAAAACTGGAAGGATGAAGCTGTATGTTGAATTTCCAGCTGGAGGTTTCTCTTTGTGGCTTTGTTCTAGCACAGCTGAGAGAGCTCAAGCCTGAAGGTTAGAAGAGAAAGGCTTGGTGCAATTGGAGCATTGCAGTCTGATCACAGACATACACAGCCACAGACACATGCAAAATCAAAAGTGTACATGGTCTTGATGCATATTCTTGTTCTCACCCCAAAAGTTAAACAAACTCAGGTATTTTTCCTGTCCAATGAGAGAGGCAAGACTAGATAACTTCTAAAAGTGCTTCCAGGGTGAAGACCCAAGTCTTTTGCTGCAAACGACTAGTCTTCTGGCTTTATATATTACTCTGATGCTTTTGGGTTGAGCCCACCATAAAGGCCATGCAACTAGACTGCCATTTTGCTGGGTTACAACTCAAATGACTAGCCACTGTTGTTATATTTACCCACTTCATCAATTTATATAATTTTCTAGGCACTTGATGGCATTGAGTTTACAGAGAGCATAGAACACTCTCTGTATAAAGGAGGATGTCATCTGCTTCCTATAGCAATACCTTTGCCACTCCAGTATAATTACTTATTTATTTTATAATGTCCCTACCAATAATAATAATGAAATCCAAAGACTTTTCAACATGTAGTATGTGAAATGCATTTGGTAAACTGTAAATCTAAATAATAATTGTGGGTTGGGTGTGGTGGCTCATGATTGTAATCCCAGCACTTTGGGAGGCATACACAAGAGGATTGCTTGAGACCAGGAGTTTGAGACCAGCTTGGACAACACAGAGAGACCTTACCTCTACAAAAATAAAAATAAAAAAATAACTGGTCATGGTGGTTCTAGATGCTCAGGAGGCTTAGGTGGGAGGATTGCTGGAGCCCAGAAATTCAAGGCTGAAGTGAGCCATGATTGCACGACTGCAGTCCAGCCCTCAACAGAGCGAGACCCCACTTCAAAACAAAACAAAAATAAATAAATAAATGCCACTTCTATTTGTATGATTAATATCATATGCAATTAAGTCTGTGTTGGGGAGGCTGTGGTTGTTCTAAATATCTGAGTTTTCTAAATGTGTATATTTATGTAACTAGGGATTGGAGGTAAAAGATATAAAATAGTGAAAGTGCAGGGCCAACTACCATAGCACCTAGAATGTTGTAGGTATTTCATAATTACCTATTGGATGAATGCATGCATGAATAATTTGACCCCAGAAGACTAACTCCAGGTTAAATAATGTGTCCCTTTCCATTTGTCATAACTAAAATTGAAGTCACAAAGATCTATATTCCTGAGATGTTTTATACCTTTTCTGGGAAATATCCTTTATGTAACACTGCTTGGTATGGTTTCTGGTGGTCAATAAGTACTGAATAATGGCAATAATCAAAGGAATAGCAGAGCAGTGCTAGATACTGTGCAAAACTCTTGGACTGCATTATCTCATTTAACCTCCATAATAACACTACAATGTTGGCAATAAATATTCTACTCATAATACAGATGAGGAAAGTAAGAGACAAGGTTAAATAACATGCCAAATTGTACAAAACTAGTGTCTTACAGAGACAGAACTCAAACCAAGGTATGTCATGTTTGCTCTTGCTTTAATAAATGAAGAAGTGCAGGACAAAAATGAACGCAATTCTGGTTCATCACTGAGGTTTTATACTGAGAAAAATTGGAAAGGGTTGAGCAGAGAAAGTTTAATTTAGTGAGTGGCTAACTCTATATGGTCTTTGTTGCAGCAAACTCTCAAGTACTCTAAAGTATCAATATGGCCTCAGTGAGTAAAAAGAAAACCTGAGAAAGTGAATCACTGGGACAAGGATGCTAGAATCAGAATGAAAGAAAAAGAATTCAGGAGAAATACATAGGGATTATGACAGGAATATCTCCATCTGGCTAACAGCCATCAATAGAAAGCAGCAAGATCAGCTCATTCATTTTTTATAATTATGTTAAACTTCTTTGTTTAAGTGAAACACCATACTGGAACTCATATTCCTATAACAATGATTCTTGGCATTGTGCAGCAACTTAGAGCCATTGTATTATTTAATTACATTGCATTACAGATGTACAAATAAGGCAGTTAAGAAAAGGTTCCTGGGAGAATGCTGGATAAGCCAACTTTTACCAGGGAATTTTTTCTTTTTTTCTTTCCAATTACCTTTCTCTCCTTCCTCCCTACTGGCTCCTTTTATTTCTTTCTCAACCTCTCCACATGTTAAATAACAACTAACATGCACATGAATGTTCACTATGGCACTGTTTACAATAGCAAAGACTTAGAACCAGCACAAGCCCATTGATGATAGACTGGACAGGGAAAATGTGGCACATATACACCATGGAATGCTATGCAGCCATAAAAAACGATGAGTTCGTGTCTTTTGTAGGAACATGGATGAACCTGGAAACCATCATTCTCAACAAACTGACACAAGAACAGAAAATCAAACACCGCATGTTCTCACTCATAGGTGGGTGTTGAACAATCAGAACACATGGACACAGGGAGGGGAGCATCACACACTGGGGTCTTTTAGGGGGAACTAGGGGAGGGATGGGAGGGTGGGAAGTTGGGGAGGGATAACATGGGGAGAAATGCCAGATATAGGTGATGGTGAGGAAGGCAGCAAACCACATTGCCATGTATATACCTATACAACAATCTTGCATGGTCTTCACATGTATCCCCAAAACCTAAAATTCAATTATATATATATATATATATACACATACACATACATATATACACATATAACCCAAAAAACAACTAACAACTGTATTCTTGGCAGTTTATATATTTCAAAGTCAATATTTTTACAAAGATGGTATGTCACAAAGTGCCCCATTGGAACAATTGATACTGTCATTTATATAATTAGTCACGGAAATTACGTGACTAAATGACTCTGAAAGAGTTATCATTAATTGTATTTTGTACATCAAGAAATAAGTTTAATGTGTTTAAGGGGTTCATAAAATAACAAAGCTAAGACAAAAACTGAAGTGGAAATAAGTAACATTCAACAACAGGCTATAATTTTAAAATATCAGTTAATTTCCGGATTCACGCAATCATATCCCAGAAATGACTATTTTTCATAATACTGTGCCATATGTGGGTGTACAGTCTTTGAGAAAACAGTTGGGTGGGTGGGTTGCAGCAACATGCCAAATGTATCTGGAAGACAATTGGGGGAGTTTAGTAGTAATCCCCTTATTTCTGCCTTCCTTATTAGTACCTATTAAAGAGTAATAAATCTCCAGGGTTTTGAAATAGTCCCCCCAAAAGAATTAAACACAATGATAATTTTCATATTAGTGTTGAACTCTTTAATCTGAAGAACACAGTCCAAAAATTATTGCAAGCACAATTTGAAGAGGTTCTTTAGATCGGGCAGAAAGTTAGAATGTAAAAACTTCAGGGAAAGAAAGGCAAAGAAAGAAAGAAGTATCCAAATGTAGAGGCTTAGCTCACTCTCTTTCGATCCGAACTTTTTCCATCAAATCCTCTCTTTCCATTTCCATACAGTTGAGTTATGATCTATATATGGAAACCTCCAGATACCACTCCCTCATCTTCAACCAACAATAAAAGTCAAATGTCTTCTGCATTTATCAAACTAACACATAGTAAGGCTGTAAGTGGCAATGGAGACTAAAAGCTCCTTGGCATTCTCAACTTGTATATTTTACATTTTTAGCTTCCCCAAAATATCCTGCATGATATTTAAACTGCAAAATTACTGTGCCATTTGCAAAATGTCTGATTATGCTTTTTTTTTCCAAATTCCAGCCAATGCTAATGTGCCCTAAGATACCACATATTGCTACCCTCTTAAGGCATTTGAATGTGAAATTATCATCCACAATACCATCATAAGAGAGGAATAAAGACAGATTACCTGGGGTTAAGAGGATGACTGACATAGTGATGAGTGAGCATACAACTAAAATCACCAGCAGAGCAATAGCAATTCCCTTCCAGTTTCTCTGTGGAGGGCTGTTACTTCCCAGTTCCTACCGAGATAGAAAAAAAAGTTTCATAATTATACATGCTCCAAGAGAAATGTATTCATAAAGAAATGATTCAGTGCATGGCACAATCACAGTTTGAAAGCTTATTAGAATCCATTTCCTCTTCGGTAGTTCATTTAATTATTCAAAAGTGCATATATTATAAATGGCTATCTTTTGGGGGGCAACCTGATCTCTCTGTGAGATAAACCATCAGTTTTATGCTTGCTGTCCAAAATGTAGATGGTGTGAAAATGAATTGACTATAAACACCAGGATGATAGCCAAAATACTCTGCAAAATAATTATGGAAATAGACTGAGTCCATTTACATTTATTCTTGCTACAATGAAACTACAATAAAGATTTAAATATAAATGTTCTGAAGCACTATGGACTACCTTCTAACTCGATGGGGGAAAATATTAGAAATAGGAAAATCATTCAAAATGTCCCTCACTGCAGAGCAGCACACATTTGTTAACCAAACAGGTCTTTTTAAAACAGATCTCCCACTACTCGTAAAAACTAAAGGATGTAGTAACCAAATTAAATAAGTCCTTCTATATCTGGTTAACGACATTCTCTCACAGGGCAATATGCATGATATTGACAAAGGTATGGTTGATGGGGAAAATAAACTTGTACATCTTTCACAATGCGTGTGGTAAAGCTTTCATTGCTCCAATGATCTGTGTTTCTACTGTGTTGACTAGATATGTGTGGGCATAATTCACTGAAGCAAAGCACAGACCACATTGATTTAAAATGAATGTCAGCTTTTCTTTGCCATGAAATTTATAAAACGTTGAGCATCTCATTTTTTGTTCCTACCCCATTTCCCAACTGGTTTTCATCCTTTCTCAATACAGTCTCTTTATTCAGAAATAGCTAACTGATTTGGTGATACATGAAACAAAACACGAAGGTATCCAGTTCACTACATGTGCACAAATCACCCAAGAAGCTATAGAGCAGCTTTGTTTTAAACAAACATAAACACAATAGCAAACATTTAATAAATTGTACATGAGTTCCTGTGGTTCACAGATTAAAATATTGAAGCCAATTTTCATATAGTGATTTTGGTATTGAATTGTGCCATAAACCCTTCAGATTTAAGGAACTAGACTGTAAATAAGCACAAGAAGAAACCATGCATAGGAGACATTTTGCTGTTTGTTGTTTCCCTTCTCAGGTAAATCACGCTAAGTTATTCTTTCATTCTGATAAACAAAATCCAGGAGAGATCTATCCCACTTTTTGTTCAATGACTTGCTTCTGATAAACCAAATCCAGGAGAGATCAATCCCACTTTTTGTTCAATGACTTGCTCTACACCTCTTTTTCGAATACCCAACACTTCTATTCCTCTTGCACTTTAAGATTCCCATTCATATTTTTCATCTAAATCAAAAGAATGAGTCTCCCAAATTATCAGCTTTAGAGAAGTGATATAAAGACAGTGAATAGTTGTCTTGAGACCATAAACCTTTATCTGGAAGATAATGTTCCTGCAGATTTCCAGGTGAGTTTTTTTTTTTTTTTTTTTTTTTTTTTGTCAGAATGTGTGTGTTGTGATGATTGGTGATTCTCTATAATAATGCCCGTCTTCAAGGCTACTCAGGAGGTAGAGTGACAGAACTAGAGAGGTTGCTGCTGTAAATCAAAGGTTATAAATTGTGAAATACTCATCTCAAGAACTGAGATGCTGAAAAAGGGTCAGTAACCAACAGCAAATGGGTATCTGGGCCAAGAACCACAAATACTTTCCAATGTATTAACTCTAAGGGAGGCAAGCAGGTATTATTGTTTCACATTGTAAAAAAAAAGGGGGGGGAAATGAATAGCAACGCAGCAATTATAACTGACTTTTCAATTCAGTACGGGAATCAAAAAAAAAATTATAAACCAAAATTTACTGATTATGATCTTGATATACTGTCACTCCAACTCATGACAAACTATTTGAGAAATGACTTTTGACTATGCTTTTCAGTTTGTGACTATGATAAAATCATGTAATGTCTACCAGACATGATCTTACAAAGAGTAATAACAGCTTAGATATTTTATTATGTGTCTGGGAAATATTTTAGATTTGTAATCTCACATAATCCTCAAAATAATCAGGCAAGATTAGTGTCATCTTGATAAATTTGCAGATAAGAAAATGGGATTAAAAGAGATTAGTAACATATCCATTTATTGCTAATAAGTGGGACAGCTGGAGTTCTAGTTCATAAAATCTGATTACAAAGATCATATTTAACCACTACGATGCCACTTTTAAAGATAAATATTTCTAGAACAATACAACAAAGAATCAATAAATCAATAAGTTATATAGACCCATGCATAATTGTACATCAATACCTTTCATTTGGAAAGATTCACAGTAATATTCAGAATTCATTAATGCTATCCTGAATCCAGTAATATTTGCAAATAAATGTCTATTTTCCCAATTATGACTGACTAGGAAGTCTACCATTTAAAAAGTGGTAAAACAAATTTGAATGAGATATATTTTTCTATTCATAAAGTGATGCACATAAGAATGTATGTTTCCCCTGAAATGACTCATCAATGCCCAAGGCATCTACAAGTTTCTGTTTGAGAACTGCTGACTTAATGAACACAATATAATTCTCTCCTTTACATCCACCTTATATTCTATTACCATTGCATTTCTAAAGCATGGTGTTACTTGCATTACTTTTATCCTTCAAAGTTCTTTAACATCCTACACTAACTATAGAATCAAACACAGATGTGTGAGTCTAGAAAAATAATTATCTATATCCATGCTCAAGCTCCCCCAGCCAGCAAAATCTCCTTTTGAGAAAGAATCCTGTATTTCATGCTGCTCTGATTATCATTTCCTTACATTTGCCTCAGGTGCTTCAACCTTCATATCACCATTCCATTCCTAATTCTGTTCCATCCAGCCCCTTTCATATGCATCCCGTTATAGACACTGTCAGTCATTCAACATCCTGCTCAAATGTCTCTTCTCCTGGGAGTTTCTCTTAGTTATGTAAGCCAGATATGACTTTCCTTTCTCTGGAAAAAAAAAATGCCTAAAATACACTGTACCAATAAGTTTGAATTCAACTCTGCTACTTGAGAGCTAGGAGACTGCAAACAGACTTCTAAATTATTCTGAGCCTCAATATTTTTACCTGAACTGGAATAATAATGATAATTATTTTTAAATGTTGGAAGGATTAAAATAAAATAATTCATAAAAAACTCTTACCTAAGTACACAATAAGAAAGTTTACACTAAGCAAACTGTTTGGAATGGTCTCCCTCAATACACTTGCACTCTTTCTCATCATTCATAATATCATAAATGACTATCATCATCATCATGGTGAATTGTAGTGATGGTGTTGCTTAAAACCATGTATAAAGATCCATCATATCCTGTTGTTAAAGTTATTAACTCCTTAAGAATCACATCTTAGAAAATTTTATTTTTTTTATTAAAAATCTTTTTCACAGGGTCTTGCTCTGTCACCCAGACTGGAGTGTCCTGGCACAATCATAGTCACTCCTGGGTTCAAGTGATCTTCCTGCCCATGCCTCCTGAATGGCTAGGACTACAGGCATGTGCCATCACACTCAGTTAATTTTTTTAAATTATTTATTGTAAAGACTAGGTCTTCAATATTTCCCAGGCTGATCTCAAACTCCTGGCCTCAAGCAGTCCTCCTGTGTCAGCCTCCCAAAGTTCTGGGATTACAATCATGAGTCACTGCACCCAGCCTTAGACAATTTTAGATTCCTTACATCAGTTAACAATCTCTTGTTCTCTTAATAGGTGCTTGGAAAGTAACTGGCCAGTTAATTAAGTGGTGATGATAGTGATCCTAATTGACTTTGTTTTTGATGACTTCCTACCACCCAACATCTGGAAACAATCAACTGTACATGCCAGACCAACAGAACAGGTATGATCCTGTGCAGCAGCCTTAGGCAAGGGACATGTTAGGAGCTTGCAACATCATCATCTGGATGCTTTGGTGGCAGAATAGAGTGCATGTTAGATTATGATATCACAAGGAGGGGTCTAGAAACTTAGAGACAAAGATTGAATAATATATATATGGTGCTACTTTTGTAAATGAGCCCTCCAGTGGATGGATGCATAAGTTGAAATGCTGTGTTCAATGTCAGATCATATTAAGTATTGTGACTGCCTAGAGACACATTAGTGCTATAGTCCAAACTAAACTGAGTCTGTAACCTAACTATTTACATTATATCTACCACCAACAAATTACTCATCACCCTTCAGAGAATAGCTTAGTTTACAAGACAAGATTTACCATTATGAAGATAGTTTATCTGAGTCTCAATTCATTTTTTATTTATTTACGTTCAAGGAAAGTAAATGCTGGAAATCATAAGTAGGAAAAATGCAAGTGTCATATACCATTTTATTTGGGAAAATATAACCATCAGATATGCTTTTCTTCATAAGGAGGTAAAGGATACCAAACTTTGTTTTTTTTTAAACAGTATTCCGCTTGTACTTTCCTTTGGAAAACATCAGTGTATTTATCTGCCATATGTACTCTGAAGAGAAATATAATCTATCTGTATTAAAATAGTCTAAAAAACATGACATTTAGAGAAAATACAAGGAAAAATCATTGAGATATTAAAATTATGAATCTAAATTGAATACGGGTGTGCTTTAACAAAAATAGATTTTCTCCAACCACACCTGTCTACTTTCTAAGAAGCACAGGAAAAGTTATTTAAAAGATCTGTAATTCTGTTTGAAAAGATGTACTTAGGTTTCTTAGTTTTAGAGTATTAACATTGTTTACATTGATTCTTAGTGCTGTTCTTAATACAATCAAACCAATCACTAAAAAACTTTGTTCTTCACTTTCTTTTAACCTTTCCCTATATTTAGTTGTTTCAATATGTCTTCACATAGAATCTTAAATTTTCTCAAAGAAGTTCAATAAAGTTCCTCAATATTAATAAAAAGGGCATCCTCTTCCATCAGTTCATGCTCTGTTAAAAAGCTCAAAAGTTTGAATTGTTTTTTTATTTTATTTTACTGATGGTATTCACCTTTTCAACTGTAAATAATGTCAAATGTGAAAAGGTTAGAAATAGTCCAAAGACAGTTATACTGAATAATCTGAAAATATCCTAAAGGAAGTTGAAAATACTCAAAAAAGTTTCTATATTGTCTCATGATATTAGAGAAACAGCATTTTAGAGTTAAAGATACCTGAAATAAACTCCATTTTAATAAAACATGCTCTTACAACACACCTAAGAAACATTTAGCTCTGACTTGAATAGCCTTGAGATATAGAAAATCAGTTGGAATTTCCTTTAAGTAATACCACTTATCATTTAACAAAATGTACTGTAATGTGTTAAGGTTTGGGATATCACATAAGATGAAGCTGGGAATAAAAATTAAAATTTAATTAAAATTTTAATTAAAATTAAAATTTATGCTCACTGTTCACAGTGAGCATAAAGTCTAAGGAAGAATTTTCTAGGCAGCAATATAATACAATGATAAATAAATAAAGGTAAAAGAATAAATCATAAAATGTTGCTGTGGGAAATAAAAAAGAAAATTATTAATTTCCTTATATTGATATAAAAACATTCACTTTGCATATACAATCAACATCCTATAAAAAAGGTGCTGGATATGCTGGGATTACATAACTATATAAGATCTGGATTGGAAAAGGAATCAGAGGAATTTTTTAAAAAGTAAGTCAAGGCCGGGTGTGGTGGCTCACACCTGTAATCCCAGCACTTAGGGAGGCCAAGGAGGGCAGATCACCTGAGGTCAGGAGCTCGAGACCAGCCTGACCAACACGGAGAAACCCCATCTACTAAAAACACAAAATTAGCTAGGTGTGGTTGTGTATGCCTGTAATACCAGCTACTCAGGGGGCTGAGGCAGGAGACTCACTTGAACCCGGGAGGTGGGAGTTGTGGTGAGCTGAGTTGTCGCCACCACACTCCAGCCTGGGAAATAAGAGCAAAACTCCATCTCAAAAAAAAAAAAAAAAAAAAAAAAAAAAAAAAAAGAAAAGAAAGAAAAGAAAAAATGTGAGTTGAAATGTGTATAAAAATACACACATAGGTATTTGGAAATTTCAACAAAGTGCATTTTTTTCCTTCTGGCAAAAATAATTGACAAAATTTACAAGCTATATTAGATTCATAAGCATAAAAGAAACTGAGATAATTTTCAAAGAGTTTCAAAAAGAAGCAGGAAAAATTTAACTTTGCCTCAAAGAAACAAGTAACTTTTGTACTATTTAAAATATTTTATAACATATTGAAGCAAGAAAAGAATTCTAAATTTTTATTAAGCTCATATTGTCTGAATAGCATGTCTGAAAGATACCACAAAAAGAAAAGTTAAACTCAATTTAAAGAAAGAAATGCAATTATACTAAATAAAACTTTAGTCATTGAATGTAAGAGTTAGGTGTAAATAACAATTAAATATTATGGACTATTGGTTCAGCATTAGGAGATCAGTCATGGTTTCCTGCAAAACATCAGTTAAGAATACCAATAAAGAAAATTAATCATAGAGATTATTTCTCATATTTAATTTGCACTTAATACTTACACTGCCTATTGCTTCTTAAAATTGCTCATTGTTCTCATGTCATTCAGGGTTTTCTCATTTATCCTTCTATGATTAGAGGACTCTATTCTAAGTAAAGTAATTATTTTTTTACTGATCACAAGTTACACAGTTTTCAAAATTATGTCTTTATAGGTTGATGCTGTTGACCTACATAAGGAAGTGTTAATTCATACTGAAATCTGAGCTGTAGACCAAAGGCATCAATGTCAGCTGAAAGCATGTTAGAAATGCCAAGCAAGTGTCTTTTGTTGCTCTTCTTCTTTTTTTTTTTTTTTACTTTTAATTTGGGTTTGTTCGTTTTTCCTGTTTTTGTTTTTAAGACAGGGTCCTGCTCTGCCACCCAGGCTGAACTGCAGTGCAAAATCATGGCTCACTGTAGTCTCAACCTCCTGGGTTCATGCGATCCTCCCACCTCAGCTTCCCAAGGAGCTGGGGCCACAGGCATGTACCACTGTACCTGGCTACTTTTTTCTATATATTTTGTGTAGCGATGGGGTCTTGCTATTTTGCCTAAGCTTGGGTTTCTTTGTTTGTTTTTTATAAAAGAACTGGCAATATCAGTTGCAATTTGCATTTATCACTCCCCAATAATTACAATTATTGGTGACATACTTGTATATGGTTTGGATTTGTGTCCCTACCCAAATATCATGTTGAATGGGAGAAGGGGCCTAGTGGGAGGTAACTGGATTCTGAGGGTAGATTTCCTTCTTCTTGTTCTCATGACAGTGAGTTCTCACAAGATTTGATCGTTTAAAAGTGTGTGGCAACTCCCCCTTCACTCACTCTCTCCTACTCTGCCACGGTAACATGTGTTTGCTTCCCCTTTGTCTTCCACCATGATTGTAAGTTTCCTGAGGGCACCCAGTCGTGCTTCCTGTTAAGCCTGTGGAACTGAGTTAATTAAACTCTTTTCTTCATAAATTATCCAGTGTCAAATAGTTACTTACAGCAGTGTGAAAACTAACTAATACATACTCCTAGATGAATTAACAGTTATCCAGAAACAAAATAAGAATGCCAGCTATCCTTAGTATATGGTGTAGTGTTAGTTTTAGACTTTTAGTATCATAATTTAGTAGTCCGAGATAGGACTAAGCAACTGGGATTCTGGACACATTTAGGGTTAAAAACTACAACTAAATGTATTAAAAAAGACAAAATACAAACAAACAGATTTGATGTCAGAAAGATGACAGATTAGAAAGCTCCAGTCCCTCATTCTGCCACAAGATCACCAGGTAAACTAGCGACTTACTAAAATAGTTTTTGGGAGCTCTAGTAACCAGTCAAATTCACTGCTTTGCAACCAAGTGAATGTCCAATCAAGAAAAAGCCACCAAGAAAAAGGTAGGACATTTCATGGCATTATTGCTTGTGCTTGCCCAACCTTGGAACAGTGAGTGGAGTAAAAAGAAGTAGCTCGCTCTCTAGTTTTTTACCTCTCAGGAAGGAAGGAGGGCAGTGGAATTTACCTGCAAAGTTCTGGCCTGTCCATGGAGTGCCTGAGGGACTGGTTTTTGTCTTGCCTCAATTGGAGATCTTGGATGAAAATGACTCTATAGTTTTAATCTCAGTTTGGAAACCATGGAAAACTGTAATGGGTAACATATTTTGTGAAAACTGTGAGTATGTTGACATGCGGGAACTGTGGCAAAGATGTTATGGAAACAGTAGGGCAGAGCAACAGCGAAGAGTTCAGGAAGAAGCAGGGGTAAAATCTTAGGGATGATGAAACATTTAAAGGCAATCTTCAAAATAAATAAATAAACAAACAAACAAAAGCAGCCCTGTCTATGGGGCAACTGGGAGAGAACACTACACAGACAGGCCCAGGAGAGACACTTGCCTAGAAAATGCCTGAGAAAAACTTAAACTTTCATGCTGGGCTATTTAGGAGCAGAATATCTTCCTCCACACAGTCTACAATGACTGGAAGAAGTGTCTGATTTTTCAAACACCCAATTTTCAACAAAAGATCACCAGGCATATAAAGAAACAAGGAAATCTAGTCCATTCAAAGGATCAAAATAAATCTCTAGACACCAACCTTAAAGAAATAAGACTTCAGATTTACTAGAGAAAGATTTAAAAATAACTGCCTGAAATACACTCTGAGAGTTTTTAAAAAAAAGTAAGGACAAACTAAAGAAAAGTTAAGTAGAAACTAAAGAAAATCAGAAAAAAAATGATAATGAGAAAGTTGAGAGTATTTAAAACAACATCAAAATTGTAGCTGGAAATTCATATTGTGATATATCTAACAAAACAGTAAAATAGGATTCTCATTAGTAATCAATAGTAATTCCACTTCTGGTTATATACCTAAAACAATTGAAAGCAGTGATATAAACAGATATTTGTACACCTCTGTTTACAGAAGCATTATTCACAATAGCCGAAAAGTGGAAACAACTCAGATGACCATTGATAAATGAAGAGAAAAGCAAAATGTGGTATGTATGCCTTGTATGTATATATGAGTATTATTCAGCTTTGAAAATGAAGAAAATCCTGACAGTTGCTACAACATAGATGAACTTTAAAAACACTGTGCTAAGGGGAATAAAGCCAGTCACAAACAGACAGATACTGTATCATTCCACTTAAACAAAGTGCCTTAACTAGTCAAATACTTAGAGATAAAAACCAGAATGGTAGTTTTTAGGGGTGGAAGACAGGAAAAATATGGGAAGTTTTCTTTTTAATGGTTACACAGTTTCAGTTTGATAAGATGAAAAAAGTTCTAGAGACAGTTGGTGTTGATGGCTGCACAGCATCGCGAAGGTACTTAATGCCAATAAACTGTACACTTAAAAATATACATAACAAAATTTGCCATTCTATGTATATTTTACTACAATAAAAACATTCACAGTTCAAAATATTAAATGTCTTTAAAAAGTAGTATTGTGAGAGAAAACCGCAAAACATTATTAGAGAATTTATAAGACCACTTGAAGGATACATAGAATCTTCAAATCCCTGTTAAGGAAAATTCAGTTTGGTAAAGAATTCCATTCTTCCTAGATTAATCTACAAATTTAAAGGAATTCCAGTGAAAATCCAAATAAAATCCTTTTTTTCTCAACTGACAACATGATTTTAAAGTTTAGATGGAAAGATAATCATATAAAAGAATAATTTTGAAAACAATATCTGATGGATATCAGTTATCAAAATGTAATATAAATCTGTGCTAAGTGTGGTATGAATAAGCAGAAAAATGTAGAAGCAAAATTATATTTCAGGGTAAAATGTTGCATGCTCAGAAACACATTAGTTATATTTTATAGATGAAATTTATATATATCTTATCTATGTCTATAAAATTAATAGACAGAATTCGTTATATTTTAATCTCTATTTTCCCATAAGACTTTCATTCTGCAAAGAAGGAAAATAGGGTTGTGCAAAGCATTCCAATGAGATATAGCATGATCTCCATGGAGCCAAGTCATACAGTCAGTTCTTCCATCATCTTACAATATTTCTTATCAGCATTCCAATCCATTCACTGCTCAAGCCTCCCAGGAGAACACTTTCTTGGCTCCTGTGACACCGTACTTTCCTGTTTATTATTTGCTAGCCACTTTTCCAATTTCTCAAAACCATGGAGTTGCCCAGACCTTAGTGCTGGTCCACATCTTGTCTTTACATGAACAGGATTTCTAGTGATATCATTCAATACCACTTTTTATACTATCCATATTTTCTATCAACCTTATATGTTAGTGTTGGAAACAAAATACATGGACAAGATAATTTTAAAAAGAGAAGTAGAAACCGAAATTGATCTCTAAATAGACAGAAAGCTAAGGATCTTTCTACAGCTACATTATTCAGACAGACAATCTTCTCCCTATATATGTAAAACATCTTCCATACATATCAAAGTCAATTGCTATTTAGAGTGCCTACTGCCTTAAAATTGCCCATGAGATTCATGTCATTCACTTTCCTACTTTTATTTTTTCCTGTTTCTCTCATGAGAGGACTCCACACTAAGAAGAGTACATGTTTTGATCAAGCCCTCATATTTTTCAAAATTGGGCTTCTTAGGAGGTTGCTTCTGTCTACCTATTTAGACAGTGCCTTAGCTCAGTGCAGTCCATGGACCAGTAGGGTAAGCATCAACTGAAAGCTTGTTGAAAGTAAAAATTATTCAACCCTATCACAGACCTTCTGAATCTCCAGAGCCAGGGAAGACCTGACAGCCACGTTTAACAGGCTTCCCAGGAGGCTCTACTATGTGCTGAAGTCTGGGAAACATTCTTCAAGGTCAGTGCTACTCAAAATATGGTCAGCTTCACCCTTGAGTTTATATAAATGCAAATCATTCACCCCCAGCTCAGACCTAGTGAGTTCCTGGGAAAGGACTGAGCAATCTTTATTGTAATAAGCTCTCTGGATGATTCCTGTGCACACTCAAACTGGAAAACCCCGACTGTAGAGATTAAGTCCTGGAGTGATGCAGTGCTGAAAGTGCTAAAATGAACAACAATCTTGCACTAAGAGGAATCTGGTAGATGCATTATGAGTTAGCGGTTTTTGAATCAGTACACTTGCATTTTAATATCTAATTATCTATATACTAGCTCTGTTACATACATGATTGACCTAATGTATTTAAGCATAATTATAAACCTAACTAGTTAGGACTAATGCACAAGATCAGGTTTATGAATTTTCCTCCATATGTGTTATTTTCCAAGTTATGTTTAAGTCTAAACTGAATTCCACCTGGTCGGAGACTATTTCACACTAATATTTGTATCCATAACACCTAGTACAGCACATAGTAACTATTCACAAATTATTTGAACTGAAGTGCTAAGCTCAGCTTTACTCCTTTAGGGTTAGGAATGGGGTCTTTAATCTTGAGGGATGCATTTCAGCCTTGTGAGGACTGGGGGATAACTAGATATCTGCACCTGAAATACATAGAGAAAAGACATCCTAGGAGTGCAGTTGTTTACCCATCTTGGAAGCTATATATTGTGGTTAAAAGAGAACTAAAAAAATGTCAGTGATCTACAAACTGGAACAATCGTCCCAAATTTCTGGGATTGATAAGACTCTGTGGATTACTTAAGCCAGAAAATCATCTTTAAGCTTGATTTCAAGAGAAGAGCATGCTGCAAATATAATCTGCTACATTCTGCATATAACTAAAGTTCTGCCTAAAGTTCTAGGAAGAACATAGCAGAAAGATCATATTTGCAGCCCAATCATCTTGAAGTAGTTTATAGTAAATAGACTAGACTCTTGCCCACAAGGAGAGCAGAGAACATAGTTATTTCTCATTGCAGTTGCAATGCCAAGCAAAGTTCTTGGTGCACTGGGCATCCATTTATATTTATTAAACAGATAAATGTAAGAAGCCCAGAAACTATTTTTGGCTTAGTATAATATTTATTCTTTATCATCTTTAGGTTACTTGTAGGATGTCAAATATTAATTCTCAATAGGCTTTTACATTTAATTTTATATCAAAGTGTGATATAAAACTCTCTTAATAACAGATTATCCATATCTAATGTGGAATATTCATTGTAGAGAGATAGAAACTAGTAAACTTGGCAGCTTGGTCTGCTCACCTGGGCTGCCCATTAATAATTACTTGTATGATTTAAGATAAGGCTTTCATCTTCCTAGGCATAAAACAGGAACAGCAGTATGTGACCAGCTTATGCCATGTGGCATTATTTGATGCAGACAGCATGTCACAAAACCCACCCCACTCTTCTACTTCCTAGGTATAACACAGGCTCACTCTACTCACATACAAAATAGAGGTGACACTTGCATACAATTTTTATGAGCTTTTCAAGAAATAATGCAAGTGAAAACTAATCATAAACTATTTCATCTATATCAATTTAAGTTTTATAACTATATCTCACAAATTTGAAGAATCAAAAAAACTACACATAATTGTTCTTGAAGATTACCTATTACTGAGTCATGTAAAGCAGTTCCTCTGAAAGTCAGTTTTGGGATATCTGTAAACTCCTAATGAACATGTACATTTTTGAAGCCTAAGTATACTGTCAGCCTATTGCTAATGGAAGAAAGAAGAAATGTATGAAAGAAGAAGAAGGAAAGTAGATAAGGAAGGAAGGACTCTAGATGAAGTTATTGTCCCCAAATAAATGACGATCTATTTGGGAAGATTAATAATTTATTAAACATCAGAAAAACAAAGAGACAACTAAATTTTTAGAAATACTCGGCACTGTGGTCAAGATGCTAAATGTGAGAGGATTCAGGGAAAAGAGGTCCCTGATGGTGTATGCTAGAAATGCTAAAGATCAAACCTAACCTGGCTATTTCTCAGTTAAATAAGATCCAGGTCAGAAAGAGCTTAGATCTGAAAGGCAGAAGAAAGTCATCCCAGGCTGAGAAAACCCCCATTCCCCTGCCCTCTCTTCAAGATAAACAAGGTGTGTTTAATGCACTTCCTTTTCTAGTGGTTAGTTAAAGGTTGTAATTGCCCAGGAGTCGGGCAAATGCCAAACATAGGTTAAGAAAATAGTAAAGCCATTGGTGAAATACAACTACTTGAAAAGAACTTAGCTTCAAGCTAAGTTCAAAGCCGGCATTATTAATTTGTTCTTCATAACACCACTGACCTTTAGATGCTGCTGAGTATCTGGGGAAACTTTGGGAATTCACCCCATCTCCCTGTCTTAACTAACTGCACTTCCTTCACCACCACCAGTACTTCCCAAGCCAGAAACCTTCCCAGAAAGACAGCACTGGATCTGATTTGGAGTTTTCTCTGCCTCCAGAGCAAGTGCCTTTTTTCTAAGGCTCACCAGACGAAGAGCTGGGTGCTAAGAACATGCACACTCTTTCAGCAGATAAGTCTTTCACTTTCTTAGTCATCGAAACCAATACTGAAATAGAAACAAACACAGTTGATCTAGCTCAAAACCTTATTTTTCTACACATTTATTTATTATCACTTAACTCTAATAAAATCAAATCTAATAAACTTCTTTGAAAATTAAGAATTCAATTCATTGTCAAAATTTTTATTATGCCTTGAAAATAAAAGGTATAGTTACCCTTTAAGTTTAAAGATTGTGCAGGAGAAAATTTTTCTAATACCTTCTTTACATACAGAAATCTAATATCATAAGGAGGCAGCTACAGCTAAGACATCAATTTTACAATGTTTTCTCCAAAAGAAAAAAAGCAGAAATTAATGAAATGAGGCAGAACAGGAATTAAATGTGCTTTTAATTATTTTTATTGCTTTTGCCATTAAAAATGTTAATAAGTACCATACAGGCATTTAAAGAGGAAAGAAATAACACATTATATTTCCACTGAAGTAATCAATATTCCTATGCTGCCTTTAATTAGAAATGTTAAGTATATGTGTGTGTTTTACCTTCTCTCTTACTCTGTGATGGTTATTAGTCATTTCTAACACATATATACTATATATAGCCACTATACAATTAAGGAAGAAAGAAGTTAAGCAAGATTTGGACCTTTTATTTATATCTGCAGAAAAGTAGTATTCTGGCTATTTTTCAGAAATTCCATGGACCAGGAATAATTAAATAAACTCAAGGTAAGTTACACTTTATCTGTGCAAGTATGCATTGCACATCATTTGTGCTCTGCTTGAAGGAGGACTTTTCTGGCTGAAATTTTTGTGTGGGTGAGTAAGGCAATTACTCGCCTCAAAGCCAGTCAGTGTTTCCATTCATCTGCTGAAGAGAGCCTTTTTTTCCCTGCTATCCTTTGTGAATAGAGTAGCCAGTATCTGCAGCAGTCCCCAGAATGTCCTGTCAGTATTGCTAGTTAAAAATAAGCCATCCCTCAAACACTTTCAAAAGATGTTTCGTCTGAAAGTTCATTTTGAATGAATTATTCGATTATGGGTAATTTAAATCTAAATTAACAGTTTTCTTTTGTTTTGCTTTTTAAAAATATTTTCATTTTCCAAGAGAACTGAAAAAAAATCCTACCAACCTGTGTCTGTGTGGGGAGGAGGGGCTGAGGAGGGACAGCCCATCTGCCAGGAAGAGATAACCAACTTCATGCCTCTCTCTCCTGTAAAATCATTGCCACTTTGGCTGCATGAGAAATATCGATTCATTTTGTGGTGATACTTATTAGCATCATAAAAGCATTCTGAGAATTTGGTCGGGTTTAATAGTTGTCTCAAACCAACTGTAGGCTTCTCCTTCCTAAACGACATAGATGTAAGGATTCCATATTGATAGTCACAATTGATAAGGTTAACAATGCAGTCCTAATCATTTTTCATTTTGTTCTAGTTTTCAAGAGAGATTTTTGAAGATAAATTTAAAATCTGCTTTTCAAAGAAGAAAAGTCATAAATACCATTTTGGAAGTCCCTTTCCCCACTAAAAACAAAAAAGAGAGAGTACAAAATAACAGTCCTTCCAGATGTAAATTTATAAAAGCTGATCCCAAAACTCCAAATTTACCTACTTGTGTATGTGAGCTGAATCTCATTTATTCTGCTCAGTGTATCCACAGTGCTGACTAAGCCTGATGTGTAGGATTTCAATACACATTTGATACATACATTCATTAATGTATAAAAGGAAAAGCGTATTTTCCTCCCAGGTCAACCTCCTAGTTAATGCAAGCCCACCCATAGTGTGACTGCCTTTTGAACTTCTTTAGAATGATTCAATGATGCTCCCAAGTCATCCATCCCTAGTCTGCTCATGGATTTTGCCTTATCCCTGTGATAGCACTTAATCAAACTACATCTGTTTGTCTAGTTTCAAGTGTCTCTTTCACGAAACTACATCTTTAATCAATAAATATTCATTGAGTCAGGTAGGAACGATGGGGAAAGTATACACACTAACAGACTGAGTGGGTACCTTTATAAGAAAGATATTTCTTTTGTTGGTTTTCATGTTAGAAAATTGCTCATTATTTATCTTTTCTTTTGACTTGGCTGTAGGGAAGACAAACAGTATGAAAAACAAAGTGTTCCTTTTTTTGTTTTTGAGACAGAGTTTTGCTCTGTCGCCCAGGCTGGATTGTGGTGGAGGGGCATGATCTGGACTTAGTGCAACCTCTGCCTCCCACCTCTGGGATTCAAGTGATTCCCCTGCCTCAGCCTCCCAAGTAGCTGGAACTACAGGACATGTCCCCACGCCTAGCCAATATTTTGTATTTTTTTTTTTCAGTAGAGTCGGGGTTTCACCATGTTAGCCAAGATGGTCTCCATTTCCTGACTTTATGATCCACCTACCTCGGCCTCCCGAAGTGGTGAGAGTACAGGCATGAGCCACCAGTGCCCGGCCACAAAGTGCTTCATTATAGTCTCAGTTTGCTCCTTCAACAAGAGCAGAGATTTACTGACTTCCATGTTGATTCAGGTTGCATTGATCAAGTATAAACTTTTATAAGATCACTCAGGGTTTATGACTCTAACATAACTTTCCTTTGTCTCTTTCTCCATCATTCTCTCCCATTTAAAAAAAATCATTTTGTAATGCCCATATGCCTGTCTTTCCATTTACAGGATACATTACCGTAATGATGCTATATGTTACTAAATCACACAGTTTCTGAATAACCAATTTCTTTTTTTGTTGTTGTTGTTATTTTTAAATTTTTATTGCATTATACGTTTTGGGGTACATGTGCAGAACGTGCAAGATAGTTGCATAGGTACACAAATGGCAGTGTGCTTTGCTGCCTTCCTCCCCTTCACCCACACTTGGTATTCATCCCCAGGCTATCCCCCCCAGCACCCCGCTGTCCCTCCCCCATTTCCCCCAACAGTCCCCAGTGTATAGTAGACCGCCTCTCTGTGTCCATGCGTTCTCATTCTTCTCACCCACCTATGAGTGAGTATATGCGGTATTTCTTTTTCTGTTCTTGTGTCAGTTTGCTGAGAATGATGTTCTCCAGATTCATCCATGTCCTTACAAAGGACACAAACTCATCATTTTTGATGGCTGCATAATATTCCATGGTGTATATGTGCCACATTTTCCCAGTCCAGTCTATCATTGATGGGCATTTGGGTTGGTTCCAGGCCTTTGCTATTGTAAACAGTGCTGCAATGAACATTCGTGTGCATGTGTCCTCATAGTAGAACGATTTATAGTCTTTTGGATAGATACCCAGTAATGGGATTGCCGGGTCAAATGGAATTTCTGTTTCTAGGTCCCTGAGGAATCGCCACACTGTCTTCCACAATGGTTGAACTAATTTACACTCCCACCAACAGTGTAAGAGTGTTCCTATTTCTCCACATCCTCTCCAGTATCTGCTGTCTCCAGATTTTTTAATGATCGCCATTCTAACTGGTGTGAGATGATATCTCAATGTGGTTTTGATTTGCATCTCTCTAATGACCAATGATGATGAGCACTTTTTCATATGTTTGTTGGCCTCATGTATGTCTTCTTTTGTAAAGTTTCTGTTCATATCCTTTACCCATTTTTGAATGGGCTTGTTTGTTTTTTTTCTGTAAATCTGTTTGAGTTCTTTGTAAATTCTGGATATCAGCCCTTTGTCAGATGTGTAAACTGCAAAGATTTTTTCCCATTCTGATTGGTTGCCGATTCACTCTAGTGACTGTTTCTTTTGTCGTGCAGAAGCTGTGGAGTTTGATTAGGTCCCATTTGTCTATTTTGGCTTTTGTTGCCAATGCTTTTGGTGTTTTGTTCATGAAGTCCTTGCCTACTCCTGTGTCCTGAATGGTTTTGCCTAGATTTTCTTCTAGGGTTTTTATGGTGTCAGGTCTTATGTTTAAGTCTTTAATCCATCTGGAGTTAATTTTAGTGTAAGGTGTCAGAAAGGGGTCCAGTTTCTGCTTTCTGCACATGGCTAGCCAGTTTTCCCAACACCATTTATTAAATAGGGAATCCTTTCCCCATTGCCTGTTTTTGTCTGGTTTATCAAAGATAATATGGTTGTAGATATGTTGTGTTGCCTCCGATGTTTCTGTTCTGTTCCATTGGTCTATATCTCTATTTTGGTACCAGTACCATGCTGTTTTGATTATTGTAGCCTTGTAGTATAGTTTGAAGTCTGGTAGCGTGATGCCTCCCGCTGTGTTCTTTTTGCTTAGAATTGACTTGGCTATGAGGGCTCTTTTTTGGTTCCATATGAAATTCATGGTGGTTTTTTCTAGTTCTGTGAAGAAATTCAATGGTAGTTTGATGGGGATAGCATTGATTGTGTAAATTACTTTGGGCAGTATAGCCATTTTCACAATATTGATTCTTCCTAACCACGAACATGGAACGTTTCTCCATCTGTTTGTGTCCTCTCTTATTTCGTTGAGCAGTGGTTTGTAGTTTTCCTTAAAGAGGTCCCTTACATTCCTTGTGAGTTGTATTCCTAGGTATTTTATTTTCTTTGTAGCAATTGTGAATGGCAGTTCGTTCTTAATTTGGTTCTCTTTAAGTCTGTTATTGGTGTATAGGAATGCTTGTGATTTTTGAACATTGATTTTATATCCTGAGATTTTGCTGAAGTTGCTTATCAGTTGCAGGAGCTTTTGGGCTGAGGTGATGGGGTCTTCTAGGTATACTATCATGTCGTCTGCAAATAGAGACAATTTGGCTTCCACCTTTCCTATTTGAATACCCTTTATTTCTTTTTCTTGCCTGATTGCTCTGGCTAGAACTTCCAGTACTATGTTGAATAGAAGTGGGGAGAGAGGGCATCCTTGTCTAGTGCTGGATTTCAAAGGGAATGCTTCCAGTTTTTGCCCATTAAGTATGATATTGGCTGTTGGTTTGTCGTAAATGGCTTTTATTACTTTGAGATATGTTCCATCAATACCAAGTTTATTGAGGGTTTTTAGCATAAAGGGCTGTTGAATTTTGTCAAATGCCTTCTCTGCGTCAATTGAGATAATCATGTGGTTTTTGTTTTTGCTTCTGTTTATGTGGTGAATTACATTTATAGACTTGTGTATGTTGAACCAGCCTTGCATCCCCAGGATGAATCCTACTTGATCATGATGGATAAGTTTTTTAATGTGCTGTTGCAATCGATTTGCCAGTATTTTATTGAAGATTTTTGCATCTATGTTCATCATGGATATTGGCCTGAAGTTTTCTTTTCTTGTTGAGTCTCTGCCAGGTTTTGGTATCAGGATGATGTTGGTCTCATAAAATGATTTGGGAAGGGTTCCCTCTTTTTGGATTATTTGGAATAGTTTCAGAAGGAATGGTACCAGATCCTCTTTGTGTGTCTGGTAGAATTCAGCTGTGAACCCATCTGGACCTGGGCTTTTTTTGTGTGGTAGGCTCTTAATTGCTGCCTCAACTTCTGACCTTGTTATTGGTCTATTCATAGTTTCGGCTTCCTCCTGGTTTAGGCTTGGGAGGACACAGGCGTCCAGGAATTTATCCATTTCTTCCTGATTTACTAGTTTGTGTGCATAGAGTTGTTTGTAGTATTCTCTGATGATGGTTTGAATTTCTGTGGAATCTGTGGTGATTTCCCCATTATCGTTTTTTATTGCATCTATTTGTTTGTTCTCTCTTTTCTTTTTTATCAGTCTGGCTAGTGGTCTGTCTATTTTGTTGATCTTTTCGAAAAACCAGCTCTTAGATTTATTGATTTTTTGAAGGGTTTTTCTTCTCTCTATCTCCTTCAGTTCTGCTCTGATCGGTTTTGAGCTTTTTTGATCTTGCTCCTCTAGCTCTTTCAATTTTGCGGATAGGGTGTCAATTTTGGATCTCTCCACTCTTCTCATGTGGGCACTTATTGCTATATATTTTCCTCTACAGACTGCTTTAAATGTGTCCCAGAGATTCTGGTACGTTGTGTCTTCATTCTCATTGGTTTCAAATAACTTCTTTATTTCTGCCTTCATTTCATTGTTTATCCAATCAACATTCAAGAGCCAGTTGTTCAGTTTCCATGAAGCTGTGCGGTTCTGAGTTAGTTTCTGAATTCTGAGTTCCAACTTGATTGCACTATGGTCTGAGAGACTGTTTGTTATGATTTCCGTTGTTTTGCATTTGCTGAGGAGTGCTTTACTTCCAATTATGTGGTCAATTTTGGAGTAGGTGTGATGTGGTGCTGAGAAGAATGTATATTCTGTGGATTTGGGGTGGAGAGTTCTGTAAATGTCTATCAGGTTTGCTTGTTCCAGGTCTGAGTTCAAGTCCTGGATATCCTTGTTAATTTTCTGTCTGGTTGATCTGTCTGCTATTGACAGTGGAGTGTTAAGTCTCCCACTATTATTGTGTGGGAGTCTAAGTCTCTTTGTAAGTCATTAAGAACTTGCCTTATATATCTGGGTGCTCCTACATTGGGTCCATATATATTTAGAATCGTTAGCTCTTCTTGTTGTATCGATCCTTTTACCATTATGTAATGACCTTCTTTGTCCCTTTTGATATTTGTTGCTTTAAAGTCTATTTTATCAGAGATGAGAATTGCAACTCCTGCTTTTTTTTGCTCTCCATTTGCTTGGTAAATCTTCCTCCATCCTTTTATTTTGAGCCTTTGTGTATCTTTGTGTGTGAGGTGGGTTTCCTGGATACAGCACACTGATGGGTTTTGGTTTTTTATCCAATTTGCCAGTCTGTGTCTTTTGATTGGTGCATTTAGCCCATTTACATTCAGGGTTAATATTGTTATGTGTGAATTTGATACTGCCATTTTGATGCTAGCTGGCTGTTTTGCCCGTTGGTTCATGTACATTCTTCATTTTGTTGATGGTCTTTAGCATTTGGTATGCTTTTAGGATGGCTGGTACTGGTTGTTTCTTTCTATGTGTAGTGCCTCTTTCAGGAGCTCTTGTAAAGCAGGCCTAGTGGTGACAAAATCTCTGAGTACTTGCTTGTTCGTGAAGGATTTTATTTTTCCTTCACTTATGAAGCTCAGTTTGGCTGGATATGAAATTCTGGGTTGAAAGCTCTTTTCTTTAAGGATGTTGAATATTGGCCCCCACTCTCTTCTGGCTTGTAGAGTCTCTGCCGAGAGATCTGCTGTGAGTCTGATGGGCTTCCCTTTGTGGGTGACCCGACCTTTCTCTCTGGCTGCCCTTAGTATTTTCTCCTTCGTTTCAACCCTGGTGAATCTGACGATTATGTGCCTTGGGGTTGCTCTTCTTGCGGAGTATCTTTGTGGTGTTCTCTGTATTTCCTGGAGTTGAGTATTGACCTGTCTTGCTAGGTTGGGGAAATTTTCCTGGATAATATCCTGAAGAGTGTTTTCCAGCTTGGATTCATTCTCTTCGTCACATTCTGGTACACCTATCAAACGTAGGTTGGGTCTCTTCACATAGTCCCACATTTCTTGGAGATTTTGTTCATTCCTTTTTGTACTTTTTTCTTTAATCTTGGTTTCTCGTTTTATTTCATTGAGTTGATCTTCAACTTCTGATATTCTTTCTTCTGCTTGGTCAATTCGGCTGTTGAAACTTGTGCATGCTTCGCGAAGTTCTCGTGTTGTGTTTTTCAGCTCCTTCAATTCATTCATATTCCTCTCTAAGTTGTCCATTCTTGTTATCAATTCCTCGAATCTTTTTTCAAATCTTTTTTCAAGGTTCTTAGTTTCTTTGCACTGGTTTAGTACATGTTCCTTTAGCTCACCAAAGTTTCTCATTATCCACTTTCTGAAGTCTGATTCTGTCATTTCGTCACATTCATTCTCCGTCCAGCTTTGTTCCCTTGCTGGTGAGGAGTTTTGGTCCTTTTTTGGAGGTGAGGTGTTTTGGTTTCGGGTGCTTTCCTCCTTTTTGCGCTGGTTTCTTCCCATCTTTATGGATTTATCCGCCTGTCGTCTTAGTAGTTGCTGATTTTTCAATTGGGTCTCTGTGTGGATGCTGAGATTGTTGATGATGAAGTATTTCTGTTACTTAGTTTTCCCTCTAATGGTCTATCCCCTCTGCTGTATGAGTGCTGAGGCCCACTCCAGGCCCTGCTTGTCTGGGGTATACCTGCAGCAGCTGCAGAACAGTAAGGGATGATACCAGTTTCTTCTTCTGCTGCCCTTGTTCCAGAATGATGCCAGCCAAATGTCAGTCTGATTAGTCCTTTTCTGGGGTGACTCCTTGGATATACAGGGGTCAGGGAGCTGCTTGAGGAGACAGTCTGTGCTTTATAGGAGCTCCAGTGCTGAGCTGTGAGCTCCGTTGTTCATTCAGGGTTGTTGGGAGTTTGTTTATGTCTGCTGCAATAGAACTCATAAAACACCACCCCCTTTCCCCCCCCCCTTAGATGCTCTGTCTCAGGGAGTTGGGGCTTTCTTTATGAGTATCTGTTGCACTGTCCTGCCCCACTAGGCGGCAGTCTATTCACTATTTGCCTGCCGGGGCTCTGACCTGCTAGCGCGGGTCCGCCCTGTTGCTGCTGGGCTCCCTTCTGCTGTGGAGCGCTCCCAGCTCCTGGCGGAGACTCTCTGTTATGGCAGGTTACCTCGGCAATGGCGGGCTGCGTCAGTCCTGGGCGGTACTTTAGTGGGGGTGGACTGCGTCAGCAATGGTGGACGCCCCTCCCTCACCGGGCTGCACCGTCCTAGTTGCTGGCAGCAAAACTCTCAGCCCCAAGCACCTCCAGTCGCCGCCCTGCTTGTCCCCGTGAGCCTGGGACCCGCCAAGCCCGATCACCCAGCTCCCTGCCGCAGAGTCTGTCCTCTCTCTCTCTCTCTTCCTCTCCCCAAAATGAAAGGTTGACTCTCTCACTGGCGCCCCAGTAGCCTGCTGATAGGGCACTGGGATCTGTGCGATCTCCCGTGCCGCTGCCCACTACCCCAGCTTAGATCACGCTTCCCAGGAAACTCCTGGTCTGGCTCATTGTCCAAGTCCCGTTCAATCAGATGAACATGCCAATCTGCCCTTCCAAATCTCAGATTGCCGGTTTAACAGGGCACCCAGACCAGTGAGTTCCGCGCTGGGTCCCACGGCGCTGGCCGAAGAGGCGGCGGGAGCCGGCTGTGTTAGCCGGGTGTGCTAGCGTCCCGTGTCTCTCCCATACCTGGGACTTTCAACGCTCTGTGGGCATAAAAGGAACATCTGAGAATGCGGCTAGGACTCACCCTCTGCACCTTCACTGAGAGCTGCAATCCCGAGTCGCCTCTACGACGCCATCTTGCCTCCTCCCCCAACTAATTTCTTTTCTTTATTCTTTCCTTACCAGAAGCTCACCTACAATATATGATGGTATAATCGTAAATAAAAGAAAGCACTGTCTTCTCAGAGTTGAATCATAAGAAACAGAACTATTCCCAGACTACAGAGGAAGGCGCTGCCTATGTCATGATTACCTAAATGCTTCTATAGACGCTGTGCAACAATTGGAAGAAGGTGTTAACACATCATTGCCCTCCCAGCTCCTGCCCACTCTGATTCCCATAATACATGAGACTCTATGAAGAAATGAATGGCTAAGGAAACATTAGGTTCATACTGACAAATACCTTAAACATTAAACTGATTTTTTCTTTTCTGATCTTATGTTCACTCAGCAACTTCTGGAGGTTCATTTAGCTTTTGTGAAACACCTGCCAACAGGGACAGAAGGGCCTGACCACAGTGACCTGCATCCTGCCAGCTGCAAAGCCATTTTTCTTTTCTTTATCAATTTATCCTTTCACACTGTGGCTTACTTGCTGGTCTTTGTGCCCTTGGTTAATATGAATCTGCACCCTAGAGATGGAACCATTTAATGTGCTTATAAACATCAAAGTTTCTGCGCCCCAAACCTGAGTGCCAGAGCTCGTACCTTGGTGAATCCATCAAAATAAATGAAATGTTATGAGAAACGTGGGCAGCCAGCCAGTTGGCTTCACTGAGTGATAGCCTGACCTTGGTGTTCACCTGTCTTTCAAAGCGTCACAACAGAAACATTTCAAGGATTCAGTCACCATCTTCAGTAGGGTCTTCAGCAATAACACATCCTAATACACCATGGGACAATGCTCAGATCCTCAGTAAAAATTAAGTGTTTCAATTTGATAGCCATGTGCTTAGTGGTTACAGGAAATTATTTTTGGTAAACCAACAGAATCATCGGTAACAACAATAATAAGCTATACTTGTGATGCACTGAGGGTATGCTCCCCAGATGTAAACACATACCACATTAGAGAAAACAGCAGCATGGCAAGGATTTGGTAGGCAGCAGAAAAACTCCAAGTCTGTTCAACAATCATCTATTTTACCCAAACATTTGATGTGTGGAAGTGTTCTAGCTAATGAATAAGTTAAAATATGGTGTTTTAAAGTAAGCTTTGGCTCAGTATGAAGAAGTAAGAAAACATTATGTGGCCTGCTTTGAAGTCAAAAATTTAGATCCCAAGAATGTTTCAAAAGTAGTTTTTCTTGAGTTTCCAGGCTTCTCTGGTACTATTTAGCAGGAAAGTTTAAATAACTCTGCTCTAAATTAAAATCAAAAGGGTTTAGACTATGTATTATGAATAAAAAATGATTGGAATAAAACATAATTCGTTTTATATGTAGTTACTTAGCTTTATAAATATATGAAGCCTGCTATAAGGATGCTACTGATGGGATTCATTCCTATGGAGATGAAGTTTAGCTGAATAAAGGCTTAAATAGCACTAATAAAAATTAGACTAGTCACTACTGGACATAATGAAGGACTGGATGCATATATGGCATTATCTAAATGGAATAATTTTTTCCAGAAATATTGTAGAACAAGACCTGATACTGCCTGTATTAGATATTTTAAGAAAGTTCTATTATAAAACAAATGTTTGACCTGAATGATTACTTAAAATACTTTCCAGTTCCAGGTTTCTCTGATTATGTAAAGTTATAGGAAAGGCAATCAATTTTCCTAGGTTTAAGCTCAGGAAAACATAGTCTAAACCATGTAATTTTTAGGGAGTACATGGTGGCACAGTGCTGCAGATCTGTGACATCCAGTAGCCACTCAAGCCTTAGTATTGATGAATGTGTTCAAATGTAATGAGTCTACAATGAGGATCTGGTCAGTGACCATTTCATTGTCATAAAAGATCAGTTCTGAAGTGCTCATGAATATATAACTACCAAAAGTATCCCAGTGGTAGTTACTTCATTTTTAGTGATAAATAGGCTTAGGCATCAAAACATCCATCATTCAAATAAAGGTAGTGGAGAAAAAAAATGTGTGAATAAATTAAAATTGATACACTGGCCATATAAACTGTTTCTGAAGACAAGTATTGTGATATCAGTATCTAGCTGAACTGTGCTTCATTCAATATTTAAAGACAAAAAACAAAACACACCATTAATTTACCAGCTATTGAAAATTTATGGTGGGGAAAATTCAATATGTTATGTTGGTTAGTAAAGCTTAAAGTTAGAATTTTTATGTCTTCAAATTTAATAACATTCTATTAATGACCTTGAATATTTAGTATGGGAAATAGGGAAGAAATGATATTCAAGAAAGAAGCAGAGATGTGATGCCATGGCTCACACCAGTAATCTGAGCACATTGGGAAGTCGAGGTAGGAGGATTGCTTGAGCACAGGAGTTGAAGATCACCCTGGGAAACAAAGGGAGACCTCTGTCTTTACAAAAAATAAAAAAATAGCAAGGCATGGCAGCACATACCTGTAATCCCAGCTACCCTTGGGGCTTAGATGGAAGGATCTCTTGAGTCAGGAGGCTGAGGCTGCAGTGGGATGTGATCGCAGCTTTGCACTCCAGTCTGGGCAACAGAGTGAGACCCTGCCTCAAACAAATAATAAACCGAGGGACAAAGCCTGATTCCTGTGGTCCCATGACAAACTCTAGCCCAGAAGAGTTTGTCAGAATGATTTGCCTTATCTCTGTCTATTTAAGATGAGACACAGTCATTCTTTGTTGGCCAAAAAGAAGCATGTCCTTCACAAGCAATGCCACAGTGTTAGAGAATTCAGAAACAATTTTGTTGGAAGTGCAAGATTATTGATGCACCATGATTTACAGGAAAAATGAAGTGTTTTTCCCTCAAATATATAGTATGTGACCTTAGAGAGATGCTAACCAATCCCATGTCAGCAATATTTTTGGATTAAGACAATTATCTCCACTTAAAATTTATTTTCAACTTGGTTCTCATCCCTGTCTTACTTTAAATCCTAAATACATACTTTAATCTGTAGTCTCAAATGATTTAGCAATATCATAGCCAATCCCTACCTTAAGGCATGGTATGCCCAGAAGCAGAAAATATAAATATGAAATATTGCTACTGCATATCTGACTTGCAGTAGATGGGTGTCATGTGACTTAAGGAAATTTTTTGCCAAGGATTTTTATACTATAATTCATTCTGTATCCAACATATATAAAAACTGAATACTTTTGTAAAATAAATGGTTTATCCAATCCAGGATTATGATAAGGTCAGAAGAACATTAGCAACTTAACAAAAGTGACATTGTTTCTATAATTCATGAATTTTAAAAAATGCTTTTTTTAGGATAATTTCATTTTCAGCTAGTATTACCTGAATAGGCATTAAGAATTTTTGCACTTAGTCTCAGGTAGCTTTCCTTTTTTAAAGAACATTTCATTATGAGTATTTTCAAATGTAGAGAAAAATTAAGAGAAGTTCACAGTGAACAGCCGTATTCCTAGATTCTGGAATTAATATTTTGTTATATTTGCTTAATCACATCCACCTACCTGTTTATTCACGTATGTATACCTCTATCATGCATTAATCCACTCTTTAATCTACCCATCAATTAATCCATCTTAATTTTGGACACATTTCGAGATACCTTTAACATTGCAAGGTAATTTATAATTTTGGATGCATTTCAAGACCTCAGTACACTTTACGCCTAAACACCAAGAGACATAACATTTACAAGATTTTACTGTTTGTTATCATTTAAAAAGACAATTTATATATCACTTGCCTAATTTTTAATAAAATTTTTTAATCTTGGTTATTTGTTTAAATTCCTTATAGATTCTAGATAGTAGTACCCTGTTATATGTATAGTTTGCAAACATTTTCTCCCATTCTGTAGGTTGTCTATTTACTCTTTTGATTATTTATTTTGCTAGGCAAAAGTTTTTTAGTTAATTAGGTCCCATTTACTTATTTTTATGTTTGTCGCATTTGCTTTTGGGGTTTTATTTATAAATTCTTTGCCTAGGCCAATGTCCAGAAGAGTTTCTCCTAGGTTTTATTCTAGAATTTGTACGGTTTCAGGTCTTACATTTAAGACTTTAATCCATCTTGGGTTAATGTTTGTATAGGGTGAGTGACAGGGATCTAGTTTGTTCTTCTACTTGTGGCTAATCAATTTTCCCAGAACCATGTACTGAATAGGGCATCCTTTCCCCAGTGGATATTTTTGTCTGCTTTGTTGAAAATCAATTGGTTGTAAGTAGTTGGCTTTATTTCTGGGTTCTCTATTCTGCTTCATTGGTCTGTGTGTCTACTTTTATACCAGTACCATGCCGTTTTGGTTACTATAGCCTGGTAGTGCAATTAGAAATTGGGTAATGTGATGCCACCAGCTTTGTTCTTTTTGCTTGTATTTGCTTTGGCTATTTAGGCTCTTCCTTTCTTTTCTTTTTATTTTTTCTTCTGTTGTTTTTTTTTAATGAATTTTAGGCTTATTTTTTCTAATTCTATGAAAAATGCCATTGGCGTTTTGATAAAAATTACATTGAATCTATAGATTGCTTTGGACTGTATGGCTGTATTCGCAACATTGATTCTTCCAAAGCATGAGCATGTGTTGCTTTTGCAGTTGTTTGTGTTGTCTGTTTACCCATTTGTCGGTGTTGTCTTTCATAAGTGTTTTGTAGTTTCCTTGTAGAGATAATTCACCTCCTTAGTTAAGTATATTCCTAGATATTTCAATTTGTTTTTCTAGTTATTATAAAAGGAGCTGAGTTCTTGATTTTATTCTCAGTTTTAGTCATTTTTTTCGTAGTAGTGCTACTGATTTCTTCACATATATTTTGTAACCTGAGCCTCTACTGAATTCATTTATCAAATCTGGGAGTGTTTTGGAGGAATCTTTAGGATTTTCTGGGTATAAGGCTTTATCAGTGGCAAACAGAGATAGTTTAACTTCCTCTTTTCCAACATAGATGCCCTTTATTTTGTTCTCTTTCATGATTGCTCTGGCTAGGACTTCCAGTACTGTATTGAACAGTAGGGAAAAATAGCATCCTTGTCCTAGTCCAGCTCTTGGGAGAAATGCTTTCAACTTTTCCCCATTCAGTATGATGTTGGCTGTGCCTTTGTCATATACGGTTTTTATTATTTTGAGATATGTTTCTTCTACACCTAGTTGGTTGAGGATTATTGTTTGTTTGTTTCTTTCTTTCCTTTCCTTTTTTTCTTTTTGTTTTGAGGCAGAGTCCTGCTTTGTCACTCAGGTTGGAGTGCAGTGGCATGATCTCAGCTTAATGCAACCTCATTATCTGGGTTCAAGCAGTTCTTCTACTACAGCCTCTGGAGTAGCTGGTATTACAGGTGCCCACCACCAGGTCTGGCTAATTTTTGTATTTTTTTTTAATAGAAATGAGGTTTTACCATGTTGGCCAGGGTTCTCTTGAACTCCTGACCTTAAGAGATCCACCATCCTTGGCCTCCCAAAGTGATGGGATTACAGACATGAGCCACCAGGCTCAACCAGGTTGAGGGTTTTTAATCATAACGAGATGTTGGATTTTATTGAATGCTTTTTCTGAGTCTATTGAGATAATCATATGAGATATGATTATTATTGAGATAATCATATGAACAGCAATTTCTCAAAATAAGTTATGCAAATGGACAAGAAACACACAAAAAAAGGCTCAACATCACCAATCATCAGTGAAATGCAAATTAAAACCATAATGAGATACCACCTTACCCCATCCAGAATGGCCATTATGTAAAGGAAAACAGTGGATGTTGGTGCATATGTGGAAAAAGGGAACACTTACCTACTGCTGGTGGTAATGTAAGTTTTTGAAACCTCTGTGGAAAACAGTATGGAGATTTCCTAAAGAACAAAAAGTAGACCTAACATTTGATCCAGCAATCTCACTACTGGGTATCTACCCAAAGGAAAAATAGTCATTATACCAAAAAGATACAGTAAAAGGGTACAGTAAAAGACAACACTTGACCAGTATACACATGTGTGTTTGTGATAAACATACACTTGCATGTGTATATTTATCACAGACGTATTCACAATAGCAAAGATATGAAACCAAACCAAGTGCCTGTCAATAGCCAAGTGGATAATAAAATGGAAATACCTTTTCCTTAGCATTCCATGGAAAGAAATAATCAATGATTTCTTTCTTCAGTGTTTTTTAGTTATCCTTGTAGAGATTCTTCACCTCTTTGGTCAAGTATGTTCCTATGTATTTTAGTTTACTTTTGTAGCTATTGCAAAAGAGATTGAATTCTTTATTTGATTCTCATCTTGGTTAATGTTGATGTACAGCAGTGTTACTGATTTGTGTACTGACACTTTAGTCCACGGAAACACTGTGGAAAACAACTCAGCCATAAAAATGAGTGAAATGATATCTTTTGCAGCAAACTAAATGGAATTGGAGGTCATTATCTTAAGTGAAGTAATTCAGGAATGGAAAACCAAATACTGCACATTCTCACTTATAAGTGGGAATTAAGCTATGGGTACACAAAGGCATACAGAGTAGTATAATTGGAGACTCAGAGGAGGGAAGATTGGGAGGGAGGTGAGGGATGAAAAAATACTTATCGAATACAACATACATTATTTGGGTGATGGGTACAGTAAAAGCCAAAACTTGAACAGTATACAATCATCCATGTAACTCAATACTGCTTGTACACCTCAAGCTATTAATTTTTTTTAATTTATTAAAAAATAAACTAAAATTGACAGAGTAAAATGTACATATCTCAAATGACTTGACTATTACTTTTGACTTGCCTCAATATTTGTCTCTTTCAAATTTCAGCAAAAGTCTCCACTGCTCCCCTAAATTTTAGTACACAGGAATTGATTCTCCATTGTTCTCTTTATCATTTCCTTAATAATCTCATGAATTTTGACTCTACAGTAATACATTTTCTGCCTTTCCATAGTGAATAAATCCAATTATTAAGCTCTTATCAATTATTCTAGATCCTAAGTGTACATCTTTTGAATGTTTCAGTACATTCTTGAATATTTGGCTAACTTTCACAGAGAGGTCTTTGTACCTTGAATCAGGAATCTTAAATATTATAAGCTGCCATGACATAACTGTTTTGTAGGATATCAGTGTCATGTGACAAGGACATTCCTCTTCAAGGATTTATATATTATAATTATTTTACTATCAAAAGCACATCAAAATTACACACTTTCTCAGTGATCATATCATTTTTTAATGAGGAGTCAAAACAACAGTGGAAGGATTCAAACCAATGAGCAATTTCAATAAGGAAGAATATAATTATAAAATTTTCTTCCTTCTCTGTCATCTCACCTTTGTAACTTCTAATCCACACCCCTACCTCCCTCCTTGACACCACCCCACATTCTCATTCTCAAACACTATCCCGGTTGCCATTGGTAAGAATGCTTCAATACTGGTTCAATTATCAGCCTTCTGCATACATACTTTTTAAACTCTGCAGGCTATCTGACACAGGAAGATAATTCATATTTTAAAATTCCAAAGTCAAAAAAGATGGGGCTCTACATGTATATCTTAAAAAGAAGCTTAGTTAAATGCTTTTAAATCTTCATTTACAAATAACATCAGTTTTTCTTAGGATTCTAGCAAGCATTAAATCCAGTTTCTTTTATCTTGAAGCCAAAATATTAGCACAAAAACTCCATCAGCCAAAATATCTCCAAATGTTATTAAAAACCGTTTCTGTGAAAACTTTAATGATGTTTGCATACCAGTATTAGGATGCATAATAACTCTTTCTCAGAGCATTTTATTATAAAAATAAAACACTGAGTCAGTTTCCTCCTGCAGTAATGAAAAAGAGTAAATACAAATAAATAAAATAGAGCAAAGATCATGATTTAAAACTGAACACTTTATTTATTAGAGCTAATGCAAAAGTTTCCCTACGTAATATATAGAAACATAACTACAGCATGCATAAAAATTAACATAAATATGTTATCCTGTGGGGGGGAAGAAGCATTGAAGAAACAAAAGATAGAGAAAATGCATCATTAACTACAATGTATCATTACTTTATTCCCACTAATACCTTAATCACAAACTGCAAATGTGACTATAGGGCAAAAGAAGCAACTCTAATGTAATTAAACTTTGAAACCACCACCCAATTTTTCTTGGGTTTTATTTGCAGCAATTGTAGCCCTAGGTATAAGAATCTGAGACCACAGAGAGCAAGGCCTTCTCTTTTTCCATTCTTAGCAAGAAAAAAAAGCCAGAAAGGAGAACTCAACAATTTAACAATGTTCTTTGCTTGCTGAGATCAATCGATCTTTAATCCACCAAGTGTGGTACTGCTTACATGCTTGAAATGAAAAGCATTTCATCTAACAATGGGATGCCTTTTTCTCTCATTGGAGTTCTATGCAGAAAGGTCACTGGTGTAACTTGCACACATTCCAAGATGTTAATATACACTGAAAAGAATTTTTAAAATAAATCAACATGTAGAGGTAATGATCCACCCTGGTATACTCTGTCTTTTCCTCCCTATTGTGTGTTCATTACTACCAGCCTTTGGTTATGTGGCGAGCTACATATCACCTTCCAATGTTATAGACAATGCATTTTAAGCTGATGAAATAGCAAGTGGTAATTCTCTAATTTAAAGACAACCAAGCACAATAAAAGCTGCCTAGGTGATGTGAGAAAGAGAGAGAGTAGCAATTCAGGGCACGTATATCACTGTAGAAAGACATAGGTCCCGGGCCTGCTCTACCTTTTACCTTAATTTATCACTAAATTCCTGAAGTCTTAGCTTTCTCATTCATAGAATTCCTAAGTATACCAACTTGAGAGTGGTGTGGGGTCTAAAACACATAATGAGCTTTAAGCCTTTAACATGAAGCTGGACATTATATGAACATGCAGTGAGTGCTAATTAGCTATTATGACAATTAGCTGCATATCCATATCTCAGATGTTTAAACACAATGGGTAGGAAACAGCACTAAGAAGCTGAGAATTTGATATGATTACATAAATAATTGCAATTTTGAAGATTAAGAAGTTCTAAGGAAAGGAAGAATAAAGGGGAATAATCCAGAGAATAAAATAGAAATTCATCTGACAAGGATTGGAAACACTTCCCTTTATCCCATTGATTACCCATCAGTCTCAATTCCAGCTCTTCTGCATGGTATATACAGAAGTATATACAGCTCTTCTGCATGGTATATACAGAAGTATATATAGGTGTATAAGATACATAGGTGTATAAGATACATAGGTGTATAAACCACGTTTTAACTCCCATGTTTCCCCCCGCCCCACACTCAATTCAGTAGCATTTCTCTTCTGTAGCAACATTCTAACAAAACTACCTTCTAACAACAGCAACAAGAATGTATTCACTTTTTTATTTCCCACTGAACCAGAAGCTTGTTTTGTCCTGTTTTAACATAACTTGTTAACATATCTACTTCATTACAGATAATATTTTGGGCTGTTAATTAAAAGTGCAGGAAAAATTGCTTGATGCCTAAAAGTTTGACAGGTTAGAATATGAAGTCATGTTTTGACTTACTGAGACTACCCAGAGATTATAAGCAAAAAATTAATAGGGCTTTTGAAGGATAATGCATTATTTATGAGTGGATGAGCCCTTTCTGTTGTACTGGTTTACAGAAACATGATGAGGTTAAACAAATCAGAATATTATAGAGAACAGTAATATCACAAAAGTAGTTTACATTTTGTCAACAAAAATTAATAGGGTACATCACTAACAGGCAAGATTTCGTAAAATTACATGGCTTTTTTTTTTCAGTAAACTAGTGCGAATTCTCCTTTCTGTCAATTATTTACTTAGATTCACATAAAAGTTTGATATTATGGAGAAAACTGAGAGTTAATTTGTTTGTAATTGGGAAATGATCACAACCCAGTATTATATGTATAGTTGTGTATTGCTGAATGACAAGGATACACTCTGAGAAGGCCCTCGTTAGGCTATTTTGTCATTGGGCAAACATCTAGAGTATAGTTACACAAATCTAGATGGCATAGCCTATTACATACCTGGGTCACATGGTCTAGCCTATTGCTCCTAGACTACAAACCTATAAATGTTACTTCACTAAATACTATAGGCAATTGTAATACAAGGAAAGTACTTTTACATCTAAACATAAAAAGGTACAGTAAAAGTATGGTATTAAAATCTCACTGGACCACTGTCATATCTGTAATCCATCACTGACTGAAACATTGTTATGTAGTACATGACTGTATACATACTCAGGGAACCACACTTTTAAAGACAGCCAGAATGATTGGAAAATCATGTTAGCTAGTTGACCTCTCCCCTACCTGGTAATGATACCTTTTAGACTGAGCTTAGAGTAAACTCCTAGTTAAAAATAACCTCCAGCAACCAAAATCAGTAATGAAATTGTATTATATACTTCACATCTGAGATAAGCAATAGTTATCAAGAATGGCTACTTATTTGAGTGTTCAAAAAACCCATCAACCAATATAAGGCAGTAAATAATCAACATAGTAAAAATAAATAGTATCTGAATTAGCCAGTATAAACCTTCAATAGTCATCATTTCTTAAGTGCTAGAATTTCAACAAATTGTGCATACAAAAACACAAGGCTCCATAATATTCCATGGTGTATATGTAATCTTGCACATTCCACACATGTACCCCAAAACCTAAAATGCAATAAAAATTTTAAAAAAAGAGAAAAGAAAAACACAAGGCTCTTATATCACAAAGTTTTTTATTGATTAATTCTAACCTGACCACAAATTCAAGTTGTTAAGGTGGTAGTATTTTATTATATGCTTCAAAAACTATTATTTATAATACTGTAAATGAGTGATCTGCATCACCTCTGAGCAGCCCTAAGACGTAGGAAGCCCCACTGTCTTTGCACTTGGAAAATAGGCCAGAATAATAAATAAGATTTGAATAGAAAAGAGTAACAGATCTGAAAGAAAAAACATGGCCAGATTAGAAAATCTAATCCAAGAAAGGTACATAAATGGAATTCAGTATAAATTGGAAAAAATTCAAGACTGGATTGTAAAGACACATAGAAGTTTGATCTTGAAACTGATTTGGACTTGTTTTCTTAAAAAGCCAACAGTCACTAAAATGGACAAAAACAGTGCTTATATTTAAAGACTGAGTTAAGGTGTTATTCAAACCAGAAATTCAGGCACAAAATGGGAAAGGTATTTTGTCAGTGAAACTGAAACAAAACAAAACAAAAATATCAAAATCTAAGGATACTACTGGTTAGAAACAATAACTTCAAAGCAGATACTGTCTTCTATTCCCAAACAAAGGCTATCAGGCCTCTTTTTTGACATTTAACTGGGCTCCGGCACATTTTAAGAAAATTTTAAGAAAAGTTTGATGGTGTGAGATACTATAGTTACAGATGAGGGTTAGGTTTTAGGAAAGATCCTCTGAGGAGCAAAACTTCCAATTTTAGTATATGTGCCGCCACAGCAAGCATGAGGAGCAAAACTTCCCGGCTGTAAACATCAAATGAAATAATTAGTCTTTTGAAAGGCCCTATTCTATCAATTTCTATAGGTGAGACATTATAAATATAAAATGAAAATGTGTAGCTATATTGGAAGTGAGATTAAGAGAGATAAAAGATTTGATGAGTTTTTAATTTTACTTTCAGAAAACCAAAGGCAAATATCACACATTTTCCAAAACTAATCAAATTTTATATTTAAAATTGGTGAATTTTAATGTATGTAAATTATACCCCAATACAGATAACCAAAATCATGAAAGTTAGTTTGGAAGTTTAAAAATTATAATATTCAATTAATTATAAAATTAATATATGTAGAAAGATAAAAATATTAAAAATGAGAAATAACTGTTGGGTAATGCTACCTAATAATCTTTATTTTCTTAAATTCTGTTATTTAAAAATAAGTTACAAGTTGTTGGGATATGTATTACTCTTTAAAATAAATTGTAAAGTAATTCACTTCATTGCTTGTTTCCAAAAACTTCTTACCATGAGGAAAGTACCAAAATGGATGTCATTTTTCTTTTAAACAACTTCCCACCCCTACCTCAGAGTAAAGAATATATTCCAATTGCATTTTACAAATGTGATAAAAATAATAACAACAGTAATTTTAAAGTACATATGTAAAAAATCAATAGTAAACCTAAAGATTATTCTTGGGTCAGTATTTTAGAATTTCTAAAACTTCTCAGCATTTTTAAATATTTTATCATAAACACACCTTACTTTTAAAATTATAAAGCACAGCAATAGTTTTCCACACTTAACTTTATAATGTTTTAAAATATCCAGTGGCTTCTGCAGTGGAATATTGATCACGTATATTTATATCCTATGGCTTTTACTATGTGGATTAAAATATTCATTCATTCAACTAATATTTGTTGAGTAGCTTTTCTTGCTAGGCACTGATCAGGATGAATATCATTAAAACAATATCAATAGCGATGAGAACAACAAAAGTTGTAAGAAGTTATACATTTTCAAAAATGAGAAGTTATGTTTACTCCTATGGGCATATTCTAATTCCAGTGAGCTTATGTGATTTCAATAAGTGATTTCATAGCTATTACTGGGTCCTCCATTTCAAACCAGCATCAGTCATGCAGCTGGCATCTATTACCAAATGAGCTCCACTGAGGACGAAGCAAGCTCTTTCTGTGAAGCTTTCATGTCTGTGGGGTCTGAAATACAATTACTCTATGGGAATTCTGCCTCACTTCTAGCTAGCAGAAATAGTGAGGACACAGGGAGAATGCATCTTCGGAACACAGATCAGCAAGCACAGAGGCTTATTTTTGTTTCTGAAATGAAAAGCCGAAGTTTTACCAAGTTCTGATATAGAATCAAGAGTTGCCTCATTAAGGCACCTATTTCTAGCTTCTGTTGAAATAAGAAATACACTTTATTCTACAGTGAACAGTAGGAGAGAAACCGAAGCTTGGAGATGTAATAAAAATCTGTTTAGAAGCAACCAGACAAAAAGGAAAATAAAATAGCTGTGTATGGTCTAGCTGACCAAAAAAGCGACATAAAAATGGATAAAACTGTATTGTTTATGAGAATCAGATTCCATTTTCATCTCCATGCCATTAACCTTTTCACTTTTTAAGTGAAAAGCACAGCTATTTCAATTATAGCTTTTGTGGAAGATAGGATAGAATTCTCATGTTTAAATGACTATGAAAGAAATCAGATATGAACAAAGATATGAAGTTAGCCAGAGAAATGAAATTAGGATAATCAAGACATTCTCTCATCTGAGCCTTCTTAGGTAACTGACAATAAAATAACCAGCAATCCTCTCAAAAATTTAGAAAGCGGAATATCTGTAATATATCACACTGAGTGGGAAAAATTAAGTTTTTCAAATTTTGCAGCAAAGACTAAGGGCCCAAGGTAAACTCGGGAAATTTCAAGAGATAATTTCTCTACATGTGTGAAAAATGTAACAACAAATATGACATCTTGCTCTTTAGCAAAGGATTTTCCCAGTGCAAAATATTGGATGAGTATGCCTATCTATCTACTTAGCATGATACTGCTTATGTGTGAGAAGTCATCAGTGGTGAACACGGAACTATAGAACTGACATTTACTTATTGTTTATATACTATGTCTCGGGACTTATAATTCCACACTACAGCCTTAGGCCTCAAGAAGTCACAGTTCTCCTGGGAAAGGTTTGCATTCCTAAGCCTCATATTCAAGGCTTCCAGTGTATTCATTTTTTAAATAGACAAAATGGCTTTCTGAATTGTTACTGACATTTTAACCTACATGCCTAAAAGTAGAAGACATACTTCCATAAGATTTTGTCCATATCTTTGCAAAACAATAAAATGTTCATCACTCACAAGTATGCCTAAGATTATAAACGTCTGCCTCCATACAAGCCTGTTGATCCAAAAGATACCTTTCAATCTACTATTTTCTGACTCAAAAATCACAAGTCCAAATTCCGAATCTTGTTAACTATTCACACTTCTACAATTTGTTTCATCAGTATTTACTTAAAACTATTAGGGCAAGCAACCACCTCCTACTGGGCATAACAGTGTAGGAAAGAAAAGAGTGAGTATCCTCAGAAAGTTTAATGTGTCAATATTCTAGTAAAATGCTACTCAGTTTCAGAGGCCAAGGCAGGTGGATCACCTGAGGTCAGGAGTTCAAGAAAAGCCTGGCCAACATGGTGAAATCCCATCTCCACTAAAAATAGAAAAATTAGCCAGGTGTGGTGGCAGGTATCTATAATCCCAGCTACTCAGGAGGCTGAGACATGAGAATTGTTTGCAGTGAGCTGCAATTGCACCACTGCACTCCAGCTTGGGCAACAAGAGTGAGACTCCATCTCAATAAAAAAGAAAGAAAAAAAGAAAAATGCTACCCAAAATTATGGTCTCTGATAACAAGATTGTATCAAATGTAAATCAACAGGGTGATTTTTTTATTTTTTATTTTATTTATTTTAATTTTTTAAATTTTTATTGCATTATAGGTTTTGGGGTACATGTGCAGAATGTGCAAGGTAGTTGCATAGGTACACACATGGCAGTGTGTTTTGCTGCCTTCCTCCCCTTCACCCACACTTGGCATTTATCCCCACGCTATCCCTCCCCAGCCTCCCCTGCTGTCCCTCCCCCATTCCCCCCAATAGACCCCAGTGTGTAGTAGACCCCCTCCCTGTGTCCATGTGTTCTCATTTTTCTCACCCACCTATGAGTGAGAATATGCGTTATTTCTTTTTCTGTTCTTGTGTCAGTTTGCTGAGAATGATGTTCTCCAGATTCATCCATGTCCTTAAGGGTGATTTTTTAAAGAAAATCTTTCTTCCCAAAGAAAATGTCAACTAAACTGCATTCTGGAGTCAGATCCTTATTGGGTAGAGACCAGTAACAAGCAGTTCATAGACCTGCCCCAATTCAGTCTATATGTTTTGAGTGGTAATGTTTTAAGCAAATTCTCTTCCCTTTCGTCTCCCACTCCCGTTTCTTGTTTTACTCATTGACACTCTCCCTCTCCATTCCACATAGTAAAATGTTGTTTTCTAAAATTTGAAAATGTTAAGGTCCACAGAGATTCTCTTCATGGTGTTTCCTTGTATCTAGTTGAAATTCCACGTGAGAGACCACATCAGCCTACCATGGTTTTAATGTCCATTTCTGGTCAAATCAATATGTCCATGAGCCAATCACTTTAGAATGGCTTCTAAGAGTTTATATGCTTCTTAAAAGCATATCAGTTTTTAAATTTGGTGAAGTCCAACTTATATATTTTCTCTTTTATTGCTTGTGCTCTTGGTGTCAAATCTAAGAAATCATCACCTAATCAAAGATAACACAAGTTTACACCTGTGTTCTCTTTTGAAAGTCTCAGAGTTTCATTATGGTGATGGTAGCACAACTCTAAATATGCTAAAGGACACTGAATTATATGCTTGTAACTTAAACTATTTCATATGGCAGATAAAGCTAAAGCTAAAAAAAAAAAAAAAGGTTTCTGTATAGTTTGCATGTTTGTTTCCTCCAACCTCAATTTGAAATTTGACCCCAATATTGGAGGTAGGGCATAGTGGGAGGCATTTAGGTCATGGAGAGAGATGCCTTATGAATAAATTAATGCCCTCCCTTGGGGTAACTGAGTTCTTACTCTACTAGTTCCCTGGGAGGTATTTGTTTAAAATAGCCTGACACATACACTACCCACCCCCATGTGTTTCCCCTCTCCCCATATGATCTCTGCATAGTCAGCTCCCCTTCGCCTTCCACCATCAGTAGAAGCAGCCTGAGGCTCTCACCAGAAGCCAAGCAGATGTTGACACACTGCTTCTTGTACAGTCTGCAGGATCATGAGCACCTAAACCCTTCTTTATAAATTACTCAGCCTCATGTATGCCTTTATAGCAACACAAAATGGACCAAGCTTCTGAGCAGTCAGATTCAAAAAGGCATCTGTAATAATGGATTTAATAGGCAAGTTATTGGTAAAATCAATAGAAATGAAAGGAGAGCTCAACCTCTAGACAAAGCACAGAAGGAAAGTGGGACAGTTTTACATCAAAGGTAGTAAGTAGACTGTAAGTTCGTGTGGGATTGTCCCAAGGAACCAAACATAATATTTAGATATATAAATACTTATTATGCACATGCATAATTGCACTGAACCTGCACAACAATCTTTCTACAAAGGAAACATATTATTTCCTCACTGACAGATGAGGAAATGAGCCTTAGAAAGAAAAAGTGACATGCCCAAATAACATATGTAGAAATGCCTGAGCCAGGACTGGAATTCATGCCTATCTGTCTCCCAAACTATGGTCTTAACTACTTCGTCAAACTGCACAGCAACGAAACACCCATTTGTAAGTGTGAAGCAGGGATACTAATCGAGGCCTCTCCACATTTTCTGACTGCAAAGTCAACCTCATCCTGCATATCTTCCAATCCTATTTTTTTTCAGATTTTAACAGAAGTTAGATAACAAATTTAAAATATTACTTAGATACAATTTATTAAAGTTTAAAAGTCTGTATTTTAAAATGATCACAAACATTATACATATTTTACATATGTGACATATTTCAAGATATAATAAAATCTTTATTTAGAAAGAAATGCTGTCATAAACTGCTCTCTATTTATGCTATATTTGCATTAAGTTTCTACTTCTGAAGAGAAAAACATGAAGAAACCAATAAAGCATAGATGTATAATAGAGTATCCGTTACTACAAAACTAATTATTCTTTCATATGTAGTCAAGGGGACATAGCAACTGAAGTACTCAAATGACCCTGTTATAAAACATTTTCTTCTATAACATAATGTCATGCAAGGAGTACAATGGAAGTGTTACTGACTATAGAAGGAAAAAAAAAAAGCTCTGGCAGGACTTAAGTATAATTATCCCTCTCTGAGATCCCTAGAGTAATCTCAAAAAGTACACTGTGCTAAAAGGTAGTGTCATCTTCCAAACTGACAGTCTTAAGGACTGGAAATTTTATAAGGTTATTCATTGCCATTGCACTTGACTGCTTGCCTAGTTTGCAGGGTTCTCTAGCCTTTCAGAAATGGTAAGTCAGGCACACCAGGACTTTCTGTTGGGAGGGAACTGAGAATGCATTGCTTATTTCAGTTTACAGTGCTTGTTTTTGCCACTTCTGAGAAAAAAAAACAATGGAAATGTTATTTCTTTAAAAATTTATGTTTCAATTTTTCTTAATATCTGAGTTATAAATATTATAAAAGCTATGCATATATATAAGATTCATACTTTTAATAAAACTGAAATTGAGAAAATTTTATTTTAGAGTCTCTTTTAGAAAAATAAAAAGGAGATACTGACTTATAATTTTAAACTAAACTTTTGTTGGCATTTACTTTTATGCTGAAGTATCTTCTGGAACAACCTAGACACAAGAGACATAGGTCAATAGAGGGAATTCTTAGCCAAAAACTTTATGAAAATTATCCTATTAGTGCAATCCTGGGAGTAGAGAGAAGTGAATCAGAAATGGTATTAGCACCTACTTAATAAAGGGGGAAAAAAGGAAAATGATAAATGTGTCTCTAAAAAAAGATGATCTTGCCAAAATCTCTCATGCTTGCCTTTACAGTCCCACCAATAAAGGTGATTGTATCTCATTGGATATCTTACAGAATTCTCAGAGTAATCCATCTAAATGGGGGTTGTACCTCAGAGCACCAGGAAATAAATGGCATCATTAAGTTCCCCTGGAGTAATGTCGCCATTCTCTCTAATGTGACAGTCTTCTCTTGGACACTCAACCTAGCCCTGTTCTTACTCAAGGCTGAGTGGTTTTAGGTTTTTCAAAGTAGCTCACATTTAGAAAAAAAAGTGTATTTGCTTGCAGAATTATAAACACATCTCTTTTTTTAGATAAAAATGCAGGGAAAGTTAGCCCCAAATAATGTGTTTTCTGCTTTTCAGAAAAGAAAGTATATTCTTTGATTCTCTACTCACCATTTACAAATTATCTGCTTGACTGATACAAGTGACAGAATTCATTAGCAACCTTAGTGAACTCTGCATTTCTTTAAAGGTGATTGTCCTAATTTTGAATTGTCCAGGTTCTGTGTATCCTTATACCCTCCTATCTAATTGGCAACCTGCCATTTGAGTGTTTTCTAATTATTAACTGTACTTACAGCCAAGAGAGAAGTAGAACTATAAGTGTTCTCTCCACATACCCATTAGGAAAAAGAAAGGGTGGGCATATAATTCACTTCTGGGTGAAATTCAAGGAAGATGTTTCTGCCACCAAGAGTTGAAATATACTAGAATAAAATAAAAACTGAAGAATTGATCCCATGGCATAGGTTTAAAAAGAAACTTCTCTATATAATTTTTATATAATATCCAGAAAAAGAAGAAAGGCTTAGTTTTGCTGCTAATGTGATTTATATAGTAACTTTTTCTGTTAGTATGTGAACTTGTAAAAATCCCTTAATGTCTTTGAACCTCAGCTTTGTCATATATACGATATGTCTAATGATACTTTCCCTCATAGATTTTTGCAAAGTATATATGAGATTATGTACCATAATCATGTGCTGAATGCATCGTCATTATTAATGTACATCAATGGATTAGTTATATAAAGATTTATTTGAGCATGCATGTGTGTTATATATAGAGAGAGGGACAGCTAGCTAGAGAGAGAGAAAGAGAGATTTTATTTAATCAGGGAACTCAATATAGACAATGGCATGATTTATCCCACAGTACTTCTCAAAGGCACAAAGCAATTTCATGTCTTCAGCACAGGTCAACCTACAGTTTTTGAATGTCCATTTTGTAAAATGCCCTGCATGAAATGCTTTCAATTATAGGTGGCTGTTAAAATTCATTCCAGAAAGCCAAGAAACAACTTCTATATATGATCTTCCTAAAGCTGGTTTAAATCATTGACCTTTCCTCTCTGGTTCATAACACCTTGTCAAGATGCAATGGACTATTTCTAATATAAAAGAAAACAAAATAGTGTTCTGTGAATAGAACTCTGTCCGAGGTGCTGAACATAAGTGATCTTACAGACGAATGTTAAAGTTAAAAACCACACTATGCTAGTTCTATACATAATTATATGTTTAATGAGAGGAGAGACAGACAAGAAAGATGCTACAACTTTTAATTAGCAGCCAATGATGTGCTTATTAAATAATAAATTGCATAAACTGTGTGTAAACCCTCTCAATATTTTGCATAGTGTTTATGTGCATGGGTAAAATTCAAATTCAATCTGAGTTTCTGACTTTCTCATTTAAAAAGTTAGTAATGGGTAATTTTTCTTTCTATTTTCCACAGCACATGTTGCCATAAACTTCTAATTCCCTGATGGATAGTTGTCAATGAATAATTCATTTAATCAAAGCTTCCGCTGTGTAAATTTTTTATTAGAACTTTTAGCAGGGGACAAGCTGTACAATTCTTTCCATCAGAGATCTAGAGGGTCTTGGAACTTCTCTGTAGATTAAACAAAAATGAAAATATTTTTTAAAAAAATAGGTACACCACTAGCGCAATAGCAAACCAGATCTCAAAGAGCACCTAAAATTTCACCAAGGAAAAAGAGAGAGGATGGCAATGTAATAGTTTTAATGTCAGAGTCTGGCTAATTCTGCAGGGTCTAGTGTTAAAGAACCTCAATATGAAATGTCATGATTCATACTCATAAAGTTTTTGATTCACCTTTGACAACAAAATGGATAGATAAAACAATCAGGCTGTATTTTCAAATATAGTTCTATCACATATATATTAAGATTATCATTCTTATCAGAAGAATGATTTAGACAATAACTATTCACTGAGGGGAATCCAAAATGGTATAGACACACACACACGAAAACAATTCCTCAGGATGAACTCTACAGAGGGAAGCAGAAGTAATCTGCTCATTCCAATCAATAGACCTATATGACTCCACTCTCCGAGAGGTGGATGCATGATGCATGTTAGCACAGTAACTGCTCTGTGCAGTCCTTCATGAAGACAGCTTTGAGTTGGTTAACTCTGTAATCCCCAAATTTACGTGGCTATGAAATACTAGTAAAAGCACATCGCATTATTATTAGTGTTCTACCCAAAATAGTTTAGGGAAATACTAAATTGGTCTCATGTTCCAAATCCAATCTTTAGAATAAATGTTTGCTACTGAGCTCCAGAAATGCATCAATAAGCTTAGTAATTTTAAGAACATTATTGCAAATTTTTAGTATCATGTTCTGAAATATCACATTTTAGATCAATAGGCAGTCATACATGCTACCATTTGGTGGGAGCTCTTTAAAAGCAAGCGATCTCAAGAAACTGTGAAGAAACAGTATAGACAAACTGGTCATGCAGGAGAGTACTAAAAGTACCTTCAAGTGCATGTTTTGAGTGAATAAATCAATGAATAAAATTGAAAAATATGTTGTTTTTGAGAAAATAAATGTACTCCACATTTGAACATCCAAACAACTTACATTGAATGGGAAAAGATAAACATTTGTATTCAAGGGAAAAGCCAAAGTCTATACAGATTCTTTGTCCCTCTGTCTCTGTCTCATCTATCTATTCCAAAATGACAACTCACATAAAGTAAAAAAAAAAAAAAAAAAGTGGTTGTTCACTTATACAAAATAAACCTAAGCAATAATAGCATCTTATAGCACAGCCAACATACTCTTCATATCTGATTGAAGAAATGTTTGGATTATGAAGCATTTTACATCCATAGATAGGTTTCAACATCAGAACGTGGAATCAAGCATTACAGACCCCTGAATAGCCTCACTTTTTGTCCTCACCGCAGCATAGCCTGCAGGAAAAGAGCAGCAATGTGAGCCAGTGCAGGTGTGTGGGCAGGGGAGGGGCTGCAGGTGGGAGTGGGAGGCAGAGAGATCCAGCAATTATATTAGCAACTAAATGGTGCATAAATAAAAAGAAAAGTGAATATTTTAACTGCTGATATTTTGTTACAAGGTGACTTGGAATAACTGCCTAAACTATTTCTACAAACTAACTTGTACTGAAGAACTTTTTTGGATTCAGTTACTGGAGAAGTTGAATAAGGGTTTTCACCCCAAAATTGAACAAGTAATCTTGATTCTATTTTCTTTTCCTTTTTGGTGGCTCAAAGTAAAGACTATTTCAAACTCAGAATACATTTGATATATTTATTATTTAAAGAATTCATATATCTTAGGTCAAATGCAGAGTTTTTCTGTTCATTTATAAATTTCTACAAACTGTACAAATATTTTTTAAAATATTATTTAAAATATTTTTTAAATATTATTAAAAAAAATAATATTTTTTTCTAAGCAATCACTGGAATATCCTATTTTAGGCACCATGAGTAGAAGTAATATTTGTGTCAGTCTAACAATATTTATTTCTATGCTAAGCCAGATATTCATTTCTCCATCTAATTGTCCACATATTCTAAATGCTGAGATTGATCAGTTTCAAAGAAAACACTCAAAATATATTAAAGTTATATGAATAACAGTTTATAACAATACCAGCTATACAACAGTTACAATTTATCTGAGAAGCTAATTTGAGTATTATTATGTAATTGTTTATAAAACACATTTCATTATTAGCAGATTATTTTCAGAAGAGCATGTGAATATAACGAGTAGCTGAATATGTATGCTCACATTGAGCATTCTTTATTAAAACTCTAAAAGGATTTTTGATAACATTTTCCACATGCATTTGATTAAATAAGAAATATTTTCTTAACACAAATGGAACTCACAAAAAAAATTTTAAATGGTGCCTATTTCATCGTTCTCAATTACTATATCTAATTCTCACGTTTACATTTCTTTAGAATATTTGTCAAGTTTAAATTAAAAAATACCTACACTATGAATCATTCTATAGAAACCATCAAGTTATCATTTAAAGCTGTTGCCATTTTTTTCATATTTTACTACTTAAAAGTTTTTTTTACGTATGTTTTATTCAAAATCTGCTTTTGTTTTCCAACACAGATTTTAACTTTCCAATAGATTTTGAAGTTTTAATTCAGCTGAATAAATATTTTCAGAAGACATTTGAGCTGTTCAGTGATACCTAACATCTCTACTACTTATTCTTTCTGTGTGAGTTTGAAGCTTGTCACATTTCTGCAAGCAGTAAGAAGAAAAGGCATGAACAAAAGAGTGTTCAATAGTAAAGAAAAAAAATGCAACAACCTGCCGAGGAAAGACTCAGAAGTCAGTTTTCAGCATGATCCCTTGTGTGACTTTAAAATCTACTCTTAGGAAAGTGCATAGTTTTTCACAGTTTGAGAGGATAAAGAATATACTATTCCAAACTTCTGTCAAGATTTCCTTATTCCAAAACCTTACCAACAAGTAAAATGCCCAGGTGTCTTAAAACTGCTATCAGTAATATTTCATAAACACAGAATAAGTTTAACATTTATTTTAATGTTGTCCAAATCAACCTAATCAAATTGAATTTAATTTCCTCTAAGAAGGAAAATACTGAATGTGCCTGTAACACTAATTTGTTGATATTGTACACGTACCTAAATGCAAATTCCCTTCAAGCTGCAAAAACATGACATTGAAAGTGCTATTATGTGGAGGAAAGAGCTTGAGCATTTTTCAGTAGGTTGAACTAGTTTTGAATGTACTGGTCACAAATATATCAGTGATTAATTCTGACATTTGTTGTTTTCTCCAAAGTGGAATAAAAATACCTAAATATCCAATTTTCAGCTTTTTGATGAAGATAAACTTAAATTAAAATATATATATATATATATATATATATATATATATATATATATATATATATATAAAACAAATAGATTTCAAATTGAGTTCCAATCCTAAATAATTGACAGTCAGTAGCTTCCTGGAACACTACCTTGAGAATGTATTGTAGTCCCAAATCTGGTCTCATTTTGAAATAATGCTATGATCAATTACTGGTATCTGCAATGAGCATGTGTGTCATAAATGTGTTTCACATAGTTGGAGTCTCAGCATTTACCTTAGGGCTAAGTCCCTGACCTAAGTCATGCTCCATCACCTCTGGGCCAATTAAATCTTCCTCTGGGACATGGTCGTTTGTAAGGTAGTTTCTTGTTTCTCATCTTATTGATGCACAGCCGAGCATACCCACAGCTACTGACCACAAAACCTAATGTCAACACCAGAGTCATGGGAATAAGCTCCCCTCTTCATGTGTGTTTTTGTTAAACTAGCCAATCAAGAACCTCTTTGAGAAGGCCTAAGGGATAACACCCATAACTCAATAAAGGCATGGCTGACAGGTCCTCTTTCTATCTGCTCCTGATCTGCTGGTTCAGCATATTGCCCCTGCAACCTTGGCCCTTGCTTCCTATGCAGCCCTCTTCTCTCATGGGCTCATGAGTAATAAACTGCTTCTCATACTTCATACGTTTTGCTGTGCTGCCTTCTGTATGTCTCACCTGACCAATATATCCAGACCTAATTTTTCTTTTTCTTCCGGTTAAAGCTCTCCCAGAGAGTGACTATCTTGGCAGATCAGACAAAAGCTGCAAAGGTGACTGCCAGTCAGTCGGCCAGCATAAAAAATGTGTGTGTGTGTGTGTGTGTGTGTGTGTGTGTGTGTGTGTGTTTGAAGGTGTGTAGTGAAATATACCTGGTTACAAGCTGAACACAGGCATTAGGCCATCCACTAGGATAAAGAAGTATCCAGTGAAAGGTACATCATAAATAGCCACAGCCAAATCCCCTGGAACTCCATCAGGGCAGGGCTAAAGTTTATAGCCACTTTATAGAGAGACACCTCATGATCAAATTAAAGAGAACTACAATGAGTAGTAGAAAGAATGGCAAAGTACTTCTTTGATAGGCAGCTTCTAAGGAGTACCCCAAAATCCTCCTTTTGGTATTTATGCCCTTCTATAATCCTCTCCACTTCAATGTGGACTAGACTTTGTGACTTGATACAAACCAACAGAATGTGGCAGAAGTGATGGAATGTCACTTCCAATTTAGATTATAAAAAGACTGTGGCTCCTATCTTGGAAACAGACTCTCAGATCCTTTGCCATGAGGAAACCAGTTCTCATGTCATGAGAAAATCCCATGAGTCCACCTGCCTGGCAAGCAACTGAGAGCTCTGGCCCAGAGACTGCAAAAAACTGAGACCCTACAAGTGAGCTTGGAAGCATATCTTCCACTAGTCAAGCCTCCTGATAAGACCACAGAGACTACCAACTGCTTAGCTGGAATCTCACTATTAGAGACCTTAAATTAGAGATGCTGAATTCCTAGTCAAAGAAACCATGAAATAATGAGTAGTTTTAAGCCATAAAGTCTAGACTTATTTGTTATGGAGCAATAGATAACAAATACAGATGCCCTGTATTCTTACTCCTGGTGTCCTGAAAGATCTTCATAAAAAGTCAGTAAGCGGTAGCTTCCACTATTCTTTAATGCCCAATCCTGAGTTGTTTAAAATCTTAAGCTTTAAACTTAAGATACCATTTATTGAGATACCATCCCAAATACCATTTATTGAGCTTCTGTTTCTTTTCCTTTTTTTGGTGGGGGTGGGGGATGGAGTCTGTCACCCAGGCTGGAGTACAATGGCATGGTCTCAGCTCACTGTACCCTCTGTCTCCTAGGTAGAAGCAGTTCTTCTGCCTCAGCCTCTGAGTAGTTGGGATTACAGGCATGTACCACCATGCCCAGCTAATTTTTGTAATCTTAGTAGAGATACAGTTTCACTCCTACCTCAGCTTCTTGAGTAGCTGGGACCAAAGGCATGTGCCACCATGCCTAGCTAATTTTTTGTAGTTTTAGTAGAGATGAGGTTTCATTATGTTGGCCAGGCTGGCCTTGAACTCCTGACCTCGTGATCTGCCTGTCTGAGCCTTCCAAAATGCTGGGATTATAGGAATGAGCCACCACACCCATTCTGAGCTTCTGTTTCATAAAAGATACTGCATAAAAATCCAGCAAATATAAAGGTAAAGAAAGTGTCTTGCTCTTATATCTAAAGAAGTTACAATAAGAGAGAAATGGAAGGTTAAGAGGAAAATAAAAATTTAAATACCTATAGCACAGAAATCATAAAGAATCACCTAAGTAAATAATAGATAGACCCACTGCCTCTCTTCCACTCCATTTTTCTACTAACATCTTTGTTTTCCATTGATTTCTGAACATAGTACTAGCATCTTTCTTTCTAGGGTCTACAGCCCTACAGTTGATAAAATCCAAGATAATGATTCACAGAAATACTAAGGATAGCGTACTTACTCAAATAATTTATTGAAAGAATTAATGCATCATATATTAGGAAATCACATAATGGCTTCTTTCTCCTGCTGGTTAAGTCATAATTCTGAAGCCAGATTTGTTCATTCATTCGAGTGTTCAAGGTTTGCAGAAAGTGATGAAGCTTTCAAATCAGAATTTCCTGAATTTTTATTTTGGTTTGTCACTTACTGCCTCTTAAAACCTTGGGAAGTAAATTAGCTTCTGACCCATAATTTGTTTTCGCTATAAATTGTGGATATTACTGCCCACGTATTCTGCTGGGTTATTCTGAGGACACAATGAGATGAGCCACGTAAAGTGCAAAGCAGCTAGTAGGCATCTGTCACATAACTGGAACTCAATAAATGTTAGTTACAAACAGGGATACAACAATGAATGAGTAAGCTAAATTCTTCCCACAGAATCAGACCCATGACACCACGGCATTTAATATGTCTCTGATATAGTCACTTAGGGACATCTCACAGAAAACATGATTTGCTTCTAAAATGATAATCTAGAAAACACAAGAACAAGTCCTCCAAATATCACTTGATTCCTTCTAGCATATGATCATTAGTATCTTTCTAGACTCTAGAGCCAAGTTTTCAAACAAAGCTGTATGGGAACTAAGGTGTTTTTAGTTGGTGAAGTTCTATAGGGCTGGAGGTAGAAACAGTACAATTCAGGAGTCCTCTGGCATTGACAACAGCTAGCACTATATAAAGTAAATAAGTTTTTGCTTACAATGAAACAAAAACCAGTACCTTAAAAACAACATAATTTATTCAATTCTCCCTCGACCCAAATGAATAAAAATCACAAGGGCTTTTGCTTATACCATCTGCAAAATACCTTATCAGAATAGAAAAATCTCTTACTATTTTTCACTATATAGTCACTATAAATATTTCATGCTAGTCTTTTGAAATACTTCAATTAATTAATTTCTCAGAACATAAAAGTTGACCAAATTATCATTCTCTAATTAATTTCTCAGAACATAAACACTGACCAAATTATTATCAATCTCTAATTATCATTCACTATAAATATTTCATGCTAGCCTCTTGAAATACTTCAATTAATTAATTAATTTCTCAGAACATAAAATTTGACCAAATTATTATCATTGTCTAATCTGAAGCTATTTGCATTGTCTTCAAAAAGGTTAATACCACAGAAAAAGATAAAACCTCTGTGGATAGTAACCATTCTGGTTAAAACCATATGTGACAAATTCAACATATATTGGATACTTGGAATAATGCATTTAAAAACAAAAACATCTCAGGCTAGAACTGATAATGTGTGAAATGAATACATCATATCCCCATGGACACCTTTCTCTAGAAAGCTGTAGCTAGTTCTTCTTCACTTGAGTTAAAGTACTATTCAATGTAACTCCTACTAAAGTGCTAATGAGCCGCAGAAAAGGTATGGTAGAATTTTTATTCAAAAAAATCTAAGAAAAACATAAAAAATACAATAACGTGTAAGTGACCATGGTGCATATCAAAAAACTGTTTGAATACCACTATCTTAGGGAGACCTTCAGGTCTCCATACACAAGCCTGGAGCCCGAAAGTCTGAAGTCCTACTTGCCTCGGCTGATATCTCCCACCCCCTGCCTGAGTTCGCCATTGACCCTGATCACCCAGTGGAGCTTCCGGGACAGGCCCCTCACCCAACCCTGCCATCTTAACTGTTCTTATGATAATGTGAATACCTCTCACCCAACCCTGCCATTGTAACTGAACTTGTGGTCCTGTATACTCCTTGCCCCACCCCCCACTACTGTAAGGAGACACTTCCTCTGCAACACCCCCACCCCCCAAAAAACTACCCAAACCTATAAAACCAACTCCTATCCACTGCCCTTTGCTAATGCCCTTTTCAGCCTTAGCCAACATTCACCCAGGTAAATAAACTGCCATATTGCTCACATACACACACAAAAAAAATAAAATAATGTCTTCTACTTATTTAAATATAGAGTGCCCAATAAAAACTTTTACTAAATAGATGCTCAAAATGGGTAAAATAGCATACTGAGTGAAATTAAAGAAGAAATATATATATTTCAAAACCAAAGGACAGAATGAAGACATTGGGAACATTGATGTATACGTGTTAAGTGGGAGAAATGAGGAATGTGAAATTGCCAAGGTCAAATTTTATTCATGGTGCTGCCCAAAGCTGGCTCTGAATTGAGACCTCAACCCAAGATTATGTGGCACAATGCCTGTTATGCTTCAATAAGTAAATCTTCATTAATCTTTAACAAACTCAAGTGCAATGTACAGAAGTTTATAATAACAGCAAGTCATACTACATAGCAGTTTGAAAAAAGGGGCTTATATTTCTCTAATATCTAAGCTGAAACATTTGATACCCTTAATAAAATCTATCAATGCAATGGTGTTTTCCTAAATTCATGATTCTCTTATGACTAATTCCTTTCATGTACTACTACATAGCCCAGAATTTGGTACCCACTTTTCACATACATTATGTGGTAGACAAAGCTTTATACTTCAAAACAAAGATGGCATATTGATAAATATTAATAGCTTACAGAACTGAAATAGCATCATCTTTCTTAAACATCATCATTCTAAAATATGTGGCGTCTTTGTCTATTATCTTTCCAAGCTATATTTTGAATTTGTTATGTGAAATATCCAAAATAATGCAAATTACCAAGCGTATTTCATGTGACAGATAATATTATGTGTTCACAATTCTTCCTTCCCTCCCCACATTAAAATGGTTTATTATGGTTTAGCCACAATGCATCTGTAATGCTCTTCGTCACTGACGTTGAGCTTGACCTTGTGACTTGCTTTGACTGATGGAATGTCAATTACCATCAGTCAAAAAACTGACAATCAATTACCAACAGTCAACAAACTGTATCCAGCCAGGCTGTAGATGCACATGTGTGGTCTGACTTGTGTATGCAATCTTGTCCTATCATGTACAAATATTATTCCTCAGAAAAGGATAGGTCCCAGATTAAAAGACACATGGATACCTGAACCCAATCAATAGTCCAAAACGGAGACACATTAACAACATACAAGAATTTCAGTGAGGAATAAATTATGTTGGTGGTTAGTCAATTGAGATTTTGCATCATTTGTTGTACAGCATTATTTTAGCAAAAACTGATTGTTTTAATAATTGATTTATAACAGATTATAAGAATACCCCACCAAATTAAAGCACTAAAAATATGTCAGAGATACCCATTAACACTCTTGAAAAGCCTCAATTGTTTAAGTTTTTAACATAATTTCCTTGGTATAAGTACTCTTCTTAGTGAATAATTCTACTGAGTATTTTGCTATGGGAATCATTTTTTACTACTTTCAATTTTTCTTTCTGAACTAAGACCCACTCTCCCGGTCATTTCAGATACAACTTACAGCTCATCATTTCTTGAATTCAAACATATAAGATCTATTAATAATGAGCATGTGTGTATGTTTGTTTTGAATCCCTTTGTGATTTTTGCACTAATATTCTACAAAGAAAAAATAAGGTTTCAAATCCAGTCTCAGAGTACAAGACTATCTAATATGTATATGAGAAAGTCATTTACATAGTATTGAAAATAAATACTAATCCGATGAAGCAACTCCTGACTTAATAAGGAATAACTCTATAAAATAGGATATTTTGAAATGACTTTTTATAAAATAATGGATGTTTATGGATTTATAGTTGTTCAGGATAAAGCCTTTAAAACAGCTTACCCAGCTATCATTTTTAAGTATGTCAAATGTGTCCCTAGAAAGGCCTTCAAAAGACATAATATCACATATTATACATAGGATCATTATCAACTAAGAGGACGATGCTTGACTGGGCAACTCTGGGAGAAACATCAAGGCAAAGATAGCCTTAAGCTTTTACTGGATAAAGAATCATAGATATTATGGTTAAATATACCTTAATGGTCATTCTAGGTCAGTGGCCAAAGACAGGGTTTTAACTAAAATGGTAATGAGACATTAAGCCACAATATATACTTGGTTTAAGTGACTGGTAGCAAGAGGGAATGGTAGGGCTTCTGGAGAATCAGAGCATGCATGCTTTTGCCAGGAGCAGTCTTGTACCTATTATGTGTTGCAGGATATTAATATCAAATCTCCCAATTTTTGAAGTATTGTCAACTGATTCAAATTTCAAACATTTTAATACACAAATACACATTTGTGATTCCAATATGACCCATAAGATATGACTTCTGTTGTAGATAATCTGTTTCTAGTATTTTGTAAAATAAAAAACTACATCCAGAGGAAGTAAGTGACTTGCTCTAGGACACAGCAATTACTTCCAGACTCAGGGTTAAGAATTGTTAATATTTTATTGTCTCATTTAATCATTACTGTGCAGCTTGCCAGCTACACTATGTTTTTATGGAGAAAAAGATATAAATGTAGGATTCTTATGCTTCTTCCACTGCAAGTACCATGATTTTGATTTTTGTTTTTTCCTTCTGTAGAATTACATGGAATTTGGGGATTCATATATAATCTATTATGAATGAGTTTTACTTATTTGTAGGGACCTTGGGAAGAAATAATTCATGAAAGTAGTCAATGTGTAGATGGTAGCACAGTAAAAGGGAGACTACATTACAGATGAGGAGAAAACCTTTATTATATTAAAGGGAAATTTCTAAGCATGCAATTTATCCAAGAGCCAGAACTGCCCTTAATATAAAGGTGACCTTATTTACTTTTACATAAGCAAAATTTTGTGTAAAATTTGATTTTTTATTTATATTAATAATTGACCAAGGCACATTTTTGGGACAGAAGGAAATAATACATTTTTGAAAATGTTATGTTAAAATGTAGATGTACAGATCACAAGCAATAGTTGCTTTAGATTATGTAACTTTCTATATATGTAGTCAAAAGAATAAATATTTACCTATATTCACTGACATTTTAGGTTTCTGAGAAAATATTTTTAAGGCAAAAATTAAAAAGTACATGTAAATGAGAACATATTTTTAAATTAAAATAAAATAGTGGTAAACATGAAAATAATGATAGTAAATAATTGTTGTGACATTTATTGAATATAGAGATAGAAGGAGACTAAAAGAAAATGGGAAATATTGATTACAAAAGACTTGGTGTTAAACCAAATGTTGCAGATATATAATGATCAGTGAGTTAAAAAAATAATAGTCCAGTATTTTATATTCTTACAAATGAATACAGTGAATTAATATGTGCTCTCTTCCTATTAAAAGACAGAAAAAATGTTATCATATTTTTAAAAAATTACTTAACTGTGTTAAAAACAAAGAAAGGAATTTGTGTGTGGTAGAAATGAAAATGGATCCTCAAAAATGAGATGGTAAACTCAGGGGTTAAGAACTCTCTCTTTTGAGGGAGATGGCATGTGGCATTAGTTCTCTGGGTACTTGCTGTCCTCTTTATCCCTTGCCAACTGTCTACAGCTTAAAACCCAAACTGACAAGACATCCTGAGATCCTGTTTAATTTAAGTCAGTTACTAGCTGTCTAGTAAAATCTGATTGTGACATATTTTAGGAGGAAGCCCTTGTGTCTTTTGAGAACAGTTGCAATTATCTAACTAAACCTTGCAAAAGACACTTTAATATGGAGACAAATAAGATACTTTGCCACCAGCAGAATTTAAGAAGGATACAAAAGAGATGAGAAAAACTTCATAGTACACTGGATATAATACAAGGAAATAACATAGCTTTCAAACTGTTCATCACCTTTCAACATTTCCTTCTGATTTTACAACATATACAAAATATAACTTCCCTCCCCTTGTCTTCTCCAACACATGTATTGAAGAAATGTAGAAATTTTATTTCCCTTTACCCAAAAAGCAAATGATAATTGGATATGGAAAGTCTTGGAACAGAAAAGCCAGCATAGACAAAAATGCTCAAGGCCAAATGGGAATTCCTCATGATGCCAAGGTAAATTTTTTAAGTTTCCAGATTCACTAAACCACATTTCTTCACCATGCATTCCCCATAACATTCACTGGTTATGCACTAGGACTCCCCAAACTGGAAATGATCCACCAAAGTAGCTGTATGGCTCACTGCCCTTTAGGCTTACTAAAATTAGGTCTTCTAGCAGACTTTTAAAAAAAGAAATCTACCACTTTTAACCCTTGGCAATGAAATCCAAAATGGTATAGATTCAGCTGATTCCATGATGCAAGTTAGAATGTAGAGCAACACATGCTCTGCATTTTTTTTTTCCTTCAGGCACAGAGACCATAGCTCCTCCTCGTAATTATATTCCACTAAGGTGGTTGGGATTTATTGACTATGAAATGCAGTTTCCAGACAATGCCTCTATGCAGTATTTTCCACTGTTCCACTTCTATTAACAAGGACAATTCAAGGGCAAATACTAATTATGATTTTGACACAGTTTTACCTCCATGTTTAGCTTTGAGAGTAATTCTGTAGCATGCCCCAGTTCTCTTGTCAGTTTCCTCTACTTTTAATTTCCAAATTGAACGAACTTATGAACGCAAGGATAGATTCTGACTTTACAAGTACATCACCCCACCAAGTTTTAGTTCTTTTTTCAAAAGAACACTTCCAATTAAAACCTATTTGTGAAAAACAAGCCAAAAAAATTTAGAACACTAGAAAATAGCACAAAAAAGAGCTTAAAACTTACATACCCTTTACTTTTGCCTCTTTAATCACACACGACCACTAGTTAGGATAGACATTTGTGCTCCAGTTGTCTAAACTTCAAACATATTCACGAACAAGAGTATCTTACACTCAAGGAAACAATGGTACTTCTCACTGAGATTTTTTAAAACTCATAAATCTACTTTGTTCGAGGTCTAGCAAGTGCCTTGTGTTTATGGAGTCATTTCACAGCACAGTGATTTACCTTGTACCAAGACTTTGTTGAGCTGAACATCCGACCTGCAACTGGACAGCTAATACATTCACATTTCTTGGTTTAGGAATGGTAAAAAGTAGCACACAAAATCTTCCGTATCATAAAAGTGAGTTGAAATTACTACCAGTGGAATGATTTGAACCCATTTCTTACTTCCTAACTGCTATATAAAACATTCTGATATTAAAAAAAAAGGCTTGAAACAATACCATAATATTATATACATACTAATACCATGATGTTATTTTTATAGTCATGATACAATTATATATATCATAATTAATATAATACGTAATAATGTATAATAAATACATATCATTTTTATGTATAGTTTATGGAAAACAGTGATCATTAATGCTAGAAGTGTTTTTTTATGAAAAAGCAGTGAATGAATTGTATAAACGTTCAAATTTATTAGTTTTTAAACACATAATTTTAAAAGTATAAATATGAGGTAAAATACATTTTAAATTATAAGAAGAAACATATAGCCCACTGATATATAACCACTATTAGATATACTAAATCAAGTATGACCAAATTAAACATTTCGAAGTAAAGAAATATGCACAGAGGCAATGAAATTATGCTCTCTCTCTCTCTCTCTGTATGTGTGTATACATATAAACAGTTTGTGTGACTATGTTTATGTGTATATGTATTTCTAATATCATCATTCATTCAATACAAATATGTCATGACAGAGACCACTAATTGATCATCCAAGAATAATAATTAGGGCAACATCTAGGTACAGACTCTAAACATTTCTTATACTTTCCTGCAACTAAGTGTGTCATTGTGATTATGTTATTGGTCAATGAACAATAAGCAAAAAGATTTTTTTAGGGTCATTCTAAATAAGGTACTATTACTAATATGACTACAAATAGATGAATTGTGCTTCTTCTGCTATTTTTTTTTTTTTTTGAGATACAGTTTCACTCTTGTTGCCCAGGCTGGAGTAGAATGGTGTGATCTCAGCTCACTGCCTCCGCCTCCTGTGTTCAAATGATTCTAATTCTGCATCAGCCTCCCATGTAGCTGGGATTACAGGCATGTACCACCATGCTTGGCTAACTTTTTTGTATTTTTAGTAGAGACAGGGTTTCTCCATGTTGGTTAGACTGGTCTCAAACTCCCAAACTCAGGTAATCCACCCACGCAGCCTCCAAAAGTGCTGGGATTACAGGCATGAGCCACCGTGTCCGGAGAGTCTTTTGCTATTCGTTCCTGCCTCTGGGCACTGGGCATGTAGACAGGATTATTGGAGTTTCAGAAGTAGTTCTAGAACACAGAATATTCCTCATGTTGGAAGATAAATGTTAGCAAGGTACAAGAAATAGATGACCACTACTCTATCTGTCCTGGATGTCTACCTCTGTATTCTTCTATATAAAAGAGAAATAACTTAACTTTGCTTAAGCCATTGCAATTTTTGGTGTTCTGTTACAGGCAGGTGAACTTAATCTTCAGTGACAAGATACAGATATAAGCACAATTATTTACTTTTTATTTAATTTTTGAGACAGAGCCTCACTCTGTTGCCCAGGCTGGAGTGCAGTAGTGCTATCATAGCTCACTGCAGCCTCAGGCTCAAGTTACCCTCCCACTTCAGCCTCCACAGTAGCTAGGACTACAGGTGCATGCCACCATGGCCTAAGTAGTAGGCCATGAGATGAGATCTCACTATATTATCCATGCTGGTCCCAAGCTCCTGGCCTCAAGTGATCCTCCCATCTCAGCCTCTCAATGTGCATAAGCACATAAAATAAAATAGAGTCATTATGCCTGCAGTGTGCATCTGTTTTTTTCTCATTTAACATGTTGAATGCATGTTTATTATTAAATACTATTCTACATTCAACTTAGGGTGATTTTCAATTTAATTCCAATGTATTTAACTAAATTTTATAGATATTTGACTTGCCAACTTGAATACTACAGGTTGTAAGCTAGAAAATTTTTCAATTTTGATTTATTTTTGGACAATTGTCTTTGTTATCCTACTTTTCAATCAGTTATTTAAACTCTCTGAATGATTTTATCATCTATCAAATAGGAACGATACTCATTTCAGTGAGTGGCTGTGAAAATTAAGAGAGAAAAAATGCATATAGGTGACATAAATTACATGTTCAATTTAACACCAGCTACTGGCAGCATCTTCACTGTTGACCTGCTTAATTCTTTCACTTCTAATCCTTTTGCATAGTATATTAATTTCAGGCACATAAAACATAACAAAATCTATTTCAGTGTACCATGACAATAACAAATTTAACTTGAAAGTGTGTTTGTTTCCTTGATGCTTTTAGCATCAATAAACACTACTTGCTTTTAAACAGAAATATTTTCAAGTTTTAATAAAACCTGTTTCCATTTAAGGAATAGAAGTAATCATAAGAGTAGAGGTAAAGAGAAAATAATGGTACATATATTTTAACTGCAACTGTAATTCTATGTGTATCCTATCTCTTTTCCACAGTTTGAATCCTTCCCTTAACAGAAACCTCTCCTATGACTCTTTATAATTTTGAATTCAATTCTGTTAAAATTACTGACTTGAAATCCATCCTATTAAATGATTTTAAACCAGAATACAAAATAGGTTATGTCATTAAAGCATACACCTATGTTGTATGAATGGACTAATGGAGACCATAATTTTATGTAAAGTAGGAAAAAAATACTCAACATCTGAAACTGAAGGGACTTCTACTTAGTTTTATATCCTATCCAGATGAAATGTCATACTGAGTGTCATAGTTTGGATATACGGCCCCTCCAAATGTCATGCTTAGATGCCATCCTTGGTATTGAAGACATGGCCTGGTGGGAGGTTTTTTGGTCATAAGGAAGAATACTTCATGGCTTAGAGCTGTCTGCTGACAAGATCTTGCTGTTTAAAATGTGTGGCACCTCCCTCACTCCCTCTTTTGCTCCTGTTCTTACCATGTGATGTGTCTGCTTCCCCATTGTCTTCTGCCATGATTATAAGCTCCCTGAGGCCTCCCCAGAAGCCAAGTAGATGCTACCACCATGCCTCCTATACACCTTTCAGAACTGTGAGCCAATTAAACCTCTTTTCTTTATAAACTGCCCCATCTCAGGTATTTCTTTACAGAAATGCAAGAATGGCCAAATACAGAAAATTTATACTGAGGAGTGGGGTATTGCTAAAGGTTACCTGAAAATGTGGGAGCACCTTTGGAACTGGGTAACAGGAAAAAGTTGGTAGAGTTTGAAAAGCTCAGAAGATGATAGGAAGATGAGAAAATGTTTGGAAATTCTTAGAGGCTGTTTGAATGGTTGAGACCAAAATGCTAATAGTGATATGGACAGTGAAGTTCACACTGACAAGATCTCAAAAGGAAATAAAGAACTTATTGGGAACTTGGGCAAAGGTCACACATGTTATGCCTTAGAAAGTAACTTTGCTGCATTCTGTTTATGCCCTAAGGATTTGTTGAAGCTGAAACTTCAGAGTCATAATTTGGAGTTATCTGCAGGAAAAAATTTCTAACCAGCAACCTGCTCAAGATGTGGCCTGGTTGCATCTAAAAAGCAGCCTACATTCAGATGCAGGAGCAAATAAATGACTTTAAAATTGGAACCTCTATTTAAGAAGGAAGAGAGTGCAAAAGTTTAAAAACTTTGCAGCCTGGTCGTGTGTTAGCTAATTTTCAGGGGAAAAATCCAAGTGGCCTGTGAAGCAACCACTTAATACATTTGTATGACTCAAAAATAGCCAGGTGCTGATAGATGAGACAATTGGGAAAAGGTCTCGAAGGCATTTCAGCCATAGGCTTAAAGGGTCCCAGATATTGCTCAGTCTGCTGCTTCAGAGAAGGCATGCCATAAGCTTTGGTGGCTGATATGGTTTGGTGCTCTCTCTCTACCCAAATCTCATCTTGAATTGTAGTTCCCATAGTCTCCACATGCTGTGAGAGGGACCCAGTGGGTGGTAATTAAATCATGGGGTTGGTTACCTCCATGTTGTTCTTGTGAGGCTGAGTGAATTCTCATGAGATCTGATGATTTTGTAAAGGGTTTCTCCCTCTTTTGCTTGGCATTTCTCCTTGCTGCTGCAATGTGAAGAAAGATGTGCTTGCTTCCCACTTCTGCCATGATTGTAAATTTCCTGAGGCTTCCCCAGCTATGCTAAACTGTGAGTCAATGAAATTTCTTTCCCTTATAAAGGACCCAATCTTATGTGTGTCTTTATTAGCAGCATGAGAACAAACTAATATAGTGAGTTGGTGCCACAGAGAGTGGGGTGATGCTGTAAAGAGACCTGAGAATGTGGAAGCAACTTTGGAACTGGGCAACAATCAGAAGTCAAACAATTTGGAGGACTCAGAAGAAGACAGGAAAATATGGGAAAGTTGGGAGCTTCCTAGAGACTTGGAGGGCTCAGAAGAAAGGAAGATGTGGGAAAGTTTAGAACTTCCTAGAGACTTGTTGAATGGCTTTGACCAAAATTTGATAGTGATATGGACAATGAAGTTTAGGCCAAGGTGGTCTCAGATGGAAATAAAGAACTTTTTGGGAACTGGAACAGAGGAGACACTTGTTATGCCTAAGCAAAGAGACTGATAGCATTCTTCCCCTGCCCTAAAGGAACTTTGAACCTGAGAGAGATGATCTGAGTATCTGGCAGAAGACATTTCTAAGCAGCAAAGCATTAAAGAGGAAGCAGAGTATAAAAGTTTGGAAAATTTGCAGCCTGACAATATGATAGAAAAGAAAATCCCATTTTCTGGGAAGAAATTCAAGCTGGCTACAGAAATTTGCATAAGTAACAAGAAGCAGAATGTTAATTACCAAGGCAATGGGGGAAATGTCCTCAGGGCATGTCAGAGACCTTTGTGGCAGTCCCTCCTACTACAGGCCAAGAGGTATAGGAGAAGAAAATGGTTAAGTGGTCTGGGCTCAAGGCCCACCTGCTATGTGCAGCATAGGGACTTGGTGCTCTGTTTCCCAGACTCTCCAGTCATGGCTAAAAGGGACCAAGGTACAGCTCAGGCAATAGCTTCAGAGGATGCAAGCTGTAAGACTTGGCAGCTTCCACATGGTGTTGGCCTGCAGGTGCACAGAAGTCAAAAGTTGAAGTTTGGGAACCTCTGCCTAGATTTCAGAGGATGTACAGCAATGCCTGGATGTCCAGGCAGACATGTGCTGCGGGGACTGAGCCTTCATGAAGAACCTCTCCTAAGGCAGTGTGGAAGACAAATGTGGGATTGGAGCCCCCACATAGAGTCCCCATTACGTCACTGCCTAGTGGAGCTGTGAGAAGAGGACCACTGTCTTTCAGACCGTAGAATGGTAGATCCACTCACAGCTTGGACTTTGTACCTGGAAAGGCCACAGATATTCAATGCCAGCCCATGAAAACAGCCAGAAGAGCATCTGGACCCTGCAAAGCCACAGGGATGGGGCTGCCCAATGTTGTGGGAGCCCACCTCTTGCATCAGGGCAACCTGGATCTGAGACATGGGGTCAAAGGAGATTGTTTTGGAGCTTGAAGCTTTAATGACTGCCCTATTGAATTTCAGACTTGCATGAGGCCTGTAGCCCCTCTGTTTTGGCCAATTTCTCACATCTGGAATGAGTGTATTTACCAAATGTCTGCACTCCCTTTGTACATGTGAAATAACTAACTTGCTTTTGATTTTACAGGCTCATAGGCAGAAGGGACTTGCTTTTTCTCAGATGAGACATTGGACTTGGACTTTCAATTTAATATTGGAATGAGTTAAGACTCTGGGGGTCTGTTGGAAGGGCATGTTGTGTTTTAAATTGCAAGCACATATGATTGGGGGGGGGGCAGGGGCAAAATGATATGGTTTGGCTGTGTCCCCACCCAAATCTCATCTTGAATTGTAGTTCCTATAATCCCCATGTGTCATGGGAGGGAGTAGGTAGAGATAGATTCATCATGGGGGTGGCTCCCCTCAACCTGTTTTTATGATAGTGAGTAAGTTCTCATGAGATCTGATAGTTTCATAAGGGGTCTTTCCCCTTCTGTTTGCACTCTCCTTGTTGCCTCCATGTGAAAAACATGTTTGCCTCCCCTCCCACCATGACTGTAGGTTTCCTGAGGCTACCCCAGCAATGCTGAACTGTGAGTCAATTAAACTTCTTTTTTTAAATATAAATACCCAGTCTCAGGTATGTCTTTATTAGAAGCATGAGAGTGGACTAATACAGTGTCTTTTATATGGTGCTAAGCCTGCAGGCATGCAGAGTGCAAGAGATAAGGAGGCTTGGAAGCTTCCACTTACATTTCGGAGGGTGTATAGTAAAGCCTGGGTGTTCAGGCAGAAGGCTGCTTCATGGGCAGAGCTCTATCAGGAAAGTGCAGAAGGGAAATATGGGGTTGGAGGGCCCACGCAGAGTTCCCATTGTGGCATTGCCTAGTGAAGCTGTGGGAAGGAGTATACTGCCCTACAGACCTCAGAATGGTAGATCCACCAGCAGTTTGCATCCTGCACTTGGAAAAGCACCCAACAACCTGTGACAGTAGTGGCCATAGAGGCAGACTTGTCTAAGCTCTTGGAAGACAACCCCTTGCAGCAGTGTGCCCTCGATGTGGGACATGTAGTAAACAAAAAATGGAGTTTTGAGGTTTTAATGACTGCCCTGCCAAGTTTCAAACTTGCATGGGACCTATAGCTCCTTTCTTTCGGCCAGTTTCTCTCTTTTGAAGCAGAAATGTTTACACAATGCCTGCACCTCCGTTGCATCTTAGAAGTAAATAAATTGCTTTGAATTTGCAGGCTCATAGGTGGAAGACACTTATCTTGTCTCAGATGGAACTTTGGACTTAGGACTTTAATGCTGGAATTAAATAAAACATTGAGGAACCATTGGGAAGAGATTTTTCTATTTTGTAACATGAGAAGGAAATGAGACAGGGTGTTCAGCGTGGAATATATAGTTTGGACATATGTTTCCTCCAAATCTCATGTTCAGATGTAATTCCCAGTGTTGAAGCGGAGAGTAGTGGATAGTGGGTCATAGGGAAAGAACCCTCATGGCTTGGTGCTATCCTCTCAGAAACTCTGGTTGTTTGAAGTGTGTGGCACCTCCCTGACAACCTCTCTTGCTTCTGTTCTCACCATGTGACATGTCTGCTCCTGGTTAACCTTCTGCCATGATTGCAAGCTTCCTGAGACCTTCCCAGAAGGCAAGCAGATGTTGATACCATGCTTCCTGTACACCTTACGGAACTATGAGCCAATAAAACCTCTTCTCTTCATAAATTATCCAATCTCAGATATCACTTTATAGCAACACAAGAATAGCCTAATACACTGATACTGTACATTCACATTAACTGTCAAAATGAAAAGAGAGCTGGAACTATGGGTCAAAATAAAAATCTTGGTTAACGACTTTGCCTTCGGCAAACTCCATATAGCTAGAGGGTTAGAAGAGAGATTTTTCATTTAAAGGCATGCAATTGGGAAAACAAAGCACTACATCAAAGAAATCAATTAATATGAGACCAGAGATTTGAAGAATTTAAGCAAATTTTATTCAAATACATAAAGAAATATCTGGCACTCTTTACCCTGATGGCTAAATTTAAAATAAAGCCTTCATTATTTCAAATGAACAACCACAGTGAACATCAAACCCATTAGATTTCCCCTCTTATAGACTCTGTGGACTGAAGTAAACACAGAGGATAAGGTCATTCTCAATAAATCAGAATTAATCATATTTGAAGAATTAAAATAGAGTTAACAAACATAATGAGGCATCAGTATGTCTGAGTTAAACTATGGTTAAACTAAGCAATAAACTTGGCAATTATTTCAGATACAATCAAATACTCAGGGTTTGTAGGTTAACAGCCCATTACAGTCAGGTTTGCACAGGTGGAATTATTCAAATAATTTAATAAAAGTGCTCACTGGAATTATTTAGTTAATTAAAAAGAGTGGTTTTCACAGTAAGGTTGGGGGCATACAGATGAGTTCTCTGTATTTATTATCCAGTGTGCCCAAATTTTATGTAATTTAATCAATATTTTATTGAATGAATTAGAATTAGATGTGAAATTCACAATAGTATCTACTAAATAAGGTTCTAAGTATACTTCGAGAAAAAAGGATTCCTGAGTAAAATAGAAAGTTGGCATCTTTAAAGCATATGAATCTTATAATTTATGAAGTGATGTGTTCTGATTGAGGAGTTCTCTTGGAATCTCCTTAAGGGTACCATATGGATATGTGATATAATGCAAAATTGATAGGCATGAATTTTTTTAGACATGGTCAACAAGAGAAATTGGTAGAAATTTTCACCACAGGTTTTCTTACTGATACTGGAGGTGGGACTGCCCAAAGAAAATCTACCCAAAGCCATTTTTTTTATAGTCTATGCTTTTGTCACATTCTCAATTCTATTTTGAAATAGCTTAGAGGGCTGGGCACGGTGGCTCACGCCTGTAATTCCAGCACTTTGGGAGGCCGAGGCGGGTGGATCACAAGGTCAAGAGATCAAGACCATCCTGGTCAACATGGTGAAACCCCATCTCTACTAAAGATATAGAAAATTAGCTGGGCATGGTGGTGCGTTCCTGTAATCCCAGCTACTCAGGAGGCCGAGGCAGGAGAATTGCCTGAACCCAGGAGGCGGAGGTTGCGGTGAGCCGAGATCGTGCCATTGCACTCTAGCCTGGGTAACAAGAGCGAAACTCCATCTCAAAAAGAAAAAGAAAAAGAAAAAGAAAGAAATAGAATATTTTACAAATATATACTTTTCTATAACATTGTAACTGCTTTGAAGGTAAGAACATTTTCTTACCATATTTATGACTCCTCACTGCCTAGAACAGAATTATGCATGGGGTTCAGATTCAATAAATCATTAATAATGTTGGAGAAAAATAAACTTGACCTAGAGAAGTGTGTAAACCTTGACATTGCAAATAATTTTTCACATTCTCTTACTTTTCCTAATGAGTAATTGTTTCATTTTTGCCCCTCTTCTCAATTTGTCTTTTATTTATTTTACACTTTTGCCCTTTAAGTAGGTCCTATGGATAGGGGTTGAAGAGTCTTAGAGCTAAGATTCTGGGGATCTTTTTGTTAAAGTAAAAGCTTTCTAATAAGAGGATTATACTAAGCTTATTCTTCCTCCATGACTGAATTTACAGATTGGCAGAGAAACTGGACAGCTGAAAAAGAGGCAGAGAGTGAGACATGAATATATTTGAGAAATGGACTATGACAGAGAGGTGCTGTTGTTTAGCAGTGACATCCTCAATCTCAGTATGCTTTAAAGCCATCATTAATAAAATTAGGCCAATAAAACCTACCTCACAAAGCTTTTCTGAAAGAAAGCTCTTGTAAATTGGAGAAAGAGTTTAAAATAGTCAGAGATTCCAATCAAGATAAAGGTAGCAAATACAAGGACTTCAGTTCTGAAAGTGCCCAGACCTGCCCCTGGCAGCTACCACTGTTACTATTATTTCTAACTGTACTTCCCACAATGTCTGCAGTGGTATATTTCTCCAAAGCATGAAAGCTAATGAACGCTTTTCAAAAAAATCAGACTCTCACTTTCCTTCTTCTGTCCACTACTTCCGTCAGGAAACCTCCACGTCTGAGCATTTTCCAACAGCACACAAGACTGTCATGGCGTGAACCTATGTGCTGTTGTCATTTCACTGGAGTTCAGTACACATTTCTCCATAAAGATTATGTTTGAAAAAGTAAGTTACCACTGTTCATTAATATAATTCTAGAAGTAAGTTATAAAAGAAGAGTTTGCTAAGTGAATGTGGGAATTTCAATACCACTCAAGTACTCTTTCAACGTAAAGACTTTCTAAGTTGCCAATAACAACCTAGAAAATCCAGTGTTTAAACATAAGTTGTTATTTAGGTTGGTATCCAGAAAAAAACATTGTTTTTTTTTTTCTGGGAACCTGAAAAGAAGAAATAATGTAAACCTACTATGAGCTGAGGCTGCCATTGCCATATCCCATGGCGTCACAGTGTCTCCCGTTGCTCAGGCATTCCCTTTGAGTCCCTATTCCCTACGTGTACCACCTACACATTTCTCTTCCAATCTTATCTCTTTTCTCCAGACTCTTCTGTTGACACATCTTCGTACGTAGTACAACATGTCCCCAATGACGTTCCCTTTTTAATACAAACTTTTAAGGTTTTTCACCTCTGCTACTAAAGGCAGCATCTGTATTTCAGTTCAGAGTTATGGGAGAGAAGCTTCCTCATCTATTGCATGCAGTGAGTTCACTGATCTTGGGTAAGGTGTGTGTCTTGCTGCAGTCTCTCCGTAAATATCGATTTTACAAAATAATTAAACAATTGCAACACTTGGAGAATCAGTGCCAGCCAGGAAGGTATATATGAAAAAGATCTGATCATGTGATATTCTCTCAAATAAGGAACTGTCCCATCTATGGACAATGAGCAGATAGTGAGCAAGAAGAAAAAAAGAAAAAGAAAAAGAAAAAGCCTAATGCATTTGGAGACTGCTTAGGCAGTGAATTGAACAGCCTACAGCATTCCAACTCTGTCATCCTTTCAGGGTTTGGTCAGCTTATTGCATAGATTTCTTACTGTCTAGTAACTCACCCATTGCAATAATTCAATAAATACAAAGCAATTATAGTAATGCAAAATTACCCTAATCACCATCATTCAGGTGCATTTCGTCATTTTATTAAACTATTCATTCACCACAAGAGCCTTCCTGACCACAGAGATTTACTGTTACTTTGCTGGAGTAAGATTAGCCTTTCTTAATTACAGTAGGCATCATTTTGCGAAAGAAAATCAAAGTTCCTTTAAGTTTGATAGTTAGAACTTTAATTTTTTTAATGTAGAAATTGTTTAAAGAGGAAAAAAAGTAGAACTCAAAAGGCTTGTTATGTGCAGTAACCCCTTTGCAGAGTTTCAGATCAGATCACTTAACAACTTGTTTTAAAGTTACCCAATGAAATTATTTCGGATAAAACCCAAACTCTTTATTATGGTCTGAAATGACTTGCCTCAAACTGCATTTTCAACCTCGTTTCTCTTAACTTCTTTCATAAAACCACTTTACCCAATAAAAAGAAACCATGCATTGTATGTTCATTGCCTGTGTCTTCCACCACGTGGTCTATGTGGTTCCCTTTATTTGGAATCCACCCTATTTTCCCTTGCGATTCTAAGGGCTACCTATTATAAAGGTCCAGCTGAAACATCATAATTTTTACAAGGCTTCTCCTAATCACTACATATGAACATAATCTGTTTGAACACCTTTAGTAATTTATCTCTTATAATGCTTAATATTTTCTAAAGTGTATTTTATATCAAGACATTAATTAAATAGAATAGACACTGTGTCAGATTCATCTGCATATCACCACAATGCCATTTATTTTACATATTAAATGCTGAAAAGCTACCTATTCTCTGAAAATAATAAGTTTAGAAACAACAACTTGGCATTTTTAATCTTCAGCATAATTAAGTTCTCAAAAATCATTACTCAATTCTCAGTAAAAATACTAGCAAAACTTCAATATGATTTGAAAATATTTTCATTTTCAAATTGTGTCTCTTTTTCTGTCATGAAAGACCTAGCGAAACTTTCCTTAGTCACTTACTTTAAAAGTATCCTCAATACTATCATGACTTTTTTCCTGGTCTTCGGATGTAATCATCTTTGGATTTCTTCATCTTCTCAGGTCATGGTGCATTAACACAAGTATGATTGATATATCTGCACATGGCAATATTAACATTTATCATATTGCTTACACCTTTGATTTTGGCATGAAGACAGTTATGTCTGCTGTTGCTCTTTAGATATTAATGAAAGTAGCACCACTCTTCCTTTCCATTATCAGTAGGTTCTCACTGCCCTCTACCCTATCTCCCTTCCTTATACAGTGAAAAGCAAGAGAGCAGCAACTTGAACTTTACCTACCTCATAATTCCCGCTGTAATAACTAATGTAGCAGCAAGTTACTGCCTCTGGTAATCTAATCTAAATACTTGTGATGGAGAATCAGGATTGACTCACAAAAAAAGAAGTCTGTAAGCAGGGTCAAAGAAGAAAGAAAGAAAAAGAAAGGAAGAAAGAGGGAAAGGGAGAGAGAAAGAGAGAGAGAGAGAAAGAAAGAAAGAAAGAAAGAAAGAAAGAAAGAAAGAAAGAAAGAAAGAAAGAAAGAGAAAGAAAGAAAGAAAGAAAGAAAGAAAGAAAGAGAAAGAAAGAAAGAAAGAAAGAAAGAAAGAAAGAGAAAGAAAGAAAGAAAGAAAGAAAGAAAGAAAGAAAGAAAGAAAGAAGGGAGGGAGGGAGGGAGGGAGGGAGGGAGGGAGGGAGGGAGGGAGAGGGGCAGGGGGAGGGGAGGGAAGGGAATATCTTCTAAAGAAAAAGAGGCCAGAGTATACAAGTGTAGTTTAAAACCATGAGCCAGGTCTGAATGGAAGAATGATGCAATATAGCTCCTGGTCTAGCACTTAATGCCTCTGCCAGCACTTCTCCTGTGGGACTCATACCTGAGTCCTGGAGAGAGACAGAATTGCATTAAAGCATAAAAGTGCATATAAAAACTAAGAGCTGCCTTACAGCAGTGTCTATCAGACACTGAAAACACAGGACAAATCTTCATGGTGACTTTAGTGAGATTATACAGAAATTCTTCCTAATAGAGATGGCTTCAGTACCTTTGAGGGAGGCATATTTCCACCTTTGGGATCACGGCTGCAGCCAATAATGTAAAACATCACTGCAATTCCCTGAACTGTAAAGAAGAAAACCAGCAAAGGAGACATGGTATCCCAAGAGTTTACCATGTTATGCTCTCCCTGGAGACAGACAACCTAAACTAAATGCTGAGGCATGTAAGGCTATACAGCCACCATTAGCTAGTTGGAATAGGACCAAGAGGAAAAACAAAACAGCATATTGGTTTGTTGTGTTGTCTTTGCATGCTAATATTTCACGGGGTGTTTTGTTCTCAAACACATCTTTTCCTCATCATCAACCTCCTTGAAAGTGTAAACTACATTTGTTTGTTTATTTTTCCCTCCATGCATTCTTTAATTTTCTGCATTTTTGTTTCATCTCCAGCCACTCTACTGAAAAGTACTCAATGCAAGACACCATTGACTCTCCTGGGGCACAATCAATGACATCTTTCTCAGATCTCACTGTATTCATCATTTGTGTGCTATTCATACCATAATACATTCTTCTATCTCTTTTCACTCTTCCCTCTAGGGCTCCTTTCATGGAGCAGTCATCTTTTGTTTGCTCACTTCAGGGTCTGCTGATTCTCTGAGATAAATATCACTCCATAATTTACATCATATGTTTGCTTTCTGCATTCACTATTCACGATTCAACTTTCTAACACATGACTTACCACACAAATTCCTGGGCATCACATTCCCTCCCACCAGTGTAACTGCTCTCTGTAAATTGATGGTCTAGATTTTATACCTTGATTGACTTCAAAACAAAACTGTAGCTCAATGATGAGGATATACAGGCACTTCACAAACTAAAAGAAAATTAGATCCTACCCAAAGTCTCTTCCTAGTTTCTCCTCATTTTTTTCCTTCATTCTTTATCCTGTTCACAGCATTACCAACCACGAACAATTCAAATATAAATGTTTCTTTGATGATAGCAGGGTTTCTAGTGCACTTGTCTCCCTCATTCATTCATTTGCATGTCTAGGCAAACACTGAGCAGAGCCTATCTGGCTCGGGGGAAGATCTTTGAAGCCATGTCGTTTTCAAACCCTCTTCAAGATGTGAGCATAGTAGATGTGGTTATACTTATTTTGTTATCAGAATATATAGTATTATATAATAATAGGTAAACTAAGTATAAATATAGTAAAATAAGTGTTTGAATCCTGTTCCCAAGTTCTGTCTACCACCCCAACAATATCCGTATGTGTCCCATACATTGAATCCTCACGATTCCAGTTTCCCTCCATTCTGTCACCTCCCCTCTTCACCTGACACACTGCTCATCTGTTTCTCTTCACACTTCACCCAGACACTTCAATAAGCACCCAACTGCTGGACATTTCCCTGTCTCTCCGAGGCCACTGATAGACCATACACCTTTTCACACTGATCATTCAGTTTACAGTGTTCTCAGAAAGACTTCTACTCGAAAAAAAGCCATTATTTCTTTCAAGGCTTAACCAAAGATCAGCTCTTCCAGAAAATTCTAGTGTCTTCCCCAGGTATAATAAAGTCTGCCTTTATGCTACCACAGCACCTAAGTAATTCCATTGGTGGAAAGCTCGGCAAATTATCTGTGTCCCTAATTATATTTTTAGTGAGCTTCATGACTATTGTCTAGCCTGTATATAGCACAGTGCCATGTGATGAATTTAAATGGACATTGTCAGTTCTGTAGATAACTGGGAATGTGGAGCACACATTTTTTCACTCCAAAAAAGTATACAGTGAGAGGTGGGCTTCGAATAGAGTAAATATAAAAATGAGATTACTCTATTTCAAAAGTACTCTTCTTCAGGTACACAACTTTCATATCAATTTTCTGTATTCAGCATCCAGATTTTTCTGACATCACATATAAGCATAACTTTTGAATCTCATTGATTATGTTTTTCCAATAAAACCTAACATCAATCTAAAACTCAATTTAAAAAAAGTATAAGCTATATCTGAAATAGGTAATGTACTTTTAGACCTAGAATTTAGCTAATGTCACACTTTAATGTTGGCCTCATTAAGACATGTGTAAGGAGGTCATACGAATCATTCATTATTGATTAATTTAATTGCTGATTTATATGACAGAAACCTATCATGTAAAACTCAGCAACAGAAGTAACACATTCTCATTGTATCATGGAATTGTTAAAGTCTGCAAAGTAAAACCTAAAAGCAATGGTATAAACATGCATGTGCATGTGTCTTTTCTTTTTGGTAGATACCCAATATTGGGATTGCTGGATCAAATGGTAATTCTACATTTTGTTCTTTAGGGAAGTTCCATACTGTTTTCCATAGTGGCTGTGTTAGTTTGCATTCCCACTAGCAGTTTAAAAGTGTTCCCTTTTCACTACATCCATGCCAATATCTAATATTTTCTAATTTTAAAATTATTCAGGAGTAAGGTGGAATCTCATTGTAGTTTTAATTTACATTTCTCTGATAATTAGTATCTTTTTTCATATGTTTGTGGGCCATTTGTATATTTTCTTTTAAGAATTGTCTATTCGTGTCCTTTGCCCACTTTTTGATGAGGTTATTTGTTTTGCAGAAATATGAATTATTTTTTTTCTTTATTTATTCGTTAGTGGATGGCCATTTAGTCTGGTTTCATAGTTTGCAATTGCAGAAATATGAAACCAGACTAAATGGCCATCCACTAACGAGTAAAGAAGATGGAGTATATATGCACCTTATACTCAGACATAAAAAGGAACAAAATAATGGTGTTTGTAGCAACCCGAATGGAGTTGGAGTTCATTATTCTAAGTGAAGTAATTTGGGGATGGAAAATCAAATATCACATGTCCTCAGTTATTAGTGGGAGCAAACCTGTAAGAACAAGGCATAAGAATGCTACAATGGACTTTGGGGATTCGGGAAGAAGGGGCTGAGGGGGCTGAGGATATAATGAACACTGCTTAGGTGACAGATACACCAAAATCTCAGAAATTACCACAAAAGAACTTATCCATGTAACAAAAAACACCTGTTCTCTCAAAATTAACTAACTAACTAACTAAATAAATAAATAAACAAATAAATAAAAGCAATGGTAAACACAGAGGTACTCTTGGAATGCAGGCTGGAAAAATAGCATATGTAGAATCTGTGCTGATGCTTTAATTTTAATTTATTTTACTCTCATTAAAATGTATTCAGCATTGTTAGGATGGAAATGTAAGGTACACAACTAAGCAAGATTTTCTACTTATCTCTTCAGCTGCTAATTACAACACATTCTATCTCACACTATAATTTTATGAAGTGTTCACAACTACTAATTTCAAGAATTAAGAAATATTTCACATTTCCTGGCCAAAAAATTTACCACAGACAAAGCTCTGTTTTAATTATGTAAGCTATTTGTTTTGGCATTAAGTTACAACTTCTTCACTACAATTTTTATAATGCCAGAAACATTTTTATATTCCTTTCATCTTGGTGAAATATTTTGCTATGATTATGGCTTAACTGTAGCAATTGTAGAAGCAATTCAAAAAGCCAGTGTATCATAGGACACACACACACACACACACACACACACACACACATACACACACACACACATATTTATAGACTGCTAGGGCTTTATTTGCAGTTCTGGTACTAATATGCACAAAAATGTTACAGAATTTTGTTTTAATGTCGAACAAATTTTTGATCTATCTATTGTCGTGGGCATTTATTTTCTTATTTTAAGGTATTACTTTGTGTATGTCAGTTAATAGGAAAACATAAAAAGGCTTAAACCTTAAAAGTAAGACTATGTATATAGACAATTATGGGTTTTAAAATAAGAAAAATTTTATAAGAATTCTATCAAATATTATTTTATACTGTGGAGTATCCATTTTAGTCAATATATTTAACTACTTTTTGTACAAATCCCCATTCAGTCTAGCATACACAGTGTTTGAAAACACTGTGATATTTATGTTAACTTTTCACAAGCATTCTCTGGTGACTAGATGAAGAAGAATGGGTAACAAAAAAATCAAGAAAGAAGGAAACTCAACATCTTGAGCTAATGGACATCATGAAACAGATTTGGATGAGTCAAATACTTGTTGGTTGCTTGTGCTATGATCTTTTAATTTACATAAATTGTTTTCTATAACTGCCATTAATAAGTCAGAGATCATGGTAAGATCTTCTACTCAGTTATTTTGTTTTATCAAAAAACTCTTTAGCAAGTAACTGGTTCTACAGTTTGTATAGTTATATTTATAAAATAATGTATGATTAAATAAAAATGTAAGAAAATAAAAATAGTGAAAAATAATTAGACCTGTTACTGACCCTTATTTTGTCTTTTTAAACCTAAGCATAGTGTTATTTTAGAACTGTTGCCTTGCAGTCAATAAACAGTCATTCAGACATATAGCACGAGCAAGAAATGCATCTATTCTGTGTTGAGTCACTGAGATGTTCTGTCACTAGGGTTAATGTACCCATTAAAATCACCCTAATACCTAACCAAGTACCAAGAGTCGGTTCCTGCTACAATTAAAACAAAAATAGTTGCCCTTGCCTTAGCAGTCAGGTAGCTGGTGTCAAATAACTAATATTCGAGGCCAGTAATGTAATATTCCACATTATGCAGTGGCAAAATATGGAATACTACTCAGTGATTTAAAAAAATCAATTAATGGCATTCTCAGCCACCTGAATGGGATTGAAGATTATTATTCTAAGTGAAGTAACTCAGGGATGGAAAACCAAACACTGTATGTTCTCATAAGTGGGAGCTAAGCTATGAGGATGCAAAGGCATAAGAATGATATGATAGACTTTGGGGACTCAGGGGAAGGAGTGGATGGCGAGAGAGGGATAAAGGCTACAAATTGGGTTCAGTGTATACTGCTTGGGTCATGGGTGCACCAAAATCTCACAGATCACCACTAAAGAATTTATTCAAGTAACTGAATACTACCTGTTCCCCAAAAACCTATGGAAGTTTTTAAAAAACTGTAGAGCCAAACAACTGTTTAAAAATGATGCATGTTGTCCACTTCCAAGTAGTCCCAGTAATTACAAGCAGTCAATTCATACTCAACTTCAAAGGAATTCCTCACTAGTATGTTAAGATCTTTGTGAGAACCCCGTGATTTAGATTTATCCCCATTTTCCAGATACATTTCCGAGGTATAGAAGGATTTTCAGATTTCACCGAAGTCAAACAATTAGCAAAGATGGAGACTAATTGCAAGTCATGCAGTTCAATTTCAAAGTACAATGTGCTTCTGTAATACATAAAGCCAGAGTCAGTCTAATGAAAAGCCAAGAAGAAATAGAAATGGATTGACCAACATCAGAAAGCTAGCATGTCTATCTTTCTCATGATGATGCCATGGTTTATAGAATTCCCAGAACAACTATCACCAAGGCCAGTGCAGGGGAAGGAGAGAACAATGTGCTATTACTGATTTACTGTGAATCACAAGACCTACAAATATATATGATTTTATGAATAAGTGCATACTGTTTTATATTGTTAATCTGTACAAAACTAGAATCTGAGAATGTCAGAAATGAGATGGATTATGCTTTCTCAGAGAAAGAGTAAAGAAAGAAGATATAGGAAACTAGGAACTACCGAAGATACTAAACATATTAGTCTAGCAACACGTTTAAACATGCAATTTTAAAGACAGTCTTACAGATACTGGAAACACTACTTGTTTTTATATGTTTGGCATGAAAAGTGTCTGCTATCATTTAGTACTATGTCACATTACAACTTTAAAGGAAAAGGCAGATTTGGCATTAAGTTGAAGGGTTTAGCTGTGTTGCTGATAAGCAAGTTACTGTAGTCTAAACTGTAAATACTTTGTTTTGACTTATAAAGGATACAATTCTCTTACAAGAATGTTGTGAAAATTGAATGTATAGGGAGTAAATACTTAGTATAGGCATAGTTGAAGACATTGTATGTTCAATTCCACAGTGAATATTGTAATGAAGCAAGTCACATGCATTTTTGGTTTCCCAGTGCATATAAAAGTTATGTTTGCACTAAAGAGCTTCTGAACAGCAAAAGAAACTACCTGGGCCGGGCGCGGTGGCTCACGCCTGTAATCCCAGCACTGTGGGAGGCTGAGGCGGGTGGATCACGAGGTCAAGAGATCGAGACTATCTGGTCAACATGGTGAAACCCCGTCTCTACAAAAATACAAAAAAAAATTAGCTGGGCATGGTGGCGCGTGCTGTAATCCCAGCTACTCAGGAGGCTGAGGCAGGAGAATTGCCTGAACCCAGGAGGCGGAGATTGCGGTGAGCCGAGATCGCACCATTGCACTCCAACCTGGAGTAAGGAGCGAAACTCCGCCTCAAAAAAAAAAAAAAAGAAGAAGAAAAAAAAGAAACTACCTATAATCTACAAAGAATTTAAACAAATTTAGAAGAAAGAAATAACCCCAGCAAAAAGTGAGCAAAGGATATGAACAGACACTTTTCAAAAGAAGACATTTATGCAGCCAACAAACATATGAAAAAAAGCTCATCATCACTGATCATTAGAGAAATGCAAATCAAAGCCACAATGAGATACATCTCACACCAGTTAGAGCGGCGATCATTAAAAAGTCAGGAAACAACAGATGCTGGAGAGGATGTGAAGAAATAGAAATGCTTTTACACTGTGGGAGTATAAATTAGTTCAACCATTGTGGAAGGCAATGTGGTGATTCCTCAAGGATCTAGAACCAGAAATACCATTTGACCCAGCAATCCCATTACTGGGTATATGCCCAAAGGATTATAAATTATTCTGTTATAAAGACACATGCATATGTATGTTTACTGCAGCACTGTTTACAATACTGAAGCCTTGGGACCAACCCAAATGCCCATCAATGATAGTTTGGATAAAGAAAATGTGGCACATATACACCGTGGAATATTATGAAGCCATAATATAGGATGAGTTCATGTCCTTTGCAGGGACATGGATGAAGCTGGAAACCATCATTTTCAGCAAACTAACAGAGGAACAGAAAACCAAACCCACATGTTCTCCCTCATAAATGAGAGTGGAACAATGAGAACACATGGAAACAGGGAGGGGAACATCACACACAGGGGCCTGTTGCGGGGGCCTGTTGCTGAATGGACAACATTAGGAGGAATATCTAATGTAGATAATAGATTGATAGGTGCAGCAAACCTCCATGGCACATGTAATAAACTTGCTCTTTCTGCACACATATCCCAGAATTTAAAGTATAATTAAAAAAAAAAAATTGTGTTTACACTATGCTGTGGTCTACTAGTGTGAAACAGCATATCTTAAAAAAAATGGACATATCTTAATTAAAAAAAACACTTTATTAATCACCTGAGCCTTTAGTGAGTCCTAAACGTTTTGCTGGCAGAGGAACTTACCTTGGTATTATTAGCTGCTGACTGATCAGGGTGGTTGCTGAAGGTTGGGGTAAAATTAAGACAATGATGGATTTTGCCACATTGATTGACTTTTCCTTTGCAAAATATTTTCTTGTAGCATGTAATGCAGTTTGATAGCATTTTTCCCACAGTTGAACTTCTTTCAAGATTGCAGTCTAGCTTTTCAAACACTATGTAATGGTTAATATTGAGTGTCAACTTGACTGGATTGAAGGATGTAAACTATTGATCCTGGATGTGTCTGTGAGGCTGTTGCCCAAGGAGATTAACATTTTTGTCAGTGGGCTAGGGAAGGCAGACCCACCCTTAATCTGGGTGGGCACAATCTAACCAGCTGTCAGCACAGCCAGAATATAAGGCAGGCAGAAAAAATGTGAGAAGGCTAGATTGACGTAAGTCTCGTATCTTTCTCTTGTGCTGGATGCTTCCTGCCCTTGAACACCAGATTCCAAGTTTTTCAGTTTTGGGGCTCAGACTGGCTTCCTTGCTCCTCAGCTTGCAGATGGCTTATTATGGGACATTGTGATTGTGTGAGTTAATACTACTTAATAAACTCCCCTTTCTGTATGTATATATATTAGTCAGTCCAGATGATATACATTATATATATATATATATATATATATATATATATATTATATATTATATATTATATATCCTATGTATATTTTATATATAATATAGTGTATATCCTCTAGACTAATATATACATATGCAAGTTTATGTAGTTTATATTATATAGGATATAAACATATATATTTTATATCTCCTATTAGTTCTATCCCTCTAGACTCTTAAGGTTCTTAGGGTTTTCAGAAAGATATAAGAGCATTAGCTTCAATTTAAAGCCATCAGCTCCATTAGCCTCTAACAAAAGAATCAGCCTGTCCTTTGAAGCCAGGCATCAACTTCCCCTCTCTGGCTATGAAATTCCTAGATGGCATCTTCTTCTACTAGAAAGCTGTTTTGTCTACACTGAAAATTTGTTGTTTAGTGTGGCCAACTTCAGCAATGATCTCGGATACATCTTCTGGATAACCTGCTGTGATTTCCACATCAGCACCTGCTGCTTCACTTTGTACTTTGATGTCAGGAAGACAGTGTCTTCCCTTAAACCTCATGAACCAATCTCTGCTAACTTCAAAGTTTTCCTTTGCAATTTCCTCACCTCTCTCAGCCTTTATAGAACTGAAGAGAGTTAGGGCCTTGCTCTGGAATTAGGCTTTGGCTCCAGGGAATGCCATGACTGCTTTGATCTATACAGATCATTAAAACTTTCTCCTTATCAGCAATAAGGCTGTTTTGCTTTCTTATGATTTGTGTGTTGACTGGAGTAGCACTTTTAATTTACTTCAAGAACTTTTCCTTTGCATTAACAACTTGGATACCTGGACCAAGAGACCTAGCTTTCGGCCTTTTGACATGCCTTCCTCAATAAGCTTAATCATTTCTTGCTTTTGATTTATATTGAAAGATGTGTGACTCTTCCTTTAACTTGAATACTTAAAGGCAACTGTAGGATTATTAATTGCCAGAATTTCAGTGCTGCTATGTTTCAGGGACTAGGGAGACATGAGAAAAGGGAAAGAGATGAGGCAACAGCCAGTTGGTGGAGCATCCAGAACACACACACTTATTGATTACCTGTGCTGTTTTATATTGACATGGTTCATGGCACTCCAAAAGAATTATGACACTAACATCAAAGATCACTGACCATGGATTACAATAACAGATACAATAATAATGAATTAATCCAAAATATTGTGAGAGTTCCCAAAACATGACAGAAAGACATGAATTAGGCATGTATTGCTGCAAAAATAATGCCAAAAAAACTTTCATTTTGAAAAAAAATGCGCTGTCTGCAAAGCACAATAATGCAAAGTGCAATAAAATGAGCTTTGTCTGTACAGAGCTTAGCTTTATAGTAGGAACCTGGAAAAGATATATTATTATTGTGATGGCTATTGCTGCTATTATACATTAAGGAGCTGCCAGAAAAACTCTGAATTTCAACATTCTAATTCTTGAGCTCAAATTGTTCATGTACGATTTCAGAACGTAGGGAGTAAATGTAATGCCCCATTCCCGAAAATTCTTAACTCACTGTGAAATGCACATGTTAATGCTATTTTCCTTAACAGGGAAGTCAACTTACTTTCTCCATGAGAGAGGATATCAAAGGGTTAACAAGCTCATTCTTCATAACACCCAATAAATACCTCCTGTAAATCAATACGTCTCCTAAGATTTAAGTGAAAAATTCAATTGTCTTTTGAATCCTAACAGTAAGACAGTTATAGGATAGAAGAAGGCAGAAATGGCACATTGTTTTTGTTTTTGTTTTGAGACAGAGTCTTGCTCTGTCGCCAGGCACCAGGCTGGAGTGCAATGGCCAATCTCAGCTCACTGCAACCTCTGCCTCCGGCTTCAAGCAATTCTCCTGTCTCAGTCTCCCAAGTAGCAGGACTACAAGTGTGCGCCACCACACCCAGCTAATTTTTGTAATTTAGTAGAGACAGGGTTTCACTATGTTGGCCAAGATGACCTCGATCTCTTATCCTCATGATCTGCCCGCCTCGGCCTCCCAAAGTGCTGGGATTACCAGCACTGGGTGTGAGCCACTGCACCCAGCCAGCACATTGGTTTTAATTTTGATGCCTTCAACAATTGATTGGTGGTGTCAGGCTAGGCAATCCTCTGTGGAAGTTTCTGCTGCCTAGCCTTTCCAGTGAAAGGATGCTATGATCAGCTAATAATGTCTGCCATAGAAAAAGAAAGCTAAGAAGAATCCTTGGTGTTTAAGGAGTTCATTACTAATGCAGAAATGTTGCTTGGAAATAAGAGAACAAAAAAAAAATACCTTCCTACCTTGATCTTTATTATTAATAAACAAGATAATTATTGGGTTCCTACTAGACATCTAAAAGAACATCTAGCATTAAACAAAGAAACGCATCTCTACACTAACATGCTTGCCTCACGACTATATTCATGGTTTATTCTGAAAGATGCATTATAATCTTCACCAACATGATGTTAGTTAGAACAATTTAAACCTTCTTTAAAAACTTTTATCTGTAACTTACTAATAATACCTCTAAGTTTTCTTCAAGGATTTAGTGACAATGTATAGCATAGTGTCCGACACACAAAAAGAACTCCGCATATGGTTACAATTATTATAAAGAATATTAAAGAGTATCTTGGTGTGCCTGCTGGGGAGTATGCATGGTTTTGTTCTGGTCACTTGTTCGTTTCTTACAATCCTTATCCAAGAGTAAATCTTTTAGTTATGATTTTAGAAAATCTTTTAGTTATAAGCTAAGGAATTAGAGTTGAGACTTAGGAAGCAATTTAAATGTTTCACTGAAAAATCATCCATGAGGCAGACTTAAGCAATAGGCCATCCTGCATAGTGTACTTACTGGGGCAACAGCGATAAGAAATGTCAAACTAGCCGGGTGTGGTGGCTCATGCCTGTAATCCCAGCACTTTGGGAGGCCAAGGAAGGTGGATCATGAGGTCAGGAGTTCAAGACCAGCCTGGCGAACATGGTGAAACCATCTCTACTAAAAATACAAAAATTAGCTGGGAAGTGGTGGCGAATGCCTGTAATACCAGCTAATTAGGAGGCTGAGGCAGGAGAATTGCTTGAACCCGGGAAGCAGAGGTTGCAATAAGTAAAGATCGCACCACTGCACTCCAGCTTGGGCAACAAAGTGAGACTCTATCTCAAAAAAAAAACAACCAAAAATCAACTTTAGGATAAACTGGAGAATTTCCAGAAATGTCATCACAACCTTAGCTTTGAAATAAGTAAGGCAACTTGATTTTAAAACAGAATTATATTGTTTTAAATACATCTGTACCACAAATAGTTTCCTATCTTTAGTTCTGTTAATTTCTGTAAATGGAAAAAAAAGAGATCTGTACTCCAGTAACTCAGATGGCAAATACTTAAAAAAATAAATAAACAAGTGAGGCAAAGTCCTCATTATTATTTTTACCATCCATATTATTATGTCTACTGTCCCTCTCTCTTGGTATATGCAGACTTTTTGTGTGTCCCAGTAAACCATATCCAGCTCATATATTCTTACAAAGATAAGTCTATTTCTCTAAATTTCCTTGCACAGAGATTTTCTAAAGCAATTTTCCTTTCCCTGTGGATATTTAAGAGGTCACGCTGAGAATGAAATTAGCAAGTGCACAATAAAAGCTAAAAAAAGAGGTTAAAAAGAAAAACCTAAGCATTTTCATGTTAAATGAGAAAGAAGTTGGAGAAAAGTTAATAGAGTCTAAAGATCATGTTCTTATCCCAAAGAGATAATAAATATACCCTGCAAGGCAGTAAGGAAGTCCCAGTTTAAACTTTGAAGAAAGAGCCGACTTTCATATCAAGGTCACCTTCTCTACAATGATCAACTTTTAGAATAAACAAGACCCTGATAGAAATGAAAAGACTACTGAAGTATAAGCATGCATGTGTATATACATGTACTAGGTAGGGCTTTCAAAAGACCTGAATTCATGGTTACTCTGCAGGAGTGAGAAAGAATAGGTAATTTTTAAATGTATATATTTCAGAATAGTTTTATAAACAAGCATGTATTATTATTATGTTCAGGAAAAACAATAAAACTGGTTTAGGAAATGTAAGTGTATGCATACACAGCTACCCACGAATCCAAGTGTACATGGTGAGAAGTTGGCATGTCACATTAACTACTCTTCTTCTTGCCTTCAACTATTCCCCAGTAGTTCATGGATTACAGTAGAGAAAACACTCTTGAGAACTAAAATTATAAAATTTTCAGGACCAGTTTAGTAAGGTCTAGCTATTGATCTAAGAATCCATTGTACAAGGGGAGGTAGACCAACCAACATGTTTATTAGCCTTTACCTTCTACAGCAGTGCTTTCTAAATTGTGAAACCTGACCCACGCAAAGGTTAAGGTTATTTAATCAGTTTCATAGGTCATGAAACAAGTATGTTAAACACTGATGGTGCTGGATAGAATAAGAAAAGAAAATACAGTACAGGCTATGTAAAATAGGTGAGTGTTGAGTTTTATTATTATTTAAGCTGTGTGGTGTGTGAGAAAAAGAGAGAGAGAGCGGGAGAGATAGCCAACTTGATGGTGATGTAAAATTTCTTTGTGTGGGCTACAGAAAAAAATGATAAACACTGATCTATATAATAAAACTGGGGAATAGCTGAATTTGAGAGAATATAACCACTTCTTCATCATCTTATTATAATTTCCCCCTCTTCAAGATGAAGGTGACTTGAAAAGCATTTCCACCACTACCTCCATTTAACCACCTACTGTTTTGAGGACTGATTTATCCCTTTAGCTAAAACTTTCTAAGCTTTAAATCCACCTGATACTACCGGGAAGAAGTAGAGCTAAGGGAGAGACAGGTAAGCAGAAATGGGATATGTGTGTGGAGAATGAGGAACAGCCTGTATTCCACGTTTGTTGTGGCAAAGGTGAGAGAGTTTTCCATGAGTCAAAAGGATGCTGTAGAAATTTTATGAGTATCATCCTGTCAACGCTCACAAGAGAGCTAAAAACCTGGGTGGAATTTTTTATCTGTGGAAGACTCTGCTGTTATTTTTTCTTGGCAGAGACTAAGCCGTCATTCCAGGAAACCCTAAGGGAGACCCAGAGTCCCTAAGAAAAACTATCAGATGGATCCCAGAGTGAACTCCCATTTGAATGTCCTCTGAAGTTTAACCACTGGGGTGAAAGCAAGAAGCATATGAAGGCTGTGGGAAAAGAACAGGCCTCTCCAGCCCCAAATGATGCCTATGAAGCCAAGTCTTTTCTGAACCAGGGAAAGACTGGAAGGGAGAAAGTGGTCTTATAATCACACATGGGACTGCATTCTTAGACTACATTCTAGAACCAAGTCTTAAGAAAATAGATAAGACTTTTAAAATAAACCAAAGTACCTGAAATTTCATGAAATCAAACCGTTTTCTTTCAGGAAGTACAGTGAGAACAGTTATTGAATAAGATATTACCACTTACCTAGCCTCACTTGAAGTGGATGTAATAAACACTCACTCACACACACAAATACATTCAATGTACCTACACACACACACACACACACACACGAATACACTCAATGTACCTACATAATTGCAAAACTTCTCTAATTTAGATGAAATATCATTCTATTTTATATAACAGAATAAACTATTTCATTGTAAGTCTTTAAAATATGACATGGTGGTCACTAATTTGCTGTCACTTTAAGTCCATTTAAAAACAGTCAATCTACAGTCAAGATTAAGATGATTATAGACACTATTAATAAAGTTGCTACGAGTTTATATTAATTCTCAACTCTAGTCCTTACTAGCTATTGCAAGTGATCAAGTTACTTAACTTTACTGAGCTTCAAATTGCCCCATATATGAAATTGAATTAAAATACTTGCATCTCAGGGTAGTTGTTCTAAGGATATAATAATAGCATGCACAAAACACTTAGCACCAAGGCTGTCACATCTTAACTACTGAATAAATAGAAGCTATTATTATGATTACTAGAAAATATTAATGTTTATAAAGATTAAGATTTCAAAATCTTTAGGAGTCCTAGGTGGGTGGATAACAAGGTTAGGAGATAAGACCATCATGGCCATGGTAAAACCCCATCTCTACTAAAATACAAAAATTAGCTGGGCGTGGTGGAGGGCACCTGTAGTCCCAGCTACTCAGGATGCTGAGGGAGGGGAATCTCTTGAACCCAGGAGATGGAGGTTGCAGTGAGCTGAGGACATGCTACTGCACTCCAGCCTGGCGAAAGTGTAAGACTCGGTCTCAATATATTCATTCACTTCATTCAATATGCATTTTGGGAACGTGTCATGTGCAGTGATCACAGAAGGAAATCAGCTCCCTTGCCTTGTGTGAGGATAATGCAGAATGCACAATAGTACTCGTATATGGCAGAATGTTGTTGCTGTTTTTTTTTTTTTTTTTAACCAGTGGCTACATGACAATTCTATGCATGTTCAGAGGAGTAAGAAAGCACACAACATGGGAAATCAGAAGGCACCAAGGAGTCAGTGAAATCAAAACTGAAGATTGAAGCTTATATAAGTTCAAAACCTATGGTCAGCTGAAACATTGTAATCATCCCCAAGTTCGCTAAGTGCCTTCTTCCCCATACCCAGCTTTTATGCATCATATTCAAAGCACCTAAAAACCCATCTTTGTTTCTTTTTTTTTTTTTCTCAGAAAAATGGTGAAGTTCAGAACATTTCTGTTAGCAGTAACTATAAACTTAATTCAAATCTCTGAGAGCAGAAACTACACTTTTAACACTTCCTCTCAAAGGGTCAGAACTCATACATTCTGGAATAAAGAGACCGAGACTAGAATGTTACCAGTGAGCCTTACAGTGCCAAGGTGGAAAGTGTGACTCAGTTCAGTGCATGACATTAACTTGTTTGAACGATACAATGAACTAGGCAGTTAGAAGACTTGTGCCAGCCAAGTATGTCCTCTTGATTCGAGAAGAGTGAGAAAGGCTGGAGAGGAAGGGGCTCCTGTGGAAGCACATGCAGGAGTCTACACCAGTCATTCTTTAGTGGGGATAAAACTCACCCACAAAATTTCATGCAAACCCACAGGCCCAGACCCTGTTCTACTTTGTACTCATTACTGATTCTCCAGATGATTCTCATATCCTCCAAGGTGTGAGAAGCACTGGTCTGACAAGAAATAAGGTGGAGCAGATCTCAAATACTGTGGTGGGAGCATAGAGGGAAGGAAATGGTGAGAGTCACAGAAAAGGGTGAACCACAAGACTGAATTTATTTCATATATCGCTACTTCTTGATTAAAAGGTTTGGGGGCTAACACTTGTTACAAACAGATATATAGAAAACCATTTTTGGTGAGATTCATTGTATCCCAATGATGTTATAGGTGAAATTCTTTTGTATTGAAACTGGGGATCTTTGTATCTATTGAAACATTTCTATTCACTGACCATTTAAGAGATGAATTTCTTCTCCAGAAAAATAAGGTACTTGGACTAAAATGATTTTGAAGAGCCCTTCTAATTGTTAATGTAGGTAAAAACTTGTACAAAAAAAGACCTCAAGTATTAATATGATTCAATGTGTAAAGTTTGTGCTTCAAATTCTTCATAGCAAAATGTAAAAAATGCAATTTGTAAATGTTTATAAGCATACGTACCTTAAGATAAACATACACATTTATAAATAGAATGCATGTTATTATACTTTCATATTTAATGGAGTAAAAGATTATAGACATTCATGTTTTAAACAAATAAGTTAGAATATTTTAGACTTCATAACCTTAATTAGTAATTATCTAATTATCTATTTAACTCACTTTTAACTATCTAATTATCTATCTATTTAACTCACTTTTTAGTCAGTATTAACTGACTGCTTTTTTTCTACTAAAGAATTTGAAATATTTTAGTTTTATCCCTACTTAAAACACAGTTACGAAGGGTAACAAAAATAGGGAACTCCAGGGAAGAATGTAATCTAGTTCAAATAATGAAATATCTATTTTTTCCTCTTTTTTCTTTTTGATATCTGGAATAGTGAAGCATTTTTTCTTATCTACACTTCATAGGCTCAACTTGCTTCCCCTAACTCGGTTAACAAAATTAACTAATTTTGGCTTCACTTTTAAAATTTCCAACAATGGTGTGCCAGTAGTTCTCAATCTTTGAAACTGAGATTGAGGATATTAGAGATTGAAAAAAATTATCATTATTTTCCAGCAAACTATGAGCCATGTTAGAATACTATGGATTTTTCTTCCTTATATTCTTTATATGTGTCTTCAGTTTCTGATTTTTTGTAATTGATTTTTTTTTAACCAGAAAAAGCATCCTAAAAAGTACAACAAATAAACCATGAACAAGAATTTTAATAGGATATTTTCTAAAGTAACTTATTTTTCATTAAATGCAATACTTACACGATTGAAATATTGACAAATAATTTAATAAATAAAAAAGCTCTTTACTTAGAAAGTCTAAAATCATGAAAACTCATTGGTAAGTTGTAAAATAAACTAAAAGAAGATACAATAACTGGTTAAAATGTTAATATAATCCTAGTGTTCATGGCAGAAATACTATCTAAAAATGAAAAAAAAAAAAAAGAAAGTAGGATGTCCTAGCTAACTCAATCAGAAAAGAGAAAGAAGGGCATCCAATTGGAAAGAGAAAAGTCAAATTATCTTTGTTTGCAGATGATATAATTTTAAATTTGAAAAACCTAAAGACTCCACCAAAGACTATTCAAACTGATAAACAAATTCAGTAAAGTTTCAGGACACAATCAGCATTAAAAGATCAGCAGCATTTCTATATGTCAAAAATAAACCATCTGAAAAAGAAAGTAATCCCATTTACAATAGTCTGAAATAAAATAAAATAGCTAGGAATTAAACAAAAAAGCAAATGATTTCTACAATGAAAACTATAAAACATTGATTAAAAAAAACTGAAGAAAACACAAGAAAAATTAAAATATATTCCAAGTTCACAGACAAGAAGAATCAATATTGTTAAAATGTCCACACTACTCAAAGGAATCTAGAGATTCAACGCAATATCTATCAAAATACCAATGACATTCTTCACAGAAATTAAAAAGAAATTCTAAAATCTATGTGGGACTACAAAAGACCCTGAAAAGCCAAAGTTATCCCAAGCCACAAAAAAAAAAAAAAAAAGAAAAAAAGAAAAAAAAGGAAAACTGGAGAAATTACATTACCAGACTTCAAATTATACTACAGAGCTATAGTGACCAAACAGCATGCTACTGGCATAAAAAGAAACATAGACCAATGGAATAGAAAAGAGGACCCAGAAACAAATCTATACACCTACAGTAAATTCATTTTTTTCAAAGATCCTAAGAACAATCTCTTCAATAAATAGTGCTGGAAAAACTGGATATCCACATACAGAATAAGACTAGGTCTGTATGTTAAAATCAAATGCAAGTGGATTATAGACTATAAGACCTCAAGCTACGAAACTACTATACAAAAACAAAGCAAAACCACTGGGGAAACTCTTCAGGACATTGTAGTAGGCAAAGATTTCTTGGGTAATACTCAACAAGCATGGGAAACAAAAGCAAAAATGAACAAGTGTGATCACTTCAAGTTCAAAAGCTTCTGCACAGCAAAGGAAACAATCAACAAAGTAAAGGGACAACCCAAAGAATGGGGGAACAGATATGCAAACTATCCATCTGACAAGAGATTAGTAACTAGATTGTCTAAGGAGCTCACACAACTATATAGGGAAAAAGTACAATAATCTAATTAAAAATGGACAAAGATCTAAACAGATATTTCTTAAAAGAAGACATACAAATGGTAAACATATACCTGTTTACCGTTTGTATAAATATATGGTATAAACATACCTGTTTGTATAAATATATACCTGTTTATACAAACCACTTGTATAAACAATACCTGTTTACCATATCTCTAATCATCAGAGATATGCAAATCAAAGCTATAATGAGATATCATCACATCCCAGTTACAATGTCTTTTATTCAAAAGACAGGCAGCAACAAGTGTTGGCAAGGATGTTTTAGAAAGGGGACCCTTATACACTGTTGGTGGGAATGTAAATTAGTACAACCACTATGGAAAACAGCTTGGAGATTCCTTAAAAGACTAAAAGTACAGCTACTATAGGATTCAGCAATCTCACTGCCAACTATACACCCCAAAGAAAGGAAATCAGTGTATTATAGAGATATTCACACTTCTATGTTTATTGCAGCACTATTCACAATAGCCAAAATTTGGAAGCAACCTAAGTGTCTATCAATAGATAATGAAGAAATTGTGGTACTTATACACAATGGAATACTATTCAGCCATATAAAAGAATGAGAGCCTGTCATTTGCAATAACATGGATGGAACAAGAGGACATTATGTTAAGCAGAATAAGTGTGGTGCAGAAAGACAAATTTCACATGTTCTTACTTATTTTTGGAAACTCTTTTTTTAATATTGAGCTTACAGAGATAGAGAGTAGAATGATGATTACCAGAGCCTGGAAAGAGTAGTGTAATAGTGGTTGGAGTGGGGGATAGCATGGTCTTTCATTACTGGGTACAAATATATAGTTAGATAGGGTGAATGAGACCTAGTATTTGATAGCAAAACAAGGTAACTACAGTAACAATAATCTATTCTATATTTCAAATTAACTACAAGAGTATAATTCGGTAGTCTGTAACACAAAGAAAGGATAAATGCTTAAGGTGATGGACACCCCATTTACCCTGATATGACTAATATGCTTTGTATGCCTGTATCAAGACATTTCCTTTACCCCATTCTGTACCCCTTGTATAGGGCTGGGCAAAGTGGCTTACACCTGTAATCCCAGTATTTTGGGAGGCCAAGATACACAGACCATTTGAGCCCAGTAGTTCAACACCAGCTTGGGCAATATTGCAAAACCCCATCTCAACAACAACAACAACAATAAATATATATTATATATTATATATTATATATTATATATTATATATATACCAAAAAATCAGTAAGGCATAATGGTGCACATCTGTAGTCCCAGCTACTTAAGAAGCCGTGGCAGGAGACTTGACTGAGTCTAGGGTGTCAAGGCTGCAGAGAGCCATGATCACACCACTGCACTTGAGCCTGGGTGACAGAATGCCACCCTGTCTCAAAACAAATGTCTCACATCCCATAATCTCTTAATTTGTCTCAAAATAAATCTCTTGCATCCAAACTATGTACCCACAAAATTAATATAATTAAATAAGTAATTTCAAAAAATAATAAAAAGAAAGCATAAAATGGCTGAACAAACTATGGTATATCCATATAATAGGATGCTATACAGCAAGAAAAGAAAACAGACTGCTGATAACACACCACAGCATGCATGAATCTCAATTGCATTAGATGAACTTTGGAAACCAGTCCCAAAAGGATACATATTGTCTGATTTTATTTATATAACAATTTGCAAAAGCAAAACAATCTAAACAGAAAACATATTGGTACCTACCAAGGAGTGAGAGAGTCAAGGAAAGATGACTAAAGTAGGGCAAGAGGGAGTTTGGGGATAACTGTTCTGTATCTTCATAGTAGCAGTAGTTTCAAAGCTGCCAAAACTCAGAACTGTTCACTAAGAAGGATGAATTTCACTGTATGCAAGTTACATTTCAATAAAGTTGACAACAGAAAACAGAAAAAGAGAGTAAAAGGAAGTTTAAATGTCAACTGCAAGAATCAGTCTCTACTGAAAGATAATACTATTTATATATGATTTAATGTACTCTGAAAACTGACCTCACTTTGACAAAATTTTATTGCTAAAATTAGTACAGTCTGTATGTCCCTAGAATCTCATATATTCACATAATTGTCTTTTCAGAACATTTCATTTTATGTACCTTGAGAGGGAAGGATATACGTAAATTTGAATAAGACTAAGAAACAATTTAAAATCAAATCTTGAGAAATTGGTCCCACCTAAATATAATGATGTTATGATGATGAAAGATGTAATATCTGTCATTATTTGTAGCCTAAGAGAACAACCTACAAACATAGGTATTTATATGGAATTTTTATATTTTAATACAAAAATGAAATTTGCTTTGATGTCTGTCTTCAATAAATTTGACTTGGTTTGGTGATTTATTTGTTTTGTTTTACTTGAAATCTGTAACTCTTCAGACATGAACAAAAGCATTATGCCTCATGGAAATCTTAACTTATTACAGTTGGTTATACAAATGTAATCCCATTAACAAGCAGCAAAATCTGAGATCTAAATAAGTAATCTGAAATAAGTAACTTTGCTCTGAAACCAATTTTCTCCATCCAGATATTTAATTAAACTGGGTTTCCTCTAACTATTGTTGGAAATACCAAATTTACATAACTATAAGTAGTCAAAATAAACATTTTACTAAACTCTGTTATACACAAAATTGTTCAGTTAAGTATCATTTTTAAAGTATGAAGTATTTCATAGCTGAATAAGATTACCTGACACAATTCGACATTATAGTTCAAAGATTTTATTCACAGCTGTTAAGTTTTTTATGACTATGTGGATAACTGACGGTGTACTTACAAATATTAAATTCAAACATACGGGTTTACTATGTCTCAAATTAATTTCATGGGAATATGGAATAAAGCCACATTATGACTAAGTGGCAACTTTTCTGACTGAGAATGGAAGAAGAGCTCATTGCTTCTTTTTCTCAGTCCATCTTTGCAGAAATATATCAGAAGCCAAAAATGAGTTTGGAATACATTTACTAATATGTACAACTCATTAGGACATAATATCTAGAACTATAGGTAATTAAGTTTCTTAATAAAGAATGCACCAAACAGAGCATGATAAACCCAACTGTAATAAAAGATAATCCTTAGATAGTTGAGCTCACCCACTATGAGAATGTTGCCAGACATATCATGACAACAAAATCTGCAATCCGGAATAATGAGAACAGCATTCTAAGTGACAAGTGTTTAGCTTGTGCAGCCTGCATGCTAAAGTATAAGTAAAATTGAATTTAAGCTTTGTTGACAACTTCAGATAACAGCTAATGTTACTGTCCAAAAGATATTTAAAAATTGGAGTTTTGATGGAAATGATACTGCCAGTGAGTAATAAAAGGTAGTGCCAAACTGAGTGGGGTAAACAGTGCAAAATAAGATGAGAGAACCCTTTTTATCCAGACACAAAACCCTAGGACCATCCTGGTTCTTTTTCTCCTCTACCTTTTGCCATATACAATAATAGCTGTTATACATTATAAGTTTAAACTTTTTCTTCACAGTCAAAAAAATAAGTTTCATTTTTTCCCACAAAAATCAATATAGCACACAGAATACCCATTATTACAACACAGAAATAATTACTATTACTACTTGCTTTATTATGTTCATCTCCATTCATGTATGTCCCTAGGAAATTTCACTGATACCCACAGTTCTAATTCCTAACTAGCCATAGCTGATTCACAAATCTATCTCCAGCCCAGTAATCTTCCCTGAGTTTCAGATACACACACACACACACACACACACACACACACACACACACACACACACAGGCACAGGCACACACACACACACACACATTTGTGTGGTTTGGCTTCAATATATAAGTGTTTCAAAGCACTCAATAAGAAAAATACACACTCATAGTAATCGGGCCCCTTGTTCAGTGCTGCCTATCTCAAGGTAGGGGTGTCACTCTCCACATAGCCCTGAGATAGACCTCTCACATCACACCCCAACAGATTCATCATGGAGTACCATGCAATTTCACCTCTTCAACATCTCTGCAATCTGCCTTCTTTCCTCTGCTTCTACTGTTCCCTCTTCGAGCGAGCTATCATGACCTCTCTTCTGAATTATTCAATAGCTTTCTAACTGGCCTCCTTACTTTCCCTTTTGCTCTGCTTGAATATTCCTCCCCACAAATGCCTTAAGAATTTATACAAAATGACAACATGCCAATGCTTTTTATCTTATTTTAGAATAAAAATCAAAATCCAGAACATTTAAAATAGACCTATGGACTATCTCCTACCCAAAAGATGAGTGTAATGCGGTCATTACAATTCAGTCTGGATTCAAACCCTAGCTCTGGCGGGACTGTGTGACATAGGTTTAGTTTCATCTTAATGTCCTTATCTGGAGAAATGCAAATGATACTCATACCTGTCTCAAAAGCTATTGAGAGTGCTTAATGTGATAATTCTTAACACTCAATATGCAATATGTCCAAATATGGACAAATTCAGTCCATATTTGTCACCTGGCAATTTTATTTTTTAAAAGACAAGAATTGGATACATTTATTGTATATTACATGATTTTTAAGTATAAATATCCATTGTAGAATGCTAAATTTAACTAATTACATCACCTCACATGATTATTGTGTGTATACATGATAAGAACACTTACAATTTTCTGTGCGTGATTTTCAAATCTGTAATACATTTTTTTAACTAGTCACCCTGCTGTACAAAAACTTTCTTGTCCTTATTCTTCTGAAATTTTGTATCCTTTGATGAACATCTCCCCAACCTCCCCACTTTCCCTCCAGCCCCTGCTATCCACCACTCTACTCCAAGCTTCTATGAATAATATCCCACTTATATGAGGAAACCTAAAAGGAGAAACTCACCTAGTGAATTTGTAGTATTCCTTTTTCTGACTTGACATCTACATTCACAGGACTACTTTCTAACCTCTAGCCACACAGATCTTATTTCAATTTTAAGAGGCAAAAAGCCATATAGTCCTATAACCTTTTATTCTCCTCCTCCCTTATATTATAACCCACTAACTTTCAATTCTTTCATGCTTCAGATTTCACGAAAGCCCATTCAAACACCCAGTTAGATCCAGATCCCATTTTGAACACTTCCTTAAGATCAGACTTTTATTTTAAGAATGTTTTCACATTTGTAACTTTATATTCACTAATGTGCAAATGTACTCATGACTGTCTGTCTTCTATTTAATAGGCAATAAACTCAAAGAAAGCAGGACTACTTTGAGTTTATCATTGGACCTCTACTACACATAATAGTGTCTAATGCCTAGAAGGGGCTAAATAAATTTTTATTGAGTAATTTAAATGTTGGTTTGCAGCTTTGATATGAATAGATATAATTGAGTAACATTATTTTAATGGCTACATAATATTCCAAAGTATTGATTACTATGATTTATTAAAACAAGACATGTTGGTGAAAGAAAAGTTTGCTTCCAAATTCTATGACAGCGCTGATGTGATAAACATTCCAGGACATCCTTGTGTATGCTATTAATCATTTTCCTAGAAAAGATTCCAACTTTCCCCTCTTCAGTACTTTTTCTCATCAGTCTGGTTCTAACAGTTTTCCATTTTTCAGAGTTTCCTCCAACTTTCTAGCATATTGCTGATGCTGGAATGCATTTTCATTTGCTGGTTCCTTTTTGCTGTTGTTTACTTCATATTTTTGTTTAATCTTTTTATTCATTTTCAGTGAAACACATCTTATGCTCACATTATCTTTAACACAGTTCATTAAAACTATTTACTCCTTACAGTTTGTCAAACCAAATATGCATCATCTAATTTTTAGTTTCCTATATACTTTACAGTATATAATATGTACCTAGAATGTTACAGTATGTACCTAGAACTGCTAGTTCATCCGTTCTTAGAAAATTTGTTAGATTCAAAATTTAAATTATTTGCCAAAGCCTCCATAAAGAGCAACTGACAAAGCCATAATTAAACCTATGGATCCTAGCTCTTTCATTGGCAGAAAAATGGTAAAATAATCATTAATTGTTTTAACGTGGTGGCACAGTGGCTTCAAAAACAAAATAGACACCCTTAAAATTAATGTTTTTAAGCAAAAGTTAAAACTCAATTGAGGAAAAACCTGAATTAGCTCAATCCTTTTATTGCCTTCTTTACTCTTGTTAATACCTTCACATTGGTCTACTCTGAATTCAAAAATAACGCACTGGCTTTCTTACTTAGCTGAGTCCTCAATAAGCAAGCCCCAACCACTAACATACTAAAACACCATTCGCAGATATGTGTTATGTAACAATATTGCTACAAAACCTATTTGAATTAGTCAAAATGCATTTATAAATAGTCTTATAAATGTCTGTTACACTGATGATCCAATCCTAAGACCTCTGTTCTTTGGGTATGCTACTCAAAAGCAATCGGCAACTGATTTTTTAAATAATGCTCTTTAGAAAAAAAAGTCAGTGGAATTATAGACAATGTAATAAAAAGAGCCCCAGATTTGCAATAGTATATTTAGACAATAATGCTGATTCTTTGGGACAAACTTGGGCAAATCAATTAAATTTTATGACCATTTTATTTGCTTTTTTAAAAAGCTGTTCATGAGATGAAGATGCACTAAATTGCTTTCAAATGCCTTCTCCTCTAAAAGTGAAAAATTACTGTATTAGTTTGTTTTCACTCTGCTGATAAGGACATATCCTAGACTGGGCAATTTATAACAGAAAGAGGTTTATTGGCCTTACAGTTCCATGTGGCTGGGGAGGCCTCACAATCGTGGTGGAATGTGAAAGGCACGTCTCACATGGCAGCAGACAAGAGAAGGGGGCTTGTGCAGGGAAACTCCCCCTTTTAAAACCATCAGATCTCAGGTGACTTATTTACTATCACAAGAGCAGCATGGGAAAGACATGCCCCATGATTCAATTACCTCCCAACATGTGGGAATTCAAAATGAGATTTGGGTGAGGACACAGCCAAACCATATCAATTATGATTCAAACCAAATTACCTACTGGAAGTCATGGGTGAACTGATTGAGCTAGAGATGTCTCTGGTTGGGTGAGCACAATGCTACTTGCTATATTTCTCCCTATTTTAGTAACTTTGAGTGGGGTGTGCATTATCAAATTCATCTCCGGGTCTTCTTTACTCATATATTCTAAAGATATTAGAGTTCTTCCCCCAAGTGGTACCATACTTCATAATCAGCACGCCTGTGTTACTAAACCTTCTCTCTAATGTGTTCCTAAGTTCCTATTAACAAAAAGTCTATCAGTGTACCCTTTCAATCAGCTAAATCAGATCCCTCTGTGAAAAAACTCTCAAAATCCTAGATTTTAAATAACATTGCTTACTTACATTTAGCATTTTCACTAATCAGCTTCAAACAAATAGCACCAAATTAACATTTTAGGCAATCCTTTGATGCCCAATCTGGCTTTAGAAATAGAACTAACAGAGAAATCAGCTTTCCATGTGGAATTATTAGTTTTGCTTCCAGAAATATCTTATAGACCATAGTTTTCTCTTAGTTCATGAAAAAAAAAAAAAGCAGAAACAATCATCAAAGCCTCTAATTTTGCCCAAGATGGCCAGGCTAATTGCTATGAAAAAAATCTCTTCTAGTGTCCATGATTACATTAAATAATGCTACCAATTTCTTCAGAGTTGGAGGCAGTATAGAATAAACAAGTCCCATGAAATACTCTAAAGAGGTCAGTCATCTATGGAGGGCCAGAGAGTAAATATGTTAGACTTTGTGGATCATGTATAGTTACCATCACATTCCCTTTTATTATTAGCTTTCTTTTCTTTTACGTTGTAATGGTGAAGAAACCATCTTAACTTACATTCAGAAATAGGCTGTTCTCCATGAGCCATGGTTTGCTGATAGCTGCTTTAGTGTATTTGAGTAAAACGCAAAAGCAACAAACCTAAATTCCTTCAGGGACCATATGCTAATACAAATGAGTGAAGTGAGCAAGGTGGGACTACAGTATACTAAAGAGAACATTCTCATTTAAAGTAACCTAGCTTTAATCAGTAAATCTATGCGTGAATATGAGACTAACATTGCCAAACTGCTAATATTTCAAGAGAAAAAAAAATCTTAATTTCTTTGTGACATCTTTTAATTCAAAAATACTATTGATAAACTCTAACAACTGAAACATCCACAAAATACACACTTTGGGCAAAAAACGTGAAACACAAATACAATAATTATTGCATTTTTACTGATTTAACAGTTTATAACTTCTGATATAGTTAATATTTTTAAAGTTTTAGAATCAAAATACACTGATTACAATTTTGGGTTTGCCACTGATTAACTGTATATTTTAGTTACATATACATGTAAAAATATATACATGTAAAAATAAATGTTATATATGAATAATAATATATGAATACATATAAAACAGAGAGCAAAAGGTATATGATAATTAAAAGTAAATTCTGTGAACTATGTAGGGCAGTGCATGGCATAGCAGTAGTGAACATTGCTGTATTTCTTTTATGAACTTCTCAAGAATCATTAAAGGCACAGTAGTGATTTGTTTTGTTTTTAGGAATATCAATTACATGAACTACATGTTTAGGCAGATCTAATAATTTCCAAAGCTCATCTGTGGAGGTGACATGTCTATCAAGGATTGGTTATATCTACAGAATAGATAATTATCTGCAAATAAATGACTCTGTAGTGTTATTTTTCTAATTTTTTTATTTTAATTTTTATAGAATTGGGGATCTCACTCTGTTGCCCAGGCTGGTCTTAAACTACTGGCCTCAAGTAATTCTCCCACCTCAGTCTCCCATTTCAATGGGATTACAAGTGTGAGACACCATGCTAATCCCGAATTTATTTTTCTTAGGATAGTATTAAACTCAAGGTGTCTTTCATAAGATCACATGAAAGATCTACATAGAGGTAAATAATTGGAAATATACTATTTTTAGTATCACTGTTTCACACTGACTCATAAAGACAGACTGCAGTCATGGTAATACCTACAATTTTGATAGCTACCAACAATGAGTGTATAAAATGAATTAAGCAATATAGAATAATGATTAAGAATATTGACTTTCGTGTAATAATCTCGTTTCTAACAATAACCATGGTCCAATGCCATGGAAAACAGGCAACTAAATCTTCCCATGTATAAGGTTCTGTAACTCCAAAATGAGAATTTTAATTGTTATAAGGTTGAAATGAAGATTAAATTAGCTGACGCTTGGCCGGGCGCAGTGGCTCAAGCCTGTAATCCCAGCACTTTGGGAGGCCGAGGCGGATGGATCACGAGGTCAAGAGATCGAGACCATCCTGGTCAACATGGTGAAACCCCGTCTCTACTAAAGATACAAAAAATTAGCTAGGCATGGTGGTGCGTGCCTGTAGTCCCAGTTACTCGGGAGGCTGAGGCAGGAGAATTGCCTGAACCCAGGAGGCGGAGGTTGCAGTGAGCCGAGATCGCGCCATTGCACTCCAGCCTGAGTAACAAGCGCAAAACTCCACCTCAAAAAAAAAAAAAAAGAAAGAAAGAAAGAAAGAAAAAATTAGCTGACGCTTATAAAGATCACAGTAAGTGTTCAATAAATGGTAGTTGTTTCTGTTATAATCACTGCTATCATCGAACCACATCATGTAGTTAGTGGATAACTGGCTCACACATCTATAGTTGTTGATGACAGGTGATAAATTCAGATAAAAAATTTAGCCATTCACACTTTTCAATGACAAATTTTCTCTAAGCTAACATGAAATCCAGGCAAGACAGTATCATTAAAGGGCATGATAATTAGTCAGCATATTCGCAATCAGCTGCAATCAATTTCAAGTTCTCTGTGAGACGTTGGCTCGTCTTAACATTTGGTTTCTCAAAGTATGACTGACAATATTTAAGATTACTTTATTCTCCTAAATATTAAGTTCTTCCAATCTTTACATTGAGAATTTAGGGAAATATACCAAGAAATACAAATATCTCTATTTATGTACTACATATGATTAACATCAATCATCTTGATGGAACAGCTTCTTGCTTTCATCACCATGGGACAAAGAAAGACCAAGAAAGAACAGTAGTAAGAATGAAGGTATATACATGTATATATGTATATGTGTGTATATACACGTATATATGTATATGTGTATATATACACATGTATATGTGTGTATACACATATATATGTGTGCATATACAAACACACATGTATACATAGATACATATGTATATACACATATATGTAAATGTATGTACATACATATATACACATATATAGCATATGTGTATATACATATACATATGTACATATATGTGTATGTGTGCATATATAAATATATATGTATATATGTATCATCATTCTGTGGATGATGGTTATTACTACTGTTGACTCAAGACTGGCATTTTTGTTTTAATCATTTGCTTGATGGCTACTTCCTTTACAGATAGCAATAATTAGGTATGCATAGATCTTTCCTCAGAACCTGGCACATGTCAGAAACAGCAAATATTGAATTAATTTAGGGTGAATAAATGAAGTATGCCACTTCTTTACAAAATGCCACCAGTGGGACTTACCAGATACATGTATGATCTTATTTTATTTCAATGTCACCATCACCTGTTCTAAAGCATCTGATCTCCCACACATGAAAATTAAGCTTTTTCGAAAAATCACAGCATTGCAGTTGGTTCTGATTGCTTCGGTCAAACTTTATACTGACTTATTTTGTCCTACAAAATACATTGCTGATTCACATCTTTTTTCTCCTTTGTTCATGTAATTATTGATCACTTCTGTCTAGAATTGCCCTTGCCTTACTTGTCTGACTCACTTATTCTTTCGGAACTCAACTCCAGTATTGCCTTCTCTCACACCCCAGTCCAGGTTTAGATGCTCTGCTTCGCCTGCTTATCATATGTTATCTGACTTTTGCTGTCATTAACTGATTTTGTCTCTTACTCATGAGGTTATATTATTTTCAAGGACAAGCACAGTTTCAGTGTCTCAATTAATTATAAATGTTTTACCAGAGAGTCAGTTCATATTTCCTTACTATACAGTAAACATATGTTGAGCTGTACTAAATATTGCATATAGATTGTACCTTCTTAATACAGTTTCTTGACTTGGATTCAAATAAACAATTTTTATTTTTGCATTGGTCTGCATAAAATGCTACTTAAAGACCCTTGTAACTTTGCTATAAAAGTTGAACTCAAGAGATAAGCAGTTCTGAAGTTTTGGGAAAGGAAAGAAACAAGGATTTGAGTCTTCTTAGAAAGATGATCTCTTGTTACTTATTTTTCCTTTGCTGGATCCTTATATTTTCTAGAAAACTTTTATTTTGCTACTGCTACTTCTACTTGGTTTCCTTAAAGCATGATATTTGAATAAAATTTATGCCTTAGGAAGAATGTGTTTCTTTTAAGCTATAGGGTTTCCAATATCATACTGGCATAGATTCAAAGGAGAAGTTCCATGTCGAATTTTGTCCTTCAGGAAGATCTTGTTCCCTTACAGTTCATTGCATCAGGCTATATCTTTCATTTAAAATTTTTTCTTTGAGAATGCTGTGAGTAAAATGTATGGCTCTCTTTCCATACCGGCAAAATCCTCTATAGAGCAGTGCATAATGGAAACACTTATAATAAGACATACTACTGACTTTCCATGTCTAACATTTGGTTTTCTAATGTTTGTGAGCTCTACTAATCAGCCTTATGGCAATTGGTTTTCTGACCATAATTTGAACAGAAAATACTACTGAATTAAATTGTTTTTAATTGAAGGAAAGTCAGTGTAGTTTTTGTGATACATTTTTACTAAGAGAGACCAATATCATATGTTCCCATTGGAATTAGACTCAATTAACCTATTAGTGTTAGATGCATAAGTACCCATCCTCATATGCATGACTATTGCTCACCAAATTATACTGAGTACTTACTATACACTACAACCTTTGTTTAGAGATAGCATGCATTATCTTATTTATCAAATATCTAAAGTAACTATTATTCTTATTTTATAAACAATAGAGGCAAAGAAAGTTCAAAGTTACATTTGAATTAAATAACATGTTAAATAAATGAAAATAGGTTTTAATTTTTCATCCCAAGATAGGAAACACATGCTTATAGCACAGGTCTGCATTGACCTCTCTGTTCCTGGAGGCTGAGGTTATGCAATTTTTATTCTAGACCAAACTTCTTGAAAATGAATAAAATTATATTGCATTTATCTCCCTGATATTCATTACATCATAGGAATGTATTTAATTTTTGTACCTGAATATTGAGCATATGTTCATACATACATGATTCAAGATTTCCAACTCACTCCTCCATAATCATCCTATTTCTGTTCCAGGATATATATATATATATATATATATATATATATATATATATATATATGTGTGTGTGTGTGTGTGTGTGTGTGTGTGTGTGTGTGTGTATGGACACATGTATACATATATATGTATATATGTACATATCTATTAATGTGTGAATTAATACTGAATGAGCCTTATGTGGCGAGCACTTTTTATGTGTTTGCCATGTATGATGTCTTTCAGCACTCACAAAAAAAGGGACATTTAGTATTATTATAAAGCTATTATTTAATCATTTTACAGATGACTAAATTAAGATTTAAAGCCATTAGACAATTATCCTAAATTCAAACAGCTGGTAATTAGTAGACATAGGATCCCAAAATTTTTCAAAACCTATTCCTTACTCCTAATTATGAAGTGTCTTGCTAAAACTCAGGTGAAAACAATCCATCTGTGAGAAGATGAGAAATTAGTATGCGAATTAGGTCTTCTAGATGAACAGCTGCTTATCAGACAGATAAAAGGATAAGTCTAAAACACACGATACATATCTATTTGACATGTGTGCTGTAATTAGACAAGGTTTCACCATGTTAGCCAGGCTGGTCTCAAACTTCTGGCCTCAGGTGATCCACCTGTCTTGGCCTCCCAAAGTGCTGAGATTACAGATGTGAGCCCCTGCACCCAGTCTTGACTAGGTTTGTGATTATGCTAAGTTAGACACACCCACACCCACACCCACACACACACACACACACACACATGTACATATGCATTTATTAAATCAGTCACTGACATTTTTAAAGTTCTATTATCTCTCCATAGATCTTGGGAGATTCATAGTTTTCCATATAAGCATCAGCTGAAACAACAGGTAGCTTATTTTTTTAATTAATTTTTTTCATTGTTATAGATTCAAGGAGTGCAAGTGCCGTTTGTTACAGGATTATATCGTGTAGTGGGGAAGTCTGAACTGTGTCTAGGCTGTTAGTGCAACCATCGCCTGAATTGTGTACATTGTACCCATTAGTAATTTCTCCTCCCTCCTTACTTCTACCCTCCCACCTTTCTGAGTCTCCAGTGTCTGTTATTCCACTCTATCCTGGTGTACATATTATTTAGCTACCATGTATAAGTAGGGATATGTGATATTTGACTTTCTGTTTCTGAGTTATTTCACTTGAAGATAACTCAGAAACAGTTCCATCCATGTTGCTGCAGAAGACATAATTTCATTCTCCTTTGGCTGAGTAGTATTCCACAGTATGTATATACACCACATTTTCTTTATTCAGTCATCCTTTGATGAATATTTAGCTTGATTTCACATCTTCACTATTGTGAATACTAACACAATAATTATACAAATGGAGGTATTTTTGATACAATGATCTAGATTTGAGGGGGCGGATAGATATCTGGTAATAGGATTGCTGGGTCAAATGGTAATTCTATTTTTGGTTGTTTAAAAAATCTTCATACGGTGTTCAATAGGGGTTGTATTAAAGTATTTTCATAAAATTCACAAATGCCCAAAATCCTATGGCCTATTTTATAACACCTTTTCTTTCTTAGTGTTAAAATCAGAACATAATATGTTAATTATATTGGTCAAATAAATTTAAAAATTTATTATTAAAATAAATTATAAGTTCCTGCTAGATAAAAACAAAAATGATTCTTCATTTGGACAAATAAGTTACTCTTCAAAACCACGTAAATGGAAGCACAACATATTTACCAGCCTAGAGAATAATGCAAACACTTTTGTTCTAAGGCAACTCTGAAAAATTGACATTGAAAACATCCACTAAACAGTTATTCCCATATAGGCATGTCACAACACAAATTACCTTGTATAAAATAAAAATACAGATTTAGAAAACCAAACCTATCAGGTAATGGAGCAGCTTAAAATTTTTGTCCCTGTATTTCCCCATTTGTGTCCTATCAACAACATAGACAGCAGTCTAGCTGCCAATAGGACAGCAAGCTCAGGAAAGGCAAGATGTGCTAGGATAAAAAATGAGGGCCAGATGAAGGCATTGTCAGTTTGAGTGGGTTAGGAAACTGGAAGTCAAAGGGAAGCAAGAGGATCACAATTCTCTCAAGCAAGCAAGCAAGAACGCAGTCAGAAGAGAGGATTGACAGTGCTTGTGATGAGTTGATACGGAAAATCAGGCTTTTACATTCCTTAGAGACAGAAGTCAATCTCACATTAAGAATAATTTAAGACCATTGAGTGTTATTGAATAAAGAAAGAAGTCCGACAAAAGGAAATATTCTGACAATTTCCTATGGCTTTTAGACAAACATATTCAGTGTCCAAGTAATCATTTCATATATAAAATGCATACCCTATGGCAATATTGATCAATATTTCCCTATGTGCTCCCTCTCAAAGTCAGCCGAAGTACAATTAACTGAAAATGATCTCATGTATCTTAACATCCCTTGATTGATAAGGATAATTTCAAAAGGCCATTCAAAATCCAGAGTTTAACAATTTCATACCATGTATGAGAACCTGATGCTTAGACTTGGAAATGAAGTAATACTCTTGGGTAAGCTTAACCCCCAGAAAGGATTCCTGCAACTGCAGCAGAATTAGAATAATAAAGCTTTTCATCAACTTGCTGAAAGCCAGAGTTGTCACTGAACTATCTTCATGGGATGTAGCTTTCATTCCTTACATTGACTTGGCACCCAGACCAAACCCCTATTCATTCCACATCCACAACCAGTCTCAGTTCTCAATTCGCATGGCATTCTCCAGGCCACTAGCCACATTTGCCAGGATATTATGTTTTCTCCCCAGCACGCTTCCCAACTCCGACCCACGAAAGGCTTGTTTCTCAAACACAGAATTTATCCACAAAACCAAGTCTAATTGTCAAAGGTTATTTATAAAAATCATTTTACTCTAATTTTATGGGTTAAAAAAGAGCATTTTTCTGATTTTTTTTCTATCCATAAATCCTGCCTTTACTTCCACAAAATAAACAGTGACTTAGGAACCTCGGTCAGTTTGGAAAGCTCTTAAAGGTGCCTACAAATCTACTGATTGTTGTAAGTTCTGGAAAAACAGTAGTCTAAGTACTATAGACCTAAGCTTATTATTATAGTGCTAAGGAATCAGATACCTGCCATTCATCTTGACATACTGTACACTGTGATACATCATATTAGTATTCATTCTGGATTAAGCATATGCATACTAGTAAACAAATATTAATTGCAGCAATACTACTAAAAATAAAATCAAGGAATGATCAGAAGAGATTATAAATGATAATGTAGACCTATTCTCCCCTACTAGAAATCCTCAACAAAATTGCATAGATAAATAGTGTCAGAGGAACAAACAAATAGAAAGGAAAAAGACTTTAGTCTAAAAAGAGCAAAGGTAATCAGTATATGATCAGTCAGGATGGAGATAAAGTAAACATACATAGTTCCATACACCTGATATAAGACAAAGCCTGAAGGCTTAAGGGTGAGTATTGATCACCATGGATGGGTGACATGGGGCAAAAATAGGGGGAATTTTTTACATGCAAGATATTGGCAAAATGGATCTCTAACATATTTGCATTTACAATCCCAGTTTTTTTCTAAGTTAATGCTATTCAAGAACACTGTGGCATCTTACTCCAATGTATGCCTTTCATTCATTCTGAAACAAAATATATGAAATAAAAATGCATGGTATCCTGCTAGAGCAGGGGGAGATATACACTCCAGCTATCTCCAGTGAGTCCTCAATGAAGACTTTCCTATAATTCTCTCAGAATTTTCTGCTATCACAGTCTCTAATCCTTTCAAATGTGTATTCTATAGCCCTTACAAAGGTTATATTTAAGAAGTCACGTAAAAGATAACAGGGTGATGAAAATTCAATATTAATGGGCAGAGCTAATCATGCAGTGGATCTCATTTTGCAATTATATAAATGAACTATTTGTATGATCCTGAAAGAGAAGTAAAATAGACTCTTTCAACTCCATATGTATTAAACCAGTGTGAATAACTCACGCATTTCTCGTAGTGAAATAATTATGTATTAAACTCATCTAAGACAGAGCATGTATATATAATCAGGATACTTTAAGAATTTATGAACAATATACCCATATATAGACATATATGTGTGTGTGTATATATATTATATATATACATATATGTATATTATACATATATATAATATATATATTATACATATAATATATATATTATACATATAATATATATATTATACATATAATATATATATTATACATATATATAATATATATTATATATTATATATATATTATATTATACATATGTATACATATATTATACATATACATACATATATTATACTTTTATCTAGTTGTGTGTGCAAATACACATGAATACCTATTTGTATTTATACATATATAATATATATTATACGTATGTATAATATATATATTATGCATATATAATATATGTTATACATATGTATAATATATATATTATACATATATAATATATAATATATATACATATATAATATATATTATACATATATACATATATAATATATATATTATACATATATACATATATAATATATATTATACACATATACATATATAATATATATATTATACACATATACATATATAATATATATTATACATATATACATATATAATATATATACGTATTATATGTATATATGTAATATAGTTATAGTATAGTTATATACATAGTAACTTATACTATATATATAGTGTAAGTTATGCTATAATAAAAATATGTCAAGATAACCTTTTATCTAGTTGTGTGTGCAAATACACATGAATACCTATTTGTATTTACTTTAACATATTTGTGTGTATTTCAAGTAGGTTAAATAATTTTTTTCTTTTAAATTAAAGAAAATTGGTTCTGTATTCTCATTCCATAGATGACCATTCTAAACACAAAAATATCATGTAACATATATCACTCTGTCTCATACGCTAAAAGACTAACTCCCTGAGTGCCTGCGTGGACATTTCAGATGTGTGCTCCACAAAAGTTTGTACTGAATCAAAGAAAATACAAATCAAAGTAGAGTATTATGACAATAGCAACTTAAAGCCATCTCTAATCTGAATGACTAATGTGTTTCCTTTGGCAAAGAGAAACACTGGTGCATGTCATGTACATTGGGTTGATTTTTTCCATAAAGCAGGCTGCTCTGATAATCTCTGCTTAATATAAAACTGTCTCGTGTCTTCAAAAGAGTCTGTAATGAAGGGTCATGACATAACAGATTCAGGCAGGGAGGTTTGTTCCAGCATGTTCTCTAAAGCACTAAAGTGCTTTAGGGAACAGTAAGTGTTTAGTTTAAAGGTAACACAGATAAAGATTAACCCTGCAACTTGAAAATTAGCTAATTTGTGGATAAAGTACAAGTACTTGACAAAGGCATCAGAGCTTCATTGAGAAGTAATTGCAGGTTGAGGTCACAGCTAAGCCATGTATCCTGGATCATTGTTTTGCATAATGCTGAATGCACAGTCAACTCAACAAATTAAATGGTGTTGACTTGTCTTTTGCATAAGGAACTAAAGAGTCACAGCATCAAATAGCTTTAACTAGCACTTATTTGTTTATTCAAAAAATATAAACCGAATAGAAAAACATTTAAACATTCCAAGTATTAGCTGACATGCACACACCTCTAACTTAGTTTATCTACCATTATATTTAACTCAAACGTGAACATCTTTTGTTTCTTAAAGAGATTTGAAACAGTATGCAGACAAAATATGTCAAATAATGATGCACTGAAGTTGTATTGCTAGTGCTTATGTCAATTAAAAAGGCTGATCATTAGCATCTTACTGCCATATTAAATGAAAGAAAATTGGCTAAGTGTCCTCCCAGAGCAAATATTTCAAAGAGAAAACAGGAAAATTATTAGAAGGGTTTTTATGCTTTTATACAATTCAGTATACAAAAGAGCCAATGATCTTAAATCCAAAGTATGTCTGCATGGATGAGGAAAGATAGATGACTACTTTCACAGCAAACAGTAGAACTTGTAGGAATGGTAAGAAGTATCAATGGCAATTTATACAGGCTTTCCTACATGTTATTAGGAGGTATCCTAAATGACTTCCATGTTTTTCACATAGATTTCCTATTCTTTTATTTTGGTTTAAGCCATATGATTTCCTATGAGAAATAATAACATCATCTGGGCCACACAGAGACTCAATTTGCTAACATCTTTAAAAATGTTTTCCAAAAAAAAATCTGTAAGACCAACGAAAGAAACTAAGTAAGCAACTCATCTTGTGGAAAAGCACACATACATTTTGCAAAATAATAATTAAATATTTTAACAGAACTTAATAAGTACCACAGTCCAAGTTATATATTAATCATTAAAATGCAGTATAAAAATTATAGCAGATTTACATGACTGATCAAATGATTATGTATTGCTTTTGGCAAAATAAACAAATTGCATTAAAGCATAACTGTCTTGAATATTTCTTCATTGTATTACTTTGACTTATATGATCTTCCTCTCTGAATCATTAGAATCTCTACTTAAGTTTTTGTGGTTGTTGTTGTTGTTGTTGTTTTAGAGGTCTCATGTTGCCCAGGCTGGTGTTGAACTTCTAGCCTCAAACAATCCTCCCACTTCAAAGTGCTTGGTATTACAGCCATGAGCCACTGAACCTAACCTAGTTAAGATATTACAGAAATGATGTGTTTTACATCTTTGTTACTATTATTGTGATGGAAATCTAGGAAGTACAAACTTAATGGATGTGTGTAATTCTTCCTTGTCTCTATCAGATCTAATTTTTCTTCCATGTGCTTTAGCAAGAATTTCTCTCCCAGGAAACATAGTTTCTTCCTTGCAGTTATTGGGTTAAATATTTTTTTATTTGCTGTTCTGAGCTGCAAGACTACTTTGCCCAGAGGTTTGTTTGCCTGCTCAGGAGATGAAGAGCAAAAACAAGATGATTAAAGCAAGGCAGAAAACAAGAAAGTTAGACTGAACAAAGAAAAGTGGTAAGAAAGCAATAATAGAAATACAAAAAAATAAAGTCTACTTTAGCAAAAGGTAACAGAATGAGATTATTACAGTTTCACATGCTGAGACTTCTCATGTTTCACTTTATAGACTGTTTCATAGTGTGTATGTGTATGTGTGTTGGTGCATATATACATTTGTGTGTGTATATGTATTAAAAATGTCCAGATCTTAAATTTGTCCAATAAAACCAACTAAGGAATAAGAGAGTAAAGAAAATAAGATTTGTAAATAGCTTCACTTTCTGCCACGGCGTTCGTGTTCTCTACAGAGGCATATGTGGCCTTTTGGACAGAACGCAGGTTTTAGGGAGTGGTAATATTTTCTGGAAACTGAGAATGTTTGACTTTTATTAAACTCAATTACAGCTTAAAGTTGGGGAAAGGTATTCAAGTCAAAGGATATATTTGAGACAGTGTCGTCTAAAATAAAAAATAAATGCCTCAGAGCTGAGTACCCTTGTCATCACCACTTAATAGTTAGGGCTAGCCAAAATCTAACACAATGTCAGTTTACTTACTTTCTGAACTAAGAACTGATCTATCGTCTACACACAAAGCCAATTCCAGAAGAGTTTCAGATTAAGCATGTCAGAGACAATCACAAGGGTCAGGTATTAGGCATAAAAATGAATTATGAACATTTTTATAGCTTTGTACATTTGCTCCTAAATATAAACTTTCAGATAATTTGAAACAATGATGTTGGCATTGCACTTAATCAAGTTTAACGTCCAGGAAGCCATTCTGAACTCCCCAGAAGGGCTGGACGTCTTGCTCCTGTGGTTGCAGAGCAGTCTGCACTTTATTTCACCTGCTGCCTCGTCAATTTTTCCAACACCATAACAGCCTCAAGAATAAAGCTTTCCACATAGTATTCGCCCAACACCTGCTACAGTCCCTGGAACATAAGTGGAGATCAATATTTGCACAATGAATAATACAGACAAGGGAGACTGGTAAACAATAAAAATTTTATTTTTTGTATCTAAAGGAATGCATTGCTAAAAGTCAAGTAGCAAGAGGTAAAGAAAGCTGCCATTAAACACTTCTCTTCTGCTGTGAGACCTCATTTCAGCAATTTAGAATTACATTAAAAGAATTACTCTTTTAATTTATGCAGTTGAGGCTCAATTATAAAATTAATAAAATACAAAATAAAAATGGAGAAATAATGTTAAGCAAGATATCCTTAGAGATGTGGATTGTGATTATAGCTTTGATATTATCTAGCTTTAAAGCTTTTATCAAGATAATTCAATTGCCCCAAGACTTAGTTTTTATCTCTTAGACAATGGGCTTAGATTAGTGGATCTTCCAGCTCTAAGATGCTATCATCCTCTATCTAATATCTGTATATTGGCTAATAGAGTAATTTAAGAAAACTAATTAGGACTCACTGTCTCTACTACGCATGTTTTTCCAATTCATTGTTGTATAACTAGGCAATAGTATGCATACTGGTTGCCCTGCACCCAATGTGACTCCCTACAGTTATTCTCCCTACTATACTGAGTTACCTTTAACCAGGAACACAAATCTGATCTTGGTTTACTCCTCCTCCAAAGGATTTCCATTAATTCCAAGTTAATTCCATTCCAAACCCTTTACCATAGCTTTCAGCAATCTACTTCTTGCATGCCTATCATAAGACACTCTGATTTTGTACTCTGCTCTAGTCTTAGTGAGTTTCCTTCTGTGGCATCACAGGGATATGCTCTTTTGCCTTTGAAAAGTAGTGTTCCTTAGAACAACCTTCCCATCTACTTGTGATGCAGCTAAATTCTATGATTTATTGATCAGTGGACGCAAAACAGCAGAAGGCCTTAAACACAAAAGGCATTCAAATATTTGACTAAATGATTTTAAATCACTCAAGCCAGGAGAAAGCTTTTTTTTTTCTTTTTCCTGGTGCAGTAAACACTCTTTTAAAACCTGCAAGTCATTACCTTGGTTTATAAACGGTTCACAATACAGGATGCCTATTGCGCTGAAGTAAAACTGAAGCTAGGAAAGCACTAATTGCCAAGACTGTTGCAGGAAAACAAATACTCTTCTGTAACTGTACACAAGTTACTCTGCAAAAAGCAAAGCCAGGCTAACTGAAGAGACAGCTGCAAAACATACAATGATATAATGTGTTTGCCGATCCGCAAAATCATTTGAAAGTTGCTGCTTCAACAGCTGGTATCTGGGAAGTGTAAGCATCGTTTGGTCTAGTTAAAATTACAGAGAGCAGGAATGTTTATTATGCACACAAAAAGGAGATTCGGATGTTGAAGTTACAGCACTTTTAAAAGTCTGGAACAGTCAATGAAACACTTGTTGACAGTTAGAAAAATCTCCAAGACAGTCATATTGGTTTAGTCATGTTCCATTTTCAGTTCTATTCTGTCTTATGATAACCATCATTCTCAGCAAACTGACACAAGAACAGAAAACCAAACACTGCATTTTCTCACTCATAGGTGGATGTTGAACAATGAGAACACATGGACACAGGGAGGGGAACATCACACACTGGGGTCTGTTGGGGGTGGGGCGCTTAGGGGAGGGATAGTGGTGGGGAGGAGGCTGGGGAGGGATAACGTTGGGAGAAATGCCTGATGTAGGTGACGGGAGGATGGAGACAGCAAACCACCATGGCATGTGTGTACCTATGCAACAATCCTGCAAATTCTGCACATGTACCCCAGAACTTAAAGTATAAAAAAAATCAGTGAAGAATATTAAAGCCTGTAGAACACTAAGCTTGGCCGAACTCACATACTTTGAGCCTCACCTGTATCTAGACTGGACAAATAGCATGCCCATGCTTCATCTTAGCATTATTATTTAACATGACTTAGCATTTACAGAACACTAAATAATTATACCCTTATAGGACCAGACATCACTAAACAGAGGAGTAAACTGAACTAAGCGGCCTAATAAAATGGTTTCCCACAACCTATCCCCTGCCACAAATGTTTCTCTAATCCCACCATGATGCCCAAATTTTCCACATTATTCATTCTTTTGGTTTAACAAAAATTTTCTCTAATGTCTTCTGTAGAACAGATACGTCAATAGCCTGACTTTGAAAGAGAAAAAAGCAAACAGACATGGTTTTATTGTCAAATATGGGGAAAATTGCTTTAAGCAAATCAAATGTTTTCTCTATTGCAGTACTTCTCAGAGCTTCGAGGAAGGGACCTAGTCAGCAGTTTCACACATGTACCTGGACTCTGTGAACTGAGCTCTCTTCATAAAACTCTTTTTCAGAGAATAATAATTAATATTTGAAAGTCATATTAGAAAATGCCAATTTACGCTGTTATAAATTGTTTAAAAAATTGGTTTTCTGAGGTGCATAGTACTTTGTCTCACACTAACATATTTACCAAACTAATAAATCCAGGTAGCAGTCCAGTCACCTGACAAAGGAAACACCATTTTCTTGTCCTCATAGTCCCATAAGGAAACAGGTATATGTGTATAAAACTGATTCACATAAACATATTCACATGTATGTGTGTGTATAAAACATACTCCCATAAGAAAACTTCCCTTAGTGAGAAGTTGCTCCTGCTCTTTTCATATTCTTCTTACTCATTGGTTTTCAGTTTCAACTTTTATTTTAGATTCAAGGGGTACGTGTGCAGGTACTTACACGGATAGACTGTGTGGATGCTGAGGTTGGGGTACAATTGAACCCATCACCTAGTTAGTAAGCACAGGACCCAAAAGGTAGTTTTTTAATCCTTGCACCGCTCCCTGATTCCCTCTCTTCTAGTTCCCAGTATCTACTGTTCCCATCTTTATGTCTCTGTGTATGCAATGTTTAGCTCACGTTTCTAAGTAAGAACATGTGGCATTTGATTTTCTGTTTCTGTGTCAAATTGCTTAGAAAAATGGCCTCCAGCTGCATCCATGTTATTGCAAAGGACATGATTTCATTCTTTTTTATGATTTCATAATATTCTATGGTGTGTATGTAGCACATTTTCTTTATCCAGTCCACCACTGATGGGCACCAAGGTTGATTCCATGTTTTTGGAATTGTGAATAATGCTGTGATGAACATAGAAATGCATACAACTTTTTGGTTAAACAAATTATTTTTCTTTGGGTATATACATAGTAATGACATTGCTGGGTCAAATGGTAGTTCTATTTTTAGTTCTCTGAGGAATCTCCAAACTGCTTTCCACTGTGGCTGAGCTGATTTACATTCTCACCAACTGAAGATGCACACCTAAAACCATCTGATCTTTGACAACGTCTACAGAAATAAGCAATAAAGAAAAAATTCCCTATTCAATAAATGGCCCGGAGATAACTGGCTAACCATACACAGAAGAATACAATTAAATTCTTACCTTTATCATATACAAAAGTTAACTCAAGATGAATTAAAGACTTAAATGTAAGACCTAAAACTATAAAAATCATAGAAGATAAGTTAGGAAATACCCTCCAGGACATTGGCCTTGGCAAAGAATCTATGACTAAGTCCTCAAAATCAATTGCAACAAAAATTGGCGTAGATGACGGGGCAATGGATGCAGCAAACCACCGCCATGGCACACGTACACCTATGTAACAAACCTGCACGATCTGCACGTGTACACAAGAACTTAAAGTATAATAATAAAAAATTGACAAGTAGGATCTAATTAAACTAAAGAATCTCCTCATAGCAAACAGACAAGTTACAGAATAGGAGAAAATATTTAGTAGCTATGCATCCAACAAATAATCCAGAATCTATAAGAAACTTAAATCAAAAAGCAAAAAAGCAACCCCATTAAAAATCAGGCAAAGGACATGAACAGACATTTCTCAATAGAATACATAAAAGTGGCCCAAAAAACATGAAAAAATAATCAGAGAAATGCAAACTAATCAGTGAAATGCAAACTAAAACCAAAATGAACGCCATTTCAGACCATTCAGGATAATTGTTATTAAAAAGTCTCACTCGTGTATTTACTGCTTCCCAGGGGAGGAGCTGTCACTATCTGACAGAACAGTCAGGGAGATGATGTTTAGTCTAGTTTGTTAGTTTTTGTTACTACTGTCAGGGACAGAACCTAAAGTTTTCATCCACATAGGCCATTTCCTTCAGCCTCAGAATCCCCATTTCTAAAATGAGGGTGGTAATATCTGCGTCAGTGGTGGTTTCGCTATTAGAATTGTGACTAAAATGCTTTGTAAAGTCCTGGCATTGTCAAAAGACTCAGGTTTTTTTTTGTTTGTTTGTTTCTATCATAAAATTAATCACAACTGCATACAAGGTCTATATAATCCATGCAGAATGTATTGCTCTTGTCAGCAGCAAGAGGCTAGAGGCTTAGTCTTTTTCTTCCTATGATTACTGAGGACAATGTCTGACACGTGGCCAGTTCTTTGCACATATTTAGAGAATAAATTCTCTAGACAGAGGTAAATTACTTTCTTTGCTACTTGTGTTTTTATATCTTGCCTAAACTAGAAGCAGTCACTTAACCTTTTAAGAGGCCCCAGTTTTTGCATAGCTGTATAGCAGAAATAGATAAAGTTTAATGGATTTTTAACTGTAGAAGACAATTTCACTAACTAGTAAAATTTCTATTTCTTTAAAAGCAGGCTAAAATCAGGTCACATGAGGATAACTGAAGAAAATTCACAGAATGCAGTGGGGAGTCGCTTCTGCTTAAACTCACACATCGCCACGGAAATTTGTCATGTAGGTATTCATTTAAATAATAAAGTTTCTCTATGATATTTATTCTTAATCCAGAGAACTTCCTCACAACTGAGTATGAGTTACTTTAATATGAAAATTAGGTAAACCTCTATCATTAGGTAAACCTCTCCATGTAGAGAAACAATTTTGATTGAATACGGAGGAAATAAGAAAATTAAACCAGAAAAACCATGATGAAATATATTGCATAGTATAAAATATTTTGGTTTTGGACAGGGAAAATGAAGCAGATCATAGAAGGTCAAGAGAGACATGAGCAGTCAAGGGCAAAGGGCCAACTTCATGGGTTTGTGTGTGTGTGTGTGTGTGTGTGTGTATCTATGTGCGTGTCTGTGTGTGTGGGTGTATGTATGTATCTTTTTTATTTTTCTGAGGTAGAAAAATTACTTCACTAGTTGGATGAAGCTGTAAGTGGGATATAGTAGTAGTTTGGAGGCATATCACCCTTAGTTTCAATCAATTGAGCTCAGTTCAATATGACACACTCAGCATCTACCTCTCCAATCTGTTCATGCTGACATAAGGTTTGGAGGCAAATCATAGAAAAGATAAAGGGGAAGCATGTATGCTCATTACCTTCCATCTTCCCATCTCAATAGCACTTTCACTTGTATAAAGCTGCATCTCCAGCAGAGATGTGAGAAGTGCCAAGTGTCTACTGAAATCATACATGGTCAACAACTTGGGAAAAAATAAGGATGGAGAGGGAAAAAAATAGTAAGACTAGACTCAAGCCAACACTCTTCCTTGTACTTAAAACCCACTCATTCTTGCAGGAAACATGGTCTTGGGCACTGCAGTTGAATTCTTGTCATTTTTCAGTTGTCGTTATGCTGGTAAGCAGGTTCTACTACCCACATTCTACACCCTCCTTATTCATCTCTTTCTTGGTTAGTTACCATAGAGAGCCGACTCTTTTCTAAACTTGAGTTGGTCATATATTGAAATTTTCTTTACGTCTTTATTTCTATGCAAAATAAGCATTAACTCCCAAAGATATGTTTTGTTTGCGTTTTCTCAACGTTTGTAAAAGGAATTTTGCCCATTAGGCAATCAAACAAGAGAAAGACATTTTCTTCTTCCTCTGCCTTGATGAAAATAACATTTCTAAAACCATGCCAACATGGAAGCCACATGTGGCTATTTCAATTTAATTTAGTTAAAAATTGATGAAATCCAAAACTCAGTAATTCAGTCACACTAGGCATACTTTAGTGCTCATTAGCCACATGTCCATATTAAACAGAAATAAAATACCTACTCACAACAGAAAGTGCTATTGGACAGTGCTGTTCTAGAATTCAAAAATATCCTCATTAAGTAGAGAAATATGAAAAGCAATTAAAGTTATGAAAAATCCAATTTTGACTCAGAATAATTAAAGACATTAAAATAATACAACTGTTTCTGATACAGACTTTTCTGGAAAAAAAATAGTGACAACTAGGTCTACTGGAAATATTTAGACCAAAGCTGTGCAATTAAAAGAGAAAATTCTCGATAAGAGGCTAAATTACAAGACTTTAAAATTCCTAGGGAGTTTAATCAGAAAATTGAAAATATATTCAACTCCATAAAGCCATGATTTTCTGATTCTTAATTAACAGATATTTTTTGTTTTGTGACAAAATAGAGATAATTTTACTTTATATTCCTGGGTCATAGAAAATTGCTTAACTTATAATTCAGCAGCCTTTATTGTTTAAAAAGTTTTAATTAATTAAATAATGTAGGCTAGGCTTGGGTGATCATGTCTGTAATTCTAGCACTTTGGGAGGCTGAGGCAGGAGGATCCCTTGAGGCCAGGAGTTTAAGACCAGCCTGGGGAGCATAGCAAGACTCCATTTCTATAAAAATAAATAAATAATGAAAATTCATCATGAATCTGTGGCTCACTTCTGATCAATTATAAAATTATCTTGATAAACATCATCTTAATAATTCACAGATATTAACACAAAATTTAGAACCCTGAACCACGCAGGACCCTCATCCTAAAACATAGAAACACTACCTTTCAAAGAAAGACACGAATGTGTGAGAGGAAATGAAAGATGTTTTTATCCTATAATACCCTCAAGTTTTCTTTCTTCTAATAAGGATTTTTTAATTTCAAGTTTTCCTGAGGAGGTAGCAATTCTGAATTTGCGAAATCATTGCTCTTGAAGACACATAAAGCCTTCACTCTCTTACTGTTCCACTGTGGAAGAAGAGGCTGGGAACAAGTCTAGAGTGGGAGGCAGAGTAATTTTTTTAAGAAAGGATCTCCATATAACTTAAGTATAACATGAGCTCTTGAAAAGAAATAGTCTACTTCCCAAAGAATCATTCTTGTTTCCTCTTTTTGGATTCATTGCCTCTTCTGTTTATGTCTAGACACAATTAGTTGATGCTAGTTTAAGGCTTCATCGCTGAGAAGTGATGTGAAAAATCTGACTTGTCCCTAAAGGAATCACCCTATGTTTTTATTTTTTATTTTATTTTGAGACGATGTCCAAAAAGTAGACCTGTCACCCAGACTGGAGTGCAGTGGTGTGATCTGGGCTCACTACAGTCTCCACCTCCCAGATTCCAACAATTCTCCTGCTTTAGCCTCCCAGGTAGCTGGGATTACAGGCATGCACCACCACACCTGGCTAATGTTTGTATTTTTACTACAGACAGTGTTTCACCAAGTTGGCCAGGCTGGTCTCAAACTCCTGACCTTAGGTGATCTGCCCACCTCAGCCTCTCAAAGTGCTAGGACTACAGACGTGAGCCACCTCGTCCAGCCAGTTCTGTGTTTTTAAAACTGTGTGTTGTGTTTGGCTGCGTCGACCAAAGATATGCTTTCAGAATAGTTTATTTTTGTAAAAACCTTTCAGATTTTGTAATGCCTAGAATCTCATTTATTTTCCTGATAGGATTAAGAGGATGATCCAAAGTAGGACTGGATAATTGCTATGAATTGAGGAACATGGAGTTTCTCTTGCTTCCAAATACCCATTTCCTGTTTTCTTCCCCTCCCAATGAATAACTAGCCTAAGTAGCATGTCTGCTTCCTCTCTACGGGCATTATTTATTTCCTTGGGATAAAACTCTGACGTCTTCAAGAAACTGCAAATATGTTAAGCAAGACACTCAGTAGCACCTCGGTTTAAATTAGTATTAAAAATAAGTTCTCACTGTGTGTAATGACTCAAGTAGACAAGTATAAACAGTAATAAAATTGTGATTTATGAGAATAGATTCAGAAAGTATCTGGAGCCTGACCTATATTCTGCAGGGTGGTCCTATGTAGAACATTCTGTGTCAAAAGGGCAAAAGGCATTGACAGAAAATTAGCTTAGCAGAGTAAATAGGTATTCTGTAAATTTCTCAAGTGCTGTGCTTGCTAAGGGAAATAATATTCTTATAAAGTCTTATTCTTCAGCATAATAAATAGTCATTTCCATCAAAGACACCAAAGAGTATACCAGAGTTTTCCTGAATGAAGCTTCCTTTGTTGGTACTTAATCAACCTTCATTTTTAATCTGCATATATAAAAGATTAAATGCTAACTACTTAATGATTTCAGGGGGAAAAAAAAAACATTAGCTGAATGTTTAATCTCACCACAGAGCTTCTTGTACACCTATCTGAAAATCCAAGAATTGCAGCAGAGATTGGCAGTAGTAATGGTTATTTGAAACTCTGCTTCTATACAACAAATGATCTCTCTCAATGCTTTCATTCTTCAAATACAGCACTGCTCTGGATAGAAAAGACGCCCAACCGAACCATCTGTCAGAGAAGATAGCGTTCAGCTGGAAAAAGGCAGTTTGTTTTGCTGCACTCTTAAATTTTCTTGCTTCAAACTAGATGAAGTATGGGGGAACAAAAATCACTCTGCTTCTCAGATGCAACAACTGATGCACAGAAATAGTGATGGAACCCAGGGCTGGTGTCATTTCTGTCTAACCTAACTTTGGAATACAGTCATTCTACTCTGCAGATATTTTATATACTTCCTGTTGGTTAAAGGTCAGCTATCCAGGAGGCTGTCCTCTGGCCTATTTTAAAACACTGTGGGTGTTAGGACAATGTTTGATCTCAAAAGTATCAAGCAGAGGGTTTTATATATTATTCGACATGTGCTCCAACTCAGATCTGCAACCTGTCAGTTATGCCTTATGAAATCCAGATATTTTTGATCATCCCATGCAAACACTGAAGGAAAAGCAAATCATAACACAATGACTATCTTTTTTAAATTATCATCTCTTCAGTCTTGATACAAATTTCAAGGAATACATGTTATAAACATAAAGATAATGAATAAAAGGAAAAATAATAGAACTTTTTAGTTTAATCCTCAATGAATCCAGATTTTCTTTCTAATTTTTTGGTAAGTAGGTATGTTATTTTTAGAAACACAGAGGTACCTTGTTCCCTGTGGATGAAATGGGCCTCTCAGGAATTTGTTACATGCAAACCAGGAACTAGTAGTTCAAATAAGGTAATGATAGGTCCCTTAGTGTAGAAGGTTTTAAAAAGTCAGTTTACAACAACTTAATAGTTATTTGAAATACATTTCATGCTGACTGCTTAAAAGTCAATAGGCTCCAAAAGAAATAATAGAATTCATCTGACAGTGATAGTCTCTACACTGTATATACTAAAACCCCCATACAAATATACAACTGAGAAAGAAAAAGCAGATCATAACACAATGACTATCTTTTTAAAATCATCATCTCTCCAGTCTTGATACAAATTTCAAGGAATACATGTTATAAACAAAAAGATAATGAATAAAAGAAAAAATAACAGAACTTTTTAGTTTAATCCTCATTGAATCCAGATTTTCTTTCAAATTTTTTGGTAAGTAGGTATGTTATTTTAAAACAGATCCCAAGCAGAAAAAATACATACATACATATGCACACAAATAAATGAAGTTACTATAAGTATGGCTATTTTATTTTATATTCAAAATGGGCAAATAAGATTATCACCTCAGCTATCAAGAATTTTAAGTTTATTAAAAATTAAAGGTTTTTATTATATTAATAACATTTGTTCATGATATAAAAAAGTTATATCTGAAATATAATAGGTCCTCAATAAATGTTAGCTATTATTATTACTACTGTTGCTAATATTATTATCTACATTATCATGATTAGCTTCTAACATGTTTTTCATAAGGACAGCAAATGTCTGAAAATGCAAATAGAAAGAAATCTAGAAATTTGGTTCCATTTAATATTTCAAACATGGCAAGGCTTCTGAATAGAAGGAAACATAAGGAGAGCTTTTCTATTCTTTTTCAGATTAAGATCTACTTCTTGCGAGGTAATAATGATGGTAAGCACTGCACTCGTTTAGAAGAGGCTTTCTTTCATTCAACATACATTTATTAACCTCATGCCAGAGTTTGACGAAGGCATTGGAGATTTAGTAATGTAAAGAAACAAGAAAAATATCTTCACTGAACTTAAGTCTGGGTGGTTAGACGGTGAGCAGAGAGGGGACACAAACAACGTAAGAGAATAAATAATAAAAAGTGATGCAATTTTAAGTAAATCCCTCTAGGGAAAGAGTCACTGGAAGTAATTTGATCAAAATGTTTAAGAAGCTGAGGGAGTAATCCATGAAGATATTTGAGAGAAGATAATTCTAGACCAGTGAAACAGCGAAGGCAAAGACATGTCTGAACTGGAGGAATCCGGGGGTGTAGACAGAGCAGTAGACCGTTATATTAAAGGGTAAATATTTTTCAGATGTGTGAGTACACTACTACACATGCACATGCTAAATTCAGACAACAAACATTTTTGTTGGTGCCCTCACCACAGCCAAAAGTGGTGCAAGCTGAGTGGCATGAGTAAGACAGCGTTTGAGATGAATCCAGGAAAGTAACAGGGTGAGATCTTACAATGTATTACAAGAGCCTTGGCTTTTACTCTGAGTGAGCTGGGTAATCACTGGAAGACTTTCAGCTGAGAGTTGCTCATTTAAGTCTTAGCCTAATCATTTAGGACAGGCATATCTATTTTAATTAGTCTTCATGCAATTATATGAATCATTTCCAAGAAAGCAAGATTAATATGGTTACTAAGTTGTGATGAGAAAGTACAGTGAATAAGAAACAGAGAAAGAGTTTGAGAGGCAATGCTCTAAGTCAATTAGCAAATCTCAGTAAATCTTTCACAGTGAAAAACACTGCTATTACAAATCACAGTGATATAATACCATTTATCATGGCCATAGGTGCACCACAAGTTATTGAAATTACTCTTCAGGGAGTGCTATAAAAGTTGGTAATCAGATTCTGAGAATACAGAAAAATGCTAGGTAGTTTATCTAATTAAATTCTGAATCATACCAACTGCAAATGTCATAGCATATTTATTTTCTCAAGCATACTTCAAGACCCTAATATCCTGCTGCTTCATCCAAATGGGATGCAAACTGAGCCAAATTTTACAGCCAAGATTCACCAGTATCTCAAATTCTAGCTACCAAGATAAAGTCATCTGTTAGGGTTTAGAGTAGGCTCTAGAGGCAGTACAGAAAATCGGATGTCAGTACTTAAAGAACTTGAAGATATAGCCAATAAGATGTCTCATCCCAAAACTTGAATTCCAAGACAAATTACAGTGACTAAGAATGGTTGGAGTTAACTGGCTTTTTTGAATAGATGACATCTGATGTGAAACTTTCCTAGTAACTCCCAAAGGTAAGTTTATGAGTCCATATTCCCAACTCCACTTATTCCATTCTCCTGGTTGCCTACTCCATTGTTTCCTCAGCCAAGACTCCTTTCTTCAATATTCCATTATTGACTTTTCCCATGTAATGTTTACCTACTAGTAATGTCCACCAACTCACCACTACTGGGCTAAACCTTATCCATCCATTTCCAAGATGTGACTTAAGTTCCAATGTTGCAGTAGAGCAACCTCTGATAGGAAGCTCTTTTCTGATCTCCATATTTTATTATAGTATATGGCTATCTTCAAACTTATGCTCAGTGTTACGGTATTTTTTCCTGCAAACATTTCTCTAATAAGCTTCTTCAGGACAGTTAGCTTGCATACCACACCCACACATCCATATGTTCTGACAAAGTGAGAAGTGCAGGCTGACAGCTCCATATGATTCATGAATGCCTTAACAATCTCCAAGAGAACATGGTCAGAGACCTTGCCTCATTGCACTTACAGTGGTAATAAATGTAAAAGTCCAATCTTTTTTAAAAAAGTAGTTATTTTCATGATGATAGCTACCCACTAACATAAAGAGAAACAAAATTTTTTAAATGTAGGTTCAATCTTAGCTATTATAGATCAATGCAATTAGAACAAAATTACAGATATATTTTGAAGCAGAAGGATTTATAATACTAATTATTTGGAAAGCATTTAAAATAAATATAATCTTATAGTAATATGCTTCCATATTTTGAAATATAAAATATGCTACCATATTTCATAAAATAGAGGAGATGAATAATTAATCCAGTAGGTCACTGTCAACATTCTTCACCCAGTTAGGAGAAGCAGGCAGATGCAATAATCAAATGAAGCATAAGTTACTCTGTTCTGTTAAACATTTAGTGTCTGAGGGAAAATTATGCTCCAATGATGACATACATGTAAGTTGAACTCTAATTCTTCTTCAGCAGCTGCAATTCTTCTTTTCCTAAATTTCAAATAAATTAGAAAACCACAGGGGGAAATCTCTGGAAAAATGTGCTGGGCTTGATGGATTGTTCACAACTGATAAATAAAATGAACATCTGGGCCCAGGGAAAAAAAGGACACTTCAATGAGATGTATTTTTTCTTCAACACTGAAAACACTTCAAATGGACATGAAATATTGATACTGTGTATTCCTTTCAAGATGTGTTCTTTATCTCTGCTTCTGTTCCACTAAGTATTTGGCTGTCATGACAAATCCAGTTTTTCACCAAACTGGAAGTAATAAAATAAAAGATACACTGTGTATGGTGCACAATACTAGCAGAAGAGAAGAGAAAAATTCTAATATCCACTGAAGAGTTGCCCTGTTGCTTTGTGGAGGGAAGAGTGTCACAAAATACAGCACCATGGCCATTCGGGGAAGAAAGAGCGTAAAGTAAAACCAAGGCAGAAGCAGCTGTTAAGAATTCTGTCAAGGTACCAAAAAACCTTTACTACTTCTAAATGAACAAAAAAGGTTCACAAATTTGATTCATTATCTAAATTATGGTACCAAAAAAATGTAACAATAATTAATCGCATAAACATATTAACAGAAGTAGGCTTGAGAGTGTGACTATGTCTGCCAAAGTAAATAGCTGGACAGATTTTTGAAGCACAAGCTCAAGGTAGTACAATCAAGACATATAGTCACATTTTTAAAAAACAAATGAGAAAAATTGCTTATTTGTTTACCTTCCACAGTTGCAATCCCAACCATGTCTTGGTCTCTATGGGTGTTAGGGGTGGCGGTGAGGTAAGGTTATTTTATCATGCTTAAGCATAAATAGCATTTACTTCAAACACCTTTAAAAATAGACAACAATACTAAACTGTGAGAAGGGCAAAGATCACATGACCTCAAAATAACTATCTTGAAAGCCACATTGAATCAAAATAGGAATCCCTTTCAATGTCTCATGAGTAGAAAATAGATTTCAAATTACAGAGCACCTCTCATCCTCTAATAACAATACTGATTAATTAGCATAAATTTGTCCAGTCAGTGATCATCATGAACGCACAATGAATGTCCAAAATATACCACCAAATCTGCAACAGACAGTCCCAACTTAAATTTATCTGACAGGCAAAACACAACACTAGGAAATTGACCACCACGATTTCTCTTCTATGCATAATGCATTGAAGTCTCTTCATAAAATGCTGTTTTCCAAAGGGGACCCGAGTTTCTGTGTCTGCTGAGATCAGTGTCTAAGAATATGAAACACAGAGTAATTTCCTACTGTATACAACATGTGGCATTATCATATTAAACATCACACATAAATGTCCATTCTAGTCTTCTACCGTCTAGATTCCACAAATGTTCACAGAACGTTATAAAGCAGCAGGTAACAAGAGCAGCATGGAATAGCTTAGAATGCAGCGATCAGAAAAGCAAGCCTCAGAGGCCAGCTGCTGCTGTGCGACATTGCAAGAGTTTACAAACACCTCTAAACCTCGGTTTCCTAATTCCTAATTTAGGGATTATATTATGCAGCTCACATCACACAATAAGAGCCTCAGAATAACAAAACCATACTCCACAAAGAAGATAACTAAATCAGGTACTTTTCCTGTCAGTTTTCTTTGTTTTGTTGTTTTTAATTTTGTTTGATCTAAGGATATTCTACTAGGCATATTATATTCACATTACTGTGTATTAAAGTCACTTGGAATAGTGTGACTATCACTAGCTGCATACATGTTTAAGCCTATTTGTGTGTCTTATTTTTAATAGTAGCAGATTCTTTTAACTTTTATAATTAAGTTAATTTATGTTATTTAGAGAAATCCAAAATCAATTCTACAAGATAAAATGTATTCAAAGAAGAATCTGCTCTTGCTCTCCTGTCTCAACCCACTCCCAAAAAGAGATTTGCATGTGTATTCATTGTAAACCAACAGTAAAATTTAAGCTCCCCCCACCACCCCACCAACCATCTGAATGGACTTGCTCCTCAGCTAGAGCTCTTTGAAAATTTAACCTCAGGGACTGTTTCAGGCCATGATGGGAACTGAGGGTCATGCCTCATCATAGCTTTCCTTATTAACATCAACACAGACTTTAAGTCTCATTAGAAACATTCTACAACCTATTCTGTCTGAAGCCTACTACCTGTGGGCTTCCTCTGCAAATAAAAAATTTGGTCTAGACAACACTTACATAATCCAGACATTTCTTTCTATTGACTACAGGTTTTCAGATAAACTAAACTAATTGTCAACCAGGAAAATTTTATATCTACCTATAAACTGGAAGACCCCCACCAAATCCCCCCAACTTTGAGTTGTCCCACCTTTCTGAACTAAACCAATGTTTTTCTAAAATGTATTTCATTGAAGTCTTATCTCTCCCTAAAATGTATAAAACCAAGCTGCACTCTGACTACCTTCGCCATATGTTATCAGGACCTCCTGATAGCTGTGTCATGGACCATATTTACTTACATTTGGCTCTGAATAAATCGCTTCAAATATTTCACAGTTTGACTCTTTTCATCGACATCATTTATATTATGTGCCAATCAAAAAATATATGTCACCTGTGTAGGAAAAATGGTATCAAATAATACATATCTCTTTGCACTTTCTGTTTTTATCCCTAAACATATATATTTACATGGATTTGTGTATACACACACACACACACAATTTATATTATACGTATATAAATACAGATAATCCCTGGCATGGTGACTCAATTTACAATTATTTGACTTTTTCATAGGTTTATCGAGGTAGTAAATGCATTTTTGACTTATGATGTTTGCAATTTCCAGTGGATCTATCTGGATATAAATCCATCATAAATCAAAGAGCATCTATATATTTGTACATATATAGGCATGTGTGTATACATATATAATTTGATGACAATCCAGTATAGTTACGTTTATTAATCATTTTTATAGCTGTGAGATATTGCATTTGTATAGATGTGCTACAATACTATTAAAGAAAATCTGAACTCTTTCTAGTCTTTCACTATTACAAATGGACATACAGTGAATAGCCTTAGGTGTACTTTTTAAATATTTTTATCAATAGGTTTGTGAAATAGGTGTCTAAAAGTGTGATTGCTGAGTCAAGGGGTAAAGTATATATAATTTTACTAGACACTGCCAAATTCCTTTCCATAAAGAGTTGTAGTATTTTGCATTTTCAACAGCAATTCCCATGACAGTATTCACAACTTTTGGATTTTGCCAATCTAGAGGTGATAAATGGTAATGCAGTGTAGTATAAATTCCTGTATCTCTTTTTATAAGCAAGTATAAGTGTCATTATGTGTGGTTAGAAAACATTTGGTTTATTGTATTTTATGACCTGGTTTATGAATTTTCTTGAGAGACCCTAAAATATTGCCTGACTTCTTAAAAGAACTTTATAGGCTTAAAACTATTTCGGAAATGATCCCTTTAGGTTAAATTCAATGAAAATTTACCACAATATAGGGCTAGCTATTAGCCCAAACTTTTCTTTTTACAGAAAGATCCAGTTACCTGACATTCACTCAGGACCCTGTTTCCTTAATTATCCCATTTTCTCTCATATTTCAACCTTACTCTCAACTAACTCTTTGCCTGTAGCCCATACACAGTTTTCAATGATTTTTACCCTAAAAAAAATAAGAAGGAAAAGCATACAAATAATATAAAACAAAAATTTTAAAAAGGTAGTCTGCTGAATTTCATGTTTCCTCCATTCCTGGTCTTCTTCCCTCTTTGATCAGCAAAATTTTTGAAACTTACTTCTCTCCTGAGCTCTCTCTCTCTCTCTCTCTCTCTCTCTCTCTCTCTCTCTCTCTCTCTCTCTCTCTCTCTCTCTCTGTCTCTCTCTCTTTTTTTCAAATAGAGTCTCACTCTGTTGCCCAGGCTGCAACACAGTGGCGCAATCTCAGCTCACTGCAGTGTTGACCTCCCAAGGCTCAGGAGATACTCCCACCTCAGCCTCCAAGTAACAGGGACTACAGGCACACACCATCATGCCCTGCTAATTTTTTTTCTTATTTTGTGTAGAGATGGGGTTTCACCATATTGCGCAGGCTGGTTACCAACTCCTGGCTCAAGCAATCTGCTTATTATGTATGAAAAAATGTCCATAAATATATCAAACTTTCTATATCAAAATCTAAGTTTTTCTCCATAGCTAGATTTGCTTATCTTTATCAATTGTAAGAATCTTTGCACCACCTTCTGAATTCAGTAGGGCTAGAACCTGGCAGAATTCTAGACCATGATTTGAGTCCAGGTCCTTTGTTGACAGCCTATGGTTAGAGGCTGTACCCTAGCATATTACGATTGTAAGTCCTTCCTGCGTACTGCTCCCAAAATGATGCATGTAAAGTTGGCCATGCCGATTGCCTACTTAAAACTCTCCAACTGGCTCCCCATCTTCTAGGGTAGATCCCAAGCTGCTGTGAATATCATACGAAGACAACAATTTCCATGACATGGCTCCTCCAACCTCATCAGATGGAGGGCTGGCTGAACATTATAGTGTCTCCTATTTTTAGATTCAGTAGCTCTAGCCTTGGGGCAGTCCCATCCTCCTGTAATGTATCTGAAAATGCATGAGAGCATCTTTTGCACTCAGTGGAGGGGGTGAATTGCGCTGCTGACATTTTAGGGCTCAGAGGTCTGGGATATTAACACCTGCTGCAATGCTTATGTTGCCAGAGTTCCACAGGATGAAAGATCATGTATCCACAAATGCAAATAGCTATCTTGTTGATAACAATAGGCTCCTCATCCATTTGGGAAGACATGGGGAAGCTGCTTTAACTCCACTGGGCATGAGCTCAGAGATGGTGACTTGTCAAGAAGCAGTATACAAGCTGGGCACAGTGGCCCATGCCTGTAGTCTCAGCTACTCAGGAGGCTGAGGCAGGACAATTGTTTGAGCCTAGGAGTTTGAGATTCCATATCTTAAAAAATAAAAAGGTGGGTGGGCATTTTAAAGTGGAGAGTCCTTAAAAAGCTCAGATTTAGCATAGGAAACAGGCCATGCTGGCTGCACAGGTCCTTCTGTCTGGCCAGTGTGGGGAACCAGGGAAACCTTCATAATGTCCCCAGTGGTCAGATGACAGTTCAAATTCAGGCTCCATCACTTGCTGGCTGGGTAAACTTGAGCAAGTGTTTCTTGGGGCCTCAGTTTTGTCTGTAAAAAGGGAGTAATAAACTCAAAAGATTGTGGGTATTAAATATCTATATGTGCTTAGCACACAGTCTAGGTAGGGACTAAGTGTCCTGTGAAATGGTGATGATGTTTATCTTGCCATTTTCACAAATGCCACTCCTGGCTTTGTGCTTCTTAACCACTTTCTTACAATGATGTTTTAATTCCTGTGAAGAAATGGATATTCCACAAGGTATTTGTTCTTTCAAAGGCTTAGATGAAATGTTTTCACTCACCTGCTACCTCTTGGAACAACCAAAAAACACCACCTTCTAGAACTTTACATGGTAGTCACATAAATTGCTTATAATTTTTCCATAAATACCATGCAGTTGAGGGCTATACAACATGAGCATGCTGTTTCCTGCTTCTTGAAATGACTACCTTCCATCCTTCCCCCTTCTTCATCCTACGTCCAGTTCATGTTTTGGGTCACGGGTCACCTCCTCCAGGAAGACTTGATTCCCCTCCACTACTACCATCAAGGATAAACAAAGCAAAGCTCTTACAAGAGACCCACAGCATTGACTGCATGCTCTGTTACACTCGGAAAATCATTGTGCTGCTCTGTTTGCATTCCACGGCAAGCTCTGAGAGGATGATCATGTCTCCTCCAGCCATGTAAATCCAGCAATTAGCACAGTTCCTGGTGCCTAATGTTCACTCTACAAATATTTATCCAAATGTTCCAAGCATATAGAATATACTTCTGTTCCCTCTGCATAGAAAAACCTCCACATGGAAATGAGTTTGCACACAAAACAGAACAAAGTAAAGAGAATTAAGACCAGGAATGAGTAAGATAATAACAACAATGGAGTTACTCAGCAATGAGAGTGAGGGAACAGGGGGAGAAATAAAATAAATTATTTCCACTCACTTATAAAAGGGTTAGACATTAAGTCAATATAATAGACTTTTTAAAAGGTCAACTAATCAATAAATTTTGTGAAATTCATATCCAACACAATAATGTGGGTTGTATTTATTATGAAGTAGAGGTGGTAGTGAGTTTCTTTGTTATGCTGTAATCAGCTTTATCCTTGAAGGTATTTAATATTTTTCAGCACAGAAGTGAAAGTAATTCCTGGAGGACTCTAGTACAACACATTTGCATTACAACCTTTACTAATAGGTTTAAAATTATAGTGATTATCTCTAAATACAGTGACCTGCATGTTTAATATTGTCCAGATTACATTCTTTTGTTGAAATTAGCTTTCTGGAGTTCCTGCCATACTGAATTAGAGCCACATCCATCTATGCCCAATTAGATATCATTAAATATCTATATTTATATTACTTTCTCTTTGATTATTTTAATCATAATCCTAAAATATCCATACATCCTTAATGCAGTTTTCTTCAGATATTAACAAAGTTGCATATTTAATATAGATTGACATAAAATCTTTCTTAATAATAATACCTTAAATTTTCCGGGTGCAGTGGCTCATGCCTGTAATCCCAGTTCTTTGCGAGGCTGAGGTGGGCAGACCACCTGAGGTCAGGAATTCAAGACCAGCCTGACCAACAGGGAGAAACCCCGTCTCTACGAAAAACACAAAAATTAGCTGGGCATGGTGACATATGCCTGCAATACCAGCTACTCAGGAGGCTGAGGCAGGAAAATCACTTGAACCTGGGAGGCAGAGGTTGTGGTGAGCAAGATCATGCCATTGCACTCCAGCCTGGACAATAAGAGTGAAATTGCGTCTCAAAATGTTAATAATAACAATAATACCTTAAATTTTATGTACTTTTTTGCTTTTGAAAGCACTCATTTTTTTAGGACAGTTGATAAAATGTTTCATTAAAATTCCATGAGTTATTTTTTAGTTCTGACTCTTACGCAATACTTTAAAACTGTGTCACCAAATGTATTTCTTCGTTGAAATGCTCTAAATATACATTAATGGGTGTTGCAAATTTAAATTATTGACATTAAGTTCTCTCTCATGAATATGATGCAGTTCAGCTACCAACATTTTTAGAGCAAGTCATAGGCACCTGTAATGTATTGTATGCATATAGTCTAAAAGTTTAAGAAAAAAAAAAAAGAAACAGAAAACCTTCTCTAACTATAAACGCAAACCCCTGAAATAAATGAGTTAACGTGTTGTGAGTTTTAAACACGAAATTTTTAACACTGTCATTGCATTGTTTATAAGAGCTGAGCACTCATGAAGTATAATCTCACTGTGATCCGCCTTGCGTTACGGAGCTAATCTAATTTTAAAAATAAAAATACTTTTTATAAAAATGGCAATGCTATTTTCCTACTATTGCTTATTTTGTAATTTGATTAACATAACAACAAATGACAGGTGTATAAAATTTTGTTTTCCTCAAGCAATGATGATTGTATGCTTTGTCTTCACTATTCTTCTTGACTCTCATATTTTGCATTACTAAAAGCTATATTCATTTTTCATAACTATGTTTCTCAGAAAAATATTACTTATGATGACAATAGCTTCTACTGAATTATTCTGTCTCACTGCAATTACTTAAGGCAACCTGCTGTCAACAGTCACAGTTCAGAGATCCCGACAATATGTGAGGCTGTGAATGTTTACATTAGGCTATCTATCTCCTGTACAAATGTTTGAAAGTGTATTGGGTGAAGAGATAAATAGCTGCTTTTCTTATCTAACATTTATTAATATCCAAGAACATCAAAGACCAATATTAGCCTGGGTCATTAATTATAGCCGGCTTGGCTTTGCCTGCTGCAGCTCTCTTAGAGATGACTTCTGTACAGTTGTGAAAAATGGGGCCATTCCTCAAGGGCAGCCTCCAAAGCAAATGTGACTCTTGTTGCATCCCTGGCTGCTGCTGCCATCGTCTTGTAAATGTCCAATAAACAGGAGAAATAAGACTTCACACGTGTCTTCTACAGATATTCACACAACCTTACTTTCTCCTTCTATTTGAAATGAACTCCTCTTCCTCCTTATCCAATACAGGGTCAGCTCATGTGCCTCATCTTCATCAGGCAGCAAAGGAATTCATCTTGATAAATTATCTTATAGTGAAGAAATAATAATAATAGCCAAAGCTTACATCATTCAGAGACTGAACACAAGTTTAAAGTACTACCTGGTTTTATTTAGACCCATAATCTCTCAGGATCAGGCCCTGCCTCATGGGGTCATTATTGGTCTCACTGGGTTTTACAGACTTTCTTGCAATTGTTTATTCAAAGAAATCATTGAGTTCCTTATTCCCCTTCCTGTCTGGGCTGCAAGTCCAAAAGAAACTGACCGTATTTAAAGTTAAAATGAATGTTGCAAACACTTTGGCCTATTAGTTTGGCTTGTGCTCCTCAGCTCCTGGTTCCCCAGGAACTCTCCAACTAGCATTCTTTCCATGAACAGTTTCAGAGGCTCACATGAAACACAATCCTCTGCCATCCTATTATCCTCTGGATTCTGCTTCTCCCTGCTTGCTCTTCCTAATTTTTGAAAACATTTTGATCTACATTTTAGAGCTCTTTTCCTTCTACTATGCATCAACTCGCTCTAGATTTTCTCTGTGAGAGTTATATACCAAAAGTCTAACTATTATTCCACTGTCAATCTGAGACCACTCAGAATTTATCAGCTTCAATAGCCTAGTATACCCTTAAACTGATCCACAGACTGGAAGATATTATAAATACCAATCAGCTTAACAAAGATTGCCATGGAACCCTCTCCCAAATGCCGAATTCTCTTTCCTTCAAAGCATTTCTACTACAAAAGCAAATTCACAAATATTTTATTAAATGCTTCACTGATCATTCAAAATGAAGAAAGTCCAGTCCTTGCCCTCAAGAAATGTGTAGATATTTGGAGAGACACCAGCAAACAGGTAATTTCAAAGCATGAATAAGGTAAGAAAAAGATTCTATTAAATGACTGATGGGGGGCACTTGACCCAAAGCACTAAGATAGAAATGCTTCAAATGTACATGTAGCTTTATTCCCAAGTTCCAAGGTCAGAACCAGTTTGGAAGAATGACTTTTTTTTCCCACAAAATTTATACTGTTGATAAAAAACCTATGAATGAACAATCTTATGTGGCATTTTTTAGTACAAAACCATCACATTACAGCAGTAGGTAATTTTCCTTTATGTTCTTTTCTGCTTTGAATAAGAGAGAGTGAGTTAAAATCCGGGCATAATTAGTTCTACAAGGCTTAATATTCCAAAGAAAGTATTCAAGTAAAATCTTCCCTTAGTTAATAATGTGCATGCTTCTGTGTGCGTGCACATATACGCGTGTGTGCACGTGTATGTGTTTGTGTGTAAATCTTTTATTTTCCAAAAGTGACTCCCAGCAGCCTGTTGTACATGGGGTGGGTGTATGCTACATCACCCTTCTCAGGTGTTAGAGCTAAGTTTACCACTCAGGACACCTTGGTTCCTACATTCCCATATCCCACAACAACAAGAGAAGAAAAAGGGATGAAGTTATATTTTAAGCAAAACAGGCAACGTGGAGGAGTGGGAAGCAAAGGAAAACAAACCCCCATCACTCAGGCTAGGGAGGTATCTTCCTCCTAAAACAGCTTACCTACCTTCCCCTTTGAGTTAAATCACCTTCACTTATTCCAAGGAGTAAAGAAAGGAGAAATTTGTCATAACTAGGATTATACTCCACAGAAAGGAATATCTACACTTTACATTAAAGTCCTTTGCATTGGAGTACCTTTCAAAAGGTTAGATCACTGCAAACAGGATACTTTCATGCACTGTTAATGTCCAAAGAGGAGTTGGAATAATTTTAAAAAGATATTACATATAGAATTATAATATACTCCTGGAACCCACGAATATTATTTTCCCTGATTATGCCCCCACCCATCTGAAAAAGCTTTCTTCCCCTATCCACCTGAAAAAGTTTTCCAAATCTTTGAAATCTCACCAATCACAGATCAATTGCTTCTTCCAGCCTGAAATGTGACATCAAGGTTTTCACAATGGCAGAATTGATTAATGTAATTATACCTCAGAATTAAAGTATCTTTGTGGCCATAATAACCAACTTCTATGCACTGTCCCTTCCTTAAAATATGTATCTTCTAAGAAGTCTAGCTATATGTTTTAACTTTTGACACAAAATTTCTCTGGATGGTCATAATTTCCCTGAAGCTAAAAGATTATTTAGAACACAGCATTTTTTTCAGCCAAGGAGTACATTAGATTTATTCTCAAATAAATATATTTTATAACTATATCTATATAAAGGTGATTGCTTTATATTTATTTCTATTTTACAGTGAAAATGGAAATTTTTATCTTTTTAAGCATCGCTGCACATGAAAGACTGTTTTCTATAAATTATAACTTGTCTGCCTGTGTTGTTAGATTATGGCTAACAGTACTTGTGGACAAATTATGGCTGAATACAGCATTGACATCATGATACAGCTTTTATCCTTAAAATATTTTCAGCATTCAAACATTCTTAAATCATCCACATGCTCCTATTAAACTGAATGTCTATATCCAGACACAGTTCTGTTGTTTTGGCCAATGGTAGCCTGTGGTGGAACTGAGATGACTGCACAGTCCTTACCATTTCTCTTACGGAAGCAAGAAATTCATTTTTCCTCCTTTTGTATTTGGGCCGTTCTTGTGTCCTGCTTTGACCAAGGAAATGTGGCAGAAAAGAGCCTCCATAACTTCTAAAATTGATTCTTAACAGATCTGTAGGGTTTATTCCCTTCACTACTTGGAATAATCCCTTTTAAAAGGCAAGTTCCTGGTAAGACATGTTAAGAACCATGCTATAAGGAAGTTCAAATTATCCATGTGGAGAAAGAAAGAGAGGTCACATGAACAAACACCAATATACAAAACATATGAGTGAAGTCTTCCTGACCTTCCAGCTACCAGATAAATGCAGTCAAGATAAATAACACATTTGGAGCAGAAGTACTGCCCACTAAGCCACCTGAACTCCTGACCAACAGAATCATGACAAATAAAATGGTTGTTTTAAGCCACTGAATAATGGAGTGATATGATATGAAGTAATAGATAAAACAGAATCTGCATAAAATACTTTCTGAATATCTTCAGGTAAGCACAGCCATTCACCACAACTTCAATCGTGATTTTTTTTTTTTTTTTTTTTTTTTTTTTTTTTTTTTTTTTTTTTTTTTTGAGACAGAGTTTCACTCTTATTACCCAGGCTGGAGTGCAATGGCACAATCTCGGCTCACCGCAACCTCCGCCTCTTGGGTTCAGGCAATTCTCCTGCCTCAGCCTCCTGAGTAGCTGGAATTACAGGCACGCACCACCATGCCCAGCTAATCTTCTGTATCTTTAGTAGAGACGGGGTTTCACCATGTTGGCCAGGATGGTCTCGATCTCCTGACCACGTGATCCACCCTCCTCGGCCTCCCAAAGTGCTGGGATTACAGGCGTGAGCCACCGTGCCCGGCCCCATTGTGATTTTTTAAAAGACAATGAAGGTTGTTCATTTTAAGTATTTTTTCACACCTAAACTGTTTGTCTGTAAATTATTTTTCAACGTCCGAAATAAAAAGAACACCTCAGATGCACCTTGCAAGATTTAAAGGTGTTTCCTATTAGAAGACAGCTTTTAAGTTGTCCTTATACACACACAAATCAAAATAGGGGTGAAGTGCATTTACTAATGCATGATGTATATTTTCAGGAAGAAGAGACAATTTTTGTTCACTGTATTTTATATTGCTTTTTTGCTGAAAAAAATAGAAGGAAGCAAGGAAGGAGGGAAAGAAGAAAGGAAGGAAGGAAGGGAAGGAGGGAGGGAGGGAGGTCATTATAATCAAGAGTTCTTGGGGTTACCGTCAGTCCCTCCAATGTAAAAAAAATGTAGCTCCATGGACATTGAGATAAACAAGCAGAAAGGACTTTTTTCATGCCCAGTCCCAACCGTTCAATATGGAAACCTGTTCTTGGAGCATCAGTCTGGGTGTCTATATACATATGCACATTTCTAGTGACAGGATGTTGAAGTTAGATGTATCCAGGGGCATAACTTATAATTCATCCATTGGGTATGTAACAAGACTCTGAAGTAGCTGTTGAAACACCGAGCTTGGTACTCCACCAAATACTGAAATCTCAGGAGCTAAGGGAATCCTGATTTCCTATTCAACTGCCCTATATCACTGTAATTAGAAGATCTGACAGGATATCCAGGTTAATTCACAAAAGCAAGAGGTTTGACATAAGATCCTGGATTATAACACACAACAGGCTTGATTCCTATGATAGAATCAAATGGTAACATTATCCAAATATTAGGTATGAATATGTAATTAGTAAGTGATTAAAATTTATTTTATGTCATACCAATTCAATATTTATAATATGAAATCAGGAATTTGCCTGGTAACATTTCATATACGTTTTCTTACTTAATAAGATTTTTGAAAAAACTATCAAAGTTCTAGTTGATTTATATCAATGTACCTCTCCTCAGCCATGCCTGCAATTCTCCTCCTAATATACCCAGCAGGATATCAAAGATTAAGGCCTAATCTGAACTCTAAAAACCACTTTCCATTCAGTAGCTTGACTTCCTAGAAGCTTTAACAACTACATGCTTCTTCTTTGTGTTAAAAGATTAGCAGCTACAACATATGTCCTGCAATAATTCAGCAGGTGTATTGTAAAAAATTGATTTTTCTTTAAAAATTTTCAGAGAAGAGAAGTTATTTGATTTTAAACAGCTCTGTAATCTTTACAGAATCTTAAAAAAAATGAAAAACTTATTTTTCCTATTGTTAAGAATAGTTTAACTAAAAATTCCTCCTGTGAAATGGTTTGGAGTATTGGTAGAGCTGGTCATCCTTATGGATCAATAAAACATTTCAATGTTGCCATTATTTTCCTGGTGTGTTTGTTAAATTCCAATACTGCTTGATGGAATATAGGGGAATATTTTGACCAAATAAATTTGCCGATTATGAAATAATTCTCAGCTTCCTCAATATATGAGCAATTAAAGACTCAAAAATCCATAAGTTTATAATTTGTTAAGGTAATTTTCCTCTGCAAATAGAATTTTGCAAAGGCTAAGGTCTTCTATCTACCTCAACTATTATTATTCTCCTTCTTATACACTGAGAGGGTGATTAGCTGTGACTGACAGCAACATATAGCCTTTTTAGGCTAAGAGAGGTGAATGAAGTACAGTCTATTTTTTAAAGAAATGCCTCTCATTTCCTAAATGATATTTATCCTACAGGGTATAAGAAAATGTAAGCACACCATGTATTCATTATCATGTATTGAGAGTCTCTATATCTCTTAATAATAATAAGGAAACAACATTTTCATAATGCTGAATTCTATCCATTACCAGCCTTTAGATTTCACAGTGTCATTCATATATCCAGAAATATAATATCTTTCTTATTACAAAAGAATATAGAGAGAACTTGTTCAATTCTACATTAAAATTTTCAAAACTTTTTATTGTTTCATTAACATGAATATCTTATAAGCTATAGAATTGTGTTTCAGAATATTTCAATAATCGCCCTCTTTTTTTTTTTTTTTTTTTTTTTGAGATGGAATTTTGCTCTTGTTACCCAGGCAGGAGTGCAATGGCATGATCTAGGCTCACCACAACCTCCGCCTCCTGGGTTCAGGCAATTCTCCTGCCTCAGCCTCCTGAGTAGCTGGGATTACAGGCACACGCCACCATGCCCAGCTAATTTTTTGTATTTTTAGTAGAGATGGGGTTTCACCATGTTGACCAGGATGGTCTCGATCTCTTGACCTCGTGATCCACCCTCCTAGGCCTCCCAAAGTGGTGGGAGCCCTTCTCTTTTACCCATCCACTGGGAAAGGCTTATTAACTATTTTCAAGTTATTAAAATATGCAAAAGCTGGAATTCATTCCTGAGTCTAATGCTGGAAATAAGGAGGAAGTTTTCTATTTTTAATTTGTTAAGATCCCCATTAACATATGTAGACCAATACTTTCTAGATGGTCCCTGGCTTATGATGATTTGGCTTTACCATGGTGTGAAAGCCATACACATTCAATAGAAACTACAATCCCATAATATGAAGAGGAAATTATGATAGTTTCAATTTATGATGCATTTCTGACCTGATTATATTTTTGATTTGCAATGGTTATGTTAGGACCTAATCCCATCATAAATTGAAAAGCATATGTATAGATAAAGGCATATATACATACATATTCACACACAAACACATATACACAGACACACAGATATAGTACTGAAGTGGATGCCAAAATATTGAATACTTTTATTACAGTTTTGCTAATGAGGATGTTAAATACAGTGAGTTCTAAGTTTCTCTTCAAAGAATCATTATGATTGTGTGTTCAGTTTCCTTTTTCTTTGTTCTCAATTTTAAAGTTTACTTCCTTGTTCTCTTCATCTCTTTGCCCCTAGTTTCAGTAAACAACCTTCCAATCGGTTCTAATCAGTAGTTTACATCTGTACCCATGGTCTCCTGCTCTGACCTGAGTCACCTTTAGTCACCTGTTCCATAACCATCTTTCCTGCCAAAACTGCTCACCCTGCCACTCTGGCTTATACCCCTGCTCTCTTTAAAATAGCTAATCAGAATTAGCTTAGACTGTGTGGTCCAACCCTATCCAATAAGGGAATGACACAGCAGTAGAGGATACCTGCATCAGGGATAAGAACTCATTCCCTTCCCTTGTTCAAGTGTGCTCTTGCCCATTGCTCCATCCATGAGTTGCAATGGGCAAGAGCACACAATTTACCCTTCTATAGAGGTAAATTGTCTTGCTGAGAAAATTTATGTTTGAGTGCTATTTCTTTTGCAACACTGAAAATTTATTTCTAACAAGGAGCTGAGTTTCGGAGAGGTTAAAGGATACCCAAAACAGAACAGATAATATATGCAGAAGTTATCTTTAGATTATATATCATCATACATATTACAATAGCCATAAATTTATTTTCTTTATTAAGTTGAGGTCAATGATTTGCTGATTGTAAAGTAGCCACTCTCTTCCATAGATCACAGTAGTGGTATTCATAGTAGTTGTTGTAGTAATAATGCTCATTAGAACTCTACATACAAGTTAGTTTGTTGTCCTCATTTTAAAGATGAGGAAACTGAGGTTCAGAGAGGGAAGGTAATTTCACTAGGGCCACATGACTTCTAGGTGGCAGAACTGGGTTTTAAACCTGGATTATCTGCCCCTAGAGTCCATGCCCTTGTCTACTCCAGGAGACAGTGTTTCATGTGAGCACCTATTCTTTGTCAAACAATGTGCTGAGAGCATGGCTCCTCCTTTCTATATGTAGGCAAGGGCACAGTAAACACACCTGCACCAAGATTGGCTATCACTTATCAGTTTATGAGACACATAATATGTAATTCATCATGAAAAAAGGAGGAACATTTTTTAAAGAAGTCAACTTTTAGAGGGTCTTTTTTGATAATGCCCAGATTTTTGTCAAGAAAAGCAATGTCATCCACTTTAAAATAAACATGTTTGCTAACATTTTTATAAAAGGAGAGGTGAAGAGAGTCTAAACTAGCTTGAAAATACAAACAATTCTCTGGAACAAAGAAAAGAAAACAATGAAAATAACATTAGCGATTACCTACCAAAAGAATGATAGAATGGGGAACTGCACAGCTGGGGAACAGCTCTGGGAAGGAGAGGTTCCGTTGCATATATTTGTGTAATATTTTATGTTTGAACTACATGAATATGTTATTCAGAAATTAAAGAAGATTATGTGTTTTATTTAAAATTGCAAGTCAAAAAATACTCTGTAAGCATTGACTGCCGAACTAAACAAAATGACAAATACCTCTGAAAAATAAGGCTTAAATATTATCCTTAAGTTACTGAAAACCTGGGATCAAAGCATTCACCTTCACATTCATAAAATGATTAAGCCAATTTGTTGCTCAAGGTCATTATGGGAGACAAGGAAGACAATTTCAAGATTTTCCAAATTGTAACATTTACCTTAATATATGCATACACACACATACATGTACATATCTTACAGTGCTCACCAGTTATTCACTAATAAAAAAGTAGGGGTAACATACTAAAACTAAAGATACACAATTTAACAAGTCAGCTTCATAGATGACACACTAATTAAGTTGGTTTCAAAGATGATACAAACTAAATCATACACTTTGGACAATAAAACGTGACGTTTTTTGGCTTAAAATATTGCTGATAGACATAAAATCATACATGATTAATATTTTCAAAGTAAACTACATTTTCCATTGAATACACACAAGGCAGGAGCCATGCTTGCGGCACATTGGCTAATGGAGTAGGTGCTCACTGAACACATGAGAAACTGTCTACTAGAATAGACAAAAGCATGGACTCCAGAGACAGACAGTCCACGTTCAAAACCTGGTTCTTCCACCTAGAAGTTATGTGGTCATAATCAAACTACATAGTCTAAGAAGTTCCCTCTCTGAACCTGTTTCCTCATCTTTAAAGTGAGGATGAGAATACTAACTTGCACACAGAGTTCTAGTGAGCATTATTACTACAACTACCAGTATAGCTTCTACTATTATCATTTGTAGGAAAGAATTGAATAAAATTTATTGATCAGCCACAAGCAGGAAATCATTGGCCTCCATTTAATAAGAGGAAAGAAGTTGACAGTTATTAAAATATGTATGACTGTATGTGATCAAAAGATAACTTCTGCATTTACTACCTGTGCAATCTTGAGAATCTCTTAACTTTGCTAAACCTCAGCTCCTCATAGTTGCAAAACTGGAATAAAAGTAGTGAAAGTGATGGTTCCTTTAATGAGTTAAGTTCTTGACAGATACTTACACAAGGTTATCATGAGGGTTAAATACACTTTAAGCAATTGATGATTGCATGACATAAAATAGCATAGACTCAAAATTTTAACTACTGTCAATGATAATAAAAATACCAAGAATTTCATCACTGAAATTATTTTCTTTTAATAATTTGAAAGTTGTATTTTGTAATTTTGCTACAGGCTCATCACACTCACCTTCTAGGACAAATGTCAGCCAGGCTAAAGTCATAAACTAGGATTACAGAATTCTTGCTTTTGAGAAATAAAGCCTTACTTCTCAGAGTGTGGTCCACAGAACACACATCATCTGGGCACCTGCTATAAATGCAGAATCTTGGACCCCACCTCACAGTCACTGGACTAGGGTCTGCTTTTCAACAATATCCCCAAGTGATTCACATGCACATTAAAGTTTGAAAAGTGGTGTTCTAAAACTGATTCTCCAATATAGTAGCCCTAGAAACATACAACTATTTAAGCTTAACTTAATTAAAATTAAGAATTCAGTTATTCAGTGTCACTAGTCACAATTCCAGTATTTAACATAATAGCCATGTGTAGCTAGTGGTTATCATATTGGAAAGCATCAATAATGAACATTTTCATCTTTCCAGAATGTACTATTGAATAGTGCTGGTCTTTTCTATGAGAAAGTAAAAGATGTTTTAGGAAACTAAGATTCAATAATTTAAAAAGTTGTTTAAATTCCAAATTATTCATTGAACCCCTTTTTATACTACACACAAGTACTCATGTAAACTTACTCTCTTTTTTTTAAACACTGATAGGAAAGGACCAGGGAAGGGAAGTAGCTTGCTTCAAGTGCAAGTGGTGATTCTCTCTTGAGGTTCCTAGTCCCATTCATGTTTACTTCGTCCTGTTCCCCACCCCTCTTAAATTTATAAAACCCTCATTTTTTTTCTGGCCTGTACATATGGGTTCTCAAGACAGAGCATACCAAGCAATCATGAAGCAGCAAATGAATACAAATTAGACATAAATTGTTAATATCCCCTGCTCGGCCAGAAGTTAAAGGAACAAAGGAAGTCACGGTCGAATCCAGAGCTGCACAGATGATTGAGAAGAGCTATTTTTCAGAACACTGACAGTCAGGGATGCGAGTCACAGGGGAATGAAAATTTATGATATGCCTTAAATCACACCATGTTGATAGTGAATCTCTCTTCTCCCTATGGGCCGTTCTAAAAGTAGCCATCTCCAGGAACAACTACCACCTTGCAGCTTGAGCTGAACCTTATTTTGCTAAATCTTCCAAGAATAGTTTTTCACTTCCTTTGTGCAATTATCCTATCTCATCTTCTCCACAGAAAAGCTATTTGAGACTACCAAACCGTTCTCCTCTAGCCTTCATAGACACCTGTATCAATTTCTTGGGACAAACTGGTCAAGCAATGTTGGCTGACTGGCTGCATTCCAGGCCCTCACTGCTGGTGAATCAAATCTGACCCTGGAAGCACCATCAGGCTTATAAAAAACTTTAATAAAATGGCTTAAGAAGTTGGCTGTGACATCAAGTGTAGGCCCAGATTGCACAATTTTTCTGAGCTTGAGAATGTTAAAAAAACAATTTAAGAACTGCAAATAAAACAAGTATAACTATACATTCATCTTTCCAATGTCAAACTGGGCCACTATTTAATCAGCTGACATATGATTATATTATTTTAGGAGAATGTGCCCTACATTTTCTTACTATTCACTACTACATAGGCCCGGAGTCTGTAAAGTTAGATATTAATTATAGAAAATAGATGAGTAGCAAAAAATTTCTGTCTGCTATCAAAGACAACCACAAAGGTTATGGCTTGAATATTAACCAGTTTTGTATTTAATTTTGAAAACTTTGTAAGTTTTCAGACTATACAGATCTCTCTTCCTCAAATACTGCTTGAACCAACTTTACAATCTTGATAGTTTCTTTAATAAGTTACATTCTTGACAGATATTCACTACATATTTATATGAGAACTCTGTTTTTTTACTTGAAAACATACATTGAAAGGGATCAATACTTTCTTATAAATCTTCATGTCTGATCTGGAGCAGGCCTTCCTACTCTCTATTACTTCATCAGGAAAATGAGATATTGCAGAAAACCATGATAGTCTTATTCCTTCCAGGTAGAATCTATATAATACATCTTATTAAACCTGCTACCAAAAATAAAAATAAAATTCTAAACCAGCTGGGACCTTTCCATTTTAATTCTCATCCATTTTTGCTTTATCAACATCATTACAGACAATCAAAATTGATTTCTATGATTCTGATAATTAAGTGAGCCTCCTTTTACCAAACTCTTAACCAAGGAGGGAGGAACTCTTGCTTCTACTGTACCAAACTGATCAGTGCATGATTTTGAACAACTTAGGCTTTGTTATTATCTATTGCCTAATCAGTAAACCAGGTAACTTAATCATATAGTCAGTTGTAAGATTCTTTCCAAATATATGTACATCTTAAAGGGTATAATGGAAAGAAAATGAGATTCCATTATTTAAGACTCTCCGAGTCAGAACTATGAGCCCACATTGCATGTTACTAATAATTACCATCTGCAGATTTTACACTGGCAGTATCACTGTTGCCTTTCATGCTCAGGTCATTTAATATGTGCCTACCTAAAGCATACCCATAAGAATGGACATTTTCTCCTTAAAAACTGGCTGTAAAGGAAAGTCAGCAGATGGTATTGTACAACAGGAACATGTTATGATATCTGCTTAATTTTTTTATCCCTATGTAACCTCTTGGTGCTTTGTGATCTCTCTAAAATACCTTTTTCTTGTTACAGAATGACTCATTTTGAGGTTTACATAACAATTATGGGCTTGTTATGCTGCACATCTCCAAACCAGCAATTTTATATCATGATGGCTTTGTCCTGGGTTTTCCTTGACTAAAATTGCCTTATGTGACCAATAAGCAATATGAAGCTGACATTTCTGAGTCCAAGCAGCTAATCCTAGATTGTATTTACCTATTTTCAAATATTTGTACCATCTGTGATTCCATATTAGTTTTTTTGGATTTGCTGTTACAGCTCAAGAACTGTAGCTCTGAGACGGAATGAAGCTGCACTCCAAATGCAGAATACATTATAAGCATGAGATGGAATTTAACCATGGGGATGGGGAAAGTAAAAAAAAAACCAAATTCAGAAAAGTGAATTCATATTCACTTTTCCATTTTCAAAATACAAACTTTGACAACTTCTCTGCATAATAAGAAATATAAAAATGGATGCCATATATTTTCTTAACCAAATCCCAATCCATGTATGTTTGCTTTTGAATCAGGAGGACTCTACATAATCTGCATAACAACAAAAACAAGAGTTCCGTATTCAAGATGTCCTTAAGCTTCCAATGTCAAATAATGATGAAAGGTGCTTTAAAGCTGTGTTTCCAACTTCTGGGAACTTCACCATCCCACATAGTTTGATTTTCCATCACTCTGTCTATGGCTGGTATAGCAACCCAACCCACATAAATAACCAAATAATAAGCACCACCATTTTTCGGCACCTCTTGGATAATCAACCTATATCACTGCTGATCCTCAAAACAATTCTGCAAAATAATCATCACTTCATTTCCATATACAGTATCAGATTCAGAGAGGGTAAGTTGTTCAAACTACTATGTCAAGGTTCTAGGGTTTAAAATCAGTTTAAATGAATAGAAATCCCTGGGTCTATCCACTAAAAATAATTCTATGTGTCTCAAAAATCATTCCCATGGACTTATTTAGTTTATAAACACTTTTCTAGTCTGTATTGGAGCTTAGTGTTCTGATAACTATGTTTGGGAATACAAATGATCAGCTTCTGGAAAAGCTCTTCTTACCAAGAATCCCAGTGTATCAGAAGTCTGTTGTTTCTAATAACTTCCCAAGAAATCTCTAAAATTTACCTGCATGCATTCTAGAGTTTTTGAAGTACATTTCTCCTCAAGGAGGGATTCATCCAATTGCTACTCCATTGCTGCTGAATTGCAGTTTCAAATGCTCAATGAAGATATCAGCAGTTGCTTATTCATACTGAGAGTAAGAGGAGAGGCTTGAGAAAGTCAACTTCTGTTTGTGTAGTGGTGGCACTCCCATTTCATTGGAATGGTGAATTTCACAGTTAACTTTCACAATGGCATTATGGCTCTGGGTGTAACCTCTTACCATGGAAAATTAGAGAAGATGCATATGCTCTTTTGTGATGGCTTATGACCAGACACCAAAAGTCTAAGGACCACTGACCTCAACTAGCACATCACAAGGGAGAAATCAAGAAATGTCAAATGAGCTTTACCTACCGACACAAAGCATTTTAAAACATGCTTTTTTTTTTTTCTAGAAAAAAAAATTTATACTAATGTCAAGTGGCAAGGAAGGCACCATGACACCACCAAAGTATTTGTATGAGCTGCTGAATCTGGGAACATGATACACAGAAAATGGCCATATGTAAAGAGACCCAGAATCATGTACTGCTTCTAATTCTAACCATCAGTGTGACCTTAGACAAGTCACTTCACCTCTCCATTGTCTGTTCCCTGATTTGAATACAAATGTGAGATTCAGGAAACAATTTCTCTGAATGTTATCATTTATCATGTCATGGCTATTTGAAGAAAAGAATTTAGAAAGGCAATGCTGTTACTGACATCCAATTATTTTTTTTCTTTTTCTTTTACCTTTTTTCTTTCTTTCTTTCTTTTTTACATAGTCTCTCTCTCTGTCGCCCAGGCTGGAGTTCAGTGGCACAATCTCGGCTCACTGCAATCTCTGCCTCCTGGGTTCAAGCGACTGTCCAGCCTCAGCCTCCAGCATAGCTGGGATTACAGGCATGCACCACAACACCAAGCTAATTTTTGTATTTTTAGTACATATGAGGTTTCACCAGGTTGGCCTCAAACTCCTGACCTCAGGTGATCAACCTACCTTGGCATTCCAAAGTGCTGAGATTATAGGCATGAGCCACAGTGCCCAGCCAATGTCAAAATATTCCTTGTCAGCAAGTCAATCAACTCTTAACACAGATGATGGTTCTCAGAAATGTAGAGAGGTGGAGGGAGCTGGATTTGGGTTTGCAGATGGCCTTCATGCAAAGAGAGATGAAGGAACCAAAAGTATAATTCTGGAAGACAGAGATACTGACTCTGAGCAAAAAGAAATGTGTAAGAATGAGATTCTCATCATGCCACAGTGGCCTAAAGTTGAATAAATCTCATTTACAATTATAAACAAATTTCATAGATGTGAAGGAGGGGGAGTCTCCTCCATTTCAACTTCAGGTTCAATTCACACATGCCTATCACTCTCAATATGGTTGCCAAGAAGTGGGGTACATACAATTCCTAGCAGACAAAAGAAATAACCCTGATGAAGATGTTGGGTATGGCTTCAAAATATGTTTCCTTTATTTCTTGGAACACTTACGTTTTATAGTACTCTAAAAAGGAACATACAAGTGAAATGCATAGTCTTTTCTCTTCAAGTTCCTAAAAGCTAATGAGGTAGATAGAAACTCTTTACAATTTCATAGATCCTAGCAAATTTAAATTATAGACTAATTTTGCCAAACAAATGACCTATTTTAAATTTAAGGAATCTGTCATGGATTTCAGTATTTTTATTCTCAAAAATATATTTCGGCCTCTATTCAAACATTGCCTCAGTTCCTCATCTTCGATTCTGTGTCTAAGAGAAAAGAATTATTAATGCAAATTTGTGACACACTGATGTGAAGGCTTGCTTTATGAAAGACTTCTAGGACTTGTTTTAAAACATGTGAAATGAAAAAAAGGGCCATGTGTTGCATTCATTAACTTATATTAAAACCATCCCTGGAGGTGAGATTTGATTAATGGAAATATGAGTATCAGAGTTTTCACTTACTCAGTTCTTACCAAAAGTAAACCCATGTTCCAATAACAAGAAAGGCCTATTTTTCCCTGTACAAGCATTATTAATGCAACTTCAAGTGGTCTCTCTGGTCTATTATTTGAAAATAAACACAGGAGAGCCTGCCACTCAAGTTATGTATTATGTAATACAGATTTGTCACATTTCTGTTTCCAGAGCAGAGTTTCTCAGATGGAATAAGAAACAATCTTCATTTAGATATCAAAAAGAGAGTTGGGATAAATATAAAAATAGCTTTTTTTTCCTCACTTTTCTTCATGTGCTATCTTTTGTAATCTGATACATAGTTATCAGATTACATAGTTATTTTTTCCTGACCTGAGAAAATCAGTAAGTATGACAAATTACAACAATATTAAAGTCATATAATACATAGCTTGGCTGTATCAAAAAATAGTTTTGATTATCCACTCAACTAACTTTTCTTAAATTTCAACTCAATATATCACCAGTTCCTATATGTAAAGAATTTCTCAGTGAATCATTTCTGGGAACCAAACTTCTGGAAAGAGAATATTAAACCATGAACATGTCAAACAAGACCCTAAGTCATTTGTGAAAATAGACTGTCTTCTAAAAATAGTAGAAATCAGTCAAGTTGTCACAAATTCATTTCCATTTGATGCCCTGTAATAATCTAACTATAAAATTCCCACTGTAGTTAGATCATGTGTGTGTGTGTGTGTTTGTGTGTGGTGTAAATACTTGATAATGGTGTATACACACATATTCAGCATTTTCATTAACATAAATGCAACATTACTCTTGTAAAAGAATAAAATATCCTTCTCAGATGATCTAGAAGCATGATATCATTAAGAATGAAAATACTGAAGTTTCAAGCTTGAGCCAGATGTGATAAAAGCTCATTCACATAGATTGTCTCTAATTCTTGCAACATTCTCATCATCCTCTCCCTTTTCAAGATGAAAGAATGGTTTTAGTGGAATTATAAATTGCCTAGTAAATGGTAGAGGAAGGAATCAATCAGAAATATATTTAACTCTGTTCTCAGTCTTACGTTAGGTTGCCTCTCTCCAAAATGTAATCCAATTTGAAAATCATTTGGCAATTCCAAAAACGTGGTAGAACATTTTAATAATTTTTGAATAAACTATGGTGATACACTTGGAATTTTTTTTTTATTTTATAGAAGACATTACCGTTCACATAAATTATGGAACAGAATAATTCAAAATATTTATTTTATCAATTTTGGATAAAAGTGAGTTCTCTGTATTTAGCCTGGCAGCGGGTGACATATTTATCATTACATATGGATATGCTGGAAATTCTAAGAATTCAGGAAAGCTTAACAAACATGAATCTACAATAGAAGAGCTTTCTTTTCAGTGTCCCAGTCTTCCCTCCAAACCCACTTCCTAGCCTTCTCTACTACACTGGAAAGGAAATGACAGGTATTCTGTGAGTTAATATGTAGTCAATGATAAGAATGTCTGTCATGTAGGAAGAAGGTAGGTGCTAATTTTAAAAGCCCTAGAGAACAGGTGCTATTAGATAGGGACAAATAAACAGAGATTGGTTATTGCCAGAAACCTTGTGGATCAGGTCAATAAAAACTTTAAAATAAGAGATGCTGGGAATAAACAATACTAAGCTACATGACTTCTCAAGGAAGTGCAGCATTCACTAGAGCAGGAATATTTCTAACTATCCATAAGGATAGAAGTTTATGAAAAAGTTTACATTTTGTTTATCATTTGTCTGGCCTCTTTTTGGACCTTGTACAAGTCTTCAGATAGAAAAACCTCCAAATTTTTCTGGTGGATGTATGTTAGTATATGGCCCCCATTCTAATGTTAATAGTACATGAACTTGGTTAGGACACAAATAAGTCACTTAGCAAGTATGAAAATATATGGAGATTATTTTAATAAGTGAAACAGACATGTATGCTTAAATGTTACACAGAAAAAGCTGTAGAAAAAAACTTGGAAAAAGTCATTCGACTTTTGTTTGATCCAATTCCATGCCCCTCCCCATGACAGTAGGAGCATGCACCCTGGGTTCTTGGTGGCTCCACTGCCAGGCACACTCTCCTGCTACACTGACTCAAATCTCACCCCCTTACATATTTCTGCAAATCTCATCTGTCTTTCCTTTAAATATCTTCTTTCTTATGCTAATTACCTGGGGAAGTACATTGCACTGAAAACAATATGCAACTTCAGCAGCTAATTCAACTATTGGTGAGAATTAGCCAAAGTTTACTTTTAGTCTGACTTCTTACAGATTGAACAGCAAAGAATTTTATTGTTTAATTTTGATTGAATGGAAGTCAAGATGCAACAGAATATTTTGAAATCTGGATAGCTGCCAAAATAGGTCTGATGTCCAAATCCATTAATATAATATTTACATGCACCCACAAACTCGTATGTAATCATACTTAATATGTGTACTGCAAAATGTGGTGGTCTGCGAAGTTAAAATAATGGATTTGGATCAGCTATACATGGATTAATAATCCTCTAAGATTTTTGTTTGTTTGTTTTTTAGAGACAGTGTCTCGCTCTGTTGCCCAGGCTAGAGTGCATTGGCACAATCTCAGTTCACTGTGGCCTTGACCTCTCAGGCTCAAGCAATTGTCCCACCCCAGCCTTCAGAGTAGCTGGGACCACAGGAGTGTGCCCCTAAACACTACTAATTCCCTTCTTCTTCTTTTTTTTCCTTTTTCTTTTGAGACAAGGTCACAGTATGTTGCCCACACTGGTCTAGAACTCCTAGGCTCAATCCATCCACCTCAGCCTCCCAAAGTGCTAGGCTTACAGGTGCAAGCCACTGTAACAGGCCCAGCTTTTTTTTTTTTTTTTTTTCCAATTTTCTCTAGGCTCTCAGTCCCAGCCTACACATTTAATAAGAAGACTTGGTATGTGTCAGGCCTTATTCAAATACTCTCACATATGATATCATTTAACCTTTAGAACAAACATGTAAAGGGAACTGCAGTCACCTCCATTCACAGATGAAATGGGGAAATTCAGTTATCCTGCCGAAGAAAACACAGTGGTCTCTCATGGGCTGGGGATACGAACATGACTCTGTGATTTCCAGTGCATAATACACAGACAGTGATAAATAAATATTTGTGGTTGATAGCACAAAATCTTATAAAATCTCTGGCACTGTGTCTGTTCCAGGTCACACTGTAAGTAAATTTAAAATGTGCCTATAAGTAGTAAAGCTTAAGACATTCTGTAATCATAAATAATTCAACAAACCAAAATTTTGAAATTGCTTTATTTTTACTTAGACTGGGAGAAATTTGGTTAAGTGTTTTGTTTCCAATGTAATGTGCTTCATAAGATAATGCAGCATTAATATTTAATAATACAAGTTGTTTTTATATAATTTAATCTCTTTAAAATGTACCATTTGCTCAGATCCTGAAATAATCAAATAGATGTATTAGAAGTTTCTACACAAGAGATATTTTGTGGAATGTTCTTAATAAATAACGTGCCTTATATATAATATTTATATTATAAATGTATATAATATAAAATATTTATGAATAAAAAATAAGAACTTGAAGGAGAGGAAATGTATATTTTTTTCTCAAATCATAGGCTTCCATATAACTCTTTATTTAATGTTTATTATCTTTTATGACCAAATTATATAGAACTCTACCCCCAATTAAATATGACATTTTATGAGTTGAATAATTAGAAGAAATAAATTTTTTATTTATTAAATTTTTTCAATATTATTTATGAAGGTTCTGTTTCAAAATACTCATTTATTGATCAAATTATGATGTGTATATATTAGCAAAGAACAAATAGAAAAATAACTTCTGCAATTTTTTTTCATTAAGCATACATTTTAATATTTTAATCTAGTTTGCTAAACCAACGTTGCAATAAAAATACTGAATAACAATTTCTGTATTAAAACATCTTAAATTAATGTTACCTAAAGGTCAAAAGCACATGAATATTTCACAGAAGGCATTTTAGATGTTACACATTTCATCTCAATTCTGGTCATGACTTATTTCATCAAGTGACTGCTACATGTTCAATTGTAAGAGGTTAGTTTTCTACCAAAATGCAATTTTAAAGAAAATACATAACAAATGCTGTCTTTGTAGTCAAATAGTTGCTTTTTAAAAATATGCTTTTTAGGCATACTCTAAAAAGTGGGATGGTTTTGTTTTTGTTGTTTTGTTTTTGTGTGGTTATTTTCGTTTTGTTTTTGGAGCTGAGAGAACAGCCAAGATTTTTAGGCAATCTTTTTACCCACTGGAGTCGCAGAAGGGTGCCACCTGGTGGAAATGTGAGCAAATTCTAAACCTTGTCCAATTGACCATTAAAAATATATATTCATACTCATTTGAGAAACCTTGAGGGTCTCATCATCAGGGACAAGTGATACAAAGATCAAAAAAAGTTCACACGAATTAATGAGGATCTATCTTGTTCTTTTTGTATTATATAGATCAGCAGAATTATATTAAGTTAACTTTAAAATTTCCAGAGCTATTATTAACATGTATAGTTGAAGCTTTAAACAAACTATTCATCCATTTTATATTCAAGGTAAATGTGCGCACACACACACACACACACATACTCATATAATTTGCAATTATCTTCATTCCTACAATAGAAACATGTGATTGCATAGAAGTTAAAAGGTGAGGCTTCAGACCTCAATGAGAACCTGGCTAAGTCTCACCTCCACCACTTATAAAGACAAGTTTGGCCAAGTTGCTTAACTTCCTTAATCCTCTGTATTCTCATCTCTAAAGTAGGAATAAAAATAGGACCCACCTCAAATAACTGCTTTGAGAATCAAATAGAAAAATACATTCAATAAATGTTACTTTATGAACATTAAGAATAGTACTCTGCCTGTGGTAAGCATTCAGGAAGTAATTTTTTAAAATAATAATTACAATTAGCCACTTCATTTCTTAGACCTTTCAATGTTAATTGAGATATTGATCATGTTAAGAAATGATTGTGGCTACTGATGTCCAAGCATTTGTTTTTAGACATTTTGTAAATGTGGAGTGTTATGAAAGCAACAAAAATAACTGTTATAAATATTCTTTAGTCAAAGAATCTTTAAAAGAAAGATTATTAAGATAGCAAAAGTGTTTCCAATGATTCAGAATATTCATAAAATATACAGTCCCTCCTATTCTTGTTGTCACCATTCCCTAGGGAGGGAGGGAACGTTCTCCTGCCACGGCACCCTGTGCCAGAGGACAGTAACAGATCAGATGAAACAGGAAGGTTGAGCCCTCTACAGGACTGTAACAGTAACCAAATTATATGGTTCATAACCACTTTTATTTAGAAAAAGGATTATGGTCTTCCACTGTGCTATTCGTGAAAATAGGTGTTTGATGGCCTCAGGACAAGGCATCTTTGAGGTTTCATAAAAATCTTTACCATGGAAAGTAGAAGATATTTTTGGCAACATGCAATAGCTTAAATCATTTGAAATCAATGCATAGTGGTTGATTTGCTGGAACATATGCCCTATTTAACCACTAGGTATAATTTCATAAAGGTATATTTTAATTTAAATTTGTAATTTTTTTGGAAATATAATAGAATCCATCACAACGAATCACATCTTTATGCAGCTATTAAATCTAGTATTGCATGAGAGTTGTGTGACTATTACAGAATTAAACCATAATAACTAATATGGCTAATAAAAGCTTAGCAGTCTTACGGAAAGTAGTTTAAGCTTTCACAAAAATCATTCACATTATTTGTCCATCATTTCATGTGTCAAGCTTTGAAAAAATATATACTAGATATGGTTATTTTCTGGGAGTGCTTTGAAAACCCTCTCTGTGATGCTGTCATGTATATTTCAGTTGACTTTCTTTGTAAAATCAATCTATTTTATTTTAACACATGCATAAGATGCATAAAACTGACATTTTAAAATCATGTCAATACTGAGAAAGGCACTTAAACATACTCTATTAAAGCAAGAGTTCTGCAAAGTAGACACTCCCTGAATATTTGAAGTGACTATTAAAAAATGCTCACTAACAAGAAAAATGGATTCGAGCTTGAACCTATCTCTTCATATGAATTTTAAGTATCAGATTAATCCTGACAAAGGGATTTCTTGTGCATAGACAGCGCGTCCACTATTTACACATACATTTTCGGCTTCTGTGTCCACTGCTCTGCTTCTGCCTCCCCACTTCCACCATCACTGAACTGTTTGCAGCGCCTCAAGTAACCAGCTGGTGTCACAGGTTAGTGAGCAAAGATTTCATGTGGGGACTCTCACCTGACTAATCATTCCTATTGGTAGCATCATTCCAAGAGCAGTAGAGAGGCTCGGCGGCTTGCTAATGAAATTTAAGAGCTGTCAGCCTGAAAGAGGATGTTAAATCTGTGTTCCTGTCCTGAAATTATTTTTATATATCTGCTAACCAGTTTTTACATTCTCATGTGTGCTGGGGTTTGGGAGGAAGGGGTATAAAAGGAAGGAACATATGTTTTAATATTTTCATACTTATCTCAGAGTATGGATCAAAGAGGATAGTTTAAGAAAACCAAAGATTTGTAAAAACTACCAACATTCAACCCCCTCCCACTAACCAGGAAGGGAGCTTTAACTCATTGAGTAATCCCCACCACCTGTGTGAAACATATGTGAGGGAAATGAGAAGGGGAGGAAAGAGGAGAAAAGAGACCACAAGCCAGGAGAGACGACCAAGTCTGCAATATTAATAACAGCATCCCTGGCACCGCCTCCTCGGCCTCGCCACCTCTCCTGGGTGATTTGGACAGCTCCCCTTAACAGGCTCTTTAGGGCTTAGAATACGCGAAAAGCCGGTTTGCTGCCGGAGCCTAGCTGTGTGCTGTCCCTTCATCCCAGGCCAGCAGTAATCTGGGAGGGTTTCTGCCAGGAACGCCTCCAACAGGCTTCGCAGAGCACTCAGAGCAAAGATCCCTAACCCTCCTACCCCAGGGCTTGGGTCCTCCGGGCCCACTGTTAATCCCTGACCTAAGTGCAGCGCTCTCTGCCTAGAGTCTCTAATTGAGCTAAACGTGACCGCACCTCCACCAGGCTCAGCACAGCCTCTCTCCTCCCCCTCCTCCTCCTCCTCCACCTCCTTCTCGCCAGGGCGTCTCAGCGCTCCCTCCCGACCCTCCAACTTTGGAAAAAGAGCGACAGCGAACTCCCAAATCACCCCAAATCAGGGAAAGGGACGAGAGACGACGAGATGGGGATCCACAACCATACGGTTATGCTACAGATTTCTAAAGCCCCCCCAAAAAAAAAGAAAGAAAAGAAAGGGGGTGGAAGGAAAGAGACCGGGATAACCCTCAGCCCACGCAGGGCACCTCATCTCTGCAGACACAACACATCTAAACCCAGCAAATCACTAAAGCCAGCATCTTCCCAGCTCCCATTAATAATTAATGCCTTGCTGCTCCCCAAGCTCCGTTCCACTCAGCAGACTACAGATGTCTGGGACACTCTTCCCCCATCGACCCCCGCGACCACCCCAACCCACAAACACACACCGGTCTCCTCAAAAGAAATAAGAAAAGAAAGGAAAAACTCGGTCCGCCTAAAGGTCATTTGCCTACTCGCGTTGCTTTGGCCAGCGAGCGTCCCAGCTACAGGAAGCCCGGGCTTGAACCCGGCAAGTGGACAGCAGGAGCGCAGCAGATTTCTTCCACGGGCGTTAACAGGGAGCCAAGAGGCCCCATTGCTTGGCCCTGACCACCTCTCCCTCCCTTGGTGGCCCGCCCGCTGGGGCTCCCCCGGGGCACCTTCAGCCTTTACCTCTCTCCCCCCTTCCCCGCGGGTCTCCACCTTGCGCATCCTCTCGCCCGGCCCCGAAGCGCACTCACAGGCTCTAACTTCCCGCAGAGTCCATGGATAAGCTGGAAAGCCTGGAACTGGGGCGGGGGGGAGGGTGGGAACAGGGAGGCGTGGGAGCCGAGCCTGGGAGGAGAGGCGGGGGGGAGCGCGGACGGGAGCCACCCCTCCCGGGAGGGCCTGGCCGCAGTGCCAACTCTCACCTGGTCCGCCGGCTGCGCCTGGCTCGCCCTGGCCCCGGGGGTGGGCTGCTGTTCCGGCTTCATGGCTGTCATTGCCAGCCGCCCGCGTTGGCGCTCACTTCCTCGCGGGCACTTCAGATTCGGGGACCGTCACTTGGCAGCGATTGCATGTCACAGGCGTCCGTTGCTCTCGGAATTGGCGGAAGGGAAAGCGGCAGCGATGGGGTGGGGGGAGGGGAGCGACAGGGAGGGGAAGAAGAGCGGCACCAGGCAGGCTCCCCCTCGCAGGATCCCTCCTTGGCTACCGCAGACCCTCTAAGTCCCCACTCTCCCCGCCCCCCACCACCCGAAAGCGAAGCGAGCCTGGGAGACCAGACACGACCAAGTGGCAAGTTAGTGGAGCGGCGAGCAGCGGGCCCCCGGCACCTGACCGAGCTGGAGCGATGTCTCCCAGCGCCTTAGGAGTCCCGCTCTCATTCTACCGCAGTCCGCGCCCCCCGCCGCCCACCACCTGGGGCTCCCCGCGAGGTGCTCAGTGCGCCAGGTGGAGCAGCCGGGTGCCGCGCTCCAGCATCTTCCCAGCAACCGCAACGCGGGAGAGAGCCCTGCACAGCGAGAGAGCTCCCCACTCCAGCGCCCAAGGCTGCCGGGTTCCGCGGTTACCCCCCCACACACACACACACAACCCCCCCGCCCCCCGCAGGCTTCTGCTAAAACCCGGAGAAGCGGAGTGCGCCCGTGCAAAGCCCTTGGTGGCTCCAGCTCTGCCACTGGGCATGCTCCAGCGCCCCAAAAGGCAGGGGGCAGTCGGGGACTGGGGGCCCGGAGCCATCAGGGAGGAGGGCAACACCTGTCGGGACCGGAGGGGTTGTCTCAGATTGTGACCTGAGATTCTGCACCTTCTGATTTGGGGCAATGGACATTCTTTAACCTCCAGCCCAGATTCTCCTACCAGCTGCCTGGGTAATGCCAGTGGAATTCCTAAAGGTTGGTTAAAAACAATAGTAACTTGTAATGATGATAAGAATCTGACACTCGCTTTTTTTTTCTTTTCCTTTCTTCCTGGACACATGTAGGAAAACCTTCAAATCTTAAGTCCTCCCAGCCTTTCCTTCCTTCAGCATAACTCTTTCCCAGTCAAAGTAGGTGTATTGAGCACCTACGACGTGCCAACACACTGTGAGGCTCAGAGGGAGGGCTGCAGGGGAAAGAGACTAAACAAGTCATACCTACCAAATTCCCTGGCTGCAAGCTTATGTTATGTGGGAATTGGGAACCTGGAGCCTGGACACAAATCAGTGAGTCAGTGTAGCTCTTGGGAAGTTGAATTCATGTGGATAGACAAAGTCCACAGTTCATCCAGATGCACTAGCACGTGGCTTTCCCTGGGGCACCTAAAGCCTGTGGACCATAAGCAGTCTCAAAGTCTCAGGCACAGGTTGTAGGAGATTGCTCACCAGATAAATGGCAGGAGTGAGTTGAATATTTAGGTGTTAAAGGAGTCAGCACAAGACAGTTCCAGCCGAGGGGACAGAGAATATGCGGGAATAGAGTAGCACTGAGTTGGGCTTTACTGGCTAAGGACTGACTCCCTTCTTTTAGCCACTTAGTTCATTAATTAATCACTTCTTAACTGAAAGGTTTTAACTGAAAGAATGGTAGGAGCTGGCCGGGAGCGGTGGCTCACGCCTGTAATCCCAGCACTTTGGGAGGCCAAGGCGGGTGGATCACGAGGTCAAGAGATCGAGACCATCCTGGTCAACATGGTGAAACCCCATCTCTACTAAAAATACAAAAAATTAGCTGGGCATGGTGGCGCACGCCTGTAATCCCAGTTACTAAGGAGGCTGAGGCAGGAGAATTGCCTGAACCCAGGAGGCGGAGACTGCGGTGAGCCGAGATCCCGCCATTGCACTAGGAGCTGTCCTCCTGCCTTAGTAGTTTCCAAAACATGAATTATAATGTTGTTTCAAGTAGTAATTGTAACAATAGTTCTTATAAAGTATGTATTTGAACATAAATATATCAGTAATCACCAGCAGAAAGATCGTATTAGGGGTGAGTGGAGATCTTGCTTTTCAAAAATATGTATTCCAGTGCATATTGTGAATGACCTATTTATTCTGTTTCAGGAGAAATAAAATTTTGCTAGGAATAACTTTGCAAGTTGCAAAAGCATAAAGCAAATACTTTTAACAAATGGAACATCAGTATAGTAGCTACTGGGCATTTTATCCAGTCATTCTGACAATCTAGATATTCCCTCAGATGTAATTTTTTTGGATGGAGGGGGTCTGCTTTATTCAGAAAATGTTTCCCTCTTTATAGTTTTTTTCTTCTGTTGATTATTTGAGTATATGCATCCTTTCAATATGTTTCCATTTTGGATAATCTGCTAGAGTTGAAGGAATTTACTTTACTACAGAGATATCTGTCACATGGGTTAAGTATATGCTAGAGGGAGTTATCCTTTTATATAAGATTACTTATTTGATTGAGTTCAACTATTGAACTTGCATCTGTGTTCTGAATTCAGTATAAAATCCACTTTATTACAAATAAAGACATACATTATTATGTGTTTCATGTATTGGGGGTGTATATGTGTGTGTGAATTCTTTTTTGATTAAAAAATGCTTCTTTGATTTAAGTCTTTGCCTTTTGGGATGGGTTGTTATTTTGTCAAGCTAAGGACATTTTTAGCTATTGAGATGTAGGTTAAGGGTACTGATTGAAACTTAATCACAGGTAAACAGATATCCCCAACATAAATACCTTTTTAAAAAAATGTACTGCAATTGTATTACAGTGTAAGATGTTCTACTTCATTTTCAATTTAATTTCTTACTGAAGAAAAAATTATAATGTTGAAAGAAGAAATGAAGGAATACCTTACACCTTAGAAGGGAATATTTGCAGTTCTGTTTTATATGGTTTCTAATGATGTTGTTTTTTAAAAAATGCAAAATATCCATTTGCAATCAAATGTCTACAAATTTTTAAAACTACTAAAGTATATATAACCTTAATGCGGTGTAGATATGAGGGTTCTGTACCTGACTAGATGTCAACAGGTTGGTATTGCTGCTCCATTAGAGCATGGAGGTATAGGACACAGTGAAGTCACTTATCTGTTGCTTCCACAATTTTACCTGGTAAAATTAAAATGCTTAGACCAGGTACACATTGAGATCTCATTCTCTAAATTTTCATGATAATATGTTGATATTATAAATCAAATGACTATTCTCTGAATGACAAATTATTTTTATATGTTTAAATTTTAGTGGGAGAGTCAATTAAGTACTTAGAAATTAAAAAACAAATCCATAGATAATTACCTCACAAATGGTCCTTACCATCCACCTCATTTCCAGTGCCCTCCAGTTTTACATACACCTATAGTCACAATTGTCTTAATAATATGCTTAGAATTCAGAAATCTGAATTTTAAAATGTATTTACAAAGTATCATTTCTGAATATAAAAATCTATTTAAAGAGAATTAAAAAAGAGAGAATATTTTGAGTGCTTTTTATGTGTTATCTTTGATCAGATAATTCATGGACAAGTATACATTTTATAACATTCATTTATAACAGCAAAAAAAGTTTTCCTACCCTTTTCATGGAAAGAAATCAGACTCTCATAACTGAAAAAAAAAACTGTAGAAATCACCTAACAAAATTCCTTTTATTTTGGGTTATAAATAGCTAAACCTTATAACACATGGCCATTTTATTCAGGAAGATTTCCTAGGATTCAAACTCCATCACTTTCTTCTGAAAATGTATTGCCTCAAATCCTAGTTTTGGGTTCACATGTAGACAGAACCCACAATGCTGCTTCAATATATTCATTTCGGTTTCTGAAGTCATTCAAAAACTTCCTCACATACAACATTACGAATATCTACAATGTCTTTCTTTCTCTTGACATTTTACTCTTTAAAAACAGGATGCCAATACATCTCTCTTTACTTAGAACTATTAAGGTGGGTGATTGAGGACAGGTTCTGAGATTTAGATAATAATTGAATTAATTCAAGATTATCCTTACAGTGTCTTGGCATCAGTGGCAAAATTAGGTTGTTCCAGACATACATAGGTCATCTATTAGTATTCAATCTTCCACCTCAAATAGCAGACACAGGACCAAAGAACCAAAATTGACTCTAACAACAGACAAGTAAGAAATAAGGCCTGGCTAACAGCTGATATATCAGAAAGACAAATGTCCCTTGAGATTTTGTGAAGTAGAATATCCTTTAGAGATAAACCCTTCAGTTTCAGATAAATTAGAGAAGGCAAATAGAACTCCATAAGCAGCTAGATGCCTGGAATCCCTCACTGCATTTTCCTTCTCTTTGCTCTCCTTCGTGAGATAAATCTGCAGTGTCATGTAAAGGCCACCTTGATGGGGATTTCCCTAGCATTAGCTAGTCCTCTGCTGAGTGTCTATAATGAGCACAGCATCGAGAAGACAGAGTTCGTGAGCTGGGTCTTCAGAGACTTGGCCTGAAATGTGCCCAATTAGCTCTTTGCAGATGAAGAAATAGCTTTAGTTCACATCTTCTGCTACCACTTGGTTTCGATTTACAAATGACCTCTATTCACCTCAATTGGCTTTTGAATTGCCCAAAGTGCATATCATCTCCTTGGGCAGAAAACCAGTATGCTGAGCAATCCTCAGAAACAAGCTATATTTTAGAAGCTCTAACCAGTAAACTATAACAGGCATTTACTTTTAAAGAAAAAAAGAAGAAAGAAGTAAAGGCACTATATGTGTAAATAATACCCATGTATATTACTCATTCTGTTGTGAGATTCTTTCAGTATAAGTGAATTGAACTTGGTGTCAGTCTCTGTCTTTGACAGGAAGACTTTCCTGTTATAAAAATTCATAGCCCAATTATGATCTCTGGTGGAAGCAGACAGAGTTGCAATATCCTGAGAGTCATTCTTGTTGCTCTCTGGAGACTTGAAGATATTGATAAATTGCCCATGCCTGCTGAGGTCCAGTGTTGTCAAATCTCTTTTTTTGCTATATGTAAAACCTCACAACTTCACTTTACCCTACAGCCCTCCATGTCATATATAAGGTAAATAAGACAGCACAACAGTGCAGATTATTTTCCTGTGTATGCTTTTCTCTATATACATATAGCTGAATTGTAAACCAAAACAACTTGAGAACATGAGAAATTTACTTGCTATTGTTATATATACCCATTAGATGCTTAACAAGAGACATGTGTTTATTTACTTAACTCTTTTTTTAAAAAAAAAAGAGTTCTCACAGTAGAACTTTCTCTTTCAATTTGTAAAAGATTTTATGGACTGGGAAATGTGGTTTGTGCTATTCTGGGAATTCTGTAAGGAAAGAAGGTGGTTAACCACTGTGATGTCTAAATCTCTTTTAAAAAAAGAGCCAGCATTTAATGAATTGGTTATGTTGGCATAGTAAAAAAAAAAAAAAAAAAAAAAACCCTTCCATCTCTTTGAGCTGATACTAGTGGTAATTTTTTTTCTGATGTTCACAACACTTTAGAAACAGAATTGAGTTTTCTGAATCAGATCTCGTCTACAAATGACAGAAAGGTTGCTATACAAGGAGGAGCATTTACAAACTTTGGCATAGCATTTGTTCTTTTGTCTGCCTGTGATTAATGAATTTTTTTGAATCTGGTATTTCTTGTTTCAATAACCAAGACACGATTCTCTAATGATTCAAAATAATCTTCCTTTATTCTTTGAGAAGTACAATATTACTAAGCCTTCTCTTAGATTTAGACATCACAGTGGTTAACCACCTTCTTTCCTTATAGAATTCCCAGAATAGCACAAACCACATTTCCCAGTCCTTAAAATCTTTTACAAATTGAAAGAGAAAGTTCTACTGTGAGATAACTAATTTTTGGAAGGAAAGAAGATTTCCATCTTTTAACAGTTCTACAATGTTCAATTTGTTTTTAAGAATTTAGTACTAGATTCAAATTCTCCCATGAATTTTCCTCTTGGAAAACAAGAGCTAGTTGAAGATTGAGGTGCAATAGCCCTAGAGCATCCACCGACATTAACGAGTCCCTGGCACTGTCTCCACCAATTGACCTTCTAACACTGGGGATTTTTCTTACACCATTGCCAAAGGAAACTTGAGACCAAGTCCTCGGGTTCCTTTCACAACACAGAGTTGTGTGATTATACAAACAATAGTTTCAGGATATCATGGGAGGCAAAGTACATTGAAATAAGAAACATTAAAACACATCTTTCATTACTGAACATTGTTTAATTCTGTTTAATTTGTTAGACACGATGAGTTGCTAGTGTAGATCCCTTGTTATATTCATCTGTCTGTCAATCTGTCAAACGTCTATATTTTTTGGGGGGAGGATAAGGAAATGTTTAAGTCACTCAAATTCTATCCTGCATATCTAAATATTTACTAAAGTCACAGATCTTTATCCAAATCAAAGAAGAAAGAGAAAGGAGAGGAAGGGACAAGAGAGAGTAGGTGGAGAAAAAGAGAGGGAAGGGCAAAGCCGAGAATACTTTCTGAGGTTGTTATGGATGTTAGAGTGTAGTAAGTCTAATTGATTTATAAACACCTTCAGAAGAATCATGAAATGAAATGCCATAAATCCCACTGGTTAGGCCCTAAATATTGCTCCTGTCATTGGTTTTCTCTACATTTGTATAATTTTAGAATGCACAGTCCAAAGTGTAACTTCTTCATTCCTCTGTTGGTAAGTTATATTTGATATTATCAATTAATTGCAAGCTTACCTTGTCTTGCAATATTTTATTATTTGTTACACCTAACAATTAGACAGTAAGCATCAGTGGAGGAAGAGGAGGGAATCTATGCCAGATATGACAGTTCTTACAAATCAATGACTAGATAATAACCTTTCAGTTAGCTACTTGATTTACTGAGCAATACTTATAAGATGTCCTAATAACAGTTTAATCTTAGTTATTAAAACATCAAAAGCCTCACAGGACAGATGGGCTGTCCTTCAGGGGTCCCCTAACTTTTCACATGGAGAACCCACACACTTACCTTTTCATCTTCCTGAATATAACTGATCTATTAGGACTCAACACCTACCACAACCTTCCCATCACAAGTTCACAGGAACTTTCTTTCACTCTTTGTAGTGTCTGTCACACTTCACAATTGAATGCCTTTATTTTGTAATTTTAGGTTGGTGTAAAGGTAATTGCAGTTTTTGCAATTAAATATAATGGCCCCAGCATTTTGGGAGGCAAAGGCAGGCAGATCATTTGAGGTCAAGAGTTTGAGACCAACCTGGCCAAACCCTGTCTCTACCAAAAATAAAAAAAATAAAAAAATAAACTTGGTGTGTTATTACATGCCTGTAATCCTAGCTCTAGGAAGACTGAAGCAGGAGAACTGCTTGAACCCAGGAAGTGTATGTTGCAGTGAGCCAAGATCGCACCACTGCCCTCCAGCCTGTGTGACAGAGTAAGACTCTGTCTCAATAATAATCATAATCATAATAATGGCAAAACCACATTGCCTTTGCACCATCCTAATGGCTTGTTCAGCATCCTAATTGTCACATGTGGCATCTTATGTTTTCTACTAATATTAATGCTTAGAGGAGAGGAATTCTTTTGGGGACTGAAATTAACTGTGTATGTGTGCAGAAGGTGGTGGGTAGGGTCTCCATCAGTCTCCCTGCCTAATTAAGGGGAACCTCCAAGGATGTTCTTTGAAAAAAAATCTTTATTCACCTTATCAATATTAAGCTCTGTTAGCACTTCCTATAAGCTTGTATTTTTTGTTGTTGTTGAATAGGATCATCCAGGGAAAATGTATTTTCTCTGTCTTTCTGTTGTTCTAGCATATTTTACTTTTCTCTACTTGACATGTAGGAATTATATAATCTTGATATTCCTCTGATATATCAGTGCTGGATATGAGCAAGAACCCATTAGATATTGTTTGGTTCTAAAACATTAAGTAAAAGCCAGATAAGCTTGAAATTTTCTACTGCTTAGGTGCAGGTACTACCAGGTATAAAGTACCAAGCTTCCAGTGTGGTAAGCTCACTAGAGAATTTGGAGAGAATTATATTTGCCCTATCACCCCTAATTTATTTCTTCCCTAATATATAAACACTATACTGAATTTGGTGGAGGAGAAGCTATAATGGACAAAATGCTGATGAAATATTGAAATTGAATAAAATATTGGTTGTTGTAAATATAGCTTAAATTTCTCTAGACTGTATGTATACTGCCAAAAGGACTACAAATCAACAAATTTCTAAGAGTATGCTCAATCTCAGAAGAGAGTTATTTTTGCTTTACATCCTCTGCACTTATATTAAGTAAGTTTGCTTATCTGGTTTGCTAGTTGTTGACAACATATTTGGAAAGAGGACAAGAGGTATTGCTGATAGATGGGTGCACAAATATAGCAAGAAAATAAGATGCAGACTGTCACAAAAAGCAAAGAAAGAAAACATTGGCCCCTCCACTTAAAGTAGTGCCAACTTAGTACCACTTAGTGTGAGGGAAGGGGAGGGGAAGCAAGTATTTTTATGCGACTTAGATCTTGTAAATAAGTACTTTATGGAAAAATAAAGTTTATGCTCAAAACGAGGACTTCAAAAAAATGAGGACTTCGCATACTTTTTTTGAAAGGGCTATTCTGGGAAGATAGGCTGCTGTGATGACAGCATGGGTTTAGGCTAGATAGAGAATTAGACACCAGAACCAAAAGTACATTTACAACGATTCTAAATAACTAGATACCTCTACAAATCCCTGAATACCAAAAGTCACACAGCGTGGGTGCCCTTGATATCTATGTGAGCGAATGCAGAAGAAAGCAGCAGAGCAAATTATACACCTGATAATTCCAAAATATTTAAGAAAGCAACCTCCAAATCGTCAATGAGTATTCACTAGAAAGTACAGTGGACCAACGTAAGAACAGTCAATAGAACTAAGGGAGGCTTTGTGGATTTCAACGGTGAATGAAATGGGCCCTGTGGGGAGCCCATTTTCCAACAGGGAATTGGTCCCTCACATTTCTGCATTTCTTATCAGAAGAAAATGCCCTTTGTTTTATAGTATCTTATAAAGAATATTTGTGCAGCAGTTAACCTAGAAAGGAGGACTAGTATCTCCCTCTGGAGCAAAGGACAAGCATTATTACTCTCCAGTATAAAAAGGATAATGTCTTCCTCTGGATCAAAAAACAAGCATGCTTACTCTCCATTATAAAAGATTTGGGTTCCTTAAGCTCAGGATTCCTCTTCTATACTGCAACCTACTGTGTGAGTAGGCATCCTTCTGGCTCAACCTGTCCCCGGACGGGACTGGAGGACATGAAGAACTCACACAAATGTGCTCATGTTCATCCTATTCATCATACCATGAGTAATAAAAATCTTTGTCTCTGACCCTCAGAGTATCATATCTTTTGCCCACATCGATAAAACTGGTAGGTTAACTCATTAGCTTGTAAGCCGTGTAAAATCTCAGATGTTTCAGCGTTTTTAACAGGGCTATGTCAATGTCTTAGGTGGCTGGTGCAGTCTAGATCATGTGAACTCTTGAAACCAACCTTCCAGGCATTTTTCCAAAACAGGACCCCATACTGAGTATAAACTACTAGAAGTAGAGTCAAAATTGAAGAGAATAGACAAAATAAAAATGAAGGAAAGAGAAAAACCAGACAAATATGTTTCCAGGAAAACAGATATATGAAATCTATAAAAACAAGCCATTTTTTTTTTTTACTGTTACATAAGAAGAGAAGAAAGAACTCCTTTAGGTTGAAAAGTTTGTCATAATTTTTACCTATCTAAAAGTTTGAAAAACCTAAATTTATACAAAAATGAGCAACAACAAAGTATCAAGGTCAAATGCCAGGTATGTAAAGTTTAGCCTCAAAAACAAAGGTGCTACAATAAAACATAGAATAAAATTCCTATGGACCGGAGATTGGCAAATCATAGCCGACAGACCAACTCCAGTCTACTTGCTGCTTTTAGAAATAAAGTTTTATTGGTACATAGCCACTCTCACTCATTTACATATTGCTTATGACTATCTTCATGGTACAATGGCAATGTTAAGTATTTGTGACAGGCCATATGGCCTATATAGTGTAAAATATTTACTGTCTTGAACCTTGCAGGAAGTTTGCCAACTTCTGCTATTGACAAAATAAGCTTGCCAAAATATATTATGCTCAAAATATTTTCAGAAGTGTAACATACTATTTTTAAATGAGCTAAAGGACATTAAGAAAATAATGTGACACATGAAAAAAAGAATATTAATCAGAACTAGAAAAAGAGATTGAATTCAAGAGAAAATTAGAAATAAAAGAAACACCATAGTAAGAATAAAGACTAATCCAGAAGGAAAACAAGAGAATATAAGTACAAAAATAACCTTTCAAGAAAATCAAGTTGAGAAGGAGAAAAATACTTAACACTAAAAAGAAATTAAAAATGAAGGAAGAGGTTTCAAGAAAATGTGACATATAGATGACAAAAAAGATCCATGAATGTTATGGAAGTTCCTGAGTGGGAGATCAAAACAAGGGTGAAAAAAAAAAATACTAAAAAGTATAAGAATGTAAACCTTAAATTAAAAAATCAATTTAAACTTGCTGAAAAATCACATAGTGTAACTGATAATACAGTACAATCAACACTAAGTAGAATTAAGAGAGAAGAAAAAAAAGAATTACTTGGGCATCTAGGGCAAAAGAATACTTGACTTAAAAAGAAATGAGGCTGCGCATGGTGGCTCACGCCTGTAATCCTAGCACTTTGGGAGGCTGAGGTTGATGGGTCATGAGGTCAGGAGTTCGAGACCAGTGTAACCAACATGGTGAAACCCTGTTGTGTTTATCTCCCTTTAAAACCCTACCTCTCCTGAATGTCATTGTCTGCCTTTAAAATCCTTCCTTTTCTCTTCCTCTATTCTCTAAATAATGATGAGGCTAAGTTATACCCAAAGCTCATTTTACAAAATATTTCCTTAGTACTTTGCAGAAAACACCAAACAAAAATGCCATTTTAAAAGAGGTGTATTTTTTTCTTTTAGAATGTAAGCTCTTCAAGAGCAGGGACAATGTTTTCTGTATATTCTATTGTGCCTAGTACACTGTAAATGCTCAATCAATATTGATGATGGGAAAAAATATTAGGCAGGGGTGGTGGCACATGCTTGTAATTTCAGCTCCTCAGGAGGCTTAGGCAGGAGAATTGCTTGAACCCAGGAGGCAGAGGTTACACTAAGCTGAGATCACACCACAGCACTCCAGCATGGGCAACAGAGGGAGACTATGTCTCACAAAAAAAAAAAAAAAAAAGAAAGAAAAAGAAAAAGAAAAGGGAAAAATGAACTGATATTAGATTATTATTAATACTTTATCTTGGAGGGGAAAAATTAAATAACATATTTAGGATATTCAAGAAAAGAAAATATGGACCAGAGGTTTTATATTAACTAAAACTGTTACCAACATGCAATCACTCAAGGAATATTGTCCTCATAGAACTTTTTTGAGGAATCTTCTAGAAATGAGTTTAAGAAATCCAAATTAACTGGAACATTATAATTAAATAAAAATATATTTATCCCAACACACTAAACATTTTATCATTTTGATATATAATCTATGTGAAAATTATCTATGTGAAATTTTGCATTATATAGTAAATTTCTAATATCCTGTATGTATTTTCTGCTTAAAAAATACCAGTTTAGACCCAACACATTTTAATTGTCCAATACCACGTCACTAATAACCACAGTCAACATTCCAGAACTGGAGAGACATGAGCATAAGAATGAAAGTGGATTACATATTTATTGTCAAATAAGACAAATTGAGTGTTAAATGGGAAAGAGTACATAACAGCTACATTATCTACCAATGTAGATTTAGTACAACCAAATAGAGAGAATGAGATGGCATAGGCAAGAAAACATATTTTCAATATTTATAATGGGTGGTCGTAATATTTGGTAGTTATACTCTGATAGACTGTTCTGTGTGTAATATTGGAAAAGTAAATGAGTAATTACGAGATGTTCTAATTCTCTAATCTCCAGCATTTCAGAACCGTAATTTTCACTATAGATAAGAGGCAAATAGAAGAAGTTTCTTTAAAAAATAGCCCTGAAATTGAATTGGAAATTTTGATTTGGAGATATCATTATTAACTCATTCCAAATGCACAACAGCATTAGCAGTGAGGCTATGCTTCCCACAGCTTGTGCTCGATGAATGACTGAGTGCAGGTGGCAAAGATACTGAAGCAGTTGCCTTCATAGGCTTGTGGGAATCCTCTGTTGGACAGCTTTGGTTTGAGAACCATCCTAAATATTGCTTAGAACTGAACTACAGTTTGGACTCTTTCTAGCTAACTTTCCTTTATTCCCACTGACCTCCACAGCAGTAAATCCTACATTACAATCTAAGGGTTATTCCTGGTTGTCCTACTCTTTCTCTTGTTTCCTTGCAGGCATTTCCTCCTATAACTCTCTTGCACATCTACTTGCACCTGCTTCTCAGAGGACCTAGATTAACTTGGTCTCATAATGACCAACCTAGTATAAATTAATTTGCAAATAAAATGCAGGGTGCTCAATTAAACTTAAGTTTCAAGTACACAACAAGTAATTTTTTAGTACAAGTATGTCCCAAGTAGGCCACTTGGGACATATTTATACCAAAGTTATTTGTTATCATACATTCAAACTTAACTAAGTGTCTGGTATTTTTCTGTGCTAACTCTGGCAACCCTATCAGCAATGATTATCACTTACAACCAGACTGCGATGTTAAACAAAACAAAAACAGAGTTTTTAAAAAAGTGGCTGAATATAGATGTAAGAAAAGAAATATGCCAGATAAATCTGAAACATTTTGCTACAAACCAACATGGGAAATATCAAAGACTACTAGCTCAAGAGGAATCAAAAGCTAACCTTGAACGACCTCATGAAGAAGGAAAAAATAGCACTTCAATAAGGATAAAAATTATAGTGCATTGGGATCCATCAGATAAATTTAAATCCTATTTGATCTTCTGAGGATGATGGGGAACCAATTTATTATCTTAAAACCTATCATTAAAACCTCAATTCTGTCTTTTTTGGAGTTATACCACTGGGTACCCAAATTGTAGGTGAAAGGAAGCACTACCTTACATATGAAATTATTTGAGCTAATGTGTAAAAATAATGGGTAGAGGGATTTCCCTCTCTGGGATCCCCTCCCACAACAGCATGAGAACGCTCTCTCTCTCCTGCTCTCTCTCTCTGTCTCTCTCTCTCTCTCTCTCTCCCCCCCTTCCCTCCCCCCCCCAAAATGGGTAGAATTAGAGTATTACCATTTTGTAATCACCAAAAAAATAACCAAGCTAGGTGTTAAGCATCAATTTGCCTCCTGATGAAAGAGCTCAGTGTTACCTATAGTGTTACAAATGATGAAAAAGCTGAGTTTGATCAAGGGTCCTGCTGCCACTTGCTGGAAATGCAGAGAAGAGAAGAACATGTAAATTGACACCATGAGTATATTAATATACTTGTCAAATCCACCCTGGGGCAAACTCAACAAGTGGCCCAAATTTTCAACAGATTCATTTTAAGGGAAAGGAGTTTCTGCAGACAAGGGAGATGACATGTTGACGATATTAAATATATCAGTTTGAAAATTGATGACTACCTTATAATACCTCAGGATGTTTACTTAAATGGTAAACCATAAAAGTACAAAAAAAAAGATGAATATAAACATCAGCATGGTAGTTATTTTGGGAGAGATAGAGAGAACAGAGGATGTATAGAGACTTCTGGGTAGCTAGCAATGGGTTCATTCTTTGAGATGTGTAGCAGTTAAGATAGTATTTCTTTATAATAATTTTGTGTGGTTTGCTGTATCTGTGTTTCATTTTTAAATAAAAGCTTAAGCAGTACCTAATAGAGTTCTTGGCTGTTAGTAAACACTCAATAAGTGGTAGCTATTTAAAAATATAAAATAAAAGACACAGGCTACACTTAGAGCAATTCCTTCTCAACTGTTAACTTTTTAAAGTGATGATAAACCTCTAGCTCTCCAGGGTCATGCTCTCTCTCCAGTGTATGTACGGCTATAAAATTGCTCCTGCCTTTCCAAAATGTGTTTATGGCATTGAAAGCAGAATGCAGACAGTGTTTATGCTTTTAGACCTCCTCAGAGTTAGCAAACACCAAGACAAAATCAAGAGGCTGTAAGAAGAATGGAGATTTATGTCACTGAGATCTTCATCACAAGGCCATTCTCTCATTTTCATGCTGGTAAATGAGTTATATTAACCTAACCTCAATTCTGTATTATGGAGAAAATTGTAGATTATGGTCTATGTGTTGAATTCCAAATTTACCTGAAAAAAGCAGTGAGACCTAGTCTGAGCCCACTCTTCCTTATTGCAGAACTAAACAGTCTATGTGATACAGAGAATGATTAAAGCTCTTCTTAGCAGGAATTGTGGCTTCAGGTGACAATGCCTCCTGTCTTTGTGAATTCAGTGACAGGCTTGTTTAAAAGACTGTAGTCTTCAGTCTGTAATTTTCTAGCTGTAAATGGGTTTCTAGCTTGCTATTTGAGTTGAGCTTCAATTAGTATTGAAAGGATGCCTTCTCCTCCTGTGCCTGAGATGCCTTTCTTATACAGCACCTGCCTTGGCACCATCTCTCCTCAAACCGCCAAGTCTTGACACAGTGGGCTGTGTCTAAGCGTCCAAAAAGTGTTTCCCTATCTGTCAAAAAGTGCTAAAGTCTCTAGATTTGTACATCCCTAGGACACTTACTCCAAATGCACATTCTTTTCACCTAGAAACATTTTCAAGTTTATTTAGATTCCTCAAAGAAACCCTGCCCACTCCCATGAAAAGTGATTTCTGTTTTTCATTCTCAGAGTGTTTAATTTCTACACTATGGATTTGTCACATATTACTTAAATCCTTACGTTTTTGGGTCTCACACTACCATTCTACCATTCTTTCCAATCTACCATTCTGTTGAGTCAATTCCTATTTTTAATATTTTTGAGAATAATAATAGTGAAAATAATGATAGTTCACATGTATTGCATGCCTAATGTGAATTAGGCACAAATTCTTTTAATTCAATAATTCTAGAGAGTAGAGGCTTTCCTTATCTCTATTTAGAATCTTCAACACCAAGACGTAAAAGGTGTTACTGAAGCTTGCCCAAAGTTCCAAAATGATTTAGGAACATAACAGAGATTTGAACACAGGCAATTCTATTGATAACATCCTTAATAATGTCTCATTTTATATCAAAACCCACAGCAAATAAGTGTCTATTTTAATTAAGTTTTCCACAGGAATGGGAGCATCACACACTGGGGTCACTTGGGGGGCTTAGGGGAGGGACAGCCGGGTGTGGGGAGGGTGAGAAGGGATAATGTGGGGAGAAATGCCAAATATAGATGATGGGGGAGTGGAGGCAGCAAACCACCTTGCCATGTATGTATGTGCCTGTGCAACAACCCTGCATGATCTGCACATACATCCCAGAACATAAACTACAATTCAAAAAAGGTTTCATGGAGTGCCTGTAATAATGACTTTTTCCTAGGCCTAAAATTACTGTGAAATATACTGTATATACAGTATATTATGATATACTATAGTATAGTATGTATACCATACTATATATATGCACACACTATACATGCATATATAGTATATATTGTATAGTAATACATAAATATATATGCAGTTTTTCTGGCCAACAAAAAGGCATTAAATAAACTTTCATAGTTAGAGAAATCTGTCATAGTGCTAGAAATATTTTGCATGATATTTGTTCAATTTATCTAGCACAAAGTAGATCTCAGTCCCCATACACTGTTATAACAAAAATGTCATGAACTGGGTAGCTTATAAACAACAGAAAATTATTTCTTACAGTTCTAGAGACTGTGAAGTCTCAGATCAAGGCTCTGGAAGATTTGGAGTCTGGTGAGGGTCCACTTTCTGGTTTATAGGTGGCCCCCGCTGTGTCCTCATATGTGGGAAGGAGCAAGCTACCGCTCTGGAGTGTTTTTTATGAGGGCAGTAATTCCACTCATGAGGGCTCCACCTTCATGACCTAATCACTTCTCAAAGGCCCCACCTCCTAATCTAATCACCTTTGTGGTTATGATTTCAAAATGTGAATTTTGGGAGGACACAAACATTCAGACTCTATCAGAATGATACATAGTAGATGTTTGACAGAGTTGAGGGTTTTTCTTCCCCTGTTGTCAAATTTATCTCTAGAGTGAAAATATATGAGGAAAAGACTTTATAGTATCCTTAATTAGGGAACATAGAAAACTATGTATTCACCTACATTTGATATACTCTCAATGTTTTTAGTATAATTTATTTTACATAAATAACAGGGCTTTTGTAAATATACTTCAAAGAGAAAATACAAGATACAAACAAAACATCAAACCTGCTATTTGGACTTTGAGTAATCCTAGAATGGTAGAAAGGTAGCTTTTAATCTTGAGTGTGTTTTAGACTCTCCCACTCCAGATCTACACCCAGCATGAAGAGTCTGATGCAATATTGTACAATTCAGGATTTTAAATTTTTATCACCTTCCTACTTAGTTTGACATAGGAGATTTGGGATCACACTTTGAGGAAAAACATATGTAGTGGTTAGAAGATGAGATTTGGAGTCAGAAAGACCCCAGGGTCATAGATTTAACACTTACTTGCAGTGCACTTAACTCTTCTAAGCTTCAGAGTTTTCTTTTTTTTTTCTAAAAATTCATTATAATGATGTTTCTGACTCATAGGGTTATGAGAAAATAGATGAAAAGTACTTCACATAGTGCCCAGTATTTAGAAAGTTTTAATTAGGTGTTTGCAAGTAACAGCAGCGGTGGTTTATATCATGTAAAATTGTAGGTATTCTCAGTAGTATATGCCATTAGGGAATTAAGAATTAAAACAACAATGAGATACTACTACATATCTAGTAGGATGCTAAAACTGAAAATACTGAAAACACTAAATGCTGACAAAAATGTGGAGCAACTAAAAACTCTCATTCATTGCTGGTGGGAATGCAAAATGGTACAGTCACTATATCGTTCTGTTTGGCAGTTCTTACAAAACTAAATACACTCTTCCCATATGATCCAGCAATTGTACTTCTTGGTGTTTATCCAAATAACTTAAAAACTTACATCCACATAAAAGCCTACGCAGAGATGTTTACAGCACTGCATTTGTAATAGACAAAACTTGGAAGTAACCAAGATGCTCTTCAGTAGGGGAATGGATGAATAAACTGTGGTATATCTATACAATGAAATACTATTCAGTGCTAAAAGAAAATGAGCTATGAAGCTACTAAAATACATTGATAAATCTTAAGTACATATTACTAAGTAAAAGAAGTCAGTCTGAAAAGGCTACATATTGCATAATTCCAGATATGTGACATTCTGGAAACGGCAAAACTATGGAGACAGTGAAAGGATGAGCGGCTGTCATGAATTTGAAAGGAAGGAGGAAGTGATGAATGGGCAGAGAACAGGAAACGTTCAGGAACAAGAAAATATTCTGCCTGACACTGTAATTGTAAAAATGTTATTATATATTAATCAAAAGCCTTCTTTCATCTCTTTCTTCCATTCATCTTCTTGCCTTTCTTTTATTTCTTCCTTATTTTTTTTAATATATGTATCAGAAAAAAATAAAAGCCAAGAAAGGGGTATGCATATAATAATCACAAACCTTTTGATTGCAAAGCAAATGGTTAACAGTGCAAATTTTGCTTCCTGTTTCCTCAGAGATGCCTCTAAAATGTCTGAATAAGCTTCAATCAGACTGCACTTCCCAAAGAAAATAACTATAAATGCTGGAAAAACTACAAAAACAACTACCTGAAGGCACTGGCGAGGGACAAAAGCAGGCAAATTCTGGAGAGGAGTCAATACTTGGAAGAAGGCAGCCACACTGGGTGAGTTCTTTCTTTTTAAAGCATCCAGCTAGAGGAAAGGTTTTAGCCTGCACGTTGCACAGCAGTTAAAACATCATTTAAAACCCTACCTAATTTTCTGATTGACCCATGAACTACAAACTTGGGTCAGATTTCAAGCAGATGTTTCTTATATTTAAAAACATCAAAGTTACAAGTGCCCGAATAATTGTGAACTTTTAACTATTCTACATAACAAGAGTTAAGTAACTTCTTGTTCTGAATCCTAACAGGTGCATCGGGAAGGAACAGTGTCACTGCATGAGAACGGCCAAAGAACAAGATACAATTCCCAGTAGAGAGCAATTCTAGAGAGAGGGAAGCATGGGTCAGAATAAGTTATATTTTTTCCAGCCTAATAGCATTTATTTCTGTTGTACTGGTATTTCTTTTTTAAAAAAAAAGCTTCAGTTCCAAGTTTCAGGAATGAGTTGGTGGGGCATGGGGGTCATACGGTGATCAGGAGCTTCCTTGCAAGTAAATGAGTGAGCCAATCAATTTATGTTTAAATGTTTCATTGTGTTAAACATTGAAAAATAAAACAAGTGAATTCTACCCGATGCTGTACACAGTCCTTATGATTATCTGATATAATGCAACATAAGAGATCTCAGCCTGAAAGAACTCTGCATTTTCTTAGCCACTTCACTTAACACCGTATGAAGTGGATCTAGGACCAGGATACAAAAAAAACAAATACCATTCTTCTGAGACTACATAGAGATCTGGCCGAAGGAATCTCAATATTGGCAGAGGCTGCATCTGAGATTGCTCTGTCCTCTACTGGTAGTGGCATACAAACACAATGAGATGTGCTAGGGGACCCTGGGTATCTACAGAGATTTCTCCAACGTGATACCCAGCTCATTCCATGATGCCACGTACCTTTATGCTATCAGATAATGCAAATAACCTGAGGTCTAGAAGACTAAACTCTGTTGAGGCTTGGCCATCCTCAGCAAGATCAACCCCACTGAACTCTGCAGTGCATTTGGCATATTGAGATCCCAGTGCATTTTATACTTTTGTGCTTTCTATGGCATTAACTGCATATTTTAGAATTTATAGCCTTGTGGAAATTATGCTACATCTTGGATAGTAAGTCATCCACTAATCAGATCTACTTATTCTCTGCCATTTATTTTGCCTCATATTGTATCTACTCCGGCATTATACAATACCTTAAAGATATCCTTAACCTGCAGGTTGTCGTTGTTGTTTTAATAATCATAATGAACCATCACTTCCAGTGACCTATATATTTTCTTGTTTTATAACTACTGCTTCAACTTCCAGGGGCTATCATTTTTCTGCCCAGCCATGGGCTACCAATGGACTTTACCAGCAGGTATGAATGGTGTGCCCTTCCACCTATTGCTTCTGACCTTTATCCAGGGCCACTTCAGCCAGCCTCACAGCAGCATGCTCCTCCACTGCTATCCTGATATGGCCTACTATCCCTCCCAGACCCAGGTAATATCCCAAGATATGTCAATCTAGCTGGGAGAAGAATTAGGCTTAATATCTCCAGATTAAAAAGGTCAATGAGAGGGAGCCCAATGCTGTATTTTTTTCTAGGAATAAGAGTTTACCAATGAAATTTGGATCAAGAAACTTGCCCCTTAATAAAAGTTGAAGTTCAACTCCAATCCAAGATCTAGCCCCCAAACTCAGACAACGAGGCAAATCTAGGACAGACACCCCTCCACCACCAACAGCAAGGGTAATAGGCCCCTCTTAGAGGGAGAAAAACTACTCAGAGGGAGGTGGCTTTGAAAGATGAGCTGAAGTAGACCAGGAATCCTTAAGGGCTATTGGAACTGGGGACTTGGGGTACTGTGGCTGTCTCTTCCTCCTGGTGTAGCAGTAAGTATTCCCAGGGAGCATCTCATCTTCCTTGGATCCTGATAGAGAAAGATATACAGCATCTTCAGAAGGGTCTGAAGCCTAAGGAGTCACACAGAGTCTCCCCAGTTAGTGCTTCCCTCTCTTTCTCTGGGAGCTTGTGAGCCCTGCAACACTCACCTTGATTTTCAGTTCATATTTTTCAAAGCTGCAGTAAATCTCTTTGAAACAGTTGAACTTCTCTGCTTGAATATCTAAACTTGGTCTGCCTCTCTTTAGACCAGCAATGTTGGCTTCCATCTGATCTCCATCCCTGGGGCTGATCTCCTGGGTCCATGCTATCTATGAGCACACATGGCTTTCTTCCCAGCCTTTGACTTTGTCTGCATTTAGAACCTTGGGCTCTGGCTAACAGAGGCTTTTCCTGTATTCCAGAAGCTAGCCTTCTACTACCCTTGCTTGAATCCCTTTGTGGCTCTGCTTGATTAACTGATCACTGCAAAAAGCAGTGAATGATTTTTTGCAAAGCCCAGGATTATAGGCAGTTGATGAATATTAAACAGGCAAGAGGAGTACAGCCTTTAAGCAGAAACAGTGTGCTATTATCTGGCTGTCTATATAGAATAGGAAATCCTCAAGAAAAAGAACTGTATCTTATTTAACTATGGAGCACATAACTCTTTGTCTAGCCCCATATGGTGGCTCATGCATATAATCTCCACACTTTGAGAGGCTAAGGCAGGCGGATCACAGGAGTTCGAGACCAGCCTGGCCAGCATGACAAAAGCCTGTCTCTACTAAAAATATAAAAATTAGCCATGCATAGTGGTGCATGCCTGTAGTCCCACCTACTCGGGAGGCTGAGGCATGAGAATTGCTTGAACCAGGGAGGAGGAGATTGCAGTGAGCTGAGATTAAGCCACTGCACTCCAGCCTGGGTGACAGACCAAGACTGTCTCAAACAAGCTAACAAACAAACAAAAAAAACCTCCTTTTTGATTGTAAGCACCAAATGAATATTAGGTAAGTAAATTAATAGAATACACCTGTATATAAGATAGCATGGACTAAATCCCATAAAGCTTACACTCCTAAAATTATTTCTTTTCTGAATTTAATATATTCTTCTATAGACATAATGCAGTCAAACAAGTTATTGGCAAGTATTTCTGTACCCCATCTCACACCAAAATATTTGGAGGCAGTTTTTCAACTTCTTCAGACAGAAATGACTGTAGGTAAGGCAAATTCCATGCTCTATCCCTGCCTAACTATGTTAAGCAGATGCATCTTTAACCTTACTTTCTTCACCCCTAAAATGAAAGAAAGAGTTTCCATCTCAAAAAATGTGTCAGGAAGATTAATTAAGATAATATGTGTGAAGCAGCAAGCACAGTGTCTGGAACATAGCAGGTAATTGGTGACGATTTCTTTCCTCCCTTCCTAAATTGCCAATTTCTGGGTGTTAGTTTGAGAATGCTCCCGAAATAACATGAAGGAGATGTTCTCTTCTGCATTTATATGAACTGCATGTTGAGAAGAAGAAATGAGAATCAAGTAAGGAACTTTTCCAAGCCACACAATTGGCCATAACATCCCCACCGCTATCATGTATAGACAATAAAATATTACTAAGTAACTTTTCCAAGCCTTAACACTTCACTAAATATCCCTACCTTCTTGCTCTAACTCAATTGTTCTCATTTCTGGTAGAGTTCTGAATCCACTGGAGGAAATTCATATCCACTGGTGATTTTTATCTGGTAATCTCACCAGGTTCCTCTAGTTCTTAACATATTCCTCTAGTTCATTAATTCTTTAGTTCTTTTCAAGAAACATTTCACATCTTTTGATCTGTCCTTGAAAAGCTAATAAGTATCTCAAAATAATTATGCCCCCTACCAATAGACTTCAGATTTACTTTCTTCCAGTGATCAACTCCATTTCAGTAAATGGTAGCCCCATCCTTTTAATTACATGGATCAGAAAACTTGGCGTCATGTTACTTCTCTTCACTTCTCTTACCACACATTACACCCAGTCTCTCAGCAAATCCCATTGACTCTCACATCAGAATAGGTGCTGATTTCTCACTACCACTGCTAGGAATGTGGTCCAAGCTATCAGCACCCTTGGTCTGATTTGTTGCAAAAGCTTGTTGTCCTTTTCTACACCCTTCCTTCTTTCAATTTCCTCAGAGTAGCCAAAATAAACTATTTAAAAGAGAAACCAGATCACATCACTCTACTCAAGAATGTCCAGTGGCCTCTTGCCTCAGTGAAAGGAAAAGCCAAGCTTCTTAAAGCAGCCAAAGGCTGTGATTGATCTCACCTCTTTGCTATCACCAGCTCTGAGCCATTATCTTCTATCATCCTCCTTCTGTCCATAGCCCTGCAGCCTCACTTGCTGCCTGCCTCACTAGTTCTTAAACAGAAATGGTCTGAGCTATCCCTGCTGTTTCCTTTGCCAGGAGTGCACTTCCCTGGAACATCCATATAGCTCATTGTTTACTTCCTTTAAGTCTCTGTCAAATGTCACTGTGCCTGGAAGATCTTTCCTGATCACCTTCTCTAAAATAGCATCCCTGTATTCTCTATTCTCCTTACCCTGGTTCGTTATTTTTATAAAATTTATCACCATCTGAAACATGTTTATTTATTTGTTTATATGTTTATCCTCTTTCTTCTCTTGCTGTAATATATACTCCACACCTGAAAGCCTTTGTCTATTTCGTTCACATTAATGCCCTAAGTACCCAGAATGGTGTTTGCCACTTATGGGGCATGGAATGAACATACATGTGTCATGATACATGAATGCTATGCCCTCTCCCATAGGATTCACCTTTAAACCTTAGCTATTCTGTCCTATAACATTTGGGGCAAAGAAGCACACATTAGAGTCAGTTCATTAACGAAGTTCATTGTATTGATGGTAGGAGACTGATTCATGTATAATTAACACAGAATCATCAAGTTATTTTATAACAAAGTAGTATCTTAATTTTTGTTTTAGTATTTTTACTTCTTAGATCTACCTTTCAATTGCAGGCTACTCAATTGCAGCATCTCTAGGTGTTTCACAAAACCTGCTTTTCATCTCTGGGCTATTTCAAAACTCGGTTCCCTCTCATACCTGACAAAGCTTAATTTATTTAACCATTTATACTCAGCCCAAAATGTCCACTTAATAACTGATCTTCCTGGATGACTATGGTTAGATTTACAACCAGGTCCTTACTACGTATTTCTCTGTCTCAGTAGGTATTAGCCGGTCCTTTTAAAATGTAAAGCTTTTAAGACGTGTGTGGAGTGGGGGAGGGAGGGATTATGTCTCCCTAGAGTCCATTGATGATTTACATGAGATAACTTAAAAATTAAAAACAAAGTCTATGAACTTTCCTATTATTTTTATCTCTGACATCATCTTACAAGACGAATTCAACAATAGCAATATATTTTTCACTTAGAACATTGAAACTTTTAAATACCAAGTCACCTAAGTTCTTTTTCAAAGATGATATGATATACCATATATAAAATAAGAGGATTATTTTGTATATTTCCAAATTCCCTATTATAATTACTGGAAAAGTTACCATTTAAATTACTATGCGAATATCTTTGCAAACATTTTCTTGGAAAATGGAATTTTCTAGAAAGACTATAAATGTCAATCATATTTGGAGGAAGAATGAAGACTTATTTAGTTAATAAATCTGTGTGCATCGCATGTAGCAGTTTGTTTTCCTTTACCATCAATATACAATTCATTTTCTTTTTACTGCCTGGAAGTTATTGATAATTTTAAAGACATTTTGCCGAGATCTAAGCAATAAGAATTTACTACAGATTGTTAATCAAGGAAACACACATAAATTAAATATAATGCAACAAAGTCATGGAGCTTAAATCTTAATAAACAGATATTGATCGAGTATTCTGATAGCATCTACAAGTGCAATTCTAGATGTAAAAATTAAAAATATATCATGTTTCAAAACGCCTTTTAAAATTGTCAGTTATAAAATTGAATTACCTTGGTACATTTACTGAGGTATTGCTTGTGTTCTAATTAACAACAACAACAACAACAACAAAAAAATGTTTTATTTTCCCAAATGAAATACATAGTAATCATTCTCCTTCATAAGGGTTATTTTCTTTGTGAGTAATTATATCCATGTTTGTCTTGTCTTTTAAAACAATGTTGAATAAAACATTGAGTTAATATAAATAAATGCAAACCATAAATGTGTTCTAAAAGAAAAAAGAACTATTCTTATCGAATGCCTGTGCAACTATTTCAACACAAATGCAAATCAGCCCTAATTTTATTTTCAAATGCCACTCTTTAACCAATATAATGCACAATCAATTTTAAACACCAGGAAGGATGCTTTATAATGCTGCTCTAGGGAAGACACACAATTTCTCATTTCTTCATCAGCACAGTTAAGTTGTATCACTAAATAATCTATGAACCCCTGATTAACCGGATGCCATTTTCCACCATCTGTCCCAGATTAAAATGCAGTGATGTGTTCAATAGGGCACTAAAAAAAATAATTGATAAGCTTTTTTCTTTTCCTCCAGATAGCCAACCAGACCCCCATGTAGAGAGGAAATGAAGCAGTGCAAGTATCTGTGCATATAACTTTTGGAAATGCAAATTAGAATTTAAAAAGTCTTTGTTTCACTTTTGTAATATTCATCTTAATACAGTGTTAGGCATCCCACTGCCTCTTTCAGTCCTCATATTACATCATCTTCTTTTCCTCCTTAAGCTCTGAACATCTGTATCTTTACGTTGATAACCTTCATTTCTCTGTGTAAAGCTATCTGAGCCAAATGTGACCTGGTGGGAATACTGGCTGCCTAAGTCTCAATGCTGAATAGAACTTTGAATTGGATCTTGTTCTAATAGTCTGATAGCACAGGTGTAGGAAGGTAGTTTGCTGTGTCACTTCTAAATCACAACATTCTCTATGTCCTGCCTTCTGCCCCTTGATAAGCCTTCTTAGCTGGAGTTCACTTAACCTCTTAACTGTTTCTCCCATTGGGGAATGGTTTCTATCTCCTATAGTAAGTACCTCTGCCCCCTGTTATGAGTGGACAGCTCTCTCCAAACCATGATTAATCTCTTCCTGACTTCCTTTCTTGTCTACTACACCTGCTATTAGATATTCCTAGGTATCCAGCCTAAGCACCTTTCATACCTGGCCTGGCCAAACACTCCAGACAAAGTGATGTGCACCACTCATTTCTCTCCCTAAGTTGCTGTCCTCTGCAGGGTAGAAAGTTGTTCATCCTCATTCCTGCCACATCTTGCACTTTTTCCACCAGTCTGTTTGTCAAGGGGCCAGCCTGCCTCAGGGTTACACTCATTGCTGTCCTGATAACACTGGTTCGCTGCTACATGGCTCAGTCAGATAGATGTGCTAAAGCAAATCAAATCCCTGGCCAGGGCTGGGATTCTTTTGTTGCACCCCTTAAAGCTCTATTTATTTATTTTATTAGTTGTAATACTATCACTCCCTATCAGAAAATGAAAACCCCAAATAGATGTCCTTGCCATACGAAGGTGATGCTGGATATGCCCTTTGAGTTTATTTTCCATTAGCACAGATGACCTCCTCTTCCCACCAACTCCTCCCTCCCTCCCATGCACACCCTCACACATGGCTTACATGTTAACTACTCTGGGACTGCCTTGTTAAGAGTGAAGTCATCTGGACTATTTAAGGGAGTAGCCACTAGCTCTACCTAGTACAAAAGAGACTGAGCTAACTGAACTTCAGATCTAAATGGAAGTACAACTAGTGTAGTCTACATCATTGGTAAAAGGAATGTCATCTTTAAGTGAAAATGCTTTAAAATATAGTTTAGATGGTGACTTTCTAAAACTGTATTAATCTGTGCCTCCTTACACTAGAGATTTTAAATATTATTACTTGAGTCAACCTCTGAAACATCAGTTTTTGTGCTATTCCTCCAAAGATTATTTCTATACCTGTAATTATTGGTTTCTCAAATAGATATCCTCAGACTGCTTGTCTCTGTAAATCATTATGTCTGCTTTATGTTTTTTTTTTCTTCCATCCCTTTGCAGTTTTCCCCTTGCTGATTGTTAGAAGTATTTTCCCTTTTAGTCTGTTTTGACCTGGGCAGTGGGAGAGCCATGTTTGGCAGAATAGGTCATTACATAGAAATGCACTGGTTCTAAGTGCCTGAGGGCGTCTCTTGAGAAAATATACAAGAGTTTTTAAGGAGAATAATTTTTGAAATATTATGACCTTACTTTGTAGCTACATCTCTGCCCAGTTCATGTGACCAGCAAATACTATGAGAATAACATCAAGGCTAGGAAAACATTGCTATTTGTTACTAATATTTTAATAGCACATCCATATCATCACAGAAACACTGAGACAGAACACACATAGGTACACTCTTCCATTCATAGATGTAAACACATTTTCTCTGATGGAGAGTCGAAGACAGGTAGGGGTGCTTAGAGAAATTGCGTATACAGGCCGGGCGCAATGGCTAATGCCTGTAATCACAGTACTTTGGGAGGCCGAGGTGAGCAGATCACCTGAGGTCAGGAGTTCGAGACCAGCTTTGCCAACATGGTGAAACCCCATCTTTACTAAATATACAAAACTGGACATGGTGGTGGGCACCTATATTCTCAGCTACTTGAGAGTCTGAGGCAGGAGAATTGCTTGAACCAGGAGGCGGAGGTTGCAGTGAGCTGAGATCATACCACTGCACTCCAGCCTGGGTGGCAGAGCAAAACTCTGAAAAAGAAAGAAAAGAAAAGAAAAGAAGTAAGGAAAGAAAGAAAGAGAAAGAAACAAGAAAGAAAGAGAAAGAAAGAAAAAGAAAAGAAAGAAAGAACGAGAAAGGAAGGAAGGAGGGAAGAAGGGAAAAAGGGAAGAGGGGAAGAAGGGAAGGAAAGGGAAGGGAAGGAAAGGAAAGGAGAAAAGAAGGAAGAAAGATTGGGTATGCAGAGAGAATCCTCCTCATGGCTATTGCTGCATGATGTTTAGTATTTACATGTTTTGTTTTCCAGCATAAACCAGGTAGCTGCTGTTTTGTTCCCTAAACATACATCCATGGCATACTCCTCAGAAAACAAGACATCTATTTTTTTCTTCTGTGCTCCTTCCACTTCATAAATATAAATAGTTAAACAAATTATCTACCTCCCACTTCTTTAAAAAAAAAAAAAAAAAAAAAAACAACTCTCCTGGCAGAAGATTCTAAATGACAGTAGGAGGTCAAATTAGCAAGTCTGACTGCTCAAGTTCAGGGCAGCTTTGCTACTGCTGATGACCTTCCCGCGCATTCAGTCTTGGCATAAGAATCACAAACCATGAGGAAACTTGCTTTTGATCCTTAAGATGGAAGCCAAGAAAGCTTCTGCAGAACGGTATGGAATTATGTGTAAAACACGTTCGATTGAATAGCCAGCCTCAACGACTCACGGGAAATTATCTCCTGGGCCAAGCTGGTTTATATTCACTGCAAGAACCAAAAAGGCCCCAATTTTCCATGTTCAGGTCAAACTCTCCAGGAGGTAAGAGAATAGAAGTTCATTGTACTGGAGACCAGAAATGATTTCACTGAGCTTTAAAATGTTCCATTTTGAATTATGAACAGTATTTTAACAGATGGGCCATTCTCTGTACTATCTCATGGGGCAGCAATCATAATGCTGAGGCCTTCTCTGTTTTTTGCTGGGCATTGAAAATGAAATATAAAACTGGGTTCCTGAATAAAACAGATTAGTTGGGTGCTATAAGGAAAGTAATAATATATTCTCTATATTGGGCCAGTCTGCAAGAAGGTAGATGGGGAATTCATGCAGGATGCACATATTAGAAAGGAAGGAAGGTTTAAAAGCAGTGCAGAAGGAAGTAGAAAAGCTATTATGCTCTATTTGTTCATATAAATCCATAAAGAAACGGAAGCCTAAAGCATGCTCCTAATGTTGCTTTTACTTGCATGACTGTGTTCAACTCTCTAACTCCAACATCTAGCATGCTGCCTGCTGGATCAGTTTAGTACCTGCCTGCCAGTTTGAGCTAACAGGTGGAAGCTTTCTCAGAGCTCTCCTACATCCATGACTACTCTTCCTAACCTGGGTTTGAAATGAAAGTGAAATTTCACAAATTAGTGCCATGTGCCACTGCTGTTAGAGCAGCAGTATGGAAAGTTCCCTCCCTCTGTCCAGGCTGCATGATGGCCTCTCACTGATTCTCTCCCAGAAATCTTTCATCTGATGTAAAGTCTTGTCCTAAAATGCACTTATCTTGCTTTATTGTAAGTTTAAAATTTTCCATTACTAAAACAGCAAAATGTAATATAATGCAATGTAACTACTGTTTGCATTACGGTGTTTCCTTCCAGTCCTTTTTTTTTTTTTTTTTTCTAAAAATGCACTTATCCTTGACCCTGTTGATATTGTAAATATTTTATTATCCATTATGCTATTACTCTGATCTTTTCAGATAAAGGTCCTATTTGCGTCACTATGCCTTCTTTATATTTTGAGCTATTGGAGGTAATATGGGAGAAGCAGAGTGGACAAAAATTTTGTCTGATTTAAATCAGACACACAGATTTAAATTCTGGCTTTTAACATGTACTAGACAGTTAAGCCAAAAAATATACCTGACCTCCTCCTGACTCAGTTTTTCCATCTAAATGTGATCATAGTAACACATATATCATGATTGTATTGAATATCAACACCAGGCAGTCTACGTTCACCATCTAGTCAGCCACTGAATGCATAATAAATATCACCTCCATTTCTCGGCTCCAAATAGTTATGCTTATTTGAGTTAATGCTACTGACAAGTAACATGTAGATGAAACTGCCACTAGGAAATATTTAATGGGTACTTAAGAGTAAATCAATTGTTTATTCAGAAGATCTCTGTGAATTTGTACTTAAATGTATATATCAAATAATTATTATTCTCTATCATGTCTCATAAAGAATCTTTTTCCTAATGTTATTTCCAATCTTCCAGCTATTTATTTAACTGTATTTAAGATCAATATTCTCAAAACTAAACCAAATAATAACATCTCAGTTTTACTAGATGTGATTTCAGGGAAGAGTAATTTTATTTTTCTTTAAAAGTTTATCATAACCAGTTGTCTTTTAACATGGGGACAAAGCAATTCCTGTAGAGTGTGGAGTGTTCCTTAATAGCACACCAAGGTTCATCTATCAATTTAGCAAACATTTATTGACTGTCCTGTATGGTTGAACACAGTGCTAGGCATTGTGGGGTAAATACAAAATAGCTGGAAGGTAACTTTGCAGACAGGCCTGATTAAAATACAAATAGATAAGCAGTTTAGCTCATTTGTGTCCATAATGGTCTTTACCTATCTTAAAGACTGTAGATGGATATAATGAAAACAGCTTGAGCTTTCAAGTAAAGTAGGCAAAGCTTTATTTTCTCCCTTTAGCAATTAAGAGCTGCATTTCTGTGAGCAACTGACTCATCTTCCCAGAGCAGCATCCCTCATCTGCAAAGTAAGCTTTATATAGTAGATATCTATGATGCCTGATAACGTTCTTGGCGTTAAGTACTCAATTGTTGTTATTTCATTTATTTTTCCTCATTTTTCTCTATTGATAACAACTCCTTATCAATAGAGTTTTTATAAACATTAAATGAGAAAACTTATCTAAATGCCCATGAATAACACTTCTTAGACTCCAGTAAGTACTCAATGTTAGTTCAATTCCTTGATCATAAATTTTCAAAACAGAAATGTTCCTGGCCTATTTATTTTTTTGTTTTTTGTTTGTCCTTTTGAGACAGATTCTCAGTCTGTTGCTGAGGCTGGAGTGCAGTGGCGTGATCTTGGCTCACTGCAACCTTTTGTATTTTCAGTAGAGACAAGAGTTTCACCACGTTGGCCAGGCTGGTTGCAAACTCTTGACCTCAGGTGATCATCCACCTCAGCCTCTCAAAGTGCTGGGATTACAGGTGGAAGCCACTACACTCAGCCTAATATATTTTTTCAGAAGGATTATCTATTAATATTACTTTTAATGTATAAACATATTTACATTTTAGCATTGAGGAAAGCAAAATAAAGCATTAATGAATTGTACATTAGTTTCTGTATTTGAGTACATGAGAAACAATTCACTGTACATTTACTTTTGCAGAAATAATATGGGGATTATTTAATAAGGCTTCCAAGTTTCCTCACTCAGACTTTGTTTTGAACATGTCCCCCAATCTGTCCACATGGAAAGGTTTAATAAGGGTATATTAAAAACCTCTGACTGTCTACTGCTTTGATTAGATGGAATGTTTCTAACAGTTCAAATAGTAAGATAATGAAATTACAAGTTTAAATACCCATTCTTCTATTGGTCATCTAGTACACAGTCCTATTAAGACATTTTCCCATTTATCAAATGACATCCAGCAAAGCAATCATCTTTGATCTCTGGAATCTTTGCTAAGCAGATGAGCACCAAGACAGTAACTGTATGTGTAAATCTGGATGATTACATTCCTGTTCTGTTTGTTTTAATTACACGATAATTCATGTTGGTTTCAGCATCTTTTCATATTTGTTATTTGTTTATTATATACACATAGAATTAGTCATTACAAATTACAGATTTACATGTTAATAAATGTAGAGGGCCTGCTATATGACAAGCCCTGAGGACACAGATTTGAATAAGACAGTTTCTTACTTCAAGAAGCTGCCAGGTCTGCTGCCTGGAATTGCTTTCACCCCTATTATTAACAGAGAGAAGACCTGTACCTCCTCAATTAGATTGGTCTTTCTCATATAATAACACATTTCTAATGTAGAATAAGGCATACAATGAAAATAAAAGGTACTTGCTTCATATAACAAGGGTAAAGGGGATGGTGCCTGCCAATCCAGGTCAGATAAACATGGTAAACTGGCTGCTGCATCCACCAAGTGCTTGAACATGAATCCAAGGCTCAGTATGCCACCCTCATTCTAGGCAATGCCCCACAGTAATTACAATTGCTACAGACTTTTGTCCCAGAACATGCTCTTGTCTATCAGGAGAGTGGATTACTGGTTTCGTAGGGCTTAGCTTTAATACTGAACATTTTGAGGAGCCTTTTTAGTAATTCTGATTTCTGCCTGGGGCTCATAAAATGTTTATTTTGAGATTTTGCTCTGTTCATATTTTAGGATTCTTCACAAACTCCTGGAATAAATCTCTTTTCCAAATCCCCGCCCATGAATCCAAACTATAAGAGTGTTTCCAAAATTCTCCTTCAGAAGAGGTAGTTTTGGAAAAAGGAAATTTCTAACACTATTTTGAGACACGGAGAATTCTAGAATGACAAAAATCATCCCTGCACAGAGCTTTTAGGTATAAATCAAAGATGTTAAGGAAGAGGGAGTTTTTCATATATGAATGAACCATCTCAAAATAGGATGGGCAATTAGTAGGATTTATTTCTGAAGTCTGTATGCCATAAAATTCTCAGCTCCCACAACTGGCTGAACTGACCACCTCCTAGCCAAGGGGACCCCAGAAAGACCTGAAAACCTGAATTCCCAGCCATCGCTGGAAGGGAGGTTGGACACACCTCATTATAACCCCTCCCTTTTGGAGCTTAGGCACAAGTGATTGGCATTAAAGTTAAAATAGGGATCATAAGACAAAACAGAATCCTTGTGGCAATAAAATGCTAAATTCCAACCTGACTCTGGTACGACATCCCATGACAGAAATGAGAGAAAGCACATCCTGAAGGAAATAAAGTATGTTACTACAAAATCTATTTCTTTGACATATTTTGAAATGATCCTGCAAAGTTGTCTTTTGTGGGAGAAATTTGCACCGGTAGAGAATCTCCATAAATGCAGCCAGGCCTTCCCTTTCCAGACCCTTCTCAGATCTAGAAAAGGTTACGTAAGAGTCAGACAACTTTCAAGTTCCAAAAACACACATTTCTCATCTATTCTCTCTGTGGGCTACAACTTATGAGGCTTCATCTACATAATAGAAACTTTGGTCTTCATAACACCCCCAATCTTAACTTGAGCATTTCTTTCTGCTAACTTCAAGTCTTTAGACAAAAACTTCAAGTCTAAAGACAAAATTTAACTCTTTTAACAAATTCCAAATCAGAATTGTTGTTGTTTGTTTGTTTTGCGTTTTTTGTTGTTCTTTTGTGGGGGACAGTGTCTTACTCTGTTGCCCAGGCTGCAATGCAGTAGCATGATCTTGGTTCACTGCAACCTCTGCCTCCTGGGTTCAAGTGATTCTCCTGCCTGAGTCTCCCAAGCAACTGGGATTACAGGTATGTGCCACCATGCCTGTTTAAGTTTTGTATTTGTTTTAGTAGAGATGGGGTTTTGCCCTGTTGGTCAAGCTGGTCTCGAACTCCTGACCTCAGGTGATCCACCTACCTTGGCTTCTCAAAGTGCTGTGATTACAGGCATGAGCCACTGTACCCAGACTATCTGTTATTATTTTAGTGTTTCTTTATGTTCGCCTATTTTCATAAATGTTGGAAAGGAGTATTATCAGAGAAACCACATCTCATCTGAATTACTCACTTTTCGGTTCTTTCAGTTTGGTATAACCTCAGGAGCCCTTCCTTGCTTTTGGTGGACTTATGTGAACAAACCCATTGAGATGGCTACAGCATGAGAAGGGAATCTCTTTCACTGCGTAGGAAGTAAGAAAAACTGATTAGGAAGAACTGCAGGCAAGAAGCAAGAAAACCTACTAGGATACCATTATTGCAGTGAAGGTAAGAAATAATGATGAAATGCTGAGCTAAGTGGGTAACTCTGTGATAGGAAGGCAAGATGCACTTGAGAGTTGTAAGACAGTGGAACTGGCAGAATCCAAGGAATAATTGGATCTGCAGAGAAAGAAAGTAGGAGTTGAGAAAGACTTTTCAATTCTACCGGCCTAGCTAAGGAATATGGAATGGAAGAGGTGGGGAGAAAATAAGTTTAGTGTAGGTTGTATTGACAGGGAGCGATATCTCACCTGCAGAGAGGCGTGTGGGAGAAAATGTGTGGTCACCAATGAAAGAAACCAGTAGCTCTGAATCTGGTGGTTAAAGTCTTGAAAGTCAGAAGCATCATTTATAGAAAATGTATATAGAGATTAAAAGAAGAAAACTGAGGATGGATGGATGGATGGTTAGATGAATAATTCCTACTGGATGGGAATACAAAGGTGGGGAAATGAGGAAGAACCATCTGAGTCTTTGTGGAATCAGAACAGGATTATTTCCCAGAAGCTGAGGAAAAAGAAAGTTTTAAGGAAGCAACTACCAGCAACAGTTTCAAAGATTATAGAGAGATCAGACAACTGAGGTTCAAAGAATGCTTAATATGTTCAACAACTTTAGGCAAGTGTGACTTAAAAAGTTTCAGGAAAATGATGGAACAAAAATGCAAACAACAGGCTGAAAAATGCCTGGTAAGTGGAATTGCCTACTAGTCAGAGAATTTTAAAGGACAGGGACTTCCAACTGAACTAGTTAACTATAGGGGAGGCAGCCTCAATGAAACTTTTATTTTTGGAGTGATAGTAGAGCTATATGGATAGAAGCATTTTGGTTAGGTGGAAAATTAATTGTGAAGAAGGTTTAGTGAGTCCTAAGCAGGTGCACCTGATGAAAGGAAAAAGAGAAATGTTGAAGACAATGTTCAGGAGAACAGAAGTTGAGAGAGAATGATGTCTACGTGCCATGTGCCTAAGGCCATGTGAAAAATCCAGGCAAGACAGAGTAGAGCTTCCCCAACTTTAATGAGCATAAGAATTGACAAGGGCATTTGTTTCAATGCATATTCTGAATCACTGTCTAGAGTTGGAGCTACGATTTTGCATTCTGTCTAGCTCTCAGGGGATACCTATGCTGCTGGTCCCCTTGAAACACTATGAGAAGTAATGACACAGAGAACAGTAGGATGACTCAGCAAAATGAACTATCAGGTGTAATCTATGTAAGTGCAAAGTAAGAATATACTTTGACAAATGAGAGAAATCATGATGGTTTGGCATGGCAAGAATATCAAGGAGGAAGAAGAATGCATTCTATAAATAACTGATATATTTATTAAGCATTTAATATAAATTTGGTTAATATATAAATTCTTTAACCATATGCAGGTTAAATAAGAATTTAATTCATTATATATTAAATTCTTATTTAATATAAATTAAATATAAATAATACACATATATAAATATATAAATATAAATTATACAATTTATATAATATATAAATTATATAAACATAAATACAAATTTAATAAATATTTATATTTAATAAATATAAAATAAAATTTAATAAATATAAAACATAATTATATAAATTATATAATAATATACAAATATAAATTAATATAAATAACATAAATATAATATAAACTAAATAAGAATTTAATTCATTATATATTAAATTCTTATTTAACCTGCATATGGTTAAACAATTTAAATATTAACCAAATTTATATATTAACCAAATTCATATGGTAAAATTCTTTACTTGTATATTAAATTCTTTAACCATAAGAATTTATATATTAAATTTTTATTTAACCATATTCAGGTTAAATAAGATTTTATACAATATATAATGCATACCTTAAATTTATATATGTAATTTATGTAATATACTACGCATATATTAAATTCTTAAGTAACCTTTGCAGAGCACAGAACAAGGCTCTCTGGACATCCAAGGGAATCATAGTATGTATGAGAAAACATAAACAAAAATTATATTAATGAATAAATAGATGAGTAAGTGCTTCAGAAATAAACGAAGGCTAAAATATGTTAGAGATGGTAGGTAGACAGCTCTCATATTTCCATGGACTGAATACTCATGAAGGATTTTCAACTTGTCTTTCATTTTGAAATTGAATAAATATCGAAGTGCATTATCATCCACCCTCCCTACATTCATCTATAAAAGGAGGTATGACAGATGTAAAGTTCCTATCAATATGTGAACAGCAGAGGAAAAAAATGAGGCTGTACCCTGAATTGAAGTGATCCTTTCTCTTTAAGCCTCTTTCACAGTGGAGAGCTATAGAAAGCATGAGTTTGAAATCATTTGGTCCAGACAGAAAAGGAGAAGCATGGAGTAAGTGTCATGAGGAAAGAAACATTGTCAGACTTTCAGAGATTACCTAATGTCATTTCCTTGGTTTCCTCCTGTTTCCCTAATCTGGGATGCCTGTCTTCCTGTTACTGTTCCAGTATTTTAGCCAATGAACAACGTATTGTTACTGCCCTTCTTATCTCTTCATGGTTTTTGCACACATACCATGAACTCATAACTGTTCAAGGACTTCGATGTGCAAAAATAAGAACAAGTTCAGTGTTTTTAGAAATTTGCTACCTGGTTTAGAATAAAGAGATACACATAAAACTATATTATGAACTAGGATCACCCAAATTATCTTCTGCAGGATGTTATTCTACTAGAAAATATGGACAAAATAATATGGACAGTTGTCAGTTTGATTATGACAACATTTTGTAAAATTCCTTATATTAAAACCACTCTTCACTATCAGCAGGAGAACACATATGTTTTAATGGTTCTGAGAAATACTGCAGTACATAAATCTAGTTAATTTTGTTTAAACCAAAGGTTTCTGAACATTTTTGCAGTTTTTTTAGCCATGGAAATTTTTATATTATAAAAACTATTAATACCTCAGGGTCTTGGTGCTCCTCAGAGGAAAAATGAGAACATATTTAATAAAGAGCTGTTTGCTACAGCTGGTTTAAGTGCAATTACAATTCGGAAGAATAGCGATCATTTCAGGCATCCAAGGGAAGCATTAATAAGGAGTTTGAACTGGCCTTGAATGGTGTATTTTGATGCATCGACAAAATAAGATATTTTGGGTTGGGATGAAAGTCAAGAGGTTTAACAGAATAAATACAAACATGAAAGAAGAAATGGTTCAGAGTTCAGGTGTGTTTAAGGGACAATGAAAAAATCAATGCCTAGAGAGGAGGGTTTTGATTGAGTAAAAATCAATTTTGGAAGACTGATTATAAAGAACCTTGCATTTTGGGTTAGGTTCTATGAAGATTGAAGTATGCATTAACTGCATCCAGAGGGGAATAAAAAGGGAATATGTGTTTAGCATTCTGAACAAACCATTTTCTTATCCTTTTTGTTTTATTTTATGTTTTTCTGTTTTTAAATATAACATGAGCACATGGTCAAAAATTCATAACATGAAAAAGGCAAACAAAGGAAAGTTAAAATAACCGGTAAACCCATAAAGTAGGTATGATGAGTTGACATAGGGAGTATATCCTTTGCCACTTTTTCCTAAGTTTATTCATGTCCACACGCCCATTTTAAAATGTCAGTTTACACCATGGCTGACATATGACAGTCACAGTGGCTGTGGACTAAGCTCCTAAGAGGCAAGTGATTATAAATGTGTATAGTAAAGTAGAATTCATAGGTGACAAAGATGTAGTCTTTCACACAGATACCATTACAAATTAAATACATGGAATGTCCTTTGTTTCCACAAAGAAATTTTGTTTCTTCCTGGACTACATCTCTTTTATTTGAAACATATAGCCATCTGGGTCTATGTTTAATCTTACCACTCTTGACAGAAACACAGATATTTAAAAAATATATTTCAACTCTAATATTAGGGAAAAAATGATAAATGCCATCTGACTCTTAAGTTTCAGTGTATTGGAGGCAAAGACCGAGGTGGGATTAGGGCTGAGCCGGAAAGCCGCTTCCCTCTGTGAGTCTAGGCGCCATTCTGCAGCAGTAGCTGCTAGACAAAATTCTGCCCAGAGTTGGCAGATCTTCATGATATCCAAGTGGATACAGGAATCCAGAACTTATGTAATATTCTCTATTTTACAACAATAAGAATTAATCATTTTAACGCCAAAAGAATTAGAATTCCATAGGTGAAACAAAACCTAAAACTGACCCTACAGTTTTTGTCTAGTTCTTACAGATGCCTACAATGTACAACAAAATGCAACAACAAACTTCCTCATTCTTAACATTTAGGGTATATTACTGCGAATCCTCTCTGGTAGAAAATCTTACAGCCCTAGAGTAATGGACATCTTTACTTAATACACTTTTCCTTCCTTTAGATGTGAACTGGTACAATATTTACATTTGTATTAGCATAGTATGAATCTTTTATTCTAAACAAAGTTTTTTCGAAAGTCTATGGAATTTTTAAAAATATGTTACTGAATGTATATTTGTGGGTTTGAGTAGGTATTTACCCACTGGAGGAATATCTATTCCAAAATGCCACTTAGGTTATTTTCAAGAACTCCCTACTGAATATTGATGCAGCTCTGTGCTTCTGTAGAAGTGGGAACAAAGCTGTCTGTGTTGAACCGTGGAATCACAGTAATTAGTACAATGCCTGTAATCAGGGAAAGGTTAGGTTGAGAAAAGAGGAATATAAATGTCTGTGACACTCAAAAAGGAACAAGAGAGAGCACAGAAACAAGAAGACCAAAAAGAACGGTTGAACTTCACTGCAAAAAGCAACTGAGATTATATATATATTTTATACAAAATCTGCATTTCAAACGTAAACTTTTCTTCTTATTTCAAAATTCTTATCCAGGTGATACAATTCTTTTATCTATTTATATCATCAATATCATTTTTCAATAAATATCTTTCAGCTACTCTAGGTGGACAGAGAGCATTCATATTCAGGCAAGACTGCTCAAGAATAGAAAATACAAAATCTCTTGAAATGTGGCCAGGTCCAGTGGCTCACGCTTGTAATGCCAGCCCTTTGGGAGGCTGAGGTTGGTGAATTGCTTTAGTCTAGGAGTTCAAGACCAGCCTTGGCAATGTGGTGAAATCCCATCTATATAAAAAATTAGCCAGGCATGGTGGTCCACAAGTTTCCAGCTACTTGGAAGGCTGAGGCAAGAGAATAGCTTAAGCTCTGGCGGCAGAGGCTGCAGTGAGCTAAGATCACACCATTGCACTCCAGCCTGGGCAACAGAGCGAGGTCCTGTCTCAAAACAAAACAAGACAAAACAAACTTGAAAACAACAAAGTATTATTAATTTTTGTCAGTAGCAATGACAGTGTAGAATAGAACAAAATTATATAAGACAAAGACATTAAAAAAATGGATCACTTTCAACAAAAGTATATATTTGGTCATTTTGTAAATATATATAAAATCTCAATTATGATATAGATACCTTTTACTTAGCCTGGTTATGTGGCTTGGTAAAAATCTAATTTAAATACATTGTAAAAAAGGTATTATAATTTATTGCACTTAGGTGGCTCACTATTTGAAGAAGCAAAGAAAATACTTTAAAAAAATCTTACAATTGGCTTCTAATTTTTCTGATTTCAAAGTCTACATATATTTGGTTTTCTTGAAATTGGAAATGCCATTTTCCCTCACAAGGAAAAATAACAAAAATGAGTAACTTTCTCAGGTTTTACAGTACCAATCAAGATCCAAGTTTCTATACTTTATCTTGTCTTTTCCTGTTTAGAATTCATTTGAAAAATCTTTAAAAATATACATCACATTATATTTTATATTCAGAGATGATCTTATCAAGATGAGATAGAAAAAATACTTGTTTGTGGTCCCAAGACTTTTTTTTATCCTTGTATTTTACTGATCTCATTACTTCTAAAATTTGAACTTGAGACCTTTAGATTACCCCTTTTAGTAATGCACAACTTTATGAACTGGACAACTAATCACCACTAATGCCTGAATTAAAGTATGGAATTCCTTTCACTGTTAACAGTAGACAGAAAAGCAAAAGAACTTGTAACTGGAAGAAGGTTGAGAAAGGTTCTTTTTATAGCTGTATGGACTCTAATTTTATTTGCAAAAGGACTGGTTAGGATGAATTTTCTCTAAGGTGTCCCTGGCTGTCCTCTTCACTAAGTAGATCCAGCATTAACCCCTAGAAAGTCAAAAAGCAGAATCAGAGTAACTCTATAGTTATTTTTCTAGTTCACTTATTTATAATGGGTTTATTCAATAATTGTAACTATTTGTTAAACATTAACTAGATGTCAGATACTGTTTTAGACACTAATGGTTAACAAACAGACATTTCTCATTTCACTGCAAACTTAATGTAATGAAATTTACATGATAGAAAGAAACAAAGACATATAATTACGTAAGCAATTAGCTGTAATTCTAGGTATTATGAAATTGCATAAAAAGGGGACTTGATCTTGAGTGGTCACATAATAATGTCACATGGTAAATTGCCTTGAGAAAGTACTCTTTAAGTTGGGTTCTGAAGGAACAACAGGGGTGAAGGGAAGGTAACTAGGATTCTAGTCCAAGGAAGGTATAAGAGAGCTGCAGATGTGCAGGCTTAATTTGGCCAAATGAATCTTGTGGGCCTAAGAAATTTAAATTTAAAATTTAATTAAATTTAAATTTCTTAGGCACACAAGAAATGACAGAGACAGTGAATAGCAAAGGTATGGCTGGAGAGGTGTGCAGAGGTGAATCAGACATGCTCATGTTGAGCTATGTCAATAATTTTGGAATTTATTCCAAAAATAATAGGAAGTCATTGAATGGTCTTAAGCTCAAAAAGGGCACAGTCAGGCTGAGCGTGGTGGCTTATGCCTGTAATCCCAGCACTTTGAGAGATGGAGGCAGGAGGATCACTTGAGTCCAGTAGTTCATGATCAACCTGGACAAAATGGTAAGAGCCCCGTTTTAACAAAAGAATAAGAAAATTAGCCAGGTGAGGTGGTATGCTTTAGTCCCAGCTACTCAGGAGGCTGCAATTGGAATACTGAGCCTGGGCAGTTGAGGATTCAATAAGGCTCGATTAGGCTACTGCACTCCAGCCCCAGTGACAGAGTAAGACTTTGTCTCAAAAAAAAAGGGGCATAATTAGATAGGCATTTTATATATAACGGGGCCTGTTGTGTGTGATAATAAAATAATGGCTAATATTTGCTGAGTATCTTCCGGTACAGCAGGCCTCTTTTGAGGCAAACATCTATTAACACATTAACATTTAAAACAACCCAACAAGGTTGTTAGAGTAGATAGTTAGGCAGACATGAGCAAGGCAGGAGAGGGCTCCCCCAGGAATGTGAGGCAACCATCAGCTGATGGTCAAGTGTTGGCTACAGCTGACACAAGGAAAAGATAGTCTCCCAACAGTCAGAAAACACCTGAGTCTGTCATCAGCAGCTTCCTGATAAGCTCTCAGGAGATGGGTGACTGGGCTCAAACATGTGCACTAAGAGGTAAAATGGTGGAGTTTAACCAGTAAATGACCTTCCTTTTGGAACACTAGATTGGTAAGAGAAAAATGCCTCAAAGGAACATTTGCACTACTTCAGTAAGTGCACTGCAAATGTGACCCCTCCCAAGTACTAGCAAGCCACTGAGCATGTGAACAGCCCACTTCAAGGGAAGAATAAAGGAAGAAGAAACAGAAATCCCAGAACCATGTCAGTATTTAAAACCTCAAATCAAAGGACAAACAGGGAACTTGGATCTCTCAAGTCACCTACTTGGCCCTCTTCCAGGTATAATTGACTTCCTTTCATTACTGCTATAAAACTTTTTAATAAACTTTTGCTCCTGCTCTACAACTTGTCTTGGTCTCTCCCTTCACCTTCAACCTACTTCTGCCCCTTGGCTAAATTCCTTCCTCCAAGGAGGCAAGGATTGATTTGCTGCAGTTCCATATGCATTTGTTGCTGCTAACATGCATTGGTGCTGTGACTCTGACACATTCCCTAGTGGTAAGAGACCTCTATGCCTTGCTTTCTTTGGCTGAGGGCATAGAACCCCTGTATGTGGTTTCCTTCTCCCCTTTTACTCTCCTGCTTACTATCCAATGCTCAAAATGATTCTTCTTGGCCACAGTGGCTCTGTTCTCCTCAGCTGATCTCTTAGCTCCCCCTGGTGGGTGGCTCATGGGGGTGGGAAGGACCTTGGAGTCTGCACAGAGTAGACCTGACACACTAATGGCCTTCTTGAACAGGAGGCTCTCGAGAATGGTAGGGCTAAAGCCTAAAGCCATGTCATGTTCAAGGTTTTCTCTGCTTCTTTCCCAAAAACCCACATTGCCTATTCTCCTGTTTTCTCTGTTTGCATTCTGAAATGGTCTTGTAGTCCTTCTGGACTACATTTCCAGTTTGTTATGTGTATGTCCACAGCTTTTGCTGTGTTTGTGTGGCAGTAAAGAAATGAACTTCCTGGTAGATGTGTCTCAGCTCAGTGCTGGGGCACATGCTAATTGGACCCCTGGCTCTGCCAGCTCCTTGTGACTTACCATATGTTTTGTATGCCTGTTACACTCTAGTGCTAAGTTTTTTGGGGAGCTTTTGAAGCAGTCTATTTCCCTGCATAGCACCTCACTCTGTGGCACTTTAACAATCCCACCTACTTGCTTTTTTTTTAGTGTTAGAACTCCTTTGGGAAGAAGAAAAATTATTCAACTGTCACTTGCAAGCTCTTATCTCAAGCCCTCAACTCTTCCAGAGGTTTCTCCTTTATGTCAAGAGGGCAAATAAATTTTGTCTTCTCAAATCCAAGGGCTGCTCTTTTTGCAAGCATATGAAGGCTTTCCACAAGTATCACTCTCACTTCCTGCCATGTCTTCCTATAGCAGAGGAATTGTCTTGTCTGTTTAAACATTTGTTCTACATTTACCCCAGGTGGGCAAGGAACCCCAAATATACATTTTCCTCCATTCCTCTAATCACTTCCATGCCCTTCTCAATATGCCTCAGGACTTTCAATGCCATATTTAAAAGGAGGAAGTCCAGCCCTCATAGAAATTTGCTGAAAAACATATTTGTCTACTTACAGAAAATGGTAAATGGGAATCTGAGAAAAGAGATAGTCATTCTGTTGCTAGAATGCTCTAAACAAGAGTCACTATAAGGTCATGGCAATGAGGATATAAGCTGGCCTCAGGCCACAGGCATAAGAGAACAAAGTACATGTAGGACAGAGATGAAGGCTGGTCCCAGAAATGGGATTGGAACAAGGTTATGGGTACCCAGTAAGTATGAGTATATTCCAGATCCTCTTGGATGAATGGGGGAAACCCCGTTCACTCTGATCTGCCACAGGCAAAGGATTCAGAAAACAATCAGGGTGGGAGAGCGCCCTTCTTTTCTCTTCTCTCATGTGTTCTGTCTTCACAAATGGGTAATTGCACCTCCTTAAAACAAGATGGGACCAAGATTATGGGTACCCAGTAAGCACTGGTTCATTCTGGAACCCCTAGGATGAATGGAGGACACCCTGTTCACTCAGTCTGTCATAACTGCAAAAAAAAAAAAAAAAAAAAAAAAAAAAAAAGATGTGTTAGGAAAACTAGAAAGGATGTCTTCATTTTTCTTCTCTCCATTGTTCTTTCTGTGCAGATAGGTAATTGCATCTCCACACCCTTCAATGCATACTCAAACCTGGGAAAATTTTGATCTCCTCAAATCTTAAAACAGAAACCTTGTTTTCCATTGTAATACTGTTTGGTCTAAAATTGATCTGGGAGAAAATTACAAAAGTCTGCCTCAGGACCCATTGCTTCTATACAAGAAATCCTCAAATTAGCCTTCTCAGAATAAGGGCAGGGCTAAGGAGAAGGAGAAATGCACAGACAGGGGGCAGTCTCACCTACTGGCTGTTCTGCAAGCCCACCAGCTCCCTACAGGTTCCCCTAAGGATGCTTTTCTATGTAACTGCCATTGGTGTGAAAGACTGGACCACTGGAAAAATAATTGCCCAAATTGGGCCATATGGGTGAAATCCCCACATAACCTGCCCCCTCTTTCATAATCTCAGCCTCTGGAAAAAGGACTGTACCAAGAGCCAAAAATGCCCATGGGCCAGGCTCCAATCTAACAAAGGTCTTAAACTCAAGGGGCTCTCAGCTCCAACTATCTCCCAGATCAGACATCACTATGCATCAATAATACAAAGCCAAGGGCAACTCTGGAGGCAGGAAGTAAAGTTATAAATTTATATTTTTGGTTTAAGAGCTGCCTACCCTGTGCTAATCTCTTTCTCTAAGCAAATCTCCAAATCCTGTTGAGTGATGGGGGCAAAAGGCACAACCTCCCTTCAAAAGAAAAGAATCACTCACCTTTATATTAATTAAGGGACGAATTACTATTCTTCCATCAGCACCTGGTAATGTCTAAACACCACACAACCCTTTGGGATGGGTGCCTGCTTAATATTCACCCAGACTTTGAATACATCTTTCCTTCTGATAGCCCTGCTTCTCTTTGGAAAGCTACCTACATATTTAACTTCAACCTGGACAGTCCTACTTCAGGAGTTTTGAAATAGTCCATGCTTATTCAGGTAAGTTCTAGTAAGAAATCTAACTGAGCAACCTCTGATGGGGAATCACTTACACAGTATACACATAATCTCATTATCTGCTCCCCATTCATAGTATTTGCACAGCAACATAACTGCCTAACAGAAGAAAAATTACTTTAGTCTAAAATCCAAAGGTAACAAAGGTGAAGAGATTTTTTTTGGTAAGAAATGTTATAAAGAAAATAGATTTTATATGAGAAGGGAACTTGCATGGTAAATTCTTGTCCTAAAGTAAAATGACTAGTTGTTTAAAATGAGGGATGTCTAGGACAAGTCAAACAGTCCAAGTAAGTTGCGGATGGTCTACATAAGTCATAAACAAACTGAAAGGAAATTTATAAAAGAAATATTGCAGAATTTTAAAGGTTATTAGGTCTACTAAAAGCTTTAGTAGCATGAACTGCTACTGGGACGCTTAATAACTGTACTACTTGCCTGCTTTAAATCCATTAAATTCTAGGTAAGGCCTGGGAACATATGGAGTTAGCCATGCCCCCTAGCTATGCTAGAGTCAGACTTTGTTTTGTTCTGACATCTCTACCATCTCCACCAATAGAGAAGGCTCCTTGTCTTTCAGTCCAAGAAGCCTTCTATATTTGTGGCCAATCAGTTCCCCAATGTCTTCTGACTAGACTGGAACTTATACCATAGGTTGTGTATCTCTGACATCTTCAACCCCCCTGGCACTCTCTCTCTTCCAGTGACAACCCACGGGCATTCCATCCTTCCCAGGATGAGGAGGTATAGCTAATTAACCCCCCTTCTCATAGGTCTTGACACTATAGCTGGTATGAGCACTGAAATTGCTAGAATCACAAAACCTGCCTTGACCTATAGCCAACTCTCAAAGGAAATATCCAGCAACATTGATGCCACAAATAAAACTTTAACAACTATGCAAGAACAAATTGACACTTTAGCAGCTGTAGTCCTCCAAAACTGTCAAGAGTTAGACATGTTAATGGTAGCACATGGAGAAATTTGTTTAGACTCAGATAAAAAATGTTGCTTTGGGGTAAACCAACTGGGAAAAGTACAAGACAACATCAGACAACTCCTAAATTGAACTTCCAGTTTATGAGAATGGGCCTCTCAGGATTGACTAAATTGGGAAGAAACCTGGAAATGGTTCTCCTGGGTTCTTCCGTTTTTAGGCCCACTTGTTGTCTCCTACTTTTGCTCCTTTTTAGGCCATGTCTTCTAAGTACAATAACCCAATTTGTCTCCTCTTGTCTTCAGGCCATCAAACTCCAGATGATCCTCAATGAGAGATATCGTCCTCTTAACATTCAAGAGGCACCCTTTTAGAGGACCCTAGAATGCCCATCAGAGAAACACAACAGAGATTAATTCCTGCCCCAGTCTCCCTTGGACCTAGCTGGATACCACTTTCACCAACCCATGGAGCCACTTTGCCCTGACAGCTAGAGGCTGAAACTCAGAGAACATACCACCACAAAAGACTAACCTTCATCCATTATCTCAAATAATTGGGTCTTGCACTCTCAAGGGAAGAAATGTTAGAGTACAGTAGACACCCTTGAACAGGGCAGGAGAGGGCTGTCCACCAGAAATGTCAGTCAACCATCAGGTGATGATCAAGTGGTTGGTAAACAGTTTTGCTAAAATAATAATTTTCCATAGCCAATGCCAGTCTCCCAATAGATAGAAAACACCTAAAGCTGGTCATCAGCAGCTTCCTGTTAAAATCTCAGGACTTGAGCAAGCAAGTTCAGGCATACATGCTAACAGGCAAAATGATGGAGTTAACTGGTATATGACCTTCCTCTGGAATGCTCTAGTGGTAAGGGAAAAATGCTTCAAATGAGTACCTGCACAACTTCAGTAAACATACTGAGCATGCAGCCCCCCGCAAAGGGTTAGCAGATTACTGTGCATGTGGACAGCCTGCTCCAAGGGAAGAATCAAGGGAGAAGGAATGCAAACCCTAGAATCATACCAATGTATAAAACCTCAAGTCAAGGGTCAGATGGGGAACTTGTATCTCTCAAGTTGCCTGCTTGACCCTCTTCCAAGTGTATTCAACTTTCTTTCATTCCTGCTCTAAAACTTTTTAATAAACTTTCACTTCTGCTCTTAAACTTGCTTTAAGCCAGACATAGTGGCTCATGCCTATAACTCCAGTACTTTGAGAGGCCAAGGCAGGGCATCACTTAAGGTCAGGAGTTTGTGAGCAGTCTGACAAACATGGTGAAACCCCATCTCTACTGAACACACACACACACACACACACACGAAATTAGCCATGTGTGGTGGCATGTGCCTATAGTCCAAGCTACTTGGGAGGCTGATGCTTAAGAACTGCTTGAACCCAGGGGGTGGAAGTTGCAGTGAGCTGAGAGATCACATGATTGCACTACTGCCTGGGTGACAGAGTCAGACTCTGTCTCCAAAAACAAACAAGCAAACAAACAACTTGCATTTATCTTTCCCTCTGCCTTCAACCTACTTCTGTCCCTCAGACAAATTATTTCCTCCAGGGAGTCAAAGATTAAGTGCTGCAGATACATACAAATTTGTTTCTGATAACAAGGTAAATATTATTATCTTCATCTTACAAAAAGCTTTAAAAATTTGCCTAATACTGCTTAGCTAACCAATGAGCAATCTGATTTGAAAGCTGCCAATGTTAACTTCTACACTTATTTGATGGTTGATAGTGATAGAAATTAATTTGAAATAGTAGATAAATGGTTTATATAGGTAATAAATATAAAGATAATATTGATTCAGACTACAGTGATAGTAACAGACTGGAGAGAAGTGGAAAGACCCAAGAGACATTTGGGAGTAGACTCAGCAGAAACTGGTGATTGATTGGCTATAGCAGGAAAGTGAGAGAAAGGGATCAACAGTAACATCTAGGTTTGGGTCATAAGTAAATGGGTGAATAGTGGTGCCATTTATTTAGATTGGAACCTATATCAGAGCAGGGATAGGTTTTGGTGAAAAAGACTTTTCTTAAACCAAAAGTTATTGCCGAGCAAATGTCATCCCTAAAAAGCTACAGTGAGGGATTATTGCATTTGAAAACTTAGTTTTACTCAATATTCTGATATGTTTTCCCTCTTAGATGTTCATCCATGCTCCCCACAACGTGATTACTCTGAAGGTATGTGAGGTAATCAATATACATAGAAGAGAACATGAAGGGAGAGAGGGCATCCAAGTTTTTTTCCCCCCGCCCTTAAGTGTCCTTGTCGAGCTCTATCTGTTTCATTTTATAGCTCCGTAATTGTTTTCAAGAAGAAAAGGCTGGTTCTCAACATCTTCTTTTTGTCTTATGTTGAACTTACAAAGCATTTTCAGAAATATACGTAGCAATCAGTACTCCAAAAGTGTGATGAAATATGAGAAATACAAACACTTTTCTTTTTTCTTTTTTTGAGACAAGGTCTCACGCTGTCACCCAGGCTGGAGTGCAATGGTGCTGTCAGAGCTCATTGTAGCCTTGAACTCCTGGACTCAAGTGACTTTCCCAACTCAGCCTCTTGAGTGGCTGGAACTGTAGGTGAGTACTACCACACTCAACTAAATAGACACATTTTGAAATATAAATATTAGCAGTTATTTTCACACAATTTATGATAAAATACTGAGCTCATTGAAGTAGAAGCACATGACAGGAAGAGCTGGCTAGTAAAATTTCTGTTTTGGCTCTCCACCTTCATGGTAGCAGGCAGAACACTACGGTGAATATTCAGTCTCCATAATTCCCTTTTCTCTTTTTAATGATAAAAGCACATGTTATTTAAAATAGTGAACTCTGTAAACAAAATAAGCTAAATAATATACTCTGTCCTGGTCAACATTAAGCAAGCAATCATCAAATACTGATTGAGTGTTTACCATGATAAAGGCAATACAATGGGAAGAATGTAGAAACAGGAAGTGTATGAGTTTTTCTCACAAACTTTATCATCTAGCTCTTGGGACAAGATATGAACCTGTTTAAGAAATAATGAGTGATTACAAGGAGGAATACATTAAAAGATACAGCAAATGGAAAAGATTAATTGAACCATGTGTATGTTCTATTAGTTCCAAGAAAAGATAAACTCTTTGTGTTTAAGAAATTTGGTAAAAAATTATGGAAGATGAAGGTTTTGAGCCCAATGTTACATTATGTATTGATTTTAACTAGAAAGAGAAAATCAAAGAAGAAAATGTTGTATGATATTCCAGTTATGAGCAGCTCAAGAGGAAATGTGATTTCCTCAAGAGGAAAAGACCAATATGATCAATAGTTAGGAAATGTGTGCTTTACCTTGCCCAGCATGACTGGAAACCAAGAAAAGGTAGAGTCTTGGAAATATGCACATCATAGTTTGAATCTGATAAATTAAGGTTTAGATCATGGCAGACCTACTTATTAACTAGGAAGCTTGGGAAAAATATATAACCTTGATGACTATCAATTTTCTTATCTATAAATAAATAAATATGATAGATGATAGAGGTTATAGATGCAAATATAGATGTAAACATAGATAAATAATTAGCATTTTCAATAGACTTCTGAAAATTATATGTAATAGCACTATGTATAGTAACTTGCTTTGTAGAAGGCAATGAAAAAAACTTGGTTTCATCCAATTCATCCATTAATGGAAGAGTCCTAGGTTGCCATCAGGAGGTCTGTGTTCAGATCTCTGCTGTCCCATAGACTCTCTAAGTGTCTCTGGGAAAAAAATGAGGTTTGAACTTAATCAGTGTCTATTTTAAGTACCATTCAAATATTTTAGAGGAAAACAGAAGGTCAAAGTATATAGGAAACAATATGAATTATGTAGAATGCAGCATTTGCGGACATTAAATGGCTGGAGAATGCTTCGGTTACCCCAAATTTCACATTGTTTTTGTCTTTTAGCTAGGCTAATCTATCACTCACACCACTTTCCTTCTGATGCTTTGGATAATATACAATCTCTTTTCAAAGCATTTTGCAATCCCTGGATACTGGGTAGGTTGTGCACCATTTTCACAACACTGTGCTAATTAACATCACCATAAATGATTATTTGCAGCTTCACAATTATCTTTAGAATTTTCTTTTTATATTATTAATTTTATAGATTATGAGAAGAACACCATAAAACACACCACCAGTTTTTATGCCAAGAATATTTCATCTAACTTAGAAATGTCATGCAGTACATTTCAGAGATAAATGCCACTTATAAACATGATATTGTAATGTGTACTGAAGTTGCATGTACTAAAGATTGGAGTAGCTATTGGTAGTCAATGAATAATGGATAGGAATGATTAATGACTTTGTGAGATAAGGGATAATTAGTTTTGGCATGTGCATCCACCATTTAAGCAAATTGGTATGTGGAATGCATGGTTGAAAGAGATACAGACAAGTGGCATTAAGCTTTGATGATTCAAATGAGTCTCCTGAGAATAGATGATCCAAATTCTTTTCTAATTTTTCCCCAACAACCCAACACCCATAAAGGTAACTGTGGATCTTACTGTTATGCTAGCAGTGGTTATCACAGCAGTAGAGTAACAAAGTCTGAAGCCCCAGCAAGCCTCTTTACACCTTTCTGCATTAGGGTCATTTGCCACTTCCCAGAGCTCAGTCATTTACTCAAATAATGCTCCACTAGCTATGGACACAGTTAGGTTGGAAGACAACAAGAGCTCTTGGCAAAATGATGAAGAAGCAACAGTTCTCTACAACATCTCCTGCAAATCTCCCCATAAATCTCCAACCTGCACACACATATAATCATACACATAGACAAGCCTACCTGTACCATCTTAGGCACTGCACCAGCATAATGCTCTATGATGCTCACCTATTCACTTTGCAGGCAGTTTAATGCTTTGGATTCTCTGTATTCTTATCAAACTATTCCCACTTCCTATATTTGCAGTTTTCAAGTTAAACAAGGGAATTAATTCCATCCTGTTAATGCTATACTTCTAAATTTCAAAGGAGAAACACATTGGTAAGTCATAATCAGAGTAGAGGCATGTCAAAAGTAATTTGTTACTAACTCTAGTATTCATTACTAGTGTAACATAAAATTATGTAAAATAAATTTTATACTTTGAATTAGATATTTTTCAATGTTATCAGTGCCAAAAAATACTCACTTGCATTAGAATGTGTATTTATTTTCTCCTAGAGAGAAAAAGATAACTGGAATTAGAATTCAAACACAGGATCCTGAGCAAAATGAGGAGGGGTAAAAGTGGGGAGTTTGTGGCATAGGAAGAGAATCTAGATTGTGAATATAACCCCTTTAGAATAAATATTGGTGGGTGCTCATTGATAAATGAATTTTTTTTTCTTCATTAATATTTACAGTTTTAAATGGATTCATGTAGATATCATAAAATGTTTGAACGGGCATGACTAGGAATTAGGAATTAGAGTGAGGCTTTTATTAAATTAAATGTGTGTTCATCATACTTTTTTTTCTGTGCTTTTTCAAAGTCAAAATAAAAATGTAGAGACAAATCTCCAAATTTAATGTTATATTTGTGAAGAAAGAATTGCAATTTGAAGGCTGTTCATAGACTGGTGGCATTTCATAGGACCAAAAACCAAGGAGAAAGCTAGAGGTCTTATAAAAAGGGAAATATGTACTGCTCTTTGAGAAAATTCACTGACATTAATAAGTTCTTATTTGTGAGCAATGGTGGTGGGCAGAATCAGTCTTAGCATTACAGCAAGTCATCTCAGAAGCTATAGATAAAGCTGGCTTCAGGTTACAACAAGCAATTTCAGTAGTCAGGCTTGCAGAGAATTACATTCCTGGAGCCTTAGTTTTATACACTAAGTGCTTTCCCCCCCAGCTTCTAGTCTCTGTTTCAGTTTGGATATGACAAGAGCGACTCAATGTGTATGATCAATTATAACAGTTTTCAATAGGACAGTGCACAAAAAGAATAACAGCTAAAAAAAACAAAACATAATATTAAGGGCTGCACAAATACTTGATATCTTAATACGCCATTGTGGTAAAGTCCAGTTTTGAGCAGCCAATGTGGAACCTTATATGTTGCCCCAAAATATGTATCTCAAAAGTTTATTATCCTTGGATTGTTCACATAATGAAGGAAGTGGAGAGGAGATGAAGCATAATATGGCCAATACTGAAAACCTGGTCTTCTTCCACCTTTATGTAAGTACCAAAGAGATAGAGAAAATGGACATGTATGATTTAATGCACACTCAACCTATATGCTAGTGACTATGACCTTTTTTTTTCTCTTCACACTAATCAGATTAGAAGTGTTTTCTTTGGGCCAGGGAGGGGGGTTGAGGAGGAGGATTCAGGTGGGCAAAAAAGAGTAAAAACAAGTTTAAGATATACTTCATGGGATCCAAGATGACCAAAGAGGAACAGCTCTGGAGTGCAGTTCCCAGTGAGCATGCAGAGGGTGAGTGATCACCATATTTCCAAACAAGTTTTTACTGCCCAAAGACCAGGAGACTCCTGGGCAGAAAAGCACCACAAGTCTCCAGCATGGCTGTTTCAGCTGGCACACTGGGTCCCCACACAAAAACTGACACAAATCTGGGTGGCCGTTTCAACTGACACCTGGAACACCTGGGAGACAGAGTTGCCCATTCAATTGAAAAAAAGGGGGCTGAAACAAGGAGCCAGGTGATCTGCCTCAGCGGGTCCCACCCCAACAAAGACCAGCAATCTGAAATGCTCTGGATTGAGAGTTTCACAGCAAGCACAGCTGGATCTGGGATGGTCCAGCTCTGTTGGGGGGAAGGGCATCCACCATTACCAAGGCAGCCCACCACTACTGAGGCAGTCCACCATTACTGAGGCAGTCTGCCATTACTGAGGCAATCCATCATTACTGAGGCAGGCCACCATTACCAAGGCAGTTCTAAGTATACCTATATAAACAAAACTATGAGGAAGTTCACACAGCAACTGGGCAGAGCCCACAGCAGCTCAGCAATACCTCTGTTGGCAGACTGTGACTAGGCTACCTATTTGCAGGGCAGGGCATCACGGAAAAAAGGCAGCAGCACCTCAGGAACTTATAAACAAAGCCCCACCTTCCCAGGACAGAGCACCTGGGAAGAAAAGGCAGTTATGCATTCTGCTGCAGCAGACATAAACGTATCTGCCCAGCAGCTCTGAATGGAACAACAGAGCTCACAGCTCAGCACTTGAGCTCCTATAAGGGACAGACTGTATCCTCAAGCAGCTCCCCAAACCCTGTATATCCAAGGAGACACTTCATAAAGGAGAGCTCAGGCTGACATTTCATGGTTATCGTTCTAGGACAAAGATAACAGAAGAATATACTGGCAGTAACCCTTACTGTTTGGCAGCTGCAGCAGGTAATCCCCAGGCAAGTAGGGTCTGGAGCAAACCTCCAGCACTCCTACAGCAGAGGGGCCTGACTGCTGGAAGAAAAACTAAAAAACAGAAAGAATTAACTTCATTATCAAAAAGAAGGATGTCAATTCAGAGACCCCATCTGAAAGTCACCAACTACAAAGACCACAGGTAAAGACAGAAAGATGGGAAGAAATCAGCACAAAAAGGATAGAAAAACCAAAAACTAGAATGCCTCTCCTCCTACAAGGGATCACAACTCCTCACCCACAAGGGAACAAGACTGGATGGAGAATGAGTCTGATGAATTGACAGAAACAGGCTTCAGAAAGTCGGTAATAACAAACTTCTCAGAGCTTAACGAACATGTTCTAATCCAAGGTAAAGAAACTAAGAACCTTGAAAAAAAGCTTTGATGAAATGCTAATGATAATAAACAGCTTACAGAAGAATATAAATGAACTGATGGAGCTGAAACACACAACAAGAGAACTATGTGAAGCACAGACAAGTTTCAATAGCTGAATCAACAAAGCAGAAGAAAGGATATCAGAGATTGAAAATTATTAACTCAATGAAATAAAAGGAGAAGGCAAGATTAGAGAAAAAAAGAGTAAAAAGAAATGAACAAAGCCTCCAGGAAATATGGAATTATGTGAAAAGACCTAGTGTACATTTGATAGGTGTACCTGAATGTGATGGAGAGAATGAATCCAAGCTGGAAAACACTCTTCAGGATACTATCCAGGAGAACTTTCCCAACCTAGCAAGGCAGGCCAATATTCAAGTTCAGGAAATACAGAGAACATCACAAAGATATTCCTCAAGAAGAATAACGTCAAGGCACATAATCATCAGATTTATCAAGGTTGAAATGAAGGAAGAAATGCTAAGGGCAGCCAGAGAGAAAGATCGGCTTACCTACAAAGGGAAGCCCATCAGACTTACTGAAGGTATCACGGCAGAAACCCTATAAGCCAGAAGAGAGTGGGGGCCAATATTCAACATCCTTAAAAAAATCTTTCAACCTAGAATTTTATGTCCAGTCAAACTAAGCTTCATAAGCAAAGAAGAAATACAATCCTTTATGAACAAGCAATTGCTGAGAGATTTCCTCACCACCAGGCCTGCCTTACAAGAGCTCCTGAAAGAAGCGCTAAACAAGGAAAGAAACAACCAGTACCAGCCACTCTAAAAATGTACCAAATGGTAAAGACCATCAACACAATGAAGAAAATGTGTCAACTAATGGGCAAAACATCCAGCTAGCATCAAAATGGCAGGATCAAATTCACACATAACAATATTAATCTTAAATGTAAATGGACTAAATGCCCCAATCAAAAGACACAGACTGGCAAATTGGATAAAAAGTCAAAACCCATCTGTGTGCTGTATTCAGGAACCAATCTCTCATGCAAGGACACACACAGGTTAAAAATAAAGGGATGGAGGAAGATTTATCAAGCAAACAGAGAGAAAAAAAAGGCGGAGTTGCAATCCTAGTCTCTGATAAAGTGGACTTTAAACCAACAAAGATCAAAAGAGACAAAGAAGGACATTACATCATTGTAAAAGGATCAGTGCATCAAGAAGAGCAATTATCCTAAATATATAGGCACCCAATATAGGAACACCCAGGTACATAAAGCAAGTTCTTAATGACCTATAAAGAGACTTAGACTCCCACACAATAATAGTGGGAGACTTTAACACTCCACTGTCAATATTAGACAGATCAACCAGACAGAAAATTAACAAGGATATCCAGGACTTCATCGCAGATCTGGAATAAGCAGACCTAATAGACATTTACAAAAATCTCCACCCTGGCTGGGTGTGGTGGCTCATGCCTGTAATCCAACTATTTTGGAGGCCAAGGCAGGTGGATCACCTGAGATCGGGAGTTCAAGACCAGCCTGACCAATATGGTGAAACCCCATCTTTATTTGAAAAAAAAAAATAAAATATTTTTAAAAATCTCTACCCCAAATTCACAGAATATACATTCTTCTCACACTGCATAGCACCTACTCTAAAACTGACCATATAATTGGAAGTAAATCACTCCTCAACAAATGCAAAAGAATGGAAATTATAGCAAACAGTTTCTCAGACCATAGTGCAATCAAATTAAAACTCAGAATTAAGAAACTAACTCACAACTGCACAACTTCATGGAAACTGAAAAACTGGCTCCTGAATGTCGACTGGATAAACAATGAAATGAAGGCAGAAATAAAGATGTTCTTCAAAACCAACAAGAACGAAGACACAACATACCAGAATCTCTGGGACACGTTTAAAGCAGAGTGTAGAGGGAAATTTATAGCAATAAATGACCATGTGAGAAGCAAAGAAAGATCAAAAATCGACATCCTATTGTCAAAATGGAAAAGATAGAGGAGCAAGGTCAAAAAAACTTAAGCTAGTGAAAGACAAGAAATAAATAAGATCAGAGCAGAACTGAAGGAGATAGAGACAGACACACAAAAAAAATCAATAAATCCAGGAGATGGTTTTTTGAAAAGATCAACAAAATACACCGTTGGCCAGATTAATAAAAAAGAAAAGGGAGAATAATCAAATAGATGCAATAAAAATGATAAAGGGGATATCACCAATGACTCCACAGAAATACAGATTTCCATCAGTGTTTACCACAAACAACTCTATGCACATAAACCAGTAAACCTGGAAGAAATACATAAATTCCTGGACACTTGCATTCTCCCAAGCCTAAACCAGCAAGAAGTCAAAACCCTGAATAGGGCTGAAGTTGAGGCAGCAAGTAATAGCCTACCAACCAAAAAACATCCAGGCCCAGACAGGTTCAGAGCTATATTCTACCAGATGTACAAAGAGGAGCTGATACCATTCCTTCTTAAACTATTCCAAACAATCCAAAAAAAGGGAATCCTTCCCAAATCATTTTATGAGACCACCATCCTGATACCAAAACCCGGCAGAGACTCAACAAGAAAAGAAAACTTCAGGCCAATATCCATGATGAACATAGATGCAAAAATCTTCAGTAAAATACTGGCAAACCGATTGCAACAGCACATCAAAAAGCTTATCCATCATGATCAAGTAGGATTCATCCCGGGGATGCAAGGCTGGTTCAACATATGCAAGTCTATAAACATAATTCACCACATAAACAGAACCAAAGACAAAAACCACATGAATATCTCAATAGATGCAGAAAAGGCCTTTGAAAAAATTCAACAGCACTTTATGCTAAAAACTCTCAATAAACTACATATCGAGACCATAACTTAAAATAATAAAAGCTATTTATGATAAACATACAGCCAATATCATACTGAATGGGCAAAAACTGGAAGCATTCCTTATGAAATCTGGTACTAGACAAGGATGCCCTCTCTCACCACTCCAGATCAATATATTATTGGAAGTTCTAGCCAGAGAGATTAGGCAAGAAATTAAAAAAAGGGTATTCAATTAGGAAAAGAGGAAGTCAAATTGACTCTATTTGCAGATGACATGATTGTATATTCAGAAGACCCCATCATCTCAACCCAAAATCTCCTGAAACTGATAAGCAACTTCAGCAAAGTCTCAGGATATAAGATCAATGGACAAAAATCACAAGCATTCTTATACACTAATAACAGCCTAACTGAGAGCCAAATTAGAGCAAACTCCCATTCAGAATTGCTACAAAGAGAATAAAATACCTAGGAATACAACAAAGAATGTGAAGGACCTCTTCAAGGAGAACTACAAACCACTGCTCAATGAAATAAGAGAGGACACAAACAAATGGTGAAACATTCCATGTACAAGATTAGGAAGAATCAATGTAGTGAAAATGGCCATAATGCCCAAATTAATTTATAGATTCAATGCTGTCCTCATCAAGCTACCAATGATGTTCTTCACAAAACTAGAAAAAAAAAACCTTAAACTTCATATGGAACCAAAAGAGAGCCCACATAGCCAAGACAATCCTAAGCAAAAAGAACAAAGCTGGAAGCATTATGCTACCTGACTTCAAACTATACTACCAGGCTGCAGTAATCAAAACAGCATGGTACTGGTACCAAAACAGAGATGTAGACCAATGGAACAGAACAGAGGCCTTGGAGGCAATGCCACACATCTACAACCAGCTGATCTGACAAATCTGACAAAAACAAGCAATGGGGAAAGGATTCCCTGTTTAATAAATGGTGTTGGGAAAACTGGCTAGCAGGGTACAGAAAGCAGAAACTGGACCTCTTCCTGATACCTTACACTAAAATTAACTCCAGATGGATTAAAGACTTAAACATAGGACCTAACACCATAAAAACCCTAGAAGAAAACCTAGTCAAAACCATTCAGGACGTAGGCATAGGCAAGGACTTCATGACTAAAACACCAAAAGCATTGGCAACAAAAGCCAAAATAGACAAATGGGATCTAATTAAAACTCCAGAGCTTCTTCACAGCAAAAGAAACAATCGTTACAGTGAACTGACAATCAACAGAATGGGAAAAAAATATTGCAATCTACCCAACTGACAAAGGGCTAATATCCAGAATCTACAAAGAACTAAAACAGATATACAAGAAAACAACAAACAAACCCATTCAAAAGTGGGTGCAGGACATGAACAGACACTTTTCAAAAGAAGACAGATATGAGGCCAACAAAAATATGAAAAACTGCTCATCATCTGTGGTCATTAGAGAAATGCAAATCAAAACTACATTGAGATACCATCTCACGCCAGTTAGAATGGTGATCATTAAAAAATCTGGAGATAGCAGATGCTGGAGAGGATGTGGAGAAATAGGAACACTCTTACACTGTTGGTGGGAGTGTAAATTAGTTCAACTATTGTGGAAGACAGTGTGGTGATTCCTCAAGGACCTAGAAATAGAAATTCCATTTGACCCAGCGATCCCATTACTGGGTATATACACAACAGATTATAAATCATTCTATTATAAAGACACATGCACTTCTATGTTCATAGCAGCACTGTTTACAATAGCAAAGACCTGGAACCAATCCAAATGCCCAGCAATGATAGATTGGACAACGATAATGCAGCACATACACACCATGGAATACTATGCAGTCATAGAAAACAATAAGTTTGTGTCCTTTGTAGGGACATGGATGAATCTGGAAACCATAATTCTCAGCAAACTGACACAAGAACAGAAAATCAAACACTGCATGTTCTCACTCACAGGCGGGAATTGAATAATGAGAACACATGAACGCAGGGAGGCGAGCATCACACACTGGTATCTTTTGTGGGGAGTAGGGGAGGGACAGCAGTGGGTAGGGAGTTGGGGAGGTATAACATGGAGAGAAATGCCAGATACCAGTGATGGGGATGGAGGCGGCAAAGCACTTTACCATGTATATACCTATGCAACAATCCTGAATGTTCTGTACATGTACTCAAGGACCTAAAGTGCAACAAAATATATCTAAAGATATATATCCTGAAAATATTAAAAATAATGAGAATTTAAGGCTGACAGAAGACATATTTGGGGGCAAAAGAACCATTTGGAACATTTAGACTTTAAAAAGCACATATAGATACATTTAAATATACACACACAAAGCACATATAGACACATTTAATTATACACACACACATATATAGCATATATATAACACATGAAACAACATATGGTATATATGACAAGTATAACACACTAAACAAACATTATATAAAACATAGCATATATTTGTATGTATTATATATTTTATATATGTTGATATATACTATTATACATTATAATATAATTATATAAAATTTAGTCCAGATTGATACAACACACACACAGTATAACTTAGTCTCTTTGAGAAACAGATCTATGTATCTGCAGAGTAAAACTATGAAAACAACTTATATCAATTAAACTAGTTGTGTTTTTATTTATGAAATAATGACTCACAGGCCACCAAACATATGAACCAAATGTAAACAAAAATACCAGGATGGGGAAGCACAAGGCTAAGTAGAGGTAGAAATTATCTGCAGAATAGATTTAGTACATTCAGAGAAGAGTAAGCACGTGTATTCATAAAAGAAGAGAATGCTGTCAAAATAAGAGATAATTATTGACTATAGTCATTAAGTTGTACAGCAGATTGGTTGAACATATTTCCCCTATCTAACTGATTTTTTTTTTGAGACAGAGTCTTGCTCTGTCGCCCAGGCGAAAGTACAGTGGCACAATGTTGGCTCACCATGACCTTCATCTACCCAGTTCAAGCGATTCTCCTGCCTCAGCCTCTTGAGTAGCTGGGATTACAGGGGTGGGACACCATGCCCAGCTGTTATATTTTTAGTAGACATGAGGTTTCACCATGTTGGTCAGGCTGGTCTTGAACTCCTGACCTCGTGATTCACCCACTTTGGCCTCCCAAAGTGCTGAGATTACAGACGTGAGCCACCGTGCCCAGCTCTAACTGAAATTTTGCATCCTCTCCACCACCCCAACACCCTCAGCCTCTGATAACCACCATTCTACTCTTTACTTCTATGAGTTCAACTTTTTTCTTGATTTCACATATAAGTTGGATTATGCAGTATGTCTTTTTGTATTAATAACAATGTATTATATCTTGAAAACTGCTTAGAGGATAGATTTTAAATTTTCTTATCAGAAAAAAATGGTAAGTGTGTGAGGTAATGTATATGTTAATTAGCAGTAGCTAACCATTTCACAATGTATATATACAGTATTCCAAAACAACTTGTTGTACATGATAAATATATACAAATTATGTCAAATAAAATAATAATAAATGTTTATAAAGAAGCCATATGAAAATAAGTAAAATAAAAATAATCTAAAATAAAAAAAATTAAATGTTACCTTATGGAAAGGAAAGGAAAATGAATATAGCTAACGATCTAGCTGATTCTCTGGACAAGAAAAATTGAGAAAATGTCACAGGAAACAAAAAGAACAAAAGAAAAAGGGAAGAATAATAAAAGAAAAGATTATTTTCAGGGAAAAAAAGATTCAGTATTCTGGATTTTATCTAACAAGAGTTCCAGGTGAAAGAAAATGTGATAGTGAATGAAAGAAACAAGGAAATAAATTAGAAAAAGATGATTGTCTTCAGCAAAGGAAAAACACCTCTTCCTGACAAAAACACAGAAATGCTGATTAGAATTTTTAAAAGATCCAAATCCTATGAAATTTCAGAACTTCCAGGATAGGGAAACTTTCCTAATCTTCCACAGAGAGAAAAAGTAAAACCCGTACACCACAGAGCAAGAAACTGGTTGGCTACTTTACTTCCCACATGGCACTGAGTACTCAAAAGACAATGAACAAACATCTTAAGGAAAAGTATTTCTACTTCATTAACTTACCAGAGAAGTATAATGAAAAAACTCAATCCAGTTTTCCAAATATTCAAGGATCTCCTGAGAAATCTACCTCTTGAGGACTGCTTTCGATGGATCCTACTGCGTGCGGCCTGAATTATTCCCCTCTCTGCTGCGTATTTCCGGCCTAAAACTTGTCTTCCCCCAGCTGCTGAGAGTATTGGTGGCTGAAAGCTTGCAGCTGAGTTCCTCCCCTCCCATCATCCCAATATTGTCCTGGTTGATGAGAGTCACCTTGCCCAAGATCATACCCCTTCCTGAGTGTAACCCACATCCAATGCCTTCTCCTTTGTGGGAGGGGGAACAATGATAAAGGGGCATCTCCACCCTGTGAAATCAGTTGAGGCCTTTATGTTGAGTGTTCCATAAGCCAGCTTTTTCTTTTATTCAATCTCGCTCCCTTGTTTAATCTCCCTTTGTCTCCCCTTATCCCCCACTAGGTTGATCCTTAGGAGCAAAATCCAATCAATGTCCCATCAATTTCCTGAACACCAAATCTTTCAGAATCTGCTTACTGGGAAACAAACCAGCACTAAAAAACTATACAACCTAATTTTTTTTAAAAAAGGGGAAAACACATTTAACAAAGAAAGTGAGAAAATGATTATGAATTTCTGTTAGTGGTCACTGAAGATGTATAAAGAAAATGTAAGCACGTAAGAAAAGAAAGGAAAAACTACTACCTCTATATGCTTGGGACATTATCCTTCGAGCACTAGAACTTCAGTGCCATAGGATTGAATTTCCTTCTCCACAGTTTCAAATGCTGTATTTGGGTTACATATCTGCATAATTTTAAATCCATAAATGTCATCTTTATTGTCCTTATATTTTCAAAATCAACCCATAGTAAAGGTAGAGCACAACTTTAGCTACGTATCAAATGTGAAATTTATAAACTTTACAAATTTAAAATACCAATATAAACAAGCTCTAGGAAAGGAAAGAGAACATATGGTTGGATAAATCACTATGTGATTAATCTTTTGAAAGCAAAATAAAATTATATTATCTAAAGCTAGTAAATCAGGGAAAAGAATCAAAATATTTATTTAAACTATATAAAGAAAACTACCTGAAGAAACAAAACTGAGAAACTATGAAAAGAAAGACTATTCAGAGATGAAATTTGTATTGGTATGTGAGAAATTTTGTAGTCTTAATCTGAGATTTATCTATAGATATTTTAATGTTATAGATAATTAGTTAATTTAAAATACAACTTAAAAAATAAATAGCACACTTATCAAAAAAACTATTTAAATACATTATATTCAAATAATATAAGTTACAGTAAAATAACTTAAATCTTTTAATTTGGATAATGTCCATAACTTTTAAAAGTGCTTTCATATGCTGCTGCTAAAGTTAAAATCATTTATCGATCGCTTCTTCTGAGCAAATTGCTGCTTTTCCTAGTAACTCATTTATTTTCGTCTCCAAGGCAGGTAAGGGAAAATGTTCCCTTTGACACATAAGAAAAGTAAAACACAGAGTAATTAGGTTTGCCTAAGGTCATAAAACTGATCCTGGTGGTACAAGAGCTCCACTTTTTTTCTTCTTCTTTTTTCCAATCCCAGAATTTCTAGACTGTCTTCGTAATCACTGTGAAATGGTTGATTACCAAAAAAAGTTAGTCCAGAGAAACTCAAGTGAGAAGTAGACAGAAGGGAGAGTGGGAAATGGAGAAGTAATTACTATTTTCTTCCTGACTTATTTGCCAGGTACTGCGGTAGGTGTTTACACACAGATCTTACTTCATTAATCCTCACAAGTCCTATGAAATAGATATTTTATTGTGCCCAGCTACCATATTAGAACACTGAGGCTCATACTTGCTAATTTACTTATGGGAGTCCATGTAGCTTGAAGATGGTAAAGAATTATCAAATTCTCAAACTTGTGTTTTTCTCGCTACAGCAAAGTCTTTTCAAGCTCGGCATTATTGAAAGTTTAGGGTGAATGATTCTTGTGGTGGGCTGTCTTAATTGTAGGATGTTAAGTATAAATTCTGGCCTCTACCCAGTTGATGCCAGTCATATTCCCACATTCATTGGTGACAACTAAAATGCTTCCGGGTGTTTCCAAGGGTTCAGGGTAAAGGAAACACCCCCAGTTGAGAGCCCTGCTTTCCAGGAATGGATAATATTTCCTTAATCTGTGTTACAAAGTATCTCCTTAATAGAACTTACAATTCTTTAAACTGAAATTCTCTCTAGCTTTTTCTTTGTACCTTACTGTCAAATTTTTATTGACAATGTTGAGTTTTACCTGAACATGGAGTTTCTGGAAGGCACTAGGGTTAAGAAATCCCCAAACCTCTTTGTTTTCTGGAAAAGCCTTACTACAAGGAGCCATCCTTACCCAGATGACCTGGGTAAGACTATGAATATTGTCTTTGTTTACCTCTGACAAGGCCAGACATGCACACCCCAAATCCCTATTATTTACTTCATAAATGATCAGTTACTATGTTAACATCAAACGTCTTTAATGACATAAATTCAGGTTTTTATATACATAGCTATGGATACTGAAATGGATGAGGAAGTACCACATCTGATGCAGCAGGCGTATTGTCACAGTTCCACCATTCCTCCACTTAACTGGTCTCCCACATCTCTCATCCCTAGTTCTCAACCATGCACCCAACTTCTCTTTCACTGATTATCCCATAATAACATTGTCAGTCAGACTTTTGGGTCAGCATTGGTTATAATCTCAAGGGCATTCAGGGCCTGCAAGCAGGTAAATGATTAACATTAACAGGAATGAAATAATAAGTAATGGCAGAAAAAGTGGCTATGTTGGATGACACTAAAATCCAATTTAAATTTTTTTTTAGACTTTGGTTAGAGAAAATTCCTACACTAGATCCATACATAGGTTTTAAATTGGCTTACTAGTCGGCCAAGAGATTTGTTTTGTATGATTTGTACATTGTTAAATACAGTAATTCAGATTGCTTACCTACATTTAACTAAGACTTGCTTAATATAAAGAATTGGATTTCTGACTTCTCCTATGTTGGAAATATCAATTTCACATTTCAGCAAGGAAATAATTTGCTTAACCTTTGTAGATGATGCTCTCTCTTTTTGAGTGGGTCATAGGCTTCCAAATTCACTCCAATATATTGGGTTATATCTGGCTGTTCAATTCTTGTATATTACCTACCAAACCCCTACTGACATCTCATTTTGGAAACTTTGGTCTATCTGTGCAGTGAGTTTTTTAATCCTACTCCAGATTTACAAATCCACAATCCCCTTTCCCTGAATATTTCAGTCATATAAGTTGAGATACCTACAAATTGGGAATAAGTAGATGCTTTTCCAGGGGTAAATATCCAAGGAGGGTCACCCTGTGAAGTAGGCTGGTGAAAGAGAAAACCAGTACCATGAAAAAGAATGAGTAAATCACTGGTATCCTGGGTGATAAAATTAATTCTGAAAAGATTAATCTTATGTGAAGTAATCTTAAAAACTTATGCTGATCAAATATGTATAAATTCACTAACTTGGAAAAAATTTGATTTATTTTCCCCTTCAAACAAAGATGAGATTATATTAACATTCTTTTTTTTTTTCTAATTTTTATTGCATTTTAGGTTTTGGAACATTCTTTTTTAGAAGAGAATGTCTTGTTTTAAATTTTGCATATTCAGATTTTCTTAAAAAGACTGACTAAAAATGTTCTATACTGTAATAGTAATATACTAATGGAACAAATCACAAGTACCATAAAATTGCCTTAGTCATTATCTTTCTCAAAGTTAGCATTTTTAAAGTACATTTTGCATTTATAATAAGATGGTAATGTATAAGACATGCATGGTGTAAATTGAAAAAGATTTTGTTATACCTGTCTCTATGCATCTATGAATCTATATATCTGTGTATCTATCTATCATCTATCTGTTTATCTCTCTAATCTGAGTCATTGTTTAAAAATTATCTGTTGAAATTTTAGCACCTGGATTTTAAAATGTAGGCTTTAATTTTCTAGTTATCTGAGATATGGTAAATCTTACAGCTAGCACCTAAAAAGAAAGAAAGAAAGAAAGCTATAACCAATCCCACAACCTTTTTATTATTCCTTATTTATTATCTTTCCCATCAGCTTTCTTGTTTCTCTTTTCTCTTACTAAACAATTTATTCTTAATCCTCGAGCTTCAGTATTTTAAGGAAATTCAGTTTTGTATACACTTAATTAGACTGAACAATAGGCTGTCAAATCAGTAATCCCCATTCCCTTCGTGTTATAATACACAAATTAAGTAATATAAAAATTATCCAGGCAAAAGTATTTTAAATATCTCTTTTAAAAATACTGTGGTTGAAGTTATGATAATCATCATTAATTAGTGATTATAGAAAATCATTGGTTTAGAAACTTGTTAAGAGAGAACACATCAGGTTGAGTGCAGTGGCTCACACCTGTAATCCCAAAACTTTGGGTGGCTGAGGTGAAAGGATTTCTTGAGCTGAGGACTAGATCAGCCCTGGGCAACATGGCAAGACTCTGCCTCAAAAAAATATTTTTAATTAGCTGGATGTGGTATTGTGTGCCTGTAGTTTCAGCTACTCAGGGGGCTGAGGTAGGAGGATTGCTTGAGCCTAGGAAATTGAGGCTGCAAATGAGTCATGTTCACATCACCGCTTCAGTGATGGATGACAGATCATGACCCCTGTCTCAAAAACTAACGATAAAAAAATAAAAACAGAGACAGAGAGAACACCTCTTCTGATACAGTTCTGGTTTAAGAAACTTTATTCCCTCATTTCTAATGTGTGCATAAAGTTTTCTCTTGAGATGAGCGTCTTTCCATTGGATGCCAAGAAAGCCATCTTGTAGAAAATCAGTCCCATAAGACACTTGCACAGAATGGAAAAATGTTTTGTTTACTACCTCACTACAAGATACTGTCTGTGGAAATTATTAGTAATTCTAAGCATTCACACAATCACTGTTCAAAGTGACATTACTTGGAGACATGGCATTGACAAGAAGAATTTCAAAGCAGCAAGAATGATAAAGTAATTTGCAAAAGTACAGTAGGCCATCAAAATGATGCCAAAACAGTTTTAGGTGATGGAAATTATATGTATGTTCATGCCTTTAGTATTAGAAAACAAAGTCTGCATAGCTCGGTTATGTCAAGAGTTAATCTGACCTGTGACTTAAAGCCTCTAAGTTATATTAAAAAATAAAAATTAGAAGATTTGTGTTGCCACTAGGATGTAACACTTTTTCTAAGAACTTTCATTTATTTGGAGTCTTTTTCCTGCATAATTTTCAATATAATCACGAAAATTTGTGTAATTAAAAAGAAACCACAAACAGAAGAGTGAATGACTCATCAGATGTGCATGCTTAGCTTCAATATATATTTTGGTAGAAAATATAAACAGTTTATTTGCCTAGGATTTATGTTAACTTAATGACTTGGATCCTAGTTAATTATCTATAACTGTGCTAACGCATTTCATGTGCAGAATCGTATTGATATAGTTTAGTATTTGTTCCCTCCAAATTTCATGTTGAGATGTGATCTCCAGTGTTGGATCTAGGGCCAAGCGGGAGGTGTTTGGGTCATGGAGGCAGACTCCTCATGATTGGCTTGGTGCCATCATCATGATAATGAGTGAGTTCTTGCTCTGTTAGTTATCATGAAATCTGATTGTTCAAAAGAGCCTGGCTCCATCTGCCTCTTTCTCTCTCACCATGGGACACATCTGCTCCTGATTTGCCTTTCCTATGATTGTAAGCTCCTTGAAGCTTTCTCCAGAAGCAGATGCTGGCACCATGCTTCTTGCACAGCTTGCAGAACCATGAGCCAAGTAAACCTCTTTCTTTTATTAATTACAAGTCTCAGGTATTCCTTGATAGCAATGCAAAGCAGACTAATATACATGTGGATTTGTAAAATCATGATGTAGTCATCTCAGAGAAAAAAAAATTTAAGGAAGCATAATTGATAGAGAGGTAGACCTAGATGTGAGTATTTGCTAAAGACAAATGATAACATAGAATATCTATAAGTCATCTTTGGCAAACTAGGTTATTTCCTTGTAACCATGGGGAAATTCAATCAATTCAAGCAAACATTAATTTTATAAAGCAGATTTTTTTTTCCTACATAAGAGAAGATCAAGTAAATTTTGACTTAGTTGATCAGATACATTTGATGTTATATTGGAGGGCAGTGGTCGCTCACTGAGTTATTGGGAGAGGAAAAAAAGAAACAAGACTATCTCTTACAGAAAACAGTGATGGGACCTCACTCAGTGTGAAGGAACAAGGAGGAACACATATATTGCCACTAAGGAGGCTGTAGACAGATTGCTACTGTCTACATAGAAATGAAATTATGAATCCATTAACAAACAGCATCATTTGAGCTCTTTCTCTAGAACTCAGAATTTTCATGGATGTAAGCACTATCTTACTCTATGGTCGTGTAAAACATTTGCAAGATGTATGTTTAGATCTATAGCCGGGTATGGTGGTAGGCACCTGTATATCCAGCCACTCAGGAGGCTGAGGCAGGAGGATTACTTGAGCCCAGGAGGTCAACGCTGCAGTGAGCTGTGATCATGCCATAATACTCCAGCCTGGGCAACAGAGCAAGACTCTGTCTCTTCAAAAAAAAAAATAATAATAATACATATATATTTGACATGCTCCAAAATCTGAAATTTTTAAAGCACCAACATGACACCACAAATAGAAAATTTCATGTATAAAGACAATACAAACTTGGTTTCACATACAAAATTATTTAAAATATTGTATAAAATTATCTTCAGCCTGTGTGTTAAAGTGTATTTGAAACATAAGTAAGTTTCAGACTTGGGTCCTTATCCAAAGATATCTCATTAGGTATAGTATATGCAAATATTCCAAAATTTGAAAAAAATATGAAATCCAAAATACTTCTGGTCCTAAGCATTTTGGATAAGGTATTCTCTCTCAACCAAAGGATTATTGTTTGAGAAGCAGAGCCAAGCAAACTAATTTATTCATATACTAAATAATTATGTATTAAGTTTTTGCTATCAGTCAGGCACTATTCCAGGTACAGGGAGTAAAGTCATTCCTTTATCTGATCCTTCAAGGAAAAACAATTTTGAATTCTCTTTTGCAGTTAAAAGTAATCACATGACCTAGTTTTAGGCTTTCTCCATTAAAAACTTACCATACATAATCATCCATATTCTTTTCTCATGTCCTAAAATTAGAAATTGAGGTGATATCCAAGTTAACTCTGAAAGCCACGTTTTGGAAATGGTGGAGCCAAAATATGAAAGAAGATTTGGTTCAAGAATCATTGTCTGAAGGGGAATCACCCAACTGAAAACCCCCTGTTTAGCTGCTGTAAGAGAGAGATGAAATTTTATGTATTATGTCACTGATGTTTTAGAGTTTATTTTTTATAGCAGCTATAATTAACTAATCTAAACAGTTTCAGCTCAAATAAGAGAAATACTTTTAACATAACAAGAACTATAGGAAGATTCTACAATTGAAAGTTATTATCAAGGTCCTGAGAGATTATCATCTTTCTACAATTTTCAGTGTGTTTGTCCTGTTGTCCTTGTGTTTATTGTTACAGAGCCACAGAGTGTCTGCTACAGCTTCAGACACTGTGACTACATATGAGGAAAGCATGTGGAGAGGAAGGATGTGGAGAAATGGTGACTGGGGCTCCAAAAAGGACTTTTTTTCCTTTATGACTCTTTTTTTTTTTTTTTAGTAAATGAAGGAAATCTGTACCAAAACTCCCCCATGTTATGAACTGAATGTTAAAGTTCCCCCAAATTCATATTTTGAAACCCTAACCCTCAATATGATGGCATTTTGAGGTGAGGCCTTTGAGAGGTAATGGGTTTATTCAATGTCATGAGGGTTGGAGCTGCCATGAGGGAATTAGTGTCCTTAGAAGAAGAGAAAGAAGGACCAGAGCTCTCTATCTTTCTGACCTATGAGGACACAGTGAGAAGGCAGCTGTCTGCAAGCCAGGAAGGAAGCCCTCACCAGGAACATATCTACCAGCACCTTGATCTTGGACTCTCCAGCCTGTGGAACAGTGAGAAAATAAATGTCTGTTAATTAAGCCACTCAATTTATATTTTGTTATAGCAGCCCTAGCAGACTAACTCCTCCCACTGTACATATACCTTTTTAATGTAAATCTATCTTAACTTTCCAGTTTCTCCTATTCATAATTAGTCAGAAGAAATCTGGACCATCTGACTCATTTGCAGAATTGGTTCAGGTACCCAAACATTTTGCAATTTGGTCCACTCTATGGATTACCTCATGTTAATTGGACTGGAGTAGCAAGAAATTGCAAATGCACAGAGGCCTTGGAAACACCCGTGTGCCCCAGAAAGTGTAATATAAACCCCATGAAGATTTAAGGGCCAACCACAGCAGTGATGTTTTTAGGAGTCCAGTGATCTTTGGCGTGTTGAAACAATCCAATCAAATTAAAAGACAAACTGTAGCACTACTTTGGATTCTAAAGACAGCATGTTTCACACCTGGGAGTACTTCTTCTACCCATTAGTATGTGACAGCAAAGGCTGCCTATTTTCAATGAAAACTAGAGAGGAAAAATGCTCTGCAGGAGGTGTAGGAGAAAGCGGCTTCACTACTTGGGCCATATGACCCAAAAGATAATATATTATTATATATTTCAGTGGTGGGAAAGAATGCAGAGTTTATAGCAAACTCTGATAAGAGAATCACAGTTTAGACCCCTAGAGTTCTGCTGCAAGATCATGCCACCTCAGTGGAGAATTATACTATATTCCAAAAGCAGTTATTAGGAGATATATGTCAGCCAACCATGAGACATCAAGTGATTTTGTGGCCAGATATTTCCATCACGAACTGATTTCTGAGAGACTCAGCCAGCCGTAAGGTGGGATACACACAGAAGAAATCCATCAAAAGATGGGATTGCACACCTGGGATTGAGCAAGAGCAGAAATAGAGGGCACAAGTATGATGCATAATCAGGTAGCCTAGACTCCATGTCATCCCTCACTATTACGTCCAAGTCCCTCCCTCAGCACACACCTATGAGTGTGTGATGAGGACAAATATGACCGGCTGGCAGAGGAGGAAAGTGACTGAGAACACAGACCCTGCAGATACGACATTCTGCATTCAGTCGCTACCTAGATCTGCAGAAGCACTAGTTAAAGGTGAATCTAGAAATCATAATGAAAGAGGGACACAGGGAGTATCATTTATGACTTTGTACTAGATGTAGTGCAAGGGCTGTAGTTTTTCTCACTTACTGCCCTTTTCTGTCTTTCCAGGGATTCTAGAGGAGCCGATTCCAGAACTTAATACAGTGATGCACCACATAATGATGTTTTGATAAATGATGAGCTGTATATACAATGGTGGTCCCGTAAGGTTATAGTACTGCGTTTTTACTGTACCTCTTTTTATGTGTAGATACACAAATATTTACCATTCTGTTACAGTTGACTGCAGGATTCAATATAGTACCATGCTGTACAGGTTTGTAGCCCAGGAGCAGTACATATAGCCTAGGTGTGTAGTAGGCTATTCTGTCTCGGTTTGTGTAAGTATGCTCTACAATGTTCATGCAATGATGAGATCATCTAAGGATCCATTTCTCAGAATGTGTCCCTGTTGGTAATTCATATATTCATATGCATGACTATATATGAATCACTAGTACCTGAATAGTGCAGGGAGTAGAATGTTGTGGATGCCATTTTAAACCATCTGTTTCTCCCTTTAGAACGGAGGCTCTTACTCCCCCAACTTCTAGGAGTGTTCTTAGTTGAAAGCTCTCAGCCAGAGCTTTGCTTTGGGAATTGTCCTCAACCAAGAGAGCTAAGACACCCATGGGTATGCACCAAACTCTCATCCAATGACTGACTGACATGGGGATATGAATGCTACTCCTTTGGGGAAAGTTGGAATAATTCTGTAGATGCATTCCAGCACCAGAGCTCAAAATTCTGTGGCCTTAATTTTGACTACATTTCTCTACCAGTTCAGGTTCTTTCACCCTTCTACACATGTTAATTCCAGGGGAATTTCCAGTAAACTTCCTTCATACCCATTTCTGTCCCCAAGTTTAATTTCTAAAGACCCCTCCCTAAAACAGTGATCAAAAAAGTAATCTCTGTAGAAAGCTGGTATTTGAACTGAGACCTGAGTGACAAAAAAGACTCTGCCTTAACAAGGACAGTTCAAAAAAACTATTCTAGGTAGCAGAATAAGCTTTATTTTCTAGTGTAATCTCTCTCTCATTTAAGGTTACCTAATCATACCTCTATATTCTATCCTGGAAAAAGTCAAACATGACTTTTAAGAAATGTTGAAGCCCTATGTACCTTGAAAAATTATGCTGGTATGAATTATAAGCAAGAACTGAACATTTCATTAAGGCCATATTTCTATCAATTACAGGCAGAAAACAGTGATACTTTTAGAATGTAGGGATTTCTGGTCATGTTATTGAGGGATTAATGTATTACATGTTCATGATATAGTTTGTTAACTAGCCAATAGGAGTCATTATCTAAAGAAATTCTTCATTAGTGAGATTTTGGTTATCTAAGAGTACTTAAATGATAATCAATATCTCTAATCTCCTTCAAAGCATTCTAGCAAAGATCTTCACATTAAAATTCAATATGGGATCCGATCTGAAGTCTCCATATTTTTAAAATTTGGTCTTTAACTGGGAGCAGAGACACAATCTTTGATATGAGCTTAGGGGAGCTTTTATTAAGTGGAAATAATTTTGGGGGGTATACAGCTGCCCTGATTACAGCAGCTTTATTATTAGTAGTAGCAGTTTTACATTAAAAATTGTTGTAATATCTTGGGTTTTGATAATACAGCCCACTGAAAGTCTGCCACGCAGGTGCATAGCTGTCTCAGTTTAATCTCTACCAGACAGGCTATCTTTGTATTATGAAAGTGGTTATTTTCACAAGAACGTAATGTCTAGATTCTGCTCTGTCATTCTGCTCAAGCAAAACTTTTTTTTACTATTTTTAAGAGATAGCACTAATGAAATGAGCTAAACTTCATTGATATCAAGTTCGATATTAATGAATTAATGTCTGATTCTTGCTTGTCATTCTGCTCAAGCAAAACTTTTTTTACTATTTCTAAGAGGTAGTACCAATGAAATGGGTTTAAACTTCATTAATATCAAGTTTGAAATGGATGTTTATTGATTATTCTTAAACTTTTTACAAGTTACATAGTAATACACACTGTGTGTCTATCACATCTGAGACAAACTGTTACCATAAATAAATAACAAGTTTTTCATCAATATTTCATAGAGAAACAGAGAACAAATATATGAATACATACATGTATAGATAGACAGACTGTTCCCCAACTTAGGAGGGTTCAACATATATCTGTCAACTCTAAAATGGTGTAGAAGTAGTGTGCATTTAGTATACTTTTTTATTTACAATGGGGTTCTGTCCTGATAAGCCCATCGTATGTTCAAATTATGATGGGTTTATTGGGATGAAATGCAACTGTAAAATTGAGGAGCATCTGTTAGTATATGTATGTGTATGTGTATATGAAAGTATTAAGCTCTTTTCCCTGACTAATGCCTTTTATTCCTTTGGACTCAGGCTATCTCTAATCTGCCTAATGTCTTCCTTCTCTCCATTCTTCACTTAAGTATTTTATTGATCAACTAGGAAACTTCCTATATTTGTACATCTCTTGAAAGCATATCAACACATATACTCAATGTTCATAAATAAATATATATGTATATACTGTATACCAGAGTTCAGTGAAGTACAGCTTGGGTGTTGGCAACTTCTTTCTGAAAATAAAGCTTCATCAAAACACAGCCATGCTCATGTGTTTGCATATTATTTATGTCTGCCTTAGGGCTACAGAGTTGCGTTGTGTAAGAAACTGTATGACTCACAGCCTAAAATTTCCCTAGGGCACTTTGACACATAGTTTGGGAAACTATGGGTCTATGTGTTGAATGAGTACATATGCATGTACTTTGGGTAGTATGGTGAGTAATTTTATACTTTAGGTATTTAACATAAAAATTTCATGGCTTCTTGGTATTGTAAAGACAGAGAAGACACTGGCAAACATTAAATAACACATCTTCACCCTACCTATGAAGAAGCTAAAACTCAGAAACATCAAGAGGCTTGCCCATTTTGTTTTCAGTTTTCCTTTTAAATTTTACTATTATGCCACTTGACCCTACTACATGTAAAATGTTTTACAGTCTAGAAAAATGGCCTTTCGCTCCTTTGATAAGGCAATACTAATGTTCCATAAACTAATCTTATTTAGCATACAGAAATTAATGATTAAAGCTAATTTATTTCCACTGCTCATGTGTATTTAATTGCATATTTAGTTTAGTTAGAAGTGCAGAATTCCTGCTTGAACCCAAGAGGTGGAGGTTGCAGTGAACTGAGATCATGCCACTGCACTCCAGCTTCGGCAACAGAGTATCAAATAATAATCATCATAATAATAATGCAAAATTCCTTTTGGGAACAAGTAATAACAGTTTCCTGAATAGATCTTACTTGTGTCTAACGTTTCCCAGCACTAAATGTGTGATAGATGTCTTTCTAACCTTAACTGATATATTAAAAATAAGTGTTAAAATAGACATGCTAAAGGGGAACAGAGGTGGAAACACTACTTCATGCTCATTCTAACAACAGGCCTCGAGGACCACAATGTTCTCTGCCAGGTTGGTAGAGTAAGCTCCACTGCCCTCACCTGCTCCAACTCACACTTACACCACTCCCAAAGCCGATTTGCATTTGACCTTCCTCCTATCACCAGGAATGAGAGCTTCTCTCTATCTAAATCTGTCCTTTTCTAAGGCACACTTTAAACTCCACTGACTTTTTTCTTCCAAAGATGTCATTCTCCGTAGGAGCTCCAGACATACTTAAATCCTTTTACCCACATTTCCCACTTGGGTCCCACAATTTTGCTAACTTATACGTAGAGACAAAGGCATAATAAAACAATTCATTTCAATTGTTTTATTTAATTTACAAGAAATTTCTTTCAGTCCATCATCTGTCTAATCATCTTGTCTATGTAAATTTGCATCACGGAGGACCAAATCTACAGAATTATTTAGGTCAACTACGTGAACAAAATCTTCAGATTTATTGCACAAAAATCTATTTCAGGGAAGGGCAAACTATAGCCCACAAGCCAAAGTGCTGGTTGTCTGCTTTTGTGTGGCTTGTGAGTTTCAATTTTTTTAAACTTTTAAATGGTTACATTCTAAGTTTTTATGTATGCACCTACATAATATCCTTGATTTTACTTTTAAGCCTTCTTAAGTTAAAATACTTATTATCTGGCTCTTTATAGAAAATGCTTGCAGAACTCTGGCATGCTTATTTCTTTGCCCATTTTAATGTTATGCTAGTCACTATTAGCTAAGTAAAAATACTCAAACTAAATTAATCTTGTGGGTAATTCAATTACTACATTTAAATTCAGATAATGAAGTTCTGTTGACCTCGGTAAATACTCATGGAGCTACTATTTCAAAACAGGTATTATTTTAGGTCCAGGGGATGTAAAAATTAATCAGACAAGAAGCTCGTAACTCAACAGAATCTTCTCATTGTATTTGCAGAGTAGCACCTGTACCTTTCATTTTATGGATTGCAGAGGAAGTAGTTTACCATGTCTTGTAAGTTAGAGGATTGAAGATTGCCCTTTGACTCTTGTGATCAATGAGAAAGTTTGCCGAAGGTAAGAAAGTAATTTTTCTATCTCCTAAAATATATACCTCAGTCCAGATATTTGACTTCTTTTATCACCTTCAAACAATTCACACTAGAAATTGAATAACATCCATAGAGCTTTTGTTGCAGTAAAATATAATAATAAAGGTCAGCTGCTGTCATATTTCTACCTCTGAATAACTCTAAAGCCTACTTAAATGACATGTTCTCAATTTTAATTTGCATATCAAAGTGTAAGTAACAGTGATTAAACCTACTACATGAATGCTTTTCTCCTTATGTTTAACAGGAACTTGAACTCCATCAGTCACATTTCATTACTTACTAACTCAATGTTACTTGATGCCCCTAAAAAATAGTAGGCATGACTTAAATGCCTCTATTTATTCAGTTTTAAAAGGAATCATAAAAGGATATACATGACATTAATTCATATACTATCCATTCCATTTCATAAAATAATTTTGAAACTGTATATTTCATGGAAATAAAAAAAAAGTTTTTTTAATTGTTAGAAAATTAAAAAGAAAAGGATTATTTAAAGTAGTTCACAAATGTGCCTACACAAAGACACAAGATGCAATCATTGCACTGTCATAAATGACAACAAATTCATTTAGCAAAACAATAAAATATTAGTTGACATTTTCTCCATTTTCCTAAAATTTAATTTTCTTAAAGTTTATGTGTGTGTATGTGTACATATATATATATATATATATATATATATATATATATAATTAATGGCCCACCACTTATGAGTCAAAAAAATCGTTTCAGTCTTGTCTTTTACCTGTAAAAACTTTTAAATTTATGCCAGTGGCTGTCATTCGTTTATTCACTCAACAAATATTCATTAGCTATGTACTGCTTCCTAGGCATTATGTGATGCCAAATTATTATTATGTCTCCAGGTTTGGCTTACTTTTAAAGAAAAATAGATACACTTTACATAACAATCATTCATTTTATAATCTAGATTAAAAATAGAAAATTGCTTCTTAAATTTTAATTATAATTTATATTGGACAATTATCTTTTATAACTGTACAAAGTTATAATACAGTGTAGTTTCCTATTAAGTATATTTTTAATACTGGTCAAATCCATTTATAACTCATTGCCATTTATGATACTGTTTTGTGATGCACACTATTACATATATGTGACTGAATTCATGTTGGCTGATTCCACTCATATTATATATCTTTTAACTTTTTATGTATATAACTTTATTCCTCTGTGTAGTTAGTCACCATAACAGTTCACAGGAGTCTTCCACCCCATCCCCAAGTGGGAGGTCTCTGCTTATTTTGGCTTGTTTCACTGAGTTCAAGCTGGACTTTCACCTTATCTCTACTATTTCCTAGTTTGTATCTTCTAGTTTTTTAACTTAATGGGTGACAAAAGGCCAGAGGCAATGTAGAACTAGATAACTTCTGCTGAAGGAAAGACAGTTGTTAACAACTTCTACAACAGAACTTTAGCTTCACAGTTTCAGTTTTAATTTCTTTTACTGCTCACTTTAGACCCTGCCTAAAAGTCACTTAAATAGTCATCAATCAACTATGTTTTTATTAGCAACGACAAAATAAAGTTACATAGTATATTATAAATTATAAAACACTTCATCACTTATTATTGCATTTGATTTTCTTTTAAAAACTCAGTGAAAGGTAAAACAAGTAGTTTTATTGTGAAGATAATTTTTACAGATGACAATGTTGAGGTCCAGTTGTCCCTGTTGCATTTTCTAATATAGCACACCTAGTAAATCCTAGAATTGGACTTAGATATTATTATATCAAATGTAACTTTTTAATTGTATTATGTTTCCTCTTTTCATATATATATTGAAATCAAGTTCTGAAAACCAAAATAAAAAGCTGTCCTGCACCAGATACAGTAGGAGATGGGAATTGGTACAACTCTGAGACCAAAAGGTGATAGATGTCTTTCTAACATGAACTGATATATTAATAACAAGTGCTAAAACGGACATGCTTAAGGGGAACAGAGGCAGAAAGACTACTTCATCCTGGATAATTAGGGGAAGGATAAATTACAAGATGAGATATAAGCTGGCTCTTTAAGAATGGATGGGATGTTTTATGATAAAAGGAATGGCAAGACCATTCTGGAATTGAGCAATAAAATGAACACATTAATGAGGTGATAATGGACATGAAATGTTTGCAAAGTGAGTTATTTGGTATTCATTTGGATAGTGTTCAAGAATATAGTCATTGGAGTCAGAGAGAGTCTACCACTTATTAGTGTGATGAAACAGCACAAATTAAGCTTTCTGAGGTTCAGTTCCTTTATTTTAAAAATGTGGGTATAGCAGACAAGTCCTAGGCTGAAGAAAAGATTAAAATGCATTGAAACCCTTAGCAGAGTGCCTGGCACGGTGTGTGCACTCAGTAGGCCACAATGGTTATTTATTAATTAATTAATTTATTTATTTATTTATATTTTTTGAGACAGAGTTTAACTCTTGTCACCCAGGGTGGAGTAAAATGGCACGATATCGGCTCACTGCAACCTCTGCCTCTGGGATTCAAGCGACTTTTTTGTCTCAGCCTCCTGTGTAACTGGGATTACAGGTACCCACCACTATGCCTGACTAAGTTTTGTATTTTTTTTATTAGTAGAGATAAGATTTCACCATGTTGGTCAGACTGGTCTTGAACTTCTGAACACCCCCTTGGCCTCCCAAATTGTTGAGATTACAGGCATGAGCCACCACTCTCAGTTGTAGTATCCCTGGCTTACTGGATTCAGGATGACCACTTAGCACTTTTGCCAATAAAGTTGATTCTATTTTCAGCTTACATATCTAACAGGATGTTACCCTCACTACTCAACAATAAATAGGCTAAAAAGCCCAATGCAGAGGTAGGTGGGATAAACATGGACACTCAGAGGAGAGAAGCAGAATTGAACTGCACGTTACAGGACACGAAAACGAGGGCCTTCCCAGAGCAAAATGTAACTAGCAACAGATTTTTGGCTGTTGTTTATTTTTCCTCTTCCATACATCATTCTTCAAACAAATTTCAAAGTAAATGGGTAGGACGTCTGATGAAAAATGGAAGTGTTAGGCCACTTGTACTTTTTTCCCTTAAGCATGACTAAACATATAGACAAATGTTGGGGTTGGGCAGGGAAAGGCTAGGAGAGTGTAACTTTTCCTATGTGGTAGAAAACAATAAACAAAACTAACTTCAAACCTAAAACTCAAATGATCTCCATCACATACTAAAATTTGGATTAAAATTGTGAAGGATGATTAAAGCTGATATTTATGTCCTCAGATTTAACACTATAGGCTTAACTAAAAGATAGTGACATGAATCTGAAAAGACAATGCAATGATGCTTTGTGAAAAACGTTGACAAAGTCTAAAAGTGTGAATGTGGTCTGAGGGAGGAAGGGAACCTGACAAGGTTTAAATGCAAATCCACAAGGCAGAACAGAAGAGAAAGTCCTACAGTGGAACCCTGCTGGAGCACCATCTCATATCACAGGGCATTGTTGTGAGTTACAATCCCACCCTGAAAGTGACAGAGCAGGAACATCACCATCTTGGATGAGAACTGCCTTTTTAAAGTTCACCTTGATCAAAAACCACCTAAATCCAAAGGGCATCAGCCTAATGGCTAAGGTTGGCATGACCATAAACCACAAATGACATCTCTGATGAGAAACATTCCAAACCCCTCCCTGACTAGAGACATGACACGCCAGCCTCAAGTTAACCCTCCCCTCCAACCAGAGACATTCCAACCCCCCCCCATAAACTTCTCCCCCACACAGAAATATTCCCAGCTCTCTCACCAATAAATACTCTTAGTCTGTAAGAGAGAGTGCTTCTCACTGAAATTGGCCAGAAGCCCCTCTCAGGTTTATTCTCCAAAATAAACCTTCTTTGACTGTTGAGCTACTTTTCATGCTTGTTTCCTCTTTTTTTAACTCTTACAAAAACCAAACTCTGAACACAGCAATGCTCCTAAGTTGGAGAATGTAACAAATTTTGTGAGTGTGTATTTGAGACAACAAACCTAAACTGGAATTTTAGACTGTCCCAAGGCAAGTGCAAGTCCCCTCATCTTCCTCCCCAAATCCCTGACAAAACCCTCACTACTTGGGGATAATATTTAAAGTTTCATCTTCAAATACTTATTCTAGGTAGAATTTTATCTACTCCTTCCCACCTCATTAAGAACGGTAATAACAGAAAGAAACCAGAAGAATACAGAGGGACTGAAAATTTTAAATATGCACAGAGCTTTGTCCAGAATGTCATATGATAAATGCACACTAGCAAGGGTTATTTCTGGGTGAGTAGAATTCTTCTTTGCACTTTCATGTCTTAGATATATGTATCTTTTTAAAAAAGATGTGAACATTTGTCATAGACAATCAAACAAAACATAACACAAATGTAACACTCAAGGGGAGAAAAATAAGGGGGAATAATTGTGAATCACAAAGTGAGGATCAACAAAAATTAGCACCCCCCCCACACACACACACAAAGGAATGAACCACTGATTCATTTACTAGAAAGTCCCTGTGATGTACCAGATACTGAGTTGTTGTAGACATAGACATGAAAGGCAAGAGTCACAGGGAAACAAATTCTCAGTCTAGTTTAAGAGACAAACCAGGAAAGAAATGCTTTCAGTAGAGTAAGTTTTTAAATTTTTTGGTTTTCACGGAACATGAAAGTTCAGACTGCAATGGATCAGCCTTGTTTCTGAACATAAAGGTTTCCTACTTTTTTAGGCACTACTCTGGTGATAAGAAATACAAAGTGAAATGGGATACTTATCCAAAACTCTCTTTGTGCCAGCTCTTGATTCTGCTCTTGTGTTCTTCTGAAGCAGGAAACAATGAGGCACACATGAGTGAATCCATCAGCAGCGGGATAGGGAAGGTTGAAGACAGTTGAAGGGGAAAACTGATGGGTGGCTATTATTATTTCCTTTGTACAGTATGGGAAGAAATATCTTTTTCCAAAGTGTGATAGAGAGGGTGCTGAGAACGGGATTTCAGTGATAAGAATCTGAAATAAAAGTTGTAGAAAATGGCAGAGTGTTAATTAGGGATATGTCCAACTACTGCTCAACTAGTGTTGGAGACAAGATATTTTGCAGCTGGAAATTCAAATGGTGGTCTAACCATTAATTTTCCTAGCAATGATTGTTAATGTAGAAGTCAAAGAGAAAAGTATGATTAGATTGGGTTATTTTAACCATGTGTAAGAAAATTGGCAAGAAAGTCAGGACATTTCTAATATTAGAAAGAAATGATCAATGCGATGTTTGACCCTGAGGTCCAGTTATGTTCAGAAAAACAATAAAAGCAGAAGAGAAAAAATTGGGAAATGGAGAAAAGAGGAAAAAAATTGAAAAAGGAGAAATCAGGCTGAAGACATCAAGAAGTTTTTGGGCAGAAGGTGGCACATAAAAAATTAGGACAGAATATGGGAGACAAGCTTGGATGAGCTCTCCAGGATGTTGCTCCTAGGATGAGGGGTCAATCTGGGATGGCGGTAAAGGTTGTGGAGGTCAAGCGGTAGTCAGTTAGCTCCAGCTAGGAATTCAGATCAGACAAAAATGAAGAAGTTTTTTCCTTACTTAAATTTGGCTAAAAGTTCACTAAACATTTTCCTAATTGCTGAGTGGAAAAGAAATACAAAATTAATATAAACCCATTGTATTTGTTAAAAGCTGTTTAGTTTTTGTTGTTTGTTTGTTTTGGCCCAGTGGTTCACAGCTATAATCCTAATCCCAGCATTTTGGGAGGCCAAGGTAGGAGGGTTGCTTGAGGCCAGGAATTTGAGACCAGCCTTGGCAACACAGTGAGATCCTGTTTCTCCAAAAAAGTTAAAAAAAAAAATTAATCAGGCTTGGTGATGCCTAAGTGTTTTCTCAGCTGAGGCTAGATGGGAGGATCCCTTGATCCCAGGAGGTCAAGGCTGTAGTGAGCCATGATCAGGCCACTGCATTCGAACCTGGGTAACCCAGCAAGACCCTGTCTCTCAAAAAAAAAAAAAAAAAAGAGAAAAGTTGCTTTTGATTTTTTCTGTGGAAGTTACCTAGGTAACACCATATTTGTTTTTCTCAGATAATACCATGGTGACCCTTATGAAATCCAGATTGAAAAGTACTATAGGCATTGCTCTGAAAGAACAGCTATCAAAATGTGATCCCTCCTGCTGCTATGGTCTGAATTTTTGTGTCCCCTAACAATTTATCTGTTGAAATCCTAACACCCAAGGTGATGGTGTTAGGAGGTGAGGCCTTTATGAGGTGATTGGGTTATGAGAGTGGAGCCCTGAAGAATGGGATTAGTGCCCTTATAAAAGAGGCTGGAGAAAGGTAGGTCTCTCCTTTTACCATGTGAGGACACAGCTGGAAGTCACCATCTGTAAACCAAGAAGAGGGCTCTCCCCAGACACTGAATTTTCTGGAGCCTTAGTCTTAAGCTTCTCCAGCTTCCCAGCCTCTACAACTGTGAAAAATAAAGATCTGTCTTTATAAGCCACCCAGTATTTTGTTATAGCAGCTCAAATCAATCAATACACTACCTGACAGCATCTGTATAACTTGAGATCTTGTTAGAAAGGCATAGTCTCAGGCCACAACCTTGACTTCCTGAATAGAAATTCTAAAGGTGGGACCAGCAATCTGTGGTTTAAGTCACCTGCCATGTGATTCTGATGCATGCTGGAGTTTGAGGATTACTGCTCTGGAAGTTATTTGTACTAAGTGATTTAGTAATTTTTTTTTTTTACTCTGAAGAAAGTATTAAAGTACTTCAACTAATCCCTAAAATCCATCTCTTCCTTCAATCACTTCCTTGAAGGCATCTACAGTGATTGTAACACTACTCTTTTAACTCCTCAGCTAGGTGTTTTAGTTTGGAAAATTGAGTTTTTAAAAATATCATTATGGATCAAACTGCTTGCCATGAGATGAGATAAATGGTAAGATGAGAAAATGAAGCAAAATAAAAACACGCTAGAGCATACACAGTGCCCATTGGCTGAGAATGCTTGCTTTGTGACCAGCTAATACTCATGGAATTAGAAAATATCACACACTTTGCATTGTTTGCTCTCATGAGTTAAGACCACATTTTGGAAGATATTATCTTGATGAAAAGAGTCAAACTCTGTAAAATATTTCAAGAGATTTATTCTGAGCTAAATATGAGTGACCATGGCCTGTGACACAGCCCTCAGGAGGTCCTGAGAACATGTGCTCAAGTTGGTTGGGGTACAACTTGGTTTTATATATTTTAGGGAGGCATTTAAGAAATACATTGATTTGGTTCAGAAAGGCAGGACAACTCTCTAAGCAGGGAAGGGAGTGGGGATGTGGCTTCCAGGCTATGGGTAAATTTTAACATTTTTTCTGATTGATAATCGGTTGAGTTTGTCTAAAGACCTGAGATCCATAGAAAGGAAACTTTCAGGTTAAGATAAAAATCCTGGAGACCAAGGTTATTCTGAAGTCTTATAGTGGCTATCCTTAGAGACAATAGATGACAAATGTTTCCCATTCAGATCTTTAAAAGGTGCTAGACTTTTGTTTAATCTCTTCAGGATTGGGAGGGCCTGTAAGAAAAAGATCTAGCTATATTAACAGAGATTCTTTACACATGCAGATTTTTCCCAACAAAGGATGGCTTTCCAGGGCCATTTTAAGACATGGCAGAGAAACAGGTTTTGGGGTGAAATATTTTTATTTTCTTTCTTGTCTCATAATGTTATGCCAGAGTCAGATTGGAAAGTAAGTCAGGATATATAGTGTTAAATAAAAGCCACCTGATGAGAATTTATGGTTTGTAGGGCATGACTCCCCAGATCGCTTAGGTAGGAATTTGGACAAGATAATAAAAAAATCAGAGCTTAGTTCTCATATGTGAGTGGGTGAAGGTACATATGTATGTGATGTGTGTACATCATATTCATTTATTTAGTGGGAGGTGACATTATATATTTTAGCATGAACATATTTTATAAAATAATTTGGAACAAACAGCATTATAATAGGCCTAGGCTAAAAGGGCTGAATTAAATGAGACATGTATAAAGAGGGAGGGGAAACTTCAAGATTTCCTTACATATATCCTAGTGGCATTAAACTAATATTCAGACTGTATCTTCTTATGATTTTCCAGTTTGAAATTTGGCCTTTTGAAAAGTGTTGTTTTATTAAAATGTTTCCTTTTAACTATACATTTTCTAAATGTAATATCTTTAAACTCATTTATTCAGATTAGAGTGATTTATTAAAAATTTGGAAAGAACTGGGTTGAAATTACCACTTTTATTCTTTATAGAAATGGGTTTTCTAAACATACTAATATTTAAGAGGCAATATTTAACCTGCTCCAGCAGTGGGTTTCCGATTATTACAACAGATTGGATGTGAGTACACACACACAGACATGGTCACACATATACATACACACATTGGTGGAGGTGGGACAGAAAGAAGAAAAACAGATGGGAAGGGAAGGGAAAGAATCTGTAAAGTAAAAGTATATTTTATTCCCTGGGCAAACTATTTGTTGCTTCAAATTTGGTCTATTATAATGAAATAATCAATCACAGGGTGAAATTCTGACAGAACTTCAGGATGCTATTCATTTCAGGTGGTCTAAGTCCCGCTACAAATTCTTCTACAAGAGATAAGTCAGGGGGCACTTGGCATTCTTTTTTACTGCCGTCTCTTGCCACATTTGATGCTCTGTGCTCTTTCCAGACTTAAATGTTGCACCAAACTGAACATCAGCGTGGTGAAAAAACAGAACTCTTTCTGAACAAGCCAACTTGCAGCTCTGTAACCAAGAAGAATAAAAATAAACGCTTTTCTTAGAAATGCTAATGCATTTTTCTGAGGCTGTGCTTTCTAACAGGTGCTTTTAGGTATGCTTGAAACTGTGAGCTCTCTGGAGGAATATCAACCTCACACAAATTAACACAATCGTTATTAGGAGTGAAGCAGTTCTCTGAATTCAGCATATGGACTACAAACTGGCAGAGAGCCTGAGGTCTTGGAGGAAGGACGGCGGTATCCCTCCGTTGTTTTCTTAGCTGCTGGGAGAGATTTCGGCTCTTCAGCAGTTTCTCTTCCTGACCAGCTTTTTTCCCAAGATAAATCTGAGCTAGCACCATATGTTTCAAGAACACAAAAGCAGCTTCTGAATTATTACAGCATGGTGCACACTTGCCCAGGAAATTCAAGCTGCTTAAGCACTGCAATCATAGTACCAGGCAGAACTGGAAGGAACAGTGAACTTGAAAACCTTTTGTCAGATAACACATGTCCGCAAAAGTAGGATACCTTGGACATTTCCCTGAGACAATAGAATGAGCTGCCTATAGTCCTTAGTGGTCTTGAAATCATAATCCTGGCTAAATGAACAGTTGTCAGATGATGTTGAGCTCACAAGCACGATTTGAGTTTTAGGAGGTCAGTGCATTATTATGTAGTGGTGGTGTTAAATTTTAAAACCACTGCGTGAATTTAACTGTCATGTACTGTGCCAAATGATGGGGGTATAAAGATATTTAAGATACAGTACTTGATGTCACACAGTTCAAGTGAAATAGACATATCATCAGAAAATGGCAAAATTGTGTGCAGGTGTACTGATAGGGATTCAGACAAGGTTTGACAGGATCACAAAGGTATAGAACCTAATCCACTCTGGATGTTTTATACAAGGATACCTGAAAGAAAACTGACTTGGGTATTGGAAGAGGTGCTTGTGATAGAACTAGATCCTCTTTCCTATTGCAGGAGTATATTACTGATTAAAATATATCCTTGCCATGTTAACAATTGTCCAACTTTGTTTATTTTCAGCAATCCTAAGGCAAACAGATTTCAGGTTTAAAGCTATCTCTTATCCAATAGCAATGGCTGCCTTTGTAGAGTTGGATGCTACCATGAAATTTTGCAGAAATTACTTAGTGATGGCTTTTAGAGGCAGAGACAAAAATTGTGGTGGCAAATGGGTTTATTACTTGCCAAATTCACTGCAGTAAATGCTCTGAAATTTGTTTAATAACTTTTTTTTGATAGCTAAGTTTAGAATAGATGTAAGAGAAACAAACTATAGTTAAGGAAACTAGTCAAGAAACGACTGTAATCTTTCAAAAGAGAGAAGGAAGGCCTGAACTAGAGCAGTGTGAGAGAAACAGAGTGGACACAAATATAATAAAGAGGAGAAGGGAAGTATGTGTTATGCCAGGTTTCTCTAGCAGGTTTCTGGGTGACGTATTGTGACACTATGTGAAATAGAGGAATAGCCAGTCAGCCAGCAGATGGCAGAGAAGAATGTGATTATACACTTTGGGATATGTTGAAGCTTAGGGTCGCGGGACATATATCTGACTATTATCTAACTGTCAGATTACCTAGTCAAGACTGTAATGCAGGAAGAGTCTTTGCATAAAGACATAATTTATATCTTTATACAAGGTGGTCATTGAAAGAGAAAAAAGTGGAGGAGATCCAACAGGGAGAGTGGTCGATGGAGAAGTAAGAAAAAGACGGAGACCTAGTAAATGCTAATATTTATAAGGAAGATAAGAACTGAAATCCACAAGGGAAATGGAGAATATGAATAGTACAGAAGTTCTAGTGGAAGCAAGAAGATGCAGCATCACAGACACTAAAGGAGTATAGATTTTTTAAGAATAATCAATACTGCCAGATATTGCAAAATGGTCTCGTTAGATAAGGACTGAAAAATGTTCATTGATTTGATGAGAGAGATTTAATTTTAAGAAAGATAATTTAAATAAAGTAATATAGCTCTATGTGTTGAATTTCTGCAAACCTAACCTCTTCTACATTTAATAGCTTAAAACACCAGCTATTTAGCTCATGAATTCATAGGTTGGCAATCTGGTGTGAATTTCTCTGAGTGGTTCTTCTAGTCTGGGCCACACTGGTTACTCTCAGTTTATCCAAGGCAAGATTGCTCATGCATCTGTGGTTAGCTGGTAGGTTCACTGGCTGGAAGGATTAGGACATCTTTCCATATTGGCCTCAAATCCTTCAGTAATTTATTAGATATGAAATTCACAGAGTTCCAAAAGTAAGAGTGGATGTACCTCAAAATTCTTGAGACTGCTCAGGTTACATACAACATCCTTTCTGTAGCATTGTATTAACCAAGTAATATACAAAGCAGTCCAGATTCAAAGGGTGAAGAAATAGATGCCACATCATTTTTGAAAGAGCCGCAAAAGAGTTGCCATTTTTGCAATCTATCATGTTACCAGCAAAGAGATTTTAGCATTCTGGTTACATGCCATAACCATAGTTCCATGTCGACAAAAATGGCTTCAATGGGCTCATTTAGCACAGACTTTGTAACATGTTGGAGCAAAGGAGCATGGAGCCTGACTACCTTCCTTTAAGCCCACAGGAGCTTTAAAGAGTGGGAAACTTCCCCTTGGTTCACAAAGGCAGCAGAGGAAGCAATGACCTTAGAAGGAAGGTTTTTATTTAAGGCCTCACTTAACCTAATATTCTTACTGTTAAAATGCATGTTCAGAAGGCTTACTGTTTATAGTAATGAGTGGATCAGCTTATAGGGATATACCTGCCTGTTGAAAACAATTAAAAAAGCTGATTAAAATACTAAAAAAGAATGTCTTAAAAGCATCGCACAGACAACAAGACAATAAGGCATTTTCAGGCCTAAAAAGAAGAAATAATGAAAACTTGGAAATTTATCTTGGTACAAAAACTGATTTTTCCCTGAAGGTATTTGATTTTCTAGCAGAGACTCTGGGAATTGAATCAAAATCTAAAGTAGAATTCACCTAAAATGGGAAGTCTAATAAGACTCCCTCTTGATAAAGCTGAGACCCTGAAGAGTTTACCCTCAAGCCAAGAGTGAATGGAAGTGGAAGAGCCTTGGTAGAATCAGTCATGTATTGTCTGTACCATGTTTTAAACTTGATGCAGCAATGAACATTATCTTTGAAAAATAATTGTCAATTAGTTCTAAACATTATTTTTTCAAAAAGAGTGTTCATCATATCAAAAATGACAAGGTGCTAGACTATGAGAACAAGTAGAAAAGGACAGAAATGGACACCAGAACCACAGCAGAAGGAAAAGACGTCAGATATGTATTAATAAGTAATTAGACACTGATTATAAAACAACTATGCTTAAAAGATTTAAGAAGAACCAACTAAAAGATATCTGCAGAGGACAAGGAATCATAAACAATGACATAGAAGGTTTAAAAAAAATTCCGGAAAAATACATAGTAGAAATTAAAATCTCTATGAGCAGACTTAACAACAAACTGAAGACAGCTAAAAGCAGATAGGTTGCAAATAATTATCTTGTCTTCAATTTTAAAAAAACCCATTATAGACTATACATGAGAGAGATTACTAACCATGAAGGACACCAAAACAAGATTTAGGAAATGTAATCAGAGTCCCAGATGGAGAGGAGAGACTAGGACAGCTGAATATATCTGAAAAGATTGTGGTTGACAATTTTCTAGATCTCAAAGACAGTAATCTTTCAGTAAAATGACAGTAAACAGATTCAAGAAGCTCACAAATCCCATGCAAGATAATTAAAAAGAAATCCGCAACTAAATATATTACATTGAAGCTGCTTGGGGAAAAAAAGACTGAGAAAAAAATCTTAAGAAAGGCCACAGGTCAACAACAGCAACAAAATATCACCTCCAAAAGAGCATGAATTTGATTGATAGCTTACTTCTTAAAAGCAACAAAGTCAGACAGACAATAGTGGAATAATCTCTTCAATGCACTAAAAGAGACTGAGTATAATCTAGACTACATTTCATGAATGTTGATGAAAAATGGACTTTTTCAGACAAACAATGGTGAGAGGGGTCTTTTTGATGACTTTCACTGAAAGCATTCTAAAGGATGCACTTTAGACAGAGAGAAAATGATCTCAGGTGCATCTAAGGTGTAAGAAAGAATAAAGAGCAAAAAAGATGGAAATATGTGGGGAAAAATACATGTTCTAGACTGAGTGATCTCTTAAGTGAAGGGTTGGCAAGCTTTATCTATATGGGGATAGATTGTATTTTCTTCTTTGCACGCCTTATGTTCTCTTTTGTGATTTTCTGCTGTTGTACAAAATCAGCCACAGACAATTCATACAAGAATGAGCTTCTTTTTGTTCATGTAGCTGGGTTGGTTCCAACAAAACTCTATTTACAGAATAAGGTAGTGGGCTAGTTGTTGAAGAGGGGCCACAGTTTGCAAACCTCTAACTTGAGTTAACTTTCCGCTATATTCATGAGCCATTTTAGTTGGCATCCAAGCTTACAAGGAAGAAGTAATGAACAAAAATCTTACATCCTTCACTTTATTGTTATAGTTTAAAATATTCAGGGTGGCCAGACAAGGTGAATCAAGTCTGTAAACCCAGGACTTTGGGAGGCCAAGGCAGGCTGATCGCTTAAGGTCAGGAGTTTGAGACCAGCCTGGCCAACATGGCGAAACCCTGACTCTACTGATAATACAAAAATTAGTCAGTCTTGGTGGCAGGTGCTTGTAATCCCAGCTATTTGGGAGGCTGAGGCAGGAGAATCACTTGAACCCAGGAGGTGGAGGTTGCAGTAAGCTTAGATTGTGCCACTGCACTCCAGCCTGGGCAATAAGAGCAAGACTCCTTCTAAAAAAGTAATAATGAAATAATAAAGATATACAGGGCTGTTTGCGGTAAGTATAGCATAGGCTCTGACCCTTCCTTCTACGGTCAATCTCAGGTAAAACCCTGGGCCATCATCACAAAGCATCTCCTTATGTGCGCTTAATATTTCCAATTGTAGGAAATATTCAATAACAATGAGGCAACTAGTAGGAGCTTTCTGGAAAGTAAATCTGATAATGACATTTTTCTGTTGACATTTTTTTGAAGACTTCTCTATCTGTTCATCAGGCTTCAGTCACTCACCACGATGTGAGGCCTTTGTGTCTTGGTACTGACCCTTTCTCTCTAACTACTTCTTTCGCACTTCATCCAGCTCATCTCACAACTTACCTTGGGTAGTGTAGTCTCCAGAGTGCAGTGCACCAGCTGCTGTTGCTTTATTGTGGTTCCACGAGCTGTTTCTCCAGCCCCAATATGCACCAATTTGTCTTGCTGGCAAGTACTAGTCTCTCAAGACTCAATCCACACAACACTCCCCAGAAAGTAATGCCACTACAAATTCAATATACACTGCTCCTCTGGGCCTCCCAGAATGTTCTGCTTATGTCCCCACACATAGCAGGCAACACTGTGTCCTACCTTGTCTGTCATCCCACTAATCTTTGATTTCCCTCCTTATTTCTGTGTCCAGCATGGTGTAGAGTGGGCACGTGTGTGTGTGTGTGTGTGTGTGTGTGTGTGTGTGTGTGTGTGTTAAATTATTGGTTGAAGAAAAAATAATACTTGGTAACCTTAAGTTTATCATAAAATTAATCTAAATCAAAATTGCCCATTAATCAAGTAACCTAAAAATATCTCTTAAGCATGATTATAAAGCGTCAAAATAATCAAAATATTATTATATAGTAATTATGGTGTTAATCTTTCAGCAATTTAACTGATAACTTGAGAAATTTAAGTTATCTGTGATACTTAAATATGTCTTTAATTTGAAAGAATGTGTGGAAATAATATAAATGAATATGATGACCAAAGAAAATTTTAAAATCAAGTTTGCACTTCGAAACAACTTATATATTGATATCAGGTGACCAATCATGTTTATATATTGCAAATTCCGAATTGATTAAATTAGCAATTTCTTCAGTTTATTATTTCAACTTTTAATTTTGAAATGTAATTCTAAAAGTTATCATTTATAGACTCTAAATATTGTTTAGATTTTACATACTATTTAAATAATCTTTACTGAGCATTGCATTATATAAACAGTAGTTTGTTTATGCCTACCTACATTTTAGTGTATTTCATTAGTTCATTAATTGAAAACACATAATAGAACTAGTGATATGAGGATATTTTCTCCTAATTCTTTTAAAAAATAACTGACTTTAAAGCAGTTTTGCAATATTTGCCTTAATCATTTTTTGAATAACAGATTTCCATCCATGATGTGTTTGTGAGGTTACAGTATAATTTTCTTTCTTTTATTGCTTATTTCAGTAGTATTTAACGTTTTCATGTAATATGCAGTTAATTTAATATTGACTAGTGTGAAATGAAATCATTTGGTGTTCACTTGAATGTCACATATATTTTCTTAAATGTTTCATCTTAATTTAACAATACTTAATAGGCATTAAAAACAAACTGTTACCTTCATATTTGCCTTAGTTAGCATGCTGTGCTTATGTCTGAATTTAAATGGTGAGTGTGATTGTCTCAGGCTTTTATGAGGTGGATGATGGTGGAGAAGTTTTCTTAAGTATACCTTAGCAAATTAAAATAGAAAAGACAGCAGTGATTTTTGTGGGTTTTTTTTTGCCTACATTTAAGAAGATTAGGTTGATGGTTATAGAGTAATATTTTGAGAGGCTTCTATAGAAACTGGCTGAAAAAGTTCCCTCTTGGGCGATATTGTTGAGAATGAATAGAGCATTAAACCTCTGCCAGTGCTGTGTTCATTAGTTTATTAGATTGGTTAGCAAGGAGGACAGTCCTGAAATATTAGACAAAAAGAAGGTGCGATGTTAGAGCAAATAAGCGAGTTGGGGAAATCTTGATTGCTTGGGCTGTTCTTTAGGGCAGGTGGCCCACTTTTTTTGACAGAACACTGCACTGCAGGGTCCTAGGCTGCCAGAAATCAGGTAAAAGAGGTAAAAGGTGAAAAGCTGTTATCAAGTGACTGTATCAAGGCATTTAACCTCTCCAGGATTCATAATTTGAAAGTAATCCTAAATTTTAAATAAGAAATTTAGGCAAGGTTGTTACTATATTCTTTTTAATTCTAGAATTATATGAAACTAAGGAATGCCAAAGAGGGGATGGAAGAAGCTAAATAACTATTTGCTATTTTGGCTAACTTTCCAGTTTACATAGTGAGGGTAGATGCCAGGCATTTGATCCACACAAATGCAGAATTTTATGTATCCCACTTTGAAATTCATGGTGAATCTGGTGTGTTCTCATAAAACATTATAAAATTCATTTATCTTTTTAATTATTAAATCGGAATTATAATTATTCCTAGTGCCAACATTTAATTAACATATAATGAGTAAGATCAAGATTGTACTCATGTTATTTAGATTTTACACAGTTATATATCAGATGACAGCTGCCATTATTACAAACAGTATTTGGCCCATTTCATTGCACTGATATACAATGATCACGTGGAAAGAATCAGGGAGATGATGTCATTCATGGAGGTGTTAGTAGTGATAGTGGTCTGGTCCCAAAGATTTAGCTATGAAAGTCTGAGATAAATTCAAGCATTCATACAAAAAAGGAAAAACTAGATATTTGCAAAAATATGAAAAAGTAATACTCTCATATACTGCTATTGGGAGTATAAAGGTGTAAGAAAACAATGTAGTAGTGTGATAGTAAAATTGAACAATTTTATACTCTACAGAAAGAAAGAAATATCCTGTGTATAAAACTCTCACATATGAACATAAGGCATGTTTAAGAGCAATAATGCTCATTACTTCATTATTTATAATGAACAATTGAACATTGTAAACAATGTAAAATCCATCAGCAGGAGTATGGAAGACTATATCATGGTACATTTGTAAATGGAATAATATGATGTAGCACTTAGAATGAATTAATAACATGGCTGGGCATGGTGGCTCACACCTGCAGTCCCAGCACTTTAGAAAGCCAAAGCTGGAGGATCGTCTGCGGCCAGGAATTTGAGACCAGCATGGGCAACATAGCAAGACTTCATCTCTACAAAAAAATTAAAATAAAAAATTAACTGAGGGCTGAACATGGTGGCTCATGCCTGTAATCCCAGCTACTTGGGGGGCTGAGGTAGGAGAATGCTTGAACCCAGGAGGTGGAGGTTGCAGTGAGACGAGATTGAGCCATTGCACTCCAGCCTGGGCAACAAGAGACAATCTCCATTTAAAAAAAAAAAAAATGAACTGAGAATGGTGGCATGGGCCTGTGGTCTTAGCTGCTCAGGAGGCTGAGGCAGGAGGATCACTTGAGCCCAGGAGGTGGAGGCTGCAGTGAGCCACGAACTTGCTATTGCCCTTCAGCCTGGGTGAACTCTGGATGAGTTATTCATTTTAAAGACTCTGTCTCTAAAACAAACAAACAAACAAATAAATAAAACAAGTCAGGATATTACTTAGGGGAGGAGGAGAGGTTGTGGTTGGGATGGGTTACACTGAAGGGGCTTCCAGAGTGGCTGACAAAGTTCTGTTTTTTAAAAATAATGGGTGGTATTCACTGTAAAATAATTCATTAAATAAGGCATTTGATTTGTGTGATATTCTACTGTGATATTTTATTTTATAATACAAGTTATAATACTTATAAAAAATATTGAGTAAAAGCAAGAGGTACAATGTTACATGTAGTGTAATAATGTACATGTAGTACTATTTCAATGAAGGTAACATATACTGGAAACAAAATTACATATACCTATTAACACATAATTATGTAACAAAAGTACAGAATACATTTATAAAAATTAATATCCTTTGGACACATACAGGGCCAGTACCTACAGATTTAGCGCACACTCTGATCCCGTTCTCTATGGTCACAGATAAGGATCTAGGAAACTTCAGTCTAAAAAAAAGTATTTTTGTGTGCCCTGAATTCCTGGTTGCATGTATAGTGGAGGAGGAGGAGGGAAGGAAATAATATAGGGGAAAGGTAGAAAAAGGATCTTAATTGTAGTTGTAGCATTTAATTTCTTAAAAAATAAATTGAAGTAATTACTTCCTAATGCTAGCTTAATGAAACTTAATGTTTATTATAATAGTTTTAATGATATTTTATTCTTATCTGAATGTCTGACATATATTCCACCATAAACTTTAAAACTTCAACAACAACAGAAACAACAAAAGCTACCAAATCTTTATAAAGTAGATATGGACATTGAGAGGTTAAGAAATGTCTCTGCTTCCAAAGAGCTCAGCTCATAAACATGTCCTGTGTGCAGGACAGGGTAAATGAAAACTAGCATCTTTCGATTCTGAGTATGATGCATGATTCACAATAGCACCCTCCCTTAATTGCTTCCTGCATTGTTTGGAATGCAAATTATCAAAGCACTTTTGAAGCTGAAGGGTACAATTAAATTTAAGAAATGGCAGGCTAAATTTTACTTGTTATGAGTTTTAAATTGACTCAGTGCCCCTGAATAGTTAGGATTCAACTACTCTAAGAAAGGTATACATAAATAGAATTTTAATTAAAAAGCAAGTGTTTTCTCATGATGGAGTAAAAAGAGTTGCTAACGTTAAAAAAAAAAAAAGTTCATGATTACTTTCTCACTATTCCCTGCAGTAAAATGGGCTGAACTAATAAGTCTCAAATGTCTTGAAAACTGCTATCAGACACTCGAGATATTAAAAATCTCTAATTAAATTTTAGATTACACACTGCAGCTGACAAACATGACAATCATTTTTTCAAGGAGACTATTTTGATAAAGTCTCAATGAGTAACTATTTCTATAAGGCATAAAAAGCTCAGGATTCATACTGGGTTTGAAACTGAAATGGCCACACGACCTTCAACATTTTTCATCTGGGACTTCCCCTTGATCACTCTAAACACTGATCTATCTTTATACACTGACTGTATCTTTACACACCGATCGTATCTTTGGCTTCTAGGATTGCTGAGTATGTGCAAGAGACATTTATCGAAGACCAACTTTGCTCTCCCTTCTAAACAACTCCTAAGAAAGAGGACTCGTGGATTAGATTATGCTATTTTATGCAAACTAGTGTGATCAGCAGTCAATGCTATTATAGGAAGCCCTTAATACAATTCTGGTTAGACACTCTTCTCACTCTCATCTTTCTCTGAATATGACCTCCCACACTCATGGCTTCACTGGCACCTTATGATTGATACCATCATTCATATATATCTGCTTCTCACTCTCTTGTCTGTGGGACCAAGGCATCTCTCCTACTGCTTATCTGACATTTCATCTTGGATAGTCCAAAGGCATCTCAAGCTCAATGTATTCAAAATGTGATCTTCCACCTCAAATGAGAGATTTATTTAGTCCTCCCAATTTTATTGACTAGCAGCATGGTTTATCTGGTTGCTCTGGTCAGATATATCATATATAAGCTTTTCTTTCAAGTCCTACTGATTTCACCTCTAAAATAGTACATGCAGAAATCCCTACTATATTCAAATCCTGTTGGCCCTCCCTCCTAAATAATTTACATAAGTTGACTCTTCTCTGTCTCCAGCACCCCACCCTAGTCCAGGGTGTCATCATCTCTCTCGCTGGATAATCCTCATTACCTTGGAAATGATTTACCATTTTCTACATTTGTTCCCCTCCCATCCTTAGTTATTTTACACGTCCTGGTTATCTGTAGGAATACTTGATCAACATCTGTCTTCCTCTAAAAGGTAAATTCTATAGAGTCAGGAATCTTGCTTGTTTATCCCAGGTTTGTATCTCCAGGACCTTGCAGTTGCATTATATTTCCATCCTGCTTCATGTATCCTAAATTCTGGAAGACAATTTCACATGTGTGGTTATAAAATTTTTTTCAGTGCAGCATCTTTGGAATAATCTCTCAGCTCTCAAAGGTACCTATTTTAAGCTGGGTGTCACATATTAAGACAAAAATTCTGCTATGTGTGTTGAAAAAATCATTTCCCTAATGGTTGTGGTAGTCACACCTGTAATTCCAGCAGTTTTGGAGACTGAGGCAGGAGGATTGCTTGAGGTAAGGAGTTTAAGACCAACCTGGGCAGCATAGTGAGATTCCTTATTTCTATAAAGTAACTTTAAAAAGTTAGCTGGGTATGGTATGTGTGCCTGTAGTTCCAGCTACTAGTGAAGCTAAGGCAGGAGGATTATCTGAACCCAGTAATTCAAGGTTATAGTGAGCTATGATTGTACCACTGCTCTCCAGCCTGGACAACAGAGCAAGACCCTGACAAAAAAAAATCAAAAATCATTTCTCTGTCTTAAAAATTAGAAGTACCAGTCTTCTCACTCTTTACAGAGATACTGCCAAATAGAGAAGAGGCTCACTTGATTTTAATCACTTTCCTTGACTTTGCCTATTTTATAAGGAACACAAATGAGTATAAAAAGGCTACTGTTCAGTAAAGGAGAAAGAAATTAACGCACACTGAGTACTTCCTGTGTGCTAAATCCTACACAGATTATCTTTCATTGAACTTGAACAGCCTTGAGTATATTTTTAATCACTCTATAGAGCGAGGAAACAGATGTTACAAGAGATTCGATAATTTACCTAAGTATCTCACTACAGTTCAAATCTCTGGTTACAAAATCCCTGCTATTCTGTACAGGCTATTTTCTCAAGGTGACCCAGATAAACTTAAGATCAGGGTTATGCAGCAACAGAATTGTAAACTGAATAGTTGATTTCATATTTTAAGTTTAGAAGGAACTGCCCTCTAACAGCTCATCTTATTGCCAGGTAAGTTTGGAAGTGATTTCCACCACCCACTCACCTCCATTGTGCCCTGCTGCCACCTCCTCCCCGCAGTGACAGGGCAGGCCCTCACAGAGGGATTCTCCACTTTCGCTATGCATGCAGTTGACCAGAGGGGAGTTTAAAATCATAACGTCTCAGGGTGAAATTCAGGTTTTAGAACTTTTAAAGCTTGGCCAGGTGCAGTGGCTCATGCCTGTAATCCCAGCACTTTGGGAGGCCAAGGTGGGTGGATCATGAGGTCAGGAGTTCAAGACCAGCCTGGCCAAGATGTTGAAATCCTGTCTCTATTAAAAATACAAGAATTAGCAGTGGCAGGCACCTGTAATCCTCACTACTTGGGAGGCTGAGGCAGGAGAATCGCTTGAACCCAGGGGACAGAGGTTGCAAAATGCCGAGATCACACCACTGCACTCTGCCTGGGTGACAGAGTGAGATTCTGTCTCAAAAACACCAAAAAAAAAAAAAACCAAAAACCAAAAAACAAACAAACATAAAGAACTTTTAGAGCTCTACAGGGCTCATTATGATGTAAAGATAAGGCTTGGAAGTATAAGTAAAATTTTTATTGGGAACATATCCGTATGTCTTTAAATTCCATGTACAAATGAATATTAAATTTTTGACTAACAATAGTTGTTTTTTAATATGGAAGACAAAATCAGGAAGATCAGGAAGATTATGCTTACTATGTGTTTCTTAGATAAAATATATTTTGGCTGGGTGCAGTGGCTCACACCTGTAATTCCAGCAATTTGGGAGGACAAGGTGAGTGGATCATCTGAGGGCAACAGTTCGAGACCAACCTGACCAATGTGATGAAACCCTGTCTCTACTAAAAATACAAAATTAGTCAGGCATGGTGGCACACCCCTGTAATTTCAGATACTCGGGAGGCTGAAGTGGGAGAACTGCTTGAACCCAAGAGGCGAAGATTTCAGTGAACCGAGATCATGCTATTGCACTCCAGCCTGGGCAAGAAGAGTAAAACTTCATCAAAAAGAAAAAAAAAGAAGAAAAGAAAATATGTTTTCTATTTAATATGCATCATTTCACTCAGTATTAATAAATCCCTGCACCCTCAACAGGATAAATAGAAAATTTTAGATACTTTAAATGCTTTTCATAAAAAGCATGCCTTTTTGCTACTCTTAAGTTATTTACACATTTTCTTTGAGGTTGTGTACAGGCACACATGCGGGTGTCTGTGAATTAACACACTTAAGCAAAGTATTAATTCAGTAATAGCACTGGAGCGCAATTTTCTGAAGGTAGATTCACAATCAGCTCACAAAGAAGGCAGAATAGCAGCAGTCAATGCCACAATGTTGAATGTACTACAGGCTGCTGTTTCAAGGACACAGGTGAAGTTAAAGCTGCTATACTCATATCTACACATAGCCAAAATCACTCAAGGCAAGAGAGTAAAGAATAGCTTTTATGAATAAAATATAAGGCAAGATTGTTTCTTTTAAGAAAAAAGACATATCTATGCTAAATTGTAAAACCTGTTTCTAGGAGTGTTCCCTATCGTGATTTTACTTGTCTGCTTGGCTTAGTCTGATTGTCAGCCTCTTCAGTCGGGCTCTTGTTCAGATAACCATCAGGTGATATATGTGCTTTTTAAAACAGCAGTGGGGAAGGAAGGCATCAATGTGCATTTATTCCATTTCCAATCTGTGACGAATTTCTGTCTTTTCTTCAACCTATTGCTGAATTCTACAGTGTCTCTCTTCTTTATAGTCTCCTCTATCATCCCTGTCTTTTCCAGATCCACTATCATTATCTCAACTGTGGGCTGAAATTCTCTCATTTGCACAACTGGACAATTCTTTGCTGTTCTCATTCTTTCAAGCTGTTAATTTCTGGTCTTGTCTCAGTGTCATTGCTAATGTCATGGAACAATTTGGTCAAGCAATTATCTGTGTATTTGAAAAAACACAATGGAAACTTTGTTGAGGTACTTAGATTATTGACCAGGAAATGTCCTCTCAGCTTCTAAATGTTTTAAACTAAGGTGCTCTCTGGTTTTGTGAACAATTGTTTCCCTGCCAGGCCTCAGCCATACCCTCAATTACTACTGAAACCAGCCCAATTGCTCTGTAGAACTCATATTTACATTTTTAAAAATAAATATAGAAATTGCCCCTTCTGGTCTTAAAACCTGAAACTTACTTCTGGGTTCCTTCCTAGGGAAATTAATCCTCAGGCAAGGAAGGGTCTGAAATTCACCTGATCACCGGATTCAGACAGATGCCAGAACACTCATTTGTCATGATTGCTTTCCGCACACAGCTAAATTCCTTTCCTAATATATAAATCCCAATTTTGCTTGGTTGAGAGGGAAAGCTTTGAGCTTTGGCTCCCATGTCTCTTCCCAGGCAACACTCATTGCCTCAGTGATTGGCTTTCTGTGCAGTTAGCAATGGAACCTAGACCAAACTCCTGGAGTTTTAGTAACACTGGTATCTAGGTGCACTGGTTTGTATGAGTTAACACCAGACACTGCAAGAGAGGTGGAGGGGGATGAAGAGCAAAGAAAAAAGGAGTATAGATCAAAGAGAATGACAAGAAATAGGTAGGGATAATAAGGAAAAAGTAGGTAGAAGAAAGGTTATAAAAAAGAGAAAAAAGAATTCTCTATTGCTGACTCTTTAAAGAGAAAGACATTTATGATTTCCTAAGATAAGTGTTTAATTGGCATGCAAACAGTTGCATAAACATTGATTCATTAATTTCTATTTATGAAGAGAAAATGGACATTTAATTGCAACATTAGAAAAGTAACCTTTTGTCTTTCATAAATATTAATATTCAAAATACTTAGAAGATTATTGGCATTGATTTGGCAGATTTGTTTTTGACTATCTGGGAAATTTCATGTGTAAAGTCAAATAAACATTTTTATTAAGTGAAGGCTAAGTGCAATGATAAATAAACTGGAGAAAATTCTAAGTTAGTTAATACATTTTCTTATTTAAAACTCAGGAAGTCAAAGAGAACCAGAAGTCTCATCTGCTGTGAATTAAAAGCATATTTATTTAATTAACAAATTACTATACTACACTTATATTTATAATTAGTATTCCTGAAATAAATGAACTGACATGCTATATCTTTTCTATAATCATATACTATGTAGTACATCATATACTATAATCATATGCCTGTTTTATAGTCAACACTATGGTAATTGTTAGGTTAGCATGCTAATAAATGTGTCTGATCAATGACAGTTAACACTATTTTACACTCATTATTAGAATTCAGGGACAAAACATCAGCGTGCATTTTCAATGTAATTTATCATTTTTGAATTAGCTTATGCGATTCGACATGGTACTAAATAATCCATTCCCCTCTGGAAAGAGTGTGCTTGAGGTACTGTTTAATAATTCTCTGCCACATATTTGCTCTGAACATTGATCAAAGATGATTATGTGATCTAGTTCTTTTTAGTTTTATTTAAAAATTGCAACATAATAATGTACTAAATGAGTGAAATATAAAATATTCTTCTTGCTGCTATGTAAGGACTAGAATGTGTTAAGAAATAATGACTAGGATTTGCATAGCTGACAAGCATAGTCCTAAACACAAAGAGATGTATAGTGTCACATTTGCATGAAGTATTAGCTCTTATCACCACATAATGCATTTCTAATTTTACTTTCATGAGCCTGAGGGATTGCATTGTGTTTGTTTGTTTTAGAGCACCACATTTTAACCTAATAGATTGTGATGATATAAATCTAGCATTCCTGGTTATTAAGTTTAAATCTATTTTATTTAAATGCAGACACTACATAAACATACACAAAATGTGTTAATACACACCACAATAAGCATTTATGGGTAAAGAGATTAAAATCAATTGAATGTTTTTTATGCTAAATATTTTCACATACATTTAAATATATACATATAGAGATGTATAGAGACATAGATAAATCCTCAAAATAGCCTATTAGATTATTATTATTATTACATTCACTTGCTAAACTTAAAAAAAAAGAAAGAAAAGATTTTCAGAAAGGTTATGTAATATGCCTAAAATCATCTGCATGATGATGGAAGCAGAACTGGAATCTGGAACTGTCTAATGTCAAAACCTGTATTCCTTACCACTATGCTAAACTGAGTAAAAGCTGAGTTAATGTGTCTCTGACACAGTTAAACACATACTGATCCTTTTATTTGTCTTTGCAATTGTATTGAGATTATCAAGGGTAAAACTGTGATTTCTGTAAGGAAATCACTGAAGAGTCTGGAGGATATCCATTACAATCTTGACTGAAAAAGTGAAATTGTCTCTTTGCAGATAGCATGACTGTATATATAGGAAAACCTTAAAGGCTCTATTGAAGAAGTGTTAGAACTAATAAACAACTTCAGTAATTTTCAAGATACAAAACCAACATATACAAATCTGTGGCATTTCTATACACTAACAACTAAATATCCAAAAAAGAAAATAAGAAAGCAATCCCATTCACAGTATCATTTAAAACAAATTCAGGAATAGATTGAGCAAAGCAGACAAAAGATCTGTACACTTAAATTTTAAAAAATTGATGAAAGAAATTAAAGAAGATACAAATAAAGGAAAAACATCAATGTTTATGCATTGGAATAATTGATATTGTTAAAAATTCAAAGCAAATAGAGAATCCATACAATCCCCATAAAAATCAAATGGTATTCACAGAAATACAAATGAAATCCTAAAGCATATGAAACCACAAAAGTTCCAAATAGTCAGAAGTAATCCTGAGTGAGAACAATGATGAAAACGTAACACTACCAGATTTTGAAATATTCTACAAAGCTATAGTAATCTAAATAACATAATACTGGGATAAAAATAGACATATAGACCAATGGAATTGTATAGAAATCTCAGAAGCAAATAACACATTTATTGTCAATAGGTCTTCAACAAAGGTGACAAGAATATGCAATGGGTAAAGGAAAGTCTTTTCAATAAAGGTGTTGGAAAAACTGTATCTAAATGCAGAAGAATGAAATTGGACCCTTATCACACACTATTTACAAAAATCAACCCAAAATGAATTAGAAACTTAAAGGTAAGACCTGAAACTATAAAGTTGTTGAAAGACAACATAGAAAATAAACCCTCTTGACATTGGTCTAGACAAATAATTTTTGGATGTGACCCCTAAAGCAAAGGCAACAAAATAAAAAATAGACAAATGGAATTGCATCAGCTGAAAAGCTTCTGCACAGCAAAGAAAATAATTAGCATAATGAAGAGGCAACCCACATGAGAGAAATTGTTTGAAAACCATATATAATGAGAGATATTCAATATTCAATATCCAAAACATATAAGGAATTCAAAGATCTCAGCAGCAAAAACAAAAAACCCAGCTAAAGAATGGGCAAAGGACCTGAAGAGACAGTTCTCAAAAGAAGATATGTGAGTGGCTGATAGGTACATGGAAAAAAAAAACCCTCAACATTACTAATCAACAGGGAAATACAAATTAAAATCACAATAATGCATAAACTCATCGTTATTAGATGGCCATTATCAAAATGAGAAAAGATAATCAGTGTTAGTGAGGGTGTGAAGAAATGGAAACGCTTGCACATTCTTGGTGGGAGTGTAAATTGTTACAGCCATTATAAAAACAGCATGGAGTTTCTTAAAAAATTAGAGATAATTATCATATAATCCAGCAATCCCAATATTGTGTATACATCCAAAGAAAATAAAATCAATATCTTGAAGAGATAGCTTCACTCCTATATTAACTGCAGCGTTATTCACAATGGCCAAGATATGGAATCAACCTAAGTTTCCGTAGACAGATGAATGGATAAAGAAAATATACAAGCACACACACACACACACACACACACACACACACACACAGAGAGAGAGAGAGAGAGAGAGAGAGAGAGAGAGAGAGAGGAATATTTTTCATCTTTTAAAAAGAGGAAATTCTGTCATTTGCAACAACATGGATAAACATTGAAACATTATGTTAAAGGAAATAAGCCAGCGACAGAATGTCAAATACAGCATACTGTCACATATACAATCTTAAAAAGTTAAACTCAGCTGGGCATGGTTGCTCACACCTGTAATCCCAGCACTTTGGGAGGCTGAGGCAGGCAATCATCTGAGGTCAGGAGTTTCAAACTAGCCTGGCCAACATGGTGAAACCGCATCTCTACTAAAAATACAAAAATTAGCTGGATGGGGTGGCAGGTGGCTGTAATCCTAGCTACTTGGGAGGCTGAGGCAGGAGAATTGCTTGACCCAGGAGGTGGAGGTCATAGTGAGCCAAGATTGCACCACTGCACTCCAGCCAGAATGACAGAGCGAGACTCCATCTCAAAAAAAAGTGAACCTTGTAGAAACAGAGAGAAAAATGATGATTACCAGTGTCTTGAGAATGGGGGGAAAAAGTTGGTAAAATGACACAAAGTTTCAGTTAGGCAGAATGAGTTAGTTTTGGAAATCTAATAGCACACAACTATCATTAATTATACTGTACTGTATACTTAACATTTACTAAGAGAGTATTCTTAAATGTTCTCACCACAAAAAAATGTAAGTCTGTGAGGTAATGGATAGTTAATTAGCACAACAACTGTGATAATCAATGAAGATGTATATTAAAACATCACATTGTATGCTGAAAATATATGCATTTTTATTTCTTAATTATAATTTGACAACGTTCGGGAAAAACTCTAAAGGGGAGAGAATCATTCTAAGCTGTTATTTTGTTCCGAGTCATCTTCATCCTTTTAATACCTAGTAGACTACTGAGCATCAGGTTCCCAATAATTGTCTGTGGAGGAAATCATAGATATTAGGAACAGGTGGCTATTTAGAATCAATTTGGTTAGTGCCACGTGATATTCTAACAGTTTGTTGTTACCATTGCTTTACACTAAAGGCAAAGTTTAATTTTAAAATTTTGAGAGACATTATGGTTTTAGACCAATTGTGCTATCTAATGAACCCCTAAGACTCCCATTAGATCCTGGAGGCATGCTCTAATTTTATATTTAGGTAGCACAAATAACTGAATTAAGCCTTTTAATATTTTTATTTGTGTTTTCCTCATATTTTGCATAATCTTGAATGTAACTTCTAGTCATGATACAATGTATAAATAAGAAATATAAGTGTGTGCATATGCATAAAGTGCCTACACATGCAGGTATGTGTGTGACAAAAAATTACAACTGTTATTTAATCCTAACAAGCATATAATTATAATCGGCAAAGAATAATATACATATATAATATGAGTAATATACATATATATATTGAATAAGTTAATGAATTCTTATTTGTAATGTCTTTTCTAGATAAAACTATGATAAAAAGCTTCTGCCTTATAAAGTTTACATATTTAATGTTTATCTTAGGTCATAACATGGATCTTGTCAAGTCACACAATTGAGAATAATGGTAGATGCAAATATATTTTACTGCTGAATAATATATCATTTTAATTAAGGATTGCTGTGATTTAAAAACTGGGTCTACTACAGAATAGCAGTCAATAGCTCTGAAAATGCTGAGATTAACATAATTTGAGATTTAAAAGATTATCTACCAAACAAACTCAGATACACTAATTCAGTTATTCTTAGGTGAATTTATTTTTCTTCTGACATACATGTTTCAATGAAAACTAACAATGACAAATATGTAAAATTAATTAGTGCACTGGAGATTGTATCAAAGGGTGTAGATTGACTATATAATTTTACTCTTCTACTTTCCAAAATCCCTCGAAATGAGTAAAATCAAAAGAACAAAGTAGGTTAGAGGAGAGAATGGAGAGGTGCATCCTATTGATAAGAGTGGCTACACACACACTACACACACACACACACACACACACACACACACACACCACACTTCCAAATGAACATCAGAAAGATGAAGAGTGGCATCAACTAACCAGAAATTTTAAGCACTCCCTGAAACATAAAGATTAAAAGAACTATAAAGAAAAAAATTGAACATAAGAAACTGGTGTCCAAAACTTTTGTGCCCTGAAATCTTCTGTTAAGGTTGTAGCGTCCGCCAGGTTCACCGTTGATGATGTAAGCAAGGGAGAGGCCACCTAATTGTTAATCGGGATGATTACTGGAACAGATGGGAACGGATCAGGGACTCTTTTATCCCTTCCAAGTTTATATTAAGCAGTGGTCATTTTAAAAGAGTTTGATTAAATGTTCAATTTTTAATTGAAAAGGTAATTTAAAAACTCCATGGGTGGGTTGAATTGAGAAATGGATAGACTATAAAGGAAACTAGTGAGCTCAAAAATGGATTTCTCCAGAATTTAAAAAATAAATATGTTACAAAGTTTTGAATAATGATCCAGGAATATTGCAAATATATTTTCAATATGAAAACCAGAACATATAAGGGTGACTAGTGGAGGTGAAGAAGGTAGAGCACAAGAAATGTAAAAGTATGTTATGGTCACTTTCTAAATGGATAATAATTTAAATTATCCTTCAAAAATTATAATATAAACATACATATTATTATTAGGCAACTATTAGGCAGATGATGGATAATGTTTAAAACAAAAAAAAATAGAAAAAGACAATTCAGTACAAAAAAAATAAAATAAGTGAAAAGCAATCAGAAACCCTGCTAGAAAGAAGACTAAACAAACCTAGTAACCATTCACTTATCTTTTCAGAAGCATCTATTGGTCCCTCAGCCACCTTTGTGATGACCATTGCTGAATGGACTATAACCAACTTCTACAAATGCAATCCCAGCCTCACAGCATCTTACCTCAATATCAGTTTCCTGTATGTCACTCACTGATGCTTCCAGTTTGCAGCACTTTTCTTTTCACATATAAGCGCAGGGAGCAAAGAATCTATGCTCAGTGCCCACCTGTGTCCAACCAACTGTGTGTGTGTAGGAATGGGTGGTGTGGCAGAATTAAGCAGCTATCAGCCTGAGTTTTGAGTGATGGGCAACAGATGGGTGTAGATAAATTCTTCCCTTGTGTCCTTTGGGCACACTGTTCTGAGACACAGTCATATAGCTTCTGAGGGAAACGATCCCGAAGGTCAAACATCTGCTTTATCTTGTAATGCTCAGCCCCAATGGCACATTTTCTACTGGTTCTCCCTTCTTCCCTGCTTTGCTGCAATTGATCTCACTACTTCTCCCTGGGATCACACTGTCTAATGTAGCAGAAGCACACCAGCCTTTGCCACAATCTCCAGTTGCTGGGGATCTCAAAAAAAACACTAAATATGTTTGTAGGCATAATAAATGTTAGTTATATTTCCTTGTCAGAGGCTGCAACATTAGGGGGAGAAAAGAAAAAAAAAGAAAGAAGAGAAAACAAATGAACAGCAATCTCAAATCTAGCCATATGTTGCATGAAAGTGAGAAAGTTAAAAATTCAATAATACAAAGTATGACAATAAAATGATGGTAAATTGGACAAATTTTAACAAAAGCAAACATTGCACCAGTCCTGTGAAATTCATTATAATACCAGAAAAAAATGATGAATGGGACAAGCTAATAATGTTTTACAACGGTGAAAGTAAAATCATAAAACCTAAAATCATAATACCTAAAAAATACAGCATCAACATGAAATTTTTGCCCTTGCCTATGTCCTGAATTGTATTGTCTAGATTTTCTTCGAGAGTTTTTATAGTTTTGGATTTTGCATTTAAGTCTTTGATCCATCTTGAGTTAATTTTTGTATACGGTATAAGGAAAAGGTCCAGTTTCTATTTTCTGCATATGTCTAGCCAGTTCTCCAGCACCATTTATTAAATAGGGAATCCTTTCCCCATTGCTTGTTTTTGTCAGATTTGTGGAAGATCAGATGGTTATAGATGTGCAGTCTTATTTCTAGGTTCTCTATTCTCTTCCTTTGGTCTATGTGTCTGTATTTGTACCAGTACCATGTCATTTTGGTTACTATAACCTTATACTATAGTTTGAAGTCAGGTAGTATGATGCCTCCAGCTTCATTTTTTTGTGCTTAGGATTGTCATAGCTACACAGGCTCTTTTTTGGTAACAATTGCAACAAAAGGAAAAATTGAAAAATGGGATCTAATTAAACAAACAAACAAAAAAAACCACTATAATTAGCATGAACAGACAACCTAAAGAATGAGAGAAAATTTTTACAATCTCTCCATCTGACAAAGGTCTAATATCCAGAATCTATAAGGAACTTAAACAAATTTACAAGGGAAAAACAACCTCATTAAAAAGTGGACAGAGGACAATAGACACTCATAAAAAGAAGACATTTACACAGCCAACAAACATATGAAATAAAGCTCAACATCACTGATCATTAGAGGAATGCAAATCAAAACTGTAATGAAATACCACCTCATGCCAGTCAGACTGGTGATTATTAAAAAGTCAACAAACAGATGCTGTGGCTGGCTATGGGAAATAGGAATGCTTTTACACCATTGGTGGAAATGTAAATTTGTTTAACCATTGTGGAAGACAATGTGCTGTTTCCTCAAAGACTTAGAACCAGAAATACCATTTGACCTAGCTATCCTATTACTGGGTATATACCCAAGGAAATATAAATTGTTCTATTATAAAGATGCATGCATGCATATATTCTTCCCAACACTATTCACAATAGCAACATGGAATCAACCTAAATGCCCATCAATGACAGATGGGATAAAAAAAAATGTGGTACATATACACCATGGAATACTATGCAGCCATGAAAAGAAATGAGATCATGTGCTTTGCAGGGACATTGATGTGTTTGGAAGCCATTATCCTCAGCAAACTAGCATAGGAACAGAAAACCAAACAGTGAACGTCCTCACTTGTAAGTGAGAGCTGAACAATGTGAACACCGTATGAACAACATACACTTGGGCCAGTTGGGGCAGTGCGGGGGCTGCACTGGGGGAGGGAGAGCATCAGGAGAAATAGCTAACACATGTGGGGCTTAATACCTAGGTGATGAGTTGATAGGTGCAGCAAACCACCTTGGGCCATGTTTACCTATGTAACAAACCTGCATATTCTGCACATGTATGCTGAAACTTAAATACAATAAAAAACAAAACTTGAGTGTAAATTTAAAAAATATGCAGCATCAAAATATATAAAATTAAGCTGATAGAAATGCAAAGATTTAATTTACTAATCCTTAAATGTTAGAGCTTTAAAGATACATCATACTAAATTTATTTGACATTAGACTCAAAAAGGAACAGCAAAATTCAATCTACTAAAAATTTGATTTGTTAGCCATGCACACACACACACACACACACACACACACACACACACAGAGAGAGAGAGAGAGAGAGAGAGAGAGAGAGAACTGTAATCTTAAAACAATAATATATTTTTTCAAGCACTTATGTAAGAATATTTTAAATTTTCATGTATTGATTCAGAATTAAAATAAAAAATTATATAAAACTGAAAATAAGTCCATATTCTGTAAACAAAATTTAAAAAAAAACAACAGAAAAGAATAGCCAAGAAAAACAATTTTTAACTGAAAATCTTAATATTCTAATAACTCTTGCACTAGAAAGAAAATGAAAACTGATATAAAATATTGTTATGTAAAAGACATATGATCTACTCTACTCTGACCATCTTTTGGTTTCTCCAGCATGCTGCGCTCATTCTCACCTCAGACCCTTGGCACTTGCTGTGCCTAGTGCCTACTCTGTGGAATATTTTTCCTAGCTGACTACCTGCCTCAAATAATCTTTGGAAGGATTAAATGAATTAATTTATATAAAGCACTTATTAGAGGGCTTGGCACACTTTTAAACCTATATAAGTTCTACCTATAATCATTACCATCATCATTATGGCTATTATTATTTTTCCTAATTATAAACACTGTGTATTTTATTTAACTAGCATGCATTTTTAAATTTCTTAATTTTGAACTTAATGTAAGTTTACAAATTGCAAGTGACTTAGCTTTAGCATGAGGGATAATATGTTATTTGTGTTCAGGTTATTGCTTAAATTTTATTATGAATGCCATTATCATGCTTCCTCTTTTATAAATTGATGGGCCTTTTCCATTGCAAGTAATAACTGGAAACTGTCAGCTGCAAAAGCCATTTGGCTAATTTCAACACGACTGAACAAAAAAGTAAATCAGTCACTTTCATCTCTATGAATTTTTAATAACAAATAGTCGAAACATCAAAGTTTTCCCAGAAGATCCCACAGAGGTCAGACACTTCTTAAACAAGCGCCTAAATAGGAGGGAAATATCTATCTTTGATCTTTGATTATTTTCCATGAGGTCAAATGATCATATGCCATTTCTCAATATTGTTAATTGTGGTAATTCATGGGTAGCGGAGAAGACAATTTTAAGAGTCATAAAATAGTCTCCAAGGGAATCAAAGAGAATCTGGTTAATTGTTTAAAGGAGAGTTAGGGATTACAAGGATGTTTAAACCCATTATGAGGTGCAGCAAGAAGCATGGACCCTCAGAGAGACAATGAAATGTATGATTGTGAACATACTAAGCCTGTTCTTGCAAGGGAGGTGAGCACCGTGTCCACAGGTTTCCTAGAGAATTTTCTAAGGTTAAAGATTTGAGGAGCATCTCTCTGAGCTCAGCTTCTTCTTAGCATAAAATGAATATTCTTTAGACAGAAAAACTGATAATCCAGGATAAAGTGAGAAGGGGAAAAATCATTCAGGAGAACATATGATCAGATGAAACCTGCTAGAGTAATAAAAGATGTTGTGAACGAGTTCCCAAAGCATTGAAGGCTGAAGAAATATAGTCTGTGTGAAACTTGACATAATGTTCATTTTTACTTCTATCATTATATCTATCAACTTGAGACAGGGTTTCACTATATTACCCAGGCTGGAATGCAGTGACACAGTCTGCTCACTACAGCCTCAAAGTTCCAGGCTCAAGGGATTCTTCCGTCTCATCCTTCCAAGTGCTGGCACTACAGGTATATGCCACCATGACCAGCTAATTTTTGAAGTTTTTGTAGAAACTGGGTTTTGTCATGTTTCCCATGCTGGTCTTGAACTCCTGGGTTAAAGTGATCCACCTGCCTCAGACTCTCAAGTTGCTAGGATTAAAGGCATGAGGCACAGCCCCCAGCCTTTTCACCTATTGATAAATCTACCTATTCTTCCTTTCCTTCTATCATATATATATTTCTTTATCATCTACCTCTAACTATCTATCTAGACATTTATGGTGTGTTGTCTGGCACTACACTAAACTGTAAGGGTCAATAAAATAAGTGATCGTTCCTGCCCTCATGTAGCTTACAATAGTGAGAGAGGGAGCTGTTAAGTAATTATTAGTAAATTACATTAAAGATGAGTTGGAAAAATAAAGAGTGTTAAAGATATGCACACATCATTCTCATGCTTTAAATTGGAAATAATTTGGAAAGGAGTGATTTTTGATGTCTATTTTGGGAAAATAAATATTAGTCATGCCTCTTTCTGTTGCAAATAAAAGAAACCCAGCTGAAAGAGGCTTATAGAAAAAGATCAATAAGGGAAAAGGTCTCTAGTAGAAATGACCTCAGCTTGCTTTGTGGGTTTCCAGGTATCAGGAAGCTGTTTTTATCTCTTGGCTCCTTCCCCTCCCCCTCCACCAGCTAATTTTTCTTCCACATTTGCTTTTTTTTTTTCTTTTTGTCCTGTTGAGGTCTCTAACATCCCCAAGATTTCCTCCAAATCTTGTTGAAATAGAGTATATTCTGGTTTTCTCAATAAAAATTCTGAGGTTGATTATAATTGGCTCTTAATAGATCAGATGTCCATCTCTGAACCAATGATCATGGATAGAGAAATAAAGTCATCTAATTGGTCAGAAAAGCATACCAGCTGTCTACAAAGCTAGCATTGAACACAACTCTACCAAACCACTTGTCCTATGAGTGGCAGAGCATAGATCCATTAGGAAATTAGGATATTGCTATTACAGAAAAAAAAGAGAGTGCATATCACATAGGCAAAAAAGAAATGTTTACTGCAATGTTTATCAAATGGTTTCTGAGACCTTACAAGATAAAAGAAGGGAACTCTAAAACTTGCATGATTTATTAAGAAGATATACTAAAGTAAACACATTCTTCTTTTTTTTTTAAAAAAAATCTTTCCTTCTGTTCCTCCCTCTTCTTTATATCTTTTCTTTCTTCCTTATATTTCTGTATTTGTTCTTTCTTTCCCCTTTTTTTTCTTTCTTTCTCCTCCCTCCCGTCCTTCTTTTGGGATCACTGTTAGATGGAGCCCTAATGACTGACAGTATGAGATTACCAATATAGAAATGAATGGATTCCTAGTTGAAATGGGCTCTTCTGGGAGAATGATAGAGGTTCAGCTGGAGTCGGCTAAGAGATCTGCGTTTTATAATGGTAGTGACACATTGGAGAATGTTCTGGTGAAGGAACATAATGGAATAGGAAGTTGTGTCATGGTAGGAGATATATCAAGATTTGGGGACTAGAAAAGCAAAAAGCAAAGATTAAGACCAAGACTGAGAGTTATTGTGAAGCTGAGATAGCTAATTTAAGTATTTGAAGGGATGGCTAACAACAACAAAAAAAAGATTGTTGGCATTTTCTTTGCTGTTTCAGACTGCACAAATTAGGCAAAAAGGCCTGGTACTGAGGCTTACATCTGTAATCCCAGCACTTTTGGGAGGCTGAGGTGGGCGGATAATCTGTGGTTAGGAGTTTGAGACCAGCCTGGCCAACATGGTGAAACCCCTCTCTACTAAAAATTTAAAAATTAACTGGGTAAGTTTGCAGGCACCTGTAGTCCCAGCTATTGGGGAGGCTGAGGCAGGAGAATTGCTTGAATTTGGGAGGTTGAGGTTTCAGTGAGTTGAGATCTTGCCACTGCACTCCAGCCGGAGTGACAGAGTGAGACTCTGTCTCAAAAAAAAAAGAAAAAAAGACAAAGAGTTGAAAATGTAAATGATGTTTTCTAATCTCCATATCTCCATGAAACAAAGGGACTTAAAATAGAGTAGTAGAAGCTCGGGGTCAACTAGGAGTGTGTTTTTGGCACTGTATGATCAAAAGCTAGCCTTGATTTCAGTATAAAGCTGTAGAAGAAAGGCTGACAAATTAGGGGGTTCGACAGTGAGAAAGAAAGCTCTATGATATCAACTAGCCATTGTGGGGGAATGTTCTCAGAGTCCGGGTGTTTTCTTGTGGCAGATTGTGGACAATTCTTCCCATACTGGGCAATATGGGAAATCTCCTAAGCCCTCCAGAGCAGTTGCAGGTACAGGAATGCCCCACTGTGAACGCATCAGAAATTTTAACCCTCAAAGCATTGTTAGCTCTTTAGCAATCTTTGCTCTTCTTATTTACTATTCTGTGAATAAATCAAAGAGAAAGCAAGTTTGTACCCAGTCGAAGTTAAGCTTCTCACACAAACTCAAACTCAGAGCAATCTGGAAGGTCTGGCCTGGCTCATCTTTTCCAGGTGATATTGGACCAACATAACTCCTTATAAAGGGGTCATTCTGAATAACCTTAAAAGCCTTGTCCAACTTACAAATTCTATGACCCTTATTTACACCCATTATCTATTGATCTGTGAGGTTGCGATTCATAAAACAGAAGCTCTTTGAAGTCATAAACTGAATAATTTATCACATCCTTGGTTTCTTGCTTTTTTCTTTTTTCTTTTTTTTTGCTAACACATGCGTATTTACTGAAAACAAAACAAAATACCAAAACAAACTCTGCTTCTTCTGTCCCTTCCTTAAGAAGATAATTTCACCTAGTAAAAAAGCAATTCACCATCTTAGCAATTCACTGAGCCTCTGGTTGCCTTATTGTGTAAATGGGTCTAGTACATGTATCTTACCTACTTTCATAGGGTTACTGAAATAGTTAATTAAATATTAAATTTTCACAAAGCAAGAAACATAAATTTTTAGTCAAATATAAGGCCTTAAAAATAATCTCTCCATTTCACTATTTAGCTCCAAAATAATTTTGTCATCTAAAGCAAATGCAAGAAAACATTTTGAAGCCAAAACTCTACTATTTCTACCTCAGGCAGCAGAACAAATGGGTTGGCATGTATAGTGGGTAAGGCAGGTAGAGAATATGCTGCTTGGGTAAAGTGGTATCTGGGTATATTTTCTTTTAGCTTGTATCTAAGAGAGTTAAGAAAGGGCTGAGCAGAAAATAGCAGATGCAGATTTAAAATATTTTCAGGTATCAGCTTTGGTAGAAAAAAATTAAAGAAGATACAGAATCTTTTGTTTATTGTGGGGCTGAAGGAGTGGGGAAATTGTTCTCCTCTTTTAGGCTTAATTGAGAAAATGAACTTTGAAAGTGAAGCGAGTCTATTCCCAATCTGCCTCCATTTGTGACCATATACTAATTAATGATATAGTGACAAAAACAAAATGAATCTATTTTTAATAAGCTGTTGTAGACTATTTTGTTGCAGGCAAAAGAGCAGAGTCGTGGTAAATGTAGAGATGGCTACAAGTTGACATCCCCATTTTTGTTTCTTCTGTTTCTCGTCCTCCTCCAATTCACTTACATCTTCTGTCTCAGAGTCACAATCCCTTGCCTCTGTTTTGGGCCATTTGGAGAAAGAGGATGCGTAGCATTGAACATAGTTTGGCATTGCTCTTAGATATTTAGGACCTGTAAACTAGGTCTGCTGACTCATGCCTCTGATCCCAGCAATTTTGGGAGGTAAAATGAGAGGACCATTTGAGACCAGGAGTTTAAGACAGACCTGGACAACACAGAAGACCCAATCTCTAGAAAACAAACAAACAAACAAACAAACAAAAAATAGCAAGACATGAAGGTATGCACCTGTAGTCCTAGCTACTTAGAGAGCTGAGGCAGGAGGATCACATCAACCCAGGCTATGATTGTGCCACTGCACTCCAGCCTGAAGTGACAGAGCAGGACCGTGTCTCTCAAAAAAAAGGGGGGGATATAGGACCGGCAATCATGATGATGTGTCTTCAGTGACCCATGTTTTACCGGACCCTACACATAATAGTACCTCAGTGACTTTGGGTCTATTCTCTTGCTCAGGCTGGTCTCCACACAAGAGCATTCTTGACACATACATCTTTTCTTCAAATTATTAACTATGCACCTCACCTCACCCTCCAATCCCCAGATGTTGTTTAAGGATCCATATGTATGCAATAAACATGTAGGGGAATTTAAGAGAGTCACATATAGAAGCAAGTTTACTCTAGGGGGTGATGTTCAGGATAAATGAAACAACAAATATTTGACCTTTTGCAATATATTATTTATTAAGCTAGGTTGTAGATATGGCTATTTATTGCATTCTTTAGAATTTCTATTTTTTGTTTTGTTTTCATTTTAACATTCTTTATAATTTCTATATATTTTACATGCTGCATGATTAGTTAATTTTTAAGAGTGAGTCTAATATGACACATTTTTGGTATCATATCTGCAAACGTCTACACTTTTTATATGACAAGAAACTCCAAACGATAGCAAATATTTGTGAGAGTACAAATTTTAATAAATTCAATTTCAAAATTATAAGCAAATTCTTCCTTACAGTGTCTTGGGTGCAACAAATGCAGTCAGCCCTCCATTCTAGAATTGCGTGGAAGACAAATTATGCCAGTTCTACCAGTGTTGCAGTGAGTCATTTTCAAGCTACTCTTGGACAACTAGCAAAAAATAAACATTTTCAGATTGTTTACTCATGAGATACTAATTTTATTTTCGAGATTTACTATGAAAAAATATTTTTATATTTTAATTATAAATATTGTGAACTTGAGGGAGTAGAATTTTGAATACAAAGAACTCCTTCAAAGTGACCTATTTAAGTAGTTCCTGGTCTGTTGTTTTCTTCTACCAAACACTTTCTCAAATACACTGAATTCTACCCTCATTGGAAATGAAAACCACTTTTTCCAAGAATGACATTATAGTAAGTTTCAAAACAAAAAAACATTTCCAGTGGTAGTCTTTGGAGTAAGTTTTATTTGTATTGCCTCTTGAGTTGAGTTGCTCAGCTCTATAACTTATGAAAAATAGATTAAAACCAAGACAAGCCTATGGAAGTTCAAGAAAATGATGGAAAACACAGTTTTCATGGGTCTAAAGTAGTCAAAACATTACTAGTTGGTGTCATCTTTCTTTAATAAGAGCTAGCCTCTTTGAAAGAAAACAAGTTGGATGAAGAATAAGAAATAGCATCCAAGGTAGACCAATAGCACAGTTTAATTCAGCCACCATAAAAATAAACAGCTTTATTGTTAAAGCAGAATGGGCAATTAAAAAAGAAATGCTGAAATAAAATAATAATATTTGAGGAAAGAAATATAATAAAAGGTGAAATCCAAACCTATTATATTGTAAAAACAAACTGTGCATAGCAGGTATGATATGTTTTTTTTTTTTTTTTTTTGAGATGGAGTCTCGCTCAGTTGCCCAGGCTGGAGTACAGTGGGGCAATCTCTGCTCACTGCAATGTTCGTCTCCCAGGTCCAAGCGATTCTCCGGCCTCAACCTCCCTAGTAGTTGGGACTACAGGTGTGTGCCACCTCACCTAGCGAGTTTCCCTATTTTTAGTAGAAACAGGGTTTCATCATGTCAGTCAGGTTTTTGGTCTCGAACTTCTGACCTCATGATCTGCCCTTCTCAGCCTCCCAAAGTGCTGGAATTACAGGAGTGAGCCACCGTACTGGGCCTATATTATGTGTTTCTAAAGATCAGACATGAGAATATCATAGACAAAAAGTTAAATTCAGCAAGTGAATGTTAGTCGTTTAGTTACAACTTTAGTTTAAGATTACTACAAGAAACTACAAAAAATGAACCCAACAGTGCACTTTTTTCTAATACTATTGAAGAGACAGTCTACTGTGTCATTTGGTGAGTTTTGCAATGGGCTTATGTATGGAGTTAGATTAACATACATATGCTTAAAAATTACTGTTAGGAAGAGATAAATGTAAGGTTTATTAATATAACTATATGACAGCTAAAAATTCTCACTTATATGAAAGTGGACTCCTCTCTATCTTCTTTTACTTTATTATAGGACTCTAAGGAGCTGTAAAGCCTTTAATACTGAAATCAAAGAGATGATAATAAAAACTTTACCCATGAAAACTTCACCTCATATAGTATGATTACTATGATCATCATACTACATGAGGTAAAGTTTTCATGGGTTTCTGAAGACTAAGTTAATTCAAGTCTTAGTATGATATCATATTTATCAATTGAGTGATTTCTATGAACCTAACGTGTTAGCTGCTCTATCCTACTTGTAACTAGGACAATAAATCATTTTTTTGTATTAAAATCTGAAGGCAAGAATTCGGCAAACTGCTGCCGATGATAATATGTTAGCTTCCTTCCCCCAAGCCATGATATTAATAAATTCATCAAACAACTACTTATTGATATCCTCATTATTTGTAAGTTAATAAGCTAGTTGCAAACAGTTAACTAAACAAGAAATATTTGTAACCTCAAAATGTTTATGTTCTAGTAAAAAAGATAACATGCTACACTAGACGCTACAATGGATATTGGGAAAACCTAATTTAACATGATATAAGTTTCAGATAAAGAGTTGAAAAGAAAGGGGTTTTCATCAAACAAACCTCACATAAAATACACAACAGGCCATGAAATATATTCTTATTGTTGTCCGTATGAGTATGTATATTGAAAGTTTGTACTGGAAAATTTTTTTGTAAATGTTTAAAAATAGGGATAAAATTTACCATTTTAACTATTTAAAAATATAAAATTCAATGGTCTTAAGTAAAATCATGATGGTGTGTAATCATCACAACAATCTAATTGCAGAACATTTTCATCTGTCTTGGAAGAAAATCCATTATTCAGTCACTACCAATTCCCCTCAGCTCCTGACACTTGCAACCACAAATCTGCTTTTAGGCTCCATGAATTTGTCTGTTTATTCTGGACATTTCACATTTATGGAATCTTATAATACATGACCTTTGTGTCTGGCATCTTTCATTTAGCATAATGTTTTCAGAGTTCATGGACACTGCAGCATGTGCCACTACTGTGTTGCTTTTTATAGCTTAATAATATTCCATTACATGAACATAACACATATTGTTTACCTATTCATCAGCTGATGGTCATTTAGATTATTTCACCCTTTTTTCTACTGTGAATAATGTTGCTCAAAACATGAGTTTTCCTATGAACATCTATTTTCAGTTGTCTGAGCTTTATCTCAGAGTGGTATTGTGTCTTATAATAATTTTATGTTTAGGTTTTGGAACTGCCTAATTGTTTTCCACAGTGGCTGCATCATCTTATACTCCCAATAATGACGTATTATGTGTGCCGTTCCCTTATTATTATTATTATTTTTGTTTCTTTGTGATGTAGTCTCCCTCTGTTGCCCAAGCTCGAGTGTAGTGACGAGATTGTGGCTCACTGCAACCTCTACCTCCCAGGTTCAAGAGATTCTTCTGCCTCAGCCTCCCAAGGAGTAGCTGGGATTATAGGCGCCTAGTACTACACCTGGCTAATTTTTGTGTTTTGAGTAGCAACAGGGTTTCACCATATTAACCAGACTGGTCTTGAACTCCTGACCTCAGGTGATCCACCTGCCTTGGCCTCCTAAAGTGCTGGGATTACAGACATGAGCCACAGCACCCTGCCTATTTTCCATTTTTTTCTTAGCTTTTCTAGTGGGTATGAAGTGGTATCTCATTGTGGTTTTGATTTGCATTTCCTTAATGACTAATGATGCTGAGCATCTTTTCAAGTGCTTGTTGTTCATTTGTATATCTTCTTTGGACAAATGTTTATTGTGATCACTTGCTGATTTTTCAATTGTGTTGTTTACCTTATTGGTGTTGAGATGTGCGAGATTTTTTACATATTCTGGATATTATATCCTTATGAGATATATTGTTTGCAAACATTATTTCTCATTTCATGGGTCATTTTTTTACTTCCTTGATAATATATTTCAATATATGAAATGTTTAGTTTTGATTAAGTTCAGTTGACCATTTTTTCTTTTGTTGCTTGTATTTTTGGAGTCATACTTAAGAAACCACTGCCTAATTCAAATGTAGGAAATTTACACCTGTATTTTCTTTTCAGAGTTTTGTAGTTTTAGATCTTACCTTTAGGTGTTTGATCCATTATGAATTAGTTTTTCTGTGTGGTGACAGATAGGGGCCCAAACTCTAATTTTTCTGTTGCTATTAAATTGTCTCAGCACTGTTTGTTAAAAAGACTATTCTTTCCTTATCGAGTGGTCTCAGCACTATGGTTGAAATCAATTGAACTTAACTACTTGGATTTATTACTGAACTCTAATTCTTTATTTAATTTTATTTACTCACCTTTTAAAGTATAACTGACAAAAATTGTATATATGTATATATGTATACATGGTGTACAACATCATGTTCTGATAAATGTACATAATGTAAGATGGCTAAATCAAGGTAACATCTTCGTTACCTCACATACTTATGTTTTTTTGGCTATGAGAACATTTAAGATCTACTGTCTTAGCAATTTTCAAGTATACAATATATAATACGTAATTCCTAACTATAGTCACTGTGCTGTATACTAGATCTCCAGAGCTTACTCATCCTAACTGAAACTTTTATTGCCTGTAAATAGTCTTTATATATTGTGTGTCAATTAACATAGGTTTATAATTATTGTTCTTGCTATTGTCTTTTAGATCAAAGAGCAAAATAGAGAAGTTAAAACAATAAATGCATTTGTAATGACTTATATAATACTTTCATAATGCCTATTTATTTACTATTACCCATGTTCTTAATTTCTTTGTGTATTCAAGTAGCTGTCTAGTGTTCATTAGTTTCAGGCTGAAGTACTCCCTTTAGCATTTTTTTAGGACAAGTCTATTAGCAAAAACTGTTTTTCTTTATTATGGAATGCCTTATTTTCTTGGTTGATAGTTATTTTTTTTTTTCACTATCTTGAATGTGTACTTTTCAGCTTCAGAATTTCCAATTGATTTCTTTTTAAAATTTCTTTCTCTTTATTGATATTCTATTTGGTGATACATGTTCTCATTATTTGCTTTAGTTCCTTGGGCAAGATTTTTTTTTAGTTCATTGAACACACTTGAAATAGCTGATTTAAAGGATCTGTCTGCGAAGACCAATGTCTCCGGTTAATCAGGGGCAGTTTATAGGAATTGCTTCTTTTCCTGTGCATGGAATATACCTTCTTGTTTGTTTGCCTGTCTAATGCCAGTTGTGTTTGTTGTTGAACACTGGATATTTTGAGAATTATAATGTAGTAAATACGGAATTCAGGATATTTCCTTTCTCCAGAGTTTTATGTTCTGCTTCTTAATGGTAATTGTTTGTTTAGTGACTTTTCTGAACTAATATCATAAAGTCTGTATTCTTTGTCATGTGTGGTCAATAAAATCTCTTTTCTGTGAGGTTAGTAGTCAGCTAGTGATTGGACAGAGATTTCTATGCATTCCTGGGACCAAAAACATCTCCCAGAATTTGGAGATGGGCTTGTGTGTGTTAAACACTAGTGGGGCCGTGTACCACTCCTGCCTTAGCATTCACTTCTTGCCGGCACAGAGACTGAAGTTGGTGGTGAGAGATTAATGCCTTTTTAGGTTTTTCCTGAGCATTTTCACTATCCCATGCCTATGTGTGGCCCTCTGGATACCCAAGAATATGTGGAAATTTTCAAAGCCTTTATTCCCCAAAGCATTTCAATCTCCAGCCTTTCATCCTAAGCTTTTAATTCATCTATTTTTCCCCCAACTTTTATTCATCCCCCAGAAAACAGTGACTGTTAAATTTGCCTGTAAACATTTTTGACAAGCACCCTTTGGGTAGCCACCTCAGCACTGGGAGAGTTCCAAGTTATGAGATATTAAGATAAGCACTTTTAGCTATAAGCAGGTCTTTCAGGGAGCTACCAGGTGGGCTAAAACAATTATTGTGAATGAGGTCTGTTTTGGTCCCTCCAGGACTGATAGGCTGTACTAGAAATACAGGACATTTTCATCACTGCCATCACTTAGATGAGGAGTATGGGATGGAAACAGGGTAACTTTAAATACCACTAAGCTCATTGTTCTTACCAAGATTCAGTTGGTATTTCTTCAATAAATGGTCTCCCAATTTCTTCAGCATTTTAGTTAGTTTTCAGGATTCTAGAAAAGTCAATTTAGACAAGTTCTTTTTGTGGGGGGCTAGATTTTTTGTTGTTTTTATGAAGATATGAGTTTTCAAGTTTCTTATTCTGGCCTTTCTGCTTTGTTGGAAATTTCTTTTAAAATAATTCTTATAGAATCTCAATGTGGTGGTTAAAAAAAAAAATTAGTATAACCTGATGGCTGAGGCAATCTTCATTTATTTTGTGTTATCTTACAACTGGCATTTTATTTTCACAATTTCTGGCTCATTTTCTCCCTAGACTATTCCAAAAAGAAATTTGAGGTAACTTACATATGTGCAAATGTCACTTTAAAAAACTCCATAAAGACGTTTGAAAAGGAAACTATGAGAGCTAAATTGTCAGTTAAAACTAGAACGAACAGTGCAGAAATGCACAATGTAATATTTTCTTTACACATGCCATCATGACTATTTGGAATATAGTGAGTATATCAGATCAGCTGGAATGAAAGATTCAGATATGGAGTACTTTTGATATGAACAAGGGTAACATTATTTTCTTATATTGAAGAAACATAAATTACAATTTAGAAAAGGAATGGAATGGCTTATATCAAATTTCTGTAGTCTGAGTTTAAAATAATTTTCAACATCTTGCCTCACTTCTCATAACTACATTGTTATAAAGTCAGCAAATATTGTCTCCATTGCATAGATAAAGACAAGGAATGAAAAGTTATAAAGTAGATCATTTTGGTGATAAAACAGAAGCTGGAGCTGCTCACTACATTCTGATTGACTCTCTTTTCTCAACCTTGGTAAGAAAATAAGCAATTAAGAATGGCATGTACAATAGTAATATAAATGCACACAGCACACTATCTAGCATACATTAAGTGCTCAATAATGCAACTCCTTATTACCTTTGCTGCCCAACTTCATCATTATTATTATTTAGATCATAATAAAATTAATGAGTTATTAAATGAATTTTAAATACGTTTCAAAGGAAAATATACATTATTGTATCCGTGCTCTATAAATTTTATTACTCATTCATTCAACTCATGTTTATTATGTGTTAAAAAATTGTTCTTTTAACCATCCATCTACCAAACCACCCATTCACTCATTGAAAAATACTTTAAAAACATATTTTTACTAAGTACTTGGGATTAAACTATGGAAAAACATAGCCCTCTGCATTTAATTTACTTACAGATGACTGGGCAAAGAGAAGGAAACTTATAACAACAGTAAATGACAACTGTTAAAATAGGGAGAAATATAAGAATTATATATGTAAATTTGAAGAGATTATTCAAGTAAATTAGGAGAAATCAACTAAGCCTTTTGTAAAAAGATCTAAAATCAAAACATGCTGGTAAAGTTAAGTAAGGACACTACACATATAGAAAGGCCATAAAATGAAAAGGTATTTGATGCAATTTGGTATAACAAAACATTGAGAGTGATGAAGGGAGCTATTTGGCATGAGGTGGCAAAGTGGGCAGAACCCAGATCATAACTGTTCTTTTATGCTAACATGCTTAGCTTGGACTTTATCATGAGCCAAATTAAAAATAACTGGTGACTTTAAGCAGAAAATTAGCTTATGCCTACATTTTAGAAATATCACTGGCTACTGAATAAACGTTTTGAGAGAAGCAATTTTGAACATTTACACCAGTTGGAAGGCTGTTGCAAGCTAAGTTATAGATAACAATGGCTTGACCTAGGACAGTGTCAATGGGAGATATTGACAAATTCAAGATATATTGAGAAGGAATACTAGATAAGACTTACTGATTTATTAGACCAGAGAAAATACTGATAGTTTGATTTGACCACTGGCAGGCATATTGGAGCTACTCATTTGAGAAACATTGAAACAAGGGAAAAGAAGCAGATGATGGGAAGAGGATTACATATGTTGGGAGTGTACAAATGTACATATACAATACACTGTTCACAATGACACTGTATCCAATATTATGGGCAATCCAAAAGCATAAAGCATGCTTCCAGTCCTCAACGACTTTACAATTTAGTCAAGGAAATGAAACATTTAATGTAAAGGTAAACATAAAATATGATAAATCATTTGACTAAGTTATGAACACAGAAGCTATTACTATTTTCAGGCGTAGAGTGAACTATGGGAACAGTACATGAGAAAATAATTCATGACAAATGGAGGAATGAGGGGTAGAGAGATATAAGTCACATTTAGATAAGCAGGTGGAAAGCAGTTTCAGAACAGAGAAATTTGTTGGTGGTTGGTGTAGGCGAGAATCAGCAAGATATAATCTAGCCTCTCTTTGTTACTAATATCTATGTCATGTATCATTTTCAGGTTTTTTAATTTTAGAAACGGTCCTTATTAAGCATAATGTTTATTATTAAATTCTTATTTTGAGAGTACAACTGAGGATTTCTTTTCATATCAAGGTGCTTTTTTTACATTTTAAAATGCTTGTGTAATTCACATTGGCTATTGTTATTCTACAGCATTTAGACTCATAAAACAAGAAGGGGATAAACATACTAACATTTTGCTGTTTAAAATAACAAAAAAGAAATGGTTAAAATATAATTGGAAATAATTCTTACTCATGAAAATATTACCAGAGAAAAATATTTTCTGAGGTTGAGACACATTGAAATTAGATCAAATTCACAGTGTTTTTTTTTTCAATCACAATATAATAGTGGGTGAAATATTCAAAATTTAATATAAACATTTAGTATTGCTGGCAAAGAGCAATGACATTATAAATTGACTTAAAAGGATAAAGTGTAAATAGATTTGTAGATATTAGATAACTGATTGGAAGAATCCAGAGTATGATAAAACATTTGTTTGATTTATTCAACATTTATTCTCAGCATGCTTTGTCTATTTATTCAGCATATTTCTAATTTATAAAGTTTCCAATGTATTCTGTGGATCAAGTATTATCTTAATTGCTTGATGGAACTGTATACACATGTTACTTTTGTTAAAATCATTAATTCTCAACTGCTTTTCAATAATAAATGATAAAAATATTATAGGAGTGATATCAATTCTGGTATCTGACCATGAACTGAACTGAATGAGAGTATGGTTCATGTTTAATATGTACCAGATGAAGCTTATAAAAAATTAAAATACAAAATATAGTCACAGATTTCAATCTGTAATTATTTTAAGGAAATGGCAATTCTGATTTAAATAATCACAGGAGACAACAGGAAATATAAAACTAAAATAATTAAAATTGATATATAATTTCCTGCAAAGAATGAAAAAAACTTAAAAACAATAATAATATTACATTCTTTAACAAATATAATGTCACTGTACATTTATTATATTTGGTTGTGTTCCTCACTCCCCATTTTTGGACAATTGGATGTTTTGGTTTCATCCTCTGCAAGGTATTTTCCAGATGTTCCCTATATGAAAGCAAGCTGCTACTGCCACGCATTAACTGTTCAAATTACAAACTCAGGTGAATTCTCTGGTTGGAAATTACAAACAGTTATCACCCACTCTTATGTGGGACAACTTCAATGAGTCAAGATATGACTAATTGTACGTAATATACCTAAGGTCCCTCTTGAGAAAAATTTCTATTTTATTTCCTCACCCAAGCAGAGAATCATACTATGCTTCTTATTAAAAATACCCAGGGGTTGTGAAGGCTAAGAATCTATTTAAGCTTCAAAGTTTGCAAGAATTTCAATGGTGGGGTTGTGAGTGGAGACCTTTGTTTCACGAAACAAGCATTATTCCTTTTGTAATCAGAATTAACTTTGTCCTTGTCATTGCCAACACTGTCATTGTCATTGCTGACATTGTCATTGTTCTGAAACAATATAACTAGTTGAAATGATAGTTTTACAGATGGAAATAATTTTAAGTTGCTTACACTTTGGTTAATTGATAGAATCTTAAGTTATCTCCTTATCTCACCAAATGTTTATTGTCATTGCTTTTACATGAAAGCAGCTGGTCAATTCAAAATCACCAATAGTTTGAATTTATTTGACATGAAGCAACACACATGCACACACACACACTGCCTTTCAGTACACACAAAATGACTCTCTTATTCAAACACAAGTTTGAGAAAACTACTGATAAGATTAGTAAAAGGAATTAAACAAAAATCCCCATAAACTAATAGAATTAATAAATCAAAATTACCATCTCTGTAGAGCAAGATGGCCAAATAGAACCCTCCAGTGATTGACCCCACACCAGGACACCAAATTGAACAACTGTCCACACAAAAAAGCACCTTCATAAGAACCAAAAATAGGATGAGTGATTACAATACCTGTTTTTAGCTAATATCAGAAAGGAAGCACTGAAGAGGATAGGAAAGACAGTCTTGAATTACTGATACCATCTCTCTGCCATCCCCTTGTCTTGACCGCATGGCACAGAAAGAAAATTTGTGCACTTGAGAGAGGAAGAGTATAGTGATTGTGGGACGTTGCACTGAAACTCAGTACTTCCTGGTCCCAGTGGAAAGCAACATAGGGCAGAAGCCAGTTGGGTAGGAGTAGAAAGTTTATTCAAAGGGATAATAACAGAGAACTTTCTAAACTTAGAGAAAAACATCAACATTCAAGTACAAGAAAGTTATAGAACACTAAGAAGATTTAACCCAAATAAGGTTACCTGAAGACATTTAATAAGCAAACTCTCCCATGTCAAAAATAAAGAAAGAATCTTAAAAGTAGCAAGAGAAAAATAACATACAAAGGCATTCCAGTATATCTGGTAGCAGACTATTTACAATATATCAATATATCAGTCCACAAGAGAATGGCATGTCATATTTAAGGCGCTGAGAGAAAACCAAAAAACATATGGTAGATCTATTTTTAGTTTCTTGAGGAACATTCTAGGATAAAAGAATACTATTCCAAAAGAAAAAATATCAGTAAACTGAAGAGATATCTACACTCTATATTTATTGCAGCACTATGCACAATTACCAAGATTTGGGACCTACCAAAGTATCCATCAACAGATGAATGGATAAAGAAAATCTGGTACAGTACACAATGGAGTACTATTCATTCATAAAAATGAATGAGATCCTGTCATTTACAACAACATGGATGGAACTGGAGGACATTATGTTAAGTGAAATAAGCCAGAAACAGAAAGGTAAACTACATGTTGTCACTTATTTGTGGGATCTAAAAACTAAGACAATTGAACTTATGGTGCTAGAGAGTAGAATGAAGTAGAATAATGGTTATCAGACATTGGGAAGGGTAGTGGTAGTGGGAGGGGCAGGGGAAGTGGGAATGGTTAATGAGTAGATAAATGTAATTAAATAGAATATATGATCTAATATTTAATAGCATAACAAGGTGATATGATTTGGATCTGTGTTTTCTCCAAAAGCTCATGATGAAATGTAATCCACCGTGCTGGAGGTGGGGCACGAGGTGGGAGGTGATTGAATCATGGGGGGCAGTTTTTAATGGTTTAGCACCATCCCTCTAGTGCTGTTCTCATGATAGAGCTCTTGCAAGTTCTGGTCTTTTAAAAGTGTGTGGAGCCTCTCCTTTCTCTCTCTGTTTCTCCTTCTCTGGCCATGTGAGATCTCTTACTTCCTCTTCAGCTTCCACCATGATTGTAAGTTTCCTGAGACTTCCCCCAAAGATGCCATGCTTCCTGTACAGCCTGCAGAACGATGAGTCCATTAAAGCTCTACTACACAGTCTCTGGTATTTCTTTATAGCAGTGTGAGAATGGCCTAATACGCAGAGTGATTACAGTCAACAAAAATGTACTGTACATTTAAAAATAACTAAAAGAGTATAATTGAATGTCTGTAAGACAAAAAAGGATAAATGAGGCAATGAATATCTTATTTACCCTGATGTGATTATTACACATTGTAAGCCTGTATCACACTATCTCATGTACCCCATAAATACATATACCTACTATCTATCTATAAAAATTAAAAATTAGAAACAGTGGGGGGTGGGGAGTTGGGGAGGGATAACATGGGGAGAAATGTCAGATATAGGTGATGGGGATGGAGGCAGCAAACCACATTTCTATGTATGTACCTATGCAACAATCCAGCATGTTCTTCACATGTACCCCAGAATCTAAAGGGCAATAAAATATGTCTAAATAAAAATTTTTAAAATGACTGCCTCTGGGGCCGGGCGTGGTGGCTCACGCCTGTAATCCCAGCACTTTGGGAGGCCAAGGCGGGTGGATCACGGGGTCAAGAGATCGAGACCATCCTGGTCAACATGGTGAAACCTGTCTCTACTAAAAATGCAAAAAAAATTAGCTGGGCATGGTGGTCCATGCCTGTAATCCCAGCTACTCAGGAGGCTGAGGCAGGAGAATTGCCTGAACCCAGGAGGCGGAGGTTACCGTGAGCCGAGATCGCGCCATTGCACTCCAGCCTGGGTAACAAGAGCGAAACTCTGTCTCAAAAAATAAAAAACAAAAAAAATAAAATTACAGCCTCTGTTCGTCCCCTGCTAAAATATATAATCAACTACAAGACAGTGCCTTGTATAAATAGTAAAGACAAAGAGCTTTGATGTATTATGTATACGGAGACACAAAGTTTCAAATAAAAGCCAATATTTTTCCATAATTTTTAAAATTAAAAAGTTGCTAATAAAAAGATAATTTCATTGTGATATTCTTTAGTGTTGTTTTTTCATTATGTTTGACTTGCTAGTGAGTCCTGATGTAAACAGAAGACAAACAACCGAGAGAGAATTAAAAAATCTAGAATGTAGTTAATTTACCAACTGACTGGTCAATCTCTGAATAATGAAGAGTTTGCTCTATAATCCGTGGTAGTTATATATGGTAGGCATTAGTCATTGAAAGTTATGAAACTTTGTGTGTTTCCACTGAATAAGACTTTTTAAATGCATAACTACACAAATTGTTGATATTTGTATGCCTACGTTTTGTGATGAGGTTACTTGGAAACAACAATTTATCAAAACCATAAGGTCGCTTTCTAACTTTGAGATCTTAGTATGTTCAGTTAAGGCCAATCAACGTATTTTTCAGGTAAGTCTGACCTTTTCAAGATTTATTTTTATGAATTAGGTGATTATGCATCATTTCTAATATTCAAGATTGGCTATATCAGTCATGACCCACTACATTATATTTTAAAGAGAAAAAAAACATTGACACCATAATTTTTTTCTCTATTAGCACATAAAGTATCAGAGACTCTAAAAAAAATTGTTTGGCTCTCATAATTCCTTAAATGAATTGTTGGTTCATTGTTGGTTTGGCTTTAAAGGCTTAAATATATTCCAGCACCATTGGGTCAGGGAAAATGTACTATGTCTCTGGGCTACAGATTTTGGCCTTAGTCAGATAACACTCCTCAGCCAGCTAATTTTGGATATGCTGTTGCTAAAATAAACTATTAAAATTATGAGATTATTTAACATTCAAAATATCATGAAGTCCAAAGGTTTTACATGAAATGTTAGACAGAGTCCCTGATTTTTAGCTGCAACTTCAGAATGATACACAAGTATACACTCTGAGGTAAGAGGAGGAATACTACTACCAATAAGGAAATACCAACCTAGGGCAAATACTATACCATTGATTATAACATGATTTGAAATTGATGGATCAAGATGATTTGAGGGGAGCACTAGTTCTATTTGTGACCCTCTGCTCTTTGATTATTAGCTCATTTGTCTCCCTGTCTCTTACCTTCTTGATCTACAGCAGGAGAGACCAGAATTAAAAAATATTTCAGCTCTAACACTCCATACATCAACAACCAAGAGTAAAATGTGTTCAAAATATTACAATAGGCCAAGCACAGTGGCTCATGCCTGTAATCCTAGCACTTTGGGAGACTGAGGTGGGCAGATCACTTAAGGTCAGAAGTTTGAGATCAGCCTGGTCAACACAGCCAAACCCTGTCTTTACTAAAAATATAAAAAATATCCAGCAGGGGTGACCTGGAGCAGTGGCTCAGGACCATAATCCCAGCACTTTGGGAGGCTGCGGAGGGCAGATCACATGAGGTCAGGAGTTTGAGACCAGCCTGGCCAACATGGGGAATCTCTGTCTCTACCAAAAATACAAAAATTAGCTGAGCATGGTGGTATGCATCTATAATCCCAGCTACCCAGGAGACTAACACAGGAGAATTGCTGGAACCCAGGAGGCAGAGGTTGCAGTGAGCCAAGATCGTATCTCTGCACTCCAGCCTAGGTGACACAGCAAGACTCCATCTCAAAAAAAAAAAAATAGCCATCAGTGGTGGTGGGTGCCTGTAATCCAAGCTGCTGGGGAGGCTTGGCATAAAAATCATTTGAACCTGTGAGGCAAAGGTTGTAGTGAGCCAAGATCGCACCACTGCACTCCAGCCTAGGTGACACAGTGAGACCCTGTTTCATACAAAACAAAAATTACAATAGAAATGACATTAGATATTTATGAGGACCAATTCTATGGCAGATAAAACTTTAGCATTTTTACTTGTATTGCATAATTTAAAATGTATAGCAATCTTTTGAAATTGGCTTTGTTTTATCCATTTTACAGATTTGAAATCTGAGAATCACTTAGCAGGTAGGTGACAACGCTTGAATTCAAACCACATTTTCTTGATTTCTAATGTTCTTTCCAACAAAACACAGGCTACTGATTAAAAAGAAAAGATAAGATAGAAAAACAGTTTAATTTGAGAAAAGGAGGTGGAAGTGTCTTAATGACATCTTTACAGCTGGAAAACCAACAACCAACTGAATGGCCTATCAACAGAGGACCAGTAGGCTCATGGCACATTGTTGAGTTACGAAGGGCACCACCTATTTCTATAATATGCTTTCTTAAAACACACCATTACTCAAAGTCTTACCAAATTCTCATGCGAAAATGATGAAGGATCAGGTCACCAAGAGATTTCCAGGTATCTGGACACTGGAGATTTATAACTCTCATTAAAAATTCTTAAGGCAGCAAGGGTATGATCTAGAAAGATATACTGTGCGGAACAGAGTAAATGGGCTCCACCGTGATACAAAAGGAAAGAATAGAGAAACACTAAAAAAAGGGCTTTCACTATGAAAAATGTACATAGAATACAGCTTGTCAATGCGTAAGAGCTGAGATGCTTAAATTGGTATCCTGATTTGGGTCATAAAATAATCACTAAGCTGGAGATCTCCTCTGCTTTATCCTACCTCATAAGCAATGCCTCATAGTTAAGAAGAATGACAAAGAACCCTCCTCTCCTGGGTTAATGCCAGGCTAACCACAAAGTAAGAAACCAATGATTATTTGTTTCATATGCTACAAGTAGCAGATACTGGAAATCATATCAATGTGAGCAGGAATTGTATCCCTTGAAATTTAGTTAATGAAAAAATATTGCATCATCGTGTAACTTCATTCCATTTGCCAGGCATATTAGTCCATTCTGGCATTGCTATAAAGACATACCCGAGACTGGGTAATTTATAAAGAAAAGAGGTTTGATTGGCTCATGGTTCCACAGGATGTACAGAATGCATGGCTGTGGAGACCTTAGGAAACTTTGTTTTTTTTTTTTTTTTTAATTTAATTAAAAAAATTTTTTTGAGATGGAGGAGTCTGGCTCTTTTGCCCAGGCTGGAATGCAGTGGTGTGATCTCAGCTCACTGCAACCTCCACCTCCCAGGTTCAAGTGATTCTCCTGCCTCAGCCTCTTTCTGTGGTGAGAATACAGGCACCCACCACAAGGCCTGGCTAATATTTATATTTTTAGTAGAGAGGTGGTTTCATCATGTTGATCAGGCTGGTCTCGAACTCATAACCTAAAGTCACCTTCCTGCCTCGGCCTCCCAATGTGCTCAGATTACAGGCAGGAACCACCTCACCTGGCAGACTCAGGAAACTTTTTGTAATCATAGAAGGCAATGGGAGAGCAAGCTCATCTTACATGGCCCATACAGGAGAAAGAGAGTGAGGGGGGAGGTGCCACACACTTTTAAACAACCAAATCTCATGGAGCACACTCACTGTTAGGGGAGCAACACAGATGGGGAAATCCCAAGATCCAGTCACCTCCCACCAGGCGCCACCTCCAACACCAGGGATTATAATTTGACATGAGATTTGGACGGGGTCACAGACTCAAATCATATCACCAGGTGATCACAGAAAACCAAACAAAGAGAATGAATAACTACTGTAGACACGGTCATCTATGGGTAAAGTCCTTCTTTCCTCTTGGTTTGTGCTCCAAATTGTGACTAAGTTTGCTCTATTTTTAAAAATTAGTCAACTATAATTTAGTTCATTTAAAAATAAAACTGGAATTCAAACTTTTAAAAATATTATTTTGTATTTTGTAGAAGAAGATATATATGAGTGTGTGATGAACACTGCTAGCCCTGGGGAGGGTTAAATAAACAGGATACTAGCATCATCTATGTCTGTATTTACAGTCTTTGAATGGTTAATTGGATGGCTTAATCATGTTCTTGAATATTTGGAGTTGGTATTGTTATTAAAGCATTACTTCCAAAAAGGCCCGATGGAGACTTGCTGATGGCTATGAACATTTTTTGTGGGTAGAGTGTGGCACCATTAATTATTGTGCCCAGTAATATGCAGTCTTTAGAACCCCAAACTACCAAAAAACTTAGGAATATTTTTTTAATGATGGCTTAAAAATCACTCATGCTTATAAAAGATAAACACAAAATAGTTTTTTGAATGCACCTGACCTACAAGAAAAACACCACTGACTAAGTGAAAAAATGTGCACATATCATTTTCCAGGTCAAAAACAAACCGCTGGGAAGGTCTTGCCCTCTGGTATAAGAAATCATGTCATGCTTACCCTTTCCTTAGGGTCAGAATGCCTACAAACTCTCTGAGAAACACAGCTGTTTCTTTTATGTGTTCCCTCAGAAGACTAAAATTTGCAGTAACAAATCATTTGGATTTATTATTATTCAAAATATTACACTAATCTTTGAAAATTAATTTATCTGAAGCAAAATGTAATAATTTACCAATTCAGAATTATTCAATAGACTTGTATCACTTATAAGAGAAATGTAAGATACTTAGCAGGACATATAATTCTCTTCAATATATGGTCTTTTACTTTCTGTCCATCATTTCCCATTTCTCCCCTGTCCAAAACTCACCCTCCAGCAAAACAAAGAAATGTCAAGTTCCCTACACCCAGTGTGTTCTCTCATGCTTTGTGCTGCTGTTCATTCTGCTCCATAAGGTTAGCATGCCACTGTGCTTTTCCATCCATGTGCCCTGGAAGCATCTTCTGGCCTTCTCTGTCTCCTGGTGATTTCTTGCTTCCTCCCATACTTCCATTGATCCTCCTGTTTGCCTCATATGTAATATTTTTACCATACATTTTTTCACAGGTTTATCTGATTAAGGACTTTGGTGATCTAAGTCCAAGAAATCTGAGCATTAGTACAGCACAGAGGTTAAAAGGAAAGGCTCTGATGAAAGAGATATGTATTCAAGTTCCCAATAAAATCCATTCTAGCTGGATGACTCTGAGTGAGTTATTCTACCTCTCTGGGCTTCAGCTTCCTTACTTGTAAAGCAAGAGTAATCACTATCCCTCCATTACAGGATTGCAATAGTTAAATGCAGTAACTTATGTGACAATGAAGGAGACTCATCAATACATAGTAAAAGTGGTTAGTAATTATTTACCCTTACTAATATTTTAAATACTATCTAAATCCCTGGCTCACAGAAGAAGCTTAATAAATATTTGCTGCTTAAAATAAATAAGTGGATGAATGAAGCTCTGCTGCATTCACTCTGACTTGTGGTATATCCCTTATTTGTGTCAATTCAAATTCATCAACCATATGGCCCTCCACCAGGCAAATATCCAAATAATAACGCAGCTTAAACCACATATCACTACCATTTAAACTTTCAGTGCCAATAGAAATAAACAAACAAACATAAGAAACCCAAGTAAAATATAATAGTTGAAACAGAGTCATCTGAGAAAGGTTAACTCTAATTTGGAAATAATAGGCATGAGAAAGGTGACAATATTGTCGCTTCTCAGACCATGCTTGCTAGAGCAAAACAGATCAGTGTACAAATTTTTTAAAAGCAAAAGAATTAACTAGGTTCCTTGTTAAAAATATAGACTTTGGAAGCCCATCCACAGAAATTATAATCTGGAGTAAAGCTAGGTGCCTGCATTATTAACAAATTCCCACGGTACTTCTCATGTAGGTGCACTAAGGACCCTGCTTTGAAAATCACTGCATAAGAAATATCAGCTTCTCAAGGGCCGTCTTATTTGCCTTTACTTTCTTTTGCCTACCAGAGTCCCTGGAACTTAATGGCTGCAAAATGTATCTTTTTTTTGTAAATTAAAAAAAATAAATGAATGAATGAATAAAATCTAACCTGAAAGCTTAGAAATAATGTGGACAGAAAGCAGAAAAGTATTTTTTGTCACATGCGTATGTGTGTAATATATGTAAGTCCACAAGCATTTTCCATAACAACTTTAGTATATTCATTGTTTACCTCCTCCTTTCACCATCTTTTCATTTTTCATTATGTATTATGGGTAGATAGCAGTATTTAGGAAGTACTAACTAACTGCTAAAGCATAACTATCAGTATTAAGAAAATCTGTCACCAAATGGTGGTTTTTAAGTTCGTCATTATACCCCTCCATGTGCTGCTCCCTGCATCTCACATGATCTGTATTTAATGAGTTCTGGTCTGTGTTTGGTAGACAAATAGCTACCGTGGCAGCTCAATCCATTTAAAAAGTGAGAGGAATGACAAGGACTCCCATTACTTCTTTCTCTCAGAAAAAATGTCACGTGGTCTTCCTCTGGCACTAGTTTGATCCTGAGGCCTGAAAAAGTGAGTGATGAGAGATGATTCATATCTTGCAGACTTGGGGCAGCTCACAGATAAAATTCTTTTCTATATTTTAATGCCATTCTATTGCAGAAAATTGGGAGTTTATTTCATTCTCCTAAAAGAAACTTAAAGGTAAACTTTTTTCCTGATATTTAATTGGAATATACATATAGAAAATAGGTTAATGAGCATAAAGTACTTTGAAAAAAATAAACAGTGAAGTAAAAAACAAACAAAAACCAATAGTGGTCACAGGCAGAATTAACTGAGGAGCACTTAAAAAGAAGAAACTAGAGCAGGCACCATAGGTCACGCCTGTATTCCCAGCACTTTGGGAAGCCGGGGTGGCTGGATTGCTTGAGGCTAGGAGTTCAAGACCAGCCTGGCCAACATGATAAACTCCTATCTCTACTAAAAATATATACAAAAAAAGTAGCTTGGTGTGGTGGCGGGTATCTGTAGTCCCAGCTACTCAGGAGGCTGAGGCAGGAGAATCACTTGAACCCGGGAGGCGGAGGTTGCAGTGAGCTGAGATCACAGCACTGCACTCCAGCCTGGGCAACAGAGTTAGACTCCATTTCAAAAAAATAAGCAGAAAGTAGTTAATCTGTTTAGGTGTCAGGGTGAAAATAAGAGCAAGCGTCTTGCTCCTTATCCTCAGGTTTCCTTTGGTAACCCTTTACAATTGGGTGATAATCAAAAACCACTCTTAAAGGTTTTTAAGTGTTTAAAAGGAGACTGTGATAATTTGACGAAAAGTTTTTGCTCTTATAATAACAAAATAATAACATAAGAATAATTCTTACTTTCCTAAGAACAATTCTCATCATTTCTCACCAAAGAGCATTTTAGGGCTTAATTATTGATATGGTTTGGCTGTGTCCCAACCAAAATCTCATCTTTAATTACAATCCCCATAATCCCCACATGTCAAGGACAGGATTAGGTGGAGGCAATTGGATCAAGGGACAGTTTCACACATGCTGTTCTTGTGATAATGAGTCTCACGAGATCTGATGATTTTATAAGCCTCTGACATTTCCCTGTTTGCACTTACTCCATCCTGCCGCCCTGTGAGGAAGGTACCTGCTTCTCCTTTGCCTACTGCCATGGTTGTAAGTTTCCAGAGGCCTCCCTAGCCATGCAGAACTGTGAGTCAGTTAAACCTTTCCTTTATAAATTATACAGCCTCCAGTATTTCTTTATAGCAGTTCGAGAATGGACTAATATAATTATATATATCTTTTATCTTATAATGGGACTCACTGATCTTTCCCTTTTATGTGGGAAGACCTAAGAAAACATTATTATCCCTACATAGGAAGCATTGCACACAAATGTATCAGAGGAGGAAAGAACATTCAAATGCGTGAGTAATAATAGTAATAGTTAATTTTATTAGATGCTAATCTGATACCTGTTATGCTCTAATCATTTTTTGTATATAAATCCCATGACAACCTTATAAAGTAGTCTCAGCATTTTACAGGTGAGGAAAATGAGATAATGAATGGCTTAGAGAATTCCTACCAATTTATATTTGGGGTATAAATCTAAAGGATGTGAGGAATTAAGTGGGCTTTAAAAGCAGTATCCACCGTAATTATTATCCAACAGTAGGTTGGCTGAGAAAGTGAAATGTAAGAATTGTTTTATTACATTCACTTTACAAGCAGTTTTTAAGAATTTGTTGTGTGTCAAATATAAGAATGGCTCTGAAAATACAAAGATAAACAAACCTGAACTTCCTCCTTCAAAATACATTGGATTTATAATTATCTATTACATAATTAGTATGTAATAAAAATATTATACAAATATGATATTGCAGAAACAATTATTTAAGATTTTGTGTTATAAAAATGGGTTTCTACAAAATTCGCACAGAAACCCTACCCAATGCAGGTAAGGATGGACATGGATGGAAAGCTAGGTAGGAACAGAATAATGTTTAAAATCAAGATTAAAAGTTAAATAGGACTTTTCCACACAGAAAGAGAAGGCATGGAGTATAGGTATAAAAAGAGCATAATATGTCGGGCTATGGAAAGGTCAGTCTTAGGGATGAGAAGCAATTCTAACTGGAGCACAGCATGAAAGCTGTTAACGGCTAAGTGCCAACTGGCATGACTGGCAGTGTGGTGTGTGTTTAGATTGAGAGAGGCCTTACGTGGTATGATTACATGAACTTATCACAGAGAGTTCCTGACCCCACTTAAGTTTTAGCAAGATAACTCTGCAGGCAGTGAGAAAATATAGTGTGAATGGTTAGATCCTGAAGTCAGGGAAGCCAGCTCTGGTGTTCAAAATGGACAGCTTGAAAGACCTAAAGCAGTGACAGTGAAAAAGGAAGGAGAAATCAAAAGTCCAGAGGCTTAGTAGGAATTGAATTGTTCTAACAGGAGTTCAGTTGGCTGTAGTAAGTGAGGAAGAGTCAGAAGTCAAAGGCAATAGTACTATTAACTATTGAAGGGAATTTTACTATTAACTAAAAATTACTGAGTGTTTATAATGTACGGGGTCTTTTCTAAACACTTTAAATATTTTAACTAATTGAGAAGGGTCTTGAGTTTTATGCTTAGATAACTGAATGGTCATTCTCACTATATACATAGAAAATGAGGAAGAAAGAGAGATTTTTGAGAGTAGTGGAAGGTCATGTGCTTGGTTTTGAAAGTATTTGAGAAACCCACTTAGCATTTAGGTGCTGATGTCCACTGTACTGTTTGTAATATGAATCCCATGCTGAGGTGAGATTCAGGGTTAGAGATAGATATTTAGGACTCTTCTTATTTGTAGATTAATGATGCTTCATAGAGCAAGAAGAGAGGAGAGGAAAAAGGTCAGAATTCTTGAAATATAAACTTTTAAGGGGAGAGAGAAAACAAAATATAAAAATAAATAAACTGACATAGAAAGAAAATCAGGAGTGAAAATGAAAGGAAGGAGAGACTTTAAAGAAAGATATTGGCCAGGCACAGTGGCTCACACCTGTAGTCTCAGCATTTTGGAAGGTTGAGGTGGGAGGATGCCTTGAGCTCAGGAGTTGGAGGCTGCAGAAGGCTATGACTGAGCGACTGGACTCCAGTCTGGGCAGTGGAGCAACAGCCTATCTCTAAAAATAAAAATAAAAATAAAAAAGAAGGGAAATATATTGTGGTAAAAATGTCAAATTTTGTATAGAATTAGAGTAGAATGTGAACTGAAAATAAATAAAACTAGAAATTAGAAAGTTATTCTGTATTTTAAGAGTGAGTTTCAGTCTCATGGTGAGTGGGATAAAATAGATGAGAAGGATGGAAATGGAGGCCAAGTGACCATTGCTTCGAGCACCTGGGCACAGAGGAAGGAGTTGGACCTGGAAGGTAAAAACCATGGTATTAATGCAGTTTTGAAAAACATAAAAACTTTAATATATGGCTGAGCAAAAGGAGCCACTGATGATGGAGAAAGCAAAGGGACAGGTAGCGACAGATAGTGACAGAAAGTCAGGAGAGTGAAGAGAGAGATTATGGATGGAGCAGGGTCTGAGAAAGGTCACAGAGTGAAAGGCTGGGTTTATATAACAAAGTGGTATCTCACAGTGTTTATAGCCACAGGGTTTGTGGTCTAATCTTCTTTCTCCCTCTACTCAACTGTATGAACCAAGTCATTACTTAGCCTCTGTAGGCCTCAGTGTCAAGTCTGCCAAATGGGAAGATAATAGTACTATCAATACCTCAGTGCTATTATGAGGTTCAGATGAAATAAAGCTTGCAACGAACAGGTAGCATGACTGCTGGATAAGTGCCCAGTAAGGATTAACTATTATATTCAAGAGAGAAGTGCAAGGAGTCACTGTGGAAAGGGGAAAGGAGTAGCATCATGAATTCTTATGATTAAAGCAGAAGGAAAAGGGATCAAAAATGTTTATAAAGTCTGCCTAACAATGAACCTATATTCTAAATCTATGTGGTACTTGCTTTTATTAGTTTTAAAATATTTTGTGAAGGAATTTAGAAATGTTCTATATCTCCAAGGGCTATTAACACTCAGTTGATTATTGCTAAAGGAAACAAATATCTTGCTTTGTATTCTGAATCACACTGCTCACAAATATTTATTTTCAAAGACTTTTAAATCTCTCAGAATAATATTTCAAGGTATAGCCTTAAGGGAATTATGATTAACTCTTTCTAATACTAAACAGAAGTATGTAATCCTAAAATTTCAGGTTTTTTACTACTTCAACCCTCTTTTCAAAATGCAGCTGCTGTGACATGCTATGAAAATGGCTTCTGTGCTTTGCACCCTCTTTACTCTGCTGTATAGAGACTCTGGGCATTTTGGTAAGAAAAAAAAAACTTCCAGAGGTATCCTCTATTACTAAGAAAAGAATGGATTCCAGGATGTTTTCTTCCATTGTTAGCAAATACTGCCTGTTTTATCTTTCAGACATTTTATCCTCACTGTCATTCAGACTATGTTGAAGTCAAAGTGTAATTTTTTTCTCATATATTGATTCTTCTTTTAGTGTTTTATAAAAAAATTATATGTAATAGACTCAAGCTTTGTGTTCAACCATCATAGTAAATATTGAAAATAGGATCATTCAGCAATAACACCTATTACTAATAGTACATTATATATGATGGGTGGTCTGTGTTTCACAGTGATTTTTACAAATATTACCTTATGCAGTCTATACAAAAGTAAAACACATTATGGCTATATTTCTGGTTTGAAACCTGAGAGGAAGAAAACAAAGTGATTTTCTCCAAGTCAGACTGCACGATTAGAAATGCTAAAGGACTGAAAGCTGCATAGTTCACATTATTAATAAAAAATTAAGGTGTTTTTGAGAGGTGTTGTAAAAATTTACCCATCCATGAAATTATTGGAGAAAAGGATAAACAGAACAATTCCTTACCCCTTCTCTTGGTTTCTTTCACACCACTCTAAATAAACACCTGTAAAGCTATTTATTTTTTAATGTTCAATCTGTGCAGAATGACTTCTTAGTGGTGAAAGCAGTGATTCAATGATCTAGGAATTTCCCTCTTTTTTTTCTTGAAGGTCAACAGAGGTGAGGAAAAAGTTGATTAGATTGCAAATCTATCCTGATTGGGCACAATAAACTAAGCCAACTCTAATAATCTATGATAAGCCAAGTAGACATTCAGTAAAACTCAATAGTTATCAATAAAGTGTGAATAATCAATGTCATGTTGCCACATAAATGTTGTCTAAAGTTTGTATCTTGTCAAGTTACATCACCCTCTTTTTTTCTTTTCAATATACATTGAATTGACAGAAGAAATCATTCTTCCTGAAGGATTCTTCTAAGATTGACACCTTGAAAAATATTTTTCTGGAGAAAAAAATTATGAAGCATATTGTGAATTTTGAGTGTATAATAAGCCTCTGGCATGGTGCTTACACACTTTCCAAGAGAAAAATGTCTAAGTGAGAAGGGGGGCAAATTCTTTGGGCCAAAGGAACTTCCAGTTTAGGGACTACATGTCAAAAGGTTTTCAATAAAAACAAAATTCCCAGAAGTGTGTGGCTACATCCTAAAATAATAATCAGATTACCATTAGAAAATAATTCCTGTATTCTATGGGTTATCCAACCCAGTTATGAGATTGCTGGGTCGAATGGTATTTCTGCCTCTAGGTCTTCTTTGAGGAATTGCCGCACTGTTTTCAACAATTTTTGAACTAATTTACACTCCCACCAACAGTGTCAAAGCATTTCTTTTTCTCCACAACCTCACCAGCATGCAAACTGATGCAGGAACAGAAAACAAAATACCGCATGTTTTCACTTCACTTACAAGTGGGAGCTGAATGATGAGAACACATGGACGCATGGTGGGGAACAACACACATTAGGGCCTGTTGGAGGGTGGGAGGTGGTAGGGGAGAAAGAATTAGGAAGAATAGCCAAGAATGCTGGGCTTAATACCTGTGTGATGGGATGATGTGTGCAGCAAACCACCACGGCACACATTTAACTAACAAACTTAACACATTCTGCACATGTACTCCTGAACTTAAAACAAAAGTTGAAAAAAAATAATATAATTCCTTACACGGCATATCGAATCTCATAATTGAAAAAATGTAAACATAAGTAAACTCTGCTCTAGGAGGCAAATATAGTTTAAGATTGATACACAATTTCAATTTTTCTAGCATCTACTTCAGGACAAGATTAATAAAGACTAGACTTACCATTATGCTTGAAACAATTAAAATAAAACACAAAATGAAAACTAAAGTAAGAAACCAAATAAAATGTATGAAACAACAATTCTTAAGACATTAAATATCAGCCAATGAAGGACAGTGATCTGAGAAATAAAAAATAAGTTAGGAGCCTTAAGTTTGACTAATCTTACTGACTAGAGATTCCTTAGGACATGGTGAAGAGAAAACGTATTAGGTAGAATCCTGAGGTTTCTGAGAGTTGAAAAAATTAGTTGTTGAAAGTAATGGAAAATGAACTCCATGAGTTTGTATGGCAGAGTACTGGAAATGGAAAGATTGCATAGGCAGAGCACTCCAGAGATCTGAAGAGGATCCCTTTGAGTCTTTACCCAACAAAACTACCTGGGTTAAGGAAAGTACAATGCCTCATAATTCACAGAACATTGAGTGGCGTTCTCCTAACATTCTGTGTCCATATTGGGGCAAAATAAGACTGAAACTAAACACATATCTGATCTGCAAAACCAAGATTAAAAGCAAGATGCAAAGGGTTCAAACTGGTTTGCAAATAATTTTGTATCTCAGGACTAAAATAATAATATTTGTATTAATACTAAAATATCCAGAATCCCAAGATGATTAAAAAAATGAAAGAAATTCAAAAATTACAAATAATCTCTAAGCAATCACCAATGAGAACCAACACAAATCAGCCAGAGAGGACTGGAATAAATAACTAACCCTTCAATGCAAAGACATAGATATATATCCACAAGAAACTATTGCAAACAGAAAAGCATGACCTCAAATGGACAACACAAGTAATCAGTAACTGACCCTAACAAGACTGTGATATGTGAGCTCTCTTGCCAAGAATTCAACAAAGCAGTTATAAGGAAACTCAATGACCTCCATTATAAGACAGAAATGCAACTAAAAAAGGTAACAAAGAGATTGATATAATTACAGAACCAAACATAAATCCTGAAACAGAGAAACACATTTGCTGAGGTGAGAAACTTAAAAATACATAGGGGAGGGGCCCAAAGTGGCTCCAGCCTGATGTCGTGGCGCTTGAGAAGGCGAGGCCATGAGTTCAAGGCCAACCTGAGCAGCCTTACAAGCTCTCATTGATTGGCAATAAATAAATAAATTAATTAATTAAAAAGAATAAAAATAAAAAAAAAATACATAGGAGAGAAAAAAGAACAAAAATAAAAACTACAAAAAATAACCTGCGAAATATAGAAAATTACCTCAAAAGACCAAATCTAAAGACTATTGCTGTTTAAGAAGAATTTGAACAAGAAAAAGGGGTAGAAACACATTCAAAGAAATAATAACAGAAAAATTCTCAAAACATGTGGAAGGTGTAAATACCCATGTACGAAAGGAAGGAGAACACCAAACAGGCTTTATCCCAGTAAGACTACCCCATACCATATAATAATCAAATTATCAAAGGTCAAGGACCAAGAGAAGATCATAAAAGCAGCAAGAGAAATGAAGTAAAGAATATATTTAAAACGCTCTAATTTGTATAGCAACAGACTTCTCAATGAAAACCCAGAGGGAGTGGGATGACATTTTCAAAGCACTGAAAGAAAAAAATGCCATCTAGGAATACTGTATTAAGCAAAGCTATTTTTCAAATATGAGTAAGATATAAACTCTTTCCTAAATAATGAAAGCTGAGAAAATATACCACTACTAGACCTGTCTTAAAAGAAGTGCTAAAGGGAGTTATTAAGTCTGAAAGAAAAAAAAGTTACAGTGCAAAAAGGAAAAAAAAAAAAAGGTAAAAATCCATTCATAAAATTAAGTACCCAGACAAACCTAGAATACTCTAATATTGTAATTGTTATATGGAATCCACTTGTAACTCCACTATGAAGACAAAAAACTAATCTATCAAAGACAATAATAGCTACAGCAATTATTAAAAGATAGGCAATACAAAATACATAAATGGAGGGAAAAAAAGAAAGCATGAGGTAATGGAATTCAAGTGTAGGTGAATTTATTTTTAGTTTAGTTTTGTTGTCTTTCCTTCCCTTTTTTGTGATCTAAGATAAGTTGTCATCTCTTTTAAATAACTTGTTAAATCTATAAGATGTTTTCTGTGAGCCTTATGGTAACTGCAACACAAAAACCTATAATAGATATGCTAAATATAAAAAGCAACAAATTCAAACATACTACCAGAGAAAAACAACCACAAAAGAAGACAGTAAAGAAAAGAAGAAACAAATTATAAAACAGCCAGAAAATAAGCAACAAAATGGCAATATAAGTGTTTACTTATAACACTGAATATAGCACTGGATGTAACTCTACTTATAACACTGAATGTAATTTTACTAATGACACTGAATGTCTCTAATAAAAATACATAGAGTAGTTAACTGGATTAAAAGAAGAGGACAACTATATACTACCTAAAAGAAATCTTCCTTACCTACAAATACACACACACAGACTGAAAGTGAAGAGACATAAGAAGCTATTTTGAAAAAGTGGAAACCAAAAAGAAAAAAAACAGAAATATCTATACTTATAGCTGATAAAATAGACTACAAGTGAAATACTATAAAAAGAGACAAAGAATGTCAGAATATAATGACAAACAGGCTAATTCAGATAGCGGATATATTCATATAGACATCTATGCACCCCACACAGGAGCAGCCATGTGTACAAAGTAAACATTAGTAAGTCTAACGTTAAGCAGAGACAGGTTTCAGTATAGTAAGAGTAAGGGACAAAAAAAATCAACAAAGAATTATCTGAGTTAAAATACACACTAGACCCATAACATTTCACCCAACTGTATCAGAATATACATTCTTTTCATGTGTACATGGAATATTCTCCAGAATAGACCATATATCAGACCACAAAACAAGTCTCAAGAAATTGGAAAGAGTAGAAGTTATATCAAGTGTCTTTTCTTACAACAGAGGGTTAAAACTAGAAATCAGTAACCAGAGGAACTTCAGAAACTGCACAAACATATAAAAATTAAACAATATGCTCCTAAGTGATCAATGGGTCATAAAAAAATTTAAAAGGATATTCTAAAAATTATTGAAACAAATAGAAATGGAGATGCAACATGTCAAAATCTATGGGATACAACAGAAGATAGAAGTTTATGGCAATAAATGACTATATCAAAGAAGTGAAAAGACTTCAGACCAAACAAGCTAATGATGGCCCTGAAGGAACTGGAAAAGCAATAATAAATAAAACCAAAATTAGTACAAGGAAAGAAATAATAAAAATTGGAGCAGAATAAAATTGGAACTGAGATAAAAAAGAAAAGTCAACAAAACAAAAAGTTGGGTTTTTGAAAAGATAAACAAAATCAACAAACCTGTAACTGCACTAAGAGAAAAAGAGAGTAGACCCAATTAAGTAAAATTAGAAATGAAAAATGAGACATAACAACGAATTACGGACATATACAGAGTCATTAGAGACATAGGAACAATGATACACCAATAAAATGAAAAACCTAGAAGAAATGAATAATTCCCTGACACATACAACCTACCAAGATTGAACCAAGAAGGGATAGAAAACCTCAATAAACCAATAATGATTAACAAGATTAAAGTAATAATAAAAAGTCTCTCATCAAAGAAGAGCCCAGGACCTGATAGCTTAAATGCTATATTCTACCAAACATTAAATAAAGAACAAATTCTACTCAAACTCGTTAAACAAATTAAAGGTGAGGGAATACTTCTAAACTTATTTTATGAAGCCATGATTACCAAAATCAGACAAACACACAACAACAACAACAACAACAACAAAAGAAAGCTACAGGTCAAAATTACTGATGAAAATAAATGCAAGATTCCTCAACAAAATAATAGCAAACTGAATTCAACAGGATGGTAAAAAGTGAGCCCAGATCGTGCCACTGCACTCCAGCCTGGGTGACAGAGCAAGACTCTGCCTCAAAAAGAAAAAAAAAAAAAAAAAATTCACCATGATCAAGTGAGATTTGTCCCAGGAATGCAAAATTGTCTAATACATTCAAGATAATAAATGTGATATTTTATATTCCCAAAACTTTTATCACTTTTATTCACTTTCACTACTTTCATTCAGCATAATACTGAAAGTCCTGGCAAGAAAAATTAGGCAAGAGAAAGAGATATAAGGCATCCAAATTGGACCAAAAGAAGGCAAACTGGCTTTGTGCACAGATTACTTAATCTTATATTTGGGAAACATAAAGACCTTACAAAATAAATGTTAAAACCAATAAAAAAAATTCAGTAAAGTCGCAGGATCCAAAACCGACATACAAAAACCAAGGTACAAATGTAGCATTTCTATAAGCCAAGAATAAGCAATCTGAAAAAGAAGTCAAGAAAGTAATCCCATTTACAATAGCTACAAAGAATATAAAATACCTAGGAAACAATTTAACCAAAGAAATAGTAAAAGATCTATACAAGAAAAAGTATAAAACATTGATGAAAGAAATTAAAGAGGACATAAAAAACTGGAAAAAAAAGTTCCATACTTATGGATTGGAAGACTGAATATTGCTAAAATTACAATACTACTATCCAAAGCAATTTACAGATTTAATGCAATCCCTGTAAAAATACCAAGAACATTCTTCACAGGAACAGAAAAAACAGGCTGGGTGCAGTGGCTTGCACCTGTAATCTCAGCACTTTGGGAGGAAGAGATGGGCAGATTGCATGGGGCCAGAGTTTGAGACATCCTGGCTAACATGGTGAAACCTCGTCTCTACTAAAATTACAAAAATTACAGGCGTGGTGGTACATGCCTGTAATCCCAGCTACATCAAGAGGCTGAGGCAGGAGAATTGCTTGAACCCAGGAGGTGGAGGTTGCAGTGAGATGAGATGGCACCACTGCACTCCCGCCTGGGTGACATAGTGAGACACTGTCTCAAAAAAACAAGGAATAGAAAAACAATTATATGGAACCACAAAAGACCCGGAATACTCAAAGCAATCCTGAACAAAAAGAACAAAGCTGCAGGCAACACACTACTTGACTTTAAAATATACAAGACAGCTATAGGTACCAAATCTGTAAGGTACTGGTATAAAAACAGATGCATAGACCAATGGAGCTGAATCAGGAAACTGGATATAAATCCATACATTTATAGCCAACTCAATAGTACCAAGAACATACAATAAGGAAAAGACAATCTCTTCAAAAAATAGTGCTGCAAAGCTGAATAACCATAAGCATAAAAATGGAATTAGATCCCTATCTCTCACTATATAAAAAAATAAAAATCTCTCACCATATAAAAAAATCAAAAATCAAAATTTAAAAATTGTATCTAAGTTTTAAATCTAAACCCGAAACTATGAAACCGCTAAAACATTGGGGAAATGTTGTAGTATATTGTTCTGGACAAAGATATTTCGTGTAACACCTCAAAAGCACAGGCAACAAAAGCAAAAATAAACAAATGGGTTTATATTAAGCTAAAAAGCTTCTATACAGCAAAGGAAACAATCAAAGAAGTGAAGAACCAACTCACAGCATGGGAGAAGATATTTGCAGAGTAACCATCTGACAAGGGATGAATAAGAAGAATATGTAAGAAGCTCAGGAAACTCAATAGCAAATAAGCACCCCAAAAGACCCCACACAATATTTGATTTAAAATGGGCAAAAAATCTAAAACATTTCTGAAATAAGACATGCAAATGACTAAGAGGTATATTTATAAAAGCTTAACATTACTGATCATAAAAAATGCAAATCAAAACCAAAATGATGTATTTTCTCACCCCAGTTACAATGGCTTTTATCAAAAAGCTGGTAGTAACAGATACTGATAAAGATGTTGAGAAAGGGGAATCCTGATACTCTGTTGGTGGGAATGTAACTTATTAGTACAGTCATTATGGAAAACAGTATGGAGTTTCTTCAGAAACTTAAAAATAGAAATCCCATATGATCTAGCAATTCCACTAGCAGGTATATATTTAAAAGAAAGGAAATCAGTCTATCCGAGAGAAATCTGTACTCATTATACTGAAGCACTATTCACAATAGCCAATAAAGGGAATCAACTTAAGTGTCCATCAATGGATAAATGGATAAAGAAAATATGCTATATATACACAATGGAATATTATTCAACTATAAAAGAGAATATAATCCTGTCATTTAAAGTAACATCATTTTCAGCAAACTGACACAAGAACAGAAAATCAAACACCGCATGTTCTCACTCATAGCTGGGTGTTGAACAATGAAAACACATGGAAACAGGGAGGGGAGCATCACACACTGGAGTCTGTTGAGGGGAAATAGGGGAGGGACAGTGGGTGGTGGGGAGTTGGGGAAAGATAGCATTGGGATAAATGCCAGATATATGTGATGGGGAGGAACGCAGCAAATCACACTGCCATGTGTGTACCTATGCAACAATCTTGCATGTCCTTCACATGTACCCCAAAACCCAAAATGCAATAAAAAATTAAATTAAAGAAAAGTAACATGGATGAAATTGGGAGTCATGACATTAGGTTAAATAAGTCAAGCACAGAAAGGCAAACATTGCATGTTTTTACATATATGTGTGAAGTAAAGTAATAGATCTCTTAAAGATAGAGAGTAGATTGGTGGTTACCAGAGGCTGGAAAGGGAAGGGGGAGAAGGATTGATAAAAAGGACAAATATATAGTTAGTTAAAAGATATAAGAACTAACGTTTGATGGTTCAGTAGGGCAACTATAGTTAACATTACTGTACATTCAAAAGAGCTAGAAAAGAATGATTTAAGTGTTCCTAGCATTAAAAAAAAAAATTTTGTGTGTGTTTAAAAGATCAAATTATAAAGATTTATAATTTGATTTATAAATTAATATAAATTGTAAAGGTTATAAAATATACTTAAAGATTATGAAGATGAAATAGGGTAACTGGAATACACATAACCTTAAATATATCTATACACACACACACACACACACACACACACACACATATATATACACACATATATATATACACACACACATAGCCTTAAGTATATGTATGTATACAATCTTAAATATCTATATATATTTAAGGTTCTCTTTCTATATATACATATATATTTAAGGTTATGTGTGTGTATGTATATATACATATAAAAGGTTACATATATCCCAATTACCTTAATTTTATCCTTATACATTATATGAATATATCAAATTATCACATGTACCCTGAAAACATATGCATGTGTTATGTATAAATAAAAATAAGAAAAATATGTATGTGTACTACAAATCCTAAGTAATCACTAAATAAATTAAAAATACTAAAAAAGTTATAGTTTATAAGCTAAAATTTAAATAAATTGAAATATTAAACAAATTAATTCAAGAGCAGGCAAAAAGAAAAAAACCAGGAACAAAGAAAAAAAAATGGGAAAAATAGAAAGCAAAAAGCAACATATCAGTATTCACTTTACATAGACATGGCCTAAAACTTTCAGGTGAATATAAGAGACTGTTAAGATTAAAGACCTAGACTCAACTATATACGTTCTCTAAGAAATCCAGCTGAAACATAAATATCCAAATATGTTGGTTTTTTGATTTAAAAATTCTTTTAATAGGTTTTTGGGGAACAGTGTGTGTTTGGTTACATGAATAAGTTCCTTAGTAGTAATTTTTGAGATTTTTGTGCAACCACCACCCAAGCAGTGTACACTGTACCCAATGTGTAGTCTTTTGTCCCTTATCACCCACCACCCTTTTCCCTGAGTCCCTGAAGTCCAATGTATCATTCTTATGCCTTTGTGACCTCACAGCTTAGCTCCCACATATGATTGAGAATGTATGATGCTTGGTTTTCCATTGCTAAGTTACTTTAATTAAAATAATAGTATCCAGTTCCATCTTGGTTGTATCAAATGCCATTATTTTGTTTCTTTTTATGGCTGAGTAGTATCCCATGTTGTGTGTATAACTATATAGATAGATGATAGATAGATAGATAGATAGATAGATAGATAGATAGATAGATATAGATAGATAGATTGAATATATACATGTTATATGTATAGATAGATTGATTGAATGTATATAGATTGATTCCATTCAATCTATAGATTGCTTTCGGCAGTATGGTCATTTTCACAATATTGATTCTTCTTATCTAACTTCTTATATATCACACTTTTTAAAATCTACTGATTGATTGATGGGCATTTGGGCTGATTCAATATTTTTTGCAATTGCAAATTGTGCTGCTATAAACATGTGTGTGAAAGTATCTTTTTCATATAATGACTTTTTTCCTCTCTGTTGATACTTAGAAGTGGGATTACCAGATCAAATGGTAGATCTACTTTTAGTTCTTTAAGGAATCTCCACACTGTTTTCCATGGAGGTTGCACTAGTTTACATTCTCACCAACAGTGTACAAGTATTCTGTTTTCACCACATCCACACCAACATCTATTATTTTATTTTTATTTTTTTGATTATGGCCATTCTTGCAGGAATAAGGTGGTATTGTTGTGGTTTTGATTTGCATTTCCCTGATTATTAGTGAAGTTCAGCATTTTTCCATGCTTGTTGGCCATTTGTATATCTTCCTTAGAGAATTGTCTATTTATATCCTTAGCCCACTCTGATGGGATTGTTTGTTTCTTTTTTTGATAATTTGTTTGATTTGCTTGATGATTTTTTTTGTAGATTCTGGAGAGAAGTCCTTGTTGAATGTATAGATTGTGAAAATTTTATCCCACTCTGTGGGTTTTCTGTTCACTCTGCTGATTATTTCTTTTGACGAGCAGAACCTTTTTAGTTTAATGAAGTCCAATCTGTTTATCTTTGTTTTTGTTGTATTTTCTTTTGGGTTCCTGGTCATGAAGACTTTGTCTAAGCCAATGTCTAGAGGTTTTTTTGATGTTATCTTCTAGAATCTTTACAGTCTTAGATCTTGGATTTAAGTCTTTGATCCATCTTGAGTTGATTTTTGTATAAGGTGAGAGTGAGAATCCAGTTTCATTCTTCTGCATGTGGTTTGCCAATTATCTCAGCACCATTTGTAGAATGGAGTGTCCTATCACCACTATATGTTCTTGTTTGCTTTGTTGAAGATCAGTTGGCTGTAAGTATTTGGCTTTATTTCTGGGTTATCTATTGTGGTCCATTGGTCTATATCCCTTTTTTATACCATTACCGTGCTGTTTTGGTGACTATGGCCCTATAACATAGTTTGAAGTCAGGCAACGTGATGCCTCTAGATTTGTTCTTTTTGCTTAGTCCTGCTTTGGCTATGCGGTCCCTTTTTTGATTCCATATGAATTTCAGGATTGATATTTCTACTTCTGAGGAGAATGATGGTCATATTTTGATGGGAATTGCATTCACTCTATAGATTGCTTTTGGCAGTATAGTCATTTTTACAATATTGATTCTTCTCATCCATGTGCATGGGAAGTGTTTCTATTTGGTCATCTATATTTTCTTTCAGCAGTGTTTTGTTGTTTTTCTTGTAGACATCTTTTATGTCCTTGATTAGAAATATTCCTATGTATTTTAACTTTTTTGCAGCTATTGTGAAAGGGATTGAGTTCTTTATTTCATTCCTAGCTTGGTTGCTGTTGGTGTATAGCAGAGCTACTGATTTCTGTACATAAATTTTGTATCCTGAAATTTGTTGAATTCATTTACCAGTTCTAGGAGCTTCTTGGATGATTCTTTAAGGTTTTCTAGTTATACAATCATATCACTAGCAAACAGCAACAGTTTGACTTCCTCTTTACCAATTTGGATGCCCTTTATTTCTTTCTCTTGCCTGATTGCTCTGGCTAGGATTCCCAGTACTACGTTGAATAGAAGTGGTTAAAGTGGGCATCCATATCTTGTTTCAGTTCTTAGGGGGCATGCTTTCAACTTTTCCCTGTTCAGTATAATGTAGGCTGTGGGTTTGTCATAGATGGCTTTTATTACCTTAAGATATGTCTTATTTTGCTAAGGCCAATTTTGTCTACTGTTAAATCATAAGTGGATGCTGGATTTTGTCAAATGTTTTCTCTGACTACTGAGATGATCATGTAACTTTTAATTATTTAGTGTATCACATTTGTTGACTTGCTGATATTAAACCACTCCTGCATCCTTGGTATGAAACCCCCTTAATCATGGTGAATTATCTGTTTGATATGCTGTTGGATTTGTTGTAATTTGTTGAGAATTTTTGCATTGATTTTGCATTGATCAGGGATATTGGCCTGAAGTTTTGTTATGTCCTTTCCTGGTTTTGGTATTAGGGCGATACTGACTTCACAGAATGATTTAGGGAGGAGTCCCTCTTTATCTATCTTTTGGAGTTGTTTCAATAGCATTGGTACCAATTCTTCTTTGAAGTCTGATACAATTCAGCTGTGAATCCATCTGATCCTGTACATTTTCTTTTTATGGCAATTTTTAAATTACCATGTCAATTTCACTGCTTGTTATTGGTATTTTCTGAAATTTCATATCTTCCTGGTTTAATCTAGGAGGGTTGTATATTTCCAGGAATTTATTCATCTTCTCTAGGTTTTTCAGTTTATGTGCATAAAGGTGCTCATAGTAGCTTTGAATACTCTTTTGTATTTCTGTGGTATCAGTTGTAATAACTCCCATTTCATTTTTAATTGAGCTTATTTGAATCTTCTCTCTTCTTTTCTTGGTTAATCACACTAATAATCTATCAATTTATTTTATCTTTTCAAACAACACACTTTTTGTTTCATTTATCTTGTGAGGATTTTTTCCTTTTGTTTCCATTTCATAATTCTGCCCCATCTTCGTTATTTCTTTTCTTTTGTTGAGTTTGGGTTTGGATTCTTCTTGTTTCTCCACTTCTGTGACACGTGAACTTAGATTGTCTATTTAGGCTCTTTCAGACTTTTTGACGTAGGCATTTAATGCTATGAACTTTCCTTTTAGCATCACTTTCGCTGTATCCCAGAGGTTTTGATAGTTGTGTCATTATCATCATTCAGTTCAAAATTGTTTTAATTTTTATCTTGATTTCATTGTTGACCCACAATCATTCAGCAGCGGGTTATTTAATTTTCATATATTTGCATAATTTTGAGGGTTTCTTTTGGAGTTGATTTCCAATTTTATTCCACTGTGGTCTGAGAGAGTACTTAATATGATTTTGATTTTCTTAAATTTACTGTGACTTGTTTTGTAGCCTATCATATGGTCTATGTTGGAGAATGCTTCATGTGCTGCAGAATAGAATATATATTCTGCAATTGTTGGGTAGAATGTTCTGTAAATATAAGTAAGTCCATTTGTTGTAGGGTATAGTTTAAGTCCATTGTTTATTTGTTGACTTTCTTTGTTGATGAACTGTCTAGTGCTGTTAGTGGAGTATTAAAGTCCCTCACTATTACTGTGTTGCCATCTATCTCATTCCCTAAGTCTAACAGTCATTGCTTTATAAATTTGGAAGCTCCAGTGTTAGCTCTCTATATATATTTAGAATGTGATATTTTCCTGTTGGGCTATTCCTTATATCATTAAATAATCTCCCTCATCGTCTTTTTAAATTGCTTTTCCTTTAAAGTTTGTTCTGTCTGATATAAGAAAGCTACTCCTGCTCACTTTGGTGTTTATTTTTGTGGAATATCTTTTTCTACCACTTTACCTCAAGTGTATGTGAGTCTTTATGTGTTAGGCGGGTTTCCTTAAGACAGCAGAAACTTGGTTGGTGAATTCTTAACAATTCTGCCATTCTGTATCTTTTAATTGGAACATTTAGGTCATTTATAATCAATGTCACTATTGAGATGTGAAGTACTAATCTATTCATTGTGTTGTTTGTTGCATAAATACCTTGTTTTTTTTTTGAACTGTGTTATTGTTTTATAGGTCTTGTGAGATTTATGCTTTAAAGAGGTTCTATTTTGGTGTATTTTGAGGATTTAAGATTTAGAGCTCTTTTTAGCAATTCTTGTAGTGCTGGTTTAGTAGTGGTGAATTCTCTTAGCATTTACTGTATCTTTTTTTTTTTCATTTATGAAGCTTAGTTTCACTGGATACAAAAATATTGGATGATTATTGTTTTGTTTAAGGGGGCTAAAGATAGGACCCCAATCACTTCTAGCTCATAGAGTTTCTGTTGAGAAATCTGCTGTTAATCTGATAGGTTTTCCTTTATAGGTTACCTGATGCTTTTGCCTCATAGCTCTTAAGATTCTTTCCTTTGTGTTGACTTTAGATAGCCTTATGATTATGTTCCTAGGTGATGATCTTTTTGCAATGAATTTCCCAGGTGTTTGTTGAGCTCCTTGTATTTGGATATCTAGATTTCTAGAAAGGCTAGGGACATTTTCCTCAATTATTCCCTTAAAGAGGTTTTCTAAACTTTTAGATTTCTCTTCTGAATAAACCAATTATTCCTAGATTTGGATGTTTAACAGTTCCAAACTTCTTGGAAGCTTTGTTCATTTTTTTATTTTATATTTTTTCTTTTTGTTGGATTGGGTTAATTCAAAAGGCTTGTCTTTGAGCTCTGAAGTTGTTTTTCTGCTTGTTTAATTCTCTTGCTGAGACTTTCAAATTCATTTTGTATTCTCTAAGTGTGTCTTTAATTTCAAGAAGTTGTGATTGTTTTTGCTTATGTTATCCATTTCACTGAATAACTTTCCTTTCATATCCCATATCATGTTTTTGATTTCTTTATGTTTGACTTTATTTTTCTCTGGTGCCTCTTTGATTAGCTTAATAATTGACCTGAATTCATTTTCTGGCAATTCAGAGATTTCATCTTGGTTTGGGTCCATTGCTGGTGACTTGACATGATCTTTTGGGGGTTTGAAGAATTTTTTTTGTCATATTACTGAACTGTTTTTATGGTATCTTCTCATTTTCTGGTTCCTTCTCTGACCATGTCAGAGAAAAGATCTAGGATTAATGGGCTGCCATTCAGAGTATTTTGTCCCACAGGGTGCTCCCTTGATGCGGTGTTCTCCCCCTTCTCCTAGGAATGGGGCTTTGTGTGTGCCAAACTGTAGTGATAATTTTTGTTTTTCTGGGTCTAGCCCACCCAGCAGAGCTACTGGGATCCAGGCTGGTACTGGGGGTGTCTGCAAAGAGTCTTGTGATGTAATCCACCTTCAGGTGCTGTGGATACCAGCACCTGCTTTGGTGGAGGTAGCAGGGAAGTGAAGTGGACTCTGTGAGGGTCCTTGGTTGTGTTTTTGTTTAGTGTGCTGGCTTTGTGTTGGTTGGCCTCCAGTGGGGAAGTTGTGCATTTGATAGCCCATCACCTGTGGCCCTACAGAGAGGATGCAAACTTGCCCTAGGGACACTTAGTTCAATCCTCAGGTTTCTCAGGTGATGGGCAGGGCCATATAGCTCCCAAGAGATTATGACCTTTGTCTTCAGCTACCAGGGTTGGTAGATAAATACCACAGGGTGGGGGCAGGGATAGGCATATCTGAGTTCAGCCCCTCCTTGGGCAAGGCTTTCTGTGGCTTATGTGGGGGATGAAGTGTGGTTCCCAGTCCAATGAAGTTATGTTCCCAGGGGGATTACAGCTGCCTCTGCTTAGTCATACAGGTTGCTAGGGAAGTGGGGGAAAGCCAGCAGTCACAGGCCTCACCCTGTTCCCAGCAGCCTGTAGTCCTAAAGGCTGGTCTCACTCCCACTGTGACCCCACAGCAGCACTGAGTCTATTTCCAGGCAGCCAGTGACCAGGGCTGAGAATTGGCCCTAGACAATTGGCCCTAGACCAAGAGCCTCCTCATTGAAAAAGCAAGCAGGCTCACAGGTTTTCAGTATCTCAGGGAGCCTTCAGCGATGATCCAATTCCTTCAAAAGGTGTATGAATTCTCTCATCTTTTCTGTTATGTTCTTGTAGTAGTTCTTGGAGTAAAAGCTGAGGACATGAGCCTCCACATGCTGCTCTGTCCCTCCAAGTGGGAGCTGCAAGCTAGTCCTGCCTCCTATCTGCCATCTTAATCCACTATCCCTAAATATGTTAAAATGAAAGAAATGAAAAAGTATAAACCATGCAAGCATTAACAACAACAACAAAACAAGCTGTGTGGGCTATTTTAATATTAGACAAAATAGATTTCAGAGTAAAGAACATTACCGTGGGTGAAAAGGGTCAATTTATCAGGAGAATATAACAAACCTAAAAGGTTAATGTGCATAAAAATGAAGAAAAATGCATAGGTCAAAAATAATAGAATTGCACTGAGAAGCAGACAAATGCACAATTATGGTTAGAGATTTCAAGATTCCTGTCTCAATGATTGACAGGACAGAGAGAAAATCAGTAAGGATATAAAAGAGGTGAACAACAGTATAATTCATTTCCCCTAATAGACATTTATGGAACACCCCACTGTACCACAGCAGATTGTATATTATTTTTAAGGGCATCCAAAGCATTTACCAAGAGAGACTATACTCTAAGTTACAAAGTAAGTCTCAACAAATCTAAAATATTTAAAATCATGCAATGTATATTCTTTAACCACAATATGGTTAAATTCTAAATGAGTAACCATATATGTGGAAAATCCTCAAATATTCGAAACTAAATAAGATATGCCTAAATAACCCATGGATCAAACAAAAAAATCAAAAGAAGTTTTAAAGCATGTTAAACTGATTGAAAAGATAAATTTGGGCCAATATTTGCCTCCAGGGACATAACCTTAATTATTTGCTTTGAAATGACCATGTTTACATTTGCCTTTTCATTTATTTAGTCGTTTTGCATCAATCTTTCAGGTGTTGCATCCTCTGTCTGGCCACACTAATACTGCTTGAAACAGTAGAAGGTCTGTGGAGTACTGAGGGACTATATAACATAAAAAGGATTCAACCATGACATGAGTCATGAACTCACTAAACATGTATTAATAGATACTTTGTACATAAAATGATGGGATTTTTTGTAGCTTCTGCTTAAAAACTCTTTCAATGCCATTTCCAGATATGATACGGATCTCATTTTAAATTCTTATCACAACAGTTGAGCTGTTTAGACTTATTTTAATTATGGAGAATGATTGGTAATGGTGATCATGTTCTACAGATCGTATATATACATCAATTTGACCTTTTAGTTTTCTATTCATTCACATTAGATACTAAAGAACAATAACGTTTTGTGACTGGCACCTGGGCATTGTCACATCTGTTTTTATTCTCAGCAATAAAAAACATCATTTATGTGCAAACTATAGCCATATTTTCTCAAATTTTCTCTGTGATTTACATGATTAACTTATTTAATGAGGCAGAAAGAAGGTCTCTTGAATGGTGCTTAGTGGCAAATAATGTGTGACTGGATAAATAGCAACTGTGCATCCATCTCTCTGACTTCCTGTTATTATCTACCAGCAGGAATAAATTTAAAAACCTAATTCCCTTGTTATATTAATGTGTACACATTTTTACAATGTGTCACCACCTATAACAAACTTGATGCTTAGGTGTCTGGCTTACCTTTACTTAATTGGCGATTGAATCTTTACATAAGTTAAAATCTGTGATTGTAATAAATCTTATTTAAACTTGCAAAAATTAATTATAAATGACAATGTCATGAAGATAAACATAAAAATATTCAATTATGTTTTATTTTAGCAAAATGAAGAAGTAGATAACAAACTGAAAAGTCACTAGTAAGTTCTGGAAGACCTACTATCCATGGTTACAGTACTCATACCATATTTTAAATATCCATTTTATTGTCTTTAAAAACTTTTTTATTGATTAGTAGATGTAAACTACGATAATTTAATACAGTCATATAATGTATTGTAAAGGCCATATCAGTGTAACTTGGAATATCCTTCACTTTTTTTTTATTATACTTCAAGTTCTTTTTTTATTCCACATGTGTAGAATGTGCAGCTTTGTTACATAGGTATACATGTGCCATGATGGTCTGCTGCACCCATCAACCTGCTATCTACATTAGGGATTTCTCCTACTGCTATCACTTCCCTAGTCCCTCACCCCCCGACAGGCCCTGGTGTGTGAAAAGATATCCATCACTTTAAGTATTTGTCTTTTCTTTATGCTAATAACATTTAAATTATTTTCTTCTAGCTATTTTGAAGTGTACTATAGACCACTGTCAACTATAGTCACCCTACTAATACATCAAACACTAGATCTTATTTCTTTTATCAAATTGTATATTTGTACCATTAGTTAACTTCTCTTCATGCTACCCTTCCCAGCCTCTGGTAATCACAAATCATCATGAGATCCACCCTTTTAGCTCCAATATATGAGTGAGAACTCTGGCAGGCAAACTGACCTTGCTAAGTATCTTAGCAATTGTACCTTCAATACAAAGCACAGTTTCAGACATTGAGTAAGTTGTAAGACAAGTTTTAAAAATACTTGTTTGACGAATTTGATGAATAAACTAATAACTACAAATATATAGTTATATGCCTATATAATAAACTAATATTCTGCATTATGTAATAAACTAATACTATATACATAATATTTATATGTACTATTGTAAACATATATAATTTTATATATTGTTATAGTACTGGAATAAATCAAGTCTACAGGTTTGGAAATGCCAATAGAATACTTTTACAATTTAAGTTTATTCATTAATCTCTCTTTCTATAAAAACATTTTGGTCAATAGCTACATGGATATAAAATGTTTATATTTTCAATAATTTGTGGTTCTTTTGAGAATTATATAAGCTTTTAAACTTATGTGTGCATTATTCACATTCTCTAAATGACATAATTACTTTGAACTCTTGATTTCTTTATGTTTTTAGCATATTTAACTGATAAACTAAAGACTTCACAAAATTTACTTCTTTTTTGTTTGTGTTTTGTTTTGTTTTGGGACTTTTACTTTAGATTTAGAGATGCATGTGCAAATTTGTTCTATAGGTAAACTGTATGTCATGGAGGGCGTGTTGGTGTTTGTATATATATTATTTCATTATTCAGGTAATAAGCACAGTACTCAATAGGTATTTTTTCCTATCCTCTCTTTCCTCCTACCCTCCACCCTCAAGTAGGCCCCTGCATCTATGCTTCCCCTTTTTGTGTCCATGTGTTCTCATTTATTTGTTCCCATAAGTGAGAACATTCAGTATTTGGTTTTTCATTCCTTCATTAGTTTCCTTGGGATAGTGACCTCCAGCTTCATCTTTGTTGCTGCAAAGGAAATGATTTCATTGATTTTTATAGCTACAGAGTATTCCATGGTGTATATGTACCACATTTTCTTTATCCACTCTACTGTTGATGGGCATCTAGGTTGAGTCCATGTCTTTGCTATTGTGAATAGTGCTGCAGTGAACATATGGACACATATTCCTTTATGGCACAACAATGTATAGTCCTTTGAGTATATACCCAATAATGAGATTGCTGGGTCAAATGATAATTTCACTTTAAGTTCTTCGAGGAATCGCCACACTGCTTTTGAGTTCTTTGAGGAATTACCACACTGCTTTTGAGTTCTTTGAGGAATCATCACACTGTTTTCCACAATGACTGAACTAATTTTCTCTCCCACCAGCAGTATATAAGCATTCCGTTTTCTCTGCAATCTTGCCAGCATCTGTTAATTTTTGACTTTTTAATTGTCACCATTATGGCCAATATGAGATGGTATCTCATTGTGGTACTGATTTGCATTTCTCTAATGATTAGTGATGTTGAATATTTTTTCATATTCTTCTTGGCCACATAAATGACTTCTTTTAGTAAGTGTCTGTTCCTGTTCTTTGCCCATTTTATAGTGGGGTTATTTTTTTCTTGCACATTTGTTTAACTGTCTTAGGAATTATATATGCTAGACCTTTGTTGTATGCAAAGTTTGTAAATGTTTTCTCACAATCTGTAGGTTGCCTGTCTATTAATAGTTTATTTTGCTGTGCAGAAGCTCTTTAGTTCAATTAGATGCCATTTGTCAATTTTTGTTTTCGTAGTAATTGCTTTGGGACTCTTTGTCACAAAATCCTTGCTAGGCCCTATGTCCAGAATAGTATTTCCTTGGTTATCTTTCAGGGGTTTTATAGTTTTAGGTTTTACATTTAAGTTTTAATCCATCTTGAATTTATTTTTATATATGGTATAAGGAAGGGGTCAGTTTCAATCCTCTGCATATAGCTAACCAGTTATCCCAGCACTATTTATTGAATAAAGTGTCCTCTCTCCATTGCTTATTTTTGTCAGCTTTGTCTAAAATCTGATGGTTGCAGGTGATAGGTGATCTGTTCTGTTGCACTGGTCTAGGTGTCTTTTGTTTTTTTCCAAGTCTCATGCTGTTGTGGTTACTATACCATTCTATACCATTGTAGTATAGTTTGAAGTCAGGTGACATGATGCTTCTAGCTTTGTTCCTTCTGCTTATGATTGCCTTAGCTCTTTGGTCTCTTTTTTGATTTCACATGAATTTTAAAATAGTGTCGTCTAATTCTGTGAAGAATGTCTTTTATAGTTTAGTAGGAATAGCATTGAATACATAAATTGCTTTGGGCAGTATGGCCATTTCAATTATATTGATTCCTCTTATCCATGAGCATAGAATGTTTTTCCATTTGTTTGTGTCATCTCTGATTAATTTGAGCAGTGTTTTGTAATTCTTGTCCTAGAGGTCTTTCACTTCCCTCATTAGCTGTATTCTTAGGTATTTTATTCTTTTTGTGGTGATTGTGAATAGGACTGCATTCTTGACTCAGCTCTCAGCTTGGATGTTGTTAGTGTTTAGAAATGCACTCGATTTTTGTACTTTTTAAAATTTTTTTCGAGTTGTTTATCAGAGCAAGGAGCTTTGGGACAGAGACTATGAAGTTTCCTAGCCATAGAGTCATGTCTGCAAACAGGGATAGACTGACTTCCTCTCTTCCTATTTGGACACCTTTTATTTCTTTCTCTTGCCTGTTTGCTTGGTCAAGGACTTTCAGTACTATGTTGAATAGTAGTGATGAGAAAAGGCATTGCTGTCCTGTTGTGGTTCTCAAGGTGAATGCTTCTAGCTTTTGCCCATTCAGAATGATGTTGGCTGTGGGTTTGTCATAAATGGCTTTTATTCTTTTGAAGTATGTTCCTTCAATTCCTAGTTTGTTGAGAGTTTTTAACATGAAGAAATGTTGAATTTTATCAAGGCCTTATCTGCATCTATTGAGATAATCATGTGTTTTTGTTTATTCTGTTTATGTAAAATTTGCCTCTCAATAGCATATTAACTTTTCTTTAAAATAAATCAAAGTGTCAAAATCTAACTGCTGTTTATTAAGTTATCATGGCTAGCAATGAAAATTTAAAAAGTTGATTTTAACTATAAAATAACAGTAACATTTTTATTGAAACAACAATACAGAGAATCTTAATTTAGCTCTATAGAATGGTGTTACAGGTAGAGTAGAACAGATTAATGTTTCTCAAAGTTTATTTGGTAGGTTCTACTTTTTCTGGCTCACAAATGTAGATATTTTTAGACGTCACAAAACAGATCTGATGTATGTATTAATGTTTTTAGCTCTGAAATAGTGGATAGTAGAGAAAGCTGCTATACATTAATCAATCTTTTCTTATATAATCACAATGATTTCGCTAGATTGGAATTACTAATATGCTTGAACTAAGTTTGGCAGAAATTTAGATATTTTCAAGTGTGTGGATTTTAGGTTTTTTTTTTTTAATGCCTTAAGGAACGTTCAACATATGGGTAGAAAATTAAATTATTTTGTCTCAGCATTAAAATTGCTTAAATACTCACCAAAGATACTGTTTTATAGTGCTATTGTATGTTTAAGAACTATTATGGTAGTATATTTTATAACCATGATAGCAACAAACAGAAATGAAGAGCTACTTATAGAGCAAGTGATAAACACAGATCAAATGGGTTTTATGAGCAACAGAGTGGGTTATTATCAACCAAGGCTATTTACGGTAATGACAAAAGGAACCAATGTAAAAGATGCAAATTTATTCCTAAATACAGGTACTGAAAAATCTTCTGAAAGAATTAACTGGATTTGTTTTTCATTTCCACATTATAGAACACAGTTCTTTTGGAAGTATTTATTTGCTGGAGTTCCTGACTCTTGAAATAGAAAAAATATGGATGGTAAGAATTTTCTTTTCTAGGAACTATGTCCCCAAATTTTTTATGTGTGTTTGTTTGTTTTTATGGCAATCCTAGGTGTTCAAAACCACTAACTTAAAGTTTAATAAATTAGATTTTAAAATTGTGTGCCTTTATTTTTCTTTAAATTATTTTAGACGATTTAAAAAAAGCACATATATAGGAATTATTAAAAACAAGATAACAATCTAATTAAAACCAGGCCTAATACTAGACTGGTTCTTGTGTAAGAAAGATGGAGAGAGAAAAAAAACCATCAATGTAGAGACCATGAAATATACCAGATTAAATATAATTGAGCTGGAAATTTGATTCTGAGTTTAGGGATGGTCATGAGGAAAAAGGAGACTGATTAATGAAAAAAGCTAGTTGTTCAAATTAACAGAATAATGTGTGTATGCACATGTATGTATACACAGCATTTACTCGGGGAAAATTGGAATGGATTAGCAGGAAACATAATACATTGTTCAGGGTGATCCTTTTGATGATTCTTTCTCTGGCACGGAAACGGTTCAAAGCCAAGTGAACAATACTCTCAACAACTTTTTGGGGTATCTCTGAGTGAGGGGTTGGGGATTAAAAAATAATTTATTTTGAAACTCCCATTTTATTTTAAAATCATACACATATAAAATATACTTTTAAATTATATATTTTATTGCCTTTAAGGTTTTGGGGCACATGTGAAAAACATGCAAGATTGTTGCATAGATACCTACATGGCAATGTGGTTTGCTGCCTTCCTCACCATCACCTATATCTGGCCTCATTTCTCCCCAAGGTATCCCTCCCCAACTCCCCACCTCCTGCTGTCCCTCCCTTAGTTCCTCCCAACATACCTCAGTGTGGGATGCTTCCCTCCCTGTATCCATGTGTTCTCATTGTTCAACACCTGCCTATGAGTGAGAACATGCAGTATTTAATTTTCTGTTCTTGTGTCAATTTGCTGAGAATGATGGTTTCCAGGTTCATCCATGTCCCTACAAAGGACATGAACTCATCATTTTTTATGGCTGCGTAGTATTCCATGGTGTATTTGTGCCACATTTTCCTTGTCCAGTCTATAATCGATGGGCATTTGGGTTGGTTCCAGGTCTTTGCTATTGTAAACAGTGCTGCAATGAACATTCGTGTGCATGTGTCCTTATAATAGAACAATTTATAATCCTTTGGATATATACCCAGTAATGGGATTTCTGGGCAAATGGAATTTCTATTTCTAGGTCCTTGAGGAATTGCCACACTGTCTTCCACAATGGTTAAACTAATTTGCATTCACACCAACAGTGTAAAAGTGTTCCCATTTCTCCACATCCTCTCCAGCATTTGCTGTCTCCAGATTTTTTAATGATCACCATTCTAACTGGCATGAGATGGTATCTCAATGTAGTTTTGATTTGCATTTCTCTAATGACCAGTGATGATAAGCATTTTTTCATATGTTTGTTGGCCTCATGTATGTCTTCTTTTGTAAAGTGTCTGTTCATATCCTTTGCCCACTTTTGAATGGGCATGTTTGTATTTTTTCTTGTAAATCTGGCTTAGTTCTTTGTAGATTCTGGGTATTAGCCCTTTGTCAGATTGGTAGATTGCAAAAATATTTTCCTATTCTGTTGGTTGCTGGTTCACTCTAATGATTGTTTCTTTTGCTGTGCAGAAGCTCTGGAGTTTAACTAGATACCATTTGTCTATTTTGGCTTTTGCTGCCAATGCTTTTGGTGTTTTAGTCATGAAGTCCTTGCCTATGCCTGTGTCCTGAATGGTTTTGCCTAGATTTTCTTCTAGGATTTTTGTGGTGTTAGGTCTTATGTTTAAGTCCTTAATCCATCTGGAGTTAATTTTAGTGTAAAGTGTCAGGAAGGGGTCTACTTTCTGCTTTCTGCACATGGTTAGCCAGTTTTCCCAACACCATTTATTAAACAGGAACTCCTTTTCTCATTGCTTGTTTTTGTCAGGTTTGTCAAAGATCAGATGCTTGCCGATGTGTGGCACTGCCTCCGAGGCCTCTGTTCTTTTCCATTGGTGTATATCTCTGTTTTGGTACCAGTACCAAGCTGTTTTGATTACTATAGCCTTGTAGTATAGTTTGAAGTCTGGTAGTGTGATGCCTCCAGCTTTGTGCTTTTTGCTTAGAATTGACTTGACTATACAGGCTCTCTTTTGGTTCCATATGAAGTTTAAGGTGGTGTTTTCCAGTTCTGTGAAGAAGGTCATTGGTAGCTTGATGGGGATAGTGTTGAATCTATAAATTACTTTGGCCAGCATGGCCATTTTCACTATTTTGATTCTTCCTAACCATGAGCACGGAATGTTTCTCTATTTGTTTGTGTCCTCTCTTATTTTGTTGAGCAGTGACTTATAGTTCTCCTTGAAGAGGTCCTTTACATCCTTTGTTAGTTGTATTCCTAAGTATTTTATTCTCCTTGTAGCAATGGTGAATGGCAGTTCATTCTTGATTTGGCTCTCTTTAAGTCTGTTATTGGTGTATACAGATGCTTGTGATTTCTGCACATTGATTTTGTTTTCTGAGACTTTGTTGAAGTTGCTTATCAGTTTCAGGAGACTTTGGGCTGAGATGATGGCATCTTCTAAATATACAATCATGTGGCCTACAGATAGAGATAATTTGACTTTCTCTATTCCTAATTGAATACCCTTTATTTCTTTTTCTTGCCTGATTGCTTTGGCTAGAACTTCCAATACTGTATTGAGTAGGAGTGGTGAGAGAGGGCATCCTTGTCTAGTGCCAGATTTCCTAAGGAATGCTTCCAGGTTTTGCCCATTCAGTATGATATTGGCTGTGGGTTTGCCATAAACAGCTTTTATTATTTTGAGATACGTTCTGTCAATATCTAGTTTATTGACTAAGATCAGAACATAACTGAAGGAGATAGAGGCACAAAAAACCCTACAAAAAATTAACAAATTCAGGAGCTGGTTTTTTGAAAAGGTCAACAAAATAGACCACTAGACAGATTAATATAAAAAAAAAAAAAGAGAGAAGGAATCAAATAGATGCAATAAAAAACGATAAAGGGGATATCACCACTGATCCCACAGAAATACAAACTACCATCAGAGATTACTACAAACAGCTCTATTCACACAAACCATTAAACCTGAAAGAAATGGATAAATTCCTGGACACTTGCAACCTCCCAAGCCTAAACCAGCAAGAAGTTGAAACCCTGAATAGACCAATAACAAAGGCTGAAGTTGAGGGAGCAATTAATAGTCTACCAACTAAAAAAAACCCAGGTCCAGATGGGTTCACAGCTGAATTCTACCAGATATACAAAGAGGAACTGGTACCACTCCTTCTGAAACTATTCCAAACAATCCAAAAAGGGGGAATGCTTCCTAAATCATTTTAAGAGACCAACATCATCCTGATACCAAAACCCAGCAGAGACTCAACAAGAAAAGAAAACTTCAGGCCAATATCTATAATGAACATAGATGTAAAAATCTTCAATAAAATACTGGCAAGCCGATTGCAACAGCACATCAAAAAGCTTATCCACCATGATCATGTATGCTTCATCCAGGGATGCAAGGCTGTTTCAACATACACAAATCTACAAATGTAATTCGCCACATAAACAGAACCAGAGGCAAAAACCACATGATTATCCCAATAGATGCAGAGAAGGCCTTCAAAAATATTCAACAGTGCTTTATGCTAAAAACTCTCAAAATGTCCTTATCTTAAAAGTACAGTTTGATGAGTTTGGCTATAAATATTCATCCATGTGATTTCCTTTATAATGAAGATAGAGAACATTTCTGTCACCTCCAAGATTTATTTCATCTGCCTTCCCTATCTTTAACCACACCTCTACCAAATGACATAATTTTAAATTTCATTTTTGAACTTTTAGTTTTTGTTTGCTTGTTTGTTTGTTTTTTGAGAGGAGTCTCACTCCTTTGCTCAGGCTGGAGTGCAGTGGTGCGATTTTGTCTTACTGCAACCTCTGCCTCCAGTTGTCAAGCAATTTTCCTGCCTCAGCCACCCAAGTAGCTTGGATTACAGGTGCTTGCCACCAGGCCTGGCTAATTTTTGTATTTTTAGTAGAGACAGGGTTTTACCATGTTGGCCAGGCTGGTCTTGAACTCCTGACCTAAGGTGATCCACCCACCTCAGCCTCCCAAAGTACTCGGATTACAGATGTGAGCCACAGTGCCGGGCCAAAAGTTCATTTTTTTTAAATAAAGAAACTAAGCTTTTGAATTTGGAAAATTAAACAGAACTGATTTTTTGAGAAATTAATATTTCCTCTGACATTCCACTCTTATGCTTACCCACTGAGCTAACCCATTAGAATTATGACATATGTAATTTTCCATTACCATATGTTTATGTATAAACTTAAAACATATAGTTTCTATTTAATTTAAAGTAAATATTCAATTTGCATTCATCTAAAATTTGTTTTTTTTTTTAACTTTCCTATTTTTCTCAATTGCATATTGCGAACATCTCTCCAAATTAATGCTCATAATTCTTCTTCTTTAGATATAATGGATCTATATATCTTTATTTATTTAACTTTTTATTATGATGGAACACACTTGGTCTTAGATATTCACCATCAAACAATGTGCAGCAAATGTATTTTTATAGAAAATGATTTGTATTTCCATTGCCATAAAATTGATTCCCCAAATTAAAATTTCTGGGTAAAGCACTCTGAACATTGTGAATTATAACTGATATTGCCAAGTTATAGCAATTTACATTTCTCCTCAAAGGTAGAATAATACAATGGACTCTTTATGCTGAAAGTCTTAGATTATCCCTCTACCTCCATGTATATAAAGACATAACTAACAATGCAATAAATGTAGAAAAATGAAAAAAAATTCTAACTTTTCCCATATGACCATTTTGTACATCTTTTAAAGTGCTAAGTAATAAAGTCTTTAAATAAAAGTTTGGAAGTTCTGCCTGCTTTGGAAATGTTGTAATATTGTTCTACCAGTAATGGATACCTCCTTTTGGTATATATTTTTACAAACACCAAATGATATATATCTTTAAAATAATATGGCAATCTGAAGGACAGCATTTTTTTCATATTTGTTTTAATTTTAATTTGCATTTTTCTGACAGCTGGATCTGAGAATCTTTTCATAGAATTTTGGTCATTTTCATTTACTCACTTGTGAATTTGCTGTTTAAAAGTAAATTTCAGACGTATATGTATATCACATAAAGCTAATAGTTGAATAGGATTACTTAATTTTCTAAAGCATAGCTGTTTTCTAATCTAATCTTATCACAGTGTCTGTACAGTTAGATATTATATTGTTATGTAGCAAATGAGAATATCAAAGCATAGGAAATTTACGAAATTTGCCCAACTTTGCTGGTTAACTAATGGTCTATCATTGTTTTCTTAGTTCTGAATGCTCAGTATGTAATCTCAGAGTAGAAGTATATCCTTTATGTTTCTGATTGTTTTATGTCTTACTTTCCTAATATCTGTTTATGCAAAAAGGAAATCTATTATTTGGTAACTTTAGCTTATTTTGTGTTTAGTTTCTGTTATGTGCTTAGTACTATGCCAAATACAGGGAATACAAAAAACAGAGTTCTGTTTTATTTGGTTTTGCTTTTCCCCACAAGGAGTTGACAGGAGACAGAGCCATAAAACAAGACACAGCATCTTCTGGGGTGGTAGAAAACTATACAGAGGAGGTTCTAGGAGTAAATTTGGAGTTAAAGTTCAAGGGGAGCTTTATGGAGGACGGAGCACTGGGGTTGAGGGTTAAAAACAAACAAAGATGCCAGACAAGAGTGTCTCAAGATGTCAAGACATACAAAGCAGAGGAATTAGCACAGACAAGGGCCTCAAAATAAGCAGGAACAGGAGGTGAACAAGGAAAGTGAACATTTTTAATGCAGCTGCAGAGCACAGTGTGAGGAAAAAGGTAGTCAGAACCAATCTTCAAGGGTGTTGTAAGAACTTGATTTTATACAACAGGCAAAGTTAGAATTTCACCAAGGAAGTGAATAATTTGATTTGGCTAAAGGAATCCCCTTCTAGTTTTAAAATGAGGGCTGGATTTGAGACAAAGGCAATTCAGAACTCAGAGGGACTCTTAGAGGTTATTCAGGAGAGAGACAATGGCAAGGGCTATACTGATGAAGGCTGCCTCTCTCTTTGCCTATATGTGACTTCTCTTGACATTGCTCTCTCCACTCATTCACTCACTCATCCATTCAAATAATATTTACTTTGCTCCTTTTATGTGCCTAATACTATTTTAAATCCTGAGGTTACTGCAAAACAAAGGATAAGAAAAACAAAGTCTCTGCTCTCATGGGGATTAAATTTTTATACTACAACTTCCCCACATTTTATAAAAAAGTGCTTCAGGCATCAGTTATTCCAGGACGATCTGCATTTTACAGAACCCAAAGGAATATATCTTGAGTAATCCAAATATGGTCAATCAAATCACATGAACCCTGAAAAGGGGAGAACTTTTTTCAGCTGTGGTCAGTAAGAGATATGAGACAATGGAAGAATGATCCAAAAAATGGCAGTTTAAGGAGTATTCCTGCTGGTGGTGCTGAGATACAGGGGCGGCGCTAAACTGCTGGTGTCCTCCCCATGCAGTTTTCCTCTGTGAGTTTTTTGTTCTGCTCCTACACCTTCAGACCCAGATGTGGAGATGACTCCTTGGTCTTCCTTGTGCCAGGGAGTTGTGCTATACCTTGTTGGTACCACAAATGCTGCCCATGTCTGATAAACTGTATCTTTATTCTTCCCAAATTACCCAGTTAGAGTAAGCTATTTATTTTTTATCAAGATACTGATTGATCAAATGAGTTCAGATAAGAAACACAAGGACAGAGAGAAGACTTCTTAGATTCTTCTGTGCAGTCCTCTCTCTCAGGTCATTCCAGAGGCCTAAGTATATTGCTGACCACTATGACTGTATCCTTATAATAAGTACTCCCTTTTGATCAGCTCCCTTTAAAAAATTATTACTTGCAACTAAATGCATGCTGCCTAATACAGCAATAAATTCTTTTAAATCTAAGGATGAATCATTGATCTAAGAGTTTGAAGCAATGTGTCAAAAAGTCCTATGAAGAATCAGAAAATAGAATTGGCAGGGTTCAGAAAAATAAAACATCAATAATGAAAACATTTATTTAGAAAATTCTATGTCCTTTAACATACTTATTCATTTATTAATCATCTAACAACATAAACAGTAAGATAGCAGTTATATGACTAATAAGTATTTATTAGAAAATGAACTGAAAATACCATGTCATATTTTTTGCTGTTAAGTACTTATGTATGAATAAGTGTAAGAAGATGATTGATTATCAATAGTATATAGATTTAGAGTCAGGAATGATGGTGATGCCAAACAAATTGTCCACATGGTTTGAGGAGATAGTAGAGCCTTTGGTTTCTGAAATTTTGTTTCATGTACAAAGTTATTTAAAATATTGCATAAAATTGCCCTCAGTCTATGTGTATTAAATGTACAGGAAACATAAGTGAATTTCATGTTTAGAAGGGTGTCCTATTCCTAAGATATCTCATTACGTACATACAGATATTCTAAGATCTGAAGAATTTTATATCCTAAATACTTCTGGTCCCCAGCATTTTGGATAAAGGACACCCAACCAGTATATCACTTTCCTTTATCACTTCAGACTTCCTTCTTCATATAAACAGAAGCCTTCCCTTCAATACCACTCATCCCTATTTCCAGATTTTATCATTTATGCAGCTAAAGCTGTTTACACAATGACTTCTTTGATTTACCATTTCACCAAATCTTATTTTTTAATAAAATATATATAAATTTGGCCATTTTAATTATTATATTACAACTTTTTAAAGGTAAAATTTTCTAGAAAGGCATTCCATATATGACTTTCATTCAAGACAGTTGATATTGTGATATTTCAGTTTCTTAGAGGCAATTTAATAATTAGACTGATTGTGGGAAGAAAACACAAATTAATGTTCTACCTATCACTTTTTTTCTAACATAATCTAGTGAGGCATACTATCCCCAGGGACTCCCGCAGAAAATTTGTTAGCTAAGATATATGACTACAAATGAAAATATTTTTAAGGTAATATGAATCTGGGAAATTTCAGCTTGTGCTATGCATCTGCCCAACGGATAATGTAGATTTACAACTTTGTATTCAAATCCCTAAAATTACAGATGTAAGGTATTAATATTGCCTAAACTATAAAGTCAGTAAAAAAGAAATACCTGATGTCTTTTAAATTAAAGAAATTAAAACTTGTCTTCAGTTGGTGTTTCATATAATTTCTATATTCTGGTAACAAGTCCAAAAAAGAAGAAAAACATTAAAAAGTAAATATCTGGGTTAGTATTTGCATGTGTGTGTTTTTCAGTCATCTTTTAAATAGACATATTCCCCACCCTCTTGGTAATTTGTAATGTCATTATTATATCTGTATGCTACAGCTGATGAAAGAGAAAGTGGAATGTGATTTACAGGTAGAGAGATCAAGAATATTTCAGAAGTGAGGGGATATGATTTAACTGAAGAGTGACAGATGATTACACTGCGCCTCAAGCCACCTGTGATATTAAAAATAAATTAAATCCCCCAGAAGAAAAGCAAAGCCATTCAGTTTCCACACCCATCTGTAAGCTTGATGTTTATTACTTTTGGACTAGAAGCTTAGAGAAATATCCTTACATAGATTGATTCTTTGAAAGCTTGAATGAAATGTCCTTCATGAGGGGGCCAGAGCAATCTTCTCAAATATGCTGAATGCTAGGATCCCTAGTCTCTCCTATCTTGGGTATATGACTTTCACACAAAAGTGAAAGCTATCTATATTTGGTTATACCTGACAATCTTGCAAATTTATAGGTTTTTTTTTTTTCTAAAAATGTATATAAGAAATAGTACTTTCTCAAGAACATGAAAAGGAAAGATTACTTAATTTATCCAGGCAGTTTACATTAAACTTGAACATACATTAGACTTTGTCCAGACCTAATGTGTTTACTAAAAGAGGGTCAAAACAAGAACATGATGATATTTCCAAACTTGCTCATTCCCCCCACCCTGAAACCAGGCACAATTTTCACCATAAATTTTAGAGAAGTGCAGAACACTACATGAAGAGTTCTGAGAAAAAAAATATAATTTTTTATTTTCTTGCCAAATTTAAGACTCACTGTAGAGATAGATGAATTGGTCATCTGCATATGTTAATTACATTAGAGAGGTTATGTAGTTTTCAATATTTTTTTGTAGAATTTCTTTAAGCAGGGGAACAACTTGTTTAGAAACCTAACAGAAATAATATACAGCACTCATTTTTGTGTGTTTTTTCTTCTGAGAAAGGAACAATAATGGCTTTCAACAGGTTCAGTTCAACCAAAACATAATAGGTCAGCTACTGTTCTAGGAATGGGGAAAAGAGACTTAATCAAAGCATAGATGTCTCATTCACAAAGAGGTCACAGAATAGAGGCAAAGCAACCATATTTGCATTGTCACAACAAGGATGATAAGGAATATATTGTAGGTTAGCATTTGGTGGCCATGACTTAGATGACAAGGGCAATATGGCTCTGCTCCATGTGTCCTTCATCCTCTAGCAGGCTTCTCTTGGCAGGTTCTCTGGGAAATGGCAAAAGGCAAGAGCCAAGAAGCCTCCATTTGTAAGCTCATTTCAAGCCTCTGCTTACTTCCTGTTTGCTAGCATCTCATTGGCTAAAGTGAGTCACATGGTTAAGCTCAGTGTCAAAACAACTAGATAGCATGAAGGAACGTTGTAGGATACAAATGACCCTTGAGAATTAGGGTCATTTTTTTTCCTTTTGTCTCACATAAAAATTGTATAGAGAAATAAAGGCAGTATGGTAAGTGCAATATTAGAATTGATAAGGCAGAAAATAGAGGTAATTTCATCCTAACAACCACTGTGAAGTTAGAAGAATCTTTCTGGAGCAGGTAATCTCAGAAGAACTGAGATTTAAAGATAAAGCTGTACTTTTCAGGCTCCCAAGGAGGATAAGAGCATTTTATATAGTGTGACCCTGCAAAAAGAAAATACCTGGAAAGAATGTAATGAGTAAGTAGAACTATAGGACAGCACATGATAATATGTCAAGTATAGGTGTCAGAGACAAGTACGAGGTCTAGAAAATGGCAATGAGTCTCTGAGGGACAGGAAATTGGGAACCACACCCTGGAGAGCCTGCAGTCATGGTGGGTAATTCCCATTAGAGTAGGTGGGAGGAGGAGGATGAGGAGTGAGTGATCCAGAGGGGGATGTTTGCATAAAAGGGAAGAATGGATGTAAACAGGCAACCAAAGAAATACCCAATGTGAGTTCTACAGATTCACAGTACTTTTGAGATTCATGTTTGATCACAGTAATTTTAAATACAATTTGTCTATCTAGCTACCTATCATCTATTTATCTGATCTAATTATTGGTAAATTTCTCATATAATTTGAGATTTACCATGCTACTCTACATAGTAATTGCATTTACCCCACATCCTCTGCCCAGTTTCAACATACATCAAAAGTATGTTATATAAAAGCTCTTTCATGTTTTATATGTATATACTAACTGGTAGATTGTGCAAAGCCAAGACAAAAACTTAATATGGTAAATTAACATCAGCAAAAACCAAACCCAGAATACTTACAGAACTGGGTTTTCTAGCTTGGTTTAATGAAAATGAAATAACCGTTTGAAAATAAAGTTCATACCAGTTCCATGAAAAGTAAATTTAATGGAAAGAAGGAGATGGAATGAAGGTATGGGTGTAGGAATATGGAGCAATACTTGAGAATATGTAGTTGATGGAAAGTCTAATCAAGGAGGATATAGTGAGACTGGTGATTCAGCACTCATGGACATAGTTGTAGTCAATTTGGACTTCAATTGGTAATAGTGCAGTATAATTGCTTCTCAGAATCTATTCACACATGTAGAGTCATGAGCACACATCTATGTGTATAAACACACACATGCACATGGGTACACAGTCATACAACCTACGAGTAAAATAAAAAGCACAGAAAATGAATGATTCGCAAGCACAAAATGCAGGCTCTGTAAATTTTATGCAGAGGGTAAAATTGGGCTTTATGTGAAAAGGAATGGATGCTTCTGTTAAAACATAAATTTTATTGTATATATACATAATGAGAATCAATTCATTATCTACATTGAATTTAAAACCTGAATATAAAAGGACAGGATAGTTTTCAGCTTATTAATTTTACCTAAACTTGCTTCTATAAAGTTTTGTAAATAGGTGTGTACATGTCAGATTTTGAGGTGGAAAAACCTTAAGCCTAGATCACACTAATTTATTCATTCATCCATGTTAAAAAAAAAAAAGTATTATTCACTCTGTGCCAAGTACCAGACATGCGATGACAAGTAAGTCACAGCTTCACTTGTAGGAACTCACAGTGGATTAAAGACAATAGAAGCAACTAAATAATAAATTGCAATTTGACAACCGGAATATCAGGAGTAGGTTCTGGGAACAGTAGGAAGAAAGTAGTGAGTGAGTGATCATTTTTGTAGTCAATAACATTTTTTGTTATTGACTCTGAGATTTCACAGAGTGACAGCTGATTCTAAGAAGTGAAAGACAAACAATGGAGAAAAGGTCACTCCAAGGAGGGAGAAATAACTTGGGCACAAACATGTACACATTAAAGGGTATGACAAGTTAAAACAACTGCCAATAGTTGAATGCAGTTGGAATAGTGACCACGAGAAAAATCAATATAGGAGAGGGAAAGGAGCCACGTGCTCCTTCAATGTGCGGAATCATTGAGATAGGAACAGCAGGTTTATGGGAAAGTATGCATGTATGAATACCATTGATTGTCCACAAGTCATTCACAGGCTAACTCCCGGTAATTATTGATTGTATTACATTCTTCTGATGACATCAATTTAAAACTCTTTAGTTATGTTTGCCTTTTCTCTTTTTGATTGTTTTCTCCACTAAAGGAATTTAGTAATTAAACCCTGTTTATTCTTCCTTAAATGACTTGTGATTCAGCTGTCTAGACCGGGATCTTAAACCTGCTATTTATTTTCAGAGGTTTCTCAGTCAACTTAAGTGCAAAAATCTCAACGGCTTGGGGAGTGGAGAGGGCAGTCTTAATTATGCTTCTTTGGTTGCAAACAACAGAAACTAATTTCAATTAACATAACCCCAAAAAGGATTGTTTGGAAGTAATAAATCAGACTAAGTGTTCAACACCAGGCTGGCATAAAGCAGGACCTGGATTGGATCCTGAAGCTCTAGCAGCAGGATTCTGTGGAAGTTCTCTGTGGGAGGCTGACATTCATGAAGTTTAGGTTCACCAGCTTCCCACTGGGGAGCTCTGAATAGGGAGCTGGGGTGGCTAACCTGTGAACTAGTGAGATGTCTAACATATTAACTAACATATTAACTGTAATTAAGAAATACCAGCCGAAACTGTAAGAAGGTATGCAGAAGAATGAATGCATTTTCATTTTGGGCACTAATATTAGTCCTGTTAGGAGCTAAAAGAACTTTCCTTTGTGACACTTCTTTATTTCTTCAACCGCAATTCCATATTCACTCCAGCTTCCATAATAGCTCTATGAGGCGTGACTTAGTTTTCTGAACAATGAAGTTGAATTCACATCTGTGGTCCTTGGCCTGGGTTTCATTTCACACAGGTGCTGAGTGGTCTGTTCTTGCACACCTCACAGCCTAAGTCTCTTCCATCTGTGGACTTGCATGAACATGAGCATATGTGGATATCAGCATTTAGTATTTTTAATAGTCACCATTCACAATCTCAATACAATCCCTCTCTGCTACATTTTCTGTTTTCTTTCCACGCTCGCCTCCAAAGAGCTCTCAAAATGGTTCTGCTCTCTAATTGATGTATCCTTTTTATTTTACCTTGTATTTGCATTATTTATTCTAGTCCCAAATACTTTGTTTATATTTATCAAGCTTTGAATGCTTCATCCATAATAATTTATCTCTCTTTCTTCTTCTAATGCCTACCAATAACATCTTCCAAAGTTTGTAGTCATGGAGTAAAAGAGAATTAATATGTTGTTAGCAGCAAAATAGAAATCCATTGTATCATGTTGTGGCAGAAATTTCTGGTCTTCATCCATATCTGATTCTTTACTTCCATAGCTATTTAAGAGAATGACCCTTTTGTGTCTGTTTTTTTTTTTTTCTTTTTTGCTCTTCACTTAGGTGATAACCTGTGAACAATTCTGATTAAGGGCTTTTTAGAGAAAGTCACTGTTCCTTTTTAGGCCAATGCCTTACATAACTCATGTGGATCCTCCTGAACACTCTACTCTTCTCTTGATAATCACGGAGTCTGAACTAGTGAGTCAAAAACTGAGAAGACAGTTGTTCTGGACAGTTGGCTAGGCATGTGGTAAACTTGGTGACAGAAGTAAACTTTTGTTCCTTTAAGACACTGGTGTTATTGTGTTGATATTTTACTTCAGTGTAACCAAGCCTACGTATACTGATGATAAAAGGAACGTGTTCCAAAACATTTCCAAAGAATATTAATTTATATAATTTTGGTTTGGTCTTACGTGTTATTTAGTTATAGAGATATTATTTAATTTTTTTCTTTAAGAAACATATTCTTCAATACGCAAAAAGCTTATTTTATAACACATACAACAGAAGTGTCATTTGTTATTTGCTATTTATAAATGTTATGTGCCAGTAAAAGCCTATTAAAATCTTGTGAGAATAACTGAGAGTTTGTCCCTGACCCTGAGCACAAGAAACAGCAATGAAATATCAGCAGAAGGACCATCAGCGGCAGCAAGTTCAATGCATTATTGAAGGCTAGGCTGGGGTCAAAGATAATAAAGAAGGAGTAGAAACTATCTTCAGGAGAAAACACGATGTTAACTTCAAAGGGGTGGCTGTGCTATGACCATAAAGATACAACAACAGAAAGCTGTCAAGGTTCTTTTATAGAGAAAAGCCAGGGAGGACAGGGAAAAAAGTCGACTCCTTTAAATACTCTAACGGAGAAAAGGATTTTAATAGAAAAAGGTTATCACATAACTGTTGGAGCATAAAAGTAATTAAATGTAGAATAACAAATAATTATTTAAATTGTGGAAAACCACTAATTAGCTTTGGCGTAAAAAGTATTAATAATTTAATGCGCGATTTTTCAGCTATTCCCCTTTATATCAACTAATTCAAAGAAAAAAGAAAAGTACAGTTTACAAGAAGGAAAATATCAGGAAAATATAACACTAATGTAATAAAAGATACATGGCAAGTTAAGGAAATGGAATCTTTCATTCTACCACTGGATCCGTTATGGTTTAGTACTAGGGATGAATAGACTAAGAAACTCTGCTTTTATATTTCCCAAGGAAATCAAACTCCAATGTTTATAGAGATAACAAGAGCATTTTAAAAAGCCTTTTAACACAAGGCCTGTAGGATCAGTATGAAAGAAAGGATTAATTGCAAATAGACGTCTGTCTTATTTTAAACTTCTGTATCAATGGGAAATATTACCTTAAATCTTAATTGTCATTATGATTTAAATAATGAGCCACCTTCAAAGTAATCTCCCTAGTCCAGTTTCTTGCATGTTCTTTCACAGATATCTTTGTAATGTCCCAGTTTCTAAACAGATTCTGTAAACCTCTGTTAGAATGTTCTTACATGAGCCAGATACAATAACCCATTTGCTCAGAATTCTTCATGGTGTTGCAATTGTATTAACACAGGATATCAAGGCCTTTCCAACTTGGTTGCAACAATCTTTCTGGACATATATGCTGCCACTAACCCCAGATTTAAGCAACAGTCAATTCTTAGTACCTATGTTCCCCTTTTCCCTCTTCCTGGAGCACACTTCACTCCTCTGTGGACATCCTATTCATCTACCCAGGTCTAGTTCATATATAATCTTCTATACAAAATTTTCTTCAGTGGAGAATGAAGTTACAGGAAGTAAATAAACTCATAAAATATAAGAGAACATAATGACAATGTCCCATGAACTGAGAAGTGTGACTAACCACTCAAACAACAGTAGCTCATAGAAGAAAAATAAAGTCAGGGAAAATAAAATAAGGAAAAAAAAATTTTTAAAGCAACCTTGTCCCCACCCCTCATTCTGTCCAGTTGGAATAACCCTTCTGTCTAATATACACTTGATTTCCATCATCACAGTCTTTTGTAACATAATGTAGTTTATGATATATGGGTGTTCATATCACAACATAGTAATTTTAGATAAAAATACTATTTGGTTTATTTGTCATATTTTCCTTATACCTTTTTTTTGAAAATAGCAGATGGTTAATAAACATCTTTGCATTTTAATTTACTATCAATGCAGGATGAAGTTTACTTGCCACTGAAAATAAGCAAGGTTGAAAGTGCTACAGTGGTTTCAGCCCTATCTCAATTATTACAAATTCTATAGATTGATTCCGTGCAAACAAAATATAAGAAACAATGCATAAACTCTATAATTTAATTATTAAGAGATCGTATGTGATCATTTCACAAGAAGTGTCATAATAGTGGTATAGGAAAAATCTAGACTGAAGCTGATGGATAAGAAAGTATAGATCATATTGGTAATAAATTGTTAATGAACAATTCAATGAAAAAAAATTATAAAAAGTGAAAAATAACTCTATCATGGGGAATGGACCTAAGGAGAGATTGTTTTTAAGAAGTGGGGTTTGGAGTATGATTGTATGCTTAGAAGATGCATCAATTAGCAGTAGATAAGAAAAAAATAATTTATGGGGTAAGGTCCTGAAGAATCTGGGAGTGAGGAAGCAGAAGGAACAGTCTTGGCTTTTTGCTATATCCTCCTTTTCACATATACAGTCAGCTTATTTATCCTTTTAGTAAAGGGACAGAGATCATATTATTTACAAAGTGATCATTTGATACCACATAGCTGTGGACTTCATTCACTGTGGAATTAAATAAGAATAGGATTCTATGTTGGCATTTGGAAGGATTGCTTCAAGGAACAACTGCAATAATAAAAACAACAAACTTCTCTGGAACTATTGAGTACATAAAATTTGGTGAATACTACTTTTTGGGTACTGTGCCAGACATTCAATTATAGAGATGCACGTGAAGATGAATAAGACTCAGTCTCCACACACAAGAAGTATAGTCCTGTACTGGTAGTGAGAAATAAAACCTCAATAAGATCCAAGATATTTTGACACTTTTCACATGAGCAAAATGAATAGCAATTCCTACTAATTTTAGCCTTAAGAAAGTATTAATAAATCAATTTCCATTCAAAAGTAAGAGCAATCTCAGAGAAGTGCCAGTCCTTCACAGTTGGTATGCATTAGGAAGGGTGACATTCTATGTAAATGAATTGATTATATAGTCAGAAATAAAAGTAATAAAATAAGCAAGATTGGGAGGCGGAGGCGAGTGGATCACGAGGTCAAAAGATCAAGACCATCCTGGTCAACATGGTGAAACCCCGTTTCTACTAAAAATACAAAATATTAGCTGGGCATGGTGGCGCGTGCCTGTAATCCCAGCTACTCAGGAGGCTGAGGCAGGAGAATTGCCTGAACCCAGGAGGCGGAGGTTGCGGTGAGCAGAGATTGCGCCATTGCACTCCAGCCTGGGTAACAAGAGCGAAACTCCACCTCAAAAAAAAAAAAAAAAAAAAAAAAAAAGCAAGGAAGGAGAAGAGAAGAAATGAGATGGCATGAGAGGAGGCAAGAAGAGAGAAATAAGTAAGCATGATGGAAGGAGGTGGGAGAAGAGATGGAATTAATTAGAGAAAAGCAAAATTCTTTAGAATCTTTGCATCTTGATAAAGGGTTTGAATTTTATTCTAAAGTATATGGAAATATATAAATCGTTCTTATTTTAACTGAAATGGGTTTTAGGCAGGAGAGTGATATGATCTCATTTCTAATTTAAAAACCTCTGCTGTGTGTCATGGACACAACATAGGAGAGGGCAAGTGGGAAAGCCATGGAAATGGACACATAGCAGGGGCCAAGGCTGAGCTCTTGGGAAGAGAGGACCACAGCTGGAAATAGAGGGCAGGAGTCATGGAAAGGGCAAGCATGGGCATGTCTCGCTTTGTTTTAGAAATGAACTTCAAGGCTTCCTAAAGTCTCTGATACCATGGTAGAGAAGTGAGGAAAATAAGCAACTAGGGTAATGTTAAAGTTTTGACTAGAACAATGGTGCCTGATGGGTTACTTCACCAGTAACTTTCCTATTTAAATCCTCTATTGATTGCTTGATTGACTGAGACAGGTTTTTGCTATGTTGCCCAGGCTGGATTTGAACTCGTAGCCTAAAGCTATCCTCCTGTGTCAGCCTCTCAAGTAGCTGGGACTACAGGTGTGTGCCACTGCACCCAGCTGTTTTCATTCTTAACATGCCTGCAGGATTGCCACACTCCAGTGACTTGCAGCTTTAACCATTTATTTTTCCTTTTTTAAAAAAATATTTTTTGGTCATGCTTTACAAATTCAGTTATCTTGAGTAATATTCCTTCTGGTTCAACATGGTCTTTTGAACCCAAGACAGCCATCACAAATGGGTCCTAGACTCACCCCATTCTGCAAACCAGGGTTCATATTTTCAATGAAAAATGCATAGGTGCATTTGATGAGAAAAATGTATCATTTTCTATATTAATTGTCTGGCAAGATATTAGAAGCAAATAACCACATCTCTTTAGTGTTTAACACTGTGGCAGCAAGATGGAGCCATGTCAAATATATTAGTATAGACTATGAAAGAAATAAGTAGGGGGCCAGAAAGTCCAAGTTCTGGCCAATTGTTTAGTGGTAGCAAATTAAAATGATAAAATCTTAGGTCTTTCTTTGTCTGCAGCTTTATATGTCACTTGATTCCAAGTACCCATATCAATTCAGTAACCCAACACCAATTTGCATAGAGGCAATGGCCAGGCATAGTGGCTCATGTCTGCAATGCCAGCCAGCACTTTTGAAGGTCAAAGCAGGCAGATCACAAGGTCAGGAGTTCGAGACCAGCCTGGCCAACATGATGAAATCCTGTCTCTACTAAAAATACAAAAATTACTGGGGCATGGTGGCGGGCACCTGTAATCCTAGCTAACTGGGAGGCTGAGGCAGGAGACTTGCTTGAAACCAGAAGGCGAAGGTCTCCATCTCAAAAAAACCCTAAAAACAAAAAGAGAGGCAGTGTAGCTTCATCGTTAAGTCAAAGCATGGCCTGTGGAGCCAGAATATCTGGGTCAAACTGTAGCTTAATTCCTTACTGCCTGTATGACAACAGGTAAATTGCTTAACCTCTCTGGGCCTCAGTTTCTTCAGTATGGGGATGATAACAGGATCAACCCTTGAGATCATGACGAAAATTAGATGAATTAATATGGATGAGACAATTTAAAAAGTGCTTGACTTGTAGTGAGGGCTATATAAATGTTACCTATTTTTATCATTATTTTGCTTTTTTTTTCCCTCTTTTTCAATTGTTCAGTCTACTTGGCAGTCTGCTACTCAATAGTAAATTCATTGACAGCACTGGATTTTATATAACTGATGAAAGCCTTTAACCATGTGTAAAGGCTAAAATGACCTTAGGGGAATGCAATTTATATTATAATAGCTTAATGGAACCAATTATATTATATCAGCATAAAAATTTTTAAATGGAAAAACGTATTCACCAGTAAAAATGTCCTATATTTCAATAAGAATGTCTATATGCCAACTGTTTATTAGTTGAGATTCAAGAAATATTCAACAGAGAGGATTAAATTTTATGATTTTAATTCAATATCCATTAATAAGTTAATGCAGAAGCAAGAAGAGCTTTTATAATATGGCATTTAATTATAAAATAGTCTTAAATATAAAGCATCTAGGAAATATGTCAAACTTTTCAACAAATGTAACTAATTAAACCTTTCTATGGAGGAACTGGATTGTCTGATAACCCTGATTTAAAATAACGAAAAGCAAAGCTCCACAGCAATGAGGACCATGGGCATATTCATATCTACTTTTTCTATTCACTTAAAAAGCAAAATTAATAATCAAGTGTATAATGCATCATTAGCTATAATGCATCTTAGCTCTCAATAGTGTTGTTAATACTACATAAAAGAAAATGGATTTTGATTTCAAACCTAAAGTCACCAGAGGATAATTAATCTATAGAAATAATATTGTAGCAGGACATCAATGCTTAAGTAAGACAAATAATCTTTTATAATTGAAACTTCAATTTGAAAAACTGGCCAGGTGCGGTGGCTCACGCCTGTAATCCCAGCACTTTGGGAGGCTGAGGTGGGCAGGTCGCTTGAGCCCAGGAGTTTGAGAACAGCCTGGGCAACATGGCAAAACTTCATCTCTACAAAAAAAAAAAAAAAAATTATCCAGGTGTGGTGGCATGCACCTGTAGTCCCAGCTACTCAGGAGGGTGAGATGGGAGGATGGATTGAGCCTGGGAAGTTGAGGCTGTGGAGAGTCATGATAGCAACACTGCACCCCAGCCTAGGTGACAGAGCAGCCCCCTGTGTCAATAAAAGAAAAAGAAAAGAAAACAATGTATATTTGAAGTAAAAAATAATTTTTTTTTTCGTATTTTGTTATTTTGGTGAAGCTTCATTAATTTTAAAGAACACTTGTACTTTCTACAATTAGTCACTATTTCATGACAGACACCCCTGTCACTACAATCACAAAATGTGTGGCATTAGTATAACAGAAAAGTCATAATTTACTGGCTCTGTTTTTTTTATCTTCATAGATCATTATAAAATATTTGTTGAAAATAAAGAGTTGAAGAATCTCTAAAATAAATTAGCATAACTGATTGATATAGTGGAATATAAAACATGTTAATAGTCTATAATGATAAGAATTAAAATCTATTTTGGTAGCAATGCTTAAAGAAAAGTTAATAGTTTAAATTTACATATTATCTCCCTTCCCAAATGAAAGATTGTTGCATATTATTGAAAGCTTTATTTTTTATTTTTTCGACAGGACAGGACAGCTATGTTGTTTTGGTCAAAAAAAAAAAAAAAAAAAAGACATATTTGGATAAAACTGCATTCATTGAATTTAAATTTTTTTTCTTTAAATATAAAAGAATAGGTATACTACTGTTCTATACTATGGAGTATAAAATGTTATTGATATTAAGTTAAACTAAAAATTACAAATATAACATTGTAAAAAGAAAAAATCAGGCAAATGACATTGATAGTTAAAAAGGAAAGGTGGAGGTCTGGTGCAACAGCTCATGCCTTTAACCCTAGCATTTCAGGAGGCCAAGGAGAGTAGAACACTTGAGGTCAGGAGTTCGAGGCCAGCCTGGCCAACATGGTGAAAACCTATCTCTACCAAAAAAGACAAAAATTAGCTAGGTGTGGTGGCGTGTGCTTGTAGACGTAGCTACTCAGAAGGTTGAGGTAGGAGGATCGCTTGAACCCAAGAGGTAGAGGTCATGTGAGCTGAGATTCAGCCACTGTACTGGAGCCTGGAAGACAGAGTGAGACCCTGTCTCAAAAAGAAAAATTAAAAAAAAGAAAGGTGGAACATAATGGCTCACCACTGTAATTCTGGTGAGTCAGGAGAAGAATCATTTGAGGCCCAGTGTTAGATACCAGCGTGGACAAATAGTGAGACTCCGTCTCTACAACTACAACAACAACAACAATAAAAACTAGTTGGACATGATGGCATGAGCTTGTAGTCCCAGCTACTCAGAAAACTGAGGCAGGAGGATTGTTTGAGCCCAGGAGTTCCGGGCTACAGTGAGCTGGATGACCAAGACAGACCCTGTTTCTAGAGAGAGAGAAAGAGATAAAGAGAAAGAGAAAGACAGAAAGAGAAGGGGCTCTCACTTACTCACTCAGTCCCAATTCCCAGTAGTAGACTAGAGTATATCATTTTAGACCTTTTTCTTGGGTTTACAAAACATATGGCTCATACATTTATACATGCACATATGTATTCACTTATGTGTATATCTTTTATGCAAAAAAGTATCATAACTAGATTTGTTGTTTTTTCAACTTGCTTTTTTTCAGTAAAGGATACATTTTTATGTACATCTTATTTTTATTGGCTATAAGTAATCCGTTCTATTGATTCAACAAAATTATTTTATCAGAGTTGAATACTAAGGTATTTTCCAATATTTTACTATTACATAAAATGTCACGGGGGCCCTTTACACAGACATCTTACAGCTCCAGCTGAAAGTCTTTTCAGGACTCGTTCTTAGAAATAGAGTTAATCAGTTATTGGATTTGAGAACTTAGAGTTTCGAGAAATAAAGTCAAATTGACCTCTGAAATGACTGGGCCAGTTTACTCTCCTATCAGTAGTATATGATAACACCTGTCTCTATATGTTCTTTGAAACACTAGATATTATTAATATTTACATGTTGTCAATCTAGTTAGTTAACAATTGCTGCATCATTATTGTTAAGACTTAGATTTGTTAATTGAGCCTGGGATTGTGTTTAGCCATTTGGATTTTTAGTTGAGGGAATTTCTGAATTATTTTTTTTTCTTTTTGTTTAGTAGATACTTTTTGTTTCTTCTAAGTTCTAGAAACTGTATAAAATGTGACTTTGGTGAGCCGAGATCGCGCCATTGCACTCCAGCCTGGGTAACAAGAGCGAAACTCCGTCTCAAAAAAAAAAAAAGTGACTTTTTTGTACATCATATAGGTAACAGGTAATTTTTCCAAGTGTATCACATGTCCTTCAAATTTGTTCATGAAATCTTAGCAACTCAGTAGAGACATGCCTCAACCATATTCTTGAGTGCCTACATAATTTTACAGGGATATTAAAATGTGTCAATAGGCATTTATAGATAGTGTTAGAGGACAGAATATTTTGTGACTGTATTATTATTAAAAGATAAATAAGATCAGATTCATAGTTATTCATATAGTTACTCTTTCCACTTAACGTCCTTATCTGTTTTCTTAGCAGGGATAAAGAAGTAAAACACACACAGTCACACATTACATTCACATCACTGCCCTCACATATGGGCTGTCTGATTGAGGAATCAAGAAAAATAATAGACATTTCACAATGTATGTGTATATCGAAACATCATGATGTGCATCCTGCTTGTATACAAGTTTTATTTGTCAGTTATGCATTGATAAAGCTAAAACAAAGAAAAATGATGGAAGTTAGGGAAATAAAATTACTTGTTTCAAATCATGTAAGAGAGATTACCCTTATTATATTTGATTAATGGGGACTTAACATCCAAAACCAAACAAAATAAAACAAGCCTTAGAATATACATAATTGCAAAAGACTATAGATACTGATAACATTTTCTGTGGAAGACACCAACTGACTTTTGTGCCAGCAGACAGAAAATTAGTGTGTTTGATTGTGGCCTCCCATGTATATTATAAAGAAAATATATCTAAACATGGATTCAACATAATTAGAATTGTATTGTGTAAGTTTTAACTAATTATTTTCTACTAATTTACTGGTATATACTAACGTAGCAAATTAATTTCCATTGCTTATAATGTAATCTTCAAAGCGGTTCATCCATGCATGCTACAGAAATGTAAAATGAACCCTGAATAAATCTCACTTGGTGATTTGCTTTCAAGATTAAAGCATATCTTGCAATAACAAGTTTTTAAAATATAAGATTGTATATCCATAATGTTAATATTTATACATTATCAAGCATGATAGATTGTTTAGTAATTACCACTAAATATAAAATCACTCAACTAGTGACAGAAATTTAAGATAACTCAGTACAAATCTAGAGCAAGAATAGGGAAAACCTACCAAACAAGAGACTCAAACAATAATAATAAACATCATGATTTATTGTTTCGTGTCAAAACTGATAGAAAGAACTGATTCGATCTATCATATAATTTAGAAAATGTTTGTGATTTTAAAACAACTTCTAAATTTATTTTAGTTAAATTTATTTTAAAGAAATGGAATAGCTCTTCTGATTATCTTGATTCTCTTTCCCCAATGAGCCTGGTTAACATTTTTAATACAATCAGATAACAATAATTGCTATCGTAAATATTCAAGCTAGAGAAAGTCTCTCTATAAAACACTACCGAAAATGATTAAAAAATTCAACTGATTTAGAAAATATGATAAGCTATTAGATAAATGAGATTTTTCAGTGGAAGAATATGCTGACAATTTTTCTTCTCTAGGAAATGCTAGACTATGTCTTTCTCTGTATATGACAAAATGTCCTAATTTGGGTGAGATGAGCCATGCTGAATTATATTTTCCAGCAACATGGAAAATGTCAACAGTGTGTTAGGTGTAGGAATTACAGAAGGAAATAACTACAATCCCTATATTGTTTACAGTAACAAGCATGTACAACATAAAACATTTCTCATCCTTAAAATATTTGCCTTTAGTGAGTTATAATATAATTTAGCAATGTCATGAATAAATCATTTGAATATATACCTATATTAAAATGTTAGTGGCATTTTTTTTATTGGAAAATGAACCCAACTCCTATTTAAAGGTCTTCTAAAGCTGAAGCCAGGACTTGGAAGATTGCGATTCTATTATTATCACAAGACACCAGGTAACAATTGAAAGGGACAGGAAAGAGACAGGTGGTTATTTTCTATGAGGAAAGAACAAAGAGTAGTGTCTTGTCTCTTATGGGAGATTATGTCCTGAGATTCTTGAGAATCCTATGTTGTTATAGACAAGTATTTTGCACCAACTAGTACTTTTCCTGTGATTGCACAATTTTATCAACAGTGCAATTTTAATCTGTACAGAAACATTGGTTATATAGAGCAAAGCTTTTCAAAATGTGGTACCCTGGATAGGCAGTATTAGGTAATTGGTCATTTTACAGACCTACTGAATTACTTTATTTTAATTCAAATTACTTAAAATATAATAGACTATATCAGTTCTTCACTCACACCAGTCACACTTCAAGTGCTCAATAGCCATATTTGGATAGTGGCCACCATATTGGACAGTAAATATATATAACATTTCCATCATCATAACAAGTTTATTGAATAACATTGCTGATTTCAGGACAGTGATCCAAACTGCTGAATTCATCACGCTGCCTTTAATTACGGAGAAACTGCTAATACCCTCACTCGCTTATGCTTCTTTTCTTTTACTTCATATTTGTCATGATCAGTATAATTTTAGAGATCAGAGAATTTTGCATTAAGACGTCAAAGGGAGGCGTATTGCAAAATTTCTCTCCTAAATTTGCAAAAAAAACCCCCACAAAACCAGTCAAAAAAATTGATAAGATTCACCATCAGCAAATAAACATAAACACCAAAAAGTGACAAGCAAAAAGTAAAAGAAAATTCTGGAATTGGATACAACCGTATGGAGGCAAGAAAAGGAGTTAGCTGGTACTGATAACTTCAATAATATTTCTCCAGTTTGGAAAGAAATATATTAAGAATACCGGAAGTTAACCAGAGACAATTTTAAGAATGAAAATACCTCTTTGATTGGAGGATTTTACACAGGAATGTAGGACTTTGGTAGAAGTAGAAAAAACCCAGAGTGATTGCTTTCTTTAGGTGGGAAGAGGGGGAGGGAGGTTGCTGACTTGCAGAACCCCTACCTGTCTACAAGAGTCGGCTCTAGCACAAAACATCCAAAGAAGAGAATGGAGCTATGCGCTCCAACAAGAAATGGTCTCAGCTTTATCCAAGTCAAAGTTGTCTTCATGACTTCAGGTATAAAAGTGTAGATTATCTTTAATATCTACAATTCAAATGATAGTTTCAAAGGAAAAACAAAGGTACTAGATAAGATAGTAAAAGTGTGAAGAATTCATTCATTTATGTTATATCAAAGTAAATAGAAGGTGTGGAGAGAGCCACTCAAATTAATGATGAATGAGATTTTTAAAATGGCATATAATTTTGTGAGCATGTTTAGTCAAGGGAAAGGTGTGTGTTGAGAGGATCATAACAGACAAGATATAAAACAACATAGGCAATTGCACAAGACGTAAACATGTTTAATATAAACATGAATTCGATAAAAGAGAAAAATGCTTATAAGCAGCAGAATAAGAACTGTCAAAGCAAACTGAATATCAAACAACTTTGCTACAGATGTTAATATAATCAATGAATGAAAGCCAAAATAAACAAAGTAGGTTCAGAAATGTCAAGCTACCAGCATGGAGGGAATTAATAAGAGTGAATGAAGAAAAAGACCCAGAGAACAAGGCAATTAGAAGATGATAGATAAGTAAGATGGACAAAGAGGATTGAATGTAAAGACAATTGATGTTCTCCAAGTAGAAAATCCAACAAACGGAATGGAAAATAGTAATGAGGAAAGTAATATAGGAAAAAACTCCAGAAATGAGAGATCATTGAACCTGCAAACTAAATAGGCACAGTAAATAAAATACTAGGAAAATTTATCACTGAACTACCAGCATGCATATCCATCCTAGTTTATCTTTTATTGAACTTCAAGGTTGAAGAAATAATTTTTGCACAAAAGTTACTTACAAGGGGGAATATGTATGCTGTTTTCAAACTTCTCCACTCACATAGTCTATGCTGGAAAACAGTGTAAAACTATCCGCCAAGTTTAAATAGGAAAGTATGCTTCAACAATTCTGTGTTATTTCCAGTTACATTATCATTTGAGGAAAAAGGCAATAGGCAGACATTTTCAAACGTGAACAAGAAAAGCCTTCAGGGAATACTGCACTCATGTTTTTCCTGGGAAAAAAATTACTGCCCAATGATAAATTCAGCCAAGAAATACACTAAAATAACTAAGAAATGGAGATACCACGGTAGAAGTTGCAGTAGGCATTGAATCTATTTTAATAGACAAAACAATAGAAAAATTATAGCTACAGAATGGTATATAAATTCTGAATAAAGCAACAAAACCAAATGGAAGGTGGGAGAAAAAAATAGGAGAGGAAAAGAGTTCTAATCATGTGTTTCACAGCAAAGAATCAACTAATGCTGTAAAAATGAAATACGTAGTTTAAACTTATTATAACATTTGAATGATTTTTACTTTCTCAAAATTTTCTGAGCATTTAAAAGAATTCATATAATAAAAAGCATTTGTGCAAAGTTCAGAAGTTTTAGTTCTACTTCGAATTACTTTACTTTCATTAAATCAAGTAAAATTTAATTGGTTTATTTTAAATTTATTTTAACCTTCTAATTTAAAATTAAAAGTCCTCTTATTTAAAGCCATTGATTGGCTGGGTGCGGCGGCTCATATCTGTAATCCCAGCACTTTGAGAGGTCCAGGCGGGTGGATCACTTGAAGTCAGGAGTTTGAGAACAACCTGACCAACATGGCGAAACCCCATCTCTATTCAAAGTACAAAAATCAGCTGGGTGTGGTTGTGCATGCTTGTAATCCTAGCTACTCAGGAGGCTGAGGCAGCAGAATTGCTCAAACACAGGAGGTGGAGGTTGCAGTGAGCTGAGATTGCACCACTACACTCCAGCCTAGGTGACAGAGTGAGACTCCATCTGATAAATAAATAAATAAATAAAGCCATTGAACACTGATTTAAAAAACGCTAAAATAGAAATAATAAGCATACCTTAACATTTTTATATTAGCCCAAAAATATTTTTGCTATTCACCATTCACTAGTTATATGATGTAGAAGAAATGTTTGTTTTTTGAGTGCATAGCCCCAAGATGGAGTACAATTTTTTTCTTTCAGAATCATCATACCACAATATATTTTCTGTAGTTTCTAATTTCAGTTTTTAAAAATAATTGCAAGACATCTAAACATTAAAAATGTTTGCAAGATGATGTGATTGCAAATCCTTCTAGATATTTTTTTACCTTTCCCATCAGTTATGTATTTTCTTCTTTCACACTAATTTTATAAAAGTTTTTAACCACTTAATTGTGTCAAGTCTCTCAAACATTTCATTTAATTTTTATAGATAAAACAGATTTTTTATATATTACTATATATATTTCTTACTATTATTTTACAGTTATGCATCACTTAATGAGGAGAAAACATTCTGAAAAATGCCTTATTAGGAGGTGATTTTTGTTTTTATGCAAACATCATAGGGCCTACTTATACAAACCTAGAAGGTATATAGAACACTACCTTCTATATAGGATTTAGCTTATATCCTGACTGGGCATGGTGGCTCACGCCTGTAATCCCAGCACTTTGGAGGCGAAGGCAGGTGGCACTTGAGGCCAGGAGTTTGAGACCAACCTGGGCAACACAGGGAAACCCTGTCTCTACTAAAACTACAAAACTTAGCTGGGCATTGTGGTCCGTGCCTATAATCCCAGCTACTCCGGAGGATGAGGCAGGAAAATCGCTTGAACTCGGGAAGGGGAGGTTGTAGTGCACAGAGATCTTGCCACTCCACTGCAGCCTGGGCAACAAATAAGCTGTTTCAGGAAAAAAAAAAAAAAAAAAAAAAAAAAAAAAGGATAAAAAGGATTTAGCCTATATCCCAAAGCTATATGGAATAGTCTGTTGCTCCTAGACTACAAATCTGAACAGCATGTTACTCTATTAAATACTGCAGGCAATTGTAATACAATGTTATTTGTGTATCTAAACATACGTAAACATAGAAAAAGTGTGCTAAAAGTACTGTAAAAGCCAAAAATTGGTGCACTTACCATGAACAGAGCTTGCAGGACTTAGCAAGTTGTGTGTGAGTGAATGCCAGCGCCTAGGACACTGCTGTTTATTACCATAAGCTTTACAAACACTGCACACCTAGGCTTTGTTAAATGTATTTTTAAAAATCTCTATAGTAAATTTACCTTAGCTTACTGCAGTTTTTTACTTTATAAACTAAATTTTTTTAACTTTCTGATTCTTTTGTAATAACAATTTAAAACACATTGTCCAGCTGTACAAAAATATTTTATTTCATTATATCCTTATTCTGTAAGTTTTTTCTATGTTTACATTTATTTATTTCAGTTTTTTCCTTTTTAAAGTTTTGTTAAAAATTAAGACACAAACACACACATTAGCCTAGGCCTCCACAGGGTCATGATCATCGTCACTGTCTTCCATTGCTACATCTTCTCCCACTGGAGGGTCTTCAGGAGCAATAACGTGCATGGAGCTGTCATCTCCTATGGTAACAATGCCTTCTGAAATGCCTCCTAAGAAACCTGCCTGAGGCTGTTTTACAGTTAACTTTTTAAAAATAAATAGAAGCAGTACACGTTAAAATAACGATAAGAAGTCTAGTATGGCAACTATATGAACAAGTAACATTATTATCAAGTATTATGTTCCATACATAATTGTACGTGGTATACTTTCATATGACTGGCAGCACAGCAGGTTTTGTTCTTTTTTTTTCTTTTTTTTTTTTTTAAAGCAAGACTCCATCTCAAAAAAAAAAAAAGAAAGAAAGAAAAAAGAAAAGAAAAGAAATCCCATCTCTACTAAAAATACAAAAATTAGCCAGGTATGGTGCTGTGTACCTGTAGTCCTAGCTACTTGGAAGGCTGAGGTAGGAGGTGCAGTAAGCTGTGATCACACCATTGCAAACTGGGCAACAGAGGGCTGTTCCATCAAAGAAGAAGAAGAAGAAGAAGAAGAAGAAGAAGAAGAAGAAGAAGAAGAAGAAGAAGAAGAAGAAGAAGAAGAAGAAGAAATCTTCTATTATATTGATATCTTTTTTTTTTTTTAAGGAGAGAAGGAGAGGAAGAAAGAGGAAGAAAAAAAGGGAGAGAGAACAGGAATATTGCTTTATTCTAAAAATGGGTATTAATAATGGCCGATCAATATTTTGTGTGTTTAAAGTGGAGAATGTATATTTTGTGTATTTAAAGTGGAGAGCTCTATAAATACTTATTAAGTTTACTTGTTTCGGATCTGAGTTCAAGTTCTGGATATCCTTATTAATTTTCTGTCATGTTGAGTCTAAATCTCTTTATGGGTCTTATATATCTGGGTGTTAGAATCCTTAGCTCTTATTGTTGCATTGATCCTTTTACCACTGTATCTTTGTTGCTTTGAAATCTGTTTTATCAAATGCATGAATTGTAACTCCTGCTTTTTGTTTGTTTATTTATTTTTGCTCTCCATTTGGTTGGTAAATCTTTCTCCAACCCTTTGTTTTGAGTCTTTGTGTATCTTTGGATATAAAATGGGTCTGGATGTAGTATACTGTAAGGTTTTGGCTGTATCTTTTGATTGGGGGATTTAGTCGATTTAAATTTAGGGTTACTGCCATTTGATGTTAACTGGCTATTTTATCCATTCGTTGATGTAAATTCTTCTTTACGTTGATGCTCTTCACTTTTTGATATATTTTTAGAAAGGCTAATACTGGTTGTTCCTTTCTGTGTGTAATGCTTCCTTCAGAAGTTTTTGTAAAGTAGGCCTGGTGGTAATAAAATCTCTGAGTACTTGCTTGTTCATAAAAGATTTCATTTTTCCTTCAATTGTGAAACTTAGTTTGGCAGGATATGAAATTCTGGGCTGAAAGTTCTGTTCTTTAAGGATGTTAAATATCGGCCCCCACTCTCTTCTGGCTTGTAGGGTTTCTGCTGAGAGATCTGCTGTAAGTCTAATAGGCTTCCCTTTGTGGGTAACCTGACCTTTCTCTCTGGCTGCCCTTAGTATTTTCTCCTTCATTTCAACCCTGGTGAATCTAACGATTATGTGCCTTGGAGTTGCTCTTCTTGAGGAATGTCTTTGTGGTGTTCTCTGTATTACCTGGGGTTGAATAGTGTCCTGCTTTGCTAGATTGGGAAAATTCTCCTGGATAATATCCTGAAGAGTATTTTCCAGCTTGGATTCATTCTCTCCATCACATTCAGGTACACCTATCAAACGTAGATTAGGTCTTTTCACATAGTCCCATATTTCTTGGAGACTTTGCTCATTCCTTTTTATCCTTTTTTCTCTATTCTTGTCTTCTTGTTTTATTCCATTAAGTAGGTCTTCGACCTCTGATATCCTTTCTTCTGCTTGATCAATTCAGCTATTCAAACATGTGCATATTTCATTAAGTTCTCATGTTGTATTTTTCAACTCCGTTAGTTCATTTATATTCCTCTCTATATTGTCAGTAGGTTTTTTACATCATCATCACACACATGTGAGAAATGCATTGTGCTATGATATTAAAACAGCTATCATGTCACTAGGCAAGAGGAATTTTTCAGTTCCATTATAACATCTTATGCGACCACTGCCATATATGAAATTTGTTGTTGATCAAAACATCATTATGTGGTATATGACTATATTACTATCCATTAACTGCAAAAATTAAAATTAAAATTACAAAACACAATGCAAAAATAAAATGAAGAATGAAGCCAGACTGTGTTCCGGATGTTGGACAGAGGCTACTGTTAATATTTTTGGTTGTGTGATGAGCAAATATTGACCCCTTCCTCCTTCTAAAAGAACCGTGATGCCTCTATTCTGCTGTTACGGAGCACATATGCATTAGTATAACATAATCAGCACATTATATCCCCCCAATTACAGACATTATTAACTATGGACATGTGACTTAGACAATCCAAAGTTAAATCATAGAACACTTTATTGGTTAGAATACTGAAGAGAAACCTTCTTTCTCAGCTTTTAGATATCTATAAAGAAACATGTAGGTCCAATTGCTGATCATAACCATTCTTTACCATGAGGAGAGTCAATACAGGATGACACTGGCCTGTGGGGAAATATGTGTTTCAGTCTTCAATGTCATGGAGTCAGTGGTTCCTTCATCCTGAGGTCCATCCTATCTCTAGATTCCTGCTAGGTAACTAAGTAAATAAGTCTTTTTCTGTATAAGGCTGGGTTGAGTAGGATACCTAAAGCATCTTCACTGACATTCATTTAAGAGTCAAGAGCTCCAGTCTTTCACACCATGTAAGTGACAAATAATATACAATAACCCATTGTGTACTAGAGTACAATTATAAACCATGGAAGCCATGGATCTTCAATCTCCATCAGTGTTCAAAATTGAACATAACATCTGTGAAATTTAGATGTCTGCCTTAATCAGTTGTTTCCCTAACCTCAAATGAATTCAGTCAAATTGGTCCTGAGTGTGGACTCAACCATTTCTTTGCAAACTAGCACTTGTTAGGAAACTAATGTGAATGAGTTCACAGCTGCTGACCCTCTAGGACAATAACAAAACATGAAGCCCAAAGAGTGATTGGCAATTAGAGTAGCTGTGATTACCATTTAATCAATCTCATTCTAAATGGGGTTTCAACAAAACAGAAAATAATCTGCGGAGAAACAACTTATTAATAATAGTCTAACTTGTTTCTAAATTGTGCTACTATAAAGGATGACACAGTGAATTCAAGTTTTTAGGCTTGATTTTCATCACCGTCCATGATTAGTCCAGAGGGTGCCCTTGGTCATTTTATTAGTCCAAGGAGTTTGTCATGGAAGTGAATGAACAAAACATGAATGTCTCACCATAAAAAAGCAGATCCAGGGGGGAGACCCAAGATGGCATCGTAGAGGCAACTCAGGATCGCAGCTCTCAGTGAAGGCGCAGAGGGTGAGTCCTAGCTGCATTCTCGGATGGATGCTTTTTGCCCAGAGAACGTTGAAAGTCCCAGTGTGGGAGAGACACGGGACGCTAGCACTGCCGGCCCGCGGGGCCGGTTCGGCCAGTGCTGCACCACAATGGCACCCGTCACAAAACTCACTGGTCCAGGTGCCCTGTTAAACCAGCAACCTGAGATTTGGAAGGGCAGAATGTCCATCTAATTGAATGGGACTTGGACAATGAGCCAGACCAGAAGATTCCTGGGAAACATGATCTGAGCCAGGGCAGTGGGCAGCAGCACAGGAGATCGCACGGATCCCAGTGCCCTATCAGCAGACTACTGGGGCGCCAGTGAGAGAGTCAACCGTTCAGCTTGGGTAGAGGAAGAGAGAGAGAAAGAGAGAGGACAGACTCTGAGGCAGGGAGCTGGGTGCTCGGGCTCAGCGGGTCCTACCCTCACAGGGACAAGCAGGGCGGCAATTGGAGGTGCTCGGGGCTTAGAGTTTTGCTGCCGGCATCTAGGACAGTGCAGCCCCGTGGGGGAGGGGTGTCCACCACTACGGATGCAATCCGCCCCTACTGAAGTACTGCCCAGGGCTGACGCAGCCTGCTGTTGCTGAGGCAACCTGCCATAACAGAGAGACTCCGCCAGCAGGGCGGAGCATGCCACAGAAGAACGGAGCCCTGCAGCAACAGGGTGGACCAGCGCTAGCTGGGCAGAGCCTCAGGCAGGGAAATAGTGAATAGACTACCCCCTAGCTGGGCAGGACAGTACAACAGATACTCATAAAGAAAGCCCCAACTCCCTGAAACAGAACACCTAAGGGGAAAAAAAGGGGGGGTTATGAGTTCTGTTGCAGCAGACATAAACACATCCTCCCAACAGCTCTGAGTGAACAACGGAGCTCACAGCTCAGCACTGGATCTCCTTTAAAGCACAGACTGTCTCCTCAAGCAGTTCCCTGACCCCTGTATATCCAAAGAGTCACCCCAAAAAAGGACTAATCAGACTGACATTTGGCGGGCATCATTCCAGAACAAAGATAGCAGAAGAAGAAACTGGTAGCATCCCTCACTATTCTGCAGCTGCTACAGGTGTACCCCAGACAAGCAGGGCCTGGAGTGGACCTCAGCACTCGTACAGCAGAGGGGCTAGACCATTAGAAGGAAAACTAAGTAACAGAAATACCACCTCATCATCAACAATCTGGGCATCCACACAGAGACCCAATTGAAAAATCAGCAACTACTAAGATGACAAGTGGATAAATCCATAAAGATGGGAAGAAACCAGCGCAAAAAGGAGGAAAACACCTGAAACCAAAACACTTCACCTCCTACAAAGGACCAAAACTCCTCACCAGCAAGGGAACAAAGCTGGATGGAGAATGAGTGTGACAAATGACAGAATCACACTTAAAGTGGATAATGAGAAACTTCAGTGAGCTAAAAGAACATGTTCTAAATCAGTGCAAAGAAACTAAGAACCTTGAAAAAAGATTTGAGGAAATGATAACAAGAATGGACAACTTAGAGAGGAATATGAATGAATTGAAGGAGCTGAAAAACACAACACGAGAACTTCGCGAAGCATGCACAAGTTTCAACAGCCGAATTGACCAAGCAGAAGAAAGAATATCAGAATTCGAAGATCAACTCAATGAAATAAAACGAGAAACCAAGATTAAAGAAAAAAGTGCAAAAAGGAATGAACAAAATCTCCAAGAAATGTGGGACTATGTGAAGAGACCCAACCTACCTTTGCTAGGTGTACCAGAATGTGATGAAGAGAATGAATCCAAGCTGGAAAACACTCTTCAGGATATTATCCAGGAAAATTTCCCCAACCTAGCAAGACAGGTCAATACTCAACTCCAGGAAATACAGAGAACACCACAGAGATACTCTGCAAGAAGAGCAACCCCAAGGAACATAATTGTCAGATTCACCAGGGTTGAAATGAAGGAGAAAATACTAAGGGCAGCCAGAGAGAAAGGTCGGGTCACCCACAAAGGGAAGCCCATCAGACTCACCGCAGATCTCTCAGCAGAGACTCTACAAGCCAGAAGAGAGTGGGGGCCGATATTCAACATCCTTAAAGAAAAGAACTTTCAACCCAGAATTTCATATCCAGCCAAACTGAGCTTCATAAGTGAAGGAAAAATAAAATCCTTCATGAACAAGCAAGTACTCAGAGATTTTGTCACCAGTAGGCCTGCTTTACAAGAGCTCCTGAAAGAGGCACTATAATGGAAAAAAACAACCAGTACCAGCCATCCTAAAAGCATACCAAATGCTAAAGAGCATCAACAAAATGAAGAATCTACATGAACCAATGGGCAAAACAGCCAGCTAGCATCAAAATGGCAGTATCAAATTCACACATAACAATATTAACCCTAAATGTAAATGGGCTAAATGCACCAATCAAAAGACACCGACTGGCAAATTGGATAAAAAACCAAAACCCATCGGTGTGCTGTATCCAGGAAACCCACCTCACACGCAAGGATACACAAAGGCTCAAAATAAAGGGATGGAGAAAGAGTTACCAAGCAAATGGAGAGCAAAAAAAAGCAGGAGTTGCAATTCTCATCTCTGATAAGGTAGACTTTAAAGCAACAAAGATTAAAAGGGACAAAGAAGGTCATTACATAATGGTAAAAGGATCGATACAACAAGAAGAGCTAATGATTCTAAATATATATGGACCCAATGCAGGAGCACCCAGATATATAAGGCAAGTTCTTAATGACTTACAAAGAGACTTAGACTCCCACACAATAATAGTGGGAGATTTTAACACTCCACTGTCAATATCAGACAGATCAATCAGACAGAAAATTAACAAGGATATCCAGGACTTGAACTCAGACCTGGAACAAGCAAACCTGCTAGACATTTACAGAACTCTCCACCCCAAATCCACAGAATATACATTCTTCTCAGCACCACATCACACCTACTCCAAAATTGACCACATAATTGGAAGTAAAGCACTCCTCAGCAAATGCAAAACAACGGAAATCATAACAAACAGTCTCTCAGACCATAGTGCAATCAAGTTGGAACTCAGAATTCAGAAACTAACTCAGAACCGCACAGCTTCATGGAAACTGAACAACTGGCTCTTGAATGTTGATTGGATACATAATGAAATGAAGGCAGAAATAAAGAAGTTCTTCGAAACCAATGAGAATGAAGACACAATGTACCAGAATCTCTGGGACACATTTAAAGCAGTCTCTAGAGGAAAATATATAGCAATAAGTGCCCATATGAGAAGAGTGGAGAGATCCAAAATTGACACCCTATCGTCAAAATTGAAAGAGCTAGAGGAGCAAGATCAAAAAAGCTCAAAACCTAGCAGAAGACAAGAAATAACTAAGATCAGAGCAGAACTGAAGGAGATAGAGAGAAGAAAAACCCTTCAAAAAATCAGTAAATCCAAGAGCTGGTTTTTCAAAAAGATCAACAAAATAGATAGACCACTAGCCAGACTGATAAAAAAGAAAAGAGAGAACAACCAAACAGATGCAATAAAAAACGATAAAAGGGAAATCACCACAGATTCCACAGAAATTCAAACCATCATCAGAGAATACTACAAACAACTCTTTGCACATAAACTAGTAAACCAGGAAGAAATGGATAAATTCCTGGACGCCTGTGTCCTCCCAAGCCTAAACCAGGAGGAAGCTGAAACTAGGAATAGACCAATAACAAGGTCTGAAGTTGAGGCAGCAATTAAGAGCCTACCACACAAAAAAAGTCCAAGTCCAGATGGGTTCACAGCCGAATTCTACCATACACACAAAGAGGATCTGGTACCATTCCTTCTGAAACTATTCCAAATAATTCAAAAAGAGGGAACCCTTCCCAAATCATTTTATGAGACCAACATCATCCTGATACCAAAACCCCGCATAGCCAAGTCAATTCTAAGCAAAAAGAACACAGTTGGAGGCATCACACTACCAGACTTCAAACTATACTACAAGGCTACAGTAATCAAAACAGCATGGTACTGGAACCAAAACAGAGATATAGACCAATGGAACAGAACAGAGGCATTGGAGGCAAATCAACATATCTACAACCATTCAATCTTTGACAAACCTGACAAAAAAAGCAATGGGGAAAGGATTCCCTGTTTAATAAATGGTGTTGGGAAAACTGGCTAGCCATGTGCAGAAAGCAGAAACTGGACCCTTCCTGACACCTGACACTAAAATTAACTCCAGATGGATTAAAGACTTAAACATAAGACCTGGCACCATAAAAACCCTAGAAGAAAATCTAGGCAAAACCGTTCAGGACATAGGAGTAGGCAAGGACTTCATGACCAAAACACCAAAAGCATTGGCAACAAAAGCCAAAATAGACAAATGGGACCTAATCAAACTCCACAGCTTCTGCACGGCAAAAGAAACAGTCACTAGAGTGAATCGGCAACCATCAGAATGGGAAAAAATCTTTGCAGTTTACGCATCTGACAAAGGGCTTATATCCAGAATTTACAAAGAACTCAAACAGATTTACAGGAAAAAAACAAACCAGCCCATTCAAAAATGGGCAAAGGATATGAACAGACACTTTACAAAAGAAGACATACATGAGGCCAACAAACACATGAAAAAATGCTCATCATCTCTGGTCATTAGAGAGATGCAAATGAAAACCACATTGAGATACCATCACACGCCAGTTAGAATGGCAATCATTAAAAAATCTGGAGACAGCAGATGCTGGAGAGGATGTGGAGAAATAGGAACACTCTTACACTGTTGGTGGGAGTGTAAATTAGTTCAACCATTGTGGAAGACAGTGTGGCGATTCCTCAAGGACCTAGAGATAGAAATTCCATTTGACCCAGCAATCCCATTACTGGGTATATATCCAAAGGACTATAAATCATTCTACTATAAGGACACATGCACACGAATGTTCATTGCAGCACTGTTTACAATAGCAAAGACCTGGAACCAACCCAAATGCCCATTGATGATAGACTGGACTGGGAAAATGTGGCACATATACACCATGGAATATTATGCAGCAATCAAAAATGATGAGTTTGTGTCCTTTGTAAGGACATGGATGAATCTGGAGAACATCATTCTCAGCAAACTGACACAAGAACAGAAAAAGAAATACCGCATATTCTCACTCATTGGCGGGTGAGAAAAATGAGAATACATGGACACAGAGAGGGGGTCTACTACACACTAGGGTCTATTGGGGGGAATGGGGGAGGGACAGTGGGGGGGGCTGGGGTGGGATAACCTGGGGATAAATGCCAAGTGTGGGTGAAGGGGAGAAAGGCAGCAAAACACACTGCCATGTGTGTACCTATGCAACTATTTTGCACGTTCTGCACATGTACACCAAAACCTATAATGCAATAAAAATTTAAAAAATTTAAAAAAAAAGCAGATCCAAAGATAATATGCTAAAACAAGTATTTTTAAAGATTGATGGATTGTCTTCTTTAGTAATGAAAAATTAAACATCTGAAGAAGTTGTGCCTTAGAGAAAGTGGGAAGTAGTCTCTATTTTTATTGAATATCCCTAACCCCCTTTTCCCTGTGTTTCTTGTGAAATCTTATGACATCTTTCTCTCCATTTCGTTAATGTCTATGTTCTCTCTTTTACTTTTTAGGCACGATACAGAAAAAGTATAATTTGTTTATGTTGCAGCAAACTAAATGAAGATTGGCACTCACTCACATCTCTGTGTGAAACAATTTTAATGTGCCAGTTCTTCCAAAGGTGTTTTTACATATAAAGCTACAGCTCTAATAATAGAAAGTTTTATTTTTTTCTAAAACAGATTCAAAATATAAGTGAGCAAGTGGTGGTGATTTTGAGAGAATTAAAAAAAAAAAAAAAAACCTTTTCTGAGGAACCTATATTGGTTCCATGTAGTTGTAATCCAGTTTACCTATTTGCTAAGACAAGAGGTAAATAGATTCAAAAAAAAAAATAGAAAGTTAAATTATGGCTATAAAAAATCACTTTCTAAAAGTGACTAGCAAACCATAAATCGTACTATCCAAATGTGACCTCAACATTTGAATTAGTTTTCTTATCTCTCAAATTCCTTGTCAATTTTACAAGACCGCCCTAAGCTCTAAATGTGATAACACTTGTAAAACATGAGGCATCACATCTGACACACAAGAGGTGTTCACATTTTACTCTTTTATTCCAATTGGGTATGTATTAAGCTGAGTTATGTTTATAAAACACATGTTACAAAATGTATCTCCCTGGATTACCTAATTGGGTTGTCTATTAGTTACTAACAACCCTCTAAACAGAGTCTTCCTGTTGCTGCTCCTCAACTTCCTAGTCTGGAAGTTAGTTAGATGAAACTAACTTAATTAAACTAGTTAGATGCACATCCCGTGTGCTCTCTACCTTGTATTTAACTCAGACATCCATCGCTTGCTGTCTATTTTACTAAGTGTTGAATCACTTGAGAATTGGGATTCATTTTTATCATTATTGATAAAAATGCTCTATGCCAATGTAAATAAACCCAATTATTACAGTTTCTAGTGCAGCAGAAAGCGAAGAGAGTCTTCAATGGCATGGAGTCAATGGATCCATCATTCTGAGGTTCTCACTATCTCTAGATTCCAAAATAAACAAATTGTACAAATGTATTGCTAAATCCTAATTTACTTAGTGTAAACGAAGAAGCTTTAAATACATCGTTATTTAGAATCACATATTAGTATATAAATGTAAATGAAAAACTAAAAATCTATGAGTAGTTCTGTTTAGCTGCCATGGTTGTAGGTAAAATTCAAATAAACTTCATCCCTTGTCCAGAGAAAACAATCTGATTTTTATTAGGAGATTAGCCACTCTCTGGCCTTCATATGATGTGTCCCTATTTCTCTTCAAAGTGGCAAAGCAACATATCATTTTCATCAAATGCATATTGGAAGAGCTCGATAAATAAAACTAATACCATGATAGGAAATAGTTTTCACTCTTTCACTCTTATAAGGTGGGGCTTTTAAAATATAAATGAGCTACATAGAGTCAGAGCTGGTAAAATACTGCTTTGACCAGTAAACCTATGTGGTATAAAACCTCTGGAGCAAGGTCTCATCATTGTTACAGACTTCATCTTTACCTAAGTCATATTCAGATTTTTGTCTTAATTTATTTCCCCATTTTAGCTTTCCACTCATTTCATCCTAAGCCCATAATTAAGCCTGCCAGCAATTATGTTGAAAACTTGTGCATGCTCCAGGCTAAGCTTGGCCATCCTCTGTCTTGATCGCTGTCCAAGTTTACAGTTTTTCTCCTTTATTGCCTAAATCATCTTTGCCAAGCAGAACCTAGACATTCAACCATACCTAAGGTAGAGTTAAGGGTGGGATAAGACTGACTTTTGGCTATTGAGAGTAGATTCAGTGATGTTAATTAAGGCGAATAATAATAGCATCTATAAAAGATAAATCCTAAAATCCATGTGTTTTAAAACAATTCAAGTATCTTGATTATGTCGTAATTTAATGAGGGTTAGTGGGGACTGGATTTGGAGGGTTTCTTCTCTAGGAGTTGGGTGCATCCTTTAGATCCCTGGACTCCTGTCAGCCCAATGACAGAAAAAGTAGGCTAGTGTTTTTTTTGTTTTTTTTTTTTTTGGTTCTTGCCTGGAAGAACCACATATCATTTCTATTCACATTGCATTGACCAGAACTCAGTCACATCACCACACATAGCTGTAGGAATGCTAGAAAAGGCAATCTAGCATGCAACAAGAAAGAGAGAATACAGATGTTAAGAATTTCAAATAGTCAAGCAGATAATCCTCAGAAGTATCAATCTGAAGGGCTATAATTTTGTAAAAGAATTCTTGACTCATTCCTTTAATTTAGTGTGTATGAGTGTGTGTGAATACACACAATACACAAACACATATATATATATTTCCTGCTATAATCTCTGTATAATTTAAAAATACAGGCCGGGCACGTTGGCTCACACCTGTAATTCCAGCCCTTTGGGAGGCCAAGGCAGGCAGATCATGAGGTCAAGAAACTGAGACCATCCTGGTCAAGATAGTGAAACCCCGTGTCTACTAGAAATACTAAAATTAGCTGGGCAAGGTAGTGGGCACCTGTAATCCCAGCTACTCAGGAAGCTGAGGCAGGAGAATGGCTTGAACCTAGGAGATAGAGGTTGCAGTGAGCCGAGATCACGCCATTGCACTCCAGCCTGGCAACAGAGTGAGATTCCTGCCTCAAAACAAACAAACAAACAAACAAATAAATAAATAAAATAAACAATGAACTTACATTGTAAAAATACTAAAGGAAGTCATATAAATTCCTTGGTAAACTTAGTAATGCTCTTCCAAAACAAGTAGTCTTCCCCCAAATTTCATATGCCTTTAAAACTTTAGAGCATTATGTAGTTCTGTTTTTTTTATACCAAGTCACTTATTTGCTATAATCATTCAATAGTAATATGAGTCTGAATTACTGCGTGAAAGTATATGACATCAGCCAGAAGTGTTGAAACTACACCAAAATTTTTGGTGGTTTACCTTATCAGATGATTCCATTAATCTACCAACAATAAATAAAAAGATGTAATTTAAGCTATTCCATGGGATAGCGATACAACCAAATTAATCATTTTGTCATTTTATATTTTCATTGTCAGAAAATAGTTTACTGTTTGTTTAAATATGTCAGTTGGCCCAGCTGTCAAAGATTAACAGGAAAGTGTTTGCTTAGTATAGCCCCAGGAAATGAACTGCATAACAAATCTGAATGGAATTGGTTGGCTTAGTCCAGAATGTGAAATCGATGAGGTCATTATCATGACTTCAGTCATTGTTCAAATTGGAAAACCTTGTTGCAAAACCACAGAAATACTCACATTACTTTGACAAAGTAATAGGCAAATATTGTCAGGTACTACAAGGGTACTCTGGGGAAAGAACCTTTATAGTTCAAGAAAAATAATTCACTCAAATCACAAAGTCTTGCTGAAAAATTAGTAAATGTTTGGCTTTATCATATGAAAAATGAAAGTATTATGACTGTTTTATTACTTAACATACTCATAAATGACCTGGTGTAAAAAAACAGATTTCATAAACAGATTGTTCATTATTTCTGGCTGTGTACAACATACAATAAATTGTTGTAAGTCAGATTCAGACATGGCAGAGCATCTAAGTGCAGAAACCACATTACTTTGAAATACCTTTTTCAGTTAGTCTATTCCAAGAATATATAGTGAATGCCTAATAACTGATTGAGATGCTGGACCTCAAACATAAAAGAAAAATATTCTTACCATCAAGAAACTTTCTGTTTAGTGGAGGGCAATATATATAAAATTGAAGAATATAATGATTTGCCTATTAAAATGGAAGTCTATGTAAAGTTTGGTGAAGGCATAGCATAAAAACATCTGAGCTGACCAAGAGGAATCAGAACACTTCTCAGCTTAAATGTGAAAACCAAATAATTTTTTTCTGTGTAGCAAGATAAGCAATACCTTTCAGAGCCAGCAACAGCAAAGGCTAAGACATAAAGATATGAGAAACAAAATGAGAACACGGGTGTAAATATGGGAATGAGCTAGGACACATTTTTACATGTTATGCATTAGGTAAAGCAGGTCCAAAAAATTTTGCGGAAAAGTAGAACATAATAAGTTTACTTATGTGGAAAATCCCTTGGGTGACTGTATGGGCAGAGATTTTTGTATGTTATATACCGTAAGGGAAGAGATTTTTGCATTTTATATGCAGAAAAAATAATCCTGAGCCCCAGTCCTAGAGATTCTTATTCAATAAGCTTAAGTTGAGGCCTAGGAATTTGCATTTCTAATAAGCCCCCAAGTGATGCTCATGCTGCTGTTCTGTGATACTTTGGTTAGCACTCTAGAAGAGGCATGCAAAATATCCTGGGAATAACGATAATGACAATTTGAAATAAGGCAGTGGTGACAAGGATATAAAGAAACTGAAACTTTAGCAAATGGAATGACCAAGACTGTTGGATCTTAGGACCAATAAGAAGCTTTGAAAACATACCTCCCTGGGATGTATAAATCTTCCAGCCTTTCACTATTCTTCACATTCATCCCGCATCCTTCATTTCTCATTTTCCTTTTTATCTTGCTTACATGATCATTCATAATGACATCCTTACATATACTTTCCCTGCCCTGTCCCCCATTCCCCAATTCTGTGCACTTATCTTGATATACGACTCCTGGTTAAGCCCAGCCCTCTGTACCAGTCTTCCTCTTAGCTTCAAATTTCAGAGAACCCAGACCACTCAGAAGAAAGCCCCTGCAGGCTCTCTGCACCACATTCACCATAAATGCATCTGTGTCCACACATTCTGCGGGCCCTCCTGCTTCCACAGAGTAGAGTTCCCAAACATATCCCAGGACAACTCTTTTTGGACACCAGATTCCATGCTTTCTAACTTGCTCAAGAACACTGTTCCAATAATTATCAATAGTCTTTCTCTGTTCTGAATGCTTCCTAATAGAACATTTTTTAATTAAAATAAGAATCTTTGCTCAAATCCCCTCATTATTAATTTTGCTTCTCTTGGTAGAAAACTCCTTGCAATCATTACTGACATCTGCTGTCTCCACTTTCTGTCTTCTCTTGTTTTTTTTTTTTTTTTCTTTCTCTTTTTCTTTCTTTTTTTTTTTTTTTTTTTTTTTTTTTTTTTTTTACAGAGTTTCACTCTTGTTTCCCAGGCTGGAGTAAAATGGTGTAGTCTGGGCTCACTGCAACCTCCGCCTCCTGGGTTCAAGCGATTCTCCTAACTCAGCCTCCTGAATAGCTGGGATTATAGGCATGCACCACCATGGCCGGCTAATTTTTGTATTTGTAGCAGAAGCAGGCTTTCATCACATTGGTCAGGCTGGTCTGAAACTCCTGACCTCAAATAATCTACCTGCCTCAGCCTCCCAAAATGCTGGGATTACAGGCATGAGCCATCATGCCCAGCCTTCTCTTGTATTCTTAAACTAACTTTATCATGGCTTTGCCTCCACCTTTGAGGTGAAATTTCCCTGGTCTAGATCGTAAATGGTCTCTGCATTGTTGTGTGTGGTGCTCTCTTAGTCCATATATGTTGCTGCAACAGAATACCTGAAATTGGGTAGTTTATTTAAAAAAAAGATGTTTATTTGGCTCATGAGCTAGTGGATGGAAAGTTCAAGACTAGCTAGTTGCATCTGGTGAGGGCCTGCAGATGCTTCAGCACATCACAGAAAGAGGAACGGAAGCAGGTGTGTGCAGAGATTAAATGGTGAGAGAGGAGACAAGAGGGAGAAACTGAGGAAGCCAGAGTCTTTGAAACAAGCTACTCTCAGGAACTAACCCCTTCCAGGAAGTGCAAAAAATTAACCCTGCAGGGTGGCATTACTCTGTCCTCATGAAGGATCTGCCCCCGTGACTGAAACACGTCTCACTAGGCCCCACCTCCCAAGACTGCCACATTTGGAATCGAATTTTAACATGAGTTCAGGCAAGAACAAACCAAACCATAGCAGGAAGTAAATGTTCCTCTTCATCTAACTGAATCATAAGCATATGATAGTGCAATGCTCCCTGTTCCTGGCATATTTTCTTTATTTGGTTTTCAAATTACCACACTGTCCTAATTATTGTCCTGCATTGGTTTTCTTTGCTTGTTCTTCTTTATCTTTCTGACCTGGAAACATAGGAATCCCTCTCAGTTAATTCGCAGATCTCTACTCTCCCTAGACTTACTCCCTTGATGGTCTTAACCAGTCTCCTAGATTTACAGATCACCTCACCTCTACTCTAACCATTCCTACATTTATAGATTCAACTAAATCTACTCTCCTAATATTCAGATTTATATCCAAAGGCCCCTTGATATCTCCACTTGGATGTTTAATATGCCTCTACTAAGTTAAAATGTTGAAAACTGGCTGGGCGTGGTGGCTCATGCTTCTACTCTCAGCACTTTGGGAGGCAGAGGCAGGAAGATCACCTGAGGTCAGGAGTTCAAGACCAGTCTGGCCAACATGGTGAAACTCCACCTCTACTAATAATACAAAAATTAGCTCGGTGTGGTGATGCAAGACTGTAATCTCAGCTACTTGGGAGGCTGAGGCAGGAGAATCACTTGAACCTGGAAGGTGGAGGTTGAAGTGGGCCAAGATCATGCCATTGCAGTCCAGCCTGGGCAACGAGAACAAAACTGCATCCCAAAGAAAAAAAAAGTCCAAAACTGAACTCCTACCCTTTCTTCCTCCCCAGATTTTCTTTTCCCATCTCAGTTAATGTCAATTCTAGCCTTCTATTTGCTCAGACTACTTAGTCTCTTTGTTAATAACCTTCACCCAAGTCTCCAGCTAACCTACTGAGTCTACTTTAATCTTACAGCCAAAAATCTTAACATTTCTCAACACTGCTACTCTTTTCCACATCAAATCATTTCACAATTTAATTCTTTCAGCATATTTTTAACAGGAGCCCAGTTTTAAAAATTGGCTCTCTTCTGTCTATTCTCAATGTAACAAACTGAGCTGCCTATGTCCTGTTTCTCCCACACTGAGAGGAAAACCAGATCTTCACCATGACCCTAAAGGTTCCACGTGATCTGCTCTTCCATTGTCTTTCTGAATTGATATCCTCAATTATCAAGGGGAGATATCTGCAGTTGGAGAGCTATATGGTTGGAGCAGATAGAGGGAAGTAAGGCCTTTGCGATTGCTCTTCCTTCTGCTTGGATAGTCTTCTCGCAGAAATCTGCATGGTTCATTCTTTCTTATCTCTTTGTCTTTCATAAAATGCCACATTCTCAGGGAAGACTTCCATGGACACTCCATCAAAATTTCAATACCTCCACACTTATCGCTCCAGTCCTTTCTTTCTTATTTACTGCCCTCTGTAGCACTAGTCCCATAAAATGCAGCGTTTTGTTTCACGTTTCTCCAGTTTGAATATGAGTTCCCTATAGGGGAAGAAGATTTGACTGTTCACATATGGCTTTGAATGTCTGGTACATACTAGATGCTCATGAAATATTTGTTGAATTCAAGAAAAGAAGAAAGAAAGGAAAATAAAAGAAACTTAATAGAATAATAATTCCTTTTGTAAATAAATTTTAATTTTGTAGAGTGCTTTTATATTCCTAGTCATATTTCATCTTCACAGGTGTTCTGTAAGTAAGACAAGCTAGGTATAACTTACATTTACAAATAAAGAAATCAAATATATTACTTGAAGGCATTGGGCACTGAGTAAGTTAGTGAAAGGTCTACGGGTGGGTTTTTAGTATTATTAGTCCTGTCTCCTAATTACTTCTTTAATCATAAAAAACTCCTTCTATCCCCATGAAAGGAGCCAAAAATGCTTTCATAAAATCTTTCATCTTCTCTATACCTTTGCTTCAAAGAATATTTGCAGAGTTTTACTTTGCAAAACTCCTATTCTAGTTCTGCCCTGCTAGGTGTATTTCAAATACTTCACTTCTTCTTTAGCTATTGGGCTTTTCTCGGTCACCAGGATTTGATCTTCAGCAAATCCCTTGCGACAAGACCCTCTGTCTGAAGTTTTCCCCTCACTGGTTTCTTCAAGTTTTGGGTCAGTCCTGCAGACTCTCAAGCTTAGCTCAGTCCCTGCTGAGACCACCATAGGGAGAGCCTAAGGCAGTGTTTTCTCTGAATCTCTTTGCTTTCTGCTGCACCAGAAACTGTAATAATTGGGTTTATTTACATTGGCACAAATCATCATCCTGGTCATGTAGAGAAGAGAAACTATAACATGATGTTGTGGTACCCCATATAAATTTTACATCTTTGATATATATGTGTAATACACTTTTTTTCTTACTTCTTGTATATTCAGTCTAACTACTGAATCAATGTTACTTTGTCCTTTTCCTTGGCATTCTTCTCACAGCGAATTATCCTTTTTTTCCTTTGACATATGATTTTCTCTGCTATGAATAAAAAAGTGAATTGTTTTTTCTTTGACAGATACTGAAATTTGTGTCCTCTTTTTTCAAGTTTATCAAAAGGCCAATGGCATGATTTTACATTTGCGATCTCAAACTTTAATGTCGTGTGACTCTGGTGAAACGTCAGCTTTCACATACACCAATATGACCCATATTTAAAATGAACCTGAAAGCTGGTTTAACTAATGGTTTCAAGAAAATCATGCTGTCCTTGTGTATAAGTATATGCAAAGATAATCCATGAATTTTGTTTAAAAATACCATGCTTAAGAATATTTTTAAATGCTGTGGTTGTTATCCTCAGAAATATATCTTGTGACATTTTAATTCTTTCTGTTATACAAATTTGTAACAGCATTGGTTGAGGAACTTAACAAGACTCAAAGTAATTATTCTTATCCATCTTACTGAAGATAATATAAATCTTACATTAAAGATTTTACAAGTTATAGGAATATACTGTCCCTATAAAGTACATTTACTGTCAGAAGGATTCAGAGGCTTTGGAATAATAATGGAGAAAACCAAGTGATTTAAATCAGGGCTCAACAATAGTGCCCAGCAAATCATTTTGCAACCCTTTTGCTCCACATTTATGTCTCTTCCATAAGTAGATTATGCTAATAGATGCCAAGAGATTCATATCTCCAGCAAGCTGAGATAGGCTGTGGTTACTTTAAATTCTCTTTCTCTCAAAGGGTAGACATCATAAGCAAAGTACTGTCATTATAATTCACTTATCAAAGATGATGTGTGATAGATAGACTGCTCATCAATAATATTTATTGAATATTCATTTTGGACAAGCTTTGAAACATCGATTTGTGGCAGAAAGTCAAATAAGAAGAAAACACACTTTTTCCTCCTAGATGGTTGAATTAAAGAAATCACATGTGCAATACTATCTCCCTTCCCCTCACCCCACACCCATGAGAGATCGAGTGAATTTTCATGTGTCTGATCCCATTAACTATGACCTATTTGGAAACATATGCTGAATCCTTGTTTCATTACTGTCTCATTTTATGAAGAAACTCTATATACAAAACCAAAACATATACAAAAACAAAGCAGATCAAAATACTTCAATAAAAGAATTTTAACCTCTCCCCAGCTTTATTTTTTGTGTGATTCAATTTTTTCAGAGATAAAGCAATACAAGAGTATCACATACTTATGAGGATTAATTACTCATTAAGAGTAATGAGTAAAAGTAAAAAGCATAATTAGTGCTCAATAAATAATAATGTGCAATAGTAGGGAGAGTATTAGCAGCTGCAGTAGCAGCCAATCTAACAGAAGCAGCTGTAGTAATCAATTCATGAATTTGAACTGAGTACCTTTTATTTTTTATTATTATTATTTGAGATGGAGTGTTGCTCTGTTGCCTAGGCTGGAATCTCAGCTCACTGCAACCTCCAGCTCCCGGGTTCAAGTAATTCTTCTGCCTCAGCTTCCCTAGTAGCTGGGATTACAGGTATCCACCATCACGCTTGACTAATTTTTGTATTTTTAGTAGAGACAGGTTTCAGCCTGTTGACCATGTTGGTCCTGAACTCAGGTGATCCACCTGCCTTGACTTCCTGAGTACCTTTTTTATGTCAGACATTGTACTAGGTACTGGCAAAATGAAGATAAACCATACATTCCATACTCTAAGTTATTTCTCAGATTTCCCTAAAATGCACATGTACACACACAAACACTCTCAAACACAAACACAAAGGTACAATTTCAGTGCAATAAGTGTTCTAATTACATAAGATACCCTTAATTATTTCCATAACCTTAATTATTTCTCAGATTTCTCAGAAATGTGCTTGCGTGCACACGCACACACACACACTTTCAAATACTAACACACAAAGGTACAATTACAATATGATGAATGTTCAGATTACATCTCATAAGATAATGTTATAAAAGCACATAGAGATGTAGAGAATTATTACTTAGCAGATGTCACATATTTTCTGGAGTTTTGATATTGCTTAAATTTAAACAGTGACTTAATAAGATATTTTTTCTTGTCGATTTTTTATAGAAATATCAACCATGGTTATATTTAAGCTATATAGCCACCAATACACATTGGTCAGCTACTATGTATGGAATCTTTGTCAAAGTCACCCATACTTGAACTTACATCCACTTGACAGAAGATTACAATTCATATTGCTTATACAAATGATATATCATTCAAATGAATGTCCAGTGAGTGAATAGCATAGAGTATTTTCTTAAAATGGAATTTCACTGGAGCAGAAACTGTATGGATATAACCTATCACCACCGTGCAGAGTGTTATTATGATTGTAACTGGATTTTCATTTCAATGGTCTTGAGGTTAGATAATGTGGTTCTACCTGAGTAAGTGAAAAATGTAAAATTATATTTTAGTTTTTTTATGTTCCAGGCACTGGAAATGAATGCATGATAAAATTATTTATAGTTTCTTAAATGAGTAAAATTAACAGGTATAAAATTGTTAACTTTGCAAAGAATATCCCAATTCTTTGGTTTTCCAGCAGTTATTTCCACAGATCACTGGTCATATTCCATCCAACAAAGGTATATATATATATATACTCTGTGCAACCAGAGACATAAGAGATATTTTCCAAATACATATTCCTTTATCATTTTCTTTTGAAAATAGACTTTGGTAATGAGAGCCATAGTAACATCTCTTTGTTTTCAACTTCCTTCTTCAAAATGAAAGTTCCAAGGAAAGTAATTGTTATGCCTTCAGAAAGGCACCAAAATATCAACTAGCAAATGGTTTGGTAGAAAATGAAATTATATATTTTTAAATCTTCAGATAGTAATATCAGTAAGTTATATTTGTCTGACTGAGTATTCACATATAAGATGATCATTGCTTAGCAATGGAAGCTTGATTATTTTTTTCCTAACTAAAAATGGAGTTATATATGTTATTCAAGAATGATGACCAGAAGTTTAAACTAAATTGTAGAACCCTCGAAGGCTGCTGGTGTCTTACAACTTGATAATAATAATAAAAAGCCCAATTAAAAATTGGGCAAAGTTGGGCCGGATGTGGTGGCTCACGCCACACTTTGGGAGGCCAAGGCGGGTGGATCACGAGGTCAAGAGATCGAGACCATACTGGTCAACATGGTGAAATGCCGTCTCTACTAAAAATACAAAAAATTAGCTGGGCATGGTGGTGCGTTCCTGTAATCCCAGCTACTCAGGAGGCTGAGGCAGGAGAATTGCCTGAATCCAGGAGGCGGAGGTTGCGGTGAGCCGAGATTGCGCCATTGAACTCCAGCCTGGGTAACAAGAGTGAAACTCCGTCTCAAAAAAAAATTGGGCAAAGTTTCTGAATGGATGTTTCTATAAAGAAGTTATATGAATGGCCAATAAGCACATGAAAAGTGCTTGTTAAAAAATTTGACATCACGAGTAATTAGAATAATGCAAACCAAAATCTTAATAGCGTGCCACTACATAACCCGTAGAACAGTTATCTTAAAAAGGAGAGAGAATAGCAAGTGCTGATGAAGATGTGGAGAATATGGAATCCTCGTCCATTGTTGTTGAGAACGTAGCATCTAGTTTAAACAACAGTTTGGTGGTTCCTTAACATGTTAAATAACAGAGTTACTATTAAACCCAGTTATTCCACTCATAGGTATATATTTAAAAGAAATGAAATCCTATGTCCCAATACAACTTACACATAAATGTTCACAGTTTATTATTCATAATGGCCAAAAAGAGGAAACAACTCAAAATGTTCCTCAACTGATAAATGAGTAAACAAAATGTATTATATCCTTACAATAAAATATTATTTGAAAACAAAAAAGACCAAAGTATTGATGCATGCTACATGGATGAACCTAGAAATATATGCTAACTGAGAGAAGCCAGGCACAAAAGGCTACACATTGTAAGATTCCATTTATAGGAAAGGTCTAGAATAGGCAAATCTATAGATTGAGATAGATTAGTGATTGTGAATATCCTTAAAAACAGTGGATTGTACACTTTAAGTTGGTGATTATATAAATGTAAATTTTTAGTAAAACTGTTTTTTAGAGGCAGGAAAATCACTTGAACCCAGAAGGTGGAGGTTGCAGTGAGCTGAGATTGTGCCACTGCAGTCCAGCCTGGGTGACAGAGCAAGGCTGTCTCAGAAAAAACAACAACAACAACAACAACAACAAAAGAAAACCAATCAATCAAAACAATTAGTTTGTAGAAGTCTGAGTCTAGTTTCCCATCTGAAAATCATTAGCTATACCTTTAATAAGCTTGAGAGAAATCAGTGTGATTTACTGATGATTGAGAAATCATCAGTGACTTACACCCCTTTTTAAAAGCTGGAAAATTTAAAAATCATACCTTGTAGATAATAAAAATTTGTAAAACAGAAAATTCACATATAATCGTAAATTCATCCCACAATATCAAATTTATTATATTGGCTCACTGTAAAAACATTCAATTAATAAAGCTATTCTAATATACCAATATTTAAAGTTAAAAGTAATGCATGACAGTATCAATAATATACCTTCAGAACAATTTAGTTATTTTTTAAATTTTATATTATTTTTAATTTACAAATAATAATTGTGAATATTTATGGGCTTTAATGTGATGTTTTGATATATGTTTACATTGTGGAATGATTAAATCAAGGTAATTAATATATCTATCACCTCACAAGCTTATCATTTTTTTGGTAAAAACATTTAAAAATCTAATCTTTATGCAATTTTAAAATACGCAGTGCAAATTAATTCTATTCACCATTCTGTGCAATAGATCACTAAAAATTAGTCCTCCTGCTGAAACTTTGTACCCAGTTAAAGTGAACTAAATATGGCCTGGGAAGGACTTCATACGTATATAATTGAGTCCTTGTAGCTAAACCGTGACCTAGCAGACAATATCGAAACTCTAACTCAAGAGTATGTTCCTGTAATAATACTGAGTCTTGGCCAATCCCAATAGCCATACCTCAACCACTCATACACTACTGAGTGTTCAAACTGTGTTCAAATAAAGCAAACACCAATCTGTGACCAATCCAGCTGTTTCTGTACCTCACTTCTGATTTCTGTATGTCACTCCTCTTTTTTTTGTCTATAAATTTGCTCTAACCATAAAACATCCCTGGAGTCTGAATCTGCTGTGATTCTGGGGGCTTCCCAACTTGCAAACTGCTCATTGCTCAATTAAACTCCATTAATTTTAATTCAGCTGAAGTTTTTCTTTTACCATACCCTTTAATCAAGGTCTCCTTTTTCCCAATCCACCTTCCTTCTCCAGTCTTTGGTAATCACCATTCTACTCTCTACCTCTGTGAATTTGACTTTTTAGATTCCGTATGTAAGTGACATTATGTGATATTTGTATTTCTGTGTCAGGCTTACTTCACATAGTATAATCTTCTCCAGGTTCCATCTACAATGAGGCAAACAGCAGAATTTCCTCTTTTATAAGGCTGAATAATTGATATATGTACACTGCATTTTCTTTATCCATTCATTAATTGATGAACACTTAGGTCTGTTCCACATCTTGACAACTGTGAATGAGGCACCAATGAACATGTAAGTGTAGGCATTTCTTCAACACTCTGATTTCCATTCCTATGGAAATATGCCTAGAGGTGAAATGGCTGGATCATATGGTGCCTCTATTTTTAATTGACTGAGGGACTTCCATAGAGTTTTAAATAATGACTGTATTAATTTACACTTCCACCAATAACAAACAAAGCTTCCACTTTTTTCCATTTCCTCAACACTTGTTATCTTCTGTCACTTTGATAATAGCCAGTCTAACAGATGGGAGGTGATATCTCACTGTCATTTTGATTTCCATTTCCCTGCTAATTAGAGATGTTCAGAATTTTTTAATATATCTGATGGCTACTTATATGTTTTCTCTTGGAAAATGTCTCTTTAGATTCTTTGCCCATTTTTAATGGGTTATTTCTTTTCTTATTTTTGAGTTATTTGAGCTCCTTAAATATTTAGGATACTAGCCCCTTATCAGCTGTGTAGTTTGAAAATACTCTCTCCCAATCCCTAGGTTGTTTCTTCACTCTATTGTTTCTTTTGTAATGAAGAAGCTTTTTATTTTCATGTATTCTTTTTTGTTTGTTTTTGCTTTTTTTGTCTGTGTTTTCTTGGTAATATCCAATAAACCTTTGCTCAGACCAACGTCATGCAACATTTCCCTTATTTTGTTGAATAGTTTTGTATTTTTAGGTCATACATGTAACTCTTTAATTCATTTTGAGTTGATATTTTTATATGGTGTGAGAAAAGGGTCTAATTTAATTTTCTGCATGTGGATCTCCAGGTTTCCAAACACCAGATCTGAAGAGACTTTCCTGACTCCATTGCATGTTCTTGGCACCTTTGTCAAAAACCCATTGACCATAAGTGCATGGGTTAATTTCTGGGCTCTCCATACTGTTCCATTTGTCAATGTGTCTGTTTTCATGCCAGTATGAGGCTGTTTCATTTGCTATAAATTTGCAATAGGTATTAAGGTCAGGTAGTGTGATGTCTCCAGTATTGATCTTTTTGTTCAAGATTGCTTTTCTTTTCGGGGTCTTTTATGGTTTCAAATAAATTTTAGGACACTTTTTTCTTTCCATGAAAAATTACATTTTGATTTTGATACAGATTGCATTGAATGTGTAGATCACTTAGGATAGGATGAATATTGAAAAAAATATAAACTTTTTCAATTCATGAACATGGGATATCTTTCCATTTATTTGTCTTTTTTCAATATTTTTCATCTGTTTTAAAATTTTCAATATACATATTTTTCACTTCAGTTAAATTTACTCCATTTAAAAAAAATTTTTAATTTATTCTTTATTCTGCTGTTGAAGGGATAGATTTCTTAATTTGCTTTCCAGGTAGTTTGTTGTTAGTATAATGGAATGCTGCTGATTTTTACATGTTGCTTTTGTATCTTGCAACTTTATTTATTTTTTATGATTCAAGGATTTATTAAGTCATACATGCAAAACATAGTGCTAATTGCATTAGCAAAAGATCAATGTAAAAACACTCCACAATTCTGCAACTGTCAATTTAAAAAATGTTGTAGTGGTTGAAAGATCCAACGTTGTATTCTTGCCAGTGAGTTAAGTTGTACAGAACATCGTCAGCATTAGCACAGTTTACAGAATCTCACAGACCCAAAGCAACATCATTAGGCAAAGCAACTACAGGAGGCGTGTGTCCATGTGGGCGAGGTCAAGAGGGTCAGTATTGGTCAAGTGACAGTGTCGGTAATCCGGCAAGACAGTGATGTTAAGAAGGTTCATAGTTTAAGAATTATCTAAAACATTTTAAACGCTATAAAGCTGCAACACATGATTTTTACACCTAGTTACTAGAAAACTAAGGAACGCACTTATTAGCTCTGAATAAAGTAACATGGAAAGCACTTTTACTAATCTACAAAAAAAACCTAATGCATTATCAGAAAGATTTTATAATACAAGGAGGCATATTGCTCAGTAAGAAGGGGTTCTATGAGAAAAGCACTTACTAAGTTAGCGACTAAGGGAACAACCAGTTTAAAGATGAATTAAATGCCGAATTTGGAGAGGGATGGCAGGTGCAAGAGAAAGGAAAAGCTTAAGAAAACACTTCCTGATAATACCAACCTTTCTTTCATCATCTACTGCATTTGACAGAAATTGACCTTTTAGAGATTTTACCCGTGACACTTTTATTCCTTGTACAATGTAGTGTAACTCTCCACTTTGTATTTTGTCAAAATACCATCTTCGTCCTTTGATCACACACACCCCACCCGGCACACCCACAACTAGACAGAATACTTAATTAGAGGAAACACATGAGTTCTGTTCAAAATCTCAGTAAAAGCTGATCAACTAATTTCTAGAAAACTCACTATGAAATCAAAAAGACTGATCCAAAGAACTGAGCTGTTTACACCCATTCCATTACAGTACAATCTTAGGTCGTGAACATGGGCTGATACATCACTGGTGAGTTTAATGGCAATGCTTCATTTGGGAGGCTGTTCTGCTTTACGCATCTGGAAACTACTTAGAAAGTGTCTGCATCTCCTAACTGCAGAAGCTACGGTCTTCTGAAAGACGAAGGTCTTACACAGTTTAGTGCTCGGTGTTCTTAGCACAACAATGCAGTATAGTTCAGAAAGTATTTTGGCAACTCTTAATCTGAGCAAGAATAGGGGCTTTTGAAAAATAAGGCTTTAAGAAGGCTTGTCATTTTAGGGCTAAATTTTAATAGAATGTGAGTCTGAACTCTTACATTTAGAACAAACAAAACCTTAAAATTACTGATTTGTTGCAACTTTACTGAATATACTAGTTCTGACAGTTTTGTGGTGGTTTCTTTAGGGTTTTGAATAGGAATAGGCGAACAGCAAACTGAGACGATTTTACTTCTTTTTTTCCTTTTTGAATGTTTTCTTTCTTTTTCTTGTCTGATTGCTCTGGAGAAGACGTCTAGTACTATGTTGAATAAAAGTGGTGAGATTGGGCACCCTTGTGTTTTCCTGATCCCAGAAAGACGCATTAACTTTTTACCATTTAGTTTGATGATGTTAGCTGTGGGCTTTATATATGGCCTTTATCATGTTGAGATACATTCTTTTCATACCTAATTTTCTGAGAATTTTTTAAGATCATAAAATCATATTCAATTTTATCAAATGCTTTTACTGTGTCTACTGAAATGATCATATAGTTTAGTCTTTTCTTCTATCGATACAATGTATCAAATTCATAAATTTGTGTGTTTTGAACCATCTGCATCCCAAGCATATATATCCCACTTGATCATGGTTAATAATTCTTTTAATGTGCTATTAAGGCCGGGCGCGGTGGCTCAAGCCTGTAATCCCAGCACTTTGGGAGGCCGAGGAGGGTGGATCACGAGGTCAAGAGATCGAGACCATACTGGTCAACATGGTGAAACCCCGTCTCTACTAAAAATACAAAAAATTAGCTGGGCATAGTGGTGCGTGCCTGTAATCCCAGCTACTCAGGAGGCTAAGGCAGGAGAATTGCCTGAACCCAGGAGGCGGAGGTTGCGGTGAGCCGAGATCGCGCCATTGCACTCCAGCCTGGGTAACAAGAGCGAAACTCCGTCTCAAAAAAAAAAAAAAAAAAAAAAAAAAAAAGTGCTATTAAATTTGGTTTGCTAGTATTTTGTTAAGGATGTTTGCACCTATGTTTAACAGGGTTGTTATTGGCCTGAAATATTATTTTCTCAGAGTCCTCATTTAGCTTTGATAGTAGGCTAAGCTAGCCTTGTAAAATTGGTCTGGAAATGGTCACTCCTCTTCAGTTATTTGGTAAGTTTGAGGTGAATTGGTATTAGGTTTTTTTGATTTTTGTTTTTTTTGAAACAGAGTCTCATCCTGTCACCCAGGCTGGAGTGTAGTGGTGTGATTATGGCTCATTACAACCTCTGCCTCCGAGGTTCAAGCGATCCTTCTGCCTCAGTCTCCTGAGTAGCATTAGTTCCTTTTTAAATGTTTGGTAGAATTCTGCTGTGAAGCTGTCAGAAGCCTGTGAACAAGAGCAACTCCTTCTTGAACAGGAGCTAGGTAAAATGAGGCTGAAACCTATTGGGCTGCATTCCCTGACAGGATTCTAAGTCACAGGATGAGATAGGAGGTCAACGCCAAATACAGGTCATAAAGACCTTGCTGATAAAAGAGGTTGCAGTAAAGGAACCAGCCAAAACCCACCAAAACCAAAAATGGTTATGAGAATGACCTCTGGTGGTCCTCACTGCTACATTCCCAGCAGTGCCATGACAGTTTACAAATGCCATGCAACAACAAGAGGTTATATGGTCTAAAAAGGGGAGGAATTAATAATCCACCCCTTGTTTAGATAACACCAAGAAATAACCATAAAAGTGTGCAATCAGCAGCCCTTGGGAATGCTCTGTCTATGGAGTAACCATCATTTTATTCCTTTACTTTCTTAATTATCTTGTTTTCACTTTGCCCTGCAGACTTGCCCTGAAGCCTTTCTTGTGCAAGATCCAAGTACCCTCTCTTGGGACCTGGATTGGGACCCCATTGCTGTAACAAAGCCATTTGTTTCTGGGCTTTTCTTTGGTGGACACTTGATTATTATTTACTCAATCTCCTCTTTATGAGTCTGCTGAGATTTTCTATTTCTTCATGATTTAATCTTAGTAATTTATAATTTTTTAGAAAAAATCTATTTATTCTAGGTAATCCAATTTGTTGGCATATATTTGTTTACAGTAGTCTCTTATAGTTCTTTGTATTTCTGTGTTTCAGTTGTAGTATCTCCTTTCTCATTTATAACTTTACTTATTTCAGTCTTCTTCTTCTTCTTTTTTTTTTTTTTTTCTTAGTCTGGCTAAGGGTACCTCAGGTTTCTTTTGAAACAACAAACACCTAGTTTCACTGTTCTTTTTTATTTCCTTTCTAGTCTCCATTTCATTTAATTCTGCTCTTATCTTTATTATTTTCTTCCTTCTACTGACTCTGGGTTTGGTTTATTCTTTTTTTCCAGTTCCTAGAGGGGAAAGTTAAGTTGTTTATTTGGGACCTTTCTTCTTTTTTTGATGTACTTACTTATAAACCTCTCTATTAGAATTGCTTTTGCATTCAGGATGTTTAGAAACAACAACAACAACAACAACAACAAAATAATTGCTTTTGCTGCATCCCATAAGTTTTAATATCTTAAGACAAATGAAAATGAAAATGCCATTTTCATTTGTCTTAAGATATTAAAAAAAAATTCTCCTTAATCTCATCTTTGACTCATTGACTTTTTCAGGGGAGAATTATTCTATTTCTACATTTTGTTTGTTATTTTCCATGAAGTCTTGACCCATGCAAGTAAGTAGCTGCAAAAAAATTAAGCAATTTTATATTTAGCATTACTTTTTGGCAAAATGATTCTAAACATTGGAAGAAATTGTTGCTTCAAAATTTTAAAAACTAATCACAGTATTTATCATAAACTCAAAAGTTGAATCAAAGTATAACAACAAACAAAATATTATCAGTGGTTTTAAAAATTAAACATTTAGAATACAGTAAAATTAAGACAATATTTTTTTGTTTTCTTGTTGTTGAATAGTCTGTTATTTGCCATAATGATAGCACATAGCAAGAAATATGTGTCCCACTTTAGACAAAATTCAATTAAGTATGACTTGCACATGCTCTAACAGGATATTCATCTTTATAAGTTAGTAGGAGTAGGTATGTGTAGACCTTCATTCAGACTAATAACAACACTGAGTTGCAACCTTAATAAATAATCATTAGTAGTCAACATGACATACATTTTCATATGTACACACACACACACACACGTACACATGTGAGAGCAAGAAAAACTATTCTGTAGTCCTTAGACTCAGAAAATAAAAAGTCAGATTTGAAGTAGAAGTTATATTAATGGTATCTACTATGTTAATACTTTGGGTTATAGTACATTTGAGGTTGTTCCCGTTTAAAATTACAACTTCAAAAATAATTTAAAAAATAGACTTTATTAATGTAATTTTAACTAAGCACCTTATGGGATTGCTAAACTGAGCCTAAGTTTCAATAGTGCAGACTTTGAAAACCACTGGACTAGATTTATGAAGATGCTCCTTCAGTTGTTTGATTCTATTATTTGATTATGTAAAATAAAATCAGACTTTTTTAATTTTTGAAGGATTTTAAAGCATGCATTATTTGATATTTTAATGGTATTTACAAAAGATTTTTGGATTACTGGGTACTGACACATTCCCTCCCAATGATTTACAGAGATAGAGGACAAACTAACATCCAAAAAAAAAAGCCTCAAAAGAATAGCAAGCTCTGTTTGACCTTACACACTTGCAGTTTTTGTTTTATTTGCCAGAAAGGCTATTTCTAATACACAGAATTGGCTCCTCTAATCTTTAATTCTCTGTTTAGTTGATAACTCTTCCTCACATGGCTATGTCTGATCAGCAAATTTAAAGGACTCTCGACATGTCATAACTGTTTACTCAGCAACTATTGAGTACCTAGTGCTATGCCAGCTAAATTTTACCTCTTCCTTGAGTGTATCTTGTGTGTATTTTTTAGATCTCACCCTTCCCCAACACATGTATTCACACACATGTCTATACACACACAGACACGAGGAGCTCTTAGTACTGCTAAAAATATGGTAGCCTTAGAAATATATTAGGGGCCAGATTTTTTCATTTGGCATAGATATTTTAGAGATCAAAGGCACATATACTCATTTTACAAGGCAGCTTAGCAAAGACCAGAGAAGTTAGACTATTTCCTAGGTGAAGAGTGGCGGCTCTTGGTGTTGCTGAGTTTAGAACCCAACTATCAATCCTTGTGGTTACTGCACATTCTAATGCATCATACTGTATCTAACATGTTAACGTTTTATCAGGGAAACAATATAGGAATATTGTTTCCAAATATAAAAACACCTATATAAACACAGGTGTTTTTATACTTGTTTGCATGGGAAAGTATTGTTGAATACAAGGAGGTTTTTTTTGCCCGGCGCAGTGGCTCATGACTGTAATCCCAGCACTTTGGGAGGCCAAGGCGGGTGGATCATGAGGTTAGGAGTTTGAGACCAGTCTGACCAATATGGTGAAATCCCGTCTCTACTGAAAATACAAAAATTAGCAGGCGTAGCGGCACATGTAATCCCAGCTACTCAGGAGGCTGAGGCAGGAGAATTGTGTGAGGCTGAGGCAGGAGAATTTCCTGAACCTGGGAAGTGGAGGTTGCTGTGAGCCAAGATCATGCCACTGCATTCCAGCCTGGGTGACAGAGTGAGACTTCGCCTCAAGAAGAAAAAAAAAAATAAAAAGAAAAAAGGAAGGTTTTGTTTGTGTATACATTTTATGTAAATGTATTTCCAGAATATATTTGTATGTATGTGTTGTTAATAATATAATTTATATATATAAGCACTTGTATTTGTAAACTTATGCATGGACACTTTATCATACAGGATGCATATTTATTAATTACTTAGATTATTTTTATTTTATAACTCTAAAAGTATCTTCTGAGATTTTAATATGTTAGTTTTAATACTAAGATACTAGTATTAAAACTAACTAGATACCTACTTCTAGGTATCTTAGATACCTAATTCTAATACCTAAACTACATTATATACCTAAACTACTTATATTAGTTACTATTTACAAAATATAATTCTACATAATAATTACTGCTAAGCTAAATATTTGATAATGTTTTATGAATTCTTATATTTGACATCAGATAATTATTAATTTATTCACGAAATATATTAAACTCTTAAGTGACTGTGTTTTAGGAAAAAGAGAAGGAAGTATTTTAATTAATGAGCTATTCTTTTTGTTGTCAATAGGTAAGACAGAATAGATAGAAGAAGTGGATATGTGCAAAACTCTGATATGAGGCAAAATGAAGTTAAGAGTGCTAATAAACTTAAAACAAAGTAATAAAATCCAGAGAAGTGATATTCATTCACATTAGAAAGACCAGATAAGATTTGATAAAGAAGCAGATATTTGGGCTAGAATAGTATAAATGTGAAAATAAAATTCTAATTTTACTGCTTAAAAATATCTGTTCTTCTTGTTAAAAAAACTTTTTCAGTCTAGCTTTAAGGTGTCTTCCAATATTTAGTTTTATATCTAATAACTTAGAATAATTACTTATGTAAGGAACCTGGGAAATAAATGCAAAATTGGTTGCAATCACTTTTTAAACATATATAATTGGAAGTCAAAAAATACACTTTATTTACCAAGCATAGAGGAAACTCAATAGAAATCTGCAGGGATCATCTTTTTATTGCTCAGTTCTAATCATGTTCATCTTATAAAGTTCCTTATACAAGAACCAAATATAATGACAATAGTATGGAGCAAATTATAAATATAAAATACTGACCCAAATATGATTGAAGGTTGAGCTTTCTTGAGCTGAGGCTTGTAAAATATATGATTGCCCCTTCCTGCCAGTGTTGTGTACTAAATCTTGCCTTGATTTATGACGTTGGAAACTTACGAAGGCATGCTTTCTAATGCATACTCTCAGTCACAGCTGAATAGCTCACTAATATACTATATTCCCTCATGAACCAATCAATTTAATAACTTTACCAATGCCAGCTTTTGATCAGAGTCCCCTCATTGACATTCCAATGCAATACCGAATAATAATTAGATTATATTGTAGCATTGTATCTTGCTATTATCATCCTCACAAGAGATGCTTTCCTTACAGTCCAAAGAATTGACATAATTGTAAATGTTAGGCCAACATACCACATAAGTGGTCTGGGGCCCATCATTACCAGAAATGAATGCGTATCGGCCTGATTATCATATACTGTTTTGCCATGTCATTTATTTTCTAGCATTTGAAAATAACCTGACCTTTTTTAGTGTTTGAATCCCTGTCCCAGATTTGACAAAATCATTCATGCTCTGGAGTCACATATCTTTCTTCTGTTAATACAGTCCCTTTAATACCTAAATAATGAGATACGATCCTGTAAATACACTGTGAGGCTAGAAAACCCAGTGGTGTTTCCAGTTACACAACTATTAGAATCTAAAAGTTATTCAAGATATCATACGTTTTAAAAAATCACGGTGTGGTTTCATGATTTTTTTACCCACATAAGGTCTTTGTCTTGGCAATTTGACATTAAAGACAAAAAAGTTTCTAAGGATGTTAGAGGAAAATATATCACTGAAATATATTGTTTGAGTTTAGACAAGATAGGCTTGCATTTACATTACTACAGCTATAGCTAGTTAGGAAAGATCATCTTAAATACAAGAAGTTATCAAAGTAATTAGCATATAGCTATATGAAAATAATATTCAACACTTTTCTAAGAAGTTCTTTTAAGTCACATTAGACTTTAAATTTCTGAAAAGATGATGAACCGACAGAGGTTGGTGGCTTCCTACTCTGGAGTCTACCTTAAAGGAGATGCCACAGAGAAACAAGGAATTTGATGGGTTTCAGTTACTAACATTAAAACTGAAAACCCTTGGGAAGATTATGGAATCTCAAAATGGCAGAAAGAGCTCTAGCAGCCAAGAGTTGAGGCTGGGGAAGAATTTTCACATTGTTTCCTCCATCCCCATCACATCCCATTGTCCTGAGTGAAGTGATGCCTCTTTCAATCATTAGCACTGTGAGAGAGTAAACAGAAACAGCAACAGCAGGGCTAACCCAACCCAAGACAGAGAATTTGGGATAATAAATGTGAATATTCTCAGTGTGGTTCCAGACCGGCATCACGATGTCCAGGTCCATGTCAAGTGCAAACTCTTGGGCCCCACCACCCAGGCCCTAATGAATCAAAATTCTTGAGGACGAACCCAAATAATCTGTGTTTTAATAAACTGGCCAGGTACTTCTGACAAACACTCAAGTTTGAGAAGCCCTACAACCTAGCTAATAATAGCTGGTGTAGAAAGTGGTTAACAATAGGTAGTAGTGGCTTCCAGCAATACTCTCTTATACGGTTTGGCTCTGTATCCCCAGGCAAACCTCATCTCAAATTGTAGTCCCCATGTGTCAAGGGAGAGACCTGCTAAGAGGTGAATGGATAAGGCGGTGGTAATCCCCATGTGTCAGGGGAGGGAGCTGCTGGGAGGTAAATGGATAAGGAGGTGGTAATCCCCATGTGTCAGGGGAGGGACCTGCTGGGAGGTGATTGGATTGTGGAGGTGGATCCTCCATGTTATTCTCTGAGTGAGTTCTCAGGAGACCTGATGGTTTAAAAGTGTCTCACTTCACCCTTCATTGGTTCTCTCTCTCTTGCCACCTTGTGAAGGAGGTGCTTGCTTCTCCTTTGCTTTCAACGACTAATGTAAGTTTCCAGAGGCCTCCCTGGCCACACAGAACTGTGAGTCAGTTAAACCTCTTTTCTTTATAAATTGGCCAGTCACAGGTAGTTCTTTATAGCAGTGTAAAAACGGACTAATACACTCTCTCCTTCTGCAGAAAGAATGGTGGTACTTGATAGGATAGTAACAAAAAACAAAGAAATAAACAAATGAGATCCCTGAGAAAGAAGGATGGTCAATGATGTGAAGGAGACAAACAGAAGTGGTTCAGTCTACATTTTGATATTTTAGATTTTTGTTTTGAAATGTTTAACTATTTAAAATCACAAGAAAGGGGAAAACATAAGGTCTAATTTTTCATATTTTCCCAGATTGGGAGGATTATAAGTGGTTGTGACCCCGGGAAATAATGAACCACAGGGCAGCAATTCAAGACAAACTGATAAGCAGGATTCTTTTTTTTTTTTAAGACAAACAATATAAGGTTAAAACAAGATGCAGGAAAATATAAAATTTTAAAGAGGAATAGTAAATATCTTTGTAGAGAAAAGAAATAATATTGGAAATATCAAGTAAAAGTGATAATTTCTAAAGAAAAAACAAATAGAAACATTGGGTATAAAGCAATTAAAAATTAAATTAAGTAATTAATTGAAGGATTAAATTGTCAAATGAATTCAACTAAAGAACAAATGAGTGAGTTGAACAATTAAGTCCATGCACTCTCCCAAATGCAACTAGAAGGGATAAGGAAATAAAAAAATAGGAGAAATATGACATAAGAGATATAGAGAATATATATAGAGATGTCAGTATCCAATTAATAATAGTCCAGGAGGGAATATACATATATGAAGAGAAGAATATTTGAAGAATTAATGACCAATAATATTTTAGAACTAAAGTAAGCTATAAGATCTCAGACAGAAACAAAAAGATAAGGTGGGGAAGGGATACTTATGAACACCAAATTACATTTAATAACATAAAAAGTCAAAGGAAAATTCAAAAAGCTTCTTGAGGAAAAGAACTTTACAGCCACAAACAAGAAGTACATGTTCAGGAAAAAAAAAAAGACTTTGAACTTAAAATGTATATCTATAAGGATTATTTAAAAACATAAGTATGTTTTTACAGTAAGACTCAGAAATGTCATCTTACTAAAGCCCTCTTTGGAAGCAATTTTTTTTTTCAGAAATCACTACAGTTAAAAACAAATAAATATGAGGAATATAAAAATTTATTAAGTTTTGAATTTGTAATGTTAACCAAAACAATGACAAGAAATTTTCAACAGATCTTGTTTTGGAATGAGGATGGAGAATAGGTAGTGACAAATATGAAGGAACTTATTTTATTTGAGGGGAATGAAAAAACTAATAGAAATACGTATGACTATGCAATTATGAGACCTAAAATTCAACTTATATATAAAAATTGACTCTCAGATATTGTACAAATGATCAACTAAAGAAATAACACCAAACAATTCATCAAAGGAAACAAAACAGTGTATTAGGCCAATATTGAAAGTAATGTTAGATTATTGTTCTTACCAGAAAAAAAAAAATTAAAGTTTGTGATATCAAAGTGGATGTTATATTCTGATAAATAAGCTAACATAAAGGAACAACAATCACCAATGCAAGTCACAATGCAAGTCGCTGATTAGCTCAAAATATGTGAAGCAGCAAATGATTAACTACAAAGGACACAGAATTTAAAAAAAGACACTTGAATATTTTGATGCAGCTTTCTAGGCTTTTGTTTGTCTGTTTGTTTGTTTGTTTTTGAGACAGAGTTTTGCTGTTGGTGCCCAGACTGGAGTCCAATGGCACGATCTTGGCTCACCGCAACCTCCGCCTTCTGGGTTCAAGCAATTCTTCTGCCTCAGCCTCCTGAGTAGCTGGGACTACAGGTGCGCACCACCATGCCCAGATAATTTTTGTATTTTTAGTAGAGATGGGGTTTCCCCTTGTTGACCAGGATGGTCTGGATCTCTTGACTTTGTGAGCCACCCGCCTCGGCCTCCCAAAGTGCTGGGATTATAGGCATGAGCCACCACACCCAGCCAGCTCTCTAGGTTTAAGTGATTAAACAAACAGATAAAAACTATGAAGTAATTTGAATATTTAGATGAAATGTTCATATTCCTTGAAATTACCACTTAACAAAACTGGTGTAAGAAGAAATAGAAAATGTAAATATTTCTAGATATGTTTATGAAATTTAATGCAAATGTAACAGTCTTCCCAGAAATAAAACTATAAACTCATGTCTTCATTGGAAAACTAATCCAAATACTTAAAGGCAGAAATTATGCCAATTCAATATAACCCTTACACAAAAAAGAGAGAAAGGAACTCATCCCAGTACCTTTTATGAGGCTAAAAAAAACCCTGATATAAATATTTGACAAGATTCTTCCAAGAAATAAGAACATTCCCTATGTCTCATTAATACAGGTACAAAAAAAAAAAAAAATCCTAAATGAAATATAAACAAGCAAAATCTATCAATGTATAAAAAGGATAACAAAACATGAATTTATGTTAGTATTTAGGATTGGTTTTACACTAAAATAATCAGTAAATGTAATTCACTGCATTAACAGTATAAAAGAGAACCTTATATGAATCAACGACATTTTTATTTACTTGATTTTAAATACTTTAAAAATATTGTATTTTATGAAACAGAATGGTGTTGAAATAACTGCCTAGCCATGTGCAGAAAACAGAAACTGGACCCCTTCATGACATCTTACACTATAATTAACTACAGATGGATTAAAGACTTAAACATAAATCCTAACACCATAAAAATCCTAGAAGAAAACCTAGGCAAAACCATCCAGGACATAGGCATAGGCAAGGACTTCATGACTAAAACACCAAAAGCATTGGCAACGAAAGCCAAATAGACAAATGTGACCTAATTAAACTCCAGAGCTTCTGCACAGCAAAACAAACAATCATTAGAGTGAATTGGCAACTAACAGAATGGGAAAAAATTTTTGCAATCTACCGATCTGACAAAGGGCTAATATCCAGAATCTACAAAGAACTAAAAGAGATTTACAAGAAAAAAACAAACAACCCCATTCAAAAGTGGGTGAAGGATATGAACAGACACGTTTCAAAAGAAAACATGTATGAGGCCAACAAACATATGAAAAAATGCTTATCATCACTGGTCATTACAGAAATGCAAATCAAAACCACATTGAGATACCATCTCATGCCAGTTTGAATGATGATCATTAAAAAATCTGGAGACAACGGATGCTGGAGAGGATGTGGAGAAATACGAACATTTTTACACTGTTGATGGGAGTGTAAATTAGTTCAACCATTATGGAAGACAGTGTGGGGATACCTCAAGGACCTAGAAATAGAAATTCCATTTAACCCAGCAATCCCATTACTAGATATATATCCAAAGGATTATAAATCATTCTACTATAAAGACACATGCACGCGTATGTTTATTGCGGCACTGTTCACAATAGCAAAGACCTGAAACCAACCCAAATGTCCATCAATGATAGACTGGACACGGAAAATGTGGCACATATACACCATGGAATACTATGCAGCCATAAAAATTGATGAGTTAGTGTTCTTTATAGGGACATGGATGAATCTGGAAACCATCATTCTCAGCAAACTGACACAAGAACAGAAAATCAAACACTGCATGTTCTCACTCATAGGCAGGTGTTGAACAATGAGAACCCTTGGACACAGGGAGGGAAGCATCACACACTGAGGTCTATTTGCGGGGACTAGGGAGGGACAGAGGGAGGCAGGGAGGTTGGGGAGGTATAACATGGTTGGGGAGGTATAACACCAGATATAGGTGATGGGGGGATGGAGGCAGCAAACCACATTGCCATGTACGTACTTATGCAACAATCCTGCATGATCTGCACATGTACCCCAGAACCTGAAGTTCAATAAAATATATATCTATATTTTTAAAAAGTTAATAAAACTATTTTTAAAAATAAAGAAAAAATGTGAAGCTACTACAGAGAATTGCCATCCTATACTCAGTTTCCCCATCATTAGCATCTAACAATAATATGGTACATTTGCTACAATTAATAATATCACCATGTTATTGTTTAGTAAAGCCCATACTTTATTCTGATTTTCTTCTTTTAATACCTAAGTTCTTTTTTCTGTACAACATACATTCAGGGTAAAACTACATTTCGTTGACATATCTTTTCAGGTTCCTCTTGGCTGACAGTTTTTCAGATGCCTTGATTTTGATGGCCTTGACAATTTTCAGAAGTACTGGTCAGGTGTTTTGTAGAATGTCATTTGGGATTTACTTGAGGTTTTCTTAGGTTTGGGCTTGGGTTAGAGTACATGTTATCAATATGATGTTATTATTGATGATGACCTTGTTTACCTGGCTAAATTAGTGTTTATCAAGTTCCTCCAATGTGAAGCTACAAATGTTGTTTTTTTTTTCTTTTTTCTTTATTTTTCTTTTTTGTTGAGACAGAGTTTTGCTCTTGTTGCCCAGACTGGAGTGCAATGGTGCAATCGCAGCTCACTGCAACCTCCACCTCTCAGGTTTAAGCAATTCTCCCACCTCAGCCTCCCGAGTAGCTGGGATTACAGGTGCCTGTCACCACACCCAGCTAATTTTTTGTATTTTTGGTAGAGATGGGGTTTTGTTATGCTGGCAAGGCTGGTCTCAAACTCCTGACCTCATGTGATCAACCTGCCTTGGCCTCCCGAAGTGCTGGGATCACAGCCGTGAGCCACCGCGCCCTGTCAAAATTACAAATGTTTTAATTTGCAATTTTCTAAAATAATGGTATTGAGAATCTTCATATGCTTACCTGCCTTTTATATAATTACATTGGTGAGATGTCTGTCAAGATATTTTGCCCATTTTTAAAAATTGGTTGTTTCCTTATTGTTGAATTGTAAGATTTCTTCATATATTTTGGATACAATCCCTTATCAGATACATAATTTACAAATTATGTAAAAATATTTTCTTCCAGTCTGTAGCTTATCTATTCATTCTCTTAATATATCATCCAGAGAGCAGAAGCTTTTACTTTTAATAAGGAAACATATCAATTTGTTATCGATTATGCTTTTAGTATTGTATCTAAAATATCACCAACAAACACAAATTTACATGGACTTTCTGCTTCACACTTTTCTAGGAATTTTTTTGGTTTCGCATTTTACATGTAACATGTAGATCTATAATCTATTTTGAGTTGGTGTCTAAGTATTTTGTTTTATGTTTTTGTTTTGGTTTTTGCATATGAACATTCAAGTTTTCCAACACCATTTGTTGCAGAGACTATCCTTTTCTCCATTGTGTTGCCTTTGCTCCTTTTTCAAAGAGCAGTTGATTATATTTGTGTGGGCCTAGTTCTGAGCTGTTTTGTTCCAGTAACCTATGTCTATTCTTGGGGACATTTTTAAATTCACCTAAGTAACTGAAAAAATTCCTGATTATGAAACTGGGATAAGAAAAAATAATTCCAACAACAAAAATCCTGTAGTTATTGAATTTCCTTCAACCTCAGTATCTATTTTGAGGCCTTAAAAAGATAATATATATAAAATACCTAATGTAAAAACCTTACTGCTCATTCATTGGTAGTCATTATTTTGTTATATGGTTCCTATAGAAAGAGGAAAATCTTTAACATGGTCCTAAGGCTTAAGAAAGTTTCTGTTACTAAAACAAATGATGCCTGGTACAAAGTATGCTAACCATGTATTTCCGATGGTTAGGTAAGAAAAAATATAATTTAAGACTTATTAAAGAAATGAATGCTTAAAATGTAGAACATGCAAACAAACAATTGATTTAAAGAAATGAAAGTGGCCGGGCACCGTGGCTCACACCTGTAATCCCAGCACTTTGGGAGCCTGAGGCAGGCAGATCATGCCGTCAGAAGTTTGAGACCAGCTTAGGCATCATAGTGAAAGCTTGTCTGTACAAAAGACACAAAAAATTAGCCAGGCATGGTGGTGCGAACCTGTAATTCTAGCCATTCGGGAGGCTGGGGCAGGAGAATTGCTTAAACCTGTGAGGTGGAGGGTCCAGTGGGCCAATATTACACTACTGCACTCCAGCCTGGGCAAAAGAGCGAGACTCCATCTCAAAAAGTAAACAAAAAGAAATGAAAGGTGGATGTTTAACAAACAACTGTGTGATTCAAATTGATCAGTATTAGAGAAAAGAAATGCTTAGGAAATGAAAGTATCATTTTTCTCCTGGAAAATTAGATTAGTGATCCAAAGCTGGCAAAGGTTGAAACGGATTTGGAATCTATAAACGCTACTGTTGTAATAATGAATCATATTATTAATAGTAGAGGGTATATAAATGTGAAATGTGTCTATAAATTGCATTATTCATAACATCAAGGAAATATTTTCTTTAAATGTACATACCTAGGGAAAGAAAATTGTCAGTATTGGTTCAGAAATATGTCTAATGTACAAATCCAAAGTATTCTACTCCTGAAAAACTATTGCACATAAAGAAATTGAAATTCTAAAAAATTACCCTAAGATATTTAACATAGAATTATATTATGATAGCAAAAAAAGATTTAAAAAAACAAGGTAACTAAATTACAACATAGTAACATAATGGGATATAGTACAGTCATAGCATTTTATGTTGAAAGTGCGATAATAACACAAGAGAACGCTTGCTATGAAGTTTTATGTAACTGCAGTGAGGAAGTTGTACATATATCATAGTCTCAACAATTTTAAAACATAATGAAAATAAATATGTTAATGTCTTAATGATGGTTTTCTTTAGAGTTATGGCTGATTTATAAAATACCTTTATAAATTCTGTATTTTCTAAAATATTTATACCTGTTATAATCAGCAAAAACAGTTCATTTTTACAAAAAGTGAAAGACAATAGTTATTTCAATCTAAATTATCTTCCTACTTTTTAGAAAATATGACGTACTATGGTGTTTCTAAGTAACTGCTCATGACAACTTTGTTCTTTAGCATATATAATTTGTGTTACACTGATCAAACAAGGTATAACGGTCACTAATGTATTTATAGTAAAAGACAACAATAAGAACAATGGATGTTGAAGCTGGCTGAGGGGCAAGTCAATTAATTTAGGAACCTTTGCAGGTAATAATGCATAAAGGAGCAGATCCTAAAGTAGCTACACCAGGGATACCAACTACGAAAACAACAATTTAAAAAAAAAAAAAAATTGGCTAATCTATGTAATAAAGAGACAGATTGGACTTATTCTCCCTGGCTACAATCTTTCAACCATCCTCTCCATGTGGAATGAACCAACTGAACTGGTCAAAATATTTAATGATAGGATAGAGATATCATAATCTTTGATCTCATAAAATGTTCAGAATAGGGGTCATATGAGTTACATTTATCACAGTCTCCACATTGATTTCATGTTTTTTTCCAAAGCCTTTCTACATGCGTATTTCTGAAATTTTACCACATCCTCATGTTTCTTAGCACCCCTACAGAGATCATCACAGGTGTGACAGAATGAATACAAACCTCATAAGAGCAACTGGCAATGTGCCTTTTAAATTGCTTGTCAACACTGAGTCTATTACCTGGTATACATGGTAAGTGAATGGCAGCTAATTGTTTTCTGCTAAGAGTATATTTTCATGACATTGAATTAATCTCAACAATTTAACATCTGTTGCAATAAAGCAACTTTCAGGATTACTGAACCATATTATTCCTACATATAAAAATTTAAAATGATCTAGAGATCATTAAATCCTCTAGATATTTTAAATAATATTATTATGCTTATTAGCAATATATCTCAAGAGTGTAATATCCAGAAAATAATCTTTCACTTAACTTGTAATATCCAAGGAATAACTAATTTCCTGGGAACATCTGGCTCATTTATGGAGTAAAGAGTGATTGTTCATGGAGAGGCTCCTCTGGGTAACTGTTTGATCTTTATATTTTAGAACTGAATGGTATCTAATTGAGCAAAAGAAAACAGGAACTGAGTCCCTAAATGAAATCCAAGCCTTTCAGCAAATACCCTGGGAGTGAACACTTGGGAACAAGATGGGTCCCTAAGACACATGTTGCTCAGAGATTTGAGTAGTGTCTATGTATTATCTTGATGCCATGCACATCACAGGCATCATTACATGTTTAAGCAAAGCAACTTCAAATTTACTTAAGAAAAAAGAACAAATTCTTTGGATTCTCATTTAGCACTTTTACAATTAAACCTTTCTCAAGTGGTCGATAAAACAAGTTCTAAGAAAAAAGTATTCGGTAATGTGATTTAGCATTGAGAGCATGTGGCCTTGCCTGGGTATTACAGCTAGATTGTCGAGCTGAGAATAGTCCCATTTTAAAATACAAGCAATGGTCACATGAATAAGGAGGTAAGAGTCTAGGGAATGTAATTAGTGACTTAGGAGATATATTTAAGAAAAAATTACAGCTTTTAATCTTTTTAAGAGGCCAGAGTCTAGAATGCACAGGCAGAATAAAATGTGTGCAGCATAGGAGTAAACACAAGTCATAGTAATGCACAATTCTCTTAACATAATGGCTTTGCTGTCTCGACAGTTCACTTTATCATTTAATGCTATATTATCAAAGCCTGACGTTTTAATTTCTTCTACCTAATTGATATTCCCTCAACACAAGATAAAGACAAAGTTTCATATTTTGATCTGGGGTTTGCTATGCTGCGTATTGACTGAACCAATGCAAACCTGAAAGAATCTTATTAAGACATCACTTTTTTTTTCCTGAGTGGTCTCTGGTGTAGTTTCTGTTATTTAGATGTAAACTGATTGTCACAACACTAACTACTCTAGCTCCAGAAATTTTTATTTCAAGCCAGTCTGTTTTTAGAAGTCTACGGCTGTCAAATCTTGTATCTTTCTCTCTCTCTCTCTGATCCCTAGAGCAGATGCTCTTATAATAAAACACGTGTCTGGCCTCTAACTGATTACTGTAGCAACTGGATCATATCAAGACAGTCAGATCATCCAAAGGGTTGTGTGTAAAGAGCAGTATAAGCCTCTTAGTATAATAGAGCAATTTCTGAGTTTCACAGTGTTATGGTTACAGGCTTGATTCAGAAAGAAAAAAATTAGATTGTGCATTAACTTCTGATCATCAATGCTTCTGAAAGGGGGGCAGTTCAGAAATAATTGTTACACACATATTATGAATGTTTACCCAACTGCTAGGGTAAAATACAAACTTCAGGAAGTTGGCAGAATACATAAACAAGGTGGTTAAGCACACACTATAAGACACGGGGGGAGAGTGTCTTTTACTGTGGATACCAATTAGATTATTATAAGCTTGTATTTCATGATCAACTGTAGATTAACATGCTTCAATGTGTGCAGTAAATGTGTTCTAGAAAATTTTGGTGTGGATATTTTTTATATAAAATATACAAACTGAAATCAAATATTTATTTCACTAAAACATACTTGGTATGAAGCACAATTATGAACAAAACCGTTTTGTAAAGTTCACAGCCACCCTCCAAGCAAAGAGGGTAGGAAATGAATAAAATCACAAAAATTATCCAAAGACATATGAACACAAGTTCCATGGTGTTTATATAATATCAATGCACAAAAGTGAAGTAGGTTTCTTAAAAATTAAGAGGAAAATTTGAGTTAGCTAAATATTAGTAGATATCAATGAAAATTTATAGATTTTAACTATACCTTTAGTTTTTCTTTCATTATCTTTAACTATAAGTCATATCTTAAGTTGGACACAAAATTGCTTTAATCTGTTATAAAAGTGAAAGTAGGTAGGGTTTGTGCATCCTGATATTCATATCTATTAAGGTAGTTGCAATAATTTTAACAATGTGAAACAGGTGTCAGGACAGACAGGTCAATACAGCAAGATAGTAAATGAAGAAAAAAAGAATTTAAAAATTTTAGTATATAATAAAAGCAGTATACAACTTAGCAAAATAATTGAAATTATTTTGTAAATACCACTGAGGAAATGAGTATTTCTAGAAATGAAAAAAAGGATGCCTAATCCCTCCTCTTTTAACACCTGCTCTTCCTTCTTCTCAGACCACTCAACATGACAATTATGGGAATGAAGACCTTTATGATGTTCCACTTCCGCTTAATTAATGGTAAGAATATTTTTCCTTCTTATAATTTTCTTAATAATATTTTACCTTCTCTAGCTTACTTTTTTGTAAGAATATAGTATACAGTAGATGTTTATCTGTTGCAATACATTATAGAATAATTAAAAGCACAAATGCACGTATTTCTGTACAGACAATCATATGCATGGAAAAACATATGTACAAAGTGACAGGAAAATTAGAAAGTAAATGAATTAATAAATATCTGAATTTGGATTAGGAAAAGCAAATATAATATCAAAAGTTAGAACTCTCCTCCCCCAAGGACTAATGACTTGGATTAAATTTTCAAAATTATCAAAAGATTTAAAAGTGTGAGGATGATGATGAGAACACAAAATGGATAATAAACTTACCGATACTTAATGTGTAAAGATTTCATACAAATTAATGAGGCAAAAAGTTTCCTGACCAAAAAAAAAAAAAAAAAAAAAAAGGGATGAAGCGTAAATGGCAATTTGCAAAAGGAAGAATTAGACAAATGCCTAAGAAAAAATGTTACTTCTTAGTCATACAAATTAAATAATTTAAGTACAACTCCTTCATTTGGAAAATTAGCCAATTAAAATATATTTGTAATAAACTGTGTTCATTACAGCAGTGGAAAAAGATACTCCATGCATTTTTGCTAAACTGCTACTGTATTTCTGAAGGGAAAATAAAAATTGTTTATCAGCTTTTAACTCAGAAATCCACTTCTGGTTACTTGAGAAAGAGTTGTATGTTTTATTATATTTATCTTCTTCAATAATGCTGGAAAATGACCAATGTCATATACAAAACTCTATGTACAAATATTTATGGTGACATTATTTATAATGGAAAAACCTATAAAAATAGGTTTTAACTAAACAATTTCTTACACCCATTTAATAATGGACATTCTTCAACATCATATTTTAGAAAAAAATAACATGCAAAATATATATTCCATATTAATAGAAAGAGGTATGTTAAAATTATATATAAATATAAACCAATTTTGTTACAGCAAACAGTTGGGAGATGTGTATATAATCTGTGGATAAAATGGTTAGAATGAAATAGATCACAGTGCGCATGGGGAATGCTGACTTAATGAGTGAGTTTACTTTCCTATACTGTTCAGTATTTTCCAGTTTCTCTAAAATGAATATATGTTACTTACAAGAATTGAACTGGCAGTTGTTGAGTATTCTTTTAAGGGTTCTCCCACATCTTCTAAGGAGGAAATATACATGAACAGACTTTGTAGCAAACTCCCTGCTTTCACTGACTGCTCAACTATCTTGCTCATAAGTTATACTATGCAGTGGTCTTAACTTAGTTGCCCATTAGAAACATAGAGGGCTTTTAGAAAATATGCCAGGGGACTCCCATCCAAGTACTAACCACACTCAACCTTGCTTAGCTCCAAGATCAGAGGAGATTGGGCACACTCAGGGTGTTATTGCCATACAGGGTGAACCAGCCTGGGTCTTTCCGGAGTCAGGTTGCTTGGGAATGCAGCCCAAAGTTGATGGTAAACTCCAATTAAGGCTAAATACTCGCACAAGGCCAGTAGTCGAAAGATACCCAAAGGGACGGTTGGAAAGAACTTTAAAGAGAGAATTCAAGAGGGCGTGAAATCTTAAGGGTAAACAGGTGGGGTCTGTGCAGTCGGTTCAGAGGGTTGAACCAGGCAGCCAGTCTGGCCCAGATGGCAGTCCTGCAGATCTTTCCCGCTCCTCAACAACCCCTGCTTTCTGAACTCAGAAATACAGCTAAATACTCAAAGGCAATTGATTTTCAACAAAGTAAACAAAAATATAAAGCATGGAAAGGACACCATATTCAACAAATGGTGTTAAGATAACTGTCAAACCACGTTTAGGATAATGAAACTGTATCCTCATCTCTCACCGTATACAAAAATCAACTCAAGATGGATTAGACTTAAATCTAAGACCCAAAACCATAAAGATCCCAGAAGATAACATCAGAAAACCCTCCTAGACATTGGCTTAAGCAAAGACTTCATGACCAGGAACCCAAAGCAAATGCAACAAAACCAAAGATAAATGGAAGGAACTTAATTAAACTAAAAAGCTTCTGCACAGCAAAAGAAATAATCAGCAGAATTAACAGGCAACCCATAGAGTGGGAAAAAATTCTTCACAATCTATACATCTGACAAAAGATTAATATCCAGAATCTTCAAAGAAATCAACAAGCAAAAAAACAAACCATCCCATCAAAAGTGGGCTAAGGACATGATTAGACAATTCTTTAAAGAAGATATACAAATGGTCAACAAACATATGTAAAAGTATTCAATATCACTAATGATCAGGGAAATGCAAATCAAATCACAATGCAATACCAACTGACTCCTGCAAGAATAGCCATAATCAAAAACTCAAAAAATAATAGATGTTGGCATGGATGCAGTGAAAAGAGAAAATTTATATACTGTTGAGGGGATTGTAAACTAGTACAGCTACTGTGAAACTGGTGTGGTGATTCCTTAAAGAACTAAAAGTAGATACACCAATTGATCCAGCAATCCCGTGTCCTAGTTTCTACCCAGAAGAAAGTAAGTCATATGAAAATGATACTTGTACATGCATGTTTATTGCAGCACAATTTACAATTGTAAAAATGTAGAACCAGCCCAAATTTCTATCAACTAGTAAATAAAGAAAATGTTTATGACATGATACTACTCAGCCATAAAAGGAATGAAATAATGGCATTTGCAGCAACCTGCATGGAATTGGAGATTATTATTCTAAGTGAAGTAACTCAGGACTGGAAAACCAAACATCATCCATTCTGATTCATAAGTGTGAGCTAAGCTATGAGGACGCAAGGCGTAAGAATGATACAATGGACTCTGGGAACTTGGAGAAAGAGTGGGAAGCGGAAGAGGGATAAAAGACTACACATTGGGTACAGTATACAACTGCTTGGGTGATGGGTACACCAAAATCTCAGTCACCACTAAAGAATTTATTCATGTAGCCAAACGCCACCTCTTCCTGGGTAGAGTATACAACTGCTTGGGTGATGGGTTCACCAAAATCTCAGTCACCACTAAAGAATTTATTCATGTAGCCAGACACCAACTCTTCCCCAAAAACCTATTGAAATAAAAAATAAAAATAAATAAATAAATAAATGTCATGGAAAGATGGGGGGAAAAAGGAAAGAAAATATGCCAGGAGAACTTCACCTTTAGAGATTTTGAGTTAATTATTCTAGAATATTGATTTTTCAAAAAGCACCTTCAAGTTTTTAGTTTAATGTACAGACTGAATGTTCTCAAACTTGCTTCTTCATAAGATTCTCTGGAGGCACTTGTTCAAAAGATAGATTCTCAGGCCACGTTATTTCGAAATTCTGAGATTACCTGAAAATTCTGAGATAGTTGGTCTTGGTTTGGGACCTGAACACATGCACACGCTTAGGCAAATAACTGAAAGGATTATTTCTGCTCAAGACTGCATATGAGAGTGACTGAATTAGCCTAATTTTTAAAAGCCAGCTACCAAATTTGCACTCATAGCGCCTATGAGGAAATGATTCAACTTTAAATGACATTATCATGGAAACACGATTTGATGAAGGGACAGCAAATCTTATCCATAATTCTGATAGACTAAAATTGCAAAGGGACAGTACTGCTTATATATAACATGGCTTAATACAGATTCAATACTGAATACGTACCTTTAAATACCTAATGGGCACATTAAGTCCTAAAGAAAATTAGAAAGAAAGAGTGCTGACTTTGGACTAAAGTGGAGGTAAAAGGCTTAAGTAAAAATGAGGGTTGAAGTGATCCATATAGAATGGATGAGAGTGAATGGGGCTTACAGGCACTAAGAGGTTTGTTTTCAACAGAAGGGAAAGGATGACAAAGGGACAAGTATCTCATAGATCAAGATTGCAGAGAGAGATAAGAGTAGAAGACCAGGTTGTAATCAAATGTAGATGAATCAAAATGGGAAGCAGTGGGGTTGTCCTGACAGGGGAATGAGTGACGGGGTTACATGAGTACAGTGTGAAATCTCTATCAGTTAAGTACCTGGAGTAGATTTACCTCATTCATAAGTGAATCTCTAAAACCTGTACAGTAACTGGCATTCATTAAAGGCTCAGTAAATAGCCTTTCCATGAATGAGAAAATATGATTATCGTGATGACATAATAATAACAATTTACCAGGCTTTCAGAGAACCAGTGGTGAATGCTAACTCCTGTTTGACTTTCTTTTGCCTACTCATTATTTTTGAATTTTGCATTCAGCTTCTAGTGCAGTTTAGAATCTCAATCTCTTCCACTAAACACTGGCTAAAACAGTTCTACTCTTTACCCCGTTTATGAACTGGTGATGGCTCATGTAACTGCTGAGGTGTTGAAGAGGGTGAGAAAGAAGGTTTCAGATTGTGTCATGCATATCTCAGCTGATGCTGCCTGGCTGCAAAAGAGGTACCCAGGCAGTAGCAGTATCTTAAGAAAATGATGAGGGCAATTATTTAGGACTGATTAAAAACACATTTAAACATTATTTATAAGGGCTTGGAGAAGAGATATTTGCAATACAAAAATGATTGCCATGATACTACTTTCTTTTCTTGCCTAGTCCCTTCATTTCACTTACCACCTCCCCTCAACCTGTGGTTCCTGGCCTCTGCTACTGAAAGTCCTCCATGATCACCTCCTGTATGCCATCTTGTGTATGTGGCATAATCCAGCTTCAGTCTTGGTTCCTACGTTCCTTGGTTCCTCAGGCCATGTTATCTCGAAATTCTGAGATTACCTGAAAATTCTGAGATAGTTGGTCTTGGGTTGGGACCTGAACACATGCACACATTTAGGCAAATAACCTAAAGGATTATTTCTGATCAAGAATGCATTTAAGAATGACTGAATTAGCCTAATAATTAGCAGGTTGCCTTTTGTAGTCTAAACCAAATTAATACATACACATACACAGACACACATACACACACACACTTGACCTGTGAATGACACAGGTTTCAACTACAGGGGTCCACTTATTTGTAGATTTTACTCTGCCTCTGCCATCCCTGAGACAGCAAGACCAATCCCTCCTCCTCCTCTTCTTCAGCCCACTCAACATGAAGATGATAAGAATGAAGACCTTTATGATGTTCCACTTCCACTTAATGAGTAGCAATAATATTTTATTTTATTTTCTCTAGGATACTTTTTTATAATAATATAGTATACAATAAATTTAACCTACAATATAAGTGTCAATCAACTGTTTACGTTATTGGTAAAGCTTACAGTCAACAGCAGGCTATTAGTAGTTAAGTTTGGGGAGTCAAAAGTTATACTTGGATTTTCACCACAAAGATGGACAGAACTTTACATCTTTAACCCTTTCTTTGTTCAAGGGTCAACTGGTGAATAAATAAGAAAAGAATCACTGATTTATTTCTTTGTAGTGAACTCAAGGAAGATCCATATGCTATAAGAGGTATATCTTAACAGTGAATTTGAAAAAATAATAGCATTAGTAGGCAGAATGTCTCAGTTTTCTGTTTGGGAATAATAGCAGCTTGTTCAAAATAGAAGGAAAGTGAGAGCAGTTCAGTGTCACATTCCTTTCCTTTCTCTAGGTCAGCAATTCTCAATGTGTGTTCAGGGACTAACGACACCAGCATGACCTGAGAATTACTGAAGTGAAAATTCTTAGGCCCCTCTCTGGATCCACTGAATCAGAAATTCTGCGGGTAGGGCCCAACAACATATAAAAATAGTCCCCAAGGTAATTCTGATGGATGACCAAATATGAGAACCTCTCTTCCAAATGTTTGGCCATTCTGGCTATTTTTATCATAGAGCTCTCACCCTTTGATACTTTTTATTGTTGCTGTTGTTTATCTGCCTTCTCATTTCTCTTTCTTCTACTCTTCCATATTTAGTCAATCCTCTGCAATGGTTGTATCATGGGCTTTCAGAGGACCAGTGGTGAATGCTAACTCCTGTTTGACTTTCTTTTGCCTACTCATTATTTTTGAATTTTGCATTCAGCTTCTAGTGCAGTTTAGAATCTCAATCTCTTCCACTAAACACTGGCTAAAACAGTTCTACTCTTTACCCCATTTATGAACTGGTGATGGCTCATGTAACTGCTGAGGTGTTGAAGAGGGTGAGAAAGAAGGTTTCAGATTGTGTCATGCATATCTCAGCTGATGCTGCCTGGTTGCAAAAGAGGTACCCAGGCAGTAGCAGTACCTTAAGAAAATGATGAGGGCAAACAGTCAAAGTCCTACTGGATCTATCATAATTCTAATTAATTATTTACGTAATCTCTTTTAATGTCTTATTTCTTTGAATATAAGCTCCCTAAGAGCAAGATCATTTTATTTTACCACTGAATCTCACATGGCTAACACAGTGCTTTGTTCATAGTATAAATGTTTTCTGAATAAATAAGAGGGTGAATAAATGAGAATATGTCTATTACATAGAACTTCAAGAAGTTGGTTTGTTGGGGTCAGTAAGATAGTTTATAACTATTCTGCTCTTTCTTCCTCTATGAAAGATGTACTGCTTTTCCCACTTTAAGAAAGATAAGGCCACATGAATGATTGGCCCAGGTGAGGTGATGGAAGTTTAAAAAGCCATGCAGTGGGAGTGAGGCATAATTTTTTGTTCTTTTAGCCACTGAGATTTGTTTCATTAAACATTTTCTTTTCTCTTTTTGAAGTATAAAATATATAAAGTGTATTCATCTTAAATGAACACATACATAAATGTAAATATCTAAATACACCTGGATAACCATAACCAGGTGAAGATTACAACATTTCCAGGACCTTGTAAGAGTCTTCATTTCTCTTTCCAGTCAATACCACCACCCACCCCAACCCCAGTTACACTATTCTAATTTCTATTAAAATGCGTTAGATTATCTGATCTAGGAACTGTACATAAATAAAATCGCATAGAACATACATATTCTTTTGTGTCATGTTTCTTTTACTCAAAATGTTTTCTGTAAATTTTCACCCAGATTGTTTCACACATAAGAAATGTGTTCTTTTTAGGGCTGTGCCATGTTCTAAATACCATAATTTATTTTTTCTCCTGTTGATATATGTTTGGGTTGTTTCAGCCATTGGCCATGATGTATATAAGGCTGTTAGGAAAACTCTATATATGTATTTTAGTGAATAATGCACTCATTTCTCTTGGTATATACTTAGTCATGAAATTGTTGAGCTACAGGATAGAAAGATATTTAGCTTTTGGATATTCTGCAATGTGTGCAGTAGTTTACAAACTGTAGTCTATCAGAGTCACCTGGGGGGCTTGTTAAAACAAATTGCTTGGCTCTATACCCATAGATTCTAATTCCGTAGGCCTAAAATTCCATTTCCAATATTTCTAGGACATGCAGATGCTGCTTTTCTGGGGACGACACTGAGAGAACAACAAATTGTTTAATAGAATTTGCTGGCAAGATTCTAGAACTAAATATTACTTTGGCTTAAACTAGCCTGTCTTGATAAACTCTAAGGTTGTCAGATTTAGCAAACACAAAGGCAGTGTCCCTGTTAAATTTGGATTTCAAAAGACAATGAATAAATTTTAGTATAATTACATCCCATGCAACAATTGGAGTACACTTACATGAAAAAATTATTTGTTCTTTATTTGAACCTAATTTAACTGGACCTCCAATATCTAACTGGGCAACTCTAACTAATGTGGCTATTACTCCTCTTTTTCACAGACTAACCTGACATGCAGCTTCTTTACCTTACTGTCAAAGGACAGGCAGTGAGTAAATAGCAGCGTATTTCTAATGTTGGTCTATATACCTAAGTCCCATGATTATTCTGCTCCAACCAGACACACTTTCTGCTACCCAGTTACCCAGTGCTATAGTTTGGATGTTTGGCCCCCTGAATCTCATGTTGAAATTTGATCCTGATGCTGGAGGTGGGCCTGAATGAGAGGAGTTTGGGTCAGGGGGGCAGACCCCCATAAATGGCTTGGCTTGGTGTGGTCTTCATAGTAATGAGTTCTCACTCTATTAGTGCACATGAGAACTGGTTATTTAAAAGATCCAGGCATGGCCTTACTGTGTCTCTTACTTTCTCTCTCAGTGTGTGATCTCTGCACACTGTCTCCATTCATGCCATGAGTGGAAGCAGCCTGAGGCCCTCCCCAGATGCAGATAGCAGTGCTGTGCTTCTTGCACAATCAGTGGAACAGTGTACCATATAAACCTCCTTTCTCTATAAATATCCCGGGTTTAAATATTCCTTTACGGCAACATAAACAAAGTTGATACCAAGGAAAAGGGTGTTGCTATAAAGATGCCTAAAATGTGGAAGTGGTTTCAGAACTGGTTAATGGGCAGAGGCTATAAGATTTTGGAGGACTCAGAAAAGACAAAAAGGCAAGAGAAAGTTGGAAACTTCTTAGAGATTGGTTAAGTGGTTGGTATGGTTTGGATATTTCACCTCTCCAAACCTCATGTTAACATTTGGTCTCCATTGTTGGAGATGGAGCCTATTGGGAAGGGTTTGAGACATGGGGGTGGACCCTTTAGGAATGCCTTGGTGCCGTTCTTGCAGCAGTTAGTAAGTTCTCACTCTATGTGTTCCCATGAGGCCCTGCTGTTGAAAAAAGCCTGGCATCTCCATGCTTCTACTCTTCCTCTCTTACCATGTAATCTCTACACACACACAGCTCCACTTCACCTTTCACCATGATTGAAGGCAGCCTGAGGCCCTCATCAGAAGCAGATTCCAGTGCCATGCTTCTTGTACAGCATACACAATTACAAGCTAAAGGAACTTTAAAAAATTAATCTCCCAGCATCAGGAATTCCTTTATAAAAACAAAAGTTATGCTGATGACATCTTAGATGAAAATGAGGAACTTACTGGAAAGTAGAGCAAAGGTCATCCTTATTAGACTTAGCACAGAACTTTTCTGCATTTAGTTTATGCTCTTGGGATTAGTGAAAGGACAAATTTAAGAATGCTGTCCTAAGATACCTAGGAGAATAATTTTCTAAGCTGCAAAGGCTTTGAGAAGTGGCATGGCTGCTTTGAACTGCTTGCAACCTGGTATGGTAGCAAGGAGATGACCTAAAGGTGGAATTTACAATTAAAAAGCAAGCAGTGAGTAACTATTTAGAAAATGTGCAGGCTACCTATGTGGTAGAGAAGGAAAGAACATTTGAAGGAGAAAAAATTCAAGGGTACTGCAGTAGAACCACTTGCTAAGAGATTAATGTAACTAAAAGGAGCCAAGTGCTAATAGTCAAACAATGAAAAAAAGTCCACATAGGCATTTCAGAATCTTCAAGGCTGCCCCCATATCACAAGCTCAGAGGCGAAGGAGGACAGAATCACAGAACCGATTATGGGGACATTTGGGGGGTGCTACTCTCCTATGCCTTCCTGGGATACTGCTCCCTGCTCACTGTATCTCTGTTGCTCTAGCTCCAGCTGCAGCTCAAAGAGCCCCAGGTATGGCTCGGGCTGCCACTCTGAGGGGATGTAAGCAGAAAGCCTTGGAAGCATGTGTTATGTCTATAGGTGTGCAGAATGTCTATGGTTGCTATGTCTATAGGTGTCCAGAATGCAAGAGTGGTGAAAGCTTGGAGGCTTCCACAAAGATTTCAGATGTACAGGAATGCATGGATGCCCAGACAAAAGCCTGCTGCAGAAGCAGAGCCACCACAGACAGCCTGTACTAGAGCCATGTCTAGCATAGCTGAAGGAACATAATCATCACCTTCCAGACCCCAGACTAGTAGAGCTACTAGCACTATGTACCCTCAGGCTGGTAAAGCCACAGGCATTCTACTTCAACCCGTGAGAGCAGCCAGCCATGGGGACTGCACCCTGCAAAGCCAGGGGAGCAGGGCTTCCCTAAGCCTTGGGAGTCCACCTCTTCTTCCAGTGTGTCAAGATGTCGGACATGTAGTCAAAGTAGATTATTCTGGAGGTTCAAGATTTAATGTCTGCCCTGCTGATTTTCAGACTTGTGTGGAGCCTCTTACCCGTTTCTTTTGGCTCATCTCTTCCTCTTGGAACGAGAATCTTTACCTAATGCCTGCAAAATCATTGTATTTTGAAAGCACATAACTTATTTTTGATTTTAGCTTGCAGCTCTAAACAACTTGTCTTGAGTCTCAGGTGAGACTTTGGAATGTGAGCTTTTGAGTTGATACTGGAAAAAGTTAATTCTTTGGGGGCCTGTTGGAGAGGGATGATTTTATATTGCAATGTGAAAAGGATATGTGTTTTAAAATGCTGGGGGCAAAATGCTGTAGTTTGGATGTTTGTCTCCCCAAAACTCCTAAGTTGGTCCCCAAGGTTGCAGGTGTGGCCTAACGGGAGATGTTTGTGTAATGGAGGTGGATTCCATGTGAAAACATTAATGCCTTCCCTGGTGGGGAGGGTCGGTGAAATCTCACTCTTATTAGTTCCCACAAGCGTTGGTTGATAAAAAGAGCCTAGAACCTCACCCTGCTCTCTTTTGCTTCCTCTTGCCTTGTGATCTCTGTACATACTGGCCCTCTGCCTTCTGCCATGAGTAGAAGTAGCCTGAAGCCCTCACCAGCAGCTGAGCAGATGGATGCCAGTGTCATGCTTCTTGTACAGCCTGCACAATCATTACCCAAATAAACCTCGTTTCTTTATACCTCCCCAACTTCAGGTACTCCTTTGTAGCAACACAAAATGGACTAAGATACCGTAAAAGGAAAATATCTTGAGCCCTTTCAAGCTGGGAAGTGCTCAGGGAAATTCTGTCTCCCATTCTATATTCAAAGTCATCCCTCTGCTCACAGACATGGATGCATATTCTGATTGCCTCCTTTGCAAAGACTTATGAGAAACTCAAACCATCTGTGTCCCACCTACCTGTGACCAAGAAGTCCCCTGGGGTGGGGAAGGGACTGGCTTTGAGTTTTCCCCATCTTTCTGGAGGAACTAATGTACTTCTCACATATGCTGATTGATGTCTCATGTCTCCATAAAATGTATAAAACCAAGCTGTGCCCCGATAAACTTGGGCAAATGTCGTCAGAACTTCCTGAGGCTGTGCCACGGTCATGTCCTCCAACTTTGGCAAAATAGACTTTCTAAATGAACTGCGACCTGCCTCAGATTATTTGGGTTCACAATACCTAGTCTTCATTAAGAGACAGCTCTGGTTTCCAGGGCTGCTAATCCAGCATGAGATAGAGTGTTGCATCCATGTACTCCCACATTAGCCTGGGACGCTGCTTAAAAATGTATCATCCCCTAGGCTCAAGAGGGAAATCATTTTATGACTTGGTGCCACTTTAAGCTGCCACTTGCCTCTGGATCTAGATTCAGTTGCCTTTTAGATCCGCCCTTACTGTTCAAGAGTTCACTTTATCTCCTCCAGGGGTGTGATTCCATCTTAAGTAGCTTTCTAGAGGGTCCATGCAGGAGAACAATGGACCTTACTCTCCCAGACAGGGAAAATACCTGTCACTTCTACACATCACTCTTTGGTGGTCTGGCAACACAGCAGGCAGTAAGCATTTTCCTGAGGCTTGTCTCCACTACAGAAATTCAGGGCCAGGCTAGGTAAATAAGTTCAGTCCTGGAGGAGGCCTCTTGCTTCAGGGAAGGGCTTTTGTGGTCTGATCCAGCTTCTGACAAATGTCAGGAGCCATTCCAGTGATGTGACTTTTAAGGATTGGAACATAAGCACTCTAGCCCCCAAACAATCTGTCTTCCTAGTAAGTGAAACCCTATTATTGTCAATTCATTCTTAGATTTTAAGAACAGCTTGCAGTGGTGAAGACCTATGGAAATTCAGGCCCATTATCTGGACCAAGTATCCTATGCCACCATCAATAACACCAGGTGAAGGAGTTTCCTTAAATTCTTTCTCCTTTGCAGAAGAGTTCCTTCAATGGTATAAAGGCACTTGGGAGGAAAAATTAAAAAACAAAAGGGCAACAAGTTTAAGCATCACATCTGAGAAGTTATTACTGAGCTTTCTGCCTCCAGAGGCTGAATTGGACCTCTCTCTGGTCTGTGTATACCTCTATTATACCACACACATTACAACGTTGCAATTGTCTATTTCATTGTCAGCCTTCCCATCAAGCCATGTGCATAAAGATCAGAGACTTGTTAATCTCTGTACCTGGGACATGAACACTGTGCTTAGTATGTACTAGACACCCAGGAAATCTTGTCAGACTGCTTGAGTAGTTGCCAAAGATAGGCTTCTTTCCTTTTACATTGTGGCCTTAGACTGGCCTGTGGATGCTTTTAATAGCACATTTGAGGACAGCCTACTTCCAAAGAGATATTTAGTATTTGTAACAGGGCCTACAATCCATATCCCTACACACACATCTCTGGGGTCTCATCCCTCCACCTGGACAAGAGATACAATTGCAAGTTGACTTTGTAAGCCTGCCATTTCATAGTTGCTTTAAAATGTCCTGCACATGAATGTTCACTGTGGCACTGTATACAATAGCAAAGACTTGGAACCAACCCAAATGCCCATCGATGATAGACTGGACAGGGAAAATGTGGCACATATACACCATGAAATCCTATGCAGCCATAAAAAATGATGAGTTCGTGTCCTTTGTAGGGACATGGATGAACCTGGAAACCATCATTCTCAGCAAACTGACACAGAAACAGAAAATCAAATGCCACATGTTCTCACTCACAGGCAGGTGTTGAACAATGAGAACACACGGACACACGGAGGGGAGTATCGCACACTGGGGTCTATGGTGGGGAAATAGGGTAGGGACAGTAGGGGGCGGGGAGTTGGGGAGGGATAACATGGGGAGAAATGCCAGATATAGGTAATGGGGAGGAAGGCAGCAAACCACACTGCCGTGTGTGTACCTATGCAACAATTCTGCATGTTTGTCACATGTACCCCAAAACCTAAAATGCAATTTAAAAAATGTTATGTGTTGGAAGCTACTAGAAGAATTTTTTTTCCAAGATACTGTGAAACGTTTTGGTTCACTTGGGTAATCAAACCCCATACAGTAAGTGCGAGATAAGCAATTCCCAGGCAGCTGCTGAGAAGAAAACAGATCTGACCTTTAAGTCTGAACACATGCAAAAAAGGTCAGTTTTCTTGATAAACACAGCCTGACTGAAAAGTGAATGTTTCTCCTCTCCTAAAGGAGGGAATGAAGTCTTTCCTCCCTTCTGCCCTCTACAACTTTGATATTTAAAGTCTGGTTCCTGACCAACAGCACCATCATTACCTGCAGCTTGTTAAAAATGTAGGCTTTTGAAGCTCCCATTGAATACCTGCTTAATCACTACCTGTGTTTTTAACAGGTAATCTGTATACATATGGAAATATGAAAAGCACTGCTCTTTTAATCGTACCATTACAGTTAGTTTTAATCCTGTAAATGCTGTGGTTTATTTGCTGAGTTTTGTGTGTTGCCCTGAGGAGCTGGAATGTAATTTAGGAAATCTATCCCAAGGATAATAGGAGGCTACCACTGGTGTGTCCTCCAACACAACAGCCTTATTTTCTTTTCCAAAATACACTGCACTCTCTAATTTCCCTGAGTTGTATCTCAAAACATGTATTATTTGCTTGCTAAGACTCTCAGCACTTACATTCTCCTAAGGTCTCCCTTCCTTCTTTCTTTCCTTCCTTCCTTTCTTCCTTTCCTTCTTTCTTTTTCCTCTCTTTCATCTTTCTCGCCTCCCTTCTTTCCTTCCTTTCTTTCTCTCTCTTTCTTTCTTTCCCTTCCCTCCCCTCTCCTCTCCCTTTTCTTTTCTTTTCTTTTTCTTCTTTCTTTCTCTCTCTCTTCCTCCCTCCTTCCTTCCTTCCCTCCCTCCTTCCTTCCTTCCTTCCTTCGTTTCTCACTCTGTCACCAAGGCTGGAGTGTGATCTCAGCCCCTGCAAACTTGGCCTCCCAGGTTCAAGTGATTCTCATATCTCAACCTCCCAAATAGCAGAGATTAAAGGGGCACACCACCATTCCTGGCTAATTTTTGTATTTTTAGAAGAGATGGGGTTTTGCCATGTTCCCCAGCCTGGTCTCAAACTCCTAAGCTCAGGCAATCCATATACCTTTGGCTTCTCAAAGTGCTAGGATCACAAGCATGAGCAAGACCATTTTACAAAGTGCCTGCAGATCTCAACTGAATAGTAGGAAATAGAGCTGGTGAGCTGAGCTCAGCTCTGTTATGAGCTGGTTTTAGGGAAAATACGTGGCAGTTCCAGCTAAATATCTAGAAAAGTTTGTAAAATTTGCATTGTAAGTGAGGACAGCCACACAAAGCAAGTTAATTAGCATGGCAATGCTTATGTTTATTTTCAACAGTAGTTATAAAAAGTCTAGCTGGGCCCAGTGGCTTGCACTGATAATCCCAGCACTTTGAGAGCCTGAGGCAGGAGGACTGCTTGAGCCCAGGAGTTCAAGACCAGATAGGGCAATATAACAAGATCCTGTCTCTACAAAAATTAAAAAAAAAAAAATCAAATAATGTTCTTAGAAATGACACCAAAAACATGAGTGATAATTGAAAAATTAGGTAAACTGTATTGCATTCAAATTGTTTAAAATTTTGCTATTGAGTACACCATCAAGTAAGAGAAAAAAGTCCAAGGGCAGTGGCTCATGCCTGTAATCCCAGCACTTTGAGAGGCTGAGGTGGGCAGATCACTTTAGACCAGGTGATTGAGACCAGCCTGGACAACATGGTGAAATCCTACCTCTACTAAAAATACAAAAATGAGCCGAGTGTGGTGGCACACACCTGTAATCCCAGCTACTCGGGAGGCTGAGGCACGAAAATCCTTAAACCTGGGAGGTGGAGTTTGCAGTGAGCTGCAATTGCACCATTGCACTCCAGCCTGGGTGACAGCGTGAGATTCTGTCTCAAAATAAAATAAAATAAGTGAAAAATTTCCCACAGAATAGGAAAAAAATATATAAATCATATATCTGATAACAGATTTGCATCCAAAATATACAAAGAACTCTTACAATTTAACAATGAAAAGACAGATAATCCAATTTTGGGGGCAAAGGATTTGAATTGATATTTCTCCACAAATGTGTAAAAATGGCCAATAAGTCCATAAAAATACACTCATTGGTTTTGCCAATGTGTGAAAGAGTTGGTGGCTCCTTGTAATGTCAAACATAGAGTTACCATGTAAACCAATAATTCTGCTCCTAGGTATACACCGAAGAAAAATAGAAACATATGTCCCTCTAAAACTTGTACATGAATGCTCAGAGTAACATTAGCCACAGTAGCCAAAAGGTAGAAGCAACTCAAATGCCTCAACTGATGAATGCATAAACAAAATATGATAAATCCATAAAATGAATTTTATGGATTCATTTAAATGAATGAATCAATTAAAAGAAAAACAAATTGTTGATTCATGGTAAAACATGAAAAAATATTGAAAACATTATGCTAAGTGAAAGAGCCAATCACAAAAACCTCATGCTGTATAGTGCCATTTATATAAAATGTCTAGGCCAGGCATGGTGTCCCGTACTTGTATCCCAACACTTTGGGAGGCTGAGGTGGGTGGATCACTTGAGGTCAGGAGTTTTAGATCAGCCTGGCCAACATGACAAAACCCTGTCTCTACTAAAAATAACAAAAATTAACAAGTGTGTCAGCTCATGCCTGTAATCCCAGCTACTCAGGAGTCTGAGACAGGAGAATAGTTTGAACCAGAAAGTGGAGGTTGCAATGAGTTGAGTTCATGCCATTGGACTCCAGCCTGAGCGACAGAGTGAGACTGTCTCAAAAATAAATAAATAAAGTAAAATATTTAGAATAGACAAAGTATAAAACAGAGATTAGTGGTTGCCTAAAGTGAGGGTGGAAGTGACTGCTGCTGGGTATGAGGTTTCTTTTTCAGATAATAAAAATATCCTAAAATTAGATAATAATGAGCATTGAACAATTCTGGGAGTATTCTATAAACCACTGAATTTTATATTAAATTTTACACTGAAAATTAAAAGGGCTAAGTTTATGGTATATAAATTACATCTCAATATAACTGCTCTTTAAGAAGTCGAATAGTCAAATAACATGTAACATATACACTCTTCAGCTGTTATGATTGTAGCACTTTGCAAAATAGATGACATAATATTATGATAAAGGCATTAAACTTCAAAAAGTAGTAGAGTATGTGGCTCAGAAAATAATCAATAAAAGTTTAAACAAGGAAAAGGCTACTGTGTTTTATACACCTGCTTCTTTGCTCATGCACTCACTCATTCATTCATGCCTATATTCAGTTCACTCATTGAAAGTCTAGTAATGTGAGGCTTTGTGGTAGGCATCTTAAACACAGCCATAATAGACAGATATTATCTTTGCAGTAATGTGACCTACAGTCCAAAGGTGAAGTCAAACTAATAACAAATAATTCAATAAATTCAGATAAATAGAGTGATAAGAAATAGAGCATAAGTAGTAACTCATTTAGTTTATATAACCCTTAAGAGGATTTTGATAAAACTACCTATTCCCTACACATTTTAATTAGACATCGAAATATTTTCATTATGAGTTTAAATTAATTTGCCTGATTTACAGTACCCAGAAACTATTATAAGATAAAATAATATGAATGTATATAATTTGGATGAACATTTTATGATGTAGTTTGAAAAATGATTTCACCTGTGATTGAGTTAAACACAAAATATTTGAAATACATTATGTAACATTTTACCCACGTGTTTTATAAAATGTAATTTGAAATATATGATGATTCTTTAAAGAATTCCAACTACATTTCAAAGAATCCCTAACCTATGCTGCTTCAGCTGTGTGAGTTTACAGCACCCACAAATAGGCCAAAATACCTCTCTAACAGAAAGCTTTGTCCCTCACCAAAATATACATCATCAGGAAATCCTACATATTTATGCTTCCTAAATTAAATATTACAATGTTCCTTAAGTCAACATTTCCATTTCTTCTTTGTTAAATGCCCTGCTAGATTTTACAAGATCATTTTAAGAGTTAGCATGGGTGAAAAGCTTGATTTATTTGTTAGTTTATCCTTTTTTTGGTAAATTGTTATTTTTTTTAATTTTCAGTAATAGCCATTCTGACTGGTGTGAGATGGTATTTCACTGTGCTGTTTTAATTTGCATTTCTCTAATGATTAGTGATGTTGAACATTTTTTCATATGCTTATTGGCTACATGCATGTCATCCTTTGGGAAATGTCTGTTCATATCCTTTACCCTCCTTCAATGAGACTGTTTGGGTTTTCCTTGTTGATTTGCTTAAATTCTCTATAGATTCTTGATATTAGACATTTTCAGATTCATAGTTTGAGAATATTTTCTCCCATTCTGTAGATTGTTTATTGATAGTTTCTTTTGCTGTACAGAAGCTCTTTATTTTAATTAGACCCCATTTGTCAATTTTTGTTTCTGTTGCAATTGCTTCTGGGGTCTTCGTCATGAAATCTTTACTAAGGCTTATGTCTGGAATAGTATTTCCTAGGTTTGCTCCTAGGAATTTTTATACTTTTAGGTTTTATGTTTAATTCTTTAATCCATCTAGAGTTGATTTTTGTATATGGGGAAAGGAAGAGGTCCGATTTCAATTTCAGTCTTCTGAATGTGGCTAGCCGGTTATATCAGCACCATTTATTTAATAGGGAGTTCTTTCACCATTGCTTGTTTTTGTCAGCTTTGTGAAAGATTTGATGGTTGTAGGTGTGTGGATTTATTTTTGGGGTCTCTGACCTGTACTATTGATCTACGTGTCTGTTTTTATATCAGTACCATACTGTTTTGCTACTGTAGTCTTGTAGTATAGTTTGAAGTCATGTAGTGTGATGTCTTCAGCTTTTTTTTTTTTTTTCCTGAGGATTGCTTTAACTATTCAGGTTTTTTTTTGGTTTCACATAGTTTAAGAATAACTTTTTCTAATTCTGTCAAAAATGACATTGGTAGTTTGATAGGAATAGCATTGAATCTGTAAATTACTGTTGGCAGCATGACAATTTTAACTATATTGACTCCTATCCATTAGCTTGAAATGTTTTTCTATTTGTCTGTATCATCTCTGATTTCTTTCAGGACTGTGGTAATTCTTCTTGTAGAGATTTTTTCCTTCCCTGGTTAGCTGTGTTCTTAGGTATTTTATTCTTTTGGTGAGTACTGTGAATGGGATTGTGTTTCTAATTTGGTTGTCAGCTTGGATATTATTGTTGTATAGAAATGCTACGAATTTGCATGCATTGATTTTGTATTGTGAAACTTTGCTGAAGTTGTTTATCTGTTCCAGGAACCTTAGGGCAGAGACTGTGGAGATTAGTAAGTGTAGAATCATATTGTCTGCAAAGACAGGTGGTTTGACTTCCTCTCTTCCTATTTAAATGAGTTTTACTTCTTTCTCTTGACTGATTGTTCTGGCTGGGACTTCCAATACTATGTTTTATAGAAATGGTCAGAGTGGGCATTCTTGTCTTGCTTTGGTTCTCCAGGGGAATGCTTCCAACTTTCTCCCATTTAGTATGATTTTTAGCTGTGGGGTGTCATAGATGGCTTTTATTATCTTGAGGTATATTCCTTCAAGGCCTAGTTTGTTGAAAGTTCTTATCATGAAGGAATATTGAAAGTTATCAAAAGTCTTTTCTGCATTTATTGAGATAATCATGTGGCTTTATTTTAAGTTCTCTTTATGTGATGAATCACATTTATTTATTTGCATATGTTGAACCAATCTTGGATCCCAGGAATAAAGCCTACTTGGTCGTGGTGAACTAGCTTTTTGATCTGCTGCTGGAATTGATTTGCTTGTATTTTGTTGAGGATTTTTGCTTCTATGTGCATTAGGAATATTGGCCTAAAGATTTTGCCCTTCTTGTGGTGGCTGTGCCAGGTTTTTGCATCAAAGCAATGTTGGCCTCAGAGAAGGAGTTAGAGAGTAGTCCCTCCTCTTTGCTTTTTGAATAGTTTCCATAGATTTGGTACCAGATCTTCTGTATATATCTGGGAGAATCTGGCTGTGAATCCATCTGGTCCAGGACTTTTGCTGGTTTGTAGATGATTCCATTTTAGAGCTCATTCTTGGTCTGTTCAGGTATTCAATTTCTTCCTGGTTCAATCTTATCATGTTATATGTTTCCAGGAATGTATCCATTACTTCTTTGTGTTGTAGTTTGTGTAAATAGTGGTGTTCATAATAGTCTCTGAGGATTTTCTGTATTTCTGTAGGGTTAGTGGTAATGTCACCTTTGTCATTTCTGGCTGCATTTATTTGAATATTCTCTTTTTTTCTTTATTAGTCTAGCTAGTAATCTATCTTTTTTATTTATGCTTTCACAAAACCAACTTTTGGTTTTGCTGATTTTTTTATGAATTCATGTGTCAGTTTCATTTAGTTCAGCTCTGATTGCGGTTTTTCCGCTAAGGAGTTCATTTGCTCTTGTTTTTCTAGTTCCTCTAGATGGAATGTTAGGTTGTTAATTTGAGATATTTCTGACTTTCTGATGTAGGCATTTAATGCTATAAGCTTTCCTCTTAACACTGCTTTAACTATGTCCCAGAAATTCTGGTATGCTATATCTTAGTTTTCATTAGTTTCAAATAATTTCTTAATTCCTAACTTATTTTCATCTTTTCCTTAAAACTCATTCAGGAGCAGGTTGTTTAATTTCCATATAATTATATGGTTTTTAGAGGTCTTCTTGGTATTTATTTCTATTTTTATTGCACTAGTACAATAGTGTGCTTAGTATAATTTCCATTTTTAGAATTTTTAGAAAATTTCTTTATGGCCAAGTATATGATTGATTTTAGATTATCTACCATATGCACATGAGAATAGTGTATGTTACTGTTGGATGGATTGTTCTGTAGATGTCTGTTAGTTCCATGTTGTCAAGTGTTGCACTGAGATCTCAAATATCTTGATTCATTTTCTGCCTGATGATGTCTAACACTGTCAATGGAGTGTTGAAGTCTCCTACTATTAAAGTGTAGTTAACTAAGTCTTCAAGAACATGTTTTGTAAATCTGGATACTCCAAAGTTGGGATCCACATGTTTAGAATAGTTAAAACTTCTTGTCAAATTCAACCCTTTCCCATTATGTGATGCTCTTTTTTTGTCCTTTTTGATCATTTTTGGTTTAAAGTCTGCTTCATCTGAAATAAGAATAGCAACCTCTGCTCTCTTTGTTTCCATTTGCTTGATAGATCCTTCTCCATCTCTTTATTTGGAGCCTATGGGTGTCATTGCATGAGAGATGAGTCTCCTGAAGATGGCATACAGTTGGGTCTTGCTTTTTTAATCTTATTTGCCACTCTGTGCCTTTTAAGTGGAGTGTCTAGCCCACTTTTGTTGAAGGTTAATGTTGATATGTGAGAATTTGATCTTGCCTTCCTGTTGTTAGCTGGTTGTTATGTAGACTTTATTGTATAGTTGCTTTATAGTCTTAATGGGCTATATACTTCTTTCTCTTGTGGCAAGTAATGGTCTTTCATTTCCTTTAACGGCTTCTTGTAAGGCAGGTGGTGTTAATAAATTCCGTAAGTATTTGCTTATCTGAAAAAGGATTTTATTTCTCCGTTGCTTATGAAGCTTAGTTTGGCTGGATAAAAAATTCTTGGTTGGAATTTCTTTTCTTTAAGGATGCTGAATATAGGTATTACTCTTCTAATTTCTAAAGTTTCTGCTGAAATATTTGCTGTTAGCCTGAAAGGGTTGCCTTTGTACATGATCTGCCCCTTCTCTCTAGCTGCCTTTAATTTTTTTTCCTTTGCATTGACCTTGGAGAATCTGATGACTATGTGTCTTGGGGATGGTCATATTGTATAGTATCTCATTTAATTTGTCTGAATTTTCTGGATTTGCATGTCTATCTCTTTAGGGAGTTTGGGAAAATTTTTGTGAACAATATCCTCAGATATGCTTTGTGAGTTGCTTGCTTCTCTCCCTCTCTTTCTGGGATGACAATGAGTCATATATTTGGTCTCTTTACATAATCCCATGTTTCCCAGAGGTTTTGTTCATTTTTAAAATTATTTTTTTAAATTGTTTTGTGTCTGAGTTGATTTGAAGAAGTAGTCTTTGAGCTCTGAGATTCTTTCCTCAACTTAGTCTATTCCGTTAATACTTCCAATTGCATTGTACAATTACTGAGTGAGTTTTTCAGCTCTAGAAGTTCAGTTCGGTTCTTTCTTAAAATGGCTATTTCATTGTACAGCTCTTGTGTTGCTTGTGTCATTTCCCTGGATTCTGTCAATTCCTTGGATTGGGTTTCATTTCTCTTCTGAATCTCAATAATCTACATTGTCATCCAGATTCTGAATCCTACCTCTGTCATGTCAGCCATTTTAGTATACATAAGAACCATTGCTGGGAGCTAGTGTGGTTGTTTGGAGGTTCTCTGGCTTTTAGATATTCCAGAGTTCTTGTATTGGTTATTCCAAATCTGTTTGGGCTGAAGTTTCCTTAATCTTTAAAATTGCCACCCTTTGGGTAGGGCTTTTTGCTTTTGGCTGTGGTATAAGTTGAATTTAGATGACTGGATGGTTACAGGGGGTCAAGGCTCAGCTCAGCAATCCTAGGATTTGTGCTCTAACCCTGAAGGACAGGGAACAGGCTCATGGCTTTTCTCTCTGGCCCCTCAAGGTTAAGTACTGGCTGTACCAGCACTTGCTAGTCTACATGATGGTCTTGTCTCTCCGTGGGAGAAGTTCTTCCTGGCTGCGTCTAATTTGCCATCTTGGTTCCTTTCTCTCAGTATTGTTTTTAACATCTATATTTAGTAATATCATTATGAATATAAATATGATGTTTCCTGGGGCACATACAGATTAATGATTACTTATTCATAGCAAACTGCACTTAATCTGCTTTGCTCTGATTCTTAGAGAGCTAGATGTCATCCTGCCAGGCAAGATCTGTATAGTAGAAGTAGAAACATAAAAATATGAATCAGGGTGGTTATATAGTAGAGGGAAAGCTATCCTCACTCCTCTCCTGAGAAATGGAGATAAAATATTTACTCTTTAAACAAATTCAACTTTTGAAGTCTCCTTGATTCTTACTCTTTGAAATGTAAATGTATATGCATGTGTGTGTGTGCATGTGTGTGTGAGTGTGGATGTATGTATCTATGATGAAGATAAAATAATTGTGCAGTGGAGCAATCTCTCTCTCAATGGCATATCATTATTCAATCAATTGTAATTTAACTTCCAAATCTTGCCCTTTAAGGCCTTGTCCCAAGTGCCAGTAAAATTGACTTAAAAAACCGTGAATGTGCAGAAACATAAAAATATTTCCCTAGAGCCTCATCAAAGCCTTCACTATCTCTAATTGAGGCTGCTCTCCCAGCCTCCAAAGTTTTCTCCCTCTTTGTATACTGCTCCTCCTATTCATTCTCTACAGAGCAGCAATTGTAATTGATATAAACATTAATCTCGTTCACTCATCTGCTTAACAAAACCTCAGAGTCTTATCACTGTAATAATCTACATCCTATGGCCTGAAAGCTCAGTATGATATATCTTTCTTTCAGTTCCTTGGCCACTAAACTTACTTCCCATGTCGTACTTTCGGCATCATTGTTCCCTCTGCTAGGATTGCTTTCTCCTGAGCTCTCTCTTGGCTACTTTCTTTTCCTCCTTTACCCCCGATTAATGTCACTGCTCCAGAGAGCCCCCTTCTGAAAATTCTCTCTAAAGTAGACACCTGTATTATTTTATTCTCCATCATGATACCCAGTTTATAAACCTTGCAATGATGGATCAATCATTCTATTTTGTTACTTGCTTATTGTTCATCTATAATCTGGGAGGACAGAGATCTTCTTTGTCTTTTTAAAATGTTTTATTCTTAGTGTTAAGCACCATGCCTGACAAAGAGTGGATAGTTAAGAAATTTCTACGGAAGAACAGAATATATGAGTAAGTGGATTCATTAGGGCTATGCAAACAAAGTCATTCAAAAGCAGATTGAATACTTTCTTGAATGTTAGCACTTGTCAACTTGACACTGTAAGAATACTCAAGACACTTAAAAGAAAAACTGAAGTGCAAAATAAGTAGAGAACATAAAAAAAATCAAAAAATAAAATCAAAGTGAAGATTTTCTATAAACAAGAGGCATTGAGAAGTGTATTGATTTCACATACACCATATGGCAAGACCATATTAGTCACTTAAAGGAATAAGGAGACCACAATAGTTATATTCCTTAAGAGCACTTACTCTCTTCTTAATGAGGAGTGCATATGAAAATATAAAGTGTTTAGCAATAGCTGGGATAAGAGCCACATTTGAATGTTACAAAACTGGAATAAGCCATTTACTTCTTCAAAGTCTTACTTCCCTCCATAGTGGGAAGAAGTCAAAGGAAATGATTCTTTAGATCATTTTAGAAAACAAAGCTAAATACAAAATTGAAAGCATGTATTAAGTTTTAAGTCCTATATTCCAAATAGTGTTGGATTTTTTTGAGTATGAACTATTTTCTTTTAAAGGATAGATACGTGGAGTCTATTTTTAAAGGTCGTTGCTCCATATTTCTCAGGCACAAACCTTTTGAAAATGTTCAAATCACAGGAATTATACATGTGAATAGCGTTTGTGTTTTATACCCTCATCCTACATAACACAGTTCTAGGCACAGTATAAGGCCAATGCCCATAAACTGCTTAGTAAACAGAAATCAGAATGTAGTAAAAATATTAGATTAGAAATGAGAAAATATGTTTTAAAAGCTCTCAGATTATTATAATAGTTCACTCTTCAACTGTGTCTAATTTGTTAAGCCACTATTACAATTATAATTTTTATAATTAAATCTTTTAAAATCTAAAAATTCTACTTGGTTGTTTTCTAAATCTGATATAGTCTTATTCCTTCTTCCAAGGCAAAGTTATCCATTAGGTACAATGCCTAGCACTCCAGGCACATTTCCTTGAAATGTTTTAATTATTATAACACTAGAAGAAATAAATAACATTTGGACTGAATAAAATGTTTTTGTATTTAATATTAATATATTTGTGTTTATACCAGGACAGTCATAAAATATAAATTATATGTGTGTGTGTGTGTGTGTGTGTGTACATTTATTTATTTATGAAAGAAGGCAAAGGTACCTAAAGTCTACCAAAATTATTATACAGTAGTTTTCTACTCTTCATAAAATTTTAATTCTCTCTCGATAGATATATACAAATATAAATATAGATATCTAGATATGTAATTCAGTATTGGATGATTCTAGAACCTAGTATATGGAAACCCTACAGACTCAATCTGTAGTTCATTATGTTTGCTGACTTCTGCTTATAGTGGCTTATTTCCTTAGATTTTTTTTTATATGTGCATATATTTATGTCCTTTTAAACTTCCTTGTAAACTCATTCAAGTCAGACTGAAAGTGCTTTCTACAAAGATTTGTGTTTGCTCCTTCCAGATGCTGGGGTACACTGCTAACTCAGAAAAACTTTAAACAGAAACTATGACTTCAGTTGTTTTCTTTTTCCTAAGGCACAAAAATCTTGTGAACTTTAGCCCCAAACCATTGACCGCTAACTTGTAGTTAAGACTTCTTGGAGAACACTAGTTTTTTTTCTACTTTACTCAGGACCTAGACTAAGAACGGTATGCATCTCCACACACTTCTTCTGAATGGCAAGAGTTTTCCTAAGACTCTATCAAGAGTATTGCATTTTAGGGAATCTGGATTTTTGTAGTCTCGTCCTACTTGTCTTTAGACTTTGTAAGCCTAATTTATAAGCTACTAGGGATTCACAAATGCCTCAAGGCTAAAGTTAGCTCTGTTTTGATGTTTTATACTGTTTGAGGATTTTTCTGGTTTCTCTTCTAACTCAAGAATTACTTATACATTTTATCTGAAATTTTAAATAATTTGTACCATCAGAAGTAGTCCATATAGAAAATTTGCTATCAGAATGCAATAGGTACTATTAATTATTCATATGTAAGTCATTATAAAACTGAAGGTTAGAGAAATCAATTGAATTGTCTAAGTTCTCATAGCTGATAGGTGGGTGGAACCAGATTCCTACTCATGTCTGCCTAACTATATTTTATTGAGAAGAAATTTCAAATTTCAAAATTTTGAAATTCATATTTGAAAATTTATATGGAATGAAGATATTCCTAGAAATATATTACTGAAACAAGTTCAAGATGAAACAGCAAACTATTAACAACCATTAAAAAACTTATCTCACTTTTTTTTTCCCAAAGAAAACTTCAGGCCAGGAATACCACAGTAGTTATTTCTTTCAAACTTAAGGGAAAAAAAAATCTTTTTAGAAATTATAAAAAAAATTAACTTCAATTTGACAATATAATAAACTCAGTACTAAAATATAACAAGAATCATCTAGCCAAACTCACTTATAAATATAGATGAAAATTTTTGAGTAAAATATTGACTAATTCCAACAATATTTAAAAATAATACTATCAAGAACAATAAATATTTATTCCAGAAATGCAAAGTTGACTTAGAAAAAATAATCAAGCACATTAGCTCAATAAAGAATAAATTAATTATTTCAATAAATATAGAAGAAGCATTTGGTAAAATTTACTATTCATTCTATATATTTTTTAAAATAGAGATTTATTGATGTTTGTCCATCTCTCCCTCTAAAAAAGTTTGAGAAAACATCATAATTGATGATAAAATATTCAATACTAGCACAAAAAGAGGAAAGAAAGAACAGAGCTTTGTAAGATTAAAACTTACCTAGCTCACTAGCATTGATAGTATAAATCTGATGTCAATTTTGATAAGGTAAGGTATATATTATAAGCCCTGGTGCTTTCACAAAGCAAGTAACTAAAAAATATAGTTAATATTAATACCAAGATATGTTTATTAAATGCAAAAAAGCAGTATAGGAGCAACAGAGAAACAAAAAGACCTAAGACATATACAAAACCAAACGAAAAATAGCAGATGTAAATCAAACAATATCAATAATAAATAATATTAATTGTGAATGAAATAAGTAATCCTATCAAGAGGGAAAGATCATTAGACTAGATCAAAACAATTATACACTTTGGAAAGGAGATAGATATACTTTAGATTCAAAGATACACTAGCTTGAGTAAAAGTGTTTAAAAAGCCATACAATAAATAGCAACCCTGAGAGAGCTAGAGTGCCTATATTAACTTCAGATAAAATCAACTTTAAAACCAAAAAAATACCAGTGATAGAAAGCAATAATTTATAATGATAAAAGACTTCATATATCAGGAAGATATAACAGTTACAAACTTATACACACTAATATCAGAAACCAAAATTATAAAAAAAACTGACAAAGCAAAAGAGAGAGAGCCTTTAACAATCGTAGTTGAGGACTTCAATACTCAATTTCCAAAAATGGGTAGAACAACTAGATAGAAGATCAGCAAGAAATACAAGATTTGAACAACAGTATAAGCCAACTAGACATAGCAGATATGTTTAGAACACTGAATCCATTAAAGCAAAATGCACATTCCTCTCAACTGCACGTGAAAAATTCCAAAGAATAAACTATATGATCCATCATAAAACAAGCCTAAAAAGATCCTTATAAGATTGAAATCATACATGTTTTCCAACCACAATAAAACTAATTGGAAATCAATCAGAAGAAAATTTTGGACATTTAAGAATATGTGGGTATATTTAAAAATAATAATAATCACTTCTAAGTAACCAATACTTAAAGATGAGAAGTTAGAAAATACTTTAAGATAAAGGCAAATAAAAACACAACATATCAAATCCTATGAGATGAGGCAAAACAGTGCTTTAAGAGAAATATATAGCTGTAAAATCTATATTAAAAAGAGAAAGATCACAACTAAATAGAGACATTTTTCAAGCTAACAAACAGGAAAAAGAGAAATAATCTAACACTAAACAAGCATAAGGAAGGGAATAATAAAAGTTAGAAGAGAAATTAATAAAACAATAGAAAAACAACAGGAAGTCAAGAAAATCTAATTTGGTTCTTTGAAAAGATGAATAAATTAAAAACACTACACTGACCAGGAAAAAAAACAAAGAAGACTTAAATTGCTAAAATTACTACTGACCTAATATAAATAATTTTTTAAAAATATGATAGTTTTTTTTTAAAGTTCAGCTTTTTACTGAACACATTATAAAAGAGGTTTGTCAAAAAGACCAAAGTCCATGTCATCATCAGACTCCTCGGATCCTTCTTTCTTTGCTTCCACTTTCTTCTCCTCAGCTGGAGCAGCAGCAGTGGAGGGGGGAGGACCTCCTGCTGGTGAAGCACCAGCTGCTGGAGCAGGCCCACACACCCCTACATTGCAGATGAGGCTCCCAATGTTGACGTTGGCCAGGGCCTTTGCAAACAAGCCAGGCCAAAAAGGTTCAACATTTACACCGGCTGCTTTAATGAGGGCATTGATCTTATCCTCTGTGACGGTCACCTCATTGTCGTGCAGAATGAGGGCCAAGTAGATGCAGGTGAGCTCAGAGACGGAGGCCATGGTGCGGGTGAGTGTGAGGCTAGCGCTGCCAGACGCAGTGCTAGTCACCGGATAAAGTGAGGGCCTCACCCCAATGCGGCCTTAGCTTCCTCGGAAGAACTGAAGATGGCTGATTGCTAACAGCTTGAGATTGTAGCTCCCAGTGAAAGCACAGAGAACGAGAGGATGCCACAGTTTCAGATGAATTTTCATCACTCACAGACCAGAAGATTCCCAGTGGAGGAGCCCTACGGGTTGCCAGCGTGACTCTTGTGGCCAGTGTGGTGGTTTTGCTGGCACCTTGGTGTGGCAGCTCTTCATGCAGAGTAAACAGAAGGAGATTCCCAGGTGAAAGAGCACCATCAGTCTTAACGCCGCTGTTTTAGCCGGCGCAGTGGGTTGCTGGGATTTCAGTGCTGGGAATCAATAAACTGGATGTCCGCTCAGAAACCCAACTAGAAAGGCAGTAATCACAAAGACGACAGATGGATAAATTTATAACAAAGGGAAGAAACCAGCCTAAAAAGGCTGAGAATACCCCAAATCAGAACCCCTCTCCCTCTACAGGGGATTACAGTTCCTCATCAGCAACGGAACAAGCCCTGATGGAAAAGAACTGTTTGCCATTAACAGAAGTAGGCTTCAGAAGGTGGATGATAAGAAACTTCTGGGAGTTAAAAGAACTTGTTCTAACCCAATGTAAAGAAACTAAGAACTTTGACAAAAGGTTTGACGAAATGCTAACAAGAATAGACAATATAGAGAGGAATATAAATGAACTAAAGGAGTTGAAAAACACAACACAAAAATATAAGCTATTAAATCTTAAAAGAAAAAACAAGCCAAAGAAAAACACAATACAAAAACTTAGCGAAATATGTACAAGTTTGAATAGCTGAATTGATCAAGCAGAAGAAAGGCTATCAGAAGTCGAAGACCCACTTAATGAAATAAAACAAGAAGACAAGAATAGAGAAAAAAGGATAAAAAGGAATGAGCAAAGTCTCCAAGAAATATGGGACTATGTGAAACGACCAAATTTACGTTTGATAGGTGTACCTGAATGTGACGGAGAGAATGAATCCAAGCTGGAAAATATTCTTCAGGATATTATTCAGGAAAATTTTCCTAAACTAGCAAAGCAGGACAACATTCAACCCCAGGTAATACAGAGAACACCACAAAGATATTCCTCAAGAAGAGCAACCCCAAGGCACATAATCTTTAGATTCACCAGGGTTGAAATGAAGGAGAAAATACTAAGGGCAGCCAGAGAGAAAGGTCAGGTTACCCGCAAAGGGAAGCCTATTAGACTTACAGTAGATCTCTCAGCAGAAACCCTGCAAGCCAGAAGAGAGTGGGGGCCAATATTCAACATCCTTAAAGAACAGAAATTTCAGCCCAGAATTTCATATCCTGCCAAACTAAGCTTCACAATTGAAGGAAAAATAAAATCTTTTATGAACAAGCAAGTACTCAGAGATTTTATTACCACCAGGCCTGCTTTACAAGAGCTTCTGAAAGAAGCCTTATACATAGGAAGGAACAACCAGTATTAGCCTTTCTAACAATATACCAAAAAGTAAAGAGCATCAACATAAAGAAGAATTTACATCAATGAATGGATAAAATAGTCAGTTAAAATCAAATGGCAGTAACCCTAAATTTAAGTCAACTAAATCCCCCAATCAAAAGATACAGCCAAAACCTAATGGTATGCTACATCCAGACCCATTTCACATCCAAAGATACACAAAGACTCAAAACAAAGGGATAGAGAAAGACTTACCAACAAAATGGAGAGCAAAAATAAATAAATAAATAAATAAAAAGCAGGAGTTGCAATTCTCGCATCTGATAAAATAGATTTCAAAGCAACAAAGATATAGTGGTAAAAGGATCAATGCAACAATAAGAGCTAATGATCCTAACACCCAGGTACATAAGACCCATAAAGAGATTTAGACTCAATGAAACAGAAAATTAATAAGGATATCCAGGACTTGAACTCAGATCCAGAACAAGTAAACTCAATAAATATTTATAGAGCTCTCCATTTTAAATACACAAAATATACATTCTCCACCTTAAATACACAAAATATTGATCGGCCATTATTAATACCCATTTTTAGAATAAAGCTACATTCCCGTTCTTTCTCCCTCTTTTTCTTCCTCTTTCTTCCTCTCCTTCACCCAAAACAAAAATGATAGTGAATACTATATAAAACTGTATGTCAAAATTTAGATAACTTATATGAAATGGAATAACTTCTAGAAACATACAAACTACCAAGACTGACTCAAGAAAAATTAAAATATCTGAATGGATTGATACAAATTACAGGAAATAAATTAGAAATCTTAAAACTTCCCACAAATAAAATCCATGCCCAATGGCTTCATTAGTAAATTCTACCCAAAATTTATATCATAATACCTATCTCTCACAAACTTTCAAAACAGAGAAAATGAGTAAATGCTTTCAACCTTCTTCTATGAGGCCTTAATACCAAACAATACAAAAATACCATAAGAAAGCTACAGATAAATATCTTATGCATACAAATAGAAAACCTAACAAAATAATAGAACAAACCCAGCAACACATGAACAGGATTATATTATATGACCAAGTGGGAATTTATCCTGAGGATGCAAGTTTGGTTCAACAGCTGAAAATCAATTAATATAATGTATTATATTAATAGAATAAAAAACAAAAAGTTTATGATCATCTCAAAAGACACAGAAAACTCATTAGAAAAGACACAAACTTATTTTTATGACAATTAATACTCAATGAACTAGGTAAACGAGAGAACTTATTCAAAGTACTAAAGAGTATCCGTGAAAAATCTAAACTATCATCATACTAAAAATGGTGTAAAAATGGTGAAGGATTACATAGTTTCCTGATAAGATCAGGAGCAATACAAGAGTATATGTTCATGTTCACTAATTTTTTTTTTTTTTTTTTGAGACAGAATCTCGCTCTGTCACCCAGGCTGGAGTGCACTTGTGTGATCTCGGCTCACAACAGCCGCCTCCTGGATTGGAGCAATTCTCATGCCTCAGCCTCTCTAGTAGCTGGGACAACAGACACGTACCACCATACTCACTAATTTTTTTGTATATATTTTTAGGAGAGATGGGGTTTCACCATGTTGGCCAGGCTGGTCTCTTAACTCCTAGCTTCAAGCAATCTGACTTCCTTGGCCTCCCAAAGTGCTGAGATTACAGGCATGAGCCACCGTGCCCAGCACATGTTCATTACTTCTATTCAACATTGTGCTAAACAATCTAACCAGGACAATTAGGCAAAATAAATGAATAAATAAATAAAATTCAGATAGTAAAGAAAGAAGTAAACTATCCTATGTGCAGATAACATGATGTTATATATACAGAATATCCTAAGAAACACAACAAAAGCTATCACAACTAATAAACAAGCTCAATAATGTTGCTGGGTGTAAATACACAAAATTCAGTCATATATGTATATACTAAAATAATACAAACTGGGTGTGGTAACTCAAGCCTGTAATTCTAACACTTGGAGATCGAGGTCAGCAGGTCACTTGAGGCCAGGAGTTCAACACCAGCCTGGGCTTGTGAGACCCCTTCTATACAAAAAATAAAAAATAAAAAAAATGGAATGATTTATATTCCTTTGGGTACCTACCCAGTAATGGAATTGCTGGGTTAAATGATATTTCTATTTTTGGAGGGTGGTGGGTAGGAGAAGGGAAAGGATCAGGAAAAACAAATAATGGGTACAAGGCTTAATACCTGGGTGATGAAATAATCTGTATAACAAACACCCATGACGCAAGTTTACCTAGGTAACAAACATGCACATGTACTCCAAACTTAAAAGTTAAAAATTAAAATAAAATAATCTAAAAATGTAAATAATTCAATTTAAGACAGCATCAAAAGAATAAAATACTTAGGAATAAATTAATCCAAAGATGTGAAGATGTCTCACCATAAATGGAAACATTATTTAAAGAAATTAAAGATCTAAATAAATAGAAAAACATCTTATGTTAACAGGTCAAGATATTTATTATTGTTAAAAATATAATGCCCCCTAAATTGGTCTACTCAACACAATCCTACAAAATCCCATGTCGTTTTTAGCAGAAATTAGCAAGCTAATACTAAAATATATAGTAAAATGCAATGATAAAATATATCATAAAGAAGTTATTAGAATTAATAAGTTTTGATGAGGTTGCTGGCAAAAGTCTGCAAACACAATTTATGTCTATATTCTAGCAATAAACAGAAAATAAAATTTTACCATGTAAATAATATGTGATAAGATTGATATTTAAAATATCTATAAATAGCAACCCTTGGCTTTGATGACTCTGATAAAATTTGCCAGTTGCTCCTCTTCCCAGGGTCTCATCCCTAAAGTCCTGCCTCTAAAATCACACCCCTAAGAACCTGCTGCCAAGGCTCAGCTGCCACCAACTATCTAGCTAGTTGCAAGCAAGGTAGTGGCCCTTGGTGATCTCTAAATTATCTTGAGGCCAATTCTCTCTTTTTAAAGGACAGCATATATTTGCAGCCAAATTGATCCATCTTCCTATCCTGTGAGATTTAAGTTGTCTGATGGCCTTCCTTTATTTCTTCTTATCTTTGTTTCCTTTGGTTCATAACTGCTGTATTTCTGCTAGTATAATCTTATATACACTTTAACGAGTGATAGTCCAGTCACACTATTGGTGGTATCTTCAGCATATACTTTATCATCAATATTTGCAATATGAATTGGCTGAGAATTTCCAAGTCTTCAAATTCCAGTTCCTTTTTGCTTAATAATTTCTTCCTCAATTCATCTCTCTCCTCTTGCTTTTTACTATAAGCAGTCAGGAAAAACAAAGCTGCTCCTTTGACACTTTGCCTAGAAATTTGCTAAGCTAAATATCTGATTTCAATCCTTGCAAGTCTTACCTTCCACCAAACACTAGAACACAAACACAATTCAGCCAAGTTCTTTGCCATTTTACTTTATTTTTAATTAATTAATTTTTTTTTTTTTTTGAGACAAAGTCTAGCTCCATCACTCAGCCTGGAGTGCAGTGGCATGATCTCTATTCACTGCAATCTCCACCTCCTGTGTTCAAATGATTCTCCTGCCTCAGCCTCCCCAGTAGCTGAGATTACAGGTGCCCGCCACCACCCCAAGCTAATTTTTGTATTTTTAGTAGAGACAGTGTTTCACTGTGTTGGCCAGGCTGGTCTCAAACTCCTGACCTTATGATCCACCAGCCTCGGCCTCCCAAAATGCTGGGATTACAAGCGTAATCCCGGCTGTTCTTTGCCATTTTATAACAAGTAACACTTTTTGTTATTTCCAATACCATGTTTCTCATTTTCATTTGACATCTCACCAGAATGGTCTTTAACATTTATATTTTTATCAAATTCTCTTCATGGCTATATTTTCTCTAAAAAGATGAAGGTTTCTCTTCAGCTCTCCTTTTTTCTTTCTAATGTCTAACTGAAACCACTCTTAATGTCCATGTTTTTGGCATGCATCTCAAAACTCTTCAGTCTCTAGCCATTACCCAGTTCCTAAGTCACTTCCACATTTTTATGTATTTGTTGTAGCAGTATTTCACTTCTGGTACCAAAATCTGTATTTGTCATTTCAAACTTCCATAACAGAATATTATAGACTGGGTGGCTTAAACAACAAATTTATTCTTCCTGCTCTGAAAGCTGCAAAATTCAAAATCAAGATTCCTGTAAGGCAGCTTTCATTCTGAGGCTTCTTCTTTTGGCGTACAGACAGCCACTTTCTTGTTGCATTCTAACATAGCTTTTCTTTGGTGTATGTGCATGGAGAGATAATCTTTATCCTGTTATAAGGCTACAAATCCTATCTGGTTATGGCACCACCTTTATGATCTCATTTTCTATTAGTAACCTCCCAAAGACATCATCTCCAAATACAGTCACAATGAGGATCAGGGCTTCAACATATAATTTTGTGGAGAACACAATTCAGTCCAGAGCATATGATAATTGATTAGATGATTCAATATTATAAAGGTCACAATTCTCCCCAAATTCATGTTGAGATATAATGCACTCCAATTTAAAATATCAACAGACATATCATCAAAGAAGAGATACTGGTGGCAAATTATCTCTTCTCCCTATCACATCTCATTAGGAAAACTCAAATTAAAATGATATACCACCTATTAGAATGACAAAAATTCAAAACACTGACATCAAATGCTGACAAAGATTTAGAGCAACAGGAGCCCTCTCATTCATTACTGGTGGGAAGGTAAAATGGTACAACTTTGAAAGACACTTTGGTAATTTTTTACGAGGCTAAACATACATTTACTATATTATTCATTGAATGCCTTGGCATTAACTCATAGGTTTGTTCACACAAAAACCTGCATAGAAATGTTTATAGCGGCTTTATTCAAAATTGCCAAGATGGAATCAACCATCTTGGAAACAACCAAGATGACCTTCAGTAGGTAAATGGACAAATCAACTGTAGTATATCAGACAATAGAATATTATTCATGACTAAAAAGAAATGAGCTCCCGAGCCATAAAAAGTCATGAAGAAAATATAAATGTGTATTACTAAGTGAAAGAAGGCAATAAAAAGTCTACATATTGTATGACTCCAAATATATAACATTCTGGTGAAGGCAAAAATATAGAGATGATAAAAAGATTAGTGGTTTCTGGGAATGAGGGAGGAGGAAGGGATAACCAGTGGAACACAGATGATTTTTAGGTCAGTGAAAATATTCTGTTTAAAACTATAATGATGGATACATGTCATTATACATTTGTCCAAATAAATAGAATGTACAACCACCAAGAGTGAAACTTAAGCAATATATTTTGGGTAGTAATGGTATGTCAGTGTAAGTTCATCAGTTGAAACAAATGTGCCACTCTGGTGTGAGTGTTTATTATGGGGAGGGTATGTATGTGTGGGAGCAAGTAGTATAAGGGAAATCTCTGCACTTTCTGCTCAATTTTGCTGTAAATCCAAAATTGCACTAAAACATAAAGTCTATTTTAAAAATACCAGCTCACTTTTTATTTGGGGATGCAGTAGAACCTAATAAGCTGCTTATAAAATGCACATAAAAATAACAGGTCAATAATAGCCAAGATTCCTTTGGGAAAAAAAAAAAACATGAGAGGAGTTTCTTAACTTGACATCAAGGCTTATTTTAAAGCAATAGCAATCAAGAAAATGTGGTATTAGTACAAGGATTGGAAAACAGACAGTTGAATAATCATAAAGTCCAAAAATAGACTGTTACATGTTTACATGCTTGATTTATGATCAAGGTAGCATTGAAGCACAGTAGCAAAGAGAGAACTCTTCAATAAATGATGTGGGAAGAATTAGACATCCGTTTGAAGAAATGAAATTTGATACTTATCACATTACATAAATAAATTAACTTCGATAGTATAGAAAACAAAAAAGGAATCAGGAAGAGCCAAATAAAGACTATAAGGTGGATGCTAAATGATTTTCCATCAGAAAGTCTCAGAAAATTGTCCTCATTTGATGAAAAGAATAAACAGAAACATTTCATGGCGCAGAAGGACTCTCTGGTGAGCCTTCTTGGGCATTTTTCTGACTAAATTTTTGCTGACTTTCTCAAAGAACTCTCACAATAAGCAGATGTTGTCATTCTCTGGCTCTTCAGAAAGTCAACAAGCAAAATGCCTTGAGCATCCCCAAAAAACTGTTGCCATAATCTTTGCTCTTGACTGGTCTGCTTGTGCTTTGACTATACCACTCCCACTTATTGGTAGCCATTGCTTTGATTGCGCTTTGTCTTTAGGATAGTAAGGGGAAAGCCATGTTGATCTATCATTATAACTATTTGGAGAAAGTGCTTAAGAATCTTGATTCCACTTGTTTAAAATTTTGATTGAAAGCTCTGTCCTGGTCTGTCACTGATTTGGGCACAAATGTTTTGCGCCATCAATTTTAATTCTTCAGTCAGAATCGTGTAAGGTAAGCCAATTGAGATGTCTGTGATGTTGTTGTTTCTGCTCTTAATCCTCAGTCCTCTTCAACTAGGGTATGAACAAAATAAATTTTATCCTCACAAATTGATGTGAATGGTCTGGAACTATAAGCTTCATCTTCAACATCATCTCATCCCTTCTAAAAATGAGTTATCCATTTGTAAACTGCTGACTCATTTGGGGCATTTTTCCAATAGACTTTTTGTAAACCATCAATGATTTCACCATTCTTTCATCATTCATCATAAATTTTATGTTTGTTCTTGCTTCAATTTTAGCAGAATTAATGTTGCTCTGACAGAGTTTTTTGTTGTTGTTGTTGTTGTTTTGTTTGTTTGTTTCTTGAGATGGAATTTCACTCTTGTTGCCCAGGCTGGAGGGCAATGGCATGATCTCAGCTCACTGCAACCTCTGCCTCCTGGGTTCAAGAGATTCTCCTGGCTCAGCTGGGATGACAGGCATGCTCCATCACACATGGCTAATTTTGTATTTTTAGTAGAGATGGAGTTTCTTCATGTTAGTAAAGCTGGGCTTGAACTCCTGACCTGCCTGCCTCGGCCTCCCAAAGTACTGGAATTACAGACTTGAGCCACTGCACCTAGCCCGATAGGGGCTCTTTTAAAACTTATATCTGATACTTTTTAGTGTCTCAAACTAGATCCTGTTTAGACATGTTGTAACAAGTTAGTCTGAGTTTATGTTGGTGAAAAAACTTTTGAAATACATGCCTAGTTTTCTTTGTAATATGCATTTTTCCATGAACTTTTTGAAAATGCCTGATAAACCTAAATTTTAAAGCTATTTATCTACAAAGTTTCAGGAAGATTACATAGTTAATCTTTTAGGTACCCTTTAACCTTCACATTTGAAAAAGATTTTTAAACAGGTCTGAAAAAGTAATAGTTATAATAGAAAAAGTTGGAAAATAATATTATATTAAAATTAGGGACTTCTCATCAAATGAAAATGAAACATGAAGAGATTGAAGAGGTAAAGAATGAAAGAAAAAATATTTTCAACATGTAAGTGAACAAAACACTGTATGCAGAATGTACATAGCAATTGTACAAGACAAATAGCCTAGTCAAAAAAAAAGCAAAAACTTGACTAGGTGCTTACAAATGAGAAAATTAAAATTTCTGATAAACATAAATATGTGTTCAATTTCCTTAGCCGTCAGTCAAATGACAGTTAAAACTACAGTAAGATAATACACTCATCAGAATGCTCATGCATTAGTAAGGGAGGGGAGCCATTGGTTCACTCATAATCTGTTGGTAGGAATATAAATTGTATACAACAATTCTACCTGTATGCAACATCCAATAGCAGGTGTGCACATGACAACTAGGAACACCAGGAGACACATACAATAATTGTTATTTGGTTTTATTATGTTATCTTGTTTTATTTTGATAAGAACAGAACATGAGGTTGTACTCACTTGACAAAAAGTTAAGTGTACATTATTATTGACTATCACAAGAATGTTAATGGCACCACAATTGTAACAGCCCCAAATTGGAAATAACCCAAATGTCCATCGATAGTAAAACAGATATAAAACTCTGTAATCTTCAAGCAATTGTTATGCAGCATTGAAAATGTACAAACTACAGCTACATAAATTAACATGAATAAATCTTATAAAGTATTTTTAAGGTAAAGAAAAAAATTAGAAAAGAATAAAAGTGATGATTTTATAATATAAGCTTCAAAAACCTATAAAAATTAAAGTATGGTGTTTAAGGATGCATAGTTAGGTGGTAAAAGCATAATGAAAGCAAGAAATTCATTATCACAAAAGTTAAAAGAGTGGTTTCATCAGGTAGAGGGAGGAATTTTAATTGGGAAGGGGCACACGGAGTGCCTCTGAGGTGCTGGCGCTGTTGTTAAGATTTTTGTTGTATATGATAGTTGTACAACAGTTTATTTAGTATCAAACTGTTAAATTTTACATCAATATTTAATGCATTTTTTTCTTGATTGTATATTTTATTTCCCAATAAAAAGTTAAAAAAATCCAGAAAGCTGAAACTTGTTCTTCAGCACTGTCTAGCTGCCTCTAGAAAATGGATGACAACTACCTGTAAAATATATGCACGTAAATAGTATATTCATATATAGAATTTCTGTATTGATTAAGCTAGTGTGTACAACCTTCCTTAGGTAGCTATCTGTTGATGATCATTTTGAAAAGAAAACACATTCCTGGAAAGAAAAAAAATGTATTCATCTACATAGTTAATATGCATTTTTCCTGTGTCATACCTCTCTCCATGTAATAAATTAGATGAGAGTCCCAACCACTAAAACTGTATTAAGATTCTAGTCCACATTCAGAGGATTGATTTAGGAAAGACTTAGGGAATTAATGACCTGCAGTTGTTGTGCATGTTAAATGCAAGCTACTCTATTAGAAAAGAAATTGGGCAAATTGGTGCAAAGACATCAGGAAGAAAATAAAAACCCTGTTCTTTTCTTCAATACATTGATACCATGTATCTGAAGAAAATGGTTAAAGGGAACATGGTATTTTTGAGAGCTGAATTCTTGTGAAATAAACTATTGAAAAATGAAATATTCAGCCAACTAAATAGTTGTTATTGTTAAAATATGATTTTACCAGTTGTTCTACACAATGTAGACATCTCAGTGCTATGCAATTATTGACTAAGTTACTGTTAAATTTAGATTGAACTGTCCTTTACAGGATTTATACTCTATTCCAAACCCTGAAACTATACTATTTAATTCCTCCAACTTTTACAATAGGAGTTTTACAGCAAAGAAAAGAAAATTCAGAGATCGAATAAATTTCTGGTGTTATACAGTTAGTAAATGTGAGAAGTGCAATTTGGAAACAAGTATCCTAATTCCTGTTTGAATAAATGTTCATTACTCTGTCAGTTATAGTAGGCTAATTCCTGTGACAGATAAGTTCAAATCCTAAATAGCTTAAAACAAAAAATGTTCATGACATGATCAAAACGTGGATGGCAGGTTTGGGAAATGGGGCTGTGTACTGCACAATCTTATAGCACCCAGGCTCTGTCTGTCTCTGGGATCTCCCAATGCCAGTGAAATCTCCTTTAGCATATGCACAGGAAATGAGGAGTGGGAACATACTGAGAATCCTGTGGGAGATTTTGACATTTTACATTGGGAAATGACCCACATATCTCTTGTTCACGTTTCAGTGATCAACACTCACTCACGTGGGCTCACCTAATTGCAATAAGGCTGATAAATGAAATCCTACTGCATGCCCAAGGAGAAGGAAGTGGTTTCATGAGTTTCTAAGGATCACCATAGTGCTTCAATTCTCAGGACCAATGTCATCCACATTTGTATAATTCTTCATAGATTGTGAATTTTGCAAATATTTAATACTTTTGTATCCACACTTTGTTTCATTTTTTTATCAAAATGCAAAATACTCATAGTCATCATTTTCAGTCACTTTAGTAATAATAATAGTAGTCAATACTTAAGTGGCTCATACTACATCCTGAACACTTCCTCTACCCTTGACAGTATGAACTACGTATAAGTTCTCAACAACTATCTAGGAAGTAGGAACAATTCATACCTTTTCATAGATGAGAAAACTAAAACACATAGTTTAAGTAGTTTGCCTAACTCGTATTTCTAGGAAGTAAAACAAGGAATAACTGAACTTTCACTCAACTTAACTGGCATCATACTATTTTCTTTTCTATATTTAATCTTTTCTTGTCATAAGCTATGTTCTTTTCCATCTTTTACATATTATTCTTTAATCAATTATTCTGTACTTTTATATTTTTCAGAGGCTAATTCAAGTTTATAAGAATACTTTGAAAATAATAATCTAGTTATTTCTAAGTTTTCTTCTGGTAAATTGTAGGCCAACTTTAGAGGTCAACTTTAGACATGGTTCATTTATTAAGTAGATTTTGCTAATTTTATAAAATCAGGTTATTTAAAAATCTGTTAAATCTTTCTTTAAAAAAAATTAGCTATGCTTAGTATCACTCTGAAAAGTAACGATTGCAGTTCATTTTCTGCTGCTTTGATATGGTATACTTCACAAATATCCTTTAGACAAAAATAAATAAATAAACATTTAATATTCCAATGAATATTGTTAACATAGTGGACTGAGGTTTAGCGAATTCTTAAATTATTAAGCAGAGTAGCCTATTGAATGAGGGAAATAGGCAAACATTCGATAATCTTTTGTTTGTTTCTAAGGCCAAATTTTCATCCTCAAACTCCTTTAAACTTTGTTGTTGTTGTTTTAATTGGAGTTACTTAGGAGGGTAAGCAACATTGTCTCTGGAGGCCCAGAAATAAATTGTTAACAGAGTTAAGAATGTACACGGCCTTGTAGTCTAACAGGCATAAATTGGAATTTTCGGTTTATGTCGTACAAATTACTTTTACCTCTTACTTTCATCTCTTGCACAATGGAATTACTAATGTGTATTTCTTAAAAATAAATGTATGCAAAGAAAAACTTGTCACATAGCAGCACTCATTACATAAATACCAGCTATTTTCAAATAAAATGCACCAGTTTGATACTCTTCTCTCACAGGAACTTGTTAAATATGTGGAATAATTGAAAAGGAGAGAGGCGCATAGATAAAAGCAGAGAGAGGTGAGGAAAAATGAAAAATATCCATGGTGAAGAAAAATGAGGGTAGCAAAGATTCTTCGATGGCAGAAGGTCTAAATTAGTCTGTAGTCATAAAATAGGACCACAGTTAATTCTAGCAAAGCTGTACAGAGCAGAAACAAAGGGAGGTGACAAAAAATACCTTTTTTCTGTCTCACAGTTTTAACTGGAGAGTTAACTCTACATTACTCATGAATACAATATGATAATCTGTTCATCATGAATATATTAATTGGATGATATTAAAGTCAAGCTTTAAAAGTGTGATTATTTTGCTTATTAACCTGGAGTAGGTCATGGTTATTTTTCTCAAGTAAAGATCAAACTTTGTATGGAAATCACTGCTCTCCATATTTGGCCGCAATCAGCCTCTTCTGCCTTGTTATATCTGTTAATCTGCTTGGCTTTTCCGTTCTACCACCAAGAAAAGCTACTTTCTCTTCTTTGTGCTGGTTCTCTTTCCCATGGTATACCTGTTCTTGTGGTATTTTCCCTTCCCAGCATAACTTTTCCCCATCCACCTCCCAATATTCAAAACCTGCCTGATTTTCAAGACCAGACCTAAATTCCATGTTCCTGAAACCACCACCAATATGCCTCACCTAGGAATTAGTTTCCTCTCCTTGTACCTTAGCAACATTTGGTCTGCATCTCTGGTAAGGTTAACACTGCTTTCTGCTTTATTCTTTTAGATTAATACTCAACTCATAATAGATATGCAATGTATTTCATGGTAAATAATATCTATTAAAGTCTATTTTCCATGGAACATTAGTGTACTATTGATGTTTCTTGACAAAGAATTTTGTGATCATTTAAATTTGGGAAATTGTAATTTTCACCTACAATATGTTTCTTGGATCCTTGAGACATTCATAGAAATATTTAAAATACAAAACATTTGAAAGCTTCCTTAACTATGGAATTAAGAATTTTTAATAATAAATACCTTTGATCTTACAGTATATTGGTGTCCCATGGAATATACATAACAAAATATTTGTGTCAAATGAGCATTGGTTTTACCACTGTCTCAACTAGTAGAAGAATTTTAGTTGCTTCTGCTAAATTCCATCTTTCTTGGTTGTGGGACTTTTCCCTTCCCATCACTGCCATTTCTTTTGGGGTCCAGGACTCCATCCCGTGTCCTGAATTTTTGGAAGGAGGCTTGTCTACAAAAGAAGGATATGGGGATGGGATTTGGGAGTTTAAAATGATTAAAAGACCGTATCAAATAACAAAGAGAGGGAAAGCTGTTAGAACTCCTTTTCACAGACAATGTGTGGGGTTTATCTGCATGAAGACCTGCGGTTCTGTAGGAGAACAGCTCCACTAACTCCCTGGGGCTGTGAAGCCGGGCTCAGCAGTCTGTCCTTATCAAGTCCATTTTAGTTAATGTGAACTTCTTTTTCATTCTTCCACCTGTTCTGTAGACCCTTTGTGTAGTTTCAGTTGAGAGATAAACTAAATCATAGATCATTTATGGCTAAAGATCTCCATGGATTCCATCATTACAATGTAAGAGCAAAGCATTTCATTTTGTTGTTTCTCAGTTTTCCACAGAGTATTTCTCCAAGGAAATTGGTGTATGAAATCTAACTGGGTGCACAGAGTGGGTGTGGGGACTTAGGAGGAAGGGTAACAGAGGTAGATGGTTAATAGAAAATATCTTACCACACTGATGCGCATGGCTTATCTCCCTTAGTAGCTGATAAATTCCTGCAGGTGTATTCTTGTGTGCTGTGTAGTCTACAGTACTTAGCAGGTAGAATTAGTATCTAATGAATGTTCGTTAAATGAGGATGAAGTTTATAGGACATTAATTATAGGAAGAGTCTTCCAACAACTCTGGCCACCATTTTGGTGGGACTATTAGTTTTTCAGCTCAGAGAGATGGTGGGGGTAAGAATAAGGATTCTAATTGTAAAGGAGGTTAAGGATCTTACTTCATGGAGAACCGGTACTAGGTCCAGACAAAAAGACATATGCTATTGAATCAATCAGGCAGATAGGCAGGAAGGCAGACAGACAGACATCCTTAGCATGAGGCACATCCTGCCAAGGAGGACTGGGGTATAAATCATCATTTCAAATATCATGTGCTATTAGAACATAAGGGCAAAGTTTCTTGTCTTGTCTAAATTGTAATTTTGACTTAGTGTCCTTCAATCACTCATAGCAAAAGGAGATTAATAGCCTATTTAATCATCCATCAGGAGAAAAACACATTTAAAGATGTGGCAAAATGGCTCTTTAGATAGGTCACATGACATTTGCAGTGATTTGAAATTGTTTGCTTCTGACTGATAATGTCCTCTTTTGATAAAGGTACTGCTGATGGCAATGGCTTTATGTGTAGGCACAATTATGCATAATGTTTTATTATTGGTTCATTCCCCATAGTTCATCCTACATCTTTGAAGACAACACTTCTGCAAGTCTGTCTACTTGTGGCATTTCTCAATGCAGTGAAACTTAATTTTTAATCATAAACCTTTCCATTTATCTGGTGTTTAGCATTTTTAAGGTACTTTAACACCTGTATGTCACATCAAACTCATAAGAGCCCTGAGAGCTAAAGACAGAATTATCTTTCCAATTAGATATTAAGTACATGTGGCAAACAGCATTTGTCACAGAATTTCTGAAAAGATTCACTCTGTGACCCCAAAGTGCCTTTTTCCCTTGAATGTCTACTTGTCCCTGGAATATCTCCCACTTACGATGCTGGTCTCTTTCTCTGCTTAGCTTGCCATTACACAGTTATATGGATTGGCTGCCAACCACATTCTAGATGTCCTCCCCACAGAAATGGTTGGGTTGAGCATTCTTTCATGCTTTGGAATTTTTCTAAAATTTGTTTTTCTCTCAGTCTCTTTTACAAAAAAAAAAAAAATCAGTTTTCATTTTAAATACTAGCATCTCTCATTAGGATGCGATTTTCCAGAACTGCTGGCAGCTGAAAACCAGTACCAGATAAAACTTGGTGTGTTTTCCTGAGTAGAGTGACAGCATTTGGCTATATTGTACTCTGCTACAGTGCTCTAAACATAGAATATTCTCAATAAATAGGATACATGAAGATACTGTCATTTCTAAGCTATTAGAGCCTCACTTGGCTCTAAACTTGATTTCATTTGTTATGGAGTTGTGTGGAACATAGTAGGCACTCAACACATGCTTTAGGAATGAATGATGCTAATAACTATCCAAATGTTGGCTGCAACAACAAATAAGCGATAATTTAAATTGGCCTAATTGTAGTCTATTTTTATAAAAATTTCAGAAGGTGGCTTGGGGAGATTGGGGGTTGTTTTGCATTTGTAGATCCAATGCAAATATGTTTTACCCATTGTGTATGTTCTATTTCAAGCATTCTTCTTTACAAAGCCCCTGATTTAGACCTTTGTTTATTTATTTTTTGGGGGAAAGGGGATTAGTGGGCAGTAGTTTTATTTCTTGGGGATTAGTGGGCAGTAGTTTTATTTCTTATCTCTATCTTCCTTTCAGAATTGTTTCTCATACCTTTTATGTATAAATTGCCTTTTCCCCAACTATCTCCTATTTCTTGAGCAATGTTTTCTCCTTGCCTTGTAGCACACAAAAACACTTAGAAAATGTGTTCCTTCCTCAAATTCACTTTACTCTATGCTAAGGCATCAGTCAGCCTGAGATCACTTCTTTTCACTTGGTGATCCACACTGGGATATATACAGGTGTCTCTCACAGCACATGCTGTGCTAACTGACGTTAAACATGTTTGTCTCTCCACCACACTGTAAAATCTGTGAGGAAGGGAGACATGACTTATTCATCTGCATATACATACCTAATACCAGAACAACTGCTACAAATTTTGACATAGTAATAAACATTCTCGGAATTGTATCTAGTGTTCTCAAGTGGGCTGTGGGGAACTTGGCTTTTGCAAATGAATACTGACTTTAAGAACATCGGAACAGATGCACAAGGAGGTATGCAGCTTATATTTCTCTTTTGTCAAAAGCTTCTCAATTAAAATATTGCTTTAGACTGCAAAACATGAATAAAAAGGGGCTGAATTGTGACAGTCATCTGTCAAATTTCTAGATGTTTTAAAGTACTATTGTGAAAGCTTTATCCATCATTTTTAATATGGCATTTTAGAGTTAGATAGACACACAGTGAGAAAACCTTTTTTTCTAATACAGTGATTTTTGGGGCTTCCCTTAAAAACTCAAATATTTTACAGGAGGATAAAAAATAGTGCTATAAAACTATGCAACAAAATTAACTGCTTGCAATATTAAATAGAATTTTTTTTTTTTAAATGTTTGATCTTTCAGGGTCTTTTTTTTTTTTTTTAAATTTTTATTGCATTATAGGTTTTGGGGTACATGTGCAGAACGTGCAAGATAGTTGCATAGGTACACACATGGCAGTGCGTTTTGCTGCCTTCCTTCCCTTCACCCACACCTGGCATTCATCCCCAGGCTATGCCCCCCAGCCCCCCCCCCCCGCTGTCCCTCCCCCATTTCCCCCAACAGTCCCCAGTGTATAGTAGACCGCCTCTCTGTGTCCATGTGTTCTCATTTTTCTCACCCACCTATGAGTGAGTATATGCGGTATTTCTTTTTCTGTTCTTCTGTCAGTTTGCTGAGAATGATGTTCTCCAGATTTATCCATGTCCTTACAAAGGACACAAACTCATCATTTTTGATTGCTGCATAATATTCCATGGTGTATATGTGCCACATTTTCCCAGTCCAGTCTATCATCGATGGGCATTTGGGTTGGTTCCAGGTCTTTGCTATTGTAAACAGTGCTGCAATGAACATTCGTGTGCATGTGTCCTTATAGTAGAACGATTTATAGTCTTTTGGATAGATACCCAGTAATGGGATTGCTGGGTCAAATGGAATTTCTATTTCTAGGTCCCTGAGGAATCGCCACACTGTCTTCCACAATGGTTGAACTAATTTACACTCCCACCAACAGTGTAAGAGTGTTCCTATTTCTCCACATCCTCTCCAGCATCTGCAGTCTCCAGATTTTTTAATGATCGCCATTCTAACTGGTGTGAGATGATATCACAATGTGGTTTTGATTTGCATCTCTCTAATGACCAATGATGATGAGCACTTTTTCATATGTTTGTTGGCCTCATGTATGTCTTCTTTTGTAAAGTGTCTGTTCATATCCTTTGTCCATTTTTGAATGGGCTTGTTTGTTTTTTTTCTGTAAATCTGTTTGAGTTCTTTGTAAATTCTGGATATCAGCCCTTTGTCAGATGTGTAAACTGCAAAGATTTTTTCCCATTCTGATGGTTGCCGATTCACTCTAGTGACTGTTTCTCTTGCCGTGCAGAAGCTGTGGAGTTTGATTAGGTCCCATTTGTCTATTTTGGCTTTTGTTGCCAATGCTTTTGGTGTTTTGTTCATGAAGTCCTTGCCTACTCCTATGTCCTGAATGGTTTTGCCTAGATTTTCTTCTAGGGTTTTTATGGTGTCAGGTCTTACGTTTAAGTCTTTAATCCATCTGGAGTTAATTTTAGTGTAAGGTGTCAGAAAGGGGTCCAGTTTCTGCTTTCTGCGCATGGCTAGCCAGTTTTCCCAACACCATTTATTAAATAGGGAATCCTTTCCCCATTGCCTGTTTTTGTCTGGTTTATCAAAGATAATACGGTTGTAGATATGTTGTGTTGCCTCCGATGCTTCTGTTCTGTTCCATTGGTCTATATCTCTGTTTTGGTACCAGTACCATGCTGTTTTGATTACTGTAGCCTTGTAGTATAGTTTGAAGTCTGGTAGCGTGATGCCTCCCGCTGTGTTCTTTTTGCTTAGAATTGACTTGGCTATGCGGGCTCTTTTTTGGTTCCATATGAAATTCATGGTGGTTTTTTCCAGTTCTGTGAAGAAATTCAATGGTAGTTTGATGGGGATAGCATTGAATGTGTAAATTACTTTGGGCAGTATAGCCATTTTCACAATATTGATTCTTCCTAACCACAAACATGGAATGTTTCTCCATCTGTTTGTGTCCTCTCTTATTTCGTTGAGCAGTTGTTTGTAGTTTTCCTTAAAGAGGTCCCTTACATTCCTAGTGAGTTGTATTCCTAGGTATTTTATTTTCTTTGTAGCAATTGTGAATGGCAGTTCGTTCTTCATTTGGTTCTCTTTAAGTCTGTTATTGGTGTATAGGAATGCTTGTGATTTTTGCACATTGATTTTATATCCTGAGACTTTGCTGAAGTTGCTTATCAGTTGCAGGAGCTTTTGGGCTGAGGTGATGGGGTCTTCTAGGTATACCATCATGTCATCTGCAAATAGAGACAATTTGGCTTCCACCTTTCCTATTTGAATACCCTTTATTTCTTTTTCTTGCCTGATTGCTCTGGCTAGAACTTCCAGTACTATGTTGAATAGAAGTGGTGAGAGAGGGCATCCTTGTCTAGTGCCAGATTTCAAAGGGAATGCTTCCAGTTTTTGCCCATTAAGTATGATATTGGCTGTTGGTTTGTCGTAAATAGCTTTTATTACTTTGAGATATGTTCCATCAATACCAAGTTTATTGAGGGTTTTTAGCATAAAGGGCTGTTGAATTTAGTCAAATGCCTTCTCTGCGTCAATTGAGATAATCATGTGGTTTTTGTTTTTGCTTCTGTTTATGTGGTGAATTACATTTATAGACTTGTGTATGTTGAACCAGCCTTGCATCCCCGGGATGAATCCTACTTGATCATGATGAATAAGTTTTTTAATGTGCTGTTGCAATCGATTTGCCAGTATTTTATTGAAGATTTTTGCATCTATGTTCATCATGGATATTGGCCTGAAGTTTTCTTTTCTTGTTGAGTCTCTGCCAGGTTTTGGTATCAGGATGATGTTGGTCTCATAAAATGATTTTGGAAGGGTTCCCTCTTTTTGGATTATTTGGAATAGTTTCAGAAGGAATGGTACCAGATCCTCTTTGTGTGTCTGGTAGAATTCAGCTGTGAACCCATCTGGACCTGGGCTTTTTTTGTGTGGTAGGCTCTTAATTGCTGCCTCAACTTCTGACCTTGTTATTGGTCTATTCATAGTTTCGGCTTCCTCCTGGTTTAGGCTTGGGAGGACACAGGCGTCCAGGAATTTATCCATTTCTTCCTGATTTACTAGTTTGTGTGCATAGAGTTGTTTGTAGTATTCTCTGATGATAGTTTGAATTTCCGTGGAATCTGTGGTTATTTCCCCTTTATCATTTTTTATTGCATCTATTTGGTTGTTCTCTCTTTTCTTTTTTATCAGTCTGGCTAGTGGTCTGTCTATTTTGTTGATCTTTTCAAAAAACCAGCTCTTAGATTTATTGATTTTTTTGAAGGGCTTTTCTTGTCTCTATCTCCTTCAGTTCTGCTCTGATCTTAGTTATTTCTTGTCTTCGGCTAGGTTTTGAGCTTTTTTGATCTTGCTCCTCTAGCTCTTTCAATTTTGATGATACGGTGTCAATTTTGGATCTCTTCACTCTTCTCATGTGGGCACTTATTGCTATATATTTTCCTCTACAGACTGCTTTAAATGTGTCCCAGAGATTCTGGTACGTTGTGTCTTCATTCTCGTTGGTTTCAAAGAACTTCTTTATTTCTGCCTTCATTTCATTGTTTATCCAATCAACATTCAAGAGCCAGTTGTTCAGTTTCCATGAAGCTATGCGGTTCTGAGTTATTTTCTGAATTCTGAGTTCCAACTTTATTGAACTGTGGTCTGAGAGACTGTTTGTTATGATTTCCATTGTTTTGCATTTGCTGAGGAGTGCTTTACTTCCAATTATGTGGTCAATTTTGGAGTAGGTGTGATGTGGTGCTGAGAAGAATGTATATTCTGTGGATTTGGGGTGGAGAGTTCTGTAAATGTCTATCAGGTTTGCTTGTTCCAGGTCTGAGTTCAAGTCCTGGATATCCTTGTTAATTTTCTGTCTGGTTGATCTGTCTGCTATTGACAGTGGAGTGTTAAAGTCTCCCACTATTATTGTGTGGGAGTCTAAGTCTCTTTGTAAGTCATTAAGAACTTGCCTTATATATCTGGGTGCTCCTACATTGGGTCCATTTATATTTAGAATCATTAGCTCTTCTTGCTGTATCGATCCTTTTACTATTATGTAATGACCTTCTTTGTCCTTTTTGATCTTTGTTGCTTTAAAGTCTATTTTATCAGAGATGAGAATTGCAACTCCTGCTTTTTTTGCTCTCCATTTGCTTGGTAAATCTTCCTCCATCCTTTTATTTTGAGCCTTTGTGTATCTTTGCATGTGAGGTGGGTTTCCTGGATACAGCATACTGATGGGTTTTGGTTTTTTATCCAATTTGCCAGTCTGTGTCTTTTGATTGGTGCATTTAGCCCATTTACATTCAGGGTTAATATTGTTATGTGTGAATTTGATACTGCCATTTTGATGCTAGCTGGCTGTTTTGCCCGTTGGTTCATGTACATTCTTCATTTTGTTGATGGTCTTTAGCATTTGGTATGCTTTTAGGATGGCTGGAACTGGTTGTTTCTTTCTATGTGTAGTGCCTCTTTCAGGAGCTCTTGTAAAGCAGGCCTAGTGGTGACAAAATCTCTGAGTACTTGCTTGTTCGTGAAGGATTTTATTTTTCCTTCACTTATGAAGCTCAGTTTGGCTGGATATGAAATTCTGGGTTGAAAGCTCTTTTCTTTAAGGATGTTGAATATTGGCCCCCACTCTCTTCTGGCTTGTAGAGTCTCTGCCGAGAGATCTGCTGTGAGTCTGATGGGCTTCCCTTTATGGGTGACCTGACCTTTCTCTCTGGCTGCCCTTAGTATTTTCTCCTTCGTTTCAACCCTGGTGAATCTGACGATTATGTGCCTTGGGGTTGCTCTTCTTGCGGAGTATCTTTGTGGTGTTCTCTGTATTTCCTGGAGTTGAGTATTGACCTGTCTTGCTAGGTTGGGGAAATTTTCCTGGATAATATCCTGAAGAGTGTTTTCCAGCTTGGATTCATTCTCTTCGTCACATTCTGGTACACCTATCAAACGTAGGTTGGGTCTCTTCACATAGTCCCACATTTCTTGGAGATTTTGTTCATTCCTTTTTGTACTTTTTTCTTTAATCTTGGTTTCTCATTTTATTTCATTGAGTTGATCTTCAACTTCTGATATTCTTTCTTCTGCTTGGTCAATTCGGCTGTTGAACCTTGTGCATGCTTCGTGAAGTTCTCGTGTTGTGTTTTTCAGCTCCTTCAATTCATTCATATTCCTCTCTAAGTTGTCCATTCTTGTTATCAATTCCTCGAATCTTTTTTCAAATCTTTTTTCAAGGTTCTTAGTTTCTTTGCACTGGTTTAGTACATGTTTCTTTAGCTCACTGAAGTTTCTCATTATCCACTTTCTGAAGTCTGATTCTGTCATTTCGTCACATTCATTCTCCGTCCAGCTTTGTTCCCTTGCTGGTGAGGAGTTTTGGTCCTTTTTTGGAGGTGAGGTGTTTTGGTTTCGGGTGCTTTCCTCCTTTTTGTGCTGGTTTCTTCCCATCTTTATGGATTTATCCACCCGTCGTCTTAATAATTGCTGATTTTACAATTGGGTCTCTGTGTGGACGCTGAGATTGTTGATGATGAAGTATTTCTGTTACTTAGTTTTCCCTCTAATGGTCTATCCCCTCTGCTGTATGAGTGCTGAGGTCCACTCCAGGCCCTGCTTGTCTGGGGTATACCTGCAGCAGCTGCGGAACAGTGAGGGATGATACCAATTTCTTCTTCTGCTGTCCTTGTTCCAGAATGATGCCAGCCAAATGTCAGTCTGGGGTGACATTTGGGTATACAGGGGTCAGGGAGCTGTTTGAGGAGACAGTCAATGCTTTATAGGAGCTCTAGTGCTGAGCTGTGAGCTCCATTGTTCATTCAGCATTGTTGGGAGGTTGTTTATGTCTGATGCAATAGAACTCATAAAACACCACCCTTTCCCCCGCCCCTTAGATGTTCTGTCTCAGGGAGTTGGGGCTTTCTTTATGAGTATCTGTTGCACTGTCCTGCCCCACTAGGCGGCAGTCTAATCACTATTTGCCTGCCGGGGCTCTTACCTGCTAGCGTGGGTCCACCCTGTTGCTGCTGGGCTCCCTTCTGCTGTGGAGCGCTCCTGGCTCCTGGCGGAGACTCTCTGTTATGGCAGGTTGCCTCAGCAACGGCAGGCCGCGTCAGTCCTGGGCGGTACTTCAGTGGGGGTGGACTGCGTCAGCAATGGTGGACGCCCCTCCCTCACCGGGCTGCACCGTCCTAGTTGCTGGCAGCAAAACTCTCAGCCCCAAGCATCTCCAGTCACCGCCCTGCTTGTCCCCGTGAGCGTGGGACCCGCCAAGCCCGATCACCCTGCTCCCTGCCTCAGAGTCCGTCCTCTCTCTCTCTCTCTTCCTCTCCCCAAGCTGACAGGTCGACTCTCTCACTGGCGCTCCAGTAGCCTGCCGATAGGGCACTGGGATCCGTGCAATCTCCCGTGCCGCTGCCCACTACCCCGGCTCAGATCACGCTTCCAAGGAAACTCCTGGTCTGGCTCATTGTCCAAGTCCCGTTCAATCAGGTGAACATGCCAATCTGCCCTTCCAAATCTCAGATTGCCAGTTTAACAGGGCACCCAGACCAGTGAGTTCCGCACCAGGTCCTGCTGCGGCGCCGGCCAAAGAGGCGGCGGGAGCCGGCTGCATTAGCCGGCTGCTAGCGTCCCATGTCTCTCCCACACCTGGGACTTTCAACGCTCTGTGGGCATAAAAGGAACATCCGAGAATGCGGCTAGGACTCACCCTCTGTGCCTTCACTGAGGGCTGCAATCCTGAGTCGCCTCTACGATGCCATCTTGCCTCTAGTCCCTCTTAAATAGAATTTTTTAAAGTGTTGTTTGTACATTCAACCCTAAAAGTTACATTATTAGTGGTAAAAATGACAATGGTAGGCCTGAGTCATAGTTTTGTTAGGTTCAAGTCATTAGCTATTTTGTGTGTGTGTGTGTGTGTGTGTGTGTATAATATGTATAAAATTTCAATATGTATGAAATTTCAAAAGTTGTGCTCAGAGTCACACAAATCTGGATCTGGGAAGATTACCTTTCAGATATTGAGCAGATTTTGGAATAAGATAATATAAGAAGATTTTCCTGAATCCAGTGCTAGAGACAATGTGGACAAGGATGTCCTATTTTGCTAAGGCTGTCATAACAAATACCATGACTGCATGTCTTGAACATTATAAATTTATTTGCTTCCAATTCTAGAGGCTAGAAGTCCTGGATCAGGTTGTTGTCAGGGACATTGTTACTCTGCAGCCTCTCTCTTTGGCTTGTAGATGATCACTCAAAAAAGGTACTGTTAACTTTTCCTCTGGTGTTTTCATATGATCTCCCCTCTGTGTCTGTGTTCTAATGTCCTCTTCTCTTTTTTTTTTTTTCCCTTGTTGCTCAGTGCAATGGTGTGATCTCGGCTTACTGCAACCTCTGCCTCCTAGGTTCAAGTGATTCTCCTGTCTCAGCCTCCTTTGTAGCTGGGATTGGAGGAGCATGCCACCACATTCGGGTATTTTTTTTTTTTTGGATTTTTAGTAGAGACGGGGTTTCATCATATTGGTCAGGCTGGTCTCAAACTCCCAATCTCAGGTGATGCACCTGCCTTGGCCTCCTAAAGTGCTGGGATTATAGGTGTGAGCCACCATGCCCGGCCTCCTAATATCCTGTTCCTATAAAAACACCCGTCATATTGGATTAGAGCCCACCCTAATGGCTTCATTTTATCTCTTTGAAGACCAGATCTTCAAATATAGACACATTGTGAAGTATTGAGGGTTAAGATTTCAACATATGAATTTGGAAGGGGCACAGTTCAGTCCATGACAAGGGCTGTGAGGTACCTCAGGCTGTACATCCCATGTGTAAATGAGTTCTGAGTAAAGTTATCTGTGCTATCTTATAGTGGAATGCCCATTGTAAGGAGGAATTGAGAAGAGAAACATGGGGATCCTGTATGAATTTTAACCCAAATGGAGTGAGTTGCTGTTTCTCAGCACATCATTACAGAAGAAAACACTTTAATATAAAAAGGTAACAGTAACTTTAAGTGGCAGATTGCTGTTCTTTGAGTTCCATCTTTAACCCAAACTTCAGTCACTCTCAAAATGAAATTCAAGTTCTATCTACATACTAATCACAACTTTAAATTCCTTGTGTTAACTGGAAGTGTTTTGATCATCATTTTTTGCTCCTAAGTATAATTACCAAACTTAGTTTTCAAAGTAAAATTTTCTTTAATCTTGATCATTATACAGATCCGTGAACGTTTTTTTGCGAACTGTCATTCTGTGTCAATATCACTATTACTTGTACATTCTTCTTCTTTTATCTACTATAGTCTTATGACCTACTTAGTTTGTGTTTTTTTTAATGATACATTCAAAGTTATAGGAATCAATCAATCAACACATTTGGTGCGTTCTACTCTGTGCTGGAAAACTATGCACAGAAGGAGAATGTGGATGCCACTGCTCTGCTGAGCACAGGCATTGATGTCTTCTAATACAGCTCTATTATGATACTCACTTTTTAGATGAGAGCCCAAGGTTAGATGGCATAAGTGACAAATGTAAGATCCAACCATTATTATGCCCCATAAGCTGATACTCAAACCCGGCTTTCACTATCCCCGACACCTCTGCTTTCTAATATACTATGGAATATTTTTCTCCAAATGCTAGTAGCATTTATGGTAGTTCCAGATCTTGCTGCTATGGCCCCTAGATACTAAGACTCTGAAGTACACATAATTACCACGGTTTTACAGATGAGGGATTTCCACTTTTGGAAGGTGAGTGACCTGCTCCATAAAGAAATCAATACTGAAAGACAGAAGATGAAATCCCAAGACTCTGGGATGTTTTTCAATGAATATAAGACACCTCACTTTTAAGGAGTTGTGAATTAACTGAATAGTTGTAAAACTATAAAACTAGAATTATCTGTATTTACAGCCAAAGGATGTTTTGGGAATAATGAACATATTCTAAGAGGACATAATCCTTGGGCAACATTTTATGATTAGTTTTGTGTCTTTTTCTCTTGAGCTTACCTTAAATAATCTTAAATTTTAGTCTTCAGTAATCCAGTCACTTTGAACTAAATCATTTCTTTGTAATTCATACCATCAATCCTCTTTAACCTAAAATCCCAATTCCCAAAGTGTTCAGAGGCATCAGTCATTAGTGAGATTTAAAAATTAAAGGAAACATACTAAATGTTCTAGCAAAATAAAGGAGAGCCTAGGGAATCTGTGCCTTGGGAGACATTTAGGAAAAGGGTGGAAATAATGAAGGTGGAATGGACGAAGTCAAGAAGGAGAGAGTTGAAAAAAGACTACAGTGGATGGCAATTAAAGAAAAATATAACAAATAAGTCACACTAATGGAGAAAACATGAGACAGAATTAATGTAACCTGAGAATGTCAGACTAGGGGTTAGAGTGGGAAGGCAGGTAGCAGGAGGAGAGAAGAAAGCTAATGAGAAAGCATTTATTGACACAGCTCAGTATTACATGCAACTGAATGACCTTTCCACATAGCCCCCATCAGTACAGCTAGAGCAAGACCTCTGACTACATGACTGCAGAACAGGCACTGCACGAGGAAAAAGAGAAAAGTATTATAAGACTCTTCAGGGAAGAGAGTTTATATACAGAGACAAATATATCTGTAACAGATTTTTGATAATTATGCAAATAAAATATTTTAAAAATTAATGAAACAGCAGATGCTAACACAGTTAATAAATCTCTGTAGCTTGAATGAGTAAATTCTTTTGTAGTCACTGCCAGACAAAGGTATTTCAACTTTTCAACCCCAAAATACCATAGGTCACAATATTTTTCAGAATGTTAACTACTGCATAAATTCCACTAGAAAGTGAATCTATCTTGTAGGCATTATTATGAGGTTTTACAATATCATGATACTAATAAAAATATGGGGTGTTCAATGGCCACATGAGATTCAAATATTTGTATGATGGAATATCTAGTAGAGCTTAGTAAAAGGGGTTGCTGCTGCCAGTGTTGCATTTGACATAAAAGATGCTTTGGATGACTTCTTTTTTTACCTGCAATGTGAGAGTTAAAATTGAAGGTAAAAGAGGAGTTCATACTTCAAAAGAACATTAGAGACATATTTATGTAGTTATTCAGAATTATATTTTCTGAATACTTTCACAAAAATGCAGTTCTAAAAACAAAAGTATACATTCTTCTAGCAATGTCACTTCATCTTTCCTCAGTGTTGTTTTCAATTTTTTCAAAAGCAAAATCATTTGATTAAATTCATAGATCTAAAGACCTAGAAGTTTATAACGGAAATGACATTCTCATAAACAACATTAATGATAATAGCTCCACCTTACTGAATGCTGAGTTTATGTTAAGAACTCTTTGCACATTATTTTTTTAAATTGTTACATCAATATTTGGAGGCTGAAATTATCATCTCCATTATTCAAATTAGAAATGTGATGCTTAAGAATGTTAAAATAATTCACTTATGGTAACACAAATAGCAAGTGGAGGAACTTGGATTGGAACTAGGAAGTCAATTCTACATTCCATGTGTTAAACCACAATATTCTACAGACTTCATTGAGTACCACAAATGTAATTCCTGTAGTTGTTTTTATACCTCCTCCATTTTTTAAAATAAATACTTTAGGTGCCTAGAATCATCTAGGGTATTAGTAATGAACAATTTCAGTTTATGAGTAATAAAAAGAAAACAATGACAGTAATCTTAAATTCAAAGGCCGTGTTATACCAAGTATGCATAATTAATCTCTCATATTGTAATAATGATAAAAAATTTCTAATAGCAAATAAGTTTCTTCCTATGCTCATTAAATGTTAGTGTTAAACAGTTAGAAAGTGTAAAACTGAAGGGCAATATAGTTTGTATATTTGTCCCTGCACAAATCCATGTTGAATTGTAATCCCCAGTATTGAAGATGGGGCCTGGTGGGAGGTGATTTGATCATGGGAGTGAATTTCTCATGAATGGCTTAACACCATCCCCTTAGTGCTGTCCTCATGATGATGACTGAGTTCTTGTGGGCTCTGGTCATTTAAAAGTTTGTGGCACCTGCCCCTCTACTCTCTCTCCCCACCGCCATTCTTACCATGTGCCATGATTACTCCCCCTTTGGCTTCTGCCATGATTGTAAGGTTTCTGAGGCCTCCCCAGAAGCCTAGTAGATGCCAGCAGCATGCTTCCTTTACAGCCTGTGGAACCGTGAGCCAACTAAACTGCTTTTCTTTATTAATTACCCAGTCTCAAGTATTTCTTTAGAGCAATGCAAGAACAGCCAAATAGCAAGAGGCAGCCACCTGTGGGGACTATATGTTTCATTAATCCTGGCCTTAACCCAAACGCTGGCCGTAGTTCTAGTCTGACAAAGGCTTGTCAACATTGTTGCTTCACCCTTTCTATGAGAAATGGTCACCCAGATCTAAAGAGAACAGTTTGCAGCAGTAGTTTTTCTTTGATAAAAATCTCTCCAACTTGTATTGGAGAACATTATTCTAAGTCAAGTAACTCACGATGGAAAAACAATCATTGTATGTTCTCACATATAAGTGGAAGCTAAGCTATGAGGATGTAAAGGCATAAGAATGATACAATAGACTTTGGGAATTTCGGGAGGAAGGGTGAAAGGGGGTGAGGGATAAAAGATTGCACATTGAGTACAGTGTACAGTGCTAGGGTGAGAGGTGCACCAAAATTTCAGAAATCACCACTAAAGAACTTATGTAACCAAACACCACCTCTTCCTCAAAAACCTATTGAAATAAAATAAAATAAATGTGGAAGAGGAAGACAGAAAAGCAAGAGTCAGATTGAAGTGATGGAGGAAAACTTAGCTGGCCATTGCTGGCTTTGAAGATGGAATAAGTGACCAGGAGGAACCGAAGAGGGATCTAGAAGATGGAAAAGCAAGAAAAAGAATTCTCTTTTGGAGTCTCTAGAAAGGAATGCAGATCTGCCAATACACTGATTTTAGCTCAGTGAAACCTATTCTAGACTTCTAACACTCAGAACTGTAAAATAGTAAATTTGTGCTCTTTAAAAAAATAGACAAAAAATATTGACAGCAATCTCATAATTGATCAAGGAAACCATGATGCATGATAAACTAATGAAAGCAGTAAAGGCACATTTCCTTCTTGCTATTACCTAGCACAGTGTGCTAGATATAATAGCTCCTCATTACATTCTTATTCATTTGATGTATAAGGTATCTTTAATAAATTAACAGGAAAAAGAGCCAAGTTAATTTAATAACTCATTTGTATTTTACAAGGCAATTGGAACAAAAGTGAAATTAAGCTAGCATTGTAAAGGCTGAAAAAAGACAAAAATGACTCCAGGAATTCTAATTTCTCCTGTTAGCAATCATTATGTACACAGAGGTTTGAAAATTCTTGGTTTTGTTTCATTTTTTGTTTGTTACATTACTGATGGTTTTAAAATCCAAATGCCATATGAGGAACCCTAAACTAACTGCTAGATGTTGGTGAAATGGCGGTTCCAATTGTTTCTATCACCCCACCTAAATGCCAGGCCTGTGAGTGAGTCCATCTTAGATCCCAGCCTGAGCCCAGGTAAGATCAGGTTGGCTTTTGTCACATCTTAAGGCACCGTTCAATGTTCAGTTGCTTTTCAATAGTAGGATTAGCAATGTAGATACACATCTATTTTTTTCTTTTCCATCAACACATAACTCTCAGGAATATGCTATCATCAGTCAAGTGAATAAGTCGGGATTTTACTAATACATTGTAAGAGGCCAGAAAAAATGAGCCAGAGTCATGGCCAAATGAACTGAAATGAGCATGTTCCAATGGTTAACAATATGTTTATTCATACGTTTTCCTAGCTCAACAAGAATAAAAGTCTAGCTGCTTACTGGAAGGATGATATTCTTACATGATGTTCTACCCTGTTGATTTGTACTGGAAATCATGAATGCTGTAAGAGTCAAGCTCTGTTTAATTAATCAACAACACTTGTTGAATTGCGAGTGTCCTCTATATGCTGTGTGTGATTCTGTGACTACAGCCTACAAGAAACACAAGCACAGCCCTCTCATGTCATTGTCCATTACTGTATCCTTGCCCTTTGGGAAGCAAAACCAGTCTTCTCTAACCCCAGATAATCTGTAGTAGCTCCTGGCCTGCCTAACCTGGGACATTAGGAAAAATACACTTGGCCAGGAGCTGATATGCTTGGTCTTAATCCCAAATCTTTCAGTAAGCAATTGTGTGATTCTGTATTTAACATCTGATTTTTCTATGCCTGCATTTTTTTCACTTACAGTTTGGGAAGTAAGAACTTGCCTTTCTTTTCTCAGAGTGGATGTGAGAATGAAATTTGACATTTTAGAACTGAATAGCACCAATAAAACTGGTTCTTCTCTTTTAGCTTTACACATCATGAAAGCAAACTATAAAAATTGTGTGTTTGGCATCCTTGAATAAGTATTTTTTTCTCTTTTCTTTTACTTGGCATTTTATTTCATTCATAGTTTTCCTAATTTTGGTTTTAATATATTTTAGGCATTCTCTTCTTTATTTAGACAAAATAAATTTATTTATTTATTTTTAGCCAGTAGTCTTGGCATTAGATTATGAGGTAGATATCTCTGCCTGCATTCTTATTTTTTTGTTTACTTGTTTTTGGGGGTACAGGGGTTTTCTGTTTTAATGGATAAGTTCTTTAGTGGTAATTTCTGAAATTTAGGTGCAACTGTCCCCCAACAAGTGTTCATTGTACCCAATTATACCCAATTTTAGTCATTTAGCCCTCACTTCCCCTTTCACCCTTCTTCCAGAGTTCCCAAAGTCCATTACATTATTCTTATGCCTTTACATCCTCATAGCTTAGCTCCCACTTATAAGTGAGAATATACACTACTTGGTTTGCTATTCCTGAGTTACTTTACTAAGAATAATAGCCTTCAACTCCATCCAAGTTGCTGCAAAGGCCATTATTTTATTCTGTTTTATGGCTGAGTAGTGTTCCATGGTGTATATAAACCACATTTTCTTTATCCACATGTTGGTCGATGGGCATTTAGTTGGTTTCATATTTTTGCAATTGCTAATTGTGCTTCTATAAACATACGTGTATATGTGTCTTTTTCATATAATGACTTATTTTCTTTTGGGTGCATACCTACTAGTGGGATTGCTGGATAAAATGGCATTCATTTTATTATTTATTTATTTTTATATCATTACATGCACTACTTATAAATGTCTCCAAGTATTTTATTTTAAAAGATACACTTTTTAAAACAAATATGCATATAAACATACATATTTACATATTTGCTGCAGGAGAGAAAAGGGGCTACATGCGTAATATAGTTTTAGAATCTCAATGTCTGGATTTTGATGATTGCTATATTTATTACTGACTCAGTGTATTTGCTCTCAGCATATATGCAATGGACTGTTAAGATCTCTGGTACCTCTTTTAATTGACCTGAGGAAAGACCGTTTCAACATTTCCAGCACTAACTGTGACATTAGAAAAACTGTGAGAACATATCCAATGATGCAAACAACTTGTTTCATCTTCTCTATAATTTAATTTAACCTTAGGCTAGGTCACATAATTATTCCTCATGTCTTATTAACTTATTTCACTAACTAAACCTATTAGTTTATAGATAGGTTAGACAGACAGACAGACAGACAGACAGACAGACAGACAGACAGACAGACAGACAGACAGATAGATAGATAGATAGATAGATAGATAGATAGATAGATAAAGATAGGTGATAAAGGATAGATAAGGTATTCAAATGGCTCAGAGTGGATCCAATATAATCAGTTACAACAAATGTACTAAAGGGTCATGATATTTTGGCATCTGAATATTATCTGAAGAAACCTAAGGTATCTCCTGGATGTTGGCTATATGGGACCCAAATAGCTCCCATTGCCCAGCCAACAGCCAGACCTATGAGAGAGGCATGTCACCCATTATCAAGAGCACAGTGGGCCATTGCTCCTCTACATTGACACTTCTGGTTTGATTTGGAAGACAAAATAAATGATTTTCTAGATCTTCATGTTTATATATGTAGATGAATGAGCCATCCAGAAAATACACAAGTAGGATTGGCTTCATTTCCAACATATGTGATTAAGTACACAAACCTAGGTAACCTGGGTCAGAGTAGCACTGGCATCAGGAAGGTAAACAAGTACTGATGTTCAGACAGCTGCTAGCTCATGTCCTTATTCCAGTCTAGCCTTTTGCCTCCATCTTCTTTGAGACACCAAAGTTTCTGATTTTCTCACTTTCACACCTTTTCAACACAAATGAATACAATTTCACAACATCTGCCTCGCACTTGGTTTTGAAACTGATTTCTCTCTTTTCATTCATATTACTGGATTTTTTTATTTTTGTAAGTAAATGCTTTAATTTACTTGATAATTTTTTGAAAATGTTTGAAAGACTTGGCACATTTTGTATACTTCCTCGCCATTTTATATAATTGTATTCAGCAAAGTTCGGTCTTTGTAAAGTGTCTTAAATGATGTTCCTCGTTAACGATTGACCACAGCACTTAATATCCAAACGACAAATTATGCTGCAGGATTTTTTCCCCTTTCATTGAGAAACGCATTTATTTTTAAGAGGACATTTTCATTAATCTTATCTGGCATGTTTCTTTGTGTGTGTATATTTCCTGCAGTTATAGCTAAACTCTGCCCTCCTAGATAATGCTCACAAAATTATATATGATTGTGCTGATGCAGCTACTGGTTGGCATGCTGCAACCTGCTTTGTTAATGAATATTTTTTAAGCTGCTTTGAAGTCTCGAATATGAAAATAGAATAAAAATGTGATTACTGTCACTATAGCGCTGCCAAATTTGTTAATGAGGCAATATTCTTTATTTTGTCTTGGGCCAAATTTGGTGGTTGTTTTGCAAACAGCACAAAGCAATGATTAACACGTAAGCTAAGCTTCTCAACTTTATGTTGTGGATGTCTTTTATGCAGATTTATTCAACATTTCCCCATAGTGTTTGAAAAGAATCAAATTTCACAGCCTCAACTGATTCACTCATTCAGCATAGATTCTAAGAGTAGGTAAAATGAAGGCGAAAACGTTCCACAGGGAATAAGTATAATCTCTTATAATACATGTTGTCATAAAATACTTTATGTGGTAGCATTTGTCATCTAAGCCAGGATTGCTAAAATCGTACAATCCCATTATATACAATCATCTTAGTCTTTATTAGAGCTAAATTCTCTAAATTACTGAGCATGTTCTCCTGAGTAATTCAAAAGTTCCCAGAGTCTATTTAATCTAGTCTTGAATGAAGCTCATTGACAGCATAGGGAACCACCTGTCAGTGAGAGGAAGTGGTCATGTCTTCCACAACATTTTACATATAATGATTAAAAGTCCTATTGAATTTATCACCCTCTTAAATCAATTCTCAACCACATTTTGTGTTTTTGTTTTCTTTAAATTTTCTGTCAAGTATTTCAATTACCACAAAGACACCCATGCACCCACCACAATGGAGGCTTAGGTACAATATTTGGATGATGTTTGATATCTTTATCCTCATTACAATGCAGCTTTTCCATTTTCACTTTGAAATCATTTGAAAATTGTGCACTGTTTGCTTTTTCAGAGAAAGAAAAGCCACACTACAAATTTAAAGATATTAATTTTCATTATTCTCAAGTCCTGAAATTTCGTCTTGGAGACGATTAAGTGAAAGTTTTAAAAGAGTTTAAATTGGTCCAACAGAATTGTAATACAATGCTATAGAGAAATTAGGATATTCATGAGATGATAGTAAGAGTGATGATAGTGACAGATGATTTGACAGATGATTGAGCAGAAAACTAGTAAAATAACAAAACATGAATCATTGCTAGACAGTAAATTGCTTGAGGGTAGGGACTTTATCTTATAAAATATTTTGCACTCACTGACTGTAGTGTTTGATAAATATATGCTAATTTAAGAGAAGAAGAAAGGAGGGAGACAAATGTAGAAAAAAAATTTACCTATGAGGTCATCTACTATTTGAATCTTCTTTCAAATTCAACAGATGTAAATAAATCAGTACTCTAGATGAAAAATTTATTTGCCAGACTGTCACTAACTCCTAGAAAAGACAATCACACACCTTTCTCTTAAACCGCATTCCATATGTTATAAATGAAGGGAGTCAAGTATATTTTTTTTCTTGAAAATGAATATATAATCTGCATTCCCATATTTATTGCAGCACTACTTACAACAGTCAAGATACGGAATCAGTCTAAGTGTTCATCGATAGATGAATGGATAAAGAAAATGTGGCATATATACACAATGGAATACTATTCAGCCAAAAAAAAAAAAAATCCTTTCATTTGCAGCAACATGGACAGAACTGGAGGTCATTATGATAAGTGAAGTAAGCCAGGCACATAAGGATGGATATCTCATGTTCTCACTCATATATGGCAACTAAAAAAGTGGATCTCATGCAAGTGGAGAGTAGTATGTTAGACAGTGGACAGACTTGTTAAGAATAACTTAGTGAGTATTTCAAAATAGTTAGAAGAGACTATTTGAAATTTCTCAAAACAAAGAAAAGATAAATGTTTGAGGTGATAGATACTCTAAATATGTGATTTGATTATTACACTTTGTATGCCTGTGTCAAAATATATGTGCCCCATAAATATTTACAGTTATTATGTATTAATAAAATATAAATGAATCTATTTAAAAACATCAGCGTATAATGAATCTTTAGATTGTGTCTAAGGAGATGAGATCAACTGTCTTAGATAAATTCAGCTAATCAATCAGTTTCAGTGACTTTTTTCAAACTTGTCAAATGTCTAAAATGAAATCATTTTAAAACCGTCTTGATGTTTCCTATTCTGAAGTCTTTACTGATTAATTTCTTAAAAATCTTTCTTTCTTTTTGCTTGTTATTAAAGTTTTTTTGGTAATGTAATTTCCATTTTAATTCCTCATCTGGGCATAAGTAGAGAGTGAGGTGCTCTGATTCCCAGCACCCTTCTTTCTCCAGATCTTTGACTATTTTTGCATTAAAAATAGCCAAAGAAACATTGGAGTTAATAACATTTCTCTCCTTAAATGTTCACCTTTGGTCAGAAATACAGATGAGCAGATGGAGGTAGGGTGATATTTGGACAAAAATAGTTACAAAGAAGGAGAAGGAACAGGTTTGTCACTAAATAGGCATTAAAAAAATGAATATGATTTTGCTAAACTTGTTGCAGATACTTAAACTATAATAACTCTTAAATACATGTAAAGTAAAATACGAGGAACAAAGAATTTAATATGAAAAGCCTGGAGTTTATGCAAATTTTACAACTAATCAGCTGATAATAGTGACAACAGTAATGATATCTGATGATAATAAGGGTGATGATTTTCTGGGTCAGGCAAGGATAATTGCACAAGCCTTAAAATAATTCATTTAATGGAAATGTAAAAAAAGAAAAAACCCTTCCAGTATAGTGGTAAATGTATATCCTGATTATATAGAAAAAGGTGATGCTCAGAGTGCATCCAAGAACTCATGGCTAGAGAAACAGGGATTGCAGCTCAGTATAACTTCAGAGTCTTATAAGGGCTCCTAAATGGAGGGGCCAAAGATTTCCTTTTTTTTTTTTTCTATTCTGCAAACTTGAAGTGCAAGTGAAGCCACTGGAGCCCTAGTTACCATCTTGGATCCTGGGGTAACCTTGGAAATGGGAGCAAGGGTGACGGAACCATAGTAGGAGTCTAGCTCCTTGACCCTGAGTCTTTCTATTCCTAAACAGGTAATCTCTGGTCATTTCCTTAATGATTAAGTAAATATTATTCACAGTTTTTCTGTTACTTGTAGCTCAACCCAATTATAAATCTCTAATACCTGTACTGAGTATGGCCTGATAATTTAACTTGTTCTTTTAACTTTTTTTTTTCTTATGATCTCCAGTCTCTTACCTTGTCAAGCTGGGACTGAAGAAGACTGTAGTCATAGTTTAGTGATGCTGTGGGCTGAGCTGGACCATGGGTATCAGGAGAGGCGTAATCTCTGGGTTTAATGTCCCATGTGAATGCCAGGTGGGATGCAAATAATCCCAAACTAGGATTTCCATTTATATAGGCTACTTAAAGAAATGAATCAAAGATTTGGGGTCAAAGAGGTTTGGGCAGTGAGGGATGTCAGTTTATTAAGAGGCTCAGAACAGGCAGAAAAAAACTAAATCTGGAAGAATTTCATGAGTCCAAATTCAGATACTTGCAATGCTTTGCATACCTGGCCATTATGAGAAAAGTTTTTGAAAGATAATAAAACAAATCCCACAAAACAAAATGGAGCATTGATCCTATTTATCTACTCAAACGCTTGCTGTATGAATCAAAAAAGGAAGGATATGTGAAAGTAATTTTTACACATCAATTCATGGCATATACATATCCAGCTTTTTTCTAAAATTATTCAAACAAAATTATTATGAGTCCTTAAAGACTAAAGTTCTGCATTTTTAAATGAATTATTCTGAAATTTGCCCATGCTTTAAACAAGGAAATTGCTAGTCCTTTTCTCCTCCATAGTGCTTTTGACTATCTTGTAAATATTCAGCATATGATATATATTTTTGCTTGGGTCAGGTAAGCATAATTCTATAAGCCTTGAAATAATTAACTTGTTAGTTTAATTCATTCCAAGTAACTGTAACTGAGTCATTTATTCTTCTAGCATTTATAAAAGGCACTTTTTCCTCTTTCATTCTCAGTGACAAAGATATTTATTCAATGTAGCAAAATTTTAGAACTGCCCTTTCCGGAATGGAATGTCTAGCCAGGATTCTTTACCATATTCACAGTTCCCTGTTCTCCACAGGATCTTAAATCATTAGTATTATTAAAATGCACTCAAATATTTTAAATTCTATATGGTCTCAATTTCTTTAGCATACCATGAGCTTTATGAATTGCTTTATTATCAGGTTACTACATTATAGGACTATAAGGCCCATATAACTAGAGTATTCCATGTTTCAAGGAAAATAAAAATCCAGATTACCCTGTACCATGTTACTATGTAAAAGGACACAGCATGGCATCATGACAAGGGCCAGTTAGCCCTGGTTGGGATCCCAGGTCCACTACTAACTTGCTTATGCCTTAGTTTTTACATCACTGACAAGGGAATAATAATAGAATAATAGCACTCTATATTAGGGTTATTATAAATAGCATAGGAGTTACTGTTTGTAGGATGCTTTAAAAATTACTGACACATATTAAGTACTATAGAATGATGGCAAAATACAAATAAGTCCATCAAATGTTAAAAAACAGAGTAGGGGCATCATCGCATAAAAAAAGCATAATTATGAGTTTTATTTATGCTACATAACACTAGTTTTGAACCTGTGTTTTAAAGGAACATGATATCTATCATGATACTGAAGGAAAAAAGAAGTAATCACATTCTGTATTGCTTCAGATGGGAAGAACTGAGATCAATGAATGGAAGTTAGAGGTAGGTAAGTTTAGTTTGAGTCAAGATGAGAATCTACCTTCTACCAATTAGAAATGTTTAACAGTAGAATCAACTGCCTCAATATCTAATGATTTCTCTGCCATTAAATGCTGTTTAAGCAGAAACTGTAAGATAGATTATCTTTTGGAGGTGTTATAGAGAGGATTTCTGCAGTTGGTGAGGCTTTGGAAAAATGAACTCCAAAAAGCCATCCATGAATCTAACGTGACAAATGTCAGAGAACCTTGGCAAATAGAAAACACAGCAACTGGAGGGCACTACTGGCTCTCATCGATAACGCACAAGCAGTCATCAGTTACATCAGTGATCAAAGAGGAACAGAAGAGGGAGACAGCAAGGGACAGTAGTGGTGTTTGTGAGGCATCAACAAAGGTCTCTTGAGGGGTTTTTGCATCCAGAGTTCCAGGAGGGTGCTGATGTAAGAACCAGGTACACAAACAGGTGAGGGAAGAGAAGAGAGAGAAGATGAGAGCAGCAATCCCTGCCCAACAATGCCAGCCACCTCCTCTGTCCTTTCCTTTAACCCCTGCTTGAATGATAACTATGGCCCTGCAGCACCTCAAAGAGGCTGATTGGCTTCTGACAATTATAAATCTTGTCCTGCAAGTAGGAATTGATGGTCAGCAAATGGAAGGTAGATTGGGGTGATGGAGGATTGACAGAATGTCACCAGGATGAATGGTCAACTACAGTTTTGCCAAGGGCAAGCACTGTATCTTGACTTTATTAAGGGTTGGAAGAATCCATTTGTAAATATACTCCCCTTCCTGGTCAGACACATAGTAATTGGAGAACTGTATTGTAGATAAGATTTTATTTGTCTAATTTTCAGAGTTTAGCAAGAAATGTCTTTCCAAATAGCTTTTCCTAACAATATGGTCATTAAAAAGGAGATGGTTTTGAAAGTTGATCAACTTGCTTTTACTCTGACATATCTGACATATTTTAATTAATGTTTTAGTTTGAGGTACATGTTTCTTGATAGAGTTTTCCAAAGGTTTAATTTTTAAAGATTAAAGAGCACTACAACTCTAGTGGACTTTATTAAAAAGCCAAACATATTACTAGAGAATATTTCTTATTATTTTCCTACCATAGTACCTTTCTGATAATTTTATAAATTTTTTAATTCTAAAACAATGCTTGCAAATTTTCTTTCTTTTTTTTTTTTAATTGTACTTTAGGTTCTGGGGTACACGTGTGGATCATGCAGCGTTGCTGCACAGGTACATACATGGCAAGGTGGTTTGCTGCTTCCATCCCCCTGTTACGTTTATCTGTCCTTTCTCACTATGTTGCAAATTTTCTATATAATATAGAATTTTAGAACTTAGAGAATTTTAAAGACTTAGCTCATAAGTTTCCCTAGGGACCCCTTCTGAAAAAATAAAGATGAAGAAAGAGAAGAAGCTTGTTAAAAATGTAATGACTACTGATGGTAAACCCAGGAATCTGACCCTAAATTTCCTGATTTTCAGAATAGTGTCCTTTGTTTATAACAATAACAACAAAATATCTTTGATGACATAAATATTAACTAAGTTTTCAATCAGTGTATGCAACATTAAATTTAGTTTTTAGGGAAACAGTAGAGTCATTTCCTGAGCTTTTAGCACAAGCTAAAAAATGAAACAAGATAGCTTTCAAAGTAATCAATAAAACGTACCAAGAGCAGTCATCACAGTCTGAGGAACAGAAACTAATTCTGGGATGGGCTGTGTTCAAATTTCAAACTGGTGGGCCCAAAACAATTATGCAATTGGAGAAGAGAGAAAGGAGATATAACCTTCTAACTTTTCATATATTCAACAGCTAGTATGTAACAGGCATTTTACTTCTACCTTTGAGACATGCAACAACTCTTTCTTGAGCTTTTACTACAGAGTAGTAACCTGACACTATTCAATGCACTGGGATTTTGGAGAAAGCAGCAAATACATAAGGTCTCTGCTCTTACTGAATTTTATTTTAGTGAGGAAGGAAAAGGGAAAATTGACAGATAACTAAACCAGAAAAACTAACAGAGTAGGAGTCATACAAAAAAATACAAATGCAGGGATTGAGAATGTCTGAATAGCTATATTATTTTGAGGATCAAAAAAACTCACTTGAAGAAAGTAGTTTTTAAATTCTGAAACATAAGGAGTCAGTCAGGAAGCCATTAATGGAGAACATTCTGGCCTAGGAAAATGCTAGGACGAGGGTCCTGATGTATGTACCAGCTTGGTATGTTGAGCAACATAAAAAAAGCTAGTAAGTCAAAATGAGAACACGAGTTCTCCTGAGTGCAGGAGGCACTTGAAGGAGAGGTAGTCAGGGAAGTACGTTCAAAGGGCTTTTTGAGCCAGGGACATGGGGATGGTGGTAGTGTTTGCATGTAGGAGGAAGCTGGAGAAGCGGGCATGGAAGTATTTAAGCAGAGGAACGGCAGGTTCTTTTTAAAGGCCATGGTTTTATGTAGTGACTGAAATGTGAGATAAAAGTCTTGAAAGCCAGAGAGGCTGGTTAGGTGCCCAACCCGCGGACCAGACAAGAGACCAGTGTGATCTGGTCTGAAACTGATTCTCACCTGGAGGCATTTTTCCCCCAGGGGACATTTGGCAATGTCTGGATTCTCATCGCTGGACGGTATGGGGTGGGAGCTGCTGCTAGCATCTAGTGGGTAGAGACCAGGAATGCTTCTAAGCATCATACAGTACGCAGAAGAGTCCCCCACTAAAAGAATTTTCCCATATTAACAGGGACAACTTCGTGCATTTGCGACTTACGCAACTCCATAGGGTCCCACCCACACTCAAAGAATGCCACATTAGATTTATCATGCTGCTATTGCCGTCTTGAAATTTCTTAAAAATTGTTATCATGGAACTTATGATTTGAAAGTAAAGTCATTTGGGACCATAAAGCAGGCCTGTATGCCCTTGAGACAGGAGCATTGCATGTGTCCCCCGTTCATTGTTTGCCGTAGCCAATGAACACAGAATTCCAGTGGACCTATGGACTGCAAAATTTCAACAGGACTTACAGTGAGTTCCATGTAACTATGTTACCTCTGTGGTTGAGTAAGCAGACCTTGAGGCCTCAAGTATCTACGTTTTCTGCTTGAAATTGCTTCCAAAGCCAAAAGTAGGCCAAGGCTTTCGAAGAACCACACATACGTAGGAACCTTATGTATCCTTTCTTACTGTTGTTACTCCACTCTGTGAGCCAGTTACTTAGTAAGAAAATAATAATATTGAAGGAAAGTGGAAGAAAGATAGGACCACCCTTGGTTCCCTTTCCTTTTTCTTGTTTCTTCATCAGAATGAATTTAGAATATGAACATATCAAGAAGTTAAATGAAGGCAGTTGAATTAGTTTTGTACAGTGTTTCTACATACACAAGCTATGAAATATTAATTGTGTAATTTTGGTGATTCTGCATACAAATTAAATGCTCATATATTTGCATTTGAAGGTGGCATTGTATAATATAAAGATGAATAATAACATTCATGCTAGTGATTTAATATTATTTTAAACTTAGAATGACATTTGGCAAATTAACCTGATGACAAGGGAGAGACTGCAAAAGAAAGAAAAAGTCGTTATACTTTAGTACTTTTTCTCATATTTTTCCTTCATTTTGAACAAGATACCCCACATTTTCATTTTGCCATGGGTCCTGTGAATTATGTAGCTGATCATGGCTCCAAATGTCAATAGTGCTGAGATTAAGAATTCCTGGTCTAGAAGGTATCAGGGAAGATGGAGAAAAATGAACAGGTATAAGATTCGTCTTGGAAGCAGAGTTAGTTGGACTTTCCCATGGATTACATGAGGACATCGAGCAAAGATGAGGAAATGGGGACAGCTGGTTTAGGGCTTGAGTATCTGGAAAAGTAGGGAGAAAAATCCCTTCATGACATATGTTGCCAAATTTAATTCTTACGACAATGATTGGAATCATGCATATATTGTTTTTCTCATTTTGTCTCATTTTGTAAAAGAAGGATGCAACTGATCATTCGAAATCCCCAAGCTAGTAAAAGGCAGGGCCAGAGTTCAAATCCAAAGCTTTTGCAGTTCACAGAGAGCTTGTCCAATTTGCTACTCTGCTTCCCATGATTAGAGGGAAGCTGCAGGCTGAATGGGGTCCACCTACAAATTATGGGAAAAATTATGAATGGAAGCCCATCAAATAGAACAAAGAACTTTATTCCCCATCTGCTCTGCTCTGTGGCTTTTTCTGCTCTCCTGGAGTTGCCATTATAAATATCTCTTTCACTATGTCTTGTCAATTCATCTGTCTCCCAATATTGCATAATATCTTAGAGGATAGTTATAGAGATTGAGAAATATGAGTGTATAAAACAGAAAGTATTTGCTGTGCCTTTTCATTATACTATATTCTGTATTTTATATCATTCATATTTTTCTTTATAAACTGCTTGTCAAATATTTGAGCAGTCATTTGCTTTATCTGTAGTTTGCAAGAATACTGAATATACTATCAAAACTCTAAAAAATGACCAAGGCATTCCACTCTATAAAAATCCAAAGTATAGAAATATATTGGAATGTCTGAAAACTCATTCTAAAGTGTCATATTCCACTAATCATATAGTGCAGCTGAAATTTATGGATCTAAAGATGCCCTTGTCTATTTGTTATTATTTATATTTATTTGAAAATAATTGATATTCTAATTGAAGTATCTCTCTAAATTATACATGACTCTTTTCTATTAGCAACAATAACACAGCATATGACAAAGAAGTATGTTTATGCCAAGGATTTTAGTAATTCAATTGTGGAATAATGAATGTTTCATTATTTAACTTATGCTAATTTCTTAACTGTCTCCACCTGCTTGTTTAGATAACCAAAGCCTGAAATTTTCTCTGAATATTTGGATCAAGTTCTAGTAAGCTGAACTGTCTTACTTCTTTTCTTATTCTCAAAATTTGTTATTTTTCATCAAGTACACTGCTGAGAATTTGGGCTGAACTTATTAGTTTCTCAACAGAGCTTTCACTGTCCCAGGAGGCAAAGTAAGATTTATTCCAAGTCAGAGCCAAAATAAAGATATTGGTTTTAGTTCTGCAATAAGTTGAAGTAAGAAAAAAAATCTAGCAGCTTGCATTATGGCACACACTACGCTAGGTTGTAATTTATTCATTTGCAGTCTGCTCTCCCAAATGGCTCTGAGGTCTTTGTGAGTAAAAACCATGTCAAATATTTCTCCCTATTCCCACCCACCTTTGCGATGCCCTTCCCAGTGTAGGATTCAATACATGTCTGATGAATGAATGTGTATTGAAGAAAAGCATTATATCATTGGCACAGATAACTCCGAAACCTTTGATAGTTCCTTCTTCTGACTCAGGGTCATTGAGTTCACATGAATTAAAGGCAAACTACAAAATTCTAAGTTATATCACAAAGCTACCCTGTTAGCACAGAAGAATACAACATCCAGATAACAGGATAATTGTGACATTAAGTTTTTGTTTTGTTTGTCATTGTTGTTTCATAAAGAGGTAATGTTGGGAACTGGTGAAACTGGCATATACCTGAGCAGCAAAGAAACCATTTGCCTTCTCTCTAGTTGTACAAGGGAGATGTTAGGAGTAGGTGGCTAAACAACAATTGTCCAAGTTCAAAAGCCTGCTCTTCTATTCACAAGCTTTAGACACAAGTTACAATAATAAGCTTCAATTTCCTCATCTGTAAAATCCAGGCAGTAATATAATCTATATCAGCAGTTCCCCACCTTTTAAACACCAGGGACTAGTTTCATGGAAGACAATTTTTCCATGGACCGGGGCTTGAGGGGATGGTTTTAGGATGATTCTAGCACATTACATTTATTGTGCACTTTATTCTATTATTACATTGTAATATGTAATGAAATATATATGCAACTCACCATAATGTAGAGCTAGAGGGAGCCCTGAGCTTGTTTTCCTGCAACTAGATGGTTCCATCTGGGGATGATGGCAGATAGTGACATCCAAAATGTGTTGCTTATGTTCTGTCTACTCGTAATCTTGCTGTCACTGCACAAAACCCTGATTCACCAAGATACAATGTTAGAAATGGAAGCAGGCTTTTAGGTGCTTTTGTGGCAATCTGAGGATATATGACCTTGATGATTAGGATTTGAAGTTGTCTCAGACATACTTTTAAGGCCACCATCATTTGTGTTCTCAAGCAGTTGATCCTCTTCTAGAACGGACAAAGTTGATTCACCTTGTTAAGTTCAGGTGACATTTTTTGGCTAGGCAGCATTTCTCTATGAGTGACAAATGCATAGACTCAAATTCAGAAACAACCTCTTTGACCCAAGTAGTGAAAACAGAAAGTCATGCAGTCATGGCAGCTGCTCCGTCTGTGCATGTACGAACACAATATGACCAATTCAGTTTTCCTGATACATAATTACTCAAAGATTTGAATAGTTCTGCAGCTGTGGTATTGGTTGGCAAAAAAAAAAAAAGCACATAACTTATCCTCATGCACATCCTCCTAAAAACCATATTGCACAAAAACATGCATTGTTACCTTGTAGTCAACATGGGTAAAGTCATCAACCTGGATTGCATAAAACAGTGACTCATCATTAATCCTCTCTAGCAGTTGTGCCTCAGTACCCTCTGCAATTTCATCAATTTATCTAGTTATGGTGCTAGCTGAAAGAGGAACATGTGCCACCTTTTAAACTGCAGGCTTTCCTAAAAATTCACAACAGATATCCTTAGCAGAAGGCAAAATCAACTCTTCCCCAATAGTAAAGGACTTCTTAACTTTAGCAATGCGGTTAGCCATTAAAAAGGATGCTCTTGGCTGGGCACAGTGGCTCACGCCTATAATCCCAGCACTTTGGGAGGCCAAGGTGGGCAGATCATGAGGTCAGGAGATTGAGACCATCCTGGCCAACATGGTGAAACCCCTTCTCTACAAAAAATACAAAAACATTAGCTGGGCGTGGTGGCGCATGCCTGTAGTCCCAGCTACTCAGAAGGCTGCGGCAGAAGAATTGCTTGAACTCAGGAGGCGAAGATTGCAGTAAGCCAAGATCACGCCAGGTGCACTACAGCCTGGGTGACAGTGCGAGACTCTGTCTCAAAAAAAAAAAAAAATGATGTTCTTAGTGCAGACACATTTGATGAAATAGTGGCCTTCAATAATTGCTTCTGCTCTTCGTGTTCATGTTTATTTCTTTGGAAAAATTCCAAAGGCTTGTGATTTAATACAGGGTGCTCGGTCTCCATGTGGCAAAGCAGTTTTGAAGATTTCATGGCTAGGTTGGATAGCTAGTTGCCACATATTATAAAAAGTGGGCTTGGAGAATGTCAATCATCTATTGCAATGAACCTGTAATTTAGATGGGACTCTTGATATTTTCTTTTAAATGCACCTTTCTTTTTGTTGGTAGTTTTGGAGTCTTCTCCTGTCTAATCATTAGATCTTTCCCCTTTTGCAAGGAAGCTCTACAGTGATGCTTGTTTTATATCCATTTTGGCTAGCTTCTGGGCTTACCAAAACTGTGACTGAGACAAGTGCACAGTGCAAGAAAGAGGTGCAGATGAAATCGGCAAGTAAAATAATGGGTGGGTCATGTGCAGATTAAAACGAGTGACAGATTCTCACTTAAAACCTGCCATGAGATGCAGCTGTACAAATGAAGTTCCTTAACTCACTTCTCACTTGCCACTATAAAGCCTACCACCAGATCCAGCTTTAACTGTTACCTGCCGCCTACTGATAGGGTTTGATATGAGTCTGTGATGTGGTCTGGCTCTCTATCCCCACCCACATCTCCTCTTGCATTGTAATCCAAATTGTTATACCCACGTGTGGGGGAGGCACTTTGTGGGAAGTGATTGGATCATGAGGATGGTTCCCCTATGCTGTTCTCATGATAATGAGTGAGATCTCATGGGATCTGATGGTTTTACAAGACGCTTTTTTCCTCTCTGGACATTTCTCTCTTCTGTTGCCATGTGAAGAAGAACATGTTTGCTTCCCCTTCCATCTTGATTGTAAGTTTCCTGAGGCCTCCATAGACATGTGAAACTGTGAGTCAATTAAACCTCTTTCCTTTACAAATTACCGAGTCTTGGATGTTTCTTCACAGCAACATGAAAATGAACTGGAACAGTCTGCAAGCAATTGATTTATTACGGTCACTGTGCAGTCAAACCTCTCTGCTAATGTTAATCTGTATTTACCGCCACTCGCCTGGGCTACCACCACTGCCTCAGCTCCACCTCAGATCACCAGGCGTTAGATTCTCATAAGGAGTTCACAACCTAGATCCCTCACATGCACAGTTCATAACAGTGTCCACACTCCTGTGAGAATCTAATGCCAATGCTGATCTGACAAGAAGTGGAGTTTAGGTGGTAAAGCAAGTAATGAGGAGTGGCTGTAAATACAGATGGAAGTTTGCTCTCTTGTTTGCTACTCACCTCTTACTGTGTGACCCAGTTCTCAACAGGCCAAAGACCAGTACTAGTCCATGGCCTGGTGGTTAGGGACCCCTCATCTATATCACAGAGGTATTGTAGTTTCCCAAACCTGCACATGTACCCCACCCCCAAATCTAAAATAAAAGTAGAAATTATTTAAAAAATAAAATAAAAATAAGTACTTAGGGCCAGGCATGGTGGCTCATCCCTGTAATCTCAGCAATTTGGGAGTCCGAGGCGGGTGGATCATGAGGTCAAGAGATCGAGACCATCCTGGTCAACATGGCGAAACCCCATCTCTACTAAAAAATACAAAAAATTAGCTGGGCATCGTGGCACGTGCCTGTAATCCCAGCTACTTGGGAGGCTGAGGCAGGAGAATTGCCTGATCCCAGGAGGCGGAGGTTGCGGTGAGCTGAGATCGCACCATTGCACTCCAGCCTGGGTAACAAGAGCGAAACTCTGTCTCAAAATAAATAAATAAATAAATAAAATAAGTACTTAGTACAATCCAGAGACATCCTAACATCCTAAGAACTCAAAGTATAATGGTGTTTTTAAATCATTCAAAGTACAAGTTAAATTTCACTTCCTTTATTAGATCTTCCCTAAGACTCTTATTAGGTTGGTGCACAAATAATTACACATTTTGTAATGGCAAATTACTTATACCATTACTTTTAATGGAAAAACTGCAATTACTTGTGCACCAACCTAATAGATCCACTTTAGTTTTTCCCTTTCTTGATGTGAGTAGTGCATTTTATTAGAAAGCATTTAATTTTTTTTAAAAAAAATTCTTGAATTTCTTTGTACATTTTTTATGGGAATAAGTCTTGTTTCCCCCAATGTTCTTTCCCCCTAATAATAGAGAATGATAGTTTTTTTTCCAAAGGGGATCATGGTGACAACCTCTCCAAAAAAGAACAAGAGCTGGGTGGGGCAAGGTCATTATTTTTCATAGTCCAAATCTGGAAAGCTAGAGGATAAATACCAGCCTTCTCCTAGGGAGCACCAAAGACCACAACTGGGGAAGCCATATATTTACAATCTTTCATAGGACAATTAATGACAACAAAGAAAAGCAGAGGGGTGCTGTTTAAATTAAGTAAAAAGAAAATAAAAACCTGAAGGTGGATGTCATCAACACCTCTGACCATGTGGAGACACTACCCCAGCCCTTGTAGGATTCATAGTCACTTAATCAACAAGTTCTTCAACAAACCCAACTAAGCTTGCTAAGCTCTCTGTTCATGAAAAGATCCTGATGGACGTTTCTGTTAAGAGGAAATCTATGCTAAATAGGCACTTTATCTGAAATAAAAATGAATTTTGCATTAGTTTCATATCTTGCATAAGATATTCAATTATTCCTAAATCTTATTTTACCTGAACATTGGTGTCATTTTTTTAGTAAAAATGGAACCTCATCCTCTTTTGTGATAATTATCAAAATCTTCTTTTTTTTTTTGAGATTCTGTAACACCCATTTTTAGGGTGACATCTCCACCTTTCAATGTCTCTGCATTCTTTTGTACGCTTCCTCCAGCCAAGAGTTCCCCCTTTCTACCTGACTACTTTTTGCAGCTTCCATTGCTCTTAAAGTATACCTGCTTTTTCCCCAAATAAAATGATTTATTACTAAATGGAGGATTTCTTTACACTACAAACTATCCATACTCGACACTATTTAGAACCACTATTGTATGTTCTGTACTAAAATCAAAAGTAGAATTCATTGAATATTTCCTCCCTGGTCAAATATGTATTCAGTGTTTCATATGCATTACACCATTTACCTCTCACAAAAACCCTATGAAAGGGTCATTATTATTACAACCATTTTACTAAAAAGAAAAATCAAAGTTTTGAGAAGTTTGTTTAAGGTCACAAACTCAATAAGGCAGATCTGGATGAGTCGAAGTCAGCTATTATGCTGTATCTTATTGTAAAGAACAAAAATCATTTGCCCACGAAGCCAGTGTTCTTTGTTGAGAACCATGCCCAAGTTTACAGCAAGAACCAGAAAACTATAAAGTAGAGATATGATTAAGTTAGATTACTAGAGAATTTAATTTTGAATGTTCTTATATAACTGTAACTCTTTTCCTACCTGGTGATTATATTACATGGTTCAAATCTAGAAAGGTAGAGGGTAAATACAAGCCTTTTATATGTACAAAGAGACTGTATAATTGCCCAAGTCTATACAGCCAGCAAGGAAAGAAGATAGCACTAAAAAGCAGGCATTCAGGCTCCAGAGGCCCTGCTTTATCTCTGTAGCATATATGTTTGTTGCAACTAGATAGTTATCTCTGTGACTTGGACCATTCCCCCTTTCTCACTTGTAGTTCTCAAGAATAATTGTAGAATGTGCTGGGAATGCAATGCCCTGAGATAGAGAGGAACTAGCTGGGGCAGCCTAGGCTCAATTCCAGTCCCCCCTACCTAAAGAGAGGATGTCCACAATGCTTTGGCCCAGTGATTCCTGTCACCCTAAGTTACATAACTTAGGGTGGGCTGCCTTTCAGGATCCCTCTTCAGCAGTAAAAATGGTACAAGTTGACTTGAAATTCCATCTCTCCTGGGCAGTTTTCTGAACCTGGGGGGACTGGTTCACAGTGAATTTTTGATATCCGCTATCCCTTGCTGCCCATCTGTAAGTAATGAGTCTACTTCATATAACTTGTTGCATATGAATGTTTTTGTCTCACCAGACTCAGAAAAGTTGGGAATCAGTGCACAACAAACCTGCTTCACAATTAGTTAAGAAAAAGATACTTGCATTTCACAATTAAGTATGGTATACAGACATAAAAATTATTTATATATATATATATATATATATATATACACACATACATACAGGCATAATATATATACATATATATATGTACACAATATATCATAGTTCATAATGGCTGAAACTAATTCTCAATTGCATGTTTTTATTTTGTAAATACAGTATTGCTCTAAAGCCATCAATGATAATCCTTCTTAAATAAAATAAAACCAACTCTTTAATCCAATAAATATAATAGCGACTTTCATTTACTGAGTGCTCTCTGTGGTATGGATATTAAATGTAATATTTTCATGAACTGCCTCCTTTAATCCACCTACCCTTGTGAGGTAGGGATTCTTATTTCCCCAGTTTTGCCGATGAGGAAAAACAGATTTGCGTTATTGAAATTAATCAAATTCACATTGCTAAAATGTGGCAGAGCCAGCTCTGGTTGACCCTAGTACTTACAACTATAAACATTATGCTCTGATGGCTTAAGATTCACCTAACAATTCTTTTTTAGTTCATACCCATTTTAAAGTTTATCTTGAGTCCTCCAAAAAGTGTCCCTGAGATTCCTGCCAGGTCCCCGTAGAGGCTTTTGTTCATTCCTAGAAGGTTCATTTTTGAGATCTACACTGGATCTTAGGAATTATCCCAAGGTAGTTTAATAAAAACCGAAGCATCCTGTCTTTTGTCTGACAATACCAAGTGTGTGTCCCTGTATATGTATTCCTTGTCTCCTGGAGTTGGTCTTATGACCCCTGTGTGATAAACCCTTTCCAGTGCACCATCATGTATTGAATTGTAGTTGAAGGGGATGAATAAAATTACTCTAAAGAGGATTAAACTACAAACCAATACCTTAAGAATGAGGTCAGAGTCGCCTTGAGATATAATAGTCCTTTTTACAAAAACCACTTAAAATATAATGGTTCCAAAAAGCTCTACTTTTAAAATTGATTGTTGATCAGAAAAATGGATTGGTTAGTAATAGAACATGGGACTACTGGCAATGTCTGTTCAAGCAGTACCCTGGGAGAAGGAGTCCTAATCAAGGATTCAACCTATATGCTTTTAGTAACAAGGAGATTTTAGATAAATGCATCAGGCTATGCTATCTTGAGCCTTAAGTATTCAAATCATAATGATGAACCTGTTATAATGCTAAGCAACTTTTGACCAGGATTTGGCTTTCATGTACTATGCTACAAGAAGAGAATATCTACCAGAAGATGTGAGTGTCTGATTCCTTTGGCAGTTATCTATCTCATTACAAATTAATTCCTTGTCATTCTGGTTTTAAAAATCATTTCATGAGAACTGCAATGTGACTCCATATTCAGATCTAATCAAGTCTGGAATACCCCTGTCAAGACTGATCTTCTGAGCCTGAGGAGCTGAGTGTCAGATGTGAAGACTCAGGGAAGCCAGCCTAATGACCTTTTCTGGTGACACCATGACCTCATTTTTCTTTAAATGCCTTCAGCCACATTTTGCTGTGCTCTTGACTGCTTTAGAAGGGAAAAGAGAAATCTGCCAGGAGATCCTCACTTCCTTCCATGACATCGTGGAGGCATGAAAATGGTTTCAGTTTTAGCAAGCTGCAGCTTGGTGCATAATGAGGCATATAGCTATAAATAAATATTTTCAAAGTTCATGCAAGATCATATTAAGACAGATGCCAAAGCTCATAATTGCAACACACTGCATATTACTGAAACTTTTCATAAAATCTAATGAAATTTTAACTTATAAGAAAAGAGACATAAGGAAACTTGTAGCGACATAATTGGATGACACCTTCTGCCTAGAGGGCAAAAGAAGCTAAAAAGCATAACTGGTATTTGCATTCCTAAAAGGAAGGGACTTAGGAAGATATTTAAAATAAAATAAGTCCAGTTCTGATTGCATTATCATCTGAAAACTAAAATGAAGATTTTGAACAAAGGGTTCCAGAAAGGGTAATTAAAAAATTTCCACAACTCAAATTGTATTGAATAAGATACTCAAAAGGTGAGGATCTTCTGTGATGAAAATGAGAGGCAGGAGTGAGCTAAAAATTCTGTCCAACCCAGACTGCCAGTTGAGTTTTCCAAAGAATCTTATTTTAGAGGGGCACCAAGACCCAGGAAAACAATTCACTTTGATTTAAGCTAGAAGTAAACAAAGATCTTGAAGAAAACCAAGAAATCTAATGAGTCCTGTGTTTCATTTTTTGTACCTTGCGCATTAATACAGAACAGAAATTCATCCTGGAAATGAGTGATGGCTGTATGTCAGGTCAAGGCAAGAACCAGTGGCAACCTTCCCTAACCTGGAGTGCTGCTCAAACTGAATCTTTAACAAGTCAGCAAAGGATAAAGCCTGCATTATGTGAATGTGATCCTATGTGAGCTATTAACGAGCCTGAGATACACTTGAGAGGGTTCTCCGGGCTTCACTTAACAACCAATGAGGTCATGGGAAAGTCCCGGACTTTAAGCATAGCATATTCTCACTCTTTTTTAGGTTACAGGCTACAAAATGCCGCATAGAATATTTACTGAAGAAACTAGTAATTTCATTTTGTGCATATATAAAAGTACTGGAATTAAATTTTATTTTTCCCCTCTAACACTTACCAGTTGTGTGACCTTGGGCAAATTAGTTAACATCTCTAAACCTCAGCTGCCTTGACTATTAAATAGGAATAAAAATATTATCTCATAGAGCCATCACGAGAATTAAATAAGATTAACTTACTAAAGCTTTCAACATATTATCATTAATATTTCATAAACCTTAATAGTTACTAGTAATCTAATCTTTTGACAGGCAATCTATTTTAAGTTATATCATGCTTTTCTTATATTTCACTATATGCATTCCTGTTTGCAGAAAATTTATTAAAGATATTTTTTCACATGTATTAACTTATGGGATAACAACATACAAAAAAGTAATCAAAGGCCCAGCTCAAGATCTCAACAAATTGTAGTATTTGTTTTCTTATTAGCTATCGTATGCCTCCAAAGATGAGAGAAAATCTAAGATGAAATAAATGATCCTTGTTTCTTCTCATAATTTATAAATATGATGCTTTGAATAAATAAACATATAAGCTTTAAAGAAGTTTTATTTATTAAATTGGGCAGACATCAAGATTTGCTTTATTCTGGTTAAGTATTCCTAATGATTGATAAAAGACTCTCAGAATAATGAAGCAGAAATAAGTATAGCAGAAAGTTAATCTTCCTTCCTATTCCCTCCCATCATGCCTAAGACAACGCCCAGCCAAATGGAATCACTATTTGGAATAGAACATGTCCCGGCATCTTCACTCACACTTGAATATTAATATGAAGTGATTAATGAACCTGTGGCTCGACATGTTAAATTAAATAACAATGAAGAGATTACAATGCCTTTCCCATTACGGAGTGCTGCATTTTAAGTCCTAACGAGTAAAGTAAGCCATTCATTTTCAGACAGGCTTTGTAATAGATTTATTTATGAATTTATCGCACCTTTTCTGCAAGCAAGTCATGCAGCGAATACTTATTTCTTTATTCCAGTTAAAGAATTGAAAGCTTGTTTCACCAGTAAATAATGCAGATCTCTGACCCTGAGATTTTTACATAACTGTCATTTTCAGACCAATTAGTATATTGAGACCAATTAAAATATTCAGGGCTTAATGCCTCACCCTACTTCTGAGACTCCTGCAGTGAAACTGAACTCTGACAGTGTATGTAAACATCTAGGGGTCTTCCTTAGGAAAATACAATTTATAATCACAGCACAACTTTAATAGCATCTGTCACCATTTCCATAGTATCAGATGTCCAGCAACTTTTGCTTATAATTAGAATAAATGTAAAGAGGGCCCATCCCCACTTTTCAAGTCTAGGTGAATTACTGTTCTTTGTATATTTTCCCCAGATTTTACTATTTACTAGAATGATCTCTCCTATTAGACAGAAGCCCTTTGTTCATAAAGAGATCTTTTACATTATTTTTTAGGATTACCATTGTCTTCCAAGAGGAAACAGTGAAAATTGCTTTGTGAAGATTTGAGCAAGGCATTACCCATGAAAAATCACCATCTGTGTAGGTAGAACCTAACCCAAATTCCCATGGTTAACATAGGGGAGTTTCATAATCACCTAGTGGATGGGTCATGTTTACAGTTGGACATCATAATATATCCCTCTGAATTTGACTCCAGTGAATCTCTTGGTAGGTTTAAGCCCTGGGTATTCGTTTATCTAGCAAAGTCTTTCACAGGTCAAACATCTCCCCAATTACATGATTGCTAGCTTTATGCTTCCTGACACTTTCCAAGTTTCCTGTCGACAACTAAGGAAACACAGAGGTGGGTTCCCTCTCTAGGATCACAATCATGGAATGTCTCATTGTGCTGTGATCAAGCACACTTCTCAGTGGGCAAGTAAGAGCTTGTGGGACTAGGTGCATTCTCCTGGTTTTCTTCTCTATTTTCTTTAATAACACTTGTTTTATGCCTGCCCTGTGAGCTGTTAATAATGTTGTCTCCATTCACAGTCTTCAGGATTGTAGGACTGATAGGGAGAAGATATAGCTGTCTTGGTCAACATCATATTCCCAGCTGGAGCAGTGCCTTGATAAGCACTCAAGAGTTATTTATCCATCCTTGTATTCACTGCAAATTTCACATTGATAAAGTAAATCTACACCACAAAAGAGTGAGAAATGTAGATTTTACTGGTTGCCATGGGAGAAAGAGAGTTTATATCTGATAGAATACTGCGAACAACTTAATAAAATCTGTATTTGACATTTCTGTTCCTCCATTATGTTTCTATAATACTATTTCCTTCCTAATTTTCACTGCTTTTCTTCTAAAATGGTATTTTAAACATCCCCTATTGTCTTAGCATTTTAAGTGTTTTCAGATACAATGTCCCCTAAACAAAATGAAAGTCCTTCAATTAGTTGAAGCTCCATTCTCCAGAAGGCAGGTTAGCAGCCAGCTGCATGATAGACTCGACTTGGGGGGGTTTCAGGCCCTGCCCCAAGCAGTTTATCAAATTATTCAGTAATATCTTTCCCTTAGTGTGCAATAGGCAGAGACAGGGAAAAGATAAGCATTGGAAAGGGGATTGCACTGCTAATAAAAATACTATTTTCTCCTTTTAATTGTAAACAAATAGTTGGAAATGCAGATGTGCTATCCCCAACCAAGGCTTTAATACTTTAAAGCCTTCCAGTATTTAAAGAATTAGTTGCCCTTTAATTCCATTTTGTCCTGTGTTAAATCACACATGATGAAATCCATGATTTGGTGGATTTGCGGCTTTGGTGCTTTGCGGCTACTGCCTCTATGAGTTTGCAGCCATGTGCCTGGTGTTGGATCTGAGATCAATCATTGTTGGTCAGAATGGCATTTGGGAAGGAGATCTGGTACTGAAGAATAGAAGAGTGAAGATGTGGAAACCCACCAAAACCTCCCTGTAAGTCTCTCACTGCCACTAACTAATGGGAATTTCAGAACATGATGTCTGATACTTCACTTCATCTCCCCAATCTCACCCAACTTTACTTTTGATTGACTCTAACCCTAGAAATAAAGAAAATAATTCAGGAAAGGGATTTCTAGAAATGTAGCTCCCAAAATAATTAAATCCACAGTGGAACAATTCAGCATTCTCTCCCATGAGGAATCGGATGCTGGCTAACTTCTTCCTTGACATTTATCTGTGAAGTTGTTCAATTATCTTGAGAGTCGTTAGCCGTCAAGGCATGGAATACCTGTTTCAAGGGGACAGACAGAGCACTGAGACTCCTAGTTAACCTAGAAAATCAAGAAAAATACGTTGATTTTGAGACGTTCTTTACATGCCTGTGCACGCACGCATGAGCACGTGCACACACACACACACATATACACACACACACACACACTCTTTTTCCCTGGCAAATACATATGTACCGAGAATTCTACCACAGAGTCTATGGCATGTACAAAGTGTCTTTCAGATATTCATAATTTTTGAATATCTGAGAGAACCACACAGTCAATCCATAAAATAAGAGGTGGGGTTTTTTTTTTTTGGTCCTAAAGTGAAAACTTTAACATACACTACCAAAAAACTGGGCATAAAACAGCTAGTAAAATGAGAAATTTGTATATTCCAGAGTAAGTAAATTTCATGCATTATAGTATGACTTTTGCCAAATATCACTGTTTCTTCTATATTGCTTCTGTTCAAATAATCTTCAGCCTGCATTTCTTTTTTTTCTCCTTTGCCATCTGAATATCTCTTGTATAGCTTTCACATTTATTTCAGATATATATTTCTCACCTGTCTTTATCTCTCTTTTCTTTTTGCTCTTTTTTAGTTTTAACTTTTCTGTCTGCTCCTCATGTAGCTTCTTTTTTCTTTTATCATTGCCCAAAAATCAGAAAACCATTTTAATTGGAATGTTTGCTTTCACAGGAGAGAAAATCACAGTCCATCTGCCAAAAATGTTGTCAGCATCAGCTTCCTGAGTGTAAGATGGGAGGGTTTTTTTTCCACTCGGCTAGCATACATGTCAGCAATACTGGATCACTCTGTTCTAACATTGGGAGGAAATAGCAAAATGCAATTTCAGAATCTTAGGGTAGAGACAGAAATTTCTTTTATCTTATATGAGCAGGGAGTGCTTAGTCCTTTTTTATTTTCTTTTTCCACTTGGACAGTTGCATATGATGGCTTTCCAGATGGAGTTGTATCTGCAGAGTTTTAAAAGTCTGTTTTATTTTACCTTTGTTTTTCTGGACTGACTTGACAATCTCTGTCTAGTGCTTCTCTGTATAATAATGTTATATTGAGAAGTAGAATTTTGAAATAAGTAATAAAATACTGCGTCTGACTGTGAATTTATAGGTATTTTAATAAAAAAATTGAAGATCATTGGGTAGATTATGAAAATTATTATTATTGCCCTTGGATTCATATAATATGTACCACTTGAATTGACTGATTTAAAAAAAATTATTCACTCATTGTTTCATTTTTGTGGTAGAGACAAAATCTCTCTTTTTTCACAGTATCTTACTACCTCATAAAGGAAATCCATAGTTCAAGCACCTGTATTACACATGCTAAAAAGAATGACCACAGAAAGTTGGCCATTAAGAAACTGGCCTACAGCTACTTTGCTATTTTGTGGACAAGTTTATATCAGAAAAAAATAAAAGATACACAAATCAGATCCTGCTTAGTAAAGTGTATCATACTTGCCAACCTATGGGATAAACAAAGCCACCAGCGACTGGCCCCAGGAACTGACAAATAAATCAGTTGGCTTGTTAATTCAACCTTATCTGGCACTGTTTTCCTGTGTTACTGAGTTAAAATTCAACATAAATGTAGTTCAAAATTTAACTTTTTTGAACTCATGCACTGAGTAGCTTTGATATTTGAGTGAAAAAAATAAATACCACTATAACATTTTATTTATTGGTAAGTCAAATGCATTTGTTGGTGGTTTAGAAACTTACGGTACTTTTCATTCAGCTGAGAATGACATTCTTAACATTTGTGAGGAAAGGACCTCAAAGTCTTTGCCACAGTCTTCATGGGGTAGACTGCTGAACCATACCCTTCAAGGTCTGCCACAGTCTTCATGGTGTAGACTGCTGAACCATACCCTTCAAGGTTAGGTGTCATTGTCATATGTGAGTCGGGCAGAATCACTTGCTTGACTTGTGCAACCTCTGCTGTTGCAGACTCTGTGCCCACCTGCTTATAGGCAGTGTGCTAAGAAGGGAGGTGTATAGCCTACCTACTCTCGGCTCTGGCAGGGACTTGGATCCCATCAACCCAGGATCTACGGAAAGGGAGAAGTTCATGTCATAGGCACTCATCAGACCTAAATATTTTTGTTTTGTAATAAAGTATCCACACTCAAATTGTGTATTTGTAAGAAAGATGGTTTATGTCGTAGAGACTGAAAGAATAGACTTTTGATTAAAAGAGACCTGAGTTTAACGGCAAGCTCTTCATGTAAAAATACAGAATCACATGAATAGCTAAAAAAAAATTGAAAAATAAAAAAGATTTGCTAATGTAAACATAAGGTATTTCGGGATGAATTTAAAGTCAAATATTAGTTGTCTCTGGAGAGGAGGATCTCCTGGATGAGGAACAGGACTGAGAGGGATTTTTTTTTATTAAACACTCTTTAAAAGAGCTTTTAATTTTGAATCAGGAGAATGCCTTGCCATCCAAAAAGTAAAAACAATCAGGAAAAATAAAGATGTGAGCTAAAGCAAAAAGATGATGATAATATTCATTATTATTGTTACTAAATAATGCAGGCTATCTTCTCTGTTTCATTATGCAGACAAAGTTAAAGTTTGACAAATTTTATTTTTAATGCTGAATTTCAGCTTAAAAATGATGGCCAAGACGTTAACAAATAAATATGTGTCACTAAGATCAAATACATATGCTTATACAAAAATGCCTTTACAAACTAGACAATAAATAATATAAAGTACAATTTTAAATGGAAAATTATAAATTATTAAAATAAAATGTTAGCTCTAGCAACAATCATCCTGTGACCTTGGAAAAGGTGTTTATTTTGTAATCCTCAGTATTCCTATTTTAAAATGAGGCCATGGTTTTGTGGTATGAAGTCTTTGTGAAGATGAAAATGAAATAACAGGCGTAGCTTCTGGTGCAATGTGTGGCATATGGTAGATGCCCCGTAACAGTGTAACTAGTAGTGGTGTTATATTTAGCATGACAGTTCCGAGTTAGAGCAGGGAAAGTGACTAAGATGAATATAGCCTACATTTAATCCTAAGGAAATCAAAAGCTAGAGAATTTGTGAATTAATCAGCTTATGTGGTTAATTCCTGTAAACTGGGATAAAAAAGTAGGTTTCCCAGCAATCAAATTAAAGTTATTTGGAGTGAATCTGTCTATTAATTAATGTAGTGTATGTGCACCCTTCTTTGCTTCTCAAAGTGTGGTCTAAGGACCAGCAGCAAAGTTATCACATAAAACTGTATTAGAAATGGATAAGCTTGAGCACCACCCTGTGTCTGCTAAATAAGAACCTACATTCTAATAGGATCCCCAGATGATTCATATGCATAATTAATGCTTTAGAAGCCCTGGTCTAGCCTAGCCCTGAAATTGTGGTTACTGATGGGAAAACAAGAGGTAAGTTCCAGGAATTCAGTTAAAACTCTATTAGGTTGTGTCAAAACAATTGGCTGAGAAGTGAAAAACGCCCTCAATCACTGGGGAGGAAAGAGGTTCCAGATAGGTGGATTGATAGAGGAACAGAGAAACAGGAGATCCAAAGAGAGCCACTGCGAGATATATGCAGATTTGTGTACTGTGGGAGAAAAGTTTGGCACTGATTTTAGAAGACGTGAGTCCCATTTCAAATCAAATATATTACTGCTATTCTATTCTAATCAAATAACTAGTTTGATTATTTCCATGAATAATCTGTTGAATCAAATTGACTTGTTTGTCAGAATATAAATATAAATCTACTTTCAATTTAAATAAAATATAAAATCTGTCAAAATTATGGCACAGTCACATGTACATTTAATAATTTATTTCTCTTTTTTCTTTTTTGCTTTGAGATAGTGTTTTGCTCTTGTTGCCCAGGATGGAGTACAATGGCACTATCTTGGCTTGCTGCAAGCTTTGCCTCCCTAGTTCAAATGATTCTCCTGCCTCAGCCTCCCAAGTTACTGGGATTACAAGTATGCGCCATCACACCTAATTTTGTGGAGGTTGTTTTCTTTTTCTCTTTTTTTTTTTTCAGTAGAGATAGGGTTTCACAATGTTGGCCAGGCTGGTCTCGAACTCCTGACCTCAAGTGATCCATCCGCCTTGGCCTCCTAAAGTGCTGAGATTACAGATGTGAACCACTACAACCGGCCAGTAATTTATTTCTCAAGTAGTTACCATGGCATTGCATACACACAGTTAAGTCTTCAGATGCTACTTTTATTGAGATTTGTAACCAAGGACAGAATATGTGGGTAGACTCCTGGTGGGGAGAGTCACACAAAATCAGTATAAATCCCACTCTGGCTCTCTTTGGCTGCCCAATTTCCTTAAATTCTCTTGGGCAGGTTTCCAAAATCCTTATGTTTGTAAAATGTAAATATTAAAAAGTACCTCCTCCTCAGATCATTTTGAGAAATAAATAAGAATACTCTTAAAGTACATTAATGTAGGTATGATAGTAATACTAATATTGTTCTATGTCTTATAAAATGTAACTGGAACTCAGCTCACAACTATAATACCCACAGAATAAGCCGATCATTTTCAGAGTTTCAGTGGATCATGAAACTGCTTCAATTACTGCTGTAAATAAAGGATAAAGAAGACTGCCATTTTGGCAAAGCTCTTTTTCAAAGAAAATGCTCATCCTCTGATACAATTGAGGTACACTTCACTAGAAATCTATTGGCTAAGAGAAAGTGCAATCAACCTCTTTTGATAGATCATGTTGAATTGACTCATGAAAACATAAAATACACCAAACATGCTTTATCTCTTTAAACTGTTATAGAGATAAGAGTTAGATATTAAATTGTTACTAAGGTAAAAATTAGACATCCTTATCCTCACTTTATATATGAAGAAGTTGAGGTTTCAAATGCCAAGTAGCTTTCTCAAGGTCATATGGCCGTAAGTAGGCAGAATTCACATCTTATCTGCCTCACAAAAACTCAGAAATATGCTATCAACCTAAGATGGAATTTTAACCCATTGAATGCTGATTAAAATAAGGACAACTGCTTCTTAGAGAGAGCCCAAAATCCTCTCTCAGAAAAGTCCAAGGAAGACTTCCAGAGTCTGGAATTGTGAGGAAGCAAGAGAACTGAACTGCAGAGTATGGAGCCAACATCCACAAACAGAGAAATGAATTGGGAGAAAACCTGAGCCCAGAAGATAGCCTGACTAAGCATTAATCCAAAGAGTCTGAGCCAATATAATTATACAGTTCAACATCTCTAGAGGATGCAGGTCACTGCTGATTAGCAGGTCAGGTGGGGCCAGCCATCTGATGAGAAGGCAGAAGGGCTGTCAAAAGAATGCTGCCATGCAAACACATCCTTCTTGAGGGGGAATGATAACTTCCCTCATAAAATACTCAGGTACATTTTGTTTTTCCATACTACAGTAAAGTAAAGGATGTCATAGTTTTATATAGTGTATAACTTGAACTTTCATCAATTTAGAAGCTCTATTGGATGCACTACAAACTAAATTCATGTCTATTAACAATCACACAGCGAAGGAAAAATGATAGGATTTGGACTCCAGTAAACCTAGATTAGAATCCTGGTCCTGCCAATTTTCAGCTCTGGGATATCTGAACTATTACCTCTGATTCTCAATTATATCTTTTTTTTTTCCTGACTCTCAGTATCTTTATTTACAAAAAGGAATAATAACATGTTTTTAGCAAAATTATTATAAGAATTTACTAATTCATTGTATTTATTGTAATGGACAGACACGAAACACTAAAAAATAGTGGTGACTATAATTATCGTCATCGTCCACTGAGTCTTGAAGTTTGAAGTACAGAATAGTGCACGAATTACAAGCGTATATCTGGGTGAGTTATAACAAAGCAAACACACCCATATAGCCAATGCTAAGATTAAAAACAGAAGCAACTCTACTGCTCTCTCTCCTGCTAACTCAGAGGTAGTCACTTTTCTGGTTTTTCATACCAGAGATTAGTTTTGCATGTTTTTGAAATTTCTACTAATTTATGCAACTATGTCCTTTTTTTGTATTTAGCTTCTTTCATAAAATAATATACTTGTGAAATCTATAGCACAAACAGTACTTTATACTTTTTCATTGCTATACAGTATTTTATTTAAAATGGATATTTATAATATTAATGAACATTTGGAATATTTCTAATTTTTAGTTACAATTCGTGTTGTCCTGAAAATTCTCGTGCTTGTCACAGATGACAGACTGACACACTGACATACTGACGTTTGTCTCTACATAAACTTAGAAATGAAATTGCTGGTCACGAATATGAAAACATTTAATTCTAGGAGACGCTGAAAGACAATTTCAGGAGGAATTTTTCCCATTTACGTTTCCACTAATATCTCACGAGAATTTTAATATTTATGTTACTGATAACCAATAAAGTCAAAACCCCTTTTAATATATTTATTTCCAATTTTAATATTTTCTTAGATGTAGTGCCTGTTCCAGTGTTCAGATCTCTCCTTATTTTTCTTCTTTACTTGTTATAGCCTTTTTGTTTCTGGTTTGTTACATTTTTAAAAATGTATCCTGTATATAAACTATTTGACAACTGAAGAAAAATATTAACATTTGTTCTGTCACTTTTTTTTTTTTTTTTTTTTTTTTTTTTTTTAGCCCAAGGGAAGCCTGAAGATGGGATCTTTGGTCAAGTGCTCCTTGTAACACAAATACTCAAAAAATTGTCTAGAGTGTATTTATGTCAGATCCAAGATAACACAGCATCCCACTCAGGAATATGTATGAAGCCATTAAACAACTAGAAATGACCCCCAAAAGTCCTACATTGCTCAGCATTATCGGATTTAAGAATCGTCTCTTGTAAATTATTTCTATAGTTTAAGATGCTGATCTTTTGGTAGGAGACCAGCTGGTGGTAGGGTCTCTATTTGTCTCTACTCAGCTTTGTTCATCAAATGTGCACTAGATGATATGTTCACCTTCGACTGTATATGAAGAACACACACACACACACACACATTTAATGCTGTCATACTAGGCAGTTGTGTTCATATGTAGGCTACAGACAGTTTTAAATCATCTCTTTTTAAGCCATCTGAAATTTTGAGATCTTAAAAAGTGGAACATTAATTCTAACTGCCACAGGGGTTGTTTAGAAAACACCATAAAATATATAATAAAATTGGAGTATAAGAATATGTCTTAAGTGAATTTGCTATTTAGGTGTACTTGTTATCTTTATTGTTTTTTTTTTCTGTGTTTTAAGATAAAGTTTGTGGGAATTTTTAAAAAAGCACATTTTAATTTGAACAACATACATTAGATGAAAGAGATTTCTAAAATGTATGCCTGCCTTATGTCAAATGAGCTTGGTATTCTCAATAAGGTTCTACAGTTGAGATATGTATTACTACAGTTGGCTCTAATATGTCTTTTCTTTTTTTTCTTCCAATATCGCTTTCTCTCTTTTTCTTCTTTTCTTCCTCTTCTTCCTTTTTTTCTGTTTTCCTTCCCTTCTCCTTTTCTCTCCATCATCCCCTCTTTTGAACCAAAATCCAAATCAAATCTGCTGGAAGGGAAGAAGAGTTTGTTGTATATCAAAAGACACTCTTCATCTTTTTCTCTCTCTGTGAACCTACTGAAGGCCTGAGGAGTAGAAGCAAACGCACAATTCCACACAGATTGTGATCTTTCTGAATTCAGTTATTTGTAGGTTAAGAGAAGGTTTCTATAAATGCACATACACACAAATGTGAACATACTCTTACACTGTAAAACAAATATCCACTCCTAAACTTCTGCTTTCTCAAATTAAATAAGAATAGAATTTTTTCAATGACAAATTAAAGAATGTAAAAGAAATGAAAGTGCCACTGCTGCCCCATCGATTAGCCAATACCTAACTCTATTCTTTTACTTTTTACTCAATAGCAATAGTCTAGAGCCCTATCCTTCAACTCCTTACAATTTCCATAACAAAGAAAAGGTCAAGCCTTTCTTTTTTGAGAGCTTCTTCAAACTTTGTTTCTCTACCTTCCACGGTCATGTCTGCCCTTTGCTTATGATACCTGTTCTCAGTCTGCTGAGATGGTAAAGTCTTCCTGAAGCTTTTGAGCATCGGCAGAGGGTGCAATGCCAGTCTCTTTGCCAGAGATGCTTTGTGTTTTCAATCAGCGATCATACAAAGTGAATAGTCTCAGGCTTTTGAATACTGTGGATGGAAGATCTTTTTATTCATCTTTTTATGCAACCTACTTAATGACAAGACTAGAGATGAAGATATAAACTCTAACATTTATTTCATATTGGGTTGTAATTAGTAAAGGTCAATTGTGAAGGATAAATAAGTTATAATCTAACATTATTGACAACTCACCGTGTGTTAAAACTCTTCTAATGCTTTACAAATATATCTCTTCTAAAATTTACAATAGTTGTAAGAGTGAGGCATTATAGGAGAGGTATCTGGATTCTAATCTCAATTATGACTGTATGTGTGATCCCACCCAAGTGACTTAACGTCTCTGGGTCTTAATTTTCCAATATATATTATACCTCTACTGACATATAACAAATTATCTCAAAACTTAGTAATTGAAAACAACAGACATTTATTATCTTACATAGTTTTAAGAGTCAAAATTTCAGGACCGGCTTACTTAGGTAGTTCTGGCTCAGGCTCTCCAGTAAGGTTACAGTAGAGATATTGGCCAGGGTTGTAAATATGTGCAGGCAGAATCTGGGCTGGGAAATCTGCTTGTAAACTCAGTCACATAATTTAACAACCACATCGTCTAAGGAAGACTGCTTTCTTTCTTTACAACTGGCTGCTGAAGGACTCATTTACTCCCCACGTAGCCCTCGCCATAGGGGTCGTCACGACAGGGCAGCTGACTTTGTCCACTACTAGTGATCCAAGAGAGAGTGAATGAGACACAATCCTTGGTACCTCCAACCTAGTCTCCCAAGTTGCACTTCATCATTTCTCACTAGGTTTTATCTATTCGAAACAAAAAAGCAAGTCACTAAGTACAGCCCCTACTTAAGTAGAGGTAAATTAGACCTCATTCTTGAGAGATAGCTCATCCACAGAATTGGATATGAGATGTTTTAAACCATCACACCATCTACGAAATTTAACAGTGCATGGACCAGGGTGAACTTCAGTGGGTCTATAGTGGGCCTCAACTTTTGGAAAAATGGATTTCAAGCCTTTTAAAGACCATTACCTACCTCCCCATTCTAGAGCTGAATCAGAATGATGGTCTTGCTGATGTATATCATACTGAAAGTCTCAGAGCCAGCTTTACTTATAAAAAATGTTACTAGTAGTGATAGTTCTAATAGTATTTCATTAGTATCTCAGGGAATGTTTATATATGTTTTCATCCATTTAACAGTCCTCTCCATCAAGTTTCAAAACATTTCTGATACCCTAGAAAGCTCATTCAAGCCTCTTACCAGAGATCATTGTCCCCCAGAGATAACCACTATTCTGACCTCTATCACCATAGATTAGTTTTGCCTGTTTTCAAACTTGTTTATACAAATTTTACAATGAAAATCTATTTCTCTGGCTTCTTTAGCTCAAAATACCTTACTTTTAGGTATATGAGCAGTTATCCTGAGTCCAGACAGCACAAGGTTATCTGATTAAAATACAGCCTGCACAGGTGTCCAGCATTTTTATCACAAAACATTAACTTTCTGAGAGATCAGGCATTACTTCTTGGAAGTAGTATGAAGAGTTGCATATTTGGGAGGAAAAGTAAAACTCTGAAGTTGTTATCCAGATAAAAAACATTTGCCTATATCAATTAATTAAATAAATATGTCTGTGTTCTTTCTATGTGCTGGGTTTCAGAATAAATAATCGTAATGCAAATATCAGTAGGCATAGTCTCTGATCAAAAGCAGCTGTGGCTCACTGATTCAGGAATGATTACAAAACAATATTACAAGTACAGTTGTTCCTTGATATCCATAGGGGATTGGTTTCAGGACCCCTGTGGATACCAAAATCCACAGATGCCCAAGTCTCTGAAATGAAATGGTTAAGTATTTGCATATAATCCACACACATCCTTCTGTGTACTTTAAATCATCTCTAGATTACTTTTAATACATAATACAATGTAAATGTTATGAAAATAGCTGTTATACCATATTATTTAGAGAATAATGACAAGAAAAACATCTGTATATGTTTAGTACAGATGCAACCATCCATTAAAAAAAATATTTTCCCTCCCTCTGTGGTTGGTTGAAATAGACACAGAACACATGGATACTGAGGACTGAGTGTACTATAATGAAAGCAAGCCAACCAGGAGCTGAAAACCTTCACTCTCAAGAAGGGCCAGAGAGGTGGTCTTTGAACTATTGCCTAAGGGCTCAGTAGAAGTAAATAGGAGTTCAATATAGACGCTAGGGTTGTAGACAAGGTATTATATGTATATATAAAAGGTTGTAGTCACTATAAAAATTTGCAAAAAAATGCAATAGGCATAGCAAATTTGGGAGATGGCAGAAGTAAAAGTATAGGGATAGAGGATGAGGCCACAAAGGTGTGTTGTATTCAGATCATGAATTCCTCTATACACTATGGATATGAGCTTGTATTTTACTTTGCAGGCCTCAAGAGCTTTTGCAGTATTTAAGAAAGGAAGTGGCATGATCAGATTTTCATGAAAATAACTCCAGGAGTAATAAACATAATGAACTAGAAAGGGGAGAAAATGTGAGCAGAATTATGCAGGTGACATTCTAGAGATCCTCAAGTCTCCTGGCAATGCGTGTCCAACTGTGCTAGTTACAGACAGGTATGTGCATTATGGAGATGTGGATGTGCTTTTTTTCTGAGCTGAGGTATATGACCTACTTGATTAAAAACCATCACATGTAAGGATCATTAATGTAGGTTGAAGCAATAGATAAAACTGTATAAATTATTGTGTTCCTAAGCCCAATAGTTGTTTACAAAGAAATTTTGTTATTTTATAATGTTTAAATTGTATGTTTTTTCTATGCCAATAAACAGAATCTTAAGTGTAAGAATTTTACTTATTTTTATTTAAACTTCTAAAGTCTAGCACAGTGCGTGGGTTATATTTTATGGTCAACATCTTGTTGAGTAAATGAAATTAGTAATTCAAAATACAAATAGCTCCTATAGAATGGAATGCCAATACTTGTTTCTTAGTGTTCCAGTGAGGGTTAAGTTAAACTATAGATTTAATTTACCTAATGTTTCATAATACAGAATATTCAGTACATCTTAGTTGTTAATTGTATTAGGATTGCCTTCAACACCCATATAATAGTATCTACAAGGAAATCATTGAACCCTAAATGAGAATCTGGGTAATAATTTGCTAAACATTGATTTTCAAAATGTTACAAATGATATGCGGCTAAATAGTTGTCAGAAATAAATGTAAAGAAAGAAATTTTTTGATTTTTTTAAATTAGCTTTTGATATTTCTTTCACTGGCCTTGTATCCTTTCTATAATAAAAAAAAAAATGAGGAAAAAATGCGTCAAGATACTAAATTAAAATAAAGCAGCTATGTAAAATTCTCTCTAGAGAATTCATTCACATCACATAAACATTTCTTGTTCTAAGTATTATAAATGGTGTAAGTTCCTTTTCTACAAAACATTCTAAACAAAACAGTATCTAGAAGGTTTCCAAATAAACTAAAAAACATATGGAAGAAAATATACACTAACATTACATTGTTGGGTATAATGTAGAAAAAAAATAATATTCTGAAGACCACTTGCAATAAACAATGATATAAAGTGTCTGATGTATTAGTCTTGTGGAACTCTTATCCTAGTGAAAGGAGGTCCCTACGGCACAGTGCAGTGTTCCTTTTTGAACTGGTAATGATTTATATAGAGAGAAGTGGACTCCCTATTCTCAAGTCTGAAAGCAGAAACTGGGGAGGAGCAACTTGAGTGGCCTTCACAAAGTTCATACCAACCTCCAACTTCTCAAGGCTAATCTCCAGGATCTGTTTTGAGAACCTCAGCAGCTTAAAAACAAATTATCATTGGGAATAATAAAATGCTTCCTCATCATGAATGATAATGATTTTACAAATGATTTGTGTTAAGCCATGCACATAATTCAGGTTCTAGGGATTTTTTTCCATAAAAAGAAAGAATATTAATAACCTCTCAGTTTATCTCTTATTTTTAGATAATTTTGAGTAATTTCCTTTAAAAATATTGCAGCTGGGTATGGTGCTGCACACCTGTAGTTTCAGCTACTGAGGAGGCTAAGATGGGAGGATTGCTTGAGTGCAGGAATTTGAGACCAGCCTGGGAACATGGTGAAACCACATCTTTTCAACAGATACAGAAAAACTAACCAGGCATGGTGGTGTGCACCTGTAGTCCCAGCTACTCGGGAGGCTGAGGTGGGAGAATCACTTAAGCCCAGAAGTTCAAGTCCAGCCTGGGGAACAGAGAAATTGCTTCTCTTAGAGAAAAAAAAAGAAGAAGGAGGGAAAGGAAGGGAAAGGAAAAGAGAAGAGAAAAGAAAAAAAAGAAAAGAAAAGAATTGGGATAAAGCAGCTGATTCCCCAAATATAAACAATGCCTGAGATCAGGGCAATGTGTAGGAAGGGAAAAACCATCAGATTCTCTAGACTACTTGGGGCATGTTATGATTACACATGCTAATGTTCCTGAACCACCTCTTGGCTATTGCTATTAGGAAATAGTATTTACCTGTGTTCTGATAACCACTTTTCTGTGGAACATAAATTTTCCTTAGAAGTAACTTTAAATAAGAGATGTTTATAAATTATTGTGTCCCTTAGCTAGTCACGGTGGCTTAAGCCTGTAATCCTAGAACTCTGGGAGGCCAAGGTGGAAGGATAACTTGAGTCTTTCCCAGGCTGGTCAGGAGTTCAAGAGCAGCCTGGGTAACATGAAGAAACCTCATCTCTACAAAAAAAAAAAAAAAAAAAAAAAAAATTAGCCAGGTGCAGTGGTGGTGGTGTGTGTTACACAAAGGGCTGGAGCAGGAGGATCATTTGAGCAAAGGAGGTTGAGGCTGAAGTGAACCATGATTGTGCCACAGCATTCCAGCCTGAGTGACAGAGTGAGAACTTATTTCAAAAAATAAGATAAAATAATATATGTGTGTGTGTGTATATATATATATATATATATATATATATATATATATATATATCACTCTATCAATCTATCTATCTATCTATTCTTGTATCTCACCCTACAGACATAAACTGGTAGAAGACAGCAAAGCAAAGGGAATATAGACCTAGAACAATTATTTTAGAGAGACCCAGGGCTGGGGCGCCCCTCAGCCTCATGGAAATCAATCAATAAAACTTGATAGTCTGAGTAAATGTGTATGTGAAGAGTCAAACTGAAGCCAGATCCAGTCAATCCAGGGCTGATGAGGCAAAAATAAATAGGGGCACTAAGAAGTTTCACTTGTTCCAATATCATGCAGCTACTATTGTAAAATGTCTTTGAGGTTGCTACTGCAGAGCTCTCATGAATGGGATTAGTGCCCTTACAAAACAGGCCCCATGATAGCTTGTTTGCCCCTCCCATCATGTGAGGACACAGTAAGAATGTGCTGTCTGTGAACTACGAAGTCATCTTGTATCAGACACTGACCTTCCCAGATCTTTGATCTTAGATTTCCCAGCTTCCAGAACTGTGAGAAATAAATTCCATTGTTTACAAGCCACCCAGTGTAAGCTATTTTGTTATAGCAGCCTAAACAGACTTGGAAAGAAGTCATTCATAAGTGGGCACTTTTGCTGCAAAAACTTTCTGACCTATTTTTTTGAAACACATACCTTCTCAATTTCCCTTGAATCAAACAAGCCTCTGATAAGCCAAGCCTTGTGTAATCACTGGGGTTGGGTTTTGTGAATCTTGGACTTATATCTATATTATATTCTTAGCTCTGGCTGGTATAGAGCAAATCCAGATCTCACTTCCATACACAACAGCAGACAGGGAGTTTAAGTTTCTCATGAGAAACATCTCTTCACAAACAGGGAGGTAAATGACAAGCTTCTTTGTCATTTTCTACTTGGCCAAGTTCATCTAGGTTCTGTTTCATAAACTCAGGCTATCCTTACAAAGCCCCAAATCAGTTTCAGTCTCCCACCTGCCCTGTGTCTGAGTCCATGTACCCTGACCACTTAGGGCTCTAGTATTCAGCCATATAAAACCATTTCTAAAATCTGACACTTTTATAACTTAACTACTTTGATGTTGACCTAACCACAATACCTGTTGACTTTTCTGTTATTGTCTTTAAACATCTCTTCATTATTGTTATTATTATTACATTATTTTGATGCATTATTGGTGGGTACAGGCAAGGTCTATTTGCCCTGCTGCCTGAACAATTATTCAGTACTTTTCCCAATTTATAGCACAGGCTTATAATTTATTTTGTGCATTTTAATGACTGAAACCAATGCCTTTACAAAAAGGCGTTATCTCTATTTTCTATAGATGAACTGCTTCTTTGCTCATTTGTTCATTAGAGCAGTGTTTACAGAAATATTTGTTTATCGCCTCTAATGTGTTAGGCACTGCTGTAGGAGTTGGAAGTTCAGAGATGGATAAGGTGATTAAGAATGTGTTCCTACTTTCAAGAAATTTACAAATTCAATAGCTTAATTATCACTGATCAGAAAGCAGCAGTTAGGGCACAAGGAAGAAGGTATACCTTTATCTGGAGATGAAAGGTGCTAAAGGAAGTCAAGCATAACTGCTGAACTGGAACTTTAGGGACATGCACAGGAGATCAGAGTGACCAGTACTTGGGGCTGAGGAATAGGGAGGTAGACATAACGTGTGAAATTGTGAAGGAGCCTGTAGAAATTGGTGTGCCAGAAGCAGAGTTTCAGGCAAAGCTCAGCGAGAATTGAGATACAGAGCCAGGAACAGTGGCTCACTCCTGTAACCCCAGATATTTGGGTGGCTGAGGCAGGAGAATCCCTTGAGTCCAGGAGTTCAAGGCTTCAATGGAATATGATGGCACCACTGCCTCAGAAGAATCTAGATCTAGATACTGAAACTAACTAGAAACCATACCATAATAGCATTTGGGAACCAAATGCGGGAGGAGGGTGATGCTAATGAAAGAATTTAAGCAGGGAATTTCACAATCAGATTTTGTGTTTTAGAGGAAATCCTTTGCTCCTGTGAGTATTAGACCCACATATCTGATTGTATTTTATATCCTCTTCTAGACCCCCATTAAGCAAAATTTGGAGACGGCTTAACTGGAAGTAGACAAGATGATCAGTAAAGTTTTTGTTTAATCTCCTTCACGTTTCTGTGAACAACTCATAAATTGCAGCCTGCTGATGGAGAATGTGATGCTGGATGAAATCAGGCAGTATTCATGAAGAGTCAGCTATAATCAGGTTATTGCTGGTGCAGGAAGGGATTCAGAAAATTAACACTTTGGTCAACGTTGAATCCTCATTTTAAAATAGAAAAAAAATACAGAATTTGAGTATGGAGTTTACATTTAGGAAACAGAAAAACTGCACATTACCTATTTGGGTCTATGTTGTGGAAGAGAAGGAAGAGACAGAGGCACAACTAAATTTTCTGCAAATTATTCTGCCATAGACTTTCTGATTTATTTTTGCAATTGAGGGGTGATTTTTGTTTCTTAAAGATCCGTATCTCTGACACTTTATAATCGGATAGAATCCCATAGTCTTCCTCTGGAATATTTTTTAGTAATTGATCAGCATATTTAAATTCATGAAAATAACTTGAATGTCATGGCTTGGTATTTGCATTTTTCAATATAATGTGTCATTGGAATGAGACAGCACTTATGAAACTGGTTCTTAGCTTCCAGGCAAGGTAAACATATACTATTAAGAGTGTTTTTTTAAATATAAAGACTAATTTTATTGAAATAAAATCAGAAGTACATTATGCTTATGATAAATTATACTAAATCTATTAGTTGAACATTGAATCGAAATATCCCCTAGCCTGGTTATATTAGCAATGCCTGTTTCTTGTTTGTCCTCAGTGAGATCCAACATACAAAAATATATTTGCATGAGAAAAAAAAACCTGCAGTAAGTCAAAAGGAAGATGTCAGAAAGAAAAATATATATATATCACTTATCTCTCCAACCTCCTTATGCTCTATTCTTCAAAGTCTCAGCTAGGGAAATAAACAGGTTTAGGTGGAGTTTGCCTCTTGCAACACCTTAAACTACTATACATTAGTCGAGCTACAAAAGAGAGTGAGAAACAAGAAAGGAAACATGTTTCCTGAGAAAGTATCTGTTTAGAAGTGATTGACAATACACCGATTGCTAGATTTTTCGTACTTCTTGACAATCCACAGATATTTCTTCACACTTCTTGCAGAAGCCAACCTGCAAAGCTGCTGCACTTCATTTTGTGTTTCATTTGCCATCCAGCTGAGTGAGACAACACTTAGGGGAGCCTACTGACACTGAAGTTGCTGAGAAACAAAGTGCTCTTAAAAACTGACATTTCCCCAAATAAGGCATTCATGCAGCCAACAAACATATGAAAAAAAGCTCATCATCACTGGTCATTAGAGAAATGCAAATCAAAACCACAATGAGATGCCATCTCACACCAGTTAGAATGGCAATCATTAAAAAGTCAGGAAATAACAGATGCTGGAGAGGATGTGGAGAAATAAGAATGCCTTTACACTGTTGGTAGGAGTGTAAATTAGTTCAACCATTATGGAACCATTTGAACCAGCAATTCAATTACTGGGTATATACCCAAAGGATTATAAATCACTCTACTATGAAGACACACGCACACGTATGTTAATTGCAGCGCTGTTCACAATAGCAAAGACTTGGAACCAACCCAAAGGCCCATCAACGATAGACTGGATAAAGAAAATGTGGCACATATACACCATGGAATACTATGCATTCATTAAAAAGGATGAGTTTATGTCTTTTTCAGGGACACGAATGAAGCTGGAAACCATCATTCTCAGCAAACAAACACAAGAACAGAAAAACAAACACTGCATGTTGTTATTCATAAGTGGAAGTTGAACAAGGAGAACACATGGATACAGGAAAAAGAATATCACACACCAGGGCCTGTCTGGGGGCTGAGGGGATAGGGGAGAGATAGCATTAGGAGAAATACCTAAGGTAGATGATGGATTGATGGGTGCAGCAAACCACCGTGGCAAATGTATACCTATGTAATAAACCTTCACATTCTCAGAATTTAAAATATAATAATTTTAAAAAAGGTATAAATGAAAAAAATTGCTGTATGTGGTGGGCCTATCTGCTTTAAAATTAGATTCTACACACATTGGATTGTATTACTGATTGGTGAGATGGTGATTATTTTGGCGATTTGTAAGAATTCCAAGAAATATTCAACTCTAATTTTTTAAGTTAATTGACTTCATTTTTTAGAGAAATTTTAAATTCACAGCAAAACTGAGTGGAAAGTTTAGAGTTCTTATATATACCCTGTCCCCATATATGCATGTTATGAAGTAATCATGCAATGTTTGTTAATCATTTAATATCTGTTATCCTTGTTTTCCTGAGATTGTAAGTTTATTGATTAGAAACATTAAGCCTTGCGCTTTAGCCTTTCCCATAAGAGGGTTGAGTCCAGTGCATGTCGGTTGACTGGTCAGGATGCCAGGCCTGTCCAGTTCCTTGAGACCGAGTCATACGTTGAGATGCCTATCACATAACTCAGCCTGATGCAGTGGAAATGGCACTAACTTTGAAATCATACATACTTAGGCTTGAATTCTTCCTTTTAAATTTATTAACAACTACATTTTATCTTCAGCATCTCCTTATGCTTCTTGTAAAATAAGCAAAATATTACTACATTTCTTGATTGTTAGAAGGGGATGTGCCTTCTGAGAATGGGCATGTGATATACCTAGTACAGACTTTGGCCAGTAACTTAGCAAACATTATCCTTCTGCTATTATTCTCTCCCACCCGTAACTCAACGTAAGATTAGATTTGTATCAGTTGTCTACCAGAATTGAAGTACTTCCATTTTGCTTGAGTATTCAATTTAAATATATAAATATATAAGTTGATAGTATCTATCTATGAAGCTAGGAGAAAAAAAAAGATTGCTAAAGAGAGATCATAGGTAAAGTAGAAATAAAAAAATAGAAAGTAGAAATTCAGGAGTCATATGATGAGCATGTTCCTAGATGCTCTAAAAGGAATTTCTTAGTAGAATCACAGACCTCAATAGTTTTACTGCATTTCGACTTGTGTACGCAAATACTGGACATCTGAAATCATTATGCAAATATATACAAATAGTACACAAATACAGTTCTCACATTCACACCAAAAAAATTCTCAACCTTAGCAAGAACCTGGTAATAACTCCATACTAGATTCAGTTGTTAAAAATATCTCCAGTTTTAAGGTTATTGGTTTAGAGAAAATAGTAGGCATCAGGAGACCTGGGCTCTTATTCTGACCTCTGTCATCTTATCTTAGCTTGAGTAAGGCACTTAGCATTTGAGGAAACTATTATTTGGGCATTAGCAGAAATCACAGAGTTGTTCTAAGCATCAGGTGTAAAGAACAGAACCACTGAACAAAGATTATTAAGCATAGAATACCAGGGGTAGTTACCAATAGCTTGCTTTACATTACAGAAATGTATACACTCTAAGAAGTGAAGAAAGGACAAAATAGGGAAGAAATAGAGGACAAAAGGGGACTAAAAGGGATCAAAGCAGTCTTCTTTACTATAATAAGAATTCCAAGAGGAATGATTTTAGAGAAGGCACAGTGTAAACTAACTCCAATTAGATCACAGCAGCTGAACAGGATTGTTTACACAAAGACATTTTTTACCCTGGTTTTTGATGAAAAGGGGATTGGGTAGTTTCATTGTGAAATTAGGTTTGCTTTTAAGAACAATAAATTTATGAAATAGGCTACAAACATGTCTTGGGAAGCCAGACATTGTAATGGTTGCTGATTAAATACACTCAGTGACTTACCATTTGAGACAATTTCCCTCGGTAGGGAAAGGAATAATGTCACAGAAAAGACATTGAGGAAGCAGAAGGGATTGACGGGAACAGAATGATAAATGGGAAAGGAGGTTATATTAGTTTTGAGAGCTAGAAAAACTGAGATTACAACAGTTGAAGAAAAGACATTGAAGAGCAGAGATATGATTGAAGCTTTAAAGATGTTAAAAAGGATAGTAAAGTTCAATATAGATAAGCTCTGTGAACGATAATGACAAACACTGAAATTTAAGGACACATTCTAAAAATAACCGTAGATAGAAGGATATTACTTTTTCAGTTGTTCAGTAAGGCCCTGCATATTCTGTCCACTTCTAAATTATCTTTATTTTGTTGAGCAATCATAGCACAGGAAGGCGTGGAGCCAAAGACATTATGCATCATTGCAAAGAAGATGGGGACTCAAACCAGAATTAAAATCGCAATTCATAAAATGTTCCTGAGGCTGCACATTTATTTCTTCAGGGACCTCTGGTAGAAACATGAGTAATACGGGGATTTGTTTAAAAGTCCTATGAACTTTGTTTCTCCAGGGAGCTTTTGTTCTTGCTTTGGCCATGAGTAGTACCATCCTGGGATTACTTCTCGGTTCATTTATTATCTTGGGGAGTTCAAACTCATGCATGGGATTGGTGTAAATTAAAATTGCAAATGCCATGAGGGCATATTCATGGCAAGAGTCTCACACACTTTTTAGTTTGTTTATTTGTTTCCTACCCAGTCTAGTCATCTTTATTATTTTTTTGGCAGTGAACAAATTTTTTCAAGTCGACCCTTTTATTGAGGATGTCACTTTTTATGGGCTCTGATGTTATACCAGTACCTCATTCCCAACTCTCTCCTGTCCATTGCTCAAAGCCTAGTCTGATGTTAAATGTTGCTTATGTGCCTCAGGTTGTCAACGCTCTCTTTCTCTTTCTTTTTTGTCCCTGGGGAGGTACCTTACTTTCTAGCAGTTTAGAATCTTATTTGAAGAATGTTCAAGATATTTTATTCAGTATTTCTGGATTTGTTAAGCACTCTTCCATATTGCTTGAAAACACAAGCTATTGAAACCCTGTAATCTCTCTTTCAGTGAATAAAATAAATAATAGGATAACATTGGTGCTTTTACTCAACTATGTAGATTGGCAATGGTGGAAAATCCACAAATGTCATTTCCCCAAATATACATTCTTAGGACTGGAAAAAAAACACATTCTTGTAGTCACTCTAGGAATTTTCTTGGAGAAGGGAAGCCCTCTTTTCTTCTGTACCCTGATCTATGTACATTCATTTTCCATTGTTCTAATCATGGGGAGTTACTGTGCATCTTGATGGGTCTCTTTCTTCTGTTCCTCTAGACTTAGTCACTCATCTCCTGATCATCGAATTCATGGTTGACTAAGAAATCCAAAAGGATATGTCCCTAAAGAATTTCATTCCAGCGTTCCTCCTACGGATCCGCTACAGTCCTCCAGAAAGTCACTGGTAGGGTGTCTTTATCTTTATCCCACCTAACCTAGCCATTAGTGCCTTCTGGTAAGAAATGTCAAATAATTGTCACATGTAGATAAGACCTAATTGTCGCCAAAACTAACCCAATCTCTCCTACTTCTATCACCTCTAGTCCTTTCAGAAAGGTCCCTGAAACTCAGCCCCCATTACCTTCTGTAGATTGTGCTCTAGGTGACAATATGTCTCAGTTGGCCTGGAAAAATCCAAGCTTTTGTCTACGGTCTGGACATAATTATTAAAGTGATTTCTTCCATATTCGAAAAAGAACTGGTATAGAAAACAGATAAAATGCTTACTCTAGGCTCTAGTCTAGTTCATGTGCAAAGCCTGACTAAGAAAGTGGTATACCTGTTTCTCTACCATTGAGTGAGACTTGGAATGAAGCCATGGTCCTTTAAACGTAATGTGACCCAGCGTGTGTGCTGAGTTTCTCCAATTCACTCCACCTAACCAATTCTTCTTTGCCTTGGAAACCTCATCTGAGAGACCACAGCAATTCCCAGATTTTTGTGTAGCTTCCAATCATGGCTTTCCACGTCCACATCCTGTGCTGGGTACGTTCACAGAATTGAATTCTCACTTTGATTCTTAACTTTTATGGGCCATAAAACTGGCCCAGCATTTCAAGTCTTCTTCAGTCCTATAAGTTGATTCTCAACCACAGCTAATGCCTCTCTTCCTGGGAAACATTCTAATCCATAACTTGGCTGCAAAAGAAAAATATCAATTCAATCTCTCCTTCATCCCTGACTTTCACACTGAACCTCTATTTGAAATCACTCAGTATTATTTGCAGAATCTAGTCTACTGGAGGTATTCATTGCCCGGATCATGCCCAGGTTGATTTATTTCCAGTGGATTTCTCCTCAAACCATAGTCTTACCCCAGAGCTGCGCTGCTGAGATTTCTCAGCCTAACATTTTATTTACTATCTTTTTTTTTCTTCTTTTTTTTTTTTTTGGCTGCCAGCCCTATGCAGTCAATGATTCACCTTGTCAAACATTACCTTGCCTGAATTTCAATAGTATTTAATCTGAGAATACATCTACAAACCAATATGAAGGTGAAAACATATTAGGCCTTTAATTTAGTCACAAGAGAGTTTTGAAAAGATTGCTTTTTGCCTTTTTGGTGTGCAACTATTTGTAGTTAACAGCTCTTGTTTTCATAACAAGTAATTATTTAAATTCAATGTGGTTTTAAAAACATAATACATATCCCAAAATTTCTGTTGTAGCTCTACTGTGTGGCCCTGTGTTAGGCTCAGTGAGATAAAGGAATAAGCATGGCACATACCCTGTTCCCTGAAGGGTCCAGTCTGGTAGGGAAACTTACTAGTTTAATGTATTTTGCATATGTAAGGATGATCTTGTGTGCCTGTAGAACAGATGCAGAGATGGATAAGAAAAAAATCTATCTGCCCAAGATTCTAACCATAATGAAAGGAACCACATATAAGGTTAAGAAAAAAAAAAATCACACTTTGTTTAATAGATTAACACTATGCATCTCTTTTATGTGGATTAGCAGGGGAAAGAGAACCACAAAGCATAAATACTCTGTGACTGCCGATATCAAATACCGTTAAGGGGGCAGTACAACAGTTAACGTCTAACTTAATAGAATGACAACTCTTCCTGAATAAATCTATAAATTTAACTGAAGGTTTTGAACGTACAGATTTTAAAGGAGGCTTCTTTTCCTTGCTTTCCTATTTTACATGGCTGAAAGGAGAATACCTTTTCTTAGGTTTTGGGAGATTTTGATTTTATCTTAAAATTAGAGGTCTTTTTAGTTGGCATAGTGAAAAGAGAATGGGTCACAGAGTTTGAAAAGTTGGGAATTTATTCCCAGTTCTGTGACTTGAACTTCACAAACTACTCAAAAAAAAGGCCAAATGTAATGCCCCTAGCCCTTCATATGCTTAGCTCTTTGATGAGTATTGGGTTTCCTTATCCTCCCATTCTGTTAACCTTACTCCTTCTTCCTTTCAAACATTGTTCTTACTAGTTTTCCAAAACATAAAACAAAATGAAAAATCTTCTCTCCACCTATTCAGTCCTTAATCACTTTTCAAGGGCCAGCTCACAAAGTATGTCTTATGAATGTTTTAAAAGGATTTCATTAAAACCAATACTGCATACTGACTTAGGAAACATTTGTTTGCTGTTTTACAGGCTTTGTGAGGGCCCAATAGGGATGTTTGTGGAGGGGAGAAATATTACCCCAATTCAGCTTTACATGAACTTGGGAAGAACTATCCTACCTCCTGAAATGCTATACAGTCTATTAGTTTACTCTTGCTTTTTTCATTCATAAAATTGCCAGATTCTTTTTTTCTTTTTCTTTTTCTTGAGAGGGAGTCTTGCTCTGTAGGCCACTATGAAGTGCAGTGGCACAATCTTGGCTCACTGCAACCTCTGCCTCCTGGATCCTGATTCAAGCAATTTTCCTGCCTCAGCCTCCTGAGTAGCTGGGATTACAGGCATACAGCACAATTCCCAGCTAATTTTTGTTGTTGTAGCTGTATTTTTAGTAAAGACAGGGTTTCACCATGTTGGTTAGGCTGGTCTTGAACTCCTGACCTCGTGATCTGCCTGCCTCGGCCTCCCAAAGTGCTGGGATTACAGGCATGAACCACCAAAGCGTGCAGTGTTATCCAACAGTTTATTAAAGGTAGTTCTTTAAATCTTATGTACTCTCTGAGTCTTCCTAGATTAATGAGAATTTTCCATTAAAAAAAAAATCTATAAACCAGGACTTTGCATCTTCCAAATTTCTCCTTTCTTACCTCACAGTCCTAAAATTGACTTTATTTTAATCTTAAGTACAAAGGGAAGGCAATTAAAATAAATAAGAAGCGAATGGGCAACTTTGGAAACAAAATTACAGAATGACAGCCAAATAGAGCAGTTTTAGAACAAAGAATGTGTATAACACTTGTAAGTGTCAGAATTTCCTTGGAAGACACAAAGTAGAAATGTTTGGTTACTTAACAAAAAATCACTAAGTTGGCAGAGTTTATTTTCTTCATGCTTCTGTTCTTCTCTCTCAATAAGCAGTAATTATTCTTCAAATGGCTTTATTATTTTTATGTTAATAAATTTTTTGTTGATGATCACTAATAGAATTTAATGTACATAAGTAGCTCCAGGAAATAGTCTGCCTTATTACATGTGTTTAGCTAAATGAAATCTCTTCAATTGATACCACCTTTTTTTGGCATCCATTGTAGACTTATCTGATGATGAATCCAGAAACTCACTAAGATCATAGGGAAGTTATTTCTCAATTTAAATCTATCTCTCTCACACCATTTTTTTAATAGGATGTATTTAATTGCCATTTACATAGATATTCCCATGTGACAACAACACAGATTATCCAGTTCTGCCATTCAAGAAATAATTGTTAAGATAAAGCAAGCAACGATTACCTTGCAGCAAAATAAAGCAATATCTCTGTCAATTATGAGGCTGATTTTCAATAGCGTACTTGTCAAAATTCAGTAATTAGAAGAGTGATCATGTAAGAGCATTATAATATATATTACAATATTAAAAAACAGAGGGTATGGTACATAAAATAGAGTACCATAGGATATGTAAAATTTAATTTTACAGAGGATATGTAAAATATAATTTACATTAACAAAACATATTCTTAGAGATGTTAAAACAAGGCTACATCTCCAAGAAGACACGAGGAGAGGTTAAAAATTAGATAAAGAATAGTCAATCTAACCCAGAGAGATACACGGTATGGAGAGAGTTGGGTCAGTCTACAATGATGAGATATGACAGAGTTAAGGAGAAATCTGCTGTGATCAGTTGCAAGAATGTCCCCATGGTAACCCCTGAAATATGCCTTCAGCATCTTGTGGACTAACACAGGGTACATTCCTAGCGAGAAATCGGAGGATATACCTTTCAGTATTTTAAAAATCAGACTTACGGCCAGGTACAGTGGCTCATGCCTGTAATCCCAGTACTTTGAGAGGCCAAGATCAGGAGTTCGACCAGCTTTGCCAACATGGTAAAACTCCATCTCTATAAAAAATAGAAAAAATTTAGCTGGACGTAGTGCCATGTGCCTGTAATCATAAGTACTCTGAGGCTGAGGTGAGAGGATCGCTTGAATTGGGAGGGAGACACTGCAGTGAGCGGAGATCACAACACTGCGCTCCAGCCTGGGTGTGAGAGCAAGACTCTGTCTCAAAAAATAAATAAAAAATAAAATAAAAATCAGGCTTAGGAATTAGGTGAATTTCTAACGTCACTGTAGAATCTGTGGCAGATGCTATTAGTGCACACCAAGTATCCATCCATGTGCTTCTCCAGCTTTCCTTGAGGTGAGGATGCATGTGACTGGATTGATGACAATGGATTTCGTGTGGGTGATGTGGCCACAGACCAGTCTGGCCCTTTATTCACATGGTCTTTCAGGTTTTTCCTTCCATGTGTGGTGATCTTAAGGTCACATTCCTCAGACGGCACAGCCACAAGATGGAGAAGAGCCACTCACATTGGACTTGCATGATTGAGAAATTATTAATTTGTTATGCTGGTGAAATTTTAGTATTTATTTTCTTCCACAGAATTGCTTATTCTACTCTGACTGAAACATAAACCAATACCATAGGTGGCTGCTGTTGTATCTGTTGTATCCACAACCTACAATAGCTGACATTATTTCAGGGACTGAGTCGGGGGTGGGTAAGAAAAGTGATATAAAAGACAGAGAAAATAATGAATGTTTCATGAAAAGCCAAAACACTGGTAACGTTCTTTCTTGCAATTACTTGGGAGGCAGATCACAGGGGAATAAATGTCAATTGCCATTGAGGTTTAGTGGCTTATTTGTTACTACAGCATAGATGAGCCTAATCTGGCTAATTCATAGCTACTTAGCTGCTCCCCAGTTTATCCACGTTTTTCAAGGTCTTCACTTTTTTTTTGACAGAGAACAGAGGTTTTCATTATATAAGCGGTTAAAGCACCTAACCTTCCACATTGAAGTACTCAAATAATAAAATGCATTCATGGCTCACTCAGTATTTTTTCTAAAATATTTGCTATCTCCATGACTCTGCTAACTATTGTGCAGAAGATAAAGAGTCTGCCCTCAAGCAGGATATCTGAATAGCTTTAGAACACCTAATATTATGAAATAACTAAAACAGAATTAATCATGGGTCACAAATGGAGCAGTACACGTAAAGTGCTCTCAAAAGCAGAGAAGGAAGAAGTTATTTTTAGGTGGAATTCAGGAACGCCTTTATTGAAGAAGGATCATTTTAAGTGGCCTTGCATGTAATTGCCAGAGAGTTAAGGAGACAGTTACTGGTGGGGTGGAAAGAAAGCACTGCAGGTAAGAATTGCATCCAGTACTATCCAATAACATGCACGAGTGACTGGTTTCATTTATCCTCCTAGTTTAAATGTGGGAAGAGGATAAAGGACAAAAGAAGATAAGGCTATTACTATTATTCACTCAATCCAAAAGTTTTCTCTCAATTATCTGATTTCATGGTGAAATAATTTCTATTTATATGCTAAATCATACAACTGAGCACTAATCATATATAGTCTTTTTTTTCTCCTTCTGAAAAGACTAGAAACTCAATAATAAGGGTCATATTTTATTGAACTTTATAAAATTCAATAACTTACTGGGCACATGACAGGTATTTGGATTGGTCTGACTGACAGTATTTTACAAGTGGTTTTGGAGTTTACTGTTATCCTATGCTCTTAGTGACCAGGAAACAAGATCTTGACCTCAACTAAGAACATGTCACAATCCTGCCAAGACTGATTGGATTCAATGGATTTATGGAGAAAGTGATCAGCCTTCTGCTAGAAAAACCAGAGTGATGGCAAGAGCTAAACAAAGGAATAATAAAACAAACATGTATTTATTTTGTCATTAATATTACTTGATTAAAAACTAACGTGATAGAAAATCAGTGTGTATATGTCTTATATATACATAGTTGTGTTTGTGTATATATGTTTATATATGTATACATGTGCACATGTACACATATATCTCTTAGCAACAGTTCTACAAAACTCAATCATTATACCTTGGGAGATTGCTTTTAGGTCACTAGTAAGAGGGGAAGCACCCCATGTGTCATCAAAATTTCTTGCCTGTAACTTTCGTAGGACAAAAAGAGGGTTTGTGATTTTGATCATATCAATTCTTGTCTTTCTGTTGCCCTGACTATAGGTATGATTTATTGTGTGTTTATCATGTGTCAGGCTTTGGGATATGCAGCATCTTTATGTCATCCTCAGAGTAGCACAATGAGATATGTAACAGTGGTAACATTTGCTGATGTGAAAACTGAGGCTTAGAGACATCAACTGGCAGCATTAAGAGGCAATCTTGGAGGTACCTGACTCTTAAGAACACACTGCAATCAAAATTCAGTGCCCAAAATTATGATGTCACAGAATATTCCTTGTTAGCACATACTTTCCACCTGTATGTTTGGAAAAGAAAGAACACACTGATTTTGAGCTGTCTCTATTTATTTATTTAATTTTGGTCTGATTGCTAAAGATTTTTTTTGTATTCAAAAGAAATAATTTAATGAGATAAAATGATATTTCCTAAGAAAAAGATATCAGCTGAAATCTGGGAAACATTTGAATCATTTAATTGAAAATGATTGACATTTTCAAACAAATGAGTATTTTTTTTGCTTGATCAATTTAGTTTTTTTTTTTTTTTTAAAAAAGAATTAACTTATATTGATTGTATAATCACAACCCTTACATCCTAAATTATTTCTTCCACAGAACTGCAATCTAAGGTTTCCTTTAGGGGACTTCATATTATGTAGCCAATATGATATTTTTACAAAATATATAAAAATATGCCAAACGAAAATGCCATAGAGAAATCTAGTTAAATGAGTAGAATGCCAATATTTTAATCCATAAGTCTAAGAAAACAAATTTTTACTTGGCTCCACAACTTTGAATGTATGAATTTTAGTTACTTAATCAGAATCAGAATATCATATTTCTCAAAATTATAAATCATTGTGTGTCTCTGTATACACAGAGACACATACACACATATTTAGTTACATTTTTTCAAATGGCAAGTATTCTTATTCAAAGTATAAACATTTAAAATACTTAACATTTTTCTTTAGAAAATAGAAATATGCTTAGGTAGACTTGACTCGTGTCCCCATTTTTGGCATGGGGTCTATAGACATAGCATTTCAGAACTCCTCTACATTACTACCTGTTTATCCATTCATCTAGTCATACTTGCATTCAAATATAACTTTGATTTTAAATATCTGTTTGGGCTACTAGATACTCTGTAAATAGGAAAAAAAAATTTGATCATTTACTTTAAATTATATTTGAAGGCTCTTACTATTTTTATGAAATATTTTACAGCAATCCAAAATAGTCATGCTAAGTTAAAGGTAATTTATTGTTAGGACTGTATACCTAAAACAAAGTTACTCCTTAGGCAGAATTAGAGTTCAACGGGAAAAATAATATTAAATATTGTTAGATACGATTTCTATTATAATTAATAAGCTATAAATTTAAGTAGTATGAGACAGAGCACCTTGAAATATCTTTTATAGCCTCTTTGGTCAAAAGGAGGTTCTTTTGCCATGGTAATATTGGGTGATGCAGCTCACACTTGTTTTTAATCTGAAAAAGATCTAAGAAAAGTATAGTCTATTTAAGAACATACTTTTGTGTAATAAGTTTAATTTTGAAATAAAAGTTATTTCAAGATACTCTATGAACAGCATTGAGTATTTCATAACTTAGGACTAACCTAGCTTTGGAAGGTGAAAATAAATGGAAAATAATTCATCAAAAACAAATTTAAGCAAAGATGCCACTCATTTAAATGTGTGCAAACATGGTTCTTAAATAATTAAAATATTGAGAAGACAGAAATATATTAAGTATATGTTTTTAAAAAAGAGGGAGAAGAGAGGTTTGGACAGAGAGCACCAACAATATGACCTCTTATTTTTTGCCTTGGTCATATATATGTATAAATTAAAGAGAGAGAATGAGAAGAACAAACCTTTTCTAGACACATAACCAGCCTTTTTTTAGTTTTTCTTTTGATAAACTATTTGAAGTACGAATGTGGTACTGTATTTCAGTCAAATTGTCCTCTGCAACTTAATCTCCAATCCCATTAAATAGAATTTTGATCTCTCCTTTCGATGAGCTTAAGATTTTGCAAATTATGTGCAGAATATCCATTTATATGTTATGTCTTTATTGCTCATGCTTTCTGCAAACCCAGCCTTTCCAAATGATCTTCTGTGCTGAAACACCTCGGACTGAGTCTTGGCTAGGGACACTCCATGCTTGTAATTAAAACTTGGATAACTCTTCTTTGCCATAAAAGATAAACATGTTTTCTGAAAATTGGATCACAGATATTTGCTTTCCAAAGCCTATATTTCTGAGTTGGCCCTAAGTTAAGAAACACCCAAGGCTAATTTTCAATTTGGTGGTTCTGTTCATAAATGTGAAATACTGGACAGCTAGATATTTGAACTGTTTCTCATTCCAAAAATATATTACAAATATCCCTTATGGTGAAATATGGGACACAAATGCAGAAACCTAGTACAAAAAAAAAAATTCTCTAAAGTTATGTTCTATTGAAAAACTTTTAGTATAAAAAGTTGAAAAGGCAGAGACAATGGAGTGTTATAATTACAACATTAATACATTTTATTTTCCCCATATCTTTCTACTACCACATAAAAATGCCTTTATTGCACCATCACCTATTTTTTAATTCAACATTTCTGATGTTCTTTGAAAACGTAGTCAAAAAAAAAATCTGCATGATGTCTAAATATTCTACTGCAGACTGAAAATTAACATTCCTTAAAATCTATGCAAAGTGCCAAACACTAAACAGGTGGCTTGAGCACTGTTAGTTATTGAACTTCTTTAGTGATAAACTAATGATAAATTTAAAAATGACTCGCCAATTTGGTTGATGCAATCTAAAGAGCTAATGCTCATATCAATTGCCTCTTTAATTTGACAAGTTGAGTGAGTTACTGTTTAATACAGTAAAAGTTATTGTTAGGCCTGAAAAAGAAACCATGTAAAAATTTTTCTATGTATATGGTAGATGTATAGAAAAATATTCTCTAGACTGAAGAAACTGACAAAACAGAACAGTGGTTTTAAAAAATAAGAAGGTGTTATATCTGCTTCGATTTGAAAATTTTGTTAAACAGTTCTTATGAACCTACTGTGTGCCAGGCAGTATGCGTGCTGGGTGTAACGGGGAGGAGAGAAGGCACATTCACATACATGCAAGTGTGTCTAAATGGAAAGCGGAAGTTAAGAGACTACAAGTTTTTACAATAAGTGAGTAAACAGAATGTGACATTTTGTTGGATCTTGAAATGTGAATAGAAATTTTCTGACTAAAAGAAAGAAAAGAAAATAATCCAGGCAAGAGAAAAACATGAAGGAACAGCACAGAGGATGGGAAACGTGTAATATTTGAATAGCTGGGAAAAGTACAGCAGGTTGACTGAATCTCAGTGTAAATGGGATAAACAAATGGGAAACAGCATGAGAGAGGTGCTCGATGGCCCCATTTTGAGAGCGATCAATACCATATTAGGCAGTTTGGCATTATCTTCTGGGCAATAACAGGGGAACTTACATAGTCGTACCAGCCTTTATTAGGAAAATTCTCATGGGACTGTGAAAATTAAATGAGAGGTAGGAGAGACCTACCTACCTAGAGTGCAGAGACCATAAAGGAGGCATTTTCTGTAATCAGCCCAGGAGAGGACAGCAGTAAAGACAGAGGACAGGAGTCAGTAGGCTGAGAGCAGCAGGGATTAGAGGAAAGTGGGTGGATTCAAGACAAACTGCAGCAGCGGCTTGAATGCAACTTGATTGCATAGACGTGGAAGTGGAAAAGGAAGAAAAAGGGATGATAATGGATTCTGAAATGGATGTTCTCCAAAGGAAATGCATAGTTACCATTTCAATACTTTTAATCAGTTTTGGAAAACATTGTGTAAAATGTCAACTATTTTAGAAACCTTGAAAAAATAGTAATTGTAGAGGAAGTAAAATATATTCCCCTATTTAAGAAGACACATATCTTGACTTCTGTCCTTCTCTTTTAAGAACATCCGGCCGGGCAGGATGGCTCATGCATGCAATCCCAGCACTTTGAGAGGCCTAGGCGGGCGGATAACCTGAGGTCAGGAGTGCAAGACCAGCCCAGCCAACATGGTGAAACCCCATCTCTACTAAAAAATACAAAAAAATTAGCTGAGTGTAGTGGCAGGTTCCTGCAGTCTCAGTTATTTGGGAGGCTGAGGCAGGAGAATCATCTGAACCTGGAAAGCAGACATTGTAGTGAGCCAAAATCATGCTATTGCACTGCAACCTGGACAACGAGAACGAGACTGCATCTCAAAAACAGACAAATAAACAAACAACAACAAACAAAAAAAGTCCTGTGTCCCTTTGTAAATATCTAACTCATTAATAACTAGCTTATTTTTATAGAATACCTTAGATTATTATTTTCCCTTGAATTCACTTTATTTTCCTCTGTTGCGTGAGCTTTTCTATACCCTGGATTGTTTATTCATATTGAATATCTCTCAAAAAAAAAATCAGATAAATTGCTTTCTTCTCCCTATTTGCTGAGTCTGCCTCCCCCAACCTGCTTAGCTGCATCCCAGTGCATGTGCACCTGCCTGCTTGGACACTTCAATGACTAACTTCTCTGTGAATACATCAATAGTTTCATTGCCTTCAGGCTGCTTCTATGTCTTTTAACTCTTGAACCTTCTGGTGTGTTTTAGCTTACCAGACAGCACATGCAGCTTTGTACTGTGTTGTTTTATGTATTCATTTATTGCACAAAATTTCCTTGAGTGCCTTGTTCACAGAAGGCACTATTCAGGAATTTTATGTATAAAGATGTCTCCATCTAAACTATAAGATCTTCATATAATTCATCTTTGTAGTTCTACCGCAAGCTTATTAGTAGACTCTGAATAAACATTAACTTCATATTTGTGTGCGTGTATAAATATGTTGCATGTTTATATAATTCATCTTTGTTGTTCTTTATATAATTCATATCTTCATGTAATTCATCTTTGTAGTTCTACCACAAGCATATTAGTAGACTCTGGATAAACGTTAACTTCATATTTGTGTGCATATGTAAATACGTTGTGTGTCTATGTATATATTAATGCATCTATGTTTCTATATCTAACAATGATGAAAAAAGTGCTAATAAAATGATGATTCGAGTGTTATGTTGAATTTTGTAATTGAATATAAAATTATGTTCTGTCCTTCTTACACTGAAGTTTTTCATATGCTTAGCCTTTTGAGAACATCTACCCATTATCAGAGGATGAAACTTGCATTGTTCTCCATGTTTTCTCTCCTTCGTCTCTGAAAGAACTGTTTATATTATATGCCTCTCTTTTTTTCAGAAATAGCATGTAGGCAGTGAAATGTCAAAGTAAATGGAAGAAGAAAATTTCATTTTACTTTGACAGCAACAACAACAAAATGAATAAATAAATAAAAGCAATTTTTCTACAAAACAAGAAAAACAAAGCCACTGTACTGTGAATAAAAATCTGCTTTCTCTTATTGTAAAAAAAAGAAAATTGTGAAATTCAAGATAAAATATTTTGCTCATATCTGAAAACACTATTGCTGGGGAGTTGGGGAAGAAATGTGAGTGTTTTGACCTTTGCAAGGCAGAAAGGCTCACCAGGAAGTAAGAATGTTGAGTGTCTGAATCCTCACAAAACGGTCAGTTGTACTTGATCTACCTCCCTCACCTTTCTCTACTATACTCCACTACACGGGCTAAATAGGTAGGCATCTTTTTTTTTTGAGATGGAGTTTCACTCTGTCACCCAGGCTGGAGTGCAGTGATGCAATCTTCACTCACTGCAACTTGCGCCACCCAGTTTCAAGTGATTCTCCTGCCTCAGTCTCCTGAGTAGCTGGGATTTCAGGTGCATGCCACCACGCCCAGCTAATTTTTGTAATTTTAGTAGAGATGGGGTTTCACCATGTTGGTCAGGCTGGTCTCGAACTCCTGACCTCGTGATCCACCCGCCTCGGCCTCCCAAAGTGCTGGGATTACAGGTGTGAGCCACCGCTCCTGGGGAGGCATCTTTTATGAGAAAAACCTTCTTCTATGCTGAGAGACTTTAATGGATTAAACACTTGCACATGCACACACGCATGCACACACACACATACAAAGCAAGTAATAATAAACCCAAAAAGTGGTTCAAAGGGAATATTAGGAGTCCAGGTATATACTATAAATATATACAGCATATTTGCCAGATATAGACAATTATTAAGTAGTTGATGACTTATGGCCATAATTAGATACTAAGCTGCAGCTATGGTCTTGTTCCCATGAGCCATGGTCAACAAGTTAGTACCCCAGTTTTTTCAGTGCATCCATAGACAAACCAGTATCTACAGTTGTTTTTCTCCTACATAGAGCTTCAGTAATTGGAACATGACTGAATAATTTCCCAAAAAACATCTCCTATTACCTGACTGGCATTGATTATGGTTAGAGTGGTCTGAATCTACAAGAATAATTATTACACATCTCTCTAGATTACCACATCCCAATCACTTTCAATTTGAGGAGCACCGCTTAAAGTCTCCATATTCAGAGTCAAAATAGTATCTGCAAATTCCCATAAGAGAACTTTATATCCTTTTCTCCCCAAGCAGGTCACAGGAACTAGAAATCACCTGCATCCCCAAACAAACCATAAAACCTAGAAAAATCACTCACTGACATTCACCACCTCCCATATTCTCATGTGACAGATGTGCTTCCTGATACCCAGGAGGAATGAATGGCTTACAGAAACACAGAGAAGAATCTGGCCTTGAGAAGTCCTCTCCAGTTCATCAGCATTAGATCATACTCCTGTTATCCAATTGTGGTTCTCTACAACTATCCACTTCTTTTGTCAGACTTAGAAATAAAAATAGTTTTCTCTGGTCCTTTGCCACTTTATTTCTGAAAGTTTCCATGCCACATGAAGTTTTAATAAATAAACTTTTTATGCTTTTATTTTGCCAATCTATCTTTTGGTTTAGAGGTGTCAGCCATGACTTTTGCCATGGGTCCACGGGTGAGGAAAAGGTATTACTATTTCTCCTCCACCATACTTTTACATATTTAGAGATAGAAATAATTCTATTTTAACATTTCACCTGCCCATGAAAAGCTCTGAAACATCATGTTTTAATGAAGGAACTAAATAAATTGCTCCCATTATATGTAATTATGAAAACTATTATTTTGTTATTTAGAGTCTCCTGATTTATTTTTGTTCTTTGCTTAGTTACCCAGGGCATATATTTTATTCTATACATTACATATGCTGCAAAATGCTAGACAGCAGATACTTTTTCATTGGAAAGGTTTTTCTTTTTATCAAAACAGAATTTTGAGCCGCTCATTTCCAGATGCTATGTTATCTGCCTTTGAGTTTGTCAGAATCATTGTAGCAATTGGAATGTGGTTTATACCCCACTCTTTCTGGCAAAAAGAGTAACTTCTAATTTTAATTTGAAAATAGCTTTGTAGAAAACAGAAACACCATGATAATTTCTTTGTCACATCATTAATCATCTCCCTTCCTCACCAGCAAAAGCTGATCACAATTTTACTGATTTCACTTTATTATAACCTCTGTTATTTAGGCTATAGAGTGTCACATGCATACTGTTCATATTAGCCACGCAATATTTCAAGATCACTGAGTTGAATATATGTCCCATCAGACTCATCCCACATTAAATGATATTAAATAGCATACATATCTTTATCTCAAATTCTGGGTCTGTATTTAAAGTGGGGTGAACATAAAATTCATAGAGTGCTTCAATGAATCATTATTTTAGTGTATATATAATTCAGCATCCTTTCAGTTTATGTCTAAGCTGATAGGAAAGTAATTCTTTAGGAAAGAAGCAAGAGAGATAGCTTCTTTATGTTTAGAAAATATTCTATAACCAAAGAAAATCCTGAGACAACTGCATGCAAGATTGAAATTATACCTGGTCAGTGGACAACCTGGGTCCCAGTTACGCAGAGATCCAGCCAGCCAGCACATGAAGGTAAAAGAAATAGAACTCACATGCATACAATTCCTATCAAAGGCAAAGCAGACTAAATATGTCTCTTTCAACTTTTATACTATCACTTTCTAGCTTCCAATGCTTCCCTCTTTCATGACATTTTTCTCCTGTGAGGAAGTCCCAGATATTAAATGTTAAACTAATTATGTTCTTCGATAAAACACTTTGAAGGGAGAAATATACAGTCTTGGAGCCTACTGGGAAGACCCCTGATTGATTTTACACTGACAAATGAGGTTACCAAAGCTCTCAGCAAAAAGTGAACTTCTCAGAAGTTCTTGATAACTACATTCCTCTTCATTTGTTTATAGTTGATGTTATGATAACTTTTATACCTTCCACAGCATTGAGTTAACTGCACAGAGGAGATTCTCAATGAATACTTGTTGAGTGAATCAAACAAAACCTACTCCTAGACCTGTTTGCTAGAGGATGCCACTCCCGGGTTACCAGGATCTCATCTTATTATTGGAGCATGTGTCTCCTTTATCTACAAGAGTATCGCTGTTAGAGAGGATCTAGAGCCTTCTTATAAGGCTATTTTTCCTAGTCTTCTGAAATTTTATTAAATAAGTGTTTTAGATATTCCCCTAGAATCTAGGTTTCTGGAGGCTTCTAACACAATAATTCAGTTTTTAAATCAATTAATCCTATTTTTAGATTCTTCCTAGCAATAACAAAATTTCTTAATTTTCTTTCCTTTGTCCAATATTCTAGGTACGTTTATTTCTAATAATTAATTCTTAAAACAAAAAACTAACATGGAACTGTGATGTACCATATATCTGAAATGAACAAAACTTGCTAATCCATTGATTTTGAAAACTATCTGAAAATGGCACACAACCACCTTTTGTCCAAATGTCGCTTACAGGAATCATGTATTTATTTCTTTGCCTTTTATAGAACTGAATCAAGGTGGTTGCCAATAACAAACCCTCATTACCACTGTCATTTTGAAATCTCATCTTCTATTATAATGGACTATCAATATCATGAGTTTTTCTCTCAATCTTTCAAAGGCACACAGCCCCAGTGTTATCCAGGAATTCATCATTGGTCACAAACTATTATCCCCGTAATTTGAAGAGAAGTATAGAATTAGCATCTCTACAGCAAAATGAGAAATGACAATATTTTTTTTCATTTCACAGTATTAACACTTAGGTCATAAGCACTGACTGATTTGAGTTCATCCTATTATCCTTGGTACCACTTATTCCCCTCTCCATTCCACACATAAGACTACTCTGGTTAAAATTCCACAGAGATTTTTGGTGGGTAGAAACTGGGGGAAAAAATCAATTAAAAACAGAAGGTAGTTACTTTGTTTTAACAGAAATGGAGGCATGAATTTATCTTCAAGCTATACTATTCTTTCATTTGGAAAGCCACTCGGTTGATGATTCTACATGCCTTCCTCCCAATCCCTTTCTATTCTTCCTTATTCTGCTCTGAGTCAAACCCTTAGAGACAGGGTTTTTGTGATGGCTGATATCTGGCTGGATTCAGCTAATGGGGGACACTGGTAAGAGAACAGAGAACAACAGAGAAAACTGCTTCTTTCTTTTCCCTCCTTTCTTGCTGTAGCATACCATTTTGGAAGTAGCTCCTACTGGGTAGTCCCACATTCACTCTTCAAATTTTTACCTGGCCCTAGTAACACTATTTTCTTCCATTGTTCCTTATGCTCTGAGCAGAAGTGTTACATACTAGTTCTCCAGAATCACTCATCTCTGGGTGCTTCACTATCTCTTGTGTGTTCCCATAACTCTGAGTCAATATACTCCACAGCTATAGTCTCCTTTAGGGTGGGAAGTTTTGGTCTTTTTCACCACTCTACCAGCCACAGAAGACTACCTGGCATCATAAGTACTAATAAATCCTTGAATGTTCAATGTGGAATAACATAAAATTTTAGGATGTGATATGGTTTGGCTACGCCCCCACTGAAATCTCATCTTGAATTGTATTTCCCATAATCCCCATGTTTTGTTTGAGGGACCTCATGGGAGGTGATTAGATTATGGGTTGGTTCTCCCATGCTGTTCTCATGATAGAGTTCTCACGAGATCTGACGGTTTTATAAAGGATTTCCCATTTGGCTCAGCACCTATTCTCTCTTTTGCCACCCTGTGAAGAGATGCCTTCCACCAGGATTGTAAATTTCTTGAGGCCTCCCCTGCCATGCTGAACTGTGAGTCAATTAAACTTCTTTCCTTTATAAATTACCCAGTCTTTGGTATGTCTTTATTAGCAGTGTGAGAACTGACCAATAAAGTAAATTCATACCAGTAGAGTGGGGTGCTCCTGTAAAGATACCTGAAAACATGGAAGTGATTTTGGAACTGGTTAACAGGAAGAGGTTGGAACAGTTTGGAAGGCTCAGAAGAAGACAGACAAATGTGAGAAACTTTGGAACTTCCTAGAGTCTTGTTGAGCGGCTTTGTCCAAAATGCTGATCAAAATATGAACAATGAAGTCCAGGCTGAGGTGGTCTCATACGGAGATGAGGAACTTGTTGTGAACTAGAGTAAATGTCACTCTTGCTATGCAAAGAGACTGTCAGCATTTTGCCCCTGACCGAGACATCTGTGGAACTTCGAACTTGGGAGAGATTATTTAGGGTATCTGGCAGAAGAAATTTCCAAGCAGCAAAGCATACGAGAGGAAGCAGAGCATAAAAATTTGGAATATTTGCAGCCTGGCAATGCAATAGAAAAGCAAAACTAATTTCCAGAGGAGAAATTTAAGCCTGCTGCAGTAATTTGTATAAGTAACAAGGAGCCACATGTTAATAACCAAGACAATGGGGAAAAGTCTCCAGGGCATGTCAGAGACATTTGCAGTAGCTCCCACCCCCATCACAGGCCCAGTGGCTAAGAGGAAGAAATGGTTTCATGGGCCATGCCAGGGCCCCTCTGCTATGTGCAGCCTAGGGACTTGGTGTCTTATGTCCCAGTTGCAACATTTGTGGCTAAAGGGGCCAAATTACAGCTTGGATCGTGGCTTCTGAGGGTGCAAGCCTCAAGCTTTGGTAGCTTCCAAGTGGCGTTGAGCCTGTGGGTGCACTGAAGTAATGAATTGAGGTTTGGAAACCTCTGCCTAGATTTCAGACAATGTATAGAAGCATCCAGATGTTTGGGCAGAAGTCTGCTGCAGGGGCAAAGCCCTCATGGAGAACCTCTGCTAGGGCAATGTGGGAAAAAATGGGGGTGGGAGGGGGCCCCTACACAGAGTCTGAAATGGACACTGCCTGGTGGCCCTGGTAGTCCCAAACTGGACACTGCCTGGTGGACCTGGTAGAGCTGTCAGAAGAGGGCCACTGTCCTCCACATGCTAGAATAGTAGATTTGCTAACAGCTTGCACCACGTGCCTGGAAAAGCCACAGACACTCAACTCCAGCCCATGAAAGCAGGTGAGAGGGGAGCTGTACTCTGAAAAGCCACAGGAGTGGAGCTGCCGAAGGCCATGGGAGCCCACTTCTTGCATCAGCATGACTCGGAAGTGAGACATGGAGTAAAAATAGGTCATTTTGGAACTTTAACAACTGCCTATTGGATTTTGGACTTGCACCGGGTTTGTAGCCCCTTTTTTTGGCCAATTTCTCTCACTTGGAAATAATGTATTTAACCAATGCCTGTACCCCACTGTATCTAGGAAGTAACTAACTTGCTTTTTATTTTACAGACTCAGGTGGAAGGGACTTGCCTTGTCTCAGATGTGACTTTGGACTTGGACTCTTGAGTTAATAGTGGAATGACTGAAGACTTTGTGGGACTGTTGGGAAAGCCAGATTGTGTTTTTGTGATAGGAGTCATTAAGAAATTATTTATGCAGAGAGAGAGGAAAAGTTTTTGTTTCTTTTAAAGCAGCTCTAAAAATGCTTCTTGACTAGAAGAAAAGCCCCAGTTCATAGCACATGGCAGGCAACCTTTGACATGCAAATGCAAGCCATTAGTAACTGGGTCCACCCAACATGGCAATTCTCACTGTTGTACTCTTGCCCTTGCCCCCACATGTGCCTAACAGCATAGCCGCCCCCACATATCCCCACATGTGTAGAACATCATGGTGCCCTGTATTTGCATATTAAAAGGCTAGGGTGGGAGGGCCAGCTTTTTCACAGGCTATATGAATGACATGCCTAGTCAAACCAATCCTATGAGCCCTGTGCAAATCAGACACTGCTTCCTCCAGCCTGAGGAAGGAAAAAAACTGGCTGAGATCCATGGCACTTGGGGTTCCCTCTCTCAGCTTCGGAGCCCCCATCCATCTGTCTCTGTAGAGGGGAGGTTCTTCTTTTTTTTTCTTTCCTCTTCCTTCTTGCCTATTAAACCTTCCAGTCCTTAAAACTACTGCACGTGTGTCCATGTTGTTTAATCTAATTCGACTCAAGATGAAGAACCTGGTGTTCCTCTGCTGATCAGAGCCCTATCATTTTGAAATGTGAGATTTGGGAGGGTCCACGGGCACAGGATATGATTTGGCTATGCACCCACTCAAATCTCATCTTCAACTGTAGTTCCCATAATCCCCATGATTTGTGGGAGGGAACTCATGGGAGGTGATTAGATTATGGGGGCAGTTCCCCCATGCTGTTCTTGTGATAGTGAGTGAGTTCTCACAAGATCTGATGGTGTTAAAAAGCATTTCCCCTTTTGCTCGGCACTCATTCCATCTCCTGCCACCCTGTAAAGAGGTGCCTTCCATCAGGATTGTAAGTTTCCCGAGGCCTCCCCAGCCATGCTGAACTGTAAGTTAATTAAGCCTCTTTCTTTTATAAATCACCCAGTCTCAGGTATGTCTTTATTAGCAGTGTGAGAACAAATGAATACAGGATATTTACAAGTATTTTCTGCTCACTAGATACACTTATAACTTTCAAAAGTCAAAAACCTTGTTGACTAGGAAGTGTATAGAAGTTGATATCACATAGTACTGGAGTTATTATTGCCTCTCCCTCTTAGCTTTGTACAAGTGTATAGACTTTGCTATCATAAAGTACTGGAATTATTATTGCCTCTCCCTCTTGCCTTTGAGGCATACATTGGGTCCCAATTTCTTCATCTGTAAATTGATGATAATATTATCTCATGAGATGTTGTAAAGGTTACATCGGAGAAGTTCTATAAGTTATTTTGCACTCTCTCTGGCACATTGTAACTAATTTCTCTATTCTTGCTTTTGGATGAATGTATTTTAAAATTTGGCGAGCCTTCCTCTTTTCCACAGGATAATAGAGCTGTTAAAAAGAACAGGCTCAAAAGAAAAAAAAAAAAAAAAAACAGGCTCAGAACAGCCACTCAATCAAAATTACCAAATGTTGAAAAGGTCAAAGCAGTATAGCCTACCTTTATAATTCATAGATTATTGAATACATTAACATTCCAATTCCTCATTCTTAAAAAAAAGATTATAATAAAGACCCAAAATGGCTGTACATTAATCCTCTCCTATGACAATAATTGTTCCTTTTCTGGGAAATGTACAAATGTAACCTCTGCTGACACTGAACTCCAATTTGGATGCCATACTGTGCTTCCGGTTTTGATAACAAATGGATACCCAGGAGGAGAGCAATGGGGAATTGGTTAGAAGCTCTCAAAAGAAACAGGCTTTCAAATATACTGTGGGTTAATTTGAACCAATCTGTCAGGTCTAGGAAATTATGCAATTGATATCCCTGCTTAAGAATATTTTGAGCTTTTGCAAGGGTGGGCTGCGGTTTTTACACAGGCTTTAAACAAGCAATCAAACATCTGCTTTCAAAATTAAAGAGCCAAAAGACTAACTGATGAGAGTTCATGATTACAGTGTCAAATATTTCTTTGTAACTGTTGGACCATTTTCAACTTAATCAATTTTATTTTTATTTTTCATGCTATTTCCTGGGATAATGTAGACACATAATTATAGCATGCGGTACTTTAGAGAGCTTTAGAGACCATTCAGCCCAACCCCCTCATTTTATAGATGAGAAAACTGAATACTACAGAGGGTAAGTGGCTTGCTTGGGGTCTCAAAGTTAGTTGGTAGCTATGTCAGAATAGCACTGAAATCAACTAGAATTTTAAAGAGACATCTATTGGAATCATTTTATGGAAGTTCCTTTTTCCTCGAAATTTGTCTTTTAAAAAAAGAGTTTAATAAGATCTATATTAAATCACAAAACAAGTTTCCTAGATCACTGCAAGACAACTATGAAAATCATAAATGATAAATACTTTGGTATTAAAAGTTGTGTTTCTTGTAATCTCCTAAAGAAATGCCCAGCACTTCATTTCCTTCCTTCTTGTAGCCACTTGGTGGACCAAAACAATGCAACAGAGTTAGGAAATGCACCACTAAGTCAATTCATAAAAGCAAGTAGTAATTTGGGACACTCAAACTTATCATTTGATAATAAGAGTTCAACATAAAGTTACTTGAAGAAATGACCCTCTGTTAGAGAGCATAATCCTAAGATGCCAGTTTCAAAGTTCTGTAACAGAGCCTGTAATAGGTCCTGGTTTTATAATGTTTTTCTTTTGGCTAAAGAGAGATTTGGTTTTTATTGATAATGGTCCAAAAAGGAAAGAAAAAGGAAACTATTACTTACAAGTGACTGATCTTCATTACCAGGAATATGTTAAATCTCTCTCTCTCTCTTGTTTTGGGCAACAATGAAGATTTAATGTTATTTTGGTGATGAATTTTACTCTATGGTTTCTTCTTCCCAGGTAAAAGATTATCCTTAGTTCTGAATGTTTCTTCCACAGGCAATAGGCTAGAAAGGTATTTTCTAATCCTTCAAGACTGTGGTTGACTTCACATGCATTGGCTTGAGTTAGATAAACTCTGCCAATAATCCTAGAACTCTTCTAGTCAACTTCCTTAAGTATAAAAAAATACACACTTCTAAAAGCTTTTTTAATCCCTTATTTTCTGCTGCATTCACATATTGCAAAGTAAATAAAATCAATAGAGTAAGTACTGATTTCCAAAATGCAATCTCTCTTGTGACCTGGCTTACCTACGCTTACTACTGTGCCTGTTTCTTTTGTTCTAAATTCTCAACGTCACATGCATTTCTCAGCCTTATTTCATTCTCTGAAAGCCTGATTCCCACAAATTACATACACCAGCTATCTTACCCTCTGACTTCCTGTTATGTCAGGCAGGGTGGAAGTACAGAAAGCTTGTATTGATGAGATTTCAGTAACAGCCACATTTCTCTATGGCCAGAGCTCCTACTAGCTGGACCCTCCCTCAGGTATCAGTTCTCACTGGACTCTGGTGACATCATTTTTTCTCTAAGTCTTCTGGCCTAAAGGTTGGAATGGTTTCCAACTGTTGCCAGACCCACGGTCCCTCACATTTCCAGATGGTTTCTTTAGCCTCATCCTCACCTCTGCACATAATACTGGCATAGCTTCATTAACATCTCTTTGGTTAAATCCTTTTGTCTGAACCATTTGTTTTTTGGCCAGGACACTGGTTGGTATCCTCCATCACAACGGGTCTAATCTTTGTCTATACGGCATTACATAATTACTCTTGATGGCTGAGAAGGCAAAGTCTGCCTCATTTTGCTAGTATTCTCAGTATCTACCACAAAGCCATGCCATTGGCATTTGATTGAGAATGCTGATTGATTGCATGGGAAATGAACTGGTTGGTTTTATTAAAAGCTGCTTTTAAAAGTCTTCCTCAAAACCATTTCCAAGCATGCAGCCTGCTAATGGGCTAGTTATTTATACCTTTGATTTTTACTGTTATCAGTATGTTTATTTTATAGCCAGAAAATAGTGAGATAGTAACATTCTATATCAGGACCAGACAACAACAGTAAAAAATTACCTTGTTTCATATAGGTCGGCTTTTTAGAAGCTTCATTTGTTAAAGATTATATGGAAGGCCTCATAGTTTGCACAAGCTTCTGATCTCCCTGTACCTCTGTCTCCCCCCCAAATTTTTGCCTTCCTATCACTAAAATTTACAATTTTCCTTCTGGAATTTCATTCTTTGGGCAATTATTTATTCACACATGAAACAAATCACTTATTGAGCACCTACCCTTACTTTCTTGCAGTCTTTGCCCTCTGAACTAGAATTATGGTGGTACAGAAAACGGATGAGAACAATAAATCAATAAGCAAATGAATACATTATATAATTTAGGTTACAAATAATAGAAAGACAATAAAACAGAGCAACATAATCAAGAGATGGTGTCATGAGACTTTCAATAGAGTGGTCAAGGAAGGCTGTAGATTCTAATTGATCTGAGATTAAAATGATCAGAGGAAGCCATTATGAAAAGGTCTAGGGAGGGGTCAGCAAACTATGGTGGCCCATGGACCAAGTCTAGACCATAACCTGTTTTTGTAAATAAAGTTTTATTGGAACAGAGAAACAGAGCCCATTTGTTTATGTATTGTCTATGGCTGCTTTTCTTCTGTGATGGCAGAGTTGCGTAGTTGTGACAGAAACCTCATGGTCCCAAGGTGAAACTATTTACTATCTGGCCTTTTAGAGTGAAAGTTAGTTGACCTTTGGCCTTGGAGAGGAACATTACAAAGATTAAAAAAAAAAGGCTAACAAAGAGCTTTAAGGGGAGAACATGTTTAGAGGCCAACATGACTGGAGTATAGTGCCAGCTGGAAACAGTGCCCCTGGCGTGCATGGTTAAGATTGTAATAAGCAGACTGCATTTTATTCTACACAGAGAGTGAAGCTTTTTGGCCTTTATTTCTAGAGTAATATGATCTATATTTACTGTTGGGATGACAAACACATTTGAGATGTGTTTTCATAGACAGCTTTTTGATCTCATTTCTTTGCAACAGATAGGTAACTAGATAAAATTATTAGTCTCATTTTAGAATTGAAAGAAAAAAACTAAGAAAGTTTAAGTGACTGGCCAAAGATCAGCAAAAAACAGGTGGCTGAATTGGGACCTGCTCAAACCCCAGAGGCTGGCTACTACTTGAAAGATGAGAGCTATTTGACTCCCAGTTGATGGTTTTCAGTGCACCAGCCTCCACAACTCCATTGCTGTCAGATAAAGCAATGATATAATTGGGTGAGTAGAAAGACAGAGTATTCCCTGAATCTATCTTTTATGTATTTAGTGATGACTGAAATTCCACTATTAGATCAACCATTATGCAGCTCTACCTAGGTTATGGAATAATTGCTCCTATTCACTTTGTCCACTTAGGTACTAACTTTTTTGTAAAACAATTTAAAAAGTATACTACATACAAGTAAAAATGAAGCAGACATAATTGTAACCCTTCTGCTCTGAATATACCCTCAATGCAGACAGATGTTTTTTGGAAAGTTTCAGTTTGATGACACTTCCAACCTTCCTAGCTAATGTGTGTGACAGGACCCTTGAGAATGGGGACCACTTTCTACATTTCCTAGTACATCAGTGCTTGGCTCAGTGCTGGTGATGGTTTTGGAGTAAACGAATGTCTTAGTTACAAATAATTCCAGATCAGGTACCAAAATAGAATATTTTTGACTCTGACCTGTATGCTAATGTAAGTAAAATTATGTGATGGAATTGAAAATGCCCACATGAGACTCTCTTCTCTTTACTCTCCGACCCTACCACCTGCCAGCACCATGCCCTGGTGGGGAAGTGAGATTTGGCAGATCCCATTACTGCAGCATTGAAGTGAGAGGGAGCAGAAGGGTGGAGGGAACCTTCTGTTCAGGTTTGCTCCCTTCTCCTGCTGTTGCTTTCCTCTGTCTCCCTCATCTGCAATCCTAATTAAACTCCTGCCAGATCCCTCTGGATGTTCCATGCCCTAAGTCGTAGACTACAAAAGCCCATGGCAACTCCTCCATGGTTGGACAGCAACAGCAGCAACCGGAGGAAAGAGGGAACAACAGAATCATGACAGGATCCTAGCCAGGACCTCTGTGGACAAATTGAAGAAAAAACAATAAAGAAGGCTTTGACAGGAGAAATTCCCTCTTCTTGACACAATGCTGAATGTCCATCAATGGAGTCAGCATTTATTCTAAAATAAGAGATGGGATGATACTCAGGTCAGGTCCTGCGGCCACTGCATGAGGACCCTTGAGAGCCACTGTATCTTCTACAGTAGCCACTAACCACATGAAGCTATCATGCACCTCAAATATGCGAGTGCAATATGCTGACATTATAATCTTTAGGATATATCAAATTAAATAAAATATATCACTAAAATTAATTCCACCTACTTACTGTTATGTTTTTGAAAATGAGGCTATCAGAATATCTTAAACCACATATTATGTTTGTACAGTGCTACTGTCAAGAAAAAAAATAAAGCCGAAGTTCCAGAAAGATGAAGAGATAAGTTAACAGAAGGGGAATAATAAGTCTTCACTCATGTTCTCCATTTAAACATAGATAACAGTCCAAACATCAACAGTTTTCCTTTTCAAAGAGAATAATATATTAACTCACTGCCATCCTCTGAAAGCTCACATCAATGAAAGTTACTACCATTCCAAACCAAAATGATTTTTAATTGGTATCAAATGGTTGTTTTGCTTTGTTAAATACTGTAATGGCTTTCCAAGTAGAGACTATGCCTATTCTTTTTGTTATCCATCATAGTGTCTACCAAAATGATGATGAACATAAGCATTCAATAAATATTGATTATCTGATTAACTAAAATAATATAAATAATAGAATTTTAAAACAGTTATTGGGTTAATGGCCTGCTTGTGGGGTGTGTGTGTGTGCATGCCACTGTAAGCCACAGGCTGTTTAGCATAAAATTATTAAACATGACTCCCTCCTCCCAGCTATTGTTACTAGGGAAATATTTGCTAGTATTACAGTCATATTCTTGATGAGGAATCCATATTCAGCTTCTTCTTTAAGCCAAGTAAACCTCTTCCCACTGAAAGTGGTTTCCTCTCCCTTCTTACTCCAAAAGTGTAGTGAAAAAAATGTTAATTTCATAGACATAATGCTTCTGCCAAAAACAATAGTGACAAGCATTTGGATTAAAGACTCAAAATGTTATAGGACATTTACCTGTGCCTCTCACAAAGAATCCAAATAAAACAAGGCAGAAAGACTTAGAAACAGCAAAGAACATAGATGGTACAGTACAGCAGATACCAACCAGCAATACCTATTTTTTAGGCATAGCATTGCTGAGAAGAAACTAAAGACTAAGAGCAGAAGACAAAGTATGTAGGGACACTATTTACTGAGTGCAAGAGCCAATGACATTGCAAATATTGTCTATAATTTTGATATTTTATTCCTGTTTTACAAATCAAGAAAATAAAGCTCAGATAACCCAACTCATCAAAGTTCATATATATAATTTGTGGTCTTAGAATTGAAAATCAAATATGTCTATAGCCAGTTTATATAATTCCTTTTTTCCTATATATGTATGTTTTTAGCATATGATTATTTATAGTAAATGATATATCATTTTCAATTCAGAGTGTTCATTCATTATCAAAAAAAAACATTGTTTTAAGAAGTCTAAAGTTAAAGAAACTTTCAGAAACTGTTATGGTTAGTATCCAGACCATTCGAATTGTGATTATAATACATGCAGTAGGGAATCTCAGATGAGGAGCTTCCTGTATGGAATCAGTCTTCATGGGCTAATTTTGTATGGACCACATGCAGTATACTACATGATGCATATATGTAATTCAATAGTGTTGCCCAGGGAAACCATAGCATCTTAAAAAACCAGAATCCAGGGTAGCTTTCTATCCCTGGGCATTAGCCAAGCCTATATTTCTTTGTTTTATAAACTGAGATCTGGCCTATGTAACCCCAAAACCATATATTTGTGAGAGCAGAGCTGCAAGCTTTTTCATTTCAGTTTTGTGACAGGCACTCAGTTTTTCATCTTGGAATGCTTATGACAGACAAAAACAAATAAACAAACAAAAACAAACAAACGAAAATCACATAGAATGTAGAGTAGGAGGACTGTCAGAGTAGGAGGAGGTTGTAGAGATATAAAGATGAGAAAAAAGACATTGATGCTTCCTGTTCTTTTTAATCTTTTGAGTTATAATTGTGTGTGTGTGTGTGTGTGTATGTGTGTGTGAGAGAGAGAGAGAGAGAGAGAGAGAGAGAGAGACAGACAGACAGACAGACAGACAGACAGACAGACAGAGACAGACAAGGTCTCACTCTGTTGCCCAGGCTGGAGTGTAGTGATGCAATCATAGCTCATTGCAGTCTCGAACTTCTGGGCTCAAGTGATCCTCCCACCTCAGTGTCCTGAGTATCTGGGACCACAGGCGCATGCCACCATGTCCAGCTAGTTTTTAAAAAGTTTTTGTAGAGATGAGGTATTTCCATGTGAACTCCTGGGTTCAAGCAATTCTTCCAACATGGCCTCCCAAAATGCTAGGCTTACAGGCATGAGCTACCGCACCCAGCCTAGTTATGATTCTTGAGTGAAAGATTCACATTGTCATTTTGAGAAAAACTGAAGATTTTAAATTACAGCAAATGAAGGTCGTGAGACTTTCTAACTTCTAATTTCCCTTTGCACAGACCATAGGTTCCTGCAAACAAGGATTCTGCAGATTGTGTAAATTTACATGTTTCTCTATAACATACTTAAAAATTAAAAGTAGGTGCTACCTCTAGGCAAGAGGCAGCCTTTGATATTTCTTCCCCGCAGAGGCTTTCATTTTATTTTAAAGAGATCTGACTTCAGGTTGGAAACTCTCATAGAAGAAAAGGTAACCCAGGGCAAAGTCGAGCAGTACCCTGAATTGTTCCCACTGGGGATGGAAATGCAGAGCATAGATACAAGGTCTCCTGACAGCCTCTCCTATTGAGAGCTTTGGTTCTTGAAAACCTGGCCCAAGGAAAATGGGAAATATGAATTACTCATATGAGTCCAAAAAGGAAATTGTATCTTTTCTACTCTATTGTAGAGAGAGCACATGGATGAGATTTCATCAATTGTTTAAATTCTAGTGTTAATAAGATCCTCTGCTCAGCAGAGAGAATGTGAATGTGAGCAAGAGGAAGCTGGAAAGCTGGGGTTGGTGGGTAGTGGTGATGGGGTGAGGAGTGAGGGTGGTAGGGTGGGTGGTGATAATGGTGAGATGAGGGTGATGGCAGTGGCAGGTTTGAAAGTCGGGATGAGAGTGGAGTTAGAATTGAAAGTTATTGTCATGGTGGAAGGGATAGTGGTGGAGGATGATGATGGTGGGGTTGCAGCAGTGGAGGTGGTGGAGGTGATGGGTGATAAATGTGGTAGAAGCAACTGCTTGGGCAGTAGTGTTGGTGGCAAAGAAGGTATGGAACAAAAACAAATGTGTGCAGAGATGGGGCAGTGAAGATGCTAAATAAGCTTTCCCTAGTCTTTCATTCCTAGACATATCTCCTCCCTCATCATATTAATTTAAGCCTTTTGAAATGTTCCCATTCATTGACTAAGCTGCATCATTTGCAGAATTTCTGTCCCTCCACCCCACTCTAGTCTATTGAAATCTGAATAGGAGGTGCTGTTACATTGTTGCTGTTTCTGTTGGAAGGAGAAGCTGAGAATCTCACATCTTCCCCTATTCTATGAAAGTTTACTACAGGCTGCAGAGCTTTGATTATTTTCTCCCCTGCTGGTTCTGCCTTAGAAGAAATCTCTGAGGAAAAATATGCATTGAAAGGAGAGACCCAGAGATGAGAAAGACGTAACAGGTGGTGACAATCATTTTGGCTGTAAAATATTATCTATTCTATTTTTAACATGGTGCCCTTTCTGTTGTGCCTCCATGTTGTCAAAAGAGATTTCTGGGAAAAACCGCAGAGCTAGTTTCATTGATAAATAAAGATTAGATCAATTACGTGCATAAACTGCTCTGGCAAGCTTGAGGAATGCTAGCAGAGGAGCCTTAGAGGAAAACCCAAGGTGAGGACCCTTCTCTGTGTCACATCATTATCCAGGCACTTTGCATTCAGAATCCCAAAATGGGTATCAGCAGGGAATAAAGAAAATAGCACCGATATAGTAACATAAAACTAACATCGATCTGCACACACATCAAGACACTTTTAGAAAAAGAAGAGTTGGAAGTACTAATACTGCTGGAAAATGTGCCTTTTGATTTAGTCCCTTAAGTATAAAAGAAGGCTTGGATTATTCCAGACTTAACCAAGTGACATTAAAATATCTTATTGTACGATCATCTAAGTCAGTGGCTTGCAAATTTGGCCCAAGGCTTATTTATTAAAAATGCTGATTTTTGGGCATCATTCTCAGGATTTCTGATTCAAAATTAAAAACTCATGGTGGCACTTGGAAATCTTTGTTTTACATTTAAACTTCTCCAGGAGGTGCTTGTTCAGCCTACCAAGACTTACCAAGCTTTGATATGTGCACCAGAATTCAGAAAGAGCTGATGTAGGTGTTTTGTCCACAATGATACATGTTTTTGTCATAAGTAGCTATTACTCTAGCTAGAAGTCACTCTTCATATTTATGATAATAAAGTAAACCAAGAGTTTGGATCACGAAGTAAAACAGATGGAAAAACATTTAAGTCTTGGTAACATGAGAAACAAAGGCACAATTGAGGAAATGGTGCTGAATTTTAGGGCACCTTCCCAAGGTCATTGAGTCTGAATTGTCAAAATTTCATTTAGTTGGAAATGTCTAGTGATCATTGAGAGATATGGGGGTCACACTCCAAAAAGAAGTTGGGGCTAGATATACAATTGGATTTTTGAGTAAAGGCCTTTGGAGTCTAAGGGGAAGTTCAAAAAGCACAAATTCAGATATTCAGAGAGAAAATAACAGCTTGTCTTATAGCAATGGTTCTCTGAGTGTGGCACTCAGGCCAGTAGCATCTGTATCATCTGGAGATATATGAGAAATGCAGATTCTTAAGCCTCACTTCAGACCCATTGCATAGACTGTGAGTGGGCTCCCACAAGCCTTAGTCAGGTAAAGAGTCATTGCACACACAGCTGAAATGAGACTGGCTCCAAATAAGAGGACTGGATGTCTCTGCCTCCAGAGTGATTCAGTTTCTTCATTCACTGCGTCTCAATTACCTCCCTCTCAGAGTTCTGAATTTGCATAATTAACTGACCCTTTCCACAAGACTGTCACACAGAAAAAGACAATAAAAATCACAATCTTTTTAAAGACTCCACTTACTGAAAAACAAAGAGCTGTTCACTGTGTTAAAGAGAGAGTTTTCTAGCATCGACTACTTTTATCACAGCTTCAAAAATATGAAAGTTAAATTTCAATGTCAGACTAGCCTGCAGAAGATGGCTGAGCATTCTCGACCAAAGGGTGGGGGGAACAGACAATAGAAAGAAACCAAATAAATAAAAAGGAGAAAGTTGATAATGAGGACAGTCAGATGGGTTATCTTCTAAATGGCATTCTTACACTGAGGAGTGAACATAGTTCTTACTGATATCTCCAAGTCCAGAGCGATCAACCATCTTAAAACTTAGATAGCCAATCTAGGACATGAAATTTCTTTCCGCATCAATATTAGTGTGAACCAAATTATTTCAATCATTAATATTACTGAACATCTACTAGTCCCAAGCACTGTGCTAGGCATAAATAAATATATAAGAAGAATAAAAAAACATAACTTCTGTTATCACACGTCTAGGTGAGTTTACTCAATTATTTAATTAGTTATAAATATGCATTAATTCAAAAAGCAGTCTTTTACACATTTCAAGACACTGTAAATTCTAGGGGTAATAGACATAATATAAATAAACAAGCACATAAAAAAGATAATTCTATGGGGTGCTTATGTGATCTGATGAAAATAGAACAGCGTGATACGGAGAAACAAGGGGTAGGGAGTGGAATGCATTTTAGATTGGTGGTTATGTTGAGTCCTCCATAAGGAACAGATATTTGACTTGGGGGATGCAAGCTTTCCAGGCAGAGGAAAGATCAGGTGCAAGAGTCCCAGGTAGGGAATGAGTTTGTCTTGTTTTAGGACTAGAAAGAGGCTCATGGGACAGCAGCCTTATGGCAAGGTGATGATAAGCTCACAGAGAAGTGCAGAGACCAGGTCATATAGGCCCTGTAGGCCATGGTAGAAGGTTTTATTTTTATGTCAAGTGCTACTGGAGTCTCCATGCAGAATTAAGAAAAAAAAAAAGTTAGATTTTAAAAAGCTCAGTTTGTATTGGCAAGAGTGTTTCCACTTTTATATTTGGGGGCAGTGTAAATTGGTACAATCACTTTGATAAACGCTTTGACGGCATCTCAGAAAGCTAAATATTGCATACTCTAAAACTCAGCAATTATATTCCTATGTATATTTTTTTCCAGAAATGCATCCTGACATATACCAGAGCACACACCAAAGAATGTTCACAGAAATTGTTTATAATAGTCCAAAATGGAAGAAACTCAAATATCTATTAAGAGTAGAATGAATAAATAAATTATAGTATATTAACACGATGGAATACTATTGTGTTGTTTAAAATATACTGGATCCACACATCCACCCTTTGAATATTTTTGGTATTGTGGCAGCTCTAATCATAAAAGTTTGGTGAAAATGATGCCAAGTGTCCTCAGCGTCTAGTTCATAAAGGGGCATGTGTTTCTGTCCAGTACTGTTGAAACATTTAGTCTTGGAGTATTGAGCCACTTGTAAGAAATCTGACTCCCCTGACACCACCATACTTTAAGGAACCCAAGTTATATTAAGAGGACACTTGCAGGCATGTTGATTTGTACTGTTAGCTGAGTCATCTTGGCCCAGCTGCTGGACATGTGAATGAAGACTCCAGATAATTCTGTTCCCCAGACATTGAGCCTTTTCAGGTGATACCCCAGACACTGTGAAGCAGAGACAAATCTCCAAGCTGTACTTTGTTTGAATTCCCAACCCACAGAATCTATGAACATAATAAAACAGTTCTTTCTTTGCCAGTTAGGAGTGGTTTGGTATACAGCAACAGAGAACTGAAAGAACTATATCAACAAAACTGTGTGCAGAAACACACAGCAACTTGGATACATATATCACAAAATAAGCTAGATATAAAAATAAAAATATGATTTCTAATAGAAAATTTTTTAAAAGTTAGAGAATTTATATTATTTGTTACATATAAACCAAAGTAACAAAGTGATTACCATAACAGAAATACAGTTACATAGGAGGAATAAGTTCTAGTATTCAATAGCACAGCAGGGAAATTATAGTTAAAAATTATTTATTGTATGTTTCAAAATAGCTGGAAGAGAAGAATTGCAATGTTCCTAACACGAAAACAAAATAAATGCTTGAGATGATGGATATCTGAATTACCCTGATTTGATCATTACAAATTGCAAACTGTTATGAAAATGTAAGACATACAGCCAAAATATATACAACTATTATATATCAATAAAATATCAACAAAGTTACATATACAAAAGAAAAAATGATTTTGATCAGGAATACCTGTCGCTCCTATTTCTAGGTACAGAGAATGTTGTTCTATGTATTTATCAAATTGATAGTAGCTACATGAGTTGTCACCTTACAACATTCAGTTAAGCAGTGTATTTATGCTTCATGCACTTTCTCATATGTACATTATGTTATATAATTTTAAAACTGTTTAAGAAAAGATCATTCAGTCTGCTGGGTGAAAAATGTCTCCAGCAAGAAAGTGAGGAAGTAGGGAAATTAGTTGCACGACTGATTCTATACTCCATGGGAAGTTTGCTGGTGGCTTGGAGTAGCTGTGCAGATGGTGAGAGGAGATTGGTTTTAAAATATTTTGGAAGAAGAGAGAATAGGGTTTCCTGTTGGTTTAGATGGGGCTAGAGAGTTCAATTAAAAAGAAAAAGGAGAATCAAAGAAAGATTACAAATTTCTGACTCAAACAATTGGTTTTTTCTGATATGTGCTTTTGGGGTTAGTAAATAAGTAAAATTAAAAGTTTGGTGATCACTTGCTCAGATTATCAAGACAAGTTAATATCTTCTTGATAATTCATTAAGATTTAAGAACAAGTTCTTCCATTCACACTTACACCTATCATCCCAGGTTTTATGACAAAAAGGCAATATAATGAAAATAAACAAGCAAACTTCACTGTAGCTTCTGAGGTATAATTCAATTTCTTCCTTTTGTTGAGAATAAATCAAAATTGTCCAGTAAGAAAAGAACAGTTTAGGCTTGGATTCTAAAATTGCAAACCAAATTTTGCTATTAACTAGCTTGGTAGTCTTAAGCAAGCCATTCAACCTTTCTGAGATGTAGTTTTATAATATCAAATGGGGATAATAATACATGACTAGCTTCAATCTCAAACATTTTTGTGAGAATCAAATCAGCCTTTAAAGTAGCTTGTAATGTTGACATCATTCAGAAATAAAAATATGTTATTGTAAGGTATTCTAGCTGAGTCCAAATTAGATTGCTAGTGAGTCTGAAGAATAAAGAAACTCTGAAGTCATCTGTTTGCATCAACTAATTCCCTGAGATGGATAATTTTATTTATTTCCTGAGGCATGGTCTTCACAGAAGTGATTGGGTGAGGATTGTTGGCAAGATAGCCAAATAAAAATGGCTCTAGTGTGTAGCTTCCAGAAAGATTGACACAGAAGTCAGAATGATTTCCGCATTTTCAACTGAGGTACCTGGTTTATCTCACTGGGACTGATTGGACAGTGGGTGCAGCCCAAGGAGGGTGACTCGAAGCAGGGTGGGGCATCGCCTCACCTGGGAAGTGCAAGGGGTTGGAGAACTCCCTCTCCTAGCCAAGGGAAGCTGTTAGGATCTGCACCCTGCACTCCAGCCCAGACACTGTGTGCTCTTCCCATGGTCTTTGCAACCCAGACAGCAGGAGATTCCTTCATACCACCACCAGGGTTTCCAGCACAAAATTGGGTAGCAGTTTGGGCAAACACCAATCTAGCTGCAATAGTTTTTTTTCTCCCCCATACCCCAGTGGTGCCTGGAATGCTAGGGAGACAGAAACGTTCACTCCCCAGGAAAAGGGGCTGAAGCCAGGGAACCAAGTGGTCTGGCTCAGCAGGTCCCACCCCCATGGAGGCCAGCAAGCTAAGATTCACTGGCATAAAATTCTCACAGCCAGCACAACAGTCTGAGCTTGACCTGGGATGGGTGTAAGCTTGGTGGTGGTGGTGGGGGGGGCAGTAAAGGGGTCCACCATTGCTGAGGCTCCAGTAGGAGGTTTTAATCTTGCCATGTAAACAAAGCCACTGGGAAGTTCAAACTGGGCAGAGTCTACCACAACTCAGCAAGGCCACTGGAGGCAGATTGACTTACTAGATTGCCTTCTCACTGGGCAGGGCATCTCTGAAAAAAGGCAGCAGTTCATCAGGACTTTAAAAAAAAACCCCTATCTTCCTGGGACAGAGCACCTGGGAAAAGGGGCAGTTGTGCGCACAGCTTCCGCAGACTTAAATGTCCCTTCCTGGCAATTCTGAAGAGAGCAGCAGATCTCCCAGCACAGTGCTCGAGCTCTGAGAAGGGACAGACTGCTTCCTCAAGTGGATCCTTGATCCTGTGTATCTTTGTATCTTGACTTGGAGACACCTCCCAGTAGGTGCCAATAGATGCCTCATACAGGAGAGCTCTGGCTGGCATCTGCTCTGAGATGAAACTACCAGAGGAAGAAACAGGCAGCATATTTGCTCTCCTGCAGCCTTTGCTGGTGATACCCAGGCAAGCACAGTTTGGAGTGGACCTCCACCAAACTCCAGCTGACCTGCAGCAGAGGTGCCTGACTGAAAGGAAAACTAACAAACAGAAAGGTGTAGTTTCAACATCAACAAAAAGGATGCCCACTTAGAGACCCCATCCAAAGGTAACAAACTTCAGAGACCAAAGTTAGATAAATCCACAAAGATTGGAAGAAACCAGTGCAAAAAGGCTGAAAATTCCAAAAACCAGAAGGCCTATTCTCCTCCAAGGGATCACAACTCCTTGCCAGAAAGGGAAGAAAACTGGATGGAGAAGGAGTTTGATGAATTGACAGAAGCAGGCTTCAGAATGTGGGTAATAACAAACTCCTCTGAGCTAAAGGAGCATGTTCTAACTTAATGCAAGGAAGCTAAGAACTTTGAAAAAAGGTTTGATGATTGCTAACTAGAATAACCAATTTAGAGAAGAACATCAACAACCTGATGGAGTTGAAAAATGCAGCATGAGAACTTTGTGAAGCATACAGAAATTTGAATAGCTGAATTGATCAAGTGGAAGAAAGGATATCAGAGATTGAAGATCAGCTCAATGAAATAAAGTGAGAAGACAAGATTAAAGAAGAAAGAGTGAAAAGAAATGAGCAAAGCCTCCAAGAAATAAGGGATTACATGAAAAGACCAAATCTATATTTGATCAGTGTACCTGAAAGTGACAGGGAGAATGAAACCAAGTTGGAAAACACTCTTTAGGATATTATCCAGGAGAAATTCCCCAACTTAGCAAGGCAGGCCAACATTCAAATTCAGGAAATACAGAGGACACCATGAAAGTACTCCTTGAGAAGAGCAACCCCAAGACAATCATTGAATTCACTAAAGTGAAATGAAGAAAAAAATGCTAAGGCAGCCAGAGAGAAAGGTCAGGTTACCCACAAAGGGAAGCCCATTGGAGTAACAGCAGATCTCTCAGCAGAAATCCCACAAGGTAGAAGAGATTGGGGACCAATATTCAACATTCTTAAAGAAAATAATTTTCAGCCCAGAATTTCATATCCAGCCAAACTAAGCTTCATAAGCAAAGAAGAAACAAAATCCTTTATGGACAAGTAAATGCTAAGAGATTTTGTCATCACAAGACCTGCCTTATAAGAGCCCTTGAAGGAAGCACTAAATAGGGAAAAGAACAACTGTACCAGCCACTACACAAACATACCAAATTGTAAAGACCATTGACACTATGAAAAACTGCATCAACTAATGGGCAAAATAACCAGTTTGCATCATAATGACAGGATCAAATTCATATATAACAATATTAACCTTAAATGTAAATGGGCTAACTGCCCCAATTAAAAGACACAGACATGGCAAATTGGATAAAGAGTCAACACCCATCAGTGTTCCGTATTCAGGAGACCCATCTCACATGCAAAGACACACTTAGGCTCAAAATAAAGGGATGGATGAATATTTATCAAGCAAATGGAAAGCAAAAAAAAAAAAAAGCAGGGGTTGAAATCCTAGTCTCTGATAAAATATACTTTAATTTAAAAAAGACAAAGAAGAGCATTACATAATGGTAAAGGAATCAATGCAACAAGAAGAGCTAACTATCCAAAATATGTATGAACCCAATACAGTAACACCCAGATTTGTAAAGCAAGTTCTTAGAGACCTACAAAGAGACTTAGACTCCCACACAATATTAGTGGAGACTTTACACTCCACTCTCAATATTAAAAGATCAACAAGGCAGAAAATTAACAAAAATATCCTGGACTTGAACTTAGTTCTGGTCCAAGCAGACCTAATAGACATCCACAGACCTCTCCACCTCAAATCCACAGAATATACATTCTTCTCAGCACTACATCACGCTATAAAATTGACCACATAATCGTAAGTAAAACACTCCTCAGAAAATGCAAAAGAATGAAAATCATTAACAACCAGTCTTTCAGACCACAGTGCAATCAAATTAGAACTCAAGATTAAGAAACTCATTAAAATCCACACACCTACATAAAAACTGCTACATGAAAACATCATTTCATACAACCTGCTTCTGAATGACTACTGAACAATTAATGAAATGAAGGCAGAAATAAAATGTTCTTTGAAACCAATGAGAACAAAGACTCAATGTACTAGAATCTCTGGAACACCTTTTAAGTAGTGTGTAGAGGGAAATTTATAGCACTAAATGCCTACAAGTGAAAGCAGGAAAGATCTAAAATAGGTACCTTAATGTTATAATTAGAAGAACTAGAGAAGCAAGAGCAAACAAATTCAAAAGCTAGCAGAAGACAAGAAATAAATAAGGTCAGAACAGAACTGAAGGAGAGAGACACACATACACACACAAAAATTTAAAAAATCAATGAATCCAGGAGGTGTTTCTTTGAAAAGATCAACAAAATAGATAGACCTCTAGCCAGACTAAAGAGAGAATGCAATAAAAAAAATGATAAAGGGGATATTACCACTGATCCCAGAGAAATACAACCATTAGAGAATAGTATAAACACCTCTATGCAAACAACCTAGAAATTCTAGAAGAAATGGACAAATTCCTGGACACTTATACCCTCCCAAGACTAAACCAGGAAGAAGTCAAATCCCTGAATAGATCAATACATATTCTGAAATTGAGGCAGCAATAATAGCCTACCAACCAAAAACAGTCCAGGATCAGACAGTTTCACAGCTGAATTCTACCAGAGGTACAAAGAGGAGCTAGTACCATTCCTTCTGAAACTATTCCAAACAATAGAAAAAGAGGGACTCCTCCCTAACTCATTATATTAGGCAAACATTATCCTGATACTAAAACCTGTCAGAGACACAACAAAAAAAAGAATATTTGAGGCCAATATCACTGATGAGTATCAATGCAAAAATCATCAGTAAAATACTGGCAAACCAAATCCAGCAGCACATCCAAACGGTTATCCACCATGATCAACTTGGCTTTATCCCTGGAATGCAAGGCTGGCATAACATATGCAAATCAATAAACATAATCCATCACATAAACAGAACCAAAAACAAAAGCCACATGGTTATCTCAATATATACAGAGAAGGCCTTTGACAAAAATTCAACAGACCTTCATGCTAAAAACTCTCAATAAACTAGGTATTGAAGAATGTATCTTAATATAATAAGAGCTATTTATGGCAAACCCACAGCCAATATTACACTGAATGGGTAAAAACGGGAAGCATTCCCTTTGAAAACTGGCACAAGATAAGGATACCCTCTCTCACCACTCTTATTGAATACAGTATTGGAAATTCTGGCCGGTACAATTGGGCAAGATAAAGAAATAGAATATTCAATTTGAAAAAGAGGAAGTCAAATTGTTTGTATTTGCAGATTACATTATTGTATATTTAGAAGACCCCACCATCTCAGACCAAAATCTCCTTAGGCTGATAAGCAACTTCAGCAAAGTCTCAGGATACAAAATCAATGTGCAGAAACCACAAGCATTTCTATACACCAATAACAGACTGAAAGAGAGCCAAGTCAAGAACGAACTGCCATTCACAATTGCTACAAAGAGAATAAAATACCTAGGAATACAACTAACAAGGAATGTAAAGGACCTGTTCAAGGAGAAATGCAAACCACTGCTCAATGAAATAAGAAAGGACACAAACAGATGGAGAAACATTCCATGTTCATGGTTAGGAAGAATCAATACCATGAAAATGGCCATACTGCCCAAAGTAATTTACAGATTCAACGTGATCCCCATCAAGCCACCAATGATCTTCTTCACAGAACTGGAAAAAACTACCTTAAACTTCATATGGAACCAAAAGAGAGCCCACATAGCCAAGTCAATTCTAAGTAAAAAGAACACAGCGGGAGGCATCACACTACTGGACTTCAAACTATACTACAAAGCTACAGTAATCAAAACAGCATGGTACTGGTACCAAAACAGAGATATAGACCAATGGAACAGAACAGAGGCATCAGAGGCAACACAACATATCTACAACCACACAGTCTTTGATAAACCTGATAAAAACAAGCAATGGGGAAAGGATTCCCTGTTTAATAAATGGTGTTGGGAAAACTGGCTGGCTTTGTGCAGAAAGCAGAAACTGGACCCCTTCCTGACACCTTACACTAAAATTAACTCCAGATGGATTAAAAACTTAAACATAAGACCTAACACCATAAAAACCCTAGAAGAAAATCTAGGCAAAACCATTCAGGACATAAGAGTAGGCAAGGACTTCATGACCAAAACACCAAAGCATTGGCAAAAAAAAACAAAATAGACAAATGGGACCTAATCAAACTCCACAGCTTTTGCACGGCAAAAGAAACAGTCATTAGAGTGAATCAGCAACCAACAGCATGGGAAAAAATTTTTTCAGTTTACCCATCTGACAAAGGGCTTATATCCAGAATTTACAAAGAACTAAAACAGATTTACAAGAAAAAAACAAACAAGCCCATTCAAAAGTGGGCAAAGGATATGAACAGACACTTTACAAAAGAAGACATACATGAGGCCAACAAACATATGAAAAAATGCTCATCATCCCTGGTCATTAGAGAAATGCAAATCAAAACTACATCGAGATACCATCTCATGCCAATTAGAATGGCGATCATTAAAAAATCTGGAGACAACAGATGCTGGAGAGGATGTGGTGAAATAGGAACACTTTTATACTGCTGGTTGGAGTGTAAATTAGTTCAACCATTGTGGAAGACAGTGTGGTGATTCCTCAAGGACCTAGAAATAGAAATTCCATTTGACCCAGCAATCCCATTACTGGGTATATATCCAAAGGATTATAAATCATTCTACTATAAGGACACATGCACACGAATGTTCACTGCAGCACTGTTTACAATAGCAAAGACCTGGAATCAACCCAAATGCCCATCGATGATAGATTGGACAGGGAAAATGTGGCACATATACACCATGGAATATTATGCAGCAATCAATAACGATGAGTTCATGTCCTTTATAGGGACATGGATGAACCTGGAGAACATCATTCTCAGCAAACTGACACAAGAACAGAAAATGAAATACCGCATGTTCTCGCTCATAGGTGGGTGTTGAACAATGAGAACACATGGACACAGGGAGGGGAGCACTACACACTGGGTCTGTTGGGGGGAATCGGGGAGGGACAGAGGGGGGTGGGGAGTCAGGGAGAGATAGCATGGGGAGAAATGCCAGATATAGGTAAAGGGGAGGAAGGCAGCAAATCACACTGCCACATGTGTACCTATGCAACAATCTTGCATGTTCTTCACATGTACCCCCAAACCTAAAATGCAATAAGAAAAAAAGAAAAGAAATCACAAGCATTCCCATACAACAATAACAGACAAACAGAGAGCCAAATCATAACTGAACTCCCATTTACAATTGCTACACAGAAAAGAAAATACCTGGGAATATGACTTACAAGGGATATAAGGACCTCTTCAAGGAGAACTATAAACCACTACTCAAGGAAATAAGAGAGGACACAATCAAATGGAAAAACATTCCACACTCATGGTTATGAAGAATCAATATCATGAAAATGGCCATACTGCCCAAAGTAATTTATAGATTCAATGCTATCACCATCAAGCTACCACTGACTTTCTTCACAAAATTGGAAAAAAACTACTTTAAATGTCATATGGAACCCAAAAAAAAGCCCACATAGCCAAGACAATCCTAAGCAAAAAGGAACAAAGCTGGAGGAATCACACTATCTGACTTCAAACTATGCTACAAGCCTACAGTAATCAAAACAGCATGGTACTTGTACCAAAACAGATATATAGACTAATGGAACAAAACAGAGGCCTCAGAAACAGTGCGACACATTTACAGTCATCTGTTATTGAACAATCCTGAGAAAATCAAGCAATGGGGAAAGGATTTTCTATTTAATAAATGGTGTTGGATAAACTGGCTATCCATATGCAGAAAACAGAAACTGGACCTTTTCCTTACATCTTATCCAAAAATTAACTCAAGATGAATTAAAGACTTAATTGTAAAACCTAAAACCATAAAATCCCTAGAAGAAAGCCTAGGTAATAACATTCAGAACACAAGCATGGGAAACGACTTCATGACTAAAACACCAAAAGCAATGGCAAAAAAAGCCAAAATTGACAAACGGGATCTAATTAAACTAAAGAGCTACTGTACAGCAAAAGAAACTATCCTCAGAGTGAACAGGCAACCCACACAATGGGAGAAATTTTTGCAATTTCTCCCTCTGACAAAGGGCTAATATCCAGAATGTACAAAAAATTTAAACAAATTAACAAGATAAAAGAAAACAATTACATCAAAAAGTGGGCAAAGGATATGAACAGACATTTCTCAAAAAGAGACACTTATGCAGCCAACAAACATGAAAAAAAAGATCATCAGAAAAATACAAATCAAAACCACAATGAGATGCCACCTCATGCCAATTAGAATGGTGATCTTTAAAAAGTCAGGGACAACATATGCTGGCAAGGATGCGGAGAAAGAGGAACGCTTTTACACTGTTGGTGGAAGTGCAAATTAGTTCAATCATTGTGGAAAGCAGTGTGGTGATTCCTCAAGGATCTAGAACTAGAAATACCATTTGACCCAGCAATCCCATTGTTGGATATATATCCGAAGGATTATAAATCATTCTATTATGAAGACACATGCATACATATGTCTATTGTGGCACTGTTCACAATAGCAAAGACTTAGAATCAACCCAAATGTCTATCAATGATAGACTGGATAAAGAAAATGTGGCACAGATACACCATGGAATACTACACATTCATAAAAAAGGATGAGTTCATGTCCTTCGCAGGGACATGGATGAAACTGGAAACTATCATTTTCAGTAAACTAACCTAAGAAAAGAAAACCAAATATCACATGTTTTCACTCATAAGGGGAGTTGAACAATGAAAACAAATGGCACAGGCAGGGGCACATCACACACCAGGGCCTGTTAGGGGGTGGGGGGCTAGGAGAGGAAAATCAGGGGGATAGGGGGAAGGGGAGGGATAGCTTTGGGGGCTAGGGGAGGAATAGCATAGGAGAAAAACCTAATGTAGATGTCGAGGTGATGGATGCAGCAAACCACCATGGCACACATACACCTATGTAACAAATCTGCACATTCTGCACATGTACTCCAGAACTTAAAGCATAATAAAAAATATATAAACAAATAAAAAAAATAAAAAAAGAAGTGACTGTGCATAAATGGGATGAGATGGGAAATAGTGGAGAATAATAAAGATAGGTTTTTGATGGTTCTCACTCAGCCTGGCTTTGAGCCCTTTTACAAAGTAGTAGTTGTATCCACTAAAGGTCTCTAGTTCCCCCTCCATGAGAGCACATGATAGAATTGTACTTCCTGGACTTTCCCCTAACCCTAAGTGGGGTCATGTGATAATTATGGCCTATAAGTTGTAAGTGAAAGTGACATGGGTCACTTTCAGGTCAAGCATTTAATTGTCCTTGTAATAGTTCCCTCTCTGGCATAGGAAGCAGCAGAACTTGAGGTGAGAGCTAATCCACTCACTTTAGTCTCTGAGTGTCTCCCACAAGTAGAGCTGCTTTGTAAATCCCTGAGAGACATTTTTTTTGGGAGAAAAAAATAAACAAAGTTTTATTTTTTATTTTTAAGCCACTGAGATTTGTGGGTAGCATAACTTAGCCAGTCCAAGTTGATACATGAGAGAAGGGCTAGTGTTAAGTAATGAAAGAGTTTGTTTATATTAGGTTTTCTGTGTGCCTGGGCCAAGCATCTGTTGCAGGGGACAGGTAACCAAGAACAATGTAGTTAAGAGGAGAAGTTGTCCAAACCTCCTCCATTGCACCAAAGTTCATAGTACTGCACTGGGACCTTTCAGCACAAGAGTGGCTTTCTAAGAGCACTAGTATGTCCAAAGCAGAAGGTAATAGAATGCCCAGCACTTGAGAAGCAATGCTCTTGAGTTTTCATGAAGCAAAACTACTAAATGTACATATACTTGAAGTATTAGTCTGTTTTCATGCTGTTGATAAAGACATAGCCAAGACTGGGAAGAAAGTGAGGTTTAATTGGACCCACAGTTCCACATGACTGGGCAGGCCTCAGAATCAGGCATGAGGCAAAAGACACTTCTTATATGGCAGCAGAAAGAGAAAATAAGGAAGAAGCAAAAATGGAAACCCCCTGATAAACCCATCAGATCTCATGAGACTTATTCACTATCATGACAATAGTACAGGAAAGATCAGCCCCCATGATTCAGTTACCTCCCCTGGTCCCTCGCACAACATGTGGGAATTCTGGGAGATACAATTTAAGTTGAAATTTGGGTGTGGATACAGCCAAACTGTATCATTCTATCCTGGCTCCTCCAAATCTTATGTCCTCACATTTCAAAACCAATTATGCCTTCCCAACAGTTCTGCAAAGTCTTATTTCAGCATTAACCCAAAAGTCCACAGTCCAAAGTTTCATCTGAGACAAGGCAAGTACTTTCTGCCTATGAGCCTATAAAACCAAAAGGAAGCTAGTTACTTTCTAGATATAATGGGGGTACAGTTAATGGGTAAATGCAGCCATTCAGATGAGAGAAATTGACCAAAACAAAGGGGTTACAGGGCCCATGCAAGTCTGAAATCCAGCAGGGCAGTCAAATTTTAAAGTTCCAAAATGATCTCCTTTGACTCCAGGTCTCACCTCCAGGCCACACTGATGCAAGCAGTGGGTTCCTATAGTCTTGGGCAGCTGTCTCTGTGCTTTTGCCTCCCTCGTGGCTGGTTTCATGGGCTGGCATGGAGTGTCTGTGGCTTTTCCAGGCACACAATGCAGGCTGTCAATAGATATACCATTCTGGGGTCTGGAGGATTGTGGCCCTCTCTCTTCTCACAGCTCCACCAGGCAGTGCCCCAGTAAGGACTCTGTGCTGGGGCTCCAACCCCACATTTCCCTTCTGTACTTCCCTAGCAGAGGTTCTCCATGAGGGCCCTGCCCCTCCAGCAAATTTTGTCTGGGCATCCAGGTGTTTCCATACATCTTCTGAAATCTAACCAGAGGTTCCTAAAACTCAGTTCTTGACTTCTGTGCATTCACAGGCTCAACACCACTTGGAAATTGCCAGGGCTTGGGGCTTCCACAATCTGAAGCCACAGCCCCCACAGCACAAGCTGTATGTTGGCCCCTTTCAGCCATGGGTTGAGCAGGTGAGATACAGGGCACCAAGTCCCTGGGCTGCCCAGAGCACAGGGACCCTGAGCCTGGCCCATGAAACTACTTTTTCCTCCTGGGCCTCTGGGCCTGTATTGGGAGAGGCTGCTGTGAAGGTCTCTGACATGGCCTGAAGACATTTTCCCTATGGTCATGGGGATTAACATTAAGCTCCTTGCTACTTATGCAAATTACTGCAACCAGCTTGAATTTCTCCCCAGAAAATGTTTTTTTTCTTTTCTATCACATAGTCAGGCTACAAATTTTCCACACTTTTACTCTCTGCTTCCCTTATAAACTGAATGCCTCTAACAGTACCCAAGCCACCTCTTGAATGCTTTGCTATTTAGAGATTTCTTCTGACAGATGCCCTAACTCATCTTTCTCAGTTCAAAGTTTCACAAACCTCTGAGGCAAGGGCAAAATGCCACCAGTCTCTTTGCTAAAACATAACAAAAGTCACTTTTTCTCCAGTTCTTAACAAATTCCTCATTTCCATGTGAGACCACCTCAGCCTGGACTTTATTGTCCATATCACTATCAGCATTTGGGGCAAAGCCATTCAACAAGACTCTAGGAATTTCTATACTTATCCAAATTTTTCTGTCTTCTTCTGAGTCCTCTTAACTGTTCCAGCCTCTGCCTGTAACCCAGTTCCAAAGTTTCTTCCACATTTTTGGGTATCTTTTCAGCAATACTCCACTCTACTGTTACCAGTTTACTGTATCATGTGCTGATAAAGACATACCCAAGACTGGGAAGAATAAGAGGTTTAATTGGTCTTATAATTCGACATGGCTGACAATGCCTCAGAATCATGGAGAGAGCTGAAAGGCAGTTCTTACATGGTGGTGGCAAGAGAAAGTAAGGAATAAGCAGAAGTGGAACTGCCTGATAAACCCATCAGATCTTGAGAGACTTATTCACTATCATGAGAATAGCATGGGAAAGACCCACCCCAATGATTCTATTACCTCCCCCTGAATCCCTCCCACAACACATGAGAATTCTGGGAGATACAATTCAAGTTGAGATTTGGGTGGGGACTCGGCCAAACCATATCATTTGGTGACTCCTGAAAAAAAATCAAGGGGAAAAGTTAAATTCCTCAATGGTTAAGAGCTATCGTAGTTTGGACATTTATATTAATGTGACCATATTTGAACCCATGATAGATGATGCTTAAAATAATTGAAGAATGAAGTTATTATTACTTGCCCTTCACAAAATTATAAACTCACTTGGAAGAAAAGATCTTAAGAATCAGATACTTATTATAGTCTCCTTGGTGAGAACATAATGATTTAATGTACAAGGAAAAATCAGAATATATAAAAAGTAGAAATGAGGCAACTAGCAAATTCCTGACTCCCATGATCTCTTCATTTCATTTATTTCCCTTGAGAGTTCATTGATCTAAAATATAAGAGCAGTCAGTTTTCATTATTAACCCACAACAGTCAATAGTCCTGAAAACTAACCTTGGTTATTACATTCTGACCATTAGACTTCTAAATGTTCTATGGATTATTCCAAATTATAAAGAGAGCAGGGAATAAAACAGAATCCTTCTAATGAGTGATATTTATAGTTTTATTTTTAATACAAGAGGCTAATTATCCACAGAGAAGATACATCTCTGATCTACCAGAATGCTACACTATATTTAGTTACACCAGATGACAGGGCAGAAGAATTTATTTGGGGATGTAATCAAACTACATTTAAATATTTAAAAAGTATAAATACCTTCATCCCTTATTACCTATATTTATACTTGCCCCTCATTTTAAATTATGCACAACTGTGAAACACCCTTCCTGGAACCTCGTGGCTGATTATATTCCCAGTTTATGTATTTAAATTATTGGCTACTAGATAATTTATATTCTTTTACTTCTTGTTGAATTTACATAAAATATTTGTCTTTACCAGGCTGACACTTTAAATGACAAGCAGGTAATCCTGGACTGATTCTTGAGCTTATTTACTCTTCTATTTCTAATACCATATTAATACTTAGTATTAGAGAAACTGAGTGAACTGCAGACACCTAGAGACATTTCCACATGTTCTCTGTTCACACAGCAAGGTAGAAATTTGGAAACTGATAAGTTGAATCCACACGAGCAAGAAATTCTATCATGAATATTTCAGTCTTTGGTCCTTATGCAACAAGAAGTTTCATGTACATGAATCCAACCATCTGGACAGAAAAAAGAAAAAGAATAGAACTAATAACTATGTGCTTGATCCACATGAGGCTGAGTAATTGGCAAGATTCTAAAATTCTTTCTTATCATAGGCAGAGAAAATAACACCCATCCCTTGTGGACCCTATTCTTTATTCTATTGAAGAGAAATATTATGAAATGTGGAGGGAGCTAACATCCAAGAGCTTAATGGATTCTAGGTACTATATTCAGTTCTTTATTCGTATCATCTAACTTAATATTCACAATAAACTTCAATGATGCAGACGTTATCTTTCCTACTTTATAAATTAACAAACAGAAACACAAAGAAGTTACAGGGAATCACACAAATAGTTTTATAGAGCAAATCTCCAAACCCCAAGTAGGTTAATTCCCAAGTCTGTGTTTCTCTTTACACCACAGAAGTGCTCTTGAATGGGAGTTGGGGTATGGTCGTCACTGCCTGTAGTTTCCAATTATTTTAGGATCAATTACACCCCCTGTAATGAATTACAAAATCATTTGTCATTTGTTTTCTTCTATCTTCTGTATCTTTCATAAAGATGTAATTTTTTTAATCCCCATTTTTTTTTCTCATCCTCCTACCTGTGATTTCATTGGTAGTCACTAAGGAAAACGGAGATGCCTGCAAAGTGTTATACAAGGGCAGTAACTTCAGGATTACGTAAGACCTGAGTTCAAATTCTGATTGTTTCTATCACTGCCTGAGTCTAAAGTTACTTACCTTTTTAAGCTTCATTTACTTCATATATAAAACTGGAGAAGCAACATGTGCCTCTCAGCATCACAAGGATAAAATCTGTTAAGGCAGGCAAAATGCACATTCTCTCTAGTAAAACAATAACAACCAGTCCCCTTCTCGAATGTGTGAGATGATATAATACATCCAGTGTAGGACATTGTGTGTATTTTCATGTGCCTGTCAGAATGTCTTCCTTGTAAGACCCTTTTGTGCTCTTCTCTTTGTTCTCTGGCTGTTTTCTAGCCTAATTTTAGCGTTCCTTGTGTGTGAAGTGTTTATATTTTTGAGATGTTTGTATTCAGAATGCTGATTAAAATAAGTCTACAAAATCAGTGTTCTAGAAAAATAAAACACATTATCTGGGATCTATAAAAAGTAATTTACATATTTCTGTCATTAATTAAATTTTCCTTTCTTCATATCATTCCCAACTGATTAACCTCTAGTAGTACGATAACTTTGTTATTAATGACTCTCTTTTAATCCCAGCTTAATTTCAACATTATGGATGTTTCCCTTTTACTCAATCACAAGTTCAAGGTTTTCTTTTTGCCCCTTGTTTAAATAATTCCATTTAATAGTGTATAGCTACATACCATGTGGTTTGAATCTTGCACTTACATCATTTGTAGATTGTGCTGACAAGATATAAACAGCTAAAGTACTTACACCTTACTTTCTTCTAAGCATAGTGAAGGGAAGTGTGTTAAATTGAGCTGTGCAAAATAATAGGTTTCTACATTCCTCATATTCAAGGTTTTGCTTTGCCTTCTCAAAATGCAAGATTATCATCTATCCCATTCAAATTATATTAAATGCAGAATGATTCAAATAGTGCCAGCTGCCAATTTAAATTTCAAATGGAAACCTGCTCATTTGCTGACTCTTCATTTACTACTCTTTCTCCCACCCCAACCTTTTTCCTACTTCATTTTCCAATTTATTTTAAGGCTACTTCATAGGTATTTCTCAGGGGAGAGTGAACTCAAAGTGAGTAGGGCCTTTGAGTCAGAAACTGCTTCCATATTTTTCTCGGTGCAACAACAAAATCTAGTTGCTTGCTACTGATCACACAGAAACCTCAGATAACACCAGATTGTGTTAAAAAATGAGTGCCCCCATTCCCTAATGAAATTGCTCAAAAAGAGGGAAATGTCTTTTCTGTATTTTTTTTCCCAGCCTAAAATGAAAGATTGGAACACGAATGAAACCAGAAAGAAAGTGTATATGATTCATGAAAATTAAATTATCATAAAGCTGTTACTGTTAGTTTAGTCTAAAAACTGTATACCTGGTGGTGATCACAATGAACTGTCAGTTCCTAAATAGTTAAGGTCTGATCCTGTAAATGAGGTGACAGTCTTACTAATTTTATTTTCTCTTAAGATTTGAAGAACAGCATGCATTGTGTGCATTATAGATGACCTTGAAAAGAAGTTGGGGTTAGTTATAATGCAGTCAGTTGAGACACAAATTGAACTTTAGGGAAGAGAGATAATGCAATCCTCAAATGAACTGCAACCTTGTACTCTTCATTTATCTCTGACATTTATTCTTTAATATAAACTTTTTTTTTTGGTAAATTCAAGTATACAAAAATGGAAAAGTAAACAAATATTAATTTTCCAATAAGATGAATTTTGACAAGGTGAGCACATCTATGTAACCACAACCTAGAACAAGAAACAAGTCATTTCTATAACCTCAGTATTGTCTTCCTCGTGTCCTACCCCTGTCACTGTAGTGCCCTTTAAGGCTGCCTGCCATCCTGACTTCCAGCACCTCACTTTAGCTCCGCTTACTATTGACCTTTATGCAGATGGGATCATAGGAAATGTAGTCTTCGATGCCTGAGAGCCCTCATTTTCAGTATGGGTAAGGAAAGGAAGAAAAAACAAACTGCTTTCTCTGTCACTTACGGGGCAACAGACAACCTAGTTGTAAAAATAGCACAGAGATTTCCAGTATATCACCTGCTGTTTTTTCCTAATGGTAGCATTTTACATTACCATGACACATTTATCAAAACTAAGAACCAACATTGATCTATTACGTTAAACTTCAGATGTTCCTCATATCTCACTAATTTTTCTGTGAATGATCCCCACCCCACCCCTGTGCCCATCCTGGGACTCCACCTGGAGCTTCCTCCATCTTGGATACCACCTGGCATTTCCTCATCATGTTTCCTTAGACTTGGCTGGCCTTCAGTGATTTCAAGACCTTGACAGATTGAGGAATACTAGTTCGACATTTTGCAGACTGCCAATTTAGTTTTGTCTGATGTTTCTCTTATGATTAGACTGGATAGGTTATGGGAGAATATCTCAAAGGGGAAGTTCAGAGAATGACGAGAAATCCATGCTATCAAGATGATATACTGGTGATGTTAATCCTTATTGGTTTGGTTAAGATAGTATTTATGTACTTTCTCCCTGATAAAAAATCTTTTCTCCCCCTTCCATGCTATATTCTTTGGCAGCGAGTCACTAAGTACATGCCCCACTCAATAAAGAGAGGGCACAAGAATTACATTGCATCTCTTGGGTAGGGAGGGGACAGTATCTACCTATGCTGTTGTTTGGAATCTTCCTGTAAGGATAACTTGTCATTTTTCTTTCTTTTTTATTCATGCAGTCATTTCTTTATACAGTATGGCCTCATATATACTTATTTTATACTCAGGTTATAATCTAGACCTATTTATTTATTTTGCTGCTCTAGTTGTTCAAACTTTGGTAATTGAGAAATTCTGGGGCCCCTTTGCCATACTATTATCCTTACTTATTTACTCATTTATTGGCTACTTTCTTACTTTGTGGCATGGATAGTCTTGTAATTGCTCCAATGTTATCTGGTAATGCTGACTGACATTTAAAAGGTGGAATTGAGGCTTACAATAGTTCAGTAACTTGCCCAAGATCACCTAGGGAGTAAATGGTAGAACTCATATTTAGACCCAGAAACTCTGATGATGAAATCTTTAAGTTCTTGTCAATACTTCACATGCCTGACAAGAAACTTATGGATAACTAAAGTCTGGGACTAAAACAAGGACAGCCTCATCACTAAACATCAGATAGTAAATTCAGAGATCGCATTCTGGCCTTGGTTCCTCTGGACGTAGGATGGAGACTGTCGGGTACCTAGTTTTACATTAATCTTGAAAGCAAAAATTAATTTTAAAACTGGGAAAGCCCTGGGCTCTGTTCCCAGTTTGGTATTCTTGCAGGCATGATGAGGGCATAGAAAACTAATCTTGACTTGCTTTTTGTTTCTCATTCTCTTTTCTCCTCTTAGGTATCTAGACTCTTGAGCTATACAGCTCTTCAAGTCGAGTTCTATGATCAAACCAGCTAAGCCTCTGCCTATTTCTTTCTCCATTACAATTTTCAGCCAAGAGAAGGGGTTAATTTTTAGAAGGTGACTTCACAGAGACTCTTGTCCGTCTGTTACACATTTCAACAGGTATTGTTTTTAGCTGGCCAAAACATTGGACCTAAAGTCAGGTTGGTTGAATTGAAACCTTAGAAATAGTCGCAAGAGAAGCTATCATTTGCACACAGGAAACAGCCATTTATGGTTATGAGTCAACATAATTTTCCTAAAGCAATAAGCAAAGTACTCATATTGGAGTATGTATACAAAATATGTATAGTGGGCATATAATGCTATACAACTAAACAACATGGGGATTAGGGGAACCAGCCCTTTCTATACAGTCAAAAATCTGAGTATAACATTTAACTTCCTAAAAATTGAACTATTAATAGCCTACTGTTGACATCAACAGTTGACTAACATGCATTTGTATGTCATATGTGTGATATACTATATTATTACAATATAGTAAACTAGAGAAAAGAAAATGTTATTAAGAAAATCATAAAGAAGAGAAAATACATTTACAGTACTGTATTTATCAATACTGTAAGTTGACATTGTTTACAAGATGAATTGTCTGAAATGGCAGTAACTGCAGCTGCAGACCTCAATCTACAGTCCATATCAAGTAATTCAATTGTTTCCTTTAATGTCGTGACTTTTCTCTGCTTCTTGGGAGCACTTCCAGCATCACTAGTGGCACTTTGTATGGGTCCCATGGTGTTATTCAAGCTTTACTGTATTGCACTAAACACAATGTAAATTATGTATCGTGACAGATCACTTTTTACTGTACTCGGCAATTTATTAGAGAGACAGACTGCTCATGTGGAGGTGACTAGCATCACATAGAGTTTTAAGTGGATGCTAGGAAGACTTGAACTCACTGTAATAGCAACTTGAACTCACCGTAATAGCATTTGGAGGTGGCCACAGAAATACTGTAGTAGTACAGTTATGTACTAGTTAATTGCATGCAGTTATGACTTAGTACTACATCTTGTGTTTGTTTACATTTCTCTCTACTGTTAATGGTTCCATGCATGGTCTACAAGTGTGTGTGCATGAGTTTTGATAATTCTTAACTTGTTATAATAGGATAGTGTATATTTTATAGTAATTAGTAATTGATAAAATAGAAAATAGAATAGTATTTACATATATTTTATGCATTTATGACATACCTCACTTTTTCTTATTTTTTGATATTTCTAGAATATGTGGTTCATCAGTGAGTTTTTTCAAATTGTTACAAATCTCTAAACATTTAAAAACCTATTTACTGAAAAAAAATCTGTGTATAGGTGGATTCACATAGTTCAAGGGACAACTGTTCTTACAAATTGAGAAGAGTGCACTATACTTAGTCAAAGACAAAAGACTCAGCACATTGAAAGCACTGGTCTTTTCTTTTCCAAACAGCATTTCACTCTTGCTGCCCAGGCTGGAGTGGAATGGCACAATCTCAGCTCACTGCAACCTCTGCTTCCCAGGCTTAAGCGATTCTCCTGCCTCAGCCTCCTGAGTAGCAGGAATTACAGAAATATGCCACCATGCCTGGCTAAGTGTTCTTTTTGTTGTTGTTTGGTTGGTTGGTTTTGTATTTTTAGTAGAGACAGGGTTTCACCATGTTGGTTAGGCTGGTCTCAAACTCCTGACCTCAGGTGATCCGTCCACCTCAGCCTCCCAAAGTGCTGGGACTATAGGCTGAGCTGCTGCATCTGGCCTGAGAGCACTAGTCTTTATCATGCCCTAGCAGTTCACTTAGAATTCTGGAAAAAGGTCTCCTTATCCAGTGGAGGAAAGCTCTACATTTTAACAGTTTCATCCCATTTCTATTAAACCTATAAATACTGGAATACACTATAAAGAATAAGTTTTAAAAATTTCAAGTAATGACCCTGAAAGTAAAAGACCTATAGTTGAATGATATACAAAATACTCTGACAGTATCACAGGATTTAAAAAAAAGTATTAATGACTACCACACAATTCCAGATTATTAATAGTGAAATGTGCCTCAAGCAATGTACTGAGAGCTTACACTATCAGTCCTTGACATATTATGAATCCATTTCATCATTATGAGGTTAAATACTATTAAATGATGCCAATAAAAAATGTGATGTAAAACAGTTTTTTCAAAAAAAGTTTTGACTGAGAACTGAGAAGGTGCTTATAAATACAACCTAGAAAAGCACTGATTGATCTGTAGGAGAGACTCTAAAATGGATGCATCTCATTTCTCGACCAATGACATAGAATTGCTGGAACAAAATGGCAGTACCTGAAATCATAATTTTTGTTCAAAATTGATTACTATAGTAGAAAATAGATTATCCTATTATTGACAGAGACATACTTTGCCCATTAATTTGGGTACAGAACTTTTCCAAAGCATTTTGACAAGCTTCTCAAAGTCTGAATTCCCTTGCCAGAACTTCACCCTCCACTGATCTCCCTTGTCTTCTGAGGCTAAAATTATTTTCGGATCAAGGGGAAATAAAATCAAGCAAAAACAATGGAACAGAACACCCTCACTTTCTTTGAACCTCTAAGTTCTGTGAAATCTGTGGGAAAGTGACTATGCCTATGAACTTTGACTCCACTTTCATTTGAGACAAATGTCGGTGGTTCTCTTTCATGGCTGTGTGATTGAAACAATGAATTCTCTAAGCATCATGCATTGTTGAAGATGTATGATTTGGTGGAGGCTCAGGGACTGGACCAAAAGTCTCATCCAGACAAAAACTGTAATTACCAGTCATGGACAAGTTAGACAAAACCCCAGGTGGAAATGCTATCCTCTAGTCAGCTCTTTTGGGAAAATCCAAAAGTAAAATAAAATATGAACTTGTTGTGGCTCTCAGTTAAAAAAAATTTAAAGCTCAAAGATGAAAATACAGCAATAGTTTTAGAGCATTGGATACATTAAAAAAATATCAAATATTTTGAAGCACACTTTGTCTATAGGACACTAGACTGAGCAACCTTAGGATAAAAACACGAAGAAAAGGTGTATTGTGTTTGCTCTCAACTTACTGGAGAGATGAAACATACCTGCTTGAAGCACTAGAGAGTAATTACAAAACAATCCAGGCGAAATTACGTAGTGTGGTCATGATAAATTGGCACCAAAGGGAGGGACAATGCAGGGGTCAGCATGGTGTCAGAAATTGATAGAGAAGGTCTCCGCATGCATCAAGTGTATTTTAGGGGATATCTTCTTAATTTGCTAACATTATGCTAATTTGCAGATGGCCAAAGTAGGCATTTTGAGCCTAAACAATGTTTAGGACATTACAGTATCCCATTAAGACTAATAACATCTTTTAGTTTTGGCAGAGGAATTTTCTGTTTTGAACACTTTTGTAGCCCCAGTAGCCAGGACACTGTCTGATACACAGTAGGCAATTGATTAATATCTGTTCTTCAGGTGAACGTTTTAAAAACACACAATAATATAGTTGCCTTGGTGGTCCACAAGAACAAGCCCAAGTTTGATAGTCCTGTTCATGAATACGATATATTATAGTGAAAGGATGAAAAACAAAATCAGCAAGGGGAAACGTCACATGGAGTGAAGTCCAAAGAAAATAGGTGCAAGCTTCTAAGAGTCCCCTCCTTGTGGGGGTCACATATGACATACTTAATTCTTCCAGGAATCATTTGTGACATGTATAAAACACTGGCTACTAGGGAAGCTCATTAGAGCCAAGTACTCATGTGTTTTATTAGGGGCTGTTCACATAGGCACCCCTGCCATCCAACTTTGACTACCAAAATTCTAGATACCTAGAGGAAAGGAGGTATTCAGCCTAGACAATATTGTTTGTGTAAATAGTTTAGGTGCAATGAAACATTCTTATCAGAGAAAAATGGGGACTATCTCAAAATACATGTTCCTAGATGTCAGCCAAGGGCCAACTTTGCAAGCAGGCTTGAAGATAGCTGACTGCGGCCTGCTGCATTAACTTTTTTTTTTTTTTTTTTTTTTTTTTTTTGTACGATAGTTCTACCTATTTCCCTCTTGGGAATATCTGACTTTTTGTATAGATGAAAATCCTAGAAAGAAATTTGGAGGTTTCTTAGCTAATTTGATCTTGCATATCTTTCCAAAGTGGGTATACTTCAGAGGGGTGCCTTATTTATAACATAAAATGAGTCATCTCACCACCTGCACTATTACCCATTATCAGCCTTTCTGTTATTTGCTAATATATATCAAGTTCAAATGGTGCCTCATGTATTATATTCCCAAACCGATGCATTATCTTAAAGATTTAATCTATGTTTATTTATTCATATTATTAATAATAGATTTTATTTCATAGAATAAGATAAAAAAACATATAAGCCAAAGATAAATCTCAATTAGCAATATAGGTAAAATTTTATAAAATTCCAGGGAAATGGGCTATGTCAATTTAAAATTGTCAATTTCTTTTTCCAACACTTGTTTCTCATAAATAAATGAAAAAAGGCATAAGAACTTGAAGACATGGTTGGGTGCATCAAATTCTAGAAGAAAAGTACAAATGCTGATTCGGCGATACAACTATTTAAAATATACAGATATATAGCATTTTATCAGAGAAATTGTTTCCTAACATTCTAAATCATAGTTATAATGCTAAACACTTGTGCATTTTCCATTAAATATGTCCACCAACTATGTACATTGGAATGTTGTAGCAAGTTTCCGATGTTTTCTTCCGCTTAAATACTCACTGTCCTTCCTATTCCATTAACTATATTCATGAGTCATTAACACAAGCCACAGTGTCCATTTAGCAATCTACAGTCATCTACCTCTCCTTAATAAAGGCAGATGGCAACCACGTTTAAGAAGATTGAAGATTTCTTATGCAAGATTTTTTCCAACAGAAAACTTATTTTCAAACAAATTTACTTGAAAGCCCAAGCAAACAGTGAAAAACAGAGCTTCAGAAGAGTGACAAATTGGGAAAACTCAACACTGTACTTACTTCCTCTGTTTACCACACCCAGCAGCTCTTGAGTGACACAGGCAGATTTCTAGAAATTAATCAAAGCACTATTTCCTCTACTCATTCTAGCATTCATTTGTTTATTAGTATGCAAATAAGTTAATTTGATCAAGTCTACAGCGCTAGTTCAGTGGGCGAAGCAGATGAAAGTTGACCTGACTCCAAAGCATATGCCTGAAACAAAATATGACAATAAACTTCTCCACTGTTTCTCAGGTAATTTGTCTCTGACCCTGGCTTTTCTTCTCAGAAATGGAGAAAAGAAGTCCCGGAAAGGGTAAGTCAAATGTACAAACCGTCTTTGCTGTTTGATATGATGTAACATTTGAATTTATTTTTTTGCTCCCAGAATATGGAATTGGCTACTAAATTATACGAGGATAGTGGTTTTATGTCTCTTAGTGTTTATACTTCATTCTTTTTAAATATATATTTTCTCCCTTCCTTTTTATTTCTTATATTCTATAGTCACACTTACGTCTTTTGCCTGTACATTTCAATCACCAACATTATTATGTGAGAATCAGGAAGTCCTTTGTGCAGTGTAAGTTAATACTCATAACATGATATAAAGGGAAAAAGAGCCTCATCTTATCTGTACTCTTGTCTGATAAATATATCTTACAGTAAATTACCTAATTAAACAAGCATAACTTGAAAATTAGATGTTTGTTTTTATATATCTTAGAAGTAACCATTTTCTTTTTTGTACTATTTATTATTCTTTCGATTTGCAAAAGCTGAGTAATCAGGAATTCCACATCATGGCTTTAATTGCAAGTATATCCACCAAGTGCTGATGCGGGATATTCTGTTGCTGAGCTTTTTAAAGTGACAACTTTTTCTCTTCCTTTTTTTTTTTCAGTAATTAAGGTGGCCTTATATAATTATACCTCACCCTTATCAGCACAATATTCTTCTCTAATATATACTGTTTCCTTTAATAGTCCAATCACTTGATAAAGGACAAAGATGATGACAATAGTAATAGCCATAATACTAGCTAAAGTTGGATGTCTGCACGCCATGTGCTAAACAACATTGCAAGCATTTGAGGGCATTGTTTCATTTTATAATGTCAAGAACATTATGTAAACATTTCTGAATGGATCAACAACAAACTAATCCAGCTCACTGGCATTTATTCGTCTCTGGCACTCTGCATCACAAGGAATTGGGACTGCACACTCATGTACATCACACTGCCTTGGGCCATTGTTTAATATCCCATCTCCATCCTTTTGTATACCAGTTATTATTAATCAATGTATTTATTTATCAGAAGGCTGAAACTTGGGGATTTCTTTTTCTAATGTCTCTCTTTCTATACCTCACCTACCATTAGGCTCTGCAAATTATATCTACTAAATCAGGACTCTTCACACTCTATGGTGCATATGAATCCCTGGGGATCTTGTTAAAATGCAGATTCTGAATCAGCAGGCCAGGGGTGTATCTTGAAGTCATGCTTCTGTTTCAGGAACCTCTCTTTGAGAAGTGAAGTCCTCAACAGTTCTAGAACTGATCATTTACTTTCCATTCCTGATCTTGGCTATGAGAGAGGATCAGACAGTCCCATCTGTGAATGGGTTCATGGAACTAAATCCCAACATGACAGTGTTTTCTCATATTGTTCGGGATAAAATTCTTACTTTTCTTTATCTTTCTTCTGTATTTAACCTTGTAAAGCTCTAGTCAGGCATAAAACATATTCCTCTGTTACTCTGGTAAGAGACTATATATTTGTAAGTTTTTGCTTTTGTATAAAAGATTGTAAATGCTTTCAGGTTTTTCAGAAAAACTATTACATCTGTAATACGATGTATTACAGATACATCGTATCTGTATACGATGGCTCTTAATCCAGATGTCTTAATGTCTTAAAACAGTAAAGAGTCTATTTCCAGAATGTCTTTGATGGGCATTTAGACAAGAGCCTGGTGAAGTTCATCCTGTGGGCTGGCTGATTTTTCTTGAACCTCAAACTGCAAGCTAATTTTCCAGATATATAATGGTGAACCTTTTTAACCCTTGGAGTTTGTCTTACTGTCCCATGGAACCTACTTCATCCACTTTCTTATCCTTATGAATGACCCTGCCTGAAAATGTTTTGCTTATGAAACAAAGTACTTGAATTAATGGCAGCATGTGAAAGGATGCTGTTAAAAAAGATTGAAGGACAGGTGTGATAGAAAAATATTATTAAAAATGCTCAATTGCTTTAATCTGTAAGTCAAGGAAATGCACACAAAAGTAAGCTTTTTATTCTCTACCTAAAAGATTGGCCAAAAGTAAAACAATAATATCCAGTATTATTATTCATAATACTGTTGTATAAACAAGTTTAAAGGAAGTTTGGAAATATATATGTATTAGAAATGTATATGTTCTTTTCCATATACAATAATTCAACTACTGAGAATTTATTATAAAGAAATTACTAGGCTAGTGTGCAAGTATAGTTTATATACATATATTTACATAAACACTGGATGAGTACAAATGTCATTTCTCAAGATATTAAAAATAAAATATAAAAATATAGGAAAATTGTTACATTAGATTGAACCATATTGAACTAAAAAGTGTTTGATTATCTGTGACCTAAAAAGTCATTTTTATGTAATTCAATTTAATTATAGTATATGCAAATAATAGAATATCAGCACACCATTAAAATGCACTTATATATGTATATATGAACATAGAAAACACATATGGAAGGCTTTCTACCTTGAGGGTACTTCAAAGAATTTTCTTCTGATGATGACATGATAATATGTGTTATTAGAAAAGTCATTTCCAGTTACTGTATTGGAATCCAGTAATTACATTTTCAATACGAAAAGTAAAAACTATTAAAAGCAAAAACGTGAAATAAATTAGCTTTATATCCTATACTCAATTAAACTATTATAGCAAGAAGGTAATGAATTTAGATAATTTGAGGATAGGAATAAGGCTTTACAAAGCAAAGATTTAACACTCCTCTAAAATCCATTAAAATACTCTAAAAGAAGATCACAGCAAAGCGGGTAGTCCACAGTCACTTCAGAGGAATTGTGGTGTGCATGCTAAGTAGGTAGAAAAGAGTTTCTGGTCTCAGAAGTCTTAGAGGCACATGCATAAAGTGGCTCAAACATGTAAAGTGTGGTGTGGTGACAGTGTGCTGAACAGCAAAGCTGAGTTTTCCACTAGCTTCACTGCTTTAGAGAGCAGCAAGATAGGTCTGTTCTTTAGCCATGTGTTCTCTCAAAGAATACAAATAACATTCAAACAGTCATTGATTTATAAGCACGTGACTTATTATAAAAGGTATGCTTTAAAATGGTAAATTGTTCTTACTTCCCTGCTCGAAACTATCCAGGACCTTCCAATGCATTTGAAAGAAAAACGAGATTCCCTACCAGGGATTGGGAAGCACTATGGCTTCCACGTTTTGCCTGTCTCGCCAGGGTCACTCTCCATGGTTCACACTGACTTTCTCTCTGATTCCAAAACAGGTTAAACTCAGTCCTGCCCCCATGTTTTTGCACTTCATGTTCTCTCTGCTAGGAATACTCTTTCTCCTGATATTTGCAAGGCTAGAAACTTGTCATTTAACCTGGGCTCACATGCTACCTCTTCAGAATTCTCCAACCACCAGCCAAACAAAATAATCCCTTAACCTACCCCAGTCATTTTCTATGACATCACTGTTTCTTAAGTTTGCTTCCCAATGCGTATCAGCATCTGACATTCCTTTTTGTCTGTCTCTCATCATTCAAATGTGAACGCCATGAGAGAGCGTAGGATGTATCCCCAGTCCTTAGAACAGTGCCTGGCACAGAGATGCCCAATAAGCTGTGGAATAAGTGCCATGGACACCATGAGAGTGGTCCGGATTGTTCCAGTTGTGTGATTGGAATGGTTGAAGGCAGCAAAAGTAAAATGATGGAGAGCCCATGGATCCCAATTTTCCAGAGTCCTAGCCAGAGCTGGGCCAGGTGACTTTCTTGACCAAAACACCACACTACTTTGGTTGTTTTGCTTATTTGTTTTATTTCACTTTGATATGAACTAAATTACCAGTAGCCAGATCAGTGCTAAATACTGGTTGGTATCACTTTTAATACAATTAAAACCCCTAGAGGTTCTGGAATGAGCTCCTAATGAGACATTTTTGTACCTAAGAATGTTTCATATATTCATAATGACTTTTTAAAGTAAAATTTTACTTTAGGGAATCTGAATTGTAGAATTGTGCATGTCTGTGTTTCATTTTCTAAACATGATGTTATACTTCAATATTGCCATTAATTCTTTTCAAAATACACCATGGCTCCATTTCAAAATGCCTTACCATCTGGGCAGACACCCTTCTCTTGCTTCTCGAAAATCACTGAAGCAGAGCAATGTTTCTCCATCCATTATTCTCCTACCCTGGAGGGTGCAAAGATGTATTTTTAGAAGTCCTTGAGAATATGTATCCTTCTAAAGAAATAAGTTGCACCAAACACAAGTCGCCGAGGTAAACAGCTAAAGAAAGACGTATGTTTAAAACACTGATGTTTCTAGGAGGACAAAATTTCTATCAATCTTTCACACTATAGAATAATTTAGCTTAATCAGTTTATATCTTCCCTAATACACATCTGAGAGACACTGCCTTATGAGAATGTAAGCTTTGCTAGAAAGAAGAAGAAAAAGATTACTTGTGTATCATGAAGCTGCTGCTCTTGTTCTCCAGATAGAAGGTATTGGCATAAGAAGGCCAAAGATAGGTGAAAATGAAAGTGGAGCTTTGATGAAGCCCCACTTGAATCCCCAAATGAAAATGCAAGTGGGAAAATGAAACAAACCATTTTTAAATGTTGCTTATTGGTCTGGAGTTCAGGAAAAGAAAATGTAATTACCTTGGTCCACATTTTCATTGCTACCAGAATACAGAATTTAGATTTTTACTCTTAGTGGTTTATTTAACCTCTTGGTAGTTTAAGGCAATGTTTACAGGTTAACATGGGATAACTAGACCCCAAACCTAATTAATAATGTAAAATAAATTCTGAATTTAAAATCCAGTGTACAAAGTCATCAGCTCCCCCTCAGACTGTCATGTCTCAAGGGTGGGCTGCGTTATACTAATTGTTCAACTCCCAGGCCCTATAAATTGCCTCTCCAGTAAATCTTCAGTGAAACTTCTGAGCATAAGAGTTGAGATTTGGGGACACAAAGGATTCTCATTTGGGGTCCGTGTTTTAGATTTCCTAATTTAAGGAGCTGTTCACTGTTTGTATCTATGCACTTCACGTGGCCCAAAGACAGTATCTAACTTTTCATTCTCAGGATACTATTCTCTTGTCTGCATAAACAAGGTTTGTTCCACTCCAGAAAACAAAGGGTCCAGTTAGGTGTCAGCCTCCCAGCAGGAGACAGCAGAACTGGTCACAGGCAGAGCTGCCATAAGCAGCTTCTGTGACAGCAGGCAGAGGGATACCTAACACAGTAAGAGATAGAAACAGCCACTTCTCACCTCAGACCTGGCAGCAGTGTGAGAAGGAAAACTTCAGAAAAAAAAAAATCCAGCAAAGCATGCCCTATTCTCATTGCCTTTGCCAAATAAACAGTGTGATCTCTGTTTTTATTAATGTTATGAAACACACAGTTCTCAAAAATAGAACAGGAGGAGGGATTAGGTGTGGGTAACCAGTTCAGCCGTGCACATCCTTCAACCATCCAGTGACCAGAAAGGACTCTAACCCACTTTTCCTAGAGAACTAACAAGTTATTACAGCTGCAAGGTGACTGGTTGCAAGGCAAGATAAATGGAGCAAAAATACAACACTCAGAATAAGCAAGACTTGAAAAAAGTTTAGCTAAGAAAAAAAAATTGCAGGTCTCTCAGTGTCTTATGGATACTGTGAGGGCAGAGAAGAGTAATGGGAATATCTTCGTTTTACAGCTCAGTCTGATTTGGCATGCCGTTATAATTTCTAGCTCAGTTAGCAAATGACTGGAAACACTGCTTTCTGCAATTTCCCTAAAATATGACAGTTTTATAAGTTGTTCTACTGATGTACTTGAAACCAATCCAAAATGGGAGCAACTATATTCTTAATTTTTATTACCAGGGAACTGTTACAGGTGCCTATGTGGCATTCCCTGAGTGACAAACTGCATATTATGGTTATAGATTTTGGAGGGAAAAGACTTGACCAATTTCAAGAATGAAGAAGCCTAGAATTCCAGCATTAGGGATTAGCCCATTTGGATCAACCATGTGCTCCTGGAATAATATCTCTTATAGGAACATATTTGAGAAGGTTTTATGTAATAGGCAGTCTCCAGTGATATCTTCAAATAGAGAGGGGCATGCATGTCTTGAAGTCACTGAATGGGAGAAAGAACAGAAGGTAGTAAAACCTACCTCTTTTTAAAGACGTAAAAAAAGAAAATATTTTTAAGCACCTTAAGTTCTAAATAAAGGCATTGAGGACAGATGCTGTTGTTTCTTATAAATAGGGTGAACTTGAGTAAGTTATATAACTTGTTTGAACTCTGAACTTTATCTATAAAGTGAGCGATAGTTGAGGGTGTCAAAAATGAATGGGAAGAAAGCCAAAACAATGTTTCGTTAACAGATTAATCAACAGTATGGGAGGTTCTTGATCCCAGTGAGACTTCCGTGAGCCCGCATATAATATATTTCAGATTTTTCACATCAGGTCCCCATTGCTCATGGATGGCCCTATAGGCATTAATTCCCTTGTACTTCTGGCTTTGCTCCTACAAGAGCAGGTCAGGATTTTCTGGTATCCCTTGCCACAGCCTTAAAGAAACCCCAAGGAAGAAGGCAGAAATGGGTCATTGGAGGATTCATGGAAAACAAAAGGAGGTTCTGTCTAGGAACAACCGATCACTACAGCGGTGACTGGAACAAGAGATAGGATGGGGACCATATAGATGGGGGCGGGGGGCAGTGAGTCTCATTCTGTCACCTAGACTGGAGTGCAGTGACACAAACACAGCTCACTGCAGCCTAGACCTCCTGGGCTTAAGCAATCTTCCCACCTCAGCCCTCCAAGTAGCTGGGATTACAGGTGTGCGCCATCATATCCAGCTAATTTTTGTATTTTTTTAGAGATGGGTTTTTGCCATGGTCTGGAACTCCTGGGCTCAAATGATCTGCCCTTCTTGGCCTGTCAAAGTGCAGGCATTACAGACCTGGAGCACCATGCCAGGCAGAAGGGAAAGATTTTAAGTGGCACAAAAGAAATGTCAAACGCAAATATTTCATGTTTATGTGTTTATTTAATAACTGTTTCCTGTCTGGATGAACTATCTGAGAGCAGGCAAGTTGTTTTAACTCACTCTTGTCACACCTGTTCTGTCCTTGACCCTATAAAGAGTGAGTATGTGTTGAAAAGATGGAAAGTACAGAAAATAATTACCTTCAAATTTCCACTATGATTTTTTTTTGTATTTTAATTGTGATGCATATTTGTTGTGATTTTATTTATCATTGGTTTTAAAGGTTACATTTCTTTAAGCACCTTTCCTTTTTCAATTAACTGTTTACACTATTTTTGCTTTGATGCAGTTTTATATTTCCAATAACTGAATTACAGGTCTTTTTAAAACTTGTTTACTTTTAGATACTTTAATTTAGCTTTTATACTATATAGTTACATTTCTTTAAATCCTTGTTAAATTAACTTTTAATTTTAATTATTTTGTTCAGAGATTCTTTTGGTTTCTAAGCTGTATTTTAATTTTCCTTGTAAAGATAATGGTTTATGTTTTTGGATTAGCATATTCTATCAATTCTTTCTCATTTTATTACTGCATAGGCACTGAATGGTAGAAATTACAGGGAAGAACCACACCACCGCCTCTTTTTGTGAACGAAAAGCTGAAGAGTGTTTTTAACCTGAGGTCTGGCGGTCCTCACTCTGTTCTTTTCACTGCACTCTGGGTTGCATTGTGTGAAATTACCGAAACAAGCTAATTTGAAATCACTGAAATTATTCTCAAGAAAAGCTGGGATATGCTAATGTTTATTTTAAGGATGCAGTTAACATAAAATGCAACTCTAGTCACTATCCACTTACTTACTTTTGCATAATCTGTTTATCATGGCTTTGAATGCTATAAATTTGTAAATGTGACTATAAAATGAAAAGAGAAGTTAAACTGGTCTTGAAAAGAACAACACTCAGTTGACTCTTTAATTTTCATGTCTTCTCAGAAGTAGGTCATTATTAATCAATGTAACTCTCCACTACTCAAATGAGTGCATTCAGATGCTATAAACTCATTATAGTTTGCATGAATTGGAATTAGAATATTCTAATTCTATGGAATTTTCTCTTTCTTACTTTGTTTGACATTTTGTAAAGGAGTCAAATGTAAATAAAGTAAATTGTTGCAAAGTTAAGTATATATATGTATATATTCCACAGATTTCATTGTAGGCAAGACTAAGTCACTTCTTAACTGTGTGCCCTTCATTCAGCAATTTATTTATGCTATCTTAATCTCCATCTCTCCTTCTACAAAAAATTAAAAGAAAAATAGAAGACTATCCATTCTCATGATTAGTATGAGGATTCCGTTAAAAATGTGCAACACGCATGCCCAACTGTAATTAAGTAGGTTTGGGCTCAGTTTCAAGAGCTGACTTTGAAGACTTGAGTGACTTTGGAGAGCCATGGCATCTCACAATTCTTTAATTTCTTCCATTGTTAGTCAGGATAATACCCAGGGTTGGCCACTTTTAGTTATTCTAAAGCTAAAGTGCAATGATGCATTTGTGTAAGGTATTTAAAGAATAAAAAGCATTATGCAAAATTTAATTTACCTTGTAAAAATAAAAAATAGATATGCTTTTATTAAGAAGATGATGATTGTGGGAAATTTAGAAGATACATGTGAGGAGAGACAAATGTGGGTGGCCCTGGACACTCCTTCCTCTCCTTTTCAGTTACTGAGCAAGCAGCTGGCTCTGCAGACCTGAGAGAAATCAGTGGAAGAACAGGCAGATACCAGAGGCTAGGCTTGGCCCTTTTGAAAAAGATAACTGTCTTTCTCAAGAACCTCCCACTATTATATACTCACCTAGATATGCCCTGCTTCCCTTTTCCTACATATATAGGCTGTTAGGGTGAAGGGGTTCTCTACAGGGGGCTTTTTATAGCTTGTCAAGCTCTGCTAGTTTCAGCATAACTCTTAATGGAAAACAATGTGAACTTCTGTATTATTTGCTATGATATTGCTATCAATGAATCTTTTCAGATGCCTACACCATGTGTCACAAATAATGTATCTATCTGTGCCCCTCTGCAAAGAATAACACATGAATAAACACATAAACAAACATTAAACTATAAATCCCACAGTCCATGGATAATCACTTGCTGATATTTTAAACAGTGTTTGGATTCATTCTGAAATGTTCAAGTATTTGGAGATTCACAGCTAAAAGCAACTAGCCACTATGAGCTTTTCCAAGTTTTCTTTTTTTTTTTTTTCCGGTAAACTGACACAGAGGAGTGATCACAAGGATTTAGAAAACCAGAACATTTTGCCTCTGAACTCTATGCGTGGAGAGATTTCATTGGTTAAATGAAATTCCTAGGAGTGCTTACTCAAGAACACGGAGGCCGCCAGCAGCCCAGGGCCTTCCTATCAAAGGTCCTAGATCCAGGGGGAAGGAGAGGGAGGAGGAGGGGGAGTAGAGGGAGGTACTATTACATCCTAGTTACTATTACATCCTCTCTGCAAAATGTTATTTTGTATGAATTCATTCATTTATTTATCTTACCAAACTATTTTTGATAACTACAAGCACGTAGATCTTTGTGAGAATTAAAAGTTGTACAAAAGAGAGAGAAAGGGAGAGAGAGAGATGTTAAACACATTTCTCATTTCTGAAACTTGAAACTTGTATCTGAGTAGGAAAGATATGACAAGTACATGCAAATTAAATGTCTCATTCACCATTCTATTCACAGTAACTGACAAATGATACTCAATGGAATGATCTTCCCAATAAGACTGTAATGCTCTTGACTTAAAGAGTGTCTCATATTCATTCTCAACATGCACAAAATTTTCATTCATGATAACTAAAGATAAAAATTCATTAATTTAACTAGGCAGCCTACTAATTTAAAATATGCTATACATGTCAATAAATCAACCAATCAATTAGATAAACATTTAAGATATCTTAAATGCAATTTAACAAAATTTATTTCTGATAATTATAATAATGCCCTTTAAATACCAAATATTTTTGAGGAATGTCGTATCTAAATAAATGAAGTTGTAATTTAATAGTGTGTTATTGTAGCTATAGTTATTGTGAAATTCAAATGGCATGTAGTGATAACAAACAAGTAACTATTGTTCTAATATATAAATATGTTGTTTGTAGGTATCTTGAACTTAAATTCCTTCCAGTACCCTAAGGAATCAAAATAATGATCCAAACTTCTGAAATTAGATTGGAACTTAGGTTGGTGCTTACTTTGACTAATTATGTCTTTTAGAGTTTCCAAGGAATATAAAGATCACACATGAAAGATAATTCGTGAGAAAAATAAGTATGATAATTTGTCACTTGCTTGTTTTCTTAAAACCAAGCTATCCTAATAGTTGATGGAGTTAAATGAGTTAGATGACAGAAATACTCTATAGCATCACAACAGTTTTGTCTACATTATCATATTTGATCCTGTGAGTAAGGCAGGGAAATCAATCATTCCCTGTTTTCCTTCCCTCCTTTCTTATGTTATCCTCGTGAGAAAATATTTTTGGAATTTTTGATAAACATAAGCACAGAAGCATGAATAACTAAATCCCACCTGATAAAATAGCAGTACTCGTAGCATTTCTGGGTCGATCTGATTATTTTAGCACAGAGTTGGGCATCCCTAACTCAGAATATTCTATCCCTAACTCAGAATATTTTAAGGGAGGGTTATCATAGGTCAGGGCTGGTCATGAACAGTCCATGCAATCAAATGGGATGAAAGATCAAGTTATGCTGGTATATGAAAAAGGCCTAAGAGTAAACTGATATCAGCTTAGACCATGTCAGAATTAGCAGTTTGCATGTAAGAAGTCAATCATTACATTTTATGGGATATGAAGGGAATAGGTCCCCTGAAAAATCAGGAGTCCTCTGCTGCCCTAGATATGGATAACATTGATCAGAAGTGCTTTAGGACTTGGGTAGCTCTCAGGGAGCTGGCTCTTGTTCTGTTATTAATCAAAGCTATACTGAATAAACATACACCTACATTTATATTTATGTCTACATTCAGATAGAAAATCTCAGAAGAGTCTGGTTGCCTGTTTTTTTCTCATAGTTAGCTTAATCTTTATGAAACACAACCTTCTTTATTCAGATGAAGAGCATTTAGTCTCCACATCCCCATCTAGGAGAGAAAGCCAGGTTATTTTATGTAGTCTGGAAGTTTCACAGGGGTATGCACTGATTAGAAGGCCTGATTGCAGCAGAGGAACTCTGTCTTCTGCAACACTGGATGACTCATGCCCCAGAGGTACCAACTCACTGGACCAAAAATAGAACCCAGGCATGTAATGTTTAGGACCATGAATTCTCAAGATAGCTACTTTCTGGCATTGAATTAACCAAGGTGCTACTAATTTTTACAGTAACAATAAATGGGAGGATAGATTAGACCTTATTTTTTGTAACTAATATGAGATTGTTACACCATTAAATTGTGCCTTGTCTTTCAATCAATTAAATTCATAATTTACTTTAATATGCTAGAACCCTATTGCAGAGGATGGCAAAACTCATCAAATCTATTTTATCTTCCACCAGAGCATATAGGTGGACTACATTTTCTGACCTCCTTTGGAATTAGGTGCAGTCATGTGACCGATTTTAAACCCGTAGAATTTTTCATGAAAGTGGTATATACTACTTCCAGGCCTGGTTCATGTACTCTCCTGTGCAAGCTTCCATGATTCCTTTTCTATTTTATCTGACAGTCAGATGAAGGGAGTCAGTGGAACACTCCAAGAACCCAGACTTTAACAAAGCCATTATATGTATAAAGCCTGGAACCCTAAATAATTGCATGAAGAAGAGACAACTTTCCACCCAAGAAAACTTAAGTTTATTATAACACAAAGGAGAAATAAACATTTACTTTGGTAAGTAATCAAAATGTAGAGCTATCATAGAAATTAGCCACTGTGGCTAATGTTATATGGCTTAATAGGTATTTTTGAACATGATAAATATGATCAAATCACATTTATATGAAAGTGCAGGTCTTAGCTATGAGCCATGACACTTGACTTTTAATAAACCAAATGTTTTGCATATATAATATGCTTTAGTGACTTGCATTTTGAAATAATCTTCTTGATTCAGAGAGTAAGACTCAGCCTACTGTTTATAAGTGTCATCCCTTAATATTGCTTAAAGATGATAATGATTAGGGTAATGAACAATGATGATGCTAATAGCTAAATAACTCATTTAATTTATAGTCCTTATTAGTAATATATTTAATTTATTTAATTGTCTCACTCTTTCTCAGACATATTTAAGATGATTGCTATAATTCCCATTTTAAAGGTATTGAAACTAAAAATCCATAATAATGTAAGCTAGCTAATAAAAAACAGAGGAAAAATTAATTCAGATCTTCAGATTATTGACCTTATGGTCCATACTTTACCTCTACCCTACATTTAAGCAGAACCTGTCATAAAATTATGGATGTGAGTTTAACTTCAGTGAGGTATTTGAGTATGTAACTTCATAGAACTTACTATAAAAATTGGTTCTGCAGCTCAAAGGATTTCTGTTTAATGATGTCATTACCATATAGCCAGGACATAAAACTGCATTTAAGAGATGTAAAGTAGTCATTTAAATATTTACTGCTTTGGGATTCTATCTATTACTAATAGAAGCTTTGAGATGAGGATTTAAATACTACCTTATATTTACTTTGCAAGCTCAGTCACAAAGAATTTCCACACAAGACATTCAGCAGTTCTGAAATGGCTACTTCTTCCCAGACATTTGCCTTTGGTCAAACTTCTTTCTTTCCTTGCTGTTTATGGCTGTAATGAGTGGCATAATATGAAGCATTGAAAAGGGAAAGTTGCCAAAACTTTTTCTAGAAGAAATATAGTTTAGTAGGAACAATATATCCAAAAGTCATACTCAAAAAAGGGCCCTGAAAACTCTCTTCAGAAATGTCTGTGGGGGACGTATTTCTAAGGATTATGATTTGTAAGATGCAAAATTGATGGGCAGTTCAAAAAAGTTGGACCAGGAAGAGAGGAAGCCATTTCCGGCACAAGACTGTGTTGCCTAGGGTGCAGAATCATGAGGTATGAATGTGACTTTTTGGTCTTCCTTTACTCTTTTCTTATTCTAAGAAGAGTTTCAAAAAATAAATGAGAATATGGTTATAAAAAACAATAAAATTTACCCATCTCAGAAAGTATGTTTCCTTTACTTCTGAATAAAAGTCTTAATATATGTGAAGCCTGTATTAACTGCTTTTAGTCCAATAACTGCAACTATATACCCTAGGTAATACACATACCATATAGTTATATATTATATGATTTATAAAACATTTTCAAATATAGCTTTTTATTTTTGAAAAATTATGTTTGGCAGTAATTATTATACCTTCTTTTTTTAAAATTATGAGAACAAGGGCTGGGCGTGGTGGCTCAAGCCTGTAATCCCAGCACTTTCGGAGGATTACGAGGTCAAGAGATCAAGACCATCCTGGTCAACATGGTGAAACCCTGTCTCTACTAAAAATACAAAAAATTAGCTGGGCATGATGGTGCATGCCTGTAATCCCAGCTACTCCGAGGCTGAGGCAGGAGAATTGCCTGAACCCAGGAGGCAGAGGATGCGGTGAGCCGAGATCACGCCACTGCACTCCAGCCTGGGTAACAAGAGTGAAACTCCATCTCAAAAAAAAAAAAAAAAAAAAAAAATTATGAGAACACCGATCCTTAGAAAGTTTTTTCAGCTACCATTATCTTCTCTGGTAATTTTGATTTCCTTTCAAAATTCACACTGCTCAGAGAGGTGTCCTGCTCACACACTTTTTCAATACTCATCATTCTTATAATCTGCACTAACTTCATTTAATTTAAATCATTACAACTTGAATATGTGACTTTGAATATTACTCTAATTTATCTGACAAACTTTTCTGATCATTTTTGTTTGACGTGGTATTTGTCAGCTCCCACCATAGATGCCTTCAAGCTGCCAAATATTTAACAAATGGCCTAAACATTTTTGTACATTTACCAATATTTCTCTTAAACCTATAAAAGCCAAATCCATCACACCACTGGCAGTGTTCACTCAGATCTAGCGCTAGCTCCTAAGGAGCTTATGGCCTGGTCAGGGAGATTGCATTTAATATAAAAAAAGCTAGGAGTCTATTTTCCTTGACAAGGTCTTAGAAGCTCGGGAATCATAAGTATGAATGTAACTGTTTTTTCCTTCTACATAAGCAGCAAAGGTCATTCAAACAGAGGAGATGGTGTGTTCAAAGGCATAGATGTGCGGCATCATTCTATATCCAAGGTGTACAGGAAACGGCTATCAGAAAAGAGAGTTCAGTAGGCCTCAGATAATGGAGTATTGTTTGCGCTCTAACTGTTGTCCAATTGTTCATTCAAATGGATCAACTCCATGACAACTAAGATATAGCTGCATCTAATTTTATCTCTAACACTTCATCTCTTTATCTATAGCTATATCTAATATCAGTGTATTTTCCCATCATGTCTTCAAAACTCATTTTGTTTTTCACCTTCTCTGGGAAGACATTCTTGACTGCTTCCATGCTGACCCCTGTTCTCTCCTGCCACGTGCATTCAAGAACAGTGAACCTCCTTTTCTTCTGAGTCCTTCCCATGTGCTTCTGTGAAAGTATTACCAACATTCTAAGTATATTTATTTAGATGTCTCACTCTGCCACCGAAAGTGGTTCCTTTAGATGTAGGAGTGTCTTTTATTATTTGTATTGACAGAGCCTTTAACAGTACATGATTCATTGGAGATCCTCAAGATACATGTGTACATTGTGTTGAATTAATAAGATACTTCTTGACTGTAACTCAAAACAATGAACAAAGGGTGGTGAGATTCTAATTGTTGGGAATGTGTTTTCTGACTCACCTTTCTGACTGCTGCCATGTACTCAGAAGTAATGAGTACTAAGTGTTCACACTAACATTGCTTAGAGAATAAAAACATTTTAGGCTTCCTCAGCCTGCTAGAACATTTTCTCCAGCTGAAATCTACCTAGTTTAAGCTCATATTACACAAGATTGTGAGGAAGCTGATAAGAAGAATAAAGGATTTTCAGGATGCCCAGAAGTGGGAGAAAAATGCTGACCCTTGAGTTGCTGAGCATGGCTTTAGTATATTTCTGAACTTGTCAGCAACGTAAGGCTACCCCTACCAGCTACAGTAAACAGAAACTCCCTTTTAAAATCAGTGAAATTCAGAACGAAAAAGCGTTTGTAGACATCTACATTGGAAGATACCAACTTGAGCTGTACATTGACTTGGACTGTAAAGGCATATTCTCCTGGGATATTGCACTTACTACTACATCTTTCTTTGGACACTTTATGACCTTTAGTTATCAGCTTGCATAAAGTTGGGATAACATTAGTGACTAAATTATTATTGTTAGAACTAATCAAGATTTTGCAGATACAATGCCAACCTTCCAGTTGCACCTCTACCTATGCTTTTATCGTAACACTCTATCATACAGAGTCAAGGGTGGGGACTAGAACCTAGACTGGCTGAGGTCAAATTCCATTTCTGCCAGTTACTGGTTGCATTATCTTAGATAAGTCACTTGATCTGTCTGGATTTCAATTTTCTCATCGCTAAACAGTGAAGAATAATAACTAACACAAAGAATTGCTTAGAAAATTAAATTATATGGTGTGAAGAATTTAAACAGGGTCTATTCTATAATTAGTAAAGAGATAAATTTGAAAGGCTAGCATTAGGTCAAAGAAGTAACTGAATTTCATGCTTCACTTAACCTCTATAAGGCTCTGACAATGTTTTTCTAATTCTTGTGAAGCTTTAGCCAACTAATGTTATTCAACCATTGTTATTGCTCATTCATTACCAATGCATTAATGATCATCCCAATGTAACTAAAGAGTATATATATCATTATTTATAATCATGAAAAATATGGCAATCACTGTTTTGCAGTTAACTTCTGAACAGTGATATGCTCACAACTTTGAAACTATATTAAATAGTTCATAAAAGTTTCTTACTTTTTTTCTGACTTTTTTTTAAGATAGTGTTAAGGTATAAATCTGTTTTCCATAAAATAAAATTACTTGACTGTAACAGAGTCTCTCCAAATCTCCTACCTCATTATTCTATTTCATTCTCCAATAAGCAAGCTGACTTAAGATTACTCTTTTCTTTTGTTAGAGGTCCAAGTATGCTGTTTTGTAACCAACATGATAACAAAAACCAAGCCCCAAAAGCCCTACTTACTGCTGTGCATAGATTGGTTATGGAATGTAGTGCATGAAGAGCATTTGCCTGCCTACAAATTGTTCAGACTCACATTAGAATGTCAATTTTACCATACATGTCTCTCAATCACTATAAAGTATGAGCTTCTTGAGGACAGAAATTCTATTTATTCATCCCTGCATCCTCAGCTCCTGGCACAGAATATGACCCACAGTGCATGTATTGAATGAATACATATAAACATGTGATCACTCTTAGCCATTGGGTTACTAGTGTTCACTTTCTATTCAAAATCTATTATATATATATACATGTATATATATATATATATATATAATTATAATATATATATCTATTGCTATAATATATACTATTATATATATATTATTATAATATATACTATTATATCTATTATACATATTCTATATCTATATACTAGATATTGAATTTTTATTTTATTTTTAAAGTGTATACTTCAAATTTAAAAATATACTTTTATATTTGATGAAATCTAAAATTTATACTTTAAAAGCTATAAATATATACTTTTTGATATATCTATTTGGTATATCAAAAGTATATATAAATTTTTTTTTCATTGGCAGATAACTATTTAAAGAATAGCAGTACAAAATAGAGATTGTATCTATATGAATCACTCTACAATTAATTGTATATGGATTTTAGTATTGTAGATTTGGCCTTTTCGTGGTTACTTTCAAGGGATCTTAGTAAATTCGGATTCTTAAAATGACATCAGGAGTAATCACTGCCTGGTGACAGGGTAAGACTGTCTCAAAAAAAAAAAAAGGAGTAATCACTGCCTTTTTTATGGAAATGCAAAGGCTTTAGAAATGTGTTAAAAATGGAAAATGCTTGCTTTGGTTTTATATAATAGCTTTCAATATAAAGAACATTAATTTAAATACCTGTTATGCTTGGCGCCTTTGGGAGAAGTTGTGAGGAGGACTTGTTTATTGATTCTGCATTGTGTGGGAAACCCATTACATACATTCATTTAAAAAGTCAGGTTTTTTGAGTTATAATTTATATAAAATAAAAGTCCATGATGAGTCTGACAATGTAAATTGTTGTGTGATTACCATAACAATTTTTGTCTGTAAGACAGACAAAAAGTGTATCATTCCCCAAATTTCCCTTGTGCCCCTTTTTAATCGGTCTCCTGTTCCTACTACCAATCACTGGCAAATACGGATCTAATTTGTTCCTAAGGTTTTGGCATTTCAGGAATGTCATATCAACGAAATAACACAGCATGTAGTCACTTGTCTGGCTTCTTCCCCCAGATGTCTAATGTAATCATTACTAGACCTTATGAAGTAGATTACTGTTTTTATTTTTTAGATAAGGAAATGAAGGCTTTGAGCATTTAAGTGACCTACTCTCTCTAAGCCAGGTTTTAATCCCCCAAATATTATAAACTACAAGAGGCTAAAGAAGATGATACTTCGGGGAAGATGTTGCTCAAATCTCATTACTTAAGTATCTGCTCGAACCCAGCTAATGCTGGCATGCTCGATCATAAATGGAAGCTCAATGGGTCAGCTCCATTTGGTTTCAGAATCTTGGCATCTAGCTCAACATGCCCTTAAGAAATTATGAAGGTAAGCAATTAATGATTAGCCACCATGAAATGGTCCTAAGGCTCTGGTTGACCCTGCCTCTTAATCTGATAGTTGAGTCAACACATTTATGCTTGCTTTAGCTGAAAGAAAAAAGGTATGAGGTGGAAATCTTAAGAAACACACATGAGACATGGAAAATTAATCCTTAAACTACAATAGTTACGGAGAAACTTCCTATACTGTAAATGAGGATGACATAATTATTTACCAGTCTAGGTATGTGCATCCTTCTTTGTCTGACAAGGTCCTACATCAAATATATTCTGTTTTTATTTTTAAAGAAAATAAAATAAGGTGGCCGGGCATGGTGGCTCATGCCTGTAATCCCAGCATTTTGGTAGACTGAGGTGGGCAAATCACTTGAGGTCAGGAGTTTGAGACCAGCGTGGCCAACATGGTGAGATCCCGTCTCTACTAAAAATGCAAAAAAAAAAAACTAGCCGGGCATGGTGGCACATGCCCGTACTACCAGCTACTCAGGGGGCTGAGGCAGGAGAATCACTTGAACCCTGGAGGCACAGGTTGCAATGAACTGAGATTGTGCCACTGTACTCCAGCCTGGGCAACAGAGCAAGACTCTGTCACCAATAATAATAATAATAAAATAAAGACACATATTTGAAACTCTATACTATGAAAAATAATTTTAAATATCTCAGCTCCAAAAGATGATTTTACAACTTAGCAAAGAGTATTAGAGTAATCCTATTATAAAATAACTGGTGAAAAAAAAGTTATGTCTGGAGAAATTATTTAGACTCTAGAACAAAGACTTTCTTCAATAGTTAATTTTACTTGATAACTCTTATTGACTTGTACCATACTGGCCTGAGAGTAAAGGGTGTTTCAAGATGTAATCTGCTTCCTTGGAAATCAAAAGTATTTTTACTTGTGATTTTACTATTTGCTTTTACATGCTTTACTATGTGCCCAGACCATGGGACTTCTATACTTTTTAAGAGTTGGAAACTTTTAATATTTTGTTAGCCTTAAATCAGATTGAGATTATGCATGACTATGGAGACATGCTACTCTTGGACGTGTTGTAAGTGTTGAAAATCACATGCACCCATTTCCACTTCAACACAGAAGTTTTAGTGGTGTTAAACAAGTGAGTTTACTCCTTGCTAAGATGCAACCTCATTTTCTATATTCACATACAGGTGCCATCACGAAAAATAGAGAGCCTTTCAAAAATAATTATTTTTTCTTGGTATCCAAACAATTGCCTTCACAAAATTGTTTGTGTTCTTGGAAAATGCAACCACACACTAACTTCTCTTAGTCAACTTTCTTATTCTTACAAGGATGGACTCTCTCAGGTAACAGGTGATGCTGGTTACTGAATCAGGAAGCAGATGATGAATCTGATAGGTAAAGCAATGAGGAATGTTCAGGTGGCTTTGCTGTGAGAGCAGTCCAGGTGAGGAAGGACGTATTTCTAAGGCGTGACTGTTGCCTCCTAAGCACTGGCATGACATGACCACACTGAACAGCCCAGCAGTTGAGCTAATGGCTAGTATCCCATGCAACCCAAATCTCAACTGAGACAAATTCAGAATGTAGCAAGTTGTCAGCTTCTCCTTGGTTAACACATAAAATGCTTAGAGCCAAATCTCTGGCAAAAGTTAAAGAGTTCAATTTTCCTCAGTTACTGATGCTCATAGGACCTTTGCTTAACATATTCTAAATTAATTAGCTCTGAAGAATGACACTGGCCATAATCACAGCCTAGTGGGTAAGTGTTTAGACTTTTATATCAATTAAATATAACATTCATATCCAAAGTGTTTTAGTGTATCTGACAATAAAACATTTCCCACCATTGCAGTTATACTTTCCCTTTGGATTTTATAACCACATATTTGTTGCTGAAGGATATCACGGAGACGTGGCCAAGACAGAACACTTGTTTCAAATTTTTTGAGTATGTGAGAAGTTCCTCGAAATCCTGATTATTCTTGGTAGAGAGGTGACTTACAGATGAAAGAACAATAGCAAAAATTCTATAGCAGGACTCAGGCCATAAAGAAAATTCAGAGCTTAACAATGGCATTGCTATTCAAGGCCAAAATTATGCTTGATGTATAAGATTTTTCTCCATTTTGTAGTCATGTGCTCCCTCCACCCCACTTATATAAACTTGCAAGTATCATGTCCTCCTTTAGTGTTTATTTGCTATTAAATATAAGTTAATCTCCTATAAGTGAGATTACTAAATTAAGGATAAAGCACATTTTTGGTTTTACAGTACGGTGCTATATTTATTTTGCAAATGTTGGGATCAGTTTACTCTCTTACCAACATTGTGTGAATATCCCCATTTCTCATGTTTTCATGTAGTTGAAGTATGACTACTAGCATGTATATGGATTCCTATAGTAATATAAAAAGTAATGTCATTCCTAAAAATAAATGAACAGTACCACAGTATTGTTGTTACTGCTTTTCCCTTCAATCATATAAATCCTCCCTTTTCCCTATTACTAGGAGCCTTCTACAGGTATGAGGTCCCCTTAGCTAGCACTGAGCCATGGAATTAGAATCCTGATTCCTCCTCCTGGCCCACTCTTCCCCAGAGGGGAGGAATGCTTCCCATACAACTGCTGACTTTAGGGGAAGAAACCCTGCATGGGTATTTTGGCATTATATTTTTTGTATTTGTCTTTTAGAATCAGCTTCCTAACAAGAACAACAAAATGGTGTCTTTTAAAGTCATCCTGCTGTGCACATGGGATTAGGTTTTGCTCATGTTGGGGAGAACTGTGGTTTTCTAGCATTGCCTGAGATTAATTAGTCATTTTGGCCTGTGTCAGGGGTGGAGTGAGCAAATACCTTTGGTCAAAGAGCTGAAACCCAATTTTCCAATGAGTTCAGGAAAATGACACCGACATTCTAATCTTCATCTGTCACCCTTTTCCAATCTCTTTGAGTACAAATTTGAAAAATAAAAAGAAGTTTGTATGTCTCCTTAACTCCGTGTGTGTGTGTTTCTGTGTGCATGCACACATGCGTGTGTGTATGTATATATTTGCATATAAGGAACGTACGTTCTTTGACACAGGTATTTACATTTCTATTTGAACAATCCAAATGAGTCATACCCTAGTAATGAGAGCACATCTGACCTACAGAAAATTGTGAAACACATAATTCAACTTAGGTTCTGTTTATAGTACCCAACTAGGTACAATCCTTTGGCTGCAAAAGCAACAAAAGGAAGTTCAGCAACTTCTGACCACCTTGCTTCCCCGTGCATGCCACCTTCCTTATGCATGCTACCTTCCCCATGCACACCACCTTCCCCATGCATGCCACCTTCCCCATGCATGCCACCTTCCCCATGCATGCTACCTTCATCATGCATGCTACCTTCCCCATGCATGCCACCTTCCTCATGCATGCCACCTTCCTCATGCATACTACCTTTCATTTTCAACCTTAAAACAACCCTTTGAAGTGAGCCTCACTGATACTAGCTTCCCTGTATCAAAAGTGGATGATTTGAGGGCTTTTTTCTTAAATATCACATCACTACTAGCTTGCTGACACTGCTGGCTCTGGGAGAAGAGTGGGAGAGCATTTGCAGATTTTCTGGTATAAATACTCCTCCTGTAGTTGATGACAAGTTGTCAACAGTTAACCACCCGCTCAGAGAATTCTTACATAGTTAACAAGCAACACATACTGCAAAATAGCCACTAATCCAACTCAAGTGTTCTGATTTGGGTTCTTGGGTTTTATCTGCCACAACACTGGGCCTCTTCAGGTAATCCTTTCATTCATTTAATCTACTCTAAACCTTCAAACTGTATTTCTTAATTCCATCCTCTAGATTTATGCTGTCAATTCATTCTCTAAGTGGCAAGCAGAGAGATAACCCTACTATTCAACTCTTAATTTAGACTTCCTCTTGATACATAAAAATATGTAAGAGGTTCTCCATTGCCCTTAGGAATAAATGCAAACTTCCAAAATGCCTTATAATTCCATCCAAGATTTGAAATGGGATTTCCACTATCATCTCATAACCCCTGCCCTACCATTAATCTGATTCAGAAAAAGTGAACTTCATCTGAATATCAAAATATGGAACATTCAGTATTTTATCAAATACTGAATGTATCAAATACTGAATGTATCGAATATTGAATGTATCAAATATTGAATGGACCTTGCCCATTTTGGAGTTTTCCCAGGAACACTGGCATTATTCTATGTTCTGTAATTTGATCTCTTTCTGCCAGGCGGCCCTGTGGTAGGCAGAATAATAGCTTTCAAAGATGTCCACATCCAGATACCTGGAAAATGTGACACTGCAAAAGGCACTTTGTAGATGTGATTAATGGTATGAACCTTGAGATGAAGAGTATCCTGACTTATCCAGGAGGATCCAATCTAATAACATGAGCCCTTAAAATTAGAGAACCTTTCCTGGCACTGTCAGAGAAATGTGCATTAAAAAGGTCTCAAGCCACTGGCTGTCCTACTGGAAGAAGGAAGTCAGGGGCCAACTAATGCCACAGCCCTTAGAAGGTAGGAATGGATCTCACTTTACATCCAATGGGGCATGAGTACTGCAATTACAGTGAACTGAATTCTGCCAATAACCCTAATGAACAGGAATTACATCCTCCCATAGAGCTTTAAGAAAAAAAAAACCTGCCCTGCTGACAGCTTGACTTTAGCCCAGTTAGACTCATACCGGGCTTCTGCCCTCAATATGTGTGTGTTGTTTAAGCTGCCAATTTTGCGGTGATTTGTTATGGGAGCAATAGAAAACTAATACAGGTTCATCAGATGCCAATAACTGGCTCTGGATAGTCCTCTGCATTCTTCTCATCTTACTCAAATTCAACCCATTCTTCAGGCCCCAAACCCAAAGGCATCTTTCCAAGATGTTATCCCTGTTCTCTTTATCCCACAGTGGTATCACTGCTTTCTCAATTTGTCATGCCTGTCACTCATTTCAGCAATGTATTTATTTAATTGCTTATTAGAATATGCCTTCCCAAGACAGTTTATATGATCCAGGAAACATTATGTGATAAATTATAACTTTGTTTTGTACTTTTTCAGTGTTTTGCATTTCCTGTTTTATTATAATTGAATAAATCAAATGTTTGCTTTTAATTTCTATTATTTTAGTGGTTGTTATGGACTGAATTTGGTGTTCCACCCAAATTCATGTGTTAAAGGCCTAACCTCCAACAGGACGGTACTTGGAGATGGGGACCTTGGGAAGTAATTAAGTTTTAGATGAAGTCATGAGGGTAGTAGGGTCCTGGTCCCTTGGGATTAGCGTTTTTATAAAAAGAGGTACCAGAGAACTTGCTCTCTCTCCATACATACATGCACAAAGTGATCATGCGAGCACACAGTGAGAAGGCAAGTGTCTGCAAGACAGGAAGAGAGTCCTTAGTGGAAACCCACTATACTGGTGCTCTAATTTCAGACTTCCAGCCTCTAGAATTGTGGGAAAATAAATTTCTGTTGTTTAAGCCACCCAGACTGTGGTATTTTGTTTTGGCAACCTGAGAATACTGAGATGGAGATAATCCTGAGGATTTAGCATGCAAACTTATTAATGTCTAAAGTCAGTCAATATGTTAACTTCTGACTTCAGAGACATAAAGATCCAACTTCAAATCCAAATGATTTCAATACTTTAAAACACTGTAGCACTGATCCACTCCTCTGACTTCTATGAAATATTATCCAGCATATATTCATTTCCCAACCTCACCCAGAAATTATTCTTCTTGTTGTTGTGATCATTTATTCTTAAGGATAATGTCTATTATATTTACTTACATACTTGCCAATGTCTATACTTACCATTCTCATTTAACTATCAAACCTCTTGGGAATCATTTTTCTCCTTTTGGAATATATCCTTTAAAAATTCCTTTGGTACAAATCTTTTGTGATACAATCTCTCAGTTTTTGTCTACAAGAAAATGTCTTTATAGAAATCTCATTTTGCTTGATATATAATTCTGGATTTTCTTTTTTCTCTGAGGATTTTTTTTTTTTTTTTTTTTTGAGACAGAGTCTCTTCTCTGTCACTCAGGCTGAACTGCAGTGGCACAATCTCGACTCACAGCAACCTCTGCCTCCTGGGTTCAAGATATTCTTGTGCCTCAGCCTCCCAAGTAGCCGGCCACCATGCCTGGCTAATTTTTGTATTTTCAGTAGAGATGGTGCTTTGGGTTTTGTCACATTGGCCAGGCTGGTTTCAAACTCCTCAGGATCCTCCCACGTTGGCCACCCAGAGTGTTGGGATTACAGGCGTGAACCACCACACACAAGCTAAATGAATGGTTCTCAACCACTGAAATCACATGGTGAGTATTAAAAGAATATCTAGGCCTACTCCCAAAGACCATGATTTCACTGGGGTGAGCAAGGCATTTGATAGTCAAAAGCACCTCATGAAAATTATGATGGGCAGCCATCTTTAAGAATCATTGGTCTAAATAATTTTGCTTTTTAGGTGACCTCTCTTTTCTCTGAATACTTTTAGTATTTTCTCTTTCTTTCTTTCCTTTGGTGTTCTACACGTTTTCTACAATATGTCTACACTATGGGCATCCTTTTAATATTCCTATCAGTGAATTCATATCATTCATCATTTTTTGGAACTTACTATAAATTACTATTTTTAAAAATTTAGCCTCTCCTCCATTCACCAATAAGGTTCATGTTAGACCTTTTTATTCTATCATTTGTGTCTCTTAACACCACTTTCATATTATATATATTCCTTATTTTTGACTATTTCCTTTAAATCTATCTTTCAGTCTCTCCATTCAAAACTTTATTTATTTATTTTTGGCTATCTTTATCCTACCTGAGCATAGGCTGTCTAACTGTGATCTTGATATTTCCCAAAGAGGTGTGTTGTTGCTGTTATTGTTAATTTTGGCTTAAACTTTTTTTTTCTAGTTTTGATGTATGTTTAGATCCATGGGAAGGTGCAATAAAAGTACTTACAGTCCCATGAACCTTTCACCAGTTTCACTCAACAGTGACATCTTGTATAACTGTAACATGATATCAAATCCAGAAAACTGACATTTGCATACTGTTAAATAGATAACTGACACTTTTCACTTTTCACCACTTTTACATGAGTCCCTTTCTCTCTCCCTTTCTCTCTTGTGTGTGTGTGTGTGTGTGTGTGTGTGTATGTGTGTGTGTGTGTGTGTGTGTGTGTGCTGTGTGTTTGTAGTGCTGCAGTTTCAACCTGTGTTCACTCATGTTACTACCACTGCAATCAGGATGCAGAACTATTTCACTAAAGAAAAGAACTCTACTTATATTCAAATCCTACCCCCATATCTGCCCCCTGGAAACTATTAATTTGTTCTCCATATCTGTAGGTTTTTATATCATTATTATTTCAAGAATGTTGCATAAATGTAATGATACAATATATAACATTTTGAAATTTGACTTTTCACTAAGCATAAAGCTCTTGCAATCCATCCAGGTGATTGCATATAGCAATACTTTGTTCCTTTTCATTTCTGAACAGTATTCCATTGTATGAATGCACTGAAACCTGTTCACCATTCACCCACTGAAGGACATTTGAGTTGTTTCCAGTAAAAATACTGTACATGTTGGCAGGCAGATTTTGTGTGAACAAATATTTTCATTTCTCTAGCGTAGGTGTCCAAGAATGTGATTGCTGGGTCAAATAGTAATTGCATATTTAATTTTATAAAAAGAGGAAGACCTTTTCCAAAGTGACTGTATCATTTTAAATTCCCAGCAGAAAATGTCTAAGAAATATAGCATCTCTTAATCCTTGCAAAACTTCTGGTACTATTATTATTTTTTATTTTAGCTGATGTAATAGGAGTATAGTAACTCATAGAATTTTTAGTTTCAGTGATGATGGTTTCTGAGAGTTCTATTTAGGTCTTTTCCAAATCTGTTTAATTAGTTAAAGTATTTTTTATTCCATGCTCGTTTTTGTGTTTTAGCTTTTATTTCTTTGATCTTATCACATATGTTTATATTCTATATATAATATTTAATTTATTAAGTCCTTGAGTCTAAATATGTTTGTTATTTCTGCAAATACTCACTCATGGCAGTTTACATATTACATTTATTGCTTTCAGTTTTATTGTGAGCTCACATTTTATTGAATGTAATTTGTATGATCCCTGCGAGGGAAAAAATGAGTAAGATTTCCTCCAGTTAGGATTTTTCATTACTTATGCTTGGAGCCAGAGGTTGTTACAGACATGAAACTATCCTAGCCTTTGAAGATCTGAACCAAATGTAAGAGTCTCAGTTTCATTTCCAATATTTTCAGTGAGGTTCCCAAGTTAGTCTCCCAATCTCAGCATTGATGGCAATAAATGCACCACAGTAAACTGGAATTTCCAAATTGTTTAATATTATATTTATTATTTTAAGTTTTACCTAATTATTCTGTCTTTAGGCCATTGGAAAATTTCCTTTCTCTTTTGAAATATTAGAAAAGTAGTAAAATGCACTGCATGTTATGATATAATTGATCTAAGATTTTCCGACTGTAGAAGGAGTGTCTTTCAAAGCCTGTCCTCAGTGCCCAAAGCATATGCTCTTGGCTCCATCTCTCTCGTATTTATTGTGCTTCTGCCTTAGCAGTGCTTCATTGTTCACATAACGCTCACTCAATGAATGAATGAACAAGAGTAAATAAATTAATTAGTAGATAAGTGACTCAACTCATAACTTCGTTGGGATATATCAGAATCATTTTTAGATAGCCTTTGCTTAGAAAATTTCCCATCTGAAAATGGAGTGAATCTATGGTATGCTTAACATCAAGGTTTTGTATGCATTACCCAACTTCACATAATTATAATTCCACACCAGTGTAATTATTGTATGGTTAAAAATGGATTAAACAAGCTACTTCTGAAAAAATAAGAATCAGAAGAAAAAAATGAAAGTGTGCCATGTTACACACCACTAACCTCTTGAATATATAGAGTTGGTAATTCCTGATTGAAATGATGGCCCCAATATGGACCAATCCTTTGAAACCAGGTTCATTCAAAAGCTAGAATTCTACCACTACACTGTACACAGAGTATTTGGCATATTACAAAAGCCCAATCCCTCAAGGTCACAGCAAATAGAATTTTTTCCTGCAACATTCTTATCATACTCAGGATAAATGAAGTTTCTTCCTTCCCTAAAATTGCATTCATAAATTGCAAATTTAAGCAAAAGGATTAAATCGATAGGTATAGGATGGAAACACCTTCCCATTCAATCTAATAGGTGGTTTATTTAACTGTTGTTTTCTTTCTTAATACATTAAAATATTATTTATATGGGGCAACAATGTGTTCTAACTGAAAATAAATATTATAAATGTATCTTCTTTATATATACATATTCATATTTTTTTTGCAATCTTGATGCACTATTAGCCTTCAAGGGAATAAATATAATTAATTAAATAGAAGTTTTCATCATATAGAAATGCCAGTACCTCTAATTTACTGATCTCATACACATTAGCTGGTTGACAAATTGAAGCAATGGTAAAGACTTGAGGAAATTTGATGCTATAAAAAGTCTGAAACAATTCTAATATCTCTCTAGGCCTCCATTTTAAATTTTTTAATTGTATAGATAAATCTTAATACCAGTATATTTGAGATCAAAACTGTTTCCTCTCTTTTCAAAATAACTCAACAAGAAAGAAGCTTGAATGTAAGAGAAACATGATAAAAAAAAAAAAAATAGCAATTTAAGAGGCCAGCAGTTGCAAGGAAATGAAAAACAGTGAGATATGTCAAGTACTGCAGTATAAATAATATAAAAATATGCAGCTTTTCAGATTAAATGAACTATCCTCCCATTTTTTGATGTTCACTGCAATATCATTTAGTAATACAGTTGAAAACTTCCGAGTAACTATTTAAGCAATATTTACCAAAAGTAGCTGCATGAAGCAAGCAAGCTTTTGATCTTCATGAAACAGTTTTCAGCATTTGATGTGCTCTTTTCAGTGTTCCAAATTTAAAAATTTCTCTCTGCAAAAGAGCCAGGTCTGTGGAGATAATATAAAGGAGAGAGTACTCTGGAGTCAAACTGCAGCCAGGGTCTAGGTTCTTATCAGAGAGGCTGACAATGATGAGATCACTTGAAAGAGTAATCTCTAGGAGACAGAAGATGAAGGAAAGAGTTTTCAGAACTTCTATATTCAAGCTTGGCTAAAATCTATTAGTCTGTGCAAATAAAACTAGAGACCAAGTATGCCAAAATGTCATGGATCTGTCACCGATATTTCCTCCCTCATTCTAATTGCCACTGGAATATGTGCATTATAAATGTTCCAGTTGAACATGGTTCTTTCTTTTGTTTTAAGGATTCTTTTTTTTTTTAAGACAGAGTTTCACACTTGTTACCCAGGCTGGAGTGCAATGGCACAATCTCGGCTCACCGCAACCTCCGCCTCCTGGGTTCAGGTAATTCTCCTGCCTCAGCCTCCTGAGTAGCTGGGATTACAGGCACACACCACCATGCCCAGCTATTTTTTTAATATATTTTTAGTAGAGACAGGGTTTCACCATGTTGACCAGGATGGTCTCGATCTCTTGACCTCGTGATCCACCCTCCTCGGCCTCCCAAAGTGCTGGGATTACAGGCTTGAGCCACCGCGCCCAGCCAAAGGATTCTTTACTAACACTACCAGATTCTTCCTGATTGGAACTTAGTATCATATAGAATGGACAATGAAGTCTTCTAATATTGGCTTTGAAAAAGAATTCTTGGTAAAATGCAAAGACTTGCTTTGTACATTTAGAAACATAATTTAAACCAGGAGAGAAAAACAAACTAAGTCAGGATGTACTAACACACGATAGTAAAAAAAATAACCAATTTTGAATTTATTTTATCAGAAATGCATGCTTTGATGTACTAATTTTGAATTGGCCATTCTGCCAACTGGTAGTAGCACCCACTGAAGGCCATAAGAGGGAAAAAGAAAAAGAGTGAGACCTGACTATTAATCATGTCAGTGGTTTTCGTCTTCACTCTCAGGATAAAATCCAAGTTCCTTAGTGTGACACAAAAGGCCTTTCATAATTTTGCCTCTTTTCAAGCTCCAGAGTCATTTCACAATCTGTCTTCACACGTTTTCAGCATTCCAGCAAGACTGGCCTGTGGTATCTCCCAAAGTGCCAGCCCTTTCATGGCTTGATGCCCTTGAGCACACCACATCCTCCTAGAATCTCTATTTGCTGATTTTTTTTTTAACCTGGAAAATTTCTACTCACCTAGAAATTCTCATCTCAGTACTCAGCACTTCAAATACTCCACATCTGAGTGAAATGCTTTTCCTCCAATCTCCCAGTGACAGACACACACACACACACACACACACACACACACACACACACACACACGTTTCATAACCTTACTGGACCATATTTTATTGACTATTTTACTCATCTGTTTCCTTCCCTACATTTAAAAAAAAGTCTGTGTCTCTCATGTCAGCATTCCCAGTACACGTTAGATTATCAGTCACATCATAGATGCTCAGTAAAGGAATACGTTTCACGGTTTTTTCACTATTTTGTCCAGGTCAGAAAGAACCTCTTGTGCCTGGCACCATTTTATTCAGGACGCGGTTAAGGCTCCACCCAGAATGTTATGTTATAGATCTTTTCTGATGCTGCCTCATAGCATTTAATTGTTCGATTTATCTGTCTGGTTATTGGCAGCCTGCTGGGTGTTAGGAGGGAAACTCATAGCTATTTTAAGAGCTACTTCTTGAGTCAGTCTTGAAAGTTTTGTTTATCATTTTCCGTGTTCTGCTTCCTTTTATATTCCATGGGACTACTCAAAAGCATTTAAAGCCATCTTCCAATTTATTTTTTCAATGTATATTTCCAGCTGAGTTCTTTTTTATTACTTAGTAGTTCCTCTTGCAGAATTCTCAGACTGGCTTTTAGGAGAGTTCATATCACATTATTTCAGCTTCTTAGTTGTTTATACCATCATATAAGGAATGCAACAGGAGGGAGAAGAAAGTCAGGCTGTCTTTTAGAGGTGAGATAGGACTGCATAGCAATTAGAGTAAGCAGAAGAAAAGATGTAGAAGACGCATAGACATCTAAGTGGATTCTTGATCTAATGCTTAAGGCTTCCTCCAGAGCTGCTGTTGAAGAAGAGAAAATTTCTGTTATGAATTTATCCTTACCTTAAGAATATGCCAAGCCATGTAAATTAAAGCTAAGAAGGTGGTAGATATAGGAAAAGCAAATAAAAGCGTGACTCAGAGACATAGCATCTGCTTCATTAATTTCTTCCGGCTGTGTTTAGAAATGGGGAGAATGAACCTTCACATGAGACAGGGAAAGTAGCAGCTAGCAGTGTTATTTCAGAGACTCCTATTTCAGGTTTGGCTGCCTGGCTTTCTGTCTCTGTGGTGCTGCATTCCCTATTAATATGTAAGAGAGGAAAACAACTTATATTAGGTAAAATGAAAAGTCAATGGGTTTCCTTATCAGGAGTCTTCTCAGAGCCCTTACTTGGAGTTTCGAATTCCTGGGAGGAGGACTGTCAAATGGTAAAGTGGTTCCTTTGCAGTAGTATGGTGGGAAGTGTCTGCAGTGGTTTTCAGAGTTCCACAGATTTGGCTGGTAAGGAGCCAGTGAGCTCAAAAGGATTTAGACAGTTTGTTATTTTCATCACAGGAGGCATCCTGAGTTCCCTGCTTTCACTGGTTCCCCGCTGCTTCTCAAGTCCCCTGGCAGTGATGTGCAGAGGACCCAAAGGATGCTGTGCACAAAGGGGTCTGGGTTACATCTAAGAACACTGAGCTTAGGAAATTCCCAATCGCATTACAGCACTGCTAGCAGACCCATCTACCTTCCCCTACAGAGAGAGATATTATCTGTAGCACCCAGGAACACAAGAGAATCTCCTTAAGGAGGGGAGAAAAGTGACTTTACCATCCTGGTAATGCCTCCTTATACGGTCTTAAATTGACTATAAATGCTTTTGGTTACAAGACTCAGACTTTATAGAAACATGTAGATCCAGGGAGAATTATTTCCCGACAGGGATATAGTATATAGTATTTCCCAAACTTACTTATATTACTAAAAGTACCCCATCTTTTTATTTTTCATTGCTTTTCCTGCTATTTCAAGGGTTAATTAGCATACTGTACAATGGCAGAAAGAAAAGCACAAAGGGTTTGGAGTCAGATACCTTGGTTCAAACTTAAAACTGGCTAGTTATATGACCTTGAGCAAGTTTCTTAAGTCATCTGAACCCCAATGTTTTAGCTACAACATGGAGAAAACAACAAAAAACGGAAGTGCTATCAGAATCTATTAATGTAAGTGATGTACCCAGTAAAGTCAAAGTAGCCAAGAAAAGTTTTTTAATTTCCCTTACTTCACTTTTCAAAAAAAGTATCCTGTTTATTTCTAAATATCTTAATTTTCTCAGAATTTTGTAAGTGTTCTACTTTCAGAGCGTTTCTTGACTATTTCCAAGCAGAATGAGTAAGAAACAATATTGAATCTTTATGAAGTCAGAAATCGAGTCGTGCTCTTTATCCTTTTTAATACAAATTTCATTCATTTTAATGACATAAAATTTCTTCTGTCTAGAATAAAATTAAAAATACAATTTTGGCAAATCATATGGTATTATCCTAAGTTAAATAATAATATTTACTTATGCTGCATGGCAGCAAATGTGAAGACAGTGTATCTTATATCAGGTTTCCCAGAAGCAGGGTTTGAGAGAGAGGCAATTGTCCACGTGAGAGAGGGCCTAGGAAATTAAGTATATATATATAAATTAAATATATATAAATAAATTAAGTATATATATATAAATTAAATATATATAAATAAATTAAATATATATATATATATATATATATATATACACACACACACACACACACACACACACACACAAACACACATACACACACACAGAGTAAGGAATTGAAGAAAGTAAAATACTTCCAGGTTAGAAGTTCAATGACCTTCTTTAACTGACATCTGGTCTCACTCCACTTGATCCCACAGGAATACCTGGAACATGCATGGCACCACAGGTTTATCTCATCTCAAGATGAGGAGCCAGACTTTGGATTCCTGTTATCAATTAAACATTGGCTGGGGATGTATGCCAAAGGGAGAATGCACTATTCTCCCAGGTATTTTCCTATATGCTGAGGACTGTTCTCAGAGGAAGGATGCATCTGGGGACTATTAGCTGCCAACACTCACAGCTGCTGGAGGATGGACATACCTGCTTGGTAAAGAGGATCTGGGTAGGCCAGCGATGGCATCTCCTGCCTGTGGAGACAAGCTAGAGGGACTTCTATAGGATCAGAATTTAGGGAAGAGATATGATAGCTCAGATTAGAGTGGTAATGGTGAGGATGATGAGAAGTGGTTAATGTCAAGATTTAGAAATAAGGAATATTGAAGCTAAAATATCAATTGCCTCCTTATTTGTGTCTTTTCCATATATCTGATTCCAAATACTGTTTTTTTTTTTTTTTCAAATTCGTCCATCTGCCTCAATTTCCAGAAATCTCTTAGTTGCTATTTGGCCTGGCACTTTGACATCATTTTGTTCTGACCCACTCCCACTCATTGCCCATCCCTACCAATTCGTGGCAATTTTTCAGGCTCTAATTGCATATATTTGGGAACTCTCATTTTGCACTCTTGATCTCAACTTATCCCCCTGGTATCTGACCTACTGCTGCCTAAGCACATAAATCTTCTGTGATCTGCTTTTTGGGTCCAAATTACTTGCCTTGTCCCCACAATCATCTGGTTGTGAAGTACGATAGACAGAGAGCCACTTTCAGATGCCGACCCAAACAACTCTGTAGAAAGCCTTGCTTGAAACAGTAGTGTAGTAGTAGCTACCAAGAGAAAGCAGGAGATAAAACTAAAGAGTTTCTTTAAAAATATATGTATATATATTTACAGCACCCGTCTTGGACTCCTTAATGTAGAAGAATGTAAATATACTGAGTACCATTGTCTGAAAAATAAGAATGCTTTATAGACCAGTTCTTTCTTTATTCACTGCACTCATATGAATGAAGCTAACTGATGTAAATGCCATCAGGAATATCTAAAGACAGTCATTGTTCTCTGTTTAGTCAGACCACAAATGGCTTAACTAAAACCACAGTGGTTAATATCTAAATGTTTTGGTGCTTAATATGGAAAGCATCAATTACCTGGAAATTTCACTTTTTTGGATAACTCCCTTTTTTTTCTAAGTATGATCAATATATGTAGTTACTGTAATTAAAGTTTGATTGACTGGAATACTTAGAAAGTAGTCTTTTTAATAACGTCAAAATTAACCCAATTTGTCTCATTTGTCTTGTTGAAAGTACTTGGAAAATGCATTAATCCATTTCTTATCTTGCAAATGAAGCCTTTGAAAATAAGCCACTTTTTGTCTGATAGCTAAAAGGACCACAGGTTATCTGACCATCCATTTTCACTTAACTAGATGACAGATATGAAAGGAATAGGGGGTAGCTTTGAAAGTTTTTAAAATTTTGTTTTTTAATTTAACGATGAAGCCTTATTTTGTGACCCTTTTTGTTATATTCTGACAAACTAAATGCAGACAACATACAGTTGAGGTTTCTGCTGTTTTTCAGTGTGATTAATCAAAGTTTTGCTGTAAAATAATTCTTTTTTTTTTTTTTTTTTTTTTTTTGAGACGGAGTTTCGCTCTCGTTACCCAGGCTGGAGTGCAATGGCGCAATCTCGGCTCACCGCAACCTCCGCTTCCTGGGTTCAGGCAATTCTCCTGCCTCAGCTTCCTGAGTAGCTGGGATTACAGGCACGCGCTACCATGCCCAGCTAATTTTTTGTATTTTGAGTAGAGACGGGGTTTCACCATGTTGACCAGCATGGTCTCGATCTTTTGACCTCGTGATCCACCCGCTTCGGTCTCCCAAAGTGCTGGGATTACAGGCTTGAGCCACCGCACCTGGCCAAATAATTCATTTTTATGCATAGACATCTCTAATTTAGCTGTTTCTAAACAGAGGGAGGAAAAATTTGAGCCCATACATTTATTTGAAATACAATTAGAATAATGAAAACATCTATATCTTCTTAACATTAAAGACTGTAGCACAGACAATTAAAAGCTATCCCAGATTAATACTATTAAAATGTCATGAGTAATATAGACCTGGCCCTCTGATTTATCATTCAACATTACTATATAACTTACTCAGAAGCTACTCAATGAGAAGGGATGATAAATTAACACAGCTATGAAATTTTAAGTAGACGAGAGAAAAAACCCTCAGATTGGACTGCTTCTCAAATAAAGACTTCAACTGTCTACAACATGATTTGGTGAAATGGCAGCTTGGGGATCTGGTCAGCGTATGCTGTATCAATGGTGTCCGCAGAGTGTGGGTGGCCTCGGGACCAGTCACGAAGGTTACAGTATTAGGGAAGAATTGTTTGGTAGAAAGTGAACAGAGTTGGATGAGCCGCACATACAAAAACTGAAAACTGCATTAACTGACTTTGTCTTTTTTAATTACACAAAGTTCTGGCAATCATTAGACTTGGAGTTGTGTGACTTAGCCAAAGTCTGAATCTAAAAGTAATCAACAGAAATAATTCCTCTTGAAGTACACATGCGGACAACCATGAGAACTCTGGAGTCAGGCAACACTGAGATGTGTGTAACACAGAAGGGGCTCAAACTTGCAAGACCAGCTTGTTTGACTTTGTTGTGTGAGGACTTGGGGACTCTAAGGGGAGAGACTCCACAGGACTGTATTTGTGTGTATTGCATGGAAAGGAGTAGGAATTAACAACTATTTACTGTCTATGTTGCAACCCAAGTAAGTTCTCAGACTTGACACATCAGAAACAAGGCTTGCAAAATCAGAATGCTGGACCTTGTCCCCAGAGTTGCTGGTGTGGTAGGTCTGGGAAGGTTGTGAGAATTTGCATTTCTAACAAATCCCAAGATGCTGTTGGTCAGAGGACCACACTTAAGGCTACTAATTTCTATTATAGATATTTGAGGAAAGTATTCTAAAGCTAAAAACATCAAATGGTAAGTTAAAAATGCTGCTGAAGCCCTCATACAAGTAGTCTCCCTGGCACTTCTCTCTTCCCTTTTTGTACCCTTTCTCTTAGGTCTCTGGTACCCGAACACCTTCAGGTGCCAAGGGCACACCCTGGTATGCAAACTAATTTAATCATTCTTATTTATGAATTAGTTTTCCTTCCTTCCATCTCAGTCCCTCCCTCTTTCCTTCTCCCTCCCTTCTCCCTACTTCTCTTCCTTCCTTCCCTACTTTCTATCTTCCTTCTTCCTTTCTTTCTCTCTCCCCATTTCATTCTTCCTTTTCTCTCTCCCCTCTTTTCTTCCTGTCTTTCTCCCTCTTCCCCACCCTTCTTCCTTCCCCTTTTTCTCCCTCCCTTTCATCTCTTTCTTATTTACTCCCACCCCTCCCCTCTTCTTTCCTTTCTCCCTCCCCATCCTTCCCTCCCTTCTTTTTTTCTTTCTTCCTCCTTTCCTCCTTCCTTCCTTTACTCCCTCCCCTCCTTCCTTTATCCTCTCTTTCCTTCCCTCCCTCCCTTCCTATATTCAAGACTTCATAAGTTGTGGGTATTAGGCTAGGTGCTACGCATTTTAATGCAACTAAACCCTTGAGGACTGTGTAATCTGATATATAATCACATAAAGGTCAGTGGGCAAACTACTCCAACAGGGCTTCCCTAACTCTTTTGCTAAGGAATTTTTCCCAGGAATATAAATAAATGTTTTACTTAAGAGGTATTATTTGAACTGGTTCTTTGAGTAAATTTGTCCAGTCCAGAAAAAGAGAGAGAGAGAGAGAGAGAGAGAGAGAGAGAGAGAGAGAGAGAGAGATTAAGGGAGAAACTGTGGTCTTGACATATTGAATTGGCACTATTTATGAAGACTGAGGGCCCTGCCCCACAGAGATTGTGTCATTTGTCTGCAGTGGGATTTAGACCCCAGTGCTTTAAGAAGCTGCCTAGGTAACTCTAATGTGCAGCCAAAACTGAGAACCACTGTGAAATTACTTTTGATTGTGAATTCTTGTAGAAGCATTCAGGTTGGATGACTCATACGGAAAGCCAAATTGAGTTGATTCTCCAGTTTTCTTACCTAGACATAACCATTATTTTTCCCTTTTAATTAATGTGCTCTTCCTCACCAGCTTCAACTCTTGCCAGCTAAACATCCTCGGATCATCCCCGTGATTCCCTGAGGTCCATGAGGTCCTTCTCATGGAAAAGTTTCTGCCTGATGCTGCAGATCCCCCAGGGAAAGCTAGACGCCTTCCTTTGCCTTTTCCTGACTGCACACACTTTCATAACTTGCATGCATGTTGCTCTTAGAGACAACTCTACATTCTTTCCCAATCTTCCAGTTTGAACCACAATTTTTAGAAAATTGTCAAATTAAGCAACTACTAATCAATCACTAAGCATTTTACATATCATCTCCTTTAGTCTTCACACTAATTTCTCTTTTTAGTTTCAAAACGTTGCCTTATATTGTATTTAATGTTTTCATATTTCTATACTTTTTCTCAAGATTGCAGGGTTTTTCTCTTCTTTTTTCTTTTTTTCTTTTTTTAGAGCAAGTACAATATGCCTCTCTTAGATCAGGATTTTTTTCCCCTATCAGGTTTTTTGTTGTTTTTGTTTTGTTTTGTTTTAATTTCTTTCTTACACTGTCTCAGACTATCTTAACTACTGACACAGAAAATACTCAATAATATTGACTTCAATTAAACTTAAAAGAAAAAATAAAGACATACAAAAGAACAAACTGGGGTAAAAAAGGAATGATCATGAATGCATGTTTGTGGCAACTCCTTGTTTAACACGTTTATCTTTCAGAGCCTCTCACAGACTAAATTCTTCTTTGCCTGAGCCTTCGGTCTTACAGTGCTCTGTCTGACTATTGGCTCCACCTTATCCTGTAGTCTTGGTTCAGAAGAGTGGAGAGAATCTTCAGATTCTTTCACAGTAGAACACCTCCCCACATATACACCAAAGCACACACACAGTTATTCTGTTTTCTTTTTTCATTGCCCTTAGCACAACTCATCATTTACTATCATCATTCTTCCATTAGATTATAAGTACCTATATCAGAAGTTCAGAAAACAACCTGCTTTAGTCAACAATACTGATAGTTGCCAGATATAGTGGCACACACCCTAATCTCAGGTACTCTGGAGGGTGTAGGGGAGTATCACTTGAGCCCAGGAGGTTGTGTCTGCAGTGAGCCATGATTGTGCCACTGCACTTCAGCCTGGGTAACAGAGTCAGACCCTGTACTATAGCAACAAAGACAGTATAACCACTTTCTGATCTAATGCTAGGTACACAATGGAGGAAATTCAATAAATATTTATTGAATGAACTAATGAGTTAATGAATGGAAACTGGAAATGAACATAGATATACTTCCTAGTCCTGCTACTTTCTCCATTATATTTGTTTAAACAGCTTATTGTCTCAGCAAGAAAATATCCAATTAGCTATTAGTCATTAAAAAAATGACCTTACTCAACTCAAATAGTCAAATACATGTTTTTATTTAGTTGTTCTGTCTTCATAATCTTTTTTTTTTTTTGGCGGGGTGGGGGGCAAAATAACATGTGATTTAGAAACATGACTAAAGGTTAACCATTTATATAAATACAGCCACTTTGTTTGCCAGGCCATTTGTTTTGCATGTAAATAAGTATCCCAGTTTATATTTGAAAAACATGTTTTTCCTTGTTATTTTATTTCATAATCCCATGCAGGTTTGTTGCTTTTCCATAGGATACTCACAGTCTGGTTAATTGTTGTTAATTGCTTTCTAATCATTCTTGAGAAAAATCAATGCTAGAAATGCCATTTCTGCACAAGTGAACAGGCTGCCTTAGCCACAAACAGACTTTCCCAACCCAGGCTGCATGGTAGAATCATCAGAAGAGTCCTTAAAAAAATACATATGCCAGCCTCCACCCTTTGAGATTTGAATTTTATTGATAAAAGGTGAAGCCTTGCTACTATTTTTAACGCTCCCAGGTGATTTGAATGTGCAGCCAAAGTCAAAGAGAATCATTGACTTAAAGAAAAATAACTGTGTTCCCTCACAGAATGGACTGCTTGCCCTCAAGACTTAGAGACATGCCCTGACATTCAAATCAATGAAGTCATTATACATAAAAGGCAGAGAAATTGCTACTAGTTGTGTGCTCTCAATGCCTGCAACCTGAATGGGTAATGATATGAAAGACTCCAGCTTGGGGACCTTTCAAGTCTGGTGGTTGGCTCAGGACCAGAACTGATTGTGAACAGAACAAGTGACCAACTATCCAGGGCTGTCTGCCTATCTCGCCGGTCCCTTGAAGGACTAAGCCTCAGCCCATGCTATGGCCCAACCCTCCAATACCCTTACTTTTTCCCACTATTAGCAGTTTAATCCATCCAAAGCCACAAAGTTCCTATGAAGTCACTGCTAGACAACTGTATCCTGTTTCCCAATCTTCCAGTTTGAAATGAGATTTTTAGAAAAACGTTAAACTAAGCAACTACTAATCACTAAGCATTTTACATATCATCTCCTTTAGTCTTCACTAAAACTATAATTTCTCTTTATAGTTTCAAAACATTGCCTCATACTGTATTTAACATTTTCATATTTCTATACTTTTTCTCAAGATTGCAGGTGTTTTAAGAGCAAGTACAATATGATCTATTTCATCATATCAAGTCACAAGACTAAGAGGTGAAGGAAAGAAAATTATTATATGGAGAGTCCCTCCTAGATATAAAATGATAGTTCATTTAATCTTCATGAAGATCACTGAAGATAAGACTTTTTATATTATCCCAATGGTATAGATGTAACACTAAGGCTCAGAGAGGCTAAATAACCAATCTAAGCTGAGATAGAATTTGAACTCAATTTAGTTGCTAGCTACACTTATTTTGGGGGTGGGTGGGAAGGCCTGGCATTTGGGGTGGGAGTGGGTTGGCAAACTTGGACCTTAGTTTCTTTGGGAGGAGGGCTAGTGATTGGCTATTCCTGTTTCTAAGATAGGGACCTCTATTACTTCATCCTTCATTGGTCTCTCTCTATTCCCTCATTTCCTGCATTATTTGGGAGTGTGGAGTGTTTTACCTGGATTGATGGGTTTGATAGAAGAAACTGAGCTTGCCTATCTCTGCCTCTTCTTCTCTTCATTCTCATCAGGAGCTAGTTGCCTGCAGGGAGCGTGTGTCCCCATTCTGCTTTTCCATGTCTTACATTTTTCATGGGCAGATCCCCATACAGGGATGCTCACAGGATCCAGTGCTGCCCATGAGTGGGTCTAATTCTGGGGCTCAGCCTTAAGAATCCCTTGACGACCTCTGCCTATGCGGTATTTCCCCATTTCAGCTTCATGAGCAAACCATTTTAGTCTCCTTTCCGGTGCTGCCATTTCTTTATTGGTCTAAAAGTGAAGCAAGTAAAACAGGGGGGTCATTTAAGTTGAGTGGTTCTCTAAGTGTGATCTGGCACAGTCTGAGTAACAGAACTTTTTAGAAACACAAGTTCTCAGGCCCCACCCTGGGCCAACAGTTGTTGTTTTAACAGCCCTCCAGGGCATTCTGATGCCTGCAAAAGTGTGAGCACAGTGAGAAGCCCTGCTATGAACAGGACTGTGAGTCCTGCCTGCTTGGGTTCTTGGCAGTGGGTAACAAGGTGATATCTTTACTACACTGTCTAGGCAGGAGCCTTAGTCTGACACCAGGCACAATTAATTTTAGGATGATGTAGAGCAGGCTATCAGTTTTTAATTCCAGCCTCCAATCTGAGTAGTTGGGTGATTTTGTTTTGCTTTGTTTTGTTATTTCTTCTCTATTACTATAGCATTTCAGTGTCTAAAAGGTTGAGAGACATTCTTCAACTTTGGCAGATTTTTTTTTCTTTCTATTGTACAGACACCTGAAGAGAAAGAAGATAATTATCTTTCGACTCACATCCCTGAAAAAAATGCCAAGAGTGTAGGAGGAACCAGCACATGTCAGGGGAGGGGGCAGCTACCTGCCCTTCTGAGTAATGATAGCTCCAATCAGTTGGGAGCAGCAAGCTAAGGCCGTGGTTCTCAGTGTGTCAACCCTGACCATTGACATCATTTGGGAACTAAGTAGAAATGCAAATTCCTAGCCCCACCCCAGACAACTGCATCATAAATTCTGGGGGTAGGAAGTAGCAACTGGGGCCTGGCTACACATGCTGTGATCTGGTACAATAGCAGAGGCATCACGTGGGAGCTTGTTAGAAATTCACATCTTAGGCCCCATGCCAGATCTACTGACCTATTCACAATCTACACTTTAATAAAATCCCTGGGTGATTGGTGAGCACATTAAAATTTTAAAAGTACTGGTATAGAGTCAAGGATGCAAAAGCCAAATCACGGGGTAGGAGAAGAGAACAAGATTTTAATGAGGTTTTTCAGCTTAAACTCCCAATATGTAAGTTACAATTTGGAGTGAGGCTGGAGTAAGGAAATAGATTGAAGCCTGGAGAGAGGTAAAGAAATCTCCCAGGAGCCCGAAGCACCTATTTCTACATGCTCTTCCCTCATTAACCTTCTGCCAGCTCATTGGTGAACCTGCTGTGCTTAGGTACTTGCCTGGGCCTGGATCATCACTAGGGACTTATTGTATCTCATTCCAGTACATGTAGCTTCACTAGCAACCTTTTCAGATCTGCATTAAATTTCTAGCCAAACTTCTTTTGAAATTCTTCTCACAGCAGGGCAAGCCTCCCTAGATGTCCACAGAAGGTCATTTCTCAGCCCAAACAGGTAGCAGCCTAGGATCAATAAGGACCAAATCAAGGCTGAGCATTTAAACCTGTGGCTGCGGTGTGAATAAGTAGTTGGAGAAATTGTAAAAAGGTCAGGTAGCAAGTACTAGCTTTGTAACTAGCGAAAGCACTTGTATATATTTGGCATTTCGCAGAATCTTCAAGCTTAGTTTGATTAGTTATTAAAATTATGGTAGGCCAGTGGGGAGAATCATGATAATTTGTATAGGTCACAGATAATCAGAAGTGTCTCTCCCAGTGGGATGAAACTTATTAAAATTCATTATTTAAATTTCTTTGCCATTTTCACATTCTGGGCACATGCAAAACGACTTGTCCCTATCTTGGTCTCCAAGGAGAAAAGCAGACATCTTCCATTGTTCTTTGTTTGGTGCTAATTAACATTTTCAAGAGGGTTGACTTAGATGCAGCTCTGTATACCCACAAAGCAATCATTCCATCCAACTTCCAGATCATAGCTCCATCTCATTAAAGAGTTTTTCATATTCAGAATGTTTAGATTATTTCAACTGCTATCTCCAAAACTTGTAATCACATACAAATAATCCTCAGTTTTATGCCGCCAATGCTGAGGGGATAAAGCGCTTTGTGAGAGATAAATCCTGTTACTCTTATTGTTAGCCTTCTGTTTTAGAATAATGTAATTTCTATTCCTGAAATCCAGCCAGCCAGCATGGACTCATTTGGTAGAATAGGCTGGTTGGCATCTACCCAGTGGCTCTCAAACCTGGAGGAACACTGGAATCCTTGAGGAAATGTTAAAAATATTGATGCCTGCTCCCCTCCTCTCTAAAATACTGATTAATCTGATCTGGGGTGAGACCAAGTTTTTATCCTATTTTTTTTAACAGCTTCCAAAATTCTAGTGCCATTGCATGGAGTAGTTTTCTGTTCTCCACTCAGCCTTCCACATACTTTACCTTCATTACCTTTTTGCCTTGCATTACTTGACTCTCCACTTGTTTTTTTCACAGTGGTCTTATTCTTTCCTATTTCTTTCATGTACTTTAACATGTAAAAAAAATACTTGATACAAAACACAGAAAAGCACAAGGAAAAAAACTTAGAAAATACATATATTTATACCACTCAAGGATAATTGAGAACATTTTGATTCCCATGTTTCTCTGCATCTGAGCACATATATTTCTTTACCAAAACTTATCACACTAAATATGCTTCTAAGTAGCATAAATTATTTCCTTAACACAGCATTATGTAGAGGGTCTAGGACAAATAATGATGCTTTTGCAACATGATTTTGAATGATTGCAGGTGTGCCATCATTTTATGCAACATAATTTAGTGTACTAACACTTTTCTCTTTGGCATTCATATGTTTTCGATATTTAAAAGCAGTGCTTGGGCTGGGTATGGTGGCTCATACCTGTAATCCCAGCACTTTGTGAGGCCAAGGCAGGAGGATCATTTGAGACCAGGAGGCAGAGGTTGCAGTGAACCAAGATCGTGCCATTGCACTCCAGCTTAAACAACAGGGCAAAAAGTTTTAAAATAAAATAAAATAATAAAAGAAGTGTTTGAATAAGTGTGCTTGTTTATATATCTTTTTAAATCTAGTAATTTTTAACTACTGACAGGTAAGATAAGAGGTACATACCACAGAACTGGTAGTCATTGGAAAAGAAAGGCACTGGTAAAACAGTAAAGCGACCCATTCTGTTCTGGAAGTTGAGTCTTTAAAAAAGACTTTTTTTTTTTTTCAAGATCTTCAGCTTATATTGGAAAATCCCCTTTGTCCACTGTGAAGAAATGTGGATGCTCAAGATGCATGTATCTTACAGGGTCCACTAAGGGAAATGCAGTCTCCAAGTAGTTTCTACTCCCTACAGCACCACTTCCCAAACTATTCTGGTAAAAAAAAAAAAAAAAAAAAAAAAAAACCCACAGATTTTTGCTTTCATTTTGTTTTACTTCCAATTTTTCATGGATATATACTTCTGTAAAATGGAATAAAAATAAATGTCTTGAAAAATAAAATAAAAATGACAGACAAAATGTGCAAGTTTCTATTTTTTTATTACTAGATTCAAGTCATAAAATTTCTTTGACAAATTGCTATAAATATTTTAAGAGCTTACTCTCAGTCTCTACACTCAATTTCATGGTGGGCCAGTAACCAACAGTTTACAGCTCGACAGTGATAGACCATAATTTGAGTGGCACTGGTTTAGAGCACTTTCTCCAAGGAATGCATTAGCTAAATGAGATGATCTACTGTTTGCGTGAGAAAAAAAGTTCCCTAGCAAATGTATAATAGAAGTGTAAAGTTTAAATACGTAGTTTTAGCAATTGAATGAAATAATCAAGTGGGACTGTAGTAACCAAGAATAATACTAAAAACACAGAGAGCTAGGGAGTCCATAATCTACGACCGGAATGATCCAGAAAAGAGAGAATAAACTGTGCAGGAATGGCATACAAACTCGTGAAACATTTGATATTTTCCTGAAAAGTTCTAAATTTTGACTTAGGAATGGTTTCACAGGTTTTCCCCTTACAACCATTTATTAAACCATGCTCATAAACTTTTTGTATTTCTATATGTTTTATAATTTTAAAATGCCATACATACACCTGTATGCTAATGCTTGCTAAGACTGTAAATGACAAATGCTTCTATATCAACACAGTTGAATGCAGCTCAGTGACAGAAAATGTACATTGGAGGTGACCTTGGTATATTTATATTCAAAAGCATAGTATTTGTATCTAAAAATCCTTTCAACAGCCCTTAAATAAAGGATCTTATACTTATCACACTTACAAAGGATAAAAGACTGATAAAAAGGAAGACAGACCAAAGTCCCATTTTTAATAGTGAAGGACAATAGTTTATTATTCTTAAAGGAAACTTGTCAGGTAAGATGCTTTCTAAAGGAATAATATTGTGTGTGACTAACATCTAAATGTGGAGAACTGGGAAAGGGAAAGGGCAGGCTTATCATTCTCCCTCAATTCGTCTCTTATCTATGTATCAGTTACTTAATGATAGAAACAGAGAACACTCCTTCACTTGACTTTTACTCTAAGATGACACAGTACATCATTCAGAAAGAAGTGATATTTAGAGACCATTCTCACTAAGAATGTATACACGTACATGTATATATCGGTGTGTATATATAGCAACTAGCCTAGGAAGTCTCTTTCATGTTTCAGTTCTGATTTTCAAAAACAATGTTTTGTTCACAGGTTTTGTTTTTCTGATTTTTATCTATTTTATACTTAAGTGAAGATGGGGCATGAGGCAGTTGAAGAAAGATAATAGCATCTTGTTCTTTGTGATTACTCATTCACATTTCCATTTCCATTTTGTCTTTGGAAAACTCCTAGAGCAGTTTGCTTTGATTCCTTATTCAGAGTTCCAAACAGCAATCTGTTTCCTGCTCCTTTGGGGTTTGCTCATCAAATGCAAAGGAAGAAAGAAGCTCTGGACACTTTCTCTAGCATCAGTCTCAGTTCAACCCTTCAAAGCCCGGTGTCACATCCCTGCAATCAGCCTAGGCTCCAGAGACATCAAGTCTAGCCTTCTATCTCCTGACGACTGATCATGCAAGACCGAATTCTGCAGCTATGAGCAAGCCACTTACCCATTTGAAATTTAGTTCCCTGATTTCTTTGACTGATTTTTAATTTTTTCACATTGTTAAAAAATGTATTGATTTTTCTGATCTAGAAGAAGAGGAAGGAAAGAAAAAATAAGACTGATAATGGGATCAGAGCAAATGAATGAGTGAACTAAATGTATCTGGCTCAGCAGAAATAGAACCCAGTGGGTGAGGCCAAAGAGGATTGCTCTTCGAACCACTGAGACATCTATTGAGCTCAGTGTCACTATGGCTATTTCTATTGGCATTTCAAAAGCATTTGGGTAAAGGATTGAAACGAGGGAATAGGATGAAAGAGAGGGGAATACAAGGAAACAGAGAATAGGAAAGAGGGTCAGCTGTGTAATTCTTTTCTGGCAATTTCCTGCTGGTGGAAAACATGGGATAGAAATAAGGAAAAGGAGAGATAAGATGCAAGTGCAACGGGAGATGGCACAAAAGTAGTCAAGAGACTAACAGCATGGCACATTGTTAGGGGCCCCCTTCTCTGCTGCTATTAGTAAGGAGTTGATAGTACTTCCAAAGCAAGGATTGCAAGTCAATCACTTTGAAAGACCAATGGGAAAAATACACATGAGGAAAACTGACTCAGCATGAGATGAGAAAGGACAGTGAGGACTATGTGAACAGAGGCTCACATGGCCAGTTCCAGAGGCCTCCTGACTTGTGAGGTCTGCAAATACACTGTTGCCAGTTCTTGTGATATTTAAAGAGAAACCCCTTCTCTGGATTTTTATTTGAAATGTCCAGATGTTCAAAACATTTAGCTTCTGTAACCACTTCTCTTTGTCCCTAATTCTATAGAAAGAGGGAAAGAAGGAAAGAGATTGAAATTATCACATTACTTCTCCTTCAGTACAGTCAGTATTGCCTTATATTATTTTCATTTATTTTTATATATGGATATTTGCTTGTGGAAAATTAAAAATTTCTACAGGGCAGCCATCACACCATGTATTTCTTTATGCTTTCTGGGCATTTACCTGCACACTAGAGTTCAATTTTAACTTAAAAAATTCTGACCTTGAATTAAAATAATCTGATAATATGTTCCTCTTATTTTCTTCTTCCTAGAAGGATAAAACAAAATCTATCATTAAATACATTTCACAGTTATTAAATACACAAAATTTGTCGTTTGCATATGTTTGTGTGGCAACCTTTTGTCAATAAACTAGTAAACTCTGGTATGAAGCAGGTAACTCCTACATCCACCTATTTCTTTTGGAAGGTTGCTAGTTCCCAAGCTTCTAGTTAAACTCTCTGAAACCTCTGAAGCTGTTTTCAAAACACTCCAAGAGGAATAACAAGGCAGTTATATTAGCTAATTTAAGTTCAAATGCTACTTTAATTATTAAGATATTCTTGATTAGGGGTGAGCAACAAATTTGTAAAAGGTTCAGTAATTAGTATTTTCAGCATTTTGGCTGGGTGTTGTGGCTCACACCTGTAATCCCAGCACTTTGGGAGGCGGAGGTGGGCGGATCACAAGGTCAGGAGTTCAAGACCACCCTAGCCAATATGGTGAAACCTTGTCTCTACTAAAAATACAAAAATTGGCCAGGCATGGTTCACGGCTGAAATTTGTTCAGAGTTCAAAATTAAAAAAAAAAAAAAAATACTCAGTTCCAAACTAAATAGCTTATTTCCTATGGAATATGCAGATCCCAGGTACTTTATATTTGTGGCATTTATGTCATTAAAATAATTCTACAAAGTAATTTTATCTTCATTTTTCTGTTAAAAAGAACTTGAAGCTCAAATAGGGAAGAGTGATTGAGCTTATAGAAGGTGTGGATGGAAACGCAGCTGTCCTTTGTTACAAAGCCTGCACTCCTATGTCTGTCTACCAAAGCTACTTACCAGGCATGCATAACTTTTTTGTACCTTATCCCAGAACCAAGAAGAATACCTGGCTATCAGAAGAAAGAGAAATAATGTGAGCCTCTTTCCACAATTATTCTTGCAGTGCAGCGTAATTTCTGTGCAGTAGCAAACACTGAGAGAGCAACACAAGTACGTGTTGGGACTAGGTGCTCTGGCTTAAAATTCTTAGAGGACAGTTTACTCCCATCCTCTCCTTGTTTCTCATTTTGACCTATAGGAGCAGAAAGAGAAGGAGGTCGGAGTCTAACCCCCTAGTATATGTTGAATTGTGTTCCCCAAAAAGTCTTCTTGAAATCCTAACACTTGGTATGTATAAATGTGACCTTATTTGGAAATAGGGTCTTTGTAGAAGCAATCAAGTTCAGATGAGGTCATTAGGGAGTCTCTAATCTGGTATGACTGGTGTTCTTATGAGAAGGAAACACCACATGAGCACAGAAACACACAAGGAGAATATGAACACCTGAAGATGGAGTCATATATTGGAGTTACATTGCCACAATCCAAGAGTTACTCAAAAACAAAAAGTAGGCCTTGTGGCCATATGGTCACTGTCATGGCTACTTAGCTCTGTGCTTATAGCTCAAAAGCAGCCAAAGAACTTTACAAGCACAGGCATCAACCAAGATTTCACCAGGCCGCATCTCGCCTATCCTTCCTCTACATGAGACATCATTTCTTAGCTTGCAGTCTCTGTATAACTGCCCCTATTTCAAACTTATTTGTCAGTGTAGATAGCAAGTTTATATAACATTCTCTTCTACTTCCTGCTCAGAATCACTTGCTCTCTGATCTTTATGTTCCAATCCTGGCACAAGCCATCCCCACTTCTGATACAAATCATTAACTCCTCCCAATGACAAATTCAACTACCATTCAGTCTTCACTAACTTTTGTCTCTTGATTGTTGAAAATACCTTCCAAATTAGTCTTTTTTTCTCTAACTTTCCACAACTCCAATAGTTTACTTATAATTTTTTGTGTGTCTTTTTACAGCTGCAGCTATCATCACGTAACTCTTTGTTCAAACATCTTCTGTGACTCCTTGTTACCCATAGAAATAAGGTTCCGATTCCTCAGCAGGGCACACCATCATCAGATCTGTCCAGCTATGTGCATGTCCAATCATTGTGTCCTATACTCAACTGAATCAGGATCTTTACGCTCTTCTGTGCTTTGATTGTGCCATTCCCTCCATGTATGCAGAACTCTGCTTGGTTAAACATTGGTTTGATTCAAGACCACTTCAAATGCCACCATTGCTGGGATGATGTATCCTTTTCTGTATCTGGCTTAGAGATTGGGGTTTTGCTTAGAATACTTATAACCTTCAATCTTGTAATAAAGTTACTTATTAGCAAACTACTTGAGGACAAGACCAAAACCCAGTTTATTTTTGAACCCAATCACATCTACCTTCAATACAAAACAGGCAATCTTATTTATAGGACACACTATCAATAGCTAACATTTATTAAGCACTTTCCATGTGGATCTATAGAACTTGTTTTATAAATTGTATGAGTATTAAATCACTTAATCCTTACAACCACACCTTTTGCAGATGAGCAAAGTGAGTTCATTATTTTAAAGGTGAGAAAACGGGCACAAAGAGATCATATAACCAGTGGGCTGCAGCACTGACATCCAAATCAATAGGGAGGCTAATGCTCCTGAGCTCTTAGTACACTTTAACAAGATTTACATTTGTAGATTTGGAAATATTGTTTATTTTCACTTATAGAGGTTGTAATAATTGTATCTGTGCTTTCTCAGAACTTAAAAATCCCATTTTACCTGTCTTGATTCATATTCTTAACTTTACAAGTTATTATTTTTTTCCATTTCCATGTAAGGATATGGATATGAAAGAAAAGAAAAAGAAACTTCAAGCAAATTCAGCTTTTCTGTGGTCCTCTTCCATTCATCCATAAACTCACAACATGATATTGTCTTCATCCTGAAGACAGTTGGGGAATCAGGGCTTGAATCATAATTACAAAAGATACTCTCGAACACCATAATTGTAAATGTTGAAATCCTGAAAGACCAAAATCCCTAAAGTCTAAAATCTCTAACATCTGAATTCCAAAAATCACAGTCACAGGAATGTTGCTTCATGCTAGATAGAACTATTACCTTGCTTTTGTCTTTATGCGGAAGAAAATGGATTTCAACTGATTCTCTAAACCATAGTGATGGATTTGGAATTAGGTGTGATTAAGAAGACTTCTATAGATGAATTTTAAGATGTTACCAAGTTTTTTTTCTTTCATTTAGCCCAATGCCTTTGTCAAAAAATTCAAATGAGTGCATTGGCCATATGATATGGCAAGGACTAAAACTTCAGTTTAAAAATGCCTCATTTGCCTGCGTTGGCATTTCTTCTAGCTGATGACATTCCAGGAGCTTTTAATGAATTAAAGTTGCATTTATTTGCCTGTGGAAGCCAGCAAAGTTACTGACAGACTGGTTCAAAAATAATTATGTGCATGGTAGGAGGAGAGGACATTTACACACAGTGTAGCTGTTCAATCGCCAGTATTATTTCTTTCAAATTTGTGGTCTGTATGTGAGTGCATGCAAAATGAATTTCTGCATACCCAAAACAACATAGAAACAAGGTGCAAAAGACGGAAAAATGTAGTAGGGAATACTCATATCAGTATATGTTGAATCACAGAAGAATTTTAAAACAGCAGTGCCACATAAAAAATGAATGTGAACGTATTCTCCAAGGAAAGCATGTATTAAAAGAAAAAAAGCAGTTATTCATTGTGATGCAAGATTTCAAAATATAGTTAATGCTGAAAATCAGCCAGCTCTTAGGAACTATGTGCGATTGCCCATAATCTATTCCTGCAGTACACTTTTCGTATATTAAATATTTTCAAGTTTTTTCTTTTTCTTTTCATTTTCCTTTTTAATTTTTTTCACTATTTTAAATAGCATTCTTTTTTACAATTTGCTATGTCATGTATTTCATCTTTGCCTCATTTACTGTACTGGAGGTATAAATTATGCAAAGACCCTTAGAGAAGTTTAGTTTCAGTTTATATGTTTGTTTTTTTTTTTTTTTTTTTTGCAAATGTTACTTAATGAAAGTTAGTTAATACAATGCTGACTTTCTGTGTAAGTATTGTGCACATATGTAAAAACGTTAAGACTTTCTCAGTAGAGATGTGCCTTTTGTACATCTGCATTTGGGAAAGATAAAATTTTTGAGATGTTGGCTCTTTAGGCAACAGGTTTGGTGACTCTTTATGGTTCTTGATTGATCTCATCAGAAGGTTTAAGTTGTCCATTATGGTATTTCAGATGACTGCAGTTATAAAGCTGAGTGCATACAATTGCCAACCATAATGATGTACATTTATGTTACCCTTTTTGACCTATTTATTTAGGAGTACAGTTCATCTACTCAAGCTATTATACCTGTGTGACTATCATTACTATACCTGATTATTTATGTGAAAATATGTAAATTATTGCCTTTTTTACTGTGTAAAGTGGTCTTGAAGTGCTCTAACACATCCTTATGTTTCACAGATCCTCTTTTAAAAGTATAAATACATATTTTAAATAATTTTTAATTTTTTTCTCCCAGAATTTTATGTTCACAATTTTGACTTTTCTGGATTCAGCACTGGGATTAAGGTGTTTGGGACTGTGTCTTTCTGGACTATGACTAGCTCCCCTGAAAATTAATCATGGGTGCCAAGGGAAGGCTTCTGAGGTTTTTATCAGTTTCCCCTTTTTCTAGTGCTGGGAACTACAGGACAGACTGGGCTTATGGATAGGTTGACAAGGGGTTGAAAGAGGTGTTAGGAAAATCTACAAACTGGGTGGTTTAAAATAATAGACATTTATTCTCTGACATTTCTAAAGGAAAGAAATTTAAAATCAAGTATCTGCAAAGCCACACTCTCTCTGAATTCTCTAGGGAATAATTCTTTCTTTCCTCTTTCACTTTCTGGTGGTTCTGAGTGCCCCTTGGCTTGTGGTAGCATAACTCCAATATCTGCCTCCATCTTCACGTGGTGATACTTTGTGTGTTTCTGTGCTCATGTGGAGGGATGCCACGACAATTGCCACAAGTGCTTTAGGGTCTCTGTCCCCATCAGAAGTCACGAGGGTGTGGCTCTTGGGCAGAGTAGCCACTGAAAGAGCCTCGTCAGTGGGAAGTTACTATTCTCCTTTTCCATCTTAGTCATCTCAAATGTTCTACCCTATATTTCTAGCCCCTTTGTTTTATTATGTGTTTCTGTGCTCATGTGGTGTTCTCCTCTTCTTATAAGAACACCCATCATATTGGATTAGAGACTCCCTAATGACCTCATCTGAACTTGATTGCATCTACAAAGACCCAATTTCCAAATAAGATCACATTTATTCATACCAAGTGTTAGAATTTCAAAAAGTCTTTTTGGGGAACACAATTCAACATATACTAAGGGGTTAGACTCCAGACCTCCTTCTCTTTCTACTCCTGTAGGTCAAGATGAGCAACAAGGAGAGGATGGGAAAGAACAGTCCTCCAAGAATTTTAAGCCAGAACACCTAGTCCCAATAGCTCCATTCTCTTTGACACTCCCTCAGTCATCAGGACCCATCCAGTTCTCCACTTGTATTGCTCTCTTGGTGTTTGCTACTGCACAGAAATTACGCTGGACTGCAAGAATAATTGTGGAAAGAGGCTCACATTATTTCTCTTTCTTCTGATAGCCAGGTATTTTTCTCTGGTCTGGGATGAGGTATAGAAAGGTTATGCATGCCTGGTAAATAGCGTTGGTAGACAGACATAGGAGTGCAGGCTTTGTAACAAAGGATAGCTGGGTTTCCATCCACACCTTCCATAAGCTCAATCACTCTTCCCTATTTGAGCTTCAAGTTCTTTTTAACAGAAAAATGAAATAAAATTACTTTGTAAAATTATTTTAATGACATAAATGCCACAAATATAAACTACCTGGTATCCACATATTCCACAGGAAATAAGCTATTTAGTTTGGACCTGAGTATCTTTTTTAAATTTTGAACTCTGAACAAATTTCACAATAATCATTATTCAAGATGACTCTAATCTATAGTATCATGAAGTCTATATTTCAGGTACAGTATATACTACAGAAACTATCCCATGAAGAAAATGGAACCCACATTTAAACAACTAAAAAAGGACCAAACTTTTGGAAGATAACCTGATCACTTATTCATAGTCTGTTTCTGCCTCCAGCATCATATCTTCAAAAATATTTTTCTTAAAAATATTTTTCTTAAATTTTTCACTTAGTTGAGTTATTTGGTTGCAGTCATTTGAAATGCATCTGGCTTTTGTTTCTTAAATTTTTCACTTAGTTGAGTTATTTGGTTGCAGTCATTTGAAATGCATCTGGCTTAGACTGAAAAATTAATTCATTGGAAGGAAGGGAATGAATGGCCCATAGAAGTAGAAGAATTATTCAACAACCTGATCATAGGAAGGATAGGAACGAAATACCTCTGAATATCTAGGGAGCAAGAATAGAAGGACATTTAAACTTTTGTGATGAATGAATGCCTGGTGCTATTTTACACCTTTGAGTCACTTGACTGAAAACACATATATTGAGAAGAGAGAGTCTGGTTGAATTAGGTTGGGTCTCTTTCCACTCCTTGGCTCCTAGTTTGAAAATAGTGATGAGACTGCATGCAATGGAGAAGTTCCCCGAAGGAAAATTTAAATGTTGCCACCAGAAGAATGTAAATGAATGCTTGGCCAGGTAAAACTGACAGATGTCTATTATTTTCTCCTTTCTTTTTCTTTCTTTCTTTCTATTTATTTATTTATTTATTTATTTATTTATTTATTTATTTATTTTTTGAGACCGATTCTTGCTCTGTCTCCCAGGCTGGAGTGTAGTGACGTGATCTTGTCTCACTATAATGTCCACCTCTGGGTTCAAGCGATTCTCTCTGTCTCAGCCTCCCAGGTAGCTGGGATTACAGGGGCGCACCACTATGCTTGGCTAATTTTTGTATTTTCAGTAGAGATGGGATTTCATCTTGTTGGACAGACTCATCTTGAACTCCTGACCTGAGGTAATCTGCCCTCCCAAAATGCTGGGATTACAGGCGTGAACCACTGCATGAAGAGCATATATTCTATATCAGAAATTGACCATGGCTTTCAGTTGTCATTCATATAATTAATCATAATATATAAATTGAAAAATGATGGCTTGCCTCATTCCTAAGAGGGCTTATGGATAGGTGGAAAAGGAGTTGAAAGAGGTTTTAGGAAATCCCCTGCACCTAAATCTCTCAAAGAAACTCCTCCCTGGTAATTCTCTTATTTTGATTATCATTTTCCTAACATGTACAAAATGGTTTGTAGCATAACAACCATTTAGCAAATGTTGACAAAAAATTAAGTTACTTTGATGTTTCCATCCTGATAGCAAATTCAGATCCTAAAATCTCAGCCTACAAAATAGGCAGAATAAACTGGTGATGAGCTGAAGGGAAACTATTTCTAGTGCTGGGAACTGCGGGACACACCTGTCTTGTATTGAGATAGGGGAGACATTCAGGGTTGGGCTTCCAGGCTTCCATGAAGGCACCCTAAGCACCCCACACATCTGGAAGAAATAAAAGACTGAAGAGGAGAAATAACAGAATTGTGGAAGGATTCCAGGACAATTGCCACAAGCACTTTAGGGTCTTTGTCCTCATTAGAAGTCATGAGTATGTGGCTGTTGGGCAGAGCAGCCACTGAAAGCACCACAGGTCAGTGGGAAGTTATTCTCCTTTTCTGTCTTAGTCCACCTTAAATGTTCTACCCCATATTTCTAGCCCCCTTGTTTTGCAGATAAGGAAACTGAGGCTTGAAACAATGAAGGCACCCAAAGTTCATAGAGCCGAGCAGGAGTTGAGCAGGGATTCTTGCACAGGCCGTCATATGCTAGTGCCCCACTTTGTGCCACTGTGTCTCAGACTTTATTTCTTCTACTAGAGGTAGAATAAGCAGTTTATCCATTATCAAGTCATTAAAGCAATCAGCTGAGAAGCTATATATTTGGGGGATATCCCATAGCAATGAGAGGAGTAATGAGTAAAGTGCCCTCAGGCTCTCTGAAATTCTCCAGCCAGGCAGCCTGCTCATGCCTGAGAAAGGCATCTAGCTATGGCTGTGGTTTGGTTCTTATCATATGCCAAGCACTGAGTTGAGTGCTGACATGGTTTGGCTCTGTGTCCCCACTCAAATTTTACATTCAACTGTACTCTCCATGTATTGGAAGATGGGTCTGGTGGGAGGTGATTGAATCACAGGGGCAGACTTCCCTTTTGCTGTTCTCATGATAGTGAGTTCTCACGAGGTCTGGTTATTTGAAAGTGTGTAACACTTCCCCTTCTCTCTTTCCCTCTCCTGCTCTGGCTATGTGAAGTCTATGACTGCTTCCCCTTCACTTTCTGCCATGATTGTGAGTTTCCTAAGACTTCCCAGCCATACTTCCTCTACAGCCTGCAGAACTGCAAGCCAATTAAACCTCTTTTTTTTTCACAAATTACCCAGTCTCAGGTAGTTCTTCATAGCAATGTAAGAATGGAATAATACAGGTTCTTTTACATATTATATATCTTCCCATTTCTATACAAGCTTTGTCAGACAAAGGTAAAACAATCTGTGTCATATAGCCGAAGTAGCAGGCTTATGTGGCTTGCCCAAGGTCATGTAATAGTCCTTGACAGAACTGAGAACAGAACCCATGTCACTTGATTCCTAGCCTCATGCTTTTTGCACTGCCCTGTACCATCCTCTGGGGCTTTGGTGATTTCAGGTCACCATGTGACTCAATTGGATAATAGCCTTCTGAAATAAGAGCACACTGATCTCTGGATTTCCTGAAATGGGAATTAGGAGGATGCTCCCTATTGATTCTACCTCTCCACTGTTTCTCCTTGAAGTTGTACAGAATTCCCTTTCCATCAAGCTTTCTTTACAAACAGGGCTTAGGAAAGGCTGGAGGGATGTTTATCTGTCAGGCAGATTTCTCTCTCCTGCAGAAATGTTAGCCTTTTCACAGACCACTGCATCTTTCTTAAAAACTTGTAGTAAACCACAAGATGTCTTCTGGGACCAGCCTGATGGAGGAGGCACCCGCATGCATTCTTCAGTCAGACACCAGTTCAGGCTACAGCTCAAGATCTTCTATCTAGCTCAGGAGACGGCAACGAACTCCTGAGATAATTCTGCCTTTTGGAGACATGTCTGCATGTATGCAAATGAGCTGAGAATAAGCACATAACAACCAATATCCAGCATGCAATAAGAACAGGTCCTAATTATCACTAAACGTGCCAATGTTAAGAATTTCCTTTGTTTGTTTTTTCAGTTAGCAACAACTCTGAAAGATCATAAGCATTCTCTCTCTACTATTTTCTTTTAATTTTGTACCTATTGTCTTTGTTAATACTGTAAGTGGCAACAATTGTCTTTGTTAATACTGTAAGTGGCAACAATTATGGAAGGTACATTTATACGTTTCTATGTTCTTCCTAATGTTTGACACAATTACGTTTAGTAAGGGCTCTGAAAATATTTAGCAGTTAAAAAACTAACTAAATAATTAGCAAGCCTAGTATTATTAAGTAGAATTCTAAAAATTCTGTGAGAGTCTCTTAAGGCCTGACTACATCCAGGTGATCACAAACCTAGACAAACTACGATGAAATGTTTAGGTTTTATTTTCTCACTTTGCACCATATAGAACATAGCCATAGCAAGAGGAAAGTTGGATTGTTTTTGAAAATCATTCAAACCTCTATTTATTTGTGCTTTAGAAAAATGAAGGGGAGAGTAACCTTTGCCTAAATTATCAATATTGCCTATTTTTGGAAAATTCATTATCCAGATAATTAATTATAAACTTTTCTGATTTTATAGATTCTATCTCATGAAATCAAACATTCAATTTTATTTTTCTAAACAATAATTATTTGCCATCCCATTAAAATATGTTTAATTGACTAATCAACTTCTGTCTGATGTTTTACCCTGTATGAATAAAAATCCATCCATTCTTTCCTTCATTCATCAGATGCTTATCAAGAAATAAAAATAAGTGAGGAATCAAGCCAGACAGTGGAAACACAAAGATGTGACATCATTTTACACTTGAGAAACTCAGAATTGAACCCTAATGTAGGTAGATGTATCATAATACTATATATCTGGGAGGAGGCATGGGCATGCGCAGAGTTAAAGAAGAGGAAAGCAGTGGAGGGAGGAGCACGGCATTGCTTAGAGAGGGGATAGTTGGAAGTGCAAAGGCCCAGAGGAAGGAGGACATGGATTCCTGAAAGTAGGAAGAAGAGGTGGAAAGTACTTAGATGCTTCTTCTAAGGCTCATTTTCACTTCACTCCTCCCCTACACAGAAACTTCTCTAGATCTACTTGGATATTTATTTCTTCACTACTAGCATCTAAGTAGTAGCAGAAACTAAGTACTAGCTTAGTAGCTTCTTAATAGTAGCTTCTACTACTACTTAGATCTAGTAGTGAAGAAATAGGTATACAAGTAGATCTGGAGAAGTTTCTCTATAGTGGGAAGGTTGAAGTAAGAGTGAGAAAATCCCTCTTTAGAGTCCTAAAGTTACCTATTCATCACTCTGGTCAATGATTTTTTTCTTTATTTAGAAAAAAGATAATTAATAAACTGCAGCTTATGAGCAAGTTTCGTGTGCTTCTTTTTCAGAAAGTCAAATTTTACATCTGGCAACTCAAATGCCTGAAGAGTTCATCTTGGAAGTGATCATGAACAATTATGAAAGAGCCAGGATATTTGAGGGTGGTGCCTCATTATAAGCAAAATCCTTTGTTACGTTCATAGAAAGGGGATTTGCTTGGACATTAGAAAAAAGGAAAAGACTTCCTTAGGAGAACGATCCAAGATGGCTGATCGCTAACATCTCAGGATTGCAGCTCCCAGTAAAAGCGCAGAGAACAAGAGGACACTACACTTTCAGACAAATTTTTGTCACTCACGGAGCAGAAGATTCCCAGTGGAGGAGCCCCACGGGTTGCCATAGTGACTCTTGTGGCCGGCGCAGCGGTTTTGCCGGCACCTCGGTGCAGCAGCTCTTGGTGCAGAGTAAATGGGACTGGTTCCCCTTCTGACTGAGGTCTGGAGCTCCGGGAAGGCAGAGTCGCCTATTATGGACTGAAGAAGGAAGCCAGACTGGAGATTCCCAGGCAGAAAAGCACCATCAGTCTTAATGCCGCTGTTCTGGCCGGTGCAGTGGGTTGCTCATATTTTGGCCCTGGGAATTAACAACTTGGACGTCCACTCAGAGACCTAATTTGAAAGTTGGTAATTACAAAGATGACAGGTGGATAAATTTACAATGATGGGAAGAAACCAGCGTAAAAAGGCTGAGAATGCTCAAAATCAGAATGCCTCTCCCTCTAAGGAGGATCACAGTTCCTCATCAACAGGAGAACAAGGCTTGATGGAGAATAAGTGCATCCCATTAACAGAATCAGGCTTCAGAAGATGGATAATAAGAAACTTCTGTGAGTTAAAAGAACCTGTTGTAGCCCAATGTAAAGAAACTAAGAACTTTGAAAAAAGGTTTGACGAAATCTTAATGAGAATAGACAATTTAGAGAGGAATATAAGTGAATTAATGGAACTGAAGAATACAATATGGGAACTCTGAGAAGTATGCACAGGTTTAAACACTCGAATTGATCAAGAAGAAGAAAGGATATTAGAAGTCAAAGACCAACTTAATGAAATAAAACAAGAAGACAAGATTAGAGAAAAAAGAATAAAAAGGAATGAGCAAAGTCTCCAAGAAATGTGGGACTATGTGAAAAGACCTAATTTATGTTTGATAGGTGTACCTGAATGCGACAGAGAGAATGAATCCAAGCTGGAAAATATTCTTCAGGATATTATTCAGAAAAATTTTCCTAACCTAGCAAAGCAGGACAATATACAACCCCAGGTAATACAGACAACACCACAAAGATATTCCTCAAGAAGAGCAACCCCAAGGCACATAATCATCAGATTCATGAGGGTTGAAATGAAGGAGAAAATACTAAGGGCAACCACAGAGAAAGGTCGGGTCACCCACAAAGGGAAGCCCATCAGACTCACAGCAGATCTCTCAGCAGAAACTCTACAAGCCAGAAGAGAGTGGGGGCCAATATTCAACATCCTTAAAGAACAGAACTTTCAGCCCAGAATTTCATATCCAGCCAAACTAAGCTTCACAACTGAAGGAAAAATAAAATCTTTTATGAACAAGCAAGTACTCAGAGATTTTATTACCACCAGGCCTGCTTTACAAGAGCTTCTGAAAGAAGCATTACACATAGAAAGGAACAACCAGTATTAGCCTTTCCAAAAATATACCAAAAAGTAAAGAGCATCAACATAATGAAGAATTTACATCAACAAATGGACAAAACAGCCAGTTAACATCAAATAGCAGTAATCCCAAATTTAAATCGACTAAATCCCCCAATTAAAAGATACAGCCAAATCCAACTGTATGCTACATCCAGACCCATTTCACATGCAAGGATACACAAAGACTCAAAACAAACGGATGGAGAAAGATTTACCAACCAAATGGAGAGCAAAAATAAATAGATAAATAAAAAGCAGGAGTTGCAATTCTCGCATCTGATAAAATAGATTTTAAAGCAACAAAGATATAGTGGTAAAAGGATCAATGCAACAATAAGAGCTAACGATCCGAACACCCAGATACATAGAGACTTAGACTCCATGAGACAGAAAATTAATAAGGATATCCAGGACTCTAACTCAGATCCAGAACAAGTAAACTTAATAAATATTTATAGAGTTCTCCACTTTAAATATACAAAATATACATTCTTGTCAATACCACATCACACCTACTCAGAGGTTTAAATGAAATATTGATTGGCCATTATTAATACCCAGTTTTTAGAATAAAGCAAAATTTCCGTTCTCTCTCCCTCTTTTTCTTCCTCTTTCTTCCTGTTCTTCACTCCTTTTTTTTTTCTTTCCTTCTCTAAAAAAAAAAAAAAAAAAAAAAAAAAAAAAAGTTCCTTATACCAACCCTCTGTGTCTGTAGGCATGTCCCTCCAGGACCCTGAACCTGCTGACTCATCTGTAAGATGAAGGGGCTGGATTAATTACCTCGTCTACTGTCCCTGCCACCTGTGCCACTCTCATTCTCCCCAACTCTGTGTCCTAAAGCCCCACTCCTGTTCAGAAAAAATATAGTGTTTAAAAAAAAAGGAAAAGAAAGAAAATCTCATAAGCAAAGGGTTAAAACTAATATGATAATAACAATGTGTTTATTAGCTCTAGAAACAGAGAAACAAATGACAATAAAAACCATCTGAAAGACTTTTACATTTTCTAGAGTCTTGAAACTTTGAGGCTCTTGCTTATTTTAAGGAAACTAAAATAGAGCTGCCCTAACAGAAGAAACTCCTGCCTGCCTTTTTGCAAGTAGTAAAAATTCTCTGGTGTCTGAGCCTGAAAATGTCATCAAACTGGGTGGTGTTATTATAATAGTTCTACATTTTTTCTAGGCGAGAGCTTTTTCTCTTCTTTTTCTTTTATTATGGTTGCTATTGTTTGTGGATAACAGCAAGTAAATACAATTATGTGCTTTGAATTGTCTCCCTAAAATTCATATGTTGAAACCGTAAGCACTAGTACTTTAGAATACAAGTGTATTTGCAAATAGGGCATTTAGAAAGGTGACCAGCTTAATGAGGCCATTAAGATGAGCCTTAATGCAATCTGATCAGTACCCATATATGAAGGGAAGAGATACCAGGAATGTGCACAGAGAAAAGGCCATGTGAGAACACAAGAGAGAAGGCCACCAGCTATGAGCTAAGGAGTGAGGCCTCAGAAGAAACCAGACCTGCCAACACCTTGATCTTGGAATTCCAACATCCAGAACTTTGAGAAAATAAATTTCTGTTACTCAGCTCATCCAGTCTGTGGTAGTCTTCTATGGCAGCTCTAGCAAACTCATACTCGAGCCATGCCACAAAGACTAATATTTCTATCTGTTCCAAATAACAGCAAGAATTGAGAGGCAGACTATTTTAAGAAACCATTTCAGACATTTTTCTGTGATAATCTCTAGTCAATGAAAATAGTCAAACTCTGTAAAATATTTTAAGAAATTTCTTCTGAGCCAAATACGAGTAACCATGGGTCCATGACACAGCCCTTAGGGGTTCCTAAGAACATATGTCCAAGCTTGGTTTTATATATTTCAGGGAGGCATGAGACATCCATCAAGTACACTTAAGAAATACATTGGTTGACCAGGCGCAGTGGCTCATGCCTGTAATCCCAGCACTTTGGGAGGCCAAGGCGGGTGGATCACAAGGTCAAGAGATCAAGACCATCCTGGTCAACATGGTGAAACCCTGTCCCTACTAAAAAAAAAATACAAAAAATTAGCTGAGCACGGTGGCGTGTGCCTGTAATCCCAGCTACTCAGGAGGCTGAAGCAGGAGAATTGCCTGAACCCAGGAGGCAGAGGTTGCGGTGAGCCAAGATTGCGCCATTGCACTCCAGCCTGGGTAACAAGAGCGAAACTCCGTCTCAAAAAAAAAAAAAAAAAGAAAAAAAGAAAAAGAAATACATTGGTTTTGTTCAGAAAGGCAGGACATCTCAAAGCGGGGGCTTTCCAGGCTATAGGTAAATTTAAACATCTTCTGGTTGACAATTGGTTGAGTTTGTATAAAGACCTAGGATTGGCCGGGTGCGGTGGCTCAAGCCTGTAATCCCAGCACTTTGGGAGGCCGAGGCAGGTGGATCACGAGGTCAAGAGATCGAGACCATCCTGGTCAAAATGGTGAAACCGTCTCTACTAAAGATACAAAAAAAAAATTAGCTGGGCATGGTGGCGCGTGCCTGTAATCCCAGCTACTCAGGAGGCTGAGGCAGGAGAATTGCTTGAACCCAGGAGACGGAGGTTGCAGTGAGCTGAGATCGCGCCATTGCACTCCAGCCTGGGTAACAAAAGCGAAACTCCATCTCAAAAAAAAAAAAAAAAAAAAAGACCTAGGATTGATAAAAAGGAATGTTCAGGTTAAGATAAAGGTTGTGATGAACAAGTTTTATTGTGTAGAGGAAGCTCTCAGTTAGCAGACTTCACAGAGAGAGAGAGAGAGAGAGAGAGAGAGAGCGCACAGGTTGTAAAATGTTTCTTATTGGACATAAAAGGGTGTCTCACTGTTAGTTGATTAACTCCTGGATCTGGAAGGAAGGAAGGAAGGAAAACAAAAGGGATGTAGAATTTGAGAGAGAGAGAGAGAGCGAGCAGGTTGTAAAATGTTTCTTATTGGACATAAAAGGGTGTCTCACTGTTAGTTGATTAACTCCTAGATCTGGAAGGAAGGAAGGAAAACAAAAGGGATGTGGAATTTTCTATAGAATGTGCATTTTTCCCATTAAAGACTTTGCAGTGCAATTTCAAGGTATGGCAAAGAAATATATTTTGGGGTTAAATATTTCTATTTTCTTTCTTAACTCATAATCTTATGCCATGGTCAGATTGAAAAGTAAGCCATGATATACAAGGTTAAATAAAACCCATCTGATGAGAATTTTATGGTTTTAATCTCTAGACCCCTTAGATAGGAATGTGGGCAAGACAAAAATAATCAGAGCTTAGTTCTCACTTTCCTACATCTAGGAAGAGATGGACTTAGTAAGTTTATATTCCTAAACTGCCGTACCACAAGGCACTGTCCATTTGATCTAAGGAGATTATTTAGATGAGTAATTTCTGTGGAAGCAAATAGAAACAACTGGATCTTTCTCTGTACCATTATATTTGATATTTATAATAATCACATGTGAAAACAGCAAAAGCTAGCCTTTCTGGCCCTAAATGAGAAAATAAACGTTACTAGTAGATGTTATCACTATCAGTCATCTAAATAAAAGTTGCTATTAGATGTTATTACTATCAGTCATCTAAAATATAAAGGAAGGAATCAGAATGGTCCTGCCATTTCTGGGAAAATAACTTTTTTTTTTCCCTCTATCTGTCCCTCCTGAGGCTGGAAACCTTATCGGCTCAGGAATTTTAAACAAAAGAACTAACTCTCTGTAGCAAAAGGCTGAAAAACCACGTCTGGAAATAGATGTTCTTACTTGATATTATTATGAGTAGGAAATAAAGAGGTCCTGTTCTTCATTGATTTCTGTCTCTTCGTAGTATGCTCTAATGTTGTGATAAAGAGCCAATTCATTAATTTAGACCTGGCACAAAGAAGGACATCACCACCAATCCCAGCCAAAGATCCCAAAGAATTAGAAGGTATAATCACTCATTAATGCCGAGGAGGGGTGGAGTAGCAGGGTGTCTGCAAAAGAAAGGAGGAATTTTGAGATTGCTACTGTGAAGAAAAGGAGATGGAGCCAGGAAATAAGTGAAAAGACTGTTCAAAGATATAGAGGGAGTGACTGAAGTTGGGAGCAAATTAGTAGTAATCTTGAGCCAAACTTAAGACTTTTTCATACCATCTCCCTTCTTGCACCACCTAGCTCCAAGCAAGCCTGAAGACCTCCCATTTCTCACTCTGTGATAGCTCCCAAGTGTGTCCTCTTCTTTGCTTTCCTGAGGCAACTCTCTAATTCAGGTTATCTTCTCTCTAGCTTGGAGGCAGTGATGGGTGGAGTGGAATGGAGCATAGGTAGACTCTGGCATCAGACAGAGTTTCTATCCCAGCTCTAACTCATACAGTATTGTGACCTTGGCAAGTTATGTAAACTCCCTATTGCTATTTTTTTCTTGTCTATGCCATTAGGATAATTCCTAGTACATTCTATGTTACAGCATAATTATAAAGACTAAATAAGAACATGCAAGTAAAATGCTTGAAATATAGCAAGAGTACACTATTGGCCATTGTTAGCCATCTGTATTGAAAAACAGATAAAACGAGAAAACGCAAGGCATTCCTCCCTCAAACATTGCCCTTTTTCGACCCATAGTATATTCGTCAGTAAGATGAGTTTTCTAAAATACAAATTATTTAGTCACTTTTCTGCTCAAAACTATTACTTGTCTCACTATTACCATCAACATAAATAACTCTTTGGCAACCTAATTTAAAGTCTTCTTGATCTCATGCAAGCTTATGTATCTAGTGTGATCTTCCCCATTTTCCTTTGTCCCCCAAACCCCCTACAGTATATGCTGAAGCCATGCTAACCCATTGGTCTGTAAAAGCTCTTATTTTCTGCTAATGTTTGGAGTTTGGCACCAGCTGGAGGAAACTTTTTCTGACCTCAAAATTAAGGCCCACTTTCCCTCTTATGCAGTGACATCCACAGCATCTCCTCTCTTTGCATGTTCCACATGACTAAATTGTAGTTGTTTGTCTAGTTTCCTGTTTTCTTAACTGCAATATCAACTTCAGGAGGTCTAGAACCAAGCAGTCTAATATTCCCAGGCTCTGGCACCTAGGAGCTCTCTTGATAGCTATTTATAGCGAATACTTATAATTTTATGTTGCCTTGGCATTAATTTTTAGTACACATAGGGTTAACCGTATCACACCAGAAGCAGAGCTTAGTCACCTTTAATCCAGTTCCCAGCTCTCCTTCTCCTCCTAGTTTCTTCTTGTATTCCATCCAGATGTGATGTCTTCCCTATAAAATCACCTCCTACTATTCACTTTTCTATGGGAGAAATAGATAAAAATAGACCAGGCTCACCTCACTGAGTCCCATGCCCCACATGGAATGTGCTCAGAGGCTGTGGTGATCACTCGTAAGTTATAACATGAATGTATGGGACTCTTGTCTGCTTGCTCTAAATCCACCGATTAGAAATCCGCATGAGAAAACTGTTTGAGCAATACCCTGGTCCCCAGTGAAGGCCTTGACCCACAGGTCTCTCTCTCTCTCTCTCTCTCTCTCTCAATCTCTCAATCTCTCTCTCTCTGGCTGCCCACCTGCTGGCTAGCCTGGTACCCCCACAACCTTCTCTCTCTCTTTTTTTTTTTTTGGTTTTGAGTCAGAGTTTCGCTCTTTTTACCCAGGCTGGAGGGCAATCGGGCAGGCTCACCACAACCTCCGCCTCCTGGGTTCAGGCAATTCTCCTGCCTCAGCCTTCTGAGTAGCTGGGATTACAGGCACGTGCCACCACGCCCAGGTAATTTTTTGTATTTTTAGTAGAGACGGGGTTTCACCATGTTGACCAGGATGGTCTCGATCTCTTGACCTCGTGATCCACCCGCCTCGGCCTCCCAAAGTGCTGGGATTACAGGCGTGAGCCACCGCGCCAGGCCACAACCTTCTCATTGGTGCTCATTGGTGCTGCTCTTTTCTGGGAACTATGAGTAATACGCAGCTTCTGCTATTTCATGTATTTTGTTGTGCCACTTCCACTGTGTCTCCTCTGACCAACACACCCAAACCTAACTATTCCTCAGTCAGTTCTCCTAGAGAATGGCTGACTTCGTAGGAATAAAGTGGACACAGGTCAGACAAGAACTCAAGCATGTGGCAGTGTAAATAAGTTTCCTATGAGAGGGATATGTGGTCACAGGTTGGACATGTAGGCATTAGGTTTTTCACTAGAACAAAGAAGTATCCCATGAAAGGCACACTGTAAACACCCACGACCACCTCCCCAAGAGCACTGTCAGGGCAGGGCTAGAGTTTACAGCCACTCTCCGGAGACAGACCTTGAGACCAAATTAAAAGGAAAATATGACATTATTAGTATTAGGAGAAGTAGAAGTACAGTGTACAGAACCATTAATCAGGGACAATAAAGACAAAATATTGCCCAGGACCAAGGTATTCTTGAAAATGTAATGACACAACTAAATCTCAATAGATGTTACTGACATATCTCAAGAAAGAAAACCTCAAGCGAGCGGGGATGTTTGGTACAGAACATGCACAAATCAGTCACAGAAGCTAAGTACATACTGTCCAGGAGTAACAACAGTAATGGTTACTGTGACTTGCAAACCTAAATACAGAGACATTAGGCTATTAAGATGCCCAGATAATTTTTTGGGGGATCCGATATTATGTTCATCATGCCCATTCCCAACCTAGATTTGATCCTCCATTTAGATTTGCCAAGGCTATGTATGGATATGTTAGCAGACTTTCTAGCTGGCTCTTTACTTCTGTTGCTTACAGCAAATTAAAAATAAATAAATAAGGCTGGGCCGAGCCCAAGGGCTCACATCTGTTATCCCAGCACTTTGGGAGGCTGCGGCAGGCAGATCGCCTGAGGTTGGTCAGGAGTGCGAGACCAGCCTGGCTAACATGGTGAAGCGCCATCTCTACTAAAAATACAAAAATTAGCCAGGCGTGGTGGTGCATGCTTGTAGCCCCAGCTACTTCGGAGGCTGAGGCAGGAGAATCACTTGAACCATGGGAGGTGGAGGTTGCAGCCTAGGTGACAGCAAGACTCCATCTCAAAAAACAAAAACCAAAATAACCATGGTTGATAGTATTGATATGATCTGTTATGGGTTTGTTTACAAAAAGACTTTCTCTGAAGAAGTGATCAAATCTGCATGCCAGGCAAAAATGACCTTTATAGATCTGCCAAATTAAAATAAAACCTCAGAAATTTGTGACCACACTTGTAAGTATTGCCCGTCTTGAAGGCCTCTGAGAATCGCCAGCCACCACTTCGGGTGGTTTGTCTGTGGTCTTGCACTCTGTGGTCTTGTTCTTTTATTTAATGGACATGATGGCCCCATTATCTACTGCCATCCACTGTATAACCACACAATTAATTAATAAAACAGGAATAAATTTTTCTGGACTAGGTTTTAGTCAATGCCTATTAAAGTGGCAAAATTACTTCTTCTAAGAGTCTTTATGCTTCTTAAGTGTAATTAACTTTACACCTCCAGTATTATTTTTTCTGTTTGGACAGTAAGCAAGAATTATATTATTATGCATTTATTCATAGAAAGCTTAAGAATAAGTTTCAAAGTTTTATTTATTTCTGCTTAATGTCATAACTTGTAAATTTGTCTGACAGCAAAACAGACTGCAAAACAAAGTTATTTTTCTGAAGATTTATGTGCTATTAACAAGTAGGCAGAAATTCAATATGTTTTTGGGAAAACCCCTAGTGTGTGCTTTCATTAATTACTGCCGATTCTGGTCTATCTTTCAGGAATTACTTCTTTGCAGGTCATCTGTGCTCACCCACCCTTTCTGTTCAAAATGACCAAGGCTAAAAATAGGACCACAAAGTTGGTAATTCCTATAGCAAGATACTGTTTGAGGACATGTTCCACATTTTGAAACGTAGATCACAACAGTAGTCTCTATACCTCTCCTTATTGTTCTCATGTGTAAGCTAGTGTTAGAACAAGCTGGAAAGTTTAGAAAATCCAAGTCGGGATCCCACTCTCAAAATTTCTGATTCAGTAGATCTGAGGTGAGGCTGGAAAACTAGTATTTCTGACAAATTCCAAGGTGACTTTGATGTTTCTGTTCTGGGGACCAAACTTGGGGCTTTTACTTTTCATTTCAGATGGAAAGAAATTTGGTGAAAGGCTGGAAACTGCTTAGAGCCTTGCTCTTCATTCTGGCAAGTTTCTGGGTTCATTGCATCCTTGGAAGTGAAACTACCCATGACTGAGTCGATATGTCAAAACCCCAAAGAGGCTGAGAGGTTTCAGGGGTTCATGTTAGCCACAGTCATTTCATTTTTAACTATGTTTATATCCTACAAAATGTGCTTATATCCTACAAAATGGCTTACTCTGTCTCCAGCTTTCCTTGGAGGTTTCATCTGAATCTATTCAGTAAGCAGTGCTGCCACCTTCTGATCTTCAACTAAAAATGTGTATTAAAAGTTTTGCTTTTGGTTGAATGCACTGTGTACTCTGCAAGTATTTACTTTAATATTCTTTTCTTCATGAATTTCTATTCTCCCTTGGGCCTCTTATTTCAAATGCCACTTACTGTTTCTTGTTAGCACATTTCTATACAAAGCCCTTGTACTCTAACCACAGTCGCTCAGCATTTTATAAACTCTGTCACGGTTAAACCTCCCTCCTTTTAAGGGTCTGGAATCATGTGCCAAAGAAAAATACCAAGATTACAAAGTTTCTTGTGAGTGCATTGGTTTTCAACCACTATTTCAAAAGAGACCTCCAAACTCTAGTGCAGAGAGTCATTTTGCAAAACTACTTTTAAAGCATTTGTTTTAATTATTCACTGCCACTTAACAGATTTTGCCTCAAGCGCCCTCCCATATGTATAATTTTACAGAATCCAACTATACTAAATGAAACATTGTATATGTATTTTTCTTCGGATGGAATAATAGACTATTAGAGTTCATTGGAGGTAGAGAGGATGTAATCTAATCCAGTTCTATAATTTTATCCTGTAGAGTAGGGTCAAATGCTAGTTCAAAATCTTACTTATTGGCCGGGCGCGGTGGCTCACACCTGTAATCCCAGCACTTTCAGAGGCCAAGGTGGGTGGATCACGAGGTCAGAATATCGAGACCATCCTGGCTAACATGATGAAACCCCATCACTATTAAAAATACAGAATTAGCTGGGCCTGGTGGCAGGTACCTGTAGTCCCAGCTACTCGGGAGGCTGAGGCAGCAGAATCGCTTGAACCCAGGAGGTGAAGGTTGCAGTGAGCCGAGATTGTGCCACTGTACTCCAGCCTGGCAACAGAGTGAGACTTCATCTCAAAAAAAAAAAAAAAAAAAAAAAAAAAAAACACCTTACTTATCTAGTGAACCCTCTTCAAATGCAGTCCACTTCTCGGGACAGACCTGGCCTACAGAATTCCAAAGTCCATCTCTGAGTCATTTATGTGTTCAAGATAATGGGACAGACACTATGAATGACCAATCATGGTTCATGTACCTATTCCTGTGACCTAGGGTCAAGATTTTTAACCAGATGGTGGGAAAGTCATGCCTTTACAAACACCTGAGGCTCAGAATAATGTCAGTCTCCCGAGGTCACATAACCAGAAAAAGGCCCTGTTGGGCCCAGATTAGGGTGTGACTCAGAAACCTTGGAGCTCTCAGCAAGTCTCCACTGTCCCAAGTTAGGAGTAGGCAGGGCATCTTGATCTGTACCAGAAAGTGCTGGTTTTATCCATCTTCTACTCCTGGTTCTTCCCATAGAATAAGAGGGCTATGATCCTTCTCCCTACCTACCTCCCACTTTATCGCCCTTCTACCTTAGTGGTCTTTAGCCAAGAAGTCTACCAAGACCTATTTTGAAGCTAAGACTATTCTACACCATTCTAAGACTTTCAAGTGGATGGAGAAGAGAAGAAGGAAAAGCCGAAGATGAAAGACTGATTATTATTTACACAGTTGCCACTTCTCTATTAGCACAAATGAGCCCTTTGATCATGGGAATATTAAGCTCTGTGTCTCAGTTTCCCCATCCAAAGTTGGGCATTAAACCTCTTAGGATTGTTTTGATAATTAAATGAGGGTTTTTAAGTGAAGTGCTGAGCAGTGATAGACAGATAATAGACATTGAATAAGTAGTGACTCTGACGGCAATTGTTTTCATTATTAGCATTATCATCTCAAAAAAGCTGTTCAGGGGCTGGCAAATTCTATCTGCGGCACCTCCTAGAAACTACATCTATTCTCTATTTATAGGCGTTCTTTACTACACAAAACACACAACCATTTGAACTAAAAAAGCTGGTTGAATTTGTGCAGACATTGGGGAACAATGTGTTGATTTTCCTAAGAGTGAATATTTGATTGAAATCACCCGTTAGGGAAAAGTACCTTAAAACAAATGCCCCGAGTCCGTCTGCAAAACCAACAGAGCCCAGTGGTTTGGGCAACATGTTGTCACAGGGACAGGCCTGACACTTTAACTTACCCCAGGGTTCCTTTTATTTTTATCCTTTAAAAACAACCTTCTGGATCATACATGACATCCAGTCCTGCCTTATTAACTAGAAACTAAATGAGCATTGGAGAAATTTAATTGAAAGCGATACTCAGAATGTTAATAAGCCCCTGGTCAGGAGAGAGATTGATGTTCCCAGCTGCAAACCTACCTAGAGGAAGAGTCTCTGAAGACCTTGTCACCAGAGGCAGGCTGAGCTTCCGTGTGCTGCTGCTGTCATCACAGGCTCACTTCCACTGCTCTGCCAGCCATCGCCTGCTCCCAGAATTGCTGCTTAATCAGTGTTCCCCAGAGAAGCCCCAACCCACTGGCTCAACAGCAAATCAAGCACCAGGCCAACAGCACACTGTTGCTATCAGAAGTGAAAAAGAAATAGCTTCTCTGAGTGAGATTTTAAGGAAATGAAAAGGATGATGCTGGGAAAACTGGGATCAAAATATTTGAATTTATTCCTTTTCTATGAAGAAAACCTAGAAAGCCATGTGCATCCTCCTCTGCTCTGAGAAATAATGCCCTTCTGAAAGCATACATGAAGACAGACTATGCATAATTCAAACCATATTTATATATGTTAAAAAGAGAATTTCCATTCCAAGAGCTTAATATTAAAAATTCGAATCATACTTTGATCTTTGAGTGCAACTTTTTATGAAATATTTCCAGGAAAAACTGAGCATATTCTTGAAATTTTTTTTTTCTGCACAATTCAAAACACAGGTGGCCTGCTTAAAGGGCATTCAGTGGATGTTAAAACATTACTACTGACATACCCAGTGATTTCCATGACTATTTCTGACAGATAGAGGTTTCAGAAGGTTTATTTTCTATTTTTCCATAATTGAAATAAAAAGCCATTTTAAAAAAACAGCAAAGTGAAATTTGTTAGTAGTTATGGAAAGAAATATTTCAGTGCAAAAATGAATATAATGAAATTCAACTACCTATGTAAGTGGAGTGCCACCAGGTCCAACTTAAAATGTTTATTTATCAGTGGCTTTTCAGAAACCAAGATTTCTTCTACAAAAGAAGTGTTAACTGTGTCATTCCACAACAAATAAAAGTGTGAATTTTACAATAAGTGAAGAAAGTAAAACCATTCCTCATTGCTATTTACCTTGGGGGCAGGGGGCGCTGAATATCAATTTGAGATCACTGGTTCATCTGAGCCATATGGCTGGCTAGTTTAGCTCTTCCCAACTGAATTATAGAAGAATTTTTACTGGAATCACTCCGTTCAATTATTCTTACACATTGGGTCTCTAAAATGTTTTTGGTTTGTCATTTCAGTTTAGGGGATGCAGGGAAGTGTAATATACTAGTTGTGAGCACATACTCATGGGAAGACTCTATGACTGGCTTTGGACCAAATCTCTTCTTCAACACTTACTAGTCTGGCAAATAAACTCTGAAAATGCTTTCTTCTTCTGTAAAAAAGACATAATCAGGATAATCACATCTATTCTAGATGAGTATTTTGAGAAATGAAGTCATGTCCATGAAAAGATCCATTGCAGTTTGTCTAGAACATAGTAATGCTCAGTAAAAATTATTCATCTTCATCATCATTCTATGAAAAGCTTTGGATGCAATGGGGAGAAGCTCTGAGCATCTTCTTAAGAAGATGTGGAGCTATCGAAGCAGAATTTGCATCATCAGATGTTGCCTTTGAAACCTGAAAACTTCGGGGAAGATGGATCTAAGGGAGCCAAGGCTAAAGGTAGGAAGATCATGTAAGGAACTGTTATACTAATTTGAGCAGAAGACAGCTTGATGCAGAGCAGCGGTGGTGGGGGATGGAAAGTGGTGAAAAATGGATTCAAGAAGCATGTCAGACTCAAAATTGGAAGAACATGGTAAAAGTTTGAATGTGCATAGTGCAGTGGATGGAGAGGAGTTAGAAATTACTTACATCAGCCTAAAGAAAGAAGCAAAGGTATCAAATATAATTTGTCTATAAAGCATAGACTGATTGTTCACACCTTTCCTAATGGAGGCTGGGAGGTGTGACGATCATAAATCCCACCCAAATGTGGGTAGGGTTTTAAAGGAATAGCTTACTTGAGCCAAAGTGAGGACAACTGGCTGGGATATATTTCCAAGTCACCCTGGGAAATGCTGCATTTGGCTTGTAACAAGCAGGGTTTCAAAGGTAAAAGGGAATAAAGAGTGGACTGATACAAAGTTGTTTGGCAGGAATTTTCATTGATTTACAAATGTGATCTGAGAAACCAAAATAGATGATCCTTTATCAACTAAAACAGGCCCCAAGGGTAAGAAAATAAATATTACATATGGGCCCAGAGTTTAGGGCTCAGCTATCATGGCAACTTCCTAAATTCCCACAGCTTCAAAAAAAAAAAAAAAAAAAAACTCACAGTGTTGCTAAACTTCCTACAATAAGAGCTATCAGGCAAACAGCTGTCACTCATTTCTACCTCTTATTTATAACCAAGATCACTGCAACTCTGATTGGACAGGGGAGTGGCCTTATAAACATTCTTTACTTTTAAGCAACTCCAGATTTAATTCAGTTTCAGCCAGCTTTTAGAGGCTGCGCACAAACTGTCTTTGTGCCCTATAGTTCACATTTCATGTAAAGAGCCAAATTCCACCTTGTTTTAACCCAAAACCTCTACCTCAAAGTGAACATGGGATGTGTGTTACATATATGTTTACTCCTTGTACATGTGTTTGACTCTCCGCATACATATGTATAGCTTTCCCCCCAGACCAGCTGAGTATGTATAACTCTATTGTGTTATACAGATCCTGTGAGTTATAAAAATCTTCCTGCCTTTTCCCTCTTTGAAGAGAGAGCACCTTAGGCACATGCCAGAGACTATCTCTTCCTGGTTTACAAACTGATATTGCCAATAAAGCTCTCCTTTCTACTATTTAGCCATCCTGGTGATCTTTTAAACAATACAGAGATAACATTGATTAGTGATTGATTATACATTGTTGAACTATAGGTTATGCGTTATGGTGTCCAGTGTGTGGCATTTTATGACTACTTGGCATCAGTTAATATACAGTCTGTGGAGCAAGGGGCTTCAAGAGGTAATCGTTTGGCTTAGAGAGGAAGTAAGATGTGACTGCTATCACATTTTAATGCCTCTCTGGGCCTGATAATTTAAAGGGGCTCACATTTCTTAAATAAAAACTTTTTTTTTCTTATTTTGCTTTCCAACATCAGTAACTTGGTAGAAATAGAGACTTGGTAGAAATGGGTAGAAATCAACCCATTAAAAAAATTTATTTTCTTTTCCTCATGTCTCATGACCAAGATCCCATTATAATGCCCAGATTCATTACTTTTGTAGGGCTTATCCTTTTATATGGTTGTGCAGAGGAGAGGTTTACCTAAAGTCTAAAGTTTATAGATTTACCTATAGGCTAAAGTCTTCTAGTGTTCAAATTATTACCATTATTGTTGTGTTGAGTTTAGTTGTTAGCAATTTATTTATTTAGACATGACATATTAAGTCATGAATATTTACTATAAATAATGTAAATTTTCTTTCTGAGGGTTTTTAAATTCCTTGTCAAAAGAAGATGGTGAACTGAACAAAGGAAAGGGCAGTTTAAGAAAAAAGAAAGCACTAAAGAGAGTAGGGGGTAGAAATAAAACAAGATTGGGTCCTTCACTGCTAGGCTCAATAAGGACCTGATCATCATCCGACAAGCCTCAATGATGGCTGCTATCAAATACAAAAATAGATTGGTGTGCTTCAATCCTTTCTGATTAACTTTCTCTGAGCTAATGAACTCTTTACTCTTCTTACTTTTTATTAAAGAGAAGTAAGGGTTGAACTCAGCCAAAAATTCCCTGAACTGATTGACAGAAGTCTTGCCTAACCTTGGTTCACAAAGAGAAGTTAATGTACTTTGTCTTTGGAACTGCCGTACATCTTTCCAATAACCACCATCTCCTCACTTGAGCCTTTCTCTTAACTCTCTTCCTTTGGATATCCAGCAATGCTTATTCATTCTCAATATGGTGCTGACTTACAAGGCTAAACATTTACAAGGACTTTGTATTTTAACAGAGTTTTCATGAAACTGAAAGCACTTCAAGTCCAAAGGAATCAAGCTTAGAAGCATAGACTGATTCTCTCTACTGTTCATATCTTTCCTAATGGAGGCTAGGACATTTGATGATCATAAACCCCACCCAAATGTGAGAAGCCAGCTAATACTAAACTAATTGGACAGGGTTAGGGAATGTCTCCACCAGAAAGACTTGCCTGACTTCCCACCTCCATCTTATGAATGTGCACGGGAATAGTTCCTCCCTTGATAGCTTAAGTGCCCCATGTCTGAGTTCCGCTGACAACTTTGCTTATCTCCACTATAGTGTTTAACAAACTGGACTGAAATTGGTTGTTTCTTTGTTTTTTTTTTTTTTTCTTACCCAATTTTCATCCCCTTGAGAGCAGGAACTGTCTTGTTAATCCCTGTGTACCTGATGGCCAACACAACAATGTACCTAATGAAAAGAAGGCTTTACAGGTGGGAATAGTCTATTGACTGGTTGTTTTAAGACCTGAGTTTTTCTAATGGTTTGGATACTATCTATTAAACAATCAAAAAATCTTTAGATTCTATAGAACTCCTCTTTAAAAATGCAATGATATTTTCAATATCTACTCCTCAGATCTCCTCTACCTGAAACTCAACTGGGAAAAAGCTGTAAAATGCATGAGGCCAATGGAAGAAATTTTAATCATCATTCTTGATAAAAGTAGTGTAATGCTGGCCAGGTGTGGTGGCTCATGCCTATAATCCCAGTACTTTGGGAGGCCAAGGAGAGCGGTTCATAAAGTAAGGAAATCCAGACCACCTTGGCTAACACAGTGAAACCCCATCTCTAATAAAACTACAAAAAATTATCTGGGTGTGGTGGCATGCACCTGTAATCCCAGCTACTCAGGAGGCTGAGGCAGGAGAATCACTTGAACCCGGGAGGCAGAGGATGCCATGAGCTGAGATCATGCCACTGCACTCCAGCCTGGGTGACAGAGCAAGACTCCATTTCAAAAATAAATAAATAAATAAATAAGTATAGTGCTAGTCTAGGGCAAAATCATAAATAGATAATTTATAAGAATTGCCATTTTATTTAGAAGAGAATTACAAATTTTCTTCTTGGCTTCCCCTCTCCATATTCAGGGTCTTTATGGTATCTTTACTCCTATAATTCCCTCTATCCAGGCCTTTCCCTTGGTAAGTACCATCTATACTCTTCCCTTACCTCCCTCATATAACAGAAATGAGAAAACTGGCATTTGTAGCTAGTTATGGAGCCAAGCCTTATTCTGGGTCCTCTACATAAGCTGTCTTGTTTTATTTTCTCAACTGCACCATAATGTACTTGCTATTAACTCATTCTACAAAGAAGAGAGCTGAAATTTACAGAAGTAACTTGCCAAAAGTTGCCCAGATAAGGAAGTGGCAGATTCAGAACTAGGGTCTTAAGTTGTCTGGATGCAAATCATAAAATATTCCCACCAGCTATCCCACCAACCAGCTATTATTTTCTAAGCTGGGCTTTCAAAGGCGATATTTGGATCTGCAAACATCATGTAATACTGAGTGTGAAGGATCTAACAGATTCTTTTCTATCAAGACCCTAATAACATGTGCATTATTACAGAAGTATGCTGGCAAGTCATGGCAGTGACTCTCAGGCAGGAACTTTTGGGCAGGGCTGATCTGTAGAATCAGGATATTAGCTAAGGACCAAGAAGTAGGGTTCACAATTGAATGATGAAGAGAAGCAGGTCAAGAAGAATGAGAGCAGAGCTAACCAACTTGCTAAGTCAGTTATGCTTCTTTGCACTCACGAAATTGTGCTTTTGAATACTGGCAAAACAAAGAGAAAAGTTTATTCAAATCTTCCCACTGAAAAGGATAAAGATTTGCACATAGCCAGATTAAAAATTAAAATTGATGTCGCTCCAAATGCTTAATTCAGAAACGGCAAGATCTCTTTTGGAAGCTGTCAACTTTGACAACATATTTTGTTTATAAGGATGCAATGGGAAGGCCTATGCAATGGGTGTTTCAAAGCACCCTCTCAGCAAATCTGCAAGGTAAGTAGGGCAGGCATTAAGAAGATTATAGAATGAATGCACATCCTAAAAGAGTCTTTGGAGGCAATGGAGTCCGATTTCTTCATTTACATGTATGAAGAACTCAGTGCACAGGAAAAAAGCAGTGACTTCTTTACCCAGGCACTGCAAATCAATGTAGTCACGGTGGGATAGGTTCCTCTGCGTAACCTATAAACACTAATAAATGGTGGCTTAGCCCTTAAAAGTGTTTCTTGCTAATGCAAAGTCTGCTGCAATTTGGGTAGTTTTCCAGGGCAGCACTTTTCCAAGACATGACTTTATATAGCTTTGGAGTTTCTATCTTGCATCTTTGTCATCTCAACACGTGCCTTTCAGAATCACTCTGATAGGCAAAGAATGCGAATGAGTTGCCAGGCCAGTCATAGCTGCAGCTCAAAAATGACATGTGTAAATTCTGCTCACAGTTTACCAGCCAGAAGTGTAATATGATCCTGATTAAGGGTCTGAGAAATGCATAGTTCATGTGTCCAGAAAGCAGAGGATAACCAGATATGGGTGAGCACCAATCATTTCTACCACAGAAGTAGATCTAAAACCCAGGTTTCCTGGTACTCAGACAATTGTTCTTTCCACAGGCTCATATTCTCTGAGCATTGTTTGTAATGCATGGTGGAAATTGCAGAAGACAAATTGAAGATGTCAGAAAACTCAAATGTTTATCTTAACTCTAAATATCTGTTTCCAATAATTTTATGAAAATAAGTTTTATTTAGCTTAATTCCTTCCAAATATAACTGACGACCTTAAGAAGAATTGTCAGATTTCTAGGGGATGTCATCTTTATTCCCTCCTTTAACCTTAGCAATAAACTATTAAGGTTGTCACTACTAGCTCGTTTCAATATGAATGTTTAATTTCCAAATTACGGAAAAAATTAATAAGTTATCTAACTAAAAAAAAACTAAAAAGACAAAGTTATATTAAAGAGACCCGGAGCTCATAGAAACTCAATAGAAAATCATCAGGAAGCCAAACTTCTGACAAACTGGAATTGGGCCTCATTCAGAATGTTCAGAATTTTCACAAGTTCTCTTTGATCTTCCCTTCCTGACTCTCAATCAGTCACTCCCAAAGCACAGGATGAAGCTGTTCTCCAAAGTTCCCTGATCTGTGTAAAGTCATGATCTACCAAAAACAAACAAACAAACAAACAAAAAACAATTACTCTGGGTTCCTTCTCTGAGTTTTCATTAACTGAACTCAAATAAAAGGAGTCTGTCAACACATCCAACAGATTTTGTCACAAACAGTTGTCTGCTCTGCAGGCCCAGTAAACTTTAGCCCAGGCCATTGTATGTTCTTCAAGCCCATTGAGTGCTCCTAAAAATAATTTGCTAACACCTTTAAATGATCTTCACTTCCTCATCTCCTTCTAAGAAGAAAAATATATAACCATTTGTACCCACTGTGTGGTGGGATAATTACTCTGTGATTTTTCTCCCCATTCAAATTATCAAACTTATGTCACTTTTCTCCTTTTAATAAGTCTTTTGTTGTTTGATTTTCAGTGAACCTTGAAAAGACAAAGGGGAAATTGGCTCCTACAATACCTTAGTTGCAAATTTCAAAATACTGTTTGCCTGGCTCATTCTTGTATGAGAATGAGCCCACTTATGGATCAGTTGTCTGTGGATCAAGAATCTATCTGCATGCAAACCACTTTGGTCCTGGTTAGAGAAGTTGGAGAAGCTGTGGACATGAACACTCTACTTTGGCAGGAGCAAGGGCAGAGCAGCTTGCCACAGAAAGGGGGCTGAGTGGGCGCATAGCAATGGGAATGTCTGATCTTGTGCAAGGTCACAATGCTAGTAAATGTTAAGGTGAGACTTGAGTGTAAAATTGCCTGACACCTCAGTATCAAGCCAAATGAGGAAAAATGAAGAACGAGTGCCTAATCAAGAACTTAGTAGATTTCATTATCTTTTACTCTGTAGATGCTCAGACCTCAACCAGAGACAGGTATAGCTAAATAAAAACCTCACAAAACTCAAATGTTTTGCTAAAGCTAAGTAAAGTATTTTATGGCACATTTACAGGATACTCCTGGTTGAATCAGTCAGATACAGGAACAGTAAGAACTACTAAATGGAAATAACAAATCAACAAATCTCAGACTAGAACTTTGAATTTGGTCTTCTTGAGTCATATAAGCCATGCTGGATCTGCTCAGATGGGACACTGCATGGTTTCCTGCAAGAATTAATTCTGTATTCTTTATTTCAACATTTGTGAATGTTTCACTACCAATACTGATGATTAAAATTTGTCACAAAATCCCCAGTGACATTACACAGAACACTTAGCCTCTCTGCACCTCAGTTTCCTCAACAGTAAAATAAGACAAGTTGAATTAAATTACCTCCTAGCATCTTTACAGCTATAAAAGTCTATGACTAGCTCACCTCACAAATTTAGCACACATGTATCTACATCTACTGATTACAACCTGAGGCAGATCATTTTCCTTAATGTTCATTTTAAATAGCATCCAAGAATCCTTGAATAGATTTTTTTAACTAAACTGTGGTACTGTTTACTGCTACTAAAGGCATCAAACTTCTTTTACCAAATCACCTGTGACCAAAAACACTGGTTCTTATGTCAAGAAAGAGTCCTGTAGAACTAACTATCTATGATGATGGAACCAATCTATGTCTATCCAATACAATAGCCTCTAGCCACATGTGACTACTGGGCACTGAAAGTGCAGCTAGTACAACTGAGGAAATAAAATTTTGGGGTTTTGCTTGAGACGGAGTTTCTCACTGTTGCCCAGGCTGGAGTGGCGTGGCACGAAATCGGCTCACTGCAACCTTCGCCTTCCAGGATCAAGCGATTCTCCTGCCCCAGCTGGAACTAAATTCTTACTTTCAATTATTTAAATATATACAACCACATATGGCTAGTTCCTATCATATTGAATGCTGTAGGACTGGAGATATATATTATACAAATGACAAAAGGAAATCAAAAGGTAATGATATCTATAATAGAGAAAGATGTAATATTTAAAACCACTAACTTTCATTTTTATGTTGAACTGTGGAGTCTCTGGGCTTTTTTTAAATTTTATTAAATTAAAAAAAAAATCTATTCTGAGATGGTGCAATCCTTTCCAGAAACATAGGAGATCATTTCTCAAATTCTAGCTCTATGAATCAGAATAGTAATAAATACAACTAAGCAAATATCAAAACTTTGTTAAAAAATAGCAATGGTTTCCTAAAATACGTCTCATCAGAGATGTGAGATACCTATATAAGATTCTTTGCAAATACAGAATCAGGACAAATGAGTAGTTATAAAAGTCTTTAGCAGTTCATTGGATATGAAATTTGAAGCCCTGAATTTCTAATTCCAGCGTTATCATCAATTACTATTTTCTGTAATCCTAAATTATGATTTCATGTAAAATTTACCATCAATTTAATAATAGCTTCAGGAGAAGGGAGGTGGGGGAAAACAACTGTTTCTTTAGCTGATTATGGCATTAATTACATGGATACCATTTTTATTTTCTGTAGCAACATCAAGTAAAAATTCTCTAAGAATTCAATCCAACAAATCTTATACATTATTTTTAAAGGTTTACAGGGCCAAGCTGTTTTTCAGTCTCCCAAATTTTAAATCTTTACCTTTTCAACTGTTTTAGAAGTGATGTTATATTGAACAATGTCAGAGTTTCCTCTTCATTTCCTGTTTGGAGAAATGTATACTTTCATTTGTTTTTCTTTGATTCAATTATATATTTCTAAAAATTAAGTTAAATAGCTTTTCTGGTATACCAGCAAAGTACTTTTGACAGATGCTCTATGTCTAAGTGAGAGTCTTTTGTGACAGACAGATCAATCACAAAACAGTCTCTGAGAATTTGCAGATCTACTCTGAAGGATGTGACATGGCATGTGGCATGATATGCAATCACCTTTTATTTCAAAGTAGTCCCTTAATGAATTTTTTTGAATAAATCTTAACAGGAATGTACATTTCCATTACAATTTTAAGATATAATTGTGGTTCTGCCGGGAACATTAACTGTATTGATGATTGGATGAACCCTCTGTGCAAGGATTACTTCTAAAGGCATAGGCAGCAATGGCTCTGTAACAACTCTTCTGTTTTTCAAGTGGCAGTTTTGTTTCTTTGTTTTAAATCTGTGTATGTCTTATATTTGAAGAAATGTGATAGTTGTGCCATTGAAGGCAACTGTCTTCAATATATTGGGTCAACTCTAAAATGGGGTTAATGATGCTAATAACCAGTTACCCTTCCTCAAATAGTGGATCCTTGCACTTCTAAAATACTATGATTTTTAGAGATGTTATAAACTATCCACTTTAACCCATTATCTTTAGAACAGGGAAGATCAACCTTACATTTCTAAAATACTATGATTTTAGAGACCTTACAGATCATCTACCTTAACTCATTATCTTTTGAACAAGGAAGATTAACCAAGTAGGACATAATCAGGATCATAATTTCATTTGTATACTGCACGATGCTGCTTACAACACCCGAAGAAGAAGGATTGCCCAGTTAGGTGAAACTGCTATATAATTGAGGCGTGGTCTACATTCCCTCTTGTCCTATATATTTTACCAAGCCCAGTTTCCTGTGTACAGTTTGGTGTATGGATAAAGTTCTATTGGATAAGAAAAGACACGATAGGGTATTACCATTATTGTTTTGGGGTTAGATGTAGAAGAGTAAGAAATATATGACCCAATATGTGGTTGACACAGGATGTATTCTAGTTCACATCTGTACCTGGGATAGTGTTTGCTGTTTATACTGAAGGCATTAAACTTTGACCAAGTAACACATGACCAAAAACTAAGTTCTTATATCAAACACTTTGACATGCAATTTTAAGCAGGCTACCTGTAAACCTAATTTATTTTATTTTTTAATTTTTCCTTATTTTTTTTCTTTTCAATTTTCATTCTTATATTTACTAGCATTCATGTCTTCACTTTATTTCCCTAAATATTTGGGAGGCCAACTGATTGAGAAGACAATAATATTTCTAAAAGTCTTAAGTGCTTTTGTTTAAAAAGACCATCATTTCCTTTAGGAATTTTGCTAATATTAGCACACTATTTTTAATGTGTTTCAAGTCCAGTATAAAAACCAGGTATCAATATCACTTATTTGGTAATCTGGTAGCATCTTGAATGTTTGTTAATTTTGCTCACTCACTCATATTTATTATGTCCTTGATCATACTATAAGACAGGGTATTCTCTTCAATTCATTTTATATATTATTCAGTGATATATATAAATATTAGTTATATATTAATGGTCATCCATTAATCAATATACCATCCATGTCTTTTCGTGTGTGGGAGGGTGATGTCGGAGGTGTGTCTCTGTGTGACTGTGTACCCTGCTTTTTTGTACCGAAACAAACTAATTTCTTAAATTAACTAAAAATTCTGATTAGCTGTATTCTTATTAACAGTAACTTTATTCTAAAAATCAAATTTAATTTTTATTTTTAACATGTACTGTTTTTCATTTCAGGGAGGTTCAGATAGACAGATAGTGATTAAACCTAGGTTTAATATTTTTCAGATTATTTGTAGTAAAAGGTCTTAGAAATTTTCCCTAGTAGAATAAAATCTTCATCTTTTATGAGACATTCAAAATTATTTCAAAAAGTATGGAAAAGAGTGTCTTAAACACATCAATATTGATTTTTTTTTTCACTTACAACCATGGAAGATGATCCTTGCTTATTTGAACCTCTTCAATTAATAAAGCATTAGTTTTCTTTCCACTGACAACCTGGCCATTAAAAGATTATATATCATTCAACAAAAGTTAAGGCACATTATTTATATCAATACAAATTGAATTACTGAGAATTTTCCACTAGAGAACAGTTTCTTCTCAATTGTTACCTTTATTTTGGTACTTAATTACTGTCTTAATTTCAAGTGGGATCAGTGCCTCTTGCTATCCTTTCATAGAGCACATTTTCTGCTCACAGATAACAGAAAGATTTATGTTCCTGTATGTTTTTTTTCCTGCTGTCAAATCTCTATATGGCTCTCAGAAGTTCAGATTGGTACAGGCTAGGAAATGTGCGATGATATTAATACACTCATGACTTTAACTTGAAAAAGATTTTTTTAAATGACTTTTGTCTTTCTAGGGAGACAGCTACCATTATGGAACCAGATGAATGTTTTTGTCCTTTTCATTCTCAGTGGCTGTTCTTTTGTTTCTTTCTTTGTTTCTCTGTACAGTCTTCCTAATGACGTAATATCACATGATGTGGAAAAGTATGATACATCAGAACCCTCAGAAATTATTTTGCTTTATTAGTTCGTTTTTATAACAAAAAATCATAGACTTAGATTGTGTAAAGTAATGGAGAGTTACCATAATCTAGGTCTCAACAAAACCCAGGAGAACCTTACAAATAGCCTCAGAAAAATAACCAAATCTTAAATATGCCATTAGCTTTTCAGAAACTAGAACTTGGTTTAAGAACTTTCGGCCGGGCGCGGTGGCTCAAGCCTGTAATCCCAGCACTTTGGGAGGCCGAGGCGGGTGGATCACGAGGTCAACAGATCGAGACCATCCTGGTCAACATGGTGAAACCCCGTCTCTACTAAAAATACAAAAAATTAGCTGGGCATGGTGGCGCGTGCCTGTAATCCCAGCTACTCAGGAGGCTGAGGCAGGAGAATTGCTTGAACCCAGGAGGCGGAGGTTGCGGTGAGCCGAGATCGTGCCATTGCACTCCAGCCTGGGTAACAAGAGCGAAACTCCACCTCAAAAAAAAAAAAAAAAAAAAAAAAAAAAAAAAAAAAAAGAACTTTCAAGGAGCCAGACCAGGTCTTTGGGCCAAGAAAGCTCAACCTCACTTCCTTCTTAAGAGTTCAGAGCAGGACTTAAGGAGGTAGAGACACAAAAAACCCTTCAAAATATCAATAAATCCAGGAGCTTGTGTTTTGAAAAGAACAAAAAATAGACCACTAGCCAGCCTAATAAAAAAGAAGAGAGAGAAGAACTGAATAGATGCAATAAAGAATGATAAAGGGGACATCACACTGATTCCACAAAAATACAAACTACCATCAGAGATTACTTCAAACAACTCTATGCATGTAAATCAGTAAATCTAGAAAAAAATGGATAAATTTCTGGACATTTGCAACCTCCCAAGACTAAACCAGGAAGAAGTTGAAACCCTGAATAGACCAATAACCAAGGTCTGAAATTGAGGCAGCAATTAATGGCCTACCAACCAAAAAAAATCTGGGTCCAGATGGATTCACAGCTGAATTCTACTAGAGGTACAAAGAAGAGCTGGTACCATTCCTTCTGAAACTATTCCAAAGAATACAAAAAGAGGGAATCCTCCCTAACTCATTTTATGAGACCAACATTATCCTGATACCAAAAACTGGCAGAGACGCAACTAAAAAAGAAAATCTCAGGCAAATATCCATGATGAATATAGATGCAGAAATCTTCAATAAAATACTGGCAAACCAATTGCAATAGCACATCAAAAAGCTTATCCATCACTATCAAATAGGCTACATCCCAGGGATGCAAGGCTGATTCAACAAAGGCAAGTCTATAAATGTAATCCATCACATAAACAAAACCAAAGACAAAAACCACATGATTATTTCAATAGATGCAGAAAAGGCCTTTGACAAAATTAAACAGACCTTTACGCTAAAAACCCCAATAAACTAGGTATCGATGGAAAGTATCTCAAAATAATAAAAGCTATTTATGACAAACCCACAGCCAATATCATACTGAATAGATAAAAACGGAAGGCATTCCCTCTGAAAACTGGCACTAGACAAGGATGCCCTCTCTCTCCACTCCTATCCAATACAGTATCAGAAGTTCTAGCCAGAGCAATCAGGCAAGAAATAAATAGTACTAAATAAAATAGTACTAAATAAATAGTACTAAATAAATAGTACTAAATAGTACTAAATAAATAAAATAGTACTAAATAAATAAAAGAAATAAAAGAAAATAAAAGAAATAAAGAGTACTCAATTAGGAAAAGAGGAAGTCAAATTGTCTCTATTTGGAGATGACATGATCATATATTTAGAGGGCTCCATTGTCTCAGCCCCAAATCTCCTTAAGCTGATAAGCAAATTCAGCAAAGTTTCAGGATACATCAAAATCAATGTGCAGAAATTACAAGCATTCCTATACACCAATAACAGACAGAGAGCCAAACCATGAGCGAATTCCCATTCACAATTGCTACAAAGAGAATAAAGTACCTAGGAATATAACTTTCAATGGATGGGAAGGACCTCTTCAAGGAGAACTACAAACCACTGCTCAAGGAAATAAGAGAGGTCACAAACAGATGGGAAAACATTCCATGCTCATGGTTAGGAAGAAGAAACATTGTGAAAATGGTCATACTGCTGAAGTAATTTATAGATTCAAGCTAGCCCCATCAAGCTACCATTAACCTTCTTCACAGAACTGGAAAAAATCACTTTAAACTTCATATGGAACCAAAAGAGAGCCCACATAGCTAAGATAATCCTAAGCAAAAAGAACAAAGCTGGAGGCATCACACACTACCTGACTTCAAACTATACTGCAAGGCAACAGTAATTAAAACAGCATGGTACTGGTACCAAAACAGAGATATAGACCAATGGAACAGAACAGAGGCCTTGGAAGCAACACCACACATCTACAACCATCTGATCTTTGACAAACCTGACAAAAACAGGCAATGGGGAAAGGAATCCCTTTCAATAAATGGGGTTAAGAAAACTGGCTAGCCATGTGCAGAAAGCTAAAATTGGACCCCTTCCTTATACCTTACACTAAAATTATCCAAATGGATTAAAGATTTAAACATAAGACCTCACACCATAAAAGTCCTAGAAAAAAACCTGGGCAAAACCATCCAAGACACAGGCATAGGCAAGGACTTCATGACTAAAACACCAAAAGCAATGGCAATGAAAGACAAAATAGACAAATGGGATCTAATTAAACTTAAGAGTTTCTGCACAGCAAAAGAAACAATCATTATAGTCAACCAGCAACCAACAGAATGGGAAAAACATTCTACTATCTACCCATCAGACAAAGGGCTGATATCCAGAATCTACGAAGAACTGAAGCAGATTTACAAGAAACAAACACATCACTACAACTCAACCTCCCCCAAAATACACACACACATACACGTGCACACGTGCACACACACACACACACACAAATCCACACACTCAGGAATACATGCAGAGCCTAAAATTTTTACTTTTATCATTTATTTATTTATTTATTTATTTATTTATTTATTTATTTATTTTTATTCTTTTGAGAGGGAGTCTCGCTCTGTTGCCCAGTCTAGAGTGCAGTGTCATGATCTCGGTTCACTGCAACCTCTGCCTTCCGAGTTTAAGCAATTCTCCCACCTCAGCTTCCCAAGTGGCCGGGATTAGAAATGTGCATCACCACACCTGGCTATTTTTGTATTATTAACAGAGACGAAGTTTTACCAAGTTGGCCAGGCTAATCTCGAACTCCTGACGTCAGGTGATCATCCCGCCTCTGCTTCCCAAAGTGTTGGGATTATAGGCATGAGCCACCACTCTTGGCAACATTTTTACTTTTAGCACCCATCCTTAATATTTTTCTTTTTGAAAGTGATGGGCAAGCAAATAGTTTTTGAGTATGGGAATCATAAATCATACCAGTCATGAGGTAGGACTCCTTCTCAGAGCTACCCATTTAATAAATATTGATTACTATTGTTATTATTTTGCTTTCTATTCTTCATATTTCAGTGGAAAATTGCATTTTTCAAAGAAAATATTTTGAGATCTTTGGAAGCAGCAGTCTTGTATACAGGAAGTTAATTATTCCAGATGAAGTGGAGGAACAATAGCATGCTAATTAAATTATAACTTCTTGCTAGCTTGATTTTATGACCCTCAAGTACTTTCATTTAAAATATAAATAAAGAACAGAATATTTCTCTTTTCTTAGGCTTGTTTACTTATCCTATTAGAGCTATCACAAAAGATAAAAAATAATTAAAATGTGAACAGTCTCAGAGTAAAAACAAAGGGTCAGTTGGTTCTTCTATTAGCAAATACAATATAGCACCAACTGTGTGCAACCACTGACTACTTGAAGCATTTTGCAGACATGGCCTCATTTAATGCTTACAACATCTTATGAATACATTCTATTATGATCCCAGGTTAAAGACGAGGAAACCGTAACCTGTAACGCAGAAGCACTGAGTAGCTTCCCAAGTAGGAGATTTGTAACCCCTAAAGGGCCACCCAATCTAACCCAGACAGCTGGATCCTGAAACCATATTCTCAAACTCTCCAGTCTCCTGAATATTCAACACATTCTCCTTGTACTTTCATTTAAAGATTCCCCTAAATCTTCTTCTGAATTCTTCTTCTGAATTTTTAGTCTGCTGAACTAGAGATATACATTATATCTACTCACTCTATGCCCCCCATCAGAATAAAAGTTTCCTGGGGGCAGGAACCTCCTCTGCCACAATTATTGTCTATGTCACACCATGCCTGAAAGAAAGGGAATTCAAATATTGATGAGTAAATGGATAAATGAACCAATGATCATCCAAAACCGACTTTTTCCTCACCTTAATCTTTTTTTGTCCTGCTTTCCTTGGAAATATATGAGGTCCAACATGCTAAACTTAAAGCACAAATAACTGTTCTTTGTTTTCTCCGCATACACAGGAGGATGGCAATCTTTTGCCTTTCCCTGTTTGAAAAGAAAGTAAAATCCTAACTTCTGCTGTTGTGCTACCTTAGTTGGAAGCAGTTTCTTTGTCTTCTGGAACAAATATTGTGTGTATCTTCTAAGCATTCATGTTATTCCTTTGTCCTGCCTAAATTATCAGGTGTCATTCTTATCCTACTGCATTAAAAATTTAATTGCATTTCATATCTGTGTTTTTTTTTTTTTACTTGCTCCCAGTGCAGTGTCATGATCTTGGCTCTCTGAAACCTCCGCCTCCCAGGTTCATGTGATTCTCCTGTCTCAGCCTCCCAAGTAACTGGGACTAGAGGCATGTGCCACCACACCTGGCTAATTTTTGCATTTTTAGTAGAGAAGGCTTTTTGTCATTTTGGTCAGGCTGGTAGTGAACTCCTGACCTCAAGTGATCCATCCACCTTGGCGTCCCAAAGTGCTGTGATTACAGGCATGAGCCACTGTGCCCAACTTGTGCTTTTATTCTGCAAAGCACCTAGAACAAAACTTGGCACACAGTAGGTACTCCAGAAAGGATTTGCTAACAAACTTTATCATAGAAAAACTACGTAGTAAATATCTTCAGCGTTGCAGGTTCACTATCTCTATTGCAACTACTTAAATCTGCCTTTGTGGCATGTAAGCAGCCGTAGACAATAAGCACATGAATAAGCAGAGATAGGTATGTGCTAATGAAACTTTATTTACAAAAGCAGTCTGTGAGCTAGATTTGGCCCACAAGCCTTAGTAGTGTGTCAACATCTGTTCTATACCATGCCCCACATTACAGTACTAACTGTTTGCATTCAAACAGGGTAGAGTTGGAGAGAAGAGAGAATGAATTACTGGAAAAGCTCAAAAGAGTGTGGCCTCCTGAAAGTAGGTCAGATGCTTTGTTTGCATATGCAAAGAACATACTATGGTTTGCATTATATATCTTTCTTTCTCTGCATGAAATCCTTTCCTAATCTCATTCTCTACTCAATTTCTCCTTAAAGCTCTTATCTTTCCAAACCTTTAAAAGATAATAAATAAGAATTTTCTATTAAAGATAATAGGCTTTCAGGGATCCATCTGCAAAAAGGAAATTATAGAGAAGAAAATCTTATTAGAACCTATTCCCATCATATAGATCGATCTGCAATTCACCAATTATAAATTTGTATTTTTTGCTTTATCAATCAACTCCGTTTCTTTTCTAATAATATCCCTTCAGGACATTAAAAAGGAAATTAGTTCTTGGCAATTTCCTAAGGCAAAGGGGAAAAAGGTATAGAACATGTCTTAGCTAAAAGAGAAAATTATAGGCAAATGCAAAACACCATGCAATTAAGTAGTAAAATATAAAATTTGAATGATGATAACCTATCCACTTCTACCTTAAAGGACATATTGGTATCCAACCAGGAAAACAGAAATTAATTATTGTATTTAAATAGAGGAAATTTAAGGACATTTTTTACACAGGTAATTAAGAAGTTGATAAGCCAAAAATGAGTCAGAGAAGTAACTTAGAGATTAGAAATAGCAGAAGGCTGCTTCCACACCTAGGCTGGAGAGAGAAAGAAAAGAAGACAATAGATTCTAAATGAACCTGAATGTCAAGAGGTAGATCATGGAGAAGATGCAGCACTGCTGAGCTGACACCGCTGAAGGGTCAGAGAGGGGAAGAAAGTGCCGGGGCTCCTCCTGTCTTGCCTCCCATTGGTTGAATGCAAACCCTTGACAAAGGAGCTTAGGAATAGGCTTGAAGGGGTATCTTCTTAAAAGAGAGCCCACAGAGCCAAGACAACCCTAAGCAAAAAGAACAAAGCTGGAGGCATCATGCTACCTGACTTCAAACTATACTATAAGGCTACAGTTATCAAAACAGCATGCTACTTGTACCAAAACAGAGGTATAGACCAATGGTATAGAACAGAGGCCTCGGAGGCAATGCCACACATCTACAACCATGTGATCTTTGACAAACCCGACAAAAACAAGCAATGGAGAAAGGATTCCCTGTTTAATAAATGATGTTGAGATAACTGGCTAGCGATGTGCAGAAAACAGACACTGGACCCCTTCCTTACACCTTACACTAAAATTAACTCCAGATGGATTAAAGACTTAATAATAAGACCTAATACCATCAAAACCCTGGAAGAAAATCTGGCAAAACCATTCAGGACATAGACATGGGCAAGGACTTCATGACTAAAACACCAAAAGCATTGGCAACAAAAGCCAAACTAGACAAATTAAATCTAATTTGAGCTTATATACAGCAAAAGAAACAATCATTAGAGTGAATCAGGAAGCAGCAGAATGGGAAATAATTTTTGCAATCTACCCATCTGACAAAGGGCTAATATCCAGAATCTACAAAGAAGAAAAACAGATTTCCAAGAAAAAACAAATAAACCCATCCAAAAGTGGGCAAAGGATATAAACAGATACTTTTCAAAAGAAGATATATGAGGCCAACAAACATATGAAAAAATGCTCATCATCATCACTGGTCATTAGAGAAATGCAAATCAAAACCACATTGACATACCATCTCATGCCAGTTAGAATGGTGATCATTAAAATATCTGGAGATAACAGAGGCTGGAGAGGATGTGGAGAAATAGGATCACTTTTATACTGTTTATGGTATTGTAAATTAGTTCAACCATTGTGGAAGACAGTGTGGCAATTTCTCAAGGAACTGAAACAGAAATTCCATTTGACCCAGCAATGCCATCACTGGGTATATTTCCAAAGGATTATAAATCGTTCTATTATAAAGACACATGTGCATGTACACTCACTGCAGCACTGTTTACAATAGTAAAGACCTGGAACCAACACAAATGCTCATTGATGATAGACTGGACAGGGAAAATGTGGCACATATACACCATAGAATACTAAGCAGCCATTAAAAAGTGACAAGTTCATGTCCTTGTAGAGACATGGATGAATCTGGAAACCATCATTCTTAGCAAACTGACACAAGAACAGAAAATCAAACACCATATGTTCTCACTCATAGGCATGTGTTGAACAATGAGAACACATGGACACAGGGAGGGGAGCACATACACTGGGATTGTTGGGGGGCATCTAGGGGAGGGACAGTGGTGGGTAGGGAGGTTGGAGAGTAATAACATGGGGATCAATGCCAGATATAGGTGATGGGGGGATGAAAGCAGCAAACCACATTGCTATATATGTACCTATGCAACAATCCTACATAATCTGCACATGTACCCCAGAACTTAAATTACAATAAAAAATATATTTATGTATACATATACATACATATGTATGTGTGTGTGTGTGTGTGTGTGTGTGTGTTTAAAAAAAGGAGTAGCCAAAGAGTAAATAATGGGGCTGGGTATGGTGACTCATGCCTGAAATCCCAGCACTTTGGGAGACAGAGGCAGGCAAGTCACTTGAGGTCAAGAGTTGGAGACCAGACTGATTGACATAGTGAAACCCTGTCTCAACTAAAAAATACAAAATTGGTTGGGCATGGTGGTGTGCACCTGTAGTCCCAACTACTCGAAAGGCTGAGCCAGGAGAATTGCTTGAACCTGGGAGGCAGAGGTTGCAATGAGCCAAGATGGTGCCACTGAGCTCTAGCCTGAGCAACAGAGTTAGACTCCACTAAAAAAAAAAAAAAAAAAAAAAAAAAAAAAAAAAAAAAAAGGATTCTGAGAGAAGATGGCACTGTAGGACCAACTCAGGATTGCAGCTCCCAGTGAAACTGCAGATAGTGAGTGGACGCCACATTTCCAGACAGCTCTTTATTGCCCACAGACCAGGAGATTCCCAGGTGTAGGAGCCGCATGGGCCACCAGTGTGGCTGTTTGGGCCGGCATGGCTGTTTGGGCCAGGGCTACAGTACAGTGGCATTCTGTACAAAATTCACTGGTTTGGTTGCCCTGTTAAATGGGCAATTGGAGATTTCAGAAGGCAGATTAGCACATTCATCTGATTAAACGAGACTTCAACAGAAAGCCAGGCCAGGAGATTCCCTGGCAGCAACATGGGTCCAGCTAGCGCAGTGGGTCGCTGCACAGTAAATCACACAGATCCCAGTGCCCTTTCAGCAGGTGACTGGAACACCTGGGAGAGAGTCAACCATTCAACATAAAAAAGGGGGGCTCTGAGGCAGGAAGCCAGGTGATCAGGCTCAGCGGGACCCACCCCCACAAAACCAAACAAAACAGCAATTGGAAACGCTCGGGGTTGAGAGTTTCATGGCAAGCACAGCTGAACCCAGGACGGTGCAGCTCAGAGGGGGAAGGGCGTACGCCATTACTGAGGCACTCGACCTCTACGGAGGTACACTGCCATTGCTGACGCAGCCTGCTGTTGACTAGGCAACCTGCCATTGCCAAGGCAACCTGCCATAACAGAGAGAGCCCGCCACTACAGAGGCGGGCCATCATCACCACGGCAGCTCTAACCAAACCCATATAAACAGGACTACAGGGAATTACACACAGCAGCAGGGCAGAGCCCACAGGAGCAGGGCGGAGCCCACAGCAACAGGGCGGAGCCCACAGCAGCTCAGCATAACCACTAAGGCAGGCAATGATTAGACTGCCTCCTTGCTGGGCAGGACAGTGCAACAGATACTCATAAATAAAGCCCTAACTCCCTGGGACAGAGCACATGAGGAAAAAAAGGGGGCTTTATGAGTTCTGCTGCAGCAGACTTAAACATATCTGCCTAGCAGCCCTGAATGAATAACGGAGCTCACAGCTCAGCACTTGAGCTCCTATAAAGTACAGACTGTCTCCTCAAGTATAAAGTACAGACTGTCTCCTCAAGTATAAAGTACAGACAGTCTCCTCAAGCAGCTCTCTGACCCCCACATATCCAAAGAGTCACCTCACAAAGGACTGATCAGACTGACATTTGGCGGGCATCATTCAGGGAAAAAGATAGCAGCAGAAGAAGAAACAAGTAGCAATACTCACAGTTCCGCAGCTGCTACAGGTGTACCCCAGGCAAGCAGGGTCTGGAGTGGACCTCAGTAGTCCTACAGCAGAGGGGCCAGACTGTTAGAAGGAAAATTAAGAAACAGAAATACTTCATCATCAACAATCTGGATATCCACTCAGAGACCCAATCGGAAAATCAGCAACTACTCAGATGACAGGTGGATAAATCCATAAAGATGGGAAGAAACCAGCACAAAAAGGAGGAAAACACCCGAAACCAGAATGCCTTGCCTCCTACAAGGGACCACAACTCCTCACCAGCAAGGGAACAAAGCTGGATGGAGAATGAGTGTGATGAAATGACAGAATCAGACTTCAGAAGGTGGGTAATGAGAAACTTCTGTGAGCTAAAAGATCATGTTCTAAATCAATGCAAAGAAACTAAGAACCTTGAAAAAAGATTTGAGGAAATGATAACAAGAATGGACAACTTAGAGAGGAATATGAATGAATTGAAGAAGCTGAAAAACACAACATGAGAACTTCACAAAGCATGCACAAATTTCAACAGCCAAATTGACCAAGAAGAAGAAAGGATATCAGAAGTCGAAGATCAACTCAATAAAATAAAATGAGAAGCCAAGATTAGAGAAAAAAAGCACAAAAGGGAATGAACAAAGTCTACAAGAAATGTGGGACTATGTGAAGAGACCTAATCTATGTTTGATAGGTGTACCTGAATGTGACAAAGAGAATGAATCCAAGAGCTGAAAAATACTCTTCAGGATATTATCCAGGCGAATATTCAACCTAGCAAGTCAGGCGAATATTCAAGTCCAGTAAATAAAGAGAACACCACAAAGATATTCCACAAGAAGAGCAACCCCAAGGCACATAATCATCAGATTCACCAGGGTTGAAATGAAGGAGAAAATGCTAAGGGCAGCCAGAGAGAAAGGTCGGGTCACCCACAAAGGGAAGCCCATCAGACTCACAGCAGATCTCTTGGCAGAAACCCTACAAGCCAGAAGAGAGTGGGGGCCAATATTCAACATCCTTAAAGAAAAGAACTTTCAACCCAGAATTTCATATCCAGCCAAACTGAGATTCATAAGTGAAGGAAAAATAAAATCCTTTGCGAACAAGCAAGTACTCAGAGATTTTGTCAACACCAAGCCTGCTTTACAAGAGCTCCTGAAAGAGGCACTACACATAGAAAGGAACAAGCAGTACCAGCCATTCCAAAAACATACCAAATGCTAAAGATCATCAACAAAATGAAGAATCTGCATCAACTAATGGGCAAAACAGTCAGCGAGCATCAAAATGGCAGTATCAAATTCACACATAACAATATTAACCCTAAACGTAAATGTGCTAAATGCACCAATCAAAAGACACAGACTGGCAAATTGGATAAAAAGCCAAAACCCATCAGTGTGCTGTATCCAGGAAACGCATCTCACATGCAAGGATACACAAAGGCTCAAAATAAAGGGATGGAGGAAGATTTACCAAGCAAATGGAGAGCAAAAAAAAGCAGGAGTCACAATTCTCATCTCTGAAAAAATAGACTTTAAAGCAACAAAGATCAAAAGAGACAAAGAAGGACATTACATAATGGTAAAAGGATTGATACAACAAGAAGAGCTAACGATCCTAAATATATATGGACCCAATATAGGAGCACCAAGATATATAAGGCAAGTTCTTAACAACTTACAAAGAGATTTAGATTCCCACATAATAATAGTAGGAGACTTCAACACTCTCAATTGACACAGAGAAGGCCTTTGACAAAATTTAACAGCCCTTTATGCTAAAGACCCTCAATAAACTCAGTATTGATGGAACGTATCTCAAAATAATAAAAGCTATTTATGACAAACCAACAGCCAATATCATACTGAATGGGCAAAAACTGGAAGCATTCCCTTTGAAATCTGGCACTAGACAAGGATGCCCTCTCTCACCACTTCTATTCAATATAGTACTGGAAGTTCTAGCCAGAGCAATCAGGCAAGAAAAAGAAATAAAGGGTTTTCAAATAGGAAAGGAGGAAGCCAAATTGTCTCTATTTGCAAACGACATGATAGTATATCTAGAAGACCCCATCTCCTCAGCCCAAAATCTCCTGAAACTGATAAGCAACTTCAGCAAAGTCTCAGGATATAAAATCAATGTGCAAAAATCACAAGCATTCCTAAACACCAATAACAGACTTAAAGAGAGCCAAATCAAGAACAAACTGCCATTCACAATTACTACAAAGAGAATAAAATACCTAGGAATACAACTAACAAGGAACGTAAGGGACCTCTTCAAAGAGAACTACAAACCACTGCTCAACAAAATTAGAGAGGACACAAACAGATGGAGAAACATTCCATGTTCATGGTTAGGAAGAATCAATATCGTGAAAATGGCCATACTGCCCAAAGTAATTTACAGGCTCAATGCTATCCCCATCAAGCTACCACTGACTTTCTTCACAGAACTGGAAAAAACCACCATGAACTTTATATGGAACAAAAAGAGAGCCCGCATAGCCAAGTCAATTCTAAGCAAAAAGAACACAGCAGAAGGCATCACACTACCGGGCTTCAAACTATACTACAAGGCTACAGTAATCAAAACAGCATGGTACTGGTACCAAAACAGAGATATAGACCAATGGAACAGAACAGAGGCATCGGAGGCAACACAACATGTCTACAACCATATAATCTTTGATAAACCAGACAAAAACAAGCAATGGGGAAAGGATTCCCTGTTTAATAAATGGTGTTGGGAAAACTGGTTAGCTATGTGCAGAAAGCAGAAACTGGACCCCTTCCTGACACCTTACACAAAAATTAACTCCAGATAGATTAAAGACTTAAACTTAAGACCTGGCACCATAAAAACCCTAGAAGAAAATCTAGGCAAAACCATTCAGGACATAGGACTAGACAAGGACTTCATGACCAAAACAACAAAAGCATTGGCAGCAAAAGCCAAAATAGACAAATGGGACCTAATCAAACTCCACAGCTTCTGCATGGCAAAAGAAATACTCACTAGAGTGAATCGGCAACCAAGAGAATGGGAAAAAATTTTTGCAGTTTACCCATCTGACAAAGGGCTGATATCCAGAATTTACAAAGAACTCAAACAGATTTACAAGAAAAAAACAAACAAGCCCATTCAAAAATGGGCAAAGGATATGAACAGACACTTTACAAAAGAAGACATACATAAGGACAACAAACATATGAAAAAATGCTCATCATCACTGATCATCAGAGAAATGCAAATCAAAACTACATTGATATACCATCTCACGCCAGTTAGAATGGCGATCATTAACTAAATCTGGAGACAATAGATGCTGGAGAGAATGTGGAGAAATAGGAACACTTTTACACTGCTGGTAGGAGTGTAAATTAGTTCAATCATTGTGGAAGACAGTGTGGCAATTCCTCAAAGACCTAAAATAGAAATTCCATTTGACCCAGCAATCCCATTACTGGGTATATATCCAAAGGACTATAAATCATTCTACTATAAGGACACATGCACACGAATGTTCATTGCAGCACTGTTTCCAATAGCAAAGACCTGGAACCAACCCAAATGCCCATCGATGATAGACTGGACTGAAAAAATGTGGCACATATACAGCATGAAATAATATGCAGCCATCAAAAACGATGAGTTCGTGTCCTTTGTAGGGACATGGATGAATCTGGAGAACATCATTCTCAGCAAACTGACACAAGAACAGAAAATGAAATACCGCATATTGTCACTCATAGGTGGGTGATGAACAATGAGAACACATGGACACAGGGAGGGGAGCACAGCACCCTGGGGTCTATTGGGGAGAATAGGGGAGGGACAGCGGGGGGGGAGCTGGGGAGGGAAAGCATGGGGAGAAATGCCAGATGTGGGTGAAAGGGAGGAGGACAGCAGGTCACACTGCCATGTGTGTACCTATGCAACTATCTTGCATGTTCTGCACATGTATCCCAAAACCTAAAACGCAATCAGAAAAAAGAAAGAAAAAGAAAAAAAAAAGAGTAAGCAATGACTCTATAAGTAAGTGTGTCCTGACCAGTTAAAAAAAAAAAATAGAAAATGTGAGAAGATAGGGAGACACACATGAACATTGACTGTAAGCTCCATGAAGCTTGACAGACTGCCTGTACCTCATTTATATATGCATTTCTACTGGACCTGCAGCTTGGGATCACTCAGTCAATATTTGCTAACTAAATGAGTTAAAGGAATGCTGTTAGGACTTTTCTTGACACCCAACATTAGCTTCACGTTCTCCCTTTTCTATGTTCTTGCTTTCCTTTCTTCTTTTACCACAATGATACACAACTGAGCCACAGTTGCACCCAAACTACAAAATGTTCCTCTGGAGCACTGTCTCCTTCCAGACCAGCATGCGCAGTTTTCTGTCTATAGTTTCCATTAGTAAGTGCTGGTGTTGGGAACAGGGGAAGAATGTGTGCAGGAAGATGGGGCCCTGGATAGCCTTGGCTTACCCAGTTCTTCCCCCTCCTGCTGTAGTTTTTGGGAAAACCACAGAATGTGCTGAGGATGCAGTGTCCTGACATAAAGAGAAACCACCTGGAATAGCCCAGGCTTTTCCATCCCTTCTGGAACAGGATGTCCTGCAATGCTTGTGCTCAGTAACCCAGTGGCAAGCAGGGTGTAAAACCCATAGTGCATTGCTTTTGGTGTTCCTCAGCTGCAGTATAAAGTGGGCATGCACAGATGAGACTCCATCTGCCCTGGGCAACTTTCCTGAGACTCAGGGAACTGACTCAGCATGGATTCTAGGCTTCAGTATGTGTGAGCTGCCTTGAATAATAAAGTTGTTTTGCCTGACTCATATGATTATTCTTTCTTTCCAAATTGGAGCTAAGAATGCAAGTAGTAGAGGTATGACTGCTAAAGCAGCTGTGTCCCCTTTGAGTCCCTGCCAAAGTCAAGAATTCTTTCAGAATTCTGGCAGCTAGGTTTGTGAAAAACCTCCCTCCAGACTTAGGAACCTTTGAAGAAATTGGCAAGGTTTTAGAATCCTCCCCTGGGATTGGAAATTGGTATACAGTGTTCCCCTGTTTTGTAATTGACACTGGTGCTTGGAATTCTGCTTAACAGGATAGAGATGAATTGTCACAGATGAGTAGAATCTGTTGGTCCACTACTCTGGCTATTGCTCTACTTGACTGGCATTGGATAGCAGAACGGAGAGCAGCTAAGCAGAACAGAAATTATGCTGGGCAGCTAATTTCTGACCTGCCTGGCATTGCTAACCTATAGTTCTATTCCCTTGCCACCCAAAAGGTTAATAATACTCTCATGACTCACTTTTTAGTGGGATTTTCAAGCACAGCTATTGAACCTCAAGTGGTGTAGTTATTTCTATGAAGCCAATGGCCTCCAACATTTATAAATTTTGCTCCATTAATGGCATATGTTAAGTTCACATTCCCCAAATATGTACATTTAAATAACTACTGACTTGATGCATATCATGGACCTAAGTGGTGGTAACAATTAAGAACAGTGGATATAAATTCAGAATACAAATATTTCCTGTCTAATAATTTGAAATTTGGTTATCTAATTGCTTCTTAGATCTGATTATATTACCATAATTTTACCTCCTACTTGGGCTGATAAGAGTCCATGCTTAAGTATAGAAGTGTCAGCTCTTCCTATTTATTCTCTATTACTCATGCATTCTTAGTATTTCCTTTCATTAGAAACAACATTTAAAGATACTTGTTCATTTTGTGAGGGTCAACTTAGATAAAGTAGAAAATATTCATAACTCCACTTAATAGGTCCATGTAAATAGAAACGGATCCTGAAACATCAAACAAATGGATGAAAAAGTGCATGACTGTCAGCCCCATATCTGTGTGGCTCTCCCTCCCAAAGTCAAGATGCCTCTCGTACCTGACATGTGCCTGTGTGACCCACAGACCAAGGGAGGACCATGGTATCCATCTATATGCCCAATATTAGAAAACATATTTCTTTCTTTTTCCTTATATGGAGAGAATTATAAATAAAAGTTCCAACATATTTTCACCTCCCCCTTCTTGGGAGACTGCTGCTTTAAATGACATTCTTCTTTTTGTTGGAATTAAGATGTGCTAGAAACTCTGCTCCTCCACTTCCTGTACCTTCACTCATGCTAATTTTCTCCAAGAGATCTGTAGTGCTTCAGTAGTGTCTCCTGCAAGATAGATCCAAGTCTTAATCCTCAATACCTGTGATTGTGAGATTACTTTACAATAGAGTCTTTGCAGATATAATTAGGTTAATGATCACAAGACGATGTGGTTCTAGACTTAGAGTGGGCTTTAAATCCAATGAAATGTTCTTAAAAGAGATAGAAAAGAAGACACAGAGACCTAGAGGGGAGGGCCATGTGAAGATGAGGCAGAAATTGCAGGGATGTGTCTGCAAGTCATCAAATGCCAAGGGTTACCGAAATCCCCTATAAGCCAAGATAGAGGCATGAAATGTATTATCTTTTAGCGTCTTCTCTAAAACCCTGCTAACACCTTCATTTTTGAATTCTGGCTTCCAGAACGGTGAAAGCATAAACTACTGGTTTTTTAAGCAATCAAGGTTTTGGTCACTTATTTCAGCAGCCTTGGGTATCGCTACAAGATCTTATTGTCTCTCTTTCCAGGTTGGGCCCTGTCAAGGACACGTCCCCCACAATACACCAGACAGGCTCATATAATTCTAAACTAAACTGTAAAATGTGCTGATTTTGTCCTAAACAACTTAAGAATCAAAGGATATGGCCAGGCAGCTCTTTCAATGGCTTAGAACTTGCATTGTAATTTAAGATACTCCTCAAATATTCCAGGTTCTTTAGAAGGCTAGTCTGCACAAAGTTTAGAAATGGCCCATATTCACAATGGTATGTGCCTGTAGTCCCAGCTACTCAGGAGGTTGAGGCAGGAGAACCACTTGAGCCTGGGAAATGGACATTGCAGTAAGCCAAGATTGTGCCCCTACACTCCAACCTGGGTGACAGAGAGAGACGCTGTCTAAATAAATAAATAAAAATGGCCCATGGTGACAGCATTGATAACTCCATAAACCTACTAAACAATCACACTCTCTCTTCTCCTCTCAGTTTGGAATATTAATGTGAACCCCTGGAACCGACAGAGCCATTTTGCTACCATGAGAGAAGCCAGCCTTAGGAAGAAGCTGACACATGGACCTATGCAAATAATACAGAGAAGAAATTGTCACCCTGATCAACCCACACCTGAGCATAATTTCAATCTTCTTGGTAACTAGGGCAATATAGCCTAATATTATTTAAGCATGTTTATATTGGATATTTTATCACTTCCCACTGAAAGCATCCTAGCTAGTATACTCTCCTCTCCCTTTCTTGTCCTCCCAGTCTCTTTTTATTTTTATCACATATACATTCAACAGTTATTAAGTCCTTGATATTGTGGGAATTTGTGTTTCCTAGCTTTTTTCCCTTGTATTATTTCCAACAAGTTTGACAGAATATTCTCAGTATAAACATAACAAGATATATTAGTGTTTTCTATTTCCTTTTGCCACCTAATAGACACAGTGATCAAGGAAAGTAAATTAAGACAGATGGGAGTTATACATCATTTATGTAAAAGTTAAGATGGAATGTCTATATATACACACACATATTCTTATGTGTGTATAAATAATAAATATCTTATGAATATACTCTTATGTATATATTCTACTTTTGTTCTCATAAACTTATGAAAAAAATGTAGTTTAGAACATCTTCCCCCAAACATGATAAATTTAAGATAAATGTATAGTGCATCCAGTATAATGAGGCCATTTAAAAGGTACTAGGAGGAAAGATTATGCCATATTAAGATAAGAATTTTCTCCACTCTCTTGACAAAGTCATGGCTCTCCAGTTGGGTCTATGAAGAAGTTCAGCTCAATTTGCCTTTTGATTTTCTGCCTTTGTGTAACTACTATTTGACCATATCCCCTTGTCCTAGTCTGCTCAGGCTTCCATAACATAATACTACACACTGGGTGATTTAAACAACATAAATTAATTTTATCAAGATTCTGGAGGCTGGAAGTCCAAGAGCAAGGTGTTAGCAGGTTGGTCTTAGGGAGGGGTTCCCTCATTGGCTTGTAGATGGCTGCCTTCTAACTGTGTCCTCATATAGTCTTTCCAATGGACGTGTACTCTCTCTTCCTCTTCTTATAAGGTCACCAGTCCTATAGAATTAGGATCACCACTACAGCCTCATTTTAGCTTAATTACCTCCTTAAAAACCCTGTCTCCAAACACAATCATATTGGAGGTTAGAGCTTCAACATGTAAATTATCCAGGGGATACAGTTCAGTCCATAACCCCCCTTTTCGTCCATTACATTTCTCATCCTGTAGGTATACTCTACATTTGAAATCTCTCATATGCTCCCACACCCTTACCCAAAAGGGAGAGAGAGGGTTTAAAAAGCAATTTGCAAAAGACTAATATTGAGGGATAAATTAAGGCAGATGTGAGTTATAAAGTGTAACAATGGTAATTTTCCAAAGGTTTGGTTCTAATGACCCTGCAAATAGTTGAAATAAGTCAACATCCCCTTTTGAGATAACTATTACCTGTTTGGTTTGTGTAGTCTGGTACAACTTTCATTTGTCAATCAAATTTGTCAACACATACATTCCTACTGGCTGTAGCAGAATAGGCTAGTATCTACACACATCTATCACATAGAGTCCACATCTCTGCATCCCTGCTTAGACTGGGAATGATCATTCAATCAGCCTGTTCAATTCCTCCCCTTACTTTACCATCAGACTAAGACCTTCTTTCTCCCCTAATCTGTCTTATTTCAAGCCACACGGATCCTTTCCATCTTTGATTGTCTATCACCAGCACCACTGCTATCACCAGCATGTCTATCACCAGCACAATTACAGCTTCAATGCCTGATCCCATCTTATATGGATTGCATTTACAACCATGAATTCCTCTCTGAAATACATCATTCTGAGCATTGCCTTATCCCTAATCTTTATAACACCATAACATCATCCAGCCTTGCCCTGTTGCCCTCATGGTCCCTAGCACAATTAGGCACACAGTCCCTAATTTTTAGTTAGTGAGGAACTAACTAAAAATTTGGAAAAGCTTGTGGTACAGCCTGACCATATGGGAGGCAGTAGGAAAAAGGCCCAAATCCCTTCTTTGGGGTATATACTCCCCCATATCACCCACTTCCAGGTTCTTTCTCCTATAGCTGGTCCCAAGACACTCTGTAACTACTCTGATTTACAGTGTGTATGAATCAATTTTTCCCTGTTGGCATTGAGGATAATGAAGATTCAGAACTGAAAATGCTCCTATTAACCCAGCAGCTCTTCTAATTTCAACATTTCTATTTTATGGAACCAGACAACTATGCTTTATTAACCGTACTGTCTAGAGGACTTTAGATTCGGTATACTTATTGTGCCTGTAATACCAGTCACCACTTCCATTTCCCATGGATATCAAGCTAAACTTTGTGTGAACTTTAACAATGAACAAAAATTGATTAAAATCACACCTGCTGAATTATATTTTTTCCCAAGGATAGCTAACAATTTCTGAATAAACTTGACCTTTTCACTTCCATTTATTTTAACATAAAGGTAAATGGAAATCACATTCAAACAAGTATATCAATTCACTTGGGAAAATCTAAAAACAAACTTCTGTCTGTGAAAATGAAAAGTAATTTACTCCTTTTATTAAGATGTATTGTAAAATCACAGTTGTGATCTTATGTGTGTTTAGCAGCTCTGCAAGCCTATTTACAATTTTCTGGATTTTTAAAAAATGTATGTGTTTCTTTTGTAAATAAAAGTGGTTTGTTTGTTTTTCACAGAATGAGATGCATAGTTCTTAAGGAGAAAAAGATTTAGGTATTTTTTTTGAAAAAGAATGCTTCTTTAATGCAAAACTCTGTATCAGTAAAACCATTTAATTACAACACATAGCTTTCCATATAGCATTTTTTGAACATGATTTCACATATTTTTAATTAGTTGAATCTCATCAGCAATGCAATGACTTTCTTGGTGACACACTTCAACCTCCAGGAGATGATAATGTCTCTATCAATGCATACCTCCTCCCCTTTCTTCCACATTGCTCACCCCGATACAGAGGGACTTGAATGTAGGTTCAAGATAAAGTGGGCTCCAAATTTTTCAAGGTACAAAAGAAGTGAAGATTTTGATGTGAACAATGCAGACATAAGAGACTCTATCTTCTTTCTGTACAATCATCTGGGATTTTTCTTTGGCTTCTTTCCATCCACTCACCTAGTTGGTCTGAGGTTAGCACCCATTCGAGAGCCATATTCTGCTCTTAGGAAAGAGGCAGAATCCAGAATGGATGCAAGAAACTTGGGCCTGACAAATGCCAGAAGGGGTCCTTTGACTTACGTGTGTGCAGGCCACAGCATCAGGGGTGAATATGACATACCACTATAAGGTCATAGATGCAGTGAGGAATGAAATAGGCATTTTAAGTATCTTAAAATGGCCTCATGGACCAGGGAGAAGGAGCCAAGTACGTGAGGTAATGGAGCAGCATGTGATCTTTCAAGATTAAGGCTAAATATCTTAAATTATGTAATGCCACTGTGACATCTCCTGGTGCCTGTGCCCTCTCTGCCGGCCCATTTCCAGATAGCAATGGCCTCCCACTACCAGTGGACCAGGCAGATGTTAGGAATAGAGATCGCCCCCTGTGATTCTCTCCCAAAACCATCAAGTGGCTCATACCATTTCATCCAACTACAGGGATTTCCCATATCATCATCTTAAACTGTCAAAAAATCATTTCCGCACTTCAAAGCTTGCTTCCTTTATGATGGTTCTTCTAACCGTGCCCTCCTAGTTGAAGTGGTGGTAGACTCATGCAATAAATTTGTACTGAATACCTACTAAGTACAACAAATTAGGTCAAATTCTGAGAACAAAAATACAATACATGGCCCCGCCTGCCCTCATGTAACTTACAGTCTAGTAAATTGACAATCACATTACATTGAAGTGAGGTAACTTACAGATAGATGCTCAGAAGAGCCGCTTCTTCAGACAGTGAGTAAATTTTGAGCCCAAATCCCCCTCCTTCTAGTGGCTATATCAATAATTATTCATCTAATTTACTAGAGAATTAATCACTTTATATCCAGAGACATCTCTCTTGGTTTGTGTTGAATTGCTATTTAAATAGCAATTGGTACTTAACTTTTCACATTATTTTCACAGATGACTTCGAATGCTATTCCCATTTTATTTTATTATTTTTTAATCTTTTTTTTAAATTATACTTTAGGTGTGTACCATATCTGTCATTTCTCCCCATGTTATCTCTCCCCACCCTCCCCACTCCAACTGCCCCAGTGTGTGATGCTCCTCTTCCTGAGTCCATGTGTTCTCATTGTTCGACACCCACCTATGAGTGAGAACATGCGGTGTGTGATTTTTCTGTTCTTGCATCAGTTTGCTGAGAATGATGGTTTCCCAGATTCATCCAAGTCCCTACAAAGGAAACGAACTCACCATTTTTTTTTTTTTTTTAGACAGAGTTTCACTCTTGTTACCCAGGCTGGAGTGCAATGGCATGATCTCGGCTTACCGCAACCTCCGCCGCCTCCTGGGTTCAGGCAATTCTCCTGCCTCAGCCTCCCGAGAGGCTGGAATTACAGGCATGCACGGCCATGCCCAGCTAATTTTTGTATTTTTAGTAGAGACGGGGTTTTACCATGTTGACCAGGATGGTCTCGATCTCTTGACCTCAGGATCCACCCTCCTCGGCCTCCCAAAGTGCTGGGATTACAGGCGTGAGCCACCGCACCCGGCCTAAACTCACCATTTTTTATGGCTGGTAGTATTCCATGGTGTATTTGTACCACATTTCCTTTGTCCAGTCTAGCATTGATGGGCTTTTGGGTTGGTTCCAGGTCTTTGCTATTGTACACAGGGCTGCAATGAACATACATGTGCATGTGTCTTTATAATAAAATGATTTATAGTTCTTTGGGTATATACCCAGGAATTTGACACAGGTACTCCCGGCTGGCTTTTGGGCTAATGTGTCTGTTTAGGTCTGTGCACCAATCCGTATTCCCACTTTATAATACTAAATTTTACCATCCTGAAAGTGTTGTAAGTCCCCACAAAGCAGAGACATTTTCTCATAGCAGCCTCAGCCTTCCCCAACTGCCACCCACCCATTCCCATCAATTCCATGGATGTAGTTGGCACTCGGTTTTCCTGGGTTTGAGTGAAAAGTACATAAATTCAGGAATTAAATAAACTACTGTCAAAAGATGGCACTAATGTTACAGATTATGCTTTTTTTTTTTAGAAAATTTAGATATCTTCTTTAAAACTCAGTTTCACCACTTTTAAAATTAGAACAATAATTTCTACCTTGAAAGATTATGGTTAAGAGTTAAAGAATCATTCGTAATAAACCATCTAGCACTTTGCCTTGCACACAGAGCACCTTAAAGCATAATCTTTAACTGATCTGAAGAGCTTAATTATAGTTAGAGGGCCCTGAATTCAAATCCTGGCTCCTCTAATGAACAGATAGTATGACATGGATGATGTATATACTCCCTTTAAACACTAGCATTCTCACCTATAAAATGGGAACAATAATAATGGAACCCACCTCCTGAGATTTTTGTAAAGATCAAATGGAATAGTGTCTGTGGAGCACTAGACATGGTACCTGACTTATAGAAAGCGCTCCACAAATGTTAGCACTTAAGAAGTATATTCATTAGCTTGCTTCAGGGGTATATGATGTGTGAATCCTTAAGATTAAAGGTGATCACATCATTTATGTAGAGATTCGTTTTTATCTTATTTCCCTATAAATTTTTAGGTCCTAACCAAGGAGTGAGAAAAGGCTCTCTTAAATTGAACAACAATAATAATAACAATAATACTAGTATACAATCACAAACCTACTGCACATTCTCTGTTGCCACTTTGCTGACAAGCAAATCTATCAATGGTTGTGTGTTCACTGAACAACAGTTTCATAAGCCAGCGCAGCTCATCAAAAGATGAATAGGAAAGGCACAAATCCTTTGTGTAAATTGCTCACAGTCTCATTAGGGAGTAGGACAGGCAAACAAAGGGTACCAATGTGTGGCGTATGTACTTATTGTTAGGGGACGTTTACTGCACAAAAGAGCTGGACTTGCTGTTCACAAAGAGAAAACAATAAGAAAAGCTCCAGTGAAGAGGCTGGGCATGAATTCAGTCAGAAAGGCAGACTTAAGGCCTACCAGGCAGAAGAGACAGAGGAAGTGACGTGGTCAAAGATTCAAAGATTCCGAGGCATGACATGGCACAGGATGACAAAAGGAAAAGGTTTGAGTTGTTTTTGTGTTCGTGATGTGGATGTGAATTGGGGAAACACTAGAAGAGAAGTAAGAACCAAGTTATCTAGGAACTTTACCTAAATTTTTGTGATTTTTGACTTTTTAGGATCACAGATTTCTTTCAATTCTTGGTAAATAATTTTTATTCTCTCTCAGAAAACGACATATACACACATATTTTTATAAAATACCCTTAATACTGGGAAAGGTGGGAAGTAATATATACCTAGGAAATTTTTTTTTCACTCTGCCTATTGGGTAAGCACATGGAGTCTCCACAGGATGATATGGCAATGGGGGCAGTGGCGAGGGGCAGCAGTGTGGGGAGGTAATTGATTCTCTACCAAAAATATTTGCTTTTTGTTTTTTTTTCCCGGAGACTTGCTCAGTTTTTATTTGAATAGTTACTCCTCCTCCATACAACATAGAAATGCTTTGTATTCTGTGACCCTCGAGGGGATCCAGGCTTTAGGATTAAGCTGGTTTCAAAGGAGGCAGGACAAAGACATGGAAGTGAATATGGCTTTAACTGATAATTTTGAGTCTCAGAATCAGTACAGCCTTAAGTTTGTCTACCACAGGGCTCTCCTTTCATGGTAGCTATTAAAGTTCCTATGTGTTTCAACAAATCTGAATTAGACTTTTCTTGTAGCTAACAGTATTGGAACTAATCAATTACAAAAATAGACACATACTCTCCTTTTTGTTCAACAGAGTCCAGCAGCATCCTTCCTTTCCATTCACTCCCTTGACCTTGTCCCTTCTAGTTCCTCTGTTCTTCCCACACTGTGTTGTCTCATCTCTCAGTTAATTAATTCCATTCTTCTTGTTGGAGCTGGAGTATTGGGAGACCTTCAAGTCCCACAATTACTCAGCAGGTTCATCAGTTTGTCTTAATAAATAAACATTCCTCTTGCTGGTACTAACTTCCTCTTAAAACACAGCTCTAGGGTTTACAATGTTATTCTCTGCCAATCAAAGACTGCTAAGGTTTCTTACCTCATACGTAGATATGAGCCAAGAGTCTCAGAGATATGTGACAAACTATCTATTAGTAATGGGGAGAAGAAAGCTTCGTTCTACCATAATGGTGCTTGCAGTGTGGGCAGAGATTTCCCCAAAGGCCTCACTGTGAAACAATATTATTCAAGTGAAAGTCTCTTAAGTGTCCACATTTTATGTTTATGTCTGGGAATTAAATTATCAAAATATGTCCTTGTGCTACATATCTCTCTTCTCTTTCTCTCTCAATACACACGCATACACACATATGTATATATTATTATATGCATAGGTATATTTATACACACACAGACATATATACAGCTTGGGCTATGCCTTCATAGTACCTCCAATATGTTTACAGCATGTTTTTCTGAATTTATGTCTATAAGATGATTCTGTAAGGTTTTTTAGATTATCAAAATTTAATGGTTTGTAGTTTTATGTCCTCCTGCTTAGAGCCTATATACTCATGGACAAACAGAACAATTGATTTGAAGTGGATTGTAAGATCTAGTTTATCCAGTCATTAAAAAATAGGTACTTGTCTATAAAGCATAATGCCTGGGAAGTAATAACTGGTAATATGGAACACATCATGAAAGCACTCAAAAATGGGAATTGCCTGTTACTGACCAATGGAACCTCTATTTCAAATTATTACTTTGGGAAAGATGCCTGACTATACAGACAGTATTCAGAATATGTTATGACCATCTTGTTTTTATTCATTTGAATGCACTAAGCCCACCTTTCCAAATGCTTGCTGTGAAAAATGCAAGAAGTGAGGTAGGCAGTTGCTCTTGCTCTCTGAGATTTATTCATCCCACGAGTCACTTCCAACAGCCTTGTTCTCAACTCTCCAAACTTTCACTCCCCTTTCCAAGGTCCCTTGACTGATTGAACCTTCTTCTCCTGGCTTAAATTTTATCAACCCTTGTTCTAGAAGGGCTGTTACTTCCTCCCTGATCTCATGTGTTCTGAGTATTGACAAGAAACATCTGACTACTTGACCCTCCTGTATTGATTATTTATTGCTGCCTAACAGATAATGTCAAGAGTTAATAGCTAAAAATGACTAATTAATCTCACACAATTTCTGAGGACAAACATCCTTGGGAGTCTTGGCTGGGATTGTTCTGGCTTGTGGTCTCTCAGGAGGTTGCAGTTAAGATGGCAGATAGGGCAGCAGTCAGCTGAAGGCTTTACTGACACTGAAGCGCCCACTTCCAAGACAGCTAATTCTCCTAGCTCCAGGCAAGATGCTTCAGTTTTTTCCCATATGGGCCTCTTTTATGATATTGAAGCTGGCTTCCCTCAGAGAGAACCAAGAGCAGGGGGCGAGGGTAACTACAAATGTTTTACATTCTATCATGATTATGTTAATGATGTTATAAGAGCAGAGGCACAAAGCTTAATTCATTCTATGGGGTAATGTTTTAATATTTTAAAAGTATACCTATCTTTACATCAAAACATGTCTCCTTTAATTCCAACATGAAATACAATATTCCCACATAGAAGAGGACATTTCTTTTATAAATATCTGAAATGTAACATAGCATAAAATATACAGTACATAAAATCAACTACATGAATAGTGAAAACAGGTCACAGTGGAATTGTAAACATTTGAATAATGGTGGCAATGTAGACACCAAACCAAATCTATAAGTTAAAACTGTAAGAAGGATATTTCAGAGAGGTATACTTCTGCCCCTGATGTAAGATCTAGAATGTGACTTCTAGATAGTAGAGAGAAAAGAAATACATTCTGGCTGAACTTCCTACAGAATAATAAAAACTGTTGTGCCTCTGCTAGTCTTTTTGCAGTCTCCCTCCTGTTTAGTTATCTATGATCTCTTCTACTTGGATAACTCACCATGAACATACTACCTTAAAGAATTCTATGTCTACTAACTAACTGTGGTAACTTTCCTTCTCTGATACATTAGCTTTTGTTTCTGATCGATGTGATTAACTCAACACCACCCAGTTCAGCAGTTACTGATATGAACCAAGAGTTACTATAAGACTGTAACCTAAACCCAGGCAGGCAGTTTCACAAGGCTGTATCTGGTGGCTTTTCTGCAAAGTGGTTGTAACCCAGAGGTTCTGTCTATGTGAAGGCAGCTCAGTAATATTCCTATGAAGAAGGCATGAGCTAAGAACCTGACACATTATCTCAGGAGATACACTATCATTATACTGCTATCATGGGTACCTTTTGCATTGTCAATAGCTCCCATGATTAAAAGAGAGAATGAATATGACAGACATCTTGATCCATACTTTATTTCAATCATCTCACTTGATCCTTCAAATCCTGAGATATTAATATAATTAGATATTTTTTCACTGTAGAAATTAATGATCAAAAATAAATAGTACACTAAAAAATGCTATAAGTGAAACCCAAACTTGCCAGCCTGCAAAGGCTGTTCTTCGACCATAATACCATTGTGCTTTTTTCAAGTGATAAGGCTTTCCCTCTCCTCTAGTGAGTTTTTCATTCACCATGGCTTTATGACACACACACACACACACACACACACACACACACACACCCCCTTAGGTTAGCTCACCATTATTCCTTTAGTATCTGTTATTTGATTTTTTGCCAACCAGGCACCAAACAAACTGACTTAATTTTTTATACTGCATCTAGTTTGCTAAATGATAAGGGACATGTAGTAATAAAATAATATCCCAGAGGATATTTTCACATTTTACTTGTTGTTTCTCTTTTAAAATTTCCATAGTTAAAAGAGCCAAACAGCCATAGGCTCTGAATATAATAGCTTCAGCTGCAAATAAAAGAATTGTCTATATGGATGGAAGGTGTGAAAAGGACTATTGCATCTGTTACTCAGCTACTTGCACACGGAACACTGTAGTGTGTTCAAATAAATGAGGACGGCAGTGAATAAACTAGTCTTTTAAACTTGTAAGATTTTCCATACCTGGATTTCAGATCATTTTAGAGGCAAATACTAATTAATTTTTTTTCTCCTAATTTTTCATATGGACAAATTTAGGCACAGAGGAGATAATGAACTTGGCAGAGAATCAAGAGCAAGACATTGATGAAAAATGATGCTGATTTAAATGCTTCCTGCTTGCATTTCTCATAATGAAAGCACAGCCATACTGTTACACTTGTATTTTATGGTTCACTGAAGAGCTGCAATAACAAATTTTAAGTACCTATCAAATGTCATAAAATGTCATTTAATATTATTCTTGGTTTGTAAAGGGAAAATGAAAACTGATAAAGTTCATGTATATTTTGTGCTGGTTCAATACACTAAATACCATAGTATAAGACTTTCAACAAATATATAGTCAATTGTAATACGGTAATATTAAATAAGAGTGTGCTACATCTTTTCAAGAGAAAGCAGTCATATTAAAAAGGTTACTTTAATGATGCTGTAAACAATTTCTTTGGCTGCATCACAGCCTAGGTTCAGTTGATAATAAAAATTGCCTTTGAACGAAGTACTCTAAATTTTTACAAGACTCCAATTCTCCTGTGCAATTATGGAATTTGAAATGTAATTCTCCCTGGAACCATAAAAGAATTAGACCAGAGAAATGCTGTTAAGAATAAAGCAAGATAAAAAGGATTTGCTTCAAAGACCCTTTTTATTCTTCTATTTCTTAGTGTCATGTTATATTCCAAGTCACTATGTTGTTACGGAAAAGGACAATGAGATAATCCAATCTAGATAATTGAACATTTCTAGAATGTTGACTCAGGGATATTTTTTCTCTTGATAATTATGTATTAATTCAATATGGACAACTGTGTGTAAAATATTCAAAGAATTTCCAGAGGAATGGACGATACGTTAATGCACACTTGTTTGGCATTGGTTTACTGTGGATTCAGCACTGTGTTGGGCACAATGGCTCAGACAAATGGTTTGGGAACATGGCCCCGGCTCTGGATATGCATGGCATTTGTTTATCATTTGAACTGAGAGGTGGTTATTCTAACTTAACTGCTATCTCTATTTCACAGCCAATTAATCATCAAGTCCTATAGATTCTGCCACCTTCATAATCTTTCTTTTTTATTTTTTTATATTTTATTTCTTTTCTTTTTTTTTTTTTTTTTTTTTTTGAGATGGAGTTTCACTCTTGTTGTCCAGGCTGGAGTGCAATGGTCAGATCTTACCTCACCACAATCTCTGCCTCCTAGGTTCAAGTGATTCTCCTATCTCAGCCTCCCCAGTAGCTGGGATTACAGGCCTACACCATCACGCTCGGCTAATTTTGTATTTTTAATAGAGTTGGGGTTTTGCCATGTTGATCAGGCTGGTCTCGAACTCCTGACTTCAACTGATCCACCTACCTCAGCCTCCCAAAGTGCTGGGATTACAGGTGTGAACCACCACACCCAGCCTATAATCTTTCAAATCTGCCAATTTTACTATATCTCCAATACCTCTATCACAATAAGTTCCTAACTGCTCTCTTTGTCTTTAATCCAATCCACTTCAATTCATTTTGAACTATAATTTGGAAATAAAATAGTGAGTATATTAGCCCTCCATTTTAAACTGTTTCAGAGTATTTTAAACTGTTTCAGAGTATTCTCCTGTCAAAGTTCAAGCCCATCAGCATAACTATGCAAGGTCCCCTATTAGCTGACTGACCCTTCTTAACTCCTAGCTTAGATTTTTTACTCCTTCCACAAATATTTCATCCAAATTAAATATCATGTAGTTTTTGAGCAGGAAAGATTCCTCTCCTTTCTTCTCCCAAGTCCTTTTTGTTTCCTCTTTCTAAAGTGCATTTCTCCTCTGCTTTTCATTTGTCTCACTTTACCAGTCTGTTGAGACTTAGTTGAGAAATCACGTCTTTCATTTTGTCTTTCCCCACCCTCTCCTTTCCTATGAATTAGGTCCTTCTTATGTAAACAATTAGCTTAGGTATTTATAATTGATGCTGTATTTATATGGTTCTGCTGTCTTCCATGAACACGTGTTAGATCTTTGACGACAAATACTAAATTTTATTCATCTTATGAAATTTGTCCTACACAGATTTCGGCACATGGTTATCCATTCAAATGTTTGTGGAATAAATATGAATAAACTCAAAATAAAGAGAACGTATGTTAATTTTATGCTAATTTGCAAATTCCTGCATCTTATTCCCTTCACTGCAAACTATCGCCACTCAGAGAGTTGGTATTGGAGTTCATGGTCTTGATTTCTAACATTTTTAAACAAAAAACTATGTTTCAATTATAAACCATATATTTAAATAAGAACACTTGTTTCATCAGCTATGTGAACATAAATTGTAAGAAGCATTCTCTCTACTGAGATGTTAAAATGTAGTGGAGAAATGCGTGTTTTATAATTAATGAAATAAAATTCATTAAGATCTTACCATATGCTTGGCCCCCTGCTGTATTTTATATTAACTAATTCTCTTAATCTTCACCACAGTCTTAGGAGGAGAGTATTTTTATTATTCTCATTTTAAAAATTAATAAACTAAGTTCAGAGAAAGGTAATTTTCTCGAAGTTACACGGATTATAAGTGGCAATGCTAGGATTTATTTCTATCGTACTCTACTGTCTGAAACATTCTCGACATTCCTTTATTGGGTTCAGTACTAAAAGGAAACCATAGAAAATAACATTATGGATCCTCATTTTAGAATATGCTTTCCTTGGCTTCCTCATACACACATAAATGCTCCCAAATTGCTGGGACTGCAGATGTGTGCCACCGTGCCTTGGCTACATCATGTACACACATGCACACATTAACAAATATGAATAAACTCAAATAAAGAGAACATATATTAATTGTATCCTAATTTGCAAATACCTGGATTTTATTTCCTTCACTGCAAACTATTTCCATTGAGAGAGTTGGTATCGAAGTTCATAGCGCTGATTTTTAATGTTGTTAAATAAAAAACTATGTTTCGATTATAAGTCATATATTTAAACAAGAATACTTGCTTCATCAACTTTAAGAACATAAATTATAAGACACACATCATACACACACATGCACACACAAGTACACACAGTAATTCTAAACAGTGTGGTACATCCATTTCTTTAAATTTTGTTAAAATATCTCCTGAGAAAAAATGGAGAAAAGTGGAGGAGAGAATCTCAGAGCTTGAAGACTATCTTTCTGTAATAAATCAGGCAGACAAGAATAGAGATAAAAAATAATAAACAAAACCTCCAATAAATATGAGACTGTGTCAAGAGACAGAACCTACAACTGATTGGGGTACCTCAACAAGATGGGGGAAATGTAATTAAGTTGGAAAACATACTTCAGGATATTATCCAGGAGAACTTCTCCAACCTACCAAGATAGGCCAACATTTAAATTCAAAAAATTCAAAGAACTCCAGTATCCTGAGGGAATTTGTCATCCCCAAGCCTGTCTTGCAAAAGCTCCTGAAAGAAGCACTGAATATTGAAAGAAAAAATAGTTACCAGCCACTACAAAAACACACTGAAATACACAGACCAGTGACACTATGAAGCAACCACTTACACAGTTTTGCAAAATGACAAACTGGAGTCATGATGACAGGATCAATTTCACATACAACAATACTAATATTAAATGTAAATGGGCTTAATGCCCCAGTTAAAAGACACAGAATGGCAAGCTGGATAAAGAGCCAAGATAAATCACTAGGCTGTCTTGAAGAGACCCATCTTGTGTGTGAAGACACACATAGGCTCAAAATAAAGGGATGGAGGAAAATTTACCAAGCAAATAAAAATCAGAGAATAGAAGGGGTTGCAAGCCTAGTTTCTGACAAAACAGACTTTAAACCAACAAAGATCAAGTAGACAAAGAAGGGCATTATATAATGGTAAAGCATTCAATTAAACAAGAAGAGCTAACTGTCCTAAATATATATATGTACCCAATACAGAAGCACCCAGATTCATAAAGCAAGTGCTTAGAGACCCACAAAGAGATTAAGACTCCCACACAGTAAGAGTGGAAGACTTTAATAGCTCACTAAGAATATTAGACAGAGCACTGAGACAGAAAACTAACAAAGATATTCAAAGATATTCAAAGACTGAACTCAGCTCTGGATCAAGCAGACCTGATAGATATCTACAGAGCTTTCCACCCCAAACGATAGAGTATACATTCTTTTCATCATTGCATGGCACTTTAAAACTGATCATGTAATCAGAAGTAAAATACTCCTCACCCAGTGCAAAAGAACTGAAATCATAACAGTCTCTTAGATGACAGCACAATCAAGTTAGAATTCAAGATTAAGAAATTCATTCAAAGCCAGACCACCACATGGAAACTGAACAAGCTGCTCTGGAATGGTTCTTGGGTAAACAATGATATTAAGACAGAAATCAAGAAGTTCTTTGAAACTAATAAGAACAAAAAAACAATGTACCAGAACCTCTGGGATGCAACTAAAGCAGTGTTAAGAGGGAAATTAATAGCACTAAAATGCCCGCATCAAAAAGCTAGAAAGATCTCAAGTTAACAACTTAACATTTCAACTGAAAGACCTAGTGAAGCAACAAACCCCAAAGCCAGCAGAAGACAAGAAATAACCAAGATCAGAGCAGATCTGAAGGAAGTAGAGACACAAAAAAACCCTTCAAAAAAAAAATCAATGAATCCTGGAGCTGGTTTTTGAAAAAAAATAACAAAATAGATAGACCACTAGCTACATGAATAAAGAATAAAAGAGAGAAGAATCAAATAAACACAAACAGAAATGATAAGAAATGATATTAGCACTTACCCACAGAAATACAAACTACCATCAGAGAATACTATAAACCACCCCATGCACATAAAATAGAAAATCTAGAATAGGTGGACCAATTCCTGGATACATATACCCTCCCAAAACCAAACCACAAAGAATCTGAATCCCTGAAGAGATCAATAATGAGTTTAAAATTGAGGCAGCAAAACATAGCCTACCAACCAAAAAAAGCCCAGGACCAGATAGATTCACAGCTGAGTTCTACAAGAGGTACAAAGAAAAGCTGCTACCATTTCTACTGAAACTATTCCAAAAAAATCGCAAATGATTCTCAAAAAACTTGAATAACTTCTCCCTAACTCATTCTGTGAGGCCAGCATCATCCAGATACAAAAACCCGGTAGAGAAACAACAACAAAACAAAACTTTAGGCCAATATAATTGATGAGCATCTAGGCAAAAATCCTCAATAAAATACTGGCAAACCAAATCCAGCAGCACACCTAAAAGCTTATCCACCACTATCAAGTTGGCTTCATCCCCAGGATGCAAGTTTAGTTAAACATACACAAATCACTAACTGCGATTCCTCACATAAACAGAACTAAAGACAAAAACCACATGATTATCTCAATAGATATACAAAAAGCCTTCATTAAAATTCAGCATCCCTTTATGTTTAAAACTCTCAGTAAACTAGGTATTGAAGAAACATACATCAAAATAATAAAAGCCATATATAACAAACCCACAGCCAATATCATACTAAATGGGCAAAACTGAAAGCATTTCCCTTGAAAACCAGCACAAAACAATGATGTCCTCTCTCACCACTCCTATTTAATATGGCATTGGTTCTGGCCAGGACAATTATGCAAGAGAAAGAAATAAATGGTATTCGAATAGGAAGAGAGGAAGTCAGATTATCTTTATTTACAGATGACATGGCCGTATGTTTAGACGACCCGATTGTCTCAGCCCAAAAATTTCTTAAGCTGATAAGCAACTTCAGCAAAGTCTCAGGATAAAAAAAAAAACCTATGTGCAAAAATTGCTAGCATTCCTATACACAAACAATGGGCAAGCTGAGAGCCAAATCATGAATGAACCCTCATTCAAAATTCCTACAAAAAGAATAAAATACCTAGGAATATAGCTAACAAGGGAAGTGAAGGAACTCTTCAAGAAGAACTACAAACCACCACTGCTCAAAGAAATCAGAGAGGACACAAACAAATGGAGAAACATTCCATGTTCATGGATAGGAAGAATCATTATTGTGAAAATAGACATACTGCCCAAAGTAATTTATAGATTCAATGCTTTTCCCATTAAACTACCATTTACATTCTTCACAGAATAAGAAAAAATATTTTAAAATTCATATGGAACTAAAAAAGAGCCCAAACAGCCAAGACAAGCAAAAAGAACAAAGAACATCATGGTACCTGGCTTCAAACTATATTATTACAAGGCTACTATAACCAAAACAACATGGTACAGGTACAAGAACAGACACATGGACCAATGGAAAAAAATGGAAAACTCAGAAAAAAGACAGCACACCTACACTCATCTGATCTTTGACAAAATTAACAAAAATAAGCAATGGAGAAGGTGCTCCCTATTTAATAAATGGTGCTGGGAGTGCTGGCTAGTCATATGCAGAAAACTGAAACTGAACCACTTGCTTACACAGAATTCAAAAATTAACTCATGAAGTATTAAAGACTTAAATGTAAAACCCAAAACTAAAAAAAAAAACCCTAGAAGAAAGTCTAGGCAATACCATTAAGGACATAGGCATGGGCAAAGATTTTATAATGAAATCACCAGAAGCAATTGCAACAAAAGCAAAACTAGACAAATGGGATCTAATTAAACTAAAAAGCTTCTTCACAGCAAAAGAAATTAACATCAGAGTGAAGAGACAACCTAAAGAATGGGAGAAAATTTTGCAAACTATCCATCTGACAAAGATCTAATATCCAGAGTCTACAAGGTACTTAAACAAATTTACAAGAAATAAACAAACAACCCCATTTAAAAAAAGTGGGAAAAGGACATGAAGAGCCACTTCTCAAAAGAAGACATACACGCAGCCAACAAACATATATATATATATATATATATATATATATATATATATATATATATATAAAAGCTCAACATCACTGATCATTGGAGAAATGCAAATCAAAACCTCAATGAGGTACCACCTCATACAAGTCAGAAACGTTATTATTAAAAAGACAAGAAAACAACAGATGCTACTGAGGTTGCAGAGAAAAAAAAAAAAAAACGCTTTTATACTGTTAGTGGGACTGTAAATTAGTTCAATCATTGTGTAAGACAGTGAGGCAATTCCTCAAAGACCCAGAGGCAGAAATACTATTGGACCCAGCAATTCCATTACTGGGTATACACACAAAGGAATATAAATTATTCTATTATAAATATGTAAGCACACATATGTTCATTGCAGCACTATTCACAATATCAAAGACATGGAATCAATCTAAATGCCCATCAGTGATAGACTGGATAAGGAGTATGTGTTATATATACACCGTGTAATACTATACAGCCATAAAAAGGAATGAGATCATGTCGTTTGCAGGGACATGGATGGAGCTAGAAGCCATTATCCTCAGCAAACTAATGCAGGCACAGGAAACCAAATGCTGCATCATGCTCTCACTTATGAATGGGAGCTGAATGATGGGAAAACATGGACATATTGTGGGGAATAACACACCCTGGGGCCGGTCACAGGGTGGTAGGGGGAATCGGGGAGGGAAAGTATCAGGAAGAATAGCTAACAGGCTTAATACTTAAGTGATGTGATGATCTGTGCAGCAAGCCATGATGACACTTGTTTACCTATGTAACAAACCTGCACATCCTGCACATGTACGCCTGAACTTAAAAGTTGAAGAAAAAAAAACTATCAAAATAATTTTTTTAAAAATTTGGAGGTGAAGCTGGACTGAGGAATAAATTTGGGAATGAGTACTAACCTGGAATGTTAATGACATCTTGGGAAACATGCAGACACAGACACATACACACACACACACACACACACACACACACACACACACACACACACACACTTCCCACATCTAATCACTTTTAACCATGTAAAAAATATCAAAGAAAAACATGTCCTCCTAACTTCTCCTAACTTTGTTGATGATGGTAATGATTAATTAGCATCCTTTATTAAACTCATCTCACACGTAACTTCCTCTAGGAAATCTTATCTAACTCCTCTATTCTAGCCTATAACACCCTGTGACCATCTCTACCATGGTCTGTCTCACATGTGCACTTATCAGTCACCTAAATTGTGGATTCCTCGAATGCCAAGACTACAACTTGTTTTCTTCTATATTCCCGTAATGCAAGAGAGGTACTTTGTCACTTTAACTTTCAGTTTTCCATGCTAATTCAGCCATTTGGCTTAGTATAGAAGGGAAAGGTGCTATCTCTTAGAACCAAGCATCAGAATCCCCTGGGAAGGTTTTCTAGCCAAGCACAGGCTTGGTGGTTCTGTTATATTTAGACATGAATGCACAGCCTTTCCACCACCTCTCTTGGATTAATCACCACTGCCTGAGTCACTGTACAAGGCAGCAAAAGGGAGTATGCTCTAGTACTCAAGTACATCTAGATAGAAAATGTAGAAAAGAATCATTACTCTGACTTTACAGAATTGCATTATATACTTTTTTCAAATGTTTTCAACTTATATTTTAGATTCAGGAGATGTGAGTGCAGGTCTGTTACATGAGTATATTGTATCTCTGTGACTTTCCACAAGCTAGCCCCACCCTCCTCTCCCTTGACTAATAGTTTCTTAACTTTTATATCCTTGATCTAATATTATGTCTCTCAGGAAGCCTTCTCAGATCTCCATTTGCTTATTTGGATAGACTTCTCAGGATTCTCCTAGTGCCCTGTGGGCAATCATTACAATACATTATCTACATTTGCTATTATTTGTCCAATGCATGCTCTGGTCCACCCATTAAATCCCAAGCCCTTTGACTTTAAGAACTATGTTTTTAATATTTCTATCACAAGGCAGTATTATAATAGGCAAATAATAGTATGAATATAATAAATGATTATTAATAGACAAATAATGGAGTGAGTGAAGTAATAAATATTCAACCTTGAACTGGGTGCTATAGAAAATAAAAAAGAATTGCATAACATGTTCCTCCCTTTGTGTTTCTTTGATGTAGCATGACTCAAACATAGGAACAAAGAGTGGCACAAGATATTGAGTTACAAAGTGCTAAACTTATCATCCACGAGTGGAGAAAAGTTTCATTTTAGATAGAATTAGAAGAAACGTTTTCACAGAGAAACTAATGTTATACCTGGAAGAAGTAGTGACAGATGAATAACAGACAAGAAAGGAAAGGGCGTTCTGAAAAGATGGGATGCTGTGTGTCACTGGATGAGGCTGTAGAAGTGGCCTAGTACATGCACTCTAGAGGCTCAACAGTGAAAACGGCCAGAGTTTAGCACATGGCAGCAAACAGAGAAATGATGGAAGCCTCTCCCCAGGCTTTCACTGTCATTTCTTGGCATGTGTCTTATCAGAAAGAGAGTATAACTCCTTCAACTGAAATGCTGAGTTCTTAGAGATTCCCAGGTTCAGGACAGTTGTTCATCCATCCTTTCTTGGTATCCAATCTAGGAGTCTACAGTTGAAACCTTTAAAATAGGTACAACATGAAGAGTCTTGTTAAGGTTAGAATTTGCAAAGTCAGGATTCAGATTTTAAGATTACAACTGAATAAGAATTCTGGCTTTCATTTTTAAACAAAGCAGATCTACTCACATAAGAACTCCCAAATTAGGTGGCCAACTTGACTTTTAAGTAATTGAATTCCCAAAGAAATCCAACATGTTTCTAAGATACACCTGTTAACTTAAAGTAACCGTTAGCACTTTGTGAGCACATTAGAGAAGTACAGAATAATGTGGTATCTTCAGGGAGTCTTGCCCAAAGATCCCCTCAGGTGCAGCCAGAAAGAATAGTGTTTAGAAGAAGTACCATAAAGATCAGATGGGGAAAATCAGCAACGGTGACTCAACTGGAAAGGCTCAAGCCAACCAATGACTGCTCCTTACTATTTCTGTCCATACATATATAATATTTTCATCAACCAGTGACAAATATATGGGGATTCTACTGTAACCCTATACTACATGGGAATTTTCATTCCTATTTTCTTGTTTTTCTGAACATTGTTGTGTAAGGCATGTCTGAAAAGTGGTTAAATGTATAGATTTTGCTCATATATTGCAAGGTAATTAGCAATATATGAGCAAATAATTAAAAGGAATGCACATCCCAGAGATACTATAAACTTGGTTCTGATTGCGATAGTTGGATATGACTTTAAGTTTTCTACCACTTGGAAAGGGACGAATGTATGTGTGATACTTGAATTATGTTAAATAGAATGACTCTTGGAATTTTTTTTATGGGAAGAATATATTGTACATTAGATGAAGAAGCTCTTGACTACAATTATTGCATTATTTCCTGGCTCATGTCTTCTACCACACAAATGGATATGTGACCCAAAATGAGATAATGAATGCTCCTCATCCTATCTGCCATAGGGATGAGTCTAATGTTACTCACATAACTCAAGCTGGGCCAGTCAGATATTGCCCCTAGTTTTTCTGACAGGGCTATTTATGTGGCATCTCTTGGAGCCAAGAAAATGAAGATTTAGAAGCAACTTAGAAACAGAGATAAAAAATAGGAAGAGTGATTCCTAGGGTTATGATGTCCTCATTTTTAGCTCTTTACATCTATAGATATATTCTGGTTTTGTGATTCTTTAATTTTGCGAAGTATTATAGAGTGTGTTAATAGATGGTTTCAGTTTGGTTTGTTGGAATTTAGTTGCTGCTGCTTGAAGAAGTCAAACCAGTAGATAACTTTACATATGTACCTCCATCCACTAACCTTTTAAAGTAGCTACTATTATTATTATCATCTGAAAAACAGATATGAAAATTGATACTAAGCAAAATTTGAAAAATTTTCAGTCACTTGGCTCAGAAGTTTTAGAACTGGGGTTAGAAATTTAGTCTGAGACTATAATCAGAGTATATGCTCTTTTCCTTGCACTACCTTGTCTTCTGAAGATGATTAGCAGTTAGTGAGGTAGAGAAAGCAAGCAGGCTGCACGTGCTCCAGGTCAGAGGAGCATGCTCATGTCCTATATTGGAAACTGGAAGTAGCACTCATGGAAGAAAGTAGAGTGCCCTGGTAGAGTTGGCTGCAATAATTAATTATGAGAAAAATATTAAAGAACATAATCAAAGGATAAATAGGCCACATTTATGCCTTAGAAAAGCAAATCCAGCAGCAGCTGTGGGAATAATGCATTAAAAGAATTCAACAGTGTAAGCAAGAAGACCAGATAGAAAACTTCTGTGATCACACGGACAAGGAACAATGGGGTCTTAATAAGGTGGCAATTGATGGAGAGGACAGAACTAAAGTCAATAAACTAATTAGCAGGAACACAATCACTGGGTACAAAATTTATTAGGGGAAGCAGCAAATCAGGAAAGACTTCCATATTTTAATTAGAGCATGTGTATAGAAAATAGTAACACTTGCTGAACATGGGAATATAAGCAGAATTGCGAGTTTGGCTTGAAGGAAGGATGAGTTTAGTTTTGCACATTTGATTATAGGATATCAAATGGGAAATATTAGCAAGCAAATAGCTAATTCTGGAGTTCCAGAAAATTGTCTCAGGCTTTAGAGAGAGAAATGGATGCCATTAGTTCCCCTTTTGGGGTAAACATAGGTCTTAGGTCTATGTTTCTCTATAGCCAAAAGTTAATTACTTAATTATTGACAAAAGCTGGGACAGGAGTTTACAGGAGCAGGGATCAGGTAGTGATTCTTAAGAATCTGCGGAAAAATAACTATCCCAGCACCAGGAACAGCTTAACACACTTAAATCTTGCTGTTTGTTGTTGTTTTTCTCATAGGTTGTGGGAGAAGGGAAATCAACACACAAGTTGGAAAGAGTGAATTGGTGAGCAGGGTGAGAAAGGGACCCAGTATAATATTTCACAGCCAGGAAGAGAAAGAAGACTCCAAGAAAAATTGTCAGAAAAGGCGGCCAGACATTTAGAAGAAAGAAAATGAGGGCTTCTAGAAAGGGGATCAGGGTTTTCATCAGACAATCCAGAAAGTCCACATACATACAAAAATAAAATATATTATTTTGACTCAGTTTGTAGAAAATTATTGTTAACGTCCATACAGACAAATGAATTAGGAATGTCTAGTAAATGCTCAAAAATCCAATCACAATCAGCCACGGCCACTTTAGTGGGTGTCCATGGGCTCCCCTAGGTATCATCTCCTCAATGTTACAAACACAACACCAAGTATCCTGAAAGCAGAATTCAGACCTACGCACATGAATCAAAGGTGTCTGCACATTATCTCACAATGGAGGAGAGGATAGGCCTTCTTTGCCTTTGCTCACTAAAAAATGATGGTAATTTTCCATCCACCAATCTCTTTCCTTCATGAAATGTGTAACTACTTGTCTGAAGCATACCAGACTCATCCAGCAAAATATGGTGAATGGAAGAACAGAGGACAGGGCTCAGCTTTTCGATGCCTGGGTAAGACCAAAGGCTGACTGGCTGTTTGATGTTTCCTAGTGCAGTCAAGTCTCTTACCCAACCAAGGACCTTTAACAAAAGTTCTGAAGAAAGCAGCCATTTCTAGCACAGTAGCATTTATATAAAACCAGCCCAAAAGGAGAGAAAGAAAACATTTTCATATGCTAACCTCATCCTGTTTTTTCCCCTTTGTCTCTCCCTTTGCTTCTGCCATTTAAAATTTCTCTCAATACTGCAGAATTTATTTCTTTTAGACCTCTAAACACCCGGTGAACATGTCACATTGAGCCCCACAGTGAAGTAGTGGTAGAGTGAAACCAACTCCTTTAACTTCCACTTATCATAGAGTGGCTGGAAGGTAAAAGAGCAAGTTCCTGAGAGATCTCTGTAGTAACTTACAAGAATATCTACTCGGATTTCAATTCCCACAGGGCTTGGCTCAGGGTTATCTGAAAAATAAAACCCACTAAAGCCAGCCTTCGCTAGAATTAACATAAAGAATCTTTCCTATCTGGAATGCTGTGCATGACTTACTGGGTATAGAGACATGGATTGTGCCTGACCAGGGTGGTCAGAAAGAGCCTGGGGCAGTGAGAAGCTTTGAGTGTATTGTAACTGGTTACAGTAGATTCGTCCCTTTACCCCATAGTACAATACAAAAAGTATCAGCAGTTTATACTCTGTCATGTGGAAATGGCCATGTGGCCATATCTTACTTAAGCAGTAAGTTTGGACACTTTAATAAGGGGCTTTGGAAAGTGACATGGTCTGCAAAATACAGGGGTGGTAAATCTTGAAAGATGGGATATCATCATTGGAATGGGTCTCTGCAGCAAGGATGGCAGGGGAAAGGGAATCTAAGACAGGAGAAGAGCTGAGCTGCACTGTCCTCAAGGAGCAGAAGGGAGTTAGTCAATCAGATACGAGGAAAACCTCTCATATTCATTGTCATGATTACATTCTTTGTTGTTATATAGGAAGAACCACAGAGAGAGATGAGAGGGATATGAGAGAGAGAGAGAGGAAGAGAAAGAAAGAAAAGAAAGGAAGGAAGGAAGGAATTCAGGCAGGCAGGAAGGCAGGCACATTGGGTGGTGAAGAGTTTATCCTTGGAGTAAAGTGAGCCTGGGTGAGAATTCCATTTCCATTACTTACTTGTCAAAAAGCTCCAGGAAAACAGGACTACTTCTGTTTTACTCATCCCTATATATTCCTTATGTTTATTTAGCACAGCATCTGGTACATAATGAAAACTAAATAAACATTTGTTTGATAACTAAAAAAGTAAATGGGAGAACATAAGATGGAAAGAATTTATCAGACATTGAGTAAGTTGATTAATATTTTATAATCTCTGTTTCCTCATCTGCAAAATGAAAGTAAATACTGTACCTTAATAAAGAATGGCCAAAACGATTCAAGGAAACAGAATACATACAATTGTTCCTATCATCACCAGTGTCTGGCCCATAAGACACACTCAATAAATGTTTGCTACTGTAGTGATTAGAAAAGGATTAGAAATACATGATCCTTTAGTTTACCAAATGGAAAACTTGATTAAAGGACTGGAACGTGACCTGAATAGTGAAGACGATTTCACCACAAGGTTAAACAGAGGTAGGGTGTACTATTTACATACTTGGAGCACCTCAGCACTCCATGGATTTCTGCAAGTAATTGGAGATATTACATATATATGTGTGTGTGTGTGTGTGTGTGTGTGTGTGTGTGTGTGTGTGTGTATCTATATCTAGACATATAGGAAAATAAGGAAGGAAAGAAGGAAGGAAGAAAGGAAGGAAGAGAAAGAAACGAAGAAAGAAAGAAAGGAAAAAAGAAAGAAAGAAAGAGAAGGAAGGGATAGATGGAAGAATGGAAGGAAGGAAGGAAGGAAAGAAGGAAAAGAAAGAAAGAGAAATAAAGAAAAGAAAGAAAATCTTCCCTGGGAGGATAGTATCATAAAAAAGAATAAAATTATTGGGTCTTTTGAACCAACTTAAATATTTTTCTAGGCTTTCACTTTGAAAGTGGGGAAAAATTCCTAGCTTCAGGGACATATCCAATATTATTCAAAAGCTTAATAATAATAATAATTACTGAAAAAATTATCCATCTATTACAATTTAGAATTAATCACTGGGTCAATATCTCTAGCTATCGGCCTATGCAAAGCATAAGAAAATAATGTTTTACAGTTAAATAGTTGTCAGTGATTGTTATATACTGGAAGCATTATTACATTTAGAATAAAAAAATGGAAAAGATTAAGGTAAAGTAGAATATCATGCAATCACAGGATCTCAGGGTTGAATGAGTCTCTGAAGCTGTGTTCTCAAATGCCAGCTGGAACTTGAATTCTTGGAAGATATATGCCAGTCTGAGGTATTTAAGAATAGATTTGGCTAATTTCAAATTCATGATGATCTCCAGTTCCATCCATGGTAGACAGAAAAACAGTTCTGAAGGAGTCTTGTCCTTTAGAGAGAGGATGGGAGAGAGAGCAAGTGGTGACAGAGACAGAGAGAGCACCAATCTGAGAGTCATGTTCCCTGGTCTAAAAAATGTTATGGATTATACAATCCTGGAAATCTTTAAACAGGGCCTAGGACTTGTGCCTTAATTTTCAGCACTTCCAGTGAAGGAGTGGGACTGAACAACTGACAATGATTTAACTCATCTCTTCTGAGCTTTTTCTACTAGCTGAGATCCAGGCCAGCCACTTGCCAAGTTTCCCAGACTGTCCAAAATGGAAATAACATAATCTTTCCTAAGCATTGTAGCACCATTTATTTCTTCTTATCATTACAGCAAAATGCCACAGCTCTGTCTTACAACATAGATTATGATAGGAACATAAAATATAGCAAATTAATTGTTTCTTGTGATAACAATGTTGGATGACAAAGAAATAAAAATAGGGTGTCCTCATCCAAAAGCAATTTTAAAACTCCAATGTGGAATCATGCACAGTCTACTCTGATCCACCACAGTGTTTGTAAAATGTATTCTTTCAAAGCATTTTCTTCTTTTTTTCAATGCACAGATGTTCCCTGCTGTTGTATAATAAAGTCAGCCCACACAGAGCCTCCCTTTGTCACAGGAGGCATTTCATTTAAAGGGCCTTTTGGCAATCAGGAATACAGTTGTAACAAGAATCTCTGAACTGAGAAACTAACACAAAGTCAATTCATTTTTTTTCCTCATCTAAACTTATGACTCTACCTGGTTTCTATGAAATAGATGATAAATGGTATTTTAGGAGTAGAATATATCAAGAATCAGAGAAGGAGGAGACTTTATCATGTTCATAAGATAAAGCAAAGGGAAATAAAAAGTGGCTTGAGAGTTATAGAGTTCCTTTCCAGACTCTTGGTGGTGGAAGAATCTAAGTGAATCAGAAGAATCATGGGTAGAACAAAACTTATCCATAAATTAGACCCTAATGGACTATGTACTGTACCACATGGTGGTATTTTTTAAACACAAAAATTGTGTCAGGGCAATTCAAAATAAGCAACAGGCTAATATGATTGAACATTGAAAAAGACTTTTTAGAAAAAGCAAGATTTAAGTTGGGATTTGCAAAAGGGGTAGAACTGGAATAGTTGGAGGAGAATTGTGTAGGATATTTTTGGAGAAGATCAGCTTAATTAAAAACTAGTTAGTGAGAGAGAGAGATCCAAGATGGCTGATTACTAGCAGCTCAGTATTGTAATTCCCAGTGAAAGCGCAGAGAAAAAGAGGATGCCACACTTTCAGATGAATTCTTGTTGCTCACAGACCAGGAGATTCCCAGCAGAGGAGCCCCATGGATCATCAGTGCAACTCTTGTGGCTGGCGCGGCCGTTTTGCTGGCACCCTGGTGCGGTGGTTCTTGGTGCAGAGTAAACGGGACTGGGTCCCCTTTTGGTTGATGTTTGGAGCTCCAGGAAGGCAGAGTCGCCTATTGAGCTGATTGAAAAAGAGACTCAAGAAGGAAGCCAGACCGGAGATTCCTGGGCAGAAAAGCACCACAAATCTTAACACCACTGTTTTAGCCAGCACAGTGGGTTGCTCAGATTCCAGCACCGGGAATCAACAAGTTGGACGTCCACTCAGAGACCTAATTTGAAAGTTGGTAATTACAAAGATGACAGGTGGATAAATTTACAATGATGGGAAGAAACCAGCATAAAAAGGCTGAGAATACCCAAAATCAGAATGCCTCTCCCTCTACAGGGGATTACAGTTCCTCATCAACAAGGGAACAAGGCCTGATGGAGAATGAGTGAATTCCAACAACAGAATTAGGCTTCAGAAGGTGAATAATAAGAAACTTCTGTGAGTTAAAAGAACATGTTCTAGCCCAATGTAAAGAAACTAAGAGCCTTGAAAAAAGGTTTGGTGAAATCCTAACAAGAATAGACAATCTAGAGAGGAATATAAGTGAATTAATGGAATTGAAAAATGCAATATGAGAACTCCGTGAAGTATGCACAGTTTTTAAAAGTCGAATTCATCAAGCAGAAGAAAGGATATCAGAGGTCGAAGACCAACTTAATGAAATGAAATGAGAAGACAAGATTAGAGAAGAAAGAGTAAAAAGGAATGAGCAAAGTCTCCAAGAAATATGGGACTATGTGAAAAGACCTAATTTACATTTGATAGGTGTATGTGAATGTCATGAAGAGAATGAATCCAAGCTGGAAAATATTCTTCAGGATATTATTCAGAAAAACTTTCCTAACCTAGTAAGGCAGGACAATACTCAACTCAAGGTAATACAGAGAACACCACAAAGATATTCCTCAAGTAGAGCAACCCCAAGATGTATAATCATTGGATTCACCAGGGTTGAAATAAAGGAGAAGATTTTAAGGGCAGCTAGAGAGAAGGGTTAGGTTGCCCATAGAGGGAAGCCTATCAGACTCACAGCAGATCTCTCAGCTGAAACCCTACAAACTAGAAGAGAGTGGGGGTCAATGTTCAATATCCTCAAAGAAAAGAATTTTCAACCCAGAATCTCATATCCAGCCAAATTAAGCTTCACAAATGAAGGAAAAATAAAATTTTTCATGGACAAGCAGGCACTCAGAGATTTCATCACCACCAGGCCTGCTTTACAAGAGCTTCTGAAAGAAGCACTATACACAGAAAGGAACAACCAGTATCAGTCATCCCAGAAACTTACCAAAAGGTAAAGAGTATCTCCATAGTGAAGAATCTATATCAACTAGTGGGTAAAATAGCCAGCTAGCATTAAATGACAATATTAAACTCACAAATATCGATATTAATCCTAAATTTAAATGGATTGAGTGCCCCAGTCAAAGACACAGACAGGCAAATTGAATAAAAAGTCAAAACCCATTGGTATGGTGTATCCAGATCCATCTCATAAGCAAGGACACACAGACTCAAAACAAAGGGTTGGTGGAAGACTTACCAATCAAATGGAGAGCAAAAAAAAAAAAAAAAAAAAAAAAAAAAAAACACAGGAGTTGTAACTTTCGTCTCTGACAAAATAGGCTCTAATAGTAACAAAGACTAAAAGAAACAAAGAAGGACATTACATAATGGTAAAAGGATCAATACAACAACAGGAATCAATGGTCATAAATGTATATGTACCCAATATAGGAACACCCAGATACATAAGAAAAGTTCTTAATGACTTATAAAGAGACCTGGACTCCTGCACAATAATAGCGGGAGACTTTGCCACCACATTGTTAATATTCGATGGATCAATGAGATAGAAAATTAACAGGGACAACTATGATTTGAACTCAGACCTGGAACAAGTAAACTCAGTGAATATTTATAGAATTCTTCACCCCAGGTCCACAGAACATATATTTTTCTCAGTAACACATTACACCTATTTTGAAAGTTACCACATAATTGGAAGTCAATCACTCTTCAGCATTTGCGTAGCATTTCACAGACTTAAATGAAATATTGGTTGGCTGTTTGTTATTTTCTTCCCTTATTCCTCATGTCTCCACTGTTAAGCACAATTATTGGCATAAAAGAGGTTTTTAATACCTATTTTTAGATTGCATTCCAGCCTGGGCAACAGAGCAAGACTCCTGTTCTCTCTCCCCCTTTCTCTTTCTTTCAAAAAAAAAAGTCATTTTCATCTAAGTAAATAACTAAATGGTTATATTATATATTTATAATATAAACAATATGAAAACAGAGTCTTAATGAGAAAACATAGAATATGTATGTGTTACATGGAGTACTCGATCAGGTAATAGTCAAAATTCACCTGTTTTCTAAAAAAGTTCCTTTGATTCTGAGATCATGTGTTAGTCACATGTTTTCCCAGAGCCTGATACCATGCTTGTTTCAACATTTTAGTTCAGTGGTAATCTGGTTGATTGGCTGATTCTCTAAATGCATATCTGAATAGCTTATGAAAACAACCTTGAAGACAGTGAACTCAACTGTTTTTAAAAAGTCAATTTACTATATTTTCTCCAGGACTGTATTCATTAGGCCATTTGTACTTTATACTTATGAAGAATTATTTCACTATATTTGTATGACTCCTAAATATCAGGTTATACTAACCTTTTAACACATGTTTTTATTCAATTGACAACATTCTACAGAATGAAGAGATACACAAGTAGCTTTTAAAGAAAAAGGCAAAATACTGAATTCTTAAAAAGTGGGAATTTAGGGAATAAATTACACCTCTAAGACAGGAGGAATAATGTGAAACCGGAAGGGTGAGAGAACCTATTGTTGCAATCTACTTTCAAAGCTCTTAAAAAAACACAAGACCCAGGCTTATAAGATCAGATAATGTTGTTTTGATAATAAACACATTCAGAAAGTGAGAAAATGGCTCTGTAGTTTAGAGTGATTACAAAATCATAAACATCATGAAATAACGTTCCATGAGTTTCCCAGAAGGGACATCACTAGCAGGAATATCAAAAGTTTTTATTAAAACCTGTATATTAGCACTGTCTCTTATTTTAAATTTAGATGCTCTTCATCATATCTTTAGCCTGGACACCGATGTTACAGTATTTAGGAACTTTCCCCAAAAAGATAAACCTCAAGAGATGATTCCATAAAGATACGAAGTACAATTGTGCCAACATGTGTTCTAGATAAGATTCTGCAAGTTGATTTTCATCAATACATTCTATTTTAAATATCCTAGGGGAAAATACCTGCGGAGAATCCTGCGATGACTTGCAGAGTGGTTTCCTATATTCTGCACTTGGTCAACACATTTAAATACAGTGAGCTTATTTAGCTAGAGATTTTCTATGCGGAGGCTCCAGCCCTTGCTCCATAAGAGGCACTGTAGTAGAAAGAAGTTTGCCATCTCAATTCTTAAAATTTTTAAGATTGTATAATATTAGTTTGAAGCATATTTGTAATCAGTGAGAAAGCCCTAAGGTGAGATTTCATAAATCCTTCTAAAAAAAATGTATTCCAGCAGTAATATCTTTAGTAATTTATGATGGATTATCTAAATTTCTCTTGTAGTTCTAATCAAAACAGGATGTAGGACTGACCGATAACACTTCTTTACCACCACATACTCAGAAATAAAACACATCCACATGGGCATACACATCTTTTCATCAGCTGAGTGGTAAACAGTGCTTTCATTTCTGCTACACTACCTAATAACCTCTAATCTCCAGCTATACTACTTAATGATATATTGCAGGGGTCATCAGCCAAATGTAGCTTACCTGCTGTTTCTATAAATAAAGTTTTATTGGAGCAAACCTATGCTCATTTGTTTACATATTGTTTATGGCTGTTTTTATGCAACTCAATGGAAGAGTTGGGTAGTTGCAACCAAGATCATATGACCCACAAAAGGTAAAATATTCACTCTTTAGCCCTTTGTAGATAAAGTTTGCTGACCTTGATCTATTCAGTCTAAGTGCTGTAGTGCACCAGGAATTCTGATCTCTCGTAGATGTCTAAATTAAGTGTTTCCCAATTAAAATGATTAAAAGAGACTTCTGAAGTAGACATACTAAGAATTTTATTTTTACTCTAATATTGGCAATGAGTTGTAGTAAATATCTTTTAATACTGTACCACCAATGTCTACAGTGTTTAGTCAGAGGAGGAAATAATATTTATTATTCCATTTTCAATGTGCCAGGCATAAGTGGGCTCTTTCATGTATATGATTAATTTTAATCTTCACAAAAACTTAGTGAACAACTTCAGTTTACAGATAAGAAAACAGGGGCCCAAAGATTTTATGAAAATTACCTAAGGACATACAACTTGCTTGTGGGGCAGCTGTATGAAATTCAGACCCTTTTTCTTCCAATTCCAGGTTTCTCCTTGTACACAATAAAGATTTTTTTTCTACTTTCTTAGAAAGCTAACTGGGCAAAAAACACAGGCAACTCACCTCCTAGATTGCTTCCCTAGCCCGAGTCTTCTAATATTCAGTTCTAAATAAATATTCTAATAAAAACAAGAGGGGCCTAATGAATGGCAGTTAGTGCCATTAAAATAACAGCAGGGTCTTTTAGAAAACACTTATTCAGTATTATAGTAGGTAGAAAAGAAATGATTCCACTCACACACACTATTTATGGTTCTTTCCAGAAATGTTCTCTATATTAGAAGCCAAGAGGCTTTTTCTGTACTACAAAAACAGAGCTCAGTACTGCCTCTCAGTATTTCACTCTACCCCACATAAATAAAATTTTCAAATCTTATTTGAGGTGTTCACTAGTAAAAATCCTTTCAAACAACTGCCATGCATTAGAGTCCATGTACCACTGGGGTGTAATCAGACCTTGTCTGAAAATCACATTCCGGCTCCGTGTACAATATTAGAATGGCTACCACTACTGGGAAAGTCTGTGCGCTAAAGCAGAATGAAGGTCTCAAATTGTTTGGATACAAATGGAATCTAGTCAGAAGCAACCTGCTGAGAAAAGACAACTTCATTTAAACAGATGCATCCAGGTGCCTGATCCAAATGAAAACGTTAAGAATTACTCTTAAAATAACTAATTTTATCTTATGGAGTTAGTTGTTTTAGAGAATATACAATCATGATGATAAATTTGAGAGTATAAGTAGAGAAGAAAAGTTAATTGCCATTTTAATATTGTCTAGCCAAAATTAGAGAAAGTTTGTTAGCAATATTCAATCAATTAATTTTCTGCCTCGACATTTAATAATCATTAATCCCACCAATGTTTACTGAGATTATTAAGTGCTGAACTCTGTATTATACCTGGAGTTTAAAAGACTAAAAAAAAAAATGGTTGCCCTCAAGAGCTTATATCTAATAGAGAACTTTTAGAAATAAATAATCACAGCATAGGAACAGAAATAAAGTCACAGAGGGGGAGAATAAAGGAGACAAGAGCAGCACACATGCTGGAGAGCAGAGCATGGTAAAGTCATCTTTAGTTGGTAAAGGGAAGTAAAGCTGCACATTTCGTCCATAGAACAATAGAACTTCCCCATAGAACTTATGCCATAGAACAAAAACTCCTATGGAAATTTAGTGTTGGAGTGAAAACAATATTTAGGGAAAAACGAACAATTGACGAAAAAGAAACAACCACCCAGATATTTGAAAAACTCACCTAATCCAGAAATAGCTCAAGACAAACACAGACTTAATGACATATTCATGGTTTTATCATCAATTAGAAGTTTGACATCAGTGAAATACGTCTGTTTTTCTCTTCACGCTTCTACTTGGAATGGAGAAAGATATTTCCTCTCATTGTAATTAAGCCATTTGTTTAATTTCCATTCTCAGGCATAAGTGATTAGAAAGTAAAATGATTCTGACTGCAGCAAAACCTAATCAATATAACCTATTTCATTTATCATGTTATGGTATACTACAAATGTTAAAATACAAGAAAGAAAATACTCCATATCTTTCACTTTGTAGAACATGGATTTTATAAATCACATGTAAAACATACTGGTGGTTGGGTGTGCCTTTTGCAAAATGTTACTTTATCTTCCTCATATGAATAACTACTCTCATGAATCTCAATCAGGCTAGAGTTATTGAGGTGATCATCAGGTTAAACATGCTTTCTTTTGTTCTAAAATAAAAACAGATCTATTTTAGCACAATATATTACAAATTCATTTAATGCAATCCAAATTGTTATCTGCAGCTTATCGAGAAACAAACACTATATTCCTTTAATTATATTGATTTGCTGAGAAAGCAAACATCGCCTCCATCATTTAGCAGCTGTTAACTGTGGGCAAGTCTTTCTTTAACCCCTGATTGTTGGTTGCTTCATCTGTAACACCTGAAGATAATTCAGACAGTTGTGAGAACTGAGTAGAGTGATCTGTGTGTGACTTGGCTAGCACAACACCCAGCATAGAAAAGCAGATCAATAAACGTTAGTTATTTTATTTTACAGGAGCTGCTATGAGATGCATTTCAGCCCTCAGCAATGAGCCATTTATTTCCTCTACTCTTTCATTAAAAAAAGGAGATGGAAACAATAATGTCATTTTCCCATAGGAAATTCAAATTTTTAAGTATAAAATAACTCGAGTATGGGTGGAGGTGTTAAATGTACAATAACAACTGTGGATTTTTCTTGTGTGTATATTCCACAATGATGTTAACAGTTAAGAGCCTTGCCTACACAGCTGTCTTCAATGCGCAGCACGTGGCATGTGATGAAGCTGAAACAGTTTTCCATCATTATTAAAAGAAAACAAAAGGAAGTGAAAACATCATGCTGAAGGATGTTTTCCTTCAGCAGGAAACTGATGAGCCAGGTTGCTTAGTAGCTAAAATTATTAACTTTGGGACCACACCAATATGAGTATAAACTCTGCTTCAGTCAATTCAAAAGGTGTGGGCTCAGGCAAATTACTCCTTCTCCCTGAGTCTAAGTTCAGTGGGTATGATAAAATAACATCATGTGTTTGATGTTTAAAGTGCCCTGTCCATAAAAGGCCCTTAATAAATAGTAGTTAAATATATTTTTCAATTGCATTCAGTTATGGCAAGGTTATAACGGCTCAACTTCAAGAGGAGAATCTATCCAACAGAATCTAGTCTTGTGAGAAAGAATATATATTTATACACACACACATATATATATATATGTATATTTATATAGTGTAGGCTGCAGACTTTCTACTCAAATTTTGGTCCAAGATTTAGGAGCATTCTCAAAATATAGGAGCTTCTTAGAAATGCTGACTCAGGCCACATTCCAGATAATTTCAATGCACAATCAAACTTTAGAAGCACTGGTATAGACATTATTTTAATGGCAATTGTTCCATGAGTATGGTTGTGACACTGTATTTTGGAAAAAACATATATAATATCACATACCAATGTATCAATCTCTGATTAGCTGAATTAAAATCCTTATACTACCAATAATGCTCACCACGAAGCAGATAAAATTGATATGTTAGTTTTAGTTCTTATCTACAGAAGTAGCCACTCTCCTATGGAGAGCTGAAAATAGGCAGTTGATGATATTCATTGGGAAATGAAAAGTAAAAGGTGAAATAATTGAGGATTGCTAGCCCTTAGAATAAGAGTAATCCACCAGTTTTTCTACTGCTTTGTGTCTGCACATATCAGCATTGTCTCAAATTGTTCTCCAGAGGCTGAGTGTGGTGGCTCACGCCTGTAATTCCAGCACTTTGGGAGGCCAAAGCGGGTGGATCACGGGGTCAGGAGTTCGAGACCAACCTGGCCAACATAGTGAAACTCCGTCTCTACTAAAAATACAAAAATTAGCCGAGTGTGTTGGCACCTGCCTGTCATTCCAGCTCCTGGGGAGGCTGAGGCAGTAGAATTGCTTGAACCCAGGAGGTGGAGGTTGCAGTGAGCCAAGATCGCACCACTGCACTCCAGTTTGGGCAACAGAGCAAGACTCCATCTCAAAAAAAAAAAAGAGAGAGAGAGAAAAGAGATCAAATTGTTCTCCAGAATAACCTATATCACAATTATATAGGGATTAATTATAAGTGCAGAATCGCAGGCACTAAATCTTCGGATATAGTTAACAAAGATTCTTAGAGATGAGCTGGGCATGGTGGCTCACACCTATAATCCCAGCACTTTAGGAGGCCAAGGCAGGCAGATCACCCGAGGTCAGAAGTTCGAGACAAGCCTGACCAACATGGCAAAACTCTGTCTCTACCAAAAGTACAAAATTTATCCAGGCATGATGGCACATGCCTGTAATCCCAGCTACTTGGGAGGCTGAGGCAGGAGAATCACTTGAACCCGAGAGGTGGAGGCTGCAGTGAGCCGAGATCATGCCACTGCACTCCAGCATGGGCGACAAAAAAACAAAGAATTCTTAAAGATGGAAGATACAGAAAATGGAAAATACATACTTATACTTTCTTTTTAAAAGAACATTTAAAAATACTGTTATCTGGGACCCAGCTTCAGAAATTCTGATTTATCTGAGTAATGCTTGGGCATGGACATTTTTTAAAAGCTTCCAAGGCAATTCTGATGTGAAGCTGATACTGGGAAACATTGTTCTTTGTAGGAGTAAGCTTCATGGTTAGTGTGAAAATATCTTCATTAAATGGCTCATTTTTTACCATGAAATGTTAAAACTTACATGTGGTTGGAAGACAGGATTGAGCAGAAGGAGCAGGGCACACAGGTGGCCTTTTTACCCATGTGTTTCTTAGCCACAATCTCAAGGTTATAATATTAGTTAGAACTCATAACACAAAATATTTGTTAATTGACAATTTATCAAATCAGTCCTTACTCAAACATTTCTCTTTTTACCACAGACATCTATTTCTTTCCATTCTGTCATTTAAACAAATCAGATGTTTAAGATACAAGGGCAACTGGGTCGAATTATGAAACTACATTTCTGCAAATTATCCAGGATTTCATAAAAGTGATGTTGAAGAACCACACAGAAAGCCACTGACGAATGTCTTCCTAGCAGAGTTAGACCACTTAACAAGACAAAGAGATCAGGAAACTGATGAGGAGGATCATAACATGACAGTTCAAAGAAGAAAAATCTGAATTTCAAAAGATTAGGAGAGGGCCTTGGGAAAACTGCTGGCATACTGAAAGATTTCTGCCAAAAAGACCCTTTTCCATGAATGCAATTCAAGTCACCCATGAAGGGAAGGGTTACACTAACTATGAACTTTGTCACAAAAATATACTGGAAAAGTGAGATATTTTTAGTAAGCTTCTGATAATCATATATAGTCAACTGTATTCTAAACTTTATAAAGTTAAATAAACTATTTTGGTAATTTTTAGTTCCTCCTTTTTTAGATGAAATCCCAATAAGCACATTTATACCACATGTGGTCTGATGCAGCACCTTACTGAGATCAACTCTCCTCTGAAGGTTTCCTATATTTTTCTCTGCTTCATAGCACCTATTGTACAACAGCTCTCAATCGCACATCTACTCCATCTTTCCAGTGCAAAGCCACTTAAAAATGTATCACTTGCCAGGATGGGGTCTTCATTGCTACCATCCTCCCTGACTCATGTTTTTTAGAAAAATGACAAAGATTAAAAGCTATATTGCACAGACATATCTTGTAATATTCCGTTGGTTATTTAAAAATATGCTTTATTAAGTAACAGCTTTAAAATGATGTCTTTTTCCATCATTTTGAGAATTTAACTTCTAGTAAAATAAAATAATCTAAAATATATCATTGTGGCATTGTTAATTATGGTAAAATCAAGAAATCAATGAAAATAAGCAACATTAGGAATGGTTAGATGAAGTAAACACATTTGTTTAATGGAATATGAGCTCCTAAAAATAATGTGATAGTTTTTAAATACTAAAGAGTACTTATGTTATGATGATAAGTGAAACAAATAAGATATATATGTATTTGTTATTTACTTGGGGTAATTTTAATTACATTTTGTTATAACACAAAAACTGGAGTAAGGTATATAAATATTTTAATAATGAGGATAGGATAATGTAAAGTTTTTCCTTCCATTTAAAGTTTCCTTTTATATTTCCTAAATTTTCTAGTATATCTCATAAATAACATTAATTATTGGAAACATAAAATGAAAAGATTTTTAAGTTTAACTTCAAACTAAGGCAAGACACCTTTTGTTTTCAGTCTTATAGAGTATAAACAATTCACAAAAATCCCTTGTTCCCTGAGAAGTTACAATGGAAAGTAACTGAGATTCAAGAAATTCAGGTTTGAGTATCCATAAGTTGCAGTATTAATAGGCAATAAACTCACTAATGAACTTAGTTTTAAAAAATGAATCTAATGTTGTTATAAGTAAATGAGCATATTTCCTAGAATGAGAAAATGTTTTATATATATATATGAAAAGTAGTGTTTTTTTGTGACACTTAGAAAAAGGTAATAAATCCCAGCACTTTGGGAGGCTGAGTCAGGCAGATCACCTGAGGTCAGGAGTCTGAGACCAGCCTGGCCAACATGGTGAAACCCTATCTCTACTAAAAATACAAAAATTAGCCTTATGAGATGCATCTATAGTCCCAGCTTCTTGGGAGGCTGAGGCAGGAGAATCACTTGAACCCAGGAGGCGAACGTTGCAGTAATCTGAGCAAGATCAGGCCACTGCACTCTAGCCTGGGTGATAGAGCGAGACTCCATCTCAAAAAAATAAAAATAAAGGTAATTAAAGTAGAAACCAAGTCACCAGTCACTAAATCTTCCCTGTTGGATGAGATCTGAGTAGCAAATACATGGCTTCAGGATTCTAACACAACTTTTTACTATTACTTGCCAACTGTGATGTTTATCAATCCGCATGTGAACTAGAAACTATTTGTTCATCTTAGGCACTGGGTAGAACTATGGAGGGATCAAGGATTTAAGCCAACAACATACTGAGGCTTGTACAAGTTAGTTTGGAGGTGGTGAGAATGTGTTGACAGACGCAAGAACTTACAAGGTGTAATATGTCAAGTCAATTAAGCAGCACACAGAGAAAGAGAATGTTTAACATCTATCTTCTTACCCTTTGTAACCACTAGATGCAATACTCAAATCACAGTATTAACCAGAAGCAGATGGCTAAGAATCCACTGAACAGCAGGTTAATACAACAGAAAGATGATATTAGAGCTGAGAGGGCCATAGAACATAGGGGAGACACCATGCCATGCTCCTTGACATCACTGTTAGCAATATCCCAGAATCAAAATTAAACGTAATCAAGAAAAACATCTGCATATGGAGGAAGGGTCTCAATACTCCTATGAGAGTCTGAACTGGCAGATCTTTCGCAGGGCATTAAACAACAAGCACTGATAAATTGCTTGTGGAAAGCTGCTATAAATTGCACAAAGTAACAAATGCGGTTTCAAGAATCAGACAATCTCCCACAAATCCCCATGATAATTTTTATGTTAGAGGAAAAAAATATACAGAAAGTATAACAAGAAAGATCAACTGGGAAAGATATGGATTCCCACTAGCTTACAAATGGAGTCTTCCTGAAAGCAATCAGCATCACTTCATTCTCATTTCTTGCTTGATATTTCTGTTTTCTCCTGGAGCTGGGATGGAACTTGTGATTTTACATAAGGAACATATTAAGAAAGTATTGACACAAATAGGTAAACACTGAGTATCAATGCAAACTATTCAGTCATGCAGAGTGTTGTCACCTAAATTGTTGCCAAAACGCTTCTTTGCAGGAAAATGGGAAGGAAATGGGGAGAGAAAGAGAACAAGCAAGAGAGAGAAAAAGAGATAACTTGCAGAAAGAAAGTATGACATTACTTCCATTAACCCTGTTTTTCTTCCAAGTACTCTGTTTTTTGTCTACTTCTTTTGACAAGGTAAAAGAAAAGAAATCTTAGACTATATTAAACTGAAATCATAGACACTCTACATCCACGTAATTGATTTAGGGTAGGTTCCTGGCCTTAGTAATTTCTTGAGTATCTAGCTTTTAAAATTCTGAGATGCATCCCAGGTTGGGAATCAATGATATAAATTAAGAAAGAAATATTTACAATCCTTTCTTACAAAATCACAATAGCATCATGAGAAAAATTTAGAATATAGGACTGAAGAAGAAAATTACATGTCCCACTTACGATATGCAAATATTCTAAACAAACTCTTAGCAAATCAATTCTAGTAGCTTATTAAAACAATGATGGAATTTGAGAAAATATGATTATTTTCCCTACAAAAAGTGATAAAAATATATCAAAAATTTTAGTAGATCCTTAATAATTTATTTAAATAACAGAAACAAGAAACTAATGGATTCTGTACTAATAAACACATACAACACAACTGATAAAATGCCTACAACACAACCCACCAGCTCTTATATATTATGTTTACTAGTGAAATTCTGAAAGCTTTGCCATCTGAGTCAGGTATAAGATAGAGAGATAGTAATGCCCCCTTTATCCAAGGGAACTGTATTCTAAGACTCCCTGTGGATGCTTGACACCATGATATTACCAAATCCTATTATGTTAGTCAGTTTTGCATTGCTATAAAGGAATATGTAAGGCAGGGTAATTTATAAAATAAAATAGGTTTATTTGGCTTTTGGTTCTGCAGGCTGTATAAGAAGCATAAGTGCCAGCATCTGCTTCTGGTGAGGCAGAAAACAGCAGACTTAAAAACCTCTCACTGGCCTCACCTCCAACAATGGAGATCACATTTCAACATAAGATTAGGAGGAGATGAATATCCAAACTATATCACCTATATATAATACAGTCACATGACACTTAATGACAGGGATACAATGTAAGAAATGCATCATTAGGCAATTTAGACATTGTGCAAACTTCATAGAATGTACTTACAAAACCTAGGTGGTATAGCCTCCTACACATCTAGGGTGTATGTTAGAGCCTATTGCTCCCATGCTACAAACCAGCAACAAACAGCTACCAAAAAAATAGCATGTTACTGTACTCAATAGGCAATTATAATGCAATGGTAAATATGTATGTATCTGAACAGGATATAGAAAAGGTACAGTAAAAATATTATAAGCAATGAGACCACCAATATATATGCAATCTATCATTTACTGAAATGTCTAGTGATGCATGACTGTACTGTTTTTCCTACACATACATATTATACAGTTTAATTTGTAAATGAGGCACAGTTAAGAGATTAATGACAATAGCTAATAGTAAGATACAACAAGTATAGCAATATACTCTAATAGAAGTTATGTGACTGTGTTCTCTCTCTCTCTCTCTGTCTATCTCATTCTCACTCTCAAAAAATGGTGATACTTTCAGGCCTCAGTTGATGAAGCGTACCTGAAACTGCCAAACACAAACCTGTGGGTAATGCGGGACTATAGTACTTGCATTTCCTGCTGTCATTCTAGAATTGTTTGCCAATGCCATTAGACTAGAGAGGTAGAAAATATTTAATATACAATAAATGGAGAACATTAGCAGTAAATGAAAAATTAAAGAGAGGCTACCAAAAAAGGTATTAGAAATATTAAAGAATTTTAAAATAGTGGCAAAAAATATGAAAAAATACCTTGTCTTTCTAGCACACAAATAGGTTAGAAAATACAATTTTTTTAAAAAAAGAATCCTATTCACAATAGCAAGAGCAAAAAAAAAAAAAAAAAATGGAAATACCTTACCAAAAATATGCTGGACTCATATGAATAAAGTTATAAAAAATCTCTACTGAAGCAAAAGAAGATTTAAATAAATGGAGGAAGCGACTTTGTTCTTGGATAGTGAAATTCAATTTGTATCATGTCAGTTCTCCCTAAACTATCAATAAATTTCGTGTAGGCTCAATGAAAATTCCAACGTTTGTGTGTGTCTGTCTATGTCTGTCTGTAATTTTGCAATGTGTTGAAATATTTTATTTATTCAGAAGAAAAATTTAAGACTAGCCAGATGAATTGTACAAAAGAAGAGTAATGACAGGGACTTGTCCTAAATAACATTGAAACATATAATAAGACAACCAAAATTACAGTGGGCCCTGTTGGGGCAGAACTGGAATAAATCACTGGAAAATAATTTTCAAAAATCTAAATATATCCAAGACACATTGACAATTAAAATATGAGAAAGCAAGTATTTCAAATAGACAAGGGAAAGATGGATTATTCAATAATTGTCAGTCACTGGATAATAAATAAACCAGAGCTCACTCATTTCACTAAATTCCACGCAGAGCTAAGATTTAAATAGAAAAACATATATAAAAGATTGGAAAAATAAGAGGATTTATGTGTGTGTTTGACATATCTTTAAAGCAAATATTGACAGATTTTACTACACAAAAATTTTTTAAAAGTTGATGTAGTAAAAAATAGTACAGAGAAAACTTAAGAACAAATAAAAATTGTGAAATATATTTGGAACATATTGACTATATATATATATATAGCAACAGAATCCTTACAACTCAAAAACAATGCAAATAGGATATACAGAGAAAAATATTAAAAATAAATACACATGGAGATTATTCTCATTAATAATCAATGGAAATTTAAAAGATTGTTTATATCAGACTTGAAAATATTTTAGAAGTGATTTACAAAGTATTTTTTAATATATGGATAAAAGATACTCTCTTACACTTTGGGAGAAAATATAAATTAGCACAATCCTTTTGGATAACAAATGAGCCATATTTTTTCTAATTTTATTTATTTATTTATTTATTTATTTATTTATTTATTTATTTATTTATTAGAGACAAGGTCTCATTCTATTGCCCAGGCTGGAGTGCAGTGGCATGATCATAGCTCACTGTAACCTTGAACTGCTAGCCTGAAGTGATTCTTCTGCCTTAGCCTCCCAATTAGCTTGGACTACAGGTGTGTGCCACCACACCTCGCTAATTTTTATTTTTAAAACATAGTGAGACCCTTCTCACTATGTTGCCTAGTTTGATCTCAAACTACTGGCCTCAAGTGATTCTCCTGCCTTGGTTTGTCGAAATGCTGGGATTACAGGCATAAGCCAATGCACTCAGCCTGTATAAACGTTAAATGGAAAATATCATTTGACTACCATTTCCCACTCTAAGGGATAAAACAGATCTCTATTCATTCAAATAGCAAGCTGTCCCTGGCATGTTTGTTAGTTGGAAAAGTACACTACAGAACAGGATGTATAGTGTGATGTGATTTAGGTTCTAATTAATACATGTGCTCCCCTTGACACACAGGTATTTTAAATTTCAAGATGTCTAGAATTTTTTTTATAAAGAACATATATTCCTTTCAAAAAATTAACTAGCTAGCTACCTGAATAGATTTTTTAAAGTGTTTCTTAATTAACTTGGCCCCAAACAGGCAGTCTAAATTTTTGTAACATTAGTCACCAATTGTAATGAACTGCAAGACAGGCAGGATGTGAATGGACACATAGATTTTGTTCATTACATAAAATGATATATTCTATATTCCTTCTTTCTGACCTGTTGTCTTTGTCTTTCTTTCTTTTACCCCTCCAATATCCCTTGCACAGCTACTGCTAAGGTAAAGTATGGAAAATTGCTTACCCTTAACTGTTTTCATCTATAAAGATGTCAATTCTCTATGGTTTAGTCTTATATATTTAGGCATTCCCTGTATTTAATTTCCATTGTATTTCCTTATGGTGAACATTATTACCACCATTTCTGATACACATATATACACAGACACCATTGAGCAAGTCATTTAAACTTCAAAGAATGTAAATATCCTGTGTAAGAACACACAATGCTAAAGGCCAAATTAGAACTGGAAGCCTGCTAGATAGATACCAGATTATAGATATTTCACCTTATTTAATGCTGGGTGTTTATTACATGGGTGGTTCACATGTCTTTTTGTTATTTCAGATCATTAATATTACTTTTACCATTTGCTCATTCACTGTTCAACAGTTATTGAATGGGTACTGCTGGTATGCTAGTAAATGATTAATAACTTGCTATCTGAGAAGAAAAGGCCTTTTCTGTGTCAATTTCATGGTATTAATATTCCCATCGTGCCTGATTTCAAGCTGCTAGTGTGTTGCCAAGCAGCCCACACAATTCCTGAACATTTAACAGTCAACTCTAGCAAACCAGCATAAGTCCAACCCAGGATATCATAGATTAGAAAAAAAATCCAAATACTTCGTTTAGGCATTAAAAAAACAAAACTGAAAAAAATGTGATTTCTGCCATTTAATAACCCAGAAAATCATAATTGGCAACACAAATTATTATACTTTGGGGAACATAAGATGTTAAGTCTTTAGTCTGTTTAACTTTCTTATCTTTTAAATGACTATTTATAATATTCTCCCCAACTGAAAGTTATTTTAATCTCTCTTAAACCCATAATATTAACAACTAAATATCAATAACTATAGTTTAGCCAGAAAAAACTTGCCAACCAAATTTGCTTCAAACTTTTATTCTTTGGATTTCCAGTGAACAAGAATTCTTTAAGGGTCTTTTATGTTGTATCTTCTTTTTAATGTGACTCTCACTAGCTCTATAATGAATTAAAACAGAATTAAATGGTAGTAACTACCCATGTTATGTGTGATAATTATTATAATTACACCATTATCATTCTCTATATTGATGTGTTTTTCTATAACACAACAAGAAAATTATTTACTTCTAAGATGATGGATGACTTACAACAACAATTCAGACAGGTATTATGATAGGTAATAGAGTAAACATAATTTTCCCTTGAAATATAAACACAACTTGTTCTTTATGTTCTGTATGTTGTCATATGTAGATTTTATGTTTAGATAAAAAACATTTTTAAATTTTCCAGACATTAGATAGGGTCCCTGACTAGGAAAAGCCTAATGTTGATGAAGGGAGGTGACTTAAATTTGCATTTTTTCTCCCTGAAATGAGTCATGTTCTTTGTAATAACAATTTTTATAAAAGGCCATTTTTATGAGAAAAAGCCAATTTCACTTACCAAAACTGTTGGCAATTTGAAGGTAGTCTATGTGACAAACTACTAAATAATATTAAGTCTGTCTTTTTAGGTAATAGAACTGATTTGTTCTCCTGTGTAAGTAGTAAGTAGCAAAAAGAAAGTATTTTATAAGATCTTTTATTTCTTATGAGGGTGTCATCAATTCAGTATTGCCAACCTGATGATCTGTAGTGGGAAAGAAAGAGACGAAGTTTCTACAGAAAGACGTAACTCCTTCAGTGACATAAGGCAGTCTTCCCTATTCACAATACCTAAGCCCTCATTATGGGCAATAGCTTTATTGCCAGACTTTTCTTATAGAAACATATACGTACACTGATTACTGTAGGCTGAACAATCACACATACACCTACATGCATTATTAGCTATTCAAAACTAAACAAATGCTTTTGCATCTGCATTTATTAAAAGCATTGCTGAGGCCGTTTCTATTAAAAATCCCAGCACTGTGAGAGGCCAAGGCTGGTGAATCAAGAGATCGGAAGTTCAAGACCAGCCTGGCCAACATAGTGAAACCCTGTTTCTACTAAAAATACAAAAATAAAAATAAAAATAGCTAGGGGTAGGGGTAGTGGCAAGCACCTGTAATCCCAGCTATTCAGAAAGCTGAGGTAAGAGAATCACTTGAATCCAGGAATTGCAGTTGCAGTGAGCCGAGATCACACCACTGCATTCTAGTCAGGCAACAGAGTGAGACTCCATCTCAAAAAAAAAAAAAAAAAAGACCATTGCTGAAATTAGAGTAGCTTTTGATACTGTAGTTAACTTAAGCTATGGATATTAGGAATCCAACTATTACACTAAAATCTATTGGCTTTTTGATATCAAAAATGAATCAAAATTTTAAAATAGCAATCATCAGAGATGAGTGGGGAACAGTTGTGACAACAAGAAAGTAGATGCAACCTTGATGTTTATTGAACAAACGTGTTTTGAGCTAATTACTACGCTTTAAGTAATACTAAGCAGATGATCAGACTCAAGGAATGTTAAGAAATGGCTCTTGTCCTGGAGGGAGTCTTGTAGAAGACAGGCACATAGACAAGAGAACATGATATTTACATGAGAACATGATATTTACAAGAGAACATGACAACTGATTCATTACATGTACATTCAAAATGATGAAAACACAGGGGAGATAGTAAATAATAAAGGGCATAACTTCTGAAGCTTGAAATATAATAAAATGTCTCCTAACAGAGAAGAGGCGGGGAACATTTCAGAGAGAAAGAAAAGGTCAGCAAAGATTTTTTTCTACTATTAAAGACCCTGGTTCTCAGTTTGTGTGCATAGACAGATTTAGAACTGAGCATCTCTCTGATGTGTCATTTTCTTTTGATCCTCCTTATATGTAACTTTGGGGTGGATTTTCAATACAATCTACTTAACAGTATTAAAACAAGAAGTTGCCCTGCTAGTAAACTAACAACTTTCTTACTTTCACACATATAAGGAAAGCTATGCTCTATAGCAAAACACATTAGTTCTGCCCACACCAACAGTTGGTGGTGAAAATTATAAGCAAGTATCAGGTTTTACCTTAGGTTACTTTTCATGTTTTCTGAGTGTGGGTTTAATTTTGAGGTTTTTCATTCATAGTGAGTGATGGTTAATTTTATGTGCGAACTTGACTGAGCTAAGGATGCTCAGATAGCTGGTAAAGTAATATTTCTGGTTGTGTCTATCAGAGTGTTTTGGAAAGAAATTAGCATTTGAATCAGTAGACTGAGAAGAAAAAAATCCTTCCTCCGAAATGTAGACAAGCATTAGCTAATCCTTTAAAGGCCTGAATAGAATAAAAAGGTGGAGAAAGATCCCTTTCTCTTCTTGCACTAGGACATTCATCTTCTCCTTCTCTGGGACATCAGAGCTCCTGGTTCTCAGCTCTTTAAATTTTGGGATTTATACCAGTGCTATCCTCCACTGCCAGCCTCCCCAGATATACACACGTTCCCAGGACTTCAGACTCAGAATGAATTACCACCACCAGCTTTCCTGTTTCTTCAGCCTGCAGATGGCAGATTATGAAACTTCTTGGCCTCAGTGATCACATGAGCCCATTCCCATAACAAATTTCTTCATATGTTAATTCTGTTTCTCTGAAGAACTCACAACCAATACTTTATAAGCCAGATTGTTAAATTCCCACGAGGCCATCTCTTAGGAAAAACATATGTTTGCCTTCTCTTAAGCCTCAAGAGGTCACTGACCTAAAGACACAAAGGATAATCAATCAGGCTATACTTATTGATTATTTGTAAAACTCATAAATTTGATAAGAATTTTTGTCCAAGTCCCAGCATGTAGAACATTCTCTGATACAGCCATCAAAATCTTGCAGATTTGTACTTACCCAACTTCTACAAGCCACTCCTGATTAAACTTAGATTGCATTCTTATTAGCACTCACACAATTTAGTTCTTTGTAAAAACATACATTTCTGTTTGTACTCTTCTTTTCTGAAGTCTTATCTCCTCTGTAGCAGCATTTACTCAATATCCCTTGAGCTCTATTTGAGCAATAGTACTACACAGAGGCGGATTTGCCAAGCATGAATATTCCACAAAGGATCTCAAGGATTCTGTAGTTCACTGATTCCATTGTCTTTGAAGGCAAATTTCAACAGAAACACTGAGTTCTGTTCTTGTTTTGTAGAGCTAAGCACTAATATTAAGCCCTGTATATTAAGAGGGTAAGCTATAGTCATATAAACTCAAGCATACCTAATTCATTTGCATTTCTTTCTTCCCTGGGTTGTTAAGGCACATTGGAAGCAGCAGCTTATCCTTCAGGTTATATCAACTAGAAAGATGCTAACAAGGTAAGGATTTTCTTACCTTAGAGAAGTAATAATTCACAGATAACTTTTAATCTAAAATAAGGCAATGACTATAGTTAAGTTTCATTTCATTATAATGAAATGAAAATTAGGTTTTATTTGCCTTTGTGTCCCAGCAAATAACACAATAACTGGTACCTAATATTTGTTTAATCAATGAACATTAATTAAGAGTGAAGCATGGGTGGTCCAACTGAGGCCACTGAATCAAATCCAGCCATGCCTTATTTTACAGCCATGAACACAGACACATTCACACATTTGCACAGAGTCTATGGCTACTTGCATGCTACAAAGGCAAAGTAGGTGGCCTCTTTGCCAGTAAAACTTAAACAAATTACTCTCTGTCCCTTTACAGAAAATGTTTCTTAACTCCTGGACAAGAGAATGACTGAGGATAGAAAAAAAAAGTTATAATTAAGACATATAAAACATTTAGTATTCTACTATATGTTTACCATCATATGCCTTTTTCTATGATGAGACCAGGTCATCATTCTTAGTCTAACAGCTGTAACAGTATTCTTTTGAGTAGATATGTTGTGTTCTCTACCCCTTCTGGGTCCAAGTGTCTAAATTTAAGCCCTAAGAAGACTCCTCTAGATAATCTGTAAGGTACCTCCCACTCTGGCCCTCTCTGCTTCTATGTCTCCCTCTCAGTTTTACATATACATGGGACTTTAGAGGTTGCCTGTATTTATTTATTTATTTATTATTTAATTCTAACATAGCTGAGGGCAGCTGAGAGATCAAATTCTAAATTTTTCTCCTTCAGATGAAAATGGAATTTGCTGAATACCCATGATATGGTTCCTACTACTAGGTCTAGGTCTTCATGTTTTCATATGAAAAAGAAATGAGCAGCTGTTCAGCTATGTTAAAAGGAGCTAATGCTGCATTTTTATCTCTTTGGTATTTTTTGATAAAAGCCATATTATATCAATGTCAGACATAAAATAGAATGGAAAACAAATGTAATTAACTTTTCCTACTTTGAAAGTTTTTAACCTGTGCACTGAGACGTTTATATAAATAGAACACTCATTTTATATCCATGTATTCATTCATCTACTCATTTGAAAAATTGTTAAATGACTACTATGTACTTAGCACTGAGCTATGCATTAGGGATAGAAACAGGAGTAAGATACATGTTACATTCTGATGAAGTGTTCAATGATGGATAAAACTCTAAGTCTTGAAGATATAAAGTAAGTCCCAACCACTAGTGTTTTTAAGATAAAACTCAGAAAAAAAATGATGATGCTTGGTGTTTCTCCATCCATCCCTTTGGAGGTTCTAATCTGATGGGCTGTATACTAAGAACTCTAATTACATTCAAGCTTAGAGATCTACAGAGTCCATCATAGCCAGAACTATAAGTGTAGGAAAGTCTACTTTTTTTCAGGCTACTGGAACAAAAATAACCACCTCAGATCTCGTGCTCCTACAATTTAAAAATATATTATGTACTGAATGAAATATAGTAATTTCTATCAGTGAACGTGGGTGGGTCATATCATTTCTCCAGTTCATTGATCTATTTTTCTTCCCACAGACAACACATTTTTCTCTTGGGGGTCATATGGAATTGCAGGCCTTATATTTCTAAAAATTGCAGTCTACAATATCAGTATATTTATTATTCAGACAATCCAAACTAGTTCCCCTAAACTGGAGATATGGAAGATGTTTTGTGAAATTCGTTTACGTTAAGTTTAGATCTGACATTCCAGTGACAGCTTCCTTTACCTTTTGATGAATGTGAAGAAGCCATGGATCCCTTCCACCTTTGCTCAAAATGAAGGAACCTGCAGCAGACACAGCAGCTTCAAGGCATGTTATCTCTTGTAGCAGTCATAGGCAGTATCACAGGAAAAGAAATGATAAGAGAAAAAACGGTGCATGCAAAGAACAAGCTGATTTCCTTTCTGGCTGAGATAATGTGTAGGTGAGAAGGGTATGTAGGGAGGTAGGGAAGCTGCATAGGTCAGGCTGTTAGGCAGGTAGCTCATGAATGAATGGTGAACTCACTGTACTCTCACTTCCTTAACTCGGGTGCAGTGTTTGCTCATTACTGGGGTCCAGTCACAGGGCTAGGTCCCGGAGAGCAGTGTGCAGTGGCAACATTTAAATATGCTTTTCAGCTTGAATTTTTTTTTCTTGACGACTATGTTGTAATGTAAGGATTTTATGAATTTATAGGAGACCTATGCTACTTCAGGGGACTTCAGACTCCCCTCAGCAGCCTCCATACCATCTTTTGTATCCTCTATGACAGTGTTCCTCTCCATCCTCCTGATTGCGCCTGTGGCTATTCGTGTGGCAATGAGATGACAACTTTCTACCGAACTATACTCGAGTCTCTCCAAGGTTTTTATGACTCTTCTGCTAGCTTTACATTTATCCACATGCTTCTTAATTTTCTCTTCAGTGAGAAGAAGGGAAAGGAGTTCAGAATTTAACTTTCATGTGTTGTCTGAGTTCAACAGAGCAGCTTTCAAAGAGCTAGTTGTGAGTGCAAAGATATGAATAATCGAAATTCAATTTCTCATGCTCTGAGCTGGCCACCCACAATGAGAATCTCAATTTGGGTATGTCAAGTTTAAAATATTCAAACTGCGAGGATTCAACTGTAGCATTTTATACAATTGTTTCTGTGATGTTTGCAGATGATGCACACTTATGCTCCTTCCCCAGATTGCCTCTCTAGTTACCCATCTTTAAGCTCTAATTAATAATAATAGCTACGATTTATCAAGTGCTTATTATGTTAAGGGTGCTATTCTACATACTTTACATGTGTTAACTCAGTCCTCAGAGGAAGGTCCTCTTGCCATTCCCATTCTACTTTTTATGGCATGCAGTATACAGAGAGATTTAGTAAATTGCTCAAGGTCACACAGCTAGCAAGTGGCAGATCTGAGAGCTGCATCCAAGTAGGGTGGCTCTAGAGAACCCAAGTCTCTCTCTCTCTCTCTCTCTCTCTCTCTCTCTCTCTCTCATTGTGTGTGTGTGTGTGTGTGTGTGTATTTATTTGAAAAGCAGTACCTTAGAAACCTAACACCATCCATCAAATTTCAATGAGAACAATTTCAGCATCAACTAATGAACAGTAGCTAAGCTGACAAGAAATCAATCAAAAGATCTTTAAAGGGAGCAGCACCAGCTGATATTCTGGCAAGTCTCTGGGCATTCAGGACCCGGCTACAAAGGAAATAGCATCAAACCTGCAGGTGCTCTGGACCTAAGCCCTCAAATCGTGACCTGCCTCGCTCTTGGTGGCCCAAGGTCCGCCTGGCACTTCAGAGCCCCAGGAGCCAAAGCATCATTCAGGAAAGGCTGGACCTTGGCCTCACAGCTGCTTTCTGCCCGTTGTGGTCATTTTCTTTCTGGAGCTCCTGAAGTGCTCTCTCAGTGGACACGGTGGCCATCCAGCCTTCTTGGGCCTTGTCCTTTTTTTTTTTTCTTTTTTTTTTAATTTTTATTGCATTATAGGTTTTGGGGTACATATGCAGAACGTGCAAGGTAGTTGCATAGGTACACACATGGCAGTGTGTTTTGCTGCCTTCCTCCCCTTCACCCACACTTGGCATTTATCCCCAGGCTATCCCTCCCCAATCCCCCCCAATGTCCCTCCCCCATTCTCCCCAATAGACCCCAGTGTGTAGTAGACCCCCTCCCTGTGTCCATGTGTTCTCATTTTTCTCACCCGCCTATGAGTGAGAATATGCGGTATTTCTTTTTCTGTTCTTGTGTCAGTTTGCTGAGAATGATGTTCTCCAAATTCATCCATGTCCTTACAAAGGACACAAACTCATCATTTTTGATTGCTGCATAATATTCCATGGTGTATATGTGCCATATTTTTCCAGTCCAGTCTATCATCGATGGGCATTTGGGTTGGTTCCAGGTCTTTGCTATTGTAAACAGTGCTGCAATGAACATTCGTGTGCATGTGTCCTTATAGTAGAACGATTTATAGTCCTTTGGATATATACCCAGTAATGGGATTGCTGGGTCAAATGGAATTTCTATTTCTAGGTCCTTGAGGAATAATCGCCACACTGTTTTCCACAATGGTTGAACTAATTTACACTCCCACCAACAGTGTAAGAGTGTTCCTCTTTCTCCACATCCTCTGCAGCATCTGCTGTCTCCAGACTTTTTAATGATCGCCATTCTAACTGGCGTGAGATGGTATCTCAATGTGGTTTTGATTTGCATCTCTCTAATGACTAGTGATGATGAGCATTTTTTCATGTGTTTGTTGGCCTCATGTATGTCTTCTTTTGTAAAGTGTCTGTTCATATCCTTTGCCCATTTTTGAATGGGCTTGTTTGTTTTTTTCCTGTAAATCTGTTTGAGTTCTTTGTAAATTCTGGATATCAGCCCTTTGTCAGATGCGTAAACTGCAAAGATTTTTTTCCCATTCTGATGGTTGCCAATTCACTCTAGTGACTGTTTCTTTTGCCGTGCAGAAGCTGTGGAGTTTGATTAGGTCCCATTTGTCTATTTTAGCTTTTGTTGCCAATGCTTTTGGTGTTTTGTTCATGAAGTCCTTGCCTACTCCTATGTCCTGAATGATTTTGCCTAGATTTTCTTCTAGGGTTTTTATGGTGTCAGGTCTTATGTTTAAGTCTTTAATCCATCTGGAGTTAATTTTAGTGTAAGGTGTCAGGAAGGGGTCCAGTTTCTGCTTTCTGCACATGGCTAGCCAGTTTTCCCAACACCATTTATTAAACAGGGAATCCTTTCCCCATTGCTTGTTTTTGTCTGGTTTATCAAAGATTATATGGTTGTAGATATGTTGTGTTGCCTCCGATGCCTCTGTTCTGTTCCATTGGTCTATATCTCTGTTTTGGTACCAGTACCATGCTGTTTTGATTACTGTAGCCTTGTAGTATAATTTGAAGTCTGGTAGTATAATGCCTCCCACTGTGTTCTTTTGCTTAGAATTGACTTGGCTATGCGGGCTCTCTTATGGTTCCATATGAAGTTCATGGTGGTTTTTCCAGTTCTGTGAAGAAATTCAATGGTACTTTGATGGGGATAGCATTGATTGTGTAAATTACTTTGGGCAGTATAGCCATTTTCATATTGATTCTTCCTAACCACGAACACAGAATGTTTCTCCATCTGTTTGTGTCCTCTCTTATTTCGTTGAGCAGTGGTTTGTACTTTTCCTTAAAGAGGTCCCTTACGTTCTTGTGAGTTGTATTCCTAGGTATTTTATTTTCTTTGTAGCAATTGTGAATGGCAGTTCATTCTTGATTTGGTTCTCTTTAAGTCTGTTATTGGTGTATAGGAATGCTTGTGATTTTTGCACATTGATTTTATATCCTGAGACTTTGCTGAAGTTGCTTATCAGTTTCAGGAGTTTTTGGGCTGAGGTGATGGGGTCTTCTAGGTATACTATCATGTCGTCTGCAAATAGAGACAATTTGGCTTCCACCTTTCCTATTTGAATACCCTTTATTTATTTTTCTTGCCTGATTGCTCTGGCTAGAACTTCCAGTACTATGTTGAATAGGAGTGGTGAGAGAGGGCATCCTTGTCTAGTGCCGGATTTCAAAGGGAATGCTTCCAGTTTTCTCCCGTTAAGTATGATATTGGCTGTTGGTTTGTCATAAATAGCTTTTATTATTTTGAGATATGTTCCATCAATACCGAGTTTATTGAGGGATTTTAGCATAAAGGGCTGTTGAATTTTGTCAAATGCCTTCTCTGCATCAATTGAGATAATCATGTGGTTTTTGTTTTTGCTTCTGTTTATGTGGTGAATTACATTTATAGACTTGCTTATGTTGAACCAGCCTTGCATCCCTGGGATGAATCCTACTTGATCATGATGGATAAGTTTTTTAATGTGCTGTTGCAATCGGTTTGCCAGTATTTTATTGAAGATTTTTGCATCAATGTTCATCATGGATATTGGCCTGAAGTTTTCTTTTCTTGTTGAGTCTCTGCCGGGTTTTGGTATCAGGATGATGTTGGTCTCATAAAATGATTTGGGAAGGGTTCCCTCTTTTTGAATTATTTGGAATATGAAAAAGGAGCTCCCTCTGAAATTTGGAAGTGTCTTTTTTCAATTCCTGGGCTAGGTCTTGGGATGCCATCTTGCAGCAGTCACGGGTCTGACACACGCAGTTCGAGTTTTCTGTACCTTTCGAAGTGGCCCATTACCTGTTCTCAGGGCAGTGCAGACAGAGCTAAAGCATTGTCCGGGCAGACCGGAAGACCGGAAGCGTCACCAGGGCATCGCAGCTCCCTCTCCAGCTGTGTCCTTGCGCCTTACAGAGAGGCCTGCATGCCAATTAGACTTTGGACTTCTGCTGTGAGTTCTTTAATCCTTTGGGTTTCTTCCCACAATTGCATGTCTGCTTTTCCATTCTTCCCCTCAGGACACTGTAAGGCCTCAGCTTCTTTCTTGCCCTCGCCATCTTGTCGCAGCTTCCAACAGAAGCACCATGAGCTTTTAGGTTTCCCTTTGCCAGGCTCTCACTACTGAGCGGCAGCAGCCTTTCTAGCCCTGCCTGGAACAGAGCACAGGGAGGGGCAGCCGGCCCAAGTTCTTTTCTTTTCTTTTCTTTTTTTTTTTTTTTAGACGTTGTTTCTCTCTTGTTGCCGAGGCTGGAGTGCAATGGCACGATCTTTTTTTGTGTGTGGGGGGATGGAGTTTCCCTCCTTACCCAGGCTGGAGTGCAATGGCGCGATCTCGGCTCACTGCAACCTCTGCCTCCTGGGTTCAGGCAATTCTCCTGCCTCAGCCTCCTGAGTAGCTGGGATTACAGGCTGTGCCACCATGCCCAGCTAATTTTTTGTATTTTTAGTAGAGACGGGGTTTCACCATGTTTACTAGGATGGTCTCAATCTCTTGACCTTGTGATCCACCCGCCTCGGCCTCCCAAAGAATGGCACGATCTTGAAGAGTTCAAGTTCTTAAATATTAAGCTCCTTTGTCAATCCCTGGGCTCATTATATATCAGAAATCTTCATTCCTCTGTTATTATTTTATTAAGGAGAAGACGTTTTCATGGTGTTGCTGAATAAGAAAATCTTTGGCTAAGCAAAAACCTTATCACTGTGCACGTGCATATAAAGTACCATGAAGACATTATTGAGTGTCCAAATGCCAAGCAGTCTACAGTGGGTTATAAATATCCTGTTTCTTACTCATACTTTTGTTGTATCAGCCAAAGATTGGGGCAGCAGAATAGAACAAATAACTACAGAGAAAAAAAAAAAAAAAAAAGGCAGGGATCCTTAAGTTTCTTAATGAATGTGGGTGAAATAAGATGTGTAAAGATATCTAAGATGGAGAAATGCTATGCGTGGACTTGTATTGCCTGAACCCTTCCAGGGCAACAGACTCCCTTTTGCCTTATCATATAAATTATGTAATTCTGCCACCACCACTACGATTACATTACAAAATTTAGGTTCTTTCCCATTGATGTTCTCATGACATTAGCACATGTGCCCCAATCTGTGGAGTAACTATCATGTATATTACATGCATGTAGTATGATATCTACAAAACCAAATTTGCGAAGAGCAACTTATACTCCATTTACCTTGATTCTTTACTAGAGAATTTTCAGATGCCAAGTCAAGCATGGCTGGACATCAAAGATTGTAAACCTTTGGGGGACTCATTTTAACATGAAAGAGTGGAAGCCATTCATATTATTTTAGCATTCCAGAACACTCAACTGACTGAAAGATTTTTTTATTGTTGTTCTTTGAAAGGAAAGATGAATGGGCATATATCATTTGAGGGAGAATTCTCCAGAAACTATAATCTACAACCACTGCATTTATCTGAAACTCTGTCTTTTATTTTAAAGGTCGTGGCTGTATAATTCTGATTTTAGCAAGCAGAAATATTTTTTAAAAATGTAGCCTAATTTTATTGTTCATCTTTAAATATTCATTTCATATTTGATGGGCTAAAAATTTGAAATTCAAATTACTTTCTTTTCCTTTATTCTTAGCAAAATCATCTAAGAATAAGAGTTGCAGTTCATTTTTAATAAAATACAAATAAAATAAACTTCATAATTCAACAAGAACTAAATAAAATTATTTGAAAGCCAGTACTTACTGCCAAGTAAACTGTAAATACCAGTTATATTACTCAGATTCTTTATAACTTATTTTAGGAAAATTATTCATCTGTTGAGTCATTGAATCACAGAGCTAAAAGGGACATTAAAGTTCACCTCTTAAAAATTACCATATTACCAATGAATTCTGGAGAGTTTCCTCAGCAGCACAAGGTCACTTTCTAATAAGTTGCAAAGTTAGGAATCAAATTAAGTTCTACTGTTTCTAAGCCCTTTGCACTTTCTACAAAATACTTGAACAAGCCATAGTAAATACTGAATGAATCTTTCTAGTATTATATGTTCAAGATCTAACCAGAGCACCTTGTCTTAAGCCCACTAACTATGGTTGCAGGGGACACTAGGTCTCTTGTGTGATTGTTGATTTTTGATAAGACACAGTGTTCCCACAAATCTCCCTCTGAAGTATAATTTTCTCAGCTAATCCATGCGTCCGATAAATATTAAGCATATTTGTTACAAAGCCTCTTAAAATATGCATCTATTTATTGGAGATAATGATTAGACAGGAAACATGATGTATCCCATCTATTCCCTTCCCTATTTCTTGGCTTCTGTACCAGCTTCCTAAAACTGCTGTAACAAAGTACACAAACTATGTGGCTTAAAAACCATATAAATTTATTCTCTTACAGTTCTGGAGCTTGGAATTCTGAAATCAGGGTGTTGATGGCCATGCTTTTTCTCTCTGAAGACTGAGAGAGAATCTGTTCCATGCCTCTTTCCTGCCTTCATGTGGTTGCTGGCAATACTTGACATTACCTGGCTGGTAGCTGCATCAGTTTCTTCCTCTGTCTTTAAACAGTTTTCTTCCCTCTGTTTGTATGCACATCTGACTGTCTCCAAATATTCCTCTCCTTATAAAAATAATCAGTCATTGGATTTAGAGCCCATTTTAATCAAGTATAACTTCATTTTTAACACAATTACATTTGTAAAATCCATATTTCCAAAAAGATTACATTCAGGGGGACCAGGGGTTAGGACTTCAACATATATTTATAAAGGACACAATTCAACACGCTGAAGGTTCCAGATAAATTATTTTTAATAAAGGGCACATTTCTGCAGGAAGCAATTAATGCACTCTTGGATGACTGTTTTCTGAGCAAATCAAATGTTTGGAAACTCTGAGGAAAAAAATAGAAATAGTTGGATCTAATACTAAACTCTATTACTTGGCTTGGTATGGGGATTTGGTAAGTTAGAAATAATATTCTGTCTCCAATGTCTTAGGCAATGCACAGCCAATGCAAAGATCAAGCAATAGTCCCCAGTGAGGTGGTCCTTTTATCACCACTTCTTACAATTCATATTTGAATCTTTTTTTTTAAATGTTTGATTACATAAAATGGAATTTTATATTATCCATGGCCTTTTCTCATATCTGTTTATCTGACAAGACTCTGAAACCTTCCTGCTACATACAATTTCTGGTTAGTGACAGGGAGTATTCATTTTCACACTGTGATAAAGAAATACCCAAGACTGGGTAATTTATAAAGGAAAGAGGTTAATTGACTCGTGGTTTCACATGGCTGGGAAGGCCTCAGGAAACTTAAATTCATGGCAGAAGGGGAAGAAGGCACAACTTACATGGCAGAGAGAATGTGTAGGAGGAAGTGTCAAACATTAAAAAAAAAAAAAAAATCAGATCTCATGAGAACTCACTATCACCAGAACAGATCTAATCACCTCCCACCAGGTCTCACCCTCAACATATGGGGGTTTCTGGGATTACAATTCAGGATGAAATTTGTGCGGGGATACAGAGTGAAACCATATCACAGTTCAAATGTCTGACATCAATCAGTGCATGCTCACATTCTAGAAAATATAATAATTCCATGCAAGCACAGGTAACCACTCAGGGTATATACATAGGATGAGGTTGGGATACACCTGGAGGGAGATGCTCAATCTGTCCCTTATGCCTGGTATGAAAGTCTGCATATATTTTCATTTTAATGAGTGTTTTTCAGTCTTATATGTGGGATCCGACAGTCTAAGCACAGTAAAAACAAACAAAACTGAATATACTGAAAATGTAAACACCTAAACATCTATTTCAATTCCAATACCACTCTAATGGATTATGTTTTCAACTAAGAGCATCTTTGTAGCCTTTATGGTATTCCTTTCTCCTATGCAGAATTCCATTGCTAACAAATTGAAGAGCAGATTTCATAATAAAAACTTAACATCTAAAACAAACTTACTTTTGAAACTTATTTGTCACTATTCTTTCTCATTTATCTCCTATCTTTTAGCCAGGCCAGCTCTTCATTGTCCTTTCAACAGGTCCCAACTTGTCAGCCTACTAGATTCTGCTTATACCTTCATATACTCTCTCCACAATGTCAAATCGTCAAATATCCTTCATCTCCATATTTCCAAATCTTATCTGTGGTTCAGAGCCAAGTCAAATTGTAAACTCTTAATATTTGTGAACCCCTAGTTACGTCCTTAACACACAAATATACTTATGCACATGCTTACACGTACACATTTTAAGCTTGTATCTAATCTGTCTCACAAATGTGTATATATATATTTTTTAACTCAAATATACATATGCATGTATCATACTCTCTGTCCCTCTCACACACAAATAGGTGTTTAACTCACACACTTTAGAAATACCCCATTTAGATTATTTAGCATTTTCTGGTGGTCAATTATTTATATACATGTGTAGGTTGGACTGTAAATTATTTAAGTAAAGAAGTTGAACCTGATTCATTTTTATAAGCTTTATAGCAGTTAGGATGATGTCTTGCAGGTTAGAGAAGTTTAAAAAGTATTTACAGGTAAATAAATGCAGGAATTCTTAAGCCAAACTAGTTATACATGAATGTATTTTTGTGCTTAAATTTCATTAAACATCAAGAAGCTTAACCACTTTTTCACATGCTACTACATCTGCTCATGGTGTTGCTCAATGTGTTGGCCTTACATATCATGCACAGAGAAGTTTCAAATTTAGAAACTTGCTACTTAGTAAAAACAAATATGTTTAGTAATAATTATGCTTTGCCTTCTCACAATGGGTTATGCTCAAACTATGTATAAAGAACTAAATTATGATTACTTTATGACTTTAAATTATAGAGAAAAGAAAACCATTGACAGTAATTAGTATATAGAGCTGACAAGCGGAATTTATTTAAACAATAAAAAACTGAAATAATACCAACTAATGACTAATATGTTAATATTTGAAATTCTAAAACTGAATTATGACTAGTTAGAAAAGGGTGCACTGAAAGTTAGTCATTTTGAAATATAATGGGGAAGATTCCTATTTCTGGTTATTTAAGCTTGAGTTTAAAGCTGACCAAAATTCATTTCTTTTTAACTGTCTGATGATGACTACAGGAAAAAATGAAAGAACATGAAAATAGAAGTAGAATAGGTTATATTACAAATTTTCTTATAAACTTTTTATCGTAATATATCTTTTGGATCTTAAAAGGTATAGGCTTGGGTTATAAAGAATTACCAGAAAATCGAAACTACCCATTAATCTTCCAGATTTGGAGTATAACAGAGCCACCTAGTACAACTTTTATGGGCTCTTCAAATCCCTGACAGGCCCAGATTTATGATCTTCCCATATGTAAAGTCCTGTTTCTCAGGCCTTACCACAAAGAATTGAGATCAAAATGGTGCCTTGTATAGTTGATCTTACTTTTTAAATCTATTTATTTTTAGTTTTCCTTTTCTCTTAACTTGGTTTGGCCACTTAGGCTGAAAGACTCTTTGTTCAGGAGTCATTAATTAATACCTTTTGGAAGTATTATTGTTCATTTAAAGTAGCAACAGAATTAAGATGGCTTATGTCCCTTTCTTCTCTGTTGTAATTCTCTACTTTCTAATTTGTTCATTCTTCACTGTTCTACAACAGTCACCAGCCACCATCACCACACATGTACACAAACATACTTTACCAGTTTAAACAGAAGTTTTGTCCAATTTGCTACACATGCTTGCCACTAAACACAACATTGTGTATAACATTGCACAAGTAAGTAAACTTATAATTCCAGACAAGGTGATTTAGTGCTTCATTTCTTACCTTATTACATATGGCACATCTTTGTCTTTGAAGGCTATGTGAACAATAGATTGCAGATATTGTTATAAAATAGTTTACTTCCATAGTATCAGTGATAAGCAATTTATGTGAATTTTATTTTATTTTTCCCTTCCGTCTTCTCCTTTATTTTCCTCCTTTTTATCTTCTGAAAATCACTCCTTTTCCTCCTCTACAAATATATTCTTTCTTTCCATTCATTCCACTGATCTTGTTTCAAAAAATATTTTAGACAAACTCATTGACTGTCTAAATTCCAACAACAGATACATCCCAAAGCTCAAGGAGATTCCTTAGGGAGTCCTAAGACCCCCAAACCAGATCTTAGCTCTAACTGATGATTTGGCCAAAGGTTTTGCAATGATAAATTTTTGACTAGTTGAATGGACTCAAACACTGGGAATAATTGCTAAAAAATACTCATTTTCATAAGAATTTCAAAGACACAAATATGCAAAAACAATGAATCACAACATAACTAATTATTCCTTAGATAGAAATATGCCCCCTGTAATCAATTCACCTTAGGAAAATCCACATAAACCTACAATATGTGTCTTAAAACGCAATAGGACTGCTAAATTTGATTGGAATTCATGTGTTTCTGACCACCAAATTTTAACAGCATTCTCTCTTTGACAAAATTATGTCCCACTCTCAGCAGAATCAAAAATAATGGAATTGCTTATTTAAAATAATGAGATGCCTTTGTAATAAATCCTTATCTATAGCCTCTGCCTGTGAAATATTTGTTTTCCCAATGGGAAAAAAATAATTAGATTATATGGAGCTCCTTACATTGGGATGTAAAAGGTAACCACAGAACCATATTTAATTATATAAACTGAATACTTTAAGAACAATTTTACCAAAAAGCAGATTGACTAAGAGAAGAAGTTAAATTTGAGAATAAAATGGACCCAGGGTTGAAAAATACATAGAAAATAAATAAGAAAACACCTATCGCTATTTACTTCCACAGACAGCATAACTCTTTTCCCTAAAGAATTTATCCTGCCAGTAAAAAGAGCACTAGTCAAGGAAGGGTTAATCTCATTTCCTAACCCATCTGATACTTGCGCTCTTTAAACTTCTAAATGCACTTTTCTTGCCTTAACTGTCTCTTTCATACTCTTAAAATGGAACACATGAGTTTTTGCTGAAGCCAAAAAGAAATTTAGCAAGCAATTTCTTTAAATACCACGCATTTTTGCAAGGGTTAGTGTAGTATCATAGTAGGTAACTAACTTTCCTATTCTTTCCAACCATACTGGTTGCCTGAATTTCTCCACATCTTGTTTGTTTGAACCCTCCAATTTCAAGTCAATAATAGAAAGTAACTGCACTTTTTAAAGAATACCAATTATAATCGAAACTAACATTTAAGTGCTTATTACGCTTCAAGGCATTATGCTGTGTCATTGTCATCCATTGTCTTATTTGGTCTTACTAAAACCTTAGGAGGTAGTTATAATTGTTCGCATTTTGTGTATGAGGCACCAAACGTACAGGAATATTAACTGACTTATCTAGGTCTAATGCTAAATCAGAGAATAGAGCATGGAGAGAATGGGGAAATTGGAAAAAAAGAAGGAACCAAAATTAACATTAGTTTTAGAACTCCACACCCATTTTGGGAAACAGAACTCATACCAGTATCTCCTCCCTTTTAACTTATGATGTTATAACTCAAGTACTTATTGAAGGACTTATCCAATCCCCCCAGTCCAGTTGTGCCTTCCGTATTTAACTACATCCAACTTTGGTGTTACTGGCCAGGTAGATGACAGAGTGGACCTCAAACACCCCTCAACTGGAAGGGACAGCCATAACCCAGTTCCTGATAATGCTGGAATAAAGGCCTAATACTGCCAGATCTTCCAAAAATTTCAAAAGAAACCAAAAAATTCATAATCTTATGTGAAAATACGGATTTAAAATAATAGTTGCATTTTTAAAGTATATTTGCAGATCAAACATAGCCCAGAGTGCTCTAGTTTTCATCCTCTGTTTTAAATTCTGCTAGAACACTTAGGGATTGCTGAATTTGTTTACTATCCTATCTACAGTTTGAACTCCTGGCTTTCAAGGGAAAGCTTCCTCCAGGTTTTCCCCACCCTATAAAATTTCACTCTGCTTTTTTCTTCTTTCTCCCACTTTCAGTCATTATAAATTGTTTGCAACAGCCAATAGGTTTTCCTTCTTTCCAGTACGTAGCATAAAGTATTTCCAAGACAAAGGAAGTCAAATGTCATCTAATGGGGAGTCACTTCTCAGATTGCTTACCTGTCATCTGATTAGACTGCTTACTTGCCTTGGAACTTAAGTAGAAGCAGAAACAGAGAATCTCTTTTTAAGTGCAGTTTACTTGTATGTACAGAAGTGCTAGGTCTTTGAAGAGCAGTGGGAAAGTAGGGGTAAAATTGGCCAAACTTGATTATTTTTACTTTTTACTAATTTTCTAATACTATTTGAGAGACAGAGAAAAAACACTATTCCACAGTAACACTGAACACTAATCAGAATAGGTACTGTGTTAACACTGATAACATCAACAAGACTCTTGGAAATAACCCTGGGGGACTATGGATTACCCCCAAGAGGTTGGGCATCTTTCTAGATGCCTATGTAGAAAAGTGAGAAGAAAAAGTGATAGCACGGAGGGGCTGGTATACAAGGATTCCTGAAGAGAATTTTCTTTAGCATATTCAGTATTTTATTTAATCCCAGGGGTCTGTTTTAGCTTAAAGACTTTTGCTGTCACCCTATACACAAATGAATAGCTCTCTACCAGCCAGCCACTGGAGAATTCCTCTAGCTTCAGGCCCCACCATGCTGTATTTTGATTCAAGGTTCAGGTAGGAGCAAAGAAAGGCTCTGTCTTATTGAAGGACACTGAGAACTTACCTGCAGAAGTCCCCTTTGGAGGGCACAACAAATGCATGGATCAAATGTTAAACAAAATGACTTTTAGGAGGGCCTGGGAACTTGTTTTCTTTTTCTGTGTTCCACCTCCCGACCCCAAGCTAATGCATAGTGTATTCATTTATTAGGGTTTGCTATAACAAATTACCACAAACTGGCTGAGTTTTAGAAAAACAGAAATTTATTCTGTCAGAATCCTGGAGGATACAAGTCCAAAATTAAGATATTTACAGGGTCATCCTCATCCAAAGGCTCCAGGGAAATTCCATCCCTTGCCTCTTTCAGGACTGGAGGCTTCCAGGGCTACACCTGCATCTCTCTGATCTCTGCCTCCAGCATCATATGGCCTTCTCTGTGTGTCTTCTCTTTTGTGTCTTATCAGGACAGTTAGCCTCGGAATTAAGAATCCACCTGCATAATCTAGGATGATCTCGTCTCAAGCTCTTTAATTCCATCTGCAAAGACCCTTTTTCCAAATAAGGCCATATTCACAGGTTTCAAGATGTGAACATACCTTTTTGAGGGTCACCAGTCACCATTCAAACTATTACACACACACACACACACACACACACACATTATTTCAATGAGAGAGAAAAGAGGGAAGACAAGACACCCATGGGCGGTAGCCTGGTGTCTGGGTGGGTGGAGTAAAGGCTCTCTAACTACACTCTCCTGCTCCTTTTTAGGTGAGTTGTCTGGACACAATGAGCTTGTGCTGAGTCTGGGGACTCCACAATCCTCCCTCCCTAACCTGAACACAAGCTCTAAAATCAGTGAGAAAGTAAGTCTTAAAATCCCTAAAGAGTTAAATTTCTTTCAAATGCTTACTTTAGAGAAATGGATCAAGAAAGAGCATACTTGGGGAAAAAGTATCTGGCATTTATAGAGCATAAAATTCAACAAGCACCATCAGTTAGACATCCACTGTAACACACCTTCAGATAGGTATTTTGCAAATAAAAGTCAACCTGACTAAGAAAGCTGAAATATGTGCAGGGTGTGTGGTTAAATGATTAAATGAATTCGTAGCACCTACTGCTTAGACAATCTCTGCTCATCAACATGACCTCCAAACACATTCTAGAGGACTAATTTAATGCCAGTTACTGGGAATGAAGCAAAATCCTAATTTTCTTCAGTGGAAATTTACTTCTCAACGAACACAGCTAAGTAGATGGAGAAAGCCCACAGGCTTTGATAATATTTCTCTGGGATTCTGTTAGGATGCGCCTCCAGAAGCTGCATTTACCTTTTTGCCCATGTGCCTGCCTCCTTAATTAGGTAGAAATTATATATTTAGTCTGGGCCAGTCTTGTCAAAACTGGATGTTTTCTCCAAAAAATCACTTAAGTTCTAAATCAATGGTTAAGAATTAACTTCCTTCACAGGGGAACCCACCCCCCAGAACTTTCCCTTCTTTCTTATGTTTGAAATTCTAAAGGACTACTGGATGTGGACTCTCCAGCCCCATTTCACTCACCTGCCTTTGTCATCCCTTGCATGCACTGACCCTTTTTCTTCATGGATGTCCAAACTCTTTGCTAATCAAAGTGGGGTTCATAGATAGGAATCATCTGGGAGCTTGTTAGACCAGCAGCATCTCAGATATATTCCAGATTTACTATCCTCGTCTCACCTGCAAGCATATTAAAATGTGAGATGCATGCCCTAACTCATGCTGCCTCCGGAGGTTTTGACAGTTGCTCTGGCCTAGGCTCCCAGCAAGCCTGCTCTTTTGTTCATGACTCTGCTCACTCATCTGCTATTTATATGAACAGTGATTTCCAACCCTAGCTGCACATTAAAATATCCTAACAGTTGGGGTTGTTGAATACTTTTTCTTTTCATAAGAAATGTGGCATCCTCAGAGATCTTGATTTAATTTGTGTAGAGGGGAGCCCAGGCACAGTCTTTTTCTAAAAAAATTAAAATAAAAACTTAACCTCTTCTAGGAGATTTTAACATGCAACCAGTTTTTAAAACACTGTCACGGAGTAGTGGTTTTCAAAGTATGATTTTAGCACCAGCAGCCTGAACATCACTGGAGCTTATAAGAAATGCAAATTATTGGGCTCCATCTGAGATGTATTCAGGCTTGTAGGAGGGTACAACAATCTGTGTTTTAGCAAGCTCTCCAGGTCATTTTGATGAGGGCAAAGCTTAAGAAACACTGCCATTGAGTATTTCTTGCCACTCACTCAAAAATTCTATGAAACGTAGAAAAATGAAGAAGTCTGGTGCTTACCCTGGAGTAATGAAAACTTACTTGGAAGAAATACCTTGAACATATGGACAGATCCAGACATAACCCATACCTTCAGGTCCCTGTAATTTTAGTCAAAACGTGACTAAGTACAAGCCAAGTGCATGTGAGTTCATAGGGAAAAAACCTATTACTCCTGAGTGGGAGGATTGCTGTACAAGCAGGTAATGTATGCAATTGGCACAACCATAAATAATACAAGAAAGGAGGGCATTTAAGTGAGTAGCCTGGCTTATTAGAAGGCAGACCAAAACAATAAATAGATGGTAGTCAAACTATGAAGGAGTTTGAATGTCACTCTAAACTATGTATTTCTAAGAAAATACTACCAGAAAAATATGAGTTATAGTTAGCTAGACAAAGGGTAAAAAGAAGGTGAGGAACTTTTTAGGCAGTAAATAGAATATGTACCAAGGCCCTGAGATAGGAACAAACATGGTATCTTCAATGGGATCCTTAATCAGAGTTTGTTATAGCAGTTATATAGGATACGGGGACTGAGGACTCATCTGCTAGGATGACGAGAAGGTGATTTTATAGGAAGAAGACTGATAGGACTTGTGACCTTGAAATTCCAATTCAATTCTAAGAGACTCCTTGCCTGATTATACTTACTTAATAGAATTCTCCCATCTATTAAGGTCTCCTAGATTCCTTACCTTTCTAATTCCTTTTCTCTCTTGTAAACTAATGGGATGTTCTGAATAACTGAAAAGTTAATGTAGGGAAATTTTACAGCACAACCTTGAAGGCAGCCACAGTAATGTAGTATTGAAAAGCACACTTAATGATGGGTATGTGGAGTTCATAAATAACAGTGGTTCATTTGTAACCACCTCATGTAGTGTAAATGTATCACTTCCTGGAGTACTACCATTTAAAATTATCTCCTGGACTCATTCTTGGTACCATAAAAAGAAAATAACATTAGGGATATTGCTGGGTTTTGATGCTTCATGGGCATTCCTGCCCTTCAAGGTAACAGGATCCCCATTCTCTAATTTTTCTGTACTCTATAGTTCTGACACCACATTCTATCTCCCCATACCATCTTTCTGGATCTCAGATCATGTCCTTACACACAGTGCTCCAAGGTTAGAGCATAAGGCTCAGGTCTGACCAATCAAAACATCATATTTCCCAAACTTCAATACAGAGACTGATTTGTTCCATATGGCCCAAAACACCAGATGATGGAACTTGATCAAAATCTCCTAAATTTGTTTCTAAAAAATGAAGTGTATAACATGGTCAAGAACATTTTGAAAAAGTAGTGCAATGAGGCAAAACTTGTTCTACTAGTTATCATAACACCCTATAAATTAGCAGTAATTTAAATGGTGTGATACTGGTTAAAATATTGTCAAATAAACCAAGTGGAAAACACAGAGAGTCCAGAAACAGATTCAGACATATGGAACTTATATTTATAAGGATATCATTTTAAAGATCAGTGATGAAAACAAAACTACTAAATAAAAATAGAAGATATGATAAATAACATTGAAAAAGTTGGTTATTTGGGAAAATAAAAGTTTGATCCCTACTAAATACTAGTTCAAAACTAAATTCTAGATAGTTTAAAATACTGACTGTAAAATCCTATGAAATAGTGATTTTTATCACTTCATATTTTAATTATATGCTGAGCTTTTAAAAAATCTAAGGATCCATTACATACAACTAAGTGGGAATCTGAGGTGGTGAAACCCAAGTAACAGTAATTTTAAGATTTTTCTGGTGTTTCTAATGTGCATCAGAGTTTTGGAACTGTTTCTGGTTAATAGAAAACCTTTCTCCTTTCTAACAGGCAAAGCAAAGAATATGTTAATAGCAAGGTGACACAGTTTTTATTTTAAAAAGTTAAATGTTCAGGAGACGTGCAAGTTTTCCTGTACTGGAAAATAGAGAGAAATTTTGCCATTTTAAAACTTTGTAAATTACCAGCACATTCTGTAAACTTGTTAAAGTAAAAGTGGCTTTATATCACTAATGCCTATGTTGGCTGTGCTTTTCCACCTTTAAAGCTCATCAGAGGGATCACACTTGCCTGTCTGTAGAGAAATCAGAGAAAGGATTGGAGAAAATGTGGCACATTTTTTCACATTTTCCTCTGTGATAACCAGAGTAGTTACCTACTCTGGATAATGGCTTCACTATCATAAAAAATTAGCTCACTTCTTATTAAATATATATATATATATATATATATATATATATATATATATATATGTACCACTCTAATTACCAGTTCTCCATATCATTTAGCATTGGGTGCACCTGACTCTGGAGCCCTGATACAGATGTTTTGGACTTTAAGTATCTTGACCATTTCTTATACCTACCTATCATGCAATCCTTTCACCCCGAGTTTGGATACAACTACTGAATCCTTCCATCGTAAGTTTTAAACTGTCACAATTAAATAATTAGAATGGGCAAATATATTCAAATATGTCTGTCCTGCCCATTCTAGACACCTACAAGATTTAGGTGTCTCTAATTTCACTGTGACCACAGAGAGGGAACCACATTTAGTGGATAATCTAGTGGGAACAGGTACTGGAGATATGGGCCGAGCCACTTAAACAAGGGAGAGATGCTGAGATGAAGATCCTATGGCAGGACTTAATTATCTAGATCTAAGGCTAAGGCTCCAAAAAGAAGAAACTGGGTGTCAAGAACTGTGAAGTGTCTGAGTTTTAACCTTACTTGCTAGCCAACAAGTTAGCCTGCTAGTTTCATAGATGATCTCAGAGGACACAGACTCCTGGATTAGATACAAGGAACTTTATTAAGGAGAACACAGGAGGCAGCATGAGCTTTTTGTTTGGATCACTTCTCTTATCACTCAAGTTTCATGGTGAGGGCAAGAGTGGGAGTCATGCAGAAGTGGGCTCAGGGTGATGCAACTCACATAGTAGATTTTTGCCAAAGCCAAGAAACCCCGAAGCCAGAAAACAATCTATAAAGGGGGCCTCAAGCAAACCTGTCTAAACTTGCCCTGGAGGTAGACATCTCATAGTTATACTGCCTCTATCTTCGAAGGATGTTTATCAAACAAATATTCTTAGGAAGATCATCTAAGGACGTGCAGATACACCATAGAACACTACCCCTCAACACCAGGAACAGGAGATAGTAGATAGGACCCCCAAAATACAACAGGAATAAGACCAGAACACATAAGATTAAATATAATAAATAAAATCAACATCAAGCTGATTGATTTATTCCCAGTTTTCCAAGTCAGATGACTAATGAACTGGGTTTCCAGTAAGAGAAATTCTGTGTGAACCTAGGATGTGGTGGGAATTTCTTCTGACCCTATTATTCCAATGTTTCACACCCAACAACCAGAATCATCATAGGTATTCAAAGGTAAATTCAAAGTTAAGGCATTACCCAGGATGCCACATTTTCACTGGCTGTCCAGGAAATTAAATGGTTTTGCATCTCAAATGTTCTTAATTTTCACTATGAATTTCATTACAGGTGTACAACCCACTAAGAACATAGCCAAAGGATATCATTATTATCTAGTGCCTTATAATTCCAATTAAATTAGTCACTTCAAGAGTGTTGAAGCAGTTGGGGAAATTCCCTGACACTAAATAGCTCTGGCATTTTCAGCAGTTTTAGTTAGTTCAGCTTTGCACAGAGAACAGCTGGAGAGGGAACAGTATAAAGCTGATTACAAGTCAAGGAACCTGAGGAAAATCTAGATTAAACACATTCAATTTTTGCTCACAGCCAATGGGAAATTCCTCCTCCCCCTACACCCAAAACAGGAAAAGTGATAACAAGGGAAAATAGAAAAATGGACACCTGGAGCCATCCCATCAGCTTGCCATGAATTTTCTTCTTATTCAAAGCTGTTCTTGCTGATTTGGAAATGTGTTCAGCTTGCTTTCCTCAGGATTCTATCAAATATAAATAGGAGGCAATGACCACGGCTAATTGAAAGATGATGTTATGCCAAGCAATGCAGTGTAGCAGAAAGTGAACTGGGCTTGGAGTTCCATTGTGTGAACTGCGACTAACTGTTCATGGGACCTTAGTCAGGGCCCTCCTCTGATTTGAATTTCAGTTTTCTCCTTGATGAAATAGGCATTCACTGCTTCTACAGTGTTTAACATATCTTTTAGGAAGTGAAGCAATTCCAAAGAGAATATTTACAGACAACTTGGTGGGAGAGAGAGGAATGAGTTAAAGAGAAGGGCCAAGAAACCAGTCTTGAGGTTTCCTTTCAGCCATAAAGTAAAACTCCCTTGATGAAACAACCTTACTCATTCAAAGATGCAGACATAAAATACTGAAAGGGAACCTAGCCTGCTTCGGATCTGGGAAATAGCATACATATGCTTTACTTGGAAATGAGTAGTCTTAGTCTTGTCTCCTTCTTGTTCATTTGTCCCTTTTAAAAGGAAACTTGGGAACAGATAATATGAAGATAGTGTTATCTTGAGAACAGAGTTCATCAGATTAATTAACTTGGGAAATTCCTCTGAACTGCAGGAACTGGGAGACGGCTAAGAGAGTGGGAACAAAAGTGGCCCAAGACTCATTCATGGAGTCTGGCCTTGGGCATCTCAGAACAAAAGTAAAGCAAGTGAAATGAGCCCTTGTCATTTATATATTTCCACAGTTTTGACCTCCTGTTCTGGATCCTCATTTTAGAGGATCTAAATTTGTCTCCATTCATTTTGTCTTGTGACAAGAAGAGAGGACTGGAAACATACCCGCGATGACACGCAGGTTCTAGGCTGGCTTGAGTATCCACTGCACATGTAGCTCTGAATGGATGCTTTTCCTCCCCTCTTTAATTCCTCTTTCAGCTTTTCTAAGAAGGCCTGGAGTTCATTTGGAGTTAAGAAGATAATTTGATTTGTTTACAGATGCCATACAAGTTGGAAATATTTAGAGCCCTGGAAAGGGAAACATTTCCATGTTCAGAGTCCTTGCCTTGGCGAGCTGCAGTCTAGTGGGAAGGCTGGTGTGTAAACAGCAGGGTCACCCTAGCTTTGGCAAACAGACTGGATAGAGCCTTTAACTCCTAAAGCTATAGATTGGTGAGGATACTACACTCAGAAATGAAAGGTTAAAGTAATATGTCTAAAACATCAAAAGCAACTTCAAAATTGATCTGGAAACATGCAAAATGGCTTTTGTGGAGAGAAAACAGTCACCCGGAATATGCAGTTTACCCTGTAAGAGAAGCAGGTTATGCTGTCAGTTCTTATGCTATAAACAGTACAAGAACTGCTAATGGAGAGAAATTTCAAGACATAGATTTCCATAAAAAAGTTTTCCCCAAATCCATGCCCTACCACCTCAGTTCTTCAAATGTTTTGGCCTATGGTTTAGGCCAGTTTATTTTTCTTAGGGCCCAACTTAGGACACAAGATAGCTGGGAAAATAATGGAGGGATGGCAAACAGAAATATACCATATAGGAAACAATAAATAGTCTTGAGGTTTTAAGAGGCCTTTTAGCCCAAAGCACTTTGAAACAATTCACCTGGAAAGAATGAATCATATACTTTGGCAGATCAAAATCAGGTTAGTATACCTGTTAGATAAAGCGAGTGCCCTGGACTTATTCCCTTCATTCATCACGCTTATAATACTTGCTAAATGTCTTAATTTGGCAAGGTAAGATCTGTCTGCCATTTTTACAACTTTACCCCAACAGTTTTTTCAAAATATATAAAGGCCTTATTTTTTCTTTGTGATGACTGAATGTCACCAAGAGAAAAATAGAAGGGAAGAGAGAACTTGGTGTGTCTGTATGCCTAGTCTCAGAGAATCAGTGAAATAGCAACTGAAATGGTCAAATATTTTTTTGACCCACTTAGTCAGGAAGATCTGAAATGACAGAGGTTAGTAGTATGTCCCCTAACTTCAGAGTTGCCATAGTGGTCCCACATCAGGCAGGATATTTCACTTGAGTTGCTTATTGCATGATCGTTGCCAATAAATATTGATTGAATAACTACAGAAGACAGGCAATTTTGGGACAAGACTAGCATTCTTCAAGTTAGGTCAGCAGGCCTTTTCTGAAGGCTGAAAGTGTGAACCTGGCTTCACATTAAAACCATTGCATAGCTTTTAGGAAATAGTTATTCCAGGGTGCTGCATCCAGAAACCCTGATATGGCCAAGGCAACAAGGTCTCACTGACTTAGACCATCAGAAATGAGAGTCCCACTTTGGGTGACATAGGGAGTAAAATTATTAAGTATAATAATCAAGAGAGGAGTTTTATAATAGGGAGATATTTAGAAAGACATGTGGATATCTGGGATTTCCCACTAGTTATATATATATAAAATATACATACATGTACACACACATACATACACACTGGAAACTGTATTAGGCAGGATTACATGGTTATGTATATTGGGCAAAAAGAATCTGTGTCTGATATAGTAGAAATCAAATATACTAATCAAGTGGCTATAGAGGAACTAGCTTTGGTTCTTGTAAACCAAACTAAGGTGGTGGAAGAAAGGCAATGGGTATGGATCTTCCAAAAAAGAAAAGAAAAGAAATAAATAAACCAGAACCTGGAAGGAATTTAATCAAGAAGAAGGAAGGGTCTACCTACTATTTAGAAGTGCATTAAGTTATCCTGACTACAGCAACCCCTTCTAAACTTATAATATCATAATCTGAATAAAATCACAGATAAATGAAGGAAAAAATAACTAGGAAATGAATGATGTGCAGTCCAGTGACCCTCACCTTAAAGGAGGACTCAAGATGGAACTTTGGAAGGCTTGGCAGAAGACAAAGTATGAGCTCACATGGGCTAAACCCTGGTTCATAAATAAAAAGCTTGTCAGTATCTTGCATGCTCCAGAGAGTCTTAGGAATGGTGCTTGCTCTGTCCTTGATACTTAGATTATCAAGGTGAATAAACTAAGTGTGCATTAGTTTATTGTTCTACCAGGCAGCACTGCTTCCTGGGAGAGAAGATAACTGCTTTTGAAAATTGTGTCAGCTTGCTGCCTGGAGTGCCCTCTCTGCCCTGGCTGTCATCAAGAAGCTTGAAGGACCCTTCATGAGGGTGACAAGAAAGTGGGGATTAAAGATCTCAGACTTGCAGTGTGATTGGTATACTATAGTAGCACAGTCTAGAAAAAGTAGTTCTCTCTTCCTAAGTTCACATGTCCTAGAAGCAGCTTTTAAATGATCTGACATTTTGAAAGATGAAGGTGACTAGTCTGAAAAACATTTTTGTTTGAGTTCATACTAAGCAAAATTCGGACCTCATATGCTTCTGTCTTCAAGGACTCATTGGTTGTATATGAACAGGTATATAACCCCCATGTAGGTGTCCCAGTGACCAATGGACATATTAACAGCTATGAAAGTAAAACAGGGATGAAAACATGATTAAGATAATTGTGGTTATCTTCATGGGTTATCAGAACAGGTCTTCTGCTTGGGTTACATGAGATCTGGGTTCTGTTTGAAGTTTTACACATACAAACCCTGGTATCTACAACGATATATTGATGGTTTCTGTGTTAAGCAGTTGTTTAGTTAAGAAACTCTAAAAGGGAGGGAAAGGAGTTTTTTTACAGGCTGTGAAGAATTCCTTAAAAGTGACGCTTTCACTTCATCACTCTGCTCCCCTGGTGAGCTGTTCCTGCTGCTCTCTAGACAGCCATTTATTTTGCTGTGGAATCCATAGTTGCTGACATGCTTATGGCCTGGGGGCATGTACAGCAGCTTACTCACCCATCTGCACTGCAACCTGCTGGGAGAAACGTTAGTACCGAGTAGCTGCTTAATGATTACTTGTATGAAGGATGTGTAAGAAAATATAATTCGACTTAGTTTTTGTTTAATTTTGTTAACTCATAGGAGGTACTGCAGTCTAGAGAAAAGAAGTTGGGCTTTAAAGTCAACCCACCTATATTTCAATCCAGGTTGTTTCAAAATCTTTATCTGAGGAACTTAAGAAAGTCACTTAACCTCTTTGATCTTCAGTTCCTCCCTTGTAAAATGTGGATGATAAGACCTACATTAGCTTCTTTTCATAACTGTATAATTATAAAAATGAGGTCATGTATATTAAGGAGCTCAGGAGGCTGAAGAGAACTACGAGAACATTTTTTTTTTAATTCCAATTTATAAATATAATTATTTAGTATATACTCAAATATTCCTCATTGGAAAGGATATCAAGACTCTCAGCCAATTCTGGCTGCAGGTCTGTGTCTGAGGTTATCAGCAGGCAAAGACTTAAAATTATCTCAAAATTAAAAGACTTGCTATATTCAATGATCATCACAAAAGCAAATATTAAGGAATGATGCACTGATTTTTTTAAGTGAAACAGTACATCTGCTTTGTCACTCTAGAACTAAGAAAACACATCAACATTATTTTTCACACCTGGTGAGTGATGCGGTTGGTTTTGAGCTTTTGTGCTACCACAATATAATTATGATCCATAAGCTGTACCAAAAAAAGACAAAATACAATTTGATCTACTTTAATCTTTATTTTTACTCATTCCTTCTTTAATCATTTGCTTCATTGAGCATTTACATGGTTAATTTCACTGAATTATTCTAACTACTGAATAGTGAGCTTTTATCTGGACTTTAAAAAGTTCCTCATTAGAAAATACTTATAAATTTAAAATACACTTTAGTTGTGGCCAAGAATCCTTATAAATCAGTTAAATGACAGTGAATTCAAGTTATAAAGCAAGGCTGTGAGATCATTTTAAAATTTATAATTCTATTTTCTATCATACATAAAGGCAGTGCTCACTTTGACAGCATCCAGAGGTCATTTTTCCTGCTATTAACAAAAGTGTTCAATGTTTGGAGGTGTCCTAGGTGTGCAGCACCATTCATGACTTCTCTACTGAGCAACCACAAGAAAAGAACTCATCATTGCCTCTAACCCTGGGAAGGACACTGCTAGCCATGAAAATGGAAAGCAATGCCAAGAACAAGGTGACCTATCAGAAAAAAAGACGAAGATCTGAGTTGAACAGTGATTGTGAAATGATAATATAGTAACTGTATAGCAGCGTGATGTAGAAAGAAGAATGAAAAACAAATTTGGATTTAGACTTAATAAGAAGAACTTAGAAAAACCTTTACCTTCTCTGAGCCACCATTTTATGTTATTAAATGGGAATAATAGCAGCTCTTTTATAGGATTGTTGTGAGAATTGAACGAGCTGACTTATGTCCAAGAGAGTAGGTGCTTACTATATGTTTCATGTCTTTTATTTTTCTCCTCTTCAAAGCAGAGAGGAAATTAAAATCAGAAAATTAAAATAAACCCTGATGGAGGCATAGAAGGTGATAAACAGATTCTGCAGGTTGAATGCTGACTCCTTCAATGCTTGGCCCTGCTAGAGTGTTACTGGGACTGAGGGACACCTCCCTCCCCTCATCCCAAGATGGGATTGACTTGCTATCTGGCAAACTGCTTCCCTTTTCCCTATTACACATCAAGAAGGAAAGTTTAGCTGAGGAAAAGAGGTGCCTGGTCCATTGGGCCAAGGAATCCTCCAAAAGAGTTTTCTCCCTCGTTCTTTATATGGTTGACTGGTGCAAAGACAATTAAAGCTGGGTCTGCCATCAGCATCCATGATGTCAAGGAACAGCAGGCTGCACTGAAGGCAAAGGGGAGTGAGGATAGAGACAGGAGGGACCAAGGAATGACCACTGCAATTGATTGCCACTAGGGTCTTAGGGAGGCTGAGTTGAACTGAGGCATGACTAGGTGTGTTCTCTTTAGGTCTCTTTATATACTCTATGGAAGAATCAGAGATACTTCTGAATGCACTATGGCTGATGAAGGTTATTTTTGTCCCATGGAAGTAGATATTTAGAGGTTAAAAAATTACATGAGTTTGGCATCTAATAAAACGGTCAAAGAAGATACGCTGTTAGAATAAGGGAAAACATGATTCTGAGATTACACCAGCAAAAGTAAAGTGTGAACTTCTCTGACCAGCTTCAGACTCTACTCAGCATTCCAGGGCCCAGCCAAGCACGCTTCAACAAGCAAGCCCAGCACCCACGTGTATCACTCCAATTATTGTTCCAAGGCCTTCAGCTGTTCTCACAGATTCTTGAACTAGGAAATCATTTACCTATTACTTTTCTAAAATCTGCATAAAGTTATAATGTTCTAGTGACAGAAATGACAGCCAAGATATTCCATTTTACACAATCCAATGTTCTGGTAACTACATCCTATTTTTCCCATTTATCCTGTATCATTTAGTCTCATTTCTACCATAATTGCTTTAGAAACAGTGAAGAACAAAAATATCACAGAAAATCTAGTATCTTAGACTGAATCACAGAAACTTCAGCAAGATTTTAATTCCAGATGTCAATTGATACAATAAAATCCATTTGAAATTTCATTTATCCCCCAAGATAAATATGTGGAATTTATAATTATTTCACAAGAAAACAATCTATGGTAAGGTAATAACTTGATAAAAGAAAAAAAATAAATTGTCCGGTGTCTTTAGAGGAGCCTAGTAATAAATGCCTTAAACTTGAAATGTTGTTTGCAAACTGACAACTTGCTTGTTTATGAAATAATTTTTAGATATAATTTCAACTTTCATTTTAGATGAAGGAGTACATGTGCAGGTTTGTGAAATGGGTGTATTGCATGATGCTGAGGTTTGGGGTATGGACACTGTCACCCGTGTACTAAGCATAGTACTCCTAAGTAGTTTTTGAACCCACATCCCCTCTTTCTCTCCCTACTCTAGTTGTCTCTACTGTATGTTGTTCCCATGTTTATGTCCATGAGCTTCCACTGTGATATAGTTTGGCTGTGCTCCCACCCAAATCTCATCTTGAATAGCTCCCATAATTCCCACATGTTATGGGAAGGATCCAGTGGAATGTAACTGAATCATGGGGGCAGATCTTTTCCAAGCTGTTCTTGTCATGGGGAGTAAGTCTCATGAGATCTGAGGAGAGTTCCTCCGCACACACTCTCTTGCCTGCCACCATGTAAGACTGACTTTGCTCCTCATTCACCTTCAGTCATGATTGTCAGGCCTCTCCAGCCATGTGGAACTGTGAGTCAATTAAATCTCTTTCCTTTATAAATTATCCAGTCTCATGTATGTCTTTATTAGCAGCCTGAGAACAGACTAGTGTATACTATAAGTGATAACATGTGGTATTTGGTTTTGTGTTCCTATGCTAATTTGTTTAGGATTAGGGTCTCCAGCTGCATCCATGTTGCTGCAAAGAGCATGATTTTATTATTTTTTATGGCTGTGTAGTATTCCATGGTGTTTATTTACCATATTTTCTTTATCCAGTCCACTCATGGGCACCTAACTTGCTTCCATGGTTTTGCTACTATAAATAGTGCTGTGATGAATAAAGCAGTGCATGTTTCTTTTTGGGTGAACAAGTTATTTTGGATATATACAGAGTCTTTGGATTTCTGGGTCTAATGGTCCTTCTGTTTTAAGTTCTTTGAGGTGGCTGAACTAATTTACCATTTCTACCTCACTGTATAACTTTTCCTTCTTTCCACAGCCTTGCCAGCTCTGTTATTGTTTGACTTTTTAATAGCAGTCATTCTGACTGGTGGGAGATGGTATCTCATTGTGGTTTTGAGTTGCATTTCTCTGATAATTAGTGATGATGAGCATTTTTTTCCATGTTTGTTGGCCACTTAATATATCTTCTTTAGAGAAGTGTGTTTATGTCCTTTACCCATTTTTAATGGGATTATTTGTTTTTTGCCTGTTGATTTAAGTTTCTTATAGATTCTAGATTTTAGACCTTTGTTAGATGTACAGTTTGCAAATATTTTCTCCTATTCTATAGGCTTTCTGTTTACTCTGCTGATAGTTTCTTTTGCTGTGCAAAAATCAGTAGAATTTCTATAGGCCAATAATGTTCAAGCTGAGATTCAAATCAAAAACACACCTCATTTGCAATAGCCACAAGAAAATTGAACTACCTAAGAATACAGCTAATCAAGGAGGTGAAAGATCTCTGCAAGGAGAACTACATAACACTGCTGAAGGAAATCAGAAATGATGCAAATAAATGGAAAAACATTCCATGCTCATTGATTGGAAGAATTAGTATTATTAAAATGACCATACTTCCCAAAGCAATTTATAGACTTAACATTATTCCTATAAAATGACCAATATTCTTTTTCACAGAATAAGAAAAACTATTCTAAAATTTATATGGACCCAAAAAGGAGCCTGAATAGCCAAAGTATTCCTAAGCAAAAAGAGCAAAGCTGGAGACATCACTCTGCGCAACTTCAAACTATACTACAAGGCTACCGTAACCAAAACAGCATGGCACTGGTACAAAAACAGACACATAGACCAATGGAATAGAATGGAAAACCCAGAAATAAGACCTCACACATACAGCCATTTGACCTTTGACAAAGTTGACAAAAATGAGTAATAGGAAAAGGACTCCCTATTCAATAAATGGGTGCTGTGATAACTGGCTAGCCACATGCAAGAGAATGAAACTGGACTCCTACCTTTCACGATATGCAAAAATTAACTGAAGATGGATTAAAGATTTAAATGTGAGACCTCAAACTATATAAATTCTAGCAGATAACCTAGGAAATACCCTTCTTGACATTGGCCTTGGCAAAGAATTTTTGGCTAAGTCCCCAAAAGCAATTGAAACAAAAACAAAAACTGACAAGTAGGACTTAATTAAACTAAAGAGCTTCTGCACAGCACTTGAAATAAAATCTTAAGTATGATTTGTATTAATTAGCTGCTGGACCCCAGTAATTCCACTGACAGTCTGCTCTGAATTATGCTCAATCAATTCCTATGTGGATTGGAGAATAACAGTAAGGTTTCCCAGACAACGATGTTCCCGAAGTCTTCATCTTATAAGCAGCTTACCCTGAATGAAAATCCCTTTTTACCCCATAATTGCCCCCTGTTTGGCAAAAAGCATTATAGAAATATAATTACTTATATTATCCAGTGTTAGCATTTTATTCCAAGGCTAAATATTTAAAACAAAACCTTGCTTGTTTAAGGACTTTAAAATATGAGATACTAGAATCTCATCCCATTCTTAGCAAATATCTTGTTCAAACTAGCCAAAGAAAAACAACATTATTCAAACAAATAATAAAATCCAAGGAATTAAGCAAAGTACAATTTGTACTATGCTACTTTGCAAATGATTCTTTCTATATTTGTATCTCCAGTCATCTTTCCAACTATGTGGCAATAGCAGAAGTTACAAGTGTGTGATTTGTGATTTGAGCCTCTTTACATATTCTACCCACCCTCATTTCCTCCAGTCTCCAAATATTTGAAGTGAATCCCTCTTTCTGGACTGTTTGTGACACAAAAATTTTATATCAAAAACCACATAAGGAGGTACATTGTTGAGATTCGGGGCCAGAAAACTTTTCCATCTTCCTACAAAGGTTCATAGTACCCCAGATTCTCAGGGAACATGGAGAGTAGTCTGCATTCATAGTAGAAATAGAGCCACCTTTTTTGGTTAATACTATCTCTGTTCTGATTCAAGGACATCTGAGCAAACATGGATCTTACTACAGTGTTCCCAGAGTATGGTCCACAGAGTCCTGGGGATCTCCAGGACACTTCCCATTGTTCCTCAAGGTCTAACAGCTTTCCTAATAATTCTAGGACATTATTTGACCTTTTCACTGTATTGGCATTGGTACCAATGATGCAAAAGGAATTTTGGGTAGAACTGCTAGTGTCTTAGGCACTAAATATTTAACACTGAACTCTTCCAGCAGTTAATGTATTTTTGAAGGCCACTAACCTGCAGGCAGGAGAGAAATGCTAATGTTACATAAGAATGTTCTTGTTGAAGCTATAAACATTATTAGTTTTATTTACATGTTAACCACTTCTTGAACATCTTTTTAGTATTCTCTGTGACAAAATGGGAAGTTTATATAAAGCAATTCTGCTGCATATAAAAGCACAGTGGTTATTTCAAGGAAAAGCATTTGTGCAAATGTTTGACTTGTGAAATGAACTATCTGCTTTTACATTAACATGATTTTTATTGAAAGAATGACTAATAAACTATGGTTAGACTTGAGTACTCAGCAGACACTTTCTTAAAAAATGGATTAATGAATCTGTCACTTTGAAGAAAACAACTGGCAGCTTTTAAACAAGAAGCCAAATTCTGAAACATATGTCTTTCACCAATACATTGAAAGCTTCACAGTAATTATAGATATTCAAGAATGTGACATTAACAAATGTAATTTTCTTACAATTTACAATGAAGTCTGTCAACATTAGGAATATCCTCATGTTTTACAAAACTATGCTACTTATGTTAATATATGAAGTTTTATTGTTGCCTTTTTAAATAACGTAAAAACATTTTTTAAATGTCTATTTTAATTCTTTATATAAGTATCAATGGATAAAACCCACATCAATAAAAGCTCTTTGGAGTCCTGAACAATTTTTAAGGGTATAAAGATTTTGAGATCAAAAAGTTTGAGATCTGCTGCCTTAATACAAATCAATGTGTTCAATCTACCATTATAAATTTCACCAGTATAACAAACTCTCTAAGGCAGGGGCCAAGGCATTTGCTAATATCAGAAAAAAAGCGACTGAATAATCTTTGTCTTCAGAAAAGCAGTCACTAACAGTCTTGCTCACACAGTTTCATATAAATTATGATAGTAAATTGCACAGTATGTCTCATTCTGTAAAACAATTATTTCCATCAAGATAAAAGTATGATTTTCATTTATATAATATTTCTGATACCAATATCTAATTAGCACATCCATTTTATGTCCACTGTGTTAATTTTATGTTAAAAGAAATCCAATAGTGCTCAATTACATTTGCCTCCAAATTAAATTAGCATTACATGAATGTAATGGGTGTCTTAATTAGACCATGTTATTAAGAGGATTTTACACAAATTAAATTCAACCTCTACATGCTTCAAACTTCTTTGTGTTAAACACAGGATAAAAATTCTTTAAAACATAGGGAGCATAAGAATATTTTATATTGCAAACACAAAAAGAAAACAATGAGGAAGTTAAACAAGTTTACATAAAATTCACTTCAGCTTGAAATTACCTTATTGTTTCTATATGACTTCTAGTAGTAGTAAAACATTCTTTTCCACTAAAATATTGAAACCTCTGTTTTGAAAACTGAAGCAAAATCAGCTAAGCCCTCTGAGATTATTTTAACATTTTTGAAACTACGAGTTATCAAACCCAGGCTTGTCTGTTTTCTGGTTTAATAATTGAAGTTCATCAATTCTTAGAAAATTGTAATTTTACTACATAAAATTAACATAGAGTCAGGTCAACACATACTTCAGTGACAGCTCAACAAGTTTCTAGTGCTCTTCTGTATGACTCATACTATTATAGTGTTACTAGTTATAATAATGAGTAACATTCACTGAGTAAATGCTATGTGCCTGACAATCTACCACTTAATTTGCATAAGTTATCTCTATACTTTGTTACACTTCTGAAAGGTAAACAGTATTATCCCTAATTCATAAGTGGGGAAAATTAATCTCAGAGAAGTTAAGGAATTTGCTCAAAGTCATGAAGATGGCAAGTGATAAAACCTGCTAACTTCAAAGCCTGTCTTTTTCCAAAATCTTACTTCAATAGGGCATTTGCAAAGTAGCTAAGGGTTTACTTCTGCAGCCAGACTGCTCAGGGTTAAATCCTAGCTCCTTCACCCTGTGGCCATGTGTGTTTAGGCAAATAATTCCTCGGCCTCATTCACCAATTCATGATAGACTAATAGGGAAGGACGAAAAAAAAAAGGCTCTGTGTAACGATAGGGACTTGGGTAAAAAGAACAGGATAGGAATAAGACCTTTCTTAATATACTTTTTATATTCATTTAACTTTTGAACTATGTAAAAGCTTTTTATATGGTAAAGAACAAAATCTACTAAAAGAAAAAGATAGCAGACGATAAAATTTAACACAGACAGAAGTGCCAAAATCTGCAGGGTTTTATCATTTGGTTTACCAAATGAACTTAATAAGATCATGTAGATTAAAGAATTATTTCAAATATCTGTTGAAGACAGGATTAACTCTAAATTTTAGTGGGGTATATATATATATATATTTTTAATTTTTAATTTTTTATTGTGTTTTAGGTTTTGGGGTACATGTGCAGAACATGCAAGATAGTTGCAGGGGTACACACATGGCAGTGTGTTTTGCTGCCTTCCGCCCCTTCACCCACATTTGGCATTTCTCCCCATGCTGTCCCTCTCCTATTCCCCCCAATAGACCCCAGTGTGTAGTACTCCCTTCCCTGTGTCCATGTGTTCTCATTGTTCATCACCCGCCTATGAGTGAGAATATGTGGTATTTCATTTTCTGTTCTTGTGTCAGTTTGCTGAGAATGATGTTCTCCAGATTCATCCATGTCCGTACAAAGGACAAGAACTCATTGTTTTTGATTGCTGCCTAATATTCCATGGTGTACATGTGCCACATTTTCCCAGGCCAGTCTATCATCGATGGACATTTGGGTTGGTTCCAGGTCTTTGCTATTGTAAACACTGCTGCAATGAACATTCGTGTGCATGTGTCCTTATAGTAGAACGATTTATAGTCCTTTGGATATATACCCAGTAATGGGACTGCTGGGTCAAACAGAATTTCTATTTCTAGGTCCTTGAGGAATTGCCACACTGTCTTCCACAATGGTTGAACTAATTTACACTCCCACCAGCAGTGTAGAAGTGTTCCTGTTACTCCACATCCTCTCCAGCCTCTGTTGTCTCCAGATTTTTTAATGATCACCATTCTAACTGGCGTGAGATGGTATCTCAATGTGGTTTTGATTTGCATCTCTCTAATGACCAGTGATGATGGGCATTTTTTCATATGTTTGTTGGCCTCATGTATGTCTTCTTTTGTAAAGTGTCTGTTCATATCCTTTGCCCATTTTTGGATGGGCTTGTTTGTTTTTTTCTTGTAAATCTGTTTAAGTTCTTTGTAAATTCTGGATATCAGCCCTTTGTCAGATGGGTAAACTGCAAAAAATTTTTCCCATTCTGTTGGTTGCCAATTCACTCTAGTGATGGTTTCTTTTGCCATGCAGAAGCTGTGGAGTTTAATTAGGTCCCATTTGTCTATTTTGGCTTTTGTTGCCAGTGCTTTTGGTGTTTTGATCATGAAGTCCTTGCCTACTCCTATATCCTGAATGGTTTTGCCTAGATTTTATTCTAGGGTTTCTATGGTGCCAGGTCTTATGTTTAAGTCTTTAATCCATCTGGAGTTAATTTTAGTGTAAGGTGTCAGGAAGGGGTCCAGTTTCTGCTTTCTGCACATGGCTAGCCAGTTTTCCCAACACCATTTATTAAACAGGGAATCCTTTCCCCATTGCTTGTTTTTGTCAGGTTTATCAAAGATTGTATGGTTGTAGATATGTTGCGTTGCCTCCAATGCCTCTGTTCTGTTCCATTGGTCTATATCTCTGTTTTTGGTACCAGTACCATGCTGTTTTGATTACTGTAGCCTTGTAGTATAGTTTGAAGTCTGGTAGTGTGATGCCTCCTGCTGTGTTCCTTTTGCTTAGGATTGACTTGGCTATGCAGGCTCTCTTGTGGTTCCATATGAAGTTCAAGGTGGTTTTCTCCAGTTTCTGTGAAGAAAGTCAATGGTAGCTTGATGGGGATAGCATTGAGCCTGTAAATTACTTTGGGCAGCATAGCCATTTTCACAATATTGATTCTTCCTAACCATGAACATGGAATGTTTCTCCATCTGTTTGTGTTCTCTCTTATTTTGCTGAGCAGTGGTTTGTAGTTTTGCTTGAAGAGGTCCCTTATGTTCCTTGTAAGTTGTATTCCTAGGTATTTTATTCTCTTCGTAGCAATTGTGAATGGCAGCTCATTCTTGATTTGGTTCTCTTTAAGTCTGTTATTGGTGTATAGGAATGCTTATGATTTTTGCACATTGATTTTATGTCCTGAGACTTTGCTGAAGTTGCTTATCAGTTTCAGGAGTTTTGGGGCTGAGGAGATGGGGTCTTCTAGATATACTATCATGTTGTCTGCAAATAGAGACAATTTGGCTTTCTCCTTTCCTATTTGAAAACCCTTTATTTCTTTTTCTTGCCTGATTGCTCTGGCTAGAACTTCCAGTACTGTATTGAATAGGAGTGGTAAGAGAGGGCATTCTTGTCTAGTGCCAGATTTCAAAGGCAATGCTTCCGGTTTTTGCCCATTCAGTATGATATTGGCTGTTGGTTTGTCATAAATAGCTTTTATTATTTTGAGATATGTTCCATCAATACCGAGTTTATTGAGGGTTTTTAGCCTAAAAGGCTGTTGAATTTTGTAAAATGCCTTCTCTGCGTCAATTGAGATAATCATGTGGTTTTTGTTTTTGGTTCTGTTTATGTGGTGAATTACGTTTATAGACTTGCATATGTTGAAACAGCTTTGTATCCCGGGATGAATCCTACTTGATCGTGATGGATAAGCTTTTTGATGTGCTATTGCAATCGGCTTGCCAATATTTTATTGAAGATTTTTGTATCTATGTTTATCATGGATATTGGCCTGAAGTTTTCTTTTCTTGTTGAGTCTCTGCCGGGTTGTGGTATCAGGATGATGTTGGTCTGATAAAATGATTTGGGAAGAATTCCCTCTTTTTGGATTATTTGGAATAGTTTCAGAAGGAATGGTACCAGCTCCTCTTTGTGTGTCTGGTAGAATTCGGCTGTGAACTCATCTGGACCTGGGCTTTATTTGTGTGGTAGGCTCTTAATTGCTGCCTCGACTTCAGACCTTGTTATTGGTGTATTCATAGTTTCAGCTTCCTCCTGGTTTAGGCTTAGGAGGACACAGGTGTCCAGGAATTTATCCATTTCTTCCAGGTTTACTAGTTTATGTGCATAGAGTTGTTTGTAGTATTCTCTGATGATGGTTTGAATTTCTGTGGAATCTGTGATGATTTCCCCTTTATCGTTTTTTATTGCATCTATTTGGTTGTTCTCTCTTTTCTTTTTTATCAGTCTGGCTAGTGGTCTGTCTATTTTGTTGATCTTTTCAAAAAACCAGCTCTTGGATTTATTGATTTTTTGAAGGGTTTTCGTGTCTCTATCTCCTTCAGTTCTGCTCTGATCTTAGTTATTTCTTGTCTTCTGCTAGGTTAATTTTTTTTTTATCTTGCTTCTCTAGCTCTTTCAGTTTTGATGATAGGGTGTCAATTTTGGATCTCTACACTCTTCTCATATGGGCACTTATTGCTATATATTTTCCTCTACAGACTGCTTTAAATGTGTCCCAGAGATTCTGGTATGTTGTATCTTCATTCTCATTGGTTTCCAAGAACTTCTTTATTTCTGCCTTCATTTCATTGTTTATCCAATCAACATTCAAGAGCCAGTTGTTCAGTTTCCATGAAGCTGTGCAGTTCTGAGTTAGTTTCTGAATTCTGAGTTCTAACTTGATTGCACTATGGTCTGAGAGACTTTGTTATGATTTCAGTTGTTTTTCATTTGCTGAGGAGTGATTTACTTCAAATTATGTGGTCAATTTTAGAGTAGGTATGATGTGGTGCTGAGAAGAATGTATATTCTGTGTATTTGGGGTGGAGAGTTCTGTAAATGTCTATCAAGTTTGCTTGTTCCAGATCTGAGTTCAAGGCCTGGGTATCCTTGTTAATTTTCTGTCTCGTTGATCTGTCTAATATTGACAGTGGAGTGTTAAAGTCTCCCACTATTATTGTGTGGGAGTCTAAGTCTCTTTGTAAGTCATTAAGAACTTGCCTTATATATCTGGGTGCTCCTTTATTGGGTCCATATATATTTGGGATCGTTAGCTCTTCTTATTGCATTGATCTTTTTACTATTATATAATGTCCTTCTTTGTCTCTTTTGATCTTTGTTGCTTTAAAGTCTGTTTTATCGGAGATGAGAGTTGCAACTCCTGTGTTGTTGTTTTTTTTTTTTTTTTTTTTTTTTTTTTTTTTTTTTTTTTGCTCTCCATTTGCTTGGTAAATCTTCCTCCATCCCTTTATTTTAAGCCTCTGTGTATCCTTGCATGTGAGATGGGTTTCCTGGATACAGCACACTGATGGGTTTTGGCTTTTTGTCCAATATGCCAGTCTGTGTCTTTTGATTGGTGCATTTAGCCCATTTACATTTAGGGTTAATATTGTTATGTGCGAATTTGATACTGCCATTTTGATGCTATCCGGCTGTTTTGCCCATTATTTGATGCGGATTCTTCATTTTGTTGATGCTCTTTAGCATTTGGTATGTTTTTGGAATGGCTGGTACTGCTTGTTCCTTTCTATGTGTAGTGCCTCTTTCAGGCGCTCTTGTAAAGCAGGCCTGGTGGTGACAAAATCTCTGCGTACTTGCTTGTTCACAAAGGATTTTATTTTTCCTTCACTTATGAAGCTCAGTTTGGCTGGATATGAAATTCTGGGTTGGAAGTTCTTTTCTTTAAGGATGTTGAATATTGGCCCCCACTCTCTTCTGGCTTGTAGAGTTTCTGCCACGAGATCTACCGTGAGTCTGATGGGCTTCCCTTTGTGGGTGACCCAACCTTTCTCTCTGGCTGCCCTTAGCATTTTCTCCTTCATTTCAACCCTAGTGAATCTGATGACTAGGTGCCTTGGAGTTGCTCTTCTTGCGGAGTATCTTTGTGTTGTTCTCTTTATTTCCTGGACTTGGATATTGGCCTACCTTGCTAGGTTGGGGAAATTTTCCTGAACAATATCCTGAAGAGTATTTTCCAGCTTGGATTCATTCTCTTCATCACATTCAGGTACACCTATCAAACATAGATTAGGTCTCTTCACATAGTCCCACATTTCTTGGAGACTTTGTTCATCCATTTTTGCATTTTTTTTCTCTAATCTTGGCTTCTCATTTTATTTCATTGAGTTGATCTTCAACTTCTGATATCCTTTCTTCTTCTTGGTCAATTCGGCTGTTGAAACTTGTGCATGCTTTGTGAAGTTCTCGTGTTGTGTTTTTTAACTCCTTCAATTCATTCATATTCCTCTCTAAGTTTTCCATTCTTGTTATCATTTCCTCAAATCTTTTTTCAAAGTTCTTAGTTTCTTTGCATTGATTTAGAACATTTTCTTTTAGCTCACAGAAGTTTCTCATTACCCATCTTCTGAAGTCTGATTCCGTCATTTCATCACACTCATTCTCCGTCCAGCTTTGTTCCCTTGCTGGTGAGGAGTTTTGGTCTTTTATAGGAGGCGAGGTGTTCTGGTTTCAGGTATTTTCCTCCTTTTTGCCCTGGTTTCTTCCCATCTTTGTGGATTTATCCACCTGTTGTCTGAGTAGTTGCTGATTTTTCGATTGGGTCTCTAAGTGGAGGCCCGGATTGTTGATGATGAAGTATTTCTGTTTCTTAGTTTTCCTTCTAACAGTCTAGCCCTCTGATGTAAGACTGCTGAGGTCTACTCCAGGCCCTGCTTGCCTGGGGTACACCTGTAGCAGCTGTGGAACAGTGAGGGATGCTACTAGTTTCTTCTGCTGCTATCTTTGTCCCAGAATGATGCCCACCAAATGTCAGTCTGATCAGTCCTTTTTGAGGTGACTCTTTGGGTATATGGGGGTCAGGGAGCTGCTTGAAGAGATGGTCTGTACTTTATAGGAGCTCAAGTGCTGAGCTGTGAGCTCCGTTGTTCATTCAGGGCTGCTAGGCAAGTACGTTTAAGTCTGCTGCAGCAGAACTCATAAAACCCCTTTTTTCTCTCAGATGCTCTGTCTCGGGTAGTTAGGGCTTTATTTATGAGTATCCGTTGCACTGTCCTGCCCAGCTAGGAGGCAGTTTAGTCACTATTTGCCTGCCAAGACTCCACCCTGCTGCCGTGGGCTCTGCCCTGCTGCCGTGGGCTCTGCCCTGTTGTTGTGGGCTCTGCCCTGTTGCCGTCTGCTCCACCCTACTGTCGTGGGCTCTGCCCTGCTATTATGGGCTCTGCCCTGTTGGCGGAGTCTCTCTGTTAAGGTGGGTTGCCTTGGCAATGGCAGGCTGCATCAGCAATGGGAGAGTACCTCAGTAGGGGCGGAATGTCTCAGTAATGGCGGATGCCCCTCCCCCACCAAGCTGCACCATCCTGGGTTCAGCTGTGCCCACTGTGAAACTCTCAACCCCGAGCATTTTAAATTGCCATTTTCTTTGTCCCTGTGGGGGTGGGACCCGTCGAGCCTGATCACCTGGCTCCCTGCCTCAGAGCCCTTTTGTTTTTTTTAAGTTGAATGGTTTACTCTCTCCCAGGTGTTTCAGTCGCCTGCTGAAAAGGAACCGGGATCTGTGTGATTTCCCATGCAGCAACCCACTGCACCGGCTCACAGTTCGCTTCCCAGGAATCTCCTGGCCTGGCTCACTGTCCAAGTCCTGTTTAATCTGATGAATATGCTAATCTGCTCTCCCAAATCTCAAATTGCCGGTTTAGCAGGGCACCCGGACCAGTGCGTTTTGTGCCAAGTGCTACTGCGCTGCGGCGCCAGCCAAAATGGCCGCACCAGCCAAAACAGCTGTGCTGGCATCCCATGTCTCTCCTACACCTGGGAATTTCCCTGTTCTGTGGGCAACAAAGATCTGTCTAGAAATGCGGCATGAGTTCACCCTCTGCGTCTTCACTGAGAGCTGCAATCCTGAGTTACTTCTACAGCGCCATCTTCCCAGTGGGGTATATTTTTAAATGTATTTGCAAAGCTTATATTCTAAGAAGATGTTGTATCTAAATTTCACTCAGTATATTTAACAGTAATAAACACACATAAACAATTAGGATAAAGCAAATTGTAACCCATTAAGACAATTACAATCCACAAAAAGTCTGGGCTCAGTGGTGCATGCCTGTAATCCCAGCTCTTTGGGAGGCTGAAGCAGGGAGATCACCTGAGGTTAGGAGTTTGAGACCAGCTGAGCCAACATGCAGAAACTCTGTCTCTGCTAAAAAAAAAAAAAAAAAAAAAAAAGAAAAGAAAAGAAAAGAAAAGAAAATACAAAAAATTAGCTTGGCATGGTGGTTCATGCCTGTAATCCCAGTTACTTGAGAGGTTGAGGCAGGAGAATCACTTGAATCTGGGAGGCAGTGGCTGCAGTGAACCAAGATCATACCACTGCACTCCAGCCTGGGTGACAGAACAAGACTCTGTTTCAAAAGAAGAAAGAAAGAAAGAAAGAAAGAAAGAAAGAAAGAAAGAAAGAAAAGAAAGAAAGAGAGAGAGAAAGAAAGAAAGAAAGAAAGAAAGAAAGAGAAAGAAAGAAAGAAAGAAAGACCAATATGAAATAAATGAAGTAAAGAGAAAACAAATCTGTAATGTTAATTTCTAATGAAAATATCAATGCAAAGTAATTAATTTCCATTTTAATATATCTTCTGGTTCTGCCCACTAAAAAGACTCAGAAGTAATGACACCCCAATAGCAATAAGCACATCTCGCACCTAGATTTTGTTTTCTAAATATCATTGCCCATGAAAAGAATCAGAGATATATGGAGAAATAGCTAATTCTATATTTGAGGCATGTAACCAAAGGCGATCTTGGATTAAGTGAGTGAGCAAGTATTTTTAGCCTCTGTCAAAGATAGATATAGGAGCCAGTCTGAAGGATATCTTGTTAAATTTGGGATAAATTTAGCAGCAAAAGTAATTATAATGGTAATTATTTGAAACTCATTAATATAAATTAAAACAACTAAGCCCATAGTTATGCTGAAACAACAAAAAAGAGAACAAAAAGGGAACATTTTTTACAGAAAAATTCTATGTGATAAATGTAAATACATACATAATATTTGTAAAATTACCATTTTTCAAGTCCATTGTATTGTAATTTATTTAGGAATGTATCACTAATGAGTGCTAAAACCATTAGCTGAAAAAGGGTGGGGAGTAGAGTACTCACAATTTCCCAACCACAAAATTAGATTTCTTATCAATGACAAAGGAAAAACTGTAAAGTAACAGTATTAGCCAAGTGAATACATTTAGATCACTAATATCAGAATACTCTGATATGACATAATAATAAACCATTCCCTATTAACTATTCTTGCAAAAAAAAGAGAGAAAAAATATTTAGCCCAAAGCTAATTTATTTAAGCTTACAGAAAACATAAGGAATAGAGGAAGATGTTGAACTGCAACAAGATGAAACAATCAGCCAAATACAGATTACAGGATATTCTATAAAAAGAATATCCTGGATTGTTTAAAAATGCAGTTCCATAAAAAGCAATGGTGGGAATATTCTAGACCAAAAGAAACTAAAGAAACATAATTAGAAATGTATCAAGCCAGATTAGATACTGATTAAATATGTAAATTAATCAATGACAACAGCTACAAAGACACTGGTGCAACATTTGGGAAATTTGGTGTATATGCCAGATACTAAATGATTGGAAATTACTGACAATTGATTTTCTTAGTCCGGATAATGATAGTGTTATCCTGAAAGCAATTGTCCTTATTTTTAAGAAGTGCATGGTAGGTTTTAGAAGTGTCATGATATGTATGATTTAATTTAAATGAGAAATATAAGTAGAGGAGAGAGACAGAGAGAACGAGAAAATATATGGCAAGATGTTGCTAGTCTTCTTCCTGACACTGGACACGCAGGTAGGCCCTGTGAGTTTTCTGGTCATTCTCCGATCATAAAAATTTCTCCAGTTCCTTAAATCCCCAAAAGTACTCTCAGATCACTAACAGAGTCATCCAAATGCTCGACTTAGTTTAAAGTGAAACCATCTCTCTTCCCTTAGCTCAGGCCTTGAGGAAACACTTCTCATTCTCTCTATTAACTCTTCCCTCATTCATAGGTTTCCTGAGGATAGAGGTGGGGGTAGGGCAGGGGAATGTGGCCTGCAGTGAGTGGTGCTGTCTTGGAAGGAGGAATGCTTTTAGAGGGAACTCACAGTGGGGCGCATGTTTGGGTTGTTGGAAAACCCAGCATTTGAAAGCTGGCAAATGACCTCTTCCAGCTCCTCACTCTTCTTCACTCAGCAGCCCTAGGCATTCAATATAGGTCTCTTTTTTTTTTGAGATTTTCTCACCCCATTTAAGACAGCTCCAGAATCTCCCTCCCTGCTTCCCATCTTGGTCACATTTGGTTCCTGAAATACATAAACTATGTTCTGATAAACTTTGGGCATTCAAGCAGTTTTCCTTGCAGCAAATCTTTGTCCTGCGTGGGAATAACTGGCCAGCCATAATCTCAAGCCTTTTGATCTCTCAGGCATCAACCAGATACCAATGCAACAGCACCATAGTTCTAGAGAGACACATATCAAATGTTTCAGATAGTTCAATTGAGACCTCTTTCTTTTGACTTGAAATCAGTGAGAAGCATCTTCACCCCTCTACCATGGTAGGGTGGGGTTGGACCTCAGGGGCAGAGTGGGTAGGGAGCACACAGTATCCTGACAAATCTTTTCTGAAACTCTCTTGCAATCTACACCAAATTATCTCAATCTGTCAAATCCCTTTTATAGATCAGAGGTGGACAGTCAGTCAAGGGTTTAAAGGTTGCAAAACTGACTCTTGGCCATCTCATTGGTAAGCCTTGCATTGGTAATCTGGTACCCACAGGCCTCTCTTTGCAAGTCAGATGTGGTTGGCAGCTATTCTCTTGGGATTTAAACCAAGCTTGAGACAGGAAGAATCCTAATGACATCTTTTGAAATAGTAATATATTTGTCTTCTCATTTAATTTTAAATGATCAAATTATAATGGAATGGGGTGAGGGGGAAGAGAATTGATATTAACTCAGCTATTATTTCATAAACTGACCTTTCCAAGTCAGACTTTGCTTGCCCTATAACTTTGGAATTATTTTAGGTTTATTTATATTAACCTGAACTGGACAGAATAAAACAGCCCTGCCTATATACATAATTCCAGTTGTCTTTCTGAGCTTTTCAAAGACTCTGAAATAAACTCTTAAGAGGTCATGATTGGTATGTTTTGAAATAGTATACTTTCTTGTTACATTTGTCTAAACTATAGGAATTTTTAATTTTCAGGAACTTAATAATGTGTTCTGTTAAAATCTTAGAAGTGAGTTATAAAATATAGAGCAATAGAGAAAAAACATCATCTCAGGGAGAATACTGCTAATATGTTCATTTATAATAGTCCAGACTTTTCAAGGTACACAGATATGTATTTATCTGAATGGGTACATACGTACATATATGTATATATACATGGTTTTATAGTATGGTGTTGTTACTTAATATTGCATATTTATTAAAGATTTTTTTATATAAATCTATATCATTGATTTTCATGGCTTATAGTCTTCTGAAAATATATTCAAAACTTATTCATTGGTATTATTATATTTTGAATATTTAAAAAAGTCACTATGAACATTTGTGTATAAACATCTTTGAATATTTGACAAATTATTTTCTTATGCTAACTCCTAGAAATGCTGCTTTAACAGTATACACATTTTAATGAATTTAGGTCCGTATTGTCTAATCTTTCTTTAGAGTGGCTGTGCCAATTAGCACCACCTCTGCAATGCAGAAATTTCACTACTTCACTATTGCCAGGCATCATTTTTGCCTTTTTGCCAATTGAATGAGACCTAATGCAAAGTGCTATGCTGTTGTAGTTTGAAATTATATTTATCTTATTAATAATAGAGTTAAACTTCTTTTAAAATGTTATTGTTCATTTTTATTATCTTATACGTTACCCATTCATGACCCAAGGCCACTTTATTTGTTAATGACCGTTCTTTGTATCTTAAAGTCCTGAACCAATCTTTTGTGAGAGCTCTTTTTAAATGCATATATTAAGCATCTTTTCAAACATGTTATCACTTTGATTGTGAATGAACCCAGTGTTTTCCTGTAATCATTAAGTCCCAGTTAGCCATTAGCAGTGCGTTAGCAATTGTCGATTCAGCAAAGGCAGAGAGGCAGGACGACAACTGATCTAACTTATAGGCAAGAGGGGGCAGAGAAATTTTTAAGGAAAATTAAAGTAATGGTAGCAATTTTCTACTCTAAAGCTTTCATCTTATCAATGAGGATATTGTGCCATCTTCTTTCCACCAGCCAGTTGTTCACAAATTTGGCTGAGCATCCCAAACACCTGAGGAGCTATTTAAAATAACCCATGGGAGGTGCAGCACATAATCCACCAGCTGTCTGTGTGCCATGATGAAAGAATTGTAAACCATTATCCTAAATAAATTCTCATGTTTCCTCTTAGCTGTGCATTCTAGGAAACTTAGGAAAAAAGTGAGATTTGGCATTTGCCAAAAAGACAAAGAAATAAGACTTCCACCTCTCCACTGTTTGTCGTGTCAACTTTGCGATGTATTTCAAAACATGGTGTTAACCGCTTTACGAAAGGATAAAATGTCTCTCTGAGCATCCAGAGAGTTAGTCAAGGACAGCCCTTCTCCCATTTCTCAACACGCCTCCAAGTTGTTACTACTCTGTTTGTTTAAGCTTTCACCCGCCCTTCAGATGCTTCAAAAGGCAGTGTCCAGTGTATCTCAAGAAAAACTTTCAGTTGGGTTGGAGAGTTCAAGATGAGAGTCAGGCTGTCAGCAAGAATGCATAAGTTGTTAAAGTCCACGTTAATGATTAAGGTTGGCAAAAGATTCCGTGAATGAAAAATTCCAGCTAATTATTTTAGATGAATTGCTCTTTCTCACTTAGTCTCTATGTCTTAATGAAGTTGGCAAAATTTTAAATAAAATAATATTCTAATAAAATGATAGTACAATTAGACATGTTTCATGCCCCAAGGTGTCTAGGGTTCTATCTATTTAAATCTCAGCAGGAAATTATCTTTGGTGAAAAATTGCTTCCTAAAAAATCTGGATGTCTTATTCAAAATATAGATACCTTTTGGGGTTTACAAAGAAATTCATCTGGCAGGAATTAAATTTCTCAAGCATAAAACATCCAAAACCGTAGTTTTAGTACTTAGAAAATACTAGCCTCTTCACATCTCAAATCACAGTTAATTATTCAATCTAATTCAAGGCCCAATATAAGAAAAAAAATGTCACCTGTCACAAACTTACATTATAGATCCCCATAAGCCCCAAAATGCCTCTTTGAATTTAACTAATAGAAATTTTTTAAAGTAAGATTTAATACTGTGCCTCCAGTCCCTTGTATCTCCAAAAGATGTTTTTATCAGTAATCTGCAAAATCCAAGATCCAACCAAACAAGACATCATCTCTAGGGATGTTTAAAGTACTCCATTTCATACAACCTTGACTGTCTAGAAATTAACTCTCTAAAGCCAACAGGCCCCATCTTCTAACAGGGTTTCTTCATCACAGCTCTGCACGTGGTTTGCCAATCCCAATCCCAAGAGACTTTTGCATCCTAACAGCCCCAGGTTTGCACAAATGCTGGATTCTCATTTAAATTAAATTAAAAATGCTACCTAGGGAGTTTCTGGTGCCTCGTCATTCAAAAATACTGCAACTCTTCAAATCTCGTAGTCAGTGTTCTTTGAAATCTCCAAATGACATCCAGTTAGCCCTGCAGCTCATGTTTTCTTCTATGTTTTTACTTCCATTCCCTCCCCCTACTTAAAAAAAATCCCCAGTCATCCCTCTATTGGCCTCCTTGATTGTTGTGCAGTTATTATGTATGACCATAGAGCTCCCTTGAGGTTCATGCTGTGGCTGATCATTTTAACAGTGTGTTTGCCAGGTTTAGTTTACCCTAAAAAAAAAACCTAGATCTGCAGGAAGATTTATTCATTCATACATCTTTGGCATAGGATGTTTTAACAAGGTAGCATACAGTATGATCTACAAGAGGAGAGAAAGATAAAAGCAGCATTTCTACTGATCAGGGCACTACTACTTGAAAAGTGTATTTTGAGAAGAGAAGGATCTGGTCATAGAGGACAATTTCAGGTCAAATGTTTTGGATACTATGGGATTCCATCTGTTCTCTTGGCAGCTGGTTCAAAATAGTATTTACTATTTTTGTTCTTCCTTGCATCATAATTGGCAAATATTTTAACTAATTGGCAAACGAGACCTGGTAAACTATTATGCACCCAGATGATCAAAAATACTACTTGCTACTGCTGCCACAGCTAAAGCAAGCACTTAAAATTATTTAAGATCATTGTAAAATTATAAGATAATTGTAACAGCAAAAAATAAAAGAAAGGTACCCAAATATTCTACAGTAGTGCAATCTAAGTAATTAAGGTTCATTCACTACATGAAACAGTATGCAGCCGTCAAAATGAAAATAGGAAGAATATGCTATAACATGGAAAATGTTTATGATAGAATGCCAAATAATAGTGCAGAACAGCAAGTATTAAATGATCTCTTAATGTCAACTCGTAAGCCAGATGAAAAATTTCACAAAGGTAGAAGAAAATTGTGGCTAATTTTTTTAAATTTCCAATTAAATAAATACCTATTAAAATATTACATGGTAGTATACTTTTTCTTCCAACAAAAATGATCTGAGGAGTTCAAAAGTGTTTTCACATCACTACTGTCTCTTGGTACTTGGAGCTAGCCAACTCTCTTTATTCTCAAACTAGATCTGCTTCTACATGGGTGAGCCTTAAGTCTTTTACTAAAACTAGAAATTTCAAAAAATGAATGAATTTAGTGCCCCCCACCCCAATTCCCCTGGTGAGAGGTGGCAGCTCAAACAACATTTTTCATGTCTCAGTAGTCTGTGTTTTCACAGTGTATTCACACTTTGAAGATTTGACTTTGAGTTAATATATGTAGTTTATATGATTATTAAATATAATTTAGATTTGAAAAACAATCCCTAAATTCTGAAAGTAAACAAATATACCTCATTAAATATCCAATTGGCAGAATTACTATAGATGGAACAACTATTACAAATGATTATAAAGCACAGTCTTTTCACTGTATGTACAGTGAGATATATCCTAACAGTGAAATAAGCTTCAGGAACAGTAAACTGTAAACTGTTTTTTGGTAATTATATTGGTAGTGGTAGTTTTGTAGTGAGTATTTTATGTGTAGTGTGCATTAAAGCAAATGAGTAATCACATTTATGTTGCTGAAAACCAAGATTTTTGACACGGAAGTTTAAAAATGGATTGATGAGGGTAAATTAAAATACTGAAATCCTGAATTTGAATTGTAGTCATCAGTATAAATTTATAATACATTTTCTTTTCTAAAAAAAAAAGTATCCTTTGCTCTGTCAATGAAAAGACCTAGAAAACAACCCAATAGCAATAAGCATTCTGCACTCTCAGATTTTGGTCTCTAGATAGGTTCTATAATCCACGAAAAGAAACAGGGCTTCTTTGGGAAATGATGAATTCTCGGTCTGCAGCAGGAAATATATGAGTTTGCAATATCTTATTTATTGACAAGAAAGTTCCCAAAGTATTCAAGAGCCTACCTGATTTAGCTTTCACTGCCCAAAGATGAAAAAAATCTGAGCTCTAGTAAGGTTGTCATTCACAGACATTTCTCAATTTAGTCATTCATAATAATATTTTAAAAGGCTACTTGATTACGTTTGGAGACTATTGAGTATCAATACATGATTTTAAAAGCTAATAAATAAAGGGTAATTATCATTTTCTTTTTGTATCTCAACCAAGTAGCTGATAAAGGAAGATTTCTGTTTATAGAAGTACTTCAACTTAAAAATGAAGAAGAAATGATAGAATTAAAATTTTGCCTTTTTGTCAGTCCTAAATAATTACCAATCATCTCAAGATGAAAGATCAAATAACATAATATGCCTCCTGATAAATATACACAGTAAAGCCTATGAAGTCCTCCTGCCTGAAAAGACATATCTAACTTTGATCTAACCTTTAGATCTAACCAACAACTGACAGAAAGTATTCAGGCTAGAAGATCTTACTAAAGACACCTCAAAGATATAACAAGCAAAATTCACACTTGGCAAAACTACAGGACACACAACCTAGTGTCTTCAAAAATATAGTAACAAAATAAAAATTTCACAGAAATAAGAAGAGATGAATAGGTCAAGAAAGACTTTGGCAATGTCAACCAACTACAATATGAATCTTACTTGAATATTGACTCAGACAAACAGATTGAATATAATTTTGAACAAAATCTGGATATTTGAAAACATTACTTAATTATTGTTCATTCGTTATTAAGTGTGATATTGTATTTGAATATTTTTAAGGAGTCATTATCTCTTGGAGATGCATGTTTAATTATTTACAAATGAATTAATATTTTTTTGAAACTTGCTTCAATTTAATCCAGAAAGTAGAGGAGGTAAGTGGGGCAATAGACGAACCAAGATTGGTGTGAGTTGATGGCTGTTGAAGATGGATGATGGGCTTTATTATGCTATTGTTATACTATTCTAATTGCTTGTGTTATGCTTCATATTTTCTTTCATTAATGAGTTCAATCAAGCCTGATGTTTATGAATTAAACCAAAAACTTTAAAATGGATATGAACACATTAGTAATCATACTAACACTTTTATAATATTTAAATCTTACATACTCACCACCATATAAATAGAAAAGCACCACATACACAGTGTTTGCCACACAATGGGAGTCTAAAAATGTCTCTTTTAAATGAAAATTCTCTGAAATAAGTATTATTATTTATATTTTCAGAAAAGAGAAGTCACTAAATGACAGACGGGGTTTGAAACCAGGTGCTTCTAACTTCATATGATCTTTCTCCTGTATATTAATATTTACATGATAATTTAGGGACAACTTTAAAACTAATCCTTATTATACCACTAGTCTGCCAAAAAAGACAAATTTGATTATCCCATATGCCCTAGAGAATAAAATTCCAGTACCCCTTCAGATCAAATGCAGCTTGCTCATCTCTTCCTGAACATATTTTCTATTGTAGCTCTAGAATTGTGACCCATCATTCTCTCCCTAGAGAGGCCACCCACACTTTTTCATTTAGTGAACTTCTACTCGTCCTTAAATTATTCCTTTTTGGTGAAGACTTTTCTAGTCCCAAGACAGAACTAACCATTACCTCTTAATTGCTTCCACAGTTTTGTGAATATACATATTCACAGAGCAATAATAATAATTGTCTAAAGAGTGTTCATCAAGCCCCAGTCACTATTTAAGTGTTTTATCTACAGTAAACTAATTTACTCATTCCAACAATCTTATGAGTACCACCATCATTCCTATATGACAGATGAGGATACCAAGGCCATTCCTTGGCGAATTGGATGAATTTTATTTGTATTCTAAATACTAAGTAGAGTAAGGCACATAGCAATTGGTCAATAACTGTTGAATTGGATTGTTTTAGAAATTTTAATTACTAATTTGAATAATTTAGACTTAAAGCTATTTCTCAACAGCAATTTTTAGATAATGCAACAGAGTTTAGATTGAATTAATGCTTGTAATTTAGGTCCATCTGTTTGAATAGATTTATACTTCCACTTTTCTCAGGAGAATGCTAAAGTCATTGTGCCATGAAACTCTCATTTGAACTATTTTCTAGGTCATTTTTGCTGTTGTGGGACTTTTCACACAAAATTTGAAAAATTGCTGCCACGTTTTTGTTGAATAATGTCATGAAGATTTTAACTTGCCTTGGTGTTTCTCAAAATCTCAATTGAAAGTCAGTTTTATAAAAATCTCTCAAATTGCAAGAAACTAGAAGTGCATCCTGGTTGACCTCAAAATACAATTTGAACAAATAATGTGTTTTCTAGTTTTATTTTATTTTTAGAATGCATTTGTCTTTTAAAGTGAACTATGGTGCTGCTGGCAGTTGTATTATCTTGGAGAATGTTTTAATATGCATAAAACATTGACTGTTTCTGTAAGTATATTTCACAGGAGATTTTCTATTTGTGATAGGGTCTCTACAATTATATTTATCTTTCTTTTTATCACAAATATATGATGTACATTATTTCTACAGTACATTTAATATTCAGTGCATTTTTGCTGTGTTGCTTTAAGTGTCAGTGCACCATCCTCCTGAGTCAACCAAATTCTCCTTTACTGCAAAGAATAGAAGTGAGTGCAAGGGATTTTGGCTCTACTGTCTCCTGTGTAACACCTCTACTTCATTTTAGCCTTACATTTTTAATACCTTCATTTGAAACATGTCATTTTCCTCATCATTAACTTTAGTTCATCCTGTATCCTTCCAATTGTCAACTCTTGGAATACCCTCCATGTAAGCCTGGGCTTATTTGATTTTATATGGCAGAACATCAAATCAAACTGGTTGAGACAAAAATAAAAAGTTAATTTATGCATGGCCAGGCAAGCAAAGGCTAGTGCCCAAATCTTTCTGTTCCTGTCACTTGACATTTGCATTTTCTCCGATGATGTCTTTCTCAAATACCCTCTCATGTTTTGGTAGCAAGGTGGCAACCAAAAACCATCAACTCTATATTCAGAGTTGAGATCCCTAACAGAAAGAAGACCCTTTTATCTCAACACACGTACCTGACCAGTTACACCATCTGAAATAATTAGGGTGTTGAGCAAGGCTTAGTTTGCCAGTTATCCTGACCTAGGTCACCTGTCCACCCCTAGAGTTGATGGGAAGATTTCAGCCCTACCTGAATAACACATATTGAGAATTGGGGTGGGACAGTCTCACAAAAGTAGAAGAGCTATTACCAAAAAAGAAATTGATTCTGTGCAAGAAATTGTAAATATTGCCTACCTAAGGTATAGCAATCATAGAGGTAGTTGTAAGGTAATGCAAAAAAAAAAATAAGAGATGGATGGTGATAGAGAGAGAGATTGATTCGGATAACTTAAGTTGGACAGGGTCTAATTAAAATTAAAAAACTTACTGTGTGGATTTACATAGTCAATTTCTTTTGAACTGCAGGTTTTTTTCTATAAACTATAAAAAGACAGTAATACTCATTTTGTGAAGATCAAATGAGCCAGTATAAGTGAAGAATCTACCATATACCACACTTTTTGCCAAATAGAAAGCATCTAATAAAAGCTAGTTTTCTTCCAGACCAAAGATAGGTTCACCTCATATAGGAAGTCGTCCTTAGCTACCCTGTCTCTTCATCTGGCCTCTCTGAAATCTTGTCAGTATTGCAGTCTATTACACAACTTAGCACTTCATTGCACACAAGCAGTATAGCCTCCATATGCTGAATGTGTAAATGCCTCATCTTATCTATTAGTTTTTAAGCTTCTTATGGGCTGAGGTCATTTCTTTGTGCTCTGCCACAGCAGCCAGCCCAGGACTAGTCACTTGCTCAGCACAGAACAAGACAGGCACTTTGCATCCTGGACCAGCTGTTGGATCAAATTGCATTTTGAGGGTATTGAATTACACATAAGGAAGTAGGCACAAGCTGAAGAGGTAATAGATATTGGAATGGTTAACTGAGAAAAGTGGTGCTATAAAATGAAAAAGCCACTATTCATTCATCCATTCATTTAGAGAGGAGGAAGGTTTTGAGAGGTATAGGGAGAGAGGTTTCGTGTCATTTTGCTGAAACTTTATATAAGGATGATCTGAATGCCTATTGAAGATCCCTTTTAACTCTACTGGATTCAGTCATACACACACAAAAAAAAATACTTGCAAAGAAGCGTTATAATTTAATGTAAGAATATTCACTAGTAGGTGAAACAGTCATTAAGAGTTTAGACTTTGGAGAAAGACATGAATATGAGTCCAATATCCACCATTTAGAATCTGTGAATTTAAGCAAATTATACAGCCTTATAGAATTTGTAGTGAGGGACTTACATGATGGATAAAAGAATTAAATAAAATCGTGCAGATAAAGGGCAACTTAGCACAGTGCAAGAAACAGTTGAGAAAGCAAGAAACATTAGCAAAGGTGAGCTTTATTGTTATGCTATTGGGGGACTGGGAAGCATAAATAGAATTATGTTTGATTTCTAGAAGTTTGGTTCCCAAGTATTCCAACTGTCTCCCTCTCCTCTGGAAAAGGAAACACTACACATAATAAGCATTTGCGTGACATCCAGCTGTGTTAGTCCAGTGCTGATTCTTGTTTCATTTTCAATTCTATTTCCTTGTGTTTCATTCTCAGTAGAGAGCAAAAAATTGGACAATGGTTGGGCCAGCTTTATCTCTTTACTTAAAACCCCAGAGAGCTTCTTATCTGTCTCCATATTTTGACTGGGTTTTGCTTAGGATCTTAATAATGACTTAAAATTAAAATATAATATTCAGTCACTGATACTGTCTTGATAGAGATACAAGATTCTTATTTTACCAATTGCACCAGATTTGGGGAATGCCATGTAGTTACTGCCAAAAGACAAAGCTTCTGGCCGGTCGCAGTGGCTCACGTCTGTAATCCCAGCACTTTGGGAGGCCAACGCAGGTGGATCGTTAGGTCAAGAGATCAAGACCATTCTGGCCAACATGGTCGCTACTAAAAATACAAAAATTAGCTAGGCATGGTGGCATGTGCCTGTAGTCCCAGCTACTGGGGAGGCTGAGGCAGGAGAATCGCTTGAACCTGGGAGGCAGAGGTTGCAGAGAGCCGAGATCGCGCTACTGCACTCCAGCCTGGTGCCTGGCAACAGAGCAAGACTGTCTCAAAAAAAAAAAAAAAAAAACAAAAAAACAGATAAAGCTTCTAAGATAACACAGGTATTATCTTAGGGTAAGAGAATTATGCATAAGGTACCAAGGTGTTACACATATGTTCAGCTGCAGTGAAAAGTCCATTATAGGTATAGACAACGGTTTTTGCAGTGGGGCTGAGGGGCGGGGCCACAAATCTAAAGTTTTGAATTTACCAATTAATTGGCCTAGTACTTTTCTCTGAAACTCTCTGAATATACTATTTAAAACAAATACATAAAACAAAATAGATATTGCAGAACAAATTTTCACTGTCAATTGAAAAGAGTTTCCAGGTAACTCTTGGGGTAAAAATTGGCAGGCACATACAGGATTTTTACAATACTCTGTAACAGGTTTTTTTACTTTTAATTAAATATTAGACTTCACTGTTTAACCTCAATTAAATCATCATAATGTCAGTCCATTATAATTAGTTAAATTAATGTTCTGAATAGTAAAATGATGATTTTAAATAAGGCAATAATTAACAGCCTGTAGGCAACATCCCAACAGCCACCTCAATTCTCTCTCTCTATGTGCCAACCCAGAGGGCTTCATTTTAGAAAAACTAACCTACTCAGTTTTTTTCCTGAAAATTATATTCCAAAAACCCACTTGTGTTTCTTTATTTTCCTTGCCTTGAGTTTTTTTGTAATATATATGCGTGTTGAAGACTTGTCATTTTATATAATACATTTTCCTAAGTATTGGCTGGGCATTAAGGAAATTAACAATACATAATTTCTGCCATTGAAATGGTATAGTCTAATAAAAAATGAACATGTCAATAATTAAATTTAATATAATACATTGTAGAAGAAATTCCAACTTGAACATAAACCAAGGGTTTTAGGAGCTTTTAAAATAATAATTGATGAACAGCCTTAATGGGTAAGTTTGTATGAGGGTTTATTTTTGGCTAAAGTGGAAAGAATTGGAGAAAGCAAGTTCAAATTTTAAAAGTAAGCTACGGACATAGTATTAGCAGTAACAGGAGTCATTGTGGTACCAGTAGGGATGGGGATGCTAAAGATGGAGTGATGGGGTGATAAAGATGATATTTATAGAAATTGCCCCTCCACCCAGATCCTTTAATCTGAGCCCCCTGCAGAGGAACTGTAAGTAGAAACTGAAGAAAATGTCTTATAAAGTTTAAAAAATCATATACTGACAAGCACGTTGGAATAGAGTCCCACCTGGCAATCATAGACCTGATGTGGTAGAGTTTATTTTATTTTATTTGGCTCAGGAGTAACATGATAAAAGAAATAGTTTGGAAGATCCATTCAGAGTTGTAGTTTGGAGTGGGCAGACAGACAAGATAGAATTCTTACTTTTGACGAATGAGGCAAAGTTGTTGAAGTATTTTGATGTTTGGAAATATGTTGAGACCATTCTGATGCTTGCATTTCACCTGGCTCTCTCACTATATGTTTGTGTACACACACACACACACACGTGTATATATACATACATATATAGAAACATAGATTCTTTAAGATACTTTTAACTTTGTGTTGAATGTCTGTGCTTACTGTTAACTGTATTTGCATGTTTTCAACTGTTTCCAAACTGAAACTGAAAAGTTTACTTCTTTTTTTCCTTAAAAGTCACCCTTATAATACATAAGCATATTCTGCAATGCTTCCTGTTTCCTCATTATAATCCATCCTGTTCCCAATTGTCATAAGGTTCTCGTCTCGTTCCTAACTACAATATCTAACTCTCAGCCAGTTTTGCTGAAAAGCAATAAATTCCTGTCAACATTTCACAACAGGGTCTTTCCTTCCCCATGTGTGGTCCATTGCTTCCTTGTTAAATATTATTTCTAATCATTGTCAGCAATTCCTGATAATGATCAAACTTGACTCTCAACCTTAATTCTGCACATTAAGAGTGATGTAGGCTAGGCGCAGTGGCTCACACCTGTAATCCCAGCACTTTGGGTGGCTAGGGCAGGCGGATCTTGAGGTCAGGAGTTCAAGACCAACCTAGCCAACAGTGAAACCTCGTCTCTACTAATAATACAAAAAATGAGCCAGGCATGGTAGCGGGCACCCGTAATCCCAGCTACTCAGGAGTCTGAGACAGGAGAACTGTTTGAACCTAGGAGGCAGAGGTTGCAGTGAGCTGAGATTACGCCATTGAACTACAGCCCAGGCAACGGTGCAAGACTCCTTCTCAAAAATAAGAAAAAAAGAAGAGTGATGTAGAAATTACAACTTTTATCCAGACAATTAAAAGGAAAAGCAGCCCCACTCCCTTTTTTTCTCTCACACATGTATATAGTGCTACTTTTGCCTTGATTTCTCAGGGTATTTAATTCAGTATTTTATATTATTTTATACGGATTATATCTGATGCTAAATTTACCTAAATGCCCTTCCAAGAACACACACACACATAAAAACATTGAAAAATGTAATCTTCCGGCCAGGCACGGTGGCTCACACCTGTAATCCCAGCACTTTGGGAGGCCGAGGCGGGCGGATCACGAGTTCAGGAGATCGAGACCATCCTGGCCAACATGGTGAAACCCCGTCTCTACTAAAAATACAAACATTAGCTGGGCATGGTAGCATGTGCCTGTAATCCCAGCTACTCAGGAGGCTGAGGCAGGAGAACTGCTTGAACCCAGGAGGCAGAGGTTGCAGTGAGCCAAGATAGCGCCACTGCACTCCAGCCTGGCACCTGGCGACAAAAGCGAGACTCTGTCTCAAAAACAAAAAAAAAATGTAATCTTCCATGTAAGGCTTCAGTTCACGTTACCAACTTACTGATTTGTGACTTTTGTTTTGTTTATATTTTAACCTCCATCTGAACTATTATTATTTAAAATAATGCTGCTAGTATACAAGACTTTTAGTCAAAAGCACTGTCCCACCCACCAAAAACCCTTTTAAAAACTATACTTGAACAGAGTGCTTCCTGAAATGTGGCAGGTGCATAATAAATGATTGCATCATTTTCATTATCAATATTTTGAAAAATTATATCTGTATGTTGGTAAACACAACTTTTCATCTCTTTCAAGGAAAACCTCACTTTTCTGACCTGTTTTCAGAGAAAGAGAGAGACAGAGAGACAGAGAGAGAGAGAGAGACCTGTGTACTTGCCATTAATTAGGATGAATATTTATACTTAATTGCTGTACTGAAATTACTGTTTTTCCTTTTGAAACATTTACCCTTGAGGAATTTGCAATATCTGTCAATCAATTCTGGTATTTTGACAATTATGTGACAACCATGTGACATTTGATGAGAACTCAAAAAAATGGTATAATCTGTTGATATTAACATGATGGACACCTTTTTATTACTGAAACCAGGGTTGTGAGCTTCTTAACATCTATTTATGTCATAATATTCTCCTTTCTAAATACATTTGGCTCATCATAGAGACCTAACAAAATACATTGCATAGACCCATTTGATATTTAAACACACAGTCTGTTTTCTTGCACTCTGTATTATCTGACAGGTAGAGCAAATCTGGAGCAGTGGTAGTAGGTGACCTCTGACTAGCTCTAACCAGCTGGTTGACTGGATTCATTATTGCTCCAAGTGGGCACTACTTGGACTGATTTAAGCAACTAATTTGTAGGATAAAGAGCCACACAGCCGAAGTCTATGCTTCCCCTGATAAGAACAAAGGAGGGCAATAAATAGTCACATAATATAATAGCAAATAATGAAAAGAAAGTCCTTTCTATCATCTTTAATGGAATGGCTGACATGAATTTATTCACATACCCACTGAGTGTTTGGGCTAAGTGAAAACAAGGATAAAACTTGGTGCTTATTTTTATGCGGCTTACTGACCCTTCTGGATGCAGCCTTTAAATGGGTAAAATAATTGGAGAACACTAAAAGCAATGCTAAAACATAGGGCCAGATCACACACAGTGACAGCCTAAATGATTTTAGCATGAGTCCTAAGTACACTGTCACTGGTCTTTTTTATTTTAAATTTTTCAAAATATACAATTTAGAAAGAATAGAATTATAAACATTTAATATCTTTTCTCCAAATTTAATTGGCATTAGCATCTTTGCCATAATTTTAGTATCTATTTTTTATGTCATTTCAAATCAATTACATACATGATATAAACTCTAAATAATTCCTTATACATTTCTAAAAGTTGGGACACTTTTCTACTAACTACAAAACTATATTAAGTCTAACCACATAATAATTTCTGAATGATTCTAAAAGCCTACTTATATTTAAATGTCCTCAACTGTCTTCAAACGTCTTCCTCAGATATTTTTTTCAAACTGGGATCCAATCTAGAATCACACATTACATTGTTATATGTTTTTTTCTGCTCTTTCATCACTTTTTCTTTTTGTAACATTGACTTGTTGAAGTAACCAGTCAGTTGTCTTATAGAACGTGTCTTTGATGAATTTTTCTGACGTTAACTGGTATTTAATTTCTATCTCTATCCCTTGTATTTCCTGTAAAGGAAAAGTTGGACCTAGGACTTTGCTAAATTCAGGTTAATTCACTTTTGGCAGAAACACTTCATAGGTCATGCTGAGAAGCTGATCATATGCTGCATTGTGGTGTTTGGTTGCTGCATAATTAGTGATGCACTAGGCTAAGGTAGTGAAAGCTTGATCTCTCCATTGAAAAGTTTTATCTGTTCTCTGTGCCTGGCAAGAAACTTGTGGAGTTATAATCTGACACCATGTGAAGATTCAGTTTTCCATCATCCTCTCACCCAATAGTTTTATCATTTATTGATGACCAGTTCCTTGGTCAATAATTTCATTTTAGTTTACAAATAGATGTTTCATTAACCAGCTTCTTTCCTTAACCATAATAATGTTGCATAGCAAACAGTCCCCATATCTCTAAAGCTTACAGCAACGGCATTTATGTTGTTCTCTTAAGTGTTTCTCAGGGTCAGCTAAGGTAGACTGGTATCATCTGGGTTAGACTGGAATCCAGGCTTTGGGTGGAATTCAGTCTGTACAAGCATTTCTTTGTTCTTATCATAAACCAAGGAGCAACAGCTACTTGAAGCATGATCTTGTCATCGCAGATGATAGGAAATCCCATCAGGCTGACAGAAACTTCCCATGACTGCAAGATTCAACTCAGAACTGGCATAGTGTCTCCTCATTGGCCCTATATATTCCATTGTGTACAGCAAACCATCTCACCAAAACCACAGCCAATGGAATTTGATTGTACACTCTGTCAACTTTAATGGGAGGTGCTAAAAAGTCACAGGGCAAAGATAATTCATGCGTAATTCTTTCACAATGGGGAAGAAAGAGTTGTAAGCAATAATTCAATCTACTGCAGTGATTTTCCAGATATATTTCCCTGTCTTCCTCCAGATTATTAGACAAACTATCCTTATAAATGCAACTCACTTTGACTTATGATGAGCCAACAGTTACACAAGATGTTTCAAACAAATTTTAGTTCAGTTCTCTCTGCTAGAAATAGACAGTTGGACTCATCAATATTAACTTTTCACATTTTAATTACCATTACATGACTATGCCTTATCAGATAATGAGAACCAATGTAATAGCAAACTCCATATTCTTTAGCACCTAGCACATTGTTAGAACACAGAAAATGCCCAATAAATGTAGAATGGATTATATTTCAGAATCATCTTTAAATCTTGCAAATAATTTCTATCCAAATTAATTTATGTCATGTTCTCCCTTTTCCCTCCCTACGAGTACAATTATCTTTGTTTTCCAGATAAAAAGAATAAAACATTGAGAGGGCAAGAAGCATTGTGTGCCCAAGGCTAAAGAGTAAATCAAATATAGAGTAGAGAATAGAACCCATTACTCTTGGTTCCTGTTCTGTACATAAGACAGCATGCCCCAGTACTTTTACTGTGTATTACACTGCTGTTTCATACATAGGGCAATTGCCGCTGAGCATTTTGACTACTAGTGATAAATTGAGGACTCTGTTAAGCACTAGATCTTTTATCTCTCCAGTACAGAGAGAGACAGAGACAGAGATCTAGAAATAATTCAAGCTGCTTAACTCTATTTTAGAGCCAAAAGAATAGAGACATAGAAAATAAAGTGGAGCTCAGGGAGGCTAAGGGAACTACAACCATGGTCAATATTAGAGACAACCATACTGCTCTGTATGTACAAAATTAAACTGCATTCTTGCTAATTTTCAGTCATTTAGAAAGTTTGTGGAATAAGAAATGAATGCTAACATATGAAAATACAAATTATATAATTGAAGGCAAGTTTATTCTTTACTTGGAAAAGAAAACAGCAACCAAAAAGTAGAAAAAAGATCTGTGGTATGGAATAAGATTTGTGCATCTAATTGATTATTTTAAATCTTGCCATCCCCTGACAGATGGATACTCAATTAGCTACAATCCATGGACTCACTAATAAATTAAAGCTGTAGAACCTGAATTTTAAAGACATGCATATTTGTTAGTTTGCCTTAAATTGCATTATTTTGGCAGGGCAAGAGGGGTTCCTTCACTGCTCCCCCTTGTTTCAGAATTCTGAGTCTGTCAATCTGGTAGCTTATTGGGTCGAAAAATGATTAATTAGAATTAACTTGCTGTGTTGATAATTTATGCACAATTAATGAATAGGCTTTTGCTATCATTAAGGCATTTCATAGACTGCTTATACACTCTAGTGGGAGAAATTGGTCAAAGCACTTTTTTCTGAGGAGAAAAATCAAACAAACAATATATGTATAGCACATAAGCATCACAATGTTATTGGAACTTCTCAGAGTATCCTCAAATTGTGTAAGCCAACTGATATAATAAAATCTGACATAAAAACCACTTAAACCACACTAATTAAGCAGGTAATAAAAATCAAGCAACTATCGAACTGCAAAGCAGTCACAATAAACGATTTAAAGTTAATTAGATGTGTGAATACAAGTTCCTCCTGCCCTGGGATTTATTCTTCAGATGTTTTGGATAGATTCATAAGGGAGCTTGTCATATAACATGAAAATGCACAGGAGATTCATTTCTATGAAAAAAAAAAGTTCCTTGAAAAGAAAACAGAAAGACCAAGCATTAGGAATTGGGATTAGAGGTGGGAAGAGAGGGCAACAGCAATAAAAAGAGCAACATAATACTTAGAGGGACTTTGCAAGTTTGATCAATGCTTAACATAAAATTAAATTTAAACGTATGTTCATCCTAGATGCATAAGTGAGATTTTGAAAGACCTACAAAAAAATTCAGTGATGTGTACTAGGTAAATCAGTCTGAATAAAGTATGAAGAAAACCTAAATTGTGTTAGAGAGGCAAAGCTTGTTTTGATTTTAAGTTCTGGGATACATGTGCAGAATATGCAGGTTTGTTACATAGTTATATATGTGCCACGGTGATTTGCTGCACCTATCCACCCATCATTTAGGTTTTAAGTCCCACTTGCTTTAGGTATTTATTTAATGCTCTCCCTCCCCTTACCTCTAATCCCTGACAGGCCCCAGTGTGTGATGTTTTCCTCCCTGTGTCCATGTGTTCTCATTGTTCAACTCCCATTTATGAGTGGGAACATGCGGTGTTTTGCTTTCTGCTCCTGTTTTAGTTTGCTGAGAATGATGGCTTCCAGCTCCATCTATGTCCCTGCAAAGGACATTAACTCATCTTGTCTATGGCTGCATAGTATTCCATGGTATACATGTGCCACATTTTCTTTATCCAGTCTATCATTGATGGGCATTTGGGTTGGTTCCAAGCCTTTGCTATTGTAAATAGTGCTTCTGTAAACATATGTGTGCATGTGTCTTTAGAGTAGAATGATTTATAATCCATTGGGTATATACCCAGTAATGGCATTGCTGGGTCAAATGGTATATCTGGTTCTAGATCCTTAAGGAATCGCCACACTGTCTTCCACAATGGTTGAACCAATTTACACTCCCACCCACAGTATAAAAGTAGTCCTATTTCTCCGCAGCCTCGCCAGCATCCATTGTTTTTTAACTTTTTAATAATCACTATTCTAACTGATGTGAGAAAAGGTTGGGTTTTAATCCCAACTCTGCCCCTCTCAAATTTTGTGTCCTGGCAGTACATGGAAACTCTTGCTCTCAGTTTCTCCTGCTAAAAGATGCAGTCTAGCCCAAGCTACTCAATATTTTATATCCTCTCCTTTAATTTAATGCCCATAACCTAATAATCTTCTCTCTTTTTGCAATAGTTTCACTGTCACATAAATATGCTAATATGTGTGTAGAATACACTGGATGCTTAAAAAAATGGAATATCAAAGCCTCTAAAAATTTATTTTACCACAAATTCAATTCAGTGTTTATTTCTGGGAGCTAAATATGTACCAAAACTGTGCAAGGTGCTAGAGATTTAGGGATAAATGCCATGATCCTGAGTTTCTTTTTCATTATTAATAATAATTTTAGTGATTAGATATTTGGGTGTGAGTCCCAAACAGTAATAACCACATACATCTCATGTATTCTCATAGAGTTTTAACAGAATGTTTTAATGTGATTCTTCTGTAAAAATAACAGGTAGCTGAGAATAGTTTCTAATAAAATTATTAAGTGATTATTATATGTAATTTCAAAATCACCTACATAACTGTAGGAATTAGCAAATATTATTTTCATGTAAACAGATAAAGACCATAGCTTGGAGGCTCAGTCAGGGCCACATGGCTGGTAAAAGACTGAGCCAGGAATCTAACTCAGAATTTTTCTATGAATTGCTAACTACTTTGCTTCAAGTTTGTGGGTGATTTATGAGGAGGAGCTGGAAGAAAGAGATGCAGGAGTGTGAAGAGAAGATCCCAGAAAAAAGAAATGGCAGACCCAAAGGCATAAGAAGTCACAAGTGAAGAGCCAGAATCAGTGAATGTACCGTGATGCTATTCAGGCAGGGCCTGGAAAAGGAAGGGTCAAAGAAAACAACAGTGGAGGGAGAAGTTGATGTGGGATTTGGATTTGACCTTGAGAATGAGGTAGTGTTAAAAAAGGAAATGTGTGAGTATGTGTGTAGTTGCAACTTTAGAAAAACAGAATGAGTAAGAATATGTAGAAAGAAATTGACATTGTTTGTTCTAGGAAATGGAGAGAAAAAAATTGGAAAAATAAGCAAAGCAGCATGGCTCAGTTTTACAAATGAGCAAATTTTTAATGACTTGCCTAGCTGCCCTGAGTTAGTGGTAGAATCAGTAATTAGTCCTATGATTTTTTTTCCCCAAAGCCCATTCACTCTTCATGCAATGCTGATATGAAGAGTATCAACATAGAATGAGCTTGATTAATATCTTGGGTGATTTATTAAGCGTTATCAACAAAGGATTGGAAATAATTTAAATATCCAATAACAGAAAAATAAAGTGAAATAAATCAGAATGAAACAAATGAAACACAGAACTATTATAAAAGTTGTTTTTGAGATACCATCTCACACCAATTAGAATGGCGATCATTAAAAAATCTGGAGACAACAGATGCTGGAGAGGATGTGGAAAAATAGGAACACTTTTACACTGTCGGTGGGAGTATAAATTAATTAACCATTGTGGAAGACAGTGTGGCGATTCCTCAAGGAACTAGAAATAGAAATTTCATTTGATCCAACAATCCCGTTACTGGGTATATATCCAAAGGATTATAAATCGTTTTATTATAAGGACACATGCACACAAATGTTTATTGCAGCACTGTTTACAATAGCAAAGACCTGGAACCAACCCAAATGCTCATCAATGATAGACTGGACAGGGAAAATGTGGCACATGTACACCATGGAATATTATGCAGCCATACAAAACGATGAGTTTTTGTCCTTTGTAGGGACATGGATGAACCTGGAAACCATCATTCTCAGCAAACTGACACAAGAACAGAAAATCAAACACTGCCTGTTCTCACTCACAGGTGGGTGTTGAACAATGAGAACACATTGACACAGGGAGGGAAGCATCACACACTGGGGTCTGTCGGGGGGAAATAGGGGAGGGACAGTGGGGGGTGGGGAGTTGGGGAGATATAGCATGGGGAGAAATGCCAGATATAGGTGATGGGGAGGAAGGCAGCAAACCACATTGCCATGTGTGTATCTATGCAACAATCTTACATGTTCTTCACATGTACCCCAAAACCTAAAATGCAATAAAAAGGAAAGAAAAGGAAAAATGGAAAAAAAATCTGGTTGTACCTTTTACTCAGATAATCTCTAGTGCTCTCAAGACAGCCAATTGGTGGTACCAGGTGATTTCAATTGAATTATTAGCTAAATTTCTCCATGAAACTACTAATTGTGGTATAGACAAGGGTTTCCAATCCTTTGGCTTCCCTGGGCCACACTGGAAAAAGAAGAATTATCTTGAACTACACATAAAATACACTAAAACTAACAATAGCTGATGAGCTAAAAGAAAAAAGAAAATCTCACAATGTTTTACAAAAGTTTATAAATTTGTGTTGAGCCACATTCAAAGCCATTCTAGGCTGAATGTGGTCCATGGGTCAAGGATTGGACAAGTTTGGTATAGACAAATTGGTTACTACCTTGAACCAGCTTTAGTGTGGAAACCATCAAAATGACAACTGATTACAACAGCATCATAAGTAATAAAATAATAGGAATAAATTTAAGGAGGCCAAAAAAAAGAAAAGTTTTTAAAATGTATCCATTGGCATATTTTCCCATAATGTAACACACACAAAAAAAACAATTAGAATATGAAACTACTTTAATATAATCAATTATTTTGTCTGTGTGTGTATGTGTGAGTGTGCATGAAGGAAACTGGATGAAAATATATAAAAATCATAATAGAAGTTTTGCATGAACTGTGGCATTGTAAGTTGTTCATCTTTATGCATGTCTGTACTTTTTATATTTTCAGAATTTATTATTTATAGAACAGGAAAAATAAACATTACGAAGGAGGAAATAAGAGAGAAATGACAGCAGACAATGTTCTCAACCAATTTCATTTCCTGTGAGCACATGAAATCAGGTTGTCATCCTTTTCTGCTTTTTATAGTAAAATGAAAACTTTTAAATCCTGGATGAGCAATAATTAAAACTTGTGCCTGACTATCAGAGCAGGAGCACTCCGATTCCCATTTCTGCTTGGTGTCTGAACCTTGTCATGCCTACGGGTTCTCTTTCAAAATATTTAATAGAGAACAAGAGACCATCCCTCCCCATTAAGTACAGTGTAGGCAGCGAGCGCTGGGACAGCCTTCATAATTATACCTGAGGCTATACAAGTAGTGCAATTTTGTGTTTAGGAAGCTGTACCTGATGATGATCACTCAGTGTTGAATGGCAGAAATAGGTGTCCTGCTAAAACACAGCCTGGGTGCGTGGGAGGAGGGTGGTGGTGGTGGCCTGAGGGGAGGGATAGGGATGCTGTGGATTAGGCAATGGAGGATGGGGAAAAACCCAGATGCAGACTGAGCTGCTGGCAAGACTGGGCAGGAAAACAGCAGGGCATGATCCAGAAAGGATGCTGACTCCTTGCTGCCAAAACCACAGAGACTGAGCCTGGAGAAAATAATGCATGTTTGTTCGTTAACTGTGGATAAGAGAGATGGCCTCACCAGATTTCCCCAAATTGTCAGCCTCTTGGTCTATGTCTAGCTTTCTCTTGGGTCCCCTGGACACAGTCCTATTCCTCAGTACAGCTCTTTCTGATTGTGGTACTTAAAGTAAGCTGCCCAAAATTTAAAGCACCTATTCAGAGGCTATATGATTTGTACACAGAAGAGCAGGACTGTCTTTTCTCCCAGCCCTTGTTCTCAATCTTGCATATTTCTATCATGCAGCTCAGGAACATATTCACTGTTTTCTGTCCATTCATTTGAGTGTCAACTCTGGCTTCCCATCAGATCTTCTGTGAAATATGGTCACATTAGGATATCTGTTCCCCTAAGTTAAAAAGATCTAATAATGCCTTAGATTTGAGGTGGAGCTTGGGGTTCCATAATTTTAATAAGATCCCTAAATTATTATAATACCCAACCAGGTGTATAACCCCTCTTCTTGAATATCATTCTAGAAGGCAAATACAAATCAAAACACATGCCTGTGATATATGCCAGAAAGACAATGTGGGAAAGCAGAGAACACTCTTTCACCCATTTAAGCCTCAGTTTCATCATCTGTAAGATGGAGATGCTATTACCTTCCTTCAAGTGTTGTTCCTGTGAAATACTGAGCAGTTTCTGGCACAAAACAGGTGTGAAACAGATATGAACATTGTTTTCTCTTTGTTCTGGAACATGGCCAAGTGCACTTAAGAGTGCCAATATGCAGCTCAGATCTCTGTGCGTGAGAGGTGAGGGCATCAAAGGATGTGGGATTGAAGGATGTGGTTGGCCTCGCTGGTTGCTTTCCAGGTTAAAGACATCCTCTTAGTTCCCATTGCCCTCTAGTAAGTTAGTGTTTCTCATTCACAGGTTTCTTACAATTCTTTTTGATGCTCTTTGACTGTTTATTCTATGTCACCTCCCAGCTGAAAGTTTTCAAGAGGAATCTTTCTATTAGTAATTAGTAGCTGGGAGTTTTGATACAATAGTTTGGAATCTCTGTGTTTAAATTTTCCTACCTATCACACATCAGATTTTAACTCTGGGCAACCTGCCTGGCTTTCTATGCCTGAGTTTTCTCCACCTGTAAAACCACCACAACACAAAAACAGTAATGGAACAGATATCACTTTTGCATCATTTCAAATCCTCCCAGGCTCACCCATCTTTGTCCCATCTCTATGTGGAGTCAGACCAACTTCACACAGGCACAACCGAGAGAGCACCTCACACCCTGCTTCTTACCTCCCATGGAGGCCTCCCTATAGACTATTGTGGTTCCCAGGAATGTGCAAATGAAATGACTGTCAGGGAAGAAGTTAAGGGCCAGGGGATAACTTTTGGCCTAGGGAGACACAAGTCGTGGATATTTATCTCTTTTTCCACCCCTAGGAGAAGTTATGAGATATAGATTATACAGATTCCTGGGGAGAAATATACTTCTTTTGATCAAGCAATTAGTAATGCTAGGTGTCTGCCACTCCAAATCACACCCTCACTGTGGCTCTTCCTCCTTCTCTGCTTCGTTTCCTTGAACCACTGCTCTCACTTCCTGGATTTGTATTCTCGATGAAAATGATGGTTTATAAACTCCCCCCACACAAGCTCTACATTCTTTTTTTCCTTTCATTTATTAAACTTTTATTTTAGATTCTTAGGGTATATGCACAGGTTTGCTGCCTGAGTATACTGCATGATGCTGTAATTTAAAGTACAAAGGATTCCATCACTCATGTACTGAGCATAGTACCCAATAGTTAGTTTTTCAGCTCTTGCCCTCCTTCCTCTCTCCCCTTTCTGGTCATCCCCAGTTTCTACTGTTGTCATCTTTATGCCCTGACTACCCAATATTTAGCTCCTACTTACGTGTCAGGACATGCAGTATTCGGTTTCCTGTTCCTGTATTAATTTGCTGAAGATAATGCCCTCCAACTGGATTCATGTCACACCAAAGGACATGATTCACTGTTTTTTTATGGCTGTGTAGTATTCCATGGTATATATGTACCACATTTTATTTACCCAGTGCACCACTGACTCCATGTGTTTGCCATTATGAATGGTGCTGTGATGAACATATGAGTGCATGTGTCTTTTTGGTAGATTGATTCCAAACTGTATATTCTTGTGTTAAGATAAATAATTATTTATATCAGGGTTGTGAAGATCAAATGAAATAATTCATATAAATGTGGTATAAATAGAATTTGATCAATGCTAAATTGTCATGATTATCCTCTTTCTTGAGCTGCAAATTAGTTGCTATTACCACTGTCTCAGCAAACCCCTCTCCTACACTGATCTTTTCTGGACTCACTGTTATTTATAATTATTTGTTCAATCCTGAATTTGGTGAGCAATTGTGTACTTGGTAAGAAGTATGACAGCTTTGAGCAGAGATCAAAATGGCACTGATCATTCACACTACTGGGTTGTCTTCTGTTAGTCTCTTATTTCCTGTGCATTTGTCTGCTCAGAAGATTGTTACTCATTAAGGATAAGGGCCGACATCTCACTCAGATCCCCTATAAGCCAAGTCTCTTAGTCAGGACCAGTAAATACTTATGTTTGGAGAGTTTCAGAGTAATGGCCAGGGTTTTAGAGAGATGGTGCTATTTGCATTGATGGCTGAACGCCTCTTGAGATTGAAAGTTGATGGAAATCTTGAGGGTCGCAAACAGCTCACAAGCTTGGGAATCACAATCCATCAAGGAGTAAGAACCTTCTGTTATACTCCAACCCCTGCACTGGATGGACAAGATTTTTCTTTGAGGGAAAAGGCCATACCAGAAACAATAGTTAGGGGTTGGTGTGGTGGCACTCAGACTGACTTTGTGTCCAAATCACATAGGGGTAGTCTGAAAGTCTCTATGAAGAAACAAAATCAAACAAAAGCATAACATTACAACATCTTCTCAGTAAGACAAAGAGAATACAAGGCAAAGAAGAAAAGATAAGTTTGGTAACTATAAGAACAGATGGAAAGAATGCCTACCTCACTTAACGGAGTGCCTTTTCACTGCATATTCCATAGCTGGACTCATTAAATGCTCTGAAGGAATTTGTTGACTACTTGGATGAGATGATGAAGCCAGAGGCTCACATATCCAGCGAACAAGAAAATGGGCAACATTAAGAAATATACAAGGGGACATTTGCCTGGATCTGCTAGAGTTTCTTGTCCTCATTATGCGTAAGATTCGAGGTTCATGAATGAACAGTTTCATGGAGGCAGTCATACTTCATACTTAAGTCTACCCCATTACACCCCAAGGTCCCTCTTGTCACATAGGCGTGCACACACACACACACACAAATTTGCCTTATTCTTCCAGTTACAAATTGTGTCTTCCCTCAGCTGTATGTATTCACAAAAACAGGAGCAGTGGGGCCTTCTTTAGATCACATTTTGTCTTTCTTTCTTGCTATCTTCTGCCTCCAGCATGGATAACTGTGTTCCCTCTGGACTTCTTATTCTCAAATGACATTTTATCTCTTCTATAAGAGCCAGTGAGAACTCTGTTATTTGTTTGGGCCATATTAGGGTCTTTGTATTTTGGAGAAAGATAAACTTTGTAAGAATTAATCTTTTAGGGAGAAGATATCAAATTAAAGGTGTCTCACGACCCAGGACAACCTTCACCATGGTGATGTCTCTTTCATCCTGTCAGTGCTACTCCAGAGCTTTTATGATGCTTTGTATTTTAGCACTCTCTCCTTGAATATCCCAGGCAGGGAAATAGAGAAGTTATCATTATTCTAACAATTTGTAGACTATGGTCCCATCTTTTCAACAATATACTTAATCATACTAAGTCTCAAATACCCAGTAACGCTTTGTGTCCTTCCCAACCACAGTACTTAAATAAGAGTGTCCCAGGTTTAAATAAATATCAAGAGCTCTTCCTGAAATGTGACAAAATTATAAGATATGAGATGGCTCCTAAAAATTATGTTAAGGTAAGATACTAAGCTTCCGACTTTGCTGATGATGTAAGGCTTCGGGGTCTGATTAAGTGTGCAGAAGTTATTCTGGGCACCAAATGGTATTGCATTTGTCTTCTCCCCTTCCAGACTGCCACTCTCACCCATTATACCCTAGATTGGTCCAAATATATGAGACCATGAATAAGAGTCTTCTCTAAAAGGAATAAATGAAAAACTTAAAAAATCACTCCCAGAATATTGATAAACCCAGATCTGGTACATAGGACAACTCGAGGGCAGACAAATCCTTTAGGGATGAGGCAGACCCTGAAATCCAAGCAGCAGGAGAGCATCAGGCAGTCAGAAAAAGAATTTTCATGTTGCAAGAAATCAGGAAAGGGCTGGAAGGATCTTTGCTAACTTTGCAATGTTGCCAAGGACCAGTCTGAGTCCTAGTCATCAAGCCCATAAAATGCAGGCATAAAACAGAAACAAAGACAGCTGGCCCTTCAAGTATATCCTGTTTCATTATTTAAAGGCTTATTAAGTGCATAGATCATGGAACCCGTGTTTCAGATTTCCAATGAGACCTGAGTCAATATATTAAGACACAATATTAAGGTAAAGGACTGCAAGCTTTATTGAATACTAAATATCTTTTATGGTGGGATGTCTTTATAAAACTAACTCTCCTGCCCAAATCGTTATTTCAACATTTTTGAGATAGTGAATGAAACCTGAATAAGTTAAGCCTTGTTCATAACAGACAGTGGCTTCCAAACAGGCAAGTTACCCACTTACTGGACATCTTATATCCAAATAAGAGGGAGAAAACATGGGCTAACACAGAGTAGACTCAGAGATGAAAAGTGAACATCCAAGCCCAGTTTTTGACAAAATAATTGGATCTTCATCCTTACTTTGAAGTCTGCTCCTTACTTGCTACTTTATTCCTTCATATATTCATTCTGTCATCCTTAAGTTCTTCTCCTACATCTCTCCTCACTCGTGAACTTTTGATTTGATGACTAGATAGGACTGGTCAGGTCTTGACTACAGTTGTCCCTTGAACAATATGGGGGTTAGAGCCACCAAACCCCTGTGCAGTCAAAATCTAACTTCTGGCTCCCCAGAAACCCAACTGCTAGTAGCCTATCATTGACTGGAAAGCTTACTAATAACATAAACAGTCTATTTACATATATTTGTATGTTATATGTATTACATATTATATTCTTACAATAAGCTAAAGAAAAGAAATGTATTATTAAGAAAACCATAAGGAAGAAAAACATATTTACTATTTGTTAAGTGGAAGTGGATCAACATGAAGGTCTTCATTCTTGTCATCTTCATGTCAGGTAGGCTAAGGAAGAGGAGGGACTGGTCTTGCTGTCTCAGGGATGGTAGATACAGAAGAAACTCCATGTATAAGTTGACCCATGCAGTTCAAACATGCATTGTTCAAGGGTTAACTGTATTTTTACTGATTTTCCCTTGCCCTTAAATGCTTAAGTTTCCAGTCACTCAAAATAGTTGACCAATCTGACTCTGGTCTCTGACCACAGCAATGACCACAGCAATGACCACCTTTGTCAGAACTCCACTGGGTTTGCTACTACTATAGAGAGTCAGAAAAGCAAGGCCTTTCTGTGTTTGGACTGAAATTGCCTATTTATGATGATTCTTTCCATGAAATTACTTTTATAATATTAATTTGATTCAACAGGAAGGATGCTCATTCAAGAAACAGCAAATCTGTATTCTGGCCCAAGTCTTTCCAACAAATTCTGATATGATTACTTAACCATATTGAATCTCAACCACCCAATCATAGTCCTAACTACCTCACAGAACTGCTTACTAAAGAAAAACAAAACAAAGATTAAAGAAAGAGACAGATACAGAGACATAAATAACAATGGTTACAGAATTTCAAGTGTAAGATAAATTCAGTGTCTTAAGTTTTCCAATCAGCCCCAAATAGACAGAAACCAGTAGAGAAGTCAACCAAACTTCTTGCTAAGCATTCATCAAACCTGCTGTATTTGCAAAAAGCAGCTCCAGAGAAGGCAAATTGGGTCAGTGAAAAGAGGCTGATCAGTCAACATGTAAAGGACCAGAGAGTAAAAGCAGAATGAGGTCATACACAGTGTGCTCTTCTTCCATGTGAGGCTTCTCTAGTAGGCAGGGAAGCCATTCAAGGTTTGGTAAATTGTTCATTGCCTAAAGGTATCTGGACACAGAGATGGGTAAGAGCAAAACTCCATCTGTTTCCTGCTCTGCTATTCTTGTGTCCTGGCACACAATTGTGTCTTTCTGTGCAGTTAAGAGGTAACCCACCCTGAGACCGTGTTAATATGAGTTAATACAAACTGAGAAGGCCTGAGATTGCTATCCATATAAAGGTCTGCTTGCAAGGTTGGTCCTTGGCTAGGGTCTGGAAAGTGGGATTTGGAGAGAGTTCCCACCATTCCCTGATAAGAATGGCTCCTCATGCCTTGCCTGTTTATGCAAAACATATAGTCTATGCTGAGCACATGCTTTCCTTCAGGATGTCTGGAATCTGGTACATAGAGAGGATGCCTAAGTGACCAGCCCCTTATAGAAACTCTAGGTACTGAGACTCCAATGAGTCTCCCTGGAAGGCATTTATGTGTTGTCACAACTCCTTGCTGAAGGAATTAAGCACATCCTTTGTGATTCCACTGGAGGATGACTCTACGAAGCTTGCACCTAGTTTCCTGCAGATTTTTCCCCTTGCTTCCTTCCCTTTGTTAATTCTGCTTTGTATATTTTTGCTGTAACAAATTGTAGCTATACAGGTGACTATAGGATGAGTCCTGTGAGTCTTTCTAGCAAATCATCAAATCTGGTGAGTGATCTTAAGGATCCACAATATTTTTTAACTTCAGAGGGCATTTGCCCACCAACTTGCCTTCCATGGGGCCATGTCTGCCTATAGGAGCTATTTTTACACAAAGCCATCATAAGTACTTGTACTTACTGGGGCTCTGCCAGGAAAAGAGGAGGATGTAGACAAGTACGCAAGTTTAATGCCCCCGCCCCCAACATCTTTTACTGGATGTAGAAAATCATTAGTCATTTTCCCTTTCCTTATTGGAGCCAGGGTGAAACCTCCCAAGTCAATATTAACTCTGCAGAGTTAATAAGGAATGGTGGGAGGACAGGGCCACCAACATTTGCAAATGCCCTCCTATGTCCTAGGTACTATGTTTGGAATTTAACGTACATATCTGAATGCATCATCAGAATAGGAGAGCAAAAGTAAGCCCTATGTTATGGTTTAAGAACCTGAAAGGCAGAGAGGTTAAGTAATTTTCCCATGATCATATAGTAGATGGTAAATAACGAGTTGAAATGCCATTTGATTTCAATTTTTTTTTCATTATATCATATCATTCTCATTTCCAAGTTTTCAGCCACAATTTTTATATGAAAATTGCACCTATTTATCTCACTGTGTTGTTATTAAAATAAAATGAGATATGCATGTTAAGTATGTAATATAGAGCTGGCATGTAGTAAATTGAAACAAATGGAAATCATTTTTATCATTACGATGACTATGATAATACTTACAATGGGGACTTTTCTGGCTCAGACTCTTTGTGCCTGCTCAGTCCAGGGCCCCAGGAACTGGGGATGGCAAGCCAGACAATGAGGACTGTCCAGCACATACTCTTCTCACATTTTTTCCTCCATGTTTATGATATAGCACATTAATAATTATGTATCCCATTAAATATGCATCAGATTGCTGTTGAAAGTTCTACTTGAATCAACTCCAAACTCAAATTTTTTTTTTTTTTTTTTTTTTTTTTTTTTTTGAGACGGAGTTTCCCTCTTGTTACCCAGGCTGGAGTGCAATGGCGCGATCTCGGCTCACTGCAACCTCCGCCTCCTGGGTTCAGGCAATTCTCCTGTCTCAGCCTCCTGAGTAGCTGGGATTACAGGCATGCGCCACCATGCCCAGCTAATTTGTTGTATTTTTAGTGGAGACGGGGTTTCAGCATGTTTACCAGGATGGTCTCATCTCTTGACCTCGTGATCCACCCACCTCAGCCTCCCAAAGTGCTGGGATTACAGGTGTGAGCCACTGCGCCCAGCCCTCCAAATTCAAATTTATGCACTGCTCAATATCTCATATTTTTTCTGAAGTACCACACAAGTCTGCTTCAAACGTAAAAGCAAACAACGATAATAAAAACCATCACAGTTGTTTGGAGTAGGCAGGTTTGTGTTCCCCAAGCACATAGGGACTTATGACATACCTTCATAAATTATTCCCACATACACCACTCTCTACTCATGAAATTGAACAATACACTTTCCCTGATGTGTATAAAAGTAAAAGTTCTACTTGCCTTCTGGTGTTAATAGTTCAAAGCGTATCCTGAGTACTGATTTTGTTCACATCGGCCTACTGAACACTTGCAGTGGTACGAAGATTAATCCACAGATGTACAAAGATTAATCCACAGATATACGTTGAGAGCCTACTTCATCCTAAATAGGACTTAGCACAAAATCTCTCTGGCACAGACTCGGACTACATAAATGTGAGCTGGGATGATGATGATGATAGTGATGGTGGTGATTGTGCCCAAATATTTAAAGTAATTAATATTCCAGTATTGGATAGAGCTTAGTTTCTAAGGGTATATACTATATTTTATCATTTAATAAATCCTACACATGAATTCACACATACACACACACATTAACAAGTATTACATGCAGGAATAGGATTAAGCCCTCTGCACCTCTAACTTCCTAGAAAACCCTTCATATCCTTTGATTTCATGAATTTACATTAGGTGCACTGAACCTGTACCATCATTTTTTTCTTTTGGAAAATTCAGCTTTCATGGCTCTACGTGTATTAACTGCCACCAAAAATACGATATATTTTTTCCCATGAAAATATACTGAATATTTTATATGATTACTTTTAACTCCTTATTAATAAATTCAAACCAAATAACAGAAGAAACTATTCTTAAAAATAAATATAGCCCATTCTGTTTTCATGGGTATGCATTACTGCTATTGATTTCGTAGTCATCTACTTTTAAAGCTGGTTTGAAAATGATTTTTAAGTGCTCAATCTCATTTATTAAAGTCTTGAAAGTTGATTGCCTTAATTTTCCCCCAATCAACAAGATAACCCTTAATTTTAAGGTCTGCATTAGTGGCACTCTCACCTATGAAGTAATGACACCATTTATTTATATTAGAATCAACACGAATTCAGAACTTAATGCCCTCATCAATTTTCCAAATAAAACTGCAGCTGTAGTGTGGAACAGGTGAAATGAGGTCTGTATTTCTCAGATGTAACATAGCCAAGAGCTTAACCCAAGCTTCATGAAGTTTAAAAGCAATAAAGCCAAAGTTATTTCAACCCTGCAGCATACTTATTTAAAGAGATGAATGTTATTGGCTGTCTTTCAATGTGGTGCTTATACTATTATTAAAACTTGAAATGGAATCCCAGAGTGTTATATGTGTGAAATACCACATACTTATAAGGCCTCCCTCTCCCAATCCCTTTAAAACAGAAGAATAAACACAACTGTAAAGCTACATCCAAGATTCTATGATCTCTATATAACTCTATCTCCATTCGCATTTCTTACAGAAAGAATATGATTGAGAGATTATAGAATAAGCAATACATGTAAGAAACAGATATATATGAGAGGATCTTTGGCCTAGAAATCAGAAAGCAAAGGTGCTTAATTAGAGGACTTGCTAGCACCTACACAATTGTAAAATTAACAGCATGAAATAATATACCAACCATGAAGGTAAGAACCATGGCTGTGCCCACCTATTATAATGTCATTAAAGGGCCAAGCATATATTGAGTATCTACTAAATACTGAAGAAGATGTTATATAAAATCAGTTGGCTGATTAAACAGTCTGAAAAAGTTTCGAACAGGCTTTATATAGGAAATGTGAGTTGTTTGCTACAGCACAGCCTTCTAATGTGAAAAGGTAAGTCGGAAGAGAAATAGAAAAGCATCTCATCTTCTTTGTTTGTGTGTCTATACTTGGCATCAACTCTTTTGAGGTATTCCTGTTTCTTCTTCCCTTTCTTTACTTCTAAACATACAGATTCAACAAATTTTGTCAAAGTAGCCTTTACTCACTGCAGCACTACTCTTTTAACCTCAGCACTCTCAGGTTAAGTAAGACAAAACAGAGTTCAAATCCAAGTATTCAGGCATCATTGCTTTTCATGATCATGTGTAATCGTATTTTTCTATTCCCATCCATAATAGCTGGGTTTCTATTCTACACCAACTTAGGCTAGAAATATTATTACTGGGACATTAAACACCAAATTCGAATAAATTAATGATGCCAAGTCATATCAAAATTGCTTATAGCTGTGTCAAGTCAAATCACGGCAATATTTATATTATGGTTCCATGATAATAAAGTCCTTTGGTCTCCTTCATAACCAAGAGAAACAAATTGCCATTGGAAACAAGCCCAGAGAAATCACATATATTTGAATTAACAGAGAAGGACTTTAAAGCAGCTGTTATAAATATGTTCGATGATTACAGAAAGGATAGATATTATAATGAGTGAACGAATAGAAATTCTCATCAAATGAATGGAATCCATAAAAATGAACCAAATGGAAAATCTAGAATTAAAAAGTATAATATCTGAACTATAAAATTATCTAATGGGCTTAACAGAAAATAGTTTATTACAGGAGAAACAATCAGTAAGCTTCAATACACAGAAATAAAAGTTATAAAATTGGCACACAGAGAGGGAAAATGTTTCTAAAAATTAACAAAACCTAAGTCACCCCTGGATCACTTTGTGGTTCAACATATGCACAATTAGAGTCTCAAAAGGAAGAGAAAGAGATTGGCAGAGAAATAAATATTTGAAGATATGGTGGCTTAAAACTTTCCAAATTTAATCTTTAAAAAATTGACCCCTAAAGGAACCTCAATGAATCCCAAGCAGAATACACATTAAAAAAATAGACCCTAGATATGTAACAGTCATATTTCTAAAAACCAAAGACAAATTTTAAAAAATGTTTGAAGTAGTTAAATGAAGAAAAATACTTCAAATATTACTGAAACGTGCAATATTATAAAAAAGAACTACACTGAATTTTAACCACACACAATAATTAAATCCATATGAATACCAGATTTAAACATAAAACTTAACTATAAAGTTTCTTGGAAAAACAAAATAAAACATAAGGAACTATCTACATGACTTGGGCATGTAATGATTTCTTATACAGTGAAACTTATACAAGATATATGTTCACAGAATTTTATTCATAGTAGTCTAAAACCAGAAGCAACAAAAATGTCCATAAACAAGTGGATAGATTTTAAAGCAAACAAAAAATGTGTGGTATACTTAATATATTCAAACCCAGCAATGAAGGGAAAAAAAAAGGACAAACTATCAGTGCACCAAACCATAGGGAAAAATAAAAAAACAAGTAGAATATTCAAAGAAGCCAGAGATAAGTACGTATGCACTATATCACTCCAAAAAATGTAGAGCAGAAGAAACTAAACTATGGTTATAGAAATAAACAGTAGTTACCCCTGGAAGTGGTGGTAGAATGAGGCGACTGCAAAGGAAAATCAAGGTACTTTTTAAGGTAATAGAAATAGACTATAGCCTCAAAGGGCTGTGAATTAAATGGGTATAAGCGTTCATCAAAACTCACAGAAGGGGGGACGCCAAGATGGCCGAGAGAAGCCAGCACCGGAATGCAGCTCCCAGCGAATGAGACTCAGAGGGCCAGAGGACTTCACAATTCCAAAGGAGGTGCCGGGTTCTTTTCTGTAGGACTGATAGAGCACTGGAATTAGGCCCAGGGAAGGAGCGGCAAGGCACAGCTGCCCAGAGGGGAAATCAAGATGATGGGGGGCGTGTCCCCACCTGAAACGCGCAGTGGGCTGGGAGCCTCAGGACTTAACCCCCTCAGTGCTCCGTTTTGGATCCTGTGCTTACCTCATCCCTCCTGCAACCCTCGGTCCATGAGAGCCCTGCCAGACTGTGGGGTGCCGTGAGTAGTCGAGGCAAATCTGAGCAGCGGTTCGGCCGGGCTCAGCAAGCTGTCCCACAGACCCTGGCTAGAGTTTGGGCTAACAACGCCAGCGGGACAGACCTCCCACAGAGAGAGACAGAGTTGAAAGCAGGGAAACAGACCATAAGGCCTGGCAGGCCCCACCTCTACAGAACTCAAATTGAAGCCCTCGCTAGAGAAATTGGCAGCAAATACACCAGCTTGACCCTGACCAGGAAGATCAAGCTCTGGGAGAGAAGCCATAGGGAAGGCGGGGCCAATCTCACCTGCAAACAAACTCCAGGGAAGGACCACCCACCCACCCAACAACCTGACTAAAGCCGAGAGAGCCCAACAGCGCCTTCTACAGGTCAAAAAAGATATAGCTCCAACTTCCACCAAGAAAAACGTCCACTCAGACTCCTGGAATCACCAACTTCAAAGATCAAAGGGAGATATATCCACGGAGATGGAAAAAAAAACAGCGCAAAAAGAATGAAACCACCAAAAAATATAACACCTCTTCTGCTCCCAGGGATCACAACTCCTCACCGTCAAGGGAACACAAAAAGACAAGAGACTGAATCTGAAGAATTGACAGAAGCAGGCTTCAGAAGGTGAGTAGTAACAAACTTCTCTGAGTTAAAAGACCATGTTCTAACCCAATGCAAAGAAAATAAGAACCTTGAAAAAAGGTTAGATGAAATGCTAACTAGAATAACCAGCTTAGAGAAGAACATAAACAACTTGTTGGAGCTGAAAAACACAGCACGAGAACTTTGCGAGGCATACACAGGTTTCAACAGCCGAATTCATCAAGCAGAAGAAAGGATATCAGAGATAGAAGATCAAATCAATGAAATAAAACATGAAGGCAAGATGAGAAAAAAAAAAAAGAGTGAAAAGAAATGAACAAAGCCTCCAAGAACTATGGGATTATGTAAAAAAACCTAATCTACGCTTGATCAGCATACCTGAATATGAGGGGGAGAATGAATCCAAGTTGGAAAACATTCTTCAAGATATTATCCAAGAGAACTTTCCCAACCTAACGAGGCAGGCCAACATTCATATATAGGAAATACAGAGAACACCACAAAGATATTCCTCAGGAAGAGCACCCCCAAGGCACATAATTGTCTGATTCACCAGGGTTGAAATGAAGGAAAAAATCCTAAGGGCAGCCAGAGAGAAAGGTAGAGTCACCCACAAAGGCAAGACCATCAGACTCACAGCAGATCTCTCGTCAGAAACCCTGCAAGCTAGAAGGTAGTGGGGGCCAATATTCAACATTCTTAAAGAAAAGAACTTTCAGCCCAGAATTTCATATCTGGCCAAACTAAGCTTCATAAGTGAAGGAGAAATAAAATCCTTTATGGACAAGCAATTGCTGAGAGATTTCGTTGCTACAAGACCTGCCTTACAGGAGCTACTGAAGGAAATACTAAACAGGGAAAGGAACGACCAGTACCAGCCACTGCAAAAACGTACCAAATGGTAAAGAATAACAATGTAATTAAGGAGCCATGTCAATTAATGGGCAAAACAACCAGCCAGTAACAAAATGGCAGGATCAAATTCAAATATAACAGTATTGACATTGGATGTAAATGGCCTAAATGCCCCAATCAAAAGACACAGACTGGTGAACTGGTTAAAAAGTCAAGACCCATCGGTGTGCTATATTCAGGAGACCCATCTCACATGCAAAGACTCACATTTAGTCAAAATAAAGGGAAGGACGAAGATTTACCAAGCAAATGGAGAGCAAAAACAAAAGCAGGGGTAGCAATCCTAGCCTCTGATAAAACAGACTTTAAACCAACACAGATCAAAAAAGACAAAGAAGGGCATTATATAATGGTGAAAGGATCAATGCAACAAGAAGAGCTAACTATGCTAAATATGCACCCAATGCAGGAACACCCAGATACATAAAGCAAGATCTTAAGCCCTACAAAGACACTTAGACTCCCACACAATAATAGTGGGAGACTTTAACACTCCACTGACTATACTGGACAGATCAACGAGACAGAAAGTCATCAAGGATATCCAGGACTTGAATGCAGATTTGGACCATGTGGACCTAATAGACATTTACAGGACACTCCACCCCAAATCCACAGAATATACATTCTTCTCAGCACCACATTGCACTTACTCCAAAATTGACCACATAATTGGAAGTAAATCACTCTTCAGCAAATGCAAAATAATGGAAATTGTAACAATCTCAGACCTAAGCGCAATCAAATTAGAACTCAGGATTAAGAAAAGCACTTAAAACCACACAATCACATGGAAACTAAACAACTTGCTCCTGAATGACGAATGGATAAACAATGAAATGAAGGCAGAAATAAAGATGTTCTTTGAAACCAATGAGAATGAAGACACAATGTACCAGATCCCATGGGACACATTTAAAGCAGTGTCTAGAGGGAAATTTATAGCAATAAATGCCCACACAAGAAACAAGAAAAGCTCTAAATTCGACACCCTATCATCAAAATTGAAAGAGCTAGAGGAGCAAGATAAAAAAAAACTCAAAAGCCAGCAGAAGACAAGAAATAACTAAGATCAGAGCAGAAGTGAAGAAGATAAAGACACAAAAATAATTCAAAAAATCAATAAATACAGGAGCTGTTTTTTTTTAAGATCAACAAAATAGACCACTAGCTAGACTAATAAAAAAGAAAAGAGAGAAGAATTGAATAGATGCAATAAAAAACGATAAAGGGGAGATCACCACCGATTCCTCGGAAATACAAACTACCATCAGAGAGTACTACAAACAACTCTATGCACATAAACCAGTAAATCTGGAATATTGGATAAATTCCTGGACACTTGCACACTCCCAAGACTAAGCCAAGAAGAAGTTGAAACCCTGAATAGACAAATAACAATGTCTGAAGTCGAGGCAGCAATTAATAGCCTACCAACCAAAAGTCCAGGTCCAGACGGGTTCACACCTGAATTCTACCAGACATACAAGGAGGAGCTGGTACCATTCCTGTTGAAATTATTCCAATTTCAACAGGAATTATTCAAATCCTTTTTCGAATTATTCAAAATTATCAAATTATTCAAAAATTATTCAAATAATTAATTATTCAAATCTTTTGTATTTGTATACAATACAAAAAGAGGGAATCCTCCCTAACTCTTTCTATGAGACCAACATCATCCTGATATCAAAATCTGGCAAAGACGAAACTAAAAAAGAAAACTACAGGCCAATATCCATGATCAACATTGCTGCAAAAATCTTCAATAAAATACTGACAAACCGAATCCAACAGCACATCAACTGAACTTCCAAAGCACATGCATATGTGTTTACTTCTGGTTGTTAGAGATTTAGTGGCTATGCAATCCCCTAGAAATCCAGACTAAAGGAAACCTGTTTTTTTGACTTTCAAAGACCCTCAGAATTTCCATTTCCTTTAGACAACCAGAGGGTAAGGACAGGAGGTCTTGCTATGGAACAGCTTGTAGGAGGGAGGAGAGACAAATATGTAACACATATAAAAATAAATAATGCATGTAACCGGGCCCAATGAGCAGCAGCAATTCCTCCACAATTTTCAAGAAATAGCTCAGGGAGAAAGCAAGAGCTAAAAAAAAGTTGCATATTTTCAAATTGAATTTGATTCACAAGTAATTTTAAATGTGAGCTCCAAAAATTCAGGTGAAATTAGGCAACTCGGGAATTTTTTCTGAAGGACTGGTAGTGGAGTGTCTCTTAGCTTCCTGAAAAGGCACCAGAATACCTGAGGAGCTTCATCCTCAAATAACATCTCTGAATTGATTTCCTACTAATAGCAACCATTGGCAAACCACTGTGGGCCCAGAAATCACTGACTAAATCTCCTCTTATGAGAATCTGGTTGAAAGTAAAGATAATGATCCAGGATTGTGTTGAGGACATTCAGGTCATCCGTTGCTCCAGGTGTCTGAAGTAGTATACTTAGCTCTCCTGGACCACTGAAAAGCTATTTATTTAGGCCACAATGGTCCCTGCTCTCTACAGAATTGCTTTCACTGGAATGCATTTGGGAGGCATACCCCACTGTCCAGGAACCGTGTCATCTGTGACTATCTGAAAGGTCACTGTATGAATGTCTTACTTTTTCCCATCCTACACCTCAGACTATATGGGTTGGCTTTTTACTATTTGTGATGACAAAAATATTACAAAACATGAAAACCATGTGTCATTAAGGAAAATTGATCAGGCAGAATACAGTAACAGCAAGACTACTTTTCTTGAAGTACAGAAAGTGTCTTGTTGGCCTTATAGGCATGGACCTTCCCAAGCCCTTCTTTTCTACAATTTCTGGACCTCTCTGCATATTCCTGGGACAGCCAATCTCACAAAGTATAATTGATGATGAGTCTTTGGTCAGCTTTCTGCTGACTGGAAACAGATTTCCAATTGAAGTGGGTTGGTGGGTAAGGAATATACTCCTCAGAAAGCTCCTTATGCATCATTCTTTTTGTCTTAATTTCTGCAATTTCAAATAGTCTCCCTTCTTTCTCAATATGTGGTCTGTGTGTTTGCTGACTGCTGCTTATCTAACCACCAGCAAGAGTAGAGAGAAGGGTGAATTCAACTGGAGACTGGACTTTAGGTAGAATAAGAAATAAAATTTGATATGTGTCAGGGAAAAACAAGTAACATTTTAAATCATTCTTTTCCTCTGTGAGTAGATATATTAATTACAAAAGCCCAGAGAGACCAAATTTGTTTTTTTACAAGAAAGCATAGAACAAACACCAAGAGAGAATAATCTGGAAGGAGAGAACATGCAGGAGGATCAAGTGGGGGCTGGAGGAGACAGTGAGAGACAGACATACAGACAGAAGGAAGGAAATGAGAGAAAAACTGAGAAGCAGGGCAGAGTCAGGAAAGACAAGCAGAGTCAGAGAGCAAACGGAGAAAGAACCTCAGGTTAAGTCAGCAGGTGGTTAGGAAAATGGACGATAACAACAATGAATTTGTAGAAAATTCAGCTGAATTATTTCTCAATATAATTCACTTCTCTGTATCTGCACCAAAGACTTTCAATAAAGACTGTCCTTCAATCCTTTTGCAGTCAGATTTGTATCCTCTGCCTCCATCGACCTCTCTCCAAGTGTCTGTGTCTGGGTAGCTGTATTAGTCAGGGTTCTCTAGAAGGACAGCACTAATAGGAATAGATGATAGATAGATAGATAGATGATAGATAGATAGATAGATAGATAGATAGATAGATAGATAGATAGATAGATAGATGTAAAGGGAGTATTAAGTATTAACTTACATGATCACAGAATCCCACAATAGGCTGCTGCAAGCTTAAAAAGCAAGGAGAGCCAGTCCGAGTCTGAAAACTAAAGAACTTGGAGTCTGATGTTCAAGGGCAGGGAGCATCCAGCATGGGAGAAAGTAGGCTGGGAGGCTGGACCAGTCTCTCCTTTTTATGTTTTTCTGCCTCCTTTATATTTGCTGGCGGCTGATTTGATGGTGCTCACCCAATTAAGGGTGGGTCTTCCTTTCCAGGTCCACTGACTCAAATGTTAATCTCCTTTGGCAATGCCCTCACAGACACACCCAGGATCAATACTTCGTATTCTTCATTCCAATCAAGTTGACACTCAGTATTAACTATCATAGTAGCTCAACAGGCCTGACACATTCAAACTCACTTTGTGCATTTTCACAACTGCAGTGAGAAAGATGACAACCACAGCAAAGAGCAGTGAGGCAAAGGCATTTTGGGTGTCCCAGGCTGATTCTTGTTCAAGTGGGCATGCTATAAAGTAAGGAAGGGAGGGAGCTTGGCGAGGAGGCAAAATGTATCCCCATTGCTTCCTTTACTTCTCCCTGCCAACACCCCACACAAAAGAAGACTTCATCTGGCTCTGGGAAGCCAGACCCCTTTGTTTTTGAGGCTATAGCAAAAGACAATGAATGTGAACCCTACATGTATCAAGACATCACATTGTGTCCCCATAAATAAGTGCAATTATTTGTCAATTAACAATAAAATTAAATTTAAAAAATACTTTAAACAGACTGAGTGTGATGAACATTGGAATGAGAGATAGAATGGCATTTGGAGGGAGATTTGTGTGGATTTAGAAGTTCTAAAGCAAGAAAATCAGCTTCAGAGACACGCATTAGTGCATTTACCTCAAGGGACACTATGGCTGTCCTTAGGTCTACGTCTTACTTCACAGCTCCTCATGGAGCCTCCAAGCAAAGCTACTTGAAGCACTCAGTCAATAAAAGCAGTGGAGCTGGTCTGGGCTGCTTCCCTTTGACTTCCAAGCCTAGTCTATTAATTATGTGGCTCTGCTGTTCCATTGGTAGAGTTCCTTATGGTTTCTATATCACTGTTCTAATTTTCTCCTCATGCTGCAGACTTCTTCTTATAATTCTTGTTTGTCTTGTTCTTAAACTTGTGTCCCTTTATTGTTCTTTTAAGCTTATTTGACTTTGTGGTAGGCTGCCTCCAATGGTTTGGGGAATGAAGTTGGGGTGAATAAGTGTTTAATTGTTGATAAAATTTTCATTACTAAAAGAAACATGAGAGTAAAAGGATTTTTTTTTTGTTTCATATTATCTGGAAGACACTAAGATCTAATATAGGATATAGAACACAAATGAAATTCTAAATAAGTTAATCACAAAAAGACCAACAACACATAGTAGTTTACAGAAAGAGAGTGTATTATATACGAGTTATGGATGAGTTCTAGAGACTGATGCACCTTCAAGACACATAAACATTTAAGGTTTATGGTAAAAGTGTTCACCTCAAAAGTAGTAGAGGAGAGTATATATTTTAGTGAGCCTTCAATTTTATATATTCATTAGAATACATAAAAGATATCTTATTGTTGTTTTAATTTCAGTGTATTTGATTATTTTACAGTATGAACATGTTTTCAAATGTTTTCTGGGTGTTTTGTGGGGGTAGAAGTTGTTTGTTTTGTTTTGTTGTCATTTTCCTTTCTTTTGGTGACAGCTTTTTTTAATATGGTTTGTTTGTTTTAACTCTGATCATAATGCCACATTCTCAGCTCTACAAGCATATACCTAATGAAATCCCAAAACTGGGGAACATAGCTCTATTAGAACTAAAGACCTGATTCAATCATTTTCAAATTAAAACCTCAGTTCTGTTTTTTTGTTTTGTTTTTTTTTTAACTTTTATTCCATCACCTAAATATCAAAGTAGTCTAGAAATGCTGACCTCCTTCAAATAAATTCAGGTGACCAAGCAATTTTCCCAAATGCCGTATCTCTTTATAAACTGAAGGAAAAAGTTTACAGTCAAACAGGAAGGAGCAGGTGTCTGGGGTATAGGCAGAGAAACAGTTGCCTCAAATCATAAGCTGGAAAGTTTCCCAGAAACTTTCTGCTGCTTACATTATTCTCTGTTCTCAGAAGTCACAAGACCTCCACCTCTAATTTCAACCTTGTAGAAAGAAAGCAAAGAGCTGTCACTTTTTGGAAAGAAATCCCATTAAAGTATAAAAGGTTAGCATATGTTTGAGCTGCATACAGCCTAAATTAAGATAAACTAAATTTTCCACAGATCCTCTAAGTTTCTCAACACTATTGTCATTGAGGCTAATATGTTTCAAGTCTCTAGTATCACTTTTCCTAATAACATCAAATATCATTCGATTTGAGTTTTCTTCCTAAATTTCTAAGTGTAATGATATTTTGGTTAACAACTTCTCTTTGGATGTAGCTCTATAAAGTCAGCATGGAATAGGAAGAGGTGGGCCAAGCTAGTTGGTTCATGCCTGTAATCCCAGCACTTTCGGAGGCTGACGCAGGCAGATCACAAGGTCAGAAATTCAAGATCACCCTGACAAACATGGTGAAACTATGTCTCTACTAAAAATACAAAACTTAGTCAGGCATGGTGGTGCATGTCTGTAATCCCAGCTACTCAGGAGGCGGAGGCAGGAGAATCACTTGAATCTGGGAAGTGGAGGTTGCAGTGAGCTGAGATCGTGACACTGCACTCCAGCCTGGGTGACAGTGAGGCTTCATCTCAAAATAAACAAACAAACAAAATAGGAAGAGGTTGGGTACATTCTGAGCCTCCTTAGTCTAGGTGGCTAGATGGAATCATCTCTCATTTATTTGGGACTTGACCTGTAATTTGTTAACAGAAGATAAACTTAGAAAAAGCCAGTAAAGGGAAAGGACAAGGATGTTAACCAAAGATAAATTGGAGGACCAACATCAGCGTTGATGGGCCAGTCTGGCCTTCCTATCTATGACTTTGCTTTACTTCTCTCTGTGCTCCATACCACTGCTAGAGTCATTGCTTTAAAATGTGCATCATCTTGCTTTTAAAGCTTCTCAGAGGCTGTCAGTCTCAAACAAGATGCAAGTCTCACATCTCAGTTTGGCCTAAAGATTCATTGCCAATCTGGCCTCTACAGAGTTCACCCCATTTGAATGCTGAGATGAGGGAAGGTTTTGAGTGGGCCGTGATACCTCCTACCAGTGACCCTTCTTCCTACTCTGCACCTTGCAACGTTGCCTGGGTGGCTCCTATTCAGGATTTATTTCCTGATTTCCACAATGCACAGATTACTATTTTTTCTTCATGCTTCCTTTCATCTTTATCACCAATCACATGTCTAGTGTTGTGCTAGAGTTGGCCCACATAAGCTTACAAGAGCCAATCCTTACATTTTAATGAATTTCAAAAGCTAATTGTTAAATACAGCCATTACTTAAAAATAAACTCTATGAAAATTATAGTTAAATAAATTATATTAAAGATAAATTTAATAAATGCTCAAAACTCATTACTCCCTAATTAGCTGATTACATTTTACTATTATATATGCTTTTGAAGTTATTTGTTTCTATTTTATTTGTCTGGTGGGAATAGTAAAATAATGAGGTACTGTACTGTGCCTCTCTTTCCAACTCCACGTTCAGTATCATTCCATTGGCAGCTTGAAATTGTTCATGACAGTATTTATACCATTGAACTTGACAAACATTACAAAGCAGAACTGGATTACCGTTATATTAGAAGTATAAACCTAAGTGATTGAGAAAATGTTAACACTTCACATTATACTTAACATGTATTGTGCCTCTAGCTCTTACATTGTGAATAACATTTAAAAAAATCCAGAAAATACTTTGCAGCATTTAGAAATTATTACCCAATTCAGAAAAGAAATTGCTCATCATTGATGAATGAGTGAAGAGCAAATTCGCATTAATTGTTTCTCTTTCATCTTACTTGTTAGCATAGTGTTAACATAGACAAAAACATCAACTATCATTCATTTTTAGACTACACTCATTCCTCAATTGCAATCATTAGTTGGCTATAGTTATAAGATTTCAGTAAAATTGATGAAGGCATACTTTGAAGAGCAATTCATTATATACAATTTATAATATGGAGGATTCTATTTTTATTAGTATTTATCAATTGTGCTGCAATTCTTTATAATAATATTTATAATAAAGATGCACATATATGTGCACATACATTTTTTTCTTAGAAAATTGGTTGATAAACAGTTACTAGTATGCTACTATATGGCATGCATCTTTTATGAGAAATTGAATTTTTTTTTAATGATTAGGGTTATATCTGAATCACTGTTAGATCTCCAGCATCTGTTTTATTCCCAGTAGATACTTGATAAATCTTTGCTTACTTGAGTTAAAAGAAAGACTATACTTCCGACTACTGATATTATTAGACATGCAGGGTCTCTCCAACCACCAAGAGGTTGGAGTTTTTTCTCATCTTGGCCAGGGTAACTAGAGAACAATAGACTAGTTTTGGGAAAAGAGAAAGAAGGAGTTAAAGTAACAATGTTCCAGAATATATATCTATATCTCCTTTATTAATTTTTGAATGAAAAATTCTGTAACCAGAAGACAGTTATTCAACATGTTATCTTGCTATCTATAGTTGGTGCTGACCTAAGAAAATATTTGAAATGGTTTTTAGAGTCTGTAGCAGGTGCAGTTATATGACCCACAAGCATGCTCTCTCCCCATTCCTCATATCCACAAAGGTATATACCTGTGTACGCCTAACATGAACACTTTTTTATAGAACGGGAGCTCAAAATGCATGCATGCCAAAAGCCTAACAATTGTGTTACATAAAGTTGTAAAATATTCCTAGCAGAAGTCACATTATATCTATGTCTGTCTTCATTTAGCTTAGGATAGAAAAGAGAAACTACTTGGTATTTTCAGCAGGAAGGGGGTTAACACAGAGCACCAAGTGCCTACAGCCTCATTGGGGCACAGGAAGAACATTCTATAAGCTGGGCCTCCAGGAATTATTCCCAGAACTTTATAAAACTGACCTGCTTGTGGGGCTTTTTCTTTTGCTTTCAGCCATCACTTGGTTTTAGACTTAGGTGGAATGCCTGGATCAAGAAAGTTCCCCTGCCTTCAACACTCATAAAATTTAGAGGATGCTCACTAGTAAGGTGCTACTATAAAATCTTATATTTCCAGTTTTTATAAATAGAGCTTTCCCTTACCAAAAAAAATGGCCTTGCCTTACTACCAGACAGCATAATTGTATATCTAACTTGTAGAATCTAACTCACATCCAGAGCCATAGTTTCCAGACAGAATCAGATTCATGGGTTTTAACTTCCCCACTTCTACAGCACACAGCTGGAAGAGTTGGGGTTGGATGCTGAGTGCGAGTCAACAATATACAACAAAAATCTCTAACCATATAACTTCTGTTCTCAGCCAGATGGTTATGGAGACCTTGACTACATCCTTCAATTTGCACCAAAGTGCAATCAACCACTGCACCAACAGTCTTTCTAAAGCGATGTTTGGCTGAGATGGAATAACCAGTATCCCCTTTGTATAGAAAAAATATATATGATTGTGATAATTGCAAATATTGTATTTTCAACCCTTTTTTAATATTGTAAATGACATTATTGTACATATGTATGATATACATAGTGATGCTGTCATACATATAACATATAGTGATCAGATCAGGATAATTAGCATACTCATCACCTCAAATATTTATCATTTATTTGCGTTGGGAATAGTCAATATCCTCCTTCTAGCTGTTTGAAACAATATAATGTATTATTGTTAACTATAGTCATCCTGCAATGTTATAGGACTGAAGTCTGCTTTTATTTCCATTTAACATTGCCATAAGCCTCTCCTTATGACAATACAATTTCTTCATCAACATTCATAAATGCTGCCTAATATGGCACTTTTGTGACTATTCGATAATTTGCTTAACCACTTCTTGTTTGCATGTGATGTAGTTAAGTTACAATTTTCTACAAATACCAGCGGTGTTGTGAGGTATGGCTTTGTATATAAACTCCTGTCGTTCTCTTTAATTATTTTCTAAAGATCTCAGCTTTCTCTTAAAAATGGGTCTTATTTACTGACTTACTGAATTTGGGCTTTTTTATTTGTTCTGTAAATGAGACAAAAGTAGATCCATATTGTTTTAGAAGCAATGAGGAAAAGTCAGAAGTATATTATTTTGTGCTAAAATAGCACAGCTTCTAAAACACCTGGGACCTTGTTGAGAGGCATTACATAAAAGCATAGATTGCATTAAATGTTGCTTCATTTTGACTCGTGTATGAGGCCCATATTCTTGATCTAATAAATCAATATGTTTCTTGTTTAAGATGATGCCTAATCATTAGATGCTGGTACTGACAAATATTATTGCTTATTTTCCCAAAGATAATACCTGTTTCTAGCATAGTTTAAATCAGTGTACTCACTATGTGCTCCCACCATGCTAATTTTATGTGGAATCAAAAATGTGTAAAATCATGTCTCCAAGTTGCAAGAGTTTACAGTGCCTGGGGGAATGTGAGAAAATTGCTTTATTGCTCTATTTTAAAACTGCATTATGTTCCCTTTAAGTTTGTCTTTAAATCTCAGTGAGAATGAAGTGGAGTGAGAGTGCAAATGATTCCTTTTAGAATCTCTAGGCTGTAAGTACCACAAGCTCCAGGGATTTGTTCCTCATTTAAATTGGCATCACAATTGCTTAGTTTGCAGCCTGATAAATATGACTTAGATAACTGAATGAACAAATGGACATTAAATGAATGACTCAACTTATATCCTATTCTCTATGAAAAATAAAATCAGTTTTAAAATGATCAAAGACCTACATGGCTACCTTAGTCCATTTTGTGTTGCAATAAAGGAATAACTGAGGCTGTATAATTTATAAAGAAAGGACGTTTATTTGACTTACGGTTTTGCAGCCTATAAAGGAAGCATGGTTGCCAGTATCTGCTTCTGGAGAAGGCTTGAGGCTCCTTCCACTTATGGTGGAAGGCAAAGATAAGCCAGTACATGGAGATCACATGGCAAGAAGGAAGAAAGAGAGAGAGGGCAGGGGCCAAGCACTTTTTAACAATCGGCTCTTTGGGAACTCTCATGGGAACTAAGGGAGCAAGAACTCACTATTAACTTGAGGAGGACTCCAGGCCACTCATGAAGGATCTATCCCATGACCCAAAAACCTCTCACCAGGCCCTACCACCATCAGTGGGAATACAGTTTCAACATGAGACTCAGTGGGACCAAACAAACAATATCCAAACCATAGCAATGGCTTAGTAACTTTAGGAACCAGACAATTTAATCTCAAGATAGTGACTATTTATCAAGCTCTTAACTAAAGCCTGTTGTAAGCCTTTTACATGTTGTATTTTACTGACTACTCATATTTTACGTGCTAGGTACTGGTATGTTTCCCAATTTATAGAAAAGAAAACTAAGGTTTAGGATTAATTTACCCAAGTTAATGCAGTAAGAAGTGACACAGGGATGCTGAACCCCACTATACTCTTAATCATATGTCTCCTGTATGTTATATAGCAAATATCAAGCATTGATATGGGGCAAGATCTTATAGCAAGTTAATAAAACAGTGTGAGTATTTTGTTGTTGTTGTTTGCTTCCTTGCTTGTTTCTGAGACAGGGTCTTATTCTGTTAGGCTGGAATGCAGTGGCATTTCATCACAGCTCACTTCTTCTTCGATCAACCTCTCCAGGCTCAAGTAATCCTCCCACCTCAGCCTATCAAGTAGCTGGGACTACAGGTGTGCACCATGATACCAGGCTAATATATTTTGTATTTATTGTAGATGTGGGGTTTCACCACATTTCCCAGGCTGGTCTTGAACTCCTGAGCTCAAGTGATCTGCTCACCTCAGCTTCCAAAAGGGCTGGGATTATAGGTGTGAGCCACTGCACCAGGCCGTAAAACAATGTTTACATATTATGAATTTCTCTGGGTATCTGTAATACAAAGTCATATCATTCTCAATTTTTTATATGTCATTTTGTCAGGACACTCACCATCACTTCTTTAGACTTTACCAATCTGAAATTGCTCCCAAATGTTAAAGTCATACTCTGTCCAAAAATGTTCAGGCCTTCAAGGGCATCAAGTTGAAAGAAAATCCAATTCTAGTGGTAATAACCACCATCATTTCTAATGGTACATTGTGTAGCTGTTGAAATGTTGAAGGTTTCACTGTTCCTCAGATGTCCACTCTGCAGCAATGCTTCCTTGATCTGGGTGTCTGCCAGCCTGGCAGTTTGCTGCCCAGTTGAGTTTGAACTTGTAGCTCAATGATAGGCAGAATTCTAAGATGGCTCCTGAGTCCCTGGCCCCTGATAAACATGTGCCTACTCTTAGCTCTTCAATTAAACTCACCTAGGTTTCCTGGAAAGGCATTTACAAATGTTATTAAAAGTCCAAGTGAGATGACCTTAAAAATGAGAGATTATCTGGGTGGAGTTGGACTAATCACATGAGCCCTTTAAGTCTGAAACTAGTAATCAGAGATAAGTGAATCAAAGAGAGTAGAAGAATGAGAGATTCGGTGAGAGAAAAATGTGCTGGGGCACATAGCATGGAATACAGGCAGTCTCCAGAAGCTTAGAGCAGCCCCTACTTAGAGTCAGTAAGGAACTGGAAACCTCAGTCATAAAACCACAAGAAACTAGATTCTGCCAACAATCTGAATGAAATTGGAAGTGGTCCCTTTCCCAGAGACTCCAAAGCAGAGTGTAGGTCATGTGATATTCTCATTCCAGCCTCATGATATGCTGAAGAGAGAACCCAGCTATGCAATGATAAAATTCTAACCTGCAGAACTGTGAACTAATAAATGCTCATTGTTTTAAAGTTAACCATGTGGTAATTTGTTATGCAAAAATAAAAAGCTAACACAAGCTCTCTTAGTTCATGTTCTTAGTCTGATAGTTTTTCTTCACAGCCCAAATGCTGAACCTGGGTCCTGATGGGCTTCTAGCTCAATTCACATTGAGATCCAAAATCTCCCCTCCCATAACCTTCAAGTCTTCATGGTGGTGCTAAGGTTCTAACTTAGACTATTTCTGGTTTCCTGATGGTTCTCATTTTTCCCTTATAAAAATGAACCATTCTTCATGTCCAAGAATAAAGTCTAAAGCCTGTATTTGTCAGGCAACAAGAAGTTCAAATGCAGTCTCTCTGAGTCATGGGCTGCCCAGTATTGTAAATGGTCATAATTAATTTCTCAATTAACAAAAAGTTATGTAAGAGGTGACCTGAGGTTGTCAACATCTCTAAGCAAAGCAGAAGTTGACCGCCTCAGTGATCACCACATTTAAGCTTGGTTTTACCTGGTATACCATTATCTGTAATCTCTTTTCACTAACTACAAAGAGACAGAAAGAAACTACTCATACATGCACACATATACTGTTTCTTTTTCAGTTTGTCTCAAAGCAGAATTAAAGTAACATGCAAAAGGGTAAAATGTATGCTCAGAATACTATGAATGCTAAGATAGAAATTTCATGCTTTTCAAAATAAATGAGAAATATTCATTCAAATCCTTTGTGATTCTCTTTTTTCTGTTTGTTTGTTTTTTTAAAAAAATATTTCTTAACAAATACCTTAAAGTCTTAACATATACTTGTGTGTGTTGACTCCAGAATGACTTTTGCTTTCAAAAATATTTTATAGTGAGATAAAAGAAAGGCCTAGGAGAATGAGCATTATATTAAACGATTCATAACAGTAGAACATCAATGAGGAGGGAACCAAATGCTATTGAGAGGTTACTCCATATCTCATCATCTTTTGAAATATGTTACCTTATAGGAGAGAAAATATACTTTATTTGGCTTTGCAGATATGTTGTTTTAGAATTAATTAAAATAGCAGGTATTTCTCTCTTTTAGTGAAAGATTCAGTTATAGCAAAATAAACACCTTAAATATTATCAACTATAACCTCAGAAAATTCCAATTTGAAAAGTGAAACTTTCATTTAAATCTTATGCTCAGATTTCTCTGCAAAAAAACTATGGTTTTAAATTTTAGAAAGAGACAGACTCATCAACATTTTAGGTTAGGTAGACCCAAACTCATTTTAAAATCTGATTATATATACATTCAATTCTGTGCTTAATAGAGACTATAATCTTAGGGAGAAATCTATGATCCTTTGTTTAATCTTATTGTTTGTGTCGGGATATTTTTACAAAAAGTCTATTTAAAAAGATAACAGCTAAGTTGACTGGAAATGGTGGAATTTTGACTTCTTAGTTAAAAAGCTTCTTAAAAAACAGTGCTAAAGACCACAAGGCCATAGACCAGGCACCACTTTCTATCTGGTAGTAGCATTTTAACAAAAATACAAGTCAGGGACTTAGCAGACTATAAGCATTATTTTGAAAACTAACCTAGAAAACAATTCCAAGCTATAATTACAAAAGCACATACACTTAAATTGGTAATTGTAAACAAAATGTGAGATATAAAATTAAATTTAAAACAGACTAATATAGAGAAAGTAGAGAGGCTAACAAACTGTAATGTATGTAAACTACTAATCCATACTAAGCACAGCAATTGTTCTCAAAGCATTTCTTGTTACCTGGGAACTTGTTGTAAATGCAGATTCCCAGGCCCCAGTGAAATTAGAAGTTCTTGGTATGGGACTCAGCAATCTGTGCCATCACCAGCCCTCAAGTGATATGTGACTTATTGAGGTAATAAGGAGGTACAAAAGTGAGACCTGTATTATTTGAAAGCTCTGCAGATGTTCTAATATACAGCCAAGTGGAGTTCAAATGTTAAAATTGGATAGATATTAAAACTCACCAGTAAGAAAATGAACAACCTGATTAAAAATAGCCATGAGATCTGAATGGACACTTCACAAAAGAAGATATCCAGATGGCAAATAAGCATACGAAAACATGCTCCACATCATACGTTATCAATGAAATGCAAATAAAAGCAAAATTAGATACTACTATATACATACTAGGATAGCCAAAATCTAGATCACAGATGACACCAAATTCTGGTGAAGATGTTGAACAACAGGAGTTTTTGTCATTGGTGATGGAAATACAGAGTGGTACAGCCACTTGGAAAAATAGTTTAACAGTTTCTTATAAAATTAAACACACTTTTACCATACAATTCAGCCATTTGGTTCCTTGGTATTTACAAAATGAGTTGAAAACACATGTCTGTAAAAAACCTGCACACAGATATTTATAGCAGCTTTATTTATAATTGTCCAAACTTGAAAGCAACCAATCCTTCAGTGGGTGAATGAATAGATTATGGCACATCCAGACAATGGAATATTACTCAGCACTATAAAGAAATGAGCTATCAAGACATAAAAGGACATGGAGGAAACTGGAATGCATATTGCTAAGTGAATGAAGTCAATCATATGATTCCAACTATATGACCTTCTGGAAAAGGCAAAACTATGGAGACATAAAAAGATCAGTGGTTGTCAGGGGTTGAGGAAAAGGAGGAATAAATAGGCAGAGTGCAGAGGATTTTTAGGACAGTGAAACTATTCTGTAGGAGACAGAATGGCGGATACATGTTACTATACATTTAGCCAAATCCATAGTATGTACAACACCAAGAGTGAAACCTAATGTCGATGATGGAGTTTGGATGATAATGATGTGTCGATACAGGTTCATGAATTGTAATAAATGTACCTCTCTGGCATGGTACAGTATGTTGGTAACAAGGAAAACTGGGGAAGGGTGTGGGAGATACATGTAAAATCTCTCTATGACCCACTCAATTTTTCTGTAAACTTAAAATTGCTCTAAAAAATTGTCTATTTTTAAAATTGGGTAGATGATATTAAAGGATCTTTTCAAAATAAGTAAATCATGAGTATGAGTTTACACAGATATAAAATGAACATGTGTCAAAGGTTTTATTTAGCTCATTAGTTGGTAAGGAAAATGGGGAAAAAATGCCATTAGTTCAAAGGAAATCCCAGAGAGTAGCTATATAAGGCCAACAAGAACGCCAACATGAACTTGCTTAATGAAGAGAAACCTGGTTTCTTCCATAGTAGGTTTGAAAAGTCCATTGAATCTCCATTGGACAGAATTTATCTGCATGCATATAGAAAATAATTTTTTGTATTTCTATGAATTTTCTGCAAGTTAACTTCTAACTGTACAAAAATTATATAATAGTTCCAAAATAGTGGAATGCACAAACCCTACAGAATCAGATGAATCAGAGGGTGCTTTCTAAACAATATGTAATTTCTCCATTAAAAAAGCCTGGTGATCTCTTGGTCCCTTTTGAAGTCATTCACAATTTTTTCTACCAGAGGAAAACATGTAGAAAAAGAAGCAAGGCAAAGATTGGTTCAGGGGGAACATGGCCAGCTGAGATGGCAATGAGGTAACAGCCTCAAAAGAGCAAAGCACAGGAATTAAAATAGTTTGCAAAGAGGGTTTGCCTTTTAGCAAAGGTTCTTGAGGGTCATGTTGATGATTTTGTTCTTCCTGTCATTTAAAGGGGAGGTTATTGGAGGTTTCAGAAAAAAACAGATGTGATATGTATTATTAATGCGGTGCTTTAGGGATATTAATCCAAAACCATCTGCAGGATAGATTAAATGCCAGAAATGACCAGAAAGACCAGGCAGGAGCTGATAAAGTAATTCAAGATTAAGATAAAATTTAAAGTTTTATTATCCAGTGATTTCCTCTCTAAGAATTTCTTTGAAGAAAGGCATTATTCCAAATCCATCTTATTCTATAAAACTCACAAAGCCAGTGTGCTTTCTCTCTCTCTGGCTGTCTCTCGCTCTCTCTCGGCCTTGATCTAGAGTAAATGTTGAAAATAGAGAACCACTTTTCTTTCCAGACAGTGTGGATAGTTGTCTGGAGTAAAAAGTTTCATTTTCCAGTATTTTTCATTGAAACTGTCACCTGATAATTACACTGAATAGAAAGTAACCATTAATCACATCTTTAATATATGAATTCATCATTGTCTACCTTGTGTAGAGAAGAATTAAAATTAATCAGTCAAACCAAACCCCATCAGGACGGAATGCCTGGGGAAGTGTGGGTTAAGAAGGCAACCCTTTTAAATGGAGAAAATACCTTTGCTGCTGCTGGCAGGAGGACTGAGGCCTTACCAGTAGCACTGTTTTATGTCATCACAGAAAGTGTTTTAATCCCCTCCCTTGTCCAGTTTGAGTAACCTCAAGTTTTTTAGAAATGTAAAGCTCTTAAATGTTATCTGACCTATAAGGGAAAAAAACTGGTCAATTTTGTCATTGCCCTTTCTCGGCACATAATTTTGTTACTGGAAGGCTTTCACAAAACAAATTCACATTTTAAAATGCAACAGCTGCCTGCATCTTTGTCATCCCTATTTCTCAACTGATAGGTACATACCTCCAGGATGGCCCACTCGGAGGCTCCTCTTTCTAAAGCTGGAGAGGGAAAAAAGGCTTTTTTATGACGGTGATTACAGGTAGAGTCTGAGTTTAAAGACTCTGGAACAAATAATGTTGCTTATTATTCTCTGCTTTCCTGGCTTGTGTTGATGCTATGAAAAGAAACCTGTCTCTTTTCTCCGACTAGATTTATAAACTCCTGGCAGAAAGCACCCAAGTCTTACAATGAGTTTGCTAAGTCCCTTTCCAAATATGAGAACTCCTGCATAGTTGCTTGATAAATAACTTGATGTTTAGTTGGTTATAGATTATAAATTCTACAGGAAGTTTAGGGGGAAAAAAAGATTATCTTAGGGGCTGAAAATGTCAAGGTACTTATTTCTAAACTTTGAATCTAGATGGCAAGTGTTTTTATATTTTAACATAGGCAGAAGAGAGTTTTGATGTTTTTGGAGACACACTTCAGCCTTTCCATGATTACCATTATAGTACATTATTTCCCCCTATAAAATTCAGAAAACTAACAATTGAGGAGAGTCAAGGCTGGGGCAAGTGGAAAACAATCAAGCCACTGAGCCATGGGTGCTGAGCAGTTCTCTCCACTCCCTCACTTACAAAGGGCTCCCACCCCACTCAAAGCCCAGCACTTATGTCAAGTCAGTGCCTCTTCAAAATTGCAAAGTACTGCATATCAGAAACCAATGGGCCCAGTCATTAATCAAAACAGTAACATTAAATTCACCAAATCCCATACTTACCAACTAGCCTCATCTCCTCTATAGCTGCTAGCTGAGTACAAGATAAATGATGGGTGCTCAATAAATTCTGTATGAATAAACTAAGTTGCAAATTACCAGTCTCCAGTGTGAGGTGACCCAATTTGAGACTAAGGAAGAGAGTATGACTAAAGTTCAAAACAAAGGGGCTATGATGCCTATGTTAGATATAATTTTCATTTTTACATAAATCAAAGGAATGCACTAATATTTGAGTTTTGAAATAAATGTAAAAGTACAAACATGGGTTCTTTTTTCCCTTATTCTTATTTTCTGCAAAATAAATAAACAGAAGACGATCGGTATATGTCAGCCTGGAAGCAGGTTATAATTGAAGATGAAAATTCATACTAGTATCTGAAGAAATAGAGTCAGAGATCATTGGGGTGCCACACAAATCTGACTAAAGCATCTAGGACACCATCTCAATTTATAATTGATCACTATGAGAACTGGTTTGCAGTCAGTGTGTTGATTGTGCTAACAGTTTCAGTTCCTTCTGTTGTGAGCTAAGTTTAGATGGAGTTGGCTATTTGAACAACCCAGTGCCAGGACTCCATTTTGCATTTAAATGGGAATTGGGAAAGATATTTTATAATGATCAAGAAAAAAAGGAATGGAGACACTCAGTTTTCTAAGAAGTAGATATATATGCTATTAATCTAGGATGTAACTGAAATAAAAAGAAATGGACCATAAAAATGTGAAATGCTCAATATAACAATAAAAATAAGCTACCTATATAAATAAAGACATGGTAATAGCAATAAAACTAATGCCTTAATTTGAATATCACACAGCTTGCAAAGTGCTGTCACATATGGTATTTCATTTGATTCTCAGAGGTTATGATAAAATACACTTGCACATTACATATATTTGTATAATTGATTTTTCAACACCACAGCCAATTACATCTGTACAGACACTGGTTATAGTTCTTATCAGCAGTGTTCTAAATGTCCATGGTTTTCCTTTAATTTGTGTCATCTACCACAGATCTCTTGGTTTTTGCCAATATATCTTAGAACCTGTTGATAAATTTATAGCCTGCTATTATTGGTTGAATTATATCTCCCCAAATTTGTATTCTGAAGTTTCAACCAGCAATGTCTCTTCTGGAATTAGAATTGTTACTGATATAATTAGTTATAAGGTCATTAAGTTAGGTCTTAATCCAACATGATTGGTGTCCTCATAAAAGGGGGAAATGAGGGAACAAAGGCAGGCACACAGGAAGAATGCCACGTGATAATAAAGGCAGAGATCAGAGTGGTGATTCTGCCAAAGATTGACAGCAACCCACCAGCTGCTAGGGAACAGGCAAGCAACAGGCTCTTTCTCACAGCCCTCAGAAGAAACCAACCTGGCTAACACCTTGATCTCAAACTTGCAGCCTCCAAAACTGTGAGTAAACGAATTTCTGTTGTTTAAGCCACCAGAGTGTGGTACTTTGTTACAGCAACTCTAGGAAAGCAATATAGTTGCTGTCATGCCTGTAACTTTAAGAAAAATAGAGACATGTTTAAGAGTATATATAGGGCCATGGGTCTTTAAGAAAGTACAGCAAAAAGAGCCCCTCTGACCTCATCAATAACAGCAGCTCTGACTTTCTATGGACCCCTCTGGTTACTCTTGTTGGAAGACTGTGCCGAGTGGGTCCCAGGTATGTGGAAGTCCACTCTGCTTTCAATTTGTATATCCTCCCAATGTTCTCTTCAGGAAGGCCTGTTAGCTAAGGGAATCCACAGAAAAGGGGTTGGTTCCTCGCTTTCCCTATTTCCAAGTGTGTGCTCTTTGACAAATTACTTAACTTCCCTATTTATAAGATGTGGATAATAAAACTTATCTCAAAAGGTTGTTGTGAGGTGTAAATAGAGTAATATACATCACCATCCAAATTTTTTCCTAATTCAGTGTTGAAAGCTGGTGCACAGATAAGAAAGAAAATATAAACATCACCATTCTGCAGCCATAGAGTCTTCATTCCCAGATCATGATTCGTTGTTCTTTCTCTCTTTCCTCTTGATAAAATGCCATATATATTATTTCCTATCCCATCTATTTGCCTGCTCTTCTTAATTTGTATACTCCTTTTGCCATGCCATGCCCATTAACTATATCTTCCTGCCTTCCTCCTGTCTAAAACAAGTGAAATTTCTTTAGTCACCCTTCTATGAAAAAAACAAAACAAAACAAAAACCCACTTTTCTCAATTTATTGGTAGCTCCAGAATTTCTACACAGGATGACCCAGAGGCAGTAATACCAAGAACAAGTCTTAAATCTGCCCTTACAGAGCAGATGCTGTGTTTTTGTTTAGTGTTGGCTTCTTTTGTTTGGCTTGGAAAGGGTGGTGTGCTAATTAGATCAGTCACAGCCCTGTGGACTATTTTGTTTGTTTGCCACTCCAGGTTCTCCACCCTTTCCTACCTTGTCCTATGCCCAAAGACGGTGATTTCTGTGGGCTGTTTACCCAAAATGCCTTGGCCTCCTGTAAGCAAACCACAGGGTTGGACCAGAGAGAGACAGAGAGATAGGGGTACTTGTTCACTCCCTCCCCCGGTTCCCTCTGTGCCAGGCACAGGTTTTGACTATGTCCCTCTAAGGCTGTAGCTCATTTCCAGCCACCTTACTCCTGGTGCAATGGCTCTCATCAAATTCCAGTACTAATTCCTTCCTTTTCCCTCTTCAAGGCCATGGGGAGTGACACAAACTAATGTAATAATCATTTTTTAATATATTTGCCGCTTGAAAACTTGGATTTCTCACTCTTACTGGTCCCTGGATGTTTAATTATCCTCTAACTGTCCACAGTTTTGTAAACAGTCCATTCAGCATAACTCTTAATTTAAGCTCACTGAATGTGCCATTTATTCACTGTTAGGACTTTGGTATCCCACCACCACCATCTTGGCACTGCTGTCCCTTCCTTTTAATAACTTTACTTTGTGGGTAACCAGCAGTTTGTTAATAAGGAAGTTTTACATTATCCTAGTTCTTTTATTTCCCGAACAATAGTAGTGGTGCTTTTGATATCATAACCACCGGTTCATCTGTTATTATTTTATCATGAATCTCTGATATTCCTGAACTCTTCATTCCCCTTTTCCTGCCTTTGCCTTTAAGTTTATTGTCTGGAGGCAGTCTGGCCAGTGGTGGGAGTGGGGATGATAAACAGCCAGTGGCCAGGCTTGGAATGAAATGTTCCCTACCTTTCCCTGAACCCAATGAGGGTGATTTCTGAGTGTTTATATGAACACTATGACTGTGAGAAAAGCAAGAATTTTCCACCAATCACAAAAGGGTAACACCCCCAATTTGTGGTTAAGAGCAAAATAAAATAATCAAAGGAGACAGTACATAGTAGCAGATTAACAGTTTTTAGCCCTTAAACTGAAAAAAAAAAAAAAAGTGAAGAATTCTCTTTGTTTTTAAATGTATTAATTTATACAAGATGTAATGTTTACCTAATATAATGTGTCAGGAGAAATTATTTCCCTCTAAGAAATCAGACCTTCATTATAGTGGGAAAGACTAGAAATTACCTTTCTAAATTTGTCACACCCTCTGTCATTAAAGTTGAAGGCAAATGCATTACAGTACATACAATAATAGCATATAGTTCGTCCACATCTACATCTTCCAGAGGTTAATGCCCTTTCTGATTGGCTTTGTCTTGTTTTTTCCATGTAGGTTATGAATATATTCCCCAGCGACTGAGCCACACACATCTCAACATAGAGGGAACATGTTCCTGTGAAAGGCCAGCCCAGCTTTCCCCTCTAATGCCAGCCATGACAGTTTTATTCTTTTGTCACCTGTCTTTATCTTTTCTTTTGCTTCTTTTTCCTTCTTTGGTTTTCTCTCCTAAATTGCATACCAGTAACTCTTACCATGAAATTCCCACTTTCCATTTTCAATGTCGTCAAATGTCCCATTGCTTCCCATCTTTCATACAACTTTTGAAAACTCAAATACTAATAATCGGGGCATTCATTTTGCATTTTTAATCCTCAACCTCCTTCCTCTCCCTGCTGTTGCTATTTAGAAGGGCTTTGAGGAATGAGAACTATTCAGCTTATGGATCCTGCTTCCTGGTTTCTGTTGCTTCCACTGCCTTACTTAAGAGCAAGTGTAACCCACACAGCCAGCCAGCCGCGCTGTGCCTTGCCCAATGGACTGATGGAAATCCTGGTTTTCTTAGCACTTTATGTTCTCCTAGTGAAACCCTTGGAGAAACTTACACTGCCTCCCTCCAATGTCTTCAAATGTATAGAAAAAAGAGTTGTATTCTCTTACATAGAGCTTTCTACCAGCCTGTATAATCTTGCCCTTTTTTGTTTTCCTGGAGAATCGTGATAAGTAGCAGTTTTGCGTTGCAATTATTATTGGGGAGTTGCCCTTATCTTATGAAGACTGTTTTTCACTTTGAGAAATGTTTAAATCAAATGTGTCAGGTGCTGATGGGACAAAGATCTGGAATGTGCATCAGATGCTGTAATGGCTTAATTCTGTGTTAAACAGTGTTAACCAGCTCCCTTTCCTTTTCCGTATCCCCAGGCTCAGCAGACAGGGCCTCAAAGCAGGCATGTCCGTGGTGCCAAGAATGTTTCCACCGAGTCAGCCACTTGCTTCTCTTCTTCTTCCTTAATGACTGGTCTACAGGACGGTGGTGGGCAAGCGGCACTGGTGCTCTGTAATGGGGGATGCTGACCCTGCTAGAGAGGGAGACTTTGCCCTCCTCTTCCTATTGCTTTCCACAGAGGGTCCCAGGAGAACTTTGAATGGGAGTGGGGGAAGCCTATGAATTTTGTAACAAATTATTGGATCGCTGTGCTGATGCTTGCAGGCTGGGTCTAGTCAAGCGAGGAGTGTAATATAAAGTGGTAAAATGGTCTGTCCTTCTCACAGACACCACTGTCCTCTGCCCAGAATGCCCTGAGACTTTCATTTTCTTCCCCATCATTGCATAAAACAAGGTATTTCTGGTCCACTTGGAATAAAATGCCACACTTCTTTCAGCAGTTTATCTGCTCCAGCCTCTCTTGGTATTAGTCATGATGTCTCTTTCACCATGATCAAATGTAATTATCAGTCTTTGATGCCTCCATCCTTTGGAAAAGTGGAGATTTCCTCGCAAAGGATTATCTGTTTTCAGCCACTTTGCTTTCAGTAATCTATCTTTTGCCTCAGACTCCTGAAGAACATACAGCAATTACTTTTTAGTTAATATCAGTTGCCTCTCACTCTCATTCCCTTTATTTGTTCCTATCTTAGAAATCAGTTAGTCAAGCATTAGCCATTGAATTTCTTCCATATGTGAATGTTTTCTCCCCCGGGTAGTGCTCTAACAAGATCAAGACAGCTTTCCTAACAGCTCTCAAAACGCTCTAGAACTTAGAAACTAGGTGAGCAGGACCGAGAGCCATTTCCCTTTGAATAGATTGTTCATGTTCTTACTTTCCTGAGCTGAGAAACCTGCCTTTGGATTATTTTCTGCTTCACCCTTTGATAGCTTTGGACCATGTCTTTCTCTTTTCCCTGTACTTCTCTTGTTCTGCAAACTGACTTCTAAAGAACTGCACTATCCACAGGTGTTTTTTCAGGATCATCTTTCCAAATCCCCTTTTTATTGTGTAGAACTATTGGTGCTTTCTCTTCGTTCACACTCTAAGATGCCTGTAGGCATGACTTCATATGGACTTGAACAAATGAAGATCTTTCATTATTTTTTCTCTAATATTCTTAATTTCTGAAACACAAATATAGCCAGGTGTGTTGGCTCCTGCCTGTAGTTGCAGTGTTTTGGGTGGCCAAGGTGGGATTATTGCTAGAGGTCGGAAGTTCAAGACCAGCCTGGACAACATAAGCAAGACACTGTCTCTACGAAAACTGAAAACATTAGCTGGGCATGTCGACATTGTGCCTGTAGTCCTAGCTACTTGAAAGACTGAGGTGGGAGGATTTGACCCAGGAGTTCAGGGATGCAATGGGCTATGATCACACCACTGCACTCTAGCCTCGGACAACACAGCAAGACCTTGTCTCAGAAGCAGCAAACAAACAAAAACCAAATGAATAAATAACATACACCTGTTTGTCCATTAAATATTATAGGTTCCACTCCTGTGTTTTCAACTCGACTTCAAAATTCTCGAGACTGGTAGCACAGAATGAGCACAGGCTTTGAGTCTAATAGATGTGATATGAATCTCAGCATGACCACTCAACTTCAGTTTCTTCATCTGTAGGAAAGTGTCCTCTCCATGGACCAGTTTTGAGAAATATCACATTTTAAAAACCTATCACGATGGCTGGTGTATGTGGCCTCTCCACAAATGTTGGTTTTCTTCCTCCTTCCCCTTCATTAACCTCAAATATCTGGAGACATTTATCATTCGCTGTAGGTTTACTCCTTTCCCTGAAAGCTCAACGCAATAGCTCTAATTTAGCATGTGTCACCATAGATGGACAGATTGAATAGGGCGTAGAGATCTGCCTCTTCTGATCATTTTTCTCATATTTCTAAACTTTTACTGTTCTAATAGGCATTTATTTATCTTCATGGCACTACAAACTCTGAGGTTTTGAGGAATTAATTTTGGTGATTATTATAGAATGATAGATATGATCTTTTCTTCTGCTTCACAGTGCGTTTTTTTCCCATAAACAAGTTGCATTATTTTTTGGGGCCTATTTCATGTTTTGATGAGTTTGTTCCAATTTATTTCAATACTCATCTAAATAACACCTACATTCTATATTATTAGATCAGTTCAAAATATTTAACCATAAAGTCACAATTTGGTTACTTCCAACCCTTTTATCTTTTTAAAGTTAAATGGTTTACAAAGAATACTGTTTATTTTTATAATGAGAAAGATCCCCACCCTTTAATGATGTTTATTTCCTTCCTTGTGCATACATATTTGTGTATGTGAGAGAGAAAGATTTGAATGGTAGTGGTTATTCATTAAAATAATACAATATTTATACTACATATATTGTGTATATGTAGTATATATTCAATATACTACCTACCACAGCAATTCAGTCTATCCATGAGTCTTTTCTGTTCCAGGCACAATATTTATACTACATATATTATGTATATCATATTATATGTATATTATATATAGTATATTATATGTATATACTACATATATGGTGTACAATACATGTAGGATAAAATTGCATTACATTAATTAATAACCTCTGATTGAATTCCTTGAGTGACAAATAGTTCACTCAAACCTCTGCTTGAATACCATGAGTGACAGAGTTTACTACCTACCACAGCAATTCAATTAATTGTCAGAATTTTCATCAACAGAAAGTACATTTTTCTGTAGAGATATACCCTACCACTTTCTGGTTCCCTTCATAAATTTTAGTGGTGGCTTCTACCCTCTATGAAGTGGCATATCACAAGAGAAAGGGGATGGGGTTATAGGTATGTTAAAGGTATTACATTAGTCATATTATAGCAATTAGTTCTCCTATTGCTATAAAGAAATACCCAAGACGGGGTGATTTATAACAAAAAGAGATTTAATTGGCTCATGATTCCACAGGCTGTGCCAGAAGCATGGCAGCATCTGCTTGGCTTCTGGGAAGGCCTCAGAAACTTAAAATCATGGTGGAAGGCAAAAGGGAAGCCAGCACTTCACATGGCAGGAGCAGGAGGAAGAGAGAGGAGGGGAGGTGCTACACTTTTAAACAACCAGGTCTCATGATAACTCACTCACTCACTCACTCACTCTCAGAAGAACAGTACTAGGGAATGATGTTAAACCATTAGACCCCACACCCACGATCCAATCACCTCCCACCAGGTCCCATCTCCAGCACTAGGGATTACGTTTCAGCACGAGATTTGGGTAGAGGCACAGATCCAAACAATATCAAGCATCACCCAAAACTGTTCTTATCTAAGCAGGATACAGCTAGGAGTCATTTTTACTTATGGGTATAACTATGAACCAGTAGATGAGTCCCTGGAAGCAGTGTTGGAACCACCACTTTAGGATAGAGTCAGACAAATCTAATTCCTCCTGCCCATGACAGTCTTTCACAGAGTTTATAGAGTCCAACCATGAGTCTTTTCTATTTCAGGCTAAATATCCCTAATTCCTTCATCTACTTTTCATATCTTAATTTCAAGTTTCTCCATCATTCTGCCTCCTGTGGACACATTGCCAAGGCTTCCACCTAAGGGATCTTATGTTGAATTCCTTTGAGTTGTATTAGAACATCTAGTTGGACAGCTTCTAGTTATGTTGGTTGGATTTTAGGGTCCCACGGTGATACTGAAGTTGAAGAACCCTCATTTCTCATTTATCTTTGAGTGAGATATGGTACCCAGGCTATACCCCATGTTTCCTGGCTTCCAGTCCACGTTTTCTGCTTTTCAGAATATGATAATAGAATGATTTGTTATAATTTGGGAAGTATTTTGGTGACAACCGTGGTCTTGCAGGGATATTTTGAATAGTTTTTATAAACCTGTTTTTAATACATGAGGACCTGAAGTGGGAAAGAGGGTACTGCTGAGAGGAAAGAAGAGAAGGAGACAAACCCCTCATCCCCCATTAGACTTCCATGACATATTCACCCTCTTTGACAAAAGAAATGCAAAGATTTGTTTTCCTATTTTCTTCTGCTTTAGTTCAAATATAGCATTCTCCCTCCTGCCTCCTACATGGTAGATGATAGATGATGGATTGACAGATAGATAAATGATACATTAATTAATAGATGGCATAGATGGCTAGATAGATGATAAATGATTGATAAACAGATGGCTGATAGGTTGATAGGTGTGTGTGTGTGTGTGTGTGTGTGTGTGTGTGTGTGTGTGATTTATTATTCTAGTTTCAATTATCTTACTCTTTTGCTCTTGTTTCATTTGAAAAGGTTTTTTTTTTTTTCTTTCATGCAGGGCTTTTTACCATTTTCCCACTTCTTTATCTTGCCACCCACTTTCTTTTCCTCATTACACAGCTTAAAAATGTCCAACATCTTTGAGGAGAGCAATAACATACATACAGTACAATGCAAAATGTATTTTCTCAGGGGACAATAATAACTTGATGGGCCTCATTGCCAGGCAAAGTCAGAGAAGATATGAGGCAATTTGGGTTCCAACAAATATCAGTCTGTCAGGTCCTTGCTGTTGTCTTAAAAATAGCTCCCACCTATCAGAACATATTTTAGAGCTAAGTTAAAAGTACATTTGCTTGTTCAGAGCATCTCTTATGGAACTGAAAATGCTGAGGCAATGGAAAGCAAAGTTGGGAGTGTTTATTTGTAACATGCACTCACTCCAGATTTCCCTGGGGGAATGACTTAGCAGCAATTTAAGCCCAAATGTAGAGCAAATTGAAAAATGGATGCTTTTTCTCACTCTTGCAGGATTTGTCTTTTACCGGCTTTTCATATGACTAATAAGCAAAAGAGGTGAATTAGTAACTAAAATCTAACTTTTACCTTCAGGGACTCCAAGAGACTCTCAGTGTTAAAAAGTCAGCATGTCTAAACCAGGCCTCTGTCTCTAAATTACTCTGAGTTTCTGTGTCTCTAAATTTAAGTACTTTTTATATCCAAGACTCTTAAGATATAAGATGAGAAAAAGCAGTATATGAAAAAGCAGTATATAAAAAAGCAATTGCATCATGTTTGTTTGTCTGGAGTTTTAAGAAAAATATAAAACCTCCTACAGTCCTGATCTTTATACTAAAAACACATAAATTATGTATCAAATGATAATAAATTACAGCTTTGCTCTGGACTGCCACAAACACAAGAAATAGGGCGAGGTGAAGGGAGCGACATAGATTTTGTGATACAGAGACAAATATCTAAGAATAGGTAGAATGCAAAAGGCAAATGAATGAAAAGAGTAAAATAGAGGGACAGGCACACCTACAACAAAGGTGAATGATTCTTTAACTCATTCCCAAGGATGTTGGACTCAAAACTAAATATGATTATGTTTACTTATGCAAGTTGAATAGCATAAGTTGCTATACAATTAATTGCATGAGGTCATTTTTGACATGTAACTCATGTCCTCTTATTAAAAGTCAAACAGGTCAGATCCAAGGACAGAGGCTCAGGATTGACGTGATGATGGGATGAGTGGGTGAGTGTGATGGGATTGAGAAATAGTGGACTACAGCCACAAATTGTTGTTAACTTCAACATTCAATGATATTTGTGTGTTCTAAGCATTGCATTCTCTGTGTAGTTCATTCAAGCTTCACAAAAAGCCTATAGACCTGGTATATTTTACTTCACATAATGACCTCCAGTTCCATTCACAAGTGACTGTACTCAGCAATGACATTTTGATTATTTCTAAGTAACTTGAAGGGAGAACTTGATACCAACATATAGAAGTGTTAGTATTCATGGTGATGATAACCCAAATACCCCAACTTGATCATTATACATTCTATTCATATAACACTCACATGTGCCCCCATAAATATATAAAATATTATGTATCAATAAAAGAAAAAAAGCCTGTGAGGAAGGCCCTTTCATTACTTTGGTGAAGCAGTATGGCCTAGTGGGTATAAATGCAAGTTCTGGGTATAATCTGCTTATGCTCAAATCTAGAATGAACCACTTACCAGTTACTCAATTCTGGACTCATTCTTGTTTTTGTTTTCTTTACAGTATATCTCTATTTTTAAAAAATTTGAAGTTCTACGATACATGTGCAGGATGTATAGGTAAACATGTGCCATGGTGGTTTGCTGCACCAATCAATCCATAACCTAAGTATTAAGCCCAGCATGTACTAGTTACTTTTCCTGATGCTCTCCCTTCCTCCAGTCTCCAACCTCACACAGGCCCCAGGGTGTGTTCTTCTCCTTCCTCTGTCCATATATTTCTCATTGTTCAGCTCCCACTTCTGAGTAAGAACATGCAGTGTCTGGTTTTCCGTTCCTAGCTTAGTTTGCTGAGGATGATGGCTTCTAGCTCCAGACACATTCTTTTAACTTTCATGGGCATATTGGTTTCTTATGGAGGATGTAACAAATTACTACAAATGTAGTAGCTTTAAAAAACACAATCGTATTATGTCATAGGCTGGTGACTCTAGGGAAGGATCTGTTTCCTTACCTTTTCCAGCTTGTAGATGCCTCATGCATTCCTTGGTTTATGGCCCCTTGCTTCATCTTTAAAATCAGCAATGTAGCATCTCCTCTCCTCTCTGACTTTTTGCCTCCCTCTTAAAATAACCCTTAAGATTATATCAGGCCCACAAGAATAACTCCCTATCTCCCCGGATTTTCTCCCCATATTCTAATCTCCGACTAAGGAAAGCAGATCTTTTATCACATCTGCAAAATCCCTTTACAGATGTGAAATTCATAACATATCACAGCTTCTGAAGATTTGGACAAGGTCATGTTTAGGGGGCCATTATTCTGCCTACTAAGATAGATGAACCAATATCTATATATCTATATATATAGATATATAGTAACTACCTCATAAGGGTGTTTATAAGAAATACAAGTAAAACACTAAGAATAGTTCATTTTCCTTTAATGATCTCAGTCATTAACACTGACTGGAGCCAGCTTTCAGGGGGTGCAAGATGGGAAAGGTGGAGCCTGGAATGGAGTGGAATGGTCAGAGGCAAGTATCGTGCTGAAGCTCTCTCAGCCCACTCTGCTTTGATAGTGAATCCCTGTTTGGCATTAGGGAAATCAGGCACATAATTTTTGAGGCTTCTGAGTATGAAGATGCCGATGCCAAGACAATGCCAGGGCAGAATTCAAGAGGCTGGAGGGATCTTAAAAATCTAAACTAAATTTCTAAATTTTGTACAGAAGAAATCTATCTTAGCTCCAGAGGGAGACTTGTATAAGGATACATGTTGGGTTGAGGAAGAGCTGGGATAAGGACCTAGGACTCCAGACCACCAGACTGGTGTTCGTCCTACTGTGTGTGACTCACTTAGGGGAGATGTAATGGCCTAACAAGTGTTTGCCAACTGCCTTTCAACTGCTACCTGATACACAGAAATAGCATTTAATCAGAATTAAACATAAAACTTAATACCTAAGTTTAAAATGAACTTTCCTGAATGTAATTTTATATTCTGGATTAGATCTTGGAACATAAAAGGATATTAGTTGAGAAACCAGCAGGATCAGAATTAAGCTGGTTTCTCAGTTTTGACAAAGGCACCATGATAACACAAAATGCTAATGAAAAGAAGACTTGGTGACAAGCATGTGAGAACTCTCTGCACTCTCTTTGTAACTTTCTGGCACATATAAAATTATTCCTACATACAAATTTATTTTTTTAATGTGATCATTTCTTTGTCTGTGATAATGCCATGTTATTTTAAACAATGTTTTTTTTACTGTGTAGTACAACATTCTGGCATAGTCATTAATCTGGCTAAGCTCTTACTGGTCCCTCAGCCCAAAATGTTCTTCCTGACAGTGGCATGGCTTTCTCAGTGAATTGTCTCCCAAGCGAGCTATCTAAAGGCAAGAGAAAAGAGAAGGAAAAAAATGCTTCCGAGAATTGAACCCAAACCCCTGAACATTTTGTCTCCCTTGCCTGCCTTCTCATTCCCGTTAGTATTAATCACTATTGAACACACAGCCCATTTCTCAAGGTCTTACTAATTATAGACATCCACCACCAAAAGGGTCAGGATATTTTATTCTTGTCTGTTTTGCTCACCACAATATTTCTAACAACCAAAATCGTGTGTGGAACACAGAGGGAGGCACTTAATTTACATTGAATAAATGAATGATTGAATCAATGAAACTACTCTACAAGTTAAGTGGTCCATGTGTACCTAGCACTGCACCTGACCCACGGCAGACACTTAGCAAATATCCACTTTAAATATAAGGAATCTGTGGCACAAGAAGATTGAATTGTAACACCAGGAAGTCACATAGTTTATGGGTGGCAGGTCTGAGATGAGAAGGCAAGCCTCCTAGGAATAGGGCTTTATTTAGCATATCATATTTCTTCACACAGAGGTCCACACTAGGGTAGACATATACTGCACTGTGTGCCTCACCTCAGTTTCCATGTCTGTCTTCACTACTCCAAGGGAAGCATGGCTGAGTTCACTAAGTAATCTGCTAAGTACAGAGGAGAAATGTGTTATGTTGTTGGCTTTCTAATGGCCGTTGGTGCTAAGCTTGACTAAAATCCATTTCGAGAAGCCTTATCCAGGCAGCAGCTTGCCACCATGTCTCAATAAGAATGCTTTAAGTACTTGGAACAAAAGAAAGGACAGATCAAGTGGCAATGTGCTAAAACAAAGCCATTCCTCCATTCCTTCCCACTTATAAAATCCAGCCCAATAAGCATTTGCTGAGGACTTATTTCATGTGGCACACTACACCAGGCATTTTGAGGCCTAAAAGAGAAGCCCACCAGCTGTCTTGCAAAAGAAAATATGAGAACTAGTGCCATAGTCCACGATGGCGAAGAAGACAGTGACAGAGTTCCTGTCCTGGTGGAACAGGAATATAGCCAGGATTAGTCCTTCTTGAACCAGAGGCTCACAGCTGTTCTTGCTATAACCTCCAAGATGAGGTCCTACTGAGCTTAAAGGAGGCTTACACTTGACATTTGCATGTATATTGCTTATATAACTTATTCCAGACCTCTGTAGTGTTCTCTGAAGTCAATAAGAGCATCCTTGTCCACAACACTCTAAGTGATTGAAATTAAATAAAATTATTAATGGATGAAAGGAGACAAAAATTTTCTGGTGAATGAAGATCTTTAAATCTCTCTCTTCTTTCATTGTAATTTCAAAAACAAAACAAACAGTGCACCAAAGCCTGAGAGCAGTAGAATCCTTGTACCAGTTTATCCATGTTTAGGACAGAAATTATTCCTGAGATCTTTCTCCTTCCCTGCTTTGCCTTTTCTCTTTCTTTTCACAATCATCTTCCTTCACTCATCTACCTCATTTCTCCCCAATTTTTCCTTTTCTTTTTTATTTTCCTTTCCTTTATGCCTATTATGTATAAGATACTATTAATACCTTGGTACCAATGTAAAACCCATGACTTCAGAGAAAAACTTTGCCCTCAATGGTTGATTTATTAACTTAAAACTTTTATGAAGGACTGTGATCTGCCAGGTATCTTATATCATGGAATATATAGTTTCCAAATAACCTTAGTCATTAATAAAAATCAATATGAAATAAAGGGAGGAGTAGGTGCTTTGCCATCAGACTACCATGGGCTTGAGTCTTTCTCCTCTTCTGTGGTCTTAGTGTGCTTGGAAATTACTTCCTTCATAAGCTAAATAAAGATATATACTTACATTTCTGCTTGGTTTGGGAATTACATAAAATAGGACAGATATAGCAACTTAGGATAGTCAAGAGAAAAGGCCTAGTGAACAGTCTCTGTTGATGGAATTCAAACCAGAAAATTTATGCTTTAATTGGGGAGATGAGATGCAAGAAGTATTCATAAAATAACACCTCCAATCAGAATATCACTTCAAAATGCTGTGGTGAACTTCACATATATTACCTCTTTTCCTCTTTGTAGGACAACATTGGATCCATTTTATACATTAGGAAAAAATGGAGCACAAGGGATCAATTGCTGCCAGAAGGTTCAGGAAGACATTGTGGCCAACCCACTTCTTCGTACTTCACACCCATTCTCCTTCCACCCCAGTGGGGTCAGCTGCGAGCTTCATCCCACAAATTAGCAAACTAACAGAGGAAAGATTCAAGAATGCAACATGCAAGACACAGATGAGCAGAGGACAGAGGGATGGTGTGATGTCAGCTGGGCACCAGGAAAGGTGAGGGTGATCAAGACATATTTCTTTATCTCACTTAGTTCTTTTACCTTTCCTACTGGCTAACATTCACACTTGCTTGTTCAGCTTCTGGTCCCCTGAAGTATGCCACAAACCACCTTTTAAAAAAATGGAGCCAGTGCACATGCCTAAGAAAAACCACATCATCTATCTCCTTAGGAAGCGATGCAGTAAGACTTTGGTTTGTTAATCTTAATCATTTTGTGGCTGTATTGTTACATTGGGAGAATAAATAGTAGAGATCAATAGAATATTGTTTATATGTGCTTATTCCTCTAACAGTTATTTTCCAATGATAAATAGAATGGTAGATGTATCACCTATATTCCAGGAAATTTGGAAAAATTCAAGGCATACCCATTCCTCAGTCTGTTGTTTTGGAAGTCTAAATTCACCCTTCAGAGCAAAATCACTCCCTTCATACAGCTAATATTTCACCAAAAGTTTTATGTATTCTTAATATGCAAACATTGAAATTTGAATAAAAACAGTCATATTAATTGTGATTTAGCACTTTTGTTTTTAATAAACCCTGTAGATGGTATTGCATATTTCTGGGAATTAAACTTTAAAAAATATAATATGATTAAGCATCCATGGAACAGTTAAAAGCCTTATAAAAAAATCAGGAAAATAAAGAAAGAATTCAAAACATACACCAAATTTTCTTTTTTAACATTTTTTCCCTTCACATTAAATCAACTCAATTTGGAAAGGTTACATATACTTAAGCACATGATGTCATATAATAAATCAAGATAAATGGAAAATATATAATTCCTTTTACAGAGTATGATTTCAATACTTAATTCATCTTCTCCCTTTTTGACAGAGTTTCAATATGAATCTAAGCTCCAATTCACAATGCACAAACTATAGCTATTTATTACAATGTTGTGCCATTTGTCACTTTTATGGAATTCAGTGTATTTTGCAGGCTGTAAAATGGGCTAGAGTGATTCAGAAATGATCTATGCCATCATTATTCCTCATTTCTGGTATTTGAATTGCATCTACTTTCCCCAACAGGCTTGATTTATTAAGTAAATAAATAACAATATGCTTCAATAATGTATATCTATTGAGACTTCATTAGCTTCCCAGAAGATGCTATTCTGATTTTAAATAATTGAAACATACCAATGATGGAATCCAATGGACTCGAAATGATTGGGTTATAAATATTTACTAATGCCTAGTGGTAGAAGGAAGATACTTTCAGAATAGACTGGAAATGAAGGGAGACATTCAAATGATGGTAAGTGTTCATCATAAAAATCTAGAGATTTAGAGGTTTCTTCTCTCAAACAGAAAAGGTAGCATAGAGTGGAAGGTGAACAGATCTGTTTATTTTCTTTGAATCTGAAGCAGAATTTCTTCTAACTTTGAGCTGATTGACTTTTTTAAAATACCTGTAATACTGGTTGAATTCATTAGTAAATAAATTCCGAAGCCAACCCAGTGCTAAGTGCTAAGCCCCATAGCCCAATAAAGTAAGACCTAAGAGTGGAGTTTATCACTCTCCTCAAGACTAACCCTTTATCTTAGTTGAAGTTATTTAACTGCTAAGTTAAACTAGTGCTGTGCTATAATTAAACACCTTATAGCTCTCTGTCTGTGAAGCACATATGATGAAATAAGTTTAAATCTGTAATTAAGAAGTAATGTGCAATGTTGTTTTCAAAGTTTCTAGAATGCTTTGTGTCAGAGGCCATTTATAACAGGTGCAGCTTCAATAGTTTATAAAGATAAACTGACTGAAATTTCTAACATCCCCCAGATGGTATATTTTGGCTGAAAATGCATTTTGAGAAGGAGAATATTTATTTCTTTTCTAAAATAGACTTGGAACTTCCTTCCTTCTAATTGGGGAAAAAAAAAAAAAAAAAAAAAAAACTGTCTCCCAAGTGATAAATAGATGTTCAAGGAGGAGGTGAATTTTTTCTCTAAAAGCAAACTGGAAAGCTCTTTCTAATAGCAGGGACAAGACTCCAAAAAGTGTAAAATAGTTGCTAAAGGAATGACATATCTAGAGCAAAAACTTTCTGTATGTTTGTGTACATGTATTTGTGGTATGTCGTGTGTATATGCATGTGTATGTGGTGTGTATGTCTGTGGGTGTTTATGTGCATGTGTGTGTAGATGTATGTGGTGTATGCATGTGTTTTATTTTGTGGAATGAAAAATAACATAAAACTTGACATGAACTATGGAATATCACCTTTCTCCTTAAACAAAAAACAAACGAGGCCCCTCCCCAAGGAACCAGAAAGAATGACACATGAAGTATAGTGAATCAAACACACGCCTGCTGACATTGAACCCGTTTATTTGAGGCATGGTGGAGAAGCCTGCATTAGCACAGTATGGCATATATCCTTTTCTTCCAAGAGCCTGAGCAGAGTTTAGCACCCTGTGATTACCTCTCAAAGCTACTTAGTGACCAAGAACTGAGGCTTGTTGGAGAGGTGGTGAGGGGAGCAGAGTGAGATTGGAAAGTACAGAGGTATCACCCCGGGAAGGAGGGCCAGGCCTCTCCCTGGGCCCCACTGTCTCCTTATCCCGAACCAGTGCCAAGCCTGTATGGCTATAGGCTGTGTATGCCCCATCTTCCTGCCAGCAAAGGCCTGACTACCTGACACTTGTCACCAACTTCTCCCTCCCAAATCTTTGGTTTCTGTTGACCTAATATCCTAGGTGCTCCTAAGGAGATTCTGGGCATGCAATATGTCTTAGGTAAAACACCTGGCCTCAGGAAGCATCTTCTCTTGGTTTTGTTTGCTTGTTTGCTTCTTTAATTTTATTTTTAAAATTATAGTGCTAAGAAACCTCACATTTATGCAAAGGCCTTGAATTCATCTGTGAATGCTTCTCCTCTTCCACTCTGTCCCTCTGCCCTCCTTCTCCTCCCAGCTCCCACAGTACAGTCCATGGTTCAGCAATAATAGCTTTTTCATAATGCCAGTCACAATATGGATTAGACAACTTCTAAGGTCAGTTTCATGTTATTCTTAAATCATTGGAACCAAAATTTCCTAAAGTAAAAACCGTGATGATAGAATTAAATAAGGTTAGGATTGAAAGAAATCATTCTAGAGCATTTGCATATGGCACATAAGGCAAGTACAAGCTTGGGAAAGCTCCAGGGGTGTGTATCAGAGAAAGACACAATACAGTCATAGTTCTCTCCTTCCTTTCTTTCTTCTTTGTTCCTTTTTTTTTTTTTTTTTTTTGGCTTTCTTTCTCCTTGCAATCTATTACAATATCTGTGATTTTCCTGAAAGAAGTTTATTATTTACCAAATCAGGAAAGGAGTAACCACTCACCCTCAAGGCCCTATCACCTTCATTACCTACTCCAACCACTGATGGTCTTGATGACCTTTCATGGATCTCTGATCTACCTACTCACTATCCACACAGATTGTTGGGACAGCTCCACACTCCCGAACTGCCTTTCTGGAGATGCCAGGTGTATGAATTGGGGAATCTAGCTAATAGGGAACAGAGATGGAGAGAGAGCTAGAGTGGGAAAGGCTCAATGTGAGGAAATAAGTGTATGACTTTCCTCTTGTTTCTGTGACAAATTACCACAAACTTACTGCTTAAAATGCCACAAATTTATTATCTACAGTTCTGAAGGTCAGAAGTCCAAAATGGATTTCAGTGGGCTAAAATCAAAGTGTCAGTAAGCTTGCATTCCTTCCAGAATCTCTAAGGGGGAATTCATTCCCTTGCTTTTTCTAAAATCTAGGGGCTGTTGACATCCCTTCACTTGTGTTCCCCAGGGAGCAACGGCATCACTCTGACCTCTGCCTGTCAACACATTGTCTTTTCAGGTTCTGACCTTCCTGCTTCCCTCACACAGGGACTCTTGTGATTATATGGGACCTAACTGTACAATCCAGGATAATCCCCCCACCTCAGGATCCTTACCTGAGTCGCATCTGCAAAGTCCCTTTTCCATACAAGTTAATGTGCACAGATCCGAGGGACTAGGATATAGACATCTATGAGGAAGGAGCATTATTCTGCCCACCACACTGGGCTTCAGTGTCCTCAGGAGTATGTGGGACATGGGGATGGACCTGAATGACTCGAACATGGACAAGGACATGGACATGGAGATGTAGGTTGATGTGGAGATGCACTTGGACGTGGAGATGTATTTATAACTATATTGAAATACCAAATACAAATTGACTTGAAATCACTCATTGATTCCACAAATGTTTATTTAGTATATGTTATGTGTCAGGCACTGTGATGGGAGAGAAGACGTGGAGAAGAGTCCCCCGGTATTTACAGCATGGGAGAAAGCTGTGCTGAAGAAGCCAACAAAAGTCTTAAAAATCTTTGAAATTAATATTTAAACATATAATACTCTACAGCACTCCCACTTGCCATTTTGTTTCACAAATATTTACTGAACATCAGCTGTGTCTTCCACTGGGCTGGGCACTCAGTATACAGCAGGAAGGATGAAATTTTCTGCTTCAGAGAAGCTTTTTGTCTGATGGAAGAGACACAAAATGAACAAAGTTGAGATAAGCGTCATAAAGAAAATAAAAGACATGGATGGATTACTTTGAGTGTTCAAAGACTCTCTCCTTGTGTGGATGGCATTTAAGTTGATGCCAGAAAGATGAGAGTGTTCTGACCAACTATGTGTATGGCTCTAGGAAGAGCATTGTAGTAGAGAGAGTAGAAAGTGGCACTGAGCCAAATAAAAACTTGATGCATTCAAGACCAGAAAGAGGGCCCAATTATTTGGATGAAAGCTGGGTTAGGAAAGAATCATGAATTTTGATGACAATTTTTGGTTGATTTAAAGCTAATCTAGTGTTCAATCTTAGGACTTCCAAACAGCTCTCAGCCAATCTCAACATGGAGCAGTAGTCTGGGGCTCCTGAGCCCTCTGTCTTCACTATCAGCCATCACTTTTGGGGATACTGCATTGGAGGTGTTTATTGTTCTTTCAATGTCTCCAGAGCAGTAAGTACTGCGTAAATGTTTTACTTCCACGCATGCTCCCAAAGTTTTTAATTCTCCACCTGGAGTATGGAAGAGATTGCTCAGAAAGATGTTTCACGTCTGATGATAAATTATAGTGCTAAGGGATGTGCAGAGGGATAAGAATGAAAATTTGGAAAGAGAATTCAAGACTTCACAATCAAGAGCAAAAACGCATCCGATGTGAACAATTCTGTGAAAGGATTTGGCTCTGAGATATGGATCAAATCAGGTGATTATCATGATTGTGGCCCTCATGAGCCCCAAATATATCAATTACTTGAAAATTACCCACACTTTTTCCTTTCATTGTTTCAGCTAGTCATGAGCAGAGCCTCTAGAAACAAGGCATAGCTGATGTACCTATAAATTATTTCTTTCTACAGTTGATCAGTTTCTACCCACTGAAGACTGAACACTAGTCTCCAATCTCTGGATCCCTTTTCAGGCAAAAATACATGACACGAGTACCTATGGCTAATAACTGGTGGTACAAATGAGAACCTTATTGCCGGCTTACTGACTTATTAACCAGGAGGAGAGGTGAGACTTGTGTGAACAAATCCACTCTGGGTCTGCAACTTTCTGAAGCCATTTACATGGAAAAATGTCTGTGTTGAAAGGAAAGAGGCACTTTCCTTTCAATGTGCCTCTTCTATGTCCCAAGTCACAATTATTACATTTTATTAAGTGCTTTGTTTCTAATATGTTCCACCTACCTCCTACTCTATAGGCTTCAGAGAAGGATGAAGAATCTGGGGCTGTTGAGAAAACCACATTTTCCCTGAGAGCAAATGGCTTGCTCACTATCTGTGAGTAAAAGACAAACCATGAGAGCTACAACTTGTCAGCCTCATGAAGAGCCTTCCCCACTCACATTCCTGCAAAAGTTCATTGCAGACCAACCTAGGGAGCAGTACCAGAGAGAAAAAGGAAGCCACCAGATTCATCCATATTTTTCTCACCTTTTTATGATTATGTATCTTTCTAGAATTAAAACTCCAAGTGGAGATCCAATAAATAGCTCTTCTCTCTACTTCTAAGAAAAATTCTTTTTTAAAAAACAACAACAACAACAACAACCTGTGTTTGCTATCTCTTAACACTCCCTAATTTCTATTTTTTCTCACCCCACTCCAGTTGATTTAGTCCTCCACTGTACTCTTTAAAAGTCATCAATAGCAAAGACCTGGAACCAACCCAAATGCCCATCAATGATAGATTGTACTGGGAAAATGTGGCACATATACACCGTGGAATATTTTGCAGCAATCAAAAATGACGAGTTTGTGTCCTTTGTAGGGACATGGATGAATCTGGAGAACATCATTCTCAGCAAACTGACACAAGAACAGAAAATGAAATACCGCATATTCTCACTCATAGGCGGGTGATGAAAAATGAGAACACATGGACACAGGGAAGGGAGTACTACACACTGGGGTCTATTGGGGGGAATAGGGGAGGGACAGTGAGCGGGGAGCTGGGGAGGGATAGCATGGGGAGAAATGCCAAATGTGGGTGAAGGGGAGGAAGGCAGCAAAACACACTTCCATGTGTGTACCTATGCCACTATCTTGCATGCTCTGCACATGTACCCCAAAACCTAAAATGCAATTAAAAAAATAAATAAAAGTCATCAATAAGTGTGTCCCTTCTCAAGAAAAATGTTTAATTCTCTGTTGTCTTGCTTTTTCAGCAACATTTCCCATGAATCTACAATTTTACCACACTACACTCAGTCTCCCTCCTCTCTCAAAATCCACTCTCTCTTGCCCTCCTGTGCTGGAACTCAATCATCTGTTAGATCTCCAAATCTGAAAATGTTTCAGAACTCAGTCTTCTAACCTCTTCTCTATGTACATTTTCTTTGGTTGATCTCATCCTCTCCCTAGCTTAGACGCCGTTTCATCACTGATGCCTCCCAAATACCAGCCCCACTCCTCAAAACTGTAGTCTCATATCTATTTACCTCACATCCTCATTTGCATACTGTATAAAGTCAAACTGCAAAAGGCTGACACTGAGCTATTTATATACTTGTCTCTTCCAAATTCCCTCTTTACCACCCACAAAGCCTTTTTTCTCTCTATAAATGGCCCCAATATTCATCAGCTCTTTAGACCAAACCTAGGGCAAAACCTTAATTTATCTTTTCCCTTCCCATCCTACAACCAATTCAGTTGTTATGCTGTCTCTACATCTATCTATCTGCATATATCTATTATCTATCTATTCATCTGTTATCAATTATTTGCCTCTATTTCTATATATCTATGTACCATCTATGTATCACCATTTTTCCTGCTACAGCCCTAGTTCGAGTCACCACCCTCTCTCTTCTAGACCTCTGCAACAGACCCGTATCCCATCTCCCTGCTGTCTTTCCTGTCCCTAAATTGATGCTTCACCAGCTGCCAGAGAGAATCTTCTAAACCTTAAATCAGATTTCTCCATTCCCTTCGACCCTCTCCTTAAAACTTTCCCATGCTTTTCCCTTGAAACTTGGATGAAACCCAGACGTGATGGTCTGGCCCCAGTCTCTCTTTCCCACTTCATCTCTCTCCAAGTGTTCCATCGCATAGGATGTTACTTGTGCCTTGAGGATACCATGCTCACTGCTGTCTGATCCTTTCTTGGGACGTGCTTTATCCAAATCTTTACGTGGCTCCACCCTCTTAGCATTTGGGTTACAGCTACACTTACATATGATGTTCACTGTTCAATAAAACAATAAGAATGATTACTGTACCTATATATCAATTACATATTATTAAATATTTATAAAGTTTATTATACTTATTTATAAAAATTACACTTTAAATATTTTTCTTCTTTGTCTCTTCTTAATGAAAGAAGTCTTCCTGAGTATGGGGCTGTTTGGTTTATTCATTAATGCATCTTTTCTCTCTAGAAAAGGGCCTGTAGCATAGAAGGTACTTAGTTACCTCTGTCGAATGAATGGACTTGAATATGTATCCCTCAGAGAGACCTTCCCCAATCATGCAGTCTAAAGCAACACAAATACCCATACAGTTATTTCTTATCCACATTACATTCTTCATCAGTAACTGAAATATATTGATTTGCTTTTCTTTATGTACCTTTTTTTTCCCTGTCTTCCCCACTACGATCTAAGACCCTTGAAGGTGGAGATTGGTGCTGGCCTTGTTCATTTCTGAGTCCCTGTTGTTCAAAATAGTGCTTGGCATATGGTAGCATCTCAGTAGACACTTTCAGTCTGATGAATTTTGATGTCCTGCCACAAGCAAGGAGAGCTGACATGTCCAGGAGGAGCCGCTTTACACAGTCCATGGCTGCACACCAGAAACACATCGCTACTGTATTCTGAGTGTGTACAAGACGGTGTCTACACTCTATACTGTGCTCTGGGTAAGGGAGGGGTTGGTTGAGAGTCTCTGTTCAGTACCCAGGACCAATCCCAGGAAATAGGATATAATGGCATAAATTGACTTCGGCACTTCTTTTCTTTTTCAGCATTCTGCCAGCCTCAAAGCTCAGGTCCATCAAGTTTGCTCACTCATTGGCTGGAAGCAGCAGCCCATGGACACTGCTTGTGCTCCTGGCTCCTCGCCTCTTCTCTTTATTAAGATGTATATCTTTGAGTCCATTTTCCTACCTGCAATGCTTTGAGTTGAGGGTGGTAGCAAAGGGATGAATCAGAAAAGCAAATGTCCATGAATGCTGTTGTATCCAAGGGGGCAGAAGATGTATAACCCATAAGGTGCATTGAAAACCTTTGAGGAGTCAAAGTAATTGGAAGGGGCAGATGTTAAAGCCTGGAATGGGCAATAAGGAAGCTGTTTTGAGGGCATGCCATGTCTCCACTTCTTAGATAATGTGTTCTCTGTAAGAGGCTGTCCCTACATGTATGTACCTTCCTAGTCGATTCAGTGTGACAAAGTTGAGGAGTCTAGGGTGGCACTGAGAGCCTCATTTTGATCCCTCACAACCTCATGTCAAGTATTTCTACCTTTTCCTTCCACGGGGACTGTTTATTTAAGGTACCAGGTAGGTTACCTTCTATACGATTCTGAAATTTCATGTATCATCTGATCAAACTGACTCCACAAATGAAAATGAAGGCTAAGGCCCAGAAAGGGGACGAGAGCTGCCCAAAGTGACACGGCCCCAGTGACGAGGCAAGACCAGGACCCAGAGCTCCTCACAGCCCAGAGCTCACCTCTTGGCACCGCCTGCACCTGGGTCAAGTGCTGGCGCCTTCTGTTCAGTTCTCAGTAGATGCTGCTGATATCTTAAGGATAAAGTCTTTTAAGGTTCTTGAGATTTCTGACCTCAGGTTGGTTCTGGGGGTTGGGTGAGTCAGAGAGGAAAGCATGGGACGGAGAGAAAAGAAATAAGATATAGACCAACGCAGATCCCTTTCAGAATCCACCAAATTACTCAAATCTCCTTTAGCAATTGTGGATTCACTAACATCAAGTCTCCTATGGGAAGTTGTTCCTGGCAGTGTAACCCAAGATGGTCTCACATTTTCCTATTTTTCTTTTCTTTCTAGTACATTGGAAATCATATTTTGTATCTGTTGTCTTGTTATTATCAGTATTATCCACTAGAAGCCCAGCTTCCCAAAGACAGAATCTGGTGTGTTCTATTGCGCTTATATTTCCAATCCTGGAACAGTGCAAGCTGCTCAGTAAATAGTTGCTGAATTAATTATTGCTGAATAAATCAAAGATTATGGCATAGGTTTTGAAACCATAAAATTCTAAAGTACATATTTTTTATTGAACAAACTTATTTATTTGATCCTCTCATACTTCTACTGTTTGAATCAAATAAATAAAATGTTTTCACCATGGAAAAAAAATAAAGAAACCCTCTATTTGAGACAGCTGACAGTCTAAAAGGCTGCTCAATCATTTATAACTTACGTGCTGTCCAGCCTACATTATCTCTTTAACTCATCTCTCATAAAATGACAGAAAACTACTGAAAAACCACTCACCTCTCTTGAATCCCCCTGATATAAACCCAGAGTGAAAAGGTAAAAATATTGGTCTCTCCAGGGAAAAGTAATCCCACCTTAGTTGTGGTTAGAGGGACGGCATTGTTATTCCCAGGCACTGGAAATCTATCATCTTCAACTTTCCCACCTACCCGGGAACAGACTGTGGTAATAACTCCAAGGAGCTGCGTTTCAACTCCAGCTGTGGATCCAATTTTCACTTATAAGATTTAACCTGGAAATTATCAGTGACAGCAGCAGGGGGAAATTGAACAGCTGATTTGGGAGGTACATCGGGAGAAGCTGGCCCAGCCTGGCAAGAGAAAAAGATGAAAGCTGCATAAGGCAGACCGACATAAAGGATGTCCTTGTGGAAATGAAATGTGATGTACAGTAATTCCAACTGTGAAGCCACCAAATAGCCTATTAACAAATGAATGGCTTGATGCGAATATAGATAAGACAAGTGAAATTAAACAACATCACATGCTATGAAAGCTGCATCTGGGAGCATTGACTGAGAGCTGGTGAGAGGTTTAAGCAGCAAGAGGAGAGGACGATTGAATCATGCTTTGAATGAGGAAATTAAAGGAAAGTTGATAAATGGGAAAAAGTCTATTTAATTGGGCTGTTGATGCAGGAGTCATTAGGCTCTGACTCTAAAATATTAAAGATAAAAGCTGAGGATAGAAAGAATGTATAATGGGCCAGGCACAGTGGCTCACACCTGTAATCCCAGCACTTTGGGAGGCCGAGGCAGGTGGATCACCTGAGGTCAAGAGTTTGAGACCAGCCTGGCCAACCTAGAGAAACCCCGACTATACTAAAAATACAAAAATTAGCCAGGTATGGTGGCAGCTACTTATAATCCCAGCTACTCAGGAGGCTGAGGCATGAAAATTACTTGAACCCAAGATGTGGAGGTTGCCGTGAGCCAAGATCATGCCACTGCACTCTAGCCTGGACAATAAGAGGAGACTCTGCCTAAAAAAAAAAAAAAAAAAAGAAAGAAAGAAAAGAAAAGAAAAAAGAAAGAATGTATAATGGAAAGTCACAAAGTTTCAGCATCTTTAGCTGTAGCCATTACATTTTACTCCATAATTGATACTAAACACCTAAGTGCCAGGCACTGTGCTAATTCAGAGATTAAAGATACCATCTCCTTCCCCTAGGGAATGAAGTTTTGTGAATAGACTAGACAGCTGAAAAATACAGGAGCAAACTTGTAATGGGAACCAATGCAAAACTACACTCTTTGCATTTCAAAAATACAAACCCCTTAATACCTTATTAATTGCCTTTTCATATATTATCTCATCCAAACCTCACGACACAGTCTGGGCTATGCATCATGGCCCCACTGTGCTGTGGCAAAACTGAGGATCTGAGAGATGTAACATATCACTGAGCTAACAGCTGAAAAGGCTGGGATTTGAATTCAGTGTTTACACCAAAACCCATGTTCTTTCCACTGTACAGTGGTATTGCTTCCAGTACCCAGCCGAAATAACTTCCGGTTAATCTGTGACATATACAAGGCTCCCCATTTCTTATGATTTATGTCTCATTAATGTGGCCCCATTTTACTTTTTCATAGAGCAGGTATCTTGCATACTTCTCTCGTGGTGGGATCAGAAATTCAGTTACAATCTGGATAAATGGAAAAAATATGCTTTTTTTTTCTCAAGAGTATTTGAAGGTTAACCTGAACTGCAATGTAGCCTGAAGATCAGGGTGCATTTAAAACTCCAAACAATAACCAGGTCAGTAACTGGGAAGAAGGGAAATATTTGAGGGAGGAAATAAGTCTTAAAAGCCCTGCACGGATACCCTACAGATACTCAGTTCAGGGTAAAGCAAAAGTGTCCACCATGAGGGACCCAATGGACAAGAGAGACCTCTGATATAGCAGCATCCTCTAAGTTGTGTCAAGCTGCAGCCAGCTGTCTCAGGTCTATTGTCTGCAACACTGTTCGGCAGTCGAGAGGGTGCTGGCTGAGCTGGAGCTCAGATGAAACGTCTCTCAGCCTGGAGCCTCACCACAACACTAGGAGGCAGCAAAGTACCTGGGAAAGGAACTCACTTCAATTCACTTTAGCTCTGCAAGTATTTACTATCTGCTCAACACGTGTCATTCTTCTAGAGTTGTAAATACGGTAAAGAGCTATAAATTATAGCCTTGACCACTTGAGATGACACAATCTCATTGAGGATATAAGAGAGATAAATTCACAGTCAGAATTTTCAGGCAGCGGGGCAGCGGGCATGCTGGGGACCACTCCAGAAAATGGTGACACTAAGAATATGTTTTAGGAAACAGGGAGAGACCAAAGCGAGCTACACAATATTAAAGAAGGCTTTGTGGACAAGTGGAATTTGAGATAATTTTTATAATTATAATGGGAGAAGTGGGGAGATCATCCTTGAGAGAAAGCACAAGTCCAGATGGAGAAACAAGCCTAGAAAAAAATGAGTGTAGTAGAGGATGGATAACAGGGACACCGGACTGACTCAAAGAGGAGGTGCTGTGGTGCATCTATTATGTGCCAGGCCAGGGATATATTATTTAACTTGCCTTTCACAATAGCTGTGCTGCAGAAAGAACTCTGTTTACCTCTATTATAAAAAGCATCTTAGAGATTAGTAACTCATCGGATCTGCAACAGTCAGAGCCAGGAATTAAAAGATCATTTGCACCATCCTTCACCCTGTGTCTCCATAGTTCAGATGCAAGTGAGATAAAGGTAGAAACTGTCCCTGACCTTGAGGAACACACAAGTTGTCTGGAGAAACACACAAGTTGTCTGGAGAAACACTGACAGATTAATCAGGAATTTCAGTCCACTATAATGTGTCACAGAAACCAAGTCAGACAGGGTCTTGTTTTATGGAAGACACTGTGTGGTACTTGAGGTGAATATGGAAAAATACTCAGAATATATTCGGGCAAAGAAAGGAGCAAAGGTTGCTTTAAAGTGAGGAAACAGCTTGTGTACAGTGCCAGAGGTGAGGAAGGGTCTGGCTTATGCAGAGCACTCAGTATCAGCAGGTCCCAGGGGCTCAGAGCACAGACTCTGTCAACAGGTGTCTGGTGGAAGTGCTCTGTGACCTTTGGAAAGTCACTTAACCTCTCTGTGCCTCAGTTTTCTCATCTGTAGAGTAGAGGCAATAATAATGCATATCACCCAAGGTTATTTGAGAAGTAAATGATCTAACGTTTTTAAAGAACTTAGAACCGTGCCTGGCAAATATGTAATATGGTGTGGCTGGTGTCTTAAAAACCAAGTTAAATAATGGAGAGGGCCCTTTGTCCTATGTTCACACACTTGGGATTTGTCTTGAGAATGGTGTGGGAATGTTGAGGAAATATAATGAGAACAGTAAAGTCTCTGGACCCAAATTTTAGAAAGCTGAGGGTGAAGACTTGCAGTCATTTAAGTGAAAAATGAGGGCGGCCAGAAGCTAAGGCACTGGCAATAGACAGGGCAAGAATCAAATGGGCGCGAAAGATACTAAGAGTGGAAGAGTAGAGAATTAGGTGACAAAATGGATGAAGGCAGCAGTGGTCCCTAAGTTTTAGGTTTGGGGGTATGATGGTTTCTAAAGGAGGTAAAATGCTTTCCTTTGATCCTTGCTATTCCCTTACAGCCCCTCATCACCCCATTCCCCTCATGGCTGCTTGCCTGTGTGTGAAATGGGGGCTTTCCAGAACAGGATCTCTCACTGCCCCTCAAGCTCTCAGAGCCTTTGAGGCTGACTTTGTTTATGGTGAGTGACTACATAGTGCTTGGGTAAGTCCAGCTGGCTCCGACCAGGATGGTGGTATGTCCTCCTCACCCTCTCTCTTCCTGTTTATGAATATGTTTTCTTATTTATTTATTTAGGTTTTTGAGACAAGAGTTCACTCTGTTGCCTAGGCTGGAGTGCATTGGCATGATCTCAGCTCATTGCAACCTCCACCTCCTGGGTTCAAGTGATTCTTCTGCCTCAGCCTCCTGAGTAGCTGGGACTACAGGTGCACAACACCATGCCCTGCTAATTTTTGTATTTTTAGTAGAGACAGGGTTTCAGTATATTGGCCAGGCTTGTCTCGAACTCCTGACCTTGTGATCTGCCTGCCTCGGGCTCCCAAAGTGCTGGGATTACAGGAATGAGCCACCACGCCCAGCTATACAGACATATTTTCTAATGATCTGCTTAGAAATGAGTCTTTAAGTCAACTACCTCTTCTCAAATGAACGCGTGAAGTACCTGCAGATTGGGCTGAGAATGGTGGATGACTCTCCATGTGGAGAGTCACCCCATGCTGCAGATTCCCTCCTGGGTCATATGGCACTGATGCAGAAGAGAGTGAGTGCATGGGGCCAGCGAGGATGACTTAACCTTCCTTCCTCATGCCCTATCCTCTCCATGCATGTGCATGTTGCCAAGAGAAATTTCCTTGAAGCACAAGAAAATGACCCAAATAAAAACATAATGCATTCCCAATCCCTCTCCTTTGCCATCCACTGCTGACATGAAATGAATCTAGCCAGTAAGAAAATTAAATATGATACTTGCTTTGATTTTTATTTCTATGTGTTCGTGTGCTTCTGCCTTAAAAGGCAGCCCCTCCAATTTTAAGGCCACACATCAGAGTACTTTAAACACATCTCTCTTTAACTGGAACTAAATAAGATGGTTCGCATTTCAATTTCTCTTTCTTACAGTCAACTTTTCTATGTGTGCCTCAGGAGAAACGAGTTCAATTTTTTCTTCACCCATTATAAGCAACTGGTGCCATAGAAACATTCAAGTGTGGAGAGAAAGGATGTCATTTCATTCTACCTGTTGGGGGTCACTGCCCTTCAGGTCCCAGAGCTAAAAGACTTCACAGTCTCCAATTACTTGTGTTTTCAGCAGCACTTAAAAAATAGCTCCAGAAATGAAGTCAATGTTTAGGGACAACCAACTGTTTCAGAGTCTCACCAACCTAGATTTTCATGCTTGGCCTAAGAAGAGACTCGTGTATGAAAGCTGTGGCTTATATCAGAGTAGTTTCTAGATATCTGGCGGATCCTCACAAGTAGCCTATAATTATCCCTCCCTTCTCCAAGATGAGTAAGGAGAAGAGGAGAGGAGGCAAATGACTTGTGTGATTGTTCTTCAGAAAGGTGTCAGAACCAGGATTAGAACCCAGGTGTCACAACACCCCCATCTCCGTATTCCTGATTTTGAGGCTATGTCACTGGCACTATATTTTGTACCTTAACATGACATCACCATTTCTGAGCATGGTGCAGTGACGGAATTAGGAATGCTGCAGGATTTCCTTACTCTCCCAATCCCACTACCTGCACTCAAACTTAATCCAGTTTCTCTGGAGGAATGAACAACCTTAATAGTAATAATAGATGCCTCTGTCTTTCCAATTATAAAGGGTTTTACATATTTCATCTCATGTAATCTTCAAAGCAACCCTGATAAAAGGGAGCTGGGCCTTCTTCCTTTGTCCTACAGATATACTAGCCAATTTCCTCAGCCGGCTCCATCCCTGGAAGGCTGGCCTCCCGGGGGGAAGACAGGGCACACATCAACTGTGGTCCCTGCAGTGGGGTTTATGGTCCTTTCCTATCAGAAAAAGGCATCAGTATGAGATGAGAGAATCAGAGGAGTAAAGTTAGTGAATGCAGTCACCAGCCCACCTCTGCTAGGTCAAAGCATGGCAGTAGCTGTGCTCCCTTAATGAGGGGGCATCTACCCAGTCATCCACTTCTACCCTCTTCTACAGTGACAGGTTCAGCAACCTTGGAATTCGGACGGCCACTCTGCTTCTGTACTGGTAAAGGTATACTACTGTTGTTGGAAGCAGTCAAATAATCTCCAAAATATTATGTTATCTCTGTATGCATTGGACTCACACATATACACAAGTACACATGCATACAAATATTTACATATTTATAAACACACACATGCATATCTTACAGTGCTTTTCTGATTGAACCTTACTCTGATGGAGACACAGAAAATCAGAATGGCTAAGGAACTTTTCCAGGGTCCTACAACTAGGACCAGCTACAAAATTTGTGATGCCCAGAACAAAATCAAAGTGCAGCTGCTTAATGTAAAAATTAAAAAAAAAAAAAAAAAAAAAAGCTATTTCTTCTCTTCTGTGGTCTCCCTCCTGACCTCCATGGTGTGCTTTTGTTTGATATTTAATGTCACACTCCCTGGGAGCTTGTGCCAACTGTGATCCCTCCTAGGCCTGCATCCAGACCCTGAAGGGGCAGCAGCAGCAGCCGTGACTGAGCAGGAGCAGGGGAGCCACAAAGTGGTTCCCTGGAGAGGTGGAAGTGGCAGGAGGTGAGAAGGCCAGCAACTCAGGCTTGCTCCAGTGTCCCATTGGGCTTCACTTACGAATTATAAATTCGAAAGTAAAATTATGAAGAATCTCAAAACAGCAACTGCAGGGCGTTAAACCACAGAAGCAGTGCCCGTTTTGACGGGGCCTGTGCTACTGCACACACGATGTTGAGCTGACACACAAATGTGTGTGATGGAGCTGGGATTTAAAGTGTATCAGACTCTAAAATCTGTGCTTTTGCCACAGAATCATGTTGCCTTCCAAAGCTAATACATGGACTCCCCTCTCCTTAGTGAGAAGTCTGAGGATCAGAATAAGAATAAAATCCAACAGACAGATCACATCTTACATTTCCCAGGCCTATTGCCCACATACATTCTCCATTTTGTTAGCCAAGGAAGGAAGCTATTTAGTTTTTCTTTGTAATGAAGAAAACAAAATTAAGCCAGGGCATATTTCTAGTGACTTTCGGACTTCTAATCAGCATCAGATTCACATGGAGCCTTGATTAAGTGTGTATGCCCAGCAGAAGTGGCAAATCATTAACTAGAACACTTTGCCTTAGGAGATATAGATGTCATCAGCCACTTTAAAAATTAGTAGTACGGCTTGACGGTTCTCAGTCAAGGGAAAATTCAAAATCATCAGAGCAGAAAAACATTTCAGAGCTTCGGGCCCACTCTAAGGAGATTGACCAGCAATGGTGTTTGGCTGCATGAGTGATAGAGTTTGGGTATCTGTTCTGGCCAGATCTCATGTTGAAATGTTATCCCCAGAGGGTGACTGGATCATGATTTCTCATGAATGCTTTAGCACTATCCCTCTTGGGACTGTCCTAGCAATAGTGAGTGAGTTCTTGTGAGACCTGGTTGTTTAAAACGGTGTGGCACCTCTACGCTTGCTCCAGATCTTGCTTGCACCCCTAAGTCATGTACCTGCTCCCCTTTCATCTTCTGCCAGGACTGGAAGCTTGCTGAGACCTCCCCAGAAGCAGATGCCAGCATCATGCTTCCTGCACAGTCTGCAGAACTGTGAGCCAATTACAACTCTTTTCTTTATAAGTTACCCAGTCTCAGGTGTTTTTTATATCAGTAAAAAAATACAGTGGGGTGTGCTGAATTTCAAGAATGGAATGATGGTACTGTACAGTGTGGGTTGGGGCAGAGGAAACAAAACACAGAACTGTTCTCAAGGAATAAAATTAAGACCATCAATATGAGTATGTAAACCAGGAATCTGTTTTAAAGTAGAATTTCATACACAATTCAAGCACAAATGTCCCAGGTAACGAAATGGCAGCAGCAAAGATAAAAGACACTCACTGAGAGGTTCAAGTAAGATTTCCTCCATGTGTTGAGGCATGAAGAAATTCAAGACTAGACTGAGTTTTCTTGCAGATAAAACCAAAAGTATTACAAAATATTAATTATTATAATAATAAGCAGTAGCAGTACTTAACCTGTGTTGAATGATAAATGAACAGCACGAGGGGCTGAAAGACAGAGAATAGACTTAATAGAGTGGGTAACACTTGTACTATTTTTTCCACAAAGAGAAGGAAGAATCACATAAATTCGTGTACTTGCCAACAGCTCACACAGAAAGTCTAAAAAAGCTTTATCTAAATCCCCTGCATGAGAAGTACTCACTACGTCACTAAGAGGAAGGCGAGGCAGTTGGAAAGACATTGTATGTTGATCTCAATGAATCCAACTTTTTCTCCTCAATAGTCTCACTCAGTGACCTGGGAGAATCTTCTGCATTCTGGCATTTTAAGAAGTAAGGAACCCAGAAGCCAACCATCTGCTCAGTGAATCAAGACCAGTGCTGACAAATAGAAATAAAGTGTCAGCTACACATGTAATTTCAAATTTTCTAGTAGCCACTATAAAAGCAGTTAAAATGAAAGTGAAATTAGTTGTATAATTTAAAATTTATTAACTTATAACAATGTACAAAATTTAATTATTTAAATATATAAAATATCATTATCAATTATTTAATAATGTAATATATAAAATATATTAATTCCATATTACTTAACATATTCACATTAATTACTATTAATTATGTTAATACTTTGACAAAAATATAATGAACTACATTTACATACATTCAAATAATAACTAAATTTACATATATTCAAATATTCAACCTATGAATTAATCTGAGATAATTTATCTAAATATAAATTAATACTGTAGTAATGCTATATAGTAGCTTATATACAAATTAATAATCAATTAATCAATAATTGGGCACTTAATTATTAATATTCTTGATATATAAGTTTTAACATATTATTATATCATTTAACTTATATAGAACTTGCTAAACAAATTTGAGTTATCCCAATGACTCTTATTGCTGTGTTTTCCGTAATTAGTGGTCTATACTCTACAAAAGGCCATTTAAAAAATGCTGACAAAGAAAAACATTAACAGTGTCACCTTCTTCAGACCATTTTATGCTCCTATTGCATCCTTAGCCAAGTGTTTTATCAGTCACAATATACTGAAATCGCCTATTTTGGACCTGTTTCTTTTTTTTAATTTTTTTAAACTGTAATTTAGGTTCTGGGGTACAGGTGCAGAGACCGCTAGCCAGACTAATAAAAAAGAAAAGACAGAATAATCAAATAGATGCAATAAAAAATGATAAAGGGGACATCACCACCGATTCCACAGAAATACAAACTACCATCAGATATTACTACAAACAACTCTATGCACATAAACAAGTAAATCTGGAAGAAATGGATAAGTTCCTGGACACTTGCACCCTCCCGAAACTAAACCAGGAAGAAGTTGAATCCCTGAATAGACCAATAACAAGGGCTGAAGTTGAGGCAGAAGTTTAATAGCCTACCAACTAAAAAAAGCCCAGGTCCAGATGGGTTTACAGCTGAATTCTACCAGACCTACAAGGAGGAGCTGGGTACCACTCCTTCTGAAACTATTTCAAACAATACAAAGAGAGGGAATTCTCCCCAACCCATTTTATGAGACCAACATCATCCAAATACCAAAACCAGGCAGAGATGCAACTAAAAAAGAAAACTTCAGGCCAATATCCATGATGAACATCGACATAAAAATCAATAAAATACTGGCAAACAAAATGCAGCAGCAAATCAAAAAGCTTATTCATCATGATCAAGTGGGCTTCATCCCGGCGATGTAAGGCTGGTTCAGCGTACTCAAGTCTATAAATGTAATCCACCACATTAACAGGACCTGTTTCTTGTATTAGACTATAAACTCTTTGAAGGCAGGAAACATACTTTATTATTCTGTGTTCCCGCAGTGACTAATACTGCCAAGAATATGAACAAAAGCTTGTACGTGCTGCTTTCCTCCCACAGGATCTGAAGTGTTCTTGCCCTGTGGGGCTTTTTGACTCATGCCTGCAGTTCCTGGAGTCTTGACTCATATTCACTTCTCAATGGAACCCATCCTGACCACTTTATTTAAAATAATAAACCTCTCCCATTGACCCTTCTGATCTTCTTTACTGTGTTCTACTGTTTCCCCAAAGCACTTACCACATTCTAGCACACCATATGTAGTAATTTGCATAGTGTGCTTACTCTCTACTCCCTTCCCCTACTGGACAGTGAGCTTTAGAAAGGCAAGGATTTTTTTTTAGCTGCCACATTCACTGATATATATCAAACATCATCTAGAATGGCCAAATACTAGCTCATTAAAATAAACTTGTTGAATTCGAAAAATGAATCCTGAATGATGAATAAATGAATGAGGCTAAAACGAAAACAGAAACAAAACAAACAAACAAACAAAAAACAACAGCAACAACAAAAGAAAGCAAGCTACATTTAAAGGCTCATCTGAGATAAGCCAGATGTCTACCAGACTAGCAGACATTACAGTGATCAAAGCAGACGCTGGGCAGTTTCCTCTCAATACAAAGAGGAAAAAAATAAGAGTTCAAGCCAGCCATGTTTAAGAGCAGCACTGCGCAAATAAAAGTTAACAGCCCATATGGGAGAGGAGTCTGCTTGCTTAATGACTTGGCAGCAGAGCAGGTGTAGGGACAGTTTGAAGAGATGTGAGACCTTATCTTTTGTTGACTTCCTGCTCCCACAGCCCACAGGAGCCAGGAAGACTATTTCCAAAGGACAGCAAAAAAAGTCTAGCCTTATTCAACCACTAGGAGGCGGTGTGAAGCAGTCGCATGTAAGGAAAAAACAGTTACCCTCAAGTGAATTCCAAGAAGGAATCGAGTCAGAAAGAAGTGCAGCAAATTACCTCTTTCCTTTTGCTGTTTCCTACTCATTCTTTAGCTTTGCTTCAGGGGTGGAGGAGTGGAGGTTGCTGTCAATGCTGGGCTTGACTGGGGTGGAGAATAAAGAACTTAGCCCTTTGACAAATGAGAGCTGAGATATGCACTCAGCTAAGTGCTGAAAACAAGATGTCAACAGTGCTTAGAAAACAGGAAGAGCAAAGAGCAGCTCAGTGATTTAAGTTGATTCTCCTTATAAAAAAGAAAATTATGATGATAGCAAGACAATGAAAACTTTGTAACAAGTGAATTTTAACAATTAATACTGTTATTAACATGCCATAGTCTCCTCCAGTGCCAAATCATATCGGTCAAGAAAAGGAAAAAGACTCTAGAAGGATTAACCCAGTCTTTGTGGTGAAAACATCGTTTAAGTTTTATTCTATTAACTTGGAAAAGAAAGTCCACTGTTCTCTTGGGCAATCCCAGGGCTTATTTGAATGAAGCAGGACTTCGCTAATCCAAGGTTTCAGGCATGATTGAGGAATGAGAAAACAGAGCCACAGGGAGTTCTAAGGAAGATCTCTTCCTAAGAAATGAGAGGCAGACCCCAAGCTTGATAAAACCCACACTATCAGTGACATTCAGTTTTAGTGGCATAGTACAATGACGAGTCATGAGATATTAAGTAACTATTCAAGTTTGAGAACTTATGCTAAGAATATTTTTAACATAGATTTTTCTCATCTTTATTTCACCAGAATATGGTGTGTCATTGTCACTTTATAGATGAGAAAGCTTGTCTTCCTTACCTAAGTAGACAGCCCAGGGTTACACAGCTAGCAAATGGTGGATTCAACCACCACCGAAGGAGATTTGATGCCAAAGCTTTATTCTCCAGGATAGAAGGGCAGAAACTGCATTCTTCAGGGATACAGTCGATGCTGAAGAAGGTTAAATCCAAAAGCCTTGATGTGTTAGTAAGATATAACTTATGTAAATCCAAGCCATCAGCTCCAACTATTCCACTCAATCAGACTTCTGCAAAGAGTGTGGGGAGACCTGGTATACCATTCCCTACCAAATAGGGAGTGTAGGTGTCGGGAGATAAAGATATTCACCCAGGCATGGTGGCTCACACCTGTAACCCAAGCACTTTGGGAGGCTGAGTTGTGTGGATCATCTGAGGTCAGGAGTTCAAGACCAGCCTGGCCAACATGGTGAAACCCCATCTCTACTGAAACTATAAAAATTAGCCAGGCATGGTGGCATACACCTGTAATCCCAGATACTCAGGAGGCTAAGACAGAAGAATCTCTGGAACCCAGAGATTTGGGAGGCTGAGGTTGAGGTTGAGGTTACAGTAAGCCGAGTTTGCGCCACTGTACTCCAACCTGGGAGACAGAACGAGAACGAGACTCCATCTCAGAAAACACACACACACACACACACACACACACACACACATACACATACACACATACACACACACACACACACACACGATGAAACTTTTTTTTAATCTTCCATTGAGAATTCATTCTTTTCTTTATTTTACACTTACATTTTTCCCCTCTTAACAAAAATAATAAGGGATGCTTCAAATTGAAAACCATAATCTCCTTACTCAAAGTGAGTATTCACTTCTAGTCTTTTTTTTGTGACATTTTAAATAGTTTTTATCATAATGTACTCTTTCCTCCTGTGTTTGCTCAACATATGGCACAAGCATGTTTTGTCATTAATATTCTACAAATTTTAAATGTTTAATAATTTTATATGAAAAAAACTAAAACATTCTGTCAATGTACTTTGGTAACATGCCATCAGGTATATGTAATAACACAATTTCCTCCCTGTTAGTCATTTGCTTTCATTTTTTTTCTATTTTAAATAACAAAGATTAACTTCTTTGACTTAAAGCTTGGCATTCTGCAATTGCTCAAATATCTGCAGGAAAGCTAAAGTATAAGATCTGATGATTCATTTGTATATTGAAAGGAGTTTGCCTGTTTTCCTGAGAACTGGTTTCAGGAAAAGTTGGGGTGTGTGAGGAAGGGGCGTATAGTGACAACTGTCCAGTAGGGTCTCCCTAAGAGGGAAGCTGGCACAGAAAGGAGAGGTTGAGGTGTCAAAGGGTCACCTCCAAGTGTTGACCACCCTAACTCTACTTTCATACAAACCACTGGATGAAATATGAACATTTCAACCTTCAAAAATATCCAGACCTTCTGAGTATGTCAGAGGAGTATACATCTGAATTTGAATTTTAGAAGAGATTCCTGTACATTTAAAACAAAAATACCAAATGGTTGCAAAAAGCCTTGACTTTGCCTCCATCAAAAACCACAGCATCTGCCAGAGAAGCTGTTTTACAAATGGGCAAGAGAATTCTCCCAAGAAAGTTATGAGTTCTCATTTGAAACATTCATATATACACCATGGAATACTATGCCGCCATAAAAAATGATGAGCCTGTGTCCTTTTTAGGGACATGGATAAACCTGGAAACCATCATTCTCAGCAAACTGACACAAGAACAGAAAATCAAACACCGCATGTTCTCACTTATAGGCGGGTGTTGAACAATGAGAACACATGGACACAGGGAGGGGAGCATCACACACTGAGGTCTGTGGTGGGGAACTAGGGAAGGGACAGCTGGGGGTGGGGAGTTGGGAGGGATAAGATGGGGAGAAATGCCAGATATATGTGATGGTGAGGAAGGCAGCAAACCACCTTGCCATGTATGTACCTATGCAAAAATCCTGCATGTTCTTCACATGTACCCCAAAACCTGAAACACAATAAAATTTATATATATATAGTGGAGAGGGTACAAGGGGTATATATATGGTGGAGAGAGTACAAGGTATTTAAAAGGCCAGAGATCCATCATATATATATGGTGGAGAGGGTACAAGGTATTTAAAAGGCCAGAGATCGAAGAGTAGGCTGTGACAGGAGTGGAGAAGAGCAGCTTCCTAATGAGTGGCTGTGTTAGTTTTAGGAGTATATTTCTGAAGGCAGTTCACAGCCTTTACTGAAGAGAACACTAAGCAGAGATTGGACACTACTCTTTTATGTATGATGTTAGGAGTGGGGAGCAGGATATGCATATAATCAGAGGCAAGGGAATGGAGGACCTTTCACAAAGCTGTTAGAAAACGAAGTGTTATTGAACTCTCTCAGTTTTAGACTCCTTTTCCTTAAGCCCCGATGTAACTAAATCAATTTCAGCAATAACAAAATATCATAAACAATTTTAATGTATAATATGTGTTGAAAATGTCATTAAGGAGATGGCTGCAATAAATAGGAAAATACTGAGTGTGGCTCCATCTGAATGTTCTATTGCTAAGGAAACACAATCTGAAGTTTCTGTTTAATTATTTTGATATAACAACTTCACAAGGTGACTTTAAAATCATAGCCAGTATTATTATAGGAATTACTAAAATGCTTTTAATGAGCATCTGCTAGCTTCCTCAAGCTTATACCAAACATTTGAAATTATACCATTCATTGTATCTTTTAAAATAGGTAGACCAGGTTTTCAATCACTTTTTTCTGTTGAGATCTGACCAGATGACAACTTCATCAGCTTCTCCATGACTAGTTCTAATTTTAGGTATATTCCATGCCACTGTCCTACCAAACCATCAGATTGCCTTAGCTACATCAATTTATGGAGTTAAAACTACTCTTCTTAGTCACTGGCCCACATCTGGAAATGATGCAAAAATCCTTTGTCATATTGCATTTGATACCTTATTTGAAAAATACCACTCCATCAGTCTTACAAAAAAGGCTGAATTGGTAGTATCTGTCTTTGAAAATATGTTGCACATTTCCTGTCACTCAAACCTTAGGTTTCCACTCCTATTAGATACTTTAATATTAAAAATAATAATATATTGTATGCTGAAAATGTCCAGTAGGCAGATGATGAATTCAAATACTTGGAATTATCATTACCTGCAATATGGGCATCTTTATCATAATAATGTTGCTAATAGTGTACATGGTTACTGTCCTAAGTGATTGATTTATCTGTTATGGCTATGTCAGTGTGTTCAGAAGACGACATATAGTGTTGTGTATGGGAGGCCTCTGATCATTCATTCTTGTGTATAATCATTTAACAACTATTTATCGAGTATCTTCTTTGTGCCAGATGCTGTATGATGTATTGAATCTATAATGGAGAACAAAATATGCATGCTCTCTATGTGCACGGAACATAGAGCTGGTCGGAGATGACACTGAAACTGAAATATGAAAGCTGCATAAGAATTAGCCAAGCCGAAAGAGAGCAGGGATCAAGAACCTGAGCAAAGAAAGCACTTGGAATATGCAAGAATGGGAAGAAAGCATGCCTACTGCAGCACAGGTTCAGGGAACTGAAGCATGAGAATAGAAAAGGCCAGGTCGCACAGGCCTAGAGGCCTTATGGCATACCTTGGCTTTTAACTTAAGGCGACAGGAGGAACTTCCATCAGAGCTGTGAAATAATAATGAATGTGTGTGTGTGTGTGTGTGTGTGTGTGTGTGTGTGTGTGTGTGTATGAATTTATTCTTTCTAGAAATTTTATATATAATGTGTAATTATCTGTTTATAACATATATTTATACATATTGTATAAATCTATATTTATATATGAATATTATAAATATAATTATATATGTAATATACAAGTATAAATCAATATCTTATATGTAACATAACAAATAATTATAAATAAATTTATATATGTATAAAATACAATTTTTATTTTAAAAACATCACTCTGGCTGCTATGTGGCAATTAAAGAGGGTTATGAGTAGAAGCAGGAAGATCAAGGTGGCTGTCATCTCTCAGGTTCCTCAGTGTCTGTTCTTGTCTCCTCTGAAGTATAGGAAGGCAGTGACTTTTCAGCTCTTTGGCAGTTGGATGGGGATGTGTGACTAATCTGGTTATCAGCCTATGAGAAAAAGTGATGTGAAGTTCTTATGGGCACAACTCTAGAGAAGGGAATTCTCTTCTCTTGCCCCAGCAAACCCATAAATGTGTGTTCTCAGTGGTGCACCTATTGCAAGTTGGAGATTGGCTCAGTCTGGGTCCTTTGGTGACAGTGATGACAAGAAGCACTTCCACATATGCTCCATCTGTCACCCATTCCTCTATGCTACATTAGTAGTAAGAACAATAAATAAATTTGTGTTATATTAATGATCCTGAGATTTCAGTGCAACTTTGTTACCTCAAACTAGCTTAACTTATCCTAACTAAAATGTTGGAATAATAACACTCAATTCTGGGGAATGTAAGAATCAATAGAGTAATAGATACACAAATTTGCATTACTGTAGCAAGCACATAGGAGATTCTAAGAAAATGGTAGCTGGAAACTCGTACTATTGGTTTTTTTATTCCAGTCTCAGTTTTGTTGTTAACTGGTTCCCTAGACTTTAGGCGGCCACTTCAGCTTGGTGAGTCTCAATTCTCTTCTCTGAATGAGGAGTTTGTACTAAATCTCCAAAACCCTTGCCACCTAAGATTATGAGCTGATGGGATAACAAATGAAGGGGAGTCTGTGCTACATGGAAGAGCTGAACATTGCTTTCCTTTCCTCTTCTTCTCTGTTCATCAAGCAAAGCACATCCCTTTGATACCAGGTCAGTAGTCGCACAAAGGAGCCATGCCACTAATATTCCCTTTTGCTTTTCTTTGCAAAAAGAAACAATGATGATACAGTTCATTACTCATTCAAGGCCACTGAACAAATCCTTAATTTATGTCTGGAGATGGGCAAAGCCAACATCTAGCCAGGGTGGGAGGGTGGGGGGAAACACCAATTCTCCTGGCTAAGATAGTCACAGGTATCAATAAACTAGTGTTAAGGAATTTTCCAGTTTGCCTTTTTGTGTCCTCTAATGAGAATTTCCATGCAAATCTGTAAATTCCCAGAACCATTGATCCAGACTTCCAAGTAAGAGGGAGGTTTGGGCTTTCTCCACATCCCGGGGATTTCTGTGTTTAGGCGATACATATAATCCATTTACGTGACAGAAATTCTTAGAAAAAGTTGGGCTCTGGCTCCAAAGCAGCCACTAGCTAGCTCTGTGATTCTAGAAAAATAACCACATTGTCCACATCTCAGAATCCTCACTTGTGAAATGGTGATAATAAAACCCATCTTATCTACCTCCTGCGGTTGTCACAATGATCAAACGAGATGGAATAGCAGTGAATGTCCTTTGAAAAGCATACTCTGCCCCATGGATGCCTTTGAGAACTATTGATGCATTGTTGTCTTTATTGCTATTATGATCTTCCTGCTCCAGGATGATGCATCTCAAGAGATCTTCCTTGTGTACACCAGGGACCAAAAATAAAAAGTCTCCCTTCTCTATTTGATGCATGATGTGGCTGTGAAGGGAATTTGCTGACTTGAAAATGTAAACAACCTATTTCCACAGAGATGATTTTCCTTACATACAGAGGAGCAGTTGTTTTTTTTTCTTTCTGAATGCACATGAATTCCTATCCTCCTGAGAGATCCTAACTGCTTTATCTCTGTAATCGGTTTACCTTCCTAGGTGCCTGCTATTCTCTGAATAAACATACTAGAGTAAACACCTATCCTTCAGACCGCATGCTAGTCTAGCTGACTGTTTTTACCCAACTCACATTCCCAGGCTCTTTGGCTGGAAATAAAAGCAAAAGAGTTGGAGACCATGTTCTGTAACACACACACTCCCCCAAGGCATACTGTGCAGTTATTTAGGTGGTGGGAGGAGAAGACTTCGATATCCCTTCACCCAATATCCCTAATGAGCACTATGAAACCCCCCTTCCATAGGAAGCTTTAATATTTGGGGTTATAAAACTTTTCAAGGATCCAAAATCCTTTCTAGCAATGCATCCATTTGGGAGAGTATTTGAAATTATTAGCTAAAGCTTGGGTGAACTTATTGAGAGATTGCTAGCAGCAAACTTTATGTAGGAGACACTAGAAAAGTAAGTATGGGGTTGGAGGGACAAGTATCAGGAAAAAACAGAAGGATTTTGAGAAAGATGACAATGTTAGAGTTAAATTATATGAATCTAGACAAATCATAATTAAAATGACATCGCTGAGGCCCAGAGAAATTAAACAGCTCATTAAGAATAGACCAAAGTTACCTTAATCCTAGGCCAGTGAGTGAATTTTAAATCTAAATGGCTGAAATAATTATGGAAATGGGTAAAATATCCCTCTAAGGGAAAAGATGGATCCGTTGCAGCACTCAGATTTAATATTCTCATAGCAGAAAACATTCTACAGTGTGTCAGGCAGCATGTAAAACATGAGGGATAAAATCATGGGTCAGCTCTAAGAGGGCATGGAAGCTCAGGCAAAGCGCGTTGATGCAGGATGCACCCAACATGCAGAGGACTCTTCATGGGTAAAGAAGGGGCTCTGAGCCCAGTCTCAACAGGGTCGGTGAGAGATTCCTAGAGGCATCCAACCTGGTTTTGAAAGATGTCACCAAAGGAGATAGCATAATGATTATGCTCCAAGCAAAGAGAGCAGAATGGGCAAAGGCACAGCTGTATGACATTGCCTGATATCTGCCGTGGATGCACATACATGCATGTTCTTACTGAAATGCTGCATCTAGGAAAGCCATGGCAAGAGATGAGGTAGAAGATACTAGGGCAGGAAGGGCATCTTTGAGAACCCTTGATGCTGCTCTAAGTTTAGATATTATTAAAGCAATATGGATTCGTTTGGGAGTTAAGAAAAGAAATTGATATGGTCATATTTGAATTTCAGAAAAAAATCAGTCCAACAGCAGTGAAATAGTTGGGTCTGAGGGGTTTGAGGAGGAAAAATACAAAAGGAACAAATGCAGGAGATATTCAAGATGAAATCATCCAAATTGGGTGAATGGTTGGATGAGGGTGTGGTAGGATAAGGATGGTTAAGGAAAATTCCCTGGTTTAATACTATTTTAACATTAGAAGAAAAAACTGTGCAATTTGGGGGTGCCATAGGATTAATTTCTTTAGAGAAATTTGAATTTGTCTTAATTCAAATCGTACTGATAAACCTAGAGGGGGAAAAGGAAATTACGAGGTAGAGAGATGGCCTTATTTTCCCAATTTGGCTGATTACCATTATTACCCAGCACTTCTAGTGCTTGAAAGCTTGACTATCCTAACTTAATAAGAAAAGGTTTCCAAATGAGGCCAAAAGTAATTGTCTTAGAATTTACAGAGGCAAGATAGTGTGCTTCTTAACTCCATAGAGATCAAGAAATAATTCTTAAATAGGTGGAAGCTTAACATTAAAACTACACCAGCTGAGTTATTGGTTAAGATGGCAGATTAAACATATGCATTAATTTTGTTTCCCCATGAAACCCACTAAATTCAGTATAAATAATTTTTTTTGTAGAGACAAAGTCTTGCAAATGGGAATAAAGAAAAGAAGACAATAGCAAAAAAATTCTAGAAGCTGAAAAAGTTGAAAAGCAAATGGGTAAGAAGTCACTTGATAGAATCAAGAAAGATAAATTACAAGTCAGTATTAAAGATAACTGAGAACCAACACAAGTTACAGCATAGAATCCTCAAGTGGCCCCAGAAGTGGGCATCCCAGTCATGTTCGAAACTAGGAGAGGCAGGTGAAGGGCAGGAAGAGGTCCAAGTAACAGATATTTGGGTGAAGGCATCTAAGACTCAGGTAGACCAATAGTTGCCATTCTCTTCAGCTCCATGACTCTACAAGATTTTTGCTGCATCATAAAATTGGTGATGCATATTCTCTTTAAAAAAAAAAAGCAAAACAGAGGGTCTCTAGAGACATCAGCATGGTTGAGGGTGTGGGTACCATACTTAAAACAAAGAAAATAGGTAACTATGTACAAATAATGCTGACTGTTTAATCTCCAAGACAGTTGCTCTGGCGGTCAGATTTTTGCTGTTACAGAAAGAAGAGTGGGAGAGTTTTCTGGGAAATCTGACCAGCACGAGAAAAAATTACCAAAGACACTGGAGCATTATCCCCTTGGGAATCTGAAAGTTGACAACATACCCGACAATCAGTTTCCAGCAAACCTCTGAGTAGTTCATTTTTAATCATGAACAAGTCACCTAGGTTGACCAGATGTGAGAGTTAAAGGCAAGTGCCTAAGATAACCCACTCTAAGATAGAATACAGAAACCCAAAGGGTAAACAGAACAAAAATCAATTAGGAGAAAATAAAGACCATGCCAAAAGAAGACGAAAAAGGAAAAATAAAGCTATTATTCATAGTCTCAGAGGAATAGGGTAATGCAGACATAAAACAAAAAGAGGATCATATATAAGAAAGATATTCCAATCATTTAAAATGTGTTCTTAGAAATTCAAATCATAAGCAGGAAATAAAATAAAAATATCAGTTGAAGAGTTGTAAGATAAAGTTAAGGGAATATGCCATAAAGTAGAGCAAAGCATGTGGAACATCCATATCCAAATAACAGATGTTTTAGAAAGAGATATCACGGAAGTCAGAAAGGAGAAAATTACCACCATAATATTTCAAGAAAAGTTCCTGGAAGTGAATGACAAGAATGTTTAGATGTAAATGGCCTAGTGAGTGTCCAGCACATTGAAATCACAAAATTCTGTAAGCTTCAAATGAGGGGGTAAGGAATTGAGGACTGAGATGGCATCAGGCTTCTCAACAATAACCCTGGAAGGAGACACTGGAAAAATGCCTTTAAAATTGTGAAGAAAAATTATTTCTGATCTAAGAGTCTATAGGCAAACTAGCAATTAATATGATATATGGTATTTCAATCAAGATATTTTCAAACATTCAAGATTCAAAAATTCACTTACCTCTTATCCTTTCTTTTTTAGAATTTTTATTTTTAGTTCTGGGGTACATGTGCAGGATGTGCAGGTTTGTTATATAGGTAAATATGTGCCATGGTGGTTTGCTGCACCTATCAACCCATCGCTTAGGTATGAAGCCCAGCATCCATAAGCTATTTTTCCTAACTCTCTCCCTCCCCCATCCTAGCCTCCAACAGGCCCCAGTATGTGTTGTTCCCCTCCCTGTGTCCATGCATTCTCATTGTTCACCTCTTTTCCTTTCTTAAGAGAGTGGAGAATGAGCTCCACAAGAGTAATAATAACAGTAATAATTAATAATAAACCAACAAAGAACAAGACATAGGAAACAGGTCATTCAATAGAGGAGGAAGGATGTGGAAATCTATGGAAACATCATAAAATGTTATATCAGAAGGACAGAGTTCCCCACACTCAAGGGCAACCCTGAGTTTGGACCAATGCACCTCAAGAGTCAGATGCACTGAAGGTTGTATACACTAAGATGCCCAATGCCATGATACAAATATCTCATACCAACTTTTTACTGGAGAATAAAATTCCTTAGTAAGCATGTTCTCAATAGTAGCTGGTCTGGCTTTGTCCTGTCAGTGTGCTAATAAATACCCTGTCCACTCTGTCATGCTTCTTGAATCAGCTAAAGACACTCACTTTGCTTCATAGAAATGTTCATCTTTGACCCACTCTGAGAGCTGTAGGTAGGGAATGATGAGTCTAGAAGCAGATAATACCCCTGATCATGTCCCTACTGGATATCTAGTACATGATACACACCTTAACCCCATCACGTGGTGTGAATGGGGCCTCTGACATTCCTAGAGGAGACTCACTCATGTAAACATTCCATGAAGGTGGGGCCATGATAATTCTCAGACTTTCGTTTCTCTTCTCTTGGGAGACATTGTATACTAGTGGCAATATTGCCCTTTTCTTGCACAGCTACTCAAATTTCAAAACTAATTCATATATTATTTGAAAGCATTTATACTGCTGACAATAACATAAGTATAATCAAGAGAGTAATTAACCTAAAAGCAGGATGGTGAGTACTTCTGGAGGGTAGGATAAAATAGAATGTCATCAAGGACGGATTACATACAGAAGGTTTCTAAGACACTGGCCATATTCTAATTCTCAATCTGGGTAGTGGGTAGGTAAGTGGGTAGATTGGTGTTTACTATATAATTTATAGATTGTGCACATGTTTTATACACTCTTCTATCTATATATCAGAGTTCTCAAGAGTAACAGAACCAATAGGAGATACATGTGCATATATATAGATAGATAGATATAGATATAGATGTAGATATATATAGTATACATAGATATATAGATATATGTGTGTGTGTGTGTGTGTGTGTGTGTGTGGAGATTTATTATGGGAATTGGCTCGTGCAGTTATGGAGGCCAAGCAGTCCTACAATCTGCTCTCTGAAAGCTGGAGAACTAGGAAAGCTGGTGATATAACTCAGTCTGAGTCTGAAGGCCTGATAATTGAGACAACCAATGGCATATGTTTTGATCTGAGTCTAAAAACCTGAGAACTGGGAGCATCTATGTCCATAGGCAGGAGAAGCTGGATGTCTCAAACAGAAAGCAAATTCTCCTTTCCTCAGCCACTTTGTTCTATTTGGGCTTTCATTGGATTGGACGACACCTGCCCACAATGAGGAGGGCAATCTTCTTGACACTGCCTACTCATTTGTATGCTCAACTTTTCCAGAAACATCCTCAGAGACACCCAGAAATAATGTTTCACCAGATACATGAGCATCCTTTAGTCAAGTTGGCATAAAAGTAATCATTACAATAATATATATCAAAACCTGTACAAGTAAAAATAAGCAAATAAGCATCATATTCTTTTCATAGCTCTTTGCTTTTACACCCAAATGAACTTCCATAAAGATCTATTTGCTTCTATTTTACAAAATATAATAAATATCATCATCATCAAGAAAGGGTTCACATGTGACATAAGCAGTACTTTTTAGAGGTCTTCAGAGAAATTCTTGAAGACTGGAATATTGAGGAAAGGCTTCTGTGATTGACTCACGTCCTATTTGAAGGAAACCAGAGTGTGGTTGTCCTGTCCCAAGGATCAGAGCTTGTTTATTCTCTGTTTCCCCACCATAATGACAAGTATAGTTCGTAGAATATAGTAGGTGCTCAGTAAATGGAATGGCTTAATATATGTTTGTGGAAAAGACATTGCAGTCTTTGGTGCAAACACAGCCTTATCTAAAGCTATGGCTGTCCCCATGCATCTCCCTATGCACCATCTTTGTCAGCCACTTTCCAGAATTATTGATTGATGAGAGTTCCTGTAATGAGGTTTTAATTAAGTCATGTCTTTTTCTGTTAATTGACATGAGTAAATTATTCTGGATAATTTACTTATATAAATTCATATAATGTAAAAATGCGTAATATAGATTCCCTAGACATTCTCACTGGCCAGCAGTGGTTTTGTCACCATATATCCAAGCTAGACGACCCAAAATAATATTTTTTATGTTTCATTAATTCTATAAAACTTAAGAATTAACACTATAATTATCTCCTTAATGTTTTTTGACTATCTCATTGAAGACAGTACTTCCATAGATGCTTCTGCTGCAATCATTATATAAAAATGATGAGCTCAGGTCAACAGAGCAACTTGGAAAGAACCCTGGAGGGCATTTGAGTAGCTGAGTTATTGGCTTGTGCTCTGAGGTTTTATTGTGGATGCTCATGAAAAATGGAATTCAAGACCTACCATTGACCTGAGAGCAACTAAATGTTTCTGAATGAGCCCCTTCCTCTGACTATGGGCTATGTTTATTTCCAGACTCCTCAAATCAGTTTCAGTTTAACTCCCAACAGATATTTACATAATGATCATGGAAGGCTACTTTCACTGTTGTTGTCTCCTTCAAATGCTCTTTGTTTTAGTTTTATTTTTGCTATCCTGGTTGGCCTTAGCTGGTGATACTTTTTAATTATTCATCCAATAACTATTAGAAAATTATAATCACGTGCCACAAACTGTGCAAACTGTTACAGACAAAATGAAAAACAAGGCATGGAACATCCTTCTACACATAGTGGAGCTTATTTTATGTCAATAAAATAATTGTGTATAATTATACTCCATGACAAATGCTTCGAAGCAAAAATATAATGTGCTATCAGAACACATTAACTAGAGAACCAAACTCCTGTGGCAGAAATGTGATAAAGAGGAATATTTTCTCTAAGAATGTAACATTTCATACTATGCAGCCATAAAAAGGAATGAGATCATGTCCATCGCAGGGACATAGATAGAGCTAGAGGCCATCATCCTTAGCAAATTCATGCGGGAACAGAAAACCAAACGCCGCATGTTCTCACTTACAAATAGGAGCTGAATGATGAGAACTCATGGTCACATCGAGGGGAACAACACACACCGGGACCTACCAGAGGGTAGAGGGAGGAAGGAGGGAGAGGATCAGGAAAAACAACTAATTGATACTAGGCTTAATACCTGGCTGATGGAATAAAATGTACAACGAACCCCCTTGATACACATTTGCCTATGTAATAAACCTGCGTATCCTATACATGTACCTCTGAATTATAAATGCAAGTTAAAAAAAAATGAATGTAACATTTCCTATAAAATTTCAGGCTAGGGATGGGAGGAGGTAAGAAAGGAGCAGAGAAGTTCTGTACATGGAAGAATTAGAGAAGACCTTCAAAACTGGAGATCCCATGGCAATTTCAAGGAAAGAAAAAAGAGCAACATGGCTGGAGCCCAGTGATGGTGACAGGAGATGACAATGAAGATGCAGACAGGAACCAGATCATACAGCCTGTGGGCCACATTAGAGCTTTTTCTGTCAATCTTAAGATGAACAAGATGCCTGTGGAGAGTTTTAATCAGGAAAGTGACGGTAAAATTTGCACTTTAAAAGACCACTCTGTTTGTATGATGAAGAGCAGTTTTGAAGTGGGCAACATGAGTATAGGAAAAATAGTGGGTTGTTCAGTGTTCTTCAAGAAAAAGGGTGGTTGTCCTGAGGAAAATGTAGCAAAGGAGTCACTTACACAGATATGAGCAAAATTCAGGAGTCAAAAAGGAAGACGCAGCCATTGGTGTACCACATCACAGCCTGAAAGAACAAAGAGAGAGGCGTTTCCCAAAGGCTGGCAGGGTGAGAGCACTGGAGCCAGAACAGCTGACAAAGCAAGGGATGGAGATAAACATTCTCATATCTCCCCTTCCTATGCCCATCTCTTGTCAGTGCTTTCTTAGCCAGACCCACTTGGAGGGCATAAGTCAAGGTGGAGGCAGAACAGGGCAGAGAAGGACAAAGCCTGGATCTGGGGACAGGGTCAAACCGAATGACAAGCCCAAGTGGTTGACTCCTCCCACTGTTCATTTTAAAGAGGAACAGAAGTGAATGGTTTAAAGGCAAAATCAACAGGCTTTGATGATGAATAAGGAAGAAGGAGGGGCAAGGACTTCTGGGATTCTGCCTGGTGCAATGGGGTCGATACTGATACTCTGAAAAGATAAGAGAAAATAAAGGGACAGCGTGGTGATATTGAGGTGTGAGTTCAGATCAGAATATGCTGAATTTGAAGTGCATTCAAGATCATCTACTATGAATGCTGAATAACATTTTGGTAATCTCAAATCCACATAAACCATTAAGCTTCAGTGAGTTCCTCAGGTACAGCCCCTGGTCATAACCAACCACCCCACAAATCCAAGTCATCAGTTACACGAGTCCTGGAAAAGCGCACATGAATGGATAGTGCAGTTGCTGCTTTGACCCTCATCCTGGAGTTTGGATTGAGCATTCAACTAGAATTAGGTAGCTTTATCTCCCATCTAGAACAAGGGATGGAGCAGTTAGGCCCTGCAGCAACTCCCACAAAGTGATTGAAAGTCAATTTTCAAAGGTACTGTGTCTGTGAATAGAATGCCAAGCACTTCTGTCCAACTACTGGGCATTAACTTGAATCGTCTTCCATTGACTATGATAGTCCCCGGCTTGTAGGTCCACGAGGTAACAGTGGTACTCAAACTGATCGCTTAGCCAGTGTCTTCTCCATAAGCACAACTTCTTCCAGTGCCCTGTGCTTGCAGCATACAAGGGAAGTGGTTTTAAAGTCGTCAGTGCTTTGGGATGAGGGTGGGAGTGATGGTGCTGAATGTGTTCCTACTTTTTCCATCTTCAAGGAAGTTCCTGCTTTAATCCCACTTTGCGTTGACACTCCACTCTCCATTTATAAAGGCTCTACCTCTTTCTTGTATGAGACTACAGTCATGTGTCTCAGAAAGATGTTTTTGTCAACATCCAACCATATATACGATGGTACTCCTATAAGATTATAACACAATGTTTTGACTATGTGGTTTCTATGTTTAGATATGTTTACATACATGTTTACCATTGTACTATAATTGCCTACAGTATTCAGTATAGTGACGTGCTGTATAGGTCTGTATCTTAGGAGCAATAGGCTGTGCCATATAACCTAGGTGTGTAGCAGCCTATACCATCTAGGTTTGTATTAGTACACTCTGTGATGTTTGCACAATGACAAAATAGCCTAACAACACATTTCTCAGAATGTATCTCTGTTGTTAAATGGTGTATGACCGTACCTTATAATAGTTGGTCCTCTAATCAGAATCACCCTGTGTGTGTGTAGAAATTCTGCTCACATCTTCCCAACTCCTCCTACCTCAAAATCAAAAATCCTTGTTTACATATGTACCATATACGTTAGTACTGTCAAACTAGATACGCTAACTTCTGGTCCATTGTTCAGGTCATAATTAATACATCACATCTCATGCCTGAGAAAACCAGGCCAATCACACTGGACAATAGTTACGACTGTGGAACATTAGGGAATAGTCCCATTTGGACTGGGATTTTGTAAAAAGCTAAATTGGTGGAATGTGATGGGTTGCTTACTTGCTCTGATCCATAAGAATTCTGGGCTTTAGGGAATTCAATTTTTATAGAGAGATAGACAGAATTATTGAAAAAATACCTGGTTGAAAAGAAGTGCATGTAAGATTTAGTGACCCCACGTTTAACACAGAGCTAGTCATAGAGTAAACAATCAATAAACTCTTGTCTAAAGATTGATCTCACAACTATCATTATATCTCATTCTGTGTGATAAGAATTATGATAGAGGTAACCACAGAGTCCAAAGGAAGCCCTGAGAAGGAGCCTCAAAGAAAAACTAAGCAAAAGGGAATGTAAATTATGGACTATGTCCCAGAGTAACTGTTTACAGGGTGGACAAATGATATGATATCCAAGGGAGAGCATTATAGGAAAAGTGAAGTTTAGAATAACTGCATTGGTATAACTATTTGAAACTAAGACCTAATCACCTCTAAGACATAAATATACATGTAATGAACTAAATATTTTGTCCCCCACCCTAATTTATATGTTGAAAGCCTTACCAAAGTGATGGTACCAGGAAGTGGGAGCTTTGGGGAGGTGATTAGGTAATGAGAGTAAAGACTTTATGAAAGGGATTCATGCTCTTATAGAAGAGACCCAAGAGTGCTCCCTCATTCCTTCCATCATGTGAGAACACAGTAAGAAGACAGACTTCTATGAACCCGAAAGCATATCTTCAGCTTGGACTTCCCAGCCTCCAGAACTTCAAGAAATAACGTTTTTGTTTTTTCTTTAAACCACCCAGTCTATAATATTTTTTGGTATAACTGCCTCAGTGTCCTAGGTCAATACATAAAGGTGTTTTCTATGGAATATTTTCGATTATTACAATAATACAAACCTTTTCCAGATTGTTTTATAATGTCTGATCCTCTTCTCAACTTTAGGAATGAATACAGATATTGTTAAATGAGAAACAGGATTGTATAAAAGTACAAAGGAAATTTACACTCTTGGCTCTCATTGTGCAGTATCTCCCACAGTTGTCAATAAAAACGTAAAAGGAAATGAGCAAGGAGCCCATATTGTCTGATCGACCAATGTATACTACCTTTGTGTTGGTGATTGTACACAACATAACTAATGTTGAGGAATGCAACTTCAAGCCCATTAGGTCAGCTGTCCCCTTGGCTGGCACAGCAGCCAGTGCCCCAGAAATGATGAATAAGCATTGTTCACAATCAGATTACTATCATGGTTTGCCAAGGAGCATTTCCCTTTGGCAATAAAATATGACTTTGTTTTCAGTGTCAGACATGATTAAGTTAAAGTGTGAAGATTCCTAACCTTATCGATTTCCTTGTATCATGCTCATATTTCTCATGCTTTTCAGCACCTTGCTTGTGCCTAAATAAAGGGAGACATTTGAAAGAAGAGCTACTGTTTAAGAGTCGGAAAAAATACAGGCAGGGCAATGTGGAGTAGTGCTTCATGGTAAAGGTAGGATGCTAAAGAGTTCTAGAAAGACTAATAAATTTGCCTTTTTTTCTCAGATTTGACTATTTGCTACATAAAGATAGTTTTATTGAGATGATCATAAAATCATACAGTTGGAACAGACCTGAGGAAAAGTTTAGTCATCTTCCTTCATTTTACAGGTGAGAAATAGCTTAAATGTAGTAACATGACTCATGCAAAAATCACAGTAAGTGATAAAATCAAAACTGAAATCAAAGTTTCTTGATCTGAAAACTAGGCCTCTTTCATTTGATCTTCAACAGTCTTTAATACTTCTAAGCCTCAGTTTCCTCATATGTAACATGGAGATCATAGCATATATCTTATAGCATGGTTGTTGAAATTGCATGATCATAATATATGCAGAATTACTTATCTCCATGCTTTTTATGTAGCAATCAATAATATTAGATATTTTACTACACTTTTAACACATGCGTTCCTTCAATATTTTTATTAGGATCTAGCCTCTTGTGAAGTCAGCAATTGAATATATGGTATGACTCAAATGTACTGAAAAAGGCCTCTTTACCAAATGTGCATTTTACATTAATATGTATAAAATCCCTCCCCCAAAGGATTTTTCTTTGGGTTAAACATTACCTTCTTTCCTAAATACATTTTTATAATGGGTACAGACTTGTATTAATGCACTGACACCTGTTAGTGTTGAGTTTAACAGATTCTTCATTTCTAATACAATTTAAAGGAAGACAGGATACAATTTCTGGAGGCCTAGAAAGTGAGTTGAACCTCTAAGGAGAACTCAAATGGGTATAGGAAGGTATTGCTATATCAGCAAGGCTTCCACACACATGTTGGGTACATTGCCACTTCCCAGGACACTATGCTGAATTCTATGTTCCTCAGATCACAGAGACAGTGGCCAGTCATGACAGCCTACATTTAAAGAAAAACATTGGAAAAGTACAAAATCTCCAGAGGAAGAAGGAATGGGATTCAAAGAAAGTTAGATTCATGTGAGAGAAGAACAAGCTCAAGAACTGGGGCAGACTGAGAAACAAATAGGTGGTGGGGGCAGGATGGACTTGATTCCTCCCTACTGTATCAGAAGAGTTATTTCATAAAGACACCACGAATCCTCTTAACACGCCTGGACAGTCATTCACCTCTTCCTTTAAAATCCGTATAGCTTTCCTATGCTGGAATTTATTGCAACAAAACTTGAGTATGTATGTCTTTTACTTCTCACTTGATATTCAGCTCCTTGAGAGCTACGGCTTCCTTGCCTTTGTATTCCCACATGTAAGACAGCACTTGACATATACATCTTTTTGTTGAGTGAACAAGTAACCTGCTCTGCCTAGCTTCAAAGAGCAGGACTAACACTGTGGCTGTTATTTTCAAAGATTATTTTAGCTCCCTATCAGGAAAACACGCTTAGTGCTTAGGTTCAAACATCAGTTTTTACTAGCTGTTTCATAGAAAAGGCAGCATCAGTGGCTCTTCTGTCAGGGATATGGAATCCTGCATTATCCAGTAGGTTGCATAATAACTACTAAGATTAGTTCAGGACTTTAATATTTTTACCTGGACTAGTGAAGCCCTCACTGGGCTCCCTGTGAGGCCATTCTCTTTCCTCTCTAACCCATCCTCCACATTTCTTTAAGAGCTATCATTGCTAAAGCACATATGTCATCTTCACCTGTATGTCTTGAAAACCTCCTGGATCTCATTGTCTGCATCCACATTTGCTAAAGAATGTTTTTATAAAATGTTATTCCCACTGGATAGTCAACAGATAATGGGTACCATTATAAAGTAAGTTTGCAAAATGCCACACTCTGGACCTTAGAGATTTGGATGCTCCCTAGTATGTGCTACAGAGGGGAATTTCAAATTCCTTCTAGTCTCATCTTAATCAGAGACAATGATTTCATTTCGACATTACCCACAGTGTCTACGTTTGTCGCCTCCTGTTCTTGCCATTTTAGACATGCCATCTCTTATGAGATGGATCATTAGGGTGAGCAGAGAGAAGAGAGGGATGGGATAAGCAGCAAGCGGAGTGGGGAGGGGGAGAATTTCTGGAAGGCATCAAGCAACGCTTCATAGCTAAAGAGGCTGACCTTCTGAGATTGTTGAAACTCCACATATGGCGACATGGAAAACTGCTTGATGCTGAGACAACTTCCACAATGCTCACTGACACACTCCCTCTCCCTAAAAAAAAAAAAAATCTACCCTTTACCACACTTCCTTTACTCTCACCAGAGCCCCTTTTCTCTCCTTTTCTCAATGGAATGCATCCAGACACCAAAAACTGGCATCTATAGGCTGTAATAAAGGATAACAAAGGAACAATCAGTGACACGGAAAGCTAACATCAAGCAGAGCTATCAATGCTCTACAGGTGACACTGTTGGGAAGCTGCCAGGATCCCCTTTCCCAGGGTGATGCACACAGACCCCTGCCTCTGTGGATGCTAGCTGCTAATGCAGCCAGTTTTTCTCTTGTTCAGAGAATTCCCCAGCATGAAACTAGAGCCATCTAGCTCTAAAGTTACACCCCTATTTATTCCTTCCCTATTAAACAGCTTGCCTGACTGACACAAGAGAACAAAAGTCCAGCCCCTCACCTCAAATTGGGGCTAGCACTGTGTGGTTCAATTTCTGCTCCAGAACTCTCTATGGGATCAGACTGAAGCTGGACTCCAGCTGAGACCACATTTTCCCTTAACTTCATCCCCATCCTGTTTATCCAGATCTTTCCTCTTAGGAGCACTCACTCAATAACCATGGCACCCAAATTTCTGTCTCAAGATCTGTTTCTAGAGAACTTAACCTAAGACAACGCCAGTATGATTTGGCTGTGTGTACCCTCCCAAATCTCACCTTGAATTCCCACGTGTTGTGGGAGGGACACAGTGGGAGGTAATTAAATCATGGGGGGCAAGTCTTTCCCATGCTGTTCTCGTGATAGTAAATGGGTGTCACAAGATCTGATAGTTTTACAAAGAGGAGTTTCTCTGCACAAGTTCTCTCGCTTTCCCTGCTGCTATCTATGTAAGACGAGACTTGCTCCTCCTTGCCTTCTGCCATGATTGTGAGGCCTCCTCAGCCACATGGAGCTGTAAGTCCATTAAAACTTTCTTTCTTTTGTATGTTGCCCTATCTAGGGTATGTCTTTATCAGCAGCAAATACACCCCCAAAAGACCAATCAGAGGCATCATTTCTCCCCAAACTCAAAGTCTTTAAATGTAATTGTTCATGGTCTCTCTTCCTTCTGTAATAGATCTGCTTTCATAGCCATCATATCTGGTAGATGACTGTTTATTGCAGCTAAATAAAGAAAAGCTGAGTCTAGTTCCAAAAATAAAACCATCTTTTAAGAGCTTCTTCCCAGGTCACTGCTTACCCCCAAGTTGCTGATGATTATATAATTATTGAAAATTATAACAATTTAAAATGCAGTAATGCATTTGTAATATGTATTTTCTCCTATAATCATAATTCCCAGGGTGTTTTTCAGTTCCAGCTCAAAGTATGTATAGATTCAATACCAAAGCAATGAGTTCTCTAACCCAAAGTTCTTTGATTTGTCTTCTATGGTTAGGTTCTTTCATCAGCTGTTCTTTGTTTTTTTTTGTTTTTTTTTTTTCTTGTTTGGAAGGATCATGGACGTTATACCCCTAGATTGCTCATTAGTATACAGCCTTTATATTCAAGAACAGCTCGACTGGGTATAAAAACCTTGGATAATAGGTTCTATCATTACACAATTTTTCCTCTATGTTCTGGCATTCAATTCTTCCATGAAGAATTTTAGATTAGCTTGATTTTTCTGCTTGGATGTCCACAGAGTCTTTCTGTCTGTTCATCAGGATATGTTTCACATGAACTTTTCCTAAAACACAAGACTTTTTTTTTTTAACATTAAGATTAAGGTTTTAGTTGATGTCGGAAGATGTTATTTTAATAAATATTTTAAATTTTTCTGTGTTATATTATTCTCTTTTTTGGAGTATCATTTATCATAATTTGTATCTTCTATGTCTGACTTTCATATCTATGACATTTTCTCTAATCACTTTCTAATGTTTTTGTTTTGTTTCTTTTTCTGTGACTATTTCAAGCCTTTCTTCTATGCTTATGGATGCTATTTTCTGTGTTGTCTTTCTTAATTCTTTAGGTCCTTAATGTGGTGACAGTTTTTGATGACCTATCTTATTTTTACATTTTATTGCTTGAAATCTGTGTGCTTGATTCTCCTCTCAATTCAGTGTGTGTGTCTGTGTGTGTGTGTGAGAGAGAGAGAGAGAGAAAGAGAGATTAGATTTGATACCTTGTATTAAATTGGTATCTTTTATTAATTTGATGTCTCTTTGCAACTAGTTTACATTCACTTTATTAAAAAGTATGAAGACTACATTTTTTATTTATTTTCTTCTTCATATTTTTTTCTGATGTTATCAGATTTGCCTTTTGGTTTCCCATGTTCCTTTACTCTACAAGTCTTGTTTTAGTTCTTCTGCTTATGGCGCTCTTGAAATAAGGAAAGTTCTATCTAGACCCGAGTTCTGTTCAAGCACTGGAGACGGAATGGGCAAGTATGATCTGGAGAAGCTATCAGTTTCCACTTTGGTATATTATCGTGGAAAGCTGTTGAAGCAAGTCAGCCACATTTTTTCTATGTGAGCGTTTGGTTCTGCTAAGGTTGCAGTATCCCCTTTGCATCAGCTTGGTTCACAGCAAGCCCGTGTCTCACACATCCTTTCTTTCATGATTGGCAGTTGCTGTTTGTCTCTTCGAGTGACTATGATAAGCAGATTCAGAGGATCCATAAAACCTTTCAAGATAGAGAGAAGATTAGACTGGCTTTTGGAATGTTCTCCTGGAGAACATGGAAATTCTTCTCTTCTTTTTCTTCTAATTGGTGGACACTTTCATAAAGAGAAGCAAGGTAAAGATGTCCTTATGCAATCATCTTTTACTAAAATTCTATACATTGTTCATGATTCGTTATACTCTTTTGCCTTGCCATTTATTTGCTGTTACTTAGTGAAGAGATACATATACTTTCTTACGTTATCTCCTGTCAATTTGCAATGATTTTTACAAAGGAAATTGGTGGTGTTTCTTGCAGTTGGTGTTTTGCTTTTAAGCAATATCCTTTATGAAGCAGTTTCTAGGAATGCATTATGTCCAAATTAAGGGTCATCTGTATTTTACTTTATTCATTTACTCACCCCTCATTCATTCACCAGATATCTATTGAGTGCCTTTGATGTGTGTTGGCCCAAATGGAAATGGAGAAAAACACACTTACCAGTACTCTATAAATCCCCTTAAGATGAAGAAAAAAGTTTCAAGGAACTTGATGACAGTTTCAGAGGCTAATTTTATTTGCTCTGCATTTCTATCATCCGTAAATATTATTAGGGGATGATTATCTGCTTTGTTCCTGACCAGGGAAATTGAATTTCATGAGCTACTGATGAGATTGATTTTTCTAAAGAAAGAATGTTGGTCAGCTGTTGCAGTAGAATTTTCTGTTTTCTTGGTTGCTGCATTTTGAAAGCAGAATATATGTGCTCCTGGGAAGATTTAAAGGTGTATTTTTATAACAACCCCACCACAATACATGAAGAGGAATGTAAAATAACTTCATGTAAATCCCATAGGTGAATGAGTAAGGGTATATTTTGTAGACTTCTAAAACAACTCATTCAATTGCCTGAGTTCTTTGAAGAAAATATACCACCTAAAGCCAATAAACTTGTAAATAAGTAATAGGATAATGCAGCTATGTGGATGGAAAACATTAAAGGTGGATGATGGCTCCATGCTATGAATCTGAGAAGAACATTTGCTGCTGTTTTGAGGAATGATGGAACCAGATTTATAACTGGTTTAATGATGTGTCCTATTTTCCTATAGAATGAAAGCCATTTTGTTCAGGGAATATGATTCTGACTCTGACTCAGGGACTTAGTTGTGGAAACTGTCAGTTGAAAATTAATTCGGAGGCCTGGTCTTCTTTAGATTACCAAGATGTACAGGACTGGAAATGCCTTTGTCACATGTAGATGATCATTGAGTATCTCAGACCTCTGAACCCAATTGCCTTTTTAGATCAATGTCTGCAAAGTGAATGGCACTGGTCAAAGGATAGCTCAGGGTTAGTTTGCTTTCAAATAACCAACACTGATAAAATAACTAAAGATAGTAAAATGAGGTCTCATAAACAGTTCTTCTGTAGTGTCAAATGGGATGAGGTCTGGATGGTAAGTGGCTAAGACAAGGAAAACAGTGGGAAGTTCAGTGACTGGCAGAGTTTCTCTAACTTGATCAGGGAACTCCTAAAGGTAGCTAAACTGTCTGTCAGCCACAGTACCTGACAAATGACATATAGAGATGAAAGAAATTTTTCCTTTTTGTAAAGGGAAAAATTCCTATCAATGAGTGATATTATAATCATAGAAAATTCAGGTCTGGAAGTGACTTTAGTACTCATCAGAGACAGTATGCCTTCAATTTCTTTCACAGGCAAACCTTTTCTTCAAATACTGTCTTAAAGCCTAACAGATAAAAACTAATAAAACTGGAGTTGCTCAGGGCTCAGATGGGAGCCCTTGACCTTACTACCCAGCTTCTGAGTAACCAGCTGAATGGATACAGCTCCATGAAACACATTTTGAAAGCTGAGCTGACTGGAAAAGGGTCACACAATTAGATAGTGGCAGAGCTAAATCCAGTTGTTAGGCAACCTGCTTCAACGTCAATAAGCTTTACTAGCAATTTACAAACTGTAATGTGCAAGCAATTCACCTGGAACTCTTGCTAAAATGCAGACAATGACTCCATGGGTCTGAGAGGGCCTGGAATCTGCATTTCTAACAATCTCCCAGGTGATGCCAATGCTGCCGATTCAGGGAGGACAGTTTGAGGAACAAGAGAACTTCTAGAACACCACATGCAGGAGGTGAGCAAGATCTTAGAAGGAAATTTAGTCTAAATTATTAAGTCCTCCAGCTGCCAGAAAAATTGCTGATTCAGACCTTCTATCTTCACAATCTTAACTAATCACCACCTGAAAACAGGAGGGAGAACATAAGCAGAGCAAAGGGCAGAATTTGTCAGTCCAATGTGGCCCAAAAATTACTCCTTAAAGAATTAACATAAAAACAATAAATAGGCCCTGCACAGTGGCTTATGCCTGTAATCCCACCACTTTGGGAGGCCATGGCGGGTGGTTCTGAGGCCAGGAGATCGAGACCGGCCTGGCCAACATAGCAAACCCCCATCTCTACTAAAAATACAAAAATTAGCTGGGCATGGTGGTGCATGCCTGTAATCTCAGCTGCTTGAGAGGGTGAGGCAGGAGAATCACTTGAACTTGGGAGGCAGAGGTTGCAGTCCAAGCTAAGATCAGCCACTGCATTCCAGCCTGGGTGACAAGAGTGAGACTCCATCTCAAAACAGAAAAAAAAAAAAAAAAGAGAGAGAGAGAGAATGGCTTTTACTAGTCCTGATTGTTTTTGAAATCATAAAAACAAATCTGAAAAAATCTTTAATTTTTTAAACAATATGTTAAGGAAGGATCTACAAATGAAATGAGTGAATTTGGTGCAGAAAATGAAAGGCCAATGACTGTCTACAGAAACATTGCCCAATATACGAAGCTACACCTCAGAGGTCCTCCATATTTCTTCTGCGGCTTTATCTATCTTGGCACTCACCACTTCTTAGCCTCACTTCTGCAGTCGGGTGTACACTTCTCCGACTTGGATGGTACCAGCTTTCCCATTAAACTTTGGCTGTTTCATGTCCCTGCCATCAGACTCTATGTATCTTCTGAGGCAGCTGATCAAATGATTTGCAGGTTAAAAATAGCTTAATGTGTTTTCATTTCAAGATGGTACTTGGAGTCACATAAAGTAATTAGAAACTGTAATGTAAATTGGTAATAAATATATGAGTAAAATGCCTTACACACTTCCTTAAAGTCCTGATTATCATATCACAAAGACAGACCCCTTTTTTTTTTTTTTTTTTTTTGAGATGAAGTCTCACTCTGTCCCACCTAGGCTGGAGTGCGGTGGCGTGATCTCAGCTCACTGCAGCCTTCACCTCCCCGGTTCAAGCAATTCTCCTGTCTCAGCCTCCCAAGTAGCAGGGACTATAGGCGTTTGCTACCACACCAGGCTAAATTTTGTATTTTTAGTAGAGACAAGGTTTCACCATGTTGGCCAGGCTGGTCTGAAACTCCTGACCTCAGGTGACCCACTGCCTTGTCCTCCTAAAGTTTTGGGATTACAGGTGTGAGCCATCTTGCCTGGGCATACCCTGATTTCTTTTATTTATTTATTTATTTATTTATTTATTTAATTGCATTTTAGGTTTTGGGGTACATGTGAAGAACATGTAAGATTGTTGCATAGGTACACACGTGGCAGTGTGATTTTCTGCCTTCCTCCCCATCACCTATATCTGGCATTCCTCCCCATGCTATCTCTCCCCAACTCCCCACCCCCTGCTGTCCTACCCCTGTTTCCCCCTGACAGACCCTAGTGTGTGATGCTCCCCTCCCTGTGTCCATGTGTCCTCATTGTTCAACACCTGCCTATGAAGAGAACATGCAGTGCTTGATTTTCTGTTCTTGTGTTAGTTTGCTGAGAATAATGATTTCCAGGCTCATCCATGTCCCTACAAAGGACAGGAACTCATCATTTTTGATGGCTGCATAATATTCCATGGTGTATATGTGCCACATTTTCCCTGTCCAGTCTATCATTAAAGGGCATTCAGGTTGGTTCTAGGTCTTCACTATTGTAAACTGTGCTGCAATGAACATTCATGTGCATGTGTCCTTATAGTAGAACAATTTATAATCCTTTGTATATATACCCAGTAATGGGATTGCTGGGTCAAATGGAATTTCTATTTCTAGGTCCTTGAGGAATCGCCACACTGTCTTCCAAAATGGTTGAACTAATTTACACTCCCACCAACAGTGTAAAAGTGTTCCTATTTCTCCACATCCTCTCCAGCGTCTGTTGTCTCCAGATATTTTAATGATCACCATTCTAACTGGCGTGGGATGGTATCTCAATGTAGTTATGATTTGCGTTTCTCTAATGACCTGTGATGATGAACATTATTTCATATGTTTGTTGGCCTCATGTATGTCTTCTTTTGTAAAAGTGTCTGTTCATATCCTTCACCCACTTTTGAATGGGCTTGTTTGTTGTTTTCTTGTAAATCTGTTTTAGTTCTTTGTAAATTCTGGATATCAGCCCTTTGTCAGACGGGTAGACTGCAAAAATTTTTTCCCATTCTGTTGGCTGGCGATTCACTCTAATGACTGTTTGTTTTGCTGTGCTGAAGTTGCGGAGTTTGATTAGGTCCCATTTGTCTATTTCTGATTGCTTAATAGAAATACTACTTGAACTTGATCATGAAATGAACAGCTCTTTTAAAGAAAGTTTAGCTTCTTGAAACCCTAAAGATTCAGTTATTACCTGTGATATCAAAAATGCAATGGAAAATAAAGTGAAATGCCATGTAATGAAGATCTCACTAAATCAATGCCAAGGATACAGAATACCCTAAAGTTTGTCCAATAATAAAAGCATTTTTAGAAACTGATGGAAAACTAATTATATTAACCATTATCCACCAAAGTTGCTATAATCTCAACATAAGAAAAGTTGTTTTTTTCCCCATTAGCTGTATCTGTGGCTTTTAGGAATTCCTACAACAAATATTACCTAAAAGCTTAGCACCTTTGAGTGCTAAGCACCAAGAGTTCAGTTCATAAAACAAAAGTAGAAGTTTAAAAAAAAAAAGGACAACAATGTATTGCCACAAAACAGCTCTAGTCCATTTATAGTTTTAAATGAAATACCATCTTTTGAGGTTAATGTGGTAAACCAGTTTAAACTATTCAGAAGCCTATATTTGGTATTGCTTTCTTGTAATTTGGTAAAGTACAAGCAAAGCATTTGAATAATAAAAGAGAGGCATTTTCTCCTCAATACTACATTAAGTAAAAGCAAATCACTGATATAATTCTGTTTCCATGGGAACCTAAGCATAGAGAAAGTCTAATAGAAGGCATCCTAGTATACATATTTCCCCCCTTTTCCTTAAAATGTACTTTTGATGGCTGTCCAAAGGCTAAAAAGTAAGAGCTAAGAACAAAATCATCATCTTTGTTCATCTTTTCCAGGACTGAGAGAGCTACAGAAGTAGCTAAAACAGAAAACAGCAGAGTCTCATCACAGCAGGGCTGGAGCAAGAGCTGGCTGGAAGTATGGACTTTGGGGAAAGAAAAGCCTTAATGAATCTTATTCTCTGACTGAAATTTGGAGATTAAATTCAAACCTCTCAACCTCATCACAATTATCTCTCGAATTTGTGCATAGCAGCCTGATAGAGAACAATGTCTTCATCCCATTTCCACCATCTTTAACTAGAATGCGTCATTCTAGGGAACTATCTTTCTGAAATAGTTGTTCTAAGTGTTGTTGCAAGTGTTGTTGCTGAGCTAGTAACATCTGCAGCACCTGGGAAGGTGCTAAAAATGCAAATTCTTGGGCTCCCCCCTCAGATCCACTGAATCAGAGACTTAGGAGGGTGGGGCCCAGTAAGCTATGTTTTAACAAGCCCTCTGCATGATGCTAACGCATGCTGCAGAATCACCGGTTGTATATTTATATGAACAGAGACTTCTGAGAGATAGAGACTTCACCATGGAACTAAGTGACTCTCAGCATGTAGAAAGAATAGCTACAATTAATGTTTCAACCTCTTGCAAAAAAGGCCTTTCCCACTCTTCTCTTCACCATTGCCGTCTCCACTCCTCAGTGGTTTTCACATCCCCAAGTTCCCAGTGGCAGCCAATTTTGAGGCAAAATCTTTGGTACTGAAACACAGCCTAGAGCTTAAGTTAAATCCTGAGGGCACGTGGAATGTCAATGCCTTAAGTTTTTCTGGTCTCAAAATAACTTAAATTCCTGGAAAGAATCAAGGAAAACACAGAACTAAAAGTGAACTGTGAATTTTTGAGGATGCTAAAATTCAGTTCTAATTATAGGGTGGTTTTAAAGGTGTTTCTAGGAGGTAGGATTGTAGAGTGGCAAGAGCATTGGCCTGAGGGTTAAGGATACCCAGGTCTACTCCTGGATTTGCTTCTAATCACGTAAGTTCTTATCTCAGTTTTCTTATCTATAAAATGAGTGTAGTAAGAATGTCTACATCACAGAGTTGGTGGGGAGATTAGGTGCTTCAAACCATGCATCTAATCCAGGTTCATCACTGAATATATATTAGCTTAGTATCAAGTGCTTAGTATCAGCCAGCCACGAGCAAATTATTTCATCAGATTAGGCCACAGATTCTTTCACATCATGACGAAGGTGGAATGTGTACCACTGAATTCTGGGTTTTCTTGAAAGCTCCTCAAACTTAACCTTGAAGAAACAGAAAGACAGTGAAGGGAAAGAATGATGCCTTGGGTAACACAATCCCTGCTTTCTTTTGATTCAAACCACAGTAGCCAGGTTTTGTGTATTTTATGCATTTAGAGCCAATTTTACTTGACTAAAATACAAATGGGGGGAATAATTATGTTGATTTCTTTAAAGTTTCAAAAATGATGGGCCAGATATTCTCAAGATCTTTTTGAGCTCGGAAGTCATTTGATTTTCAATGAGTATATTAATTCACCTGTCCTGCTATAAGAAATTCTCAATATAAAAATATGCTTAACATAACTGAAAGGACAAAATCATGCCTCTCTTCCCAAAATACAGATACACAAGAGGTCTTAGCTAGTTATCTAATTTAGTCCTTTCTGTAACAATTCCAAAGCTTTTATTTTGTCTGTTTCTTCCTCTTCCCTTCTTCTGGTTTTCTAAAGCTTCAGATATTAAGATACATTTGGTCTAGTAAAAGTCCATTTTCTTATTCTCAAATTGAGAGACCATATATAAAAGGACAAGGCGAAGTGAGAATGAAGAGGGAATTAAGAAAAGTAATGGAGATTGTTTCATACGAAAATGGGAAATAATAATCCCACTGTGAAAAGAAGAGCCTTGTAAATTACGGAGGAAGTTTCTCTCTCCTCACCTTCCTCTTCTTTTTTTCTCCCTTCCCATTCCCTCCTCCTCCTACTCCTTTTCTTCTCCTTCTTCCCTTTAAAAGGTATCCCTTTTAAAATGCAACTCCTTGAACAGGCAAATGTTCAGTCAATGATCTGCATTTTACATCATGTCTATTTCTAATCTTTCCTCTACAGCAGTGTTTGAGGCTGGTCAGAGGTGCCAGCATTCAACAGGGACGTGACATCAGGCAGTCTCTGACCGTTGATGAGGACAACATCTACACAGGCCTGCTGCTGGCACCTGGGAAGTTCGCACATCTTTACAAAACTCAAAATTCAGTTCTAAACATGCTCATGCTTTGTTGATGGTGAATTAGTACTCTCTTCATGCATGAAGGAGAAAACTCTGGCTAACTTATGATATGTAAAGGTAAAATAACATACTTGTTTACATGCATAGCATTGTGCTAGGAGGGGGAAAGATTTTCTTTCATCCGTGCCTGCTGTATTCAGCACTTTCATGTATCGTATCACAATATTTACAGGAGTTTTACAGATGAGAAAACAGAGACCATGAAGTTATGCACCTCATCAGGCATGTCTGACTCACACTAAGCTCTCTAAGGGGCACAACAAAGCAGAAAGTAGCTTCTATGTCACCAAGTTTGTGAGACAAATGAACATCCATGAAATCTGTAAGTCCTAAAGTATGTGTAGAGATGAGCAGGGAGGAATGGTTATTTTAGTAACAATGAGAAGTCCACGTAAGAAAGGTGAAGGAAATTGGTTGGGTCTTGCAACCTGGAAAAGACCCTTGAAATAACTAACAAGCCTGACACCATGGTCCCCTGGTTATATAACTAACATCAGCCTTCACTTATTCAGAAGAAGATCATCTGAATTATGTTTCATGAAAAGGCTGAAGCTGTATGAAAGGCAAGAGCAGTCTTACTACGCTATTTTCTTATTTCTGTACCTTTTTCCAAACAAAAGTAACTCCTCATTGGTGTGTTCAAAGACAATAATTTTGTCAGAATAATTATGAGTCTCATCTCCACAGGCATCTGCAGATCTTTATAAATTATCATTTTGATAGTTACCTTTAAAGGTAGATGCTGAAATATAACATTTTCTAGCAAGAGAGAACATTTATGAAAACTCATGATCTGGAAACAATATAGGGCAAGAAGCAATTTGAAGCTCACAGACGGCGTATGCCTGGAGGAAGTGTTCTGTGCTAGGGTGATGCCATCATGCCTGCGCCACTCTTGTTAGTTCAGGATCACTTTGTAGATCAAATTTGCAGAAGAAGTTTGAGCCAATGTGTGTTAAAAGCTGATGGAGACATATCTTTTGTGTCTTCCCTTTCTACCAATCATTAGACAGCATCTTTACAAATAATTGAGTTCGATTTGACTAGGAGTGGTTCAGAAGCTGAGCTGAGATCTTGGGAAATGTGTAACTCCAAGGTTTATTTGGGCTTCCCTGATACCAGCTACATATTCTTCCATACATTTGTTCTGTTTTGTTTTTTATCTGCTTTGATTTCAGAGGACAGTGTTCAAAAATAGCCTGTTATTTCTTTCCAACTGTTTTTAAATTGCTCATTTCAGTGCAAGAATAAATGGGCAAATGTCAAAAGACTACTCTAACAGTTCTGTTTGTATTTAGCACAACGTTAGAGGACCCAATTACAAAACTGTTTACTGTGCTCCATAAGCATGTCTTTGTCAAGGCCTGAGTTCCTGCTAAGTTTTTCTGCACAAAAGAATATTCAAGGCTAAATATAAAAAACAATGGTATGCCGAGTGCAAAGTAGTATGCATTAGACATATATCCATATGTTTATACCTATTTATCTATATCTATATACCTATGTTGATATCTATATAGATTTATTTATCTTTGGTATAAGCTCCAATTCTTAGTCCCCACTCTCATCCTGTCTTCTACAGAAGAGACCATTCACTAAGCCTTTGACCGAGGGATGCCCATCATCACTGAAACATGCGAAGCTATAATATCTTTTGTGTCTAATGCTTTAAACCACGTATTTAAGCTCTTTGTAACAAAGAAGGTGTTTTGATCAATTTAAATTAATAACTACAAATCAGTCTGTGATTTTTGCATCTAAATGTGTGTTTTGGTGTAAAATAGTCACTTTACTATACCCAGGAAGTGACATGCATCACTGTGAACTTCTTTGATTGTTCAGATCAGAGGAACTCCTAAAGGCAAACAATGGAAAAACCAAAGAATGTCTTAAAGAACAGTGCAAAATGGGGAAAAGGAACCTGATATTTACTGAGCACCTACTACATATCAGCAGGATTACTATTTTACTTACATTAACCCATTTAGATTATTTTTAGACAGAATCTTACTCCGTCACACAGGCTGGGGTGCAATGGCACTATCTCGGCTCACTGCAACCTCCGTCTCTCAGGTTCAAGCGATTCTCCTGCCACAGCCTCCTGAGTAGCTGGGATTTACAGGCATGCACCACCACACCTGGCTAATTTTTGTACTTTTAGGAGAAATGGGTTTCACCATGTTGGTCAGGCTGGTCTCGACCTCCTGACCTTGTGATCTACCTTCCTCGGCCTCCCAAAGTGCTGGGATTACAGGCATGAGCCACTGTGCCTGACTAACCCATTTAGTTTTTACAACTAGCCTGTGAGGTATAACAATCCTCATTTTCTGATGAGAAGACCCAAGCTGAGGAAAGGTAAGAAAGTGGTGAAAGGCCAGATATTGCAAAGTCTCTATTCATATCCAAATTGCATGATTAAAATTTGTGCTCCGCTTATTCTACAAATGCTTCTGAAGCCCACCAGGCAGAAGAATCGCTCTAACTTCCGAGTTCTCCCTTATAACTACTTGAGTCTTAGCTTTCTCATCATCTTCCCAGCCAGTTCTCTCCTTTTCTCTTTTTTGCTGCATTTCTTTTATTTTTACTCTGTCCACCAAGTCTTTCCCACCACAATTCACCCATAAGAAGAAACAGAAATAGTTTGGATTTTTTAAAGTCTTGTGTTTCCTCCACAAAATGAATGAAAGAACAAACCAATAAGCAAACATATAAGAGGAAAATGTTTACATTTCTCTCAATTTACTTGAGAAAATATAGCCCTTCTAGGACCATAATGGCTTATAATCTTTCTGCATTTCCAAATTAGCATCTGATAGTATTCACAAATGACTTCCTTCAAATATCCTACACTATCAAATCTTCCCTTATTATCAGCAAATCATCCAGATTCACAGAGAAAGTGGAGTTCATAGACAGGAGCCCTCTTAATGCCTGTTACCCTCCTCACTTCCTTAGACATATAAAGAGGGATGGCCAAGCTGGGGGAGCTGTATGGAGTCCTACGCCACCTCCTTCATGTCACACCCAGGGTCCAGCATGGGACTGCTATTTCCATCAGGGACTTTGGGGAAAAGCAGTTTAGAATTTAATCTCCAGGCCTGTTACTCTCAAACATATAACCTTATATAAATTATTGAATTTCTCTACTAACTGAACTCACTTCTTAGTTTGGTTTACTCAAATAAAAATTCTTCCTTACAGGGTTGTTTCGGTGGTCCAATGTAAGAAAGGAATAATGGAATTATTATTAAAGTACATATATAGTTGGGATATTTTTCAGAAACAAAAGCTCACTGAACCTAGTTCAAACCAAAGAGAGAGTTCCCTGGAACACTGTCAGAGCATATGGCAAAACCACAGAGTTTAAAGGATTTTGTAGCATCTCAGAGAACTGAAGAGGGTGAAATATTTATAGCTCGCTTCTCTGTCTTGGAACCTAGTCTCTTATTTCTGGATCTCATTTCTTATCTGCAATCTCTCTCTCTCTCTCTCTCTCTCCCTGCCTCCCACCCCCCACCTGGAGATCTCTGTTCCCTTGGTATTTGACTCAAATTTCCTATCCTAGCTAAGTTCACCTTATCTCTAGTTTAAGCATACATAATTAATTTTAAAAGCCCTTGTTTCTGAATTTCATATTCTCAGGGGAGAAAATCCATTTGGTCCAGTTTGAGACAGGTGTCTACCATAGTTCAATGAACCAGGGATGAGATGGAGGCAAGCTAACCTGACCAATGGGGGCTGTGGGGGCTGTCAGAACAGTCTCTCTGAGAGGAGGATATAGACAGGCTGGATAAATGGAGATCTGCCTTATTCCTCTCATTATCACCACTAGAGGCAAGGAGAAAACACAACTTAAATGCTCTGATTCCAGGCATGGTGTGGTATACTTCCCATTGTAACCCAGTATCCTTTTAATGGCACATTAAGCCCTGCAAGAAAGAGAGTAAATCCACACAAAGCCTTATAATCAAGAGTTTATAGCAATAGTAGTCCTAAAGCCAAAAATCAAAATAACCAAAATGACCATCAGCTAGTGAATAGATAGACAAACTGATCTATTCATACCATGGAACATTACTAAAGCAATAAACAAAATATTACTACACTTAACATGAGTCATGCACAAAAAATATGCTAAGTGAAAGAAATCAAATGTAAAAATCTACATATTTGATGTTTCCATGTATATGGGATCCTAGAAATGACAAAACTGTAGTGACAGAAAACAGATGAGTGGTTGTCTGGGATTGAGAATGGGAACGAGAAGCTGATTGCAAAAGGACATGAGGAAATGTTTTAGGGTGATTAAACTATTTTATACCTTAATTGTAAGGAAGTTTACTTGACTGCACACAATTGCCAAAATCCATCAAAATAACTACATGTTATTGTATGTAAATTATGCCTCAGAAAGGAAGCAGAGAGAAAGAAAAACAGGAAGGAGGCAGGAAGGGATGAAGAAAAAGAAGGAAGGAAAGAAAGAAAGAGAAAAGGAAGGAGGAAGCAAAGAAGGAAGAAAAGAGACTGTCATTTCCCAACTCTACCCGCAATTTTTTCAGGTGAGTCAGCATATGTCAATTACTATGCTTATGGATACATGATTACTACTAATAAAAACTTTTTATTGAGCAATTACCATATGGCAGAAGGTATGATAAGTAACTCCTTTATATGCATTATTGAATTTAATTCTTACAGCAACTCTGCAGAGTAGGGGTTATTATTCCCACTTTAGATATCAAGAAATCATTGTTCAGAGAAGCTAAGTTTCTTGCTAAAATTGCCAGGTTAAGCAGTGGTAGAGCTAAGATTCCAAATCAAGTCTGCCCGATTCCCAAGCCTCTGTTCTCAACTGCCATCCTTTGAGAATTAATCCAAAACCAATCCCAGATATTACCTCCAATTGTGATCATCATATGGGTTAAAAGAAAGAAAAATCAGCAAAATCATAGTGATATTAGATTTTTAAGCCAATATCTGGGTCAAGTTGCTTCTGGTATTCAGTAAGCTGATTCTATGGTAGTCGAACAGTATCTCTTATTATGTGAACTATAACTGTATATATATATCACAAATGGTGTAATCTTCTTGTTTGTGTGATGTTTGTAAATGGTGGAATGTTCAAAAAATTGTTTCAGAAAAATTCAAATGAAAACTGAAGGCCAGGCATGGTGGTCCACGCCTGTAATCCCAGTACTTTGGGAGGCTGAGGCGTGTAGATGTCTTGAGCCCAGGAGTTTGAGACCAGCCTGGGCAGCATGGTAAAACTCTGCCTCTAAAAAAACTATAAAAATTAGCTGGGTGTGATGGTGTATGCTTGTAGTCTCAGCTATTTGAGAGGATGAAGTGGGATTACCACTTGAGACCAGGAGGTGGAGTCTGGTGCAGTGTGCCAACATCACACCACTGCACTCCAGCCTGGACAACAGAGTGAGACCCTGTCTAAAAAAAAAAAAATAGAAAAAAGAAAACTGAATAATTCAGATTCACTGGAGCCTGACTCAGAAACCATTGCAAAATGCTAGTCAACTCTCAGCTCAGCTCAGTTACTTTGTAGATCAGTCACATGAAATATATACTTTTTAGTATGTCACCAGGCTTGAAGGTACTTGGTCTATATAGTCAGAGTGGATTACGAAAATCAACACAATTATTTGTGTCATAGGAGGGGAGGAGAGCTGTCTTTGTGAAGCAGGATACTTCCCTGATCCCTTCACAGGTGGGAACTGGAGTGTAGGGTGCTAGAATGAGCCACTCCTTTGGTGCTGGAAGAGTCAGACTCCACTAGCTTGGCCCTGCTATATTGTGAAAGGTGGAGCACAGGTGAGTGGTGCAGGAGCCAGGGTGAGTGTTTTTGGGTGTCGGCAAGAGGAAAACTTTGTCCAGACCCCACAGTAGTATCGGGGGAGGGGTGGTGCCCACAACCCCTGAAGCCCTAGAAGGAGTATTATAGTACCCTTTCAGCTTTGCTATCCATGGATGGCTGGATGGCTTAAGTGTTAACAGCTCAGTGGAGGGTCGGTGTGACAGCCTTTTATACCCACACTTATGGCACCTAAGTTCTTGTTTGGCATCCAGGAGGAATGAGGTCACAGGAACAAATTAGAGATGGTAAATGCAGGGGATTTTATTGCCAATTAAAGTGGCTCTCAGAGGGAAGCGTGGAAAGGGGGTGGAGCAGGAACAGCCAGATTCCTCTCCAAAGCTATGTCAGCAAGCTCTCCCTCTGAAGTCAAGTCACTTCCCTCTGACATCTCACCATAGTCTTCCACATCCAGCTCCTTCTCCTCTCTGCCAGCTGAGTTCTGGGGTTTTTACGGGCACAGGATCGTGTGGAGCGGGCCATAGGTGGTTTTAGAAAAGGCAACATTTGAGCAGGAAAACAGGGATATATGTTCTCATTTTGGGCCGTGGTTCCAGGCTTAAGGTTGGAGCCCTCGCTGGGGACCCACCTTCTTCTGACCAGAATTCCCTGCCTCATGTCTCTATTATTTGCATCCTCTATCAACCACGAAGTATTTAATGAGTTTTTACTAGAAGCCAAGACTTCTTTGGAAAGAAAGTAGAAGGAGGCATATAAATCAATTCAAGATATCTTGCTATGAAATTGCTCAGAAAAAAAACTAACATGCATGACATCAACACAATGAAATAATAAACTGTATGGTTTTGAATACAGCTGCCATATAAGTTCACGGATAGAGGAAAACAAAATGAGCTGGAAGAGTCTGAGAAGACTGAAGGGAAGGGCAGCAGATTGCAGAGAGAACAGGGTGTGGGGCAGGCAGCTGGCTTTGTGTTCCAGCTTAGTGACTTCACGGCTATGTCACTTAGGCGGCTTACTTCTTTGTGCCTCAATGCCCTCATTTGTAAAATGAGAATATAGAACTACCTTATACAGTTTGAAGGAGTTCACGACATGCCACTGCAAAATATGCTATTTGGGCATATCGATTACTTTGAGTTGCAGACACTTGAGAAACAGCAGATGCAGGACGGGATCTCTGACCTCCCTTTTGCTACCTAAAAATGGGCCATTAAAAAAAAAAAAAAAGGAAATTTTATTTGAGAAAGGTGCCCTCCCTGTACTGAGAAAAGAGGAACACTCGTAACACCAGAGACTGGGAATCAATGCTAAAATGAATCTGTTCAAACAAGCTTACTGAAATGTCCTTTATCTTACACTAGTTTTCCCCAGTATGTCTGTTAGTTACTTCTCCACAATTTACTGCCGATAGTCCAAATCCCTTTATCTTATCATTTCTTTACAAACTTATCCTTTCTATGTCTAAAAGGTATATAAGCTGCCTGTTCTGGTCACTTCTTTGAGTCTATATTTTTTTATAAGGACTTCCATGTATATGTAAAATTTTAGCAAAATGTATATGCTTTTCTCCTGTTGATCTGTGTTATCTCAGTTTTTTTTTTTTTTTTTTTTTTTTTTGAGATAGAGTCTTGCTCTGTTGCCCAGTAGGACAATTTCAGCTCACTGCAACCTCTGCCTCCCAGGTTTAAGCTATTCTCCTACCTCAGCCTACTGAGTAGCTGGGACTACAGGCACCCACCACCACGTCTGGCTAATTTTTGTATTTTCAGTAGAGACGGAGTTTCATCATATTGGCCAGGCCTGTGTCGAACTCCTCACCTTGTGATCCACTCACCTTGGCCTCCCAAAGTACTGGCATTACAGGCCTGAGCCACGGCACCCAGCCACATCAGTTTAATTCTTATGCACATCAGTTTAATTCTTACATACTGCCAGAGACCCTAAGATTATGGAGGAAGAATCCCCCCCCGCCATAGCTTGATGTCAACATTTAAACATGATGTGTGTTGAGAATAGTGACTGGCCTATTATGAAGTCTCAATGAATGTAAGCCACTCTGTTATTATGCAGGTGGAAATTAAGGTGAAACTTAAAGCTCAGTAAGGTATAAAAAGAAAGAAAAAGAGGGTAGGGTAAGTACTCTTGGGAAAAGCAATAGGATAAGGCAGGCAAAGAAACAATGATAGCAGGTGAGGAGAAGGGCTTAGTTGCAGACTAGAGTACTTTTCATGATGAGGAGGGGCTGGAAATTAACATGAGATCAAGTGGAGCAAAACTGAGGATGACCTTCAAATCCAGAAAGAGAAATGTGAATTATACACAAGAGCAATAGAAAATTCATTCTTCAAGAAGCAATTGCTAAAAAAAAAAAAAAAAAAAAAAAAGTGTTTAGAGAACATTTATCTCATAGAGACATATAAGATGAGTTGGAAATAAGAATTGGCAAATAGAAGACGAAATAGATGCCTATTGAAGAATCCTGTGTACATCGACAAAATTCTAAACTTCAGGACTGAAATAAGACAATCAAAAATTTACCCATCAAAAATCAACCCACACCAGCCCTAAGTTATAGAAAGACTACAACTACTTATCATGACAGTGGGGAGGTAGTAGTGCCTGATTCTGTAACAAATGACAAAGAAAGTAGAGGATTCACTTTAATACACTTGGTTAAAATACATCTATTCCAACAATCAAGGTAAGCTCTTTACTACTTATCACTTTTTTTCCCCCACATAGGCATTCTAAAATACATAAGCAATCCTCTACAGTGCCCCAAAGCTATGTAAAAATAGAAACTGATGAATAATTGTAAAAACAAAAAAAGCCTTTCTAGTGTCTTATTTTTATGGTACAAAAGTCTGACAAAATCCAGCATAAAAAGTAAATAATAGGAGAGCCCAGTCAATCTCAGCAAGCTTTACAATCACCTGCAGCATTTTGAGATTTTCCCAGCCAGAATTCATGTTTCTGTGTGACGGTTTCACTCATCTTAATTCTGTACCCATCTCTCTTCCCTTCCTGTCCCACAGCCAGTGTAATGAAACAATATATTGTTTCAGATATTTATCCCCTTTCAGAATAACCTCTTTTCTCAAATTTGGGGCATTTACCCCAGAATCAATGTTGACTGAGTCTCAATTCAGTATGCTAAAACCCCCAAAAATGCATCTCCATTGATATATCAATATCAAGGCATTTGATCTCTCAACCTTTTAAAAGAAATGACATAAATTATAATCAGTCAAAACTCCCAAACTGTATACCCTGGTTATGGAGTATATGCATTTCATAATGAGATACTGAAGACCAAATCAAGCCACTTTCCAGTCATTTCTAAGATGAATACCTCCTGCTATCAAGGAAAACCACTGTCCCAGTTAGTATTTCTGATCACAAAGCAAATATCACAGATTTACTGACTATACACATTCTTCTTTTTATAAAGTTGGGCGAGTCGAGTAGCACTTTAAACATCTGTACATGAAGCTGCATGCTATTGGTGATTTTCCAGAGCCATTGCAGAGGGTGCAGCAGCCAAAAGCATCTTGAACTGAAGAGCAGTCCAAGTCAAATCCATTTTTGGAGCTCTTACTCATCTATCTCTATAGCCCTCGTTGGACCCTTTGTACTTCACACATATGCACTTGCACACTTGCACAGATACACACACTTTGATGTTGTCTTCTGTGTCTCAAGCTGTGGTAAGGGCCTTGGCCTGTCCTATTCCACAGTATTCTGAAATCCTCTCTTTTAAGTAGAATTCACATTTAGTTTGATCTCAATTTGCATAGAAATCATATATTTAACATTTAACATTTTCAAAAATTCACGTGAAAGTATGAGTCACTGGATGCTGGGTTTAACCTTCAGACATCCCAGGGATGTCTGAATTCAGATACAAGTCTCCGCTAACCTAGTGACTCTCCATATGGTAGAACGTGTGGGGAAGATATTTTGATTGGAGTGTTCTTGTGGGCACCAACATGAGAAAAAGAGGGTCAGCCAGTTGGCATACCAATTCTGAAAGAAAACAGCTCAAAATATAGTTACTTAACTAACTCACTAATTTTGTTTAGAACAGTGACAACGGACTTATTACTTATCCATTACTATTTTGGAATCTCTCTTAAGCTTTGCCATATCCTAAAATGGAATATATTTTTTTAATTTTAACAAAAGAAATATATGTCTACATACTGGTACCTGTATTTATACAGGAGATATGTTCATAAACTAGTCTTATATATATTAAAATTTCATAAGTAGCAATCCAGTTTAAGTGTTTGAAAAATGCTTATAATTGAACCATGTTGAGTACAGAATACAAACTGTCTCTCTCTGACATGGATTCACCAAAAAGTTTCATAGAATATCAGTCTTCTGGCCAAGTGTAGTGGCTCATGCCTCTAATCCCAGCTACTGGGGAAGCTGAGGTGAGAGAATTGCTTGAACCCAGGAGGCAGGGGTTGCAGTAAGCCAATATTGTGCCACTGCACTCCAGCCTGGGTGACAGAGTGAAACTCCATCTCAAAACAAAATAACACTCTGACTTTCTAGAGCTTATTTTCTAGAGAGAAGAGGTAGATAATAAATAAACATACATGGCCAGGCCTGGAGGCTCATGGCTATAATCCCAGCACTTTGGGAGGCCAGGGTGGGTGGATCATGAGGTCAGGAGTTCAAGACCAGCTGGGCCAAAATGGTGAAACCCCATCTCTAGTAAAATAAAAAATATAAAATAAAATACAAAAATTAGCTGGGCATAGTGGCACCCACTTGTAATCCCAGCTACTCAGGAGGCTAAAGCAGGAGAATCACTTGAACCCAGGAGGCCAAGGTTGAGGTGAGCCGAGATTGCACAACTGAACTCCAGCCTGAGCTATAGAGTGAGACTCTGTCTCAAAATAAAAAAGAATATCAGTCCTCTTTTTTCTCTTATCAATCGTGTCCTCATTTTAATAGTGTTTGACCAGATGGAAAGACACCTTCTTCATCAATTATTTCTCACTATGCTTTAGGACTGAATATGTACTTCTGAGTAATATTTTATCATATGACACCTGAGATACAGCTTCATGAGCATGAGAGTTGCAAAATGAAATTGAACCGCTCTAGCACCAAAGCCATAAGCAAGATGACAGATATTGATTGTGCCCCAAGATGTAATGTAGGCACCTAATGGGGCGTAGTAATGTACAATGAATCATTAGAATATTATTTTAAATTTTCCATTCACCTGGGGGATTGCTAACGGGGTATTTCACCTTCAAGTTACTCCTCCGCCTCTCTAGACTAGGAGATCGCTTGAAAAAGGTCATTTAGAACATGGCAGATTTTTTAGCAGCTTTGGAAAATTACTGATTACTTTTTAGGTCCCAGAGAACAGATGTCTGTATTATGAAGATAACAAATTTTTTAAAAATGTATTCTTGTTTATCAAAACACAAAGGCTGGGACATTTTACAAGAATTAGACAAATAATCACACGATAACTAGTATTCATTGCACACTTGCCATTGCTACTTGGAGAAGTGCTTCACATACATTTCCCTAATGTCCACAATAATGCTCTGAAGTAATGATATTCTCATTTTTGCTTTAAGGCAGAGGTAACTGAGGCAAATGAAGCTAAAGGTAGTAACCTGAGATGTTCACACAGTAAATGGTAGAGCCAAAGTGAATACTCAGATTTTTCTACATCTGGGAAACATGCACTTTTTAATTACTATTTACTCCTTCCTAAAGAAAAGCTGAGACCTGGGGTCATTCATTAGTAAGTTAAGTGACTGTTCATCTTTGTAACTATAGTTCCTACCCTAAAGCAGGTTACATAGGCCAACCTCCCAGTCATAGCTATGAAGTGCATGGAAAGTGTTCCCAGTGCCTTTTCTGTGGCCATCAACTCTGAGGCATTCATCATTGTCCTCTGCTGCCCTTAGCTATTGACAGTCTCCCATGGAGACACCCACACACCAGACGGACTCCTGCCTTGATCTGCCTTCCAACCAAATGATCTATGTTGAGCTTCTTTCTCTCAGGATATTCCAAACACAGAGCCTTTCAGATTCAATGTTTTTGATTGCTAGTACATCAAAACTATATTCCTTTCGGTCTTGCCCTCACCCTGTATTCTTTCTGTTTTTTATTTTTATTTTTCTAGATCCTGGAAGCCACTCAGTATCTTAATTTGCTCTTAAGGCACCTGTCATCTGAAGAAAGCAGTGTGGCATGGTAGACATGTCTTAGCTTTTGCTGCCATTAGACTGACTGGGTCCGAATCTGATTTCTGGAACTATTTAGAAGAGAATTGGGGCTAACCTGATCTAATAACTTCAGTATAATGCTTCCAAATAAGCATTTTATCGAGGCTTTCCAATACTTAACCCTAATAGAATGAAGTAAATTTGTGAAAGTTTCAGAGATATCGATATTTTGATACCACAAAGCTCTTTGTCATCTTATTTCATGTGGGCAAATGTGTATTACATGTACACTAAATATAGACCTAACTCAGCAAATTGTCTTCTGGGATTTGTTCAATAGGATAACTACAAACCTCAGGGACATGATCAGAGCTCCTCATGAATCCTTTAATTTACTCCATGGAATCAATCTATACTAAGTGCCTACTGTGTGGCAGGCTTCTATTAGTTTCTAGAAATTCCTCAGTGGCTAAGGCATATTCTCTGCTTTCATGTATTGTGCAGAAGCAGCATAATATGTGCAGTGATATAAATGAGAAAAGACCTCTGAAACACAGAGGAGTGAACCCTAATATTCTCAACAGCTGAGCAACAAGGAGAAGGGGCAGTGAGTTCTCCCAGAGAAGGTGACAACAGATGAACCCTAAGTTGTGAATGAGAGTTCTTTAGAAGCTATGCGACTGTATGATCACCAACAGAAGTTCCAAGTGGAAATAGAAAAGTTCCACAGGGGTGGAGAATTGGTTCATATTGGGCCTCATTTAAGGAAATTTATTTTAAATAAGCATCACAAGAACCAATCTACAGGATGATAAGCTTTCATTCTATAAAGGTGGAAACTGTCAGATCTATTCTCACTACTTTTTCAGAAGTCCTTCTTGCTACCTTGTTTTAATCTACTTAATGCTTTTACCTACCTTCCTGAACTGATGGATACTTGGGATTACTTCCAGACACTAAGAAAAATGTGAGTCCTATCTTGTTCGCCTATGGCTCTCCTTCACAGCCCAGTTACTGCTCTCAACCCCTGGCCCCCAAAAAAAGTCTTTTAAAAGCATATTGTACTAATGTTTTATTGGCAGATGGAGCAGTCCCAAAAGAGCAGGAGTGGAGGAAAAGGAGTGTAAGAAAAAACAAATATAATGGAGTGTATTATAGAGTTGTCCAGCTTAGTGAGACTAAGCTGTTTGCCCAGACTTGCAGCACATCTTCACAGAGGTCAGCTGCTGCTGTTATAACCAGGGAGAAGAAGGGAGAAAAACGTGTCAACACATTCTAATATCCCTTGCTCAAAGTTAACTCCAAAGGGTGTTCACTCCCTGCCTTTTCTGGATTGCACATGCATAAGGAGTGAGCATGTGCCCTGGTGTCTCATATCTTAGCAGTCATTGAAAGGCCCCAAGACGGGAGCAAGAAGTGCAAACATGAGAATGAAGTTGGCCACTGTTGCATCATATCCACAATACAAACAGCTGTCAGGGATAGCTGCCACCACGAACATGTCAGTTTGTGGCAGCAAAAATTTGACTTCGAGACTATGGGATTTGTCTTTCTGTGCCTGGTTACTTCATTTAGCATATTGTCCTCCAGATCCATACATGTTGTAACAGATAATAGATTATCTTATTCTTCAAAGCTGAATAGCATTTCATTGTGTATGTACCACATTTTCTTTATCCATTCATCCATCAGTGGGCACTTAGGTTGCTTCCATGTCTTGACTATTGTGAATCGCTGCATGGACATGGGGATTCAGGTGCTATAGCTTGAGGTTCTCCTCTGAAATTTATGTTGAAATTTAACTGTAATTTTAACAATGTTGAGAGGTGGGACATGTAGGTGATGATTGGGTCTTTAGGGTTCTATCCTTCTGAATGGACTAATGTCATTATCATGGGGTTAGTTATCACAGAAATGGGCTCCTAATGAAAGAATTTGTTTTGCCTGATTTCCTCCCTGTCTCACATGCTCACTTGCTTTCCACCAAAGGGCAATGCAATAAGAACAACCTCACCAGGCCAACCCAATGTGGGCATCATGCCTTGGACTTCCCAGCCTCCAGAACTGTGAGCCAAATACATCTCTTTTCCTTATAAATTACATAGTTTGTGGTATTCTCTTATAGCAGCAGAATATAGACTAAGAAGAACATATTTCTTTGAGGTATTGATTTCAGTTCCTTTGGGATCTCAGTTATATGTGGAATCTTAAAACACTGAACTTACAGAAGTAGAGAGTAGAATGGCAGCGGAGCGGGAGGGAGGAAATAGGGAGCTGTTGATCAAAGGGTACCAAGTTTCAGATGGCCAGGAAGAATAGGTTTTGAGATCTATTGCATGGTAGGGTGACTATAGTCAGTAATGTATTGTACATTTCAAAATGAGAGTAAATTTTAACTGCCCTACCATTTAAAAAAGATATGTAGTTGGAGTGATAGATATGTTAATTAGCTTGATTTAATGATTTCACATTGTATACATGTATTAAAATACAGAAGGCAAGGCTAGAGTGAAGGCCTGAAGTATAGAAACTGAATCCAATACATCTTCCACAGCCGAGTGAGCATTTTCCCGGAACCAAAGGCCCCACTCCTGATATCTGGATAGTAGTACCTGCCCTCCCCCTCGTTCTGTGCCTCCCACTTTGTTCGGTGCCTGTAGTTTTGGCTTCTTGGCTTTGGCTTATTTCACATTGCTGTGGATGAGGAGAGTTCAGCATGTCCTTTGTTGTTAAACAGGCCTTGGCTAGAATCCTGTCCTCTACTTCCCACTTCTCCAACAAGGCTGTTGGGATTATTGAATGAGAATTATTAACTGAGATGCTATCTATTAATAACTTAATAACATTTTTGATCCATAATGGGAACAAGAATGATGTTAGTTTTTTTTTCCCTGAATCACACTCATCATTGTAGTCTATGGTTCACCCTGATCCTGCTCTTTGATGCTTTTATATGTGTATCTGTGCATGGTGAGAAGGTCTCCACAGCGCTTCTGTCAGGATGCTTTTATAACAGTAACACTTGGTTGAAATTTTTGTGCTGTCATTAACCTATTAGAGGCTGGAGGATAAACGAAGAACTTACTTCTTCCAGTTTTGCTCACATTCCTGCAGGTGTCACCTCAACAATGGCCTTTTATTCTGGCAAAAGCAGTTGGTTCCTGTTCCTGCCTCTCCTTGAGTGTTCCCAAACCAGCCTCACTGTGCCTTCTCGGAGACAGTAGAAGTGGGGACAAGGTACTCTGCTATGGTCTAAATGTTTGTGTCTCTCCAGAATTCAGAGGCTGAATTTCATATGTTCAAAAGCCTCCAAGGTAAAGATATCAGGAGATGGAGCATTTGGGAGGTGATTAGAGCATGAGAATGGAGCCCTTATGAATGGGATTCATGCCCGCATAAAAGTGGCCTAAGAGAGATTCCTTGCCCCTCCATCTTATGAGGATACAAGAAAAGAGTCATTCACAAACCAGATGCTGAATCTGCTGATATCTGTATCTTGGACTTCTCAGTTTTCAGAAATGTGAAAAACAAATTTCCTTGTTTATAAACTACTCAGTCTAAGGTATTTTGTTATAGCATCTCCAAAGGACTATAACCAATGCCCTCATTATAGGTCTAGGCTCCAATTCTGTAGTGCCCCTTCTCTGATCTTCTGATACAGTGCCACCAGATGAACAGAGGCCCTCCCTCCAAAGGTCTGGGATTCAGCTTTGCAGGCCCTTTTTCCAGGTTTCCTGATACTAAGAACCCCAAATATCCTCTCTCCTTGCCCCCACAACCCATCACCACCACTTTAGAAGAGGTAGCTGCTTCCTTTTGTAACTAGCTCTGTAAAATCTCAAATCTGGTCTTTCAGCACTTGTTTGGCCAATTTTCTCTAATACCTTCTTCCATTAAAATAACTGATATGGTTTATATTTTCCTGACTGAACATTGACTAATACAAATAATTCAAGATCAGTCTTGCCCAAAAAGAGAAAGAAATTGCTAAAGGAAGGTTGTGAAAAGACAGAAGGTGAAAACGTCTCTCACCTCATCTAGGAAATTTTATGTATCTAGACACTCAAGAAGCTTCTTTGCATTTATCCTCCAGCTGGTAATTAATCAAATGTTCTCTAGATATCAGTTTATGGCCTCATCTTTAAATGGCCTATCACTGTTGACATCCAATGTCAATACCCGAGGCCAAGTAGATTCTTTTGGCATATTTACAGAGGATAAAACCTCCCTTTGCAAATTCTTATAAAAGAACATTATCTATCTTAGTTATCAACTTGTGATATGTCCAAATTCATTATTTTGTCATAGCTTCGGTTTTCAGATTATCTTTTTTAAGATGATGGGTAATGAATAAGGAAAGTATTACAAAAATGGAGAAAGACTGCATGTTTTAAAATGCTTTCAAATGATTTCCCAGAGCTCAAGCAATATTTACAGATCTTAACATGTGCTCCCTTATAGTATAAAAAAAACTTTAATCAACCAGTGGCAAATGCAAAGGTAGATAGGATAAGTTAAATGCGGTTGAATTTTTACAGGCACTCTTTAAATAGTTCTGAATTAATGGACCTCAAAGCAAAAGGAAAACTCAGCATCTGTTCAAATACCAGCACTGCACAGGCTCAAGTGACATGGCTGTGGATAGGGACATCTTTTAAGCAATAAAATTTTATAACAAAGACATACATATAAATAGTCCATGAAAAGTTTCACATATATTTTTAAGTATTTCTATAATGCTTAGCAAATAAAACTGTAAGTTTTTTCAATGAGATTAGTATATGTGTTTCTCTCCCAAATTACCTAGTTACCATTTAATTAGACATAGATTTTTTTAAAAGACTTCCAAATTTCACAAAAGCTCTGATAGAAAACTGCTCCACACAAAACACAGCATTTCACTACAAAATGAACTCTCTCCAGTGACCCCAATACCATCTATAATTTAGATGAAAAGGCCAAAAGGGAAGGTTTTTCTTTCATGGCTCAAACCCTGCCCCATTCTATTACTAATACCAAACCTTTTGGAGCACGTTGAAACTACGACACTCTAAAAATATTCATTATCTTTTGCCTTACTATTGCAGAAAACCCTGGCCAAATGACCTCAATAATGTATATTCAATCAGAATGTGCCTATCAGACCCAGCTGCTCCAAAGCCATGTTATGTCACTCCCTTTTGAAAACCTCCAATATTGTCCCATTAGTTATCTTTACAGAAATAGGCATAACATAGGTATGACTACATTACCTAATCCTTGTAGCAGGAATCTCTATACTAGAAATAAATGCTCTCCATTATTCATCCTTGTTTCTGTCTCCTCTAGAAAGTGACATGATTGCCTTCCATGCACAATTGTCAAGCTATACTTACTTCTTTCTTTCCACATGCTGCTTCCCTTGCCTGAAATAGCTCTTCAAACTTTTCTCCCTTTAATACCCAGCTCAAGGTAGTTTCATCTGTTCAGTGAAGCTTAATAGCAATTTTGCACTCCCTATGTACCAGGCTAAGCTGTAAGTAGCTTTACACATATTAACTTGTTTATTCTTCTCAAAAATACAATGAAGAAGATAATATTATTATTCACATTTTATAAATGAAAAAACTGAAGCAGGAAAAGTTGAGTAACTTGCCCAAGATCATACTGCACGGAGAGCCAGGATCTGAACCCCGGCAGTCTGACTTCAGAAATCAGCTTTTAATTGCTGTTTTCATTGACATTTTTTTTGCCTTATTCCTGTTTTTATTTACCTGCCATTGCCTCTAAATTCTTGCAGCATACCTTCACTAAAATAGAAAATTAAGCACCTAATAATATGAAATACCAGGCAATGTTCTTGAGCTCATAGAAACATATATGAAAATATTTGTTTATGTGATGCCCACAGGTGAGGAAACTAAGGTGCAAAAAAAGTATGCTATTTGCTAAAAATTCAATATAAATCAGGTATCCTGACTCCCAATTCAGTACTCTGTCTACCACATGCTTTTTACCATCTTTCATGGCCTCTAGTTACTTGTAGTATTTACCTTTCTCTTGCAGAACAATCTTCCATTTGATCTGTAAGCCTCTCAGCAATTACTACAGTGATGTTCTATTCTTTATTCAAACTAAAGACCCAGCTATTATATTTTCCGTTATAATTCATTTCCCATGTTCATTTCTATAGTAATGAGTGAATCCTCCAATCTTCCCAAGTCAAAATTATTGAGTGTCTCTGCTACTTCATTGCATCCCATGCACCATTTTGATAAACCTCACCATGTCCTACATGAGATTTCTGAACTTGTTGGTGGAGAGATTTGAGCCAGTTTACTTACCTTTCTGGGTTTCAGTGTCCTCTTACCAGTTCCTACCAGCACTAAGTTTCCCTTTCTTATATCTTATGTGACACCACCTGCTGAAGAAGCCATTCTTCTGGATTTTTCTTCTTGAAAGAAGTCTTTCTTCTTGGAACCACCATGCCTGATTTGCTTTCCAAATACTCTAGCACTCCTCACTTCCTGTTCTCTGGCTCTTTCTCTCTCTGCCCACCATCCCTATCCTGGCTTCTAGAGCAAATGCTGACTTACTCCACTTACCTTACAGGAACAGTGGAGCCAGGATTGAAACTGGGCAGTTTGTGGCCAGGGTTCATCTGCCTGCCACCACACTTTGCTGCCACTGTGCATTCCCATATTTGAATGTATAGGAATGCACACTGAGTGTATCTCTATATTTTATGCTAATTTCTTATTAAACAAATGCTTCCCACCTGTCTACGTGGCACTACAAACTGTTTCCAGGTCTAGTTTCCTGAAGCACAGGAGCTATCTACTATTTCTCATAGTATTCATGTGCCTCTCTTAGTGTCCACTAGAACCTAAGGGCTGGAAAGCTAGGATCATGAACGTGCTGCTCATACCTGCATTCCCAGTGCTTAGGATGGCATCTGGGCAGCTTACAGATGCCCAGAAAACATTTGTTGAATGAAAATAGCATGTTTCTTAAGAGATAACACTATTTCTCTATACTCTAATGCAGAGACACACTCAAGGGTACTCAACACAGTGCTGTTGCTGCTGCTGACTGTGCCAGGAACACTATCCAATTTGATGTAATTAATTGCATATGGAAAGCAACCTGTTTTTAACTTGTACTTAAGACAGTTTTTATTTAGTTTTATATTTAAATATATATATATTGAAATTCAAAATAGTTGCTCCTAGAAGTTTCTAGAAAATATCAGCATGTACATATATATTTTATTTATGCATAAATAAATCCCTTGAAATCTTATAGGGCATTTCAATATTAAATAATGCCCATTACATGCTTCTTATTTTTCAGTTTGTTCTTATTTTTATTTATTTTTTAGTTGCACATATGTGTGTTCCTATCATTATGGTTACTATTAATCAATCAAAATAAAATTAAGATAGTTTGGTTAGTTGATCATTGATAACCTACCTTAATGGCTCATTTAACAGTCCTCACTAGGGGATTTTAACATTTCATGAAAATGTTTTAAAATAAAAAATTAGCTTCGGGGATAAAATCTTACAATATGTCACTTTGTCAGAATAAAGAATTTCTGCTGTAATAGCTTCTATTAAAAAAGGAGTCACTCAATAAATGAGATATTAATTAGATATTTAAAAATAATATTTGGGGTAAGAATGCACAAGTCAATTCAGCTATAACAAACACTTTCAACTGATGGCCCTCAACCAGAGGGACAGAGATGAAATATACATAACACTATACAAGATATCTGGTTACAGAATTAGCAAAGGGATGCTAATCCTTCCTAATTCTTGATCAAAAGCTTATATTCATTGTCTATTTGTTGAGGTTTTACAACTGTTTTCCATGAATTCTAAATGCCCCCAGGAAAAAGCACTAAAGGAAAAGACAACACTGTGCTCAACAGCTCTTGGGGAAATCCTTTCAAATCATGAATACCTTGTCTAACAATGTTCCTTAAATTTACCTTCCAAGGTGATCTAATTAAATTCTGGAATTAAATAACTGACGGTTAATCCTTCTAGAATTTACCTGATATGTATTCATCTTGAAAGTATGTATTTTTATTCTTTAGTGAGTAAAATCTTCTCAGCAAAATAGTTAAAACTTTTCTTAGGGAAATGCAATATCTGGTGGAGAATGTCTCCAGTAAATTGCCAATGGAAAAAATTGCCAATGGAAATGAACCACTTCTGCTCATCTGCAAGGAAATGATACTTCTTATGCTGCAGAAACAATTTGTGTGACATACTGGGGGGTCAAGTTGGGCTGTTGAGTCTATAAATGAGGAAGAAAGATTCTCCTCCCTTTGCGGAGATGTAAAGAAAGGAAGTAATTATAGACTTATTTTTATACAAAGGATATTCATTGCAAGTTTAATTACAATAGTGAAAGCTTGGAACAGACAAAATGTTCATAAATTATAAGATACTCACACTCTGGAATAATATAAAGTCATTAATAATGTTCCAAAGATTATGTTATTAATGAAAATTTGAGTAGAAAACAGTTCATTGTGATTTTTTTATTTCATCATATTTTATATTTTCCAAATTTTAAACAATTCGGACTTTCTAAAATTTTCACAAATTTTCTTATAATTAGTAGAATCAAAGATAATTTTAAATTGAAAAACATGAGTACACAGGAGACTACCAGGTATAATTGGTTTCCTTGATAAGGTACATTTCTTTAAAAGTCATAAAACACACCTAGTATAAATCATATGTAAGTAAAACACGGTGCTGAGGTGTGAGCTTGCCAGGGCATGATGGTCACTCAGTGAATACTTTAACGCTAATTATGGATCTGACATGATGCTTGTTTTATAACAGGATTCTACTACATCTTCAAACCCTATTAATGTGGTAGCATTAATATCACAATAAAAACCTTACAACTAAATATGTCCAGTAATGTCTCTTCTATTAATAGTCAATTCAACTAATTTTTAAGCACCTTCTCACACAAGTTTTCTGAGTTCACATTATCCCCCATGTATACATCTTGAGTTAACTGAAGCTTAGAGTTTTTACGTCCCTTGCTCCAGATCACAAACCTAGATCTTAAAGTTCCAAATTCAGGACTTTTTCCAATACTCAGAATTGTTCCTCCTCACCTGCTCTCTCTTCTCCCCTTTTGCTTCTCCATAAGCCAAGTTCTATCGATTCTTCAAATCCTGCCTCCTCCACAGTCTTTCTTGGCTCTCTCCAGTCTACACTGGTGGCCTCTGAATATGTGTTGAGTCTTCTGGAATTGATCATGGGCTTGAAGCTCATAAGGGAGCCCTCTCCAGGGTCTTTTACTTGCCACTGCTTTCTCTCTCCTTCTTCCCTCAAGGAAAGTAGGAAAACCCCTGCTACAATAGGGGTAGAGTGGAGTAGAGCTGAAATGGGTGTTGGGCCTTCTATAGCTGATGGAAGTAGAGTGGAAAATGCCTACACAGAGTTATGAAGGCAGAAAAGTGTAGAGCAAAGCCAACCAACAATAGAAAGCTCTTGTACAAAAGACATGTAAAGAGGAGAACCAACGTGGGGAGCTTACCAGATGCAGAAGGAGATCATGAGGGTGAGAGATTCTCTAATCGAACTGTTAGTATAAGATGCAGCCAGAGAGTGAGAAATTAATCTTCCAGAAAACATAGGTCCTACCATGCTATTGCTGTAACAGAGATCATTCAGAAGGCATTCTTTCCTGGTCAGTCTCTGGTGAAGAAGTCATACTGGTCTTACAAAAATTATTGGATCAGCAAATAGATATGTAATAAAAATAACACCTATTGAGCTTTCACTATATTCAGACATTTGTTAAGGGTTTTACAGGTATTATTTCTTTCCATCTTCACCTCAGCCTATTTTACAGTTGACAAACAAGTCTCTGAGGGGTTAACAAACCTGCTGAAGGACTCAGCTGAGTGCTACAGCCATATTCAAACCCTGATTTATACGCGTTCTTAAGTGCTGTTAGGCTTATGTATTTTACAATAGAGATTGCTGATTGAAAAATAATCACTTGCTATGTACAATCTGAGGTACTTTTACCTCCAGGAGCTAGTCCCACCAACCTCATATGCACCCAAATTCATATACCCCATTTTCAAGCTCAAAAGAAAAAAAGACAATTCTCTTGCCAAGCCATTGACTGAGTGAAAAGCTAAAATGCAATGTCCTTGAGCACTGATTGTTGCAATGGGACAAAGGCTCATGAATAGGGATTACCTGCCATTCTGCCTTCCTGGGAGATGATGCTAGCAATTATGGTATTTGTGAGAATAGTATTTAATTTTCCCTTTCCATGTGCTTTCTATTTTTTTATTAAGAATCACAGGAATTGGATGCCAGGACCCTGGCTACAGCAAATGCAGCCTTTTCTGCTCATCTGCATGTGACTGGGAAGCTTTTGGTTCTTTGTCTCATGGGCCAGGGCTGTTTGACAGCTGAACTTGGCCCAAGGGCTGTGCATTTGTTGGCAGCTGCTCAGGAAGGCTGTCTCTGTGTTTAATATTAGTTTTACTCCTTCCTGGAGAGAAGAAAGGGATGAATATCTGAAACATAATAATGCAGGGGAGAAAGATACAGCAGGAACCTTATAAATACATAAGGGATCTGGGCATGGATGGCATTTCACAAAGACTTCTGAGGGGGTTTGGACTCTGGTCAGACATTTAAAGCAGCTTCTGATCAGGCTTTATTTTGAAAACAGATTCAAATAGGATGGAAATATTCACATGCAACCCAAAGGGTTTCTGAGGGAGCCAATGCTCCAAATGTTCTCTCTGGCAGAGGTCTTCAGAGAAGCAAGAAAAATCTGAGGCTGATTAAAGTGTTAGATGATTTAAAATTACTTAGCATGATCAAGAAGAGTGTTTATTATATTTCTATCAAGCTTTACCATCTGATAAATCAGCCTTGACACAGAGCATAAGCTTATACTTCCAAATAAGAGGATCTGGGCCAGGGCTGGGACCAGACTTTGGAAAGGACCCGTTTATTAAAAGGATGTTGCAGAGGCTCATTTAGTTCCGGGGGATGCCACAGGCTGGTGTTTTCCAAAATGTGTTCTGCACAGCAGTGTCCACATGAAATCCTTGGGCCCAGATAATTGTTCCAAGGCTATGTAAATTTAGAAAACACTATACACTATAGCTCTGCCACCACTCAGAGATTCACAATGCATATTAGAAGGATATTAAGTACCATAATTCTACAATTAGAGAAGCTGCTTAATTTTGCCCTAATTCAAGATTTGTCATTTGACCACAGGCCCCCTTTTCATGGGTTACTATTACTAGTAGCAGTAGTGATAAAAGTGAGCCACCGTAGTTGAGAGCATACTCTATATTAGATATGGTTCAGGAATGAAATATGTGTCCTAACTTACTTCATCCTCATGCCAGCCAAGTGTAGTAGGCTATTATCATCATTTTATAGATGAGGAAACTGAGGCACAAAGTAACTTAATTGAGATCACATAACAAATAAGCTGTGGAGCCTGGCTTTAAACCCAGGAAGTCCCAGAACCCTATCCTGTTGTTTCTCCGCTAGGCCAGAGTTACCTAGCCAGGGGCAACAAAGAGGCACAGGTTGGCACTGACATACTGATGGCTGTCAGATTTGTGAGGTGATAAAAGTTAAAGGCATTTTTGCAACTATTCCAAAATTTAAATAGTTGAAATTACATGTGAATACTATTTGTATGTAACTTTCTGAATTTGGCAATTATTATTTCAGCAAATGAACACTTTATTGGAATAAAACCTAGCATCTTCCTGTTGAATCACCTCCACTGCTCTGTGATTTACTTTCCAAGAAGAAAGCTTTTCTCCGCTAGTGCTTTGTTAGTGAATGCAAGTTATTTCCTGATCTTTCCCTTTAATGTGCTTATCTATGTGATTTCTCTACTCATCTAGAAATCACTTACAAATTCTATAGTCATTTCTCATTTTTCCTTTTAAATATTGATATTAAAAAGATAGCAGATATTGTTACTTTTCTAGACAAATACCTCTAGATTTACTTATATTTTATCAGTTTCTGATATTTAAAATTAGCCAAAGTGGGTTTGAGGGAATTTTATAATGATTGTTTGTTTCAGCAAATTTTTATTTCTCATAGAAATAATTGAGTCAAATTCATTTAAATTGATTTATTAAAGGCACTGTAGGCCTTTAAAATTTTAAATCACATTTTATAAAGGTTTAACATTTTTAATTGTTTGATTAACTGAAACTTAATAGTCTAATAACCAGAAAATTAATTTGCTAAAGTTGTAAAACCATCATTTCTGTTGAGAACTTTATGCTTAAACACATTTAATTTTTACTTGACATTTATTTTCCCACCACAATTAGAAAGTTTTTTTATTAAAACTGAAGTCACCAGATTTATAACACGAAGAATCCACCACAGAAGCTGACATAACTAAAGAGCAACGTGAGGATTCTCTCAAATGTCTATTTGTGGGCCCTGATACTTCCTTTTCTTCAAAACTTATTTATTTGTACGGAAAGTTATTAAACAAATTGTCACAAACTATACTGGCACCTTGTCAAAAGCATCTATCCATCACAGGAAATATTTGAATGTGTCCAAGGGCAAAATATGGAACAAAGATTTTTTTCTATAAGGTATTTATAACAGTATTAGCTGGAGTTCAAGAGACGAGTTATAAGAGCACAACATTATCACCAGATCCAAAGTACTTTTCAATTTTGCTTTCAAAAATTGGCTTCTCATTTTCTTAGCACTAGAATGAACTTAGCCAAAATTTGCAAGAATGTAATTTATGGAAAATGTAAATGGCAACATGTAAAATTATGTTACTATTTAATGACCAATTTTATAGATTCAGAACAACTCAATTTTAAAAAGGGAGGTTGAAGTGATTGATTGGTTATGTTAAACCAGCATTTTATTTGAATTCTAAAAGAAAATTTTTAACAGTAGAAGAACAATGTCTGACTATAATTGAAGAAAGTGTCATTATTTTTTGAAAACAACATAAAAAATAGACAAAAATCCATATGCATACATTATCATAAATATTTTCAATATTATAGTGTCACTGAAAAAAAAAGAACAAACCAAAATTAATAGAGTTATAGAACTACAAGTCCTTTGTCATATAATTTATAGAAACTAAATTCTGGGTGCTAGCAAGAAAAAAGTAATCAGATGAAGAAAACAGTAATACACATACTCCTTGCATCCAGTGCTATCTGTTTGTGATAACAGAAAATTAGAAGAGATCACCATTAAATTGCCTTCTTCAAAAATTACTTGTAGCATTTTCAAGCATGAAAACCTTATATAAAACCGTATGCTTATAAAATGAAGCTTATTAAAAATATTATAAAATATTATTTGGATATTTTATATAAATTCAGTATTTAATATCTATTTCATATCTTACCTAAAACTTTGTATTTTATTTTTCTTGTAATTTGACCACAGGAAATATATTTTTTTTCAATAAGATCCATATGGGTGTTCCCAAATGATGTGAAAAGAAATTGAAATGCAGAGTACAATGCCATGCTATATGAATATCACATATACACACAGAAGGATACTTTTGGAAATCCTGGCCTAGTCAGTCTGATCTACCCAGGATGGCAGTACTGTAGCCTTGAATTTCCAGAATTTCATAGCCTAGGTAATAACCAACATATTAATATCAAGACCCTGTTTCTTCTATGCCTAACCTGGTGACTAAATGTGGCACTAATGAATCTTCCAGTTAAATTCAATTTTCTCCCAAATTGTATGAGAGAGTACAAGCAACCATTTTAAGTACATGTGAGTGGGTAGTGTGGAATGAAGCAGAGAAGCACCCTAGCCCCAGCCCTCTTCCTTACAAGGTGGGATTTACTTAAATAGTCTCATCTTGAGGATGTTTCCCATCTCTAACTCTAGGGTATATATGCTTTCCCTTGCTGGAAGTTCAGATAATCTTGGGTTAACATGATCAGCTTATTGGTCAGCCATGTAGGATTGATAGAGTATAGTTTAGAAATGCACAGCAGGAGGACACAGAAGAATAAGGCAAGGGAAAAGAAAAGGAGGAGGAAATAAGGGAGGAGCTGAGGAAGGGAAGAAGAAAGGAGCCCAGGCATGCCACAAGAGATGCAATAAGGACCTGTTACACAAAGATCATGGAGGCTATTGCTTTGGGCTGAGCTCCTAACATTAGGCCCCAACACACTAGTGCAAACCAAAATGGAGTGACTCATGCTAAATGACATGTAATCAAACTGAAATTTTAAGGAAGCAGATAGATTTCCACCCCCCCACCCCCCACCCCCCGCAAATAAAACAGTTTTTCCTGAAAATAGGAGATTTCAGGTAAGTGGGTCCTCTCTGCTTTAACGTTCATTTAAAAAATAACATTAACCAGTAGCCTTTTTTTCTATTGTTCCATTTCTTTGGCCCCACCTTACAAAACCTACCACTCTGCCATTGCCCAGTGGGAGCTCTTATTCTGTTTTGTAGAATGGGGGCTGTCCTGATTCATGAATCACAATTCATGAATTGTAAGAGCCAATTTAGATCCATAACTAAGTTTGTTGTAGTTTTCTCTTTTGACAACTACAACAATGCAAGTTGTTTAGAATTCCAGTTATAATTCCAATTAGGCCTCATAGCCAGCTTGTGCCTCTTAATGTCATCAAAGGCCATTCAAATTTACCAACCCATTCTACAGAGCTTTGTCTAGCTAATACAACCTTCTTCCTCTAGCTTCCCTCCTCAGTTTGTGCTAGTAAAATAACATGTTGTTTTTAACTTGTTTTGTATTTACTGTTTAACGATTTAAAACCCTTACTTAAAAAAAAAAACCTTAGAAGAAGCCCAATGAATTAGAAAAATCACATTCCATTCTCTGTTGAAGCAAGGAGGTAGCTCGAAAAACCTCTATACTTGAAGACATTTGAATTGTTAACTCTTTTATTTTGTGGTCCTTTTATATTATGCTATATATTCATTTAAGTATTCTATGATTGTTTGTATGCCTTTCAAACTGTAATGAACATTATATGAACCACCTAAGGATATTGTTAAAGATTCCTGTTGAAGAGGTCTGGGATGAGATGAGAGAGGCTGTATTTCTAACAAACTCCTAGATGAAGCTACTGTTGCTAGACCTTGGCACTGACATACATACAATCATAGGATAGTGAATGAATACATAACATTATATTAAAAGACCCCAAAACAACATAGTTAACACATTGGGTAGCACAGTACTGGGTTACTAACTGTGGGCTAAACCCTTGCGGCAGATAAAAGAAAGTATTTTTTTACTTGCTGCAATTAAAACCTCAAAAATAATAGTAAGAACTGATTAACAAGTTACATAACTTCTCACCTAATTAAATGAATTCCCATTCAGAACTGAGTAATGTTAAGAAAGTCAGGGAAAGTCCTCAAGGTCTCTAAACTTCAGTTTCCACTTACATTCTGATTCTTTGAGTGCCATAATTCTAAAGACAATGTGCTGTTAAATCTAATTGCAATTCTAGAGGAGATTCAGAGTTGTTGGAAATACCTCAAGTTCGACCCAGGACGTGAACCTGGGTTTGTTATTGAACAGGCTCACGGCCTCTGCATGCCATTATTGGAGTTCAGAGCCTCCAAAGTTGAAGTCGCTCCCTTGAGTTCTACAAACACTATTACTCTGAGTGGTATTTGTCTTGGTCGAAAGAAATAAGGTCCAGTCTGACAGTGACACAAAGGACTCAGACTCAAAAGTCTACAGTGACTTGGAAGTTCACGTAAATGAATGAAGTTGTCCCCAGTGTTAAAAGGGCCTGATGGGGAGTGTGACAAAATGACAGTGCCACCGCTCAGCTCCAGATGATTCTACAATGTAGAAACACAGGCCCATTGACTGCACAGAAGCAGATGTTCAGATTTTTCAGAATTAGGAATCAAGATTTTTAAAAACGTGAATCTTATTTAAAATACAATGTATTCTGGTTAACCAGACCTAAGTGAGGACCTCCAGTTTGTAAGCCCCAGATAAAGGACTGGATTCCACAGGCAGCCATGCTGGCTTCTGATGAAATTCAAGGATCCTCAAGTGTGAGTATTCCTTTTTTATGACCAAAAAAAAAAAAAAAAAAAAAAAATTGTACAATAGCCTTTGATAATCTTTGTCAAAATTTTTATTTTTATTTTGAAACTTACGGCATTTTCTACAAACTCATAGTTAATCACCACAGGCTGGAGGTACTTCAAGTATAGCCCGTTCAGTCACAGACTGCCTATTGTCTAAAAAGCACTTTCAGGATTGATGTGGTTCCTGATCAGCATCTTGTATCTTACATTTAAAAAAAAAAAAAGACTGATTATTTTGTTATTCATGAAGACATTATGGTACTTGTGCTAACGGGGGAGCTGAATGTTGTGGCCATTGAACATTTTCAAACTGTCTACATGAGAGAGGAAGAAAACCTTGTGGAACAGATGTGCACTGTGGTTTCTTCTTTTTCACAGAAACAAACTCACCTCTCCTTGATTTTGCACTCCCTTGCCAAATTCAGTATCCTGAAGACTATTGAGAAAAAAAGGAAATTGATACTGGCCCTGTCAGAGGGTCTCACTAACTTCTAGTTAATGTTTTTGGGGTTTTGACTGGCTCTGGTGACAACAAAATATTCACCCAATTCTGTTAAGACATAATTTACATCATTTATTCAACTCCTGGGTCATGTTTACTAAACAGCTACTTGAAAAAATGGAAAAGCTGGTCTAAACATTGTTTCATTGACCCATAGGCACCATAATTTGTTTCATTAACTTGTTTACACTTGCTAAGTTGTCAGACTAAATTAAAATGATCAATCTTGTGTGGCCACAAATATACAGATGTCGTGGAGATTTTGCTTACTCAAGAAGTGAACTTGGTGACTGAAGCTTTTGTGGATCCAGGTAACTGAGCAAGAGGTTTATTTTCCCAGGACTTCAAATACAACTCAACAAGACATTTATCAGTAATCATGTCAAGTACAAAGTACACATTGGCTAATAAGCAATCTCCAAAAAAATAAAGCTGAAGAGTCTCTATTTGAAGCTCTTCAACAAGAAAAGAAATAGCAATAAACGAGACTTTTTCATAAAAGAAAATATGACCAAAACTACTATTGGCTGTCTTGTGTTCTTTTCTTGACATACTTTTATCTTCAGTTTACCTCTGCTTAAATATGACTGCAGATGTAAATGAACCTAGCCAAACTCTGCTGATTCTGAGCTAGCTCAGAACCACCTGACTGAACATTACTCATGTACAGTAATGAACGATGGCTGTTTTAAGCAACCAATATCTTAGCAAAGATAACCAATACATTTGATTTTCATAACTGTTATTTCTACTTCAGATGGAATTCACAAGGTGTACAGCTCATAACATTCTATCTTTATGATGTTTTTATAAATAGGCAAATACGGATTCAATTAACTCCATATAGTAAAAGGTTTCTATCATCATGTTCACCTTCTCTGTCCCATATGGCTAATGCCTAGCAAGCTCTAATGTGTTCTCCATTTCTGAAACATTGTCATTTTTTAAATGTTATATTAATGAATTTAGACATTCTGTAACTAATATGGTTTGGTTTTGTGTCATCACCCAAATCAAATCTCGAATTGTAATCACCATATTTTGAGGAAGGGGCCTGGTGGGAGGTGATTGGATCATGGGGGGCAGTTTTCTCCATGCTGTTCTCATGATAGTGAGGGGGTTCTCATGAGATGATGGTTTAAAAGTGGCAGTTTCCCCTATGTGCTCTCTCCCCCCCGCCCTCCTGCCGCCTTGTAAAGAAGGTGCTTGCTTCCCCTTCCCCTTCTGCCATGATTATGAGTTTCTGGAGGCCTCTTAGCCATAGAGAAGTGTAAATCAATTAAACCACCTTTTTAAAAATAAATTACCCAGTCTCACGTAGTATCTTTATAGCAGTGTGAAAACAGACTAATACAGTAACCTTTTGGGATTGGCTGATTTCACTCAGAATAATTCTCCAAAGACGACTCATCTAACTTGTTGCTTATCTATCTCTTCCTATTGTAGAATAGTATTCCACGATAAGGTTATCAGTTATTTGATTATAAATAAAGCTATTGTGTATATTTTGTACAAGTTTTTTGTGAACATTAGTTTTGATTTCTCTGGGATAAATGTCAAAGAGTACAATTGCTGGTCATATGGCGGCTGTAACTCCTAACGTTTCCATTAGCAATCTATGAATGATTTTATTTCTCAGCTTTCTTGCCAGCATCATTTGGTGTTTTGTCTACTTTTATTTTAGGCTTTTCTTTTCTTTTCTTATTTTTTGAGACAGAGTCTCGCAGTCACCCAGGCTAGAGTGCAGTGGCGCAATCTCGGCTCACTGCAACCTCTGCCTCCCAGGTTCAAGTGATTCTCTGGCCTCAGCATCCTGAGTAGCTGGGATTACAGGTGTGTGCCACCATTCCCAGCTAATTTTTGTATTTTTAGTAGAGATGGGGTTTCACTATGTTGGTCAGGCTGGCCTCAAGCTTTGACCATGTGATCCGCCCACCTTGGCCTCCCAAAGTGCTAGGATTACAGGTGTGAGCCAATGTGTCCAGCCTATTTTAGGCTTTTTGATAGATGTACTTTATCATACAACGATAGACATTTTATTGTGGTTTTAATTTGCATTTAACTAATAGCTAATGATGTTAAACAATTTTTCATTTATTTGTCATCTGTATATACTCCTGGGTGAAAAGTTTATGTCTTTTGTCCATTTGAAGTTTCTGGTTTTTTTTTTTTTTTAACCTTTGAGGTTAGAAAGCTCTATACAAATACTAGAAACTAGTCCTTCATTAAATAAGTAGTTTGCAAATACTTTTACTACCTATTATTTTTTAGTTTGATGTAGTACAATTTCTTATTTATTTCTTTTCTGGATCATGCTTTTGGTATCAAATCTAAAAACCATCTGTCTCATGCTAAATCTTGAAGATTTTCTTCTATTTTTTTCCCTAACTGCTTTATAGTTATATGTTTTATATTTAAGTTCATTATGCATTTTAAGTTAATTTTTATGAACAGTATGCGGTTTAAGTAGAGGCTCTTTTTTTGCCTGTAGATGTCCAATTGCTGCAAAACCACTTGTTGAAAAGGCTATCTTTCCTACATTGAACTACATTTGCACTGTTATCAATAATCAGTTTGGCATATTAGAATAGTTCTGTTTTTATTTTTGTTTTTCATTTTTTCATTGATCCATATCTAGCTCTCTATCAATACCACACTAATTTTATTTTTGTAGTTATACAATAAGACTTAAATCAGGTAGAATTATTGCTCACATTTCTTTTTTTTTTTTAAGATTTTTTTAGCTAATTCTGGATTTATGCCTTCCAATGTAAATTTTATAATCAACTGTCAATGTGTAAAAACAAAACAAAAACTCAGGAATAATTGACATCTTCACTATTTTGAAAGAAATCAAATAAAATGTAAATACATAGAAATATATTCCATGTTCTCAATCCATGAACATGGAATGTTTCTATGTATTTACATTTTATTTGATTTCTTTCATTAGCATTTTGTAATTTTCAGCATACAGATTCTGTACGTTTTATTAAGTATATGCAAATAGATTGCATTTTCCTCGAAAAATTGTAGTTTGCATAGTGTTTTAAATTTCGATAGTTATATTTTCATAGTTGGTACAAAAAATAAATTTTTGCATTCTTATCTTGCATCCTATAATTTTTTGGAACTCATCCATTTGTTATGTAACTTCTTTTGTAGATCTCTCCAGATTTTCTGTGGAATTATGAAATTTCTAAATAGAGATAATTTTGTTTTCTTTACAATTTGACCTTCTCCTTTCTTTCTTTGTTCTTCCCTCCCTCCTTCCCTCCTTTCTTTCCTACCTTCCTTCTTTTCTTCCATATTTATTTTTGCCTTGTAGCAATGGCTAGAACTTCCAGTACTACATCGAATAAGAACGGTGAGAATACATCCTTGCTTTATTACAAATTTTAGGAGGAAAATAATGAATCTTTCATCATCTAAGATGTCAATTTTAGGTTTTTTTGTAGATGCTTTTGGCCAAGTTAAGGAAATTACTCTCTATTCTTAACTTGTGGTGAGTGTTTGCAGTAAATGCCAGATTTGGTTTAATTATTTTTCTAGGTAAACTGACATAATCCTATATATTTTCCTATCCTGTTGATAAGATGAATTATATTGATTGATTTTAGAATGTTGAGCCAACTGTTCACACCTGGAATAAATCTCACTTGATCATACTGCATAATTATTCTTATACATTTTATTTCAATCTGCTAATATTTTGCTGAAAATTTTTAAATCTAAGGACATGAGAGGTATTTATCAGTAGCTCTTTTTTAATACTGTCTGTGTGTTTTTGTTTTCTGGGTAACATTAGCTGTATAAAATAAACTGAGTAGCAGCAGTATTTTTAGTTGCCTAAATTAGATGTTATTCAATAATCCATCATCAATAGAAATAATACATACATATATACACATATATGTATGTATAATACATTTATATGTATATGTATGTACATATATACACACATATGCATGTATACATAAATATACCTATACGTATATGTATGTGCTTATGTACATATACGTATATGTGTATATGTGCATATAAATATATATTTATGAAATATCACTATATGTAAATATACATATATGTATATATTTTTGTGTGTGTATAAATATATATATATATATAGCAGCATTTCATAAAATTCAATAATATAAAGCAATGAGAATAAACAAACTACAAGTACACCAAAAAATATGTATGGATCTCACAAATATTATGTGGCAAAGAAGCCGGCCACAAAAGAGTGCAATAAGAATCCATTTTTGGCTGGGTGCCGTGGCTCACGCCTGAAATCCCAGCACTTTGGGAGGCGTTGGCCTTGGATCACTCAAGGTCAGGAGTTTGAGACCAGCCTGGCCAACATGGTGAAGCCCTGCCTCTAATACAGAAATTAGCCAGTGTGGTGGTGCGCACCTTTAATCCCAGCTTTGGGAGGCTGAGGCAGTAGAATTGATTGAACCTAGGAGGTGGAGGTTGTAGTGAGCAGAGATCATGCCAGTGTACTCCAGCCAGAGCAACGGAGCTGACTCTGACTCAAAAAAGAAATCCATTTTTATAAAGAACTTAAGAGCAAACTAACCTATGATGTTAGAAGTCAAGACAATCGTCATCTTTTTGAGAGTTGGTCCCTTAAAAAGGGCATAAGAATAGTTTTCTGGGGTGCTTTTCATGTTGTTTCTTTATCTGGGTGCTGCCTATTCAGGAGTGGGTAATTGTGTACATTTTATTGAGTTGGGTAATTGCCTATCTATTTCTGTATGATTGCTATACTTTGATTAAAAAAGAAAAATAATATCCACCAATCCATCACCAGTCCCACAGTGTAGATCCCCTCTCACACATACTCTCTTTATTTCGTCTTTGAACTTTCAGGGACTATGGCATATGATTCAATGACTAAGTAAATGTAAACATGAGAAGAGCTATTTTATAGTGTGTTTTACTAGAAAGACATAACATTTTTTGTTTTTCAAAGAGAGCCACCATATATTTTTGTTTCTTTTTTGGGCCTTAGTGTTGAACAACTTCCTTGGTGCCCAGTGTACAATCCCTGTGAAACACCTGAGAGCCATTTATATTTCTAACAGAGAGAAAATGGATCAAAAAACAGAGAGAAAATGGATCAAAAGGTAATTTTGCCTACTACTTTTTATTTGATGTGCATTTTTTCCTTGCCTACTTCGTACTTGAAGATAAGGATATCACAGAGTATTGTCATAACAATACCCAGTTAATTTAAAATAATTTAGTCTGATACCATCTGTGATGGCAGTATCCTTTCTTTAGTGTTCTGTACTTAAGAATGACAAATGAATAGCTATCCATTAAATACACACTAGAAAATGAAAGGCATGATTAGTAAAGTATGTCAAGAACTTGACACTATCCTGGCTTTAAAGCAGTAAGTAGAAATGGTAGATTCAAGTGGTTCATGGTACTATGTCTTATACCACAAGTATAAACAATTTACTGAAAACTACTTCCACCCAAGAGATTTAAAGTTCTTAAGCCTTAGAAGAAAACCCTGGCCCTTCTAAATGCCTCTGATGGTTTGTGAAACAGCACACTGCAAGAAGCCTGCAAAAAACATTCACTGAGAACTCTGAGGAACAGGAAAACTTGTTTGAACAAAATCAATTCACTCCAACTGCATTGCCTAGTCACTATCAAGTTACCCTCACAGGAAAGAGAGCTGCTATTGATCCACCCACCTCTATCACCCTTAGTCTCCACTTGTCTACTTTGTTATTTTACAATTTTTAGGAGAGGAAAAGTTGTTTGAAAAGTTTCTAGGTTATACCTTGGATTTTCAGATGGACAATGTATAAAACTGTGATTCTTTAAACATATTAACTACAAATGGTTTTCAAAATTTAGTGTCCATGAAAATGACCTGCAGTGTTTAAAAAATGTTAATCCTCAAATCTTAGCCATAGAGATTAAAATTGGGCACGCAATTCCTGAATTCTGCATTTTTAACAATCATTGCACGTGATTCTGATACATAAGACCTGGGAGAAAAGAGAGAAAAACAGACATAGACAGACGGCGGTGGGGTGCAGGGGCGGGGGTGGTGGAGAGAGAGAGAGAGAGAGAGAGAGAGAGAGAGAGAGAAATCAGTCTAAATAAATAAAAATTCCAAAACTGGAAAGCATTTTTGCAAAATGACAAAGTTGGTTAATTTTGAATATAAATGGCTGTAACAACTGGGTATAAATTGTGCTGCCCTGCACCATAATATGAGGCCTGATTTATAAAAGTTGAATATCAGTAAATATTATATGGCACCTTCACTCATTCATTCAATTAGCATTTATTATAAATACCGATGTACCAGGAAAGGCGAGCCTGGAGGATGTTATGGTAAGTGTTTCTTAAAAATCTGAGAGTGCAATAGAGAAAACAGAAAAATAAGTAAACATACTTGTGTGTAAATTGTGCTGTGTGGATGATCTTATTTATTTAAGATTTGCTTCTTCAGGATAGACCAACCAGTGCATACATTGGGAATTCAGGTCACAAGCTTGAATGCAAACACCACTATTATTATCAGGGATTCTGGCTCCATTTGTGTTTCTGGGGAAGCTCATCTTTAATGCTCTATAGAAGCCTTTTTCCCACTATGATATTCAGATTCTTCAAGCTTAGCAGATAGCTTCAAGAAAAAAATAGCTAGTACACAGAAGCCCCTGGGCCAAGCATGGCAAGCCCTCCAGGTTCCCCAAAGGATGACCACTCTTTCAGTTCACTGTAAGTCAGAGCCTTACGTTCCTCATTCTTTTTTATTTTGGTGGTTACACCATTAGTATAGGTTTTTATTAGGAAAATAATTATAAAATAGCAAAATCACACACAAAATTACAAATCATTATCTTAGGCTTTTGTTGAGCCAAATGTATATAAGTGTGTGGGTTTATGTATATATGTACAAACATACATATAATACACATATGTATTTTTTAAAAACTAAATGTCAGTGTTCACATTACTTGCAAGCTACTTCTTTCACTAAAAATGTATTGTAACATCTTTCCATTTCAAAAATATTATACAGCTATCATCAATTTAAAGATTACATTGTATCCATTGTATGGATTTACCATATGTAACCTAATGAGTCCTCTAAAGTTTAATATCTGGGACTGTTCACAATTTTTTATTACTGTCAACATTTCTACGTTTTTAAACTACATCTTTGATTGCCTGCGATGAACTCACTTTAACCTACTTCTACATCTACATCTTTGTGAGTCTATTCCATCATTTATTCAGATTATGTTCCTAAAAGTATAGCTACTGGTTCAGACAAAATGATCTTCAAAAACCTAAATCTTTAGTATTGTAGGAAAAACAAACCATTTCAGCAGAATACATTTGGTTATAACTATGGTGAATAACTGTCTTGAAGCATGAAAGTATGCAGTTTGTCTGAAAGGCAGAAATTGTCCTAATTGCAAACCTAATTTTTTCAGGGGCACCATTATTATGGATTATTACTTATCACTAGAGTTTCATTCATCATAGAAAAGTGAATATGTAATTTTAATAGCAATGGCTACTATACACCTCACACTGCACTTAATTTATTTTTTCATATTCTTAAATGACTTCTATAGCTCACTACTACAGATAAAAGAAAGAAGATTGGGGCTATATAGGTAGGACTTCTAATAGATGCAGAGGACTTCTCATTGAATAACGCCAAAGGAGAAAGAAAATAATAAGCTTGTCAAATAGTGGGGCACACACCACCCAAATTTGGCCCAGATTGCTGTATGCTATTCCCAAGATCAATCTCTTCCATCTTTCCCAATCAGCACATAGAAAGGGCAGTGGGGAGGCATTCTATGAATTGGAATCACATATTATGAGATGTGGTTTCTATGGTGATGGCATGAGATTGGCTAAGGTAGAAGGGTATTAGGATCATCGTATTATTGAGATAAACCTGGACCACACAGGAGTTTACACCAACTTATTTTTGCAAACCAGCTTCAGCATTTCTTTATGCCTCATTTTCTAATGCTAGGACACATCACAAATCAAATAAATACCAGAAGTTTCTTCCAGGTAGAGGGGTCTCAATCACCACTAAACTTTGTGGCATCTTCTCATAAGTTACTAGAAGTTAGTGGAGATTAAAGTCTGACAACCTCTTTACCAACTCTTTCTGACCATGAGTCCCCTGAGATAATAACATGAGGACAAATATTAGGCTGAGATGCAGCCTACATCTAAGGCGAGAACAGTTCTGGGATAACTTTTTTTTAGCCTTTCTCACACTAACCCCCCTTAAAATGACTTTCTCAGAAAGCTCAATGCTGCCAGGAGAATTAACTGTTTGTTCCAGCCAAAACCTGGTGATAGGCCAATAGGCCCTTGCATCCCTCTTAAAGCACTTATTTTAGAAAGCTTGCAATTATAAATCCTTTCTCTGCCCCCATTGAAATAAATCTTTTACCATCCAGAACTGGCTCCTCAAGGACGTGAAAGCCATCTCCTTGAAATACAAACATTCAGGGCAGTACTTCTCACTGCCAGCCCCTGTAGGAGAGTAAGGACTTGACTTCAGTGGATACCTTGCTCCAATGTGCACCACTAATTTCTGTCAAAAAGATAATGAGAAGTTTGTTCCTCTAGGTGAGCACGAGTTAGCTAACCCAGACAGCCTAATCACATGGACCAATCTCTCCTTAATGCCTTTCTTCGCAGACACCCCAGCATTTAAACAGTCTCCTGCCTTCTGTTTGACAGAGCTGTTATGCTGAGGTCTCTCCCTCACTGCAATAGTTATTCCTCAGTGAAATCTAACTTTACTGCTTTTAAAAAGTGTCCTACTTTATTTTCTTCAGCAATACTGATTGTTGATGCTGTGACAACTTTCAGATTCCACCAATCCTGTGGTTTTATTCTAACAGGATTTCTATCCTCTTGAGAGTTCTAAATTTCACTCATCATTAGGATTCTATTGCTTTTCTTACCTGCTGAACCTTCTGTTTATCAGCCTTCCTTTGAAATGTGCCTGTTGAACTCTGCTCCATCTCATGAGCCTAGCAATGGATGGGTTGTGTGAGACCTTTAAGTTGACAACAGAAGACACACAAGGCACTAAAATTGATAAGTTTAGTAAATCTCTAATTTATACCCCACGTCATTTTAGGATACTCTTTTTTCAATACTGAAAATCTATTCCTTATTTATATTCATCCATATCATATTTATCAACAACCAAATTTAAAACAATTATAAAATTTATCTTCCAAAAACATTTTTGTGTCCCTGTTTATTTCTACGGGTTATTAGAAATAAAAAAAATAGGGAGGTGATAGTGTAAAGGAAATAAAAATCTGAAGAGATGGGTTGCTCAATCTTGTCACCAGTTCTATTTGATTCTCTAGGATTCTGTCTAACACCATAGCAATGCTGATCTTTCTTCTGCTTCTAATCCTTTGACACCTTTCAGACTGCTTAAAAGAAGCAAATGGTCTCTTGACTTGGCCAAGAAAATGATCCAAATCTCTCAAATTTAAACTACTTCCTATTTTGTCTTTCTAGCATTTGCTCACCAACAGGGAGGTAAAGCAGTAACAATAGATCAGCTTTTATTGCCAGCATCATCTTTTTATTACTCCTCATTAAATTATAGCATTGTGGAAACATTATTTACCAAGTTTTAATGATGTTGTATGTACAAAAAGAACATACAATTAGGTTGTAAACTTTAAATATAGATTTTAGTTGTCATAGCTTAATCCCAAAACCCCCATTTTCTACTTTATCTTGTCTACTGCCCTCCATAGTTGACTAATTAGCAACTACTTGTCGAGAGGCTACTCTGTCCCTACAATGCACTAATAAAAGACCCAAACTGTTATAACTGCTACTGCAAAACAAGACTCCACCAGTGAGGTGCTTACAGCCTAGATGGTGAGATGATATTTGCATGTGTATAGCAATTAGCAACTGAGGCAGTAGGGACTGCATAAAAATATATTTTGTATTCCACTTTTAAGTGTCTTAAGTAAGATACTCTGGCTTTGGCCAATGTGGGAGAAGGAAAAATATACAAAATTAATCATTTATTTCTTATTTAAAAGAGCTCACAATTTAATTGGAGAAAAAAGCACATACAGGAATATAGCTAACACTTGTGAAGTAAATTGTAAATTGCTTTACAAACAGTGAGTAGGTTAACCAAATGGACACTAGTTCAATCAACAAAGAATCAAGGAGAAAATGAGATTGTAGATATTACTCCTTCTCGTCTCCAATCCCCAAAAGAAATATCCCTGTAGCCATGAAATTTAGTAAAGGCTTAGAATATCTCAGGTCCCAATAGGTTTATGTAGAAATCCCATACAACAGTAATAGACGGTGACTTGAAACTTCAGGTTTAGATGAGAAACTAATGCAATTTAAATATATTTTATTTTAATTTTATTGGCCAAAATAACAAAATTTTTCAGAGACCAGAAACCCTTGATTCTTTTTGTCATCACTGAAAATGATCATAGTGAATCCTACTGGGAACCAGTGTCTATAATTCAAATGATTTAAAAAAAAAAAAAAAAAGGCAGGCAAGTTAAAATTTTCCTATAACAGAAATACATTAACAAGACTCTTTGGTTATGGTAACAACACAGCAATGGTTTTGGTGTTTCTGTGCTGCCATTAGCTCAGAGTGGTGGAGGAGCAATTTAGTCTAACTAAGCACTTAGCCCAGGAAGATTTATTGACAGGAGGGCGCGTGGTGGAAGCCTGTCTTACTCTCAAAAGAACAACAAAGGGGAACACTGTGGGTGTCTGCCCATATCACCTCAAGGTATCCATTGGTTTAGTCTTGTTGGTTTTCAGTTTCTTTACCCTGGTTCATTTTTGTCCTATACCCATAATAACCCCTGTGCCCCAATTGTCTTTCTCTTCTCTGTTTCTGCAGAAGCTTACATTTGGCAAGAAGGGCCTCTGCTATGTGCAACTAGCTTTTAGACTATTTGCAAACACACTGTAGAAGTATGTGGGAGATTGTTTATTCTTACTCAATTTCCTGTTCAACAATTTATCCTCTCTCTCTCTCTCTCTCTCTCTCTCTCTCTCTCTCTCTTTCTCTGTATATAAGTATTTTTTTAAAATTTTTATTGCATTATAGGTTTTGGGGTACATATGCAGAACATGCAAGGTAGTTGCATAGGTACACACATGGCAGTGTGTTTTGCTGCCTTCCTCCCCTTCACCCACACTTGGCATTTATCCCCAGGCTATCCCTCCCCAGCCCCCCCACTATCCCTCCCCCATTCCCCCCAATAGACCCCAGTGTGTAGTAGACCCCCTCCTTGTGTCCATGTGTTCTCATTTTTCTCACCCGCCTATGAGTGAGAATATGCGGCATTACTTTTTCTGTTCTTGTGTCAGTTTGCTGAGAATTATGTTCTCCAGATTCATCCATGTCCTTACAAAGGACACAAACTCATCATTTTTGATTGCTGCATAATATTCCATGGTGTATATGTGCCACATTTTCCCAGTCCAGTCTATCATCGATGGGCATTTGGGTTGGTTCCAGGTCTTTGCTATTGTAAACAGTGCTGCAATGAACATTCGTGTGCATGTGTCCTTATAGTAGAAGGATTTATAGTCCTTAGGATATATACCCAGTAATGGGATTGCTGGGTCAAATGGAATTTCTATTTCTAGGTACTTGAGGAATCGCCACACTGTCTTCCACAATGGTTGAACTAATTTACACTCCCACCAACAGTGTAAGAGTGTTCCTCTTTCTCCACATCTTCTCCAGCATCTGCTGTCTCCAGATTTTTTAATGTTCACCATTCTTGTTCTGTCACCCAGGCTGGAGTGCAATGGTACGATCTCAGCTCACTGCAACCTCCGCCTCCTGAGTCTCCTGCCTCAGCCTCCTGAGTAGCTGGGATTACAGGCACTTGCCCCCATGCTTGGGTTAATATTTGTATTTTTAGTAGAGATGGGTTTTTGCCATGTTAGCCAGGCTGGTCTCAAACTACTGACCTGTAGTGATCCACCCACCTCCACCTCCCAAAGTGCTGGGATTATAGGCATGAGCCACTGCACCCAGCCCAAAATATATTTATTTTAAAAAGCCGTCTACCTTTCATTCTTCTGGCTGAAGGTTAAACAAGATGAATGATAAAAACCTAGACAATAAAAAATGGTATTGACCTTTGAAAGCAAAGCCCCTCTTATTTACTAAGCACTCAGTATTCTCAGAATTTAGTACATTTCAACAGTCTTTGCACTCTTGATCTCAATCCTGTACCTACTCTACATTTGCCATGAAATATGATGCCCTGAGATGATGGAATAAAACAGTAACAGTTTCTGGAATTTCTTAGAGAAAAGATTTCTGCCACCAGCATTCTTTTTTCCCTGTCAAATGAAATCAGAATCTATGCTTTTCTCCTTCTACTGTTTATAATTCATAGCTAATTTTACTTCTTGTGTGGCTATAGAAAAACAAACGTGATCTTTAATTTTCTTTCACATGCTATCTCTGTCAACTTCCGCCATCATTAGGAAGCCCATTTTCATCTGTCTTTTCCTTTTCCACCCCTTTTTGCCCTTCTTCTTCTTCTAAAGTGGACACTGGAAATAGCATGAATCATGGGGAGATTAGGTTAAAAATCTAGAAATCATGAAACGAAATGCGATATTTCAAAGATATGATTTCATTAGTTTCTCAAGTGCTGTGAAAGTGTTCAGAAGCCCCCTTTAAAATCCTCACAAAATTATTTTTAAAGTTCTACATCCTCTTCTGGGTAAATCTGCTTTTCTTTCAAATCAGCATTCAAGATACAGTTTAAACTTCTCATTCAATTTTACTTTTTTAATTTAATTACTAGAATTACAAGAGTTCTATTTTCTACACATTTCACAGCAAATGTACACTATTTCAGATACATTAAGGCTAAATGGTCTTTTGTGGATGAGCCTCAGGGGGAACATAACCACCATTTGTAACTGTTTCTGCTGGAAAATGAATCCTGAGTTTCAAACAACTGATTTACAAAGGAACATTTGGATAGCTATTGCTATCTATTTGTAAGTGGAAGATACCTTTTATCCTGTAATTTTTTTCTTTTTTTGCGTTGTAAACTGTAGGCCTGACAAGGTCATCCAATGGAATGGCCCTAAAAAGGTTTTTCAGGACAAAAAGTAATCAGCATTCCCAGTTAGCTGATGCCAGGAAATGTTATGCCCTAGAGGGATCTGGACCTCTTGTAACTCCTTTTGACTTCTAACTCTTTCAAAAAGGTAGACCTAGACAATGTCATATCACTAATGCCACTAGCCTTGCACCTTAGAAAAGTAACTGAATCTCTTAGTTTTCTCGTCTATAAAATGAGAAAAGTAACATTTATGGAATATTATAATAATCAAAGGGATATGTGTAAAGTTCCTAACAGTACCTGATGTTTAAAATAAATGGCTAACAGAAGGAGCGATCATTATTATTACTAGTGCCATTATTATTATTATTATTACTAAGATAGTGTATCACTCTGTGGCACAAACTGAAATGTAGTGGCTGCAATCACAGATCACTGCTGCCTCGACCTTCCTGGGCTCAAGTGATTCTCCCACCTCAGACTCCCATGTAGCTGGGAGCACTCCACCACCATGCCTGGCTAATAGTTTTTGTATTTTTTTTTTGTAGAGATGGGGGTCTCCTTTGTGTTGCCCAAGCTGGTCTTGAACTGTGAACTCAAGTTATCTATCCACCTAAGCCTCCTAAAGGGCTGGGATTGTTAAGTGTGAGCCACCATGCCCGGCCTGGAGCTATTATTAATTCAAAGCATCCATTAGAATCAGAAAGATTCAGAATTAAAATCAAGTTGATTCAACAGAAAACAGGTATTGAGCCCTTATTACCTGGGCAGCACTGTGCAAGGTACAATTGGGGTACACAGGTTTGGAGTAAGACCAGATAGTATACCCTAAAGGAGGCTCTAAGTCTCAGATGGCGACAAACAGTAGGAACCAACTCTGATCTCTTGACATCTGTTTTACTTGACCCTTACAATGCTTAAAAATTTGAATTTGTTGTCAACATTTAGAAGCCAGAAAATTTTGCATGAAAATAAAAATCTTAAATAACGCACAGGCATGTTTTTGCCTGGCAATAATTGGGTGGCATTGAAAACTAGCTGTATTCCGAAATGTCTGGGAGAACTTCATTTCACCACATGCTCTTCGCAGTCTACTACATTGATTTACTTGCTGACCTCTCTGAGCAATTGAGTTTGCAATCCTTACTTTGTATGTTAGAACCATATCCCTAAAAGAGTTCCTTACAACATACTATTTTCATAACAAAGTGTAAGATTGCCTCTTTATTTTATGAAGTAAAAATAAATCCACATCACAAAATCAGCAACAAATAGGCACCTGTCAGCGCAGGACTCTAAACTAGTCAATAAAGTGTTATTATTATTATTTTTTTTTACTTGGAGTCTCCCTCTGCTGCCCTGGAGTGCAGTGGCACTACCTTACTCACTGCAACCTCCACCTCCCAGGTTCAAATGATTTTTGTGCTTCCAAAGTTGCTGGGACTACAGGTGCCTGCCACCATGCTCAGCTATTTTTTTGTTTTTTGTATTTTTAATAGAGACGTGGTTTCACCATGTTGTTCATATTGGTCTTGAACTCCTGACCTCAAGTGAGCCACCTACCTCTGCCCTCAAAGTGCTGAAAGTACAGGCATGAGCCACCACACCCTGCCAAAGGTTACTTTTCAGAGTGGATAGGCAATTGCTGAAGCTCTATATTATGGATAATAATAAGAACGGTTCACATTCACTGGTGCTTAGTGCCAGGGCCTATTCTGTGCTCCTTACCTACATTAATTCATTTAACCCTCCTAAATACTTTTAGAGTAAGGTACTATTTTTTTTTCTCATTTAGCAGAAAAGACAGTTGAGTCAGTGCCCCCAAGAAATGTAACGACCTGCCTGAGGTCACATAGCTGAGAAACAGAGTCAGAATTCAAACCAGGCAGTCTGGTACCAGAGCCCATGCTCATAACTACTGTGTAATAAAGACCCTTTGGTACGGTCTATCATTTCCCTGATAATTTGAAATAATATCATTATTTTATGCTTAAATATATCTATATGTATGCATAAAAATACAATATATACACACAAATATGCACACACAATACATATATATGAACAAACCACATATATATGTTTGATTATGCTATTATTTTCCATTGATAAAATACACATCGTCAAAATCAGATTGCTTTAGTTATTGTGGCTTTATAGAATGTTCTGATAGATTTCTTGGCAATTCTCAAGCATATTCTCTTCCAAACAAGTTTCAGAATAAGTATGTCAGGTCCACAATAAATTACATGGAATTTTAAATTAGAATTGCAATAAATTTATAGATAAATTTATGGGAAATTATCATCCTAATAATATTATTTCTTTCTAAGTTTGTCTCATAGAAGTAGAAAATGGAATAGTGATTCCAGAGGCAGGTGGGAGTTGGGGGAAGCAGAGCCAAAGGTTAGTTAACAGACACAAAAGCACAGCTAGATTGGAAAGCATATATTTTAATGTCCTATACCACTGTAGGTGACTATAATTGACAACATTTCTTGTACGTTTTCGAGTGCCTAGAAAAACAGATTTTGAATGTTTCCAACTCAAAGAAATGATAAATGTTTGAAGTGATGGGTATGCTAATTACTCTGATTTGATCATTATACGTTGTATACATGTATCAGAATATCACACCGTACTCCATCAATGTATACAATTATTATGTCTTAATTACAAATAATAAAAGCAAAAATATCCCTTCTATTACTTTACTTTGAATCATTTTTAAATTGTTTTTATATCCAATCACAGAGTAAGCCCACTGAAAAGATCTTAGGGAGTCGAAATGCCACGGCTTGGTGATAGGTTGGAAATGAGAAGAGAAAGGTGAGCTTGCAGCTGTATTGTTTTTTAACATGTGCTCCCTAAACTGTTCAGAAACTTTGTGATCTAGATATCAGGAAGTGCTAGAGCAGCCATTCACTGGGAGCAGGGAAATTATATCTATAGGATGAGCCATTTTCAGTGTATAAAGAATAGAAAACCTCCTCAAAAAGGCATAGAAATGCATTGCAATAGAAATGATTGAGGCAAGGTAAGGGGTTCCACTGGGAAAAATCAGGAGAGGCTGAGAGAAAATGTGGGACACAAGGGAGAAAAGCGAGCATGCACAAACATTTACTAAGTGCTGCACTGTGTCAGGCCCTGTGCTAAACACGGTGTATGTGTCCTTCTAAAAGCACCTAAGATAGGTCGACAATGGTGTCCTCATTTTATAGGTGAGAAGGCCAAAGTTCAGAAAACTTCAGTTACTTTTCTACATTCACAAAACCAGGAAATGTTAAGAGCAAAAGTTACACCAAGGTCGCTGAGTCCAATGCCCAGGATTGTTGCACTCTATATAAAATGCAATAACTCCCCTCCAGCCCTGGGCATGCTCAGGTATTTAGATGATTAGAAATTTCTGTGTGGCAGCTCTAACAGACATGGCAGTCATTTTACGGAGAATGGGAAAAACTAACATAATGAGTGGTATCATGCCACATATAGCAGTTCCTTTCAATACAATATAATGGACAATTATTTATTTATTTATTTATTTATTTATTTATTTATTTATTTATTTATTTTTCAGATGGAGTTTCACTCTGTCACCCAGGCTGGAGTGCAGTGGCATGATCTCGGCTCACCACAATCTCCACCTCCCAGGTTCAAGTGATTCTCCTGCCTCAGCCTTCCAAGTAGCTGGGCACATCACTGTTTCCAGCTAATTTTTTTTGTATTTTTAGTAGAGATGGGATTTCGCCATATTGGCAAGGCTGGTTTTGAACCCCTGACCTCAGGTGATCCACCTGCCTTAGCCTCCCAAAGTGCTGGGATTACAAAGTGCTGGAGTTACAGCCACAATGCCCAGCCAATAGACAAAAAAAGTAACAGAAATGAATACGATTTGCTCTAAAAGTAGGTTCTGTATGATAGAGGATATAGACATGGACAAGAAGAGGATAGAAATACAATCAAAAATTAAAACCTTTGTTCTGTGAAGGATACTAGGAGAAAATATTTGCAACTCACATCTAATTATCTAATAAATGATGTGTATCTGAAATATTTCTTCTTTTTTTTTTTTTTTTTTTTTTGAGATAGAGTTTCACTCTGTCACCCATGCTGGAGTGCAGTGGTGCTATCTTGGCTCACTGCAACCTCTGCCTCCTGGGTTCAAGCGATTCTCCTGCCTAGCCTCCCAAGTAGCTGGGATTACATGCACCCACCACCATGCCAGGCTAAGTTTTGTATTTTTTTTTTTTTTAGTAGAAACAGGGTTTTACCATGTTGGCCAGGGTGGTTTTATACTCCTGACCTCAGGTGATTAAAGTGCTGGGATTACAAGTGTGAGCCACCACGCCTGGCCTGAAATATTTCCTTAGAAAACCTCTTACAGATGAACAATAAGAAAATAAAATAACCCAGTTAAAAGGGGGCAAAATAACTGAACACACTCCCCACCAAAGAAGATAAACAGATAGCAAATAAGTATATAAAGAGATCCTCAGCATTATTTGTCATTAGAGAACTGCAAATTAAAACAACCAGATATCACTACATGGCTATTAGAATGACTGAAATCTTTGGAAAATGACAATATCCATATGCTGGTGAAGCATTCTTCTTTATTGCTAGTCAGAATGCAAAATGGTATAGCCACTTTGAAAGACAGTTTTTTGGTTTCTTGTAAAGCTATATAGACTTACCATATTCCCCATCAGTTGCACTTTTAAGTATTTACCCAATTGACTTGAATTTATGTTCACACAAAAACCTACACTTGAATGTTTCTAGAAGTTTTATTCATAATCACCCAGAACTGAAAGCAACCGAGTTCTCCAGGTAAATGGACGAACAAAATTGACATATCCACAGATAATATTACTTAGCCATAAAATAGAATGAACTATTAGCCCATGCTACAATGTGGATGAATCTTAAATGCATATCACTAAATGAAAAAAAAAGCCTATCTGAAAAGGCATCATAATCTATGATCTCATTCATATGACATTCTCGGAAAAGCAGAAATATATGGACAGAAAAGTGATCAGCGATTTCAAGGGGTTTGGGAAGGGAGACAGTTGACTAGTTAAAAAGCACAGGCGATTCTTTTAGGGTGGTGAGGGTATTCCACATAGTACCGTAGTGACGAATACATGACACTGTATATTTGTCAAAATTCATAGAACCTTACAGAACAGAGAGTAAATTTAATGAATACAAATTTAATATAAAATAACTAATAGATTGAGAGATCCCAGGATGCAATGTATACTTGGACAAAAAGATCTAACTGTATGCTAAATATATAACATAACCTCACTGAAGAGGGTGGGTTAAAGAACTGTCGACCTAAGTAGCTTTGGAAATGATTGGAAAGCAGAAGGCAAAAGGCCAAAGGAAGTGCAGATAGCACCATCCTCTAGTTGGTAAGTTACCAATCCTGAAAGTCATTCTACATATACATATACCTGGATGGAAAACGTGAGTAAATGAATCAATAATCGTTAGATCTAATTTTCTTAGTTTTGAAATGGGAGGTTACAGACAAGCAAGGCAGAAAGACTAGAATGATCATGTGGTACAGTATTACAGTAGGAAACATCAGTGTGAACTCTTGTTTAAATGTTTAATATGGATACAGATGGCTGGATATTGAAACGATTATAGATACATATATATACATGGGTTAGTATACACACATAGATTTCCTAGCTTTGTCCACTGAGAAGACCTAAAAGCAATGACTCCCCTGTAGTGACCAGCACACCCAGCACCAAAATCTTGCTTTCAAAAACCATTCTTCAATGAAAGAAAGCAGAGTCCTTGGGGAAATTGTTGATTCTGGGGCCAAGACAAGGAATATGGAACATAATTATGGAGCTTACTATGGTGTCATAAAGTAAGGAAATGCTTACAAAACAAAAATGATAGGGGTAAGCTAAAGGTATGCAGGAGCTAAGTGACTGAATGAATACATGATTGAATAAATTCAACAGGCGGACGAAGAAGAGGAAGACACAGATCTCTGAATAGAATAAGTTTAAATAATTTATGCTGATACCTGCCCCCTCTCAAGGAGATGGAGAATAACTCGCCACCATGTAAGGGTAGGCTGTGCCTACTAACTTGCTGACAGAGAGTATGGTGGTGAAGTAGAGGGGGAAGGGCATTTATAGTGGAGACACCTGAAACACTATTTTAGCCAAGTGATCTATGTTAATTGCATCAGTTGCAAGTCACATTAATAGCATATACCCTTGTAAAGATATGAATTGAATAGTAGTATATCCCTTCTGAAGTTTTCCTCCCCAAAGCCCATAACCCCAGTCTAACTATGAGAAAAATATCAGACAAAACCCACTTGAGGGATATTCTATAAAATAAGAGACCAGTATTTCTCAAAACTGCCAAGGTTGTCAAAAAGAAAGTCTGAAAAATTGTCATAGTTCAGAGAAGGCTAAGGAGAAATAATGACTAAATGTCATGTGTTAGAGGGGAGCTTGGAACAGGAGGTTAGGGAAAAACTAATAAAATTAAATAAAGTGTGGAGTTTAGCTAATATTAATATACAACAACCTTTATTTCTCATTGTGACAATTGTACCAGAATACTGTAAAATATTAAAAATAGGGGAAAGTATTTTGGTATATATGGGAGCTCTGTACAATCTTCACAACTTGTTGGTAAAAATCGAATTATTCTAAAACCTTAGTGTGTATTTTTTAAAAAATAAAATTACCTGTTTCATTCCAATAAAGCTTTATATCCATTTGCATTGATCATCCTGGTCAAGCCTTTTCTTGACATCAGCACACTCTGCTCCAGTTTGCTCTTGAATCTGAGTGAATATTGTAGCACTTCTCAATCCAGCAGGGGGATGTCTTAGATAGTCGAGGCCTCATTAACTCCTACCTCTTAACCAGCACTCCAGCTCCACGCAGCTCTCATCTCCCTCCCTCTCTCCACCTGTCTGTTTTTCTTTCTTTTTTTCCTTTTTTTTTTTTTTTTTTTGAGATGGAATCTCACTTTGTCACGCAGGCTGGAGTGCAATGGCCTGATCTCGGCTCACTGCAACCTCTGCCTCCTGGGTTCAAGCAATTTTCCTGCATCACCCTCCCGAGTAGCTGGGATTACAGGCACATGCCACTGCATCCAGCTAGTTTTTGTATGTTTAGTAGAGACAGGGTTTCACCACCTTGGCTAGGCTGGTCTCCAACTCCTGACCTCGTGATCCACCTTTTGGGAGGCTGCCTCAGCCTCCCAAAGTGCTGGGATTACAGGTGTGAGCCACTGTGCCCAGCTGCTCACCTGTCTCTTTTTCATTTTCCATTCATCTTATAGCTAAAGATTGAAGCTATCTTCTATCATATTTGGTATGTACCGGGTACTTCTATATATTATTTCTAATCCTCCAATTTACAGAAGAGAACATTGAGCCCCAGACTGTTTAATTAACATGTCCCAAACTATGAGGCTTTTAAGTGTAGATGACTGCTCAAAATGAAAAGCAAATTATTGTCTCCCAAGAACAGACCCTCTACACCAGCAAAACATTACTGTGTCTTTCTTAAGGCATTCTAGGACTTCTTCTGTCAAGTGTGTAATGCAATATGATAAAGAACTGTACTATTTCCTTTAAAAAGGAGGATGGTCATTATAAGGTTCAAGAGAGTATGTGTGAGAGGCTGATTGGTGGATAAAGACAGGTAATCAAATCCTAAGTAAAGACAACCTTGAAAAACCGCAAGCGTGGTAAACAGAATTGTTTTCTGCTGGTGAACCAATGGGATCAGGAAAAAATTTGCAGGCTTGGTGCCTCTTATTTCTCCTGCCCACAAAGATGGCTCAAAAGGAACATTCTTAAGAGTGTTTTGCTCACTCAGCAATGAGGCAAGCTCATTAAGAGACTGGGGGGCTGTGCCAATGGGGGCTTGTGGAGGGTAGGCAATTCCTAACTTCACAGCTCATCTGCTGAAAATCATAAGGAACCCCAATGCTAACTCATTCAGATGAAGCTTCAAATTGATGACTTTAAAGAGATTGAATAAACTCTTTACGTTACAATCTGGCATGTGCTTTTAATATTAACTACTACATATTTTATAGACTATATTTGTTGCCAAGCACTAAAACAAACATTAAGATGCTTTTGTCTCAACTGGTACTATGAATGCTTCCAAAACAGTGGGTATAAAAAGCAGCATAAAACACATCATAATCATGAAAATCATCTGCATTAAACTCACATTTGCCATGAATGTGGCAGTTATTTTTCATCTACAAACAATTATATCTCAATTACTTACTCTCTGTTAGGAAACATTTCATCAAAAATTCTCATTTAATTGTCATAAGAATGCATTTTGTTTAGAGGAAAACATAATCTCTAATTTGTACTAATTAAATAGGCATTCTGAATTAGTGAAAGGCTCATGTCTATTGAAAAATATGCATTTTTATTAGTTGATATATAGAAAGTAATACAATACTGTAAGCTACAAAGCTTACAGTAGGTAAAGAAGGACCAAAAAGAAAATATTCCTATAATGAATAAATAAAAGTAATGTACAGTATTCTATATTTTCCATAAAATGGAGACTTGAAAAAATTTGTATCAGAAATAACTTAAATGTATGCCTTGTGTTTTCCTGTTTAAATTGTGAATTTACTCAGTACTTTTTTTCAACCATGCAGTTATAATAGGCACATTTAAATCATGCACTCAGAATTATCACAGTTCTGACAGAGGAGCTTCTTCTGTAGGGAGGGGGTAGTTTTAATTAAATCCTAGCTATATCAGCTAATCTGAAGTTATATATAAAATGTCTATAGATTGTAAAAAGTCAGTACTATACCAAAACATAAGAAAGGACTGAGAGTTACTAGCACTGATCATTTCAGTTTCCAAAAATACTTTTTAAGAAAACCAGACATTTGAACACAAACATAGGCTTTTAGAACATAGATAGATAGATAGATAGATAGATAGATAGATAGATAGATAGATAGATAGATAGATAGATAGATAGATGATAGATAGATAGATAGATGATAGATAGATAGATAGATAGATAGATAGATAGATAGATAGATAGATAGATAGATGATAGATAGAAAATCATCCCAAATGCATTTGGTTGCAGTGGAATAATTTTTCAGAAAGTAAAGTACTCTGTTTGTTTTCATATCTGGCCCCATTATCATCTCAGCATATTGCTGGTTATAATCTGTAGAAGAAAATGGAAGACATTTTTCTTGGTCTAACATACTTTGGTAGATAGTTTGTAAGAAGATTTCAGGTAATGAGAAGGGCTTTAATATCACTGTACCCTCTGCATTCACGTCCACCAAGGAATAACCTGTCACCACATGAACCATAGCAGCCAAGCACGTTCTCCAGGAATGGATGGCAGGGGTCAGTCACCATGATAACAGGACATAACCCTCTTTACTACTATTCAAGAAAACTAAAAGACATAGCTACATTAAAATAACAGAGTAAGTCACATATAAAATAAGAAAACAAGTATTGTAACAAAGATTCTATAGTCAAACTGTAGTATACAAATGGCAATTCCTTAAAATAAACTAGATGATTATTCATTGTTATTTAATTTAAATTGTTTTTATCGTTTTTGAATAAAACATAGCTCACCATGAGGCCACTTTTAATACAGAAGAGATAATTCCCTTAGAGATCCCAAACTGACCCCATCAGCTTTGCATGTATTAACGAATAAGGAAAAGCCAGGGAAGAGGAAAGGAAACAATATGTGATTTTTTTCAAGTCTCACAGATTTTTTTACACCAGTCTCTGTAAGTAGAGCTTGTATAGATCTTTCTAAATATAACATATTTCTTACCTCTGACATTGTCATGCAGCATGTATGACATGTACCAATTTAGTACCATAGAACAAAATCTGTCCTGGCATAATAGCCAGGTCACTGGTTATAACTTCTAGTGGTACATGGTACATACTGCATGCCAATGTCCTGCATGTCAATGACAAGAGAAGGTCACAGAAACTGTAAAGAACATGCACGTTAAGGGAATGGCAACCATGGCAAACCCAACGTCTTCAACACTCATTCTGCAAACAATTATTTAGCTCATTTTGTGTTACACATTCCTTAACATTTTTGTAAATTTACTTAACTGACAAAGATAGTAGCAATTTTGCTATATTATTCTCTTCTATCTAAGACCCAGATTAAAAATATAATAAAATATGTGTCAGAAGATATTTTGGTAAAAATTCTAATTTATCCATATTTTATCAAACTATTTTATATCTAAAGTATCAAATAATTGGTATAACCTTCAGTAACACATGAGGATTTCATTTTTAAAGTTTTCTTTAATACATAAGGCAAAATTCATTCAGAAATCTTTAGTCTTCTATAAGTAACAGTCAAACAAGATGGCACAAATTCCATTAGAAGCCTACAAATCCACTTAAGGCTAGGTTTATAATAGGGACAAAAGCAAATCACATTTTTTTTACAATAAAAGCAAATCACATTTTTAAAAGTCTAATACATAAATTCTACTGGCTTACTACAGTGAGAATTTGATTCTTATCAGAGTGATTTAGTCTTTGTAATTCATTTCATATTATTTTGCCTTACTATAGTTATATTTTTGTTGATCTATTTATTATAACACCTGTTTCCCAATAACTCTGAGATAATTGTGAAATTGGACAAGAATACCTCCAATATTGTATGGACTTTTATCAATGATCTCTTCAATAGTGCATTTGCTTTCATCAATGACCCCTCAGAATAAAGTAGTAATAACAATATAGCTGGATATTATTTATTTAGTATTTTAAAAAATACTTTGCAAGTATCATGTCATTTAATTGCCATAACTGTAATATAGAGATCATTATTATCCTATCTAACAGATGAAAAAAGAAGGTTCAGAAGATTTTGAAAACTTGCCTCGGATAATACTGCTAAAAGTGGTGAGCTGGAATATGAATTGAGGCAGTTTGATTCCAAGGCACACATTGTTAGCAAGGATATAATATTGCCTCCTGAAATAGATGGTATGTCTTTGGCTGACAAAATATACATATGTCAAAATTTTCAAATTCATCTGCTTTTGAGAAAATAACTAGAGCACTCAACCTTTTTATTTTAAAAAGTCAATCTCAAAATGTAGGATTTTAGATATTATGACAGGCAAATATGGGAGACATGAATGACCAAGTTGTGTTTCTCCTGCCCTGAGATGATTTCCTATTTTATGAAAAAAAAAAAAAAGGGTAGAGTGAGAAGTTCCTAGATTAATATAGAATTTGAAGATTGCCAAGCAAGATGTTATCAGGATGAGAATTCAGATTCTCAAGAATGGGGTGGTACTATTTGTTAAGGCTCTGCCAGGAAAAGTAACTCTGGCAGAATAGCACAGGGTAGCCTGGAAGAATGAAATGTTGAGGCAAAAAAGATGACTCTTCTGGAAAGAGACAAGGAATGGATGATGAAATGACCTTTTTGAGTCTCAGTCCTGTATCTTTCTACCTTGTCGATTTTCAAATTTACCCTGAAGCTTCAGCCTACCTTACCCTTGAAAGCAGACTTCCGACAGCACATAAGGAATATAGTTGTGCTGCTTTCTGGGTTAACACTGGTCTGCAGTTCCAAGCAGGCATAGAGGGATGATTCAGAGAACATTATTTGTTACTGTTTAAAAGGAACACTAACCATCCTCAGTATGGGATGGTGATAGCTGTGCTACTTTGTCCAAGACAGGAGTAGGGATAGGAGCAGAAATGCAGGAGTGTCTTCCTGCTTTGCCTCTCCCTCAATACCCAAGTGTTGGGGCTTTGCAAAGCATAAAATAAAAACCACTTGCTATGGAGAAAAGAGACAGGGTATAGAATGTTATCCCAGGGGTAGAAGTATCAATTCGTCCATGTGATTTGGGGCAGTCTACAAACTCTCTGCACAAATTCCTCCATCTGTAATTCCTGATTGACAAACGCTGCATCCTCTGAGTGTCCTTTGGGTGGCTCAATCATCTTCAGTTTCAGAAAAGCCCCAAAATAGACTGCTACAGTGGCTCTCAATCCACAGAAACCATGAGACCAGAATAACCCAGACTTACTCCTAGTCCCAGACGTTCCTCACCTCCAACAGCAGCTACCATTTAAGCCAGTGGTTAATTCTGCTCCCAAGAGGACACTAGCAACATCTGGAGGCCATTTCATTGTCACAACTGGGGGAGGGGGCTACTGACTGGTAGAGGCCAGGGATGCTGCCAGACATCCTACAATGCCCAGGACGGCCCCATAACAAAGAGTGGTCTGGCCCAACATGTCAATAGCGCCGAGGTTGAGAAATCCCGAGTTAGAGCAAGTGAAACCAAATGGATGTAGTTTTTTCATATGGACCAACAGAGTCTGTGTAAGATACAACAGACACAGTATCTGTTCTATCCTGAATATTAAGATTGAACTCAGTTTTTATTTATATACTCAAGTCTACCCTCCTTGATCTTAGTCTTGGTCTATTCCACAAACTCATCTCAGACTGTTTCTTGAACCTCTCTAGCTGGAGCTAGATCAGGCATAGGTAGCATCACTCTTATTAACCGTTTTCTACATTTGTCTGTGGCTTTCTTATTGTGCCATTGACAGCAGAACTTGGACTGTATAACCACAGTGTCCAAGAATAGACCCCCCACACACTGTAATACAATATTTGTTGCTATCTTTGCTCCACTTTATGCTGGCTTCATATCTGCCCTTGGCTTATTGTACTCTAGTGATCTCTAAAACATACGCTGCCTCTTATGCCCATTTTAATGACTGGGAAATTCAGCCCAGTACTTTAAATGCCTCAAACATTTTGTATGTTTAATCACAACCACTCTTTTAAGCAGTTGCCTTTCCAAAATGTGTTGTAATTTATAAAACTATATGGTGTGTGTATACTCCATTATATGCTGCTATTTTTATTTCAACATACATTTTCTTTATTTCATCATAGCTTGTCAATAATAAGTACGTGTGTTTTATAGGACTGTGGTTGACATTCAATACAAAAAAAATCTAAAATGTTTTGCAAATACTTGAATCCTACATATATTTCTGACATGGTTGCTATTGTTAATATTCTTTTTTTTTTTTTTTTTTTTTTTTTTTTTTGAGACGGAGTTTTGCTGCTGTTACCCAGGCTGGAGTGCAGTGGCACGATCTCAGCTCACCACAACCTCCGCCTCCTGGGTTCAGGCAATTCTCCTGCCTCAGCCTCCCAAGTAGCCAGGATTACAGGCACACGCCACCATACCCAGCTAATTTTTGTATTTTTAGTAGAGACGGGGTTTCACCATGTTGACCGGGATGGTCTCGATCTCTTGACCTCGTGATCCACCTGCCTCGGCCTCTCAAAGTGCTGGGATTACAGGCTTGAGCCACTGCGCCCGGCCTATTGTTAATATTCTTACCACTGACCCTGGCTAAGCAAAGATTGCTACAGATGCCTCTGCCTGGGCCTCTAACGTTAAGAGGTCACTAGTCCAAATGGACTTAAATTCATCAGTCATCCAGAATTGTGCGAACTTCTCCTTACTTCTCAATGTTCTGTCTCTCCCAGATCCTTGGCTGTGTCTATGATGTTATGACCTGCTTAATATTCCCATTAGATGCATTTTCTGGACTCTCTGTTGTTTCTCCTGCCTCACTGAGCTCTGAGTTCCCAGTTCTGATGTTTTCAGTTTGGCCTCACCTCACAGTCTTCATCAGTAATACATGATAAGGACTCAAGTGGGGTGATGACTGTAAAAATGTGGGACTTTGAACAGACCCATCTGTCAGCATATAATGATTGCTTGGATAGTTAAGTACCTATATGTTTTAGAAGGAAGTACCCTCGAGTTGGATATTTTCATAAGCAGTATTGCCATGTGGTGTGATGCAATGGGCTTGAACTAAAGAGTCAAAGCAGGACTGGGTAGTAGGCATGGTTTTACCTCTTTTATATTCAAAAAATTAAGCCCTTAACAGTTTTTGTTAAATGAGAATAATGCCTATCCTGAAATATTAGAAAAAATACTGAATACAGAGGGCTAGATGAAGACCAGGTGTTCAGCTATTGATTTTTATTACTTTACTGAGCAGGAATATGGTTAAAAAAATGAATTTGTGGGTATGAGAATTTCTGGCACAGAGTAAGTGCTTAGAAGATATTTTCTTATTATTATGGAAAAAAGTAACTTCTTTGCATTTGAAATCACTTTAAACCTTTCAGCCAAACTCTAATGAAATAACTTAGCAATAAGCCAACTTCAGCTGTCTTTACTTTTTTTTTTTTTTTTTTTGAGATAGTCTCATACTGGCACCCTGGCTGGAGTGCAGTGGCACGATCTCTTTTCACTGCAACCTCCACCTCCCAGGTTCAAGCAATTCTCCTGCCTCTGCCTCCTATGTAGCTGGGACTACAGGCATGCAACACCACACCTGGTTAATTTTTGTATTTTTAGTAGAGACAGGGTTTCACTATGTTGGCCAGGCTAGTCTGGAACTCCTGACCTCATGTAATCTGTCCACCTCAGCCTCCCAAAGTGCTGGGATTACAGGCATGAGCCATTGGCCCTGGCCTCTATTTATGTTTTTAAAACCCAACTCTTATCTCTTCTATCCTATTGTCTTAAAAATATATGCCACCACCCCCAACACACACACACACACACACGTGCATGTGCGCGCCCGCACATACACACACACACACACACACACACACACACAGAAGAAAATCCTTTGAAAAAAACAAGTATATATTTAGCTTCCTTTTTCATAGCGATATAGTCTTCTGAAATAAAAGCCAAATGATTATATATCAAATAAAATTAAACAATAATATTATAAAAGAATATTCTGGGGCAGTAACATAGCATTCCACATTGGACAACCTTCACTCACTTATTTACTTAGCAAGTCCTTTTTGAGCCTTCATTCTGTGTCAAGAAAAATGCTAGATACTGAAGTCATAATGGCAAATGAGAGTCTGCCTTTGCTTCCAGGAGGAAGGCAGACTGTGGATTGAATATATAGCGGAAAGTAGACACAGTAGGAAAGAGGGTGAAGGGAGAAGATAAACAAAGATAAATAGACATAAATGCAATGTTGTTTGTGTTGGAGAAGAAAGCACAAAGCAAGTTTTCTTCCTGAGGCTGGAAAGGAGGGGATGATAAATCTTCCAAGACGAATTCGCTGGGAACTCAGCCCAAATGAGGAGCAGTATCTATCAGGCAGATAAAAAGGAAGGACAGGAAGCATTCTCATCAAGAAAACAGGAAACTTCAACTGAGAGGCTTAAAGTAGCAGGAACAAAAACTAGTTCCTTAGAGCTGGTGGAAACCCGAGAGGTTTAGGAGACACTCAAATGGGAGGCAAAAAGCATGAACAGTCAGCTTTGGTTTTGTAGTATGCTTCTCTGAACTCAAGAATGATCTCCACCTCTTACGGTCTGGGTGACCTTGGGCAAGTTAATGTTTTCATCTATAAAATAAGAAAAATAATTACCACTAAGTCACTGTAGGACTTAGAGATATCTCATAAAAGTAGCTAGAAAAGTATCATGGTTTGGGCACTTAACATTGGTAGTGATGAGTTAACAATGATGATGACAGCAATGATGGTGGTGGTGATACTCTCCCTTATCTGAGTACTTTCACATATGGCACCATTGGAGTATTCTTTCTCTCCTGATTCTTTGTCAAGTTGCTATTGCTTGCCCATCAGGTCTCAGTTCAAAGATCCAAACTCATCTGAGAGTTGGAGTGAGGAGTTGGAATGTACTCTCTGCTGTCAGAGTACATTCTTCTTGCCCCTGTCATGACAATTTTCATATGCTATGGTCATCAATGATTTACTTTTTCTTGCTTTTCTTCTTCATCCCAAGCAAGCAGAGAAGAGAAAAGACTTCAGAATGTCAGCTTTTTAAAGACAAGGCTATGTCTTAACCTTTTGGGTGTCCTTATTTGTGCAACATAATATCTATTGCATATCCAATTAACATTTGCTAAATTAACACATGGATAGGCAAAATATCAGAATACGGAATTTAAAAGGCTCTTTCATAAAATAAAACCATTTAATACAAGGGTTTTGATAGTGAATATAGCAAACAAAAGTCGAAGATCAAGGTATTTCTTTGGAGGGGAAAGGGGTTTTACTCTGGTACATCTTTAGGTGGGTGCATGCTCATCCCAGTCATCATAGTGTCAACTGTTGCTCATCTAACCACAGTCCTCATGTTACTCCTTAACCCTGAGGGAATTTGGGTGTTACAGCAAAGGTTTAATAACAATGCTTCTGAATGTTTAAGTCTCTAGATGTACCAGAGAAGAGGTAATTTTGATAGGCTCTGAGAACCCTAATTATTTGATGAGGAACACCACCATTATTTTGTTTCATGCTCTGCAAATAGAAGAAAGTCCAATGACATGTTAACAAAAAAAAAATAAATAAAGGAAAGAAAACACAATGAAAATTGACTGGATACTGAGTCATTTAATAAGAACAGAGACAAAACTTCTTTCTACCCACACTTTTGCTCAAAGGTGATCAAAGAAGCTTCTGCTGTAAGGCAGGCAATCGGGGACAATGTTATATTTTAAATTAATACACATTTGTTGAAAGCGTGCTTGGATCATGGCATTGCCTGTCTTTCACAGTGCAGTGGACATTATACGTCTATAAGATTCTAAAATCTATTTTGCTGATCTCTGTGGTATGTATTTTTGGTTTTCTAGCTTCAAACCATCCAATCTCCCTGCCTGTTTCCAAAAGAATCCAATATTTACTTGTATCACCTACTTTTTTATTTTCTCCACTCAACCCTGTATATCATCAAGCAGATAGATAAGGAATTGGTGCAGGATTTAATTCTAACCAACAAGAGTTGATGGGAAATCTGTGGGGTACTCTTTCTTAAAAAGAAATTCAAAGAAAAAAACACTCCTTGTCTACTGGACATTGTCAGTTATCATGTCTGCAGACCAATTATGGAACTGAAGAAACCATGTAGTCACCATGACAGAATTTAGTCTGAGAAAAACAAGCGCAGAAAGATGCAAAGAGCCTGGGTTCTAGGTCATGATATTTGGGCATCAATTTAACTGACTCTGGAGGTGTAGAACTTTTTCAGTTTGTGAAATTATAATTTCTTATCTTTTAGCCAATTTATTTAAACTTTTCTGTTATTTTCTCTTGCTTTCAATGAAAAGCATCTCAATTAATAAAATCTGTATGTTCTTTAACTTACCCCAGATCTCAAAAGACCATGATCGTAAGTTACTTCCTTTTTAAAGGAGTGAATGGACAATGGTCACGATTGCCTATTTTTCCTTTCTAATCCTCAGCTTTCTTGTCTGCAAAGTGAGGGTCTAGAATAGGATATCTCTAAGAAACTTTTAAAGTTTTATGGTTGTAGAAATACAGCACATCTAATGTACTTTAATTTTTCCTTTATCCTCTGGAAAATGGTGTGAGCCATCAAGAGAGATTGCCCCAACCCCTTGGAACTGATCTTTTAAAAAACACAATGTATCTTTATTAAAGACAACATATAGCATATGTAATCAGGAGAATAAGGAAGAAAACAATCACCACACCTCTACACCTGAAATTTCTAGGTATTCTTTGAGATTATACATAATGCTATTAACAGAAGCCATTCATGTATCACTAGACATTGTTGAAATAATGAATCAGCAACCAATATGCAAGAGAATGTCAGTATATTATTTTCAAATATTAAAGAGGAAATTTTTGGTACCGCTAAATGATTGGCGTTAGTCAAAAATAGACACTTTTAGATTAGAAGGTTACCACTAAATTAGTACTTAAAGACCATCTATTAAGCTATTAATAGCCTTCAAGAAAGTGGGTGGTACCTTTCTAAATGAAGTTAATGAACAAACCTTTTGTTCTTGTTAAGATTTACCTCTTATAAAACCTGTCTGGCTAATAATAACATCTTATATTTGGATTATACTGAAAGATGGACCAGGAACATATTACAATCTTTACATTTTACTTGAAGACTCAAACCTCAGGAATGTTTCCCAGGGTCATAGAACTGGGTCCTGAATTTAGATCCGAAAATGTTGTCCCTGCACCATGTGCATTTAAGCTTGCTGTCAGAGTACAGCCAAATTCTGAAAAAATAACAGAAAGTCAACCTCCCTTTACGCATTGACAGCCTTGCTTGGCACCCCTCCTGATCATTTGCCCTCTGTCATCTAGTTGGTCTCAATGATTAAGTGCTTTCATGACAGTTGCATTATCTTTTTTCTTCAACTTTGCACATTTTCTCTGTGTTTGAACTATTTTCTTTTCCTTTCTTTATCAATCTAACTCCTATGCAGAATTCTGGTTTGGGTTTTGTGAATGCCAATGAATGTCCCCGCTTCCCACCACCCTTGTATTTATCCCAGTTAACACTCATCACTTTACAGTGTAATTGTATTAATTTATATCATCGGCATGCTCTTCAAAAACAGAAGCTATCACCCTACTCACATTTGAATTCTCTTTCATGAAATATTGAATGACTGAAATGATGAGAGAACACGTCTAGTGCTCTATTCCTCACACCATGCTGTGCCCACTGGTCTATCAACAACAGTTCTTGAGTTTGTTCCTTCATTCTATTTTATTTCCTTCAGAGGATATACCTAAAGGAAAAATTTTGTCATAGCTGCCCGTTCTTAATCAAAAATGCCTCCCTCTGTCCTAATTCTTTCACTGTATCCAAAAAAAATTCAATAAAGGGCTGATCTTTAAATATAAGAAGTATTTTAATGTTATTTACTTTCCATTAAAATGAAGCAGAACTCATTTTTCTTAGGGAAAAATTCTAGAAACCAGAGTTGGGAGAAGTGGTGTTTTTCAGTCCGTCAGCAATGATTCATGTTGGAAATTAAGCTTTCTGATGAGAAAATGCCTCACTGAAGTGCCAGAACAAACGGTGCTCCTGAAAAGCCCTGCCTACTGAAATCAGCAGGAACTTGTGTCTGCTATGCTAACCCAAGCGCCAAAACTGAACGACGGGGGTTGTCTCTGTTTAGACACAAGACTTTCTTAATGTAGAAAAGTGTTCATAATGCAAAATCTTTTTTTTTTTTTTTTACTTACAGAACACACTTATCCTCAAAAGAAATAGCAAACTGTTCTCACAATCCCTGAGGAATGAGGAACCTTGTCATTTCCTTCAAATGTTGTTTTCATATTTCAAAGTAACAGGTTTAGTTCTGCTTAGGTCAACAAAGACCAGTATATTTCTGAACTCAAAAGTCAAACTACATTTCTTGGGAAGAGAAATGAATTTATAGCTGTGACTGTTCTTTTATTCAAATAATATTAACTGAGAACCTGCTATGTACCAGATATTAGGATAGACACCGAGATAAACTAAAGTAAATAAAATAAAAGAGCCCTTTAATAGCTAGTAGTGAGACGTGCATGGAAACAGATAATTATAACTCAGAAGATTAATTGTTATTAAAGAGGTACAGAAGACTATGTAAGAACATAGGTGATTAGGTAAGAACATAACTGTATGACTAAGAGATTGTGAGAAAATTTTCACTGAGAAAATTCTGCATAAGATTTAAAGTAAAAATAAGAGTTTGCTAAAAGGACCATTTTGGTGGGGATGGGGGTGGGGGGTTAGGGGATGGGAAAGGTATGTAAGGCAAAGGAAATAGGAAGTCTAGAAGCACAGAGACAATATGAAGACTGTATTTATTCCATGATAAAATTCCTCCTCAGTGCAACCATGTGTATCATCAATGCAGCTACCCAGGTATCTTTCATTTTGCTAGCACGGCACTGGGATGAGTAACTGCATTTTTTAATTGAATTAATCATTTCTTTCAATGACATTTGAATCCAATCCTCTTCTTTTCCTACCTTCCTGGTAAAGGTCCATGATGATATCTTGCAGATGTTACTACAACATTAGAAGATACTTTCATCCCCCTGGCGACTTCAAAATGAGTTTTTATCATCATTATAGTTAATAATAATTGCAAATAAAATTCTCAGCTTTTATGTCATAAAAATTGATTCTCACTATACAACTCTTTATGAAAATGTCGTATCCTTAAAAATTGCTACTAGAACAAATTATAATACAAAGCACTTACATGGCATTTTTGTTTGGGGAGATAATTTAAGTTTACTGCCCTTCTGTTAGAGGGGAAAAATCCTTAACAGGGTTAATTGCCTTCCCCAAGGCCACATGATTCATGTGGTAAAAGGAGAGTGAGAACTCAACTTAAAGATGCCCCTCTAAAGAAAAAGTCATTCGATCTGCCTTATATCCATTTGCAGGTAGTAGCGAAGGCTGTGTGCATTTTACTTTTCTTCCCAATGGTGACTGTAAACAACAAAGAACATCAGAGTACTATGAAGAATTTCCAAGAAATAAGCCTTTTCATAAGTAATTTTTTTATTTCACAGCTTATCCCTCAGCTTAAATCGGGTTCTGCTAATGTAATATTATTCTGCGTCCGTCCATGGAAGGCCAGCTTTGTTCACAATGACTCATGTTGTTCCAGTTGTGTACTACTTCCAGTCATGCTGGCACATATATAAAGGCCAAAGAACATCCATGAAGACAAGGAGAAAGGCTAATGTGATGATACTCCTGCCTACCATTGTTTGACAATTTTCAGATACAGCTGGCAAGAAGGGAGACATTTGTCCAGCACAATTCCTGGACAAAAAATTAGTATGATTCTAAATCCTGCTAGTGACCAAAATGTATTGATTACCAGATGGCCCCAAACCAAGATCAGAGAACAAAGCCATCAAAAGCCAAAATGCCAGTATAGTTCTTCGGGAAATTTTCTGTGAATTTAAAACAAAAAGCAAGGCTTCTTACCTGGTTGCCTATTAAGTAAGGTCTTAAAATATTATTTAGGTCCTCTTAGAGCATCATCTCTACTAAATGACCTTAACAATCATTAATAATCAGCAAATATACATTTAATATCTACTGGGTATAGGGCATAGTATCAATTAATCCCTGTGAGAAATAAGAGATTAACCTAATGATGGGATTTTGGCTCCCACAGAATTCATGCTACTTAATAACCCTAAGTATTATCCTGAAGCTGTTCAGACCCCTTCTGTGATACCCAAACACAGACAATTCTTACATGTCAACAATAGCACAGTTGTCTTATTTTATAATCCTTTAGTTCAGTGATTCTAAAACATCAATATGCATCAGAACCACTTGAAGCGCTTGTTAAACCACAGATTGCTGGGCTCTACCTCAAGAGTTTCTGATTTAGTATTTCTAAGTAGAGCCCATGAATTTGCATTTTTAATAAGTTCACAGGAGATGCTGATGCTGCAGGTCTAGGGACCGCACTTTGAGAACCACTACCTTAGCTTACTAATTCCAAGTTCACAGGAGATGCTGATGCTGCAGGTCTAGGGACCGCACTTTGAGAACCACTACCTTAGCTTACTAATTCCAAGTTCACAGGAGATGCTGATGCTGCAGGTCTAGGGACCGCACTTTGAGAACCACTACCTTAGCTTACTAATTCCAAGTTCACAGGAGATGCTGATGCTGCAGGTCTAGGGACCGCACTTTGAGAACCACTACCTTAGCTTACTAATTCCATGCTTCAGTTGTAGAACCGTAATGTCTTTTCAGTGAGAATTAGTAATTTGCCATCACAAATTTACCATCAAGAATGTCTTCAGTAGCTGACCAAAACACAAATTTCGAGAAAATTATTAACAAATTACTTTTTCAAGAAGAAAATAAAGTAATACTAAATATTTTCTCTAAAACTGTTCAAATTTACCTCAAAATTATATTATACAAGAATACTTCTTAAAAGTAAAAGTTGACATTGACACCATAAATGTCGAATAAAAAAGAAGCTTTTGATTTTATTAGGATATAAGTTATAAAATGTAAAGCTGGCCAATTGTTGTAACATAGTCACTCTTTATTAAAAAGAAGAAACTATAATGCTTCATTTTAAAAACAGCCGAATTTATAGTAATTTGAAATAAAATTGTCCTATAATTATTTAAAATTTAAACACTTGGCCATACATAGACATTGTAAATGGTGATAAATTTGTCATTAGCAGACTATCCTATTCATGGTTATCACAGGCTGTGATTTTTGCCTTAAGCATATAAGGAAGCTATGTCAGAATTAAAAAATATATATGTAGACCATTGCTAAGGGAGAAAAAAATATTCTCTCTCACACACACAATATCCTCATTCCCAATTTTTGTAAGCTTTTTCTTTTGATTTCTTTATTGGTCACCACTTGGAATGACTCATCCTAATGCTGAAGGAAAATCTGTGCCTTGCTAAATGGAAGTGTAGAACTCACACTGGTGAATTCAGTTGCTGTAGAGTTACCAGTGGCAACTCCTTCTTTCATGTGTATGACTCTATGTTGAGATCATAATTTCATAAAGTTTCTTTTTTATTCCTTATGACTACAGTTCCTAGGATTAGGACAAAGAAGAATCTCTACAAAAGGTACGATATGGAAGTATGTAACAATCTTTGCACTTAGAATTTCATATACTGTAATAGTGAAATTGGAGAATCTTCCATTTTGCATACTGCAATGACAAAGGGGTGAGCTTTTTGTTCTTAAACATTCCTTGCATTTCTAAATTTTTGTGGATATAATTTACATGTTTAAGTATGAAATACCCTTTAAGAATAACTTGCAATACTAGTTCAAGTACTATGCAATATCCAAGTTTGTTGGTGTCCAGCATTTAGGTTAGGGGTATAGAATGAACAACAAGTGACATTGCAATGCTGTAGTTACATGCCATCTTATCATCCCAATTCATGGCAATGTCACACACCAAAATACCAATTTGCTAAAGAAATTATTTCCTAACCACCATGTTCCAAGCCTACAGATTTAACAATATATTCTTATGATAAAAATGTTCATTCTCTTTTACCCCTTGTCTTCTGTATCCTATGCCTTACTTGGCTGAGGCTGTGGATTAGAAGCAGCAAGGGGGAAAAAAGTCTTCATTAGCACAATGACTCCTCAATATTACAATATATAAAAAACATTAAAAGTCATCATGAAAATGTTTGCTAGCTCAAGATGTACTCCAAAAACAATGAAAATCTTAAAGATTTCTTTAAGTATAGTTTGTAAAAACTTGCAGTAGGACTACGTAGGAAGTAACTAGAACTTTTAGACCTTGAGACCCTTTTCTAAATGGAAGTGAAAACCTGGACATGAAGGTAGTATTAAAATAAATCAGACAGGTCTTGTAAAAAGGAAAGAGAAAGAAGAAGACTGGTCACTAAATGTGAAGGTAAAGAAATATTGTGTACTGTATTTCAGAGTTACTATATAAAATATAATACATATAATTCTTGATCTGGGAATCACCACCCCAGATAAGTTACTCACAATTTATAACTTCAAGAAGGATGGAGGATTTCCTCTATTCACTTTAGACACACATGGATGCTAGACTGATATTCAAATGTGCAAGAAATAAGAAAAAATCTCTGTACATTTTAGAGGCAAAATTCTAAGTTTGCAATTCCACTAACAAAAGAAGTAAACCAAGACCAGAGATTTGGCTGAAAGATTTAATTTACTTTTAGTGCAGCCAAGAGAAGCCGTAGCAGTGAAGGAAAAAATCAAGTTTGCTGCCTATGGTGGGGGACATTCTTCAGAAATCACATTTATAATTACACAAAGATCTGTTCTCCATTTAGCATTCCCAGATAGTTCCTAAAACTTTCCATTATAGATCTCAGTGTAAAAGATTTTTTTTTAACAAATGTTGCTACCTTGACAGTAAGATTTGTAATCACATCAGGACAAGCTTTACTCCTGTGCATGCTCTGAAATAAAGAAAAGTTTTCAGAGTGAATTGCATTCAGCATTTCACCTAAAGTGATCTGAGAACACACTTGGCACCCTTATTTGACTCCCTTTTCTCTCCCTTACTGGTTTTGACAATAGAAATATGCCTGCCCAAGTATGTCAGGAAAAGTGTGTCTGTAACAGGCTGAGCTAAAGAATGGCCAGAATGACAAAAGCAAGTGTCAAGCAACCTTAACACTGTTGAGCATCTTGTTCCATATGACTTCTCCCAGTTCCTTCTTTTCCAACTCTGACACGATCATGACCACAAACAGCCTTCATTGGCAACAATTGGTGAATTAGACACACTGCAGACTGCAACACTTCTTGAACTTCAAGTGGAGAAGAAAACACACACACACAGCTATTTTCTCTTCCTGCACACTTTTGGTCTTTACAGCTATTTTAGCAATGTAATTCATTTTTGTTCATCCCAATTGCATTCTTTTTTAGCAGCAGTTTAACTGTTGAGAGGAGAAACAGTCAGCATTTACTATACTGATGGGGGAAAAGCTCTCTAAAGGTTATTACACTGAGCTTTGGGAAAAAAGTCTCTAGAGATTTTAGAATTTCTAAAATGGAGAAATATGCAAGTTATTAAGTATCTGGATATTTCCAGATCCTCAATGTGGATTATCATTATCTGCAGGCCAACTAGATTCCATGAGGGAGGTTTACTTAAAATTATCAGATAGTAACTTTAAGAGTGAGAAAAAAATTACCTCTAAAAAACCATGCTTGAAACTAAAATTCTAAAAGTTCAAAGAGTATTTTTGAGCTCCAATGTCCCATAGCTTCCCAAAACCCTCTCACTTAGGACTTTTCTTTACATTGTTATTGCATTTTGTTCATAGGCTAATGCATTACCTAAATATGGATAGCCATTTTTAGTATAAATTCCAAAAGCCATAAATGTTTCATAATTGAGCACATAATTTGAAGTAAGAGAGCTTTTCCACTTATCCCTTTTTACTGTTGCAAATTGGAAAATGCTCAAGTAATTGCTCCTTTAATAGTTCAGTGCTTGCAACTATATATACTTTATGAACATCACAAGCATCTTTTGCTCCCCAGAGCAATATTGGGAGTGGGATGCACAAAAGAATTTAACTTGTACAATTAACCAAATTACCCAGAGCTTTGATTCAAGATTCTTTCATTAAGCCATTAATATAATACATTGCTAAGTGGTGGGTTGTCCAATTTTTATGATGCTTTTCATTTCAATTCAACAGCTGTAGTTAGAAGTAAAAATGAGCATCTGCAAGATCAGCAAGATGATGTTAAACCCCCACACTAGACACAGTTTTTTGTTCCATAGTTTGTTTGAGGGCAGTCAATGCCAGAGCACTAATAAAGAAAGTGATTTGAAGTCTCAGAAAGTAGTAGTCATTTGTGCTTACCCAATAAAGAAAAGGGAAAATATATGCTTGATTCCTGTGACCTCAAACTCTTAAACAGAAAGCCACTGGTTATGCTATGACATGCTAGACATACTCAGCAGTAGACAGCCAGTTTGTAACTCTATCCCACTTTAGGCTTCAACACATATTTCCCACTAGAGTTTATATATGTTAATGTAGAGTGACATATATATACTATTTTGGCTTTGTTCAGTGGTGATATGCTTATATAATTGATGTATGTGGGAAATTGATACACAGAGGAAAACTTATATCCAAAAGTCAATAATTTTTAATTTCTAAACTTAGATACAGCACAGAAAATCTAATGCTGAAAAAGATTTTCATATCTTTGCCATTAGAGATGTTGTAAATTATCTGAATATGAGTTCTGCATGATTTCGGTTAACTCCCTATGTTTATGTATGATGGGAGTCTAATTATGCATCATTTGATATACCCTGAAAACCCCATTGCTTTTAAAAGTAACTGATAATAAATAGAGGAACATGTTTAGTTTATGGTTTATCTATCACTGAAAGGCTCTGGCAAAGGGTAGATAAATTCACAAAGAAGAGAGATTGTTGAAAATTATATTCCTTTTGTAATTACAGTCTATGCAATATTATTAAAGGCCTGAGACATAAACCAAAACACAATGTAAATCATAAAAAGTTAGGGTCATCAAATTCTGGAATAGTAGCAAAAGGTATATACTTGTATGTTAATGAGAGATTGCAGTAACCAAGATGACCTGTCAGGGTATCAGGGTTTTTCTTTTTTTTTTTCATAAAGAGTCTGAGACGAATCCATCACTTTCCTTCAAGATGCAAAATATACACACAGATAATAAGACAATTCAAGTAAATGACAAAATAGAGTAAATTTTGATTGGAAACCTGGTCACTTGTAAGTCTTCTTGGAAGTAAGAGCATCCCAAATATAAACAAAGAGAATGATATAAGCACAACTTGAAACTAAAACAGAAGAGTGAAATTGTGAGTTTGTTCTTTACCTTTAACCATGTGCTATCAGAAAAGTCTAAATTTAAAACAATGCCTGCATTAAAGAGTGTCTCCAATCATCTCACTGGTTTTGAGCTACATGGTGATATACATAGGGACATGTGGTTTTATACTTTCTCTAGTCTTTCATCTTCTCTCACTATAATCTCTTTAGTATAACCACCAGTTAAACACTCACATTGAAGGATGAGCTTTGTTTTGAAAAAGAATAAGAGATTCAAAATTTATATGACAATGAAATCCTTTTATCAGATTTGTAGTCGGTTTGATGGTATCTATTTCTAGCAGTTTGTAAATTCTTCACCGGTTCTACCAAGAAAATTGGCATGCACTAGAAACTCTTCTAGACACTCACTAAACTTTCTTCTGGAAATATACAACTGATAGATTCTCAGTCAAAAAAGTCAAAGACATCATGATGAAAGACGTGTTCAGTGGAAAGTATTCTTTCCAGTCTACATACACATGCAAACAGACCCAAATGCTTTATTGCAATTCAACCTTCAATTCAAACTCAAATCAACTAGGTATGTCCACTATCAGTACCCTGATATATCAATGCCCATCTGTTAGGTAGATGAATGAAGACACATGTGCAGAAGCAGAGGGAAGAAGCAAAACCAGATCCTACCTTGATTGTTTTTGAGGGTTGACACTTGATGTGATGGGACACGCTGGCAGTTTGGTTCATGTTTCAGGACCCTGGACAGTGCACAATCTCAGGCGGAGTTCCAGAATGAACTAGTATCAAGTCTCCTCTATTAGACTTCAGTAGGGGCTGCTGCTGCTGCTGCTGCTGCCGCCACTGCTGTTGCTTCTGCTGCTTCTGTTTCTGCTGCTTCCTCACTCTGGAGGCTGGAACGCTGTCAGATTGGAGGAATCTGTATCTCAGCCCTAAATAAAGCATTTACTTGGTTCATCGGTCTCAAAGCTCTTGGCAATATGGAATAGAAAGCCAAAAACGGTTTAAATTCACTTGCAGTGTACCTTTTCAGTATGGGGATGTGACAGCTCCACAGTACAGCCAATGATCCTGGCTCTCATTCCCCTTTCAAAGGGACGAAAATCAGAAAACATACAGAGATCAATTGCAGTCCAGACGTTTAAAGGGGCACTGTCAACTCCTCTGTCCCTCCAGATTATACTTTTTCTAGTGCAAAATATTTCTCTCTCTCTCTCTCTCTCTCTCTCTCTCTCTCTCTCTCTCTCTCTCTCTCTCTCTCTCCCCACCCCAAACTCAGGGTTTTTAAAAAAAAAAAAATCATAAGATTCTCATTCTGTGTTACTATATTTTATTCCTTCCTGGGTACTTCTTGCAATCAAAACATAAGTAAACGCTGTGGGGGAAAAAAAAACTGTTGTCAGTGTCAGAATTTGGGGGTTTTATATCTGTAGCTTAAAGGAATGATATTCTCTATGGATATGTAAAAAATTTAGCCATAACAACCAAAGAAGAGACTGTAATTTCTGTAAGGTGGGAGAAAGCTTAAGATACATTTTTAAAGTTTTCAAATACAATAGTTATTGTAGTTTTTGGATATTGCACTGAAGCAAGCCAATGGTTTCTTTTTTTACCTGTATGTTTGACCATTGCTTTCCCTGAAGCCACATTTTTGACTCCTTGGGACAAACTAGTAGTTAGCTCATGCCAGTCCAACTCCCCAAATGGCTACCTCTCTGTCCCTAATGTCATTTTAGGCAAAATAAATTATAAATATTTGTAAATAGTTTTCTGAGTCACCAGTCCCCATTTTCACATTAACACTGACTAGAAGAAATATATCCTGGTTGGAAATAAGATCCAGTAGTCTTGAGTAAATGCAAAACATTCTTTTCTATCTATTGTTTCAAAGTATTTGATGTTGAAAACTAATACTATTTATTCATAAAAAAATATATCTTGCTAATGAAATGCTAGGTTTATAAGATTGAACTACATGAAGTACATTAAGGACGCTTTATGAACAACCTAAAAATAAAACATATAAGCTTTAATGTGAAATGAAATAAATTAATTAGTTTGGTGAAATAAACATAATTGTAAAAATGTATTTTCTCTTGTAAAACAGAAAAGGGATCTGAATATTCTGGCAAAGTAGTCTCTACATGTTTGAGGATGTCTATGTTTCAGAGGGTTATAGTTCTAAGCAGTATAGTGGAGGTAAGAATGTGACAGAAGCAAGATCAGACCGACCAAAGCCACAAAAGTTTATGGCAAGAGTACTGGAGAAATTAGGAGAGTCATGCGAAAAGAGATGGCGCCAATAAGAACAAGGCAAAAGGCAGTGTTCAAGAATCCAGTGTAGCAATATCAAGGCATCACATTGAGCACAACCAGAGGCGCCATAGAGCCAACAAACCTTGTAATTTGAAGTTTAAAATTCTAAGTCACAAATATGACTGACATTTGTGGGTTATGTTGTATTTTGGCTGAATAACATTGTTTTAAATAATTCATAAATCACAAAAAATTATATCAAAATTGTTTAAACATTTTGTATTCAACAACAATGAAAACAACACAGAAAATTTGCAGTATGCAGCTAAATCAATATGTAGAGGAAAATGTGTATAATTAAGTGCCTATATCAGAAATGCAGAAGAACATAACATTAATAATTAATAAGCTAAATATTTATCTCAAATACTTGGAAAAACTATGGCAAAATCAACTCAAAAATAGGGAAAATAACAATAAAGAAAAGGGAAGAAAGTAATGAAGTAAAAAACATACAAATAATGAAAAAAACCCATGAACGTTTCAACATGTAGTTAACAGTTTAATTTCTGAAGAAATGAATATTCTATACCAATAGAATTGGCTTAATTCCTTTCTTAGATAGCACTTTATACTAGGTATTTAAGAAACCTCCAAACTAAATTATTGGGGGGTCCAGGGAGAATGAGGAAGGGTGGAAGAAGAGAGCAGTCCAAGAATTCAGAGTTTCCCATCCCCATCAGATAACTGTACAGGATGGAAGGAGCCACCAATACTTCAAGGAACCTTTCCAGGCACATTGATAGAGACAGCATTTACACGCCTATCACAAAAAGGGTATGAGTTGCTAGATTTCTACAACTATATTCACATGAGACTTCATCACTTCTCCATAATTTTCCAAATGGTTCTACCCCCACTTGGATGGCAGTAGGATCCAAGAAAGAGATTGACACTACCTACAGGTAGCACCCACTTTCTGTAAGGTGGGTGAAAGCTTGGCTCTTGGCTGACTGTTATGGCTAAATTTTAAAAATATCCATAGGGAATATCAGTCCTTCAACCTACAGATATAAAACCCCCAAATTCTGAAACTGCCAAAAGGTGTGCTGTTTTTTTCACAGCATTTACTTGTGTTTTGATTGCAAGACATACCCAGGAAGGAATAAAATTTAGCAACAGAATGAGAATGTTATGATTTAAAAAACAAACAAAAGACAAAACAAAAAAAATATCCTGAGTTTGGGGTGGGGTGGGGAGAGGAAGAGAGAGAGAAAAAAAATTTACACTAGAGGAAGTATAACCTAGGGAGACAGAGGAGTTGAGAATACCCCTTTCTGTAGTACACCACCCATTGATAGGTGCCCAGAATCCACCTAAAATCTTTTCCCAAAGTTGCATTTTGAAAATAGAGAAAAATCACAGTAACAGAAAAGAGTGCCTTGTATACACCATATGCTCCCTTTCCAGGCTCCACATTATATCAAACTCCAAGTTCCAAAGAAAAATCAAGTGTTCAGAGCAAAACATATGACCCAAATCTCATTTTGGATTTTGTTTTCCCTTTCTGTTATATTATCATTTCATGAATCAAGGAAATGAAAACCATAGTAATTTTTAAACATTTCTATTTAAAACATGTATAAATTTTTCATTATTTTGTAAAATCTGCTGTGTCTTAATGTAGCCAACTGGAATGTACAACTAAAAGAAAATAGAGACCAAAAAATTTAGACAAATGCTAGAAAATTACAAATACTGCTTAATAAGGATAATTCATATACATTTCTTCTAATTTGGATATATTGAGCTCAACATGTTTAGAATGAAAACAGCTGCAAAATTGCATCACAGTTGTCACATGGAAGGATTTTTTTAAGGTTTAGATCTGCTCAAGAAACACTATATACTAAATCATACTGAACTGGAAAATTTAGACAATTTAGTCCAAAGGACCAATTTCAAATTTAATCAACACTTATGATAACCATATGCAAATATGCTGTTGTCAAGTTCCACAGTTTGGGAAAAATTAGGAGTGAGTCTCTTGCACCTTTTCCACAAAAATTAAGATGACTAATACTTTCAGAAAATATAACCTGTGATGTTCCTTGACCAGCTACTATTTCCTCTGGGAAATAGAATATTTAGGATGGGCTTAGTAAAAATATTCCATTAGAAAAAAAATGTCAAAGTGTCAGATAGATTCTACTACCAATGTCTGTCTCTTTGTTTCAGGTTCCATCTGTCCTAGCCCTAACTAGCTGGTCCCAGTAATAACCTGCAGATTGCAGTTAGGCAAGCCCAGACCCCTAGTCAATAAGAATGATATCTGAAAGGATATTGCCTGTTTCCCTGATTTTTGGAATCTACTGTAGAAAATTCAGATCCCTACATGACCATCGAGAGATCATCTCCTCATCTTAACACCCACCATCTGTGTCCTGGTCTTCTCATGACCCATCCACTGAGTCTTTTGCATTTCCTACTAGAACTGGAATATGGTTTCGAATTGTTGGCTTTTTGGACTTGACTCTCACCTAACTCCTGCCTGCCACCTCTTTCTTCATGACTGACTCCTGCTTCTAATATCTTCTTTGCTTCAGGTGGTTCTCTGGATTCACCGAAGTAGATATCCCACGCCTAATTCTGGATTCATGGTCTTCAACAATTAATCTTTTCTGGAAACCACTTGCTCAGTCAGGATAGGCAAAAGTATGCTTCAATAACAAGTAATAACTGCACCTGCTCCAAGGTCAGGTGCAATTGCCCACGTCGATAACCCCAGCATTTTGGAAGGCGAGTGGATCACTTGAGACCAGGAGCTCGAGACCAACTTGGGAAACATGGCAAAACCCCATCTCTACTAAAAAATACAAAATTAGCCTGGCATGGTGGTGCATACCTGTAATCCCACCTATTTGGAAGGCTGAAGCATAAGAATTGCTGGAACCCCAGAGGTAGAGATTGTGCCACTGCACTACAGTCTGAGTAACAGAACAAGACTCTGTCTCAGAAAATATAAAGAATACAATAAATAAATAAATGTATAACTAATTCCCAAATCCCAGTGGTTTAAAATAATGAAAGTTTCTTTCTCATTATACTGTATGCCAATATCAGGTTTGCATGGAAGGAAGAACAAGAAAGCCTCTTTCAATCTTAGGGAATCAGGCCATTAGAGGCACCATCTGAATACAAGCTGCCACAACCAACATGGCATAGGGAAAGAAACATTAAAAATCATAGTCTTATTGAAAGGCTTATGCCCAGCAAAGGCACCAAACACTTCTATTTACATTCCATTAGCCAAAGCCACTCTCATGGCCACACTCAAGTTTAAGTAACAAGAAAGTGACTTGCAGCATGTGCCAAAATAGAATTGAAATCAGAATAGCATTCTGAGTAACCCTAATAATAGCCATAACCTGACTGCTGCTCGTCATTCATACTGCAGAGGTATTCGCCTGTCTCTGCCATCCAGCCTCAATATGTCAGCATGCTTATATTTAATGGTCCATAGATTGTGACAAGTTCACTTCAAAGCTATTGCAGGTAAATATAAGACAGAATTTCTTTATCCTATGTGTCTTGTTATCAACAGGGCTTCCGTAATATATTTTCCTGAGTTCTTCAGGAGTAGGGTACAGACCTATAATAATCCTTGCACATGGGGAAATACCAGAGTTGACTGTAAACTATGTGGGGATTTCCCCTGCTGGCACATACAGCTCTCCAAAGGCCAGGGCCATTGGTAGGAGGAAGAGCAGGCAGGTCTGACTACATACAGAATGCATACTTTTAACTATTCTGCTATACAAATAAAAAGACTATTTCATCCTAGTAACCATTGTAACTGTACTAATACAACAAAAAATAAAATTCACATTTTGTATTCTTTCAATAGAAATCACTTCAAGGACTTCCTGAAAAAAAGTATATAGTATTATGAATTCTCAAGTAGCATTAAATATAAGTTAATATAAGTTAATGAGGAAAAGGAACACAAATATCTATAATCACTTTTACATTAGATAATCAACTAATTGACTTCTCAAGTAGCATTAAATGTAAGTTTAATGAGGAAAAGGAACACAAATATCTATAATCACTTTTACATTAGATAATCAACTTTTCAGACAGTTGACTCACTGTCTGAAAGCCACATCTCTAGACTTATGTCCCATAATATTCTAACCAAACACACAAACACACACGAATTGGAAAGTGCTTGCCCTACATTTTCAATTTATCTTCCAATTTAATTAATGAAGTAGTTTATTGTAGTCCTTCTCTCATGAGATGTTGCCTAAAACCACATAGAATATGAGAACATGGTTTAGAATTGACAAATAAGTGAAGTGATTGTCTAGCCTATGCCAGTCCAGCTTGAGAGCTGGCCGCCATTCCCATGTCCAATAAGAACTGATCTACTCTCATTGACAGGCATGAATTGCCCCTCTTTGCACCTCGCATTATTGGATTTGGCTGCCTGATTTTTCCAATCTGGCACTACTCTTGTTTTATCTCTTGATCATCACCACAAACTTTTCAGGCTGTCCTCTTAGCTGATCCCTGACTGCAATTTGTTCTTACCCTGGAGATTACCTACTTCCAAGGGCACTGAGTGTATAGTCCGTATGATGCAGACCGATCTTGGGGTGCAGGACTGTCACAGATTCAGTTGACCAACATTCATGACAAGTCCCACTCCCTGCTGCTTGTTAACCAGAACCAAATAAACATCTACAAAATTCTCTCTTCCCCAAATGGAGTTCCACATCCATAAAAAAAAAACAAAACAAAACATTATCTCTGCTAATGTCATTGTCTTACACATTTCTAATGGTGACATTTATGTTTTCTGGAATAATTCTCTTTTGCAAAAACTTCCAGCTGAAAATGTGATCCAAATCCTAAATTTATAGAACAGTAAAATAGATCGCCATGATTTCCTCATAAGGCACTTTTGGAGCTTTCCTCACGCTCAGTTCTCCAGTGCAAATAACTCAGCAAACAGGACCCCAAAAAGTGTCTCAGAAATGTTCAGTTCTAGGTACAGATGCCTTCATGAACGCACAGAAATAAACACTGGAGGTAACTCTTTATGTAAGCATAACAATCTCTGCTCCACAATCCCTGACAAATGCCTTCAATAAATTTTCTCTATGGCCAAAGTAATAAATCATTGTAAAGACAGAATGCACACATAAAATCCATTGCACTATAGTTCCCCAGACATCAGGGACAGACTATTTCATCTAGGTCAGCTATTAGTGACAGTAATCCCCCAAGCCACCCTATACTATTCTAAAGTTCCAAGATCTTTTAGGAATTTTGACTATTACTCCCTGATTACCCATTTTTCCTGTTTTCATTTCTTCCTGTTCTGAGGATTGTCTCAACATTTATGATCTGAAAAGGAGTTCACATGTGAGGCAGATAATTGATGAACCCAATAAAACAACCATTATAATTGTTAGGGAGCTTTGTCAGTCATTCAGTCCTGCATTCCACTGCACACCCCACATCTCCCAAGCAGTGGAGGACCAGAGTTTTCCAGGACTCAGACCCCTCCCTTTCCCTGCAGTAAACAGTGTTCAACTGCAGATAGTGCCCACCTCAGGGACTGACTGCTACCTTCCAGCATTAAGGAGGTGCCATGGCAGGTGTGGTTTGTAACTTCAGCCTTTTGTACATTATGTAAGAGAACAAAGTGCTAGTTTGGAAATTTTGCTCTATCTCACAAAATTATGGTCATAAGACAAGTTTTCTAGAATAAAAATTCAAGAAGTGGCCTTAAAACAAATTAAATGTCAGAAAAGGCAAGTAAAGTACCCACATTCAAAATGTCTCTTCCATCCCCGTCATTGCCTCATTCAAAGAGGGCTTTAAAACAAAAGCAAATGGATGCCTTTCAACTCCTGGAAAACAAAATAAGTTTAAGAAAGTGCTCATTTTATTCCCTTCATGCCATACCCAATTATTACATATTCTTCAATACCCATCTAAACGTTACCTCTTTGCTCAAATTGTCTTCCTGATTTTTCCACATTTTATCTTTGCCTCTTCTACGGTACTAATCACATTCTGATTTTAGTGACTTAGTTCTGTATGATTCTTATGATTATTAACTTGTCCATAGTTCTCTGAGGGATAAGATTATGACTCAAAATTCTCTATATAACATGAAACACTTTAGCACAAACATACAGATCAACAACAAACTGCATGTTATATTACTTAATTCATTAATTAAACCTAAAATCTATTCATTGAGTTTAGCAGTAACAAGGTCACGTTTATCCGTGCTGAGAGCAGTATGGTGGAAGGGCAAAAGAGATATTCGATTTCAATAGATCAAAAGCTGAACAAAAGGCAAAACAATAGGCACAGGGAACATGAATATAAACCCCTGTTAAGAAACTTAGCTGTGAAGAGGCAATTTTATGCTTGGAAAAGGTAATAATACCATATAAATAAAAGTTATGATTACTATAAAATCATAAAGTCTATAGAAACTGCTATTTTTTCCTCAAAAAATATTACTAAATTTTTCTGTCTTCTTCCCCTAAACAAATCTATCAGATATGAGTCAGTGTGGGAATGAAACAGCAGATGTGCTACTTAGCTGATTAGAAAATTTAAGCAAAATATACACTGTCTGGAGTAACAGCAACAGGGGAGGAACAACATCAAAAAGCTGCATTTAATCCTGAATTTTGCCAAAATTATACTTGAGAAAAACAGCATTCTCACTTTTACAATGTATAAGGTTATTGTATTTAGGTGGTAAGTTTGTTCAACATCAGTATTTTTTTTTCTTTCAAGCTCTTAAGTTAAACAATGGTTTAGAATTAGAATTTTTAAAAAATGTTTCTCACTAAAGAATATTGATTGAAAGACTGCTTGAACTGGATTCCAGCTTTTAGCACCAGAGTTAAAGCATTTATTTGTTGATTGAGACAAAAATGTGCATGCCTACTATGTTTCTTAAAACATAGAAGAAACATACTATGTTTTTAAGAAACATAGTAGGCATTAGCAGTACAAAAGTGAGCAACAATGATCTTTTGCTTCACTGAGCTCACATTCAAGTATGGGGGTAATTAGGTCAAATGGTGGCACCACGTATGAAGCAACCACTCTGGGGGTATGTGGTCAAAGGCTTCAGAAAGGACATGAAGCATGAGCTGGGTTATCAAAAGTGAGACATGGGAGTTTTTGAGGTAGAAAAGTGGAAACAGGAATAAGGTAGAAAAATATGCAGTAATTTTCAAAAGAAATCTGAGGTAATGGGGTGCAGATTTCTGGTGGTAAGAGCAGCCTTTATGAGGAAGCAGCTTTTTATTTCCTCTGAAACTGGAAATAAGGAAGCTCATGTGCGGCTGTCTAGATATCAAGGTAAGAACTAGAAGTACATGAACAGGTTCCATATTAAGTAAGTTTTGGCATAATTTTCTGAGAAAGAATGAGACATAGGATTGGGCTAGAGGAGAGTAGGGAAGATTAAAACTGATACTGAGAAGAACTGAGCACAAGTGAACCAAAGAGAAATGAAAAGATTTTCTAAAGAAATAAAGATCTAGCCAAAAAAGGTGACAGAAGTAGAGCTAAATCATTGTTTGGGAATGTATATGACCCCTTGGTAGAACACCAGGACCAGTTTTAACCATGCACTGCATGGTTTAACCCTGCACTTAATGTAAGAAGGGTCAAAACTAGAAAAAGCCAATTGGATATATGCATCTAGTTTTGTAACATCTAAAAACACCCACTAGATAAGTAAAGATTTTCTTACAGAATACATAAACCTATAAGGATGGAAAGAAAAAGAGAAGATTTAACAGCAACAAATTTTTGGAAGACTGAAAGATGAGTATCGAATAATTGAACATAATTAAATAATTAATCAGTGCAAGCTTAAGCTGGTACTATGGAAAACTGAGAAACAACCATATTTTCACTGCAGAATCATCAAAAGTTCCAGGAAGTGCCAGTATCAGCTATCTCTGGAACTGGGAGGGACGAGTAATTAAGATGAAGAGAAAGATGATAATTGGTTTAACATTATCTGAAAAATATATATACCCCTAGAACCCCTGCCCACTCTATGCCCGTAGACAACTGCCCATCCTCCACTCTGGCAAAATTCTGGAGGCTTCTCAGATTTCTGGAAGGTTCAATTCTGGCAACTCTAAATACAGGGTAGCAGCACAAAAGGACTCCAGACTCTTCTGAAAACCTAGACACTCTTTTAGGAACAGTGAGATGATGTGGCCAACTGAATATGGAATGCTGACCAACCTACCCCTTTCCTGTTTTTTATTTCTAAATCTCTGGTAGGCAGATCTGTATTTTAAATACAAAGATAAGAAGAGTCTGTGCCAAGGAAAAGCCTGAAGATATTGAGTCTTCTCCAAGGAAAAGCCCAAAGACATTAACATCAAAGAAACCTAACAACTCATCCTGATCACCCTGCCAAAAACATCAAAATCTGCAAACCCTATTCATGTGCTCAGAGGTTTCAATTACACTTTAAGTTTCTATTATAAATCATGAGCAGAAAACTGAGGATTATTATACATGAAGAAATTATATTTTTAATATAGAAACCAAAACAGGTAAATAGAAAAGAAGCAACTTGGAGGAAGCAAGGGCTATGAAGGAAGAAAAAAATGAAAGAAACTACTATTAAGAGTAGTAACAGCGGCTATTGTATCCATGAAACAGGACTAGAATGCTGTTTTAAAAAGTAAAAGTGCATTCAAAGAAAAACACTAGTAATTAAAAATGTGATACCAGAATTTTTTTAATCAGTATAATATAAAGTTGAAAAAACCCATATAAAAAGAGTGTCTTTAAAAAGATGGAAAAGATAGGAAAATTAGAAAACTTTTTTGCAGTGGTCTGATATCTAAAGGTTAGTACTAGAAAGAAAGGGAACAAAGAACAGGAGGGAAGAAACAATCAACCAAATAATGACTTAAATTTTCTAGAAATGGAAGGGCCAGAGTTTTCAGATTGAAAGTAGCCACTGAATGTCCAACACAAAAAGTAAAACTAGACACTGAATGAGAAACCTCATTCTGAAATTTTAGAGCACTAGGGACAAAGATGCTAAGAGCTTTCATGGAGGAAAAATAAAAGTGTTATGTATGAACAATAATAAATCAGAGGAGCTGTGGGTTTCTCAATAGCAATTCTGAAAACTGGTAGGCTGGGTAGAAGAACATATTAGGGAAAATGATTTCTAATAGAATTCTGTAACTAGCAAAACTATCAATCAAATAAGAAGACAGAATGAAGCATACTTCAGACATGCAAATCACAAAATATTTACCTCCCACATAGTGCTTCTCATAATCCCTCTGTAGATGTGCTCATCAAAAGACTATTCTTGATGAAACAATGCGTAAAACACTTCTACTACTAGTCAAAGTACAATGGTTGTGTAATTAAGTTGTAACTTGATGAGCTACTTTGTAATGAAATGACATTTTTACTTGAAAGAACAATTAGGCACACTGTGATTATTCAGACTTGAATATTTGACTGATACATTCTCTAAAACGAACAAAGTGAGGCTAATGCTTTAAGGAAAACAATTGACTATAGATGTTGCCAAAGTTAAAATTGGAACTTTCGAGGCAAAATTAGAATTTGAGAAACTTGTAACAGTCAGTGGAACTTAACATCTTTCCAATACTTAGACTTTTCTGATGAGATTTGTGGTTATATTAACAAATATGATTTCTTACTGTTATATAATAAAAATTGTCAACATTTGGAAGATCTAAATTAGTAGGTAAGTCAGCGTTTTCCAAATGACCAATGCATGACATTAAAGAATCATGCATGGGTAAAAGAGTACAAAATAGATTAATAAACTTTTCATAGTGAAAAGTTAATAGATATGGTTTCTGATCCTATATTGCAACTAACATTTAAGAAACTACCTTTAGTAGAATTATAGTGTGCTACCAAAGAAAAAAAAACACGATTATCTAAAAAGGCCATAAAATATTTCCACCTTTTCCAACTACAATTCTGCTTTAAGGTCAATTTTCTTCATACACTTGAGTGAACAACAAGTTGCAAAAATTGGAGAAATAGTTACAAAAATTCATCTGTTTTTCTTTCAAGGCAGACATTGCAGAGACTGTGTTTTGTTTTGGAAATAAGTCACTTTACACAAAAAGGTTACTTATGTTAAAACACAATAAGCATATTATTTTGATTTTTAAATTAATTGATAAACATTTTTTCTAAATGTTACTGTTAATTTTTAATACAGTCAACATTAATAGACATGACCCATAGAATTAAAGGTCTTGGATTTCCTCAATCTTTTATTTGTTTTTTAAGGATATAAGTCCCTGAGACCAAAAGATCTGAGAACCACTGGTTTACAGTAAAGAAGAAATTTAGTATAAGGGCCATTTAAAAAAAAAAAAAAAATTGTTTATTTTAAAAGGTGTTAAGGTGAATAACTAACTGCTAGTACATTCCTCGCTTATTAATTAGGACAATGAAATTCAGAAATGGGAAGGTAGTTACCCAAGGTGACACTAGCAATTAGTGACGAAGCTAATTCAAGCGTTTATGACTCTTTCCTCCCACTCCACATCTTTTTATTCTGTATTATGCTGGCTTCTCAATCTCCATTTTCTATTCTGCATATTTTTTATGAATGGATAATACCTATGTACATATGTGGGGTGTGTGTATGTGTATAGAATTGTACTAGAGGCCGCAATCTTGTCCTTCCAGCTTTCTTACCTCTTTCTCAGAAAACTTATTACAACAGCCTCTATTAGGAAATAAACAGACCTGATGAGCCCAATACCTCCTGATTTCAGCTAATGGAATTAGGTATAGACATACAAACAAAACAACTTCTCTTTCTGGAAGTTATATTTGGAAAAAAAAGGATCACTAGTCAGTCTCTTTGAAAACTTAAAGTGGTAAAACTGAGTAGCTGGGTAGGGCTTAAGACAATCACATCAGGGCCCTACATTTGCCAAAGCCAAGACAATGTGAATGGCAGCCGAAGGAGACACAAGAAGATCAGCAGAGAAACACTGAGGTGTGGGACTGGCCCCAGCCCTCTAGTTCCTGGTCACAGGCCCCATGGGGCCCAGCTTCCAGAGGTTCCCTTTGGTTTGCCCATTTTTGCTTTATTTATTTGAATGGGTTTTTATTCCTTGAAACCTAGTGACCATGTGTGAGGAAAAATGCACACACGTATATATTCCCTACCCCAATAATGACGAAGTATAGCTTCAGAGTGGATGGTAAACATATAAAAGGCAGAACATGAAGCCCCGGCATTTGCCTAATGAGAGTAGTTACCAAGGCACAGAGCATGGTGGCAGAGAAAACCTGCATGCATGCCTTCAGCTGGCAACCTGAGAGATCACATTAGAGGTCTCTAATTTGGACCAAACATGTAATTGGCACTTTCACTGAAAAAGGTAGATTCAGAGATATTCAGGGCTTGATAACACATTGTAAAGAACTTATGAACACTTTATAAAAAACTTTATAAAAAAACTTAAAAACACTTTATAAATAATTGTTAAATTAAGAAACAAAAGCATAGCACACTTGTTGCCAACTCTCTCTAAATGTTATAAATCATCTTGGAAATCACTTACCCAAAACTTCTTAAGCAATGGATCTAAAGTAAGGCCTATACAAAAAGTACTTTTTCAAATTGTACTCCAGAGGAGAAAAGCTACAGAAAAAAAAAAAAAAAAAATCTGTAGTGATGTTCATCTACCTTGTTGTAATTTTAGAAGCTAAAGATAAGAGTGGTGTTTATCCTAAAGTAGGGCAAAGGGTTTTCTGGATAATTATTCTAGAGCATTCTCTAGAGAGGGTTAGAAAGACTAGAGCAAGCAACTAACAAAAAGCTAAGAAAAGTCATCAAATCAATGGAAACCCAAAAAGGGAAAACATGGAGGAGTGAAAGAAATAGGGGCTGGTAACTTGAGCAACATAGGATGATAAAGGATTTTGATTAGGATATAGTTGAAAAGTCAGTAATAATGTCAACCCCATTATATACAGATGTTTACTGTTTGTGAAAACTTTCTAAAGCATTATGTTAAATGCATTCAAAAACAGCAAGGGAGTGAAAATTGATGTGTCTCTTCCAATCCTGGTTGATGTAAAATCCTTAGTGAATGTAAAATGTTCTTGAAAAATTATTATGATTCTGACATAGCAGGGGCTTCTCAAACACAGGAGTCACAAAAAATGGATATAAGACTGTGACAGATGTGTGCTGTTACTCCTCCAGAAGTGATGTCTTCATCCACACAGAGGTTATGGCACTCAAGGGTCAATGACACACAGTGATTAAAATCTGTGCCTAATACCCAGCCAGAGCTAAGAGAGGCATAAGATTTAGGGAGTATCTCTTCACTCTTTTTGGCTTTCAGGCTGGAGGCTGCAGAGTGTTGCAGACCCTGCAATCCAGGTTTTCCATCCTTAAAGACACTGAAGATGGATGAAACTCTGAAATTACTCTCCAAACACTGATTCTTTATTTATGGAGCCTAGGAGATAGGGAACATAAGTGAACTCAAAACGGCATGTTGAGATCAGATTTTCAGCTGTTCTGTGTCACTGGCAACTGCAAAGTAAAAAGAACGGCCCTAGTATCAATAATAAATGCCCACCAGAGAACTCCAGGAAAGCTACAATGATAAAATAACACCACGGAAGAAAGGCAAAGTTTAGAAGACTCTCTCTCTCTCTCTCTCTCTCTCTCTGGCAAAATGCCCAGTCATTTGGTTTTTTCTTTCCTTCTATACTCTGAAGTTTGCCCGTCCACCCCCCATCCCACCTACCTCCATAGAAATTTGTCCAAATGACAGGGTAATTGAGATCTTAAAGGAGGTAAACAAATTATTTCAAGTCTTTGAACTTTGCTGTGAGCAAAAGTATTAACTAAATTTGACGAGTCCATCCCTTATGCCATTTCATGTCTAGATGCAGACCCTCATATTGATTAGGAGACAGGAAGAAAGAAAATAAACATTTATGTTGTCATGACTATGAATCAGTCTCTCTGCCAGCACTTTATACACATTATTTGCTCCAATCTTGCAAATGAAATATTTGAGACTCAGAGAAGTTAATTTGCCTGAGGACCAGTAAACATTAGAAATACTAAACACTGGAATCAGTACTGAATAATAGGTCTGCTTAATAACCAAACAATCCCCCTTACTCAGTCTTCTCCATTAGTAACTGCAAATTAGAGTGAGCTTCTCAGCATCACCTATTCCTTATAATTTTCTGATGGCTGACATCTAATAGAAGGTCAATAAATATTTGTTGTATGAATGGATAAGAGACTGCACTTCAGAATGTCTTGATGGTGAGAAGTGATCAGAAATCGGAAGTAAGAGAGAAGACAGTAATAACACCTTTGAATGAAAAGAAAGTTCTGAGATGCCCATAAATGGTGCAACTTGAATGTCAGCCCGCCTGGTCCAGGCACTGTGCCCGTCACCTCCACAAGTACTCTGCAGTTTGTCTCTGATGTCAGTTTTCCTTCAAGGGAGCAGATAATGGTGTTTTTTGACTTGATATCTACTGCTAATAAATAAGTGCTGGTTGAGATTGTTACAGCTACTCAACTATTATCACTAATGCGTTACAAAGTTTCAGAACAGATTTGGTTGTGGCCAATGTCTGCAACTCATGTAGAAAGGAATAGAGATACTGAAGAGTAAGCTTGGGCTGAATGTTTCAGAAGCATTTTAATCTATAAAGTTTAATTACCACCCTGCCTCCTGACACGTAGGTGCCCTTTAGTCCTCATATGCACAGGAGTAATTTTTCCTGTCCCCCTTTCTCTCAGTCTTCGGTATTTTCTCTTACACTTATCTCTGAGTCCTCTTTTCCCTATCCTCTCAGCACAGATGCTGAAATTTCTTCCCCTTTCAAGAAGAAATTCATCAAAACCTTTGACAATGAGTTTAGCGTATCTTCCCTTTCTCTATCTGACCAACTAGGTGCTGTCTCTGCCCCAGCACCTCTCCATGCTCAGAGACAGATGTGAACACCAGAGGCAGAGACATGGAAAAATGCCCTACCAGTAGAGAAGTATTTAAACAGCTGTAAACTAGTTGCAGTATATATTGGCTGAATAGCAGTGCTGTTCTTACCAAAACTGGATACAAAATCGTTTCTACTCATGTGGAATCTATTCTATTCCTTCTTTTCCTTTTTGCTACTCCTCTTTTACTGAAGCTTAGCTTCCTAAGAGTATATCACTCATTTAATTTATTTTTCGAGAAACTGATGTGCTTTGATACCATGCAATCTGCTATGGACTGAATGCTTATTCCTTCCCAACCTCAAATTCATAGGTTGAAATCCTAATCCCCAAGGGGATGGCATAGGAGGTGGTGCCTTTGAGAGGTGATTAGGTCATGAAGGTGGAGCCCTTATGAATGGGATTAGTGGTTTTTATAAAAGAGACCACAGAGAGCTCCTGCATCTCTTCTGCCATACGAAGACACAGGCAAAAGATAGCTGTCTATAAACAAGGAAGTGGGCCGTCACCAGACACTGAATCTGCTGCCACCTGGACTTCCCAATCAACAGAATTGTGACAAATAAATGTTTTTTGTTTATAAACCCCCAACCTGTGTATTCTGTTATCTTAGAACAAATAGACTAAGGCACAATTCTTGGATTTCTGTCTATCAAGCAGCGTTGTCCTGATGAACCGTGAGGGGGAGAACTGCAGACACATGGCCCAGCGAGGTTCAGGACTTCTCCACAGGGTCACTTGGGTGTGTCAGGAGCTGGTGTTGATTTATCCTTTCCTTACTCCTGCTAAGTATTGCCCTGTTGATGCTAAGTATCCTTTCCCTACTCCTGATAAGCATTGCCCTGATGACTTCTATGGAAACCTACAGATTTCTTGGTGGAAATAAGAAATGTGGGCCCACAGTGATGAGTTTGGACCTTTTGTGACAGTCCCATGTGTAACCAACCCTGAGGAAGATTTCAAATCTCAAAATGTTATGCCTTCTAGAACATGGCTACAGTTTATAACAACAATTACAAAGAATGTTTAAATTTCAATCTTTTGAGAAATATTGTACATGTACAGCTATGTCTCAGATCTTCATTTCCAAACTCTGCTTAGCAGCAAAGGTGCTAAAGCCCAGATAACCAAAGGCAGGGTATCTACTTGTTCAAAAGAGCAAAATGTGTTAAAATAATGAAACATACCTGAATTTTATTCTATTCAAGGCTACTCTTTCTGAAGCCATATGTGAGCTCTGTTTTAGTAACTATGCCAAATGCCCAGTGCAGGAAGTGCCCAAATCTACCCAACTGATGTATTGAACAGTTTCAATATTTAATGACAGATCTGGGTTTAGAAAAAAGGAATGAACCTCAACTAGATAGATTAATATCAAGCCAAACAAGATAGATGTGGAGAAGCAGTCATTTGTGTGATATAATTGCAGTGAATCAGGACGAGCCACTCTGGGCAAAAATGTATTCATCTGACCCAGTCCCAGACACCCCTCAGGTTTTATACTATAGCAAACTGCATTGCACAATGTAGAGTCATTCTTTGGGAGCCCTCTCTGTGTTCCCTTCTTTATAAATTATAAATGTACCTACTGTCCAATATAATTCATTAAAAGAAAATCCCTACCTGTCAATTTCTTCATCTGAATATATGGTAGAGAGACAGAGAGAGAGAGAGAGAGAGAGAGAGAGAGAGAGAGAGAGAGAGAGAGAGAGAGAGAGAGCTGTGAAAAAATATGTATCAAACTTTTATCATCATTTACTCCTAGGAAGTAGGATAAGAAGGAGTGTAAGAATGAGAAAAAGGCAGGCTTCTCTTTATTTTTTAAAAAATTCTGTACAGGATTGGATTTGTTTAAACTTTACTCCAACAAATATGCACTACTTTTGCAATTCTGACAAAATAAATCCATAAAAGAGAAAATTGTTGCTCACATTTCTGGAGTGTTAATGGCTTATTCATATGCACAAACTTTGCCTTGACTGACATGAGATTTTTATTTGCTGCTCCTTTGAGCCAGTCCTAAAAACTGTAGATTTCAATTCTATTCTGTATCAAAATGTCATAAACTACCAAAGCTGGAAGTCCCATTGGGGCAAACTCTGTATACTGGAGTAAAGGAAATGAGATGATAAGTCACTTGTTTATAATACATTCTCTCATTCACCCAGCAAACATTCTTTGAGTGCCTATATAATTAACTAAAAATTAAAAGTATGTTGGAGTTAAACAACTATGATTTTTACACATATCTACCCACAAAGGACTTATCATCTAGTTCAAATTTACTGCATACCAATGACTGGCACAATTCTAAATATGCATTTACTCCTATGTTTAAATGAAAATCTGTAGTCCCATTTCATGAATAAGAAAGTTGAGGCTCAAAGGAGTTAAGTCTTCCATCCAAATTCATACAACTGGCAAGTATTGCTGGTATAGTCAAACTCAGATATTCTGCCTTCTAGTCCAGGAGTTCTGGTCTGTTTTGTACCAGGCATTCTTCTCTTGAAACTTATTCTAGGAGACTAGAGACAATCAGAAGTGAAACCATTTTTTCTTCTAAATTTCTAGTCCAATTGTTTTTTTCTAAATCACAACAATCAATATACCAATTTGAGGCTTATTTCTGTCCTCAGTTTTAAATACTCTATTGAATAGCTCAGAACCACTGCCTTGATCAAAACCTGATATTCACTTGGCAAGCCCTATTACTTAAATCATCTCTCATAAAATTTTAAAAAAAATAAAATCTCATTAGAGGGGATTTTCAGGATTCTCCGATTTCTAATTAAAACAAGAATTAAAAATCATAAAACTGATTAAAGTTTATGTGGAAGAAAATAACTTAACCGTCAGACTACTGGTATTTATTATTCTTAGCGACCTCTCAAGCTAAATAATTCCAGCTGAAAATAAAGCTCTAACAAAATAAGTATATTTGGACTGCTTTTCATGCTTTCTCACAAATGTTTCTAAGGACCTTGAACATTCTGTGGATAGAGGATATCATGACTTATGAAACAGGTTAGAATAAAAGATATTTTATTGAACCTAGAATAAAAAAAAAATATCTTCTATTTAGAATTATAACTTTCCTATAATTTAGTTTTATAGAGATGCTATGAATTGGTGTATGTTCCCCCAAATTTACATATTGAAGTCCCAATCTATATTTGGACATAGGTCCTATAAGGAGGTAATTAAGATTAGATAAGGTCATAAAAGTGGGGGCCTTGATAAAATAGGAAGAAGAGACTTATATCAAGAGATAATAAAGAGCCTTCTGTCTCTTTCCCCACACACAAAGAAGAAGTCACGTGAGCACCCAGAAAGATGGCAGCTACCTGCAAGCCAAGAGAAGCAGCCTCAGAATAAAAACTGTCTTGCTGGCACCTTGACCTTGGACTTTCCAGCTTTCAGAACTGTGAAAAAAATAAATCTCCATTGATTTAGCCACACAGTCTGTGGTATCTTGTTACAACAGCCAAGCAGACTATTACAAGGAATATGACTTCATTTATATGAATAGGTGATTCTGAACAAAAATAGCTTTGGGTAGATAAATTTAAGGTTGCTAATTTAGAAATAAAACTTTGCTCCAACTTATAAATGGTAATAAGAATCATAGTACAAACTGCAACAAAAATTATGCAGATACCATCACTTCTTTGAATATTAGGTAGAATACAGAATTTATAGTGATATAAATTCCCAGGTAAATGTCTTAAAGAAACAAGTGTAGGTGACTGTCAACCTGGCCTTCTTTTCTACAACATAAGGGCTTCCCAATTGAACTTGTTTACTAAGCAAAAGCATCCATTTCCCTTTCTTCAAAAATATTGGTGTTAAAAGAATGACATGAGGAAAGAGGAAAATTAGTATACTTTCCAGAGAAATGTTAACATTATAACTGAATTTTGTATGAAAATGGAGAACACACACTCAGCCACGGGCAAACATTTTCTCTATTTTCCCTCGTGGGCAAACATCAAGGCCCACTTTCCTGCCAGTTCTCTAGGCAATTTCAGAATTCATTTCTATGTGGCAGTTTGGGCAGTCCTTTCCAGTGACCAGAGTTGGCATGCACAGTAGAATTTAATTGCTGTGCCTGAGTATAACTCGGCTTGCCATTTCTTTACAGAGCCACAGACCAGGTACAGGGGAATCTGCACTGAAGGTAAGATAAATTAGGCTAAAAGCAAGAAAGATTTAAAACCACCAGTTCTCATATTACTATATTTAGGAGATGAGAAACATTAATAATTCAGTACATATTGTGTGATCTAATAATTGCTTATATAATATTTATCCTTGGAATGGCTGTGGGCCAACACTACAGGTTGGCTAATGCAACCTGCACTTTAAATACCCTTCTCCTTTGCCTGACTGTTCTTCAGGACTTGAAATGTAGAAACAGGTTTATTCAGTTCCTTTTTCAGCTAGGTGTGGCCATATAACCTAGGTCTGGGATATAAGCAGAAATCTGCTGAAGCAACCTGTTCTGTATGGAATGCAGTCACAAAGCCTAGAGATGTGGCAGCTTCCAGTGCCCAGAGAGCAGCACACATAAGCGTAAGTGCCCAGACACTAGGAATGCGGCACAGAAACATGGAAGGAGCCTGGTTCCCTGGAGCCATTGCTAAACCCACTGGCCTGGACTGTTACTGCCAGCCTTCTTCTTATGTGTGGCATATGTACCTTTAGGTTTTTAATCCAGTATCAACCATGTGTTCCATATTTTGCAGTTGAACATTCTTGTTTAATACAATAATTTTAGGTTTGCAAAAGTTTACAAAACTTTAAGCAAAACAAAAATGTTCTGCTATAAATATGGATTCAAGAAAATCTTAAAAGCCTTTCAAGTATACAAAATCCCAGTTATCACATCCAGTTGAGTAACTTTTCACTTCCCTCTTCTATCTTGGGAAAGGGCACTGATCCTTATAGTGATGAAGAAACCAATGAATTCAAGCTAGAGCTGCATAATTCTATTGCTTTTATAACTCTATCTGCAATGTCACTTGCTCTCTCACTAATTCTATGTGCTAGTTCCAATTCTTTTTTCATGTCTAATAGTCCCTCTCTTTTCCCAGCCCTGGTTGGCTGCCATCACAGAGGAATTTCATGACATGGTCAAGCTGTAGCCAGACACTAATGCAATCCAAGCTTTGTTTGGCAATAAGTAAAAAGACCAAGCCTAGCCATTTTATAGAGTGTAAAACTGATCTTGTTTACTTAAGTCAATAAAGTCTTCCAATGTGCCTACAAACAATAAGTAACTTTATTCCTCAACCGTATTTCCACCAACCTATTGACAGCTCAGACCCCCTGAGTGTAAATATCCTAAGTGTCCTACAAACAGTTCTATTTTAAAGGTCCTTTGCATACGGCCATGATAGATTTTGATAAATGTTCCCTTTCCCTACTCGCAAATTTTACATAAGACCACAGAAAACTCTATTGATTTGAAAATATCCATATTTTATTCACATAGCTGTGGTTTGCTTAAGTTATCGAATATATATATTTATACACACATATTTTTAGCTTTTCCTAGAGGAAGAAAATTTTTAGGAAAGAATATTGTTGAGGTAACTATTATCAGAGTTTTTTTAAATTTATGTGCTATTAAGTTAAATCATTTTATGTCATGAGTGGTCATCTCCAGCCACACCTGTGATTTTCAGCACTGAGACAATATTTAGAGCAATTGAACCACACTTCGCTTTCATTCAATCAGAACCCAGCAATGTTTTGATTATTTTCAGGTTACACCCAGAGTTGATTACTTATCCAGCAACCATATTTTCATCATTAAACCTAAGGAATAGTTCACATGGCTCTTTACAAGCAACATATATCTGCTGACAAAGAAAAGTTAATAAAATCATTGTTATACCAATCTCTCCAAAAAATCTTCAATTGGACAAGGTTATTTTAACGGCAGAATACTGGAGTCAGAATTGGGCTGGGCAACAAAAAAAAAAAAAAAAAAGAAGAAGGAGAAGGAGGAAGAGAAAGAAGACAAAAGATAAGTCTTGAAGACCACACCTTTCCTATGTAAGAAATTTCTTGTGTTACTTTATTCCAGAGCCTCAGATACACTCTTCTACTCCTCTGGATCCCAGCCTCTTCCCCTGAGGCTCACCAGAACTCATGACCTAGTTCTTCTCAGTTCCTCCCTGTGTGGGTTAATCCCTCTCCAATTGCTGCAGGATTAAGATTCCGCTTCAAACTGAAGAGCATCTGAAACTATATTACAGTATCCTTTGTGATTCTTGCTGGATGACTAGAGAATTGTATAGTCAATTTTAAAAAGTACCTAAATAAAATCAAGTGGTGAAGTAAATTAGTTTCAACCTCCACTTAAACACAGGATTCTTGCACTACTGTGCAGGCTGACTTTCTGTGCAGAAAGTCTTTCAACTTGGCTTCAGCCAAGTGTGTTCCCTGAACATTTCTTTTGCATATGGAATTGCATACATTCCTACCTTGTCAAACTGTGGAAGTATAGGCTTTTACCTACTTCTGTCATCTTTCTTTGCTCTGGCATCATAGGTTTTTACAACTCACCTCTATCCTTCAGAATTCTTCCAATCCACTAGGTACATGTCTGGTTTTCTCAAGAGCGCTCTCTCACCATGCAGTTGGCTCTCTCTACACCTCAGCAAACTTTTAGCCAGAGAATAAGACATCAATGTCCTACCCTCTTACAGGCATCTACAACTGAATTATTTAAGCCCTTTTCAGTTAGATAGGGTAAGTAGAGGAAGGAAAAAATTCTAAAGGCTCTGTACCACTATTAATTCCTTTCATTCTGTCTTCCCATACGTTACTTCCCTCTTTTACATGGACTGATGCAGCAGTGGGGATGAGGGTCCCAGGGCCAGTTTTGACATTTTCTAGTAAGTCCTACATAGACGACTCTAGCACTTTTCTATCATTCCTCCATTTTAAGGTTTCCACTGAAATTCTGAAACAAAAAGGAAACCTACCACTCAAATTTATTATATACTTAACGAAGTTAAGAAATTACATGCAGACTTAAAGGCTTTTTAAATCTAGGTTTTGAACTTTATAACATTAGTAATTTGAATATTGAATTAAAATTTACTTAATAAGTGCTTTTCTATCTGTAAAATCACCTTCCAGCAACATTAAAAATAACTCAGAAGATCCTTTCACTACTAGAAATTCCTTGCACAATCCCCCCCTCACCCCCCACCCCCAAGATCAGCTTGCCTAGGAAACTGACTGAGGTGAGCCCAGAGTCCTCCCGAGTTTTCTCAGACATTTCAACACATATTTGATTGCTAACTACCCATTGCCTTGCCTTTGCAAGGGGCCAGCACAAAGCCCTGAAAATTCCTCCCAGTCCAGATGCTACTGCTTCCTCCTCACTAGCCCACCACCAGATCTCCGTTAACCTTGATGTCTCAACCACAGTTCACATCCACTATTTCTTCAATGTGAGATGCTTTGATAAAGTTGATATAAAATATGCCTTCTTAAAATGTCTTTCTCAAGGAAAAAAATCAGCTACCCAGATATTCTGTACGGTTTCAGGCTCTCGAATTATTACTCTTCCCAGAACCTACAGTCAAAATATTGATGTACAAAGGTTCGATTTACTCTTCACTCTGATTAGAAGGTGGGAAAAAGTGTCTTGGCCAGATAGAGGGCTTTCATCCTCAAATTGTAGGTCATTGAGAGACATGGAAATTACAAAATGTAATTTAGTATGCTTTTAAGTGGTAAGTAGTAATAGATGTATTCATTTATTCAACAAACATTTGTGGGAACACATTGCTATGTGCTAAGCCCTATGTTCAGTTGAGGGACCCAGAGCTGGTGGGGTTGCAGTGCTATAGGTTGGCATAGACATGTAAATAAATATGCTGTATTATTTACTGTGATGCTAACTTCTTGCTGTCTTCTCACATCTCAACTGGAAATTAAGTTGACACCATTTTCTTCCTATTGCTACATTTATTGTCTTGGAAAATTATCAGTTGCAGGGTAATTGGTCATCTTTTTTAACCCAAAGTTTTTGTTAAGAGTCTAGAACCATTGAGAAAAACTGCAGCTGGAGTGTGAAAAGAGGAAAGATACCTGAAGACCATGGAAAAGAACAATGGTTTAAGGTCGGGGGGTTTCTGTGAATAATACCCAATGTCTTCCTTGCCAGAGGAGGAAAAGTTTGGTGGGAGATGACGAGACCATAAATCCCTGGAGAGAGAGTTAGAGTTTCATATTAGACTCTAAGAAAATGGAGTTGCCTACTTGGAAATAGCCATATGCCCTTGAGAAGCTCAAAAGGACTCAGGAAATAGGGCACTTGCATGAATGGCTAGCATGACAGAAATCCTTCCACCTTTCTCAGATAAGCACTGGGTGCTTGTATTATCACAGGGATGGAGAGAAGCTTTCCAAAGCAGAAAAGAGACTGATTTAGTTTTATACTCTCTGAAGCAAGGGTTGATCTAGATTGATTTTTAAAATAAAGAAATTCAGTGTTCTCCATACCTGCCTCTTACTTAGGAAACTTACTTCTGCCACTCAAATAAATGTAATAAGGCATATGTGCCATCAAAGAAACATATGTGAAGACAAAAAAGAAGAAATGGTAAATCTTTCTAGGGAAATAGGAAGGTGTGGTGAAAGGGAAAAAATAATACTCCGTATGTTGCTCTAGTCCCATAATATTCATGTCCAATTCATGAGTCACATGCTCAGAAGTATGTTGGCAGGGTTGTGCCAGCCAACTAATATCAGTTAAAACAATGCCTTCTAAAATGGTTATTTCAATTTATTAATAGATTAATTGATTTATGAAAAAATTTTTAATGGCTTAACCTAAACAAAGAAGTAACAGTGTCAATGTATTGGGTCTAATCAAAGAAGCAGTCCGAGACGTCTGTTGTTCCTATAATGGTACCAAATTAAGTAATTGCCTTCTCTTCTTTCATATCTGATGATAGGTAGGTAGGTAGATAGATATTAAACTTCTAAGAACAGATACTATACTTGATCTTAGCCAAAAGGTAGAGAAGTGCTATGAGAAGCTAAATGATTGATTGATTGATAGTTAGATAGACAGACAGATAGATAGATAGATAGATAGATAGATAGATAGATAGATAGATAGATTGATTGATTTACAGGTTAGGCTGAAACTGAAGAGAAAATGCACTGTTCCTATGTATATGTGTAATTGCATGGGTGTATATGTTTGTTTTGAAGAAGATTAAAAACAAAATCACACAACTGTTAACAGTGGTTCATTTCTGGAATGGGAAATCCATCTGGAATTTCTTTTTCTTTTTACATTTTTATTATATTTTCTTTGTTATTATTTGACATATTTTAGTATTATTTTCTTATAAGCTTTAATTGTTTCCTTTTTGGTATTTATTTTGCCATCAACATGCTCACAATAGACATCTATTACCTGATGATTACACAAAGATATAAGTTGTATTTTGTATCTCTAATTTTGAGAGCAGACCACAGGGAAGGAAAAACTTCCAGATGGAGAGTCTATGCTCAGTAGAGACTCTAGAAATATTGCTTCTTGCAGAATGAACACATAAGACAAGTTATGGAACTCAGAAATATCAGCATCCATAAAGTCTGTGTCAGTCATAAAGACCCATTAAAATGGAAGATTATTCTTATAATCTGAGATGCAGGGCAAACTAAGAGTTCACGTTCATCCCCACCTCATGGCTTTTTGCATCTTCCCTTCATCTGGGGATTCTCACAGGGCTGCCACTTCAGGTCACAGGGGGTTCAGCCCAGTTTTAACTTCCCTAGCTGCCTATGCTAAGGCAATCTTGCTGTCCTTACCCAGACAATGCTGAGCATATTCCTTTGGATTATCTTCTTCACAGTGAATACCACAGTCTTACATCAGCTTATTTATTTACCTTTCTGTGTATTATTGAACACTGTCCATAAATGATAAGTGGCTGAGGACTGAGGTTGTGTCTGACTTGTGCAATGCTGTCTCACCAAAGCTTGCTTGGTACACCTCTATATAGACAGCATTCAAGGTATTTTTTGAATTAATGACTGAAGCTGGATTTTAAAAATTAGCTTAAGCATTTGTCAGGTATCAAAGCTTTTGAATATTTAGAAACCATTTGTTCCAGGAAGCCAGTGGATTCACTGATAATTCATCTCTCTGTTTGTGTAACTGAATACCTGCTACTCTACTAACTCAGAGTACAAACACAGCCAGTTCTCTTTTCTTTTCCCAATTAAACCAACTGTCTTGCAAGAGGAAATGTCAATATCCTACTTGCTTGTTGCTGAAATAAATGAAAAATGACCTGATGAACCCAAAAGGATTTTCTTCTCTGCCATTTTCTTGATTACCTCATTTTAGCAAGACTTACTGCTTTTGCCTTTTATTTTTTCCTTTAGAGGTACCTTTATAACTTCCTAACCTCATAAAGTTTTAAGAATATTAAAATGTTACAAATTCCATTAAATATCTTGCAAAAAAAATATTTCTGGTACAATGTTTTATCTTTTCAAATTCTGTAAGTATATATTACACAAACCCTGGCACCGACGGTTTGGCTCAGTCACTTCAAGGGCACAAATTAACATATGCTAACTATGTTGGATAAACTAACATATAAACTTGCTGGTTAAGCCTGTCCTCATTTTCAAACCAATCCACAAATCAACTGTAACTTTTAACTCAAAAATATGTTCATGTGTGTTCAGAGGAATACTGTATAAACTGAGTTAATTGCAGGTCACATTATGAAAGATAGATTTGTCTGGGGCATATTTTATAATCAAGAAAGGTATGTACCATTAAAAACTGATAGATCTGTCACCTAGCACATAAATTTGCCTCTTGTCAATAGCAAGTAGAAAATAAACCAAATCAGGAATACCTGCAATTGGAAGAAATACTGTAATTTGATTTCAAAAATAAGTTTAGAGCTTTTACATTACACTAAACATGAAAAAAAAATGTGTAATTTTTAAAATTAGTTGATTAAATTGAATGAATATCACCTGAGTATTTTTTTGTGTAATTCTAGAACACACTGCAAATTTCTTAGAAGAACCTCTAATTCTTTGGTTATTTGAAAATATTTTTCTTTTTAGCACATTGCAGGTCATAAAAATAAGTATTCACCAGAGTTGCAAAAACCTGGGACAAAAGCCAGTTTTCATATTCAGTGTTTCTTAGTGAGTCTTTTTTCTTCGCTCCTATAGGACGCTGTCTGTGTACTTTAGATATTTGTCCCACCCCAAATTTCATGTTGAATTGTATTTCCAATGCTGGGGGTGAGGCCTAGGGTGGGGCCTGGTGGGAGGTGTTTGGATCATGGGCATGGATACCTCATGGCTTCATGCTGTCCCTGTGAATGAGTGAATTCTCATGAGATCTTGTCATTTAAAAGTGTGGGGCACATTTCCTCCCACTCTCTCTTGCTTGATCCTGCTTCACCTTCTGCCATGATTGAAATCTCTCTGAGGCTTCACCAGAAGCCAAGCAGATACCCACATCATGCTTCCTGTAAAGCTGGCAGAACCATGAGCCAATTAAATATCTTTTCTTTAAAAATTACCCAGTCTCAGGAATTTCTTTACAGCAACAGAAGAATGGCCTAATACACTGTCTTAACGGAAATGCATTATTTGACAACAGGTGATGGGTGAAAGAGAAAACATGACTAAATGAATATTGTAATTCATCCCATTCTCTTACTCTACTGTAGATATGAAATCAGAAATCCCAATACAGCACCTATTTCTGACAAGCACATCAACCTTAACACATTTTTAATGCATGAAAGACTAAAATCCCTGAGGATATATGGTACCTTACTTTTTAAAGAAGCCTTCTTAGATGTCTAGGAGGATGTACACTTTTGCAAGATTTGAGGTGGATTAAAAAAAAGTCTTTCTTTTTTAAAGTAGGCAAAGCTTTGTTTTAAACAGAAGCAAGTTTTCAGGCAGATAAATTTCAGGAAAATGTGAAAATTAAGGTTCTGGACATTGATTTCTTTAAAAAACTATGTCCACGAGTAACTCTGATCAAGTCTAAAGACTCCTGTTATAAAGCACCCATCACTTGACAGACTCATGTCAGACTCTTCTCCATCCTTCTCTGGAATAATACCTCCTTTTAAGCTCCTAAAATCCAAAAGTTAATGACACTCCTTTTCCCAGGGCAATGAAGCTTCTCACTAAACCTCCTAAGGAATGTTATTGTCAGTGACTCCAGGAGGTCTTCCTCCCACTTTGTTGAGACGTAGCTTCCCTCAAGATGGGAGAAGGACCTCCTGTTATTCAAAGGTGGCAAAACTTACTAAGAGAGGCTACCCAAATTTCAAACCCATATCAGTTTGAAATGAAAACGATTCCCTTGTGAGAACATACTAGGTATTACAACTTCACTGTTAATGAACACAAGAGCTTTAGTTGTTACCTACCATGGCTGTTGCTCTTTGTTAATTCATTAAATAATGCAATATTGATTAGCCCAGTAGAAGAGTCAGTAAAGTCTTCAGAATTGAAAAGAACTGGACTGCCATCTCTGCTTTGATCCTTGCCAGATACACTATGTTAGGCAAGCAACTCCCGAGTTTCAGTGTTTTTAACTATTAGATGAAGATTAAATTACCAACTTCATAGGATTTTAAGGATTAATTGAATTGACATCTGTAAAGTCCATAGCACAGCTGCATGCTTGACATAGCAGCCAATTAATATAATGTTAGTTCCATTTTCTTATTCATCATTTGCTATGTGCAAAATTATCAAAGAAGAAATGAGATAGAAATGCCTCTTAGCACAAAATGTTGAGAGGCAGCCAGATGTAGGAACAAAAAATTAAAATAGAGTTGATTAGGGGCTACAAAAGAAGCATGTACAAAGAACTATGGAAGCCCAGAGCCAGAAGCCAGGAAGGCAGACCTTCATGTGGGTAGTTCCTTATGGTTTAATTCAACTCAGTATAAAAAACAGCCCCTGAGATCCTGCTCTTTGCTCAGCACTACTGCATCCAAGGACCATTCAGAGTATCAACTGTAAACTCTGTCATTTGGTAGTTTGTAATTTAGTTCAGAAGACAAGACCTACAGAAAACATGTTTTACAAATATTTTGAATGCCTATTACGTGCCATGAACTATATACAATGTATACGTAATACATGGTCCCTTCTAGAGCAAAATTCTAGAAGTAGAGATTAATAAGTAAGACATTAAACAATTAAATAATTAATGTCACCAATTTATGAGGTACCAAGAAATAATAGAGACTATGAGTGCTGTGGAAGGTCCTGTAGGGACCTGGCATGTCAGGCTGCCTTCAAACTGACTCTGAAAACCCAGGCAGCCCTTTCTGAATGTGTAGAGTGCAGAGATAGAATCTGCAACTTTAGTTTTCTGTGTAAAAGAAATGGTTTTTATGTATTATATAATTTAACATCCCTACTCTGCTTTTTCTGAACAGCACAAGTAATGAAATGATCACCGTCTATCACGGTTATGTATTCAATTTGTGATATATGAACCATTAATTCTTATCAGATTGTGTGTGTGTGTGTGTGTGTGTGTGTGTGTTTGATCATTGTTCTAGCTATTCTGGACCCTGCTCTTAAATGCTCACTGCTTCACAATTTGACTAAAGATATCTGGCTTTGTAGAATATAGAGTCACAAGAATTGATTAGGCTTAAGACATATTTTAAATACCAACCCCAAAGGGGAGTTCATAACTAGAAATATCAGGTTGCTATTAAATATGACTCAAGATAATGGAGCTGATATAAGGCTATGGATCTTGATGTAATGCCTTTAATTTTCCTAAACAGAACACATTTTTTACAGTAACATGACAGAGCAAAGTGCATTATACCCAGCCATTAGAATTCCAAGAAACTGTCAACCTCAAAAGAAATCTTCCCGTAGAGCACAGGGGTAAGAAATATTCTCTAATTTCAATGGCATTATTTACTTTTGACTTCAGGATTCTTGGAAATACTATTTTCTTACATGTCTGGTAATAGAATTTAGAAGGTAAAAATCAGCTTTCCTTTCTTTCTGATCCCCATACTAACCACAACACACATGGCCTCATGATCGCCTCATTCCCAGATTCTCTACATCCAGGAGGGGACATATGGCAGAGAATAGAGAGGGAAGACATTGGAAACAAGTGGGCCTATGCACACATCAAGGCTTCACTACTTATGTGTATGACCCTAAGAATTATCAACCGCTCTTAACCTCAACTTCTTGACCAATGAGATAGTAAAGTCAGTATAGACCATGCTGAATTACTGCGAGAACATAATTAAAGAGAAGAATGAAAATTAAAGGAAAAATGAAACCATCTTTTACTTGAAGGCAAAGCCTCTGAGTTTTTGGGGAAAAAAATAGTCACCAATATTTCTCAAATTCTAAGACAATAGTTTGGCATTCTCAAATACAAAATAGCTCAGTTTAAAGTGCTCGAGAGTCCCTCTTTAAAAAAAAAATCACAAACAGGCCAGGAGCGGTGGCTCATGCCTTTAATCCCAGCATTTTGGGAGGCTGAGGTGGGCAGATCACTTGAGGTTAGGAGTTCGAGACCAGCCTAGCCAACATGATGAAGCTCTGTCTCTACTACAAATACAAAAGTTATTTAGGCATGGTGGGTCATGCCTGTAATCCTAGCTACTTGGGAGGCTGAGGCAGAGAATCGCTTGAACCCAGGAGGCAGGCGGAGGTTGCAGTGAGCCGAGATCGTGCCACTGCACTCCAGCCTGGTGACAGAGCAAAACTCCACCTCAAAAAAAAAAAAAAAATTACAAATAAATGCAGTCAATCAAAAGATGATTTGAGAAGCTGTTCTAAGGGTAAGTTCCACAATTAACACAGAAGACCATGGAGCAGTGTCTACAGACATTTGAGAGAAAAGGTGATCTACCTAGCCAAGTTGCTTTTTAAACATAAAGACAACAAGCATGCAAGAATTCAGGAGTTTTACAACCAATATGGCACTAAATTCCAGCCCACTGAGTGATAATAACTCAGGAGTAGAGAAGACATTGCAAAATGACTAGTTATGAGTCCTGAATTTAAATGTAGGACTAAGATTACCTACCTGTGGGAATTAGGGTTACTGAACAGATTATAACTGCTAAAAAACCTTGAAAATGTAAACATAATAATATAAAACCAAAAGTAAAATGAGAGAAAAAAGGTAAAAAATATAAAAATTCTAACTTCCTCATCTTCTACAGTAGAGAGTTAATTTGTATAGTATAAAATGTAAGGCCGGGCGCGGTGGCTCACGTCTGTAATCCCAGCACTTTGGGAGGCCAAGTCACACGATCACAAGGTCAGGAGATTGAGACCAGCCTGGCCAACATGGTGAAACCCCATCTCTACTAAAAATACAAAAATTAGCTGGGTTTGGTGGTGTGTGCCTGTAATCCCAGCTACTCAGGAGGCTGAGGCACGAGAATCACTTGAACCCAGGAGGTGGAGGTTGCAGTGAGCCGAGATTGTGCCACTGCACTCCAGCCTGGCAAAACAGCGAGACTCCATCTCAAGTAATAATTCTAAGCCTTGTTTTATTTTAATAAAATTGTATCTATATATCTATCAAGTATCCGCCTATTTATTTATCTATTCCAGTATCTCTCTCTCTCTCTCTCTCTCTCTCTCTCTCTCTCTCTCTCTCTCTCACTCTCTCTCTCTCTCTCTCTGTGTGTGTGTGTGTGTGTGTGTGTGTATATACACACACACATACACACTTTTTTTCTGAGACAGAGTCTCACTCTATCACCAGGCTGGAGTGCAGTGGCATGATCCCAGCTCACTGCAGCTCACATTTTCTGGTTTCAAGCAATTCTTCTGCCTCAGCCTAATGGGTAGCTGGTACTACAGGCACACACCACCACGCCCAGCTAATTTTTTGTGTTTGTAGTAGAGATGCGGTTTTACCATGTTGGCCAGAGTGGTTTTGATCTCTTGACCTTGTGATCCACCCACATCGGCCTCCCAAACCCATCTTTCTACTTTAAGTAATGTCTATTAAGCTTTTACCAGATGTTCACGATTATTTCCAAATGGTAGAATTTCAATTTTAAAACATTCTTTGTTATACATTTTACTGTTTGAAATTTAAACAATGACAATGTGTGATTTTGAAAAAAATCAGTGAAGTCATTTTTCTTTAAAAATGTTTAGGAAGGGTTTCTTTTGGTGGTAGATCTTAGCTAAGAGATAGGTACTTTTGATATAACCCATGTTGTACTATCCCATGTGTGTGTATGAAAATACTGACCTTTTTTTAATACAATAGAAAAAAAAGAAGGAAGGAGGAAATTAGATTGCCCATGGTATAGTAATAAATTAATTATATTAACTTGTGAAGTGAGAGAAACTGAGGAAAAAAACTGTTATGGGACACCTCCGGACCATCTTAGCCTCACTCACCTCATTGCTACATCGACTCCACTGCTTGACACGGACTTGAGCCTCAGTGCTTTACCTCTTGCACACACAGTTTCCCTCTTGCCTCTCACCACTGATAAAGCCATCATAAATCCCCACCAATATCCACATATACACAATCCAAGGGTGCAAAAACTAACTCCCTGTAGGGTAAACTGACTGTGGTATCCAGGAACCAGCAAATACATTCTTCCATCTTTCTCACCCCTGCTAGAGATGACCTTAAGGCCCAGTTTCTCCTTTGGTATTGAACAATCAGTTGCAGTTAAGGATTGTTATCTTCCAAAGGCATTCTAAAAATGCAGTCCCTCCTACCCTGTTTCACTTCTCTATCCCTCACTCTCATCCTGTGGGATTAAACTCTCTAATAAAATATTAGGCCTATACCCTCTGTATGCATTTTCCTGAGGCCCTACTTTCTGAACAAACCATACAGCAGGAACTATTACACTATTTATCTACAAAGTTATGTGAATATCTAACTCCATTAAAAAGAGGTAGCTTTGCAAATTTTAGGGCATTTAGAAAATGATTCATTGAGGGGCCAAGATGGCCAAATAGAAACAGCTCCAGTCTGCAGCTTCCAGTGAGACCAATGCAGAAGGTGAGTGATTTCTGCATTTCCAACTGAGATACCCAGTTCATCTCATTAGGCAGTGGATGCAGCCCATGATGGCAAGCAGAAGCAGAGGGGGCATCACCTCACCTAGGAAGTGCAAGGTGCCAGGGCACCTCCCTCTCTGCAGCCTAGGGAAGCCGAGAAAAACTGTGCTATCCAGCCAGGTTACTACACTTTTCCCACAGTTTTTGCAATCTGCAGATCAGAAGATTCTTTCATGTGGCTACACCACCAGGACCTGGGTTTCAAGCACAAAAACTGGGCGGCTGTTTGGGCAGACACCAAGCTAGCTGCGGGAGTTTTTTGTTTTTTCTTTCATACCCCAGTGGCTTCTGGAACCCCAGCAAGACAGAACTATTCACACCTCCGGAAAGGGGGCTGAAGCCAAGGAGACAACTGGTCTCACTTATCAGGTCCTACTCCCACGGAGCCCAACAAGCTAAGAACCACTAGCTTGAAATTCTTGCTGCCAGCACAGCAGCCTGAAATCCACCTAGGACAAACCAGGTGGGGAAAGGGGTGTCCACCATTATTGAGGCTTTCCCCTAACAGTGCTAAGGAGGCTAGGAGATTTGGGCTAGGTAGCAAAGCAGCTATGGCCAGACTGCTTTTCTACTTTCATCCTCACTGGGCAGGGCATCTCTGAAGGAAAGGTAACAGCCCCAGTCAGGGACTTACAGACAAAAGTCCCATCTCCTTGGGACAGAGGACCTAGGGGAAGAGGTGGCTGAGGGCACAGCACAGGCGGATTTGATCTTTCCTACCTGCCAGCTCTGAAGACAGTAGCTGATCCTAACAAGAGGGATTCTCCCAGCACAGTGCACCAGCTCTGCTAAGGGACAAACTGCCTCCTCAAGTAAGTCCCTAATCCCTGTGCCTCCTGACTGGGAGAGAACTCCCAACGTGGGTTGACAGACACTTCATACAGGAGCACTCTGGCTGCCATTCAGGCTAGTGCCCCTCTGGGATGAAGCCTCCAGAAGAAGGAGCACACAGCAATCTTTGCTGTTCTCTTTCTCCAATGGTGATACCAGGAGAACAGGGTCTCCTGACATCAGAATGGACCTCCAGCAAACTGTAGCAGACCTGCAGAAGAGGGGTCTGGCTGTGAAAAACTAACAAACAGAAAGCAACACATCAACATTAACATAAAAGACCCCACACACAAAAACCCCATCCAAAGGTCATCAGCCTCAAAGATAAAAGGTAGATAAATCCATGAAAATGAGTAAAAACCAGCACAAAAACACTGAAAATTCCAATAACCAGAATGCTTCTTCTCCAAATGATTGCAACTCCCCTCCAGCATGGGCACAAAATTGGACAGAGAATGAGCCTGACAAGTTGACATAAGTAGGCTTCAGAAGACGGATAATAACAAACTCCTCTGAGCTAAAGGAGCATGTTCCAACCAAATGCAAGGAAGCTAAGAACTTTGATAAAAGGTTATAGGAACTGCTAACTAGAAGAACCAGTTTAGAGAGAAACATAAATGACCTGATGGACCTGCAAAACACAGCACAAGAACTTTGTGAAGCATACATGAGTATCAATAGCCGAATTGATCACGTGGAAGAAAGGATATCAGACATTGAAGATCTACTTACTGAAATAAGGCATGAAGACAAGATTAGAGAAAACAGAAAGAAAAGAACAAGCAAAGCCTCCAAAAATATGGGACTATGTGAAAAGACCAAACCTACAATTGATTTGTGTACCTGAAAGTGACAGGGAAAATGGAACCAAGTGGGCAAAAACACTTCAGGATATTATCCAGGAGAACTTCCCAACCTAGCAAGACAGGTCAACATTCAATTCAGGAAATACAGAGAATATCATTAAGATACTCCTCGAGAAGAGCAAACCTAAGACATGTAATTGTCAGAATCTCCAAGGTTGAATGTGTTAAGGGCAGACAGAGAGAAAGGTCAGGTTATCTACAAAGGGAATCACATCAGACTAACAGCAGATCTCTCTGCAGAAACCCTACAAGACAGAAGAGAGTGGGGGGCAATATTCAACATTCTTAAAGAAAAGAATTTTCAACCCAGAATTTCATATCCAGCCAAACTAAGCTTCATAAGTGAAGGAGTAATAAAGCAAATGCTGAGGGATTTTTCTCATCACTAGGCCTGCCTTACAAGAGATCCTGAAGGAAACACTAAATATGGAAAGGAAAAACCAGTACCAGCCACTGCAAAAACACACCAGAATACAAAAACCAGTGACACTATGAAGAAACTGCATCAACTAATTGACAAAATAACCAGGTAATATCATGATGGCAGGATCAAATTTACACATAACAATATTAACCTAAAATGTAAACGGGCTAAATGACCCAATTAAAAGACCAAGCCTGGCAAATTGGATAGAGTCAAGACCCATCCATGTGGTGTATTTAGGAAACCCATCTCACATGCAAAGACACACATAGGCTCAAAATAAAAGGATGGAGGAATATTTACCAAGCAAATAGAGAGAGGAAAAAAAAAACCCTTGCAGGGGTTGCAATCCAAGTCTCTGATAAAACAGACTTTAAACCAACAAAGATCCAAGAAGACAAAGGAAGGCATTACATAATGGTAAAGGGATCAATGCAACAAGAAGAGCTAACAATCCTAAATATATATGTACCCAATACAGGAGCACTCGGATTTATAAAATAAGTTCCTAGAGACCTACAAAGAAATGTTTACTCTCACACAATAATAGTGGGAGACTTTAACACTCCCCCCCGGGTCAATATTAGTCAGATCAAAGAGAAAATTAACAAGGATATTCAGGATTTGAACTCAGCTCTGGACCAAGCAGACTTATAGACATCTACAGAACTCTCCACCCCAAATAAACAAAATATACTTCTCAGCACCACATAGCACTTATTCTAAAATCGACCACATAATTAGAAGTAAAACATTTCTCAGCAAATGTGAAAGAATGGAAATCAAAACAAATAGTATCTCCTACAACAGTGCAATCAAATTAGAACTCAGGATTAAGAATCTCACTCAAAACTGCACAACTACATGGAAACTTAACAACCTGCTTCTGAATGACTACTAGGTAAATAATGAAATTAAGGCAGAAATAAAGAAGTTATTTGAAACCAATGAGAACGAAGACACAACATGCCAGAATGTCTGGGACACAGCTTAGTGGTATTCAGAGGAAAATTTATAGCACTAAATGCCCACATCACAAAGATGGAAATATCTAAAATTGACACCTTAACATCACAATTAAAAGAGCTAGAGAAGAAAGAGCAAACACATTCAAAAGCTAGCAGAAAGCAAGAAACAGTTAAGATCAGAGAAGAACTGAAGGAGATAGAGACACATAAAACCCTTCAATAAATCATTAAATCCAAGAGCTGGTTTTTTGAAAAGATTAACAAAATAGATAGACCACTACCTAGACTAATAAAGAAGAAAACAGAGAAGAATCAAATAGACACCATAAAAAATGACAAATGGGATATCATCGCCAATCCCACAGAAATACTCTACCATTAGAGAACTCTATAAACACCTCTATGCAAATAAAATAGAAATTAATAAATTTCTGGACACATACATCCTCCCAAGACTAAACCAGAAAAAAGTTGAATCCCTGAATAGACCAATAACAATTTCTGAAATTGAAGCAGTAATTAATAGCCTACCAACCAAAAAAAAAATAAAAAAACCAGGACCAGATTGATTCACAGCCAAATTCTATCAGAGGTACAAAGAGGAGATGGTACCATTCCTTCTGAAACTATTCCAAACAATAGAAAAAGAGGGAATCTTCCCTAACTCATTTCATGAGGACAGCATCATCCTGACACCAAACTTGGCAGAGATACAACAAAAAAAGAAAATTTCAGGCCAATATCCTGATGAACATCTATGCAAAAATTCTCAATAAAATACTGGCAAACTGAATTCAGCAGCACATCAAAAAGCTTATCCACCAAGATTAAGTTGATTTCATCCCTGGGATGCAAGACTAGTTTAACATATGCAAATTAATAAGTGTAATCCATCACATAAAAAGAACCAATGACAAAAAACACATTATCTCAATAGATGAAGAAAAGGCCTTTGATAAAATTCAACATCCTTTAATGCTAGAAACTCTAAACTAGGTATTGATGAAACATATCTCAAAGTAATAAGAGCTATTTATGACAAACCCACAGCCAATATCATACTGAATGGGCAAAAGCTGGAAGCATTCCCTTTGAAAACCAGCACAAGACAAGGAGATCCTCTTTCACCACTCCTATTCAACATAGTATTGGAAGTTCTGGCCAGGAACTCAGGCAAGAGAAAGAAATAAAGGGTATTTCTTTATTTGTAATAAATTGTTTCTGTTTGCAGATAAGATGATTGTACATTTGGAAAACTCCATCGTCTCAGCTCCAAAACTCCTGAAGCTGATAAGCAACTTCAGCAAAGTTATATGCAAGAAACACAAGCATTCCCTACACCAACAAGAGACAAGCAGAGAGTCAAATCATGAATGAACTCGTGAGTCAAATCATAAATGAACTCCCATTTACAATTGCCACAAAGAGAATAAAATACCTAGGAATGTAACTTACAAGGCCCATGAAGGACCTCTTCAAGGAGAACAACAAACCACTGCTCAAGGAAATAAGAGAGGACACAAACAAATGAAAAAACATTCCATGTTCATGGACAAGAAGAATCAACATTGTGAAAATGGTCATATTGACCAAAGTAATTTATAGATTTAATGCTATTCTCATCTAGCTACCATTGACTTTCTTTGCAGAATTAGAAAAAAAAAAACTTTAAATTTCATATGGAACCAAAAAAGAGCCCATGTAGCCAGGACAATCCTAAACAAAAAGAACAAAGCTGGAGGCATCATGCCACCTGACTTCAAACTATACTACAGGGCCATAGTAACCAAAACAGCAGGGCACTGTTACTAAAACAGATATGCAGACCAATGGAACAGAATAGGGACCTCAGAAATAACACCACACATCTACAGCCATCTGATTTTGACAAACCCAGCAAAACAAGCAATGGGAAAAGGTGCTGGGAAAACTGGCTAGCCATGTGCAGAAAACAGAAACTGAACCTTTCCTTACAGCTTATACAAAAATTAACTCAAGATGGATTAAAAACTTAAATGTAAAACCCCAAACCATAAAAACCCTAGAAGAAAACATAGGCAATACCATTCAGGACATAGGTATAGACAAAGACTTCATGACTAAACCACCAAAAGCAATTGCAACAAAAACCAAAATTGACAAGTGGGATCTAATCAAACTAAAGAGCTTCTGCACAGCAAAAGAAACTATCATCAGAGTGAACAAGCAACCTATAGAATGGGAGAAAATTTTTGCAATCTATACATCTGACAAAGATCTAATATCCTGAATCTACAAGAAACTTAAACAAATTTACAAGAAGAAAACAACCCCAACAAAAAGTGGGCAAAGGATATGATCAGACACTTCTCAAAAGAAGACATTTATGTGGCCAACAAATATACAAATAAAAGTTCATTATCCCTGGTCATTAGAAAAATGCAAATCAAAACAATAATGAGATACCATCTCACACCAGTGATTAATGATGATCAATAAAAAGTCAAGAAACAACAGATGCTGGTGAGGCTGTGGAGAAATAGGAACGCTTTTACACTGTTGGTAGGAATGTAATTTAGTTTGACCATTGTGGAAGACAGGATGGTGATTCCTCAAGATCTAGAACCAGAAATACCATTTGACCCAGCAATCACACTACTAGGTATATATCCAAAGGATTATAAATCATTCTACTATAATGACACATGCACATGTATGTTTATTGCAGCACTATTTACAACAGCAAAGACTTGGAACTAACCCAGATGCCCATCAATGATAGACTGGATAAAGAAAATGTGACACAATATTCACCATGGAATACTATGTGGTCATAAAAAAAGAATGAGTTCATGTCCATTGCAGAAACATGAGTGAAGCTGGAAACCATCATTCTTAGCAAACCAACACAGGAACAGAAAACCAAACACTGCATGTTCTCACTCACAAGTGGAAGTTAAACAGTGAGAATACATGGACACAGGGAGGGGAACATCACACACTAGGGTCTGTTTGTGGGTGAGGGACAAGGAGAGGGAGAGCATTAGGACAAATACCTAATGTACATGGGGCTTAAAACCTAGATGATGGATTGATAGGTGCAGCAAACCACCGTGACACATGTATACATGTGTAAAAACACTGCACATTCTGCACATGTATCCCAGAACTTAAAGTAAATTTAAAAATAAATAAACAAGAAAAGGATTTATCTTCCTCTTTAGGGCTTAGACAAATAACTAATGTCTCCTTTGGGAAATGAGCATTTATGTGCATTAAGAGTGTACACACATGTCTGATAGAAAAGTTGCATTTCAAAGTTGAAGTCATCAAGAGGTTTTCTACATCATTCTCTCATGAGAATCCATCAAACCACTTGAAGTGTCACCTCCACTCCCATCTGCATTGAAAGATCTCAGCTTCATTTCTATTCCTCTCCCTCTTCTCTACAGGGCAGGACCTAAATTTCCAAAGGCCACCACTGACTCTCCTGTCTCCTTTTACCAATCCATACCTTCATCCAACTTGTGATTCAAAGGATTATGAAGTAGGAATGACTTACACTTACAGGTGTGTACTGAGAGAAAGCCCTGAGGAAGTTAGAGTGAGGTAAGTCCCAAGGGTAAGAAAAAAAGTGTTCAAAGTGCAGATTAATGGAGGGTCGGAAGACAAAGGTTATAAAAAAAAATTGCTTTTGCAAAAAAACCACAATTGAGGACAGGGAGTTAAAGAGTTATTTGTCCAATGCATGTGTATTATCTGAAGTAATTATAAAGCACATTAATATCTTCAATCCATAATATAAACTGTATTTTTAGTTTTCAAACAAGGAACAGAAACAGAAAAGTTTTGAGAAGAAAACAAGGTAAAATATTGTAATCGTTGACCACAGAGAAAACCCAGAAGTAGTTTTCCCAGTTAGGATCTTTAGAGTGATGGTGGGGCTGAGATTGTTACTAAAAGTGGGGACTAGACCATTTTATCAGGAGGTTGAAAGTAGAAAACTTTTGTCAAACCCATATTTGTAGAATTTTCCCAAAGTCTGGTTTGGTAACAAAAAAACCAGAAACCTGGTTTGGCTCCAAGCAAATCCTGAAATGTGAACAGTTAAATTAGGAGGTATAAGTCATCCTTTCAGATAAAGTCTGTATCTTTTTTCCAGAAACATTCATATAGAGCTATTGCATGCAATTGTGTAGACACAGGGAGGGGACATGTCTACGTGAATGCATGTCCCAGTCTACATGAATGGTGCTCTGGGGACTGACTGTGAACAACCCTTACATTGCATGCAGCTGTTCTGCACTTACAATTGATGTAACTCTAAATCTGGGGGCTTCTTTTCTTTATATAGCAAAACATTTGTGTCTGGAATGTCTTTTAAACAACCAGTTCTCCAGTGGAACTATTCTAACAGTAACGTGCCCAGTTCAGCTGAAGCAGGTCTATCCTGAGATTCATCTTTATGATCTCACCTAGACTGTATACCACTTGAGATTCTTGACCTCTGCATTGATTTTACCTCATGTAGGATAAGTTTTAGGGAGGATTTGTTGCCAGCCTAGTAAACAGAGCCTATTTTTATAGCCCATGTTCCTTTAGAGAAATTCTGGAGGTGATTCATAGATTCATATTCTACATTGCCTCATACATAAGTACTCAAGGGTTGTTAACGGAATGAGTGATAAGGGGAACTAAATCTACTGTTTTTCGGTTGTTGTTTTTTTTTTTTTTTTTTTTTTTTTGTATCTTCCCATAACAACTGTGAAGGGGCAACACCCAAGGGCAACATATGAGCATCAATGAACAATTCTCCTAAATAATAAAGTTTCTTCTTTCAGAAACATTGCTTAAAACAGCTGAAGAACTAAGTGAGGTTTCTCAAAAGAAAGTCTGGCAGAAATAGTTTCTTCTTTCCTAATCATCAATCATGATCCCATGGGGTGGTGCTGCCCTTCAGGTCAGGCGATGCTCCAATTGCATGTATTGGAGAAGCTGGTGATTGTGTTGTGGGAAAGGGAAGGCAGAGGGAGGCAGCCTGTGGGGTGTCTTAGCCTGATTGCTGAGAGATGCCTCGGGGGTGGGACCTAATTCTGGAGTGCTGCTCCGCCTCACCTACCTCCTTCCAGAGTCGTGATAGATGTCTGTTATTTAAACTCTTGAAATGAGAGAAGAAAGTATCTAAAATGAGCATGATAAACTGGAGCATTATTGAATTAGCCTGATTTTGAGAGGCTGAATGTAATTACAGAGTTGGAGCATTTCCAGGAGTTTGTGGATGGCACCCCAGCTGAGTGTTGAAGAAATTCTTTCAGACTAAGCCTAGACAGATGAGGTTTGTCATCCTCCTCCTCACAAGTGCTGTGGACTCTGGTCTTACAATGATGCAGCACCTCACAGTGTCCACTGATGTCCAAATGCCAGTGGTCTCAATTTCACATGTCTCTAAAGCCATATCCTGCAAACAGTGGAGAAAGCTGAACTCACAACTTTTTTTTGATCTGCTGTGTGTAGAAATCAGATTGAGTGAATAAATATGAAGACATTGGAATCTATAAAAAGCAATATAAGATTTAGATATTGTTACTAATATTGAAAAGGTTGCTGTGTTACAATTCCTAATACCTTAGTCAAATATATTCAGAACCCTCATTAAAAGCATAAAAGCAGGTCTATTTATACTACTTGTAATTATAACACAGCAATTACTCCTTTTAAGGGATAAGCTATGTGAATAGAAAACATTTTCCATTATTTTAAATAGAATCCTATATACTTAATTCATTGTGAAAGTTTATGTTTCAATTCTGAATACTTTAAAATTTAAGTTCAAATATTGTTTATTTGGGGGGGAAAAAAAAAAAGAACAGTTCCCACAAGATTCCATAGATCTGCAAGCAGTCAGACATGAAGGAAAGTAAACTTAGGCTTCACTGAGGAGCAGAAAAGGGAACAGGGGCTCACTGGCTGGCCTTCAATCCTGTTGGAGCTCCAGAGGCTGTCGTATCCAGACCACTCAACTGTGTCCTCAGAATCCCACTATGCTCCTTATGGGATGTGTTTTCCCCAGTCTTTGCTGCTCATCAGCTCTTCTCACCCTTTCTGGGGCTAGACGTTGACTTCTGACTTCTTGTGTCATTAGCATTTTGAATACTGGCTCCCTTCTGTTCACCTTAACTGTCACTTTTTGAAAGCCTATATCAGAACTTTCAAACTTTAGTTCAACCACCTGAAGAGCTTGTTAAACCAGACTGCTGGGCCTCAGGGTTTCTCTTTCAGCAGGTCTGAGGAAGACTGAGAGAGAGTCCAAACGGTGGTTTTCTAGCAAAGTCCCTGGCAATGCTGATGCTGCTGGTCCAACCCCACCTTTTGGGGTCCAGATCCCACCACCCTTAGTGTTACCCTTAGGTTCACATAAATTCTAACAACACTATAATATTAGATATTTTTTTTTTTTTTTTTTTTTTTTTTTTTTTTTTTTTTTTTTGAGGTGGAGTTTCGCTCTTGTTACCCAGGCTGGAGTGCAATGGCACGATCTCGGCTCACCGCAACCTCCGCCTCCTGGGTTCAAGCAATTCTCCTGCCTCAGCCTCCTGAGTAGCTGGGATTACAGGCACGCGCCACCATGCCCAGCTAATTTTTTGTATTTTTAGTAGAGACGGGGTTTCACCATGTTGACCAGGATGGTCTCGATCTGTTGACCTCGTGATCCACCCGCCTCGGCCTCCCAAAGTGCTGGGATTACAGGCTTGAGCCACTTTTATTCTCATTTTATTAATGAGAAAATCAAGACTCAGAAAAGTTTAATAGCTTGCCCGAGGGCACACAATGAATGAATATAAACTAGGATGCTCACCTAGGTCTCCTTTATGCCAAAACCTATGATCTTTGAAATGCATCATTTTTATTCTCATTGTATTTTCAATATTAAGCCAGAAACACCCCCCACCCCAACTAATGTCCTTAGAAACATTTATAAGAGAGAAATTCTTACCTTTTTATCTAGCAGCCCAAGAATCTGCCTCAGGTCATGGGTGAGAAAGCTGCCAGCTGCTGGTACTGATGCCCCCTCCTCAGATTATGTGTGTGACAAGCAATTAAGAAGAGCTACACCATCCCTCTCAGCACCTGCAACTCATTATAGAACGAAACAGCTCAAGTCCAAGAGTTCCATTCAGAAGAATGGCATAAACAGATGATGCCGGATTTGTCAGGGATCCCCAAGGCCAATACTTAAATTCCATTAAGAAAAATGGAGATTTATGCAAAAGCTGTCTAATGCTCTCCATATGGTAGGCTATAGATAAGAAACTTAGCTACATTTGGTAAGAAAGCAGTCTTTGCCTTACCAGCCTATAGACTTTTGAGAATGTCAACCATTTTTTGCATGTGGAAGACGACTCATAAAAGTTCTCTTGCAATGGCTTGAGTAAAAAATATACCTTAATATTCTAGGAAATGATTTAAATAATTCATAACCAAAGACAGTCTTTATAAGCTGTAGCTAAATATACTACACTAATCTGGCTGACCATTTAAGTGATGGCTGTTTTTAGCAATGTTGGTATCTCCTTCCATTCCAAGCTGGCTTCTAACAACTACTGGTTTCATTCTGACCCAGTTAGAGCAAGTAAACCCCAAAGCAGGTATTTAAGAAACTCCAGATCCCTGGGCTAGGGTGTCAGTAACAGATTGTGATCGGTGGAATTTATCCAGTGAAATAAACATCCAATCAGTATCTGTCCATGAGGCAGAGTGGTATTTAGTGTCAGAGTCATGTTCTTCAACAGTGTAGAGAGTGTGGAGGTTGGGTGGTGAGTTCGGCATGCCTGTACTACTTGTATCAAAATTGTACCAAATAATTAATTCACGAGCTTATCAATACAAGAAGGGAGACATATACAGGCAAAAAGTTAGACACCTACTACAGATACCTCAGGACACAAGCAGGAACTTATTTTGTGCCTACATGTAGATAGCTTTCATTCTACCCACGCCAGCCACCCACCCTCAAGGAAGTCACCAGAGGCACTCAAGTGATTCCCTTTGCATTTGGTTGAGAGAGGATTGCACTCCCCCACTTATACTCAGAGAAGCTGGGAAATGGAAAGAATCCTAGCTACTCTCCAAGGAAGATATACTTAACGGAAAAACCCCAGCCCGCCAGTTCATGTGGCACCTGCCTAATGGGAAAGAAAACCTTCCTAAAGGTAACACTTGCCTTCACATATGACAATTTCCAGATTATACAGGGAGACATACCTACTGAAGGGCTGCTAAGTCTAGAGACATTAGATTAATGAGCAGGCAAAGAAAGATTATAAAAATGCCAGTGAGACGCCATCTTGAAGTATGGAAACCAATATAAACCATCAGAAAAAAATGTAGCAGACCAGGCCACTGTGTCCTGCTGAGCTCAAACTGCTGTTGCTCTGTAATGTTCCCTTCTGTGGGTGGCTTACGTAGCTCAGATCAGTCAAGTTAAGTAACAGACTGCTTAGTTCCTTCTCTTCAGGGAAGGACGGTGCTAGAATACCACTTGGAAGACCCAAGGAAATCACACCTAGGTGGGCAATCACATTCAAATCTAGACTCATAAAAAAATCCCTGTGCCAGAGGAGGGTATAGATTTGAAATGACCAGGTACTCTTAGGAATGAGGGAAATTATTCTCATTGTTCATAAATTAAGGCAAAATCAGATACTATGTTTTGAGTTTCCAAAAGTATTAATGGAAGCTGCCAGACCCACGAAAGAAGACTGAAGAAAGGGAAGGTGTTCAGAAATCTAGACCTTGAGAATATAATCTGGAGTATCAATGCAGAAGTTGTGGCTGACCCAGGTACAATTGCACAAATCGTCTGCTTTACTGATGCCAGTTCTCCCCTTCATGGTTGCACCTAGAGATAATAGTGCTCTGAATATGTGATTTTCATTCAGTCGGGTACATTCTGGCTATGCCACACCCTGGCCAAGGTGGTTTCTACCAGGCTAAGAAGAAAGACAGGCTTTCTATAGCATTGGAGATCACAGGCAAAGGAATCGAGTAGGTGGTATTTATGAGATAAGTGAATTTTTTTCAAATATAGGATCCCAGGCAAAAGCGCAAAGCAGATTCCAAGTGAGTATTTGTTGGATGAATGATGGTATTCAACAGTCAGTAGAACTTGCAAGTAGACAGTTGACAGAAGGGAATAATAAAAGATGAGACTAAGGAGGTAGCTATTCACAGGAGACACAGCTAAAGAATTTAGACTTTATTCTGAAGGCAGTTGGGAGCCATTGAATGCTATTAAGATGAGGTATGACATAATCCTACTTACAGCTTAGAAAGATCACTCTATTAAGAAATGAGTGAGTACAGAAGCAGGGAGAAATGCTGTAAACTTTTATCAGCCATTATGAGTCAAAATTGTTCTATATTGCATAAACTAAATGGCAAATGGAAATTTCTCAGTGGAGTAAAGAATGCTGCAAAATACACTCACTGAAAATAGCAAAGTAGAGCTCTCATTGGCTGAGAGCAGAGACAGCGTAGTTTGTAAATGTTCATTGGTCTAGAATTGTGCAGTTTATTCTATCTCCCTAGTTTTCATTGGCTGAGAATGTTTAGTAACATTTATACATAACATACATTAAAATGTTTCATGATAATTTATATAACATATACTATCTCGTTTTATTTTAGAAAATAATTGAGTTAAATGGTGTTAGGCATTAAGCTATATATATATTAGTTTCCTATTACTATTCTAACAAACTACCACAAATTTAGTGGCTTGCCACAAGACAAATTTGTTATCTTACAGTTCTGTAGAATAGAGTCCAAAATAACATTCACTCGACTGAAATTAAGGTGTCAATATGGCTGCATTCTTTGGTGGCTTTAAGGGAAAACTGTTTCCTTGGCTTTTTCAGTTTCTAAATGCGCCTTTCAATCCTTCAAATCCACCAGTGTGGCATCTTCAAAACCCACTCTGAGTATGACTTCCTCTTCTGCAGTTTTTCTCCACTTTCAAGGACACTGTGATTACATTGGATCTACCCAGATAATCAAAGATAATCTCCTTATTTTTAGGTCAGCTAATTGGCAGTCCTTACTCCAAGTCCACCCTCAATTCTCTCTTGCCTCATAATGACATATTCCTAAATCCTGGGAGTTAGGACATGGGCATCCTTGGTGGGCTGAGGGAGATAATTATTATGTCTATAACATCTGGTTACTTACCTAACTCTCCAATAGATAGTGGATCTAATCTCTCTGCTTCCAATGCTCATACTGGCTCTCTCTCATAGTAGGCACCCTGAAGTAGGCTGCAGGAATTTTGAGGAGGAAGCAGTCCTTCAGAATGCATGTTGTTAGGAAGAAAGCATTCTGGACGGCACGAGGCTTGATATGAACCTTGAAGGATGAATATTATTGCTTTAAGAACAGAATAAGGATGTAGACTATCTAAGGAAAAAGGCCAGGGAGAGAAGAGGTACAGAAGAAAGAATGTAAAAGGCTGGTTATAGAACTTTGAAGAGATTGACAAGAAAAAACTATTTTCCCATGAACTGGGGTTTTCGTTAAAGGGCAATGTTGTAGGATGTAAATGCCATATGTATGAGATGGCACCAAGCCAACCATACATGTATGCACATGCACATATATACACACATAAGGAAAAGTGTCACACTGGGGACTCTTCAAGGAATTCTTTTCAAATAAATGGTCTAAAGTTCAGATGCTAATGCATGGCAGGTAGAGGGGGTTTGGTAGTACATTGACATAATGACATCTATTAAAAATGTATCTGTGACTTAGAAGGATTGACAATCACCTAATAGATGGAAGAAAACATGTCTAAGACACATCATTACTTCAGGGAATTTGAAGAGAAAAAAAACTCCCTCCTAAAATGCTGGTAATATACCCCTTAGCAATGCTAAGAACCCAAATACCTGAGACACTGAAGTAACTCTTCCCAGGAAGACATCTCCAGGGCCAACCAACGTGTACAAGAGAACACTACTGGCAGTAAAGCATCAGGGGTTCTGTGGTAAGAAGAGAGGAACAGGGCTCTATAAAAGCAGAGAGATGGGTCATTTAGCCAGTCTAAGAGGTGAGAGAAGGCTTCTCAAAGGATGAAAGGGCCCATTGCATCTTGAAGAAAAATAGGATAAACCAGGCAGAGAAATAAGAGCAGTAAAACCAAGGGAACACAGTAGGCAAAGGTGTGGATATATAAGACTATTCGATACTTACATACTTACAATATGCTAATTCATACTGTTATTTTTATTTTCCAGCTTCATCTCAGGTTCTTTTAACTAAATCATTGGTTGTAAAATCCATATCTTATACCTCTTCAAGACCCTCATATTTGCATCCATTCCTTTCTAGGAGAGGAAACTGGGAAATTATCAGCTGATGCTGTCACTTGCTCTCGCATGATATGACCCTGCATTTGCTTTGGTTGCATTTGCTGCAATTTCCCACTTTCCATTTCACTTATGCTCCAGCAATACCACAGGACAATGCTAGCTCTGTGAAAATGTTTTGTTCTTTTGTGTTTCTGTCCTTGCCCTGCTATTTTATCTCCTGGGAATCCCCCTTCCCTGGCTTCCCACTTGTCTGGTTAGTGAACCCCTGGTTCTCTTTCAAAACTAGGTTCAGACTTAATCTAAGCTGCCCTCTACCCAAGAGAAAGTTAATTACTCTCCTTCTGCACTTTCTTCATTCTTCTGCCACATTACACCTATTTACTGCACTGCAATCTGTTTTCTTTCATGTACGCCTCCCACCTCCAACTAGACTGGGGCTTCTTTATTTCAAGAACTGTGTCTTATTCACTGTTATACCCCTAATGTCTGACACTGTCTCCAGCTTTAAATTTATTTACTTGCTATTATTTTTATATTGTTTATATTTATTTTTATTGTTATAAACTATTCATTGTGAATATATATGTTTGCATGCCTTAACATGCCCTAACCTTAGCACTACCCTGTGATCAAGAGAACAAGATAGATAAGACTAGCTTAGATATTAGTAAATAAAAAACGAAAGTTGCAAGTAAATAGCTATTATAATAACACAATTTCAAAAAGTCATCACACAATAAAGAACAAAATAGGGTAACATGAAATGTGTTTGTTGAACTGTATTATTGAATTCATGAGAAATATCAACATGTTATTTGGTACTGAATTTCAAAAAAGTCAAAGTTAACTCTGTATAACCACCCTTATTCATGCCTCTCTACACCTCAAATTATTCAAATTCCAAAGAGAAACAAAAAAGGGTCAATAATTTCAAGCTAGAAAGGTTCACAAATCATTCTTCCTTGTCTTTCTGCTTGCCTCTGGTAAGAAGAAAATAAAAATGAAAAAGTTAAGACAAATATGACACCAAAATGTTAAATTACACAAACTAAATAGGCAATTGAGCAATGAAAAGCTCAGGAATTAGTTTGGTGAATAGGATAGTCATCAGCAGGTATTCATCTAGTGGGACAACTTAAATAGCTTTCAAGAAATTACTTTGGAAAGGATCTTGATTTAACAATGTCAAGGGAAATCTAGCCCTACTTCAACTGTTCTTCTGAGGCAAGCTAATAGCTGGCAGAAAACAAACTGCAGCATTAAAAGGAAACAGAGAGATTCACTGGGAGCCTGCATTTTTCAATACTCCTATTATTTATGTCTACAGGAGCCATGTGGTGAACAGGTATCTTCCCCTGCCTCCAAGGCCCTGCAACAGCTTCCATGGTGGTCTCATAAAGAATGTGCTTTGGTTTCTTTCCACAAAGAAGGGGTAGACCAGGAGTCAAAAGATCTCGATTCTTTTTCATCCCTCTGTCACTAACCAGGCATGTGGTCTCAGATGAGCTACTTCATTTGCAACCTGTATGGGCCTCAATGTCATTATCTGTAAACTACAACCAGATAATATCCTTTTCCAATCTAAGTGTCAGTGATTCCAAGCCATCAAGAATTTGGTTTAAGAGAGAGTGTTATTTCTGTTGTTCCAGAGTAGAACCAAATTCCAGGACTCTAATTTGCATATGTTCTTTATGCATGGGGTTCCCTGGTTACTCAAGACTACCAATCAAGCTGCCGTGGACCAATGTTACCACCTCATTTGTGCACAGGGCAAGATCTGATCAATGTCTCTTTTTCTTTTCATGGAATACAGGCAGTCTTCACTTTGCACAGCAGTCCACATTCATAAAAATGACAATGCAAGCTGATACTGTGCAAAGGAATTTTTAATAAACACTAGGGAAAATTATAATTGTTGTGTGACCTTTAAAAACTTTTGTCAAAATATTTAAAACCCTATTACTCTCAGTTACACATGTACATAGTGATGGAAAAATAGTAAGGCTATTTTTTGTACACTGTAATTTAAAATATTAGAGGCAGTGAAAATTAAAACATCATATTTCTTTGTTAAACACTTATCTCTTGATAAGCTCTTCGAACAGTGCTTCCCTTCTTCTCATTGTGTGATTTACAATCTAGAACAAGCTTCCTTTCACATCTTGGCAAAGTACCATATTCCTTCCAATGTTTGTGTCAGCTTCTAACATTTGTACCTTTTGCATTTTCAGTATTATGAAATACCACCGAATTCCTTCAATTCGAAAGTTTCTGTTGGCATCACTTCCTCTAAGACATCTTCATCCTTTTTATCACAACTATTTTATGCCAATAAGTTTTCCTAAAATTATTAAATAAAATAAATAAGGTTTTCTTCACTCAGTGTTTCTGGCTGCATGTGCAGAGACTCTGGAAAGATGGCAATGTCAAGGTCAGCTCTTTGTTCTATAACTTCATTTATGTTCAATTTTAATTTCTATTCCAGAATTAGCATATTCTCTTTCTTTACTGCATTTTTACCTTTGTTGGTCACTTCTGTTTTGATTGTCTAATTTTGTAAAATGGCGTGTGGATTAATCAGGGGCAGACAAGGACACAACACAACTATATGCTTTGTCGTCTTGCTCATGAATAGAATAATAGACATGCAGCAACCAATCACCACAGACTTTGAAAGGCGTGACATGATTGGCCACTGACCATGATAGCAGTCTGTTATTTACTTAGTGATTTGTGCACTGAAGAGCTTTCGGCAATGTTGGTGTGTAATGCAATTTTCACGGTTAATATTCTGTGGTAATCAAAATTTGAACCATATTTTAGGACTAGGGTTCCTTAACACCATTTATGTATAACTGAGATCCATGCATATCAGAATTGTGTCAAGTAAGACCTGCCTGTTTGGCCAAATTGGCTTTCGGTTTTCCTCTTATCAATCTTGATAAAACTATCTTAAGAATTCCTTTTTATAGCTGGGCACAGTGACTCACACCTGAAATCCAAGCACTTTGGAGGCCGAGGCAGGTGGATCACTTGAAGTCAGAAGACCAGCCTGGTCAACACAGTGAAACCCCGTCTCTACCAAAAATATAAAAAATTAGCCAGGTGTGGTGGCGCGCGACTGTAATCCCAGCTACTTGGGAGACTGAGGCAAAAGAATTGCTTGAACCTGACAGGCAGAGGTTGCAATGAGCCGAGATCGTGACACTGCACTCCAGCCTGGGCAATAGAGTAAGACTTAATCTCAAAAAAATAAAGAAACAAAAAGAAAAAGAACTCCTTTTCTCACATGCGTATTCTAACTCCTTTTAATTCTCTGTTTTTTTCCAACAAAACTAGTTACCACAAAAAAAAAATCTCTCTTCCAATTCAGTGTTCTTCTCTCCTCCCCGCATCTTCCATCATATCTATCAACTAAAACAGAAACAAGAAATGGTCTTGTTTCTTGAATACTTGAATAAACAACAACAACAACAAAAGACAAAGTCAGAAGATCACTATAATGAGAAGAAAAGTGTCCGACGTCTAAGGTCTTTGAACAACAGTCTACTAAGCCCTTTCAGAATTTATTAAAAGTCTACATCTATTTCCTCTCTTGGGTTTTAATTAAAATAACTCTTCTTAATAAACATTAAGATCGCACCACGTTGCAAATATGCAATATTTCAGCTGCTTTGTAAATTCAGTAGGCTCCTGCAGATAAGACAGGGAATCTCAAGGCCAGGCGTGGGCGCAGTGGCTCACAACTGAAATCTGAGCACTTTGGAAAGCTGAGGCAACATCCATACAAAAATAAAAGTCTAAGCCCCGCCCCCAACCGGGATGGACCTCCTCCTTGGCCAGGGGCACTCTTAACCAGAAAGACTGGTTCAGGCCATGATGGGAAGTGGGGGTCAGACATCCCTCATTGTACCTGTCCAGCATTAACACCAACACAGGCTTTAAGTCTGATAAGAAACATATTTCAACCTATTTTCTCTCAAGCCTACTACCTGAAGGCTTCTTCTGCAAATAAGAACTTTGGTCTCCACAGTCCTTTATCTTAACCCAGACACTTCCTTTCCTTGGGCCCCAGGTCTTTAGATAAACTCAGTCATCAACCAAAAAATATTTAAATCCACCTATAGCCTAGAAGCCCCCCTGCCACATGGCACCCCCACAGCCCCTATCTTCTAGTTGTCCTATCTTTCTGAAATGAACCAATGCGTTTCTTAATGTTTCTGATTGAAGGCTCATGTCTCCCTAAAATGTGTAAAACCAAGCTGTACCACCTTGACTGCCACATGTTCTCAGGACCTCCTGAAGCCTGTGTCACAGGCCATGGTCACTCATATTTGGCTCAGAATAAATCTCTTTAAGTATTTTATAGAGTTTGACTCTTTTCATTGACACATTGTTATATTCACCAAACATCAAAATCCACATTATAAATGAGCTGCCAGAGAAGAACCAATTAGAATGTAAAGAGTGTCTCTAAAATCACAGCAGCAAGAGAACATATAGAACAACAAAACATAACAACAAAATATATTTTTATGCATATATTCCTCTAAGACATAAAGCAGACTACATTTATTTTTACTGGTTCTTTATAGTTTAATTTTCCATTTTTCCCTCTTTTGTTAACAGAAAAACCAAACTCTGTAAAATATTTTAAAGAGGTTTATTCTGAGCCAATATAAGTGACATGACCAAGAAAACAGTCTCAAGAGATCCTGAGAAAGTGTGCCCAAGGCAGTTGGGTTACAGTTTGCTTTTATACATTTGAAGGAGATAGGTATTACAGGCAAAGACATATATCAATACATACAAGTTATATGTTGGTTCAACCTAAAAGGCAGGACATCTTGAAGTGAGAGCTTATAAGTCACAGGTGGGCTTTAGGAATTCTTTAGTTAGGCCGGGTGCGGTGGCTCAAGCCTGTAATCCCAGCACTTTGGGAGGCCAAGGAGGGTGGATCATGAGGTCAAGAGATCAAGACCATCCTGGTCAACACGGTGAAACCCCGTCTCTACTAAAAATACAAAAAATTAGCTGGGCATGGTGGCGTTTGCCTGTAATCCCAGCTACTGGGGAGGCTGAGGCAGGAGAATTGTCTGAACCCAGGAGGCGGAGGTTGCGATGAGCCGAGATCGCGCCATTGCACTCCAGCCTGAGTAACAACAGTGAAACTCCGTCTCAAAAAAAAAAAAAAAAAGGAATTCTTTAGTTAACAATTAATTGGTTGAGAGAGTTAAGCTATTGTCTAAGGACCTAAAGTCAGCAGAAATGAATGCTTGAGTTAAAATAAAGGGGTTGTAGGGATCAAGGCCCTTGTTATGTAGATTAAGATTCTTAGGTAGCAGCACTCCTAGAGGACAGCAGTAAATGTCTCTTTTGAGACTTAAAGGAATCAGACTAATATTCTCTTCTAGAGCCAGTAAAGGTCTAGAAAGGGAAGGTCTAGCTGCATTAATGGAGATTCTCTGCAGATGCATATTTTCTCCACAAGAGACAGCTTTGCAGGGCCATTTCAAAATACGCCAAATATATTTTGGAGTGAAATATTTTTATTTGCTTTAGGGTCTGCTGTCATGTGATACTATACCAGAATCAGTTTGGAAATTGACCCATGCTGTACCTGGAGCATTTTTAAGAATCCATGTCATGAGATTTTATGATTTGTAGGATATGATTTAACCCTTGCCTTGCATGGCCTTAGGTCTGGTTTATAATCTGGTATCTTACTGCCACAAAGAGCCTGCTTAGTCAATATTATGATCTCTGTTTTAACTTTAATGCTTGTCAGTTGTACCTAAACTCTAAAAGGCTTGAGAGTATAAGGAGTTAGGGGCTTCAAATTTACGGTTGGCTTACATTTAAATAATTTTCTTATCTCTTTCACACTGCCATTTAACATGAAATGACAGTCTTTATGCCCTCCTTTCTCAAACTTAGAACATATTCCATACAGGAGAGGGTCACGAGAGTTTCAAAATGTTCATGCATCACCTTAAATTTGCACAGAAAGCATGCCATTTTGATACATGATTTCATGCAGAAGTGCTCTTGGAGAATAATTCTACTCAAGTTGCATATTTTGCAGTAGCTACAATAGGAATTTGAGTGACAGCGATTTTTGAAGGCATCCTAGACAATGAATCAGAACTGACTTTTCTGATTGGCCAGTAGAGGCTGAAATTCAAGAAAGCAGCCACAAAACATCACATATACAACTTCAACGTTTTGAATCACTGAGTCACTTACTATGAGGCTAACCTCAGTAATTCCAGTCTGTTCAAATGAAGAGGAAGAAACAACAGGGAAGTCCAAAACCATCACTGACAGAGAAGAATTCATAAGAGAGGAAGTGTCTGAAACTCTTAAAGGGCACTAAATTTGAGAAGAAAGATAAATAAAAGAAATATTATCATGATTTGTCAGGGATAAAGATGGAATAGCTCTGGCTAGGAAAAAGTATGAAATAATAAGAGTTAGAATAAAGCTAACTAGAAGGAGTTTCATGAATACGAGTAGAATCTGTCTGATAGGCATGGTTTTCTATTCCAGTGCTGAGCTAAAACAAAAAGAACCATGCCAGTTTCACAGGCCTAATACGGTAAGGAGGGACTAGAAACTGGAATGCCAAAGCACCACCAAAGCAAGGAGAGCTGAACTCTGACGCTGGGGTTATGTGGTTATCATCTTCTCTACCTTAAATTTATATCTAAGGTTAAAAACAACTCTGGGATTCTACAATGTGATCTTACCAAGAATGCCAGAGTGCCAAGATAAATAGCACTATGATTAAGACAGAGAGAAAAATCAGATTCACTATTAGTGTGCAAAGGAAGAGATGTGCTTTACACTACTTTAGGTCACTACGTCTGGTTTCATGGGCTCATTTCACCTCTCTGACCCTTCAGCCATGTTCAGCTTAGACTGGAGCCAGGCCAATTAGTCAGACAAAACAAAGGTGAATTCTAAGCCAACATCCAATGATCTAGCTGAATTCTGCTCCAAGTGTACTTATCTCTTTTTTCGAGATTGCTAGTATGCTCACAAAATGTTCCAAATTTGTACTTTATTTTCTCCTGAATTATTCATCACCTTTTTCGAGCGTGGCTGGACTATACCACATTAGAATTATATCTTGTATTCTTTCTCCTTATTTCCCATTTCCTCCAGGGAAAGGTATTTTTCTTTAGTCTCTGAGTATACCCGTCAAAGAGCAGTCTTCAGTGATAAGAATAATTGTTTAATATGTTCTTCCAGAGAGTCTTCAACTCCCTGGAAAATAAAATTTTACATCATAAGAAGCAAAAGAGGATCCAATGAAATTAGTTTAAACCGAGGCCTGAAGCAAAGAGAAAAAAAAATGCCTTTACTAACTTTGGTTTTTATTCTTTGTTTAATATTCATTACCAGATGTTAGTTCAGGGCACTCACCTCCCATCTGGCAGAGTTTTCAAAGTTAGGGCATCTGATTCAGTTAGAACATCCTTACTCTTCTGTCTTTGGTATTTGTTTTAACCGGTTCTGCTTTAGCACTTAGTGACATGCTCTGTTAACAGGACAATGATCATATTCATAAAATGCTAAGAATGCTCTTCAGTTCTTACCCCCAAATCCCCCTCTCCCTACAAATATGCATTCAAAATACATATACATACATATATATACACACACACACACATATATATACACTTGTATATGTCATTTATATCCACTACATGTGTTTCACACACAAAAAAAAACTCTATACGTATTTGAATAGCATTTTTCATCACCCTGCATGTGTTTAGAAACCATGATATGTCTAATTCTACACTGCATATAATGAGGGAAGTGCAAAATAAGTACATATAATCCTTCCCTATATGGGACTTAGAACCTACATGAGGGAACAAGTAAGGTTTAAATGTATATGACAATAAAACATGCCCTCAAATATTTATTACTGATATATTTGTCCTGATCTTTAACGAGTCATCTGCTAGATTTGGAGGAGAAACACAGTACAAGATATTGCTTGGTTTGCCCTGCTAAGAGAAACATGTGTTAGAATGACCTAGTATCCATAAGACCACTTCAAACAAAACAGTCAGAAGAATACCAAATCAACTCCTGTGGCTTTTGTTTCACAGTACCTTTGATGTGGGAGAGTTCCCTGGACCCCTTAGTGGAACTTGAGAGAAGGGTGTGGCTTGTTTACTGGGCGATTGCACTCAAACCCTTTGTGGGAGGGGGAACACAGCAGGTGAACAGGTGCTGGGGCCAGGGTCAGTGCTTTTGGGCTCCAGCCCCATGGTAGCATCTAGGAGTATGTTACAATTAATGCTCTTTTAGCAGTTTCCATCCACAGACAACTAAGTGTTAAAAACTCAGTGAAGAGTCAGGATAACAGCCTTTTACACCACATCCCGCCCTCTTGGTACCTGGATCCTTGTCTAGCATCACGGAAGAACCACATCACATGGACTTGAAGGTGGTGAATGCAGAGGTTTTACCGAGTGTTGGAGGTGCCTTTCAGTGGGATGGGGAGCTGGAAGTGGGATAGAGTGGAAAGATAATCTTCTCCCTGGAGTTTGGCCATCACTAGCCAAACTCCTTTCCAACTGTCCAGCTGCCTTTTTGATGTTCAGATGCTTCTTCTCTTCTCTCCTTCTCTGCTACCCTGCCAGTGGAGTTTGCGGGTTTTATAAGCAGGTACAGAATAGGGGGGCAGGACAAGCCAAAAAGTAACAATAGGTCAGGAAAACAGGAACATGAATTTCTCATTTAGGGCCGTGGGCCCAGGCTCGAAGGTGGAACCCTTGCCAGGGACCCCACCCCTTCTTCTTAGCATTTCTTTGCCTTCTGTTCATATCACCCTGACACAAAGAATTCCACTGACCTATGAATTTGAAACACAAGGCTGACCAAACAAAATATAGCTGACAGTTTACAACTCCTAAACTAAATAACTTCTTACAGTTATACAAGGAACCTACCGATATGGATGATTTGACTTTCTATGATGATTTACCAAACTCTAAGTTTACCAAGGTTTGAGGATTTTGCTGGGCTTATCACAGTAAATATTATCTGGGGCCACAGCTGAAAGTCACTTGGAGGCTTCATGTGCCATGCTGTGCCCTCTAATTTACATATATGGGTTTGCTTCTTCCAAATTAATTCTCTAGAACCTGAGGTAGTATACTAAGGAAAATCTATAGAGCTCAAACTATTTATATCTTAATTAAAGTTAACCCTCAACTGCCTATCTGCTCTATGTTTTAAGGGACTATTTCAATGTCGGTAGCCTTTATATCCCCCAAAATGTATCTCTGTGCTTAGTCAATGAATGCTTATTGAATTAGAGTGCAAACAAATTTTAATATTTATTAAAACAAAGTTAAACTAAATGATTTTGTTAAGATTTATAAAAACAATAAAAAATGCAAGTGACTTTTGAGTAATCTATTCTACTGCTCTGAAAAAATAAAACAGCAGCTATTCATTTATGAGAAGGAAGTGGGGTGGAGCATTCCTTTATCCCAAAAAGGCCCCATAGTTCTTCAAAGACCAGAAAGTGATAGCTGGTAGATTCTAACACTGTAGCACTCAACTTTAGCTTCTCATTAAAATCGTCAGAGCAGCTTTTTAAATATAACTATGTCTTGGCTATACCACCAGCCAAGATTTTTATGTAATCGGTCTGAGATGGGGCCCAGACATCAACATTGGTTCAAAGCTTTCCAAGGGTTTCCGATGCATAGGCAAGGTTGATAACTGCCATTCTAAGAGGATATCTGAGAGATCAACATTTTCTCCATATACTGCTCAAATACCTCGAAATAGTCTTGCTAAGGCTCTTCCATCTTTGTAGCTAGTGAGGAGTTAATTTTACAGTTGCTTTCATCCAAGAAAAAATGAGTTTTAAACTCTGGAGTACTATAACAATCTTTCTTAGATGTTAGACCTCCCTTGGCTTAAGTCCCTGAAAAGGCCTACAGGGCTTGCAAAACTGAGCCATCCCTCACCAAGTGTGGCAACACATTTCTTATGCATGTGAGTTAACCTAAATAACAATTATTAGCCACAAATGTGACAACTACTATAAATAATGTACTTCCTTTTATCTTGGTTTTTCAAAGAGATCTTCAGGGGGTAAAAACTGCACTCTTGATTTTACATTACTTGGCAACTAGCAATCCGTGGGCTGAAACTCCAAACAATAGTCTTTGGGGGTCTCTGTTAACTTTGTTCCAAACTTTACACAGCTAATTAGAAGTGTTCAAAGGTTCTCATTTTGAACCACTTAGTTGATGAGAAATGCATGCTTAATGGGCATTCTGGAATACAATTTAATGAATCTAGAAGGAAAATGAAGCAAATTGATTATTATGCAATGACTTGCAAGAGCTCCTTGTGACCAGCTTGCAAATAACAGAGTGCAGAGGTAACCAGGACATGGTTGTAGGCAGCTCGGATTATTAATGAGGACACTGGTTGTGTTAATGACCGAGCAGCATTTTTTAAAAATGAACCCTCTGGGGGCTAAAAGAATATATTGCAAGTTAATCTCATTCAGATAGTACTTTGAAAAATCTTACTAAACCCTCATGAGCTATTTAAAGAGCTTCAGAAGGGCTAGGGGGCAATAGTTAGGAGGTATTAGGTTTCCTTGGCTGAAAAAACTTGAAAGGTATTCCTCCCCTTAGAATTCTGTGGCCTCTGTATCCAAGGTGACTATACTAATCAGTGGTGTTTGAGCAGAATTCCATCAATTAACAACCTAGCAAGTTTTAAAAAAAATTAATTAATCAAGGTTACCGTAAGGAATGTGGGGCAAAATAGCAAAGAAGGGTCCAACTTGATAATTTCCTAAGAAAGGAATTCCATCACACTACCTTAATAACCTCAAGATTGTTTGACTGGGAATCCTACTATATCCTCTTTCACCCCTTACAGAGTCAGGCCAGGAGAAGTAGAAGTCACCTATACCAAAAGGAAAAAGACTTTGCTTCAGACAAAACTTAGCTCTTCCCAACCTGTCTCTGCCTTTGTCTTCTTCAATACCTCCCTCATGAGCTTGTGCACACAGAGGGGCACACACACACACACACACACACACACACAGACACACACACACACACACACTGCCTTAGCTCAGGAAGCATTATTAAAACAGATTTCTAGGTCCCAGCCCAGAGTGTCTGATTCAGTAGATATGGGGAGAGCTCCAATAATTTGCATTTCTAACAGATTCCCAGGTGATACTGACGCTGATGGTTCAGAGACCAAACTTTGAGAATCACTGCCCTAGATTTCTATTTATTCCCAACAAACATGGCAAATTGCAGCTACTGTCTGAACATTCTCCATGACTTTAGGCTGCAGGTCAACCTATCTCCATAAAGCAAATATCAATAAGATATTGCTTATTGATATTTTCAATAAGTATCAATTCTTGAAAGAAAGACACTTTCACTTCATTCATAGACCCCATCTTAAATCATTCCCTTCGGCTCATCCTGCACTCCATTTCCAGGTATGCTCCTTATTTACCAACTTCTGGTGCTTAGCACTGAAACAGCTTTCTAGGTCTGTGCTCTAGGCTTTCCTCCTTCACAGACATCTTTGATTATGTTGTTTATAATGCCTATATGCAAGTGCATCGTTTAGGTCTGGTGCCTTTTATCCTAGCATACACACCCTGGGGTGTGTGTGTTCGTGTCAGTGTGTGAGTGTTTGTGCATATGTATATGTAAAATGATAGCATATGCTAGAAAGCAGAATATCAGCATGGAGAAGGATAGTAAATTAAAATAGTATTATAAACTATAAGAATAACCATAAGCATACTAAATTATTTAATGTATGAACTTGACATATTTTAAATTCTTTCTGGAATAAATATAAATTTTAAAAGTAGTTTCTTTCTGTTCTTGGATTTTCTGTTTTGGACCTATCCCATACCACTGCCCCTCTTTCCTAAGGACTGTCTGGCTGCTGAGGGATTATGTTCTAATCTCAGTTTTGATTCATTTGCTTCTCTCCATATTGTGTAGGTTTTCTTGGCTCTTTGGGGGTGAGATGAGATAAAGCAGTGTAATATTCCTACTGCTAGTCTCTTCAAGAAGAGATCTCTTTCTATTAACTAAAAGGTAACAATTCTTCTTCCTGTAGGAGTCCCAGACTAGTCAAAAAGAAGTCAGGATTTTATCTTCTAATGGTTTCAACATGTTTATGCTTCACTTACCAACTGCCCTCCCTACTAAAATAGACTCCAACATGAGAGTTTAACCTAACTGAGAAAAAGATGACTTACTGTTTACAGTTCCTGGGCCTGGAACTTTTATGCTCATTCACTCACTTTGTTTGGGTAACTTATTATTTCTGCAGTGATGGAAAACTACCATTCAATGGTCCTGTCCATTTATTTTAAATGTCCCAGTCCAGACATATGGCACAACTATGCCCTTAATTGTCATGACCCCGTGCTATGGTTTGCATGTATCCCCCAAATTTTACTTGGTTAAAAACTTAATTTCCAATGCATATGTTGATGGCATTTGGAGATGGGGCCTTTGGGAAGTAATTAGAATAAGATAAGGTCATCAGGGTGGGGCCCCCATAGTGAAACTGGTGGCTTTGTAAGACGGGGAAGAGAGACTTCAGCTGGCACACTTTCTGCCTCTCGCCATGTGATGTCCCCACTGTGTTGTAACACAGAAGAAGGCCCTCACCAGATGCAGTCCCTCGGTCTTAGGTGTCCTAGCCTGCAGAAATGTGAGCCAAATAAACCTCTTTGTTTTTCTAAATTACCCAGTCTCAGGCATTCTGTTAAAACAACTGAAAATGAACTAACAGGTAAAGAATCCAGCGTGAGTTGAACTTTTGCATTGGACTACTGGCATTAACTGATACTACTGCCTCACTGAGTTCCATTATGCATGGACATAGAAATTTGGGTGGTAAAATTAAAATATTGTACAAACAACAGAAGAGATTTAGGGAAACAATATACCCCTATTCTTTATTTCTGTGACCTAACCTCTGTTTTTTTAAGGCTTAGAACTACAACCAAAAAAAAAAAAAAAGAACTACAACCATTTCCCTTGAATATCCAGAACTTCCCCTCTCACTGTCATGGTCCAGGTAGGTTCCTGCCATCTTTCTTCTATACTACAAGTGGCCCCTAACAAACATTTCTGCCCTAGGTGTACTCCCACCTATAGATTCTCTCTTCCTTAACCAGTCTTTATGCTACCCTCAGGGTAGCATAAAGATTATTCTGAAATAAGAGTACTCTGCTTGGGAGATTAGTGCTTATAAATAAGAGTACTCTGCTTGGGAGATTAGTGCTTATAAAATCTTTTGGACATGATCTAAGTCCCATGGCACTTTACATACAGCTCTTCACAACTTGGTGTTGACAACTGTTGTGAGACCTCAGTTCTTGTCTTCTTAGTTTAAAATAATTTAAACAAGACACAAACAGAAAAGGAGATGCCTCACAGAGTAATTTATTGCAAAGGAGAAACAATATTTTCCAAGTTAGATGTAGAATAGACAGTACACCCTGAGAGTGAGAGGATTCAGGGTGGGCAGCGGGGAAGGTTGAGACAGCAAAGAATGACACTAGGAAGACTCCCTTCATGGGAGTCTTACATGGTTATTCATAAGGGCATGGTAAGAAGTTTTCCTAGTAAACATGTTCTGGGAGGTCTTCTGGGTGCACATGCACAGTAGTTGTACGTGCTTGTTCATATATCACATGTCTCATTAGCTTAAATCTCTACCCAGGCTGTGTTTTTAACTATTATCATGAGCAAATCATGAGGGTCAGTTTGACAACAGGTTAAAATCAAAATGTTCATGCTCTTCTTGGGGGAAATTCCCTACTGGAGATAGCTTTACTTGAAAGAACTTAACTACAATGTGAATGCTGAGGCTTATTTTGCTGATTGTAAGGTCACCACATCTGCGGTGTCCCAAGGACATGGTCACCTCCTTGACTACTCTCCTGACTTACTGGAAGTCATTGCTTTCCAGCCCCATGACCTACCATTGTCATGCTTCTAAAAACAACTTCTTAGTCAGCTCTTCAGCTTCATCTCATATTCATCTTCCCTTGCTCTCCAGGTTCCATAACTTTGTTATGGAGTGAATGTTTGTGTCTCCCCACAATTCATACATTGAAGCCTTAATGCTTAATGGAATGATATTTGGATATGGGGCCACTGGGAGGTAATTAGGGTTAGATAAGGTCAGGAGGGTGGGATCCTCATGATGGGGTTAGTGCCCTTATATGAAGAGACATTATAAGAAGACAGCCATCTGCAAGCCAGGAAGAGGGTCCTCACCAGAACCTGACCAAGCTGACTTACTGATCTCAGACTTCCAGACCACAGAACTGTGGGAAAAAAATAAATTACTATTGTTTAAGCCATCAAGTCTTTTGCATTTTGTTATAGCAGCCTAAGCAGACTAATACAACCTTTGAATGTCTACAACGCAAAATCACATCTCCACATTATTCATATATGCAATTTCACCTGCCAGAACAGTCTTCTCTAACTTCTTACTTGGTTAACTCCTAACCCCTATTCATCTCTCAGTTATATCTCAATTGTCATTTGTCAGGCAAGCTTTGCATAATCACAGATACAGAAGGGAGAAAACAAAATGGATGTATAAAAATGATGATAAATCTGGTTTTGGCTAGAGTGACTTAATTTTTTCTCTTTGTTAGCATGTAGACTTCCGCTTAATTAAAACAAGTTTCCTAGTTATATGAATTTTCCTTATACAGAGCCTAGTTGTATGCCTGCCCTCCCAAACCTTTATTTCTGATTCCTTAAAGCTTGTGGAGGGTTTTATCACACAATGCTCAATAGTGCAGTAGATTCTGAAGCATCTCCTTTGGAAGGAATCCCTTGAGATTTAGGAATCATTGTTATAGATAATGATTTAATTATCTTAATCTGACACCAAATTTGGTGCACTGATTTGGTGTGAGATTCAGGACTTTGGGTTAGTGGGGAAAGGTTTAGAAAGTTTAACTGGGATAAAAGCAGCTAGGTGCTTTAAAAGCACCTAAATTATTGTGTGGAAGCCAACAATAATTTTATCTCAGGACATTAAAATAACATGCAAAACTGATCATGATACAAATATTAATGAACTTCGAGAAATGATGAAATAATGAGAACTGTCAATGGCCCAAAAATGGGTAATCATGACTCTAGTGTTCATAGCTGGGAAAAGGTCAGTTGAGGAGTTGGGGGGTCGTTTTATGTGATAGCTGATAATCCCTGCCAGATTCTGCCAAGAAAAAGTTATCATAAGGCACCAGCATGGGCACACAAAGAACAAGCTATGCTGAACTAATCTAATTTATCTTCTAGAAAAGGTTAATAAATCAGGAAAATACTATATACCTAACACAAATGGCTTGCAGATTAACATTTCTCATTCACTTCTGATATCCTCAGGCTTGGGTTAGCAAAGCTTTTTTCCCAAACTCTAATACAGCCTTTGTTAATTAACATTGGCATTGCAAAATGCTCAACAATAACTCACTCCTTATAAATACGTGCCATATTAATTCATTGTCACTTAATAATTTACATAATTACTTTATAATTACTTATAATTTGCTATAAGCATCTATTTACAGAATGAATTCATTGGCATAATCACATGTTGTCTTGCATTTGAGTCTTAAGTGCATTGGGATTCTTCATCTAAAACTGCATTTTTATGTACATGAAATATTCCCCAATAAGTGACTTGGGGAGTATAGAAAATCATATTATTTGAAGATTTTACAAAATAAAGACTATAAACATGTATTTAAGAAGAAAAGTCCTCATCAAGGTTGGACACTGGTGGTATTCGTATTCTCTTATGACTGTTTCCCTTCTCTGCATGAATTTCTCCCTCTTTCATCCTCAGCAGGTACCAACCTCATAATTCTAAATGTCCTCGTGATTTTCCCATTCCCTTCCAACCCTAAATATCAAAATCAGCTATAGAAAAACATTATGAAATGGATTAATTTTGCCCAATGAACCCAGAGTTTTGTCAGGTTCTTTGAATATATTTTCTGCCCTCAAAGACCTTGCAGCCTAATTTGAAATTCTTCATACTTCACCAACTTCATACTTTTTCACACTGTAACGCTTTTTTTTTTTTTTGAGACAAGGTGTCACTCTGCCACCCAGGCTGGAGTTCAATGCCACAATCATGGCTCATTGCAGCCTCAAACTCCTTGGTACCATTTATCACAACAAACAACATTTTAGTTTTCACAACTTATGGTAAATGTAAGCAATGTGTTCAGACTACACAGAGAGAAAATAGATGAATTTTGTCTGGAGGGCATGCTTGGAAGATGGTAAAGTGACAAATGTGGAGAAGGAAAGAGCAGAAAGATTTTCAAGAGGGATGTACTATCTAAGCATTATCTTTAATGGGGCAGGGTGGTAGGAGGAGGTCATTGCCCTTGTGAAAGTATTTCGACCTCCAGGATAGAATTCAGCAATTGATGAAAATTATCCATGACTTCTGAAATCCCTTCACGCAATTTCACATAGGCAGCAGTACGTCAACCTGAATATAAACAAGGTAGAGCTGCTAAGCCTCTGATTGTTAAAGACACAAAAGCTGCTAGCACGTGAGGCATTAATTACCAGCAATAAGACAAAATAGCAGCAAAGAAAGAGGAGCACATGAATAAAAGCATATTTGCACAATAATATGCAAATTAATTGACATTCTTTTTATTCCTATTTCATAATAAAAATGAATAATAATTACTGTGAAGGTCTACTATGTACCAAGTATTTTATGTACATTGTTTCCAATGCTTATGACAAATTTGTAGATATTATTAGTCCCATTTTAAAGACAAGGAAACAGATATTCAGAGGTTCAGTTTCTTTTTTTTCTTTTCTTTTCTTTTTTTTTTTTTTTTTTTGAGATGGAGTTTCACTCTTGTTACCCAGGCTGGAGTGCAATGGCACCATCTTGGCTCACCACAACCTCCGCCTTCTGGGTTCAAGCAATTCTCCTGCCTCAGCCTCCCAAGTAGCTGGGACTACAAGTGCGCACCACCATGCCCAGCTAATTTTTGTAGTTTTAGTAGAGACAGGGTTTCTATTAAACCTTGTTGACCAGGATGGTCTTGATCTCTTGACCTCGTGATCCACCCGCCTCGGCCTCCCAAAGTGCTGGGATTATAGGCATGAGCCACCGCGCCCGGCCAGGTTCAGTTTCTTATCCAAGATCACAGAGCTATGAAGTAGAGAAGTACAATGGTAAATTTTAGGTGTCAACTTGACTAAATTAAGATCTAGAGAAATGGGAAAGCATTATTTTTGGGAGTGGCTGTAAGGTTGTTCTCAGAGGAGATTGGCATGTGAGTTGGGCCGAGTAGGGAAGATCCACCCTCGGTGGATGGACAGGCACCATCTAATCAGCTGAGGACACAGGTAGAACAACAAGGCAGAGAAAAGGCAATTTTCTCTCACTCTTCACACGGGACACTCTTATTCTCCTGCCCTTAAATATCAGAACGTCAGACTCTCCAAGAATTGCGACAGCAGCCCACCAGCTGTCAGGGCTTTGGTCTTGGACTGAGAATCACACCATCAGCTTCCCTGATTCTGGGACTTTTGGACTTGGACTGAGCCATGCTACCAGTATCCCAGGGCCTCTAGCTCACAGACAGCCTGCCATGGCCTTCCCACCCTCCATAATCATGGGAGCAAATTTCTCTAATAAATCTCTTTTCAAACATCTGTATCTATCTTTCTACCTATCGTCTATCAGCTATCTATCTATCTAATCTATCTATCTGTTCACCTATCCTGTTGGTTTCATCTCTCTGGAGAAACTTGACTGGTACAGATCTTGCTACCCAGAGTGGTTCTAGAGAAACAGAACCACTTTAAGGATGAGTTTTATTAACTGATTTTGGAGTTTCTAGGACCATTTCCATAACCCGATTAGACCTAAAAATGCTCAGGGCTCTACATCTAATAGTACAGAGAATACTGAGAATCCATGGCATAAAATTTTTATAGAGATACCCAGAATATTTGCATTTGATACTCTGAATTAAACACATACAAGAGGAAAGGAACTTGGTGACTCTGTATGTGACACTTTCGAACATTTGTGGAAAACAAAGGAATATAATGACTTCAGTTGGCTTCTTCTAATGTTGCTGGACAAAATTATTATAAAAAAGAGAATGAGCTCAGGGATTCAAATAGGCATAAATAGCCTAAGGCTTCTTTAAGTGTGCCTGGTCAGAATCTTCCTTCCTGCATCCACAGGGCTGAAATTGCTGAAAATCAAACACAAGCACTGATCATATGATTGTCTCAATTATAACGAAAGTTAACGTGAGCCTTGCAGGGTGTCTACTGTTAAAGGGAGAGCACTGATTGTCTGGGGGGGGGAGGGGAATGGGATTCTACAAGTTGGGATGGGAACACATGTGGAAAGACACTGATGAGGCTGGCAACATTGAGTCCCTAAATTCTTTTTTTTTTTTTCTAATTTAAAGAGTTTATTCAAGTGCAAAGTGTGAGAATGGACCACCTGAAAACACCAACTCCAAAGGAATGGAGTAAGCATTCACAAGTAGGCAAGTTAAGGTTTCACTGAGTCCCTAAATTCTTAAGAGTCTTGTTTGCCAGAAGAATGACCTCCCACCCTCACCCCCAGTGACTGCAGCTATATCTCTGCCCACAGTGGTACCATACTTTATATAATACCTGTGTCTGAGGTGATAAACCCTGCATTGCCTAAAGAAATGGTAATGAGCTCCTGCAAGGCAGTTGCCTCGCAAGACAATACTGATTCTTCTCAGGACCCACCACCAACATTCCTCTTCACTTCTAGACCTATAACTAGATTCCAGTCCCAGCAAGCCCCTAAAGGGGAGGCACAGAGGGTGGCCCATGAGGAAGTGCATGACACTCCAAAAGAACTACGTGAGTTTTCTAATTTATACAATCAGAAATCCAAAGAACATGTGTGGGAATAGGTATTAAGGATGTGATATCATAGTGAAAAGAACAAAAAATTGGGTTAGGCCCAATCATTAACATAGGCCCACTAAGAAGAGATTCTGCATATAATATGGCAGCTTGGGGAGTTAGGGAAGGTGCTAATTCTTTTGTCGGTTGCCTGAAATATAGATCAAAAGGTATCCCACCATGAGCAAGTTGGAGATGCCTGGTCTCCCTTGGTTTAAGGTAGAGGAAGGAATTCAAAAAAATTAAAAGGCTTAGGAAGATTGCAATGCTATAGTGGATTTGTCACTTGAAACCTACTCACCCATACTGGGAGGGTCCAGAAGATATACTTTTCATCAATACTTTGAGAATAAATTTGTGAGGGGAGCCTCAGAATTCCTCAAGGGCTCCATGATTGTCCTTCTCTGGAGGTTGGATCTTACATTGAAAGCCACAGTCACACAATCAAAAAACGTAGACATGATGGAAATAATTGGATCTGAGGACTGCAGGAATAAGTGTGGCACTCAATCATCAGAGGCAAGATGGGTGAAGTTACTCTTATGGGCAGCAAGGGCAAAGCAACGATCAGAATAGTCTGACTTGTGTAAACCTATGGTGTTGGCTAGTTATTTAAGGCGTTCCTAGAGGTGAAGTAAATAATAAACCCACTAAATTTTTACTTGATCTGTATAAGCAGAAAAGGTTCAGGTCAAATACACTAAAGTCTAACTCAAATCATTAAAACAGAGAATCATGGCCCTTCACTAAATTTCAAGTCTTGGGCCAGTTTACAGATCCAGAACCCTTTGAATGAAGGCGAGGCCAGGTCCCCTCTAGAAAGGACTCCTGTACGTTACTGAAAATTTATATGGTTAATGGCTCTCCCATCCTTCTCCAAAGGGACCTGTGGCCTTTTACGAGAATAACCGTGCATTGAGAAAAAGAAAATAATCAGAACTTTAGGAAACTACTGGACACCGGTTCTGAACTGACATTGATTTTAAGATATGAGAAACATCACTGTGGTCCTCCAGGTGAAGCAGGGGCTTATGGAGATAAGGTGATCAATGGAATTTCAGCTTGGGTCAACTCCAAGTGGTCCAGTGGGTCCAGTGGGTCCCTGAATCCATCATGTGATCATTACCCCAATTCTGAAATGCATAATTGGAATGGACATACGTAGCAGTTGGTGGAACCCCACATTAGTTCCCTTACCTATGTAATGGTGGGAGAAGTCAAACAGAAGCCATTAGAGATGTCTCTACCTAGAAAAATAGTAAACCAAAAACAATACTGCATCTCTGGAGGGATTACAGAGGTTTAGCGCCACCATCAGGAAGTGAAAGACTCAGGGGTGGTCATTCCCACTAAATCAATAAACTCTCTTATTTAGTCTGTGCAAAAGACAGATAGGTCATAGAGAATGACAATGGATTATCACAAGCTTTACCAAGTGGTGACTCTAATTGCACCTGCTTTACCAGATGCGGTTTTGTTGCTTGAGCAAATTAACACATTTCCTGGTACCTGAAATCCAGCTATTGATCTGGAAAATGGCTTTTAATCCATCCCTGTCTCGAAGGCCCACAAGAAGCACTTTGCTTTCAGCTGTCAAGGTCAGCAATACACCCTCACTGTCCTTCTTAAGGGGTATGTCAACTCTTCAGCTCTATGCCATAATTTAATTCACATGGATCTTCATCATCTTTTCCTTCATGAAATATCACACTGGTCCATTACATTAACGATATTAGGCTGAATGAACCTAGTGAGCATGAAGTAGCAATTACTTTGGGCTTATTGATAAGACATTTGCATGGCTGAGGGTGGGAAATAAATCCAAAATTCAAGGGCCTTTTACTTGAGTGAAGGTTTTAGGGACCCAGTGGTATGGGACATGTCCTTCTAAGGTGAAGTATAAGTTGCTGCATCTAGCCACTCCTAGAGCCAAGAAAGAGGCATAATGCCTAATAGGCCTACTTGGATTTTGGAGGCAATACATTACTCACATGGGTGTGTTACTCTGGCTTATCTACCAAGTGACCTAGAAAGTTGCTGGTTTTGAATAAGGTCTAGAACAAGAGAAAGGTCTACAACAGGTCCAGGCTGGTCTGTCACTGGGTCATATGATCCAGGAGATACAATAGCACCCAAGGTGCCAGTAGCAGATAGGGATGCTGTTTGGAGGCTTTGGCAGGCCCCCATAGGTGATCTCCAGGGATGCCCTTAGAATTTTGAAGCAAGACCCTGCCATCATCCACAGGTAACTACTCTCCCTTTGAGGGGCAGCTAATGGTCTGCTCCTGGCCCTCAGTAGAAACTGAATGCTTAACCATAGGCCACCAAGTTATCATGTAACCTGAGCTGCCTATCATAAACTGTGTATTATCTTACCAGCCCAGCCAGAAAGTTGGGAATACACAGCAGCATTCCATCATCAAATGGAAGTGGTATATATGGTGATCAGGCCCAAGCAGGTCCTGAAGTCACAAGTAAGTTACAAGAGGAAGTGGCCTAAATGTCATGGCTCCTTCTCTGGCTACACTGCCTTATCTCTCCTAGCCTGTAACCATGGCCTCAAAGGGAGTGCCCTGTGATCAGTTGACAGAGGAAAAGAAGACCAGAATCCAGTTTACAGATGGTTCTGTATGATATGCAGGCACCACCTGAAAGTGGACAGCTGTAGCAAGACAGTCCCTTTCAGGGACATCCCTGAAGGACAATGGTGAAGGGAAATCTCTCCGGTGGGCAGAACTTTAAGGAGTTCACCTGGTTGTGCACTTTGCTTAGAAGGAAAATGGCCAGATGTGCAATTATATGCCAAATTACGGGCTATAGAGAATGCTTTGGCTGGATGGCCAGAGACACAGAAGGAATATAATTAGAAAATTGGTGACAAGGAAATTCGGTGGAGAGGTATATAGATAGACCTCTCTGAGTACACAAAAAACATGAAAGTATTGTGTCCCATGTGAATGTTCACGTAATGTGATCCTAGCAGAAGAGGATTTTAATAACCAAATGAGATAACCTGTTTTGTATGAGGACCTGTTTTGTGAATACCAGTCAGCCTCTTTCCCCAACCAGCCGTTATTACCTAATGGACTCATGAACAAAGTAGCCATAGTGGTAGGAATGGAGGTTATGCATGGTCTCAGCAACATAGACTTTCACTCACCAAGGCCATCCTGGCTAAGGCACTGCTGACTGTCCAATCTGCCAGCAGCAGAGACCAACACTGAGCCCCTCATACGGTGTTATTCCTTGGGGTGATCAGCCAGCTACCTGGTAGCATATTAATTACACTGGACCACTTCCCATCATGGATGGGGTAGTGTTTTGTCCTTACTAGAAAAAAGACACTCTGGATATGGATTTGCCTTCCCTGTACAAAATGCTTCTTCCAAAATACCATTCATCAACTTCTAGCATGTCTTATCTATCATTATGGTATTCCACACAGTGTTGCCTTTGACCAAAGAAATCTCTCCGCAGCCAAAAACCTGTGGCAATGGACCCATGCTTATCCTGGGATCCACTGGTTTTGCCATGTCCCTCATCGCTCTGATGAAGCAGCAGCCTTGATAGAACAGCGGAAGGTCCTATTAAAGTTGCAGTTACAGAGCCAGCCAAATGACAATACTTTGCAGGGTCGGGGCAAGGTTCTCCAAAAGGCTGAATAAGCTCCGAATCAATGTAAAATGTATGGCATAGTCAAGATTTATGCTCCAGGAATCAAGGGGAAAAATGGGAATGACACAACTCACCATTATCCCTAGTGACCCACTAGCAAATTATTTGTATCCTGTTCCTGCAACTTTACACAACTTGATAGGCTAGAGGTCTTAGTTCCAGAGAGAGAAATGCTGCCACCAGAAGACATAACAATAATTTTATGGAACTGGAAGTTAAGACTGCCACCTAGCCACTCTGAGCTCCTCATGCCTTTGAGTCAAAAAGTTAAGAAGGAAGTAACAGTGTTGACTGGCTTGACTGATCCAGACTACTAAGAAGAAATTGAACTACTACTCGACAATGGTGGTAAGGAAGAGTATGTCTGGAATACAGGAGATTCCTTACCTCTTTGTTTTACCATACCCTGTGATTAAGTTCAATGGGAAACTATAACAACTCAATCCAGGCAGGATTACAAATGACCCAGACCCTTCAGGAATAAAGGTTTTGCTCACCTCACTAGGTAAATAATCACAACTAACTGAGGTGCTTTCTGAAGACACAGGGAATACAGAATAAGTAGTGGAAGAAGGTAATTATGAATGCCCCTTACAACCAGGTGTACCAGGAACAGAAACAAGGACTGCAACTGTCATGAGTATGTCTTCCCTATTTTGTTAAGAATACTGTGTGTGTGTGTGGTGTGTGTGTGTGTGTGTGTGTGTGTAGCATGTATCTTTTTCTTTCTCCCTTATTTCTTTAATATCTAACATAAGATATATTATTATTATTAACCTTATAACATAATATTAAAGTTACAGGATCTCAGGAGAAAAATAAACATTACCCAACCTCTTTCTTTACCTTCTCTTCTTGAAGTTTACCTCCTCTTCTTGATATACGTAATAATATATCTAACATAAGATTTATTATTATTAATCTTACATTATAGTATTTAAGTTAGTGCTCACTTCAGCAGCACATATACACAGACTTAAGTTATAGGGTTTCGGGAGAAGAGTAAACATTACCCAAAATCGTTCTTTACCTCCTCTTCTTGAGAAGGGATTAGTGCATTTTGGGCTGCTCACATGGTGGTTCTATCATATTAGGTGAAACTAGTACCTTATTATTGTCTTTACTTGGATTAAGTATGGTCTAAGGAATTAATATGGGTGCCGATTGATAGGGGTTGGACATGTTCTAATTAACTTTAGGTGTTGACTGAATTATGTAATACTTAGAGACTTGGTAAACATTATTTCTGGGCATATCTATAAAGGCGTTTCTAGAGGAAATTGGTGTGTTAATCTGTGGACTGAGTGGAGAAGATCTGCTCTCATTGTGGGCAGGCACCATCCAATCATCTGCAGGCTGAAATAGAATAAGAAAGCAGGAAAAATATGATTCCCTCCCCACCCACCCTCTTGAAACAGGGAGATTCTTATTCTCCTGTCCTTTGATATCAGAACTTCAGGTTCTCTAGCCTTTCGATTGCAAGACTTAACACCAGCAGTCTCTGTGGTTCCCCAGGTTCTCAGGCTTTCAGAAGCAAACCAATAATTACACCATGAGCTTCCCTGGTTCCAAGGCTTCTGAACTTGGACCAGCCACCCAACTGGCATCCTAGGGTCTCCAGTTTCCAGACAGCCTTTGGTGAGACTTCTCAGCCTCCATAATCACATGAGCCAATTTTTCTGTGATAGTACCCCTTTATCTACTTTATCTATCTATCTATCTATCTATCTATCTATCTATCATCTATCTATCTTTCTATCTATTATCTTATCAGGTTCTGGAGAATCCTGATATAACAGGCAGCTAGAAGTCAATAGGTTTTTTCAAAATTCTGGCTTGTTTCTTCACACCATGATGGCTGTTCTCTTCCTCTTACTTAAAATATGTTCTAAGTCCCTCCATTGAAAGTTCAGGAAGGTGCTTTATCCTTGAAGAAAAACTCCCTCAAGGATATTTCTCTGTCTCTGCTTAACTGAAAGTAGCTTCATCATCACCTGAAGGAATAACTATTCATGATCATCATTCTGTGGAGGTAAATGCAGCCACTCTCAAAATGGCAGTTCTTTCTGTTTCAGGCTATTTTTTCCAATTCATTAATTTCACTGGAATAGTCCTATGCCCATGGATTCACAAATTCACTTTCCATTCATTGCAGAAAGTTGATAAGATCCAGGAGAGCTAGATAACCAAGATTCTACATCTCATTCTAACCTATCCAAGATAACTTCCAGAAGCCAAAATGTTGAGTTGATCTTATAATGTAAAGTGTTGTCTACAAGACAAGCATGAGTATTTCTCCAAATGGCATTCTATATCACCAGCCTTCAGGAATTATCAGGGATTTCTTCTAATAGAGCACTTGCCACATTGCACCTCAATGAGATCTTTGCTTAGTTGTCTTTTCAAGAAAGACTTAGCCCCATTAGTTCAAAGATGGAGACTTATTTGTCTTTGTAGTTCCAAAAGCTAGCACAATCTCTCACCCACATGGACACTTACTCTACATATGTGTAATAAAAAAATAAGTGAGTGGAACACTGAATTTATTCAGGTATTAAGTCTTTTTTTTTTTTTTGAGATGGAGTTTCACTCTTGTTACCCAGGCTGGAGTGCAATGGCGCAATCTCGGCTCACTGCAACCTCCCCGTCCTGGGTTCGGGCAATTCTCCTGCCTCAGCCTCCCGAGTAGCTGGGATTACAGGCACATGCCACCATGCCCAGCTAATTTTTTGTATTTTTAGTAGAGACGGTGTTTCACCATGTTGACCAGGATGGTCTCAATCTCTTGACCTCATGATCCACCTGCCTCGGCCTCCCAAAGTGCTGGGATTACAGGCTTGAGCCACCGCACCCGGCCTCATGTATTAAGTCTTGAATGAGCATCTCCAAATTGCTATGCAGTAGATCTGACAATAGAGAACAATGAGGAATATGACAATTGGAGCTCCTGTTCCTTTCTGACTTGTTTTAGGGAAGTATACAGAAAATAAACAAATAAGTAAACAAATCAAATACTTTCAGATAAAAATGACATATTAATACAGTACTTACTGTGTTCCAGCAACTTTTCTAACTGCTTTAAATTTATAAGTTAATTTCATCATGCAACTCACCCCCACATCACCCCAGATAGATGCTGTCATTACAATCACTTTAAAAAGAAAAAAAAGCTATGAGCAGATAAATTGCATAATTGGTTAGGGTTTTGAAAGCTATTAAGTGGTTGAATTGGCATATTCTTATAATATATATATATATAACAAGAATATGCCAATTCAACCACTTAATATTATATTCTTGTAATATATATATTTGGATCTCTATGTTAGGAGTGGGTACAGTAAAACATGATCAGATTTCAGATACAGAGGATCCCTGACTCACGATGATTTGACTTACAATTTTTTGATTTTATAACGGGTTTATCAGGAAGTGGCATCATAGTAAGTTGAGGAGCACCTGGATTTACAATGATTTGACTTATAATTTTTTAACTATAATATGGGTTTATTGAGGTAATAAATATGTTTTGATATTGATGTGTTCAACTTACAATGGTTTTATCAGGACATAACCACCTTGTATACTGAAGAACGTCTGTATATCTGAGAGGTGAAACAAGAGAATTTGCAGATGGAGCTAGAAGTGATATCAATAAGAGGAAATAAATTGAGGCCGAATAAGCAACTCTAGAAAATGGTGACAGCATTTTCAGAAATGGGGAATTAAGATGAAAAAATAAAATGAGAATAAATGAAACAGAGTTTCATTTTAAACATTCTGAATTTGAGAAAACAAATAAATACTCAAAGAAAACTGTTTAATAAACAATTACAATATAACAGGATCAGTGAGAGTCTAGACTGTAAATATAAAATTGGAATTTATTAGTATATGAATGATTGGTTAGACCTTAGGATTACATACAATTCCCTAGGAAGCAGAGGCAGATGAAGAAGTAGGGTGTGAGCTGAGAACTGAGCCTTGTAGCCAGAAATAGAAAGGAGAGTCTTCAGCAGAAATGAAGAAAGCCAGGCTAGTGAGCAGGAGGACTTTCAATAGAGAGCAGTCACAAACAACAAATGAGAGAAAAATTATTTTGGAAAGAAATATGGTGGGCTAGGTATCTTTACTCATCCTCTACTAAAAACAACTAGAAGTAAAGGATATAAAACCATAAACTAGTATTATAAGGATGTATGCATGCATACACACACACAAACATATACACACACATATCTTCTTTGTGTTGAGTGGAGACAGTATCTAAAAATGACTAAAGGTTAGGAAAAGGAAGAACAAAGAAAAGTAAATGGAAACACAAAACTGCTTTGCCCTGAGGACTTTTGTCCAATATGGTAAATATGAACCTTAGTTTTTGTCATGAGGAACAAAGCCCTAGCTCTGCTAAAGCAATGATGCCTAGTAGAACAATTTCAACACCCATAACACTGGAATCCCAAAGGGTTCCACAATAGAAGTTTGATACAAAAGTAAATTCTCCCCAGCCATTTTCTCCCCTTCAGAAGAGAAAGCACTGAACCAATCTAAATAAAATCCTAAAAGATAACCATAAACAAACTCATAAATGTTTATAGCACAATTCACATTAATTAAGTCATGGTAGTTTAGCCCAATTATGAAGTTAACTGAACAACTGAAATGCAGATCAGGATTAACTACCCAGAAAAGAGCACAGAGAGAAAATAAGATGGAAAATATGACAAAAGAGATTAAGAGGCATGAAGAATTGAATAAAAAGTTTCTATCAGATAAATAATCATATTTGTATGAGTAAAGAGGAGAAACTAGAGCAGAAAAATGAAGAGCTGAGAACTTTAATAGTTTATGACTGATGAAAAATAGCTATCCACAAATTTAACAAATCTGGTGAAACCCAATAAGCATAAACAAAAAGAAACCTACATCTAAACACATCACCATGAAAATGCAGATTAAGACCCAAGAGAAGGGAAGGGAGAGAGAGAAACAGAAAGCGGCTAGAGAAAAGTGGTATTACCTTCAAAGAAGCGGCATTTATAAGTGACAGATGACGCACAACGAATAACAATGGAAGACACTAGACAGTGGAATCTCTTCGAAAAGTGCCCTAAGAAAAAAAAGAAAGAAACTACAAATCAAGATTATATCCAAAAATGTTTTTCAAAAGTAACACAAACTACAAACATATTCAAGCAAGATAAAACTAGTAGCAAAGCCTAGCTAAAGAAAATTGTTTACAGGCATATATGTCAGGCAGAAGAAAAATAATTACAGATGGAAAGCTTGAAATACAAGAAATAAAGGGAAAAGACATGATAAACTGTACATAAATCTAATTTAACATGACATAAATTGATAATCACAAACTTTCATGGTTTTAAAAGTGTAATTAAAAATAGAATACACAACAATGACAAAAAAATACATATCTTGAGAAAGTAGAATATTCAGTCCTGTTCACTAGATGATTCCTCCGACATGAGAGGACAGAACACCAGGAAATTTCTAGAGGTCGAGGAAACTGGAAGATTTTGCTGAGTAAAGAAACAAAAACAAACTGAGAAGTGTTACAAAAGGCACCCTAAAAAAGCAACTGGTCCTAAACCTTCATTTACAGAGTTGGAAAATGAGAGCCAGAAAGAGAGAAAAAACAAAAGCGGCTTAGCTTGTCTAGTGTGGATTAGCTCAAAGGGACAGAGAATGGTCTAGTGCTCTTCTCTTCTACGTTACCACATCTTCATAACTGGACACAGTGCTAGCCAAACTCAAGGTACATTTGGGTATTAGTTCAATTAAACTCATCATTTATTTTCAAAATATAAGAGAGTTAAAAATGCCAGAGCACAGTTTTCACTTAGGCTCCTTCATTCTTCTTGCTTTCAGCTCTGATTTGTATAGGTGAATAATGAAAATTCATGATAAAGCTGTGGCACAGAGAGTGCATCCTTATTACCTGTCTCCTGGATGTCAAACAAGATACTCAGTCCAACAGGGAGAGGAGAAAAGAGAAAAGACTTGATTTTTCAAGCACTTCCCACCCTCACCTTACTCCTTTCCCTAAAGCTGCATTAACTTCCCCAACAGTATTTTATTTGTGCCAGCAGCTCTGCATATTATGCTTAATGCAAAAATTGAACTTGTTCCTTCACCAACCCCAGCTTTCAAATTATTATTTGAGAATATTGAATATTAAGCAGCCATATCTTAGGACGTGACTCCTTTAACTTCAGAAGCAGAAGTACATTGAACATTTTCCTAACCTTTAAAACATGTCAAGGGCATAAATCAAAATTTCTCCTGGAGCAAATTGCCTCCAGGAGAAAAGAACACATCTTTAACACAAATGCCTTGGCAATTCTGTAGGTAAGTCATTTTCTCCAAAAATGCTCAGAATGGGTATATTTCCTTTAAAACATTTTAAAGAAGAAAGCCTTACATTTCATGCTGGGTGGCTGACAATTCAAGGGCTGAGAAAAACAAAATTAAAATGGAGCCAGGAAAAGGTTATTTAAGAGATTTCCAACAAAGGTTGCTGAACTTTAAAAAAAAATAAAAGTAGCAATATGCTACAGCAGCATTTGGAACATTCAACACTGCCTTATACTTAGAAAACAGATTTTCTTTATATTCTAAATTTTTAGGCAGTTTTGACAGAGGCACCTCTGATACTCATGAAGACAGTCTGTCTCTTTGTACATGGATAAGCCTCTTGTTTACATTGAATGACACCTCTTCCTAAAGTGATTTCTTTTGAAACCTAGGTGACCTGAAACAGAAAACAGAGATAACTAATGCTGCATCTAAAAATAGTGATAACTAATAGTGGTCTAGAGGCTTTAATCTGTACATAAATAAATTAAAAGGTGAAAATACTTGCCCTAGGTTATGCCCTTAGCTAGTTGAGAAATTCAAACCAGAACTTTGCTTTCTTGAAGCTCAATGATTCTGTTTTCACCATCACCATTTGGATCACAATTATACTAAAAATATGTATGTGTATATATATATATATCTCCGCACATACACACTAAATATTACACTATATATATATTCATATATATATATGAATAAAGGAAAAGCATATTTTGTCTTGAAAACAGAACAGTTTTTCCCTGGTGTTTGAGTATAATACTAAATATATTTAGTATTTATATGTATTTAGTATATATATACATATACACACACATAAATACCAGGAAAAATTTGTTCTGTTTTTGAGACACAATATGCTTTTCCTTCTTTTTATTTTCTTTCTCTTATTTTCTCATTCAGAAAGCAGGTCATAAAAACTTTGCTTTCTTGACAGCCAGGGGTTCTTGAACATATTTTGCTAAAACTCTATTTGAAAACATGAAGAAGCAAACAGAAAGAAAATTACCTTTTGGGGAGTGGGGACATTTAAATTAAAAAATAGAACAGGAATGATAGAAAATAAAACTAATATGTGTGACTACATTTTTCCTACAATAAACACTTTAAGGGTCAAATGGTAACTTCTCTATACCAGAGTTTATTATAAAGACAGAATCTCATCGCAAACAGCTTTCAGATTAAGCTGTGGACTAGAGAACTTCTGCCTTAATAAAGGAGAGTTGAGGTTGGGTATGCTTAAATTAGTTACCTCAGAACAAAAAAAAACCTAGTACATCAGGCTCATTAGCTCATAGAAAAAGGAGTAGTTATGGTAGTAACCACCAAACAAGACAATCCAAATGTGAGACGAAGTGATTAAATAATAACTCCAACTCAGACACTAAAACATGGTCCTACAAACCGGCAGTGATGTGTGAAAACTCAAGACTATTTCATGAAATGATGTATTCATGGCTCTGGACCCTGTGCAAGGATTTCTAGTTAATTTAGGTGGGATTTCATTGGAATACTGTTCTCAGGTGAGAAAAGAAAGAGGCCACTTTTATGTGGTGTTCCACTCCAAAAGTTATCTTACTTCAAACTATCTTTAGTGGAAATTAGGAAACTTTGAGATTAAGTCTATACCTAAGTAAGCATGAAATCGAAGAGAGGAAAAATGAATAATATAAAATTTTTTCCCTTTAAATATCTAGATAACTAAATCAAGGGATATCAGAATTTAAGTTAATTAGGCAATTGCTTCAATTTTCTATTTGACTTAGCTATGTAGATGTGTCCTAAGTATAGTTTGATGGACTGTGCAAGTATCTTAATATTGTAATACTAATGTGTGTTCTGACAATGAGCTTTTGTTTGCTTGTTTCTGTTTTCTTTTCCTTTAAGTTCTGGGATACATGTGCAGAACACGCAGGTTTGTTACAGAGGTATACATGTGCCATGGTGGTTTGCTGTACCTATTAACGTATCATCTAGGTTTTAAACCCTGCCTGTATTAGGTATTTGTTCTGATGCTCTCTGTCCCTTCCCCCACCATCTCCTGATAGGCTCTAGTGTGTGATATTCCCTATATTTATTGAAGCACTATTTACAATAGCAAGGACTTGGAACCAAACTAAATGCCTATCAATGATAGAGTGGATAGATGATAGACAGGCTTAAGCAGCAGCTTCTATCTGAGATACGCTATTCTTCTGGTAGCAGAGAAAAAAATAAAACCAATGTCACACTCACATGATAGCTCTTAAAGTAAGTCACATGACTAAGCCTGACCCTAAAGGAGAAGGCTTAGTCTTCTAATAGTATTATCTTAGAGAAAGATAATACTCTTGCAGGAGAGCACAGATACTTGAGAATAAAATACAAACTACCACAGATCATTTTCTGGGTCATAAATATATGTTTTCTTCCCTTATGTCTCTAAAATACATTCATTCATTCTCCCCTGAAAAAAAGACATAAAATCTCATATAATTGCAGGATTAGACTCAAATCCTGTGACTTTCTGTACCTTCAGTTCTATCTGGACTGAAAATACAGCTTCTCTTCTCTTGGAAACCTATGAACTAAAGAGAGAAGTTGTATGTTCCTCATACCTCCAACAGACAAAGTAGAAGAAGGATAGAATAATTACAGTAAACGACCCTATACAGAAAGAATTGGAGGCACCTACAATCAATTCTCTAAAACAATTCTGAAATCATGCTGGACAGACGTTGCAAAAACCCACTATTCTAGGCTTGGGAAATGATGAGGCCCCAGTGGGAAGTCTTGGCTCTTCTCTCTGGTAATCCCTTACTTTTTATCATCCTTGATTCCAAATGAAGACAACACTAGAGTCCTAATAAAAGGTTGAAACCCTTTCTCGGTCTGCTTTCTGCTTTGTAGAATATTGGAGCTCTAAAGATCATATTGTTTTAAACATTCACAGACTTATCGAATCAAAACTGGGGATTCTTTAGGCCATATAACATTCTCAAAACATAAACTGACTTCTTTTTTCAATTGACTGTGCTCAATTTTAAATTCAAAAAGCCAAACCTATGCTTATTTTCAAGATTGGCCTTGTTCTATCTCTCTAAACTTAATCTCAGACACCTTGAGCTTATCAACTTCTGTGAGAGTTTAACCCTAGTCTATTTTTCATAATCCATTTTGTCCAAATAAAAGTATTTACCACGCATCACATCAACAATCAGAGAGACCTGTGCCTTCACTCTTGATTTGGTCTTTTCCTCCAGTCCGAGTTTTAATTGGCCCTTGTTGCTCAAAGTATTTTTAATATTATCTTTTACTAGTTGAAGATGGGAAAAAGTTACATCTTTTAAAACTGAAAACAGACCCAAAAAAAGTAGGACTATTCTTTAAATGTCATCATTATACTTTTAAAAGTCATAACTTGTAAAATAGATAATATTATAAAATCCTATTATAAATTGAATGCATTAACTTATAATCACTTATCATGGAATCAAACGTACCTGTGCAAGACATAATTTATTATTTCTACAGAAAATACTTGATGAGCACATGAATTCAATAACCTATTTAATTAATGTCACAGCCTCGCAGGGGCTTATAGTGCACATTTGGGAATAATAAATTGAGTTAATGTTTTCTCCACATGCAAGAGTAAACTGTACCCAAGGAGAACTAATTTGCCCAATATTACACTGTTTTAATGGCAGAGCTTGTTTTTGGATCATGGCACATGTCTGATTTTCCTTCCATCAGCAGGATCACACTGTAATAGGGTTGTATATGCAGAAATTTGTGACTATTACTGCTATTATTTTAAATGATGTGAAATTGCCAACAGTTGACTATTTTTGATCTTCAGAAACTCCAACTGCATATAGTTTAACCTAATACTGAAGTAATTTCTCCCATATGTTTTGGAATTGTATTAGTCTGTTCTCACACTGCTATAAAGAAATATCTGAGATTTGGTAATTTATAAAGAAAAGAAGTTTAATTGGCTCATGGTTCTGCAGGTTGCACAGGAAGTAAAGCAGCTTCTGCTCAGCTTCTGGGGAGGCCTCAGGAAATTTACAATCATGGCAGAAGGTGAAAGAAAAGCAGGTATGTCTTAGGTGGCCAGAGCAGGAGCAAGAGAGAGAAGGGGAGATGCTACACACTTTTAAACAAGCAACTCTCACAAGAGCTCTCTCAGTATCAGTAGAGCAGCACCAAGGGGGAAATCTGTTCCCATGATCCAATCATCTCCATCAGGACCCACTTCGAACATTGGGGATTACAGTCTGATGTGAGATTTGGATGGGCATACAGATCTAAACCATAACAGGAGCTTAGACTATTTTTTCGAGACTCATTCTTTACAATGTGTTAGAAGTATTACATCTGATTCTGGTAATTTATGTGATTATTTTTGTGGTACCCATATGCAGGATTAAATCACACTGAATCATGTCACTATGTTGAGATACATCTCTGAAATTGGGAGCACCAAAAAAATTGAGAGCAGGTGAATCAGTGTTCTATACAGTCATTTATAACCTTTGTCTCTATGTAGGAGGTTCTTGATTGTGATTGCTTACTGAAAATCAACACAGGATTAGAGATGTCTTGTTTGTTTCTTTGTATTGGTTTTCCTAGCATTCTTTGCAGTGGCCATGTTAGTAGGCAGGCTTGGGTCTAGAGCACTCATCCCCCAGCATTTACTCACTCATGCCAACCAGGTAAAACTACTAAATTAATACCACGTTGGTTCACTCTTTAGAAAATAATCAAACCATTTGCTGCAAAACTGGGGAGGATTATAAATTTATCTACCTAGGAAGAGACACCAAGGTTGATGGTTTAGTCATGAGAGATTCAAGAAAGGGCAGGATGGCTGAGGATACATTAAAGTATAGCAACTCACCATCCACATAACAAATTGTAATAAATGAAACAGTCCTGTAATGGGAATTATTGCAATTATTTTTCAAATCTTTTGGTTATGTCAATTAGAAAGTCTCAACTTGCTGAATCTTTCTGCCATTAATATCCTAATAATGGTTAACACTATTCCAAAAACAAAAAATAAAAGTTTTATGCTAAGAGGCTCTGTGAACAACAGTACTGGCTTATAATTTTGTCATTTCATATGTTTTTAAAATTCACATCTATTCATGGCAAATAAGACTGATTTTTTGACTTGCATACAATGATATAACATTTGTTTAAAAGTATATTTATTTAAATGTAAAAGGTAAATCAAATATTAAGGATAAGAAAATCATAAATTTGAGAAACTTTCCTTAGCCTACATCTCAAACCTAGTGCTTAGCAGGGATAGTTTTCCTCTTAGGATACACCTGGATATTTTGTGCAAACATTTTAGTTGTCATAATACACGCATTTAGTATGCAGAAGTCTTGCAAGCCAAGTAATATTTCTACCTCAAAAGAATATCCCACTAGACATGTATAGAGATGAATCTTCTGTTTTGTTTTGCTTTTGTACATGTTTTTTAAAGTAAAATTTATGTATTTCAATTACATAACCAAATACATTTTTACAAATGGAACCACCTGTGTAACCACTGCCCAGACCACTATATGGAGCATGATCAACATTCTAGAAACATTCCAAGTTTTTTCTCCCCCTAGAGTTAACCACTATTCTTATTTTTCTCACAACAGACTAGATTCCCTCTTTTAAATTTTTCAAGTGGCATCATTCATTATATATTCTATTGAGGTTGTTTTCTGTTTAACATTGTATCTGTGAGATTTGCCCATGTTATTCCATGTAGTGGTGTGGCTTGCCTATTTCATTGTTATAACATATTCTATTACACAAATATACCTAAATTACCATTTTAATAGTGATGGACACAATGATTTGCATTTATTTAGGGCTACTGTGAACATTTCTCCACGTATCTTTCTGTGAACATGCTGCTTTCTGCTAAGTGTATATGCTTGGGAGTAGGGCTTTCAGATCACAGAGTAGGCATATATTCAGCTTTAGTCAACCATGCTGCATCAATTTACACACCCATCAACAATGTATGAGAATTGTATTGTACTACATTCTCACTTGGTATTGTTAGGTTTTGGTTTTTGCTTAACCATTCTTATGGGTGGATACACTCAATTCTAAGCATTTGCTCATAAACAGTAGTATGTTTGTAAGAGTTGAATATTCACTGATTTTTTTTTCCTGGAATCCAACTGTTACATAAATAAAGGGAAGACTGGATTCTATTATATTTTAAACTGCCAAGAGTTGTTCACTTAGATAGCAACATCACTCTTGGTCTTTCAGTCTGTAACAAAACCAACATCCCTGTACCAGTTTGCATTTGCCACATGCACAATGTTTCCATGTATAGAAATGACTATAGGGATGACTATTCATTTTGTATGTAAGGTCTGTTCTTGAGTTTGCCTGAGGAATTATGCATTAAAATACATTAGAAGTTCACCAAATTATTTTCTTTTTATTGTTCTTTATTTAGGAGATCTAAGCCATTATAATTATTCTTTTAATTAGCGTGTAGTTATTTACCCATACATATACACATGTACACACATATATACATTTCAGGAAAGTAAAGAGGACTTTACACAGTATTTCTTATTAAAAATGGCATGATTTGTTAAAGGATGCAAAATTAAAGCTATATAGGAGAAACAAATCCTAGTGTTATATATCACTGTAGTATGACTGTAATTAATAACATATAGCTACAAAAAAGGAGAATACTGAATATTCCCAACACAAATAAATGATAAATGTTCAAGATGATGGATATGTTAATTACCTGATCTGATCACTATACATTGTATGCATCAAAATATTACTATGTAAACCATAAATATGTACAATTATTATATGTCAATTTTAAAAGTAAATGAAAAAATGGTATGTTGATTTGATAGGGTTGAGATCTCTGCTCCAACCAACAAAACTGCCCCTTTGTGAATCACTTGGAGGTAAAGAAGTGTGAGAAAACATGATATCTAAGGGAATCCTGTGAATTAATATTTTTTTGGGAAATAAATTCAGTCTAATGCTAATTTATAAGACCCAGCCCCTTCGTCTAATTTCAGGTCTCAGTTGTCATCTGCCACATTTTTCATTGTCCTTTCCAAATCAGTCCAAAAGAGTACATGGCACTGTATTAACGGTGCTTTAATAATTCCTCTGCAACTAGGGATAATTGTCATGCTTTGCCACTCATCAATCTGACTTGAAATATCACTTTGCAGCATTCATGTATATGCTGCCAAAATGACTATGTTATCATTTCATCCCATAAGATCATAGATAAAGGAGATATGGAGCCTTGATGCTGTCTATGTAACTTCTCCAGGAACTTTGCTAAAACATTTTCTCTTTTAAAAAAAATCATGTTAAATATTCTTAACTCACTTTAAATGGCTGCCCATGGAAAGAAAGTCTGCCTGGTACAACACAGACAATATACACTGCAAGTAAGTCTATTAGTCCTAGAAAAATGGCCAATGATCCAAAGCCCTGGTAAGGATTTTGTTAATTTGGTTATCACGGCTGGCTAATATTTATGCAGGCATATATCTGACAGAGTAAAACAGTGAAAAGATGGAAACCCAGTCTGGAAATTTCCAGCAAGAGAAAGAGAAAGAGAGATCAAGAGGAATCAGTGTAAATGAAACTGATGCTACAGCCATAGAAGTACATTGATCACCTGAAGCCATGCTATTTTCTTAATACATAAAGCCTCAGTTGTGCAGTTTGAAATTAACCCCAAAACCTTCCATTTGACTGGAACTTTTAATATTTAATTTTAGAGAAAAAGAATTGAATTATAAAATAAACAAAAAACAAAAAGGAGCAATTAACAGAGAAGTTTTTGCTCATGACAAGAATGAAGGAATCAGGAAACATGTTTATCAAATTTATGCATGATACCGCTAAAACACTATATACCAGAATTGGGATTCAAAGTGATTCTGACAAGCTGAATCTCTGGACCAGTGGCTCATAACCCAGGCTACACCTTATTATCAGCTGGGGAGCTTTAAAAGACCAGCTATGCCTGGGACCTATCCTCAGAAGTTCTAATTTAATTAATCTGGGTTAGGGCCCAGGCATCAATAGTTTTCAAGTGCTCCCCAGGTGATTCTAAAGCAGTCAGGTTTGAGACCACTGCCTTAAAGCATGCCAAGGTTCACCTTTATAAAGGGTTGGATACTTTGACTGTCAGAAGTAAGTGATGGGCAGGCGACTGAGAGAAAGTAACAATGCAGGACACAACTGCTGTCTTACAGTGGAAAGAAGATTCAGACATATAGCCAAAATCCACAGGTAATCGTGATGGATAACATAACTGAATGTTTTTTCACAAGCCATACACTGAGTCAAGATGCAAAACCATGGGAACAGTAAACTCCCATTTGCCTTTATTAAAAAAAAAAAAATGGGGCTGGGCTCAATGGCTTATGCCTGTAATCCTAGCACATTGGGAGGCCAAGGTGAGAGGATCACTTGAGGTCAGAAGTATGAGACCAGCCTGGCCAACATGGTGAAATCTTGTCTCTACAAAAAATACAAAAATTAGGCATGGTGACATGCACCTGTAATCCCAGATACGCCTGAGTCTGAGGCATGAGGCACAAGAATTGCTTAAACCCGGGAGGCAGAGGTTGCAGGGGGAGGTTACAGTGAGCCAAGATTGTGTCACTGCACTCCAGCCTGGGAGACAGAGCAAGACTCCATCTCAAAAAAAAAAAAAAATGGAAAGATAGATAGATAGATAAACAGATGGATAGATAGTAGATAGATTCATAAATATACATGGAACATTTTGTGAAGGATGCCCAAAAAAGCAAATGATGGTTACATCTAGAAGGTAAAAGAGGAAGACTTATTTTTATTTTACAATTGTATAATAATCTGAACTTTTCCTCTATTTTTACTATGAGTATGTGTTATAATGATTTTTAAAATATTATCGAGGTCTACTATACACTGGGGTCTATTGGGGGGAATGGGGGAGGGATAGCGGGGGGGGGTGCTGGGGAGGGATAGCCTGGGGATGAATGCCAAGTGTGGGTGAAGGGGAGGAAGGCAGCAAAACACACTGCCATGTGTGTACCTATGCAACTATCTTGCACGTTCTGCACATGTACCCCAAAACCTATAATGCAATAAAAATTAAATAAATAAATAAATAATAATAAAATAAAATAAAATATACTTATTAAAGTATAAAATTTTTAAAAAAAAATATTATCTATGGCCCTAAATTTGTTCCATCTGTTTTATTTTTCTCTGACAAAAATACTTAGGATATTTTTAGATAATGCCCTTTGTCCATTGCTCATTCCTTATACATACCTTAAACAGAGTTCTGCTAATTATCCCTGTAAATTGGGATTGAGACTTGCTGAAGACAAGACCAATCCAAAATGTTCTAACTGGGAATATTTTCCCAAAGAAAATTCAAACCTGGGAGTGGGCTACCTGGGGTCATAGTTATAGATATCCTTGGGGCTGTCCAATTGTACTGTATGTGTGTTGGGTTGGTGGATGGGCTACAGAGAAGCCTATGACGGCTGTGAGGTAAGATGACAGGGATAAGATAGAACTGCCGTTAGTTTGCAAACCCTCCTCTTTCTGTAGCTCCCTTGAGTCGCCAGACCTGTATAAAACTTTTAGCTCTCTAGGCCATTGATCAAGTTCTCCTCTGATGTTATTGTTAAACATACATCCCTGGAGCAGAAATATAGGCAACACTGGGGGTGGGAGAAGAGCAGACTGCCTAGCCTCTCCCTCCAACCTCCTACACACTTACTCCTTCACTTAGGAGTCTCCTTGCTCCAAATTACCCACTAGTGAAACCACCTTTCCTTTCATAGAGTAGAAAAAGCACCAGTCGAGGGACTAAAAACACCTGGGATCAACTGCTAATTTTATTGTGTAGTTGCATAACCTTAGGCTACACACTTCACCTGTGAAAGGAGGAAGCTTAAAAGGATGAATTCCAACTTTCACCTGTATTCCACATATTTAGATGGTGCTTATATTTAGTAGAATATTAGCCTTTATAATAGTAGATATTATGTTCCCAACCTCAGTCTACTTGAAAATAGTGGCTTATGAAATCTAGACCCAGAACAGAGACATAGAGTCCCATGTAATTCAGGCATTAAATATCATCTTATGAAATGGCATTTTGCGCTCATCCACCAGACAATCAATTCCTCTTCTCAGTTGTTCTTCAAGCCTGAAGAAGTAGAAACCCAAACCATTACAACGTCCACATTGCCACAACAAAATCTGGTGTTGTGTTCCAAATACTGAATCTTCTTGTTATATCTAAGGGTTTTATAGGTGCCTGTTCAGATTTATGTGAATTCAGAAAATATAATAAACAAAACTGCAGAAATATGTAAGCTGCCTTGGGATCCTCACTTCATATTCTATTAATAAAGTATAAAGGAGAAATCAAGTCCCTTTTAAACAAAAAATCTTAACCATTTTGAAATTTTCTTTCTAAAATGACAGCTTATAACTTAGATTAAAGAGTGTCTGAGAAAGAATCATTTTAATGACTTGACTAGAAGAGGGACAGTTTATTGAAGAGATGATTAGCATGAATAAATTAATTTTATTTTTGAGAAAAACAGATACCAATAAATCCATGTTCATGCATTTTGACAAAATTGTATGTTAAGCGTTTTCACAAGAAATATCATTACCAATCAAATGGATTTTAGTTTCTAGAATTTTATCAGAAGTTATTATCTGACCCAAAGGAGAAAATGCTAAAATGGGATCAAAGGGAAAAAAAATCACATCGTGATTTACAACTCATATTTTCCGATCAGACTTACAAATTTAACCAAAGTGTTTAATCAATATCTAACACTTAAAAATGATGTCAGCTAGAGAATGCTTTTACCTGAAAGCAGTGCTTAAACTAATTTCCTGTTAAAAAATAAAGTAAAATTTTTAAAAAACCTTATTTCTCTTTAGCATTTATTTCTCTAAATTAAATCTAATACCTAAGACACTGCATCAAATTTAAGCTGCTTCTCTAATTCTTATTGAAGAAGCTGCATAAAATACAAGAATAAATATTCAAAAATAGCTGCCTACATATTTACAGGCTGATTTGCGGGACTGCGAATGGACAGGGCCTCTGTCTTTGCATTTAGATGCCCATATTTCTCTTGGACTTATCGGAGGTAACCAGCAGCTGCTGGGAATACTGCAGTTATTTTCCAGGTGTACGGCACTGAATCAAGAGCATTCAGTTTCCTCTATGTTGATATTTAGAAATTAGGCCACTTTCGTTCAAAAATAGAAAACTGAGAAGGCTTGTTGCCTAAGTCAATAACATCATGAAGGGTACAAATAAAGTAGAAATAAATTGAGTCACTAAAACCTGCACTATATCAGCTTTAAGGTCATCTTTTAAAGTTAAAAAATATTAGAATGACTATAAGGAAGTGAACAGTCAATAGCACGATTACCAGGATGACGGATCTAATAAGAAAAAAACAGTTTCTACATGCATTTCATCTATTGATGATTTAGCCACAAAGTAGTTATTAGGGAAAATTCATGATGCTTTTTAGATCAGTAGTGGTATCAAGTACTTGACATGAGAATTCTTTTAATTCTCACAAAAGCTCTGAACAACTATTTCTATCTTTAGTTTACAAATAATGAGGTCAAAATGTTAAGTGAATTGCACTAGGTCATATGGTAAGTGATGGAGCTAGGATCTGAACCCAATTCAATCTGGTTCCAGAGCCCATAAGCTTTCTTTTAAGTTAGTCTGCCACTTAAAGATAAGTGACATCTCTGAAACACAAAATACTTTTTGGGACCACTGTCAGATTCAATTATCTATTATTGGCATAATGCTGTCATAGCTAAAACTGCAAAACCCTGTTGGCTTAAAATAATAAATATGTATTGCTGTGCTCCAATCTGTGGGTCAGGTAGGCAGCTTTACTGGTCTTGGCTAAACCCGGCTAAGGTAATCTAGTCTCATTGTATGTCTGTGATCAACTAGCAGGGAGGCTGACTGATCTAGAATTATCTCAGCTGGGATAATTTATCTCTTTTTCATAAGGTCATTTGTCTTTCCATAGGATAGCCTGGGATTGCTTTCATGACAAAGAGTTCTAAGAATGAGAATGGAAGCAGGTAAGGCCTCTGGATACCTAGGTCCTAAAACAACACACTAATACCTCTGCAATATTTTATTGGCAATGGCCAGTCAAAAAGCCAAATCACATTCAAAGGAGGAGGACAAAGATTCTACCTTTGGGCTGGGCACAGTGACTCATGCCTGTAATCCCAACACTTCGGGAGGCCAAGGCGGGTGGATCACCTGAGGTCAGGAATTCAAGACCAGCCTGGCCAACATGACGAAATCTCATCTCTACTAAAAATACAAAAATTAGCTGGGCATGGTGGCAGATGCCTGTAATCCCAGCTACTCGGGAGGCTGAGGCACGGGAATCACTTGAACCTGGGAAGCGGAGGTTGCAGTAATCCGAGATGGTGCCACTGCACTCCAGCCTGGGTGACAAGAGTGAAAGTCCATCCCCCAAAAAAACAAAAAAAAAAGGGGGATTCTACCTTTATATAGGAAGAGCTGCAAAGACACATGGCAAAGGGCATGTAAGAGAGCAGTGAACAGTTAGAATCATGTTTGCAGTTAATCTACCACAGAGATAAAAAGAACAGCAGTGTAAACTAGGTCTATTTTCCCATCTTTTTTGTGTATTCATTCAATAAATAGTAATTGATTCTTACTATGGTTAAGGCACCTTACCGGTACTGAGAATTACAGTGGTGAATAAAACAGATAGAAATTCCTTCTCTGCATCCATTGAGATAATCATGTGGGTTTTGTCTTTGGTTTTGTTTATGTGATGGATTATGTTTATAAATTTGCATATGTTGAACCTTGCATCCCCAGGATGAAGCCAACTTGAATGTGACCGATAAGCTTTTTGATGTGCTGTTGCATTCGATTTGCCAGTATTTTATTGAAGATTTTTGCATCAATGTTCATCATGGATATTGGCCTGAAATTTTCTTTTTTAGTTGTTTCTCTGCCAGATTTTGGTATCAGGATGATGTTGGTCTCATAAAATGAGTTAGGAGGGATTCCATCTTTTTGTATTGTTTGGAATAGTTTCAGAAGGAATGGTACCAGCTCCTCTTCGTATGTCTGGTAGAATTCAGCTGTGAACCCATCTGGTCCTGGACTTTTTTTGGTTGGTAAGCTATTAATTGCTGCCTCAACTTCAGACCCTGTAATCGATCTATTCAAGGATTCAACTTCTTCCTGGTTTAGTCTTGGGAGACTTTAAGAGTCCAGGAATTTATCCATTTCTTCTAGATTTACTGGTTTATGTGCATAGAGGTGTTTGCAGTAATCTCTGATAGTAGTTTGTATTTCTGTGGAATAGGTGTTGATATCCCCTGTATCATTTTTTATTGCATCTATTCAATTCTTTTCTTTTTTATTAGTCTGGCTAGTGGTCTATTTTGTTGATCTTTTCAAAAACCAGCTCCTGGATTCATTGATTTTTTTAAAGGGTTTTTGTGTCTCCATCTCCTTCAGTTCTGCTCTGATCTTAGTTATTTTTTGTCTTCTGCTAACTTCTGAATTTCTTTGATCTTGCTTCTCTAGTTCTTTTAATTGTAACAATAGGGCATCGATTTTAGATCTTTCCTCACTTCTCAAAATTCAACAGCCCTTTATGCTAAAAACTGTCAATAAACTAGATATCGATGGAATGTATCTCAAAATAATAAAAGCTATTTATGACAAACCCACAGCCAATATCATACTGAATGGACAAAAAATGGAAGCATTCCCTTTGAAAACCAAAACTAGACAAGGTTGCCCTCTCTCACCACTCCTATTCAACATAGTATTGGAAGTTCTGGCCAGAGCAATCAGGCAAGAAAAAGCAATCAAGTGTATTCAATTAGGAAAAGAGGAAGTCAAATTGTTTCTATTTGCAGATGATATGATTGTATATTTAGAAGACCCCATCATCTCAGCCAAAAATCTCAAGATGATAAGCAACTTCAGCAAAGTCTCAGGATACAAAATCAATGTGCAAAAACCACAAGCTTTCCTGTACACCAATAACAGACAAACAGAGAACTAAATCATGAGCAAACTCCCATTCACAATTGCTACAAAGAGAATAAATTACCTAGGAATACAACTAACAAGGGATGTGAAGGACCTCTTCAAGGAGAACTACGAACCACTGCTCGAGGAAATAAAAGAGGACACAAACAGATGGTAAAACATTCCACGTCCATGGTTAGAAATAATCAATATTGTGAAAATGGCCATACTGCCCAAAGTAATTTATAGATTCAATGCTATCCCCACCAAGCTACCATTAACCTTCTTCACAGAATTGGAAAAAGCCACCTTAAATTTCATATGAAATCAAAAGAGAGCCTGCATAGCCAAGACAATCCTAAGCAAAAAAAAAAAAAAAAGCTGGAGGCATCATGCTACCTGCCTTCAAACTATACTACAAGGCTACAACAATCAAAACAGCATGGTACTGGTACCAAAACAGAGCTATAAACCAATGGAACAGAACAAAGGCCTTGGAAGTAATGCCACACATCTATAACCATCTGATCTTTGACAAACCTGACAGAAACAAACAATGGGGAAAGGATTCCCTGTTTAATAAATGGTGTTGGGAAAACTGGCTAGCCATGTGCAGAAAGCTGAAACTGGACCCTTTCCTTATATCTATACAAAAATTAACTCCAAATGGATTAAAGATTTAAACATAAGAACTAACACCATAAAAACCCTAGAAGAAAACCTAGGCAATACCATTCAGGACATAGGCATAGGCAAGGACTTCATGACTAAAATACCAAAAGCAATGGCAACAAAAGCCAAAACATTTAAATGGGATCTAATTAAACTCCAGAGCTTCTGCAAAGCAAAAGAAACAATCATTATAGTGAACCGACAACCAACAGAATGGGAAAAAATTTTGCAATCTACCCATCTGACAAAGGGCTAATATCCAGAATCTACAAAGAACTTAAACAAATTTACAAGAAAAAAACAGCCTCATCAAAAAGTAGGCAAAGGATATGAACAGATACTTCTCAAAAGAAGACATTTATGCAGCCAACAAACATGGAAAAAATGCTCATCATCGTTGGTCATTAAAATGCAAATCAAAACCACATTGAGATGTCATCTCACACAGGTTAGAAAGGTGATCATTAAACAATCTGGAGACTAAAGATGCTGGAGAGGATGTGGAGAAATAGGAACACTTTTACACTGTTGATGGGAGTGTAAATTGGTTAGACCATTGTGGAAGACAGTGTGGGCAGTTCCTCAAGGATCTAGAAATAGAAATACCTAGCAATTGACCTAGCAATCCCATTACTCAGTATATACCCAAAGGATTATAAATCGTTCTGTTATAAAGACACATGCACACGTATGTTCACTGCAGCACTGTTTACAATAGCAAAGACTTGGGACCAACCCAAATGCCCATCGATGATAGACTGGATAAAGAAAATGTGGCACCTATTGCACCATGTCCCCTTTGCAGGGACATGGATGAAACTGGAAACCATCATCCTCAGCAAACTGACACAAGAACAGAAAACCAAATACCTCATGTTCTCACTCATAAGTGGGTGTTAAACAATGAGAACACATGGACAAAGGGAGGGGAACATCACACACTGGGGCCTGTTGTGGGTTGGGAGGCTAGGGGAGGGATAGCAGTGGGTGGGGGGATTTGGGAGGGATAAATTAGGAGAAATACCTAATGTAGGTGACAGGGGGATGGAGGCAGCAAACCACCATGGCATGTCTATACCTATGTAACAATCCTGCACAATCTGCACATGTACCCCAGCACTTAAAGTGTAATAATAATATAATAATAATAATAACAGATAGAAATTCCTTTCCAAATGAAGTTTACATTCTAAAAGGAAGACAGGCAGTATGCAAAATAAATAATTAAAATGGTTAGTGTATATATTAGTAAACTCAGACTGACATAAACAAAGTCCAATAGACTGGGTTGTTTAAACCCAGAATTAATTTTCTTACAGTTCTGGAGACTGGAATTCCAAGATCAAGGTGTCAGCAGGTTTGTTTTCTGGAGAGGCCTTTCTTCTTGGCTTGCAGATGGTCGTCTTCTCACTGTGTTCTCAAGTGGCGTTCTCTCTGCATGTGTGCTCCTGGTATATCTCCCTCTTCCTACAAGCACAGCAATTATATAGAATTAGAATCCCACACTTATGACCTTATTTAACCTTAGTTATCTCTTTAAGGTCCTATCTTCAACATCAGGGATCAGAGCTTTAACATATGAATTTGGCAGGCAGAGGACACAATTCAGTCCATACAGTTTATTAAATAATAAAACATAACTAAGAGAAAAACACAAGATGTGAGACATAAACTGATGGCTGTGGAAAACTTCAGATAGAATAGCCAGGAGATTACTCACTGAGAACGTGACATTTGAAAGGTGGATCTGGTTATGTGACTATCAAAGAAGAACCCTTTAGGCAGAGGGAACAATAATTTTAAAAGGCCCAAAGAGCCCCAGGGCATGCCTGCCAGGTTTACATGGGGGCATAAGAGGAGAGGCCTGAGGATGGAAAGAGCATTAGAGTGCGGGGTGAAGCTTAAAGGTCCAGATCAGACAGACAATAGTGAGGATTTGCTTTCACTCAGAAATGCAATGAGTAATCATTAGAGGCTGCTGAGCAGATTTAAATAACCTGATTTATGCTTCCTGACATCTTCAACAAAATAGAGGGTTGAGAATAACCTAGGTGAGTAGTTAGAAGCTGTGCTACTGGAGAGGTTGGTGAAAACGAATTGAATTCTGGTTATATTTAGAACCTAGCCCTACAGGCTGTGCTGACAGAGCAGGTGTGGGTTGTGATAGAAAGAGATGTTGCTATGGTTTGAATGTCTCCCAAAGTTTATATGTTAAAAACATAATCCCCAATGCAACAATGTGGAAAGGCGGGATTTTTAGGAGGTAATTAGGTCATGAAGGCTCTGCCCTCACAAATAGACTAATGCTGTTAACACAGGAGTGGGTTCCCTCTCTTGTTCACATCCTTTCTTGCCCTTCTGCCTTCTGCCATGGGATGACACACTACAAAGGCCCTCAAAAAAATGTAGGCCCCCTCAACTTTAGACTTCCCAGCCTCCAGAGCCATAAAGAAAAAAATATCTGTTCTTTATAAATTACCCAATCTCAGATATTCTGTTTTACTTGCACAAAAGAGACTAAGACAGAATGGAAAATGTGGAAGTGGTTTTGGAACTGAGTAATGGGTAGAGGCTGAAAAAATTTGGAAGAGGAAGCTAGAAAAAAGCCTAGATTGCCATAAACCGAGTGCTAAAGGTGATTCTGGTGATGGCTCAGAAGAAGACAAAAGCGGTGGCTCACGCCTATAGTCCCAGCACTTTGGGAGGCCGAGGCGGGTGGATCATGAGGTCAAGAGATTGAGACCATCCTGGTCAACAAGGTGAAACCCCGTCTCTACTAAAAACACAAAAAATTAGCTGGGCATGGTGGTGCGTGCCTGTAATCCCAGCTTCTCAGGAGGCTGAGGCAGGAGAATTGCCTGAACCCAGGGGGCGGAGGTTGCAGTGAACCGAGATCGCGTCATTGCACTCCAGCCTGGGTAACAAGAGTGAAACTCCATCTCAAAAAAAAAAAAAAAGAAGAAGAAGAAGAAGAAGACAAAAGCCATAGGGAGAACCTAAATCTTAGGGATTACTTACATGGTTGAGATTAGAATTTTGGTAGAAATATAGACAGTAAAGGGCTTTCTGATGATGTCTTCGATAAAAATAAGAAGAAAAGTATTGAAAATTGGAGTAAAGGCCCTCCTTGTTATAGAATTGCAAAGAATTTGGTGGAATGATGCCCATATCCTAGGATTTTGTGGAAAGTAGAATGTAAGAGCAATGAACTATAATATCTGGCAGAAGAAACATCTAAGCAGCAAAGGGTTCAGGTGCTGCTGGGCTTATTTTTGCCACTTACAATAAAATGAAAGAAAAGATAAATGACTTAAAAGCAGATCTTATAATGAAAAGGGAAACAGAATGGGAAGATTTGGAAAACTCTCAGCTTGACCACGTAAAGAATAAAAAATTTTCTTTAGAAGAGGATGCTAAGGGTGCAGCCAAGCAACCATTTGCTAAAGACACTATTATAACTAGAAGGAAGGCAAGTTCTACTCATTAAGACAATAAGAGAATGATCACAAAGGTATTTCAGAGATCTTCAAGGCCAGCTAGAATTTTGAGATCAAGTTTCCAGAGAGACATCTGCAGGACCTCAGCATTAGAGGACCTGCACATTGTAACTTTACTCCCCAAATTCCAGCGCAGCACTCCTTGGCTGCCCCAGCTGCGGCTTAAGTAGGCCCACGTTCAGCTCCATCCGCCACTCTAGAAGGTATAAGCCATAAACCTTGTCAGTGTCCATGAGGTTCTAAATCTGCAGGTTTTGTAGAATTCACGAGCTGTGGGGCTATGACAGCCTCCACCTAAAGTTCAAAAAGGATGTCTTGAACAGCCTGGGGGCCCAAGGAATGACTTGTCATGGGGACAGAGCTACCACAAAGAGTCCCCTGTAGGGCAATACCTAGTGGAGCTATGAGAGTGGGGCAGCCCCCAAGATCCCAGAACTGTACGGCCACCAGCATACAACTCCAGCTTGGGAAAGCTGCAGGCATGATGCTCTAACCTGTGAGAGCTGCTTGGTAGACTGAGCCAACAAAACCCATAGGGGTGAGGCTTCCTGAGGCCCTGGGGGCCCAACTCTCACCCCAGTGTGCCCAGGATTCAGGTCATGGAATCAAAGGAGATTATTCTTGTGTCAAAAGATGTAATATTCTTTTCCCTCTTAGGTTTTGGACTTACTGGATTATCAGTTTTTCCTTTCTTCTTATTTATTCCTTTTTAAAATGGGAATGTTTTGTTTTGTTTTTATAGAGAGAGGATCTTGCTCTGCCACTTAACACACTGGAGTACAGTGGCACAGACATGGCTTACTGCAGCCTCGACGTTCTGGGCTCAAGCAATCCTCCCACCTCAGCTTCCTGAGTAGCTGGGACTGTAGGTATGTGCCACTACACCCAACTAATATTTATATTTTTATTCTTGTAGAGACAGAGTCTCACAGTGTTGCCCAGGCTGGTCTCAAGTCCCTGGCCTCAAGTGATCCCCCTACCTCAGCCTCCCAAAGTGCTGGAATTACAGGCATGAGCCACCACACCCAGCCAGGAATGTTTTTCCTATGCCTGTTCCACCACTGTATTTTGGAAATACATGAAACTTGTTTAGTTTCAAGGGCTCATGGAAAACGCCTCAGGATGAATTGTGTGCCTTGATCTTATTCATATCTGATTTAGATGAGACTCTAGACTTTGGACTTCTTAATTATTTTTTTTCTAGAACAAGTTAAGACTTTTGGAGCTATTGGGATGAAATGAATATTTTTTGCATATGAGAAAGACAAGACTTGAGCCAGAAATAGATTGGTTTGGTTTTAATGGGTCCCCTAAAATCTGTGTGTTAGAAACTTAACTTCCAATGCAGTAGTATTGAGAGATAGGACTCTAAAAAGTGTTTAGGTCATGAGGGCTCCTTCCCCATGAAGGAATTAATGACATTATTGCAGAAGTGGGTTTGTGATCAAAGGATAAGTTCAGCCCCCACCTTTCCTCTCTCCTCACACATGCTCTCTTACTCTTCTGCCTTCTGCGTTGGGATGAAATACCAAGAAGGCATTTGCCAGACATGGGCCCCCAGCCTTGGACTTCCCAGCCTTCGGAACTGTGGGAAACAAATCTCCATTTTTTTATAAATTACCCAGTCTCAAGCATTTTGTTATAGCAGCACAAAAGGGACTATGACAATATCAAAGATGATGATAAGATTTTTGGCCTGGATAATATGAAGGAATAAAACTGTCATTAATGAAATAGGGATGATTATAGAAAAAAATGTAGGAAAAATCATTGTTATTTGCTGGTTTGTTTTCTTTGTTTAGATGGTTGTTTTTATTTGCTTAATTGGTGATAAGAATATCAAGCGCTCAGTTTGGGACACTTATTGTTAAGATAGCTGTGCCAGGGGTCCCCAAGACTGTCCCTAACTTCAAAGATTCCCTGAAAGAACTCACAGGATGCAGAATGTAGTTTAACTCATGGCTAGGACTTATTACAGCAAAAGGATACAAAGTAAACAAAAGGAAAAGGAAGATGGGAGTGAAGTCCAGAGGCAACTAGGTGCAAGTTTCTAAGACTCCTCTTCTAGTGGAAACACACAGAACAAGTTGTGGCAACATTTGCAAAATGTTGTGTTATGAGAGAAGCTCATTAGAGGCTCAATGGCCAACCTTTGTATTGAAGACTGTTCACACAGGCACCCTCTGCCTGGCATGTACCAAAATCCTAGGCTCCCAAAAGGAAATTACATGTTCAGTATAAACCACAACGTTTGTACAATTTAGACACAGCGAGTCACTCTGATTTATCAGTTAACTGGTGACTGGGAACACTTTAAAAGCCAAGTTCCAATTCCAACCAAGGATCAACCATTTAAGCAAACCTTCCTAAAGATGACTGTCTCAGGTTTGCTGTTTTAACTCTTTTCTGCACAATATCCTTTGGCCATATTCGTGTAGATATCAAGTAGAAAGTTGTCTATACATATTTTTAGTTCAGGGAAAAATTCTGGGTTGAAGTTATGCATTTGGGATTCATCAGCATAAAGATGGTACTTAGTAATGAGACTAGCTAAGGTCTGCTAAGGAGGAGGACAATAGACGTTCATGAACCGAACTCTGGAGCACATTAACATTTAGAGGTCAGAGAAATAAGAAGAAACAAGTAAACGAGGGGAGAAAAAATTAACAAGAAACTGTGAAGTAGGTAGAAGTAAACAAATAAGATGAGCAGGACCCTAAGCCATCCTGGAAACAAAATGAAGAAAATGTTTTATAAACTACAACTCAAGTTAGGTGAGGAGTGAGAAATGATGCTGGATTATGTGTTGATGCTTATAGATAGTTCATAGTACTTATTTCAAACATTTTGGAAATACTTAGCTTAGTATGCCCCTAGCTCTTTAGTTCTTACAGTGCATTGTACAATGATCAGAAACATACAGATGGTTGATGAAAATGAATAAAGCAAGCATAATCCTGGCACTACTCACTCTGTCTCCATCAACCAGCCCTCGGTGAGCACTTGAAGAAGTCAGTTACAGAGAAACTAGTCTTAGGATTATTCAGGACCAAGTGGAAAGAGAGCTGCCTGCATGTGAAAGAAGAATAGTTCAGCCAAGTGGAGAAGGAAGAATGAAAACATAAGCTACTAAATGACTGAATGCATTCAAATTGCTTTTTCTAGTGCCTGCACTATAAATGCTGCCGTATTTATCATATTTATCATCCTCATCAACAACAAAGACATCAGCTTTATCCAGAACTGATCTAGTTAAAACAAATCTCACAAAAAGAGAAATGAATCACAATACGATTTAGACTTTCAAGGTCTTCAAGAAGCAGATACTACATTCTTATTCTATACCAAATCCCAGTATAACACTCTGCACTTAGTATCCCTGAAATTACTTATACCATGTTCTTTTACAAAAAAGAATTCTGTCTATTTTGTCCTGATTCTTGCCAATTTACAAAGTCCCAGCTTTATCTGTTTATTGGACTGGCTAGGGTATACTTTTGGGACATCTGTAAGAATCTGAGTGCTTCATTAAACATTGCACTGCAGATACCTAATACTACTCCCACCTTGCACTTAATATGTCCTCCATTAATCATAGATATTGAAATAGTAAATGAAATAACTAACTAAAGAATTAGAATCATCCATTGAAATTGAATTTTTGTTTCTTTTCTGTCTCCCTTCTTTCCTTCTCTCTCTCTCTCCCTCTCTTCCCTCCCTTTCTGTCTCTCTTTTTTGTTATCTTTGTTCTTCTTTCTTTGTTCTTTTTCTCTCTTCATGTTGCTGTTACAGGGAATTTTAGAATATATTCATCATTAGACTTGGGCAGTCAGGTTGAGTGCCCAAGGATTGCTATAAACACTGACATATTTCAGAGCAGTGATTTTGAAATTGTGGGTTGCCACTCATTCACGTATTGTAGCATCTTTTATATATTTTATTAAGTGAAATCGAATAAAATAGTTTAGCCTAAGCTAGTCTAGAAGATAAATAAAAAGATAAGAAAATAAAATACCACAATGCATTTTATGTAGTAAGAGTAAACACTATTTCCTGAATTTTGCTTGAGTGTGTGTGTGTGTGTGTGTGTGTGTGTGTGTGTGTGTGTGTATTAGCTGGTAATGAAAATGTATTTCATGTTTGGTCATGGTTCAAAACATTTGAGAAACACCACTCTAAAGAAACTGCAGAAAATAATCCTTTCATAAAGCATAAGGTCATTGTCTTTATAATCAGCCTAACCCAAAGCCAGAAATATATAATCAAGAAACAATGCATAATAAATATTCCTGCTGTGATTTCCACATAGGTTCCAGAAGCTGCAGAAGGGCCCACTCTATGAGGTCTCATCCTGTTGTTGCCTCAAAATGCCAGGCTTACATTTCATTTAAGCATTTTCACAATGCACAATTGGTTCCTTTTACTGTCTGAATCAGCTGGTAAATATTCCCAATTCATAACAGTAGGCTTAGCATTTTTATTCAAACCTCAGTGGATCCTCATACTTTTCGAGCAGCATTTGTGAATATCTTGGGCATGATTAGTACATTATCTGGCTGGAAAGATAGTTTGAGCTCTGGAAGGAGACATATACCTAACAAATTCCCTAACAGGAGGCTCGGTGGACATAAATTTTGCAAATCAGAATTGGTACAGTATTGAGTTACTGATATATTGTTTGCCTTCAGACATAAAAGCTCCAAAGAAGTCAGGGGGAAAGATCACAAAATTCCAAACAAAAAATCCAGCTATTCCCCTACAGACTTGCCTCCTGAAAGTACGTGAGATTTATCTACCTCCCAAGTTTCCAATCTGATGCCCAGGTTCAAATGAGAGCTGCTGTCTTGTTTTGTGAGGCTGAAAGTGCTTTATAACTAAAAATTGGGTGATTTCACATGAAATTCATATCCTAGCTTTTCTTTTTCTTTATTTTTTAATTGACAAATTATAGTTGTATATATTTATGGGTATAATGTGATGTTTTACTATGTGTATATGTTGTGGAATGATTGACAAGCTAATTAGCATATTCATCACCCCATCTACTTACTGTTTTTTGTGATGAGGATATTTAAAATCTACTCCTTTATTTTTGAAATGTGCAGTACATTATTACTAACCATAGTGACCATGCTGTGCAAAAAATAACTAAAATTTATTCCTTCTAACTCAAACGTTATATCCTTTGATCAACATCACCCCTTTCCCCATTTCCACCCATCTCCCCGCCTCTGATAACCACTATTCTACTCTCTACTTCTATGAATTTGACCTTTTTAGACTCCATATTTAAGTAAGGCTTGTGTTTCTGTGCCTGGTTTATTTTATTTAGCATAACGTCCTCCAGGTTCATCCAAGTTGTCACCAAATGACAGTATTTCCTTTTTTCTTTTTCCTTTTTCTGGATAGTAATATTCCATTGTGTGTGCGTGTGTGTGTATATACACATATGTGTGTGTGTGTATATATATGTATATTCTTGATCCATTCATCAATTGATGGTATTCTCGGCTTTTCACCGAAAATATCAGAATATATAGCAACTAGGCTGACATTTGTATAATGGCGATAAGTAGCTGGGTCTCTGGAAGCAGCTCTCTTATTTATAAAGGCAAACCTTCTCCAACTGCTAAATACAAGAATATTCACCTACACCTGCTTCATTCTCTTGCTTTACTGGCCTAGCCTGATGAAGATTTTAATTTGCTCTCCATAATCTGCCAACATGCATCTAATTAAGGCAGACCACTTAGAAAGAGAGATGGGTATGTACTACTGGAGGGGTTATACTTGGGAGATAATTGAGTCAACTGTTTTTACAAGTATCTTGTTTCTCATTCTAAGCACATAATTTCCTGTTCATTATAGTTGCTCAGAAAATGAGTGTGGATGACTTTTTTAAGATAAATACAGTGGGTAGTGGAAATCAGAAGGCCAAGTATTCTGGCAGGGAGAAGCCTGGAAAATATCATAATCCTTTTCCCACACAAATACTTTCCTCACCCATGAACCCAGTTTTGATGCCACTTCTAAGTTGAAAAAAAATCAGATGTGTATTTTTCTAGGTGTTATTACTTACAGAAAATTAAGGAGCCCAAATTATAATGTTAGAAGAAGAATGCCTTCCTCTTCAATATTACCCAAATGCCTCATGGGTTCTTCTGAACAAGAAGCCTTTATTCATGCTCTGCAGCCTAAAATCACTTTTCTCACTCCCAAATTGGTTCAAATGGCTCTTCATCACATGATTTCCCAGTCCTGATGCCTATGCTGACATCTGCTTCCTTTTCTCTGGATCATGGTAGCTGTTCCTGCCTTTTCCACTCTCTGGTGGGGAAAGGACACTTTTATAAACTCTTTTTCTTGATTATGCTTTCTGCACTGATTCATCAAATAAATATTAATTTGACATTTGGAAGACAGTAAACTAATCACTATCAAGCTTATAAATGTATGAAACCTAGCCCTTACCTTCATAGAAGTGGCATTCAACTGTAAATAACACCCAGTGTTCACACAGTGACCAGTTCAAAATGCAGCTCATACTGAATGGGTCCCAAGAAAATGCCTATGAAATAAATTATTAAACACAGAAAGTGAATGACTGAATGAGTAAATGAATAAATAAACAGGTGAACTGAGGAACGATGCATTTCTGTGTCCTTTAAAGTTTTCACGTTTGTTTGTCTGTTTATTTGAGACTGAGTTTCACTCTTGTTGCCCAGACTGGAGTGCAAAGGCACAATCTTGGCTCACTACAACCTCTGCCTCCTGGGTTCAAGCAATTCTCCTAACTCAGCCTCCCAAGTAGCTGGGATTATAAGAGCATGCCACCATGCCCAGCTAATTTTTGTATTTTTAGTAGAAACAGAGTTTCATTATGTTGGCCAGGCTTGTCTCAAATGCCTGCCTCAGCCTCCCAAAGTGTTGGGATTACAGGCATGAGCTGCCATGCCCAGCTGTTTTTATTTTTTTTTTAAGTTTACATTTGCACCATGGTGTACCAAGCTACATTCACAGCCCTGAACTGCTCCAAATCTGAAAGTCCTGTATTACACTACTCTATGTAACTTCCATAGTAAAAATAATAAATCCAGAATAAGAAAAGAAAGGCAGCCGGACATGGATAAGAAAGCATGGAGGATCAGAAATTCAGAGACTGCTTCTGGGTGCAGAATCTGTTACTAACTGGCTTCATGTAACTGTAAATTTTATGAAGATAGCTTATTGATCTACATTATGTCTTAGTTTCCTCAAGTTCAGAGTAATAAGAGTAGATTAGCGCCAATTTCAGAATCCTTCCAGCAGTTACTTATTATAATCCTAATTAGACTTGTGAGCACTGGGGATAGGCTTTCCCTGACATTTAAAGCATCAGAAAAAAATGATAAATCCAAATTTATTTTAAAAAGAAAAAGAAAAATTTCACCACCAGTTTTTGTTTTTGTTGTTTGGAATTTTTCCCTCTAGCGGCTTCTGTTGCATGTGCTGATAATAATCAGAAAATGCATCTTTGCATAACTTGCAGATATAAAATGACAAACCTATTTTCTCTTTTATTCATATTCTTTGATCTGATCAATCAGGGTAGGGGCTTGCTGCTTCTTGAACTGGATTTGGATAATTTGACTTAGACTTTTTTTTTAAAAGATAGACTTGAGTTGGTTTATTTATTCAACCCATACCTCATTCAGAGAAATATAATAGGCAGTTCTAGAAACTATCCTAGAATGAGAGTCATTATTTATAAGAGGAGTAGATAAAGCAGGTATTCTTAAACATTAGCATGCTTTAGAATCACCAGGAGGGCTGTTCAGACATGGACTGTTGGGTTCCACCCCCAGAGTTTTTGATTCAATATCTTTGGAGTGGAACCTCGTAATTGTATTTGTTATTACTTCCCAGATGAGGTCGATGTTGGCAGTGAAGGAACCACACTTGAGAGGCGCTTTTCTACAATATATTGCCTCCCTTGTTAGCTATTACTCATAGCTGCAAAAGACAAAGTCAGAACCCATCAGTGAAAAATAGATTGTATCCAATAAAACTAAAAGATTTCTTAGAATTTAACTTGCCCAATAATAGAAAGGCCGGGCTTTCATGCAGTGGGAGTCTTCCCAGCACCTGGAGATAAGATGGCCATCACCACTTAGGAGTTCTAAAAATGGGCAGCCAACATAAAAGACCTCTAAAGTTCCTACAGTGCTAGACTGCTTCAAAATTTGGAATGAATGAGAATCAGAAAAAGTAGATTCCATGTGCTTTATGCAGCAAATTTATGCACTAGCCCATACTTCCCTTTATTAAAGTGAGCTTGATCTTTTCTGCAGTCGTTGTTTTTAATGTACTTCAAAAATTGTTCTTTGCATCCACAGACTTAAAATGATGAGAAAGCAAGAGAACTGTTTTGAAAGATGTTTGCTTTTATCCATCTATTGCACATTTCAAATAAGCAGGGAGCTTAAAAAGGTCTTCACTCCCTTTAGTCTGTATTCTGACTGACAGAGAATAAAAAATTTAAATGAGAGAAAATCAATTATTGATCTACATTCTTTTTTTCAGACACTTTTGTGCAATTACACTATGCTAGAGTTTGCTTGGATTTCAACAGCACACATCATATTGATTGATTTTGCTTTATTGAAATAAAATTATGAAGTTACTAGATCTACTTTAACCCTTTGCCTTCAAGGAAATGTTTATGCCAAAAAAAAGAGCCAAGGTGTGTAATGACATAACTCTTTCGAAATGTTTCTGTCCTTTTATGTCTGGAGAAAATACAAGCCTTTTTATGAAAGCCTTTTATAATACTTCTTTAGCAAGGAGAGACTTTGGCAGATTTTTAAATGTAGAACTTACAGATTCAGCAAACTTGTCTTGAGAGCCACTTGTCTCTGTGAAGAATTTATTTATTGATCTGTTTAACTACTTTGCTTATCAGATCTTCATTGTCACACCCTACGTGTGTTTCAAGGGAGGAGACAAGCAGAGGAGGAGTGGGTGTGTACATTGCAGGTTTTGATCCAGACATGGGCATCCCTCTCTGTTGCCTTTTCTTTTCATTTTTACTTGGCTAAAAAGAATAGACTGCAGAAAAGCGTGAGGCTTAAAATATTGACTGGATGATATGAGATTCCCTTTTCATACACTGGGAAAATACATTAGAACCAGTAGCAGTACGCAAATCAATGGCATAGAAGAGAAAAAGTAAGGTGATGGTTTTAGAGTCATTAAGCCATGAAAAACTGCAGTGATCAGAAGAAGCAGGGTGAAAAGAGTTTCCAAGAAGCTGCTTCTGGGCCCAAGAACTGAGACTTCAAATATATATTTTACATGTATATGCACATATATGTATTGTATATATGTACATGTGTATTGTGTATTGCAAACATTTTCAAGGAATTTACCTATAGCACTACACTTTAAGTAGATCAGTATCCTTCTCTGAGAACTAATAATTTCCTAAATAACACACCTAATAGAATTATCAATAATTACCTAATGTCATGTGATATCTCTTTTCCCAGCTCTCACGACCTGAAGAAGCATATCAACAAGCAATAGAAAAGATATTTCCTCAAAGTTGAGTTAGGAACTTCAGTTTAAAGGTGTTGACTGTAGTTGAGTATAACAAGTGTTTTTGTCCTGGAATATTTTAATTCTCTAATTCTGAATTGTATTTTAAAATAAATTTGTTAGAAAAAAAAGCAAAATAAAAAAGGTGGTCATTAGATATTTTTTACCAATCATCTTTGTTATTCTTTCATGACAAATTTTTTATCAATATGCTTATAAATACAAGGAGTTATGTGTTTTATATTTTGTTGATGGTGATAATATGTTATTACAAAGCCTTTAGTGAACAATGACAGTGAGAGTTCACAAGAAATCCTACAATCAAGAATCTTTGGAAAATGTCCCCATCCTTGGAAAACATACCTACAAGCCCTTAACTGGGCATAGGTATAAAGCTGATAGAAAGATAAAGAAAACAATAGAAAACATGTAAGGACATCAAGCATATAAATAAATCAGCATCACTGCTTATTTGTTTGCTACATTTTGAGGATGTAGAGAAAGAATGACTAAAAATTTAGGAAGCAGTCAATTCAAGCAGAAAAGATAAATATTTGAGGTGATGGGTATCTGTACACATATACACCAAAAATATGTACATCTATTATGTATTATTAAAACCTTTAAATTAAAAAAGAAATATACAATCAATATGCATTATGATTTTAAATGATTTAGCTAGACAATCAGGCACAAAGAAAATGCGATTCCTAATACATACAACCAACCAAAAAGTTGTGTGTTCTTTTTTTCTCCATTGTTCACATAAAATATTTGTGTCAGTTCATTTTTCATTTGTTCATGCTCCCTGTAGACAACACAAGATTTGGGACCATCTTATACATCTTTGTATCTCTCACACAACCAAGCAGCAGGAATGCCTTTCACATAGCAGGGACTCATCAGATATGTGTTGTCTTTCCTGGTAATAAGGATAAAAACCTTGATTTCTTTTTAACTCTTATGATGCCAAATCTAGGCTATTAATAAGATTCCCAAGAGTCCTTGAAAGCATTAACTTTTCTTTTTGAAAATTTCTGAGCCATAAAAGCAAACGAGCTGTTTATCTTTAATGAAAGGGGAATAGATGGTAAATGTATTCTCATAGTAGCCCAAGATTGCATTGAAGTGTCACAGACTTAAACGATGACAAAAAGTGCATTAACCACAAGATCAAGATGCCTAATCAATTTGCAAGCACATGGAAGGGCTCAGAATGATGGGTAATAACAAGCTTGACTTTGTGACCAACAAATCATGTTAGACCAATTCAATTGCCTCCTCTGACAGAGTGGCAAACCTTGCATGCAAGAAGGAAGGGACATAGTGTATTTTGACTTCAGGGAGGCTTCTGACTGTTCCACATGACATGCTTATCAACAAGATAGGAAAATATGGCTTGCTGTCAGAGATGAATTAAATTGATTAGGACAGTGGCTAATTGGGAAGAGAAGGAAAGTCACAGAAGAAAAAACAACGCAAGTGCAAAGCCAATATGCTGCTGTTTTGGGTCTGGATAAATTCAAGGGCAAACAAGTATAGCAGGCAGAGCTGGATACAGTTAGATGCGGAAATCTTGTCTGTGGATAGAATAGCTCATGTCTTTCAATGGCCTTCATCCCAACTGTTGGGGCATTAGCACATATCTGAATGAATGAATACTATGTTCCTGTACCCACAAGAAATTAATTATTTTATATTAAAGCTTTATATCTCCAAACTATGCTACTAAAAGTCAAAAAATAAATGAATACAATAATTTTTTGTTAAGCTATTAAGGATAAGTCTGCACCAGGATAAATATGACAGATAGGATTGGAATAGGAAAATAAGATGGCTAGTTTTCAAAAGGAAGAAATAGAAGAGAAAGTTGAAGGATGTATTAAGATGGCTAAATGCAGGAGCAACATGAACTTCAAATCATTCTGATGATAGTCAGAAGTAACTTGAAACTAATTGGTTAGGATCTGACCCTAAATTCAGTATTTAGGGCAAGCCATCCAATATTTTGAACTAATCAAATTAACTAGGAAAACTACTAAAAAAATCTGGCCAAGAATTGAGAATTCATACATTAGAACAAATCAGCCAGTAAATAAGTCCTTAGCAAACACCAACTATGTGTCCATCATTACTAAGCACAGCTTCTGCAAAGATCTGAGGCACAAAAAAGAAATGCCTATGAAAGACAAAACACACGTATTCTAATCTCACCTCTTTCAAGCATCTATGATTTCTTTCTTTCATTTGAGCCTTCTTTCCTCTAAATATATCCCAGTCCCTTTCTTCAAAAACCTTTACCTGATTTTGTCATGTGTGATGATTTTAAAAGATATCTACAAATTTGGGGAGACTCCTGCCATCAAAAGGTGAAGCTTAATTCTTCCTCCCTTAACTTGGGCTATATTTAGTGACTCTGTCTAATAAATTGAACATGGCAAAGTGATGGTGTGAAACTATGGTAATTAAGTCATAATAGGCACAGAAGTTATTATTCATAGAAAAAAATATGTACTTGACAACAATAGAATTAAGAACTTCTATTTATTAAACCATATTATAAAGAAAGTGAAAAAAAAGACACAGAATGTGAGAAGGTACTTTTAACCATATTACTTTTAACCAAAGGATTTGTACTCAGAATACACACAGAACTATTAATGGATAAGAAAAAGACAAATCAATAAAAAAAATGCACCAAACACATATCTAGATATTTTACAAAAGAGAAAATTTCAAATGTCCAGTAAACAAAATAAGGTTAACTTCTTTGGTAATCAGAAAAATGCAAATAAAAATTATAGCAAGATACAACTATACAACCATTGAATTGGCCATAATAAAAATCAGAGAAAGCCTTGTATTGAGGACAATATAAAACATTATTAGTGAAAGTTCAAAATACGCATACACTCTGACTCAGCAATTTCACTTTTAGGTAAATATGCCATAGAAAATGGGGACACATAGGTACCAGGATACATGTGTAAGAACTTTCATGGCAGCATAGATTTTTATAGCCAAAACTTTGGGAAAAATTGTTGCAGCAGCAGAATATGTCTTATTTATAAAATACAGCCATGAAAATAAACTAATACAATCTATGTCCACCAACTTGGATAAGTAATATAAATATAGTGTTGAAAAAAATATGATACAAAAAAATCTGTATTGTGAAATTTATTTAAGTTCACAAAATGCAAAACTAAATAGCATTGTTCTGTGATGCATATATTGGGGTTACAATTATAAAACAAAGCAATGAGGTGATTACCATAAAATTCAACATTTTATGGTAATAAAATGCCGGTGGTTACCTCCGGCAGGTAGGGAGAGAAATATTCCACATGGGACATATTAGAAGCTTCTGGAAGGCAGGAAGCCTTCTATTTCTTAACTGCACAGTGGGTCATGGGTCTTACTTTATAAATAATCCCATTACAGGAACTGCAGTGGCTCAGTCCTGTTGTCCTGGCACATAGTAGGGAAAGTTACAAGTTCAAGGCCAGCCTGAGTAATATAAAATCCTCTCATCCATATAACAACAACAACAACAACAATTGCTAGGGCACAGTGGCTCACGCCTGTAACCCCAGCACTTTGGGAGGCCAAGGTGGGCGAATCACGAAGTCAAGAGATGGAGACCATCCTGGTCAACATGGTGAAACCCCATCTACTAAAAATACAAAAAATTAGCTGGCTGTGGTGCACGCACCAGTAGCCCCAGCTACTAGGGAGGCTGAGACAAAATAATTGCTTGAACTCAGGAGGCGGAGGTTGTAGTGAGCTGAGATGGTGCCATTGGACTCTAGCCTAGTGACAGAGTGAGACTCTGTCTCAAAAGAAAAAGTAAATAAATAAATCCTGTACACTGTTTATTCATGCTTTGTGCACTATTTTGTGTCTTGCCTTTCAAAAAAAAAAAAAAAATTCATTAACAACAAATTCACAGTACAGTCCCACAAACTAACTTTAATTCCCACAACTTTATGATAATTGCTCCCCGGGTTTTTTTCCCAGGAATATCATAAAACAGGAAGACATGCATACCATGCTTATCCTGTTTCATTCAGTTACAAATACACATTAAGCAAATATTAATTGACTGCCTACTATGTGACAGGCACTCTTCCAGCATTTGGAATTATAGCAGTGAAAATGTAAAGAAAAATCCTTGCCTTTGCTCATTAAACTTATATTCTAAGTTTAAAATTAAAAAATTATTTTTAGCAGTTACGGTTAAAAGACTAAAGACAATCTAGTCTCAGGAAAGACTGCATCCAAGAATTCAGACAGCATCCCGACATGCAGTCTCCATCTCTCCATCTCTCACTTGGTTCAAAGCTGTATTTTGGCCTCATTCCCTTAGGCCCATCCATAAGTTAAAGGACATCACCATAATCAGATTTGTGACCACATTCTTTCAGCCTGCACTACAAGAGGCAAGAAATACCATCTGTCCCCCAGTATCCGTATATACAAATCCCCAGGTAAAACCTCTGATTGGTCACTTTAGGATCATGATTTCACTAAGGTGCCAATCACTGAAGTCAAAATAACAGTGTACTACGATGGGCCAAACCTGGATCTTAAACCTAATCTGGAGATTAAAGAAACCTGGTGCTGAAATTGATAGCTTTACTATACTGGCGGAAGTAGGTGAGAGGACTTTTCAAAAGAAACAGTGCTGAAATTAAAATTGAGTAAGAAGTGCTGAGTCAACAAAACAGTTGATGTATTCTCCAATAACTAGATGTAATGGAGATCAAAGCAGGGTATTTTAGGGCAATCATAAAAGAAAAGAAGCCATAAGTAAATTGCAAAAGAACCACAGAAGGAATAGTTATTTCTAGCTGAAGGATTAAGAAGAGATTCACAGACCTGCATCCGTCCTCCTTCAGCCCATAGGCCTGAGTCTGAAATCCACCCTAGAAAGAGTCCAGGAGAACATTTTATTCATCATTAAAGAAGCACCAGCCTGAGGGGAATGCTGAGGTCATGCTAGCTGTCCTAACACATTCTGAGCAGAATTAGTGACAACAGAGCCCATGACATGAAGATGATGTTCCAGGAAGACAGCCTCGTCATCTGTGTCAGGAAGCAGGCCCAGGACTTAATCGTCCTTATCTGCTCTGCCAAGATTAAAGACTGCTTTCCTTAAACAAGCTGAGGAAATGTGAGTTTATAAAACAGTCAGTAAAGAACAATGATGCGGCCAGAGAGAGAAAGCTGGAGAGCAGAGAAGAAAATAAGTGCTCTGAGTTTAAGCTCTGTGTCCCTAAGTCAACATTTCAGAAAGCCTATCCTTGCTCCTCATAAATGACTACATGGATTTCCAGCAACAGGGATTTGCTTTCTCGTAGGATAGGCTCCCCTGAAATTTTGAAGCTCTATTACTGGAATTTCAACCTATTAGGGAACCTTTACAAAATGTGTTCACCTTTTCAGACACTGTGTTTGAACTTTCATTCATCATATTATAGAATCAACCTAATTATGAGAATAAATTTAAAATAAATCCCTGTATAACCTCTCTTCACCCCAAACTTCAGTAGGAGTCTCTAAAATCAACTAGAATGCTGTGATGGATGAATTTTTTTTTAAGACAGAGTTTCATTCTTGTTGCCCAAACCAGAGTGCAATGGTGCGATCTCAGCTTAATGCAGAGTTCAAGCTATTCTCCTGCCTCAGCCTCCCGAGTATCTCGGATTATAAGCATGTGCCTGGCTTTCTTTTTTCTTTTTGCATTTTTAGTAGAAATGGGGTTTCACCATGTTGGCCACGTTGGTCTCAAACTCCTGACCTCAGTGCTGGGATTAGAAGCGTGAGCCACCATGCCCGGCCTTGTGATGGAAATTTAAAATGTCCACACCCTGATACTAGCCCTCTCCTTAGACAGACTTAAAGGTGACTAATTCCACAGCCAGACCACCTTCCCTTCATAACTTCTCATTGTGTGTACACATGTCTGTCTCCCAACCTTACTGGACTCAACTGTGTTTTATCTTTTCTTGAGCTCATAACATAATCTTGAGCTCACAGCATAAGCTTTCTATATAATGATTAACTGATAATGATTAAAAATTAAAGAATAAGTGATTCTGCCATCACTTATCTTTTCAATATCCATTAGAATCAAAGAAAACCCTTACAAATATAATTATAATTGCATTGTGAATCAGATGACCAGATTAGCATATTAAAGGGATTGAGGCTAGTTATGGGGAGATAGGCACATAGCAATTAAGAGCATGGACTCTAGTATCAGATACCTCTGTGTTCAAATATCAGCAAGCTCTTTAAACTCTTTGAGACTCAGCTTCCTATGTATAAAATGGGTAGAATACTCTTCTTTCAGAATTATTGTAGGGATTAATTGAAATAATGTATGTGAACACAATAAACTTGCATGTTTACTAAGCCTGCAATAAACAGTGGGGTGTGTGTGTGTGTGTGTGTATCCTTTCCCACAAATTCCATTCCCTCAGTAACTTAGTTCATTCTCATATCCAATTTGAAGACTTTAGTGACTCAAGACTCCAAAGGATATTTGCATTTTAAAGGAGGATACTGAAAAAAAGAAATCCATAGTAGCCACTAGCAGATAAGCATTGTTTTCTGGTGGTTGGAGACCCTGCTTACAGCCTCTGAAATAGGAACACCCAACAACTACAGAATACACATTTTTTTGAGGAGCATCATTTACAAAATTGACTATTTATTGGGATATAAAGCAAGTCTCAATGAAGTTTAAAAGAATGAAATCATGCAGATTTATAATCATGTTGTAGTTAAACTAATAGAGATGACAAAAATATAACTAGCAAAAATTATACATTTTAGAAATTAAGAAAAATACCTCAAACTGTATCTATGTGTCAAAAAAGAAATCATAATGAAAAAATGTTTTTAAATGTGTTTATACTACACACTAACAAAAACAGTACATCGCAAAACCGTGTAATATAGATAAAGCACAAATTAGGACATTTACAGACTTGATATGTATGTGAGAAAACAAAGATGTGTGAAAATTAGTGAGCATCCATCTGACCCAGATCCTTTTCCAGAGAAGGACTCACTGCCTGGTGGTAGGTGGTGCAGTCAGCAGACAATCTTCATCTCTCAGCTCCTAAGGGGGCTGCCTCAGCTGCAGAGAGCTGCCTATCCTAAGGCCATTCTCTTCCTGAGCTGTCTTGCATCTAATAACTGAGTGAAGGAGGTGCTTAAAGGCCTTGTGCAATGCTGAGAACCCAAGACAGGACTATTTTGACGAGAAATATTTGCACCAGAGCTCCCCACCAAGTTAGCTAAGGCTTGTGGGAGCTGCATCTCAGTTCAACTTCTCCCTGTGCCTTAAGCCAGCTTCCTCTCATCTTGCACCACCAACTTCACCTCCGTGTCTGTGTTGAAGAAACCAATCTGTGAAACCATCTCAAATTATTAGAAAAAGTACAACACACAAAGCCAATAAGAGTTATAAATGAAAATAATTTTTAAATGACTAGAAATGACTGAAGAAAACAAATTTTCAATAGAGATGATCTTCTGAAAAGACTAATAAAATGTGTAAACTTCTAGTATGATTTATTGAAAAAATTAAGAGAGAAAACATAATTAGCAATATGAAGAATAGACAAGGGAATGTCATGACAGAGGCTAGAGACATGAAATGGATAATAAAAAGATATTAAAATCAACTTCCTCCCAACTATCTTTTAAAAATTATAACAAATATGCATAGCCCAGGAAAAAATGTAGCATATTAAACAAAATCAAAAAAGATTTGGAAATCTCAATAGCCCTATTAGCCATTAAAGTGAATGAATCAGTATTAGAACTTTCTACAAAGAAACCACACAGCTCTAATAACTTTATCATGGAATTTTACTAAGCATATTTTTAAATAATTTAAACTTTATGTAAAAACTATAGAAGAAGAGTTAAAAATCGTAGGAAATGAGGGAATATCTCTCAATGTATTTTATGGAACAGCATGGATTTGAAATAAAAGCATAATAAGGACAGCATAATAAGAAAAGCTACAGATCTCTCAGTGGTTTATATGTATGCAAACATATTAAAATGCTAACAAAGCAAGCATGTCATTATGAAATATTTCAGGTTTATAATGTAAGTTTTTAACACTAGAAAATTGATTAATATACTCACTCCATTAACAGATCAGAGTAATCATCTCAGTGATTTCAGAAAAAAAAAAAAAAGGCTCACTAAAATTCAACACACATTTATTTAAAAACAACTTTAGAAACCAGTATTGGAGGGAATTTCCTTAATCCAAATAAAAGTATATACAAAAATCTTTGAGTAAATGTCATATTTAAAATCTTGACCTTCACCAGAAATAACACAAGGATTTCCACTGTCACCATTTAATGTGGCATGGTATCAGAGATCTAAACCAATGCTGGAAGATAATAAGAAGCAATAGAGTTTATAAGAATTTGAGAAATGAAAACTGGATCTATACACAGATGACATGATTTTATATGTATAAATTTCAAAAATAGTCTACAGATAAATTTTTTTAAATGACATGTGAGTTTAACAACATTGCCAGATACAAAATAAATTTGTGGAACCAACTAGTATTCAATATATCAGAGCAAACTATTAGAAAATAAAATTTTGAAGATGATGTCATTCGTAAAATATCAAATCTAGAAGCAAATCCAAAAATATCTGTGCAATACTTTAGCAAATATTGTATATATTGATATAAACTTTATTAAGTTATATTAAATAAATGTAGAGGATATTATGTTTATAGATTAAAACACTAATAAAAATATCCATTATATCCAAACTGATTTACAGAGTTAATGCAATGCATTACAATATCATATTCATGTTATTTGTACAAAGCTTGAAAAGCATCTTCTAAAATTTACATGGAAATGTAAATAGGCCAAGGATAGCCAAGACATTCTCAAAGAAGAAAAATGAGTTAGGAGAGCTCCCTTTACTGTAAATTAGCCTTATTTTTTAAACTATAGTTACAAAATGTGGGTAGACAGATGGAATAAAGAACAGAGAAGCAAATTTACGTATAATAAACACTTGAGAGATGACAGAGGTGGCACGGCAGACAAGTGGACAAATGACAGATATTATAATGAATAGCCCTTAGACTGTTGAGTATTCAAACACAAAGACAACAATTGTACCCTTTCCTCACTTTATACACAACCATCAGGTCCAGGTAGATTAAAGTCCTAAATGTGAAAGATAAAATTGTAAAGACTATATAAGATAATTCCTCAGAAGTTCTAATTAAAAACATAGTTTATCAAATAAGACACAAAAAGTGCTATCCATAAAGAAAGGTACTAATATTTTAAAGTCCATAAAAATTTTAGCTACATTAAAATCAAGAACTCAGCCAGGTGTGGTGGCTCATGCCTGTAATCCCAGCACTTTAAGAGGCCAAGGTGGGAAAATCACTTGAGCCTAGGAGTTAGAGACCAGCCTAGGCAACATAGTGAGATTCTGTCTCTATAAAATAAAAACAAAAATTAGCCATGCCTCGTGGCATGCACGACCCAGCTACTCAGAAGGCTGAGGCAGGAGAATCACTTGAGCCCAGGAGGTTGAGGCTACAGCGAGCTGTGATTTCACCAATGAAGTCTAGCCTGGGCTACAGAGCTGGACCCTGTCTCAAAAAAAAAAAAAAAAAAAAAAAAAAATATATATATATATATATATATATATATATATATACACACTTTTATATATATTATATATGTAATTTTTTATATTTATTTAAATATATAATCCATATTACATATATTTATGTATAAAATGTTAGAACCTCATATTTATCAAGTCACCACAAAGATAATAAAGACAAGTTCAGATTTGTAGAAGGTGTTTGTAACAAAAATAACTAGAAAATCAAGTATGCAGGATATATAAAAATTTTCCGTGAATTAATAAGAAATTGACCATCCAATTTTTAAAAGGTTAAATGAGTTGAATTGCAACTTATATGAATGAATTCTAAATGGTCAATATATACATGAAAAGTGATCAAACACATTAATACTCAGGAAAATGAAAACTAAAGCTATATTAAGATTTCTTTACACACTCAATACCATTGCCCATTACACTTACTAGGCAAAGCGTAAAGAGTCTGGCACTATCAAATATTGATGAGAACGTCAGGAGAAGCAATACACTAAACATGGTTGATGGAATGGAAGACATTGGCATTATCTAGTAAATTAAAGATATCTGACCTATAACTCAGGAATTTAATTCCCAGGAATATTTTGTGTAGAAACTCTGACATATGTATACCAGGATACTTGAATAAACATGTGAGTAAAAACATTATTCATAATAGCTCTAAACTGGAAACAGTCCAGATGTCTATTCAGAGTAGAGTAGATAGTTAAATTGCAATATATTCATGCAATAGAATATTATACAGTGGTGAAAGTGAAATATAGCTGCACCCAACATTATGGATAAATCTTATAACACTGAGTAAAAGAAGATTTTGAAAATATAGATATAGAAATGGATACATACAGAATGATTATATTTTATAAAACTGAAAAACAGGAAAAATTATATTGTTTAGTCATACAAATGAAGAGGATAAAACAATAAAGATATAGACCAATGGAACAGAACAGAAGCATCGGAGGCAACACAAAATATCTACAACCATATTATCTTTGATAAACCAGACAAAAACAGGCAATGGGGAAAGGATTCCCTATTTAACAAATGGTGTTGGGAAAACTGGCTAGCCATGTGCAGAAAGCAGAAACTGGACCCCTTCCTGACACCTTACAATAAAATTAACTCCAGATGGATTAAAGACTTAAACGTAAGACCTGACACAATAAAAACCCTAGAAGAAAATGTGGGCAAAACCATTCAGGACATAGGAGTAGGCAAGGACTTCATGACCAAAACACCAAAAGCATTGGCAACAAAAGCCAAAATAGACAAATGGGACCTAATCAAACTCCACAGCTTCTGCACGGCAAAAGAAACAGTCACTAGAGTGAATCGGCAACCATCAGAATGGGAAAAAATCTTTGCAGTTTACACATCTGACAAAGGGCTGATATCCAGAATTTACAAAGAACTCAAACAGATTTACAGGAAAAAAACAAACAAGCCCATTCAAAAATGGGCAAAGCATATGAACAGAAACTTTACAAAAGAAGACATACATGAGGCCAACAAACATATGAAAAAGTGCTCATCATCATTGGTCATTAGAGAGATGCAAATCAAAACCACATTGAGATACCATCTCACACCAGTTAGAATGGCGATCATTAAAAAATCTGGAGACAGCAGATGCTGGAAAGGATGTGGAGAAATAGGAACACTCTTACACTGTTGGTGGGAGTGTAAATTAGTTCAACCATTGTGGAAGACAGTGTGGCGATTCCTCAGGGACCTAGAAATAGAAATTCCATTTGACCCAGCAATCCCATTACTGGGTATCTATCCAAAGGACTATAAATCGTTCTACTATAAGGACACATGCACACGAATGTTCATTGCAGCACTGTTTACAATAGCAAGGACCTGGAACCAACCCAAATGCCCAACGATGATAGACTGGACTGGGAAAATGTGGCACATATACACCATGGAATATTATGCAGCAATCAAAAATGATGAGTTTGTGTCCTTTGTAGGGACATGGATGAATCTGTAGAACATCATTCTCAGCAAACTGACACAAGAACAGAAAAAGAAATACCACATATACTCACTCATAGGTGGGTGAGAAAAATGAGAACACATGGACACAGAGAGGCGGTCTACTATACACTGGGGACTGTTGGGGGGAATGGGGGAGGGACAGCAGGGGGGGGCTGGGGGGGATAGCCTGGGGATGAATACCAAGTGTGGGTGAAGGGGAGGAAGGCAGCAAAGCACACTGCCATGTGTGTACCTATGCAACTATCTTGCACGTTCTGCACATGTACCCCCAAACCTACAATGCAATAAAAATTAAAAAAAAAAAAAAAAGAAAGAAAGAAAGAAAGAATTCACAAAAGACAAAAACGTTTATACCTAGGGAAGAAGGAGATGATGACATTGGAAGATACATGAAGGCTCTGGAGTGGTTGTAATATTCTATGTCTTGAGAAGGGTGGTGCTTACTCTTACATTGCTTTTGTTAAACTATACACACGTATTTTCTGTAATTGTTCTGCATTTATATTATATTTCACAGCTTTAAAAATCAGTGACAGTGGTCATAAAAAATCAGTGACAATAAAATGAATGGAAGATAAAGAAATTAAAGCAATAATTGTAAAGAAGTTTATCTTTACAGAGATGGTAAAAGACAGCAGAGCTGATGCAGAAGGTGCACTTCTCATCAGAGGTGCCATTTTTTTTTAAGTGAGAAGTAATTGATCATATTTAAAGATTAGAAGGTGTCAGTATTAACAGAGACATTAAAGGTATAGGAGATCAAGAACATAAATCATAATGCAATCCTTAGAAAGAAAGAAGTCGCTGGGCGCGGTGGCTCAAGCCTGTAATCCCAGCACTTTGGGAGGCTGAGGCGGGTGAATCACGAGGTCAAGAGATCGAGACCATCCTGGTCAACATGGTGAAACCCCGTCTCTACTAAAAATGCAAAAAATTAGCTGGGCAAGGTGGCACGTGCCTGTAATCCCAGCTACTCAGGAGGCTGAGGCAGGAGAATTGCCTGAACCCAGGAGGGGGAGGTTGCGGTGAGCCGAGATTGCACCATTGCACTCCAGACTGGGTAATAAGAGCGAAACTCCGTCTCAAAAAAAAAAAAAAAAAAAAAAGAAAGAAGTCATGAAAACAGAACCTAAAGGTAAAGGAAGAGAAGGAGGAAAGAATGGATGCAGATGAAAGTAATTTTGTAGTTTCAAGCCAGCTATCTGATGGCTCCATTTAATCTGGTATCAGGTGAGATGTGCTCCAAAAACTAGCCCTCTTGGCAGTAAAAGGATGACAGTACTTTTCCTCTCCTGCTCCAGCTTGCTGGGTTGAAGCCTCTTGCTGCAAAGCCCAGTGGCAGCTCTGCAGATGATATCCAGTGCAGATGCCATCAATGTCACCAATGCCAGCATTAAGGGCATTGCAGCACTGCCAGGAGTTCCACAGCTATATCTCCTGTATTTGCCAAACTGCATGCACCAAAGCTCCAGGAGACTGCTAACTCAAAAGCCACACAGATTTTTTTTTTCATGGTAACTATTTTAATTACAAGGTATTCACATACAGATTAACATAAACTTCAACTACCATTGGAAACATGTTCCATCAAATTCAGAAATAGCAGGTATCAGTGAAACTGGAGCAAGCATTTTGAAGACATCAACGTACTGGATGGAATTTTTCAAAAATTTTACCATACGTTTTCGTCTCTTTTTTCAGGAAAATGCTCTGGATGTAGTCTTGGTGTTTTACAAGATAATATCCAGCAAAATAAAAAAAAAGGCCATAACATATAGAAGGTGGCGATGCAAACAGGTCATTGGGACTTTGGGACTGGCCTCCACTGGATGTAGTTTTCGACCTGGCCAGAGAAGTAACCCAAGAAGCCCATGTAGAGGAGCCGCGGGTCAGTCAGATTGGGCAGGGGCAGGCTCTGGGACTCATCTGGCAGAAACCCTAAGGGCTCTCGGTTCTGCCATGAGAATAACATGGTGACACCGTTCTCCCTTGAGGCCTAGCCTCAGACCATGCACTACAAGGAAAACCACCATGACCACTACCCAGGACTATGCAGTCAGCTTTTAATATCCACTGGTTATTGAACACATCATATTGAACCTATGAGAACAGCCAGAGGGTGTCCAGTGTTCCCTCTGACCATACCCTGAGTTATTTCTTTGGGTTGTATCTGGTGCAGGAATCTCCAAATGCAGTGTTTCTCAAACTCTATGTATGTAAACATGTGGGGAATTGAGATTCTACATCATTAACAGGTTCTCGGTCGCCTTAATACTGCTGGTTTCCAAACCACACCCTGAGCAGAAAAGCCCTAGGTACTTCATATGAAAAGGCCTGCAAGGCTCATTATGTCTACCCAAATAACAATCAAAATGTCTGAATTACAGGTAAATATAGCTTGGGTTCAAGCAGGGACAGCCCACAAGACTACCAATCAAGTGGATGCTTAGCACATCTGTCAGTCAAAGCTAATTGAGTACCTTCTATGTATCCCACTATGTGGGATGCAGACAATTAGTGGGTATTGTCTCTGCCTTTGTTGAATTTATCTTTGACTCAGTGAGAGGCAGCAAGATAATTGAAAAGTACCAAGAATATTAGGAGCACTAAAACTAAAAATAGAGTATTCTAAGCACAGTCCTGTGAAACTATACATGAGTTCCTTATATCTTTCACTTGATGAAATGTTATCAAATTCTTTGGAGTAACTTGAACAAACTTCATGAAACAAGAAATCATACCCATTCTTTACATATTGGCTTCTCCCATGGGTAAATGACCAAATAAAAATTTAGATAACATTGAGATGACAGAAATGTCAGAATTATCTAGCAATGCAGAAATGAAACCAGAGATATCACTGCAGACCCTACAGACAACAAAAGAGAAATACTATAATCAACTCTAGCTGAATAAATTTAGCAGTTAGACAAAATGGATCAATTCCTTGAAAAACAAAAACTACTGCAGCTCACCAATATGAAATAGACCATTTGAATAGTTCTGTAATTTAATGGAAATTAAATTGTAATTTAAAATCCCCAAGGAGAGAGGATGGAATAAGATGACAAAATAGAAGCCTACACCATTGTTCTCCCCTGCTAAAACACCAAATTTTAACAACTATCTGCACACAGAAAAGCACCATCACAAGAACCACAATCAGGTGAGCAATCACAATACCTGCTTTTAACATCAAATTGTCAATAGAGGCATTGAGGAGGGCAAGAGAGGCTGTCTTGAGTCACCAATGCCACCTCTCCCCCACCTCTCCACAATGACTGTACAGTGCAGAAAGACAATCTGTAGACTTTTGGGAAGGAGAGTGCAGCGACTGGGGGACTTTACATTGAACTCAGTAATGACCTGTCACAGTAGAGAATAAAGCCATGCTGGGATCAGCCAGTGCCTGTGCATGGAAGGAGCAGTTGGACTATCCCTAACCAGAGGGTAATTGCCCCGTTCCAGCAGTTGGAATTTGAATTTGTCAGCAAACCTCGCCAGCATTGCCTGAAGTGATTTGGGGTCTTACATAAACTTGAAAAGCCGTCTAAGACACAGGACTACAATTCCTAGGAAACTCCTAGTGATAGGCCAGGCTTAGAGCCAGTGAACTGAGATCACACAGGACCTAGTAAAACATCAGCTGGTGAGGCTACAAGAGTGCTTTTGCACATCTCCTGAAATAATACCTGATCTTCAAATAAAGTCAATAAGGTCATAATTACACCTAACATATAATACAGGTATCCTTCATACAACTGGAAATGTACTAATCTTCACCTAAATACTATTACATAAAGTCAACACTTAAATGCTTATATAAAATCAATCTATGTCACATAATAAAAGAAAAAGAAAGGAAATAAAATGAAGATTCTTAATATAATTGTATACGTGCACAAATATGTTCTTAACAAAATGAGAAGGAAACACTCATAACACAGTCCTTGTTTCTGCAACTGGTCACGTGGTGGTACCTGGTATTGATGACTACTTCTTTCTACTACCCATTCTGTGTCCCCTTTACCTTCACCAAGCACCTCAGTGGGTCATGGTTTTCTACCCGGTAGAGTGACACAAACCTTCATTCCTGAAGGGTCTTGGTCATTTGTCGTCCTGTCTGGATTGGGTTCCTATAGTTTCCCATGGGCCTTAATCACAGGGCATGGTAATACTTAAAGACACCCTAAAGGATCTCCTGTATTCCACACATACTCCTCCTTACCTCCATTGTGGAGTTGTAGATTGATTTCCTCTTGATACTGGGTTTTACACTCAAGCCAACACTGTAATTCTCATCTTAGCCTGTTGACTGAGAGGTACAAGAAGCCCAAAGTGGCCAGGTGGCAATCTTTACTTTCAGTTTAATGGAATAACTGTGTCTCCTGGTGGCAGCATTCCTCCATCTGGAACTAAGTCTAGGCCAGCAGAATGTAATGTTGTGGGAAAAGGTAGCAAAAATTTTGCTAGTCGTTCACTAGGGGTGATGGTGTGTGGTACCACTTCCACTTCTGTGCTTTGATTTCTGGACCTGCAAATTCAGGCTATGGGAAAAACAGTACCATATATTGGATGCTGAATCTGGGCATACACAGCCTTCTGGAGAACTTTGCCCCAGCCCTCCAAAATATTGTCACCTAGTTGTCATTGTAATTTTGACTTCAAAAGCCATTTCACCATTCTATCAATCCAGCTGCTTCAAGATGATGGGGAAAATGGAAAGACCAGTGAATTCCATGAATATAATGAACTCACTGCCTCACTTCTTTGGCTGTAAAGTGAGTGCCTTGGTCAGAGGCAATGCTGTATGGAATACCCTGATGGTGGATAAGGCATTATGTGAGTCCATAGATGGTAGTCTTGGCAGAAGCACTGAGTGCAATATAGGCAAACCCATATTCAGCTTAAGTGTTTATTCTGGTGAAGACAAACCACTACCCTTTCCATGATGGAAGAGGTCCAGTGTAATTAACCTGCCACCAAGTAGCTGGCTGATCAGCCTAAGGAATGGTGCCATATTGAGGGCTCAGTGTTGGTCTCTGCTACTTGCAAATTGGGCACTCAGTGGTGGCTGTAGCTAGGTCAGGGTTGGTGTGTGGAAGTCCATGTTGCTGAGCCCATATATAATCTCCATCCCTGCCACCATAGCCACTTTGTTCATGGGCCCATTGCAATGACAGGGATGGATGGGAAAAGGAACCAAGGGGTGTCCATTGAGTAAGTCACCTTATCCACTTAATTATTAAAAATTAAAACTCTCCTCTGTTGAGTTCACCCTTTGGTGAGCATTTACATGAGATAGAAATATCTTCAGAGTTTGTGACCACTCAGAGTGGTCCATCCATATATCTCTTTCCCAAATTTATTTGTCACAAACTGTTTAATCATTCTTCTTCCAAGTTCCTGACCATCCTGCCAAACCACTGGCCACAGCCCATGAATCAGTATACAGTCACACATCTGGCCATTTCTCCTTCCATGCAAAGTGCACAACCAGGTGCACTGCTCAGACTTCTTCCCACTGGGAAGATTTCTCCTCAACACTATCCTTCAGGGAAGTCCTAGAAAGGGGCTATAGTGCTGCAGCTGTCCACTTATGGGTGGTGCTTGCATATCATTCAGAACCATCTGTAAACCAGGTCCTAATCTTCTTTTCCTCTGTCCACTGATCATAGCAAACTTCCCATCATGCAATTTTTATAGATTAGGAGAAGGCAGGATGGCAGGAGTGAAGACCATGGGCATTTGAGCCACTTTCTCATGTAATTTACTTATGACTTCAGAACCTGCTCAAGCCTGAACATGTATGTGCCACTTCCATTTGATAGAAGAATGCTGCTAAACATGCCCAACTTCATTGGGAGGTGGGTCAGAAAGTACTCATTTCATGATAGGCAGTTAAGGTCACATGGTGACTTTATGATCCGTAGTCTCAAATGTTCAGTTTCTACCAAAGTCCAGTAACAGGCCAAGAGCTGTCTCTCAAAAAGAGATGGCAGGGCCTTGCTCCAAAATCCTAGAGGCCTCTACTTTGATTCATCTATGGGGGTCTGCCGATGGCTCCAAATAGCATCCCTATCTGCCACTGACACTTCAAGCACCATTGGATGTGCTGGGTCATATGGCCGAAGTGACTGGGCAGCTTGCACAGCAGCCTGGACCTGTTACAGAGCCTTCTCTTGTTCTGGACCCCACTCAAAACTGGCAGCCTTTCAGGTAACTGGGTAAATGGGTAAGAGTAACACATTCAAATGAGGAATATGTTGCCTTTGAAATTCAAATAGGCTCACTAAGCACTGTATCTCCTTTTTGGTTGCATGAGGAGCCAAAAGCAGTAACTTATCCTTCATCTTAGAAGAAATATCTTGACAGGCCCCACATGACTGGATCCCTGGAAATTTCACTGAGGCAGAAGCTCCCTAAATTTCAACTGGGTTTATTTTTCATCCCCTGGTATACAAACATCTCATCAATAAGTCCAGTGTGTTTGATAATTCTTGCTCACTGGGTCCAATCAATATAATAGCATCAATGCAATGGACCAGTGTGATATCTTGTGGAAGGGAAAAGTGATCAAGATTATGACACAAAGCTGGAGAGTTGATATACCCCTGAGGTAGCACAGTGAAGGAATATTGCTGGCCTTGCCAGCTGAAGGCAAATTGCTTCTTGAGGGACTTAGGGACAGAAATGGAGAAAAAGGTATTTGCCAAGTCAATGGCTGCATACCAGATACCAGGAGATGTGTTAATTTAGTCAAGCAATGAAACCACATCTGGTACAGCAGCTCCAATTGGAGTCACTGCTTTGTTAAACTTAAAGTAATCCACTGTTATTCTCTAAGATCTATCTGTCTTCTTCACAGGCCAAACAGAAGAGCTGAATGGGGCTGTGGTGAGAATCACCACCCATGCGTCTTTCAAGTACTTGGTGATACTGCAATACCTCCCGATATGCAATATTGGTATTGATTTACGATTTTTCTAGGTAGAGAAAGCTCTAATGGCTTCCATTTGGCCTTTTCCACCATAATTGCCCTCACCCTACTAGTCAGAGAGCCAATGTGGAGATTCTGCCAGCTGCTAAGTATGTCTATGCCAATTATGCATTCTGGCACTGGAGAAATGACCACAAGATGAGTCCAGAGACCCACTGGACCCACTGTAAGTTGGGTCTGAGCTAAAACTCCATTAATTATCTGACCTCCATAAGCCCCTACTTTAACTAGAAGACCACAGTGATGTTTTGGGTCCCCTGGAATAAAAATCAGCTCAGAGCCAGTGTCCAGTAGTCCCCCAAAGGTCTGATAATTTCTCTTTCCCCAATTTACAGTTACCCAGATCAAAGGCTTCCTTAAGAAGGATGGGAGAAAAATTAACAGTATAATTGTCACTAGTGTAGTGGGATTCTTTCTCAAGGGGACTCAGCTTCCTCTTCGTTCAATGGGTTCTGGGTCTATAAACTGGCTCAAGTCTGGAAATTTGTTGAGGGGCTGTGATCATCTTTTTGCATAATTCAAATTAGTCTTTTGACCACTCTTCCTGGAAGTTTTCTGCTTATAAAAATTAAGTAAGAATGCAGTAGGCTTCCTAACAATTTCACTTTTAGGCACACTGTGATTATTCAGCCAATCGCAGAGCTCTACAAGGATCAGACTATGTTGATTGCTGCTTTGCTTCTGCTCTCCATTACAGCAGCTACACCCACTCACAGTGGCCATCTTTTGATCCATATTTCAGCTAACCAAGCAAATAAACTAACAGAATGCTTTTTAACTCCCTGAGCTGCAACATTAAATGCAGAATCCCTTCTTAGTAGGCCCAAATCAATAAATTCAGCCTGGCTCAATTTTATGTTCCTTCCACCACTAGCCTACACCCATAATATCCATTCCCATGCCTGCTCTCCAGATTTCTGCTTATATAAATTAAAAAACTCAAGCAGTTCTTCTAGAGTGTGAGGTACTTCCTCATGGGGTCATACTCTAAACCTCACCTCTAGGGACCTGCTGGGACTTAAGTCTAATTTTAGGTCTAGAACCAAACAGGGGTGTTGGGAGCAGATCCTGAGGAGAATCAGCGTTAGCTTGTCTGGCAACTGCCTCAAGGGAGGCCATCACTGTTGCTCCAAGCAGTGCATGGTTAATCTCCTCAGACAAAGGTGGAAAGGCTGATGGCAGCATGGGTGGTGAAGATGATGTTGCCACTGCTGGGGATGGAGAGGCTGTTTTCTCTGACAATAAAAGGGCTCATTAGAATTTAGGAATTCATTGCCTCCAGCCTTATCAGTGTCCTCCCACACAACCCCATTTGAAGTTTCAGAGTCCTGTTGTTTTGCAATCAATCCTCACTTTAACAGCAGACACCTGGTGAGGTTGAGCATGACCTTTCTTGCAGGTCAGCCACTCACATGATAAGAACCTGTGTCTGATTTTCCACAGTATCAGCCCTTTGTCTACAGGAGATAAGACTCTCATTCCAGGCAATCTTAAAAGATTTGAGGCTCAGTATGTGTTTCTGGAGCTGGGAGTTAGAATCCCTGAGCTCATCATTTTCTTTCATCACTTTGCCCAGCAAACTTAGGAACAACAAACCAATTTCATTATATTCCTTGTATAAAGGAATATATGGTTAAAGGTATTATGTATAGCGTCACTAAACTCCCTGTCTCTCAAGAGTGGCGAATTGGGAGTATCAAATGCATCTATTTTGCATCACTCTCTAAATAGTTCATGCCAAGGACTATCAATTGTCCTCCCTCCATACTATTAGAAGTAGAGTCCCAGATTAAGCAGCCAACTCCAAAATACCCAAAACCAACTAAAGGAATCCATCCTTAAGATTCTGTTCCTCTAGAACCACTCCTGCTATCAAAATCTGTATTACTGAGGGTTCTCTAGAGGGACAGAACTAATAGGATAGATATATGTATATGAAGGGGAGTTTATTAAGAAGTATTGACTCACAGAATCACAAGGTGAAGTCCCAGGATAAGTCAGCTGCTAGCTGAGGAGCAAGGCAGCCAGTTTAGGTCCCAAAACCTCAAAAGTAGGGAATAAAGCAATGCAGCCTTCAGTCTGTGGACAAAGGCCTGAGAGACCCTGGCAAACCACTGGTGTAAGTCCAAGAGTCCAAAAGCTGAAGAACTTGCAGTCCAATGTTCAAGGGCAGGAAGCATCAAGCACAGTAGAAAGATAAAGGCTGGAAGACTCAGAAAGTCTAGTTATTCCACTTTCTCCCCCATGCTTTTTCTAGCTGCACTGGCAGCTGACAGGAGGGTGCCCACCCAGATTTAAGGGTGGGTGGTGGGTCTGCCTCTCCCAGTCCACTGACTCAAATGCTAACCTCCTTTGGCAATACCCTAACAGACATTGCAAGGACCAATGATTTGCATCCTTCAATCCAGTTAAGTTGGCACTCAATATTAACCATCACACCATTCAAATATTTGGAAAGCCTTGCCAAGAAGAATGGGCATAAACAAGCACAAACTGTGAAGACTACAATAAATAGTCTTCAATGCCCAGATACTAATGGACACCTAAAAACATCAACACCATCCAGGAAAATATGACTTCAACAAATGGACTAAATAAGTCACCAGGGACAAATCCTGGAGAAACCAAGATATATGACCTTTAAGCCAGATAATTCAAAATAGGTATTTTGAGGAAAAGTAAAGAAATTAAAGATAACACAAAGAAAGAAATCAGAATTCTGTTAGACAATTCAACAAAGATATTGAAATAACTAAAAACAATTAAGCAGAAATTCTAGAGTTGAAAAATGCAATTGACATTATGAAAAATGTACCAGAGTTTCTTAATAGTAGAATTTATCAAGAGGAAGAAAGAATTAGTGAGTTTCAAGACAGATTATTTGAAAATACACAGAGGAAACAAAAATATGAAAATAAAAAAAAAAAAAGCACACTTACATAATCTAGAAAGTAATCTCATAAGGACAAACCTAAGAGTAATTAGCCTTATCAAGAAGGTAGAGAAAGAGATAGGGATAGAAAATATATTCAAAAGGATAATATCAGATAACTTCACAAACTTAGAGAAAGATATTAATATTTAAGTACAAGAAGGTTATAGAACACCAAGCAGATTTAACTCAAAGATTATTTAAGACATTCAATAATCAAACTCCTAAATGTCAAGGATAAAGAAAGGATCCTAAAAGCAGCAATAGAAAAATAAATAAATAAGTAAATAAATAACATACAATGGAGCTCCAATGCATATGGCAGAAGATCTTTCTGTGGAAATCTTGCAAGCTAGGAGAGAGCAGCATGGCATATTTAAAATCCTGAAGGAAAATACTTTCTCCCAGAATAGTATATATATGGTTAAAATGTCCTTAAACATGGGGAAATAAAGATCTTCCCAGACAAACAAAAGCTGAGGGATTTCATCAACACCAGACCTATCCAATAGGAAATGTTAAAAGGAATTCTTCAATCTAAAAGAAAAGCATATTAATGAGCAAGAAGAAATCATCTGAGGGTCCAAAACTTACTGGCAATAGTAAGCACACAGAAGAACAGAATAGTATAACACTGTAATTTCGATGTGTAAACTACTCTTAAGTAAAAAGACTAAATGATGAACCAATGAGAAATAATAACTGCAACAACTTTTCAAGACATAGACAGTATAAAAAGACATACAGAGAAACAACAAAAAGTTAAAAAGTGGGGGACATGAAGTTAAACTGTAGAGTTTCTGCCAGTTTTCTTTTTGTATGTTTGTTTGTTTATGCAATTAATGTTAAGTTGTCATCAATTTAAAATAATGAGTTATAAGATAGTATTTGCAAGCCTAATGGTAACCTCCAGTTGATAAAAATACAATGTATGCACAAAAAATAAAAGCAAGAAATTAAATTATATCTCCAGAGAAAATCACCCTCAATAAATGGAAGACAGAAATGAAGTAATAAAGAAAGAAAGGAGTACCACCAAAACAACCAGAAAATAAGTAACAAATGGCAGGAGTAAGTCCCTACTTATTAATAATAAAATTAAATGTAAATGGACTAAACTTTCCAATCAAAAGACATAGACTGGCTAAATGAATGAGAAAATAAAACCCAATGATAGTTGCCTACAAGGAACACACTTCACCTATAAAGATACACACAGACTGAAAATAAAGGGAAGGAAAAAGATATTTTATGCCAATGGAAACCATAGCTATGCTTATAGCAGACAAAATAGATTTCAAAACAAAAACTATAAAAAGAGACAAAGAAAGTCATTATATAATGACAAAGTGGTAAATTCAGGAAGAGGATATAATGATTATAAATATACATACACCAACAATGGAATACCCAGATATACAAAGCAAATATTATTACAGCTAAAGAGAGAAATACACCCCAGTATAATAATAGCTGCTGATTCAACACCCTCCTTTCAGTATTTAATAGCTACAGATTCAACACCCCACTTTCAGCATTCGATAGATCTCCCAGACAGAAAATCAACAAAGAAACATTGTACTTAATTTGCACTATAGAACAAGTGGACTTAATAGATATTTACAGAATACTTTATTGAATGACTGCAGAATTCACGTTTTTCTCTTAAGCACATGGATCATTCTCAAGGATAGACTATATGTTGGGTCACAAAGCAAGTCTTAAAATATTTGAAAAAGTTGAAATAATATTAAGCATCTTCTCTGACCATAATGGAATAAAACTAAAAATCAATAATAAGAAGAATTTTGGAAACTATCCAAATACACGGAAATTAAACAGTATGCTCCTGAATGACCAGTGAGTCAACAAAGAAATTTAGAGAAATTGAAAAATTTTTTGAAACAAATGATAATATAAACACAAGAAACCAAAACCTATGACATATAACAAAAGCAGTACTAAGAGGGAAATTTATAAGTGCCTGCATCAAAAAAGAAAAAAAATTAAATAACCTAATAATGTATCTTAAGGAATTAGAAAAGCAAGAGCAAACTGAATCCAAAATAGTAGAAGAAAAGAAATAATAAAGATCAGAGAATAAATATATAAATTTAAAATAAAGACAATATAAAAGATCAATGAAACAAAAAGTTGGTTTTTTGAAAAGATAAACAGGATTGCCAAACCCTTAGTCAGACTAAGAAACAATGAGAGAAAACCCAAATTTTAAAAGTAACCAGATATGAAAAAAGAGACATTACAACCAATACTGAAGAAATCCAAAGGCTCATTAGTGGCTGCTATGAGCAACTATAGGCCAATAAACTGGGAAAAGCTAGAAGCAACTGATGAATTTCTAGACAAATACAACCTACCAAGATTGAAGCAGGAGGAAACTGAAAACGTGAAAAGACCAGTAACAAGCAATGACATTGAAGCCATAATAAAGAGTCTTCTAGTAAAGAAAAGCTTGGGACCTAATGGCTTCACTGCTAAATTGTCCCAAAGACTTAAAGAACTAATACTAATTCTACTCAAACAGTTCCAAACAATAGAGGAAGAAATATTTCCAAACTCATTGTATGGGGTATGTATTTCCCCGATACCAAAACCAGGCAAAGAAAACTCAAAAAAAGAAAACTAGAGGCCAATATCTCTGATGAATATTTATGCAAAAATCCTCAACAAAATAATAGCAAACCAAATTTAATAATACATTAGAAAGATTATTCATCACAACAAATTGAGCTTTGTCCCTGGGATGCAAGGATGATTCAACAAACACAAATCAATCAATCAATATGATACATCACAGCAACAGCATCAAGAATAATAACCATATGATCATTTCAATTGATGTTGAAAAACATTTGATAAATTTCAGCATCCCTTCAGGATAAAAACTCTGAATGAACTGGATACAGAAGAAACATAACATAGTAAAAGCCATGCACAACAAACCCACAGTTAGTATAATACTGAAGGAGAAAAAACTGAAAACCTCTCCTCTTAGATCTGGAACATGGCAGGTATGCCCACTTTAACCACTGTTCTTCAACATAATACTGGAAGTCCCCGATAGAGCAATTAGACCAGAGAAAGAAATGAAGAGCATCTGAATTGTAAAGGAAGATGTCAAATTATACTTGTTTGCAAATGATAAGTTCTTATATTTGGAAAAAAACTAAAGACAGGCTCATGCCTGCAATCCCAACACTTGGAGAGGCTGAGGTGGGCAGATCTTTTGAAGCCAGGAGTTCAAGACAAGCTTGGTCAACATAGTGGAACCTCATCTCTACTAAAAATACAAAAATTAGCTGAGTATGGTGGCACATGCCTGTAATCCCAGCTACTTGGGAGGCTGAGGTATGAGAATCATATGAACCCAGGAGATGGAGGTTGCAGTGAGCTAAGATCACATCACTGCACTCCAGCCTGGGTGACAGAGAAAGATTCTGTCCAAAAAAAAAAAAAGTTAAAAACAAGTAGCATTTCTATCTGCCAACAGTGAACAATCTGAAAACGAATTTTTAAAAGTAACCCCATGTACAATAGCCACAAATAGAATTAAATGCCTAGGAATAAGCCAAAGAAGTAAAACATCTCTACAGTGAAAACTATAAAATAATGATGACAGAAATAGAAAAGAACACACAAAAAAATAGAAAGATATTCCATGTTCATGAATTGGAAGAACCAATATTTCTAAAATGTCCATACTACCCAAGGCAATCTGCACATTCAATGCAATTCCTATCAAAATACTTACGACATTACTCACAGAAATGGAAAAAATCGTCAAATCTATATGGAACCACAGAAGACCCAAAATAACCAAAGCTATCCAAAGCAAAAAGAGCAAAATGGAGGAATCATAGATAGTTTGTGCATTTGTGGAATAAGGAATAATTTGAAAATCTGTTAGTGTAATTGCACCATACCAACAGAAAAAAAAATCACATGATTGGATCAACTGACACAGAAAAAGTATTTGACAAAATTCAACATCCATTTATTTTTTTAAAAAGAAAGAAATGGAAGAGAACTTTCTGAACATGATAAAACACATCTACAAAAAACCTACAAATAACTTCGTGCATAATGGTGAAAGAGTAAATTCCTTCCCCCTTAGTCTGGGAACAAGACAAAGATACACATTTTTGCCAGTCTTATTCAAAGAAGTGCTGAATGGTCCACCCAGAACAATAAGGCAAGGAAAGAAATAAAATGCATACAAATTGGAAACAAATAAGTAAAACTCCATTATTTGCAGATGACATACTTGCTTACCTAGAAAATCCCAAGAAATATGTCCCAAAAGCATTCCCAAAATTAATACATGAGTTCAGCAAAGTCACAGGATACAAGATCAACACACAAGAGTTCATTGCATTTCCACACAGTAATAATAAACATGTACAAAACAAGATTTAGAAGACAATAAAATTGATAATCATTGAAAAAGGAATAACTATATTTAGATATAAATCTAACATGTATAAGTATTGTAGGCTAAGAACGTCACAATGCCACTGACAGAATCAAATACTTAAATAGATGAAGAAACATGTTTATGGATTGGAAGCTTGAACAAATTAAAGATAGTCAGTTCTCCACAAATTGATTTATAGACTTAACATAATTCTTGTCAAAATCCAACCATATTTTTTGCAGATATAAACAAGAGTATCCAAAAATTTATATGAAATGGCAAAAAAACTAGATTAGCTTAAAAACAATTTTGAAAAAAAAACAACACGGCAATAGTTTACTTGATTGCAAGATATCACATATATTTCTAGTAATCAAGAATAATGGTATTGATGAAGGAACAGACACATAGATTGATGAAACAGAATAGAAAATTTAGAAATAGATTCACACAAAAGTAAGCCCAACTGATTTTTGAAAATGGTACAAAAGCCATTTAATGGAGAAAGGATGGATTTTTCAACAAACTGCTGAAGCAATTAGAGATCCAAAACAAAACCAAACAAAAACAAAGAAAACAAACAGCCTCAACTTAAGCCTCAAATCTTTCATAAAAACTAATTCAGAAGAATCATGAACTTAAATATAAAATGTAAAACTAGAAAACATTTCTTAAAACATACAAAAAAATCTTCAGAATCTTTGGGATCTAGGGTTAGTTATTAGACTTGACATGAAAGGCACAATCCAAAAAGAAAGGCTTGATAAATCAAACTTCAGAAATAGGAAAAAATAAAAAAATTGGCTCTGTGAAATATCCTGTCCAGAGAATAAAAAGAAAAGCTACAGTGGGAGAAACTGCTTCCAAACGGCATATCAAATCAAATATATAAAGAACTCTCAAAACTTGACAGAAAAAAAATTCATTTAGAAAATGGGCTAAAGTTAAAAAGAGGTATCTCACCACAAAGGATACACATATGGAAAATAAACACATGACAACATTTTCAACATCATTAGCCATTTGCTGAGTGCAAATTAAAACCACAATGAGATCTCACCCTATCACTATCGGAATGGCTAAAATAAAAAATAGTGACAACGCTAAATGCTAGAGAGGATGTAGAGAAATTCGATCACTAATACATTGTTGGTGAAAATATAAAAGGGTACAGCAGTGGCTGGCAAGATGGCCAGATAGGAACAGCTCTGGTCTGCAGCTCCCAGTGAGATCAACGCAGAAGGTGGGTGATTTCTTCATTTTGAACTGAAGTACCCAGCTCATCTCATTGGAACTGGTTAGACAGTGGGTACAGCCCACAGAGGGTGAGCCAAAGAAGGGTGGGGCGTCACCTCACCTAGGAAGCGCAAAGGATTGGAAAACTCCCTCCCCTAATCAGGGGAAGCCATGAGGTACCCTGTCATAAGGAACAGTGCATTCTGGCCCAGATACTGCGCATTTCCCATGCTCTTTCCAACCCGCAGACCAGGAGATTCCCTCAGGTGCCTACACCACCAGGACCCTGGGTTTCAAGCACAAAACTGGGTGGCTGTATTGGCAGACACCAAGCTAGTTGCAGGAGTTTTGTTTTTTTTTTTTTTGTTTTCTGTTTTCATACCCCAGTGGTTCCTGGAATGGGGCAAAACAGAACCAGTCACTGCCCTGGAAAGAAGGCTAAAGCTAAGGAGCCAAGTGATCTAGCTCAGCAGATCCCACCACCCCACCCACCCACCCAGAGCACAGCAAGCTAAAATTCACTGGCTTGAAATTCTCACTGCCAGCACAACAGTCTCAAGTCCACCTGGGAAGCTTGAGCTTGGTGCAGGGAGGGGAGTCCATCATTACAGAGGCTTGAATCGGCAGTTTTCTCCTCACAGTATAAACAAAGCTGCCAGGAAGTTCTAATGGGTGGAGCCCACCACAGTTTGGCAAAGTTGCTGTAGCCAGACTACCTCTCTAGATTCCTCTTCTCTGGGAAGGGCATCTCTGAAAGAAAGGCAGCAGCCCCAGTCAGGGGCTTATAGATAAAACTCCCATCTCCCTGGGATAGAGCACCTGGGGGAATGGGTGGATGTGGGTGCTGCTTCAGCAGACTTAAACATTCCTGCCTGCCATTTCTGAAGAGAGCAGCAAATCTCCCAGCAAAGCATTCAAGCTCTGCTAAGAGACAGGCTGACTCCTCAAGTGGTTCGCTGACCCCTGTGCCTGCTGACTAGGAGATACCTCCCAGCAGGGGTCAGCAGACATCTCACCCAGGAGAGCTCCAGCTGGCATCTAATGAGTACCCCTCTGGGATGAAGCTTCCAGAGAAAGAAACAAGCAGCAATCCTCGCTGTTCCGCAGTCTCTGCTGGGGATACCCAGGCAGAGTCTGGAGTGGACATCCAACGAACTCCAGAAGACCTACAGCAGAGAAGCCTGATTGTTAGAAGGAAAACTAAAAATCAAAGGAATAACATCAACATGAACATAAAGGACATCCACACAAAAACCCTATCTGAAGGTCACCAACATCAAAGACCAAAGGTAGATAAATCTACCAAGATGAGGAAAAACCAGTGCAAAAAGACTGAAAATTGCAAAAACCAGAAGACCTCTTCTACTCCAAAGGATCACAACTCCTCACCAGCAAGGGAACAAAACTGGACAGAGAATGAGTTTAATGAATTGACAGAAGTAGGCTTTAGAAGGTGAATAATAACAAATTCCTCTGAGCTAAAGGAGCATGTTCTAACCCAATGAAAGGAAGCAGAGAACCTTGAAATGAGGTTAGAGGAGTTTCTAACTAGAATAACCAGTTTAGAGAAGAACATAAATGACCTGATGGAGCTGAAAAACACAGCACAAGAACTTCATGAAGCATACACAAGTATCAATAGCCAAATTAATCAAGTGGAAGAAAGGATATAAGAGACTTAAGATCAACTTAATGAAATAAAGTGTGAATACAACATTAGAGAAAAAGGAATAAAAAGGAATGAACAAAGCCTCCAAGAAATATGGGACTATGTGAAAAGACCAAACCTACATTTGATTGGTGTACCTGAAAGTGATGGGGAGAATGGAACCAAGTTGGAAAATACTCTTCAGAATATTATCCAGGAGACCTTCCCCAACCTAACAAGACAGGCCAACATTCAAATTCAGGAAATACAGAGAACACTACAAAGATATTTCTTGGGAAGAGCAACCCCAAGACGTAAAATCGTCAGATTCACCAAAGTAGAAATGAAGAAAACAATGTTAAGGACAGCCAGAGAGAAAGGTTGGGTTACCCCAAAGGGAAGCCTATCAGACTAACAATGAATCTCTCTGCAGAAACCCTAAAAGCCAGAAGAGAGTCGGGGCTCATATTCAACATTCTTAAAGAAAATAATTTTCAACTCAGCATTTCATATCAAACCAAACTAAGTTTTATAAGCAAAGGAGATCCTTTACAGACAAGCAAATGCTGAGAGATTTTTATCACCACCAGGCCTGCCTTACAAGAGCTCCTGAAGGAAGCACTAAATATGGAAATGAAAAACCGCTACAAGCCACTGCAACAACATACCAAATTGCCATCAAAAAGTGCGCAAAGGATATGAACAGACACTTCTCAAAAGAAGACATTTATGTGATCAAAAAACACATGAAAAAAAAAACTCATCATCACTGCTTATTAGAGAAATTCAAATGAAAACTACAATGAGATACCATCTCATGCCAGTTAGAATGGTGATCATTAAAAAGTCAGGAGACAATAGATGCTGGACAGGATGTGGAGAAATAGGAATGCTTTTACCCTGTTGGTGGGAATGTAAATTAGTTCAACCATTTTGGAAGACAGTGAGCAATTCCTCAAAGATCTAGAACCAGAAATACCATTTGACCTAGCAATCCCATCACCGGGTATATACCCAAGAGATTATGAATCATTCTACCATAAAGAAACATGCACACGTATGTTTTTGCAGCAATATTCACAATAGCAAAGACTTGGAACCAACCCAAATGTCCATCAGTGATAGACTGGATAAATAGAATGTGGCACATATACACCATGGAATACTATGCAGCCATAAAAGAGGATGAGTTCGGCTGGGCGCGGTGGCTCACACCTGTAATCGTAGCACTTTGGGAGGTCGAGGTGGGTGGACCATGAGGTCAAGAGATTGAGACCATCCTGGTCAACATGGTGAAACCCTGTCTCTACTAAAAAAGTACAAAAAATTAGCTGGGCATGGTGGCAGCTGCCTGTAGTCCCAGCTACTCAGGAGGCTGAGGTAGGAGAATTGCCTGAACCCAGGAGGTGGAGGTTGCGATGAGCCAAGATCGTGCCATTGCACTCCAGCCTGGGTAACAAGAGCGAAATTCTGACTCAAAAAAAAAAAAAGGATGAGTTCATGTCTTTTGCAGGGACATGGATGAAGCTGGAAACCATCATTCTCAGCAAAGTGACACAAGAATAGAAAACCAAGCACTGCATGTTCTCACTCGTAAGTGGGAACTGAACAATGAGAACACATGGACACAGGGAGGGGAACATCACACACCAGAGCCAGGGATCCCAGGATGGAGTTAGGGTGGGAGGGAAATGGATATGGCTATAAAACGGTAACAGAAAGATGCTTGCAACAATGAAAATATCCTGTATTCTGACTCTATCAGGGTCAGTATCCTGATTGTGATATTGTACTATTAGCTGGCAAGTAGCAAGCCCGGGATTGAACCCAGGGACCAGGCCTTAATGTTTTGCCTCCTCAGAAGTGAAACATTTGATGTGGCTCTTAAAGTTTAGGCAGTGTTTGCTCAGAAAAGAGGAGTGGAGAGACCCTTTAAAGAAGAGTAAATAGCAATAATAAAACAAGCCTGTTTGGGAAATAAGTAGATTAATTTGACTAGAGAGGAGAGTTAGAGAAAGATGGATGTGAAAATCTACAAGTACAGGTGACACTGGAGTAAGAAGGCCATAAAGGGCGGGCCAATGAGTTAGCCATCTCCTATTGGGAATACGGAGTGAAAGTCTATGAGGAGAGAATAACGCAATACAAATGATATGCTAGAAGTATTTTAGAGAAAGTAGCCTGGCGTGTTGCTCTTTGATGTCTGTCACAGTGAACACTGTACCTTTTATAAGAGCATTCTTGAAGAAACTGTGGACAGAGTGAGAATGCTTACCCATTTAGTGTGGCATGAAACACCAGAAATCAGAGGGCTCATCACCAACAATCTGGAGGCAGAATTAAGGCAGCTGCCTTCTCTGATCAACCCTCCATAATACTTCCAAATGGATATTTCTGAAATAAAATCTAATTCCAGCGCTCAACCTATGTAAAAGCCTGGAGTGGTGCCACGCCAATCATGAAAGAAAACTCAGTCTTTATTACAGCTCACAAGGCATGGGTCATCCATCTCTCCTGGGCCTCATCTTCATTTTCTGGGACACTAACTCTTGTCTCCTGCTCTTCTTCTGGAGGACTGTCTGTGGGCACAGAAAAAAAAAAAAAAAAAAAAAAAAAAAAAAAAAAAAAAAAAAACCTATAGGGCAGAAAGAAGACTGACAAAGAGGGGAAAGGGAAAAGTCTTCTCATTTCTGTTCACCTCCTGTTCTCTGAGAAGGAAGTCTCTGATTCCCAACTGCTTTCTGCCATAAACTCAAGTTGGTGATTACTGTGTAAGGTTCAGAAATGTCTTTTATCTTCTCTGCATTCTCTCGATTGTCATTTGTCCGTGTCTTTCTCATTTCTTTTTGTATTTTGTCTTCCTCCTTTTTTTTCCTGCTTTCCTTCTGTCCCTCTCTTCTCTCATCAGGCTTGTACCCCCTTCTCTTTACCAAATGCCCTATTTCCCTTAGCCCACCCTAGTTCAGGAATGTTCTTCATGCTGTGTCCCTTTTCTTCCCAGCCCCTACCACACCTGCATTCTGCGAGCTGGGATGGTCACCCAGCATTGCCACTGCCAAGGTATTATCAACACAAAAATAAAGCCCCTAACCTTATTTCCTAGATGTGGATTTACAGATACCTGTAAGCATTTTCTCCTCTTTATTCTTTCCCTTGAGATTTTAGATACACAGTTACAGCTAAAATTTAATCCTGTTTCTCTCATTTCTTAGTATGAAAGACATGGTCATGAATCTCTATATTATAATTATTTTTCAGTTGTTTCAAATGAACTATTTTTCCTACCTATAGATTTACAATATTTACAATTTCAAATGAGCTATTTTTCTTATGTATATATTTACATATTCCAGTTCCTTCCTTCAGAGAGATTTTATGGCCTTCTTCTGAGGTACACATCAGTAACTTTCATGATAGTTTGTCAAACCTGCTTTTGCTGGATGGATTACCAATGCTTACGGATGAGACAGCCAAGTAACAAGGGCTCCCTGGAAGAACCTCCAACCAGCCTGCACACTAGGAGTGCGCACTGGGGTAGAGCCTTGAGAAGCTCCTGCAGTTTGCAGTAGCAGAGCCTGGCCTCTCCTGTTCTGAGGTGGTACCTGGGATTCAATCTGTGATGTGGGAAGCCTGCTAGCAGGACTCTCGTTTTGCTGAAAATCCCTTTTTTTTACTTTTCGCCCAATAAACCCTGCCCTTCTCACCCTTCAAAATATCTGCGAGCCTAATCCTTCATGGTCAAGTGACAAGGACTCTGATTTTAGCTGAACTAAGGAGAAAGTCCCGCAACACTGATATATAAACAATACAGCACTTCTGCACTCTCAGTTCAAGAGAAACACTACTGCATGATGTATAGTTTTAGCCTCATTGAACTACTTCTGTTGAAGTGCATGCCACTAGCATGCTTTGGGGGACGATATGAGAACCTTGACTCTTTTTAAAAATGTTGGCAATGACATTCATTGTTCACAGCAACAAGTCAGTGCTTCTTTTCAGGAATCATGAGTCTGTGAGTCATGGGTCACTGGACTCGCAGAACCAGAAAGAGCAGGCTTCTCCTGCCTTTGCTTAGTTTTCATTTTATAGGCCCCATAATTTTTGCAACAGATTGTGTTTCCCCTTTGTTGTGGCTGCTGGTAAATTTACAACCAAATTTGGGGCTCATCTCCAGCAGCTGAATAGTGTCTTATGGTATTCATTATGTGTTATCAAACCTCTCTATTTATCCTATTTTCCTGATTTCATTTTCCCTTTGCTGCCATTTCCTCACCTTTATTTTCTCAATTTATCCCATTGTATGCACACAGATAGAAAGATAGATAAGATAAGCGGTCTCAATTCTCTTTCTAGAATGATTTGGAGATGCGAATAAATCAATAATACTCTTCATAACAACATCAATCATACTCACTCCAATAATGTGTTTTTTCTCATGCTTGCTTAGAGTTTGTAATTGAACCTCTGAAAAACTGCTCGAGGCCCAATCTACTCCATTTTTAGGCATTTTCCAGGTAAGATATAACTTTTACCCTGAAGGCCCTTACACCCTATAAACTAAAAATAAAATCCTAAGTCCCAAAATGACTGAATGAACCCCCCTCTTGGCCAAGGGGACCCAAGAGAATTTTGAAAAACTAAATTCCCAGCCTTGACAAGAAGGGGAGGTTGGACATGCCTCATTATAGCCCCCGCTTTGGAGTTTAGGCACAACTGACCAGCATTAACATTAAAACAGAAATCAAGACTGACAACACAGAGTCTTTGTGAAAATAAAATACCAAATTCCATCATGATTGTATGAAATAAGAATAAATAAAAGGTTCCTCTTCAAAGCTTTCCTCCCAGTTCATTATGAACAAATAACAGTTTCTTCAAAGATTAACTTACTTAAAGCTTTTGCTAATAATCTTTTTTTCTTTCTTTCTTTCTTTTTTTTAATTTTTATTGCATTATAGGTTTTGGGGTACATGTGCAGAACGTGCAAGATAGTTGCATAGGTACACACATGGCAGTGTGTTTTGCTGCCTTCCTCCCCTTCACCCACACTTGGCATTTCTCCCCAGGCTATCCCTCCCCAGCTCCACCCGCTGTCCCTCCCCCATTCCCCCCAATAGACCCCAGTGTGTAGTAGACACCCTCTCTGTGTCCATGTGTTCTCATTTTTCTCACCCACCTATAAGTGAGTATATGCGGTATTTCTTTTTCTGTTCTTGTGTCAGTTTGCTGAGAATGATGTTCTCCAGATTAATCCATGTCCTTACAAAGGACACAAACTCATCATTTTTGACTAATCTTAAAGTAGCTGTTAGTCATAATAAGTGTATTCAGTATTCTTCGTTCTTATACTTTTACCTAGATATTTGCCCTGACATGCCTGGACAAACCCAGGCAAGTCTTAGGTCAAAGCTTATTCCCTCTCCTTATTTGGAAATGTTATCACTTCTCTAAGCATTCCTCAAGTTACTTTCTCTTTTCCTTTGTTCTCTTCTGCCTTTACTTCTTTAGAAAATTTCCAAGTTTTTAACCGATCCAGTCAAGCATAGAATGTGAGATCCCAGTCCAGCCAATGGAAACTGGACACAGCAGTAAGGAGATTGCATCAGATTATGAAAGTTATAAATGTCCTTGTCTCCTTTGTTTAGGTGTGCTCTCGAGGCAAGACTGCCCAAGTTGCACCCTTCCTGTAGGACATATACTATCCTTGCTGAGTGATCCATTATCTCAGTGTAGGTTTTCTCGATGTTATAAACCCGTTTCCAACAGTGATTTTAGTATAGCATCACATGACAGATAGCAGACCCTAAAGGAAATCAAAATATTTTACCCCAAAATATATTCTTTGACATATTTTGAAATGGCTCTTCAAAGTGATCTTTTGTGGAGGAAATTCGCTTCTGTAGAGAATCTTCATTAATGCAGATGGAACTTCCCTTTCCAGGCTTTTTTCATATCTAGTAGAAATTAAATGAGATTTTGACACATTTAAGGTCTAAAAAGAGACATTTACTATCTATTTCCTCTGAAAGCTGCTAACTGGAGGCTTCAGCTACAGAACAAGAACCTTGGCCTCCACATCCTCTTTTATCTTAACTAAAACATTTCTTCCTACTGACTTCAAGTCTTCAGACAAAGCTTAACTCTTGCAACAATTGCCAATCAGAAAAATCTTTGAATCCACTTAATGACCTGACATCTGCCCCTTCAAAATATCCCTCCTCTTTAGGCTGAACCAATGTATAACTTCTGCAAATTGATTTATGATTTTACCTACAATTTCTGTCTCCCTAAATTATATAAAAGCAAATTATAACCTGACCACCTTAGGCAACTTTCTCAGGGCAGCTTGAGAATCTTTCTCAGCTCATGGTCACTAATAATGGCTCAAAATAAGCCTCTTCAAATACTTTAGAGTTTGTGGTTTTCAACCCAATTTAGAGAAAAAGCTTGCAGTTTTTAAAGACCTAAAACTGACCTAATGCTGTACAAATTTTAGTCATATATTTCACAGTATAGTTGTAGGATCTGTAGATATTAGAGAGGACCCTATCAGTGCATGGAGCTAGAGCAGAGGATGAAGATTTCACAGAGAAGATGAGACAAAATGAATCCTCTGGAGCAGCTGGGATTTGCATTTTAATGATCCTCTCTTTGTTGTCTGTTTTATTTTCTTCTCCCATACTCAATTTCTAGTCCACATGCTTCATATTTTGAGGGATTGCAAGTGATAAGAACTTCTGTACCCAGTAGCAGTGCCCTGAAAACGCCCCATGCAAACCATCAGAGGAAGAAATCAATGTGGGACTAGTAGTGAAAATGGTTTCACTCACTGCCTTTAGACTTTATTTCAGAGTCACATTCTGAATTAAGTGTGGATATTTACTTATTTACATAAAAATGTCCTCATTCTTGCTCCCTACTGCTAGATTTCAGTGCTTTCTCTGTGGGATGAAGACTCTAGCTGTGAAAAATGGGAAAGGTCTTCTTCAAAGTTTCTATCTTAGACTGCATCATAAGGAAAAGGAGTTACAATCTCTTCCTCTATGGCCATTATCTGCTATTAGCATAAACATATATCCATGTATATATATATTCTCGAAATCAGCTTTGTCTTAAATCAGCTACCTAGACTCGCTTTGGCATGTCTGAACAGAGCCAGGCAAGCTCCAAACCCTGATGCATGCCATTCCTTATTTGGAAACCCTCCTATCTTCTCCTGACTAGCTTCTTCTTGCTCCTTGTCTTCTTTCTCCTTATCTATTCAGGAGAAAGTTTTTAGCCAATCGGGTCAAGCACAGAATGTGACGTCCCATTCCAGCCAATAGAAATTGGACACAGCATTAGGGTGATTGCATCAGGTTATGAAAGTTAGAAACGTCTTTGTCTCCTTTGTTCAGGCATGCTCTCATGGCAAGACTGCCAGTGAGTTGCACCCTTCCTGCAGGAAGTAAACTAGCTTTGCCAAGCAATCCATTGTCTCAGTGTAGATTTTTCCCAACATTGTAAACCTGTTTCCAATACTGTCTAAGGAGGGGAATGCTATACAGGAAGTAGTATTGTACAGAAGAAACTGAGGGTAACTATGGGTACTAAATCCGTGGGAAATGGTAAAATAAAAGAGGGCAGCAAGACTGCATGTATGAACTGCTGCTTGGATAGCCTTGGACAGAATTAGGGAAGTCAAGAGAGGCAAAGTTTCTATGGCCATGGGCTGTTGATGCTAATAGCAAGCGACACAAAATCTGGAAAGGAAAGTGCACAGCTTCTAAGGTGAGCCCTTTGCTCACTCTCCCTCCACAGTGACAGTTGCTGTCAGTGCATCTGACAACAGCTTTGGCCACGAATTTTCAAACAGTGCAATCCATCACTTGGACACTGAGACAGGCCCCGCCTGGAGAATTACTGCCCTGAGGACTAAAGGGGTCTTACCCACAGGCATACAATGATTTAGCAAGGGAAACAGCTTGCCTACAGGTGCTGCTGCCTTCCACTGTCCAGCCACATGCATTAATTCCTCACTGACAGCACAGTTATCCTGAATTAGAATACCTCTAAGTGCGCAATGCTGGGTGAGCAGCAACTGTAGTCACAGAGTGGCTTAATGGAGAAATCTGGGCTCCAAGCTGAAGCAAGGTCTTGGCAACCTCAAGGACCCCTATGTTAACAAGGAACAGAAGCTATCAGGAAAAAAAGTTCACACAAATAAGTATGCCTGAGCTATTAAACATGTTTCTTAGATTAATGCTGCCAAAGCAAATCAGAATGGCATTACATGACTGCAGGGTAGCGGCTTGCTGGGAAGAAATCGAACTAAAAATCAAAACAGCCTGGTAAAGGATCAGCCTCTGCTCAGATGCAGGGGTCTACGTGGGCACCAGTTATCATCCTGGCATAGAGAAAAAGATGCAAAGACGAAGGCTGTTCTTAATGCCTGTCCTGCCCCTCTTTGTGACAGGTGCTCTTCCATCCAAGGCTTCCCTTGACCAGGGAGCAGATGCAGCCAGGAATCCAGAGCAGCCAAGGTTAAATGCCCTTACCTGAGAAGTTGGACAAATTCCTGAACACAGCTTTTAGAGATAATGTGACAGCAGAACTTGCTCTGAGGGTCAAGGGAGCCATGGCCAGCATGAGAGATGCAGGTATTCTGAGAACAGTTGTCATTCAATGGCCTTTGCAATCAATATTCCTTAAATATATATTCTATATTTATTTAGAAAAAAAGAGAAAATCATTTTCTATTATACAAATTATATAGCTAATTTAAATTCAGAATACAAATTAAATTTTACCCAGGAAAATTGTTCAGAAACATGAAAAACAGAAAAAAATAATCTTTGAATATTTTTGGTTTCCACTTGAAAATCTTGGCAAAATCTTTCCTGCTTTCTGCACTATCATTTTTATTTCATAAATTTTAAACTAACGGAACTATTCATGATTTAAATTTACATAATAAAGTAAATCACCTATCCCTAGTAAATGACACTACGAGTTTCATAATATTAATGAATTTTAACTGGTCCTCAATACAAAAGACTGTCAGTTGGCTTGTGACAGATTTGTGACACTGCCTGAATTTAAGAATTTGAACAAAAGGACATAAAAACTGAACACAATTGATAAAGTGTAATTAAGCCAGACATTGATGTATAGAGTCAAGGCTGCAGCCAATATTATGTAAACCAGTTACTTGCAAGTTAAATTAATTGAGAAGCAGAGAAGGTGTGCTTGAAAGGGAGAGAGAGGGCCGGGCGCGGTGGCTCAAGCCTGTAATCCTAGCACTTTGGGAGGCCGAGGCGGGTGGATCACGAGGTCAAGAGATCGAGACCATCCTGGTCAACATGGTGAAACTCCGTCTCTACTAAAAATACAAAAAATTAGCTGGGCATAGTGGCGCGTGCCTGTAATCCCAGCTACTCAGGAGGCTGAGGCAGGAGAATTGCCTGAACCCAGGAGGCGGAGGTTGCGGTGAGCTGAGATCGCGCCATTGCACTCCAGCCTGGGTAACCAGCGAAACTCCGTCTCAAAAAAAAAAAAAAAAGGAGAGAGAGAGAGAGATGGTCTTCAGAGAAGAAAATGAACGAATGTGTAGAGAAAGCTTGAGAAGGGAGTTCCCCAGCCCCATGGATGGAGTAGTCTCCACGTGCCACTTCCTGCCCCTTTGTGGTGGGTTCTCCTCTTAAACCAATCACCTCCTTCCCAATCATTGCTTTTACTTTGAACTAGTCTGAGTGCACTTCAGTTACTTATAACCAGTGGGAAGTCTGAAGACTGGTGTGTGTGTGTGTGTGTGTGTGTGTGTGTGTGTGTGTGTGTGTGTCTTGAACAATCTCAGAATGTTAGGAAGAGTTTTAAAGGAAGAAAGTGAGAGATAAGGCAACTCAATGGCCAAACAGGTGTATTTACAAGAATAAGCCTGAGAGGGGTCCCAGTCAGGAATCTGGCTGAGACCTGGCTTACAAGCTGAGGTTTTATAATACGGTTTCTATAGGGGAGGGGTTGGGGAAGGGCTGGCAGATTGGAACTGTATGGGGCTGGAGAGGGATGTGGTAAGGAAGGGCCAGTCAGGCTTTGTTGAGGTCAGGGTTCTTATGCTCTGTTAAAGGTATGGGCGAGGTTGACCTTTGCTTTGTTTTTGAGAACACTGTCACCAACATAGGAAACACAGTCACCAAGGTAGAAAAATGGCATTGCTATTGTTAATTCTCACACAGCGGAGGAAACTTGGAAATCAATTCAAGGGAAGGGGCTGGAAAAGGGGGTTCCTAAATCTTTGGAACAAATCAATCCAAGTGCTAAGCAACAAGAAGACAACATTTATTGAGCACTTACTAAGCACCAGGTCGGAGAGAGGTATAGTCCCTTAGGCCAGTGATGCCAGGAGCTCAAGCTTTCTATTAATACCTAATAGCAATCAGTAATGGAAGGCACAGCTTGACTCAATGGTGGTTCTGAGGCTGACAGGAGACTCTGGAGCATATGGCTGCATGAGTACACCATGGCCAATGCAGAAGCCATGCAGATAATGTGCCAAGGCTAAGCATAATGCATGAGGTTCCAGGACAGTGATATCAGAAGGTGAGTAAGGTAGTCAGCTCAATTTTAATGGGAGTTCTCACTCTTCTTCAACTGGCTGCTATATCCATGTAGCAACAGAAAGATGAAAGAATTACTCAGCAACACATAAAGCCCTGATTGATTGGCTGTCCATTATGGAAACACTGTAAATGTCATCTCTAAATCCTACTTCTTCTGAAGCATGAATTTCATAGTCTTTCAGGGCATTAATGTCAATGTCTATAAGGAAACAGACAAACATAGTCATTGGCTAATATGTAGATTAAATGCACTGGGTGGGATCCAGGGGGAAAGTGCTCTTAGAGGGCTAGACAATAAGGGTGTATTGAAGTTGTAATGACCACTCTTTGAAGGATTCACAGATTCTTCCTGGGAAAGGCAAGACTTCTATGCATTCCCTCCTGCAGAACAGACATTCAGGCCTCACTGCAGAGTCAAAGGAAAAAAAATACAGCCTGACTAAGGTACTAGAAATGGGATCATTGACATTTTGTCAAGTTCGGCCTCTTACCCAAAATACAAACAAAACTTTGGTTGTTCAGTGTGAAGAAAACAGTTATGGTGTGTTATCAAATCCTGCGAGAGACTAAAGCTTCAGATTAATCAATAACGCAATCTGACTTCTGTCTGAGTGAATTAGGCCCAAGAGCTAGAAATCTTTCTGAAAATCAAGAGAAGGCTTCCACCGTATCAGGGATGAGCATGTTTCCATTGAATCTGGCCCTGTTAAGAGAAAGGCCTTGGTGACAACAAAGGTGTTTTCAGATCCAATATCATTGTTTTCCTCCTGATTCAACTCTGGGGGCAGGGAGTGGGATGGGAAACAAGTTTATTAAGCTTTGTACATATAAAGGTATACCTTCAGAAACACAAAATATCATTCCAATACAGCACTTTATAAACTGAATAGCCCTCTGACCCCAACTTTAACAAGCAGTCTGCCTTTAATATTTGAAAACCAAATTGCTTTTTGTTTTAATCGATGAAAAGCAAGCTTTAGCTTATAAATGGATTTTTCCCAGAATTCTTTATAAACCACGAAAAGTGGATATTTATAATGGAAGTCCACTTGGATCTTCATAAAGCTAATTCTGGTGAGGTAATTCCCTTCAGGCAGCAGTAGGCATTGTTCTCTTCAGCTCCTGTATAATTAATACCAAGATACAAATATATTCCTATCTATTTCAGGGGGTGCAGAACTGGTGAGAAAAAAAAAAGAAGGGGAGATGATACTAGTGCCAAATGAATTCTCTAATACTTTTCCCCACTAGAGGGAAAGATAAATTAAATGTGCAATAAAAATTTAATAGCGAGCAGTGATTGCACTATAGGAACCCTGATAGAAATAAGCATAATGGCATAATAAATTTTCTTGTGTGAGAAATGATTATTTGGAGCTTTAAGCTTTGACAATTCTTGTAAATCTTATCCATTTGTTAGCAATTAATAATATTAAATTGCTTCACAACTCCCTAGATAAACATCAGCAATCTTTCAAATCATTGTTGAAGAAATGCATAATCTACTTCATACCATCACAAATTTTTCTAAAATTTCTGAGATATTAAAAAGCACTGTTCCAGGAGAAATAAAAGCAATTTGATCTTTACTACTGATATAAATGGATCAACAAATATTTGCTAAACCCAATTTTGTGCTTAGCAGACATAGCTAGCTGTCCATCAAAATCCATTTTTGTGTTTTAGAGTATAAATATGTGTCTTGGAAGTGTTTGCCCAGGATAGGACTCCATCACATCCCCAGTCTCCTATGCCTCTATTGTCGCCATATGACTCATCTCTCCAATAACATTGACTGGAAATGATGTTTGCATTTGTAAGCCAAGTTTTAAGAATAGGACCACTTGGCTCTTCAGGCTCTTTAAGCTTCTCCAAGCTCAATGTAGAAAACAACAAAATCCTAAGATAGGAACAAACCACACATTGAGAGGAGCTGGCTCTGAGACTACATGTGGAGAAAAGCTGTTTGTGAACAGGAACAAGAATGCCAGCCTTGGTTAAGTGAGTAAGATGTAGACTTCTGTTGCATTTCAGCCATTACAAATAGGTGGATCTATTTGTCACAGCATGTTTGCCGGTCTGACTAACGAATAAGCATTCTTACAGACTTCATGATTTACATAAAGAAGTGAAAGACATTGCACTTCCTGCAAAAAATGACTTTACTCTGGTTAAAGAAACAAATAATACATGCAAGAAAAGTAAAATATCACAAAAATAAGAAACAATAGTTTAAGAGATGCCAGAGGATAGTGCAAGAGTGAATTCACAACTAACTGGCACTGGCACAAAATACTAGAAGTTTAAAGGTAAAACCTAAATATGCATTTGAAAACCATCCATAGAAAAATGGTGGGTTCTACTGGTGAGAGTTTCAAGCCATGCTGCTAATAATAATCAAATCATTTTCTGGGAAATTCTTCATTTGAATGAATAAACCTAAAGCTCCTCGTATCCTTAACTCCTTTAGCTATTGATACAGTTTGTGTATTTGTCCCCACCCAAATCTCATGTTGAATTGTAATCCCCAGTACTGAAGGTGGGTCCCAGTGGGAGGTGACTGGATCATGGAAGTAAATTTCTCACGAATGGTCTAGCACTAACCCCTTAGTGCTGTCCTCACGAAAATGAGTTCTCGGGAACTCACTGGTTACGTAAAAGTGTGTGGCATGCCTCCACTTCTCTCTCTTGCTCCTGCTTTCACCACATGATGTGCCTGTCCCCTTTTACCTTCTGCCATGATTGTAAGATTCCTGAGGCCTCCCTAGAAGCTGAGCAGATGATAGCATCATGCTTCTCATAAAGCCTACAAAACTGTGAGCCAATTAAACCTCTTTTCTTATAAATTACCCAGTCTCAGATATTTCTGTATAGCAATGCAAAATCAGCCTAATACATGTTTTCCAGGATCTCTGATTTGCCCACAATTGTACTTATTCTTGTAATGACTACTTTTGACCTGATTCGACCATTTATGTTCTAATTTTGTTGTTGTTTCCTTAAAACACCACCTTATGATCAATCTTTTTCCTTTCCGTGTAAAATGATTTCTATTTCACTGATTCCATTTTATTCAGGAAGTAAGTTTGTATGTTCTAGCTAAAAGAGACTCAGTTCAAATTTCAGCTCAGATTAGAAGAGTTCCAGAAATAATCATGATGTATTCATATTATTTTTAAAGCTACTTATTAAGTGTTACAATTTGCTAGATACAGAGGATGTAATGATGAACACAATGTAGTCCATGGCCTTTTAGTACTTATATTCTAATGAGACTTCCTCTAAAAGAGGAGGTCATGTCATAGACAGAAAGAACTAGATACACGAAGCCTGTAAGCCTGGAGATGACTCAGTGGTCAAAAAATAACCATTTTCTTTAAAGATTTAAATGATTTTTTTCACTAGGGAATAAAGATCAAACTTATTTCTCATGGCTTTTGCCCACTGGTATGGGCAGTGGGCACTGTTAGTCACTCAAAAAATACATTTTGAATAAATGAAAGAATGAATATCATCTTGAGCCTAGGAACTTGAATCAATTCCAGATATTTTTCATTTGCTGTAAGAAATGGTGCTTAACTTGGTCACCTACTTGCTGTGAGCCTTCAGAAAAAAAAAAAAACGTACTTAATCTGAGAACCAGGACCACTGGTAATAGCCATAAGAAGAAGGATTTGGGTTTGACATGAAGATGCAATTTCTAAAGGTCAGAGTGTTCAAACATGCATGGTCTTATTTTCTGAAAGGAATTAAGAGGTTTCAAGCATAGTGGACTAAATGACAAAGATTTTGTGGGGGAAGACATTCAGACATTGGAGGTTCTCAGACAAGGGCTCAAGATATTTTCAGCTCTTCAGTGGAAATGCGGGGTGGTCGGAAATTAGCAAAGCAAAGGCCTAGGGTTCCTATGGGATAGGATAGGGGAAAGAGCTAGACAGGAACTAGGACCCCATAAGTAGTCCACAGGGTAGAACCAGACTCCCAGAAAAAAAAACTAATGAACTTAATTAAATGAGAGAAACTTCACTGGAGGCTCTGTCTTGTTGAGTGGGCCACCCAGAAAATAGTGTGCTTGGGATTACACAAATACTGAGAACAACAAGGTCCTTTTGGCCATGAAAAGCCAGTGCATTTGTTTTAGAGGAAACCAAGGCTTTTGGCAGTCCTGGTGATAACACTTGACACTGCGCTGAAAGTTTCACTTAATTCTGTGCCCCATTACACAGAGGTAGTAAAAAATGAAGGGTCTTCTGGAATGCTTGATAGCTCTACGACTCTGGGAAGTCCACTCTGACCTTCAGGTTCGTTGGCCAAAAGAGGATAACAACATGAAGCCGGAGGGTGGTGTGAGAATTAAACAAGAATTGGTTCTGAGAACATAGCTTGCTTTCTTATCTATGCTAGGAGCCTAATCAATGTATTTCTACTTTTTTCCCCTTCTAGCCTTGAACTTTTTAAATTCTTTCTCCATAAGAAGCTTCAAAATCATTTTTATTTTCAGGCCAGGTGCGTGGCTCATGACTGTAATCCCAGCACCTTGAGAGGCTGGGGCGAGTGGATCACCTGAGGTCAGGAGTTCAAGACCAGCCTGGCCAACATGGTGAAACACTGTCTCTACAAATTCAGCTAGGGGTGGTGGCTCACGCCTCTAGTCCCAGCTACTCAGGAGGCTGAGATAGGAGAATCATTTGAATTTTTTTATTTTCATTTCCTCTTGGGAACCTGTAATTTATCATTTGAAAAAGGCAAGTGGCATTTATAGATCCATGAAACGGGAATGTGTTGTGTAAACTAAGATGAAGGCAGAGCCAGGGCTTTCTGTTGCCCCCGTAGGATCCCAGTAAACCACTTTGGCTATTTTGTAAACCCAACTAATTTTTCTCCATGTCTGCTAGTGTTAACTCAAAGTAAGATGTAATGCATTCTAGAAGTTCATTGGCATTTGAAGGGTCCTCTCTAAACTGTATCTAAATCACCTAGAATTGAGGCAGCATTAGAGAAAAGACAAACATGTAATTTTACATTTAATTCAGAATGTGGCAGAAAAGCTGAAGTTGTCATGTGTTTTTTTCTGCATCCAGAAAATCTCTCATTCCACAAGCATAATTCTCTTCTCTCCAGGAGTCACCAGGCTTGCATCAAATAAAAGTGTGTTGGCATTACAGTAATCAAAGCAGGACCAAATATGCCCTTCAATCTTCACGTTCCTTTCAAACCAAACAAAATATGGCCCTATGCACATCTCTCCCAGACAAGACATTCCCATGGGAGTAGGGGTAAAAGGTCCTAATGCATTTTCAATTTACAAAGTAACTTTGCCTATATTTAGATCAGTCAGTTTATATCTGAGTTCAAAAATTCAAGAGAATCTGGCATCTTTCCTCCCCAGCCCGATTATGTTTTTCAAAGAATTCTGTTCTCAAAAATGTGTACCCTTCTCTCAGAAACAGGCTCCTTGGTTGGGATTCAGCTATATAAATGTTTCTTTATTTTCATACTTACAGACTGCCTAATTCGCTTTGTCAGTGCACAGTTTTGCTTTTTAAAGGATCTGTTTATGATGCATACAACAAAACCAAGTAATCTTGTTGTCATCTAATATTAGAAAAATGATCACTGGTGCTCCTAATAATCATTTCAGGCCACATAAAACCAAAATAATGCCTTATATTCCATCCAAGACTATCAGATCTGTTTATTTTTATATATTTTATTCCATAATAGTTCCTTGATATGTGGGTAAGTCGTTTGTCTGAAATACGCTTTAATGCTAATTAGGTGGGCTTTTTTTTTCTGTTTTTAGATAGTTATATAAGGAGGGCAGGGGCAGGATTAGAAAACATTAAAAGACTTGGAGAATGCTCTAAAATAAACATAGGGCATCAAAGAGAAATGGAGTGTTTAAAAGCAAAGATTAGGAAAAGAAGATAATCACATAAAAATAATGTTTCATTTCTCCATATTGGTGGTCACAATTGACCCAAGTGCTAAGTACCACAGAAAGATTTTTACAAAGTAGATAACATGATATTTCTGAAGTAGAGGTTTGGGATGTAGCTCATGTTAAGTGGTTAGTTCAGGCTTTCAAGCAGTTTGCACTTTGAAATCAGAGTCATTTCTGAAATCCTATGAGAATTTAGTTTTTAATTTCCTAAGAAATAACTGATTTGCCTGAAAATCAAACATATTGGAAGTGAAAAAGGAAGATTTTTAGATAAAATCATGTTACAGTTGATTCTGTGAACAGCTGTATTAGTTATTTTTTATTGTAAATATAACTCAAAACTCCTCATGCTGGCCAAGCACCGTGACTCACGCCTGTAATCCCAGCACTTTGGGAGGCCAAAGCAGGTAGATCACCTGAGGTCAGGAATTTGAAACCAGCCTGGCCAACATGGTGAAGCCCTGTCTCTACTAAAAATACAAAAAATTAGCCAGGCATGGTGGCAGGCACCTGTAATCCCAGAAACTCAGGAGGCTGAGGCAGGAGAATCACTTGAACCCAGGAGGTGGAGGTTGCAATAAGCTGAGATCACGCCATTGCACTCTAGCCTGGGCAACAAGAGTGAAGCTCCATCTCAAAAACAACAATAATGAAACTCCTTGTGTTGTGCTGAAGTCTTGGTTGAGAGAGTATTGCAGCCATCACGGCATGCTGGAGCCCTACCTCGCTGGGCACTGAGCACAATCAATCAACAAGCAGGGAAGCAGGTAAGAGCAGAAACGTGCCTGCTGAGTTGCCGCTCACCTTGACTGCGGGCCGTGGACAGGGGTCATGCAGGTCTACACAAAAGCAAAGACAGCTTTCCAGATGGAATGGAGACTTAGAGATGCCTAAATAATAGATGCTTGTCAAATAAACTAACAACATCGAGAGGACAGAGGACGAGGAAGCAAAGACTAAACAGATGTGGAGGCTGAAGAACCGGCTTCAGAAGAGAATTCTGTGGGGCACCAGCAGGCACCTTAGGACCTTTCCTTGGATTTCTAGAGATTTGCACAAATAGAAGTGACATGTCCAAACCACCAATTCCGTTACAATTCTTTGTTTGTGCTTATGTGAACTGAGGACTGTGGGTACATGCTTATCACAACAGGGCTGTGGGACAAGATTGGTGGAAAGACACCAACAGCCACTAATAAAAGATACAAAAGTTATATCTAAACTGGAATTTTAAATTTATAGAAATAGTTATTGACAGAGGAAACACAGCATCCTCCCAGATGGAAGTAAAGGCTCCCCAGGTCTACAGTCTTGCATGGAGGTGCAGGTACTGCATCACACACTGTGTGACCATTTCACCAAGTGCAAGGAGCTCACTCCTGCCATCCATATGGTACTAGTGTGTATTGGGAGGGAATTTATTATAATCTCCTGTCCCCTCCACATATCTCTGATCTGGAGATTCTTGTTCAGTTTGCCTGTTCACCACATACAAGAAGCTGCTACGAAACCACTCAAGTAAGCATTTGATTGGATAAATCCAAGACCTTGTCCAAACACATAGAATCCCTTAGGAGGTCCAAAGACCAGGCTTGTTTTAGATCCATTTCTGCAGAGGACATTGTTTACATGTTTACTGTAAAAAGCTGAAGTTGGTATTTCTAATCCAGACTAGTCTAGAAATGGTGACTTCTGGGGAACGTTCTGTTTGAAGATTTCATTAGAAGTTTCATCCAATCTTCAGTTTGATTACTTTTAGGCCTGAACTGACTTCTGGTATCCCCAGCTGAGCTAGGCTAGCTGGCAAGTAGGGGCCTAATATCAGATCCACTTTCTTCTTCTTTTTTTTGGACACAGAGTCTCACTCTGTCACCAGGTGCCAGGCTGGAGTGCAGTGGCACAATCTCAGCTCACTGCAACCTCCGTTTCCCGGGTTCAAGCAATTCTCCTGCCTCAGCCTCCCGAGTAGCTGGAACTACAGGCACATGCTACCACACCCAGCTAATTTGTTTCATATTTTTAGTAGAGACGGAGCTTCACCATGTTGGCCAGGATGGTCTCTATCTCTTGACCTCGTGATTCACCTGCCTCAGCCTCCCAAAGTGCTGGGATTACAGGCTTGAGGCACCACACCCGGCCGATCCACTTTCAATCAAAAGGTCATTCCTGTGCTTGTTGATAAATACTGCATGTGTGACTCATGTTATTTATTCAACCTTTAATAATGCTTACTGTACATCTCCATTTCTGGGGTCTGTGGCTTAAGTTTAGGAATCAGTCCACTTGATTATGAGTTCAGAGACCCAGATTTAGTACTACTACCAATGCTACCAGCAAATCAGTAAGTTAAGTAGCTTCACATCTCAAGTGACTTCCTTCATCTATAAAATAAGGCAATAGATCTTTTGTAGTTATGGGCATGATAATTGGGTGTTCATGCATGTGTGCCAGATGTGCCAACCTTGAACCTGCACATTACCCATTTGACCTGAAGAAAAAAAATTAAGTGAAAAAGATTTTAAAATTAAATTAAATTAAAATAAAAAGGCACTTGGACTAGGTTAACATTTATCCAAGATATCCCTAAAGTTTCTCACTGGGCTCACTTGAGGTGGTTATAGAGAAATAAATCTATGTGGACTCATCCCCGACTTAGATTCATAACCTTTGGGGAAAGGGCCTGGAATATTTCACTTGTAGCAAATTCCCCTAAGAGACACTGAAACATCAGGTCATTTCTGAGGCTTCATCGATCTTTGACATTACATGAGGACAAGGACAAAGTAACATCTCTATTCATCTGACTTGACTATATGAAGAAGGTTAATTCTAGCAATTTGGCTCAAATGTGTTAGGTCACCTCAGCAGTGCTTCACATCAGGTGATTGAGTCATCAAGCATAGAGATACTATGGTAATTATTGAAGAAGCTCAGAAATTTGAACCAAGATGGCCTGGATTCAAATCCTGCTTCGTTTATGCTCCAATTCTCTTCCTTCCTGATTCCCTGAGCCTCCATTTCCCAATCTGTTAACCGTGTGTGCTGATAACAATGCCTGTGCCTTAGGCAGTACCATCATAAATGTTTCTATACATAGGAGAGGTAATTGTAAGTGCAGGGTAGGGTAGGAAGTGCAGGGTGGAGAATGGGATGGAGGAATGATCTTGAAACTTCATTTGCCTAAGAAGGTCCATGTGAGGTGGTTTTAGCAAAGGTAGGAGGATGGGAATATACTGTCACTACCAGTGATTATTATGAAGATTAATAAGAAAATATGGATGTTTTTTCATAGATTTTCTGACACAATGGTCAATGAGTAACAGCTCTTATTAAGTTGAATCATATGAAATGCTAATATTCAACTATTTGTAACTATCTAAATGGCACTTCCATATATTTTAAAGTAATATAATTTAATACTGAAATCCCAGTGTGACACAATGAGTTCATTTTTCCCAAATTATTCATGTCCTTTTAAAGAAAAAGAGAGGTATCACTGAATATGTAATTTTTTTTCTAATAATTTTTTCTTTAAATGAAAATTCAAAAGGCTTCACCTTAAGTCACACTACAATCATTTTTCTAAGTAATGATACGATAAGAAGTGAGGCAGCAGGTGGGAGTTGTGATAGAAAACACCCAGGAGGACATCAGATGAGGGATTTCTATGCCTTGTTCTAACTATTATGATAACAGCTGTCCTTCTTGTAGAGCACACTCTGTTCTTTGTGACTTTAATAGTGACCTGAACTCCTAATCAAGTGTTAATGTGGCTCATAGACATCACTGGGTGCTTAAAAAGTCACAGACTCTCTGCCTATTGGTAATGGATGGCTCTGCACTTCCTTCCCTTAGAGGCTATCTTATAAACAAGAACTAGTCATATGGGGTATAAAAATAATTAATGGTCTTAACTGAGCTATTAATATTATGTTACTAACCAGATGAGATATCAATCTAATTTAATTTGCTAATTTCATATTCACATTTTATCTAATAGCTGAAATGAAGAGTAAATCATGTTGACTCTCATATGTTTATGCTTCATGTTTTTAAATCTCTTGGGTGTGGATGTCTCTATCGAAATTTATTTCCGTAAGTTCTCATAGAATATCCAGAGAGCTTGCTAAAAGGGAAAATGGAACCGTAAGATTTTCCAAGCCATGACTACTCACACTGAGCGTTTCACCTAGCAAACTTGACATTTCTTGCTACCTGAGCCTAAATACTCAAGATGTCACTTAAAAATATGAGAACTCAGACTGGGAAATTAATTTGTTGCTCTCTGAGTCCAAATACTCAAGATGTCACTTAAAAATATGAGAACTCAGACTGGGAAATTAAGCCTAAATATTTTATTAGAAACCTAAAATTATGGGGCCGGGCGCGGTGGCTCAAGCCTGTAATCCCAGCACTTTGGGAGGCCGAGGTGGGTGGATCATGAGGTCAAGAGATCGAGACCATCCTGGTCAACATGGTGAAACCCCGTCTCTACTAAAAATACAAAAAAATTAGCTGGGGATGGTGGCGTGTGCCTGTAATCCCAGCTACTCAGGAGGCTGAGGCAGGAGAATTGCCTGAACCCAGGAGGCGGAGGTTGCAGTGAGCAGAGATCGTGCCATTGCACTCCAAAGTGCAAATTTTGGGTTTCCAAAGAAACCCAAAATTACAAATAACTCAGGTCTGACTAAACACATCCATGATTACTATTGGTCTATACTGATTCATTAATTCAATCATTTTTTTCTCTCATGTGGCAGGAGAAAGCATAGAAGAAAAGCATTCTATCAAAAATAGATTAGTGAGGATTTTTTTGTGTATTTCATATTTGTTTTGTTAGTGGTGGTGTTTAATTAAAAGAAGATGAAAGGAAGAGAGAAATTCGTACCTAAATCTTTCCCAACCTCCATCTCTGACTTGATCTCTGGGCCAATTCTTGGCAACCCCTAGGAGATTCTATTTCTTTTGTCTCTCTGGGTCTGATGTAAGTGAGGAAAGAATGCTGAACTGAGGACTAATAATAATGGACTTGGGACAGTAGTGACCCAAGCTCTCAAACTGCCTTTGATTTGAACTAGTGTGATATATTAAAGCATCATGATAGGGTAAAGAAAATACTATAGGAAAGATAACAAGAGGTAAACAAGGGAACCGTCAGTTCCAGTCCTGGTTCAGTTTTTTGCATAAGACCAGGAAAGTGAGAAAAAGAAAAAAAAAAAAAACCGTTAGAAGAAAGCCAGGGAAGCATACCAGCCAGGCTGAGACTGAGCAGCAACTCTTAAGGCAATGATATGGAAGTCGTGGCACATTCAGGGACCTGACAAGAGGATGTGTTGGGATGGTCTCATGGAGTTCATGGAGTTTGGGATTTTCATGGCTTGAACAGCAGGATTCAGGAGGCTAACGCAGGTGTCAGTAAAATACAAGAACCAAAAATCGAATCTGGCCCCACCCCTTTGTTTGCATGTTATCTACGCTGCTTTCCGGCGACAATAGTAGAATTGAATCAAGTAGTTGCAACAGAGACCCTGTGGCCCACAAAACTGAAAATGCTTATTATCTGACACTTTACAGGAGTTCATTAATCCCTTGGATAGAATAATTCAGAAGGAAGGTCAGAATATCACAACCAAAACAGGAAATTGGGAATGAACATACTACATTAAAAGACAAAAAGGACAGCTATCTGCTCTAAACCAAAACTCCTAAAAGTAAGGAGTGGGGAGTCAGGAGTGTCACCTTGCAAAGTTCACACTACGGAGTCTTGATGACCAGATAAAAGAATTTTCACTTCATTCTCTAGGTAGTAGTAAAAGAACCGCCAAGGTTTTTTACTAGTAAGAATAACAGTGATGTTTTAATTTAGTTACTGTATGTGAAATGAGCTAAACAGGAAATCTCCAGAAAAATGACCCTCAGTGTACACAATGGAGAAAACTGGAAATGAACCAACTCAGGTACAGACCTAGGACTCCTTACACCTCAGTCCGGTTCAAAGATTGTTGTGTCTTTGTAAAAGTGAAACATTTATCAATATATGTTTCTAAGGTGAATCATCTAGGTTTTCCTAGTCCAGGCATTTTTCTTTTTCCTAGCGTATTTTTCCTACTTTTATCCCTTAACATCTTACATAAGCCTTGGCTAGTTGTGATCCGTTCTTAAAGCTGAAAAAGCAGACATCTGTTGCTGAGCGTTGGTCACTGCTCGGTAACCCGACTGTAAGTTAATAATGACAGGCTATCACCGGATAAAAACTGTTACTTTCTTTCTAATGTCCCTCAAGCATTATTAAATGTGACACTTACAGCCCCCTTATTGCAATTTACCTCTGTAAAAGGTCATCTGCAAATACAGTACTTAAAAATATGCCACAAGGAACTGTCCGATTACATGCTGAGCCATTCATTATCAGCACAGGCCTACACAGAATATGTCCCATTTTAAATTTAGCCACCACCTCTGAAAACTGGCAATGGAGTCTTCTTTAATGCATCTTCACAGCAGGAAACATCCTGTATCCCTCACTTTTTTGAATGTTGTTAGCCATGCCTTGGCTCAGGAATGCTAATAAGTAAAAGGCTGAAGCAGGTGATGCTTACCCTCAATGAGTCCCGTTGCTCTTTTTCATCCCTGAAAGATAACAACGGTCTTCATGCTTCCCCTCGACTCCTCAGGCACACCTACCCTAACCATATTTTAGTGTTCTCCTTTCAGCAGTATCTTATGCTCTGGACTTTCCTGAATTCCTGCTCTCCCCCCAAAAACCAACATGTCAAGAAGGTTCCCGGTTAAGATGGTGGATTAAAAATACAAATCTAATTTTATATCCTTTGTATTAGCCGGCTCAGGGTGCTATAACAAAATCTCATAGACTGGTAGCATAAACAACAGCCATTCATTTATCACAGTTCTGGATAGACTACGAGACTGAGAAGTCCAAGATCAAGGTGCCAGAAATTTAGCGGCTACTGAGGACCTCTTCCTGGCTTATAGATAGCTGTCTTTGTACTGTATGCTCATATGAAGACAGTGAGTCCTGGTTTTTCTTCCTCTTTTTATAAGGACATTATAATTCCATCATTGGGACCTCATCATAGTGACGTCATCCAAACCTAATTACCTCCCTATGTTCCCATCTCCAAATATTGTCACATTGGAGGTTAGAACTTCAACATAAGAACTTAGGCAAGAGAAACATTCAGTCAGAACACCTTCTTCAAACATCTCTAAATTTAAAACAAAAGTACGAAAAGATATGCAACCACACAGAGAATGAAAATAGAAAACGTAGCAAAAGCGAAAGTATTTTGGAATCTGGAAAGAAAATTAAAGAAAGACAACAAAGTACTGAGTCTATAGTGGTGAAAGTAAAGAATCAACCTAATTTATACAAGATAATCCTCAAAAGTTCCAGGAACTGACAGCACCAGATATTTATGAAGTTAGCAGTAAAGCAGGGCACTTAAAATAAGGAAGAAATAAAAAAGCAATCATGTCTCTAAATATCATCTTCAACTCCATGTCATTCAATCATGGCCCCTCACACACCAAGTAGAAATCTGGAGACCATTTTTTCTATAAAAAGGATAAAAGAGAGTGTGATGGTTAATCGTGAAGCAAATGAAGCAAGAAAAAGATGTTCTAAGAAAGAAAATTTAGAATACAAATTAGTGCAACTCTTAGAAATTAAAAGCATGGTGGCAGAAATCAGAACCATATAAAGAAATAAAATATAAACTTGAAGAAATTTCCAGAAAATAGAGTACAAACATAAAACTAAGAAACAAGAGATGAGAAAACCAAAGATCCAATACAGAAAAACAAATTTAAATTATAACCATTCCTGCAAGATAAAGAAAATGGACAAGGAGGAATCATGAATAAACTAGTTTTTAAAAATCCCAAAATTGAAAGACAGTTTTCATATTGAAAAGTCTTACAAGGTCAGGTGTCATGTGTATAATCCCAGAACTTTGGGAGGCTGAGGTGGATGGATCACTTTAGGCCAGGAGTTTGAGACCAGCCTGGACAACATTGCAAAAACCTGTCTCTATTGCAAATGGAAAAAATTAGCTGAGCATAGTGGCACCCACCTGTAATCCTAGCTACACCAGAGGCTGAGGCATGAGGATCACTTGAACCCAGGAGGCAGAGGTTGCAGTGAGCTGAGATCATGCACTGCACTCCAGCCTTAGCAATAGAGTGAGGTTCTGTCTCAAAAAAGAAAGAAAGAAAAGTCTCACAAAAGCCCAGCAAAATAAGTAATAAGCTAAGGCATAATATTGTGACAATTTAGCTTATTGGAGACGTTTTTAAACACTTCAAGATAAAAGGAAACAAAGACACGCGTCTTCTGAGTTCTCAAAAGTGACACTGGAAGCTGTATTAATGCTTTCAAAAGTCTGAAGAAAAACAACCTCCAGGGTAGAATTTAATACCCAGCTAAACTATCAATCAATAATTAAAAATAAATTGAAAATATGTTGTAACTAGGAAGATCCCAAGTTGTTTCTCTCCTATACATACCTTCTCTGAAACTACTAGAAGTTTTCATGAAAATGAGGAAAAAAACTAAGAAGCTAATAAAATGCCTAAAATGGTGGCAACAAAGGATCCCAGAATAACTTCTGTGTACCAAATACAGAGAGCAACCAAACCAGATTGAAGCAAGTTAAAAAATGTGCAGCCAGGAACAGGTCAGGGCCCCATATTGATAGCAAGTTTTTCCTCCAGAGTGAAGTGTTAGGCATACTGAAATTAAAGAAACAATCACTTTCTTGATGACATGCATCATGATGACAGTGAATGGCTAATACTAAATGATAAGATAATAAAGAATTATGTTCCTATCAGAAACATTCACATTAAAGCCTAGTGTATCTGCCTTAATTAGTGTCATAGAAAGAGCTATATAGCCTTGCTATAAATTGCAATGCAGAAAAAAATACAAATTCTTGTAGATGAAAGAAATTTTCCTATGTACACAGTTGCTTATATATGCATGGAATATTTCTGAGGGATTCCTCACAAGCTGGTAGCAGTATTTACTGGTGGCTAGGTGAGGAAAGGTTGACTGAAGACTTAATTTTCACAATGTAACCTTTTGATCCTTTTAAAAATATATAATATGTTCTTCTATTGCCAATTACAGAATAAAATAAATTTCCTAAAAATTATTATCAATACAAGTACTTTGGCTCCAGTTATTTGCTTCTAGGAATTTATCTAACAAGTGTTCCTAAACATGTACATGATGACATTGATGGGGGATTATTCATTGAAACATTACTTGTAATACCAAAAGACTGGCAACAATAAAAATAGTCATCAATAGAGCAAGAGTGAAATAAAATGAAAGCATTACTGAAAGAAATAAGAGCAGCGTATAAGTATCCTCAATAAATGTCAATGAATTAAACACCAATTTCCAACAAACATGACAAAAAGCTCAATGACATTAATTAGGGAAATATAGAGTAAAATATCAATGAGATACATTTTCATAACTATCAGATTGACAGAGACTTATAATATAATATATTCATTATGAGATGAAGAAACAGAAACTCTGATTTTACCTGAGATTGCTAATTTTATGTTGTCAGAATCTATACATATATATATTTCCAGCCAGGGCATTTAATAGTATTCAACGTGGGATGCCAAAAATGCCCAATCATCTTCCCATGAATCCCTCAGAAACTTTTGACCTTCACCATTCCAAGAAGTCCCTCTGGAAATGCCAGGAGCCCTCCTCACTGTCTGCCCTGTGGCTCCCCTGCATCTTGTCCTTAATCACTGGGCCACATGCACGACTCAGCCCTGATCCCTACTAGTTAATCTGCTCTTTTCTTCATTCTTTTGGCACTGGAACTTTTTCTTGCTCCTCATTTTTAATTAGTGAAATCTACTGCCTAGTGTGCACTACAGTTTTGGTTTGTATGTGTCCACCTTCAGTGCTTGCTCTGCTATGAATTTTCTGATTCTGCGCTTGGTGCTTATAGATGACAGCAGCTTAACAATGGAGTTTGAAGGAGACGAAGTGAGAAGGAGAGAGAATGCTGAGATCTAACATTTATGGAGCTGTAACCACGTATCTGTCATCATATGAAATTTATTCCATCCTTCAAATAACTTTGAAAGGAAGATAATATTATATTTCCCCTTCTACAGTTGAGGAAATGGGTACTTACTTTTTTTTCTTTGTTTTCTTTTTAATTGTGTGGTTTATTGGGCAGAAGGACAAAGAGGATTCTGAGCAAGGGTAACACTTCTCAATCAGCACTTTATGAGATTGTACTTGAAGAAAAAGGAAAACACTTTGTAGTTAAACACAATTTACACAACCTGGCCCCTTCACTGTCACATCTCTGACCCTTCTCAGAGGCCAGGAGTTTGAGACCAGCCTGGACGACATGGCAAAAACCTGTCTCTATTGCAAATAGAAAAAATTAGCTGAGCATAGTGGCACCCACCTGTAATCCTAGCTACACCAGAGGCTGAGGCGCAGCTGATAGATCCAGGATCTATCAGCTGTGCTGGCCATCTTGGTTTCCTTATATGCTCTACAAATGTCCCTTTCTCAGGGCCTTTGAACTAGTTGCTTCCCCTACCTGAGTGCCTTTTCCCCCAGGGCTCCTTCACTCAATTCCTTCAGGTTTTTTCTCAAACATCACCTTGGAGGTAACCACTAACCACTCAACTTAAAATGGCAACTCCTGCAGTGCATGGCGGCACCTATCCATAGTCCCAGCTATCTGGGAGGCTGAATTGGGAGGACTGCTTGAGCCCGGGAGGTTGAGGCTGCAGAGAGCCATGATGCGCCACTGCCCTCCAACCTTGTGACAGAGTGAGACCCTGTCTCAAAAATTTTCTTAAATGGTGATTCCTCAGAGCCTTCCTATCCTTCTCTCTTTATGTTTCTCTACTGTGCTAATCAGGATTTGATACATCAGATTTTAATTTATTTACTGTGCACTCACTGTCTTTCCCACTAGAATGTAAATTCCACAGGGCAGAGACTTTTATCTAACTGTTCACTCTCTGTACCTAGACCATTTCCTGACATATTATGTTTCATTAATATTTATTGAATAAAATAAAGTGAAGTGAATTAATAAAGTTGAGGAAATTTTGATTTTCTCAGTCAGCCAGAATTTTTTATCTGCAAGAGGAAGAGCCTTTAGTATTCCTATAAGTATTTTTTCAATCACCAAGAATAGAATTTACCATGCACAATTCCCCAAACTCATGTGAACATACAACCTTCTTTCCATGGAGTAAGTTGCAAGCGCTTGTGCTCACACTTTGGGAAATGCTTCCTTAAGCTTTCAAGCATCTACGCATAAATGGAAACAGAATTGTAAGTGCAGATTTTCATAAAAAGTAAAAGGGGGAGGATACTAGAATCCAATGTGTCTTAAGTGAAGTGAGAGAGACAGCCATTTCACTCAAGCATTCATTTATTTGTTCCGCAAATATTTCTTGAGTGCATCTAATGGGCCACACACCCTTCAAACACAGGGACTAGGTAGAGCTCAACAGCAGCTGAGGTCTCAGCTTGACAAAGCTGGCTTTGCTTACTGCTTTTAATCATACAAAATTCAGAGGAAGATCATTCCAAGCCTATGCCCCTCTCCTTTGAAGACTTTTCTTTCTGATTAGAAAGATACAGAAATGTAATTAACCTCTGGATTGAGGGTGCTGCATGCAAATTTGTGAGCCAACAGAAGGTATGCATTTCTCACCTGCTCTGATTTAATCCCTTCAGGATCCACAGCATAATCAATATCCTCCCACCCAGAACGTATGACTGAATGAACCCAGACAAGCACCACCGACAGGCTTGCACTCTTTTATCATGTCTCCTTTAGAAGCAAGGGAAAGGATCATAGTGCAAAAGGGAGGAGGCTGGCTGGAAGACGAATTGGCAGGAGGTTGCTTTATCATCTCCAGGAGCCAATAAAAATAAATAATTAATTTCATTTTGGAAAAAAAAGGATCCTCTCTTCCTGATAAACAGTACAGGACAACAACACATTGTTTGGTGAGTTATAGTGGCTAAAATCTCACTCTGAAAATTATTTGTCATGGCAACGGGTGAGTGTTACCCCTGAAGCCAGCAGCCTGAAGCAGATAGATTGTTTCAGTTATCTAATTTTCACAATGAATGAACTCTGCTTATAGGAAATCCATAGGTGGTTGGCAGTGGGAAATGGCAGCTCTGGCAAGTTCAGAGCTGGTAGATCTACATCCTCTCTCAAAATATAGAACAGGATTGTAATTTTCTGCAAATGTTCAACAGAAGTAAAAAAGAAGAACAAGAGAAAGAGGGAAACTCATAAAACTTCAGTTTTTGTCATAATTCCTGGGTCTGCATCTTCTTTCCAAATTGTCCACTCTTTGTCTGGTTCACAGGAAGCTACAGGTAGGCCTGTGCTCTCACTGTCTAACTGTGTCTCCCTCTTCTCTCTGTGCCTCTCATGGTGCTTTGAAAGTTATACACATGTGGCCAGAAAATGTCTGCTTTGGCCTCAATGAACTCCTTGCCCTCAGTGGAAACTGCTATTTTGCAAATTAAACTTCACATTAAATGTTTGGTAAAATTGTGTATAAAGCTCTATACCAAACCAAAAATGTGGTTACTCTTTATTTGGATAACCTCTCCTCTTTGTGTCTTGTGACACAGTCGGTTGTCTAGAGCATATTTAGAGGAAGAAACATGTCATTAATTTTCTGCTTCACCCAGATTGATAGATGTCTTTGGTTTAAACAAAACCAAGAAAGAGGCAGGACTTGTGCATGCTGCACTCTCATCTTCCAGCCCACCCCTCAGGGGCCTTTGACTCACTGGCATATTCCTTTGCTCTTTCCTACCCTTATCCCAAATAGGGCTGATTTGGTTCTAGTTTTGTCTCCCTCTCTCCTGTTCCAGTTTCTATACCCTAGTCTCACCAACCCCTACATATTCTGTTTGTGAATTTTTTGAGGGAGGCCATTTCAACCACAATGACTACCAATGAATGACTTTCCCAAAGTAATGGGCTTTTATGGTGAAATGTTAGATGTCAAGAAAGTTCAGAACTGTGTTAAAGTTGAGTTGGGTTTTTTTCATATGTAACCAGTGAGGGTGAAGCACAAAGCTTACGATCAACTGTATACAATCAACCTTTCCATCCAAGACTGCTTTTTAGTATCACCCTCAGCCCTGAAGGAAATCACCATGCAGACTACCTCTTACTCTTTCATGAAATTCTCAATGCATTCAGAGCTTGGGGAAATTCTCAATGCATTCCAGTGGGGAAAAAAAATTCATTCTCTGCACTAAAATTTTTCTAATAACTTTCTGCACTGATTTTTTAAGTGTGGATATTAAAAAAGAATTTGATTTCAGCGTAATCTCATTTTGGGTAGGGCTGGCATTGATTATGTTGGTTTGTTTTCAAAATAATGCTTGTTGAATCTCAAAAATGAACAGAGACTAAGGCATTCAGTTATACATCACTTCAATATCCTTGTTTGGCAAGGTTCAGTTTACAAAACAAAATTCAGAAGTGATTTACTTTTTAATAAACTGGAAGAACACAAAAGGAAAATGTTAGCCAAAGTCTGCTGGCTAGTGTACGCTGAATGCATCTTCAGAAAATCTGAAGCCATATTTTCCTCCAAAGACTCTGTGACAGATAAAAGAAGCTACAATCATCAGTGTATCAAGTTCTGGCCTCATGAGAATTTCAGATCAGTCTCTTCTCTTCAATATTTGTTCAGAGAGCCTATGTCTTTAGTTCAATAGTTTAAACTCTAATGATCAAATAAGTAAATGTTTATTTTGTAAACTGGTAAGAACGAAGGCATAGACAGACTCAATCTTTCACTGATATTTTGTTTACAGTGATAAAAAATTCCATCAGGTGAGCCAGAGTCTTTTTCTCTTTTTTCTTTCTTTTTTTTTTTTTTTTTTTTTTTGTTTGTTTGTTTTGAGACAGAGTCTTACTCTGCAGCCCAGGCTGGAGTGCAGTGGCACTATCTCAGCTCACTGCAGCCTCCACCTCCTGGGTTCAAGTGTTCTCCCACCTCAGCCTCCTGAGTAGCTGGGACTATAGGTGTGTGACACCAACACCCAGCTAATTTTTGTATTTTTAGTAGAGATGAGGTTTCAACAATGTTGCCCAGGTTAGTCTTGAACTCCTGACCTAAAGTGATCTGCCTGCCTCAGCCTCTCAGAGGGCTGGGATTACAGATGTGAGCCACCTCAGCCAGCCCTCAGAGTCTTTTTTTCCATCAGGCACATAGGATTTATTAATGAGAGGCTGAGGACTTTTTTTGTTTTAAATGAGAAGATACTGAAATTGCATTTTTGAATGTTTTGCATGACTGTCCCTTTCCTTGTGATGCATTGAGGTTTTGATGAATTTTTTGCCACAAAATCAGAATATTTGATAGGTATGGGTATTAAACATGCTACAGTATTCATGAGACACTTTGGGAATAAATGCATTTGCACTCCTCTAGAGAGTCAGCATCAAGTGGGAAGGCTGAGGAGTCAAGGCTAAGATGTTTTAAGTTTTCACAAATCCCCTCTTTGGGTATTTCTACAGAATAATTGCAATCAGAATCTCAAAGAGATATTGGCACTCCCATATTCATTGTAACACAATTCACAATAGGCAAGATGTGAAAACAACCTAAATGTCCATTGATGAATGAATGGATAAAGAAATGTTGTACATACATACAATGGAACACGGTGCAGCCTTAGAAACGGTAGAAAATTCCGCTATGTGCAATAACATGGATGAGTCTTGAAGATATTATGCTAAGTAAAATAAGCCAGTCACAAAAATATAAATACTGCATAATTTCACTGACATGAGGTATCTCAAATAGTCAAATTGATAGAATCTAAGGGCGGAATATTTGTGACAAAGCTTAGGAAGAGAAGAAAATGGAGAGACATTCATCAATGGATAAAAAGTCTCAGTCAAACAACCTGAATGAGCTCTAGACATCTGCTGTGCAACATTGTACCTATAGTCAACTCAACTTAAATATTTGTTGAGGATAGATCTCATGTTGTGTTCTTATCAAAATAAAATAAAACATAATATAATAAAATATATTAAAAGTCTTCACAGAATTTGGAATGATATCTCTTTATAAAAAATGGGATTACTCTTGACTTTACACAACAGTAGCAGTAAGGGGAATGTTAGATGAAGGCACAGTTGGCCTGTCCATCATACTTCTATTTATACTTTTATCTCAGAGTATGTTATTTTATTCTTAACTTTTATGGCTTTAGGAAATTCCAGAGACCTGACTTCTCTTAAATTGCAACAACCATTATATTTTCAATGCTGATATATTTATAAATATTTCCACTTAGACTTCAAAGTTATATAAGCCAAGACAAGAAGTTGAATTAGGCTGGGACTGACTCTCATGGAGCTGTATATAAAGAGTTACAGCTATTCGACAGAGGGAACTATGAGGACACTACAGATTTTTAAAATTGAGGACTTTGAAAGCTTTCATTAAAACAGTCTTTGAGCACAGGCTCAGACTAGTAGGTGGGGCAATCAGAGATCAAATTTAGAACAATAGATCTGAGGTCAGGTTGCAAGGGCTGAACCTGAATTAGGACATGAAATAGATGCTCAGCAGCAGGGGAGCAGGCAGCAAGCCCACCGGGCAGCATAAGCACCAGCAGGGCTGTGCCCATTTATCTGAGGGCTGAAACCAGGTATCCTATACAGTGGCTTTAAAAATAAAGGTAAGTAAAATTGACAAATGGCACAAGATGCCTTTTTTATTTATTCAATAAATATTTATAACACCTCTTAAGTGTCAGGCACTCTGTTAGGTGCTAAGGATATAGTGGTGTATAAAACAGTCTTGATTCTTGCTTAAATGAATTTATAACCCAGTAGGAAGGTAGGCTTTAAAAAAATCATCAAGCCTGTAATCCCAGCACTTTGGGAGGCCGAGGTGGGTGGATCACGAGGTCAACAGATCGAGACCATCCTGGTCAACATGGTGAAACCCCATCTCTACTAAAGATACAAAAAATTAGCTGGGCATGGTGGCGCATGCCTGTAATCCCAGCTACACAGGAGGCTGAGGCAGGAGAATTGCCTGAACCCAGGAGGCGGAGATTGCAGTGAGCCGAGATCGCGCCTTTGCACTCCAGCCTGGGTAACAACAGCGAAACTCTGTATCAAAAAAAAAAAAAAAAAAATCATCACAAGTAAAATATACACTAGTAAACAGTCCTCATCTTAAGTCCTAAGTATGAATGTATATATTTATCTTAATCAGGGGAGACTTTCTGGGGATGCAACATTAAACTGAGACCTGAAGGGAAAGTAGAGGTGAAACAGACAGAGAAAAAGAGTGAAGGCAGAGGCATGAGCTAGCATGTGCAGAGGATGCAGTGAGGGGAAGAGCTTGCTGAGTCCCAGGGTTTTCTGGAGGTCCAACATGGCTAGAGAACAGTAATGGAGCAGAAAAGCCACAGACATGAGACCAGGGACACTGCAGGGCCCCTTAGGAGCCATGGTAGGATTTTGGATTTTATGCCAAGTGCAATAAAAAGTCATTGGAAGGTTTCAACCAGGGAGTCAATCGTTTCAGTTAGCATTTGTTTTAAAAGCTCACCATAGCTTTCTATGGAGCAGAAAGGGGAAGCAGGATGAGCAGCCAGATTTCCGCATGGTCATTTGAGTGCCAAGAGTTGTGGTTTGGCAGGACCAGTAGGGATGGGAGAGAAATTAGAGGAAGTTTTTATTTCTTTTCTCCAAATACCCTCTGCTATGGCAGAAAGGTGAAGTCCACCAACCCTGTTTCTAGTCCCACCTTGGGTAACTAGCCCAATTTCCGTCCCCTAGATCTATCTAATTGGCCCATCAGAAAAGAGGACTCAAGACCACACTGGCAGTTAATTAGATAGTAATCCTCAGAGAAGTTTTTATAACCAAGACTCACTTGAAAAGTGCTACTTCTATTTTTTTTAAGCTAAAAGACTTTATGGTGAGCAAAGCAAAATCGTTGCATGCTGCTAATTCTTTTTACATTTGTTTGGCAGGAGACTTCTGAAATACAAGAGCCAAACACACTGGAACTGACCTAACCACAGGAAAAGCAATGTTGCTGAATTGAAAGTCTGCAAGAAATTCATCATTTATTATTAATGTCACCACGAGCACCGAAGGCTTTGATGAGGATGCTGGCCATACCTGCCTGCTTTCAAGCACAACAATCTCACACTCTCTTTCCTCCTGCCTAAGAGCATTTAATTCATGGGGAAGAAAGTATTTTCTGCAGCTTGCCCTCCAGATCATCACAATAACAGACGTTTTGAATGCAGAAACCAAATCATTTCAAAGGGGTTGTAGAAGTTGCTCTCAGCACAATCTGGACAATCACAAGATTTAGTAGAAGCCTGAAAAGAGAAATAGAGTTTATGAACAGGACTGCAGGGCACACCCCAGCTCACTTAAATGTGAAACCCATGTTTGTTGTCTAACCCCAAAGTTCTTGATTCTTCACCCTACCTGACATCCAAGTGCCCCAAAAGGCAGAAAATTTTTAGGACCTTGATGGTTGTTTCCAGTTCTTGGTGGCCGTACACAGGGTTATGTACAACAAATCATATCAAATAGCTCAGCTAAGGCTGGGCACCTCTCGACAACTCTGGCAAATTAAGAATAGAGTGGGACACAGAGTGGCCAGAGCCATCACTCAGGACTTCGTACAAAGACTACAGACTACAGAATGCACACCGGGAAAGCAGGGACACATCACTGTCCTGATCTTACCAGTCATTTGTGCAAACAGCTTTCCTTCATAAGCTCCCATGCCCCATCTGCTCGGTCTTCCCACTGCCACAAAGAATATTTATTCCTATAAAACGCAGTTAAAAGGGGCTCTCTTCATTCACTCATTGCATTGGCTATGAGTGTAACATTTATTCATTCATCATTGACTTAACAAATATTTGAATGCTAGATACCAGCTCCTTAGACAAGTTACTTAACCTCTCTGAGCACCAGAGGTCTTATTTGTAGATTGGGGATTGCAACCCCATTACCAGGTGATTGTGACAATTAAAGAGGTAATATTTTTAAAAGCACCAAGCACAGTGTCTGACAATTAGTAGCTGCTCTGTTTTTTCCCTTTCTCTTGCCTTGCACCTGCACCTGTCACTCCTTCAGTGTTTTTTTTTTTTCTTGTTCCTGAACTTATGCCCTCCTTAGAAAAACAGGCAGCTGCACAACCTTTGGAGCTGCCAGGAAAGATTCTGTATCTAATATTCAAGAGCCATTGCTGTGCTCATGGGAGAAGAAATAGGAAATTCATGCAATTCTCTGTAGTCTCAGATAAACATGGAACTTGATTGGCCTGGTAACACATCTCCAAGATGATGAGATGCAATTATGTCCCCTTTTCTGTGCTGATGCTGTTGTGTTTCTAATTGATAGCTTTTGGGAGGTCAGGGAAGTCTTGCTCCTATCCCGTGGGCACAGAAATTGGACATGTTCTGTGCTCTTAGAGGAAAGAACTTTTTTGGTTGACTTCTGTATTGCCTACAAAGGCACAGAACTCTGTGGAGGGGGGTAGAGGCTCTTGTTATTTGCAAAAGTACCTCAAAATATTAAGCAAGGTAGACCACACAGCGATTGAGAGAAATAAAATATTCATCAGAAGACATTACTGGGAAGGAAACAGCACAGTTAATTTCACAAAAACTCCATCATAATAGAGGTACAAAATTAATCATGCAATAGTGCTATGACTCCCGAGCCTCAAAGCCAACATAAAACAATTGAGAAAAAAGAGAGAGAGAAAATAAAATAAACATGTGCCCTGCATATATAGCATACGTGATTGGAAGCTGATTTTAAACTATCTGCAAATTCCAGCAAAGAAAAATGATGACTAAGATTCTCTCATTTAATTAGGAAGACAAATCTTTGCACATTTCACTAACGTTAATGCCAATAGTCATACCTTGTTTGAATATACTTGACTGAGGTTTTACCGAAATAGGAAGAAATAAAACTGAAAAGCAAAAGGCTGGCAAAGTGAAAATGGGTTAGTTGCCAGGGCTAACCCTGGGTGCAAATTTTGCACACTTTATAACCCACATGTTTTCCAAATACAGTACTTGGTAAGTCTAATTTTTCATTCCTGATGGCATGGATCATTAAGAAAAATTTTACCGAACAAGGCCCTACACTATAGAATGTAGGGCCTAAAGGGAGTGACTAAAACTAAGGGAATAGCTACCATTTCTTGAGCACCTACTCTCTGCTAGGTCCCACACAGGGCATTTGGTACATGTTACCTCCTGAGCCACCTGTGTGAAAGGCTTTGAGGAGCAGCAAAGTGAGCAGGCAGGAGAAATTGCCAAAGAGTCAGAAACCTCAGGTTCAAGTCCTACCTTTGAAAAATCACTGTGTGATGTTGAACAAGTCATGAAATCTTTCTGTGCCTCAGCCACACCTGCTATGAAATGGGGGAAATGATCCTTCTTGTGCCTTCCTCAAATGGTTTGTGAGAGAACAAACTAAAATCCATAAAGCGTACAAACCAAATGTAATGCAAATCCCAAGGGTTTTTTCTTCTTCTTCTTTGTTTTGTTTTTGGAATCCTTTGAACTTAAAATTCTGATCAAAGAAATAAATGAATTCTCTAAATCTGTGGAAGGATGGCCTCAGCCTCCAGCTACAGTATTTGCAGGGACTAGGGGATTACATTTCTCCTGCTTTTATGATTGATCTGACCTTGCAGAGCTCCTCATTATATATACCTTGCTCTAATTATGATGCTCATGAAATGAAGGGGAGATTAAGAAAGTGGTTTTGTTTTGGTTTGTTTTGCTTTTTTGCAGGAAGCTTGGAGTCTCTCCAGGTGTTTAAAGAGATTGAATTTGTGAACTAAAACTCATTTATTTTTCCAACTCCAGCAACACCCAAGTACTCTCACATCATTTGATAGTAGCCAAATCATTTGCTTCTGCATTTTCCCTCATCAGTAAAACCCAGGTCCACTTGCCCGCCTCATTTCAAGTGCTCCATAGGAGCACATCTGTGTGAACTCCTATAGGTATTTGGCAACCAGAGGTGTGAAATAGAGGCCTTGAATCATCTGACATCACTGCTTAGATGATAAGGAGTGTGTGACACATATGATATTATCCCACCCTTTTGTGGAATCTGAACATTTTAGGTTCCAAATAAACCTTACCAGTCACTCAGTATGACACCCTGGATGTGTGGATGAGGAAAATTTGGTCCAAGGGGATTTAAAAGCTCTTCTGACATTTGGACCTGGAAAGTGTGTCACTTGACTCTTTTTTCTCCCCCACTAAGTCAGGAGTCCTCCAACTGGGTGACTCCTGACTCCCTTAAACAAGGGGGTTGATTTCTATGGCTTCTGAGAGTAATAGTAGGAAGATTCTGAAAGACCAAGTTACAAATCCAGGAACAGGAACACCCAGGGGGCATGAGGATGCTTTCTCTGTTCCCTTAACAGACTCTACAAGAAAGAGACAATAAAATATATATGATTTCATGACAAATTTGTGTATTTTTGCTCATATAACCAAAGACATAAGACCTAAGGTGTGCGATATAGAACAAAAGAAATCAGAAAGCATTAAGGAAATAAGGCACCATGTGTCAGTAGTCAAGAAATGCTGATGTTTAAATACATAACCAAAATAGAGATCTAAGCATTATTCCTTATTTCATATTATATAACTTACTTAATGTTTGAAAATTAAAGACTGTGATAAGAGAATCACTTAACAAAATGTAAAAATTTTGCACACAAAAAAACGTATTTTCAGTAATGTAATTTATTTTAATTTCTTATTATTTTAAAATTTATTTTTAAAATTTATTTATTGCACTTTAAGTTCTGGGGTACATGTGCAGATCGTGCAGGTTTGTTACATAGGTATATATGTGCCATGGTGGTGTTTTGCTGCATCCATTGCCCTGTCATCTATATTAGGTATTTCTCCTAATGCTATCCCTCTGCAATCCCCCTACAGCCTGCTATTCCTCCCCTAGGCCCCTACCCCAAGGTCCCAGTGTGTGATGTTCCCCACCCTGCATCCACATGTTCTCATTGTTCAACACCCACTTATGAGTGAGAACATGCAGTGTTTGGTTTTCTGTTCTTGTATCCATTTGCTGAGAATGATGGTTTCCAGTTTCATTCATGTCCCTGCAAAGAATGTGAACTCATCCTTTTTTATGGCTGCATAGTATTCCATGGTGTATATGTGCCATATTTTCTTTATCCAATCTATCATTGATGGGCATTTGGGTTGGCTTCAAATCTTTGCTATTGTGAACAGCGCCGCAATAAACATATATGTCCGTGTGTCTTTATAATAGAAGGATTTATAATCCTTTGGGTATATACCCAGTAATGGGATTCCTGAGTCAAATGGCATTTCTATTTCTAGATCCTTGAGGAATCGCCACACTGTCTTCCACAATGGTTGAACTAGTTTACACTCCTACCAACAGTATAAAAGCATTCCTATTTCTCCACATCCTCTCCAGAATGTCTCCTGATTTTTTAGTGATTGCCATTCTAAATGGCATGAGGTGGTATCTCAATGTGGTTTTGATTTACATTTCTCTAATGATCAGTGATGATGAGCATTTTTTCATATGTTTGTTGGCTGCATAAATGTCTTCTTTTGAAAAGTGTCTGTTCATATCCTTTGTCCACTTTTTGATGCTGTTGTTTTTTTCTTGTAAATTTGTTTAAGTTCTCTATAGATTCTGGATATTAGCCCTTTGTCAGATGGGTAGATTGTGAAAATGTTTTCCCATTCTGTTGGCTGCCATTTCACTCTATTGATAGTTTCTTTTGCTGTGCAGAAACTCTGAGGTTTAGTTAGATCCCATTTGTCTATTTTGGCTTTTGTTGCCAATGCTTTTGGTGTTTTGGTCATGAAGTCCTTGCCCATGCCCATGTTCTGAACTGTATTGCCTAGGTTTTCTTCTAGAGTTTTTATGGTGTTAGGTCTCTTGTTTAAATCTTTAATGCATCTAGAGTTAATTTTTGTATAAGGTGTAAGGAAGGGATCCAGTTTCAGCTTTCTGCATATGGCTAGTCAGTTTTCCCAACACCATTTATTAAATAGGGAATCCTTTCCCCATTGCTTGTCTTTGTCAGGTTTGTCAAGATTTCTTATCATTTTAAATGATAAGAAATAATTTTTATTTCATTAAAATAAGAATAAGAATAATGATAAGAATAATTTTTATTTCATTAAAATAATACATTTACATTGTTAGAAAATATCAAATAATAAAGAAAAGCTTCAGTTAAAAAGCAAATCTCTCATGTTACCTCTTCCTCTTCCCCACTTCCTCAGACCTGAGGCAACCACTTTTATCTCTTTTAGTTATTTTTATTAGTAATTATTATATCACCAACAAGTAGTCTTGATAAATATTCCTTGGTTTATCAATTAACTAATCACTTTTGAAATTGGCTGCATTTTGTGTTTTTATTGTCATCAAGTGAACAATTATATATATGATTAAAGTAAATTGAACGGGTTTCCTGTCTACAGGGCTTTTCATGGCTTTAGAAGGCCATGGGCATTCACTGAAGAAATAAAAGTTATCTGATAAGCACTGATATATCTAGGTGATAAATAATGGATCATGTTATTTATTTGTTTATTTATGTATTTACTTATTTGGCTCTATGTTTTAGTGTTTTTTTTTTTTTTACCAAGTTTCTTACAGAGCATTTTATTCCTAAAATTAGGAAAAGCTATATATCTTCTCTTTTCTGTTGTTTGTTAAGAGAGGGATCTCACTATGTTTCTGGATGTGAACTCTTGGGCTCAAGTGATTCTCCTGCCTCAGCCTGCCAAGCATCTGGGACTACAGACACGTGCTACCCCGCTTGACTTAGAAAAACATATCTTAAAATTTAGAAAGACATATGGTTAGAAATGGTGAAATAAAGACACATATACAACCAAGTGAAAACACCACAATTGGAGACAGAGAGAGTTCCAGCTTCACTAAAGTTAGAAAATATCCACAATCCATATGTTAAATTTATACCATTTATGGGAGACACACGGATAAAACATGATAACATATACATTTATGTTTGTACATGACAGAAAACCTTTAACATTATATAGCAAGGACTTAAAGAACCCCAAGTACAATTCCCTCATTTAGGAGAGCAAGGTCAAGAGTTTGAGGAAACTATTAACCCAGGACTGAATTGTCATCCCTTTAAGGTTTAGGGAAGAGAGACAAATTAGGAAATCTTCAGGCATCTAACTGCTCAAGAGGCCAGATTCTAGGGTGGCTGGGTAGGTTTTCTGCTCTGCAGCTCCCTCTTATGATCAGCTGAAGGAAAATAAAACACATAAAATACTGAAGGGAGAGAAAGAGTGAGATGGAGGAAAAAGAGAGAGAGCGAGAGAGGGAGACTTCTGACAGACAGGACTGAACAATTTGGTACAGAGATTCCTGCCTCCTCAGGAGGCTGCTACCCTCACTCTGAGAGTACAGAGCACACACCCTGGGGCAGAGTTGGAGAGGTGCTTAGAAACAACATGCCTGGATGAACCTGCCCTTCTGCTAGTTCACTTCCTCGTTCCCTTATCATATCTGCTCCAACAGCTTGCCCCAAAATAAGCCTCCACAAATGTAATTTACAATTGATTAGGGTTCAGTATAGACAACAAGTAAAAAGAAGGAAAATAATATGACAAACAGAAGGCATAGAAAGACGGCTCTTCAAGGTCATACCAGAAAGGAGGAGAACGTTTAAAAAAATTTTATGACATTCTATAAATGAGAGAAGTATGACCTCGTTGAAATCAGAATATAAATGAAAGATAAACAAGTCAAAAAAGAAATATAAGGTGTAGTAAGGAAATGAATACCAAGCTGGCAGATCTCAGTAAAGAAATGGAAGGTGTAATCAAACAATCATGAAATGAAAACAATTTATAATCAGTAAGTAGAATTGAATCTACTGAAAACAGCCAGAGGCATTTGAGACAGGCTTTGGACAACTGAAATGAGAAAAAATGAAATTGGAAAAAGAATTCATAATTATAAGAATAATAATATATGCAGAACATGAGATCCAGTGTACATACAATAGGCGTTTTTGAAGTAAAAGAAAACAGAACACTAAAAGGAAAAAAAAGTGTCCAAAGATACAATAAAAGAAACATTTTCTGGGGAGACCCGGCAAGATGGCGTCGTAGAAGCGACTCAGGATTGCAGCTCTCAGTGACGGCGCAGAGGGTGAGTCCTAGCCACATTCTCGGATGGACTTTTCTAGCCCACAGAGCGTTGAAAGTCCCACAGGACGCTAGTAAAGTAAAACCGGCTAACGCAGCCCTCTGGCGCGGCCGCTTCGGCCGGCGCCGCTTCGGCCGGCGCCGCAGCAGGACCCGGCACAGAACTCACTGGTCTGGGCGCCCTGTTAAACCAGCAATCTGAGAGTTTGAAGGGCAGATTCGCGCGTCCATCTGATTGAACGGGACTTGGACAGTGAGCCAGACCAGGAGTTTCCTGGGAGTTTCCTGGGAAGCGTGATATGAGCCGGTGAAGTGGGCAGCGGCACGGGAGATCGCACGGATCCCAGTGCCCTATCGGCAGGCTCCTGGGGCGCCAGTGAGAGAGTCGAACTTTAAGCTCGCGGAGAGGGAGGGAGAGAGAGAGAGGATGGACTCTGAGGCAGGGAGCTGGGTAATCGGGCTCAGCGAGTCCCACCCTCACAGGGACAAGCAGGGCAATGACTGGAGACGCTTGGCGCTGAGAGTTTTGCTGCCGGCATCTAGGACGGTGCAGCCCGGTGAGGGAGGGGCGTCCACCACCGCTGACACAATCCGCCCCTATTGAAGTACCGCCCAGGGCCGAAGCAGCCTGCCGTTGCCGAGGCAACCTGCCATAACAGAGAGACTCCCAGGAGACGGGAGCTCTCCACAGCAGAAGGGAGCCCAGCAGCAACAGGGCAGAACCGCGCTAGTGGGTCAGAGCCCCGGCAGGCAAATAGTGAATAGACTGCCACCTAGTGGGGCAGGACAGTGCAACAGATACTCATAAAGAAAGCCCCAACTCCCTGAAACAGTGCATATAAGGGGGGGAAATAAAAGGGTGGTGTTTTATGAGTTCTATTACAGCAGACATAAACAACCTCCCAACAACACTGAATGAACAACGGAGCTCACAGCTCAGCACTGGAGCTACTATAAAGCACAAACCGTCTCCTTAAGCAGCTCCCTGACCCCTGTATATCCAAAGAGTCACCGCAAAAAAAGGACTAATCAGACTGACATTTGGCAGGCATCATTCTGGAACAAAGACAGCAGAAGAAGAAACTGGTATCATCCCTCACTCTTCCACAGCTGCTACAGGTATACTCCAGACAAACAGGGCCTGGAGTGGACCTCAGAACTCATACAGCAGAGGGGCTAGACCACTAGAAGGAAAACTAAGTAACAGAAATACTTCATCATCAACAATCTCAGCATCCACACAGAGACCCAATTGAAAAATCAGCAACTACAAAGACGACAGGCGGATAAATCCATAAAGATGGGAAGAAACCAGCGCAAAAAGGAGGAAAACACCCGAAACCAAAACACCTCACCTCCTACAGAGGACCAAAACTCCTCACCAGCAAGGGAACAAAGCTGGATGGAGAATGAGTGTGATGAAATGACGGAATCAGACTTCAGAAAGTGGATAATGAGAAACTTCATTGAGCTAAAAGAACATGTTCTAAATCAGTGCAAAGAAACTAAGAACCTTGAAAAAAGATTTGAAAAAAAATTCGAGGAATTGATAACAAGAATGGAAAACTTAGAGAAGAATATGAATGAATTGAAGGAGCTGAAAAACACAACACGAGAACTTCGTGAAGCATGCACAAGTTTCAACAGCCGAATTGACCAAGCAGAAGAAAGAATATCAGAAATTGAAGATCAACTCAATGAAATAAAACGTGAAACCAAGATTAAAGAAAAAAGCACAAAAAGGAATGAACAAAATCTCCAAGAAATGTGGGACTATGTGAAGAGACCCAACCTACGTTTGATAGGTGTACCAGAATGTGATCAAGAGAATGAATCTAAGCTGGAAAACACTCTTCAGGATATTATCCAGGAAAATTTCCCCAACCTAGCAAGACAGGTCAATACTGAACTCCAGGAAATACAGAGAACACCACAAAGATACTCCGCAAGAAGAGCAACCCCAAGGCACATAATCGTCAGATTCACCAGGGTTGAAACGAAGGAGAAAATACTTAGGGCAGCCAGAGAGAAAGGTCAGGTCACCCACAAAGGGAAGCCCATCAGACTCACAGCAGATCTCTCGGCAGAGACTCTACAAGCCAGAAGAGAGTGGGGGCCAATATTCAACATCCTTAAAGAAAAGAGCTTTCAACCCAGAATTTCATATCCAGTCAAACTGAGCTTCATAAGTGAAGGAAAAATAAAATCCTTCACGAACAAGCAAGTACTCAGAGATTTTGTCACCACTAGGCCTGCATTACAAGAGCTCCTGAAAGAGGCACTACACATAGAAAGAAACAACCAGTTCCAGCCATCCTAAAAGCATACCAAATGCTAAAGACCATCAACAAAATGAAGAATGTACATGAACCAATGGGCAAAACAGCCAGATAGCATCAAAATGGCAGTATCAAATTCACACATAACAATATTAACCCTGAATGTAAATGGGCTAAATGCACCAATCAAAAGACACAGACTGGCAAATTGGATAAAAAACCAAAACCCATCAGTGTGCTGTATTCAGGAAACCCACCTCACACACAAAGATACACAAAGGCTCAAAATAAAAGGATGGAGGAAGATTTACCAAGCAAATGGAGAGCAAAAAAAAGCAGGAGTTGCAATTCTCATCTCTGATAAAATAGACTTTAAAGCAACAAAGATCAAAAGGGACAAAGAAGGTCACTACATAATGGTAAAAGGATCGATACAACAAGAAGAGCTAACGATTCTAAATATATATGGACCCAATGTAGGAGCACCCAGATATATAAGGCAAGTTCTTAATGACTTACAAAGAGACTTAGACTCCCACACAATAATAGTGGGAGACTTTAACACTCCACTGTCAATAGCAGACAGATCAACCAGACAGAAAATTAACAAGGATATCCAGGACTTGAACTCAGACTTGGAACAAGCAAACCTGATAGACATTTACAGAACTCTCCCCCCCAAATCCACAGAATATACATTCTTCTCAGCACCACATCACACCTACTCCAAAATTGACCACATAATTGGAAGTAAAGCACTCCTCAGCAAATGCAAAACAACGGAAATCATAACAAACAGTCTCTCAGACCATAGTGCAATCAAGTTGGAACTCAGAATTCAGAAAATAACTCAGAACCGCACAGCTTCATGGAAACTGAACAACTGGCTCTTGAATGTTGATTGGATAAACAATGAAATGAAGGCAGAAATAAAGAAGTTCTTTGAAACCAACGAGAACGAAGACACAACGTACCAGAATCTCTGGGACACATTTAAAGCAGTCTGTAGAGGAAAATATATAGCAATAAGTGCCCACATGAGAAAAGTGGAGAGATCCAAAATTGACACCCTATCGTCAAAATTGACACCCTATCGTCAAAATTGAAAGAGCTAGAGGAGCAAGATCAAAAAAGCTCAAAACCTAGCAGAAGACAAGAAATAACTAAGATCAGAGCAGAACTGAAGGAGATAGAGACAAGAAAAACCCTTCAAAAAATCAACAAATCTAAGAGCTGGTTTTTTGAAAAGATCAACAAAATAGACAGACCACTAGCCAGACTGATAAAAAAGAAAAGAGAGAACAACCAAATAGATGCAATAAAAAACGATAAAGGGGAAATCACCACAGATTCCACAGAAATTCAAACCATCATCAGAGAATACTACAAACAACTCTATGCACACAAACTAGTAAATCAGGAAGAAATGGATAAATTCCTGGATGCCTGTGTCCTCCCAAGCCTAAACCAGGAAGAAGCTGAAACTATGAATAGACCAATAACAAGGTCAGAAGTTGAGGCAGCAATTAAGAGCCTACCACACAAAAAAAGCCCAGGTCCAGATGGGTTCACAGCTGAATTCTACCAGACACACAAAGAGGATCTGGTACCATTCCTTCTGAAACTATTCCAAATAATCCAAAAAGAGGGAACCCTTCCCAAATCATTTTATGAGACCAACATCATCCTGATACCAAAACCTGGCAGAGACTCAACAAGAAAAGAAAACTTCAGGCCAATATCCATGATGAACATAGATGCAAAAATCTTCAATAAAATACTGGCAAATCGATTGCAACAGCACATTAAAAAACTTATCCATCATGATCAAGTAGGATTCATCCCGGGCATGCAAGGCTGGTTCAACATACGCAAGTCTATAAATGTAATTCACCACATAAACAGAAGCAAAAACAAAAACCACATGATTATCTCAATTGACGCAGAGAAGGCATTTGACAAAATTCAACAGCCCTTTATGCTAAAAACCCTCAATAAACTTGGTATTGATGGAACATATCTCAAAGTAATAAAAGCTATTTATGACAAACCAACAGCCAATGTCATACTTAATGGGCAAAAACTGGAAGCATTCCCTTTGAAATCCGGCACTAGACAAGGATGCCCTCTCTCACCACTTCTATTCAACATAGTACTGGAAGTTCTAGCCAGAGCAATAAGGCAAGAAAAAGAAATAAAGGGTATTCAAATAGGAAAGGTGGAAGCCAAATTGTCTCTATTTGCAGACGACATGATAGTATACCTAGAAGACCCCATCACCTCAGCCCAAAAGCTCCTGCAACTGATAAGCAACTTCAGCAAAGTCTCAGGATATAAAATCAATGTTCAAAAATCACAAGCATTCCTATACACCAATAACAGACTTAAAGAGAACCAAATTAAGAACAAACTGCCATTCACAATCACTACAAAGAAAATAAAATACCTAGGAATACAACTCACTAGGAATGTAAGGGACCTCTTTAAGGAAAACTACAAACACCTGCTCAACGAAATAAGAGAGGACACAAACAGATGGAGAAACGTTCCATGTTCGTGGTTAGGAAGAATCAATATTGTGAAAATGGCTATACTGCCCAAAGTAATTTACACATTCAATGCTATCCCCATCAAACTACCATTGAATTTCTTCATAGAACTGGAAAAAACCACCATGAATTTCATATGGAACCAAAAAAGAGCCCGCATAGCCAAGTCAATTCTAAGCAAAAAGAACACAGCGGGAGGCATCACGCTACCAGACTTCAAACTATACTACAAGGCTACAGTAATCAAAACAGCATGGTACTGGTACCAAAACAGAGATATAGACCAATGGAACAGAACAGAAACATCGGAGGCAACACAAAATATCTACAACCATATCATCTTTGATAAACCAGACAAAAACAGGCAATGGGGAAAGGATTCCCTATTTAATAAATGGTGTTGGGAAAACTGGCTAGCCATGTGCAGAAAGCAGAAACTGGATCCCTTCCTGACACCTTACACTAAAATTAACTCCAGATGGATTAAAGACTTAAATGTAAGACCTGACACCATAAAAACCCTAGAAGAAAATCTAGGCAAAACCGTTCAGGACATAGGAGTAGGCAAGGACTTCATGAACAAAACACCAAAAGCATTGGCAACAAAAGCCAAAATAGACAAATGGGACCTAATCAAACTCCACAGCTTCTGCACGGCAAAAGAAACAGTCACTAGAGTGAATCGACAACCATCAGAATGGGAAAAAATCTTTGCAGTTTACGCATCTGACAAAGGGCTGATATCCAGAATTTACAAAGAACTCAAACAGGTTTACAGAAAAAAAACAAACAAACCCATTCAAAAATGGGCAAAGGATATGAACAGACACTTTACAAAAGAAGACATACATGAGGCCAACAAACATATGAAAAAGTGCTCATCATCATTGGTCATTAGAGAGATGCAAATCAAAACCACATTGAGATATCATCTCACACCAGTTAGAATGGCGATCATTAAAAAATCTGGAGACAGCAGATGCTGGAGAGGATGTGGAGAAATAGGAACACTCTTACACTGTTGGTGGGAGTGTAAATTAGTTCAACCATTGTGGAAGACAGTGTGGCGATTCCTCAGGGACCTAGAAATAGAAATTCCATTTGACCCAGCAATCCCATTACTGGGTATCTATCCAAAAGACTGTGAATCATTCTACTATAAGGACACATGCACACGAATGTTCATTGCAGCACTGTTTACAATAGCAAAGACCTGGAACCAACCCAAATGCCCATCGATGATAGACTGGACTGGGAAAATGTGGCACATATACACCATGGAATATTATGCAGCAATCAGAAATGATGAGTTTGTGTCCTTTGTAGGGACATGGATGAATCTGGAGAACATCATTCTCAGCAAACTGACACAAGAACAGAAAAAGAAATACCGCATATACTCACTCATAGGCGGGTGAGAAAAATGAGAACACATGGACACAGAGAGGCGGTCTACTATACACTGGGGACTGTTGGGGGAAATGGGGGAGGGACAGTGGGGGGGGGGCTGGGGGGGATAGCCTGGGGATGAATACCAAGTGTGGGTGAGGGGGAGGAAGGCAGCAAAACACACTGCCATGTGTGTACCTATGCAACTATCTTGCACGTTCTGCACATGTACCCCAAAACCTATAATGCAATAAAAATTAAAAAAAAAAAAAAAAGAAACATTTTCTGAACTAAAATTCAATCTAAATATATGTTTTCTTTCATCAAATGAAACAACTGAAAAGGAAAGGGATAAAGTGATGCCCCTGATTATACAGGGTTTTAAAGATGTAGCCGAGAAGCAGGTCTGTAATGAGTGGCCAAACTGTTAAACTCCTGGATTGTTTTGGGAGGAGTCACTACAACTACAGCCCAATGAATTTATCATGCCAGACAATTCAGTGCCAAGGGATGTGCTGGAGTTTGCAAAACCCCTGGGGGGCACAAGTGCCTGGGGCTGTGCACCACTGCCACTTATGTCAAATAGCAGTGGCTGGATATTACTGAAAAATGAAATAAAATTCAACTAGTGGTCACTCACGAAGCTGTAGAGTTGGCATAGCACAAAGCAATAATGAACATGGTGCAGTTCAACAGGAAAGCTCCATCATGCACACAGTCAGTGCCCATGCAGCCATGGACATCCTGGGCATTAGGATTTGGGGCCAAGTACAGAACCTGACCAAGCAGCAGAGGAACAGTGTGTCCTTCGTAATTCACAATGGTCCCTGTGCTGGCCAAGATGGCTGCAATGAGCAAGGCTTGTGGAAACACGTTCAGCCTCATGCACAGAACCTGCCCAAAGACACCAGAAAGCATTCTGATCTGTTTACCACATGAGCAAACAGCTTGGTTCTGTGCAGAGATAAAGTCCCCCAAATGTGGTGGAGGCCACCAAGCATGGATTATTGGGATTGTAAAGAAGGGCAATCATGCAGCTGGAATCACAGACCAATCCTGGACCACTGAAGTTGCCCAAGTAGCCACTCAAAATGTGGATCTTACACCTGGTGCCACTTCTTAATCTAGACAGAAATAGCTATTTGTTTTTAAGTAGATCTATTTCCTTTATCATCACTTAAAGACTATAAACAACAAAAATCTCATTGTGTATACATATCTGGTGATCCCAGGTCAATTTGTGAATGAATACAATTAATAAAATAAAACCCATTGTCTTTTTTTTCCTGTTACATTAACTGAAATTGCACCTAATATTGAGTCAGCTTCTGAGTTGAGAATTATATTGTTATCTGATACTGTTGATTCATTTTGAGTCTTTAGACACTTATCTCTTGCACATAGGTGCTCTCTTTTTAAAAAGTGCTTTTATATAGGACAGACATTACCAATAGCAATGTCAAATAGCAGTTGATGTCTTTTCATTTTGTGTATATTTATCAGGTAAGTCTGATGGTATTTTTTAAGCGTCTTGAATGGTTTTCTGGAAAGACAGCATTGGTGAGTGGCACACGATGGTATCCCAGTCATAAGAGGGTTACATGATTCCTTCTAGTCTTTGAATTGAAAAGCCTTGTCTTGTCATTCAAGAGCATCTTAGATCCAGGACATTCTCCAGTACTGCATTTAGTTCAACAGGGCAAGTACTTCACCGCATGCAAAACACTTTGAAAAAATGAAATTGTATTTCTTTTTTTGTAGCATACCTGATATTCACCATTAACAGGTTTTTTTAATCGATAGCAAAAAAAAAAAAAGAAGGATACCTTTTGCAATGTAAGGTAATTAGACATTTCATAATGTGACAAGGAATTCCCTTCCAAAAGGAGGTTTGTGTACAATACTCATTTACAATTCAATATATAATTAACGATGCAAATAACTTTAAACATAATTAATAATAAAGACTGTTTCATGGATGGTAGTTTTTAATACATTTTATATTTTCTATGGTGATTTCAGGCTTTTCGTTTTCTTAAAAGTGGCCGATATATTTAGTCTAATTCTTACAGTTGTTTGCCCTTTGCACCAGTACTTTTTTTGTGCACATTTTTTGTGATCCATGTTAAAAATCTGCAATGCCAAAATTGCAGCTTAAATGTAAGCTTATTATTCAAATAAATATATAATTATTAAAATGGCTCCTATGTAATCAGATGCCCTTTTAGTATTATTTTAGAAACATTGGGAGGGTTTTGCCTAAAGTACTGTTTGTTGGGAGAAACTAGATTTTAGTTTTATAAAACTCTTAAATATTTCATGGGACCTATATGGTCTTGAATTAAATTTTGTAGTTCTAGAATAAATAAGCAATCTAAAAATGTGTTATCTATGTTACTTGAATATGGGCTTTCTTATATTTTAACCTACTAAAGAATGAGGAGGAATCCCTGTCATTAAGCATAAGGCAATGTATTCTGAGGTGTCTGTCTTCATAAAAGAAAAAGCAGCATGTTCTGCAAGTTGCACACACTTCTTGCTCACAGGCACCAAAGCCACATGTGTAAACTGATCAACTTCTTGCCAAAAGAAACCATCCCTGGGAAAATGAAGCTCCCTTGAAGAGTCTTTCACTTGGACACACCCTGCTCCAGGAACAAGTGGGCAGCCTTTATACATGTGAGACCAGACCCCCAGCCATAAGATGGTGTGCAGTACAGAACAGCCTGCTACCTAACTGAAACTAATTGAACATTTTATAGGAATTGATAGAGATGTTGGTCCTCAAAAGCTTCAGATCAGTGAAATGCAAAATAAAGTGTGCTGGAAAACTCTGAAAAAAAAAGTTTTCTTCTACCATTATTTTAGAACATTATTCTTTCATTTTTAAGAATACACATGTATATGTGTACAAAAATATCTAGGAAAATGCCATACAGGGAGATATACATATTTAAAGATGTTAACCAAACTTCAAGAATGAAACAAAGATTCCTAAGGAAGGGACAGCTGGGAAAAGAAAAAAATTCTGTTCAAAAATCCATTTTTCTAGAAGAAATGGAATAATATATATGTGTATGTGTACTGTATACATAAAGACATATAAAATGGTCTTGATTGAGTGATGAAGCACAAAGCTGACAGCATTAGTTATTTCTTTTTAAATGTGCAAAGCTGATAACATTAGTCACTTTTTCAAAAAATGTACTGGAATAGGGAAGATAATCAAAGATATTGATCTTCTTTAAAATTTTAATTTTTAAAAATAGAATATGAAGTAATATTAACAATAACCACCACCACAAGAATAACAATGATGAAGCAACCTCTACCAAGTTATCAGGACAACACAGTGTGATCCAAGTTGTTCTTTAAGTAGAAAGGAGCATATACCATATTCAAATATACAGGGCCTAAACCATCTCATAAAATAATTTTGATAAGCAATAAATGACTGAAGATGTCATGACTTTTAAAAAAATTATCGTACCAATCTGTTATAACATTGTTAGACAACTGTGAAAATGGTTATAGAACAGAATTACATGCTGTAAACCATGAAAAGATAGTGGGGAGAAACCACCTTCTTTTTTCCATACTGGACTCAAGAAGGAATATGGTGGGTGAATTCTTATATATGTAACATTAATAAATGTGAACAAAGTCTGTAAATTTAAATTATGCCAAAAAAGAAATGGATTTTTGATGGCTTTCTCAGATTAGAGTCTCCCAGAAAGGTTGAAGGAGCTTTCAGAAAGATCCCAACATTAAACAAACTACAGAATAAGGTAATAGAAAGCTGTTGTCAACTCACAGATGCTATGGCAGATTATGTTATTCTTAAAAAGCATTTATTATTCACTATCCACTACCCACATATACTACCCCATTTCATTAATGTAGGATTTGACCATGTGACTCTTTTTACTCAATGTAATATTAGTAGACTTGACATAATCAGGGGCTTCCAATGTGATTACAAAGTTGAGTACATTCTCTCTTGGCTTCACCATTATTATTACAAGAATAATAGGAAGCTGCCTATCCCTCATCTTTAGTCCCAAAAGTAAAAATAAAATGGATGTTAAGAGACAGAAAAGACAAGCTACAGACTGGGAGAAAATATTTGCAAAACACATGCTCAATAAAGGGTATCTAAACATATTAAACTGTATCTAAACTGTATTAAAAACTCAACATTTAATTTAAAAGAAAACAATTTTAAAGTGATCAAAAGGTCAGAAGAGACATCTCAACAAAGAAGATCCACAAGTGACAAATCAGCTAATAGAAAGATTCTCAATATATTTCAACAATAGGGAACTGAAAATTAAAACAACAATGAGATATCTCTACACACTCATTAGCATAGCTCAAAAAAAAATGGCAATACCAAATGTTTGCAAGGATGCAGAGCAATGGGAACTGTAATGTTCACTGCTGGTGAGAATGTAAAAGGCTACAGCCACTTTGGAAAACAGTTTGGTAGTTTCTTACATAGATAACATAGTGTATGGTAAATACAATCCAACAATTGCTTCTAGTTGTTTATACTAATGAGTTGAAAATTTATATCTACACAAAAATATGCACACAAAGGTTTATAGTGCTTTTATTCGTAATCACCCAAAAATGGGAAACAGCTAATATGCCCTTCGATATGTGAGTGAATAAACAAACTGTGGTTAAGTCATACAATGAAATGCATTGGTAAAAAGAAACATACTATCAAGCTACAAAAGACATAGAGGAATCTTAAATGCATAATGCTAAGTGAAAGAAGCCAGTACAGAAAGGCTACATACTTTAGAATTCCAGTTATATGATATTCTGGAAAGGACAAAACTATAGACTGTAAAACATTCATTGGTTGCTAGGGGTTTAGAGAAAGAGGAGGAGAGAAGCACAGGGAATTTGTAGGATGGTAAAACTATTTTGTATAATAGTGTAATATTGGTACATGACATTATACATTTATCAAAACTCACAGAATTTTACAACAAAAAGAATGAACCTTCATGTATAAAAATTTTGTTAAATTATTTAGGAGGTTGGAGGATCCTAAGAAAGAATTCAGAATGAGATAAGAGAATTTAACTGTGTTACAAATGTATGAAACAACCTCACTGAAGAGGGTTAGGGAGAAAAGATGTTGAACTATGTAGCTTTGGAAATGAGTGGAATTTGTAAAATTAAAGGCAAAAGGTAAAATTAAACTGCACCTAAGCACTGTACTCTGGCTAATAAAATTGTTTCCTATGAGGTATGGATTAACAATTCTGACGCTGCTATTTGTGTAACTAATGAACAATTATGTAAATGGATAGTTGATGCTGGTTTTCACTGTTAAGTGGAAGATTACAAACAAGCAAGGAAAACTAGAGTGACCCATGTGGTAATAAATTAGAGACATACCAATTAATAATCCATTAATTATACCAAATTAATTGGAGCAATTTACATCTAACTTTTAATATATCTGCACTTCATTATATATAGAAATGTTTATAAATGATTGGATAAATATGGATTAGTATACATATTTTTTTGCTCTGTCAGTTGAGAAAGCCCATAAGAAGTGACACTATAGGAGCACTGAGCACACATTGCAGTCAGATCTTGGTTTCTAATACTATTTTTCAATAAGGAAACCAGGCTGCTTAAAGAAATGATTGATTTTAGGACGGGGCAGAAAATATGCAAAACGAGCCTGGAGCATCTCACAGCCCATTAAGAAAATGCTTCAGGAAAATGCACACACACACACACACACATACACACACACACACACTCACACACACAAAGGTATGTCAATGGGACACAATAGACAAATAAAAAGAAATAGTTAAAATTGAAACAATATAAACAATAAAATAAGTCCTTTTGTTTGTAACCCAAAACATTTAAAAAGTACAACAGTCTATACTCCTATAAATAAATAATTGAATAAATTAACAAGTGGGAAAGAGGAGACCAATCTGCCATCCAAAAGAATTCCAAATAAGTTATGCAGATACTCTATCCTAAAGGAGGATGTGCATAACTTCCCACTCAAGTGCAGGCTACAAATACTGTACCATGTGGAGTATAGGGAAAGACTACAGTATGGAAAGCTGGAGGAAGCAAATTTAAAGAACCCTGACAAGCATCAGCAGATGATTAAGGTAAACAATTATACAATCAGCTATCATAAATCATGTTGATAGGATGTACCCTTGACATCATTTGATGAAAATTACACTTTATTTCTGTGATCCTCTGTACCAAAACCCATAACCTCAATCTAATAATGAGAAAAACATCAGAAAGATTCCAATACAAGGGCATCCTCTGAAATATTAATACCTGACCAGTACTCCTCAAAACTATCAAGGTCATTGAAAACAAGGGAAGTCTAAGAAACTGTCACAGTAGGAGACTAAAAAGACATGACAACTAAATGTACTATGACATCTCAGAATGGATCCTGGAACAGAAAAGAGAATATATAAAACCTAAAGAAATTGAGACAAATTATGGATATTAGTTAATAGCAACATATCAATGTTGATTCATTATTTGTACCAAATGTATTGTACTAATATAATATTAGGGAAAATTGTGCAGAAGGAGAGTGGTATATGTTAAATCTTGGTATTATTTATGTAAATCTAAAACTATGAAGTCTATCGATTTTTTTAAAAATATAAAAATAGGGGATAGTCCTGAGTCCAAATCTGACTAAGAAACCCAGCCTAGCCAGATCCATAAGCAGGAGATGAAGTTGTCCACCCAGCCTAAATCAGCTGACTCACAGAACTAGAAAGGGAATTCTGGAAATCCCTGAAATTTTTGACATAAAGAACATGCAATTTCAACTTTGCTAAGTATCACAGAATTGGTCTCCAAATGGTTCCACTATTTTAACACTCACCAAATAAATGCATGATGTTTTATTCACTCCCAGTTTTGCTTCCAAATGTCAGTGTAAACATTTTAATTGTGGCTAAACTAACAAGGGAGGTATTTTATTTCTTTGAATCTTTTTATCCCAGATTCCTAGTAAAGGTGGGCATCTTTTATCAATAAATACTCCAGTAAGCCTCTCAACAGATAGAACTATTTTAAAACATGACTTCAATAGATATTATGAAATTAACAATAAAGTTAGTTTGAATCAGAATCCAATCAAGGTCCACATATTGCATTTAGATTATGTGTATTACAAGTCTCTCATAAAATATAACAATTCTTCTTCTTTGTGTGCTGTTTTTTCTTTTTTCAAAACAACTAAGTCCTTTGTCTTATAGAATATCTTGGTTTGACTGATTAAAGCATTGTGATGTCATTTAACATGACCCTCTATCCTCATATTTTTTGTAAACTGGGAGTTAGATCTAGAGGCCTGATTCGATATATTATTTTTTAAACACTATTTAGTGTCTCTGTATACTTTCTATTGCCTTACATCAAAAGAAAAATAATGTCCTGTTTGTTCCTCTTTTAGTAACGGAAAGATTAATTAGTGAGTTCAGGGCATGTCAGCCTAATCCATCTATTATAAAATTTAACATCTAGTGTTTCTCATCTAACAGTTTCAGAAACTATTAAGGACCATTATCTAGACACAATAAGTTTTGCAAATGTGGTTTCCTCTATCATTTCTTCTCATTTATTAGCTGTGATTCTTTTAAAAAGGAAACTTTCCTCCAACAATTATTTTGCTATTCTGAAATGTAATCTATAAGAGAAAAATGATTAATCTCTCACATGTGAAATACAAACTATCAGAACTTGGGAGATACTGCAACTACTTTTTCAGCCAGAGGACAAGGGGAGCTCACTCAGAAAGTCTAGCACAAGGCTTTCTTCAGCCTTCAGTGACTTTCCCTACGCAGCTATTTGAGCACTGAATGCTTCCAGCCAAACCTTCTTGTATTCACCCTCTGAGTCATCTTCTTGAGAGCCTTTGCCAGGGCTCTATCTGCAGAACACCTAGACACCATCTCTGACAAACAGCCTGGGTAGGAAGCATTGTAGCAGGAAGAGTGACACTGCTGTCTCCTTTGATATTATTGATCGGCTTTAATTGTCTTCAAGGAAGCTTTATACTGTAAGAGACTAGAAGCAACATGTGGCTACACTTAGCCCATTTTCATTTGGCAAGATTTTCTCTCTACATTTTCTAGGTATATATGTTAGAACTGATATAATAGACATACAATTATATTTAAAAATCAAGCCAAAGCTTATATTAATACCTTCTTTCCTCTTAAAATATTTATTGCACAATATCAAGATCAACTCTAATGAAGAAATATTTTAGCCTAAAAAGCACAATTCTTTTCACTGCCATTAACAGGAAATATATCTTATTTGTCAGCCCCTTGCTATATATGACTACTATGCCAAGTACCTTAAAATATATGTTAATTTTGACTTCACAAAAACTCTGTAGGGTTGCTTTATAAATGAATAAAATGCTCACAATCGTTCAGATCATTAAGTGATAAAGCTGATATTTTAACCTAGGTCAGAATTTTTCCAAGTTCTGTGTCTTAGTTCATTTGCAGTGCAATAAAGAAAATACCTGAGGCTAGGTAATTTATAAAGAAAATAGGTTTGTTTGGCTCATGGTTCTACAGACTGTAAAAGAAACAGCACCAGCATCTGCTTCTGCTGAGGACCTCAATCCACCTCCACTCATAGCAGAAGGCAAAGAGAAGTAGGCATCAAGTGGTGAGAGAAAAAGAAGAGGAAAAGGGAAGGGAGATGCCAGGATATTTTTAACAATCAGTTCTCATGGGTAGAGGGGAGGAAACTCTTGAGGGAATCAACAGAGTCAGAACTTGTTACTGGGAATACAATACCAAACTACTCATGAGGCATCCACCCTCATGACCCAGATATCTTCCATGAGACCCTCCTCCAACACTGGTAATCAAATTTCAACATGAGATTTAGAGAAGACAAATATCCAAACTCTATACCAGTCTGCATACTTTCCTTTGTACCATACCACCAAAAACAATCATTGAACCTCTTTCACACCCAAAGCACTGTCCAAGGTTCTAAAGAAACAGAGTAACCAAGTGGTCTCCGCCCTCTACAACCTAGCTACTTGCTACTCAGACTGTAGTCCCAGATCCAGCAGCAGGGACTTCACCTGGAGCTTGTTAACTGAAGAATCTAAGGCTCTGCCCCAATCCACTAAATCAGAATCTGCATTTTTAACAAGACCGCTAAGTATCTCATATGTGCATAAGAAACATGTTTGAGATGTATGATAAAGAATTCTTAATCTAGTTGTGGAAATAATACAGACATTTAAAAAGAAAACTAACCACACAGAGTGGCCAAAGATGAGAACACAATGAGTTCTACAAAAAGTCAGCATCAGGGAACAGACTGGAGCTAGAAGTTGTATAGCACAGATCCAGGAAATATTGCTTGGAGGAGGTGGAGCTCATATTGAGTCACCCAAAATGCTTTGACTGATAAAGTGGGAAGACTGTTTTGAGAAGAAAGGCTGTAACAATAAAGCATGGAGGTGAAGACATGTTTGAGACATACAGAATGTTTGAGAAGCAGCATTAACTCTGCCCAGAATGGCAACTCATTAGACTCTAGAAAAGCACAAAGGCTGTGATTTCATCTCTGTTCTCCTGGATTGTACCCAGAATCTAGCACTTTGTTGGTATTCAATAAATATCTGTAGATAAAAAGCACTTCTCAAAAGTTATACTTCCTCATGAAATCATTTTATATATGTAAACATAACCTCCCTAATTGTTGTTGATAGTTCCTAAGTATGTAGGAGATGTTACCTTGAGGAGGCAGCTTCAGCCACTGTCTGCCAAAACCTTGGTTAGTGTGTCTAAAACACAGTGATGCACTTCAAAATAATATAAGCGCAGAATTTTTAAGTGATGCACAGAGATCAGGAACATACATAAGCGTCTTCTTTCCTGGATAGACATAGCCAGTATTTAGAAATATTTCCTTAGAAGAGTCATAAAATGACTTAATGAAAGATATACAAACATTTTAGAACTTTAAATTACTCTACTAAGTTGATTTTCATAAACTGTATTCTCTTTGCAATACCCTTGTCTGAAAGATCTGCTTACAAAGAAGAAGGTACAGAGAAGTGAGTTAACTGATGAATAGCAAATAATTGCTACTGTGTTGAGCTGTTACCATTTTCCAGAAAATGTAATAGTCACATTACATATTTAGCCTCTAATCCTCACCACAACCTTTAAGAGATATATTTTTTACTGCCATTTTGCAGATAAGGAAACTTTTCTTTATGGCTGAGAGTGGCTTTATAGCTGTCCCCAAAGTTACATAGCTATGAAACGTTGGAATCAGAATTTGAAACCAGGGCACTATTTCTGTATGCTTCCATTATATCAAACTTCCAGTTCTGCATAACGATTACCCCAAAATCCAGTACTTAACACAGCTACTATTTTATTATATGACGCAATTTTGCAAGCCATGAATTTGGGCAGTCATGGGTAGGCAATTCTCCTTCTCCATGTGGCATTAGCTAGGCAGTTTACCTAGAGCTGGAGTATCCACTGCCAAGATAGCTGACTCAGGATCACAAGTTAGTGCTGGCTGTTGGCTGCAAGCTCAGCTAAGGCTGTCAGTTGAGGGCTTTAGTTCTTTTTACCTGAGCCTCTTCACTGGAATAATTGAGTTTTCTTACAGTGTGGCAACTGGATTCCACAAGTAAATATTCCAAGAGACAGGAAGAGGAAGCTCATTGTCTCTTAAGGCCCAAGCCATAAAACTGGCACAGAATCACGTCTGGATATTCAATTGGTCAGAACACCCACAGAGCCCACCCAAATTTAAAGAGAAAAGTTATCGACATAGGCCCTGCCAACACACACACACACACACACACACACACACACACACACACACACCAATTACCAGTCATCTTTAATTTAGCACGTTTCCAAAAATACAATTGTATTAGTCCATTCTCACACTGCTATGAAGAAACACCCGAGACCAGGTAAAAGAAAAGAGGTGTAATTGACTCACAACTCTGCATGGCTGAGGAGGCCTCAGGAAACTTATAATCTTGGTGAAAGGCACCGCTTCGCAGGGCAGCAGGAGAAAAAACTGAGTGCTGAGTGAAGGGGGGAGCCCCTTATAAAACTAACAGCTCTTATGAGAACTCACTCACTATCACAGCATTGGGGGAAACTGACCACATGATTCAATTATCTCCACCTGGTCCTGCCCTTGACGTGTGGGGATTATTATTTGGGTGAAGACACAGAGCCAAACCGTACCAACAGTGCTGAAAATACATACAGCCAAGTTATGTATTATATATTAAATTATTCCATAATAGTTCACAGAGCCTAACACCTCAAAGAAGAATGTTGTTTTCCATTATAAGATTTCCCATATTTTCTATTTTCTGCAACTTCATGCACGACTTATTTTGAAAAAAACTGAAAACATTCTCTTAAGCTTTTACTACACAGCTTCTTTTTGTTTCAGAAACTAGAAGTGGTAGAGACAGAATGCTAATCATGGAAGGGGTGCTCTGACCTTTTAGTTTTCTCTCCTTTGCTATATGAACTTACTTGTTAAGTTGCCACCAGGAAGCTGCAATTTGAGGATTGGCAACACTAGATTCAAGATATGGTTTCCAGATTGATAGGCATTAGATAAATATTGCTGCTTCTTCAACAAAGCACTGCAAGGCAGTGTGCTTCAATAGAAAACTACTGAAGAGAGCCTCAGTTTTCCCAATTGCAGAGTAAAACGGGCCTGACTTCATCAGTGTCTTCAATCTAGTTAGATAGAATGTAAGTGAGGTTTTCATTTTACAAATTCATGCAGGCATCACTCCAAGCCAACACAGGTGTATCTTGCTCACTGTCAATCTAAGCACAGCTGAAGCATTTCCACCCCATTAACAGTTTCCCTTCCTCTCACGTCAGTGTTGTAACCTCACATTTACATTTGGCTGAGCATACTGGTTTCAGGAGTTATCCAAAGCACCACACAATCCATTTTCCCACTTTAAGCAAATATGGAAAGCCAACATAACTCTCATGTATCTACTTAATGCCTGCTTTCTTGAATTTCCTAATCTAAATAGGAATTTGTTCCTACAAGCATCTCCTTTGGAAACCCTCCAAGAAAATTCAGGCTCTTCTTTATACTAATGATTAAGCTTCAAGGTCCTGTCAGTGCAGCCAGTTCAGAACAATCATAGTGAATCGGTGAAAAGATGTAAAGAGGGCCTTCATTAACAGTGCAATAGAAATTTACTTTGTGAACCTATCTCCATATGAATGGCAAACACATACAGTCTGAGTATATGAAGAGGTGTGCCTGATCTAGCAAGTTGCACTCTAGCTCCCAGACCATGATTTGAGGGTTACCTGTTGTTCCCCCACATTCTCACAGATGAAGGAATATTGTGAATAACATGCTCACTTGAAAATACATTCATAGAGGGACTCCTAGGCCCTGCTAGACCACATAATAGATGTGGTAGAGCAAGCTACATGTTTCCTGTTGCCAGGTGGTTGCCAGAAGCTACAAATGTGGGTTTGAATTAGGACTGCTGGCGATGGTATTAAGAACACCTTGCCGAGTTGACAAGCCAGAGATTAGATTCAGTTCCCCAAGTTGCGAGAGATCCTATTTGTTCTGGATGCTAACCACTTCTCACCTCACCTACAGCCACTTTTTCCTGTAACACGAAATAGAAAAAATTCATTCTTTAATTTCTCTGTCGTTTCAATGGTATGCCAAAACTTGGGCAAGAAGTTAATCATCTCCTCATCATAAAGTTATGAAAGTTTATGCTGTATAAAATCTTCCCAACAGCAACATGTAATACAGGGTTTCCTAATGATGCCCTTTTGAATCACTTCATATTGTCTGAGAGATGCTTCTGTGGGAGGAATAACTGCTTTATGATGTAACACAGAGAAGAATAAAGAATTAATTCAGCTTTTGGGCTTTGCTTTATTTAGCTACAAAATTAACACTGGAATTATCGCTTAACAGGAATTCATGTAACATTTTACCTGACTGTACATCCACACAGAGAAGTTCTTTACTAAGATTGACTGCTCATAATGTAACAATATATTACTTTATATAATATATAATAATAATATAGTCCTTTTTATAATTGAAATATTAATAATTAATAGAAAATAAAAGATAACTATATTTTGTAATTGCATGTATCTGATTAAAATGTAGGATGGCCCAAAGTCACATACCCTCTGACCTAATAATTTTTCTTTTCAATATATATCTTTTTCTAAGCCCAAGTGTTCTAAAAAAGCCTGAGGCAATATTTACATAAAAAGTTACATGAGGACTATAATCCCAAGGAAGCTTGAGTTGGCATAAAAGAAAATGAAGCAAAGAAAGATAAAAATAAAAGCGAAAATGGTATATAATTAATTTGGTTGTGGCCTTACTAGAAACCATATCTGGTTGCTCAACCACACAGTCTTTCTCCTGAAGGGGCACTGGAAACACTGTGTCTGTCTAGTAACAACTTGTCAGGTGGAGGGAGAATAAATTATCAGACAGCTCCCTCATATCGCCTGCTTGGCATCGATCAAGCTCCCCTCTGGGGCCAATAAGAATGTGGTCAGTGCCGGGCTATATTCCTTCCCACCCAACAGAAAACTATGGCCAAGTACATTTGACAAAGTGCATAAACTAGGTCTAGCACAAATGTCAGAAAATATTTGCACATATGCTTTAAAAGTATTTATTGTAGCATTATTTTCATAAAGAATATTTAAAAGAGGCTGAAGGATCATTAATAGAGAAATGGTTCAATATATTACCGCGATTGGATTAAAGATAACGTAGAACTAGATCTACTTAAACAAGAATATACCCAGGGCTTATTACATTTTTTAAAAAGTCATAGAACTATACATATATCACAATCCACTTAAACACAAAAAAGAAAAACTCCATATGTGACATATATATGTCATATATACATATATATCTCTCATATAAAAAATGGTTAGTAAGTTGTCAAAATATTGGCTACAACTAAAAAGAAGAGGGTGAGCATAGAATCCTCCGATGGGGGGTTTCACATTTTTATTCTTAACATTTGTAATTTAAAAATTTTTAAGTTAAATAATTTTGAGGAAGAAAGAAGGAAGAGAGGGAGGAGAGGGGGATAAAGAAAAGAGCACAGAATTGGGATTCAGATTCAGCCGCTAACGTAATCCATTCAGTCTGCAATCACAGAATACACACGGAAGACCGTGGCTTATAAACAAAAATGCATTCCTTGCAGTTCTGGAGACTGGGAAGTCCAAGATTAAGGTGCAATCAGATTCAGTGTCTGGTGAGGACCCACTTCCTGCTCTATAAATGTCTGTCTTGTTGCTGTGTCCTCACATCTCAGAAGGAACAACAGAGGTTTCTGGGGTCTCTTTTGCAGGGACACTGATTCCATTCATGAGTGCTCTACCCTCATGACCTATTCACCTCCCACAAAGCCTCTTGTCTTAACAGCATCACTTTGGAGGTAAAAATTTCAGCAATGAATTGAGTGGGGAGAGGCATGAACATTCAGTTCCATAACAGCTACACCTGAATTCTGGCAGGAGGCCAACTGTCCTAATCAAGTAAGGTATTTCCTCTTGAGACCTAATTTCTGAATTCCAATCCTAACAGTACTGCAGTGATTTACAGGAGCTCATCCTTTACAAAGTTCAAATATTATGCTTTAATAGGTAATTATATGCATGTTAGAGGCAAATCCACGAATAGGATAAAACAGTTTGAATGACATTTGTTGAAAATTACAGACCCAAAGAATGAGCCCAACAAACCATCATGGAAAGAAAGTCCTGCAAGAGAGTATGAGTGAAAAAGAGTTGGGGAATGCCAGACAAATCAACCCATCTTAGTCAAATATGGTCTCAGATCATGAGGGTAACAAAGGACAATGTAAGCAAAAGAGCAGAATGAGTGAATGGTTGCTGAGGGGGTTGAAAAGTTTGTTGAAGCAACCTTAGTAAAATATGCCTTATAAATGTGTCCTAAGTAACAGCAATGAAAAACTTAACAGCTAACTCCAGTCTAATAGGCAGTGCAGGGAAATAAGAGCTCCCTTGAAGAGTGAGGGACTGGCCTCATTTTTCCCAGTGCCTTTTATCTAGACAAATAAAGGAAATAAATCTCTGCAATTGGTAAATAAGAGATCTTATTCTGCAGGAGCTCCAACTAAATGTGATCATTTAAGTCAATAGAGTTAGCGGCGCCAACATATTCCAAGTGTTGTCTCATGTGTCTTCTAAGTCATTAATTTTTACAAAGGTCACTGAATTTTAAAGCAGAGATAGACCTTAAAAACTATCTTACCAACTTCTCACTTTTAAAGTGCAAACACAACACAGTGTGTCACCTCCTCTGTAAAATATGATCGACCTCTGAATTTTCTGCCATATTTACACTATTGTGAATTATTTCTTTTAGGAAAATAAGGGAACACTTTTTTTAGCTAAAGATAAGTAACCATACTCTTCCATTTCACATATAAGTTAAAGGGGCCTAAAAACATTAAATAATTTGTCCATGCTCTCATAGTAAGAGTTTTATAGAAAGAGATTTGAAAAATTGATTTTTCCAAAAACAAATAGCTTTTTACCCTGTTTTAAAAATGTTATGTGCTCTTTTGTTAAACCAAAATTTAGAAAAAAATACAGACAAATCACCTTAAATCTTAACGCCTGGAAATAGCCAAGTTAAATTTTGCTGAAAATGTATCCTAAATAATTATACTGTCTCTCATTCTATAACACTCATTTTTCCCCCAGTGGAAGATGTAGGTGTTAAGCAAAACTAAATTTTAATTTGCTGTTTTCCAAACATACTGCTGGTACCCTGCGTTTGAATATTGCTGAGACATATGAAAAAAACGCTACAAATATACAGACCTTCTGGAGAGGTTCCAAAGCCCAGTCCTTTTCATTAATACTAAAAGAGACAAAAATGTGTTGGGAAGATCAGTTTAATCAAAAAGATCTCTCTGTAACGAAATCTCCATAGAGATAGAGAAAGACAAGATGGGTGGGCATTTCCCCGCACTATGCCTTATAGTACATGTTGGAATCCATCAAACCTGTCTTGCTCCCTGGAAATGCGACTGGGATGTGGGTGGCGGGTACAGAAGTGGTACAATCTGTTTGGGGGGTGTACAGTGTTGGGTCACAATAATATTCCTCCCCCTTTCATCAGAGGACCCTTTGTGCTTTCTTGAAAGAATCTGCTCTAGGGCCAGGAGTGGGTACCAGAACAAGAGGCTCAGACTTGGTCCATGCCATTCGGACTTGATGAGAATTATGCTGCGCTTCAGCTGTAGACCTGGCCATGTCAAACATGCAGAGTGAAGCTGCAACCCTCAAGTCTTTGGCTGATGACCCTATTCAAAGGAACCAGCTTTAAGTAGCATTTGTGGTTCTCTCCAGCATCAAGGGAACTTGGATAATATCTGGCCCCAACTATGAGCCAAAAGTAGTCTGAACTGACCCTATGGGCAGCACCCTGGCAACTTGCTGAGACCATCATGGACTATCATTAGAGGGAGCTCTAGGAAGACGAAAGATAAGAGGCAAAGTGGCGACTTGGGCCTTTTAATATGAAAATTTAAAAGGTGATATAATTTTTATTTTGAATAGCAAGCCCATATAATGGGTCATACTGAGTTCATAAATGTATATGTGCATACTTTTTAATAAATGGTATCATGTTATACATGCCATTGGGTAGTCAACCTTTCATTCAGTGATATATTGTGGTTGTCTTTCTATGTCAATGAAGGTAGACTGACATCCTAATTATTATTCTATAGTAAATATGAGTCATGCTTGTTTCCGTATTAGGACATTGAACTTGAATCTTTTTACTTTCTTTGCCAATATAATAAGCAAGGCTACCATGATCATTATTTTAACATTTATCCTTTGACACACAGCTCATTCCCTTCTTAAACAGTTTCCTAGAAGTTGAATTTCTATTTTTGGTGCCTCTTGCCAAACAGCCTTTGAGAAAACTGTACTAATTTGTACCCTACTAACAATGCGTGAGTATGTCCATTTTCCTGTATTTTATTTACATGCTGTGATAGGAAGATTTTTGTATGCAAATCAAATAAGTGAGATATTTTGTAGAATATCTGGAATGTCATATATATTTTCATGTTTATTGGCCATTTTTATTGATCCTATTGTGAATTACCTATTTATGTCCTTTGCATATTTTTTCTATATGGGAATATTAATCTTTTATTCAATGCTTTGAAGGAGTTTTAAAAAATGTATTTTAGAGTGATCAATCCTGATCTACAGTACAAATACTTTTATCACTTTTTCATTCTTTAAACTTTCACTAATGACATGTTTTCTATATGAAAGTTTATCATTGTAAGTAGTCAATCAATTATTTTTTTTCTTTTATGGTTTCTAGCTGCGGTGTTATACCTTAAAAAATCTTCTCCAGCTCTCAAATCACCAAAACATCCATATTTTCATAGAGTATTTCTATGGTATAACTTTAAAACTTGAACTGCTGATTCATCTAGAATTATTTTAAGGCCTTGGTTTTTTTTCAGTGTCTAGCCACTTACTCCAACATTAGTTATTTAATAATCCATCTTTTCTACACTGACTTAAAATGCTATATTCCCAAATATTCTTGGAACATTTTCTAGAATCTGTGCTTTGTTTCATTCATCTATCAATTTAATACAGTTTGGATAGTTCTCGCCCAAATCTCATGCTGAATCATAATCCCCAATGCTGGAGGTGAGGCCTGGTGGGAGGTAACTGGATTATGGGGGCAGTTTTCTCATGAATTGTTTAGAACTATCCCCTGGTACTAGTCTCATGATAGTGAGTCAGTTCTCATGAGATCTGGTCATTTAAAAGCCTGTGGTACCTCCCTCCTGACTTTCTTGCTCCGGCTCTGGCTCTGGCCATGTGATGTGCCTGCTCCTCCTTCATCTTCCGCCATGACTGTAAGTTTCCTAAGGCCTCCCCAGAAGCCAAAAAGATGCCAGCATCATGCTTCCTGCAGAAGGCAGGCTGTGAGTCAATTAAACCTCTTTTCTTTATAAATTATGCAGTCTCAGATATTTCTTTATAGCAATGTGAGAGCAGACTAACACACAGTTTATTACTATTCCAGTATCACATGGTTTGGTTATTAATAATTTAAATATATTTTAATATCATGAATTCTTTGGAAGTATTCAAGAAGTTTTAACAAGTCCTGTGAGAATCAAGGTGATGAAATAAACCCAGGAGGATAGGAGGCAGTTGACATGCAATGATGTAGAGAAGACCAAGTGAAACCACAGGGTTAGATGATCATGTCAACAAAGCCATCTAAAGATAAAAAAAAGTTCTTAATCGGTGAGTTTGGGAAGGAGTCTTAAGGACTATGTTTGTATGTCAATAAATGCAGTTAGTGCAAATACTTGTTTAATTCATTATGCAATATGATGAGACCTATCACATAATTATCATCAGAACCCTTCAAGAACTACAACACTGTCTTTAGATTTTCCATAGGCTTAAAATAAAATCTTATTTCAAGAGTACTGTCTTTTTCCTCAAATGCTTAATCCTTAGAGACATTTCCTAAAACTTCTTATACAAGATCCATTTTTTTTTCTTCATTCTTCTCAAAGAGTTTGTGCTTCTGCCTCACATTACAGATTTCCCGGAACTTCTAAAAACCCAGACATTCAATTTTTAGAAGGACACTCCAACCCATATGCTCAGTATTGAATGGGAAGCATCAACTGTTGTAAAAGCTACCAGCTGCTCCAAGCATGGAAACGTGTATGAGGGACATTTCTAGAAACAAGCGGGGATTATTCAAGCCTTGAGCAGAGAAGAAGAAAGAGGTCCTAGGAAAATAGCTTTGGCTTTGAAAAAAATGAAAGGAAAAACAGACAGACATCTCAGTGCCTAAGTACCTGGGTTATAGATACAAGAAAGCAAAACAATAATTAAGTGAAGAGAGAGAGATCTGTATCTAGGGTATATGGCTGTACCTTGGGGAGATTATGGGAGTGAATCCTTTCCACAATGTTTATCTTATCAGTCGGCCAGTTAATATAGGATAATAAACCATGAATCTAGTGCATGATCAGGAGGTCCAATGTGAAGCTTTGAAATAAAACACATCAGGGGTACCCTGTTCACAGGCTAGTGGAAATCTAGGGCACATCTAGAAGAATTTTTTGTTCATCATGTCACCAAAAATAAACAAGTGTTATTCATCTTAAATACCACAAAAAGTTATCACATCATCCTCTCTTATTTCATAATTAGACACTCTAAATCGGATGAAAATGTTTCCCAGTTAAGTGCTCAGATCCACACATCAAAAAAGAGAGTACATTTTAATTATTTGAGATAAGAATAGGTTGCACTGTACTCAAGCAGCAGAAAAAAAAATCCCTTTATAATTCAGTGAATAAATGAACAAACAAACATTGAGAACCAACAGAGTGTCAGGTGCTATGCTAAGAACGGGGCATAGAGTTGTGAATAAAACAGGTGAGGTCCTTGTGTTGCAGAACTTAAAGTATAGTAGAATGGTGACAACAAATCAATAAATAAAACATTAGATATTGATAAGTTTTAGGAGGAAATGTGCCTGTCTGTGTCAGGGAAGGCTTCCCAGAGGAGATGGGGCTTGCACTGAGAATGCAGAGAACTAAGGGAGCCTGGGGATCCAATGTCTAGAGCAGGTCATTCCAGGTGCAGGGGCAAGGTGGCTGGATAATTGCTCAAAAGAATGAGGTGGAGAGTGTTACAGCATGAGGTGGCGGAAATATCAGGAAGGACCCTATAGGCTGATAAGAGGTTGGATTTAATTTGTGAAGTAAAAAGCCTGAGCCAGAAAATTACAGGATTAATTTCCATCTTTAATTGATCACTTAAGTATTATTGAGAAATGTGCTGAGAAATGATTCTAGAAGAGCAATAGTTAGGATCATTTCTTACAGTGACTTAGAAAAAAAAATAGCATTTTGAACTAAATTGATAGATGGACTTGGGAATCTAATTCAATAGACATGCCAATGAATTCAATTTCTAGATTATTAAGACCTAGATTCTGGCACTGATTCTAGGCAAGTGATTTGAGGTGATTCCTCATTCTAGAGCCATATATTGATCATTTTTAATCTACAGATTAATATTAATTTATATTATTATTTTAAACAATAATATTAATTTATATTATTTTTTTAAAATAATAAATCCTATGGTGAGAATACTTTTGCTCCACCTTTCCATGTCTAAAAAATCTTTTTATTTCTTCAAGTATATATTTTTTCTAAGAGCTCAAGCCATATTTTCAGATAATTAATTTAAAAGAGTTCTCATTCCATGCATATTTGCCAGTATACATAAATCATCACATTTTAAAAAAATAGATAAAATAGCAAATGCCTTTTTTAAAGTGGTAAGTATTTTGTCACATATATAGATGTATTTCAATGAATAAATTATCTGCTTTTATCACTGATACAACAAATATAAAAGACATGTAAAATTTATGTCTCTAAAGGGATGTCTCTTGAGAATACCATGTACATAGGGTAAATCATTTGAGCAGTGAATAAGATCTTTTAAAACACAATGGATATTTTTTAATTTTCAGTTTCCTTATAAAACACGTCTTCTTACCCACACAAATACACACAGCATTGTAGATTCCATAAACAATCACTACAAACTAATAGGCCCTGTCAAACATAATGTGACATTATAGAGTATGCAAGCCATTTGCAGATCCAGGTTTGACACTGGTTTTTTTTAACGTTAGTGAAAATAATGACATACCTAAAGGGAAAATAGACCATTTCCCTATATCCGAAGACCTCAGACACTGAAATTAGCAGAATTTAATTTATCTTTGGGCCCTACTATTTTATACCAATGGAGAAAAGCCGTTATTATCTTTGCATGGAAAATTCTGTACTAGGCAATAGAGAAGTATCGTTTCATTGAAAAAAACACATTCTCCAGGCAGCTGTTGCTTGCCTGTGTTTCCCTCCTGAGGGACAAGAAAGAGCACAAAACCAGCATCACTGAGAGTCAATTCAAAAAGTAAACTTAATAACACCTCAACCCCATGATGCCCAGAATACAATATTCTCTAGGAATGGAAATTCTTGACTAGCTTCATCTTAAAAAAAAAATTACCCTAATAAATTTATGCCATTGTAAAATCATCTGAGCTCAGCTAAAATGGTTTTATGGATATAGTTAGAGGGCATTATTTTAAAGTTATACTGGAGGCGAAATGACAGCACGGAAGGCCAAGTGTACAAGAAATTATGTTCTGATCTCTTCATGCTGATACTGTTCTCGTATCTTTATTTTTGCAATGATCACACTCAGATACTAAATCCATTTTCAATTATTTCATTAAGAAAAGAACAGAATCCCATTTCATGTATATTTTTTCCTTTGAGTGCTTTACCCCCTAAAAGGCAATAATATTGTAAAATATTTATTCCATTAGTTTTAGGTAATTGAAATGCCAAGAGCTAAGCGCTTAATCTCTGCCGGCGGGTAGAGCTGCCTGCTGTCACTTTTTATTAAGTCCTTTTTTTGCTGCTTTTTGCATAGTCAATAACAGTGTCTAAACCCAAGAAAAGATATAGAGTAACATTTAAACAGCCATCTATGATAAGGTAATGTTTACATTCAGGATAATATGAAAATGTCCACTCTACAGTGGCAAAGATTTTTCTCCAGGTTAACTAATTAGAATGTTTATTAGCTGCATTCATTATTCTGACAGGCCCAGGGATTTCTAAATATTATTAACTTCTTAAGCACCATATTCCCTAAAGAGCTTGTGTCTGCTGGAATCTGGACAGGTGGATTTTAGCAGTACTTGATATTTATCTTACCATGCCTACAATAGTGCAAAGCTGGAATACAGAGCATTCATCCTTATAGCACCTTCAGGGCACTGAGAGGGCTTCCAGTGACTTCCCTCAACGTTTTTAAGGCACCCTCATGGCTCTGGCTGGTTAGTGCACAGCCTTCCCAGCTGGAGTCTGATCAGCGATTTGTCACTGTGGTAAACAGCAAACAAATCTATCTTTGGTGTCACTCACTGTAGGGGGGTGGGAGGATATATTTCTGCTGCAAGGGGTGGTGAGCAGGCAAGCAGGGCTTACAGCCTCCTTATTACCTGAGACACCACATGGCAAGAGGGGAACCCTAGAAAATCCAGATTCTGATTCATGAAACATGAGGAATTCATATATTTGGTTTAACCTATGTTTAACCTGTGTTTTCCACCATATGTGAATGTGTATTTCTCTCAACATCATCATAACTTGAGCCTCAAATATATAATGCAAGTAATTTTTAATGCCTCTCAACCAATACACTATGGTATAGAGAAAAGTAATTAGACTTTGGAGTAAAAAAATCTGAGTTTGAGACTTCCATTACCTATATAGCAGCTGTGTGACCTGAGTCAGGTTACTTGACCTCTCTGGGCTTCCATTTTCTCATCATTAAAATAAGAGTAGTATCTACTTTAGATCGTTATTATTGTCGGGATTGAAAGAGATGGAAGGTTATGTAGATAAATGATTCAGCTATGGACTCAGGAGTTGAATCTTGGCTTTGATTTTTGGTTCTACCACTTACCAAATCGATGGCATTGGAAAATTACAAAACCTGTTTAAGCCCTTATTTTCCCATTCATGAAAATAATCATAGAACTTGCTGCATGGGATAAGAGATTTACTAATGTAACCAAAATCTCGAGTGACTCCCATGAGCTAGGAACTAGGAATGCAGCAGATAGTTAAAAAGACAACAATCCCTGTCCTTATGGAGCCTCTACTCTAGTAGGGGAAGATAAACAACAAACAAAATAAATGAAGGGAGAGCAATAGGTTCTATGAAGAAAAATGAAACAGAAAAGCAGAAATTAATTATAAAGCATTTACCTCAGTGACTGGCACTTGGTAAGCACTAAATAATAGGTAGTAATTTCTCAATCTCCAGTAAATAGCTCCCAAATATTAAATTTATCATTTTTTTCTTTCCTGTGTCTGAGGCCCCCAAATGTCTCATGTTGCAGAAAGAAGTTGAAGCCAAAACCTACATCAGCAGGGAATGAGCCTTCTCCAAGGCTTTTTAGCAGACAGCTGTACCCATGGGCCACTTAAAAACATAAGAACAAGAAACGGTCTTCTATTTCAATTTGTGATGAGGCATAAAATGCAAATGCCTTGTTGAGGTACCATTCTTAGTGAGAGTATGCTGCCATAGAAAAATAAATTGTCAACAAATCAACAGATTTAAAATTCATTAGTTGTTTTCTATTTTGAGAGTAGGAAAAGATAGGAAATTATGGCAGAGTGTCTCATCCGAGCCTAAAGAGAAAGTATTTTTAGAAACTAATGTGCTGGTGAACCCTCAGGCTCTATTTGGAGAGAACCTATCCATGATAATTAGGGATTCTGTTGAGGAGAACAGAGTTGTACTGAGGGAAGAGGAAAGTGTGTGGAGAGTGACTGTGAAACAAAGGTAACTCTGAAACTGAAAGAGCTGACTTAAACAAACAAAACCTGTGGGAATCCTATAAGAGAAAGGTTGCCTCCGACCCCAAAAAGACAAAGTTCAGGGCAGACACTGTCCCTATTCTGTGGGGAATCCTGTATCAGGAAGATCAGCTGTAGGGCTCCCAAGGACAGCGCCCTTTACCCAGGTTTGGCATCTTCACAGAGAAATGGTAAAGCACCAATGGAGCTGGCGCATAAACATACCAGGTATCCCACCAGAGGCCAGAAATAATTGGAGGAGATATTAGGGAAGAGATGTGCTTCAGGAAATGAAACCGATTTGGGATAAGAGGATGAACCTATCGTGACTACTCTTATGGAAGTAGAATTGGTGTATGTGTTCAAAAATTAATCAATCCTGATATTTTATTGCCATTTTACAGCTAGGCTTTATTTAAAGAAAAAAAAAGTCTTCTTAAAAAAGTATGCAAATCCTTCTCTGTGGCATTGACTTATAAAGTCAACTGAATCTAGATCACATAAAATTCTCTGCAGTGCCGCCTTATTTCCCATTTCCATGTGCACAGGGGAACCTAACTAGGTTAGTTAGAGTACCTAGCTTGGTTAGTTAGAGTACTTAGCTAAGTTCCCCTGTGCACATGGAAATGGGAAATAAGGCTGACCACTCAATGCTAATGGGTAGAGTCAGTGCTAGTGGGGAGAATGCAGCTTCCCCACTCCTGGCGTGCTCTTACATATAATGGCAGTGACCTTATTATACTTTCTTGTTCTCACCCATTCCTCACCCCCTCAGGAGACGGGTGGTTAATGAGTTTAAGAGGAAATGGCAAAAGAGCATACAGAGCTGAGGCCTTCCTCTCTCTATCTCTTTGGAACAAGATGAATTCCTCTGTCCTCTGGAAGTGAAGGGAGGCCTGCCTAGTCCAGTGCATTGTGAAAATCTACCTAACTCTAGAAATCAGTCTAGAAGTCCATGTGACTTAAAACCAGTCCTTCCTCTCTCTCACTTGGGAGACTGCTCCCAAAGTTAGTTGGGAGCTCATAATTGCTCTTCTCCAAGAAATGAATCATAAGACCAGGCCTTGTCTGGCATTTTAAGAAAAGATGAGTTTCAACTCCAAATTCCTGGGATGTTGAGAAATGAAGAGAAAAAGTAATGAACACAAGTAGATTATAAATTTTTTTTTTTTTTTTTTTTTTTTTTAGAAATGAGACTGAGCTGATGGGGCCAAAACCAAAGCCACTCCTCTGACTTCCTCCAAGTGGTGTGGAGGCCATATCATTGCTCTCTTGTGTTCACAGGGTTAAATGAGGCTCAGTATTACCGGTGGGGAAAGAGACATAAAGAATGTGCATTATAATCATCTCTGCAGTTGAATGGAGACTTCTATTGAAAGAACTCTAGTGTAGGGATCCCTGTTTATACATTGCCAGCTCAGTTCTCATAGTACAATCAGAGGATTCAAAAGTTCAATACAACTTGCATATGTGATATCACTACTGTCCCCAAAATTGAAGAGTACAGATTTATCATAACTTGAGTGATTTCAGCTGTTTTACTCCGATGTTCTTTTCCTAAGACAGATCTCTTTCTAGTCTTATTGATCTCATTCCCTTCCTTTTTTTTGTTTGTTTGTTTTTTGAGACAGTGTTTTGCTCTTGTTGCCCAGGCTGGAGTGCAATGGCATGATCTCAGCTCACCACAACCTCCGCCTCCTGGGTTTAAGCGATTCTTCTGCCTCAGCCTCCCCAGTAGCTGGGATTACAGGCATGTGCCACAACACCCAGCTATTTTTTTTGGATTTTTAGTAGAAATGGGGTTTCTCCATCTTGGTCAGGCTGATCTCGAATTCCTGACCTCTGGTGATCTGCCCACCTTGGCCTCCCAAAGTGCTGGGATTACAGGCATGAGCGACCACGTCCAGCCATCCCATTCCCTTTTCTAAAAGGTGGGTATTAGACTAGATCTCAGGGATGCTTCCTAACACTCACATGCTAAGATATATCATATATCTTAGCAGATTATAAAATTATGTAGGAAAACAAAAGACCTAGAAGCATCTAAACAATTTGGAAAGAATACGGCAAATTTGGAGAATACTTACTAGTTGGTTTCAAATATTTACTAAATAGCTACAGTAATCACAAGTGTAGTGTTGGCATGAGGGTAGACATATAAAGCAATGTAACAAAATAGCATGTCCAGAAGTTGGCCCATGCATATATGGGTGATCAGTTTTTGATAAAAGTTCACAGCAGGTGAATGGAGAGAAAATACTCTTTTTAACAAGAGGTCCTGGAAAAACTGAACATTGAAAACCAAAACAAAAAAAAAATTAGAATAAAATATGGAAGTATTTGTTACCTTGGGTTAGGCAAAGATTTATTAGATAGAACACAAAAAGCGTGAACTAAAATCAACCACTGAAATTGGCAAACACTATAAATCAGGGATTCCCCTCTCCTGCCCTCACCCCAGAGAGCTGGTTGTTACAGATTTACCAGCGCACCATTAAGCATCTAACTTCTTACTGTCCCCTCTGCTGGAGCTGGGAGCCAGAGACCTTGGGCTTTCCACCTTGCTGGGTATCTGCAGCTTAAGGTGGGGTTGGTCCACAGATGAGAACTGTTTGGGAAAGGCATAGCTATAAAAGCAAGACTTTAAATTAGACAGGTGGGGGCAGAGAGGTGCTTATCCAAGCACTGACTCAAAAGACAATCTCCATGGATGTTGGCCTTGTGGGTCTAGGAAAATGTGGCTAAGTGCTGGATCTTTAGCAAGTTTCATGAGCTCAGGGTGTAGCTGCTACTGCTTTCCCTGAGCTACACTGGCCCAAATTTTCCTACACAGTCATGTGTACAACAAAAAGTCAGCAATGGATGGAGCAAAGTAGTAGATAGCAGACAAGACTAACATGCAACTCCCACTTGGATGGACAGAACAGTGTGTGAAAACATATTGTGAACTTTCGCTCCAAGAACCACCAAGGGAACGTATCAGAAAAAAAAAAAAAAGAATTCACAGACCCTTTGAAAGAAGGTTGCTGCTGCAAACTCCACAAGACAGCTGAAAAACTGAGTTCCTAAAGTGTGAGGGGAGGAAAGTCTGCCTCTAAGCACATATCTCCACTGGGGACCTGAAAATCCAGATCATGGGAGAAAGATTTAACCTTATCTGAAATCGATTTAGGAAGTCAACCAAAATATAAAAGTAGAAGGATCAGCAGGAAGAGCCCTGAAGGTACTCCCAGTTCCCAGCTCAATCCCAGGGAAGCCACTTTCTCTCACAGGGGAAGAGGAAGGGAAGGCAGCCTGTAGAATTGGGGATGGGCTACACAGTGAAGGAAGCTTCACTGTGAAGCTTCCTTTGTAATAGGATGAACTTTGTAATAATTTAGACTGAGCACTAATTTTCCTGAGCAGAATCTGGAGGGGTGAATAAGAAGTACAGATATGAATGCAGAAGCCATTGCCAATGATGCAGGCAGGTGGAGAAGGGTGAGGCCTATGAACCCTGCTTGCTTTCTCAGTGGGGAGGCTTAAGGCCTGGGGCAAGATTTCAGCCCTGCTCACCAGCTGCCTGGATACAAACTTGGTGCTGCTGCTGAGACATGGGAGGAGTGAGACTGGCCTTGCTGGCTCGGTGGAAGCTGAGTGAGACCTGTCACTGCCAGCTTTCCTTCACTTTCCTGGCAACCTGTATGATGCAGCAGAGGTAACTATCTTCTCCCTGGGAACAAAATTCCATTGGCCTGAGAATCACTCCCTAATCCTCCACAGTGGCTGCAGCAAGCTCCACCCAAGGATAGTCTGAACTCAGACACACCTAACCCTGCCACCACCTGATGGTTTTTCTCTACCTGACCTGGTAGCCAAAGACAAAAGACATAAACTCTTGGGAGCTCTATGGCCCCACCCATCATCAACCTGAGTGCTTATTCTGGCCAAGATAGGATGAGCTTATAACTCCCTTCAACAACTACAGTTGGTGTTCTCTTGAAAGTGCCACCTCCTGGCTGGAGGCTAACCAGCTCAAGCCATTACAGCAACTCATAACAGAAAAAACTCTGATCAAAATATGAAGAAAACGAATAGCTAATTCCACCACCTGCAACACCCTGCCTAACCAGAGGTCCTGAGTCTGTCCATGTGACAATTTCACTTCTAGAATAATCAGCATTCAAGAAAACCAGTGCACCAAACAAAACTACAACCAAGGACTCCCACAGAGTCTGCTTCACTCCTCCGTCACCTCCACAGGAGCAGGTGCTAGTATCCATGGCTGGGAAATCTGAAGACAGATCACATAACAAGACACTTTGCAGACATTCTCCAGAACCAGCCCAGAGCCTGGTAGCCCCACTGGGTGGCTAGACCCAGAAAGGAATAACAATTACTGCAGTACAGCTCTCAGGAAACCCCATCTCCAGGGTAAGAGAGAGAGAGCACCATATTAAGGCATTACCCCATAGGACAAAAGAATCTGGACAGCAGCCTTGGAGTTCCAGATCTTCCCACTGAAACAGTCTACCCATATATTGAGAAACCAGAAATGTAATTCTGGTAATATGACAAAACAAAGTTCTATAACACCCCCAAAAGATCAACTAGCTCTCCAACAATGGATTCAAACCAAGAAGAAATCTCTGAATTGCCAGATAAAGAATTCAGAAGGTTAATTATTAAGTTTCTCAAGGAGGTACCAGAGAGAGGTGAAAAGAAACTTAAAGAAATTTTTTAAAAAAATACAGGGTATGGATGAAAAAGTCCCCAGAGAAATAGATATCATAAAAAAAAGACAATTACTACTTCTGGAAATGAAAAACACACTTAGAGAAATGCAAAATGTAATAATAACAAGTAGGAAGAGTGAAGCAGTAGTTTTAAAATTGCCAAGAAAAAAAAAAGTCCAGGACCAGATGGATTCACAGCTTAATTCTATCAGACATTCAAAGAAGAATTGGTAGTAATCCTACTGAAACTATTCCAAAAGATAGAGAAAGAGGGAATTCTTACTAAATCATTCTATGAAACCAGTATTACCATAATGCCAAAACCAGGAAAGGACACAACAAAAAAGGAAAACTACAGACCAATATCCCTGAAGAACGTAGATGCAAAAATCTTCAACAAAATACTAGCCAACCAAATCCAATAGTATATCACAAAAATAATGCACCATGATTAAGTGGGTTCCACATGAGGCATACAGGAATGGTTCAATATATGCAAGTCAATAAATGTAACACATCATGTAAAGATAATCTTTTAATTGTATGATTATCTTAGTAGATGCAGAAAAAGCATTTGACAAAATTCTGTATCCCTTTATGATTAAAACCCTCAGCAAAATTGGCATAGAAGGGACATACTTCAAAGTAATCAAAGTCATCTATGACAAACCCAAAGTCACCATTATACTGAATGAGGAAAGGTTGAAAGCATTCCCACTGAGAACTGGAACAAGACAAGGATGTCTACTTTCACCACTTCTATTAAATGAGGTATTGAAGTCCTAATCAGAGCAATTAGACAAGAGAAAGAAATGAAGGGCAATCAAATCAGAAAAGAGAAAGTCAAACTGTGGCTGTTTGCCAATGATATGGCTGTATACTGAGAAAATACTAAAGACTCATCCAAAAAGCTCCTAGAACTGATAAATGAATTCAGTAAAATTTCAGGATACAAAATCAATAGCACTGCTATATACCAACAGTGATCAAGCTGAGAATGAAATCAAGAATTCAACCTCTTTTACAACAGCTGCAGAAAAGTAAAACACTTAGGAATATATTTAAACAAGAAGGTGAAAGAACTCTACAAGGAAAACCCCAAAACAGTGCTGAGAGAAATCATAGACAATACAAACAAATGGAAACATATCCCATACTCATGGATGGGTAGAATCAATACCATGAAAATGACCATACTTCCATAAACCCAGAAAATCTGAGACAGGTATCAGTTAATTTAGAAAGTTTATTTTGCCGAGATTGAGGACACACACCTGTGACACACAGCCTCAGAAGTCCTGATGATGTGTGCCCAAAGGGTCAGGGCACAGGTTAGTTTTATACATTTTAAGGAGACATGAGACATCAATCAATACATGTAAGAAGGACATTGGTTTCATCCAGAAAGGTGGGGACAACTCGAAGCAGTTAGGGGACTTCCAGGTCACAGGTAGGTGAGAGAAAAATGGTTGCCTTCTTCTGAGTTTCTGATAAGCCTTCTCAAAGGAGATAATGAGAATATGCATCTATCTCAGTGAGCAGAGGGATGACTTTGAATAGAATGGGAGGCAGGTTTATCCTGAGCAGTTTTCAACTTGGATTTTCCTTTTAGCTTCATGATATTTTCATTCACACTCCAAAAGCAATCTATAAATTCAATACAATTCCCATCAAAATACCATCATCATTTTTCACAGAACTAGAGAAAAAGTCCTAATAGTCATATGAAACCAAAAAAGAGCCCACATAGCCAAAGCAATACTAATCAAAAAGAACAAATCTGGAGGCATCACATTACCCAAATTCAAACTATACTCTTAGGTGATAAGTACCAAAACAGCATAGTACTTGTATAAAAATTGACATGGAGAACAATGGAACAGAGTAAAGAACCCTAGAAATAAAGCCAAATATTTACAGTCAACTAATCTTCAACAAAGCAAACAAAAGCATAAAGTGGGCAAAGGACATCCTATTCAACAAATGGTGCTGAAATAATTGACAAGCCACATGTAGAAGAATAAAACTGGATCCTCAACTCTTATCTTATACAAAAATTCAACTCCATATGGATCTGAGAATTAAATCTAAGACCTGAAACCTTACAAATTATCTCTACACACCTATAGTTCTCCACTCTTCCAACTGAGCTATTGAAGGACACATAAAATCATACAAACTCTAGAACACAACATTGGAGAAACTCTTCTAGACACTGACTTAGGCAAAGTGTTCATGACTAAAAACTACAAGGCAAATGCAACAAAAACAAAGATAAATAGATGGGACTCGATTAAAATAAAAAACTTCTGCACAGCAAAAGAAATAATCAGCAGAATAAACAGAAAACCCACAGTGTGGAAAAAAATATTGACAAATTACATATCCAACAAACTACTAATATTCAGAATGTTCAAGGAACTCAAACAAATTAGCAAGAAAAAAAAACAATTCCATTAAAAAGTGGGTTAAGAACATGAATAGACAATTATCAAAAGAAGATATACAAATATCCAACAAACATGGAAAAATGCTTAACATCACTAATTTACAAGGGAAGCAAATCAAAACCACAACATGATACCACCTTAGTCCTTCAAGGATGGCCATAGTTTAAAAATCAAGAAATAATAGATGTTTGCATGGATGTGGTGAAAAGGGAACACTTTTACAATGCCAGTGAGAATGTAAACTAATACAACCATTGTGGAAAATAGTATAGGGATTCCTCAAAGATCTAAAGGCAGAACTACCACTTAATCTAGCAATCCTACTACAGAGTATCTACAAAAAGGAAGTCATTATATGAAAAAAGACACTTGCAGCCAGGCACGGTGGCTCACACCTATAATCCCAACACTTTGGGAGGCTGAGGCCGGCAGATCAGCTGAGGTCGGGAGTTTGAGACCAGCCTAACCAACATGGAGAAATGCTGTCTCTACTAAAAATACAAAAATTAGCCAGGCATCGTGGCACATGCCGGTAATCCCAGCTACTTGGGAGACTGAGACAGAAGAATCACTTGAACCTGGGAGGTGGAGGTTGTGGTGAGCCAAGATAGCACCATTGTACTACATCCTGGACTACAAGAGCAAGAAAAGAAGAAAAGGAAAGAAGAAAGGAGAAAGAAGGAAAGAAAGAAAGAAAAAGAGAGAGCGAGAAGGAAGGAAGGAAGGAAGGAAGGAAGGAAGGAAGGAAGGAAGGAAGGAAGGAAGGAAGGAAGGAAGGAAAATTGCATACACATGTTTATAGCATCACAATTCATAACTGCAAAAATATGAAACCAGGCTAAATGCCTATTTACCAATGAGTGGATAAAGAAAATGTGGTATATAGACAAATGGAACAGAATAGAGAACTCAGAAATTAGATTGCATACCTAACACCTCTGATCTTCCACAAAACTGACAAAAACAAGCAATGGAGAAAATATTCCCTATTTAATAAATGGTGTTGGAAGAACTGGCTAGCCATATGCAGAAAATTGAAAACTGGACCTCTTCCTTACACTATATACAAAAATTAATTTGAGATGGATTAAAAACTTAAATGTAAAACCCAAAATTATAAAAACCATAGAAGAAAATCTAGGCAATACCATTCAGGACACAGTCACAGGCAAAGATTTCATGGCATTAATGTCAAAACAATAGCAACAAAAGCAAAAGTCAACAAATAGGATCTAATTAAACTAAAGAGATTCTGCACAGCAAAAGAAACTATTATCAGAGTAAAGAGATGACATATAGAATGGGACAAAATTTTTGCAATCTATCCATCTGACAAAAGTCTCATATCCCAGAGTCTACAATAAATTTACAAGAAAAAAACACACGACCCTATTACAAAGTGGGCAAAGGCCATGAACAGATACTTCTCAAAAGAAGACATACATGCAGCCAACAAACATGAAAAAAGCTCAACTGATCATTAGAGAAATTCATATCAAAACCACAATAATTATACCATACCATCTCATGCCAGTCAGAATAATGATTATTAGAAAGTCAAAAAACAACAGATATTGGCAAGGAAGGCTTTTACACTGTCAGTGGGAATGTAAATTAGTTTAACCATTACATTATGGAAGATAGTGTGGCAATTCCTTGAAGACCTAGAGGCAGAAATACCATTTGACCCAGCAATCCCATTACTGAGTATATACCCAAAGGAATAGAAATCATTCTGTTATAAAGATACATGCACACATATGTTTGTTGCAGCACTGTTCACAATAGCAAAGACATGGAATCAACCCAAATGCCCACCAATGATAGACTAGATAAAGAAAATGTGGTACATAATACATTATGGGATAATGTGCAGCTATGAGAAAAAACGAGATTATGTCCTTTGCAGGGTCATGAATGGAGCTGGACGTCGTTAGCCACAGCAAATTAGCACAGAAACAGAAAACCAAACACCACATATTATCTTTTTAAGTGCAAGCTGAACAATGAGAATACATGGACACAGGGAGGGGAATAACACACACTAGTGCCTGTTGTCGGGTACTGGGGGAGGGAGCGTGCCAGAAGTAATAGCTAATGGATGCTGGGCTTAATTCCTACATGATGGATTAATCTGTGCAGCAAACCACCATGGTATACAGTTACCTAGGTAACAAGCCTGCACATCCTGCATATGTACCCCAGAACTTAAATAAAAATTAAAGAAAAAAAATGTGATATATATAAAGGAATACTACTCAGCCATGAAAGGGAGTAAAATGGCATTCACAGCAACATAGATCAAGTTGGAAATTATTATTCTAAGTGAAATAACTAAGGAATGGAAAATCAAACTTAATGTTCTCATTTATAAATGGGAGCTAAGCTATGAGGATGCAAAAGTATAAGAATGATATAATGGACTCTGGGGACTTGGGGGGAAGTGTTAAAGGCCTACGAGAGATAAAAGACTACACATCAAGTTCAGTGTACACTGCTCAGGTGACAATTGTGCCAAAATCTCAGAAATCACAGCTAAAGAACTTATCCGTGTAACAAAACACCACCTGTTCCTCCTAAAACTATTGAAATTAAAATTAAAATTAAATAAATCTTATCAAAACTGAAGAAGGGAATTAAATAATAGTACAGGGGCCCAAAGTGGCTCCGGCCGGATGTCGTGGTGCTTGCGAAGGCGAGGCCAAGAGTTCAAGGCCAACCAACCTGAGCAGCCTTACAAGCTCTCAATGATTGGCAAAAAAAATAATAATAATAATAATAGTACAAATAAAACTTTATAATTTGTGGTTGCTGTATAATGAAGCAAATGTTGCTGTGTTTTGTGCTGTTTTATATAAAACCTAACTCCAAGCTCTGCTTAAAATTAACTAACTCCCTGTAAAATGTACCTTATCTATTCTCCCCACATTCTCAGCCAAGTTCCCAGGCATCTTAAGACTCCTGTTTTTCTTGCTTACCAGCTGCAAGGTCACAGGGCAAGATAACACCCAAAGAATGTACAATTCATTTCTCAAAAATGCTATTTTTCAAATGTAATGGACATCATAAGACATGTTGCAAATTAATTAACTGTTCATTGTTCTGACTTCTGTAAATCTGTTACCTGCTATATCACCCTAGATGTATAAAAGTACCTCATTTTCTTTCTCCAGGGCCCAGACTGGGAGGCTAATCCTCTGAGCCGGTGGCCACCTTAATAAAATCCTCCTGTTTCACCCATTGGTCTCTCCAGTCTCCTGGATATTGCATAACCACGTTGCAAAACGAAACAAAAAAGTCAGCAATGGAGAATAATCTTTCCCAATACAGGTCATGTAGACATTATGAGCCAACAATACTTGCTGCTTTTAAAAAGCAAATAAGACCTATTCTGCTTTACAGACATTACTAAAGTAATGCCTAAATGTATACTGTTAGTACTAAATGCTTGTAGTCAGAGCAAAGGGAAAAGAATGTTTAAAAGTGAAAAGAATATTTGAAGGGAAAGAAAGTAACCTCAAATAAGACCCAGTGATTGGATTTGCCACCAGCACAAATTTCTAAACTAAATAAGAAGGTAATTCCCTGGGAGAAGACACAGTATAAGTAGCTAGAGTCCTCCCTACCCCAGGATATGGTAAGAGCATATTACCCAAATTAACCTCCTACTTAAAGATTTTCTCTCAGTTAAGCTTAATCCACAGGTGGTAAACTTCAAAAAAACTGGAGTAAATGAATGGCTTCCTGATAAAGCTGAAATCTAGATTTCTTTCATGGTAGAATGACCACATAATTTGTTTTCCAAACAGGGCAATTTTGAGAATAAAAATGGCTGCTATCAATCATTACTTTGGGATAATATGCATACAGTGGGACTGTCCCAGGGAAATTGGCACGTATGATCACCCTCCTTAATAACCACTGGGTCCCTGCATGGACTAAGGCAGCACCCAGCACTGTGTTCTGAAAGCAAAGCTTTGCCTGAAATAACTGCTTTCAGGGCTGAAGACTGACTTGCTTTTAAATGCGGTAGGGATGATGGTCAGTACTAGTAGTCATTAGTGCCCTAATAAAATTAGAGTCTTAAAAGTGAGGCTCATCAGAGATTGACATTAGAGTAATTTTTCTGAGGTTCTGAAGAGATCATTATCATTCCCAATGAAAGTTACTGAAAGAACCTCAATTCCACCTAAAAGAACACCTTTGGCTAAAAATGAACAAAATAAGAAATGGGAGACAACTTTGATTCCATTAGACTTTTAATTCATAAGAGCAAGGAAATTTAACTTCTGACTTTAATTCTTTTGCACATGAACTTGCAAAACAGTATAATTTTTGGACTAATGTCTCTTCAGAAATTTGATAGTAAGATGATGTTTACATTCAATTTGAGGTATCTCTATGTTTTTGACATTTTATTATTGAGAATATCTCAATTTTATTATTGAGAATATCTCAATATTGTCACCTAATTTTATTGTATTATCTCTGGTGAGTTATGCTGGAAAATATGGCTAGACATAATTTGGAAAGGTAAGTACAACTAAGAATGAATTGTCAGCTTTGGGGATATAGCAGTGTATTAGTCAGTTCTCATGCTGCTAATAAAGACATACTGAGTAATTTACAAAGAAAACAGGTTTAATGAACTCATAGTTCCTCATGGCTGGCTGGGGAGGCCTCACACTCATGGCAGAAGACAAAGGAGGAGCAAAGGCACATCTTACATGGTGACAAGCAAGAGATATGTGCAGGGGAGCTCCCCTTTATAAAACCATCAGTTCTCCTAAGACATGCACTATCAAGAGAATAGCACAAGAAAAATTCACCCACGTGATGCACTCACATGGGGTCCCTCCCATGATATATGGGAATTATGAGAGCTACAATTCAAGATAAGATTTTGGTAGGAACACAGCCAAACCATATTAAGTAACCTCAAAGTTAATTTAATTAATATGCTTTCCCCCCCCGCCCCCATTTTAGCATCATCCAAGGGCAAAATCAGTGCTGCCCACAAGGGGTCCCAAAAGATATTCAAAAGTGCAGTGATTAGGAGTGGGGGAATGGCTTTGAAGCTAAGAGCAGACTTCCTTTGAGACTGCAGTCATTTTCAGGGAGGACATCCATAGCCCTGACCTTTTTCTTTCACAAAGAGAAAAGAGTTTTAGCATCATCCTCCTAGTAGTTTTCCACTGTTTCCTCACTCTTCTTTAGGAGAAGCAGAAAAGGTTACCAGGAGAGAGAGTTTTATCTATGGTTCTCAAGCAAGGGGCACTACCAGAGCCACACTCATGTGCAGGAGATGTGGACTCCATTTCCTGCTCCACTGGGATCAGTGAGAGGCAATGGCAATGACATAGGAGAGCCAGATCGCTCCTCAGATCCCAACTTCCCTTAGCTGAGCTGCGCCGCAGGTAAGAAGCTAACGAACACATTTTGTTTCTCCATCTGTCCTCTCTTTTGTCCTCTCCGTTGGTTCAAAACCTACTCAGGAAAGAGTGGTGCTCTTTATTGGTCTCCTAGGCCCCCCAGTAAACAGCTTATATTGAGTACCTAGCCAAATGTGTGGATGCCCAGTCAATATTTGTTGAATGAATGGTGAAAGCTGAGATGTACAAATCACGTCAAAGCCATCACAGTTCCCAAGTCAAAGCAATTCTTGACCAAAGATATTGACATATAAAGAAACATGTCAGTCATATGGTGGTAGGATTTCATCCAACAAAAAACAAAAGACTGAGAGATAAGTGTGGACACCTAAGCTCTGTCCACCTAAACCCTATCAGGAGAGAAGGGGTCTTGACCTATAGGATTTGACAAGTGATTTCAGTGTGGAAGAGAGGACCTCAAGTGACCTGTTGCTTACTATTTTTGTTAATGTAAGAAATTAATATTTGTTACAGAATTATTAGAAAAGCCCAATTTTCTAAACAAAAAAAAATCAATGAAAGGAAATCTGATAAGCCATAGGAAATTATTACTAATATTTTAGCATATATCTTTGTACTTTTTATTTTTCAGTTAAATATGTATGATTACATACAGGATGTTTACCAAAATAGGATTATAAATTCTATTTCTGCCTGTCTTTTCACTGGATGTATTATGTCAATCTTTACATATCAATATATATACTACTATATTATATATTTTAAGCAACACAAATATCACATTTTAGATGTATACAACATATTTCATCAATCACCTATGTTGACATATAATTGTTTCTAATTCTTCTCTACAAAAATAAAACCCACAGACGTCATACTTGTACATATTCATTATGCATACACATTTGTGTAGATAATCAGCTTTTCCTGAAATAAATTTAGTTACCAAGTGCCAGTAGAGTTTTGGGATTTTCTCAATAATAATCTATGTGCTAGCATTTTATTGAGCACTTTGAATACATTTTCTCATTTGACCTTCATAAAACTCTTGTGAGATATTGTTCTTTTGGTTTTATGAAGGAGACCGCAAATTTGGGTTAGTTAACTGGTCACACTACTAATAAAAGGAAGATCTGGTGTTGTGACCTGTCTGTCCTTTACCAAAGCTGAACCCAACCATGCAGTGGAATCACGCTATGGATTTAGGATGTGGTAAGCTTTTCCCCAGTAATTCCTTCTTTTGGGTACTTCTATAAATGAGGTTCATTTTCCATTTTATTCTCTAGTTAATGATTATTGCTATACAGTAAAACAATCATTGAAACATTTTTGAACTTCCCTTAGGGTTTCCAATAGCTGATTTCAGGTGATTTTGTTAGGTTTTCCAGACAGTTACTCACTATATCTCTTGGAAATAATAAAATTACCTCATGTTTTCCAACTTTCACACCTTTTTTGTTTGTTATTTGTTAATCTCTACTTTTATAAACTAATACTTCCAAAATCATCTTAAATAGAAAGGATGACAGTGAGTATTATTGTTTTATTTCATCTGACCTCATCTAATCCATTGTATCTTTGGTGAGCCAGAAACTGACGTTTGCTGGAGACAGAGCCCCCACCATGCCTCTTGTGTTGAGGAATGATACATCTAATTCCAAGGAACTGAGATTTTGTTTTTTAAAGCATAATCTTAAATTTTATCAAATACATATTTGACATCTGTGAAATAATCTTTTCCTCTTTAACCTCTTGAATTATATTAATATATTATATGTCATGAATTATATTAATATATTTCTCAGTGTTGTACCATATATTCTTTCCTGGAATAAATCCTACTTAATCATGGTGAATTATTCATTGAATATATATCTAGATTTGATTTTCTAATATATTATTAAATATCTTTGCTTCATTATATAAATAAGAAATTAGTCAGTTGTGTATTTTTTATTCTGTGCCAACTTTTTCAAGTTTGGACTATCAAACTTACATTATCCATGTAAAAACAATTAAAATTATTGCAAGGGACTTCTTTTCCTGTGCTCTGTAAAGTTTAACTAATACACATCCTTTAGCTATCCATTAAAGGACCACAAAACACTTATGAAACTATCTAAACTAATACCTTTCTTGGAGCTAATTCTTCAGACAAGACTTTGATTTATTTTAAGAATATTTATATAGTGATATATTCTATCTTATTTTGTACCAATTTTAGTAATCTAACTATATACACACACACACACACACACACACACACACACACACACACACACACACACACATAGTCAAATGATGCTTTAAAGATCATTAGCCAAGAATTGTTCAAAATATTTTATTTAATTGATGTAATGTTTATTGCATTGCTAATTTTGCATTTTTAGCTCTTCAAATCACTTAATATTTTATGTTTTCTCACAAAATAAACTCTTGCAATTAAATGTAAATTGTATTCTTTTTTGTTTTCTAATTTATAAAACTGGGTTTTAACCTTTATTAATTCTTTCCTCTTACCTCTATGTATTAGGTTGATGCAAAAGTTACTTTCACACCAACCTAATATTTGATTTGCTGTTTTTTGTTTGTTTGTTTATTTTGACTCCTTGATTTATTTTCTTTCCTCTTAAAATATTTTTGTTTTTAAAAAATCTGCCTAAGTGCTATATTTCTGAGTCCTTTCATACTCGTGAATCCTTTTTTGTTACTTTCAGATGAATGATAGTTTGGCTAAAGAGAGAATGTGGGGCATAACCTTTTCCATCATGCTGCTATAATCATTGCTTTGCTACTGTAATCATTCTTCATTATCTTCTGGCATCTAACATTGCAAAGAAGTCTGAGGGTCACGCAGATTTTTATTTTCCTTTTTAGATACTTGTTTTTATTGTTGGTTGGTTGATTGTCGTTATTGTTTTAATGCTGTGATGCTTTTAGAATTCTTTCTTCATCCTTAAAATTCAACACTTTCCCTTTTAATTAAGTTTCCCTTTTACCCATGAATGTTTTCCATTTGCAGCTCATCCATCATTTTCTACAGGTTGGCTATTGTGATTCCACCCACTCCTAGCGAGGAGACAAAAGCTACTCTCTAAGCCTGCATGGCTAGAAGTTAGATTATAAGCACTGGCAAAGTCCCCTGGGTAAACACCATTGTATTGACACCCTTCATCATGGGGCCAGCTGGCCTGCCCCAGGCAGAATCATTATATTCTGGTTCTGTTCCCTCCAGGGAATGAGTTGTGTTGAGCTGAGGTATCAGGATACACCGGGCAACTTGAGGTTTAACTGTCAGTCCAGGTGGGGAGGTGAAGAGGGATCCTATTTTGAGGGTAGATTTGTCAGAGCCATTCTGATATTATAACAACTATTTACAACCACAAATCACTCCTTTGACCAAAAAATGAAGAGGAAAACAAGCTTGAAGATAATCTAACCTCAGCCTCACAGTTGAGTTTTCATTTCTTTAAGATTCTGGGTAACAGGGAGGGCACATCCACTCTTTAATAGCATGTTTATTTATTTCATTCATGTTCACATTATCAAGGTAGGGGAGAGGGTAATGGGAACCAGCTGCTTGGTTTCTTGTCTTTCTTGCTAAATTTCAAATTTGTTCATGGCACTTGCCCTTTATTTTCTTCTCATACATTTTTAGGGGGAGATCAGAGGACAGACCTGTCTGCATACCTTGGTGGTTACATGTATGTGCAAATGGGAAAGGCTAGAGAAGCAAAAAAGCGTTGTCCAAAAGGAAAAAGTTAATGGTCTTTGAATGTTATGAAAAAAATACGTATTTCCTAAGCTTCTAGTGGCCTGTGCTGCACTCACATAAGGGAACTAGAGACAATGTGATTTAGGAAATTAGAAGTGACACAGAATGGAGGCAATCTCAGCAGGGGGTGGCAGTGGACAATCTGGCCTGATTGTAATCAAACCTAAAGTCATTGGTGATGAGAAATAAGAAAAGACAGTTAAGTCTGATCGTATAAATATTTTCAGGGATTAGGTATGCAATACCAAGAATGCAGTGAGAACTAGCAGTACCACATGGAAAAGCCACTATTTTTGGGAGTTAATTAATAAACATTCATTTTGCTTCTGTTGGAAATTGCTTTAAATACCCCCACTGAATAAATATTCCTACTTTACTTATTTAATATCCCATTAATGCCACCATTTCCAATGAGAGGAGTTCTGGGTAACCTCAAAAAATGCATAATTTAGGTAGATGTGGAATAAGAGGATCAGATATGGTCCTAAAATATTTCATATTGCTGTGCAACAGTAAAAAAAAAAAAAAAAAAAAAACAAGAAAAATTATACTGAGAAGTAAATACCATGAGAAGGATATGGAAGTTGAAAAATAAGACTAGCCTTAATTGAACCTTTTCCTTGTGCAGTCTGGTACATTCCACCTGCACTGCTGTTTCCCATGTTATCTCATTGAAACTCTATCAGTTCTGTGAGTGGATACTATTATTCTAACATTATAGAGGTGGAAACCGTGACTCAGCAAAGTTATATACATGCACATAGTAAACAGCAGAGGCCTTCTTCTCCTCTAAATATATTGGGGGTAGTTTCTTAAGAACTTGATCTCTAAGATAAACATAGAGATCATAACCTCAGACTCAAGAAATGTAAATGCCAGAGCTAAGGGAATTCAAATTACAAAATTAAACAATATGGCTCTGAAATTGATTTTCTAAATTAAATGTTGGCAATATATTAATTTTTTTTTATTTTTTGAGACAGAGTCTTGCTCTGTTGCCCAGGTTGGAGTGCAGTGGCACGATCTCAGCTCACCACAACCTACACCTCCCGGGTTCAAGTGATTCTCCTGCCTCAGCCTCCTAAGTAGCTGGAATTATAGGTGCCTACCACCACGCCTGGCTATTTTTTTTTTTTTTTTTTTGTATTTTTAATAGAGACAGGGTTTCACCATGTTGGTCAGGCTGGTCTCAAATTCCTGACCTCAGGTAATCCTTCCATCTCAGCCTCCCAAAGTGCTGGGACAGGCATGAGCCACCACACCTGGCCATATTAATTAATTTTTTTAATAATTCTTAAAATCCTTAACATTATAACATTCTGTAATGCCAACTAACACTACACACACATATACATATAAATATACATACCTATATGTGTGTTTTGGTATTATTGTAATCTAATTTTATTCCCATATTATAGTAATTTCACCTCTATTAAAACATATAATCACAACTTAAAGTTTTATAAAGAAGTAAACAGAGGCACCCTGAAGTTCACAACAAACTTAGGCTCTGATCTTGCATATTCCATGTCTGGGCTTTGTTCAGAGCTTGTCCTTTATTGTCCAAGCCTACCACCATTGGAGGCAACTAGAGATTACATGAAACTGGAGAATGCATGCCAGCAACCAAGTAACTGAGCTTAGAAGTGATTTTTGCAGCACCAGTCACACCTTCAGATGATTGCAGTCCCAGTAAACATCCTGATACCAATGTTATGAACTCTGAGCTAGAACTACACAGGTAAGCCTCTTTTAGATCCTGACTCTCAGAAAATAAATGTGATTTTTTAAAAATGGTTTTTATTGTTGTTGTTTAAACTGCTAAGTTTTGAAGTAATTGGTTATATAGCAATAGATACCACGTATCTAGTAGTTTTGGTTGAAAAGTAGACATTGGGCCAGGCACTGTGGCTCACGCATGTAATCCCAGCACTTTAAGAGGCTGAGGCGGGTGGTGGATCATGAGGTGAGGAGATTCAGATCATCCTGGCCAACATGGTAAAACACCATCTCTACTAAAATATAAAAAAATAGCCAGGCATGGTGGCAGGTGCCTGTAATCCCAGCTACTAGGGAGGCTGAGGCAGGAGAATCACTTGAACCTGGCAGGTGGATGTTGCAGTGAGCCAAGATAGTGCCACTGCACTCCAGTCTGGCATCAGAGCAAGACTCCACCTCAAAAAAGAAAAAGTAGACATTGTAGATAACACAGGATAGCAACTTGGATTCTGCCACGTGTTAATAAAAACTGTTAGACTTTTGTTCCATTAGGCTGCTTAAGTTGTCTGGAATATAACCACCAATCTTTTCTTTCCCATGGTATACAGCTCTTATACTTATTCCTATGTCCTCTCATTGCTGATTTTTTATTCTGAACCTCCTAGGTCTCCCCTGTGCCTATCAAATTTGGCTGTCAGCCAAGGATTTGGGTAGAAATAGAGTTCATTCCTCTGCAGTTTCCTTGCTTCTAAGGATTGCCCAAATTTCTAGCCTTGGGCTCTGTTCTCTGACCCTTTAGTATTTCTGCCTCCCAAACCGTAAGCAGCTAGGAGATGTATTAAATTAAGAAAAGCATGAAACTCGCAGATCTGGTTCTCCATAGCTTTATCTTTCAAGAGCAGATTTATCTTTGGTCTCTGACTGCTTTTCTGCCCTGCTTCCTGAAAGACTTCCTCAGGGCATGTTTAGTTAGTTGTCAGTCACACATCCGGGCAGTTAATGCTCTAATTTCTTTCTCTTTCCTTCCTTCCTTCCTTCCTTCCTTCCTTCCTTCCTTCCTTCCTTCCTTCCTTCCTTCCTTCCTACCTTCCTTCCTTCTTTCTTTCTCTCTCTCTCTCCTCTTTCTTTCTCTTTCTTTCTTTCTTTCTTTCTTTCTTTCTTTCTTTCTTTCTTTCTTTCTTTCTTTCTTTCTTTCTTTCTTTCTTTTCTTTTGTGGTTCATATCCTTCCAAGATTCCTCTTTACAATTTTCGGCTAATTCCTTTAGTCTTTAAGCATGTTAGCCTCTAAGACAATAGAGAAAACAGCCACAGCCATGAGCAGTGCCATCAGTCAAGGAAGCCCTGAACTCAAAATTCTTAGCTTTTTCTGTTCTTCGGGTTGCACAGCTTTGGTTTTGTTTGCTTGTTTGTTTTTTCTTTTTTTGAGGTCAAATTCTCCCCTAGCTTCTCTCTGCTTTGGGTGATTTCCAGCATTTCCTGTTTTATTTTATACAGTTTTTATAATTGTTATCTGCCAGTGGGTTGCATATCCACTTCAATATTCCATTTTTAAGAGAAGTAATTCCAAGGGCCTGGTTTCAAATACTTTCTTCTGATTTTGAATGTATTGTCTCTAGGCATTGCAGGAGATTCGGGTGTCTAAAAGTCTTTGTAGTTAGTAATTGAAGATACCTCAAGAAAACAGCAATCAGGAATTTGTTTCTGTAAGATATTAAGTTACATTGCAAAGCTCTAAGAATTAAGACCTAGGAGCCAGATTCCTGGATCATTTTGATATAGGACGCATAGCTCTCAGAATTTACACAGTTGAGAGCCTGCTTCACTGGGTAGGTACTTGTGATAGTTTTCTATTGCTGTAGAACAAATCACCACAAACTGAGCAGCTGAAAACAACATCCATTTAAGCTTACAGTTCTATAGGTCAGACATCAGCATGACTGTGTTCTCTCGATCAGGCTATCACAAGGTTTAAACCAAGTTGCTGGCCAGGCTGGACCCTCATCTAGAGGTTGTGGAGAGAAATTGTTTCCACACTCATTCAGCGTGCTTGCAGAATTCAGTTCCTCACAGTTGTAAGACTGAGGTCTTCATTTTCTCATTGGCTGTCAGCGAGAGGCCTCTCTCAGCCCCTGCATGATGCTGTGTTCCTTCTCACACGATCCCTCCATCTTCACCTCTCCAAGCCTACAGCAGTGCATTCAATCCCCCTTGTTATCAAATCTCTCTGACTTCTCCTGCCGTTAGCGGGAGAAAAACTCTCTGCTTTCAAAGGAGTTCACTTGGTTACATCTAGCCCACCAAGATAATCATTCTTTTTTTCTTTTTGAGATGGAGTTTTACTCTTGTTGCCCAGTCTGGAGTGCAATGGCATGATCTTGGCTCACCGCAACCTCCGCCTCCCTGGTTCAAGCAATTCTCTGGCCTCAGCCTCCCGAGTAGCTGGGATTACAGGCATTCACTACCATGCCTGGCTAATTTTGTAGTTTTAGTAGAGATGGGGTTTCTCCATGTTGGTCAGGCTGGTCTCGAACTCCTGACCTCAGGTGATCCACCTGCCTCGGCCTCCCAAAGTGCTGGGATTGCAGGCATGAGCCACAGTGCCCCACCAATAATCATCCTATCTTAAAGTCAACTGTGCCATCTAACCTGACATAATCATGGGAGTACTAGCACATTATCTTATAGGTTTTGGAGATTCATGTATAAAATCTTGGGGTTTATTTTTTAGAATTTTGCCTACTATAGTCTCATTATGAAAGCATATTTTTTTTGCTAGATTAAATGCCACCCAAGGACAGAGGTCAGAAGGCTAGCAAGGGACAATTTTGACCTTTACGACCTTTACCCATTTCAGGCCTCACTTGTCAAATTCAATTATTAATCAACAGCCAGTGTGTCCTCTGTTATAATCCATAACTCAAAGGAATCCAATGAGACTGGGCTCCTGTTATCAAAAAAAGTTCACACACTTACCTATTTTTTAACACCTGTATGAAGAGAAGTTGGTAACTTATACAAGAATAGACTAGTCCTCTGTATTTTCTGCAGGTATTCATGTGCGGATACTCATAAATTGCATTTTGGGAACTGGAGCATGCAATTTGTACTCCAAGCTGAGGAGAGAACCAACCAATTTACACATGGAAAATGATTTATGTGCAATGCCCACTGCAGCTTCATTTATAATAATGAAAAAAATGTTTAACAACAATAGAGTGCAAAGTAAATTATAGTACATCAACAAGATGCAGTCATTTATTTATTCCTTCAGCCTTTCAACAAATATTTATTGTTTACCTATCATGGGCCCAGTATTATTAGCTGCTGGGGATACAACAGTGATGCAAAAGAGACCTGGTTCTCTTCCTTACGGAATTTATATTCCAGTTGAGGAAGAAAGACATTAATCAAATAATCACACAAACTAACATAAAACTGCAACCTCTGAAGGGTGCAGACATTTAAATGATGGCTTTAATTTAAAAACTGTCCAAAAACATAGAAATCCATCTATGATCTAATATTAGGATGAATAAGAATGATCTATAATTATAGGTATAGAAAGATACTAATAATATAACATGAGCTGTGCAAGAAGAAAAGACTGGAAAGAAATAAGCCAAATGCTAATAGTGATTGTCTCCTTTACATTTACATGTAGTCCCTAAATTCTATAATTTGCATATATTAATTTTATAAATGGAAAGATTAAACTTACTTATAAAAGTAAAGAAATTACTTTCAATCTACCTGCCCCTATAATCAGATGCATGGTCTGGGCCAGATTTTTACAACTTCTTTGTTCGAATTTTGTGGTTGAGGCTGAACTAGTTGGAAACATAAAAATAAATGTGAAACTACCCAGTTATTGCTTGGCATATCCCCACTCTTTACATGGACTTGCAGATGTTCCTCAATATTTCAAAATCCTTCAAAAGTCTTTCAGCAATAATTAGGCCCATAACATATCATCATTACTGCAGCTGCACAGACCCCACCCCTCCCTCCTCAGCCAAGTCCAGCATCTTCTCCTCTTATCATAATATCACTGTGACCATGAGGGCTTACCATGCGGCTGGCAGCATGCTAGATCTTTACACATACTGCCTTAAATCTGTTTAATAAGATTCCACAGTAGCCATTATTAGCCTCAATGACAGATGAGGTATCAGATCCCAATACTACCTGACAAGACGGTAAAGAGCAAGAACAGGAATGGAACCCAGCACTGTCTGTCTCCCAGGATCATGCTCTTTTCATTATTTTGGTAGGCAGAATTCTAAGATGTTTAACAACAATAGAGTGCAAAGTAAATTATAGTACATCAACAAGATGCAGTCATTTATTTATTCCTTCAGCCTTTCAACAAATATTTATTGTTTACCTATCATGTGCCCAGTATTATTAGCTGCTGGGGATACAACAGTGATGCAAAAGAGACCTGGTTCTCTTCCTTACGGAATTTATATTCCAGTTGAGGAAGAAAGACATTAATCAAATAATCACACAAACTAACATAAAACTGTGACCTCTGAAGGGTGCAGACAAGATTGCCACCATTCCCTGATGTGTACATCGTGTATAGCCCTTTTCATGAGTGTAGCAGGATTTGTTAATAAGATGGAATGTTACTCTGTGATCATGTTACATTATAAGACAAAAGAAATTTTGCAGAGTTAATCAAAAGGAAGACTAGCATGAGTGGACCTAACCCAATCAACTGAGCCCTTTGAAATAAAGGCTGAGTTATTCCCAGAAGTCAGAGAGATTCAACTACTAGTCTTGAAGGGGCAAGCAGCCTTGAGTCCAGTAGCCACAAGGTAATAAATTCTTCCAACTACTAGTGAGCCTGGAAGAGGACCCTCAGATGAGAGACTAAAATAATATTGCAGCCCCAGAAAACATCTTGATTTAAGTCAGTTGAGACCCTGAGCAGAGGATCAGGTTAACCCATGCCTAGAATATTACATATGGAGACTATGAGACATTAGGTTTGTTTTGTTTAAAGCTGCTAAATTTGTATATTATCAAGAAAAACAAATGAATACAACTACCTTAGTCTGCTTCCTGACCTCTCTATTTGCATTAATTGGTGATCCAGATTTCTATTCAGGCTGAGGGTCAGGTTGAGGGCCTGGGATATGTGGGGAATTAAATTCTTCATTCATAAAAATACTCTTGGAAGCTTCAAGTCCAATTGAGATGGCTATGAAAAGCAAGAAGTAAATCCTCAGCCACACCTCTTAACACAGACCAAATGGATGGAGTAAACAGGTCCCCCGGACCATTCTGGAGACACTTCACAAAGCAGAAAGGAGCAGACTTTTTAAGGCAGCTGGTCCCAGTGAGCAAAGGGTTGATTAAGGCATTAAGTAAGGGATTTCCCCTCCCAATTATTCCTGCTTTCCTCTCCTTGTACCACTGAATGTCTCTAACATGAGAGCACTCAAGTAGAAGCCAGCAGCAAAGCTACTCAGTCCCTTCTACCCAAAACCAGTGCCGATTTTCATGACGTCAAGATGGGTTCAAACGTAAACATCAGGTTGCAATATTGGGAACCTCTCAGGCTTCAGTTCTCACTACTGCACAGGCTAACAAAGAGGAAGGGAGATTTGTAACTGCCATTTCCAGAAAGATTCACTTCAAGACCCATTCTTTAATTTGGAGGTTGGGGCGATTCTTAGCATAAACTGCTATAAAATATACTTTGATCTCAATAAAAGCTTTAAACAAGATGGCTCTCACCTGTGATGTTCCAAACCACTGTGGTGGGGTGGATGAATCCTCACACTTCATATTTCAGAAGAACCAAAATGACTGATGACTCTTATGTCTTAGACCTTTCTGGCCAACAATTTAATTCATTTGTTGAGTTCTAATTTTTTTGGTTTGCCAATCTTGTGCTTATAAAAAGACAGGCACCCTAGAAGAGATGCCTCAGTTTGAATTTTCCTCCATTAACAGAAAGCAACAAGCATTACACCCTTTCTTGTGAGCAGATGTAGCAATAAAGGGAATAAGAAATAAGGAAAATATGGAGGTGCTGAAGAGTAAATACAGAGAAGCAAACATTGGCAGAATGGACATTGGCAATACTGGACACTAAGGGCTAATGCTCCCTTTGTTAGGAGCATCTGGAGGCCTGAGCAGATTATGTCTTCTTATGTGGGTTTATTTTGCTGCAGGAAATGTCTGTCTTTTTGTTCTGCTGAGTTGAGATGGTCCCATTTTAAAGCAGTTGCTATCTACCACTTATCTCTCCAGCTCAAAATTTACCTTTATTCCTCACTCTACCCATAGGTTTAAATCCCTGCCCCAAAATCGCATATGGAACCTAAAATTGGCAAGAATTGTCTTCAAATAAATAAAAAGCATACTGATAAAGCAAAAGCTATAACTTAGTAAATGAGTGATTCACAGGTGTCAGCAAAACAGCTCGTCATGGAAGAAGTGGCCACATTAGCAAGCACTTTCTTCACAACACAGACACAGCTGAGGCTCAAACTACAGGCCAGGAGAGTGGTTCCCTAGAAGATAGTATGGGGTGAGGCCCCGCATCACTTGGCAGCTGGGCATTGAGCTGGCCTGCTACTCAGCACTGTCTCCCTCCAAACACCTGCATTATAAACCAGACTCAAAACCAGATGGCCTCAGCAGTCTTGCCCTAGTGAGGAGTGCAGCTCCAATCACCTTTCTTTCCTCCATCCTTCTCAAGATACACACACTGCTCCCTGTGGGTTGTGACATCCAGAAGAGTTCAGGCCATCCTGGTTTATGAAAAGTAGAACTTGATTTCTCCAAAGGAGAATAAACTGTCAAACATAAGCTTGTTTACTTTGGTGTGGGGAGGAGAGAAGGATAGCTGTGATAAAGTAATTCTACCTAAAGGCAGACCAGAAAAACCCTTGGCACCTCTTCTGGAATAAAGATAAAACGATGAATTTAATATCTGATAAAGATTATGCTGCACTAGAATTTAACAGGACTCTACACAGAGACTATTAGATCAGAACTGGGACAAGTGGCCCTGGAAGAATATTTAGGCATGCATTTTCTCTATCAATCATTCACAAACAGTTATTGCATGTGCCGTGCACTCTGCTGGTTGCTCAACATCCAAAGATAAATGGAAGTGGGCAGTACATGGAGAGGAACCAGCTACCAGCAAATGTCACAGCGGATGAAGATGCTATAACAGAAGCAAAGATCAGGTCAGTGTCTGTAAAGCAAGGACTGCAGCAAAGCAAATACTGTTGACCCTTGAACAACACGGGCTTAAACTAGGCAGGTCCACTTTCATGTGAATTCTCTTCCTCATTTGCCACCCCTGAGACAGCAGCACCAACCCCTTTCTCTACCTCCTCCTCAGCCTACTCAATGTGAAGACAACAAGAATAAAGACCTTTATGAGATCCATTTCCACTTACTGAAGAGTAAATATATTTTCTCTTCTTTGTGATTTGAATAACATTTTCTTTTCTCTAGCTTACTTTGTTATAAGAAATAGCATAACTCATGTAACATATGAAGTATGTTAATAAAATGTTTATGTTACCAGTAAGGCTTCGAGTCAACAGTAGGCTATTAATAGCTAAGTTTTGGGGGAATCAAAGTTCCATACAAATTTTTGACTGTGTAGGGATTGACACTCCCAATCCCGGTATTGGATCCCAAGAATCCACTGTAGTCTCCTTTCTGTGGGGCAGCATCTTAAAGCCCTAGGGTTACATGTGGTAGAATGCAGACCTTTCCCAAAAGCAGCAGAAGTCCATGCATTACATGTATCCTTGTATATGACCTAGCTCCCAGCCTTATACATATCAGCAACTCAGTAAATATTTCTGATTGATTGATTAAAATCCTTAACAGTAATGCTGTTAACTCAGTGTAGCAAAATGTGCAAGTTCAAACGAAATATACACAAACTTCATATCCCCAAATATTACACAATGTAACTTGAATGTTGGATCATAACAGAAAAGAAGGAAAGATACATTTCAATTGAGATGAGTTGGCATGAGCTGAGGAAGCAGCTCAGGAAAGAGAGATAAGAAGGCTGTCATGTTCTAAATGGCAGCAGCTTCAAAGGAGAAGGGTTTTACATTTACGAGGATCCGATTATCCAGAGAGATAAGATATGAAGTGGTAAGGGAAATCAAAGAGAAATAAAACTCTCAAGATAGCCTGAGAAATCAGGTTATTTAGAAAGAAGAAGACATCATTCAGCCAGTTGTTTTCTATTAAAAATAAAATCCTCAAAGCTAACACTTCCAAGTTGGTGTTATCTGAATCCTTCATAACAAAGATGAGAAATTTTAAAACCAAGGGCACTGAGCCAAATCCTATTTTAAAAAATACATATATCAAAATCATTAGTTTGAGCTATAGAAGAGTATTTTACAAATAGAAGCATTGTTTGGGGAGAAATCTGTAAACTGACAGTAAGACTTGTTGCAGATCAGATTTTTAACTATTTAAGGTTGAGTCCACTGACATTGCATTTTTACCTCAGAAATTCCAATTCTGAATACTTAACAATAATAAATAAACTCGAAGCTAATAATGAAACAAATAGCAAGATGCTGAAGAGGTAGATTTTTTTCAACTGATTAGGCAATAGCACATTTCCCTGCACTATGAACATCAAAGCCACACACTCCTGCACAGGCACACAGGGGCACACACCATTGAACATACAGAAAGTAAACAAGGGAGCGGTCTTGATCATTCAGTCTACAGGCTGATTAAGCCACAAGTACTTGAGAGAGAGAGAGAGAGAGAGAGAGAGAGAGAGAAAACACCTCATAATTGGAGTGACCATTTCTGTTTCGGGATTCCCTCAATGGCATGAGATTCCAGGTGCTAGTGATTTATAGATAGACCCTGTGTCACAGAGTGATTAGAGTTGACAGCTACCCAAGCCTACCTATTTAGAGTAACTGCTCTCCCTTTCCTGGTTGGGAAAATAAACCTTTGAGTAACTGAGTCTATTATCCATTTCATTTTCTCAACACATACCTTTTCATAGCCGACCCAATCTATACATGTAAGTCATCTAGCCTGTAACTCAAGGGAAGAAAGTAGGGAAGCCAAGGGATTAGGCAGGTCTAATTCATCACCCAGAAATTTCACAGGGCCTTGCTACTGTAGTGGTAGGAAGACAGCAGCTGCGTGATAACTAAGAGTCCCAGCCACAGTTGTTGAGCGAGACCCAACCAATAAAAGCTTGACCTTGAGAAACAAAGAGAGTCAGAAGACAGATGACCAAGCCCAGAGAGGAGTTTCGTTCTCCATAAAATGAAGAGGCTATGTAATTTCTTACACTTCTCTCGTTCTCCACTTTACAAGGCACATTAAAACATACGTTCTCATTTGATCCTCATGACCTGGATAGAAAGAGATGGTCTCGAAAGCCTTGCCCAGAGGACTTGGAAGGATGCTATCAATTATTTCATCATTTCACAAGATTCATGCATTCACCTTTTTTTCCTGAATTCAAGTTTATTTCTACTATTACATCTTTAGTAATAGTAGAAATTACTACTTGTAATTTAGTGAAGTTTGGTTATCAAAATCTGTAGCACTAAGGATAAATTTTTATTTCTGAGGAAAATACCAGGGTAGCAATCTACCAAGCATAGAAAGCATAACTTTAAGGTGTTGAAACTGACTATACTTTATAATTTATATTGCTGACTATCAGAGACCAAATCAGCACCACTTTCAATGTAGTCAGCCCATATGAGAATGCTTCATGGTCACCAATATTTTTGGAGCCTTTGTATTGTACCTATATCCAGCATCAGGTCAAAAGCCTCACAAGATAATCAAGTTTCCTTCTTCATGGACACACTTTGGCTTGAATCAAAGGCTTCATTACTAATTACGCAGGCTGCCCTCTCAAGTTATTGACAAGGCTTGTAACAGAGTGAGTTTTGACTATTTCAAGAAATCCTATCCTTCAGGGAGAAGAGATTTGACACTCTGAAGATAATCAAAAGAATTTGATGCTGACTCTATAGACAATTCCAAAAGAGAGACTTCCCCACGGCCTCCACCACTGGAAGTTCCCCAAGCAGGAGGAAGATACCTTATTTTGATGTGTATCCACAGTGCCTGGTATTGCAGCTGTTGCATAAGCCAAATCCCAGAGCCAGCTTCTTGGACAGTGAGCTGGACAGCCACCCAGGGAATGGAAGGACCCTGCACCGAGTGTTTTGCTCTGTTGTCATCATCTTGAAATTCTTAGTAATTTAAAAAAGAGTCTTGCATTTTCATTTTGACCTGGGACTCACAACTTAAGTAGCCATTATCATCCAATAACTATTAATATATTTAAAACTGACTTAAACCATTCTAGTTCTGGATTCTACTCAGAGGAAACAAGATAGAGAGGAAGGAACCCAAACCCTGAGTTTGAATGGTATTCCCAGCATTTACCCATTTTCTAGTTTGGGGCAAGTTAAATAATCTTCTATACTAGGAGTCCCCAACCCCTAGGCTGCAGACTGGTCCCAGTCCATGGCCTGTTAGGAACCTGGTCGCAAGATGCAAGCAGAGAGCAAGGGAGCAAAACTTTATCTGTATTTATAGTAACTCACCATCACTCACAGTACCGCTGAGCTCTACCTTCTCTCAGGTCAGCAGCATCATTAATTAGATTCTCATAGAAGCAAGAACCCTATTGTGAACTGTGCATGCAAGGGATCTAGGTTGCATGCTCCCTGTGAGAATCTAATGCCTGGTGATCTGAGGAGGAACAGTTTCATCCTGAAACCATCTCTCCCTGCCCCGTTGTCCATGGAAAAACTGTCTTCCATGAAACTGGTCCCTGGTACCAAAAAGGTTGGGGACCGATGTTCTATACAACTGTACATATATTATCTTTGAGAATTTGAAGTAATGTCTATAAAGCAAATAGCACAAAGCAAGCACTCAAATTGTATGTTTTTATTATTTTAATGGAATTGGATAGAGTTGAAACTATCAGATACGATATATAAAGAAGAAATATATAGAGAAGGTGACTGGTAATACTTCATGGTAACAACAAAGGAAATAAGTTGGCCACAGTTTTTATAGCCTAGATGTCACTATTTCAAAGCACAGAGCTTTAAAAAAATATTGGACCTGTGTATTTGTGACATCATTGTAGAGTTCAAATAAAATTAGGGACATAAAGTGCTTTAAACCTGGAAAGCATCAAATATAAATATGTCATAATATCTAAGTTAAATCATTTTAATTACTTAAATTTTCCGGTTTAGTTAATGAATACTTTATAAGCTTTATCCTGTCCACTTCTGTTTCTTGTGTAATATTAATTATAGTTTGCAATAGTTCTCTAAAATGTTGACTGTTAGGCCTTTGTTCTAGAAAATAAATCCTTATAGTAACTGTATTTTTTAAAAGAAAACTTATGTTAGCAGACATTTATTAATTGCTGAACAAACAGACATCTGGCTTTTCATTGACATGTAATAGTTGTACATATTCTGGTGTTACACGTGATATCTATACATGCATACAATGTATAATAATCAAATCAGGGTAATTGGAATATCCTATACCGCAAATATTTATCTTCTCTTTATTTTGGGAAGATTCTAATTCTTTTCTTCTACCTATGTTGAAATACACCATAAATTATTGCTAACTATAGTCACTCTACTATGCTATCAAAGGCTAGCTTTTATTCCTTTTAACTGTATGTGTGTATGCCTTAGTCAACCTCTCTTCACCCCACCCACCTTCCCACCTTTCCTCACCTCTAGTAATCACCCATCAACTCTCTATCTCCACGAGATCCATGTTTTCAGCTCCTACATGTGAGTGAGAATATGCAATATTCATTTTCTTATGCCTGGCTTATTTAACTTAACATAATAACCTCCAGTTCCACCCACGTGGTTGTAAATGACAGGGTCTCCTTATTTTTTAGGGCTGAATACTATTTTATTGTATATATGTACCACATTTTCTTTATTCATTCATCCGCTGATGGGAACTTAGGTCAATTCTGGATTTTGGCTATTGTGAATAGTGCTACAGTAAACATGGGAGTGTGGATATCTCCATGATAACTGATTTCCCTTTTTAGTGATATATACCCAGCAGTGGAATTGCTGAATCCTATGGTAGTTCTATTTTTAGTTTTTTGAAAAACCTCTAACCTGTTTTCTATAATGGCTGTACCAATTTACATTCCCACCAACATCGTACAAGTGTTCACCCTTCTCTGCATCCTGGACAGCATTTGTGATGTTTTTATCTTTTTCATAAAAACCATTTTAACTGGGATGAAATGCTATCCCATTATGTTTGTCTTGCATTTTCTTGGTGATTAGTGATATTTAGATTTTTTTCATATACCACTGGCCAATTTTATATCTTCTTTTGAGAAATGTCTATTCAGATCTTTTGCATTTTTTAATTGGATTATTATTCTGCTATTGAGTTCTTTGAGTTCTTTTATACTTTGATTAATTCCTTTTCACAGGGATAGTTTGCAAATAGTTTCTCTCACTCTGTAGGTTATCTCTTCATTTTGCTGTTTCCTTTGCTGTGCAGAAGCTTTTTGTCTTGATGTAATCCCATCTGTCTATTTTTGTTTTTGTTGTCTGTACTTTTGAGGTTTTACCCAAAAAAATCTTTGCCAAGACCAATATCCTGAAGCATTTCCCTAATGTAAAATGTATTTTCTTAGGTTAGAATTTTACTATAAGAATATACTCTTTTGTTGGTGAACACTTACTTTGAAAAGCCACTTAGGGTACAAGTTAAAAAGAAAGCTCACTCCATTATCTGCCCACCTTCTGGCAGGAGGATATTCTTGAGGAGTCATTGATAGAGATGGCTCTGCTAACTACCCAGTTTTTGTTTTGCTGAGTGATACATAAGCAAGCTGAGAGTGGTAACTGCATTTATTGACACAATAAAGATAATTTCCTTGAGCTCTTGGGAAGGAAGGAAGTAGGCTGGGAAGAGGAACTTTGATGGGAACAAGCGATTTCATTAGGTCGTATATGATATGAAGCCTTTTCCCCATCTTGTAACCAAATCTTTCATAAAATACCTATGCCTCGTGAACTCTTGACTTAAAACTGTTTGGGGTGACAAGTACACATGGACATATAGAACAGAGTGGTAGACAGTGGAGATTACAAAAGTTTGAAGAGTGAGAGGGGAATGAGGGGTGAAAAATTCCCTCTTGGGCACAGTGTCACCATTCAAGTGATGGGTTCCCTAAAAGCCCAGACCTCATCACCATGCAACATATGCATGTAAGAAACCTGCACTTGTACCACTGAAATCTACGAAAATGAAAAAAATTTAAAAATTTTTTTAAATCAGTTTAATAAATAAAATGTTTAGTCATCTTTTTTAAAATGTAAAATAAAATTGTTTAGGGAAGATGCAGCAAAGATGTATTAGGAACATGGCCACCACACAAAAAGTCTAGTGTGTCCATGACACAGAAATCCTGGAACTATGTGATATCATTTTCATGGGACACTCTTAATTCTAATTGGTTTATGCTTTTCAAATTTATTTTCTTTTAATACTGGTTTTTTAAAGAATATAATCAAATAAAAGTACAAGAATTCTCTCTTATTTAAAAAAAATAATATTTCAATGTCTCTTTTTCTATGGCATGTTTTTATAAAACTCTTTCTCTTCAACTTTCAGAAAGAAAGACAAAAAAAAGTAAGGGAGCCCAAAAGGAAATTTAATTGGACTGATTGTTGCCAATTGGGGTTCAGCAATGATAGCCACACCCCTTCCATGTTCTAAGTCACAAACACTACAAGATTAAAATCTACATTTCCGAAATTGAGGCTGTGTGAGTGAGATCAGTTCATCTGAGATTTGAGAGGCAAGTGGAGGTTGAGGCATTCTTCAGAGGCTGTGGCAGCAAGAAAGCCAGCTTTGGGCACTTAGGTCGATTCTGGATTTTGGCTATTGTGAATAGTGCTACAGTAAACATGGGAGTGTGGATATCTCCATGATAACTGATTTCCCTTTTTAGTGATATATACCCAGCAGTGGAATTGCTGAATCCTATGGTAGTTCTATTTTTAGAACTACCACATAGGAACTCCACAGTTCCTCTTTTTATTGTTACCTGCTTGTGCCATGGGGCCGGCATTTGTGAACTAATAAGATGGCATATTAGAGTATGGATAGAATTGTAGATTTAAACAGTCAATGATTTAATTTGTAATTGGTATGATCTAGCTCCAAACTGTTTTTCATTTTACTTTATTTAATTCTATTAATATTTAGAAAACTCCCACAAGGTGATGGCACTACTTATTCAACTTATGGAAAAGTTTACCACCATAGGGTATGCAAGTCCACATTTTAAACCATTCAATCACCATCAATAAAACAGCAGCAACATGAAAGCAGTCAAATTGAATAGAACTTCTTTAGAAAGCAACTTAAATGCACGATGGCTGGAAAGTCAGCATGTGGCAGCTTAACAAAGCAGGGAAGTCAGATAAATTTCTTTTGCCACCCCCAAGCAAACCATACCCAAGGCATATGGCTTCTTCCACTCCCTTTTTTCGATTATTTCTTTTGAAATTCCCACCCCATCCCCCTCTGCCTATCACATTTCTTACATCTTTAAGAGCCCAAATGGAATCTTATCTCCTCCAAGGAGATTTCCCTGCCTCATTTCCAATAATTTTCCCTTCATCTATTATTTTATAATTCTCATTTGTTTTCCATTTTCCATTATTTCTGAATATGGCACTTTTATTCCTAATGACTTTTTTCTGGATGTAGAAACACATTGTACTTCCCTTAAATCTGTCCAGACTCTAAACTCAAGATGTTAAAGCCTGGGTTTGTTTTGGTTGGTTTCTTTGGTCCTTGCATTACCACCCAGTACCTGATATTTGGTAGGTTCTCAGTGAATATTTGATGAACAAATAAATTGTGTTATCAGAAGATATTTGTCCACCCAAAATCAATGCACCCTTGTCCATCACATAGGGTTGTTTATGGAACTAAATTTCCTAGTCCCCTTGCATCCTGGGGTGACCATATGTCTAGTTCTCACCAGTAGAATATAAGTAGAAGTGATTTGGTTTCTTTCAGGGATGGAGTACTTGAAGTAGGTCCTTTTCCCTTCCAATGCCCAGAAACAAACATGTCCAAGGCCCTGGGTATTTAGGGAGCCACAAGACAGAAGAAGCCTAGATTTCCAAGTTACCATGTGGGGAAAAAAATTGTTTGTCCATTGAGAAAACTTATATTGAGCACTTGCATAAGTGAGAAAAATTTACTCTGTGATTCACACAAAGATCTGTATGAGATTGTTTAAGAAGTTTTAGTTACAATAGGTAAAAACTAGAAACAACCCAAATGTTCATTAACTGGTAAATGAATAAACATATGGCAGTAAATGCATACAACAGAATACCATTCAGCAATAAAATATGTGTTAATGTTATATATATATGAGAACATGAATGAATCTCAAAAAGCATTATGCTATGTAAGAGAAGACAGACAGACAGACAGACACACACACACACACACACACACAAAGGCTATCTAGTGAATGATTTCATTAATATAATATTCTGGAGAAGGCAAAACCATAGGAACAGAAATCAGAGCAGTAGCTGCCCAGTTCTAGGGTTGGAAGAAGGGAACTACTCCAAAAGGGCAGAAGGGAACTTTTAGGGGTGATGGAAATGTTCTGTATCTTGGTTGTGGTGCTGAATACTTCATTGTAAATCTTCGTTAATGTTCATTGCAACTGTACACCTTAAAAGGATGAATTTTACTTCATATAAATTATTCCTCCATAAACTTGATTATTAAAACATCTTCTGTATTAAGACATTGGAATCTTGGAATTTATTTAGTACATGGTCAAGTATGTTAGTGTCATCCTAGCTAATACATGAATGGAGGAAGAGTCAAGTCAAACTCCACCCCAGGGGCTGCGTTAGCATGCTCCAATGACTTGCATGTTGCTGAGCTCATAATAAATGCTCAGGAAAAATGTGTTGAAGTAACTTTAATTTCTCTCCCACACTTTTTTCATTCCGTAGTTTGCCTACAATCATTTATATGTTTACTCATTCATTTCCTCCTATCATTGCACACCATAAAACAATAGCTGTCAAGCTCCATACTCTGCAAACACATTTTTCAGTGCTTTCCATGCAAGCAATCAGGCACTGGTCTGTTTTATTCATAAGGCGATTTTTCTTTCTAGCTGCTAGAGCCACTTAAACATTTAATATCCATAAAACTGCTTTAATTTTTTAAGAACAGAAATGGGGATTCCATTGCACTAAATATGGAATTATTTGGTTTCATAGCAACAAGCCTCATTTGATCATTCAGAACTCACTCACTGAGCGTAGCTCTCAGAAAAATAGGCTGACCTTCTTGGTCACTCTTCTCAGTCACAGATTTTGAACCCTAGGCTTCCAATACTCCCTATCTGTTCACCTTGAAATTATCCTTTTCTACTTTGAGAGGAATTAATGTCCATAATGTTTCACTGAATCTATTTCTCAAAGTTAATCAGAACCAATGAAAGTGTGCTGGAAAAGAAAGAATATCTGAGAAGAAACAGAATCTCTAGCTTTTACACATCAAGACTTTATTGTACTTTTTACTCAAACAAGTCTGTTTGAGACTAGGAGTCTTTCCAGAGTGTCTGACCTACAGGCAACCACTTTGCAGTCCAGGATTTTTTAATACAAATGTCCATCAGAATCTCAACTCACATACTTGGGAGTTCTGTGTCATAGGCATGTTTAGGCAATCAGAGGCTCATTTTTCTCATGTATGAAAATGACATAATAAATCTATTGTCAACAAGGGGTTAAGAATTTAATGTATTCTCTATCTCAGAGCTGCTGCACTGATAAATTGGACCCAATTAAGGTGCAATACTTAAAGTAGTAAAATTTTTTAAGGGAAGAATATCATGGCGCAAAAGACATTAGGTCACTCTTGCATCTGAGTCAAGAATGGTCTAGAAGTAGAACAACTTTGAAATTTGAACCAATTTCTTGCAGTACAAACAGACCCAAGAATGAGAAGCTAGGCATGAGCCCCACGTGGTCAGATACTCTGGGTTTTGACAACAGTAGCCCCAGCCTGGCACATGGCAGGTGATCAAAGTTACTAAATCTTGAATGAAGTAGGGATTCTGAACTAATCTCGCCATAACAGTTGTTATCACCCCAAATGGACACTGGTTTTCTCATATGTAAAGAGATTATCTAAAATAATACTTCCAGATCTGAAATGCATCACTTATAGCTCCTAAAAGTGAACAGAGCCTTAAGGGATCATGTAGTTTAATAGCATTCCTGCTGTCTCTGCTTTTGCCCCTAGCAGGAGGACACGTAAACCTTCCATGACAGATTGTTATCCATCTTTTGATGGGATAGATGTAAATGACATTGGGTGATTTTTCTATATCTCCCCTTACATACCATTAATAATTCCCTACCTTACATTTTTAAAGTGCAGTGCCTACCAACAAAAATGTCAAAATTGACATACTGAGATTATAGCTATAAGAACAGAGTCAAATAGCTCAGAAAAAGCAATTTGGATTCTGGGTTTGGCTGCAGTCCTAAAGATACTGCATAGTGCCTTGACATTATAGAGGTGTATGGAAGTAAAATCAGTTTCCCAAGACATGCTTTTACTCTGGTTACACAATTAACAAAAAAGGCTATTAAAGCTAATCTATGGTTGTTAGCATTTGAAAGAAAGCTCCCTGAAAAATGGGAGCTTTCTTTCATTTCATTTCAATATGATGTTTCTCAGGAACCTTATAATGTTCCTAAGAAAGAAAGCATTACAACAGAGAAACCAAATTTGGTGATGGCACTTTTCTCCACTTTGGATGAATGATGGACAGATAATGTGAACAGATGATAGATAAATCAGTAATGTGAACAAATGGCAGAGAGAGGGAGCTGTCTTCTGTAGCAGAAGGACATTCTTGGGGACTTTGCCTGACTCAAAGGAGTACAACTGCTTTGAGGGTGAATTAAGTACTCAGTCATTCATCAAACAAGAGAATATACTTTGTGATTTAAAATAATTTTAATGCTAATTAAATAAAAGGTGCCCTCCTCACATTCTCTCATAACAAATTTATTTCTTAAGTCCTTATGACAAAGAGGTTAATGAAAAGCTTGGTCGAAATTGCAAAATTTGACAATTGAAAGACAGTAGGATAGTTGGGCTAGGAGGGTAAAATGGGGGTGAGATAACAGGGAGCAGGACAGACAGAGCAAAAAAGTGTATTAGTCAGGCTAGGATAATCTATGCTGGGTAACAAACAATTCCATAATTACATATCAAGACTATTGCACTTTTTACTCAGACAAGTCTGTTTGGGGACTAGGAGTCTTTCCAGAGGGTATGGCCTATATGTAGGCACTTTGCAGTCCAGGATTCTTTAATCCGATGGGTCTGCCATATCAGTATGAAGATTCTTCATTCATCAGGGCAGAAAAAGAGGCAGTAGAGAACTAACCCATTGATGACTACCATACAGAACAACTTTGAAGAGACCAAGATTCTCTGGCCCCCAAGCCATCTTGTTAATAAGCTGTCCACTCACTGAATTAAGTTACATCACCACATAAGATTCTCTACCCCTAACTCTTCCAGCAACACAAAAATTAAATCAGTCTATATAAAGATTTCATATGTGAACATTTGAAATTACATATAAGGGCTCACTCATGGAGCTCAGCATTAGAGTAAGGAGGAAAGGAGAAATTCATATTGGCAACTGCTGGAGAAGGTATGAATCCCTACATTGATTCCTAGAATAATTTAGAAACCTAAAAGACCCAGACTTCCATTGATCTGGAATGTTCCCCACAGAATCAAGTTATGGCCCTGACATCTGCTCCTTCTATTCTAGCCAGGGCCCTTAGTCCCCACATGAACCTCAGCCACTCCAGGCTCCAGTGCAAATGTGGCCCCCATGTAAAAGTTGCTTGAAGACCTAGAATCCACAGTGCAGTGCTCAGCAGCTTGGCAAGGCCAAGGTTGCAGCTCACCTGCTAAGTAAGGTGCTGGCACCTAGTGCTCCTGAAATAACAGGTCACACAGAAAGCTGTTTTTTGAACCAACTCTCCATCCTCTTAACAACACTATGAAGTGGACACTGCTATTATTCCCATTCTATATAAAGAAATATGTATAGAGAGCTTAAACAACATCCCCAAAATAATATAGCCTTTACATGGAGGAGATCATAGCCTGACTAAAACATAGACTAAAAGGACACAGAGCAAAATCAGCAAAGGAAAAAGTGCATAGGATGAAGTCTGGAGGAAACCAGATATCAACTTCCAAGAGTTTTTTTTTTTTCTGTGGAATTGAAGTAGAAGGCAGGACCAGACTCCAAAAGTGGGGTTTGGACACTGGTCCAGATTGAGAACTAGCTAAAACAGGGAAGAGGTGAAAGTACTTCTCCATAAGATATGCCCGCCAGTGTGCCATGTCAGTTTACCATTGCCATAGCAACTCACAGACATTACCACTCCTCTCCATGGCAATGACTTGATGACCCAGAAAAAGACCCACTCTTTTTCTAGAAATTCCTGCATAATCCACCCCTTAATTTGTGTATAATTAAAAATGGGTATAAATGTGACTATAGAACTGCCTCTGAGCCACCACTCTCAGCACACTGCCTCTGGGGTAGCCCTGCTCTGGAAGGAGCAGCACCTCTGCTGCTGCGGTACACTGTCACTTCAATAAATGCCACCTGCTTGTCCTTGAATTCTTTCCAAGGCAGAGCCAGGAACCCTCCCAGGCTAAGCCCCAAATATGGGACTCTCCTGTCCTGCATCAGAATCACACAGGACATGCTTAATTCCTCCAGCATCAACTTATGTGAAATGACTACCAGAGAAGTCACTCTAAGATTTAGTGCTCAGGGGCTTTTGTTGAGGGTAGGTCATATAGGCAATTCTCCACTAGCATATACCAAAATTCCAAGACTCTTAGAAGGAAAGTATTCTGCATAAACCATATTGTTTGCATAAACAGTTTAGTTTAAGCACAAAAGCCACTTTTATCAGTTTTGGAAATGGTGAAGACTCCCCAAATCCAAGTTCCCAGATGCTAGTCAAGCACCAGCCTGCAAAACAAGCCTTTCTAAGCAGTCAGCCATCCTCAATCAATTCTTTTCATCACACTTTCTTATCCAGCAAGCATTACACTAAGGAATGAGTTCCAAAGATTTATTTTTAAGCGTCTACTAGGTGCCAAAGATTTATTTTTAAGCATCCACTATATGCTGGGTATACAGAAAAAAAAAAAATCAGACAAAAGACTTTCATTTATAAAGGTTTCATCATCTAATGAAGAAAACAAACTGCAAATAAACTAATAAATATCCAATAAAAATTTTTTTGAAAAATATAAAATCATAGTGAGGGAATAGATATCACAGAAAAGATACTCCGGAGAGAGAAGTCAGAAAAGCCTTGGCTGTTCAGGTATGTTTGAGCAGTGAAAAGAAAGGGCCAGTCACATGCCCCTCAGTGAAAAGAGCTTTCCAGGCTGAAGGAGAAGGGAGTGCACAGTTGGTGAGACAGGAATGTGCTGTGTGTATGGAGCAGCCACAAAGAAACTGAGTGAAAATGGAGAGATAGAATATATCCAAAGTCCTTACCTTGGCCAATAAGTCCCTCTATGACATGGCTCAGGATGCCACTGGCAGGTTGTAGGGTGGAGGGGAGTTGGTGGGGGCTAGGGTTTGCATGGTCTGATTTACGGGTTTTTGTTGTTTGGTTTTGTTTTGTTTTTTTGAGACAGAGTCTCACTCTGTTGCTAGGCAGGAGTGCAGTGGCGCAATCTCGGCTCACTGCAAACTCCACCTCCCAGGTTGAAGCGATTCTCCTGCCTCAGCCTCCCAAGTAGCGGGGACTACAGGCATGCTCTACCATGCCCAGCTAATTTTTGTATTTTTAGTAGAGATGGGGTTTCACCAGGATGGTCTCAATATCTTGATCTCATGATCTGCCTGCCTCAGCCTCCCAAAGTGCTGGGCTTACATGTGTGAGCCGCCACATCTGGCCCTGATTTATGTTTTAAAGAATCAGTAAGTCTTGCTTCCCACCTACAAGAGGGTCTTGGCCTACTAGGTTAAAGAGTTGTGTCAGTAATGACAATATAGTGGGTTACATGCTAAAAGAATGATACAGAAAGAAACAAAGTTGAAAAGAAAATGGTATTTGATTTCAAACTTTATTACAAAGCTTCAAAAATAAAAATTATGAGATTGGCATAAGGATTTGTCTATAGCTTTTTCCATGGCTCAGTAAAATAGAATAGTCCAGAATTGTAGCTCCATGTATATGGACAACTGATTTTGACAAACATGAAAAGACAAGTTAGTAGCAAAGGAATAGCCTACTCAGCCAACAGTGATGGAACAATTAGATGGCTGTATACAAAAAAAATTAACTATGATCCATACCTTGCACCATATATAAAAATTAATTTGAAACAAATTGTGGACCTAATTACAATACTTAAAATCACAGTACTTCTAGAAGAAAACATAAAAGAAATTATTTGTGGCTTTGGGTTAGGCAAAGTTTTCTCAGATAAATGAACAAAAGCACAATCCATAAAAAAAACAAATTTATAGATTTAACTCCACCAAAATTTTAAACGTCTCTTTTCAAAAGACTCTGCTAACATAGTCAAAAGCAAACCATAGACTGAGAGAAAATACTTAAAAATCATATCTGTGATAAACAGCTTGAATCCAGAATATAAAAAAGAACTTTCAAAACTCAACTATAAGGAAGCAAAGAAGCCATTTTTTTTAAATGAGCAAAAGGTTTAGGCAGACGTTTTACTGAAAAAGATATGTGGATGGCAAATAAATAGGACAATATGCTCAACATTATAGCCACAGTGAGATACCACTATGCAACTGTCATAATGACTCAAATTTAAAGCAAACAATTATGTTAAGCTTTGGAAAGAATGTAAAGAAAAGGAAAGTCTCATACACTTCTAGTGGGATGTAAAATGGTACAATCACTTTGGAAAACAGTTTGGCAGCTTCTTAAAGGCTTAAATATGTACCCATCATATGATTCAGACTTCTACTTCTAGGTATTAACACATATCCAGAGAAATGAAATCATATATTAATATACATGATTTTCATAGACGCTTTATTTGGAACAGCCCAAATGTCCATCAATAAGGGAAGACATAAACAAACTCTAGTATAACCTATACAATGGAATACTATTCAGCAATAAAAAATAATGAACTATTGATACATGAAAAATACAGCTTATTATCAAATTAACCATGCTGAGTAAAGGAAGTGAGAAAAAGAATACAGACTGCTTAATTCCATTTGTATAAGACTCCAGAAAATACAAACTAATCTACAGTGACAGAAAGCAGATAAATGTTCGCCTAGGCAGAGAGCAAGGGAAAGTGTAGAATGGAAATGTTATAAAGGGGCATGAGGAAATTTCAAATAAATTCATTATTTAATCATGATGATGGCTTCACAGGTGTGTGTGTGTGTGTGTGTGTGTGTGTAGAAATGGAGAAATAGGAGGTGGAAAATATACATGATATGAGAAAAACATCAGGACAGTGCCCTAAGTGGATGCCTACCTGTTACACCTGATTCTTAACTCTTAATTCAGCATGATGCAACTACCTGCCCAGATGCTTTCATGTTTCCAGCTTCTGAAATACATCCTTATCAACTGCTCCAGACTTCAGAGACTTATCTGAATGTCCAGATACCACCCATACTGGATGTAGATGAGCCAGCTGGCCAGAGTTCTTTCTTCGACTCTTAGTAAGAATGTGTACTTTAAAAAAGCATGAGACTTTGTAGCTCAGTCAGCTGGCCAGAGTTCTTTCTTCAACTCTTAGTAAGAACTTATAGTTTTAAAAAGCATGAGACTTCATGTGAAAATATGCTCAACATCAATTATTATTAGGGAAATGTTAATATAAACAATGAACTTACTGGAATATCTAAAATGGAACAATCCAATAACACTAATTACTGGCAAGGCTGCAGATACATAGGAACTCTCATTCACTCTTGGTGGGAATACAAAATGGTACAGCCAATTTGAAAGGTAGTTTTTTCTGTTTCTTACAAAGCTAAACATAGACTTGCCATACAATCCAGCAATTGCACTTCCTGGTATTTACCCAACTGATTTGAAAACTTAGGGACATACATACACACATATACACAGAGAGAGAGAGAGAGAAAGAGAGATAGCACATGAATGTTTATAACAGCTTTATCTATAATTCTCCAAACTGGAAGCAACCAAGATTCCCTTCAGGTGGTAAATACATCAACAAATTATGGTACATACATACAAAGGAATACCATTCAGCATTAAAAAAAAAAAAACATAAGCTATCAAGCCACACAAATACTTGGATACATCTTAAATGCATACTGCTAAGTAAACGAAGCCAGTTGGAAACACTGTATACTCTATAGTTCCATTTATATGCCATTCTACAAAAGTCAGAACTATGAAGACGGTAAACAGATTAGTTGTCGCCAAGGATTTGGGGAGATAGGGTTGAATAAGTGAAGCACAGCATATTTTTTTAAGGTGATGAAACTACTCTCTATAATACCGTAATTGGGAATACAGGACATTATGCATTTATCAAAACCAATAGAATTTTAAGGCATGAGTGAGCCTGAATGTGCAAGTGAAATAATCATACTTTAGGATGTTGAGGAATGCAATGATGTGATGACGGAATGCAGGATGTTAGAAAAATCTAACCGTGTAACAAGTGTATGAAACAATCTCACTGAAAGGTACTGAGGAAAAGGGGCTGACCTATGTAACTTTGGAAATGAGTGGAGTATGTAAGACTAAAGGCAAAAGGAGCTGCATGTAAATACTGTATTCTCTATGATAAATTGATTTCCCATGAAGGTACAGGTTAACAATTCTGAAACCACTATTCACGTATGCTGGAATTAAATGACTAGGTAAATAAAATGGAAGATGATGAGGGCCGGATTTTTCACTGTCAAAGTAGAAGACTGCAATATGCAAGGAGAAAAAGCTAGAATGGTGTATGTGTAATAGATTAGATTGAGAACATTAGCACAAATTAATATTTCATTTAATATACAGATGGTTATATTAGAGATATTCATAGATATGTGTATATAAACAGTTTAGTATACACCCATATGTTTCTTTTTCCTGTCAGATGAGGTGGCCTAGAAGCCACAAAATCCCAGTGGCAGAACACACCTAATATCCAATTCTTGGCTTCTAATATCATTCTCCAACAAAAGGACATGGGCTCCTTCAAAAAATGACTCTAGAACTGGGTCAGGAAATATATAATATGAACCTGCAGCAATTCATAGTGCCAGAAATGTAAAGGAGTACTTAAAAAAAACTCATGATAATGGAGGTATACAAAGGATGCATGAGCCAACTGAAAGAACAACAAAATAGGTAGTAATTAATTATAACCTGAAGTATAAAGTAAACATTATGAGTCTGTACAGTGTGATTTAATTAAATGGAAGAATAATTTATTTAAGATCTTATAGATACTAAGATTTTATAAATATTAACTTTATATAAATTTAATATAAATATTCATTCATTAAGTCAAATATAAATGTATATAATTAATGTTAAGAATAGACAAAAATACCATGCAGACTGATTTCTAATAATTTACATGTATACTTCTCCCTCAAGAAAGTGGACTGTAACGCCACTCTTGTGGCCTTAATCATGCCATATGTCTTGAGTCATTTGAAATGTTGGAAATAAGCTAATGATACAGGGAGTTGTTATGTATGGTGCTTTAGGTAAAAATGAAAGGGCAAGAAGGGGTATGCATGGAAGCACAGAAGCGAGAGCAAGGGCTAAAGGGTGTTGGGTTAGGGGAGACCATCTGACTGTTTTCTGGAGGAGTTTGGGGAACATGGCCCCATGTACTTATAAGAAATCCAAAGGTGCAGGAGTTTAAGTATGGGAGTTTGTTTTTTTTTTTAAGTATGTAGTAACTTTCTTCCAGAACATAGTAAGGAGAAAACGAGGGGTGTCGGGGAAGTAACTACAGTGGAGAAACCTGACAAATTCTGTCAGTCTGGTGATCAAGGTTAACATCAGCAGTAATAAATCGTGTTGTAGCACGTACCCTTAATATGGTGGGATGAGAATGGTCCTTTACTTCTGTGTTCTTTCTCCCAAAACCACAATTTCATCATGAGTAAAATGTTAGAAAAATCCTAATTGAGCAATATTCTACAAAATATCTGACCAGTGCAACTAGTCATCAAAAACAAGGAAAGTCTGAGAAACTGTTATAACCAAGAAGAACCTAAAAGATATAACAACTAAATCTAAATGTCATACCCTGTACGGTATTCTGAAGCAGAAAAAGGGCATAGGTAAAACTAAGAAAATCTGACTACACTGTGGATTGTTAAGTAAAATAATATATTAGTAGTGGTTCATTAATTGTAACAAATGTACTATACAAACTATTGATAATCTGGGAAACTGGGTGTAGGATATATGGGAACTCTTCATACTCTCTTTAAAATTTTGTGTAAATCTAAAACTGTTCTAAAGTTTAAAAAAACTTTTAAAACTCATGAGACTTTGGAGTCAGATAAAGTTGGGTCTAGTCGCACATGCTATGAGATCTTAGGCAAGACGCTCAACAGCTCTGGACTTTGGTTTCCACAATGTCCATATGAACACACCCACAACCATTCTTCAGTGTCTGTGGCAGTCGAGCCCCTAACACAAGCTCTTTTTCTCCCCCCAACTCTGCACCTGATAACAATTGCAAAGCCCCTGGAGGAAGTCTGAAGGCAATCCATCTGGCTCACCTCCAGAACTCAGACAACATAAATGAAAGTCTAACAACTATGAGGCACGTTGATGGGATTTTTCTGTACTGGATCCTGCACCTTCAGGTACCTTATAAGTACATGAGGCCATGTTCCCCAAACTCCTCCAGAGATCAGCCAGATGGTCTCCCCTAGCCCAACAGCCTTCAGCCCTCCCTCTCACTTCTGCATTTCCATGCATGCCCCTTCTTGCCCTTCCATTTTGACCTAAAAGTTCATATATAAAAGCTTCCTGTATCGTGAGCTTATTTCCAGCATCTCAAATGACTCAAGACGTGTGACTCAAGGCCACAGTTGGCCAATCTTTCCTTCCTGTTTCATCCTATTTCTCTGGCTTTTTTTCTTTCCTTTATTACTTTCCCATGTTTCACCATAGTTAGTATCCAAACAGGACCCAAAGTAAAATCTTAGTTCAAAGAATTGCAACAAAAACAAGAGGTAAGGAAATAAAGTGGATGGAATGAAGCTTTCTTTATGTTATTGAAGGTATTTAGCAGATACTAGTACAAGGCTTACTATGTGCATTATACATACTAACTCATTTGACTAAGACCTTATAAGTATTATGATCCTATAATTATTAATTAATTTTATCCTCATTTTATCCCTATGGTACTCTCATCATTTGCATTTTGATGATGAGGAAACAGAAGCACAAAAAGGTTCAATAACTTGCCCTGGGTCAGAGCTGATACGTAGTTGGGCAGAGATGAGGTTCGAACCCAGGTGATCTGTCTCGAACCCAGGTGGTCCAGAGTCGCCATGGCAACAGGGACAAACACTTCAAATTATGTACTTGTTTCATGTTTGTAGCAGTCCTTTAAAGTCACTATTTTGATACCTCCCTCCCTCCATTTAATAGATAAACCTTGATTACAGTGAGCCAAGATCATGCCACTGCACTCCAGCCTGGGCTACAGAGCGAGACTCCATCTCAAAAAAGAAGAAGAAGAAGAAGAAGAAAGAAGAAGAAGAAAGAAGAAGAAGAAGGAGAAGAAGAAGAAGAAAGAAGAAGAAGAAAGAAGAAGAAGAAGGAGAAGAAGAAGAAGAAGAAGAAGAAGAAGAAGAAGAAGAAGAAGAAGAAGAAGAAGAAGAAGAAGAAGAAGAGATCAACCTTGAAAAAATCAGATGTTTTGCCTTGGAAAGGAATGGGGTAGACCAGAAGACAGAGCTTCAGGGATGTGTCAGGTGTCAAGTAAAGGAAAGAGGAAAGAAAGAAAGAAAAAGAAGGGAAAAAAGGAAAGAAAGGAGAAAAAGGAAGGAAGGAAGGAGAAAGAAAGGAAAAGAAAGAAAGAAAGGAGGAAGGGAAGGAGGGAGGAAGGAAGGAAGGAATTAAAGAAAGAAAAAAGAAAGAGAGAGAGAGAGAACAGCCTACCAAACAATGTTCTCCCATCCAATTCTTATTCCTGTCTCCCATCACCCTATGCCCTCATCAAGACATCCAGCCCTGCAGCCAGCATCCTGTGCCTCCCCCTCCCTTTCAAATAAATCGATCAAAACCGAAAAGCTCTATCATCACTTATCCTGCACAGTCCAGACCTTTCCTGCAGTTTTCAGTTAATAATAGCACTATTATTATTGACAAATAACACTATTATTTCTCAAAGTGTTATCTTTGAGCAAGGGTGTTATCTTTAAGCAATAATAACACATCTCAAGCCTTATGCCAGCTCTCCACAAAATTATCTGTTTAAGTAATCATAACTTCTCCACACTCCCACCCAAAAGGGATGCCTTGGTATTCACCCCTATGGAAATAATTGGCAATTATAACCCAGCAACCCAACTCAGAAGACGAATTTTTAAGAAGATAAATTTTAACACAGCAAAGCACTACAGAAGCCACATCACTGCCTTCGCTATTGTCTGGCACTGATGAGGTTGATCCAATCGCACTTTTAAATATATGTGTAACTCAAATTTGGTGTTTTTCAGACCTTGGGGGAATTTTAGTAGCAGGAAAGATTCCTGCAGGTGTGTTTTGAATAACTGTGGAGTTTTGCTGTCTCGTGAGTTCTTTTCCATGTGTCCTCCTTCTCTAAGCCTCAGCTCCTTGCTCTTTCCCTCTCATCTTTCCATCCTATTAGCAATTGCTGGTGAAGCATGGACATCATGGCGGGAGCATAGTATGGGCTAAGTTAGAAATAAGTCAGTTATCTGATGCAAAGAGCGTACAACCAGTGGTTGCAAGAATCAGCCCAGTCCTAGTGTTAGTAACAGCCCTGTCTGTGGGTTTAGCAGGGTTCCCTCATTGCTCCAAGCAGAAGTTAACTCATCAAGCAAACAGAATAAATCAGCCCCTGTCTACCTCTTGGGCTCTGAGAATCACAAAGTGATTCTCAACTGGGCAATAATGCCACCCTCAAGAGTCTTTGGAAATGCAAGCAAGCATGGGGTGGAGGTGTCACAACATCTAGGGATTTGGGGATTGGTGGGTGGCAAGACTGCCAAATGGCCTGCAAGAATCTAGACAGTCCCTCATAATGAAGAATTTCCCTCACTAACATTATTATACCCTCTAAAAAAATTCCTGTTGGAGCACCCGAAGACCTCCAAAAATTCAAAGAACTTTATAAATTCAAGTATGTTAACACTAAGTACTTAAACTTTTGCCCAATTTTCTATTTCATTAGAAGGAGTTCTACAACTGGAAAACCATGTGTGTGCATGTGTGTGTGTCTGCGTATATGTGAGTGTGTGAGTGTGAGTGAAATGCAATAACAAAAATTAGAAAAAGCACTAATAATGCTTCTCAAGCCCTAGGTACTAATTCTAGCTCTATCACTGACTCACTGTGTGACCCTGAGAAGCCACTTCCCTTCTCTTGGGTTACATGGTTTCCTGATCCATGGATGAAATGTTGATTCTCATTAATTTCTAAGGTACCATGAAGCTCGACATTTCCATAACTCTAAGACCCATTAAAAAACTAATTATTCTTTCTGTATTTTAATAAGCAAATGTGACCAGTGCAGGTAGATTAAATAAAGGAGCTAAAGATTGATAGGGGTTAGCATGTGTTTTCCTATAAAGGTTAAGTCTATCAAAATGACAGCAGCAATGAAGGGATACCCCACCAAGAGGTGACAATGGCAATGGCAACGATGTTGTAAGCTTCTGCTGGTGGTACTTTCAGGTTAAAAGAAAAGCTGCAAAAATGTGAAAGCATATCCTTTTTGCTGAGTAAACTATCTTGAGTCTGAACAGAGATGTAACTGGTCGGGAAAAAAATTTTGAATGCAGCCATTAATTTAGTCTATGGATATGGATTAAGCACAAACTGTGGGGCGAACCCTGAACTAGGAATAGCAACACAAAGAGAAGGCATGGACCCTGTCCTCAAGGGCACACAATTAGGAAGAAAACAGATAAACAATCTTTAAAAACATAAATGCCATAAAATGCAAGGTTCCTTGGGTATATAGAAGAGAGAAGACATAATCCCCAAAGAAAATCAGCCTTCACAAATCCCTGATGCATGCGAGGATGGCCCAGGAGAGAGCAGGAGCTAAGGCTGGGGGAGGGCAGGAGCATCCCGGCCCTAAGGAAAGGATGACAACACAGTGAGTCATGAGACAGCAAGGCATGCAGGTGGAAGATGAGTGATTTCATTTGCTTTGACAGCAGAGTGATTATTAAGAAATACCATGATAAAGCCTGGCCCAGTGGCGCAAGTCTGTAATCACAGCACTTTGGGAGGCCAAGATGGGCAGATCATTTGAGGTCAGGAGTTCGAGACCAACTTGGCCGACATGGTGAAACCCCATCTGTAGGTAAAATACAAAAATTAGCTGGACATGGTGGTGTGCACCTGTAATTGCAGCTACTCAAGAGGCTGAGGCAAGAGAACTGCTTGAA